>CP141131.1:45551082-48532762 GCA_035236585.1 Warburgia ugandensis | reverse complement strand
TACAAAGAGATTGATTTTTACCATAGACTTGGTGCTGAGTACAAATACTATATCTAAGGCACCTTATAGGATGGGCTCCCAGAGAGTTGGAGAGAGCTCTATGTGCGCAGTTGCGTGAACTTTTGGATATGGCTCTCATTGTGCCAAGTGGGTCTCCTTTGGGAGAACCAAATTCTCTTCATTAAGAAGAAGGATGGATCATCGAGGTTGTGTACATCACTACCTGCTACCGAATAGTGTTACTATGAAGAACCGGTACCCTCTAGCACGCATTGACGGCTTGTTTGATCGCCTGGGTACGTACAAGTGTTCTCTAACATCGACACAAGGCCAAAGGTTATCACCAATTGAGGATTAAAGAGGATATCCCTAAGACTCGCATTCAGGAGTTAAGAGATGGCCATTATGAGTTTTGCATTCCCTTTGGGTTAACAAATGCACCTAGTTGTCATGCGATTTGGCGACAAAGGTGTAATGACCCCGAATTTTTGTAAATTATTAAGGAAAAATTAATAAAGTTTGAATTTTTAGAAATTCCGGGCCGGAATATTAGGTACAGTTGAAAATTCTCTTTTTATGTAGATTATATTATAAATTAAAAAAATAGAAATTATGGATGTACTTGGAAAATCGATCGTAACAACATTAAGTACGTTCTCAATTTCGAGTTAAAAATGAAAATTCCTTAATTTTTACATTTGGGGGTAAAAATGGTAATTTTACCCATATCCCATATCCAAGAAATGTCAAGACCTCAATATTCATGGAAGTACTTAGAAATACGATCCCAACGCCACTAAGTACGCTCGATTCTCGAGTTCTAATAAATATTGCCTATTATTCTCCAATTTTAGAGTTAAAAAGGGCAAAAAGGTCTTTTCACATAGCAAGTGGGGCCCACAAAGTGGGCCAAGGTTCTAGAAGCACCAATAATTGCTCAATGCATTATTGATGGTAGTGGAGAATTGTAGTGGAGATTGTAGTGGGAGTGGAGAATGCATTAGTAATTAAAAATTCTAAAGTAATAAAATATCTTATCAAAAGAAATGATAAAAAAATTCAAATTTGGCTATAAATATGTCCCAAAAATTTCCAAAAATTTTCACAACCTTAACCACGAAATTTCCAAACCTTCCCTGGAATTTCAGCCCCAAATTCTCCTTCATCCCTCCTCTCAAACTCTCTCTTTTCCTTATTTCTCTCTCCTCTTTCTAATTGGAACAAGAGACCTAAATTCAATTAGGCACTCCGCTCCAGGAAGAATCTCATCAATTCCACCGTCCATAACACATCCTATACTACAGTTATATACAAAATCCCCAAATCAATTTCAAGATCCAACGGTTCCAACAACAGTAAAAATCACAAAAAGGTGGATAATCGTGCTATATTATCATCAACCGGTAATTCTCTCAAATTGGGCATCAATTATATTGTTTTTCTCCAATCTGCAGGTGGAATTACTTCCCATTCATATTTATTATGTTTCAGTATAATTTTTATTTTTCTGTAATTTAATTTGAATGAAAAATGGTAAAAATAAAGCAAATACCAGCCCCTTTAAATATGGTGATAGAGAGCCCGCATTGAAATTCTGAGCTTTCCAATCAATCCAGGAGGTTCAAAAACCCCTAGGATACAATTTTCAAGAAAATCTAACAAGGTTTGGACCCTCAATTGAGAGAGATTAATTCTAGCGGGCCCAGATCAAATCTGTAATCTAAGAATTATTGAAAACTTCAATTTAAGATTGTGGAGTCATATGAACTCCAAATTGAGATCAGAAAGAAGCCATGGTGCTTGTAATGTCTAGTTTCTAATGAATTCATAATATTTATAAAATTTATTTCTGTATTTTTCTCTATTTTTCTATATTTTGGAAATAAGTGTCCAATTTCGAAGATCTTCAAGATCCGAGGTGATCAGATCTGGAAAATTTATTTTAGTGATGATATAATAATATAATAAAGTAATATATATGGTTAATTTGGACAGATCTTGGATAAAATAAGGGATCTACCCTTTATGGTAGAAAAACCCTAAAATAAAAATAAAAATATACAAAGGGACCCACTTGATCAATGAGATCAAGTATGATCAGATCCTTGGGATGGATTAAAGGGGTGATATGATGATGGAATCCAGTTAGATCATGGATGAAATGTGACAAAAAATCAAGTGGATATGATTTTTGGATCTTAATGGATTAAAAGCCCTAAAGGTTAATTAAAACCCTTAATCTAAAGGAAAACACCTAAGATCTAATGGTTGGATCATATTTAAAGGTTTATAATAATCTTAATAAAATTAGTTTAAATTGTCTTTTATTGGATATATAAGTTTAAATGTGATTTATGTTTTAAGTTTTAATTGTCTTTTATTGGATATAGAAGTGTAAATGTGATTTATATGTTCTAAGTTAGAAAGCATGATAGTGTAATCTTTTAAATTTTAGTATGATATGCCCTAAATGAGTAATTTGTTAGTAGATTTGATTATCTTAGGATCACATGTTAGTGTAAATTAGGATTTAAACATGATTTCATTATGATAGAAGATGTGTTTCATAACTTAGGATCACATGTTAGTTTTATTTTCACTAGCTTAAGTTATATTCGTAGGAAGAAATAGGCACTTAGTTGTTAAATTTATATTTGATTTAAGCTTTCAAGCTGATGAATTTACTTTTATTGTCATATTTAATTCAATTGTTAAGTAATTGTTAAGATATAATGAGCATAAATCACCAAAATTGTAAACTAATGAAATATAGAAATTCATGGACAACTAAGATGAATGAATGATTTTGACTTAGTAAGGGCTATAGTTAGTAGGACAATATAAGGAATGATTTATCATTTCCTTGGCCCAAAAATAGGAAAATAATGAACATCCATGGATGACATTGTGCATATCCATGGAAATTAATTAAAATCACTCAGAGAAGGGACTTAAGGTAAAGAGCTCATAGGAACCTTGTCAAAGGTTGAGCTAGTACCACTCCAAAGTGGCCTCTGAACATTGTGGTTATAGGGGGTATACAAGAGCCAAGTGCTTTTCCCTCACCTCCCATTGACGTAAGAAAGGTCTATACGCCTCCTTACATGAGGGTTGTATTAACCACTTTTTGAGCGTACTTTAACCGGTAAGTACCGGTCATCCCGAAATAAGGAGTTTGTCTCATGATAGGAAGAAATAAATTATCTTCAACCAAGTAAGACACTCAATCACAACACACAAGAACATAAAAAGATAGCAAATTATCTAACCCTAATAAAAATAGGTGCAAGTGAGATAAGGATGATCAAACAAGATGAGATCTTGTATGATCAAAAACAATAAGGAAAAAGAAACATCATATAAATTAGATTGCTATGTATGATATATATAGTATTTGTATAGATGATATTAAACCCATGGATATAGGATATTCAAGGAAGAAAGATTCGCATCATCCTACATAAGGATGATCAAAAGATCATGTAGTATGTACCATTGATTACAAATGACATTAGTATATGATTTGGACAGATATATGTTGATCGAGACTATGGAAGATTTCAAGGAGTAAGAATACCTTTATTGAGGTAGGTGGATTATTAAGAATGCCTTCACATGAAGATACCTTTCTGCTCATCACATGATCTTATGTTTTGAAGTATTGACATGGTATGATACCAATATATTAAGGTAAATACCTCAAATTGAAAATATGATCCAACCAAATGATGAGGAAAATAAGGTATTAAATGGTCAAGTTGAGAATTGAGAACAACCCTAAGTGAATAGGAAAGTAGAAAATATTCCGGGGCCTCCAGATAAACAGACAAATAGTCTGGAAGGAGAAGTACATTTTACATACAAGCTTGGAGGCTTGTGGCTTGTTTTGAATGGTGCATAAGCTCCCTGGGGATGCTATGCCAGAGAGTTAAGAGGGTTTGGCCACCCACTTCTCGAAACTTATGATGATAGTCACCAAGCCTAAGAAAGGCTAAAAGTCGGGTGGGGTACTATGGGAAGGCCACCACCGTGATGTACCATGGTCCTCCCATATGGACATGGATATTGTAATTTCCACCGAGAATGGTATAAGTGGATTATTGAACAGCTTATCCCAAGGCGCAGACGGATCGATCGCAAGCACAGTAGTCCTTGATTATTTTGCACTTATGATGCATAAGTGAAATTGGCATAGTGAAATGCCTTAAGGGATGGCATGATGAAATGTCAGGTAATTGTATATTACCAATATTTTTCCTGCTAGGAAATTTCGTATAGTAACTAGCTGAAATACAAATCTTTTATAATGAAAAGAGTTGATCACCTTTGTATAGAAATGATGCTTGATTATTTTTACATTTTTAATGGATTTGTCCTTATACAATATGTATGTATAAATATAGGTGAACACAAATGACAATGAGAAATGAGATGTCCTTCCTGGATTACTAGTTATATTAAATGAATGTGTTTATGATAGAGCGAATTATGGGATACTTGAATGTTGAGATTATACTTGTCACATAACTTACATTCTTATCCCCTTATAAGCATAGCTTGCTGAGATATTGTAAATGTTCGAATGTTTACAATATCTCGGTCTGAACGCAGAAAGGTGAGACTTAGGAGCTCGAGATTTGGGAAGAAACAATTGAAGAATAAGTAATCGGGGTATATCCCTTGAGACATTGTATTAGAGCCCATGTGTATTGGGCCTAGACTTCTTTGTAATTTGGATTGTATATTTGGACAAGTATTGTAAGGATAAAATGAAATTTGTGGTACTTGTGAACCATTGGATGGATCACGAGTTTAATAAAAGTGCATATTCCTTCAATGGTATTTTATCTTATACAAAATTCTACTTATGTTATGTATGAAGTGTTGATTTAGGTTTTACAAAACAAATTTCTAAAAGAAAAGAATTTATTTGCTTTGGTTTGCTGAAAATTTTTACTCTAAGGGAACTATCTTTACAAAATGTATTATAAAATGTGTTATAAAAACCTGGGTCGCCACAGTTGGTATCAGAGCATTCATCCAGTCACAGTACAATCCCAATATGTCCAAGGGAGGAATTGACAAACCAAATGTAGATTAAGATAGATATAGTATGTATGAGGAATACTTATAGAAATTTTGGTTTATGAGCGAGATGCCGCCCAAGAGGAGTTACTGAGGCATTGTTCTCAAGGTACTGTGAAAACAATAGGGAGGAATTATCAATGAGCAATACAGGAAAGAAATGGTAACAAGAGTATTGAGGAACCTTATTCCTAATATTCAAGCGCCCCAAAGTTCATCACCTCCAGGTTAAGAAGTTCCTAGTATACAGAACCTGAAAGCTCAGCTGAAGTTAGACCTCATACACTAACACCAGGAATTCCCTACACCAATACGGGGCCAATCTTCCCTTGTACCAAGTGAGGAAGTTCGCAATTCCCTCCATTAGCACGAGAAAAAGATTGACCAAATGTTGCAAGAATTTCGGTACGATGATGATTTGGATATAATAGCAAGGGTATGAAGCAAAAAGACGAGGAGGAATGGATCTGATAGCAAAAAGAACATTTGATGCATTACGTACTCCTCAGGGTATTGAAGGTCAAATTTGCTACATACCTATTAAACTAGATGCCACTTTCTTGGGTGGAGATCAGCCAACAATACCTTCTTCTCAAATTCTAATGAGACTACTTGGGAGGAATTCAAAGAAGTTTTAATACTAAGTATTTTCCTACCCATGTAAAATCAAGGAAGGGAGAAAGAATTCTTAGAACTTAAGCAAGGGAACCTGTCCCGGTGGTGGAGTATGATAATAAGTTCACCCAATTAAAGAGATTTGCTGCACATATGTGTGATGCGAAAGGCACCTTGTGTGGATAGATTTATGGAGGGACTACGGCCCGGCCACTGAAGGTGAAAGCGATGGGCTGCTAAACCCTTCTCATTCTTGGGTGTGTAGAAATGGCTTCGGTGTTTGAAAGATGAATTCAAAGACTCAAACCATTAAGTATTTGGAGGGAGGAAGCTTCTGACCAAAGGCCTTTTCGGAATGGGCAAGAGACCTTTCAACAATTTCAAGCCACCGAGAAATCAAGGGAATCACACTTAAAAAGAAGGCCTTGTCCTGAAAGGACAGAAGATTCCATCACGGAAAATATGTGTCCCACTCCGATACAACAACGACCTCTGTCAGATCTTTTAATTGTGGAGAATTCGGGCATATCTCTCCGCAAAGCGCAGCAAACCATTAGCTATTAAAAAGTAGAAACCGGACAATACCACTCGTCATCAAGGGAAGGATCTCAACTCTCTATCAACGATGGCCAAGCTGGGCCGTGTCTGATGCGGTAATTGAAGGTACATTACTTGTGTACGACAACCATGCCGAAGTATTGTTTGATTAAGGATCCCTCGCATTCCCTTTATATCTTGGCGTGTTGCATCTGGTATACAATTGCCAAGCAAGTGAAAAACTTGGGATTCCAATCTAGATGTAACAACTCCGGTCGTTAAAGCAAAGGTTAAATTACAAGAATACCTTCATAATGTACTGATAGAAATACTTTGGGAAAAAGAAGAGTCTTAGACCTCATTTTACTTTGAACATGGTGGACTTGGAAGTATCATCTTGGGTATGGATTAGTTGTAGCAAAATACTACTGGGTAGTTATGGATTGTCACAAAAGAAAATCACATTTAGCATACCTCGGTGAGGCGCCGGTACTATATGGGAAAGCAACCTGACTTAGACAAATCCATTCTTCAGTTATGAAGGCATCGAACACATGTCCAAAGGGTGTCGGGCATTTTTAGCGGCCAGTTGTTGCTTTGAGTGTGAAACAGCTCAAGATAATGTACAGTGACATAGTCAGAGAATTCCCGAACGTCTTTCCGGAAGAACTTCCAGAGTACCCCACGTAGAGAAATTGGGTTTACCATTGAAGTAAGTGCGGTACAACTCCAATTTCTAAAGCCTACCTTATAGGATGGCCCCAAAGTGGGATTGAAAGAATTGAAGGGTCGACTGCTACAAAAATTGTTAGACAAAGGGTTTGTATAGAACCAAATGATTCACCATGGGGAACACCAAGTAATATTGTGACGAAGAAGAAGGATGGATCTATGAGATTGTGCATGGTACTCAGAATCATTGAGCAAATGTCACAAAGGTGAAAAATAAGTATCCCTTACCTCGCATTGATGATCTCTTTGATCAACTCCAATCTGCTAAGGTCTTTTTCAAAAATCGACCTTAGATCGGGATATCTGTCAATTGCATATTAAGGATGAAAGATATACCCAAGTCAAAAGCATTCAGAACTCGGTATGGACATTACGAGTTTCTAGTCATGCTGTACAGATGACTCAATGCACTGCGGTGTTTATGGATCTCATGAACGAGAATTTTTAAGGAATTCTTAGACAAATTCGTAATTGTATTTATTGATGATATATTGATTTACTCTACCACGGTATGGAAGAACACTTCAAGAAACACTTACAGCAAATTGTACTAAATACCCTCGGACTTCATAAACCTGACATTTGGTAAATTTAGTAGAGTGGTGAATTCGGTTAGAGAAGGTCAATTTCTTGGGGTCACTGTAATTTCCAAAGAATGGAGCGGACTGGACCTCGCCAAGGTTGGAAACGATAATGAATTAGGAAAAACCCCAAGACTGCAATGTATACAGACATACGTGGTTTCTCACGGGTTTGGCGGGATATTACCGTGGAATTTATTCAAGGATTTTCTCGTATGAACCTTCCTTTGACACCCATTAGACACTAGAAAGAGGGGTACGCTGACTTCATAGACGGAATGAATGTGAGCATAGATTTAAGAGCTAAAAAAGAGGTTAACTACAAGTACCAAAGATGATGACATTACCATCGAGAAGTGGGGGATACTGAATATATTGAATACTTCGAATGCAAGGGGTTAAGGAGTGTATTGATGCAAAATGGGAAGGTCATTACATTAAGTGCATCTAGACAATTGAAGAAACATGAAATAAATTATCCATTACATGACACGGAATTAGCAATTGGTGATGGTATTTTGCATTAAAAATTTGGAGACACTATTTGTATGGAGAAAAATTCAATGTATTCACGAGATCATGAAAAGTCTCAAATATATCTTCACTCGGGCACTGGTTGAATATGAGACAAAGGAGATGGATGGAATACACTCGAAGACTATGATTTTGCCATCCATTACCATCACGGAAAAGCAAACATAGTCGCCGATGCATTAAGTAGACAAACAAGAACGTAATTACAAACATCACCATTAAATGAAGCTTTTGTAGAAAAGAGTCCTCAAGTGCCCGAAGGGGATACTGATAACTCAGGGAATTGTGTACAAAGACAGGGGTTTTGTAGAGGGTACGAGATGGGGGGTATACGTTTCAGTGAGAGATTAGTGGTTCCTATAAATACGGACTTGAGAAAAGAACTGTACAAGAAGCCCATCAATCTAAATTTTCTATACACCCTGGAGGTACAAAGATGTATTAGGATTTGAAAAAGAACCTTTTGGTGGGAGAGCATGAAAAGAAACATAGGAGAGTTTCCGTAGCTAAGTGTCCGAATTGTCAACAAGTAAAGGCTGAACATCAAAGACCACACGGAATGTTACAAACCTTGGAACTTCCAGAAAGGAAATGGGACAATATCACCATGGATTTTGTGGTGGGATTGCCAAAAACACGGGAAGGTCATGATATGATTTGGGTAATTGTGAATCGTATTAACACAGTGGCCACATTTTCTTCCAATTAAACAAAACCAGTCGATTTGACAATCTAAAGCTAAGTTGTACATAAAAAGAAATAGTAAGTCTTCATGGGGATTCTATTTTATCCATCATCTCGATAGAGATGGGGGAGATTTACTTCAAGATGTTGGAAGAGCGTACAACAAGCATTGGGAACTTCACTTAGATTCAAAGATCTGACATTTCATCCCCAAACAGATGAATGTCAATCGTAAAGAACTATTCAGACACCTTTGGAAGATAGTATGTTAAGGGCATGTGCATTAGATTGGAAGGGAAATTGGGATGAACATCTTCCATTAGTGGAATTTGCTTATAACAACGGTTTTTCATGCAAAACCATTGGTATGGCACCATATGAAGCATTGTATGAAGCGACCATGCGCAGGTCACCAACTTGTTGAGTGAAGAAGTTGGAGAAAAGGAAACTAATGAAATCGAGAATGAGTGGAACGATTAAGGTACGAACCAAGGTTAAAATGATAAAGCAAAAGTTGTTAACAATGACACCGGTGTTGGAAAGTTACGGGCGCGACATAAAACGTAGAAATCTAAAATTGATGTGGGGAGAGCATGTGTTTTCTACAAAAATATCACCAGCTTAAAGGGGTTGTGAGATCTTGGAACCAAAGGCAAACTCAGTCCTAGGTTCATTGGTCCATTTGAAATATTAGAAAGGATTGGTCTAGTGGCTTACATAGATTAGCCTTTACCACCACAACTCTCTGAAATTTTATAATGTATTTCATGTATCCCTGTTACGAAAATATCTACAAGATGATCCCCTCACATACTTCAAATAATACCAGGAGCGGGGCGGCTTTATCTAGCAGCACGAAGAAAAAGCGATACTGGATCTTGGACCACCAAGGAGACAGAAATTAAGGACCCAAAACAATTCCTTTGGTCAAGAGTCTATGGCAACATCTTTCTGTCGAAGAAGGCACATGGGAAACGGAGAGGTGAGAAATGAGGAAGACACATCCGAGTTTATTTGATTAAGTTATAGTACTACAAATTTCGAGAATGAAATTATTGTAAGGGGGGAAGATTGTAATGACCCGGGGTACTGTAAATTATTAAGGAAAATTAATAAAGTTTGAATTTTTAGAAAATTAGGTCAGAATATTGGATTATTGGAAAATTTCTCTTTTATACGAGGTCTATTATAAATTAAAAAAATAGAAATTATGGATGTACTTGGAAAAGCGATCAATACAGCAACATTAAGTACGTTCAATTAGGAGTTAAAATGAAAATTCCTTAATTTTTTCCCATTTGGGGGTAAAATAAGTAATTTTACCCATATCCCATATCCAAGAAATAAGACAAAGCTCAATATTCGCAGAGTACTTGAGAGAAATACGATTCCAACGCCACTAAATGCAGCTCGATTACGGAGTTCGGACAAATATTGCCTATTATTCTCCAATTTTAGAGTTAAAGAGGGCAACAAGGTCTTTTCACATAAAAGTGGGGCCCACAAAGTGGGCCAAGGTTCTAGAAGCACCAATAATTGCTCAATGCGTATTGATGGTAGTGGAGATTGTGGTGGGGATTGTGGTGGGAGTGGAGAATGCATTAATAGTTAAAAATTCTAAAGTAATAAAATATCTTATCAAAAGAAATGATAAAAAATTCAAATTTGTGCCACTTATAAATACTGTCCCAAAAATTTCCAAAAATTTTCACACAACCTTAACCACGAAATTTCCAAACCTTCCTGGAATTTCAGCCCCAAATTCCCCTTCATCCCTCCCCCAAACTCTCTTTTCCTTATTTCTCTCTCCTCTTTCTTAATTCAGGAACAAGAGACCTAAATTCAATTAGGCACTCCCGTTCCAGGAAGAATCTCATCAATTCCACCGTCCATAACATCCTATACTACAGTATATACAAAATCCCCAAATCAATTTTCAAGATCCAACGGTTCCAACAACAGAAAAATCACAAAAAGGTGGATAATCGGGCCATATTATCATCAACCGGTAATTCTCTCAAATTGGGCAGCAATTCTATATTGTTTTTCTCCAATCAGGTAGGTGGAATTACTTCCCATTCATATTTATTATGTTTTTAGTATAATTTTTATTTTTCTGTAATTTAATTTGAATGAAAAATGGTAAAAATAAAGTAAATACTCAGCCCCTTTACAAATTATGGTGATAGAGAGCCTCAGATTGAAATTCTGAGCTTTCCAATCAATCCAGGAGAGGTTAAAAACCCCTAGGATACAATTTTCAAGAAAATCTAACAAGGTTTGGACCCTCAATTGAGAGAGATTATTCTAGTGGGCCCAGATCAAATCTAGACCCTAGTAATGGCTGAAAACTTCAATTTAAGATTGTGGAGTCATATGAACTCCAAATTGAGATCAGAAAGAAGCTATGGAAAGCTTGTAATGTCTAGTTTCTAATGAATTCATAATATTTATAAAATTTATTTCTGTATTTTTCTGTATTTTTCTATATTTTGGAAATAAGTGTCCAATTTCTAAGATCTTCAAGATCCGAGGTGATCACATCTTGAAAATTTATTTTAGTGATGATATAATAATATAATAAAGTAATATATATGGTTAATTTGGACAGATCTTGGATAAAATAAGGGATCTACCCTTTATGGTAGAAAAACCCTAAAATAAAAATAAAAATATACAAAGGGACCCACTTGATCAATGAGATCAAGTATGATCAGATCCTTGGGATGGATTAAAGGGGTGATATGATGATGGAATCCAGTTAGATCATGGATGAAATGTGACAAAATCAAGTGGATATGATTTTTGGATCTTAATGGATTAAAAGCCCTAAAGGTAATTAAAACCCTTAATCTAAAGGAAAACACCTAAGATCTAATGGTTGGATCATATTTAAAGGTTTATAATAATCTTAATAAAATTAGTTTAATTGTCTTTTATTGGATATATAAGTTTAAATGTGATTTATGTTTTAAGTTTTAATTGTCTTTGTGTAAATGTGATTTATGTTCTAAGTTAGAAAGCATGATAGTGTAATCTTTAAATTTTAGTATGATATGCCCTAAATGAGTAATTTTTTAGTAGATTTGATTATCTTAGGATCATGTTAGTGTAAATTAGGATTTAAACATGATTTCATTATGATAGAAGATGTGTTTCATAACTTAGGATCATGTTAGTTTTATTTCACTAGCTTAAGTTATATTCGTAGGAAGAATGTTAGTACTTAGTTGTTAAATTTATATTTGATTTATGCTTTCAAGTTGATGATTTACTTATTGTCATATTTAATTCAATTGTTAAGTAATTGTTAAGATATAAGGAGCATAAATCACCAAAAATGTAAACTAATGAAATATAGAAATTCATGGACAACTAAGATGAATGAATGATTTTGACTTAGTAAGGGCTATAGTTAGTAGGACAATATAAGGAATGATTTATCATTTCCTTGGCCCAAAATAGGAAAATAATGAACATCCATGGATGACATTGTGCATATCCATGGAAATTAATTAAAATCAATTAGAGAAGGGACTTAAGGTAAAGAGCTCATAGGAACCTTGTCAAAGGTTGAGCTAGTACCACTCCAAAGGGACTCGAACATTGTGGTTATAGGGGGTATACAAAGAGCCAAGTGCTTTTCCCTCACCTCCCATTGACGTAAGAAAGGTCTAAACGCCTCCTTACATGAGGGTTGTATTAACCACTTTTTGAGCAGACTTTAACCGGTAAGTACCGTCATCCCGAAATAAGGAGTTGTCTAAAGTGATAGGAAGAAATAAATTATCTTCAACCAAGTAAGACACTAACTGGTTGAATAATAATAAGAACATAAAAAGATAGCAAATTATCTAACCCTAATAAAAATAAGTAAGTGAGATAAGGATGATCAAACAAGATGAGATCTTGTATGATCAAAAACAATAAGGAAAAAGAAACATCTATGTAAATTAGATTGTTATGTATGATATAGATAGTATTTGTATAGATGATATTAAACCCATGGATATAGGATATTCAAGGAAGAAAGATTCAGATCATCCTACATAAGGATGATCAAAAGATCATGTAGTATGTACCATTGATTACAAAAATGACATTATACATATGATTTGACAGATATATGTTGATCGAGACTATGGAAGATTTCAAGGAGTAAGAATACCTTATTGAGGTAGGTGGATTATTAAGAATGCCTTTACATGAAGATACATGTCTAATACATGATCTTATGTTTTGAAGTATTGACATGTATGATACCAATATATTAAGGTAAATACCTCAAATTGAAATATGATCCAACCAAATGATGAGGAAAATAAGTATTAAATGGTCAAGTTGAGAATTGAGAACAACCCTAAGTGAATAGGAAAGTAGAAAATATTCCAGTCCTAGATAAACGAGACAAATAGTCCGATATGTATAAGTATTATTTCACATACAAGCTTGGAGGCTTGGGGTTTTGTTTTAAACAGGCATAAGCCTCTGGGATGCTATGCTAGGAGAGTTAAGAGGGTTTGGCCACCCACTCTCTCCGAAACTTGATGATATTGAATACCAAGCCTAAGAAAGGCTAAAAGTCGGGTGGGGCAATTATGGGAAGGCCACCACTTTGTGACAGCCATGGTCCTCCCATATGGACATGGATATTGTAATTTCCACCGAGAATGGTATAAGTGGATTATTGAACAGCTTATCCCAAGGCGCAGACGGATCGGGACCGCAAGCATAGTAGTCCTTGATTATTTTGCACTATGATGCATATGAAATTGGCATAGTGAAATGCCTTAAGGGATGGCATGATGAAATGTCGAGGTAATTGTATATTACCAATATTTTTCCCAAGAAGGGAAATTCCTCAGTATAATGAATCTTGGCTGAAATACAAATCTTTTATAATGAAAAGAGTTGATCGACTTTGTATAGAAATGATGCTTGATTATTTTTACATTTTTAATGGATTTTGTCCTTATACAATATGTATGTATAAAGGTGAACACAAAATGACAAGGAAATGAGATGTCTTTATGATTACTAGTTATTAATGAATGTGTTTATGATAGAACTAATTATGGGATACTTGAATATTGAGATTATATTCACAATAACTTACATTCTTATCCCCTACCAAGCATAGCTTGCTGAGATATTGTAAATGTTCGAATGTTTACAATATCTCGTATACGTAGAAGGAGACTTAGGAGCTCAAGATTTGAAGAACAATTGAAGAATAAGTAATCAGTATATCCCTTGAAACATTGTATTAGAACATGTATTGAATTTTGAACTTTGTAATTTGGATTGTATATTTGGACAAGTATTGTAAGGATAAAATGGGTCGTGGTAATCGTGAACCACCGGATGGATCCCGAAGTTTAAAAAAAGTAAATACCTTCAAAGGAATTTTAACTTATACAAAATTCTACTTATGTTATGTATGAAGTGGTGACTTAGGTTTTACAAAACAAATTCTAAAGAAAAGAATTTCCGCTAAGCTTTGGTTTGCGAAAAATTTTTACTCTAAGGGCCCTATCTTTACAAAATGTATTATAAAATGTGTTATAAAACCTCGGGTCGCCACAGCTTGGTATCGAGCATTCATCCAAATAACAAGACAATCCCAATATGTCCAAGGGAGAATTGACAATCCAAATTTAGATTAAGATAGATATAGTATGAGGAATACTTATAGAAATTTTGGTTTATGAGCGTATGCCGCCCAAGAGAGTTACAAGGCGCATGTACCAAGGTACTTCGAAAACAATAGGGAGGAATTATCAATGAGCAATATGGAAGAAATGGTAACAAGAGTATTGAGGAACCTTATTCCTAATATTCAACCGCCCCAAAGTTCATCACCTCCAGCTTGAAGTTCCTAGTATACAGCACAAGCTCGGCTGAAGTTAGACCTCATACACCAACACCAGTAGATTCCTACACCAATACAGTGGCCAATCTTCCCTTGTACCAAGTGAGGAAGTTCGCAATTCTCCATTAGCACCGTAAAAGATTGACCAAATGTTGCAAAGATTTCAGACGATGGTGATTGGATATAATGGCAAGGGTGAAGCGTAAAAGACAGAGGAATGGATCTACGAAGTAGAAAGAACATTTGATGCATTACGTACTCCTCCCGAATTGAAGGTCAAATTTGCTACATACCTATTAAAACAAGATGTCAGCTTTCGGTGGAGATCAGCCAACAACACCTTCTTCTCAAATTCTAATGAGACTACTTGGGAGGAATTCAAAGAAGTTTTTAATACTAAGTATTTTTCCTACCCATGTAAAATCAAGGAAGGAGAAAGAATTCTTAGAACTTAAACAAGGGAACCTATCGTTGGTGGAGTATGATAATAAGTTCACCCAATTAAAGAGATTTGTCAGCACATATGTGTGATACCGAAAGGCACACTGTGGATAGATTTATGGAGGGACTACACCAAGACTGAAAGTGAAAGTGATGGGTACTAAACCCACCACCATTGCCGATTGTGTAGAAATGGCTTCCGTGTTTGAAGATGAATTCAAGAAGACTCAAACCATTAAGTTTGGAGGAGGAAACTACAACCAAAGGCCTTTTCGTAAGGGCAAGAGACCTTTCAACAATTTCAAAACCACCGTAAATCAAGGGAATCACATAAAAGAAGGCCTTGTCCGAAATGTAGAAGATTCCATCCTCGGAAATATGTGTCCCACTCCGATACAACAACGACCTCCAATCAGATGTTTTAATTGTGGAGAATTCGGGCATATCTCTGCAAACTGCAACAAACCATTAGCTATTAAAGAGGCGAAACCAGACAATATTCCTCGTCATCAAGGAAGGATATTCGCTATCACCGATGGCCGTGCTGGACCGTCTAATGCGGTAATTGAAGGTACATTACTTGTATCTGACAACCATGCCAAAGTATTGTTTGATTCTGGATCTACGCATTCCTTTATATCTTGCGTATTTGCATCTAGTATACAATTGCCAGTGAAAAACTTGGGATTCAATCTAGATGTAACAACTCCAAAGTGGGTAAAACAGCTTAAATTACAAGAATACCTTCATAATGTACCAATAGAAGTACCGGGAAAAAGAAGAGATGTAGACCTCATTTTACTGAACATGGTGGACTTTGATATCATACTGGGTATGGATTGGTTAGCAAAATACTGGGTAGTTATGGATTGTCACAAAAAGAAAATCACATTTAGCATACCTGGTGAGGAAGTAGCAAGCACTATATGGGAAACAACATGACTTAGACAAATCCATTATTTCAGCTATGAAGACCGGCCAAACACATGTCCAAAGGGTGTCAGCATTTTTAGCAACAGCTTGTTGCTTTGGATGTGAAACAGCCCAAGATAATGTAAATTGACATAGTCGAGAATTCCCAGACGTCTTTCCGTAAGAACTTCCGTGAGTACCCCCACGTAGAGAAATTGAGTTTACCATTGAAGTAATTCCTGGTACAACTCCAATTTCTAAAGCACCTTATAGGATGGCCCCAGCAGAATTGAAAGAATTGAAGGGTCACCTACAAGAATTGTTAGACAAAGGGTTTGTTAGACCAAGTAGTTCACCATGGGGAGCACCAAGAATATTTGTGAAGAAGAAGGATGGATCTATGAGATTGTGCATGGACTATAGAATGTTGAACAATGTCACGGTTGAAAAATAAGTATCCCTTACCTCGCATTGATGATCTCTTTGATCAACTCCAATCTGCTAAGGTCTTTTCAAAAATCGACCTTAGATCAGGATATCATCAATTGCATATTAAGGATGAAGATATACCCAAGTCAAGCATTCGTAACTCGGTATGGACATTACGAGTTTCTAGTCATGCCTTTTGGATCGACTCAATGCACCTCGGCAAAGGTTTATGGATCTCATGAACAGAATTTTTAAGGAATTCTTAGACAAATTCGTAATTGTATTTATTGATGATATATTGATTTACTCTACCAAAGATGGAAGAACATCAAGAACACTTACAAATTGTACTAAATACCCTCGTACTTCATAAACTGTTTGGTAAATTTAGTAAGTGTGAATTCTCGGTTAGAGAAGGTCAATTTCTTGGGTCATGTAATTTCCAAGAATGGAGTAGAAGTGGACCTCGCCAAGGTTGAAGCAAGAATGAATTGGGAAAAACCTAAGACCGTAATGTACATACGTAGTTTTCTCGGGTTTGGCAGATATTACCGTAGATTTATTCAAGGATTTTCTCGTATAGCCCTTCCTTTGACTTCATTAACTAGAAAAGG
Source organism: Warburgia ugandensis (assembly GCA_035236585.1). Taxonomy (NCBI): domain Eukaryota; kingdom Viridiplantae; phylum Streptophyta; class Magnoliopsida; order Canellales; family Canellaceae; genus Warburgia; species Warburgia ugandensis. The sequence goes on along the minus strand of CP141131.1, from coordinate 48,515,726 downwards.
GGTACAGTACACTTGGACAGATGAATGTGAGCATAGTTTCCAAGAGCTAAAAAAGAGGTTAACTACAGCACCAAGATTGACATTGCCATCGTGAAGTGGGGGATACGAAATATATTGTGATGCTTCGTGCAAGGGGTTAGGGAGTGTATTGATGCAAAATGGGAAGGTCATTGCATATGCATCTAGACAATTGAAGAAACATGAAATAAATTATCCAAGACATGACCTGAATTAGCAGTCGTAGTGTTTGCATTAAAAATTTGGAGACACTATTTGTATGGAGAAAAATTCAATGTATGCACAGATCATAGAAGTCTCAAATATAACTTCACTCAGGCTGATTTGAATATGAGACAAAGGAGATGGATGGAATACATCAAAGACTATGATTTTGCCATCCATTACCATCCCGGAAAAGCAAACATAGTCGCCGATGCATTAAGTAGACAAACAAGAGTCAGAATTACAAACATCACCATTAAATCAGCTTTTGTAGAAAGAGTCCTCAAGGCCCAAGAAGGGGATACAAGAACTCAGAATTGTGTACAAAGACAGGGTTTTGTAAGGGTACGTATGGGGGTATACGTTTTCAGAGAGATTAGTGGTTCCTACAAATACGTACTTGAGAAAAGAACTATTACAAGAAGCCCATCAATCTAAATTTTCTATACACCCTGGAGGTACAAAGATGTATTAGGATTTGAAAAGAACCTTTTGGTGGGAAGGCATGAAAAGAAACATAGGAGAGTTTGTAGCTAAGTGTCCGAATTGTCAACAAGTAAAAGCCGAACATCAAAGACCACCGGAATGTTACAAACCTTGGAACTTCCAGAATGGAAATGGGACAATATCACCATGGATTTTGTGGTGGGATTGCCAAAAACACGGAAGGTCATGATATGATTTGGGTAATTGTGGACGTATTAACAAAGTCAGCACATTTTCTTCCAATTAAACAAAACCAGTCAGTTGACAATCTAGCTAAGTTGTACATAAAAGAAATAGTAAGTCTTCATGGGATTCCTTTATCCATCATCTCTCGATAGAGATGGGAGATTTACTTCAAGATGTTGGAAGAGCGTACAACAAGTATTGGGAACTTCACTTAGATTCAAGACAAAGATTTCATCCCCAAACAGATGGTCAATCGAAAGAACTATTCGTTAATCGGAAGATATGTTAAGGGCATGTGCATTAGATTGGAAGGGAAATTGGGATGAACATCTTCCATTAGTGGAATTTGCTTATAACAACAGCTTTCATGCAAGTATTGGTATGGCACCATATGAAGCATTGTATGGGCTTAATTATGCCGATCACCAACTTGTTGGAGTGAAGTTGGAGAAAGGAAACTAATGAAGTCGAACTAGTGGAACAAAGGTACGTACAAGGTTAAAATGATAAAGCAAAGGTTGTTAACAAAGACACACGGTCGTCAAGAGTTACGCGGACAAAAGACGTAGAAACTGAATTCGATGTGGGAGAGCATGTGTTTCTAAAAATATCACCAAGCAAAGGGGTTATGAGATTTGGAACCAAAGGCAAACTCAGTCCTAGGTTCATTGGTCCATTTGAAATATTAGAAAGGATTGGTCTAGTGGCTTATAGATTAGCCTTACCACCACAACTCTCTGAAGTACACAATGTATTTCATGTATCCCTGTTACGAAAATATCTACAAGATGATACTCACATACTTCAAATAATACCGTAGGAACCGAAGCCGCATCTAACCTTTGAAGAAAAAGCGATACGGATCTTGGACCATAAGGAACAGAAATTAAGGACCAAAACAATTCCTTTAGTCAAAGTCCTATGGCAACATCACTCTGTCGAAGAAGCTACATGGGAAACAGAGGTAGAAATGAGGAAGACACATCCGAGTTTATTTGATTAAGTTATAGTACTACAAATTTCGAGGACGAAATTATTGTAAGGGGGGAAGATTGTAATGACCCCGAATTTTTGTAAATTATTAAGGAAAATTAATAAAGTTTGAATTTTTAGAAAGTCTAGGCTGGAATATTAGGTTATTGAAAATTCTCTTTTTATAGAGATTATATTATAAATTAAAAAAATAGAAATTATGGATGTACTTGGAAAACTGATCGTAACAACATTAAGTACGTTCAATTCTGAGTTAAAATGAAAATTCCTTAATTTTTCCATTTGGGGGTAAAATGGTAATTTTACCCATATCCCATATCCAAGAAATAAGACCTCAATATTCATGAAGTACTTAGAAATACGATTCCAACGCCACTAAGTACGCTCGATTCGAGTTCGGACAAATATTGTCTATTATTCTCCAATTTTAGAGTTAAAAAGGGCAAAAAGGACTTTTCACATAAAAAGTGGGGCCCACAAAGTGGGCCAAGGTTCTAGAAGCACCAATAATTGCTCAATGCATTATTGATGGTAGTGGAGATTGTAGTGGAGATTGTAGTGGGAGTGGAGAATGCATTAGTAATTAAAAATTCTAAAGTAATAAAATATCTTATCAAAAGAAATGATAAAAAATTCAAATTTGGCTATAAATATGTCCCAAAAATTTCCAAAAATTTTCACAACCTTAACCACGAAATTTCCAAACCTTCCCTGGAATTTCAGCCCCAAATTCCCCTTCATCCCTCCCCAAACTCTCTTTTCCTTATTTCTCTCTCCTCTTTCTAATTGGAACAAGAGACCTAAATTCAATTAGGCACTCCGTTCCAGGAAGAATCTCATCAATTCCACCGTCCATAACATCCTATACTACAGTATATACAAAATCCCCAAATCAATTTCAAGATCCAACGGTTCCAACAACAGAAAATCACAAAAAGGTGGATAATCGTGCTATATTATCATCAACCGGTAATTCTCTCAAATTGGGCAGCAATTATATTGTTTTTCTCCAATCAGGTAGGTGGAATTACTTCCCATTCATATTTATTATGTTTTAGTATAATTTTTATTTTTCTGTAATTTAATTTGAATGAAAAATGGTAAAAATAAAGTAAATACCAGCCCCTTTAAATTATGGTGATAGAGAGCTCAGATTGAAATTCTGAGCTTTCCAATCAATCCAGGAGGGTTAAAAACCCCTAGGATACAATTTTCAAGAAAATCTAACAAGGTTTGGACCCTCAATTGAGAGAGATTATTCTAGTGGGCCCAGATCAAATCTAGACCCTAGTAATGGCTGAAAACTTCAATTTAAGATTGTGGAGTCATATGAACTCCAAATTGAGATCAGAAAGAAGCTATGGAAAGCTTGTAATGTCTAGTTTCTAATGAATTCATAATATTTATAAAATTTATTTCTGTATTTTTCTGTATTTTTCTATATTTTGGAAATAAGTGTCCAATTTCTAAGATCTTCAAGATCTGAGGTGATCAGATCTTGAAAATTTATTTTAGTGATGATATAATAATATAATAAAGTAATATATATGGTTAATTTGGACAGATCTTGGATAAAATAAGGGATCTACCCTTTATGGTAGAAAACCCTAAAATAAAAATAAAAATATACAAAGGGACCCACTTGATCAATGAGATCAAGTATGATCAGATCCTTGGGATGGATTAAAGGGGTGATATGATGATGGAATCCAGTTAGATCATGGATGAAATGTGACAAAATCAAGTGGATATGATTTTTGGATCTTAATGGATTAAAAGCCCTAAAGGTAATTAAAACCCTTAATCTAAAGGAAAACACCTAAGATCTAATGGTTGGATCATATTTAAAGGTTTATAATAATCTTAATAAAATTAGTTTAATTGTCTTTTATTGGATATATAAGTTTAAATGTGATTTATGTTTTAAGTTTTAATTGTCTTTTATTGGATATAGAAGTGTAAATGTGATTTATGTTCTAAGTTAGAAAGCATGATAGTGTAATCTTTAAATTTTAGTATGATATGCCCTAAATGAGTAATTTTTTAGTAGATTTGATTATCTTAGGATCATGTTAGTGTAAATTAGGATTTAAACATGATTTCATTATGATAGAAGATGTGTTTCATAACTTAGGATCATGTTAGTTTTATTTCACTAGCTTAAGTTATATTCGTAGGAAGAATGTTAGTACTTAGTTGTTAAATTTATATTTGATTTATGCTTTCAAGTTGATGATTTACTTATTGTCATATTTAATTCAATTGTTAAGTAATTGTTAAGATATAAGGAGCATAAATCACCAAAAATGTAAACTAATGAAATATAGAAATTCATGGACAACTAAGATGAATGAATGATTTTGACTTAGTAAGGGCTATAGTTAGTAGGACAATATAAGGAATGATTTATCATTTCCTTGGCCCAAAATAGGAAAATAATGAACATCCATGGATGACATTGTGCATATCCATGGAAATTAATTAAAATCAATTAGAGAAGGGACTTAAGGTAAAGAGCTCATAGGAACCTTGTCAAAGGTTGAGCTAGTACCACTCCAAAGTGGACTCGAACATTGTGGTTATAGGGGGTATACAAGAGCCAAGTGCTTTTCCCTCACCTCCCATTGACGTAAGAAAGGTCTAAACGCCTCCTTACATGAGGGTTGTATTAACCACTTTTTGAGCAGACTTTAACTGGTAAGTACTGGTCATCCTGAAATAAGGAGTTGTCTAGTGATAGGAAGAAATAAATTATCTTCAACCAAGTAAGACACTAACTGGTTGAATAATAATAAGAACATAAAAGATAGCAAATTATCTAACCCTAATAAAAATAGTAAGTGAGATAAGGATGATCAAACAAGATGAGATCTTGTATGATCAAAAACAATAAGGAAAAAGAAACATCTATGTAAATTAGATTGTTATGTATGATATAGATAGTATTTGTATAGATGATATTAAACCCATGGATATAGGATATTCAAGGAAGAAAGATTCAGATCATCCTACATAAGGATGATCAAAAGATCATGTAGTATGTACCATTGATTACAAAAATGACATTATACATATGATTTGTGATGATATATGTTGATCGAGACTATGGAAGATTTCAAGGAGTAAGAATACCTTATTGAGGTAGGTGGATTATTAAGAATGCCTTTACATGAAGATACATGTCTAATACATGATCTTATGTTTTGAAGTATTGACATGTATGATACCAATATATTAAGGTAAATACCTCAAATTGAAATATGATCCAACCAAATGATGAGGAAAATAAGTATTAAATGGTCAAGTTGAGAATTGAGAACAACCCTAAGTGAATAGGAAAGTAGAAAATATTCAGTCCTAGATAAACAGACAAATAGTCCGATATGTATAAGTATTATTTCACATACAAGCTTGGAGGCTTGGGGTTTTGTTTTAAACAGCATAAGCACAGGGATGCTATGCTAGGAGAGTTAAGAGGGTTTGGCCACCCACTCTCCGAAACTTGATGATATTGAATACCAAGCCTAAGAAAGGCTAAAAGTCGGGTGGGGCAATTATGGGAAGGCCACCATCGTGACAGCCATGGTCCTCCCATATGGACATGGATATTGTAATTTCCACCGAGAATGGTATAAGTGGATTATTGAACAGCTTATCCGGCGCGCTGTACGGATCGACCGCAAGCATAGTAGTCCTTGATTATTTTGCACTATGATGCATATGAAATTGGCATAGTGAAATGCCTTAAGGGATGGCATGATGAAATGTCGTGTAATTGTATATTACCAATATTTTTCCCAAGAAGGGAAATTCTCGTATAGTAATCGGCTGAAATACAAATCTTTTATAATGAAAAGAGTTGATCAGCTTTGTATAGAAATGATGCTTGATTATTTTTACATTTTTAATGGATTTGTCCTTATACAATATGTATGTATAAAGGTGAACACAAATGACAAGGAAATGAGATGTCTTTATGATTACTAGTTATTAATGAATGTGTTTATGATAGAACGAATTATGGGATACTTGAATATTGAGATTATACTGTCAATAACTTACATTCTTATCCCCTACCAAGCATAGCTTGCTGAGATATTGTAAATGTTCGAATGTTTACAATATCTCAGATACAGAGAAGGAGACTTAGGAGCTCAAGATTTGAAGAACAATTGAAGAATAAGTAATCGTGGTATATCCCTTGAAACATTGTATTAGAACATGTATTGAATTTTGAACTTTGTAATTTGGATTGTATATTTGGACAAGTATTGTAAGGATAAAATGGGTCGTGTACTTGTGAACCATCGGATGGATCCCGAAGTTTAATAAAAGTATATTCCTTCAATGGAATTTTATCTTATACAAAATTCTACTTATGTTATGTATGAAGTGGTGACTTAGGTTTTACAAAACAAATTCTAAAGAAAAGAATTTCCGCTGCTTTGGTTTGCGAAAATTTTTTACTCTAAGGGCCCTATCTTTACAAAATGTATTATAAAATGTGTTATAAAAACCTGGGTCGCCACGCTTGGTATCGTAGCATTCATCCAACACAAAGACAATCCCAATATGTCCAAGGGAGAATTGACAATCCAAATTTAGATTAAGATAGATATAGTATGAGGAATACTTATAGAAATTTTGGTTTATGAGCAGATGCCGCCCAAGAGAGTTACAAGGCAGACAGCTCAAGGTACTTCAGAAAACAATAGGGAGGAATTATCAATGAGCAATATGGAAGAAATGGTAACAAGAGTATTGAGGAACCTTATTCCTAATATTCAACTCGCCCCAAAGTTCATCACCTCCATTGAAGTTCCTAGTATACGTGCACAAGCTCACCTGAAGTTAGACCTCATACACCAACACCGTAGATTCCTACACCAATACAGGGCCAATCTTCCCTTGTACCAAGTGAGGAAGTTCGCAATTCTCCATTAGCACCAGAAAAGATTGACCAAATGTTGCAAAGATTTCAGACGATGGTGATTGGATATAATGGCAAGGGTGAAGCGTAAAAGACAGAGGAATGGATCTACGAAGTAGAAAGAACATTTGATGCATTACGTACTCCTCCCGAATTGAAGGTCAAATTTGCTACATACCTATTAAAACAAGATGTCGCTTTCGGTGGAGATCAGCCAACAACACCTTCTTCTCAAATTCTAATGAGACTACTTGGGAGGAATTCAAAGAAGTTTTTAATACTAAGTATTTTCCTACCCATGTAAAATCAAGGAAGGAGAAAGAATTCTTAGAACTTAAACAAGGGAACCTATCAGTGGTGGAGTATGATAATAAGTTCACCCAATTAAAGAGATTTGCTGCACATATGTGTGATACCGAAAGGCACACTGTGGATAGATTTATGGAGGGACTACAGCCAGCACTGAAAGTGAAAGTGATGGGTACTAAACCCACCACCATTGCCGATTGTGTAGAAATGGCTTCCAGGTTTGAAGATGAATTCAAGAAGACTCAAACCATTAAGTTTGGAGGAGGAAACTACAACCAAAGGCCCTTTCAGAAGGGCAAGAGACCTTTCAACAATTTCAAAACCACCAGAAATCAAGGGAATCACATAAAAAGAAGGCCTTGTCCGAAATGTAGAAGATTCCATCCTGGAAATATGTGTCCCACTCCGATACAACAACGACCTCCAATCAGATGTTTTAATTGTGGAGAATTCGGGCATATCTCTGCAAACTGCAACAAACCATTAGCTATTAAAGAGGCGAAACCAGACAATATTCCTCGTCATCAAGGAAGGATATTCGCTATCACTGATGGCCAGGCTAGACCGTCTAATGCGGTAATTGAAGGTACATTACTTGTATCTGACAACCATGCCAAAGTATTGTTTGATTCTAGATCTACGCATTCCTTTATATCTTGCGTATTTGCATCTAGTATACAATTGCCGTTGAAAAACTTGGGATTCAATCTAGATGTAACAACTCCATGGGTAAAACAGCTTAAATTACAAGAATACCTTCATAATGTACCAATAGAAGTACTGGGAAAAAGAAGAGATGTAGACCTCATTTTACCGAACATGGTGGACTTTGATATCATACTGGTATGGATTGGTTAGCAAAATACCGGGTAGTTATGGATTGTCACAAAAAGAAAATCACATTTAGCATACCTGGTGAGGAAGTAGCAAGACTATATGGGAAACAACATGACTTAGACAAATCCATTATTTCAGCTATGAAGACCGGCCAAACACATGTCCAAAGGGTGTCAGCATTTTTAGCAACAGCTTGTTGCTTTGGATGTGAAACAGCCCAAGATAATGTAAATTGACATAGTCGAGAATTCCCGCACGTCTTTCCGTAAGAACTTCCAGAGTACCCCCACGTAGAGAAATTGTGTTTACCATTGAAGTAATTCCTGGTACAACTCCAATTTCTAAAGCACCTTATAGGATGGCCCCAGAGAATTGAAAGAATTGAAGGGTCACTACAAGAATTGTTAGACAAAGGGTTTGTTAGACCAAGTAGTTCACCATGGGGTGCATCAGGAATATTTGTGAAGAAGAAGGATGGATCTATGAGATTGTGCATGGACTATAGAATGTTGAACAATGTCACAGTGAAAAATAAGTATCCCTTACCTCGCATTGATGATCTCTTTGATCAACTCCAATCTGCTAAGGTCTTTTCAAAAATCGACCTTAGATCAGGATATCATCAATTGCATATTAAGGATGAAGATATACCCAAGTCAGCATTCAGAACTCGGTATGGACATTACGAGTTTCTAGTCATGCCTTTTGGACTGACCAATGCACCTGCAGTGTTTATGGATCTCATGAACAGAATTTTTAAGGAATTCTTAGACAAATTCGTAATTGTATTTATTGATGATATATTGATTTACTCTACCAGTATGGAAGAACATCAAGAACACTTACAAATTGTACTAAATACCCTCGTACTTCATAAACCGTTTGGTAAATTTAGTAAGTGTGAATTCTGGTTAGAGAAGGTCAATTTCTTGGGTCATGTAATTTCCAAGAATGGAGTAGAAGTGGACCTCGCCAAGGTTGAAGCAGTAATGACTTGGGAAAAACCTAAGACTGCAATGTACATACGTAGTTTTCTCGGGTTTGGCAGATATTACCGTAGATTTATTCAAGGATTTTCTCGTATAGCCCTTCCTTTGACTTCATTAACTAGAAAAGGGGTACAGCTTCACTTGGACGTATGAATGTGAGCATAGTTTCCAAGAGCTAAAAAGAGGTTAACTACAAAGACCAAGATTGACATTGCCATCGGGAAGTGGGGGATACGAAATATATTGTGATGCTTCTCTGTGCAAGGGGTTAGGCAGTGTATTGATGCAAAATGGGAAGGTCATTGCATATGCATCTAGACAATTGAAGAAACATGAAATAAATTATCCAATACATGACCTGGAATTAGCAGTCGTAGTGTTTGCATTAAGAATTTGGTGACACTATTTGTATGGAGAAAAATTCAATGTATTCACAGATCATAAAAGTCTCAAATATATCTTCACTCGACTGATTTGATTATGAGACAAAGGAGATGGATGGAATACATCAAAGACTATGATTTTGCCATCCATTACCATCCTGGAAAAGCAAACATAGTCGCTGATGCATTAAGTAGACAAACAAGAGCTGTAATTACAAACATCACCATTAAATCAGCTTTTGTAGAAAGAGTCCTCAAGGCCCAAGAAGGGGATACAGTAACTCAGGAATTGTGTACAAAGACAGGGTTTTGTAAGGGTACGTATGGGGGTATACGTTTTCGGGAGAGATTAGTGGTTCCTACAAATACAGACTTGAGAAAAGAACTATTACAAGAAGCCCATCAATCTAAATTTTCTATACACCCTGGAGGTACAAAGATGTATTAGGATTTGAAAAGAACCTTTTGGTGGGAAGGCATGAAAAGAAACATAGGAGAGTTTGTAGCTAAGTGTCTGAATTGTCAACAAGTAAAAGCCGAACATCAAAGACCACCGGAATGTTACAAACCTTGGAACTTCCAGAATGGAAATGGGACAATATCACCATGGATTTTGTGGTGGGATTGCCAAAAACACGGGAAGGTCATGATATGATTTGGGTAATTGTGGACGTATTAACAAAGTCAAGACATTTTCTTCCAATTAAACAAAACCAAATGATTGACAATCTAGCTAAGTTGTACATAAAAGAAATAGTAAGTCTTCATGGGATTCCTTTATCCATCATCTCTGATAGAGATGGGAGATTTACTTCAAGATGTTGGAAGAGCGTACAACAAGCATTGGGAACTTCACTTAGATTCAAGACAAAGATTTCATCCCCAAACAGATGGTCAATCAGAAAGAACTATTCAGACACTGGAAGATATGTTAAGGGCATGTGCATTAGATTGGAAGGGAAATTGGGATGAACATCTTCCATTAGTGGAATTTGCTTATAACAACAGTTTTCATGCAAGTATTGGTATGGCACCATATGAAGCATTGTATGGGCGACCATGCCGATCACCAACTTGTTGGAGTGAAGTTGGAGAAAGGAAACTAATGAAGTCAGAACTAGTGGAACAAAGGTACGGACAAGGTTAAAATGATAAAGCAAAGGTTGTTAACAAAGACACGGTCGTCTAAGGAGTTACGCGGACAAAAGACGTAGAAATCTGGAATTCGATGTGGGAGAGCATGTGTTTCTAAAAATATCACCAGTTAAAGGGGTTATGAGATTTGGAACCAAAGGCAAACTCAGTCCTAGGTTCATTGGTCCATTTGAAATATTAGAAAGGATTGGTCTAGTGGCTTATAGATTAGCCTTACCACCACAACTCTCTGAAGTACACAATGTATTTCATGTATCCCTGTTACGAAAATATCTACAAGATGATACTCACATACTTCAAATAATACCAGAGGAACTGAAGCCAGATCTAACCTTTGAAGAAAAAGCGATACGGATCTTGGACCATAAGGAATAGAAATTAAGGACCAAAACAATTCCTTTAGTCAAAGTCCTATGGCAACATCATTCTGTCGAAGAAGCTACATGGGAAACAGAGGTAGAAATGAGGAAGACACATCCGAGTTTATTTGATTAAGTTATAGTACTACAAATTTCGAGGACGAAATTATTGTAAGGGGGGAAGATTGTAATGACCCCGAATTTTTGTAAATTATTAAGGAAAATTAATAAAGTTTGAATTTTTAGAAATTCTGGGCTGGAATATTAGGTTATTGAAAATTCTCTTTTTATAGAGATTATATTATAAATTAAAAAAATAGAAATTATGGATGTACTTGGAAAACTGATCGTAACAACATTAAGTACGTTCAATTCTGAGTTAAAATGAAAATTCCTTAATTTTTCCATTTGGGGGTAAAATGGTAATTTTACCCATATCCCATATCCAAGAAATAAGACCTCAATATTCATGAAGTACTTAGAAATACGATTCCAACGCCACTAAGTACGCTCGATTCTGAAGTCGGACAAATATTGCCTATTATTCTCCAATTTTAGAGTTAAAAAGGGCAAAAAGGTCTTTTCACATAAAGTGGGGCCCACAAAGTGGGCCAAGGTTCTAGAAGCACCAATAATTGCTCAATGCATTATTGATGGTAGTGGAGATTGTAGTGGAGATTGTAGTGGGAGTGGAGAATGCATTAGTAATTAAAAATTCTAAAGTAATAAAATATCTTATCAAAAGAAATGATAAAAAATTCAAATTTGGCTATAAATATGTCCCAAAAATTTCCAAAAATTTTCACAACCTTAACCACGAAATTTCCAAACCTTCCTGGAATTTCAGCCCCAAATTCCCCTTCATCCCTCCCCAAACTCTCTTTTCCTTATTTCTCTCTCCTCTTTCTAATTGGAACAAGAGACCTAAATTCAATTAGGCACTCCGTTCCAGGAAGAATCTCATCAATTCCACCGTCCATAACATCCTATACTACAGTATATACAAAATCCCCAAATCAATTTCAAGATCCAACGGTTCCAACAACAGAAAATCACAAAAAGGTGGATAATCGTGCTATATTATCATCAACCGGTAATTCTCTCAAATTGGGCAGCAATTATATTGTTTTTCTCCAATCAGGTAGGTGGAATTACTTCCCATTCATATTTATTATGTTTTAGTATAATTTTTATTTTTCTGTAATTTAATTTGAATGAAAAATGGTAAAAATAAAGTAAATACCAGCCCCTTTAAATTATGGTGATAGAGAGCTCAGATTGAAATTCTGAGCTTTCCAATCAATCCAGGAGGGTTAAAAACCCCTAGGATACAATTTTCAAGAAAATCTAACAAGGTTTGGACCCTCAATTGAGAGAGATTATTCTAGTGGGCCCAGATCAAATCTAGACCCTAGTAATGGCTGAAAACTTCAATTTAAGATTGTGGAGTCATATGAACTCCAAATTGAGATCAGAAAGAAGCTATGGAAAGCTTGTAATGTCTAGTTTCTAATGAATTCATAATATTTATAAAATTTATTTCTGTATTTTTCTGTATTTTTCTATATTTTGGAAATAAGTGTCCAATTTCTAAGATCTTCAAGATCTGAGGTGATCAGATCTTGAAAATTTATTTTAGTGATGATATAATAATATAATAAAGTAATATATATGGTTAATTTGGACAGATCTTGGATAAAATAAGGGATCTACCCTTTATGGTAGAAAAACCCTAAAATAAAAATAAAAATATACAAAGGGACCCACTTGATCAATGAGATCAAGTATGATCAGATCCTTGGGATGGATTAAAGGGGTGATATGATGATGGAATCCAGTTAGATCATGGATGAAATGTGACAAAATCAAGTGGATATGATTTTTGGATCTTAATGGATTAAAAGCCCTAAAGGTAATTAAAACCCTTAATCTAAAGGAAAACACCTAAGATCTAATGGTTGGATCATATTTAAAGGTTTATAATAATCTTAATAAAATTAGTTTAATTGTCTTTTATTGGATATATAAGTTTAAATGTGATTTATGTTTTAAGTTTTAATTGTCTTTTATTGGATATAGAAGTGTAAATGTGATTTATGTTCTAAGTTAGAAAGCATGATAGTGTAATCTTTAAATTTTAGTATGATATGCCCTAAATGAGTAATTTTTTAGTAGATTTGATTATCTTAGGATCATGTTAGTGTAAATTAGGATTTAAACATGATTTCATTATGATAGAAGATGTGTTTCATAACTTAGGATCATGTTAGTTTTATTTCACTAGCTTAAGTTATATTCGTAGGAAGAATGTTAGTACTTAGTTGTTAAATTTATATTTGATTTATGCTTTCAAGTTGATGATTTACTTATTGTCATATTTAATTCAATTGTTAAGTAATTGTTAAGATATAAGGAGCATAAATCACCAAAAATGTAAACTAATGAAATATAGAAATTCATGGACAACTAAGATGAATGAATGATTTTGACTTAGTAAGGGCTATAGTTAGTAGGACAATATAAGGAATGATTTATCATTTCCTTGGCCCAAAATAGGAAAATAATGAACATCCATGGATGACATTGTGCATATCCATGGAAATTAATTAAAATCAATTAGAGAAGGGACTTAAGGTAAAGAGCTCATAGGAACCTTGTCAAAGGTTGAGCTAGTACCACTCCAAGTGGACTCGAACATTGTGGTTATAGGGGGTATACAAGAGCCAAGTGCTTTTCCCTCACCTCCCATTGACGTAAGAAAGGTCTAAACGCCTCCTTACATGAGGGTTGTATTAACCACTTTTTGAGCAGACTTTAACTGGTAAGTACTGGTCATCCTGAAATAAGGAGTTGTCTAGTGATAGGAAGAAATAAATTATCTTCAACCAAGTAAGACACTAACTGGTTGAATAATAATAAGAACATAAAAAGATAGCAAATTATCTAACCCTAATAAAAATAGTAAGTGAGATAAGGATGATCAAACAAGATGAGATCTTGTATGATCAAAAACAATAAGGAAAAAGAAACATCTATGTAAATTAGATTGTTATGTATGATATAGATAGTATTTGTATAGATGATATTAAACCCATGGATATAGGATATTCAAGGAAGAAAGATTCAGATCATCCTACATAAGGATGATCAAAAGATCATGTAGTATGTACCATTGATTACAAAAATGACATTATACATATGATTTGACAGATATATGTTGATCGAGACTATGGAAGATTTCAAGGAGTAAGAATACCTTATTGAGGTAGGTGGATTATTAAGAATGCCTTTACATGAAGATACATGTCTAATACATGATCTTATGTTTTGAAGTATTGACATGTATGATACCAATATATTAAGGTAAATACCTCAAATTGAAATATGATCCAACCAAATGATGAGGAAAATAAGTATTAAATGGTCAAGTTGAGAATTGAGAACAACCCTAAGTGAATAGGAAAGTAGAAAATATTCCAGTCCTAGATAAACAGACAAATAGTCTGATATGTATAAGTATTATTTCACATACAAGCTTGGAGGCTTGGGGTTTTGTTTTAAACAGGCATAAGCCTGGGGATGCTATGCTAGGAGAGTTAAGAGGGTTTGGCCACCCACTCTCTGAAACTTGATGATATTGAATACCAAGCCTAAGAAAGGCTAAAAGTCGGGTGGGGCAATTATGGGAAGGCCACCACTGTGACAGCCATGGTCCTCCCATATGGACATGGATATTGTAATTTCCACTGAGAATGGTATAAGTGGATTATTGAACAGCTTATCCCAAGGCGCGCTGTACGGATCAGACTGCAAGCATAGTAGTCCTTGATTATTTTGCACTATGATGCATATGAAATTGGCATAGTGAAATGCCTTAAGGGATGGCATGATGAAATGTCAGGTAATTGTATATTACCAATATTTTTCCCAAGAAGGGAAATTCTCAGATAGTAATCGGCTGAAATACAAATCTTTTATAATGAAAAGAGTTGATCAGCTTTGTATAGAAATGATGCTTGATTATTTTTACATTTTTAATGGATTTGTCCTTATACAATATGTATGTATAAAGGTGAACACAAATGACAAGGAAATGAGATGTCTTTATGATTACTAGTTATTAATGAATGTGTTTATGATAGAACGAATTATGGGATACTTGAATATTGAGATTATACTGTCAATAACTTACATTCTTATCCCCTACCAAGCATAGCTTGCTGAGATATTGTAAATGTTCAAATATTTACAATATCTCGTATACGTAGAAGGAGACTTAGGAGCTCAAGATTTGAAGAACAATTGAAGAATAAGTAATCGTGGTATATCCCTTGAAACATTGTATTAGAACATGTATTGAATTTTGAACTTTGTAATTTGGATTGTATATTTGGACAAGTATTGTCAGGATAAAATGGGTCATGTAATCGTGAACCACTGGATGGATCCTGAAGTTTAATAAAAGTATATTCCTTCAATGGAATTTTATCTTATACAAAATTCTACTTATGTTATGTATGAAGTGGTGACTTAGGTTTTACAAAACAAATTCTAAAGAAAAGAATTTCCGCTGCTTTGGTTTGCGAAAAATTTTTACTCTAAGGGCCCTATCTTTACAAAATGTATTATAAAATGTGTTATAAAAACCTGGGTCGCCACAGCTTGGTATCGAGCATTCATCCAAATACAAGACAATCCCAATATGTCCAAGGGAGAATTGACAATCCAAATTTAGATTAAGATAGATATAGTATGAGGAATACTTATAGAAATTTTGGTTTATGAGCAGATGCCGCCCAAGAGAGTTACAAGGCAGACAGCTCAAGGTACTTCAGAAAACAATAGGGAGGAATTATCAATGAGCAATATGGAAGAAATGGTAACAAGAGTATTGAGGAACCTTATTCCTAATATTCAACTGCCCCAAAGTTCATCACCTCCAGCTGAAGTTCCTAGTATACAGGCACAAGCTCACCGAAGTTAGACCTCATACACCAACACCAGAGATTCCTACACCAATACAGGGCCAATCTTCCCTTGTACCAAGTGAGGAAGTTCGCAATTCTCCATTAGCACCAGAAAAGATTGACCAAATGTTGCAAAGATTTCAGACGATGGTGATTGGATATAATGGCAAGGGTGAAGCAGAAAAGACAGAGGAATGGATCTACGAAGTAGAAAGAACATTTGATGCATTACGTACTCCTCCCGAATTGAAGGTCAAATTTGCTACATACCTATTAAAACAAGATGTCGCTTTCTCGGTGGAGATCAGCCAACAACACCTTCTTCTCAAATTCTAATGAGACTACTTGGGAGGAATTCAAAGAAGTTTTTAATACTAAGTATTTTCCTACCCATGTAAAATCAAGGAAGGAGAAAGAATTCTTAGAACTTAAACAAGGGAACCTATCAGTGGTGGAGTATGATAATAAGTTCACCCAATTAAAGAGATTTGCTGCACATATGTGTGATACCGAAAGGCACACTGTGGATAGATTTATGGAGGGACTACAACAAGATCGAAAGTGAAAGTGATGGGTACTAAACCCACCACCATTGCCGATTGTGTAGAAATGGCTTCCGTGTTTGAAGATGAATTCAAGAAGACTCAAACCATTAAGTTTGGAGGAGGAAACTACAACCAAAGGCCTTTTCGTAAGGGCAAGAGACCTTTCAACAATTTCAAAACCACCGTAAATCAAGGGAATCACATAAAAAGAAGGCCTTGTCCGAAATGTAGAAGATTCCATCCTCGGAAATATGTGTCCCACTCCGATACAACAACGACCTCCAATCAGATGTTTTAATTGTGGAGAATTCGGGCATATCTCTGCAAACTGCAACAAACCATTAGCTATTAAAGAGGCGAAACCAGACAATATTCCTCGTCATCAAGGAAGGATATTCGCTATCACTGATGGCCGGCCGGGACCGTCTAATGCGGTAATTGAAGGTACATTACTTGTATCCGACAACCATGCCAAAGTATTGTTTGTTTCTCGATCTACGCATTCCTTTATATCTTGCGTATTTGCATCTAGTATACAATTGCCAGTGAAAAACTTGGGATTCAATCTAGATGTAACAACTCCAGTGGGTAAAACAGTTAAATTACAAGAATACCTTCATAATGTACCAATAGAAGTACTGGGAAAAAGAAGAGATGTAGACCTCATTTTACTGAACATGGTGGACTTTGATATCATACTGGGTATGGATTGGTTAGCAAAATACTGGGTAGTTATGGATTGTCACAAAAAGAAAATCACATTTAGCATACCTGGTGAGGAAGTAGCAGTACTATATGGGAAACAACATGACTTAGACAAATCCATTATTTCAGCTATGAAGACCGTCGAACACATGTCCAAAGGGTGTCGCATTTTTAGCAACAGCTTGTTGCTTTGGATGTGAAACAGCCCAAGATAACGTAAATTGACATAGTCGAGAATTCCCGCACGTCTTTCCGTAAGAACTTCCAGGAGTACCCCCACGTAGAGAAATTGAGTTTACCATTGAAGTAATTCCTGGTACAACTCCAATTTCTAAAGCACCTTATAGGATGGCCCCAAAGAGAATTGAAAGAATTGAAGGGTCACTACAAGAATTGTTAGACAAAGGGTTTGTTAGACCAAGTAGTTCACCATGGGGAGCACCAGTAATATTTGTGAAGAAGAAGGATGGATCTATGAGATTGTGCATGGACTATAGAATGTTGAACAATGTCACAGTGAAAAATAAGTATCCCTTACCTCGCATTGATGATCTCTTTGATCAACTCCAATCTGCTAAGGTCTTTTCAAAAATCGACCTTAGATCAGGATATCATCAATTGCATATTAAGGATGAAGATATACCCAAGTCAGCATTCAGAACTCGGTATGGACATTACGAGTTTCTAGTCATGCCTTTTGGACTGACCAATGCACCTGCAGTGTTTATGGATCTCATGAACAGAATTTTTAAGGAATTCTTAGACAAATTCGTAATTGTATTTATTGATGATATACTGATTTACTCTACCATGATGGAAGAACATCAAGAACACTTACAAATTGTACTAAATACCCTCAGACTTCATAAACTGTTTGGTAAATTTAGTAAGTGTGAATTCTGGTTAGAGAAGGTCAATTTCTTGGGTCATGTAATTTCCAAGAATGGAGTAGAAGTGGACCTCGCCAAGGTTGAAGCAGTAATGAATTGGGAAAAACCTAAGACCAGAACGGACATACGTAGTTTTCTCGGGTTTGGCAGGATATTACCGTAGATTTATTCAAGGATTTTCTCGTATAGCCCTTCCTTTGACTTCATTAACTAGAAAAGGGGTACAGTTCACTTGGACAGATGAATGTGAGCATAGTTTCCAAGAGCTAAAAAGAGGTTAACTACAAGACCAAGTATTGACATTGCCATCAGAAGTGGGGGATACGAAATATATTGTGATGCTTCAGGCAAGGGGTTAGGGAGTGTATTGATGCAAAATGGGAAGGTCATTGCATATGCATCTAGACAATTGAAGAAACATGAAATAAATTATCCAAGACATGACCGGAATTAGCAATGTAGTGTTTGCATTAAAAATTTGGAGACACTATTTGTATGGAGAAAAATTCAATGTATTCACAGATCATAAAAGTCTCAAATATATCTTCACTCAGATTGATTTGAATATGAGACAAAGGAGATGGATGGAATACATCAAAGACTATGATTTTGCCATCCATTACCATCCTGGAAAAGCAAACATAGTCGCTGATGCATTAAGTAGACAAACAAGAGCTGTAATTACAAACATCACCATTAAATCAGCTTTTGTAGAAAGAGTCCTCAAGGCCCAAGAAGGGGATACAGTAACTCAGGAATTGTGTACAAAGACAGGGTTTTGTAAGGGTACGTATGGGGGTATACGTTTTCGGCAGAGATTAGTGGTTCCTACAAATACAGACTTGAGAAAAGAACTATTACAAGAAGCCCATCAATCTAAATTTTCTATACACCCTGGAGGTACAAAGATGTATTAGGATTTGAAAAGAACCTTTTGGTGGGAAGGCATGAAAAGAAACATAGGAGAGTTTGTAGCTAAGTGTCTGAATTGTCAACAAGTAAAAGCTGAACATCAAAGACCACCTGGAATGTTACAAACCTTGGAACTTCCAGAATGGAAATGGGACAATATCACCATGGATTTTGTGGTGGGATTGCCAAAAACACGGGAAGGTCATGATATGATTTGGGTAATTGTGACAGATTAACAAAGTCAAGACATTTTCTTCCAATTAAACAAAACCAACATTGACAATCTAGCTAAGTTGTACATAAAAGAAATAGTAAGTCTTCATGGGATTCCTTTATCCATCATCTCTCGATAGAGATGGGAGATTTACTTCAAGATGTTGGAAGAGCGTACAACAAGCATTGGGAACTTCACTTAGATTCAAGACAAAGATTTCATCCCCAAACGGATGGTCAATCGAAAGAACTATTCGTATTAATCGAAGATATGTTAAGGGCATGTGCATTAGATTGGAAGGGAAATTGGGATGAACATCTTCCATTAGTGGAATTTGCTTATAACAACAGCTTTCATGCAAGTATTGGTATGGCACCATATGAAGCATTGTATGGGCGACCATGCCGATCACCAACTTGTTGGAGTGAAGTTGGAGAAAGGAAACTAATGAAGTCGAACTAGTGGAACAAAGTGTACGTACAAGGTTAAAATGATAAAGCAAAGGTTGTTAACAAAGACACGGTCGTCGAAGAGTTACGCGGACAAAAGACGTAGAAATCTGAATTCGATGTGGGAGAGCATGTGTTTCTAAAAATATCACCGGTTAAAGGGGTTATGAGATTTGGAACCAAAGGCAAACTCAGTCCTAGGTTCATTGGTCCATTTGAAATATTAGAAAGGATTGGTCTAGTGGCTTATAGATTAGCCTTACCACCACAACTCTCTGTAGTACACAATGTATTTCATGTATCCCTGTTACGAAAATATCTACAAGATGATACTCACATACTTCAAATAATACCGGAGGAACCGAAGCCGCATCTAACCTTTGAAGAAAAAGCGATACGGATCTTGGACCATAAGGAACAGTAAATTAAGGACCAAAACAATTCCTTTAGTCAAAGTCCTATGGCAACATCACTGTCGAAGAAGCTACATGGGAAACAGAGGTAGAAATGAGGAAGACACATCCGAGTTTATTTGATTAAGTTATAGTACTACAAATTTCGAGGACGAAATTATTGTAAGGGGGAAGATTGTAATGACCCCGAATTTTTGTAAATTATTAAGGAAAATTAATAAAGTTTGAATTTTTAGAAATTCTGGGCTGGAATATTAGGTTATTGAAAATTCTCTTTTTATAGAGATTATATTATAAATTAAAAAAATAGAAATTATGGATGTACTTGGAAAACTGATCGTAACAACATTAAGTACGTTCAATTCTGAGTTAAAATGAAAATTCCTTAATTTTTCCATTTGGGGGTAAAATGGTAATTTTACCCATATCCCATATCCAAGAAATAAGACCTCAATATTCATGAAGTACTTAGAAATACGATTCCAACGCCACTAAGTACGCTCGATTCTGAGTTCGGACAAATATTGCCTATTATTCTCCAATTTTAGAGTTAAAAAGGGCAAAAAGGTCTTTTCACATAAAAGTGGGGCCCACAAAGTGGGCCAAGGTTCTAGAAGCACCAATAATTGCTCAATGCATTATTGATGGTAGTGGAGATTGTAGTGGAGATTGTAGTGGGAGTGGAGAATGCATTAGTAATTAAAAATTCTAAAGTAATAAAATATCTTATCAAAAGAAATGATAAAAAATTCAAATTTGGCTATAAATATGTCCCAAAAATTTCCAAAAATTTTCACAACCTTAACCACGAAATTTCCAAACCTTCCTGGAATTTCAGCCCCAAATTCCCCTTCATCCCTCCCCAAACTCTCTTTTCCTTATTTCTCTCTCCTCTTTCTAATTGGAACAAGAGACCTAAATTCAATTAGGCACTCCGTTCCAGGAAGAATCTCATCAATTCCACCGTCCATAACATCCTATACTACAGTATATACAAAATCCCCAAATCAATTTCAAGATCCAACGGTTCCAACAACAGAAAATCACAAAAAGGTGGATAATCGTGCTATATTATCATCAACCGGTAATTCTCTCAAATTGGGCAGCAATTATATTGTTTTTCTCCAATCAGGTAGGTGGAATTACTTCCCATTCATATTTATTATGTTTTAGTATAATTTTTATTTTTCTGTAATTTAATTTGAATGAAAAATGGTAAAAATAAAGTAAATACCAGCCCCTTTAAATTATGGTGATAGAGAGCTCAGATTGAAATTCTGAGCTTTCCAATCAATCCAGGAGGGTTAAAAACCCCTAGGATACAATTTTCAAGAAAATCTAACAAGGTTTGGACCCTCAATTGAGAGAGATTATTCTAGTGGGCCCAGATCAAATCTAGACCCTAGTAATGGCTGAAAACTTCAATTTAAGATTGTGGAGTCATATGAACTCCAAATTGAGATCAGAAAGAAGCTATGGAAAGCTTGTAATGTCTAGTTTCTAATGAATTCATAATATTTATAAAATTTATTTCTGTATTTTTCTGTATTTTTCTATATTTTGGAAATAAGTGTCCAATTTCTAAGATCTTCAAGATCTGAGGTGATCAGATCTTGAAAATTTATTTTAGTGATGATATAATAATATAATAAAGTAATATATATGGTTAATTTGGACAGATCTTGGATAAAATAAGGGATCTACCCTTTATGGTAGAAAAACCCTAAAATAAAAATAAAAATATACAAAGGGACCCACTTGATCAATGAGATCAAGTATGATCAGATCCTTGGGATGGATTAAAGGGGTGATATGATGATGGAATCCAGTTAGATCATGGATGAAATGTGACAAAATCAAGTGGATATGATTTTTGGATCTTAATGGATTAAAAGCCCTAAAGGTAATTAAAACCCTTAATCTAAAGGAAAACACCTAAGATCTAATGGTTGGATCATATTTAAAGGTTTATAATAATCTTAATAAAATTAGTTTAATTGTCTTTTATTGGATATATAAGTTTAAATGTGATTTATGTTTTAAGTTTTAATTGTCTTTTATTGGATATAGAAGTGTAAATGTGATTTATGTTCTAAGTTAGAAAGCATGATAGTGTAATCTTTAAATTTTAGTATGATATGCCCTAAATGAGTAATTTTTTAGTAGATTTGATTATCTTAGGATCATGTTAGTGTAAATTAGGATTTAAACATGATTTCATTATGATAGAAGATGTGTTTCATAACTTAGGATCATGTTAGTTTTATTTCACTAGCTTAAGTTATATTCGTAGGAAGAATGTTAGTACTTAGTTGTTAAATTTATATTTGATTTATGCTTTCAAGTTGATGATTTACTTATTGTCATATTTAATTCAATTGTTAAGTAATTGTTAAGATATAAGGAGCATAAATCACCAAAAATGTAAACTAATGAAATATAGAAATTCATGGACAACTAAGATGAATGAATGATTTTGACTTAGTAAGGGCTATAGTTAGTAGGACAATATAAGGAATGATTTATCATTTCCTTGGCCCAAAATAGGAAAATAATGAACATCCATGGATGACATTGTGCATATCCATGGAAATTAATTAAAATCAATTAGAGAAGGGACTTAAGGTAAAGAGCTCATAGGAACCTTGTCAAAGGTTGAGCTAGTACCACTCCAGTGGACTCGAACATTGTGGTTATAGGGGGTATACAAGAGCCAAGTGCTTTTCCCTCACCTCCCATTGACGTAAGAAAGGTCTAAACGCCTCCTTACATGAGGGTTGTATTAACCACTTTTTGAGCGGACTTTAACCGGTAAGTACTGGTCATCCTGAAATAAGGAGTTGTCTAGTGATAGGAAGAAATAAATTATCTTCAACCAAGTAAGACACTAACTGGTTGAATAATAATAAGAACATAAAAAGATAGCAAATTATCTAACCCTAATAAAAATAGTAAGTGAGATAAGGATGATCAAACAAGATGAGATCTTGTATGATCAAAAACAATAAGGAAAAAGAAACATCTATGTAAATTAGATTGTTATGTATGATATAGATAGTATTTGTATAGATGATATTAAACCCATGGATATAGGATATTCAAGGAAGAAAGATTCAGATCATCCTACATAAGGATGATCAAAAGATCATGTAGTATGTACCATTGATTACAAAAATGACATTATACATATGATTTGTCAGATATATGTTGATCGAGACTATGGAAGATTTCAAGGAGTAAGAATACCTTATTGAGGTAGGTGGATTATTAAGAATGCCTTTACATGAAGATACATGTCTAATACATGATCTTATGTTTTGAAGTATTGACATGTATGATACCAATATATTAAGGTAAATACCTCAAATTGAAATATGATCCAACCAAATGATGAGGAAAATAAGTATTAAATGGTCAAGTTGAGAATTGAGAACAACCCTAAGTGAATAGGAAAGTAGAAAATATTCCAGTCCTAGATAAACAGACAAATAGTCTGATATGTATAAGTATTATTTCATATACAAGCTTGGAGGCTTGGGGTTTTGTTTTAAACAGGCATAAGCCTGGGGATGCTATGCTAGGAGAGTTAAGAGGGTTTGGCCACCCACTCTCTGAAACTTGATGATATTGAATACCAAGCCTAAGAAAGGCTAAAAGTCGGGTGGGGTAATTATGGGAAGGCCACCACTGTGACATCCATGGTCCTCCCATATGGACATGGATATTGTAATTTCCACTGAGAATGGTATAAGTGGATTATTGAACAGTTATTCGGGCGCGCTGTACGGATCGATCGCAAGCATAGTAGTCCTTGATTATTTTGCACTATGATGCATATGAAATTGGCATAGTGAAATGCCTTAAGGGATGGCATGATGAAATGTCAGGTAATTGTATATTACCAATATTTTTCCCAAGAAGGGAAATTCCCTGTATAGTAATTGGCTGAAATACAAATCTCTTATAATGAAAAGAGTTGATCAGCTTTGTATAGAAATGATGCTTGATTATTTTTACATTTTTAATGGATTTGTCCTTATACAATATGTATGTATAAAGGTGAACACAAATGACAAGGAAATGAGATGTCTTTATAATTACTAGTTATTAATGAATGTGTTTATGATAGAACGAATTATGGGATACTTGAATATTGAGATTATACTGTCAATAACTTACATTCTTATCCCCTACCAAGCATAGCTTGCTGAGATATTGTAAATGTTCGAATGTTTACAATATCTCAGATACAGAGAAGGAGACTTAGGAGCTCAAGATTTGAAGAACAATTGAAGAATAAGTAATCAGGGTATATCCCTTGAAACATTGTATTAGAACATGTATTGAATTTTGAACTTTGTAATTTGGATTGTATATTTGGACAAGTATTGTAAGGATAAAATGGGCTGTGTACTGTGAACCACTGGATGGATCCTGAAGTTTAATAAAAGTATATTCCTTCAATGGAATTTTATCTTATACAAAATTCTACTTATGTTATGTATGAAGTGGTGAAAAACAAATTCTAAAGAAAAGAATTTCCGCTGCTTTGGTTTGCGAAAATTTTTTACTCTAAGGGCCCTATCTTTACAAAATGTATTATAAAATGTGTTATAAAAACCTGGGTCGCCACAAACAGGGTATTCCGAGCTTATTTAGATAAGTTCGTGATCATCTTTGTGGATGATATCCTGATCTATTCTCCTAACCATAGGGCCCACATGGAGCATCTTCGCATTGTGTTGGACACACTTCGCCGTCATCGCTTGTATGCGAAGCTCAGTAAGTGCAAATTTTGGTTAGGACAGGTGCAGTTTATGGGGCACGTAGTGTCCAAGGATGGTGTGGCCGTAGATGGTTAAGGTGGAGGTAGTTTTGCATTGAGAGAGACCTACGACGGTGACAGAGGTTCATAGATTGCCTTGCCCATGACCACTTTGACTAGGAAGGACACCAGGTTCGTTTGGACTGATGCTTGTGAGGAGAGCTTGTAGGAGATCAAGGGGAGGTTGACTACTGCACCAGTACTTGCCCTACCTTCAGGATCAGGTGGTTACATAGTATTTTATGATGCATCAGGCAGAGGTCTAGGATCAGTGCTGATGCAGTCATCACTTACGCGTCGAGATAGTTGAAGAGGTGAATTATCTGACACATGATCTCGAGTTGGCAGTAGTGGTGTTTGCATTGAAGTCCTGGAGACACTATTTATATGGCGAGAATTTTGAGGTATACATTGACCATAAGAGCCTCAAGTATTTCTTCACGTAGAGCGATCTGAACATGAGGCAGAGGAGATGGATGGAGTACCTCAAAGACTTCGACTTTACGATACAGTACCACCTAGATAAAGTTAACGTGGTAGCTAATGCCTTGAGTAAGAAGTCGAGAGTGATGCTTGCTAACCTCTTGACTTGATCCAGGCTTCTTGAAAGGATCCTTCAGGCACTGGTGAGCGATGCTGAGATGCAGAACATGGTCGATAAGGTCAACTTTTCTAAAGGGCCAGATGGACGTGTCAGGTATAGGGGCAGATTGGTAGTGCCTGCAGATGATTAGTTGAGACATGACTTCCAGGAGGTGCACTAGTCGCCATATTCTATTCATCCCGGAGGTACAAAGATGTGCCAGGACCTTAGGCAACACTTTTAGTGGAATGGTATGAAGAGGGATATTGGTAAGTGCATAGCACGATGTTTGACCTGTCAGTACATCAAGGCGGAGCATCAGTAACCAGCTGGGTTATTACAGACTTTAGACCTTCCAGAGTGGAAGTGGGACCACCTCACTATGGATTTTATAGTGGGCTTGCCGAGGACAGCTAGTGGGCATGGCATGATATGGGTCATAGTTGACAGATTGACAAAGTCAGCCCATTTCCTCCCTATTAGATAAACTCAGACCGTGGACAGCTTGGTGAAGCTGTATGTCAGGGAGATCGTGAGCCTTCATCGAGTACCATTGATGATTATCTCAGATTGAGACACACGGTTTACGTCAAGGTACTGTTAGAGTGTACAAGAGGCTCTGGGATCAAGGCTTAGATTCAATACGGCTTTCGACCCCAGGCAGATGGCCAGACTGAGAGGACCATCTGGACCGTGGATGATATGTTGAGGGCTTATGTCATGGATTGGAGAGGTAGTTGGGATGAGCATTTGCCACTCGTGGAGTTTGCGTATAATAATAGCTATCATGTGAGCATGGGCATGGTGCCTTATGAAGCACTGTATGGCAGACCATGTCGGTCTCCTTTGTGTTGGAGTGATGTAGGAGAGAGACAGATTGTGAGGTCAGAGTCGGTTGAGCAATGTGCAAAGAAAGTCTAACTCATTCGGAAACAATTACTTGCAGACCATAGTCGCCAGAAGAGCTATGCGGATAGGAGACAGAAGGACTTGGAGTTCGAGGTCGGAGAGCATGTATTTTTTAGAGTTTCCCCTATGAAGGGTGTGATGACATTTGGTGTAAAGGGGAAACTCAGTCCCAAATACATTGGTCTTTTTGAGATCTTGCACAGAGTCGGACCAGTCACATACCAGTTAGCCCTACCCCCACAGCTAGCTGGAGTACATGACGTTTTTCATATCTCGATGTTGAGGAAGCACATACCGGACGCATCCCAGGTGCTAGAGCAGATACCATAGGAGGTACGGCCTGACTTCACATTCAAGGAGCACCCTATACAGATCTTGGATAGTAAGACCCAGGAGTTGAGGACTAAGATCATTCCCCTGGTCAAAGTCCTCTGGCAGCATCACTAGGCATAGGAGTCTACTTAGGAGTTGGAGGATGAGATGAGGCGTACCCATCCAGAGCTCTTCTCATGAGGTAAGCACATTTTAAATTTCAAGGACGAAATTTTCTATAATGTGGGTAGGATGTAACATTTACTATTTTAAATATGAGGAAAATGTTATTTTAGCAATAATAATAAGAAAAAAAAAATATATATATATAATAAAAATAATGTATATAGGTATACTTAAGAGGGGGGAATGCCTCAAATGCACTTCCCTCCCCCTCTATATTCCCGTAACTGAGCCACCGGTGACGATCTTCTAGCGATAGGCATTCTCGGCAACCGGACGAACGCGTCGGGCTCTCACCTTCCTTCGACTCGCCGGACCAAGGTAGGTTAACCCCACTCTTTTCTGTATATTTCTTTCCAAGTTTATCAGCTAGTAAACTTAGGCGTTACTGTTGCCATAGGAAAAAGTAGAGGTAATAGTGTCAGATGAGGATCTGGACCGTTCATCGTGAATGTAACAATCCAAGGAACACGCCCATAAAATCTCAAGGTGATCGGACGACTAGAGACGCCAAAAAACCCCTAAAATAGTATGGTGAAAGTTTTCAAAAATGCAATAAAAATCATGAAAAAAAGATAGATTTAGGAGGGATTTGTGAAAATGGAGGGTGAAAATGAAATGTAAGCGAAAAACTAAACACATAGGTGTAAAAATTACAAAAAACGAAGCACCTGGGGTCGCAAGTGACGGCGAACCAGTCCGGTAGCCGTTCCCAGCAATGGCGACCCGCTCTAGGCTGAGGATGCATGCACAGATGTGCGACATACTGCACTGCG
This sequence comes from Warburgia ugandensis, assembly GCA_035236585.1. Taxonomy (NCBI): domain Eukaryota; kingdom Viridiplantae; phylum Streptophyta; class Magnoliopsida; order Canellales; family Canellaceae; genus Warburgia; species Warburgia ugandensis. The sequence goes on along the minus strand of CP141131.1, from coordinate 48,488,194 downwards.
TTGACGCACATCATGGCTAGGCGTGATGAGCGGTGTGACTAGCGGGCCACGCAACGCAGCATATCTGCACCACACAGGAAGAGAAATGAAAGGAGGTGGGAGTGCCATGTGTAGGGCACATGGTGTGACTCACGCAAGCCACACAGTGCGGTAGGAATGCGCCACGCGTGCGTTGTTTTCCCCAACGTGCATAGTGCGTAGCGCACGCGCGTGCAAATGGTACATGTCGCACGTGCGGACGGCCCTTTTTCTTGTTTTTGAGGTTTTTTTTACCCTTTATTCATAAAAAACGTGATTTTAGGAGTTACAGAGGTCCAAATCACTATCCGAAAGGGTCGTTGTGATAGTCTTAACAAGGAGGACCTAGATTTAAGACAAAAATCTAGTTTGGAGTAGCTTTTTAATAGTCAAACTACTAAGCACTATTCAATGACTTAGATTAAGCCGATTAATCGATGATCAGGCTTTAGATTTTGGTTGTATACATTAAACATGAAATGATTATGAGATTAAAAGAACATGCCCTATTGAATTGTTAAGAAACAATGATTCTAATGATTGATTTGAGCAGTCCCTTGAGAGGTGTTGATCAAAGAATGATCAAACCGTTAGATTGACTCCCGATCACAAAGATAACTGTGGTTTACTAAACGAAATAGAAAATGTAGGGATCATGGAGAAAATGAGAGACCTAAGAATTAATAATGATTATGGCATGACAGGTACATCAGGGCATACACCTTGATATCGTTTACGCGTTTGTTTGGGATATTGCGATACTGAGGTAGGTGATTTCATTCACAATTTTTCCATGATTCTCAAATGATGACTTGGTGATTTGAGTTTTTGAAGCATATGATTTTTGCCTTACCATATGCATGAGATTAATTTCAGCATGTAGTTTCTCATGTGCGTGCTATCTTTCGGGTGATTATTGCATGCACAACTTTTGATATATTTCGTGATATTCACTTGATTATTGGTATTCTTGATATGTGGGAGTTGCTCTATCTTGATGTTTGAGACTATTGCTCCTATGGTAGGATGCATTTCTTCACCCCATGAGTGCCTAAGTGCCTGAGTGCCCGTGAGGGTGAAACGATGAAAGTGGGCGTGCAACGTGACTTTTCGTGAGTGCCTGAGTGCTCAGGAGGGGGCAAGGGTGAAAGGGCGAAAGCGAAAGTGGAACAGGTCATTTTCGTGAGTGCCTGTGAGGGTGTAAGTGTGAAAGGATGAAAGCGGCTGGTACAGAGAGCTGACCCCATATTGCCGTGAGTGTACTTGAGATACTCTCATAGGGCTTGACTGTGTATGATGTTCGATACTTTTAACATGCATTCATGTGTTTCCAAATTTTCTTGGATTGTGCATGTCCTGATATCATGATTGATGATATCTTATTTATTTCATGGACTTGGTATATCCTTCATCGTGTAATTTAAGGCTTTATATATATGTTTGATCATCTTATGATCTTTATGCCTTGTGTCCTGTGATTTGTTTTATTGAGTTTACTTTGGATGTATATCACCTACATAAGCATGGCTTGCTGAGGCATTGGTTTGTTTTGCAATACCTCAAAATCAGAGCGAGACAGTCAGAAAGGAAAGCAAGCGGAATAGAGTGGAGCTGAACAGGGGCTTGAGGACCAGATACTATCGGATTAAGAGAAAGAGTAGTGTACATTGTTGGACTGGTAATGGATATTTGGAATTCTACTTAGTCGTTGTATACATTAATAGATTAGACCCATATCACTGTATAATATGCATATGCTAATACATGGATGATGTGGTGATCTTGAAAGATCCATACAAAGGAAAGGAAAACTTTAAGAAAGGAATTTTCTAACCATAATCATGCAAATAAAACATGAGATAGACAAGAGAGACTTACCCACTCTGATATTGGCTGCGATAGTTCAAGTTTCAAGATAAAACATATATAAATCCAATGTAATAATTGTGCTTTAGTTGAACCTGCCCAGAGGGAAAATGCACCAAAATGAGCTTCAAGCTATGTAAGTCTAATGCATTTGGATGAAGATAGTCGACGGATATAGGAAAGAAAAGAGCTGATAATCATGTGTTATAAGTAACTTTTTAAAGCCAGTTTTGAAGGACATCTTTAAAAGTAGGTTTTTTAAGAAGGTTTTCCAAAACCACCTTCTTAAACTTCATTTTTTAAGATAGTTAATAAGAATTGTCTTCTTAATGCTATATTTTTAAAGATGGTTTAAAAAATATCTATTAATCATGACTTTATAAGATGGTTATGCAAACTGTCTTATTAATCCATTTTAAGACAATTCTTTTAATTGTCTTCTTATTTTGGATTTTTAAAGATGGTTACCCACAATTTTATTCTTAAATTATGATTTCTTAAGAAGATTTTCTCTAAGCATCTTATTAAACTAACAATATTTAAGACAATTTTCTATAACCATCTTCTTAAGTTCTTCCTGCAAAATTCTTATAATTTTTTAATCCTCTTCAATGACTTTTTAAAATAGTTTTTGAAGAATAGTCTTATTCAATGGGATTTAATGATTTTCTCTAACTATCTTAGAATTTTTTTTTTCTAAGATAGTTTTGTTAAAACCTTCTTCTTTTTGTCATCTTAAAAAGCATGAATTTTAAGCAGTGAATATTAGCAAAAATTCTAATTAAGAGAAGTTCTAGTAATTTACTAAGTTCTCTACTAAATCCTAATTGGAAAATATTCTAGTAACTAAAGCTTTAGTATTAGCATAAGCTCTAATAAAAAAAAAGTTCTTAGTACTATTGAAACCTTCACCAAAAGATTCTATAATTGAAAGTTAGGACAATATGAGCTAATTGGGTTATAGAATTTGTGGATGCTAAACATCTTTTATTGCTTTTTCGCTAGAGTACTTATCCCTTTCAACATAAGCAATGGCACACTATTGAAAATATAAACAACACAACTACTATTAAGGAAAAGTTAGCGAAAAGGAGTATGAAAAGAGAGAAAGCTAAAGAAGGGCCACCATATGATATGGAAAAAATTGGTTTTTAACCTAATGCCCACTATATGGTCAAATCTTCTAGGTTAGAGCTTCAAATCTCAGAAGAAAACAAATTAAAACATAGCATACTTTTTTTAGAAGTTGTACTCATCTGATTGTAAAATTTTCTTAGGAAATTGAACCAAAGGCTAGCCTAAACTTCTCAATCATTGTAAGGGTAATCTTATACGATCTTTTCATAATTTTCTGTGCTCTCTCTTGTTGACCTAGATTTTGATAATCACTTGGCAAGTTGAACCTAAGTTAGAAGGTATCAATTGGCTATTGTTTCATGTCACCTTAAAAAGTGATTATTGATTCAAAACAATTGTTATAGATCAATTATCATGACCAAACAAACTCATTAGCACAAGAAGATGGCAGCTGTGAATAATTTGCACACTGTAAGATGTAGATTTTTGTATAAACCTAGTTCAATATCTAAAATCTACAAGAACTAGGTCAAAATCAATCATCTTTAGAAGATTTTTGTACAAAGGAAGATGCATATTTCTAATAAGTTAGTGAATATGTAGAGCAAGAAAACTTCTACTAAGTTCTCTTAAAGAAACTCCACTAACTTTGTTGATTTACATACAAAAGATCAAGATTGCTACATCTTGAATTTCCTTAAGAGTCATCAACCTATATTAAAGTGGATAAGCTTACTAGTATATGTACAAAAAATCATGATTTATGTAGAAAAGAACTAAGCTTATTGGTATACTAGTCCAATGTAAGACAATAAAAGGGCTAACACTTGTACATCTTGAATTAACAATGAAACTATATCTTTGCAAAAAAAAAAAAAAACCTTGTATACGACCCATATAACCCCCATAAAACATGAACATATTTACATTGAACACCAAACCATTTAATAGTAGTTCATGATTTGTTTGGCTATCATGTTGGAACCAACTAAAATGGAATCACTTCCATTGCCAACACCTTAGGAATAATGTTAGTGGTATTGGGCCCTAGCAAAACATTGGGATCTAAGCTCTACAATCAATTTAATTTTTACTCAACCTATGCTTCATGATACATGGAAAATCATAGTCTTAGAGATTGAATGGTTTAGATATTACCTTTCAAATGTATAAAACCCCTCATCCATCCACCATTGTTGCAATCTCAAGTTTTTTCCAAAAGTAAGATCTTCGCCTTTGTGAAGACTAGGCTCCAATTGAAAAGAAAGAGTTGAACTACAAAGGGTCTTTTTAGAATTTGAAGAATAGGTAGAGAGAATTAAAGGGGGCAATTTTCTCTATGGAATGATTTTAGGGAAGTTGCACTTCCATAACTTAAATGGAGCACCCATTATAGGTATTTACAGTGCATTCTTATGTTGAGTTTTCTCTAAGGAAACTCCATTAGCACTGATCACTTTTCTAATTGGTGTCTCACACTTCACCTTTGACTTTTCTAATTCTTTATACAACAAGTTTATGTGGGATTTCTTAGGTTTCCTAATTGCTAGTAATCTCTTTCTCAATAAACAAGGGTAAGTGGTCCCACCCTACTTGACCAATTTAGTAACTTCAGTCAATCTTTGATCTATTCAACCTTTTAACTAACTTGTTACCCAAGTCACTAGCTTATTAGGGAGGGCTCCCCACACACGCAGGCCCCACAAATGGATAATACGAAAGAGATAAATATTATAATCTAGTTATCCATGACAACTATAGTACATCATCCTACCAATTATGAAAATTACAATCTTGACCTTGTATTATCAAGTTTTACCTTTTAAGCAATTTTTCCAAATTGCTTAGTCACATGTTCATGTTCACTTATGTCTCTTTTACAGACATGTTAACTATAATAAGTTGGATGTTTAGACACAAATTTCTTATGGGCCTATCATTAACTAGAGACTTTACTAAATCAATTAGATAAACTCCTTAATCAAGTAACATGCATGGATTTCTAAAGTTCAACGTATGATGTCATGATCATCCCTACTTGAATATATTTTCCCACACAAGTGTCTCCAATATTGAGTATCCCATACACTTAGTGAGTCCAATATATATTCCAAAGCATCTAAGTATCATTTGTAACTAGATTCTATCTCTTAGCACCTCAAGGATAATACCAGGATAACTTTAAGCTATGGAATTCCCAAGTCAAAGGCCAAAAATGGTTATCCTTTGTTTAAAACATTTCTTCACTTCTCTAAATTTTTGTGACAAGTCAAGATCATGTCCTACGTATAGATATGCTTCCATAGATCTTCATATATGCCATGAGTCTCTACCAGAATGATTAAGGAAGATCATCTCCAATCCTTTTTGAAGAATCTCATTTAGTATGCATTCTTGAATGTGAATTCTCAGTCCCATTCTCGCTCAAGGAAGTTTTATGTTTACAAGAATCCAATATTTCATTTCTGCTCATCATGTGATCTCCATCACCTTAACATTGAATTCCTATAATGTTCCTATTTAATTGTTATCTCAGACTAACTGATAATAGTAACATTTATTAAAGACATCTACAAAGAAGTATCCATATGATAAAGTTTACATATAAATGAATTTTATTCATTACACAAACATAACGGTAAATTAGTTATTGGCTTATGAGAGCATGCATTCGAACGAACTCCCACTTATACTCAAAGCCAACCTTGAAAGTATTTTATTGCCATAAACTATAATTGTCTTTCAAAAACCTCATAGGAATATGAGTTTGTAAGTTGGTCTACTAACGGGCTATTACAGTAGGTAGTAGGAATATTTGTTTTGGTTCTCGAGCAAGAATGAGAAATAGGCAATGCACCATCCTTGCTACTATGTACATTGACCTTGACTGTACATATTCATCCAATTTAACCCACACTCAAAGGAGGGCCACAAGCTCAGGGTGATGCCATCAAAGAAGTGATCAGCATTAAGAAAATGGGGTTAGCAATGCAAGGAAAGAAAGAGCCTAGCATTCATTTCTTCATTCATAGCGGAGTCTTCTACATAACTCTAGCTATCACTACTTTGCTTGCATATATTATCTCATAGATAACATAATATTTTCTTTTGATGTGCTTCTATCTCTCATGAGAAGAGTTTCCTTTGTCCATGCAATGGCTTTGTTGTTGTCCTAAAACAACATAGTAGGACTCCCAGCAGTTGGATTCACTCCAAGTTCAGGGACAAACTTTTGTAGCTAAACAAATTCATTTTCCATGATATACCCACCTTTTGTAATTGTATTCTATTTGCCACTTCTACATGTTGCTCCTCCATGCATGGTAAAGACATACCCACATATAAATTTACTTCAAGCCAAATTTGATTGGAAGTTGGAATTGGTATATCCTAACATGGTAATCTCATTACCTCTTTATGGCAAGCAATTGTGTCTTATTCTCATAAGCTACTTGAAAATGTGCTTAATTGCTAGCTAGTGTCTAGGTCCAACTCTTTAGGTCCTAAGTTAGACTAAAATGTGTGAAACTCTCCCATTGCTTGACAAGTATCAAACTCCCACAAGTGATTTCATAGTCTCCCTCCACATACTCCCCAATGTTACTTAAGGTCTCAGCTAGGACAAAGACAACTTGCATGCCTCCAGTTCAAACTCCTTCAACCACCTAAATAAGACACACATCTCCCATTCTAACTTCAATGGAAAAGAAAAGGTAAGTATAGCAATATAAAAGGAAGGCATTATCACAAATATGTGAATCCACTTCATTTATTGAGTAATCAGTTCATGAGATCAGTTTATTGGCACCCATGTATCTCCTTTAGGGAATGCTGAAGCCACTTCAGAAGAAAGAGTAAGAAAAGAGGTCAGCATGTCTTTAGGTGAATTGTCAAGGGAGAACATGGCTAGGGGAGCCCAGCACCTTATTTAAGAAGGTTATCAAACTCTTCCACAAGGATGGCATAATTAACCACATGAAAATGTAAAGACACTAGCCTCAACATTCTAAAACTGTTAACAAGCCAATGAGCATTGCTTGGACATGTTTCAACCCAAAAGGGTGCGAATTTTACATCTGCTTCTCAAATTAATTGTCCAGTCAATCACTCAGATAGTGAAATGAGAAATTATCCTTAGTGTATGCCATAAGGAGAGTATAAAAAGTCCTACAAGTGAGAAATACTAAAGGATGGAAGCATATGTAGGGAAAACTCAATGAAGTAGGTCCAAAGAGGCACACACTCATGGATCATTGGGCAAGGAATAAAAGTCTCAAGGTACAAACTCACTAGTTTTTTTAAAGTCATTAATAGCTCATCATGTAGCTGCATCAGCATGTAATAGGTGTCCTTTAGTATGTGTGTGCAAGATTCCTTCCATTATAAAGGTGGCCACATGACCTTTGCTACAGTCATATGATTCCTATATAAGGGATTTCAAATAGAAAAAGTTTGAAATCACCAAAAAGTGCACAAATGGTTGATATATACGTGTGTGTGTGTGTGTATATTAAAAATAAAATAAAAAATACATGTCCAAAACATTAATATTTTAAAACAAATGCAAATATAATCTCAAAAATGTTTGCATCCTAAAAGTAAGGACACTGAAATGTTGCTTAGTCATAATCTACTCCATTAGTGACACTCATGACCCCTTCCTCTTCCCTCAATAGCTCCCCTCCTACTGGCATCTTTCTGCCACCTTGAGGAGGAAGGACTTCTCTCATCAAAGATGACATCTCTTGATCATGGAAAATGAAACACTACTACAAAGCTAGCAGCTATCACTATGCCATCTGGAGAGATATGCTCAAGGTAGCCACTTTCACTTGTAAGTCTCTCTCTCTCTCTCTCTCTCTCTCTCTCTCTCTCTCTCTCTCTCTCTCTCTCTCTCTCTCTCTCTCTCTCTCTCTCTCTCTCTCCCCCTTCCTTCCTCCCTTCCTCCTCATTCTATGCAAGCTATCACTCAAAGCCTCCATGTCAAGTCACTTGTCTCTCCTCCAGGGCTCATAGGTAGAAATCTCACTCTCCTAGCACATTATCAGGGCTCCGTGCTCGTGTATGATTTGATTCATATTGCAAGTTAGAATTCATCAATGCTAAGAGAAGGAAGAGATAAAAATAAAGATTACTTGAGTTGTACAATGGCTCGTCTAATCCCAATCATTGTTTAGTATGCCTAGCATGTACGAGTCCACGTACTCCATTGACACCTATTCAAAATAGTAAGTAAGATCGTACTCTTACAAAAGAATATAAGAAAAGAAAAAGAAGTTTAAGAACTCACAAATCATGCCTTAGGATCCTAAGGATGTCTACTTGAACCTCAACCACTAAGGTAGGAAGGTCACTAATCACAACACTAATGAACCTTATCGTGTCACACCCATGTCGTAAAATTAGGTCAAAGATGGATTAACTTGTTAATCTTCTCAAATCCAATGAAATAGGACAACTAAGGTAGGATTGAGTAGGTGGGCCTCGCATGAGGTCAATCATCAATTGAACACAATTTCGGGTTAAATTTGAATCCTCAAAACTTGTTAAATTATATATTTGTTAAGTATTAAATGACTTGAAATTTCATTCTATATTTCTAGCTAATTTCAAGGAATTTTGCTTTAAAATGAAATTTTTTTATAATAAATCAAGTAATTATAAAAGAAATTCAAAATAAATTAAAAACATTGAAATTTGATGATGAAAGATCAATTATTGGATTGCGCTTGATGAGAGCTTTCCAATGACATTAAAGACATATGAAATGGAGATTGAGGCCCAGAATTTCAAAAAAAAAATTTAATAATGAAAAGGAGGGTCCAAATTGATAATGGCACCCCTTGTATTTGTCGTTCTAAGATGAAGAGTTGAGGAATGAGTCAGAACATGGGTGTTAGACTTGCCATGTGGACTCAGCCCCTTTCATGCATCGGAGACTGAAAACAAGGGAAAAACCCATGTTTTCTAGACTATGGGGGATGTCCTCCTAGTTGTTTCCCCCTCTGGTCATCTCATTCCTCGTTGGACAATTCATGCATCTCTTCCATCCCTTGTTCTCTGTCTCCCTCCATTATTTACAGCAAGCTACAAAGGACTCGATGGACTCCACTAGTGATGTCTTATGCAAACAATGATTGGATGATAAGTTTCAGGCAACCCTGATAGGTAGGCCATCCATGCTCTGCTCTCTCTTTCATTCATTTTGCTCCCTCTCTTTTTCCTCCTAGTTGTTCCCAAAACTGTTCCTATTGGTACTATCATCTTTTTTCGGTGATTGAAATGGTGAAATTGATAATGAATTTGATTGGTTCAAAAACATAGTTAGTAGCATGACATTTGATCAATGATTGAAACCATTCATTTTGTTTCCTAGATGATTGCAAGTAAAATGCCTCTAGTTTCATGAAAATCCATCAAGTAACAGTAGTGGAAATTGAGAAAAACAATAAAAACAATGACTTAAAAAAGTTAGATAAAATAAGGCCAAAAACCTAAGATTTTGGTAGAATTTACAAAGAAAATTTGGATAGGACTCAAATTCATAAAATTTCAACTAAATCTATACAATTTAGTGTAGTTGACAAGCTACATACATCGCCAGTGACAACGGTAATCCAGTCACCTTCTTTGGCAATGATGACTTTTTCCGATGAACCCCTACAAATGTGAAAAATTGAATTTTTAATGATTTGAATAAATCATACTGGATATTTTCATACTTTTAGATAGATTTTCAAAGGAAAAAACTAAAATCTTAGCATCTGACCATTAAGAACACGATGGAAAGGTAGATTTGTGAAAAATGTGACTTCAATTACACATTAGTAACCAATTGTGATAGAAATGATAGACGATTTATGGACTAGTTATTGCAAGATCCAATTTAACCATCTAAAACTCAATGAGTGATGATCGAAGGTTAGGAAGGGTGATCAAACCATGGATTATGGTTAAAATCATTGAATTGCTGAATAACTTATGTTAAATGATGGTAATTAAAACTTCTATAGGTATGCACTCGATTTGGACCGTCGATGTAAGATCGATGGTCCTGATCTAAGTAGATGTCGACCAATTGGTGTCCAGATCGTAAATCTAAGTATCAAAGGTTATATTAATGAATTGTAAGTAGATATCTTAAAGTAATTATAGTAATTTACACAGAATTATGAAATTCACTTGGAATTCGTATTCTCAATTCAGGTTTTGAGTACGATCTGAATGACATTGGTAATTAAATTGTGAATTGTACCGCAAGCATAGGTAAGGACCCTAAACACTTCTTTATCCTTAAATTATTATTAATGTATTCACTTGAAATTAATAGTATGAATGTGTAGAATAAATAGATTATCATATTGGTTGAATGGATGATATGGATTGCAATTATTTATTGAAATTGTCATATGATATTCTGATTTACTATGCTTAACTACTATGATGATGTGAATTATGATAAAATGGTCAATCCCAAGATAGTAAGCCCTGAGGGCCACCAGTAAACTATGATGATGCCTTCTAAGATGGTAAACCTTGAGGGAAAGGGCTACCTAGTTGATTGCAATTAAGGTGAGGCTGCCCAAGATGGTAAACCCCAAGGATTAGATTGCTGGTTATTGAGCATACTAAGATGGTAAACCCTAAGAGAAGAGGCTGCCTAGTTCTTTGGAATCACTATGGAGTAGCCCAAGATGGTAAACCCTAAGGGATGAGTTGTCAGGTATTGAGCCTCCCAAGATGGTAAGCCTCAAGGTAAGGGGTTGCCTAATCTTTTGAGATCACGGTGGAGCTGCACAAGTTGGTAAACACTAAGGGATGAGCTGACAGACTTGACTTTCTTAAGATAGCAAACCTTGAGGGAAAGTGCTGCCTGGTTGATTCCTACTATGGTGGAACCACTCAAGATGGTAAATCTTGAGGGCACCTTACATTGGAGCCACCCAAATGGTAAACGTAGAGGGAAAGGGTTGCCTGGTTCTTTGGAATCGTGATGGAGCTGCCCAAGATGGTAAATTCTGATTGTCTGGTTTCCTTATTTATGATATTGATAGTGGGCCGCCCAAGATGGTAAACCTTGTGGTTCTATAGTTTGAATTTGGAATAAACTATAATTTTGGTTAGATGTCATATGTTATATGTAACATTACATGTTCATGACTTAGTTACTTATGTTGAAATGAAAATGAATGTCCTATGGTTGGACATGAATAGGGAGTGGATATTGCATGGGTTTGTTTGCATGTAATGATTATGCCTTTATAGTTTGAATTTGGAATAAACTGTATACCTATTTGATACTAGAATGTTTTATATAATAATACTTGCTAATTGCTTTCTTGGTTAAAGGTTAAAAATGTAATGAACGTTCCATGGTTGGATGTGAATGTGCAGTTGAGCTAAGCTTAACCATAATGGTAGGATATGCATGGATTGAGTTCTTTTTCCTTACTAAGCTTCGTGGTTTACCTTATTATTTTTTACGTACTAGTCAAGTTGATAAGGGGAAGCCTCTTGATGGAAATAAATGAAGTCTGACTAAGTGATGATGTCAAATTTGGTACTGTATATGTATGTTGGTGATGAGTATGAGCTATGTTCTATTATCTAATGAGTAGCCCTATGCATCTATTTCTAACATTCTGTATGTTTTATGTTGATGATTATGTACGATATATTCAGTTAAAACTTCTAGTAGCAAAGTAGAAGTTTTAGTAATTTATTGTGATAAATTGTGTAGAGATTGAGTCTCCTATGGATGTTTTAGAATTATTATACTATCTATTAGGTGAATCCCATTGCATGTGTTAAATGCATAAGTTTGAAAAATAGGGGAGCCTCAATCAAAATTTTGGTAGAATTAAGTAGTTAAAAAATATCTATTATCTAAACCGTAACTTGCATAGGACAATAGCATTTAGCGCCATTGCAATATATGAAAAAAAGGGCCACATAGGCTTCACTTGAGCCAATTGTTATTATTTGATTACGTTAAACTACAGCCTCGGGGATTGGGTTGCTACAGCTTGGTATCAGAGTAAGGCGATAGGTCACTTGGGGAAAAAGAAACTTGTTTTCCTAGCTTAAGATTTTCTTTCATGGAGGAAATGTTTGTACTTCATGTCTTAGGATGTACCAAAATTAACTCTTGATGATTATCAACTTGTTTGATAGGTTGATTAACAGTAACTGTTTGATATTCTAAAAAGGCACATGCATGGTTGAGACTAGAAGCGATGGTTCTATTCCTAGAGGATGTACATTGTGTGCACATGATCCTGTATAAGAAGCTATTGGATAGATGGTGCCATCTATAAAGGGTATTAGACCAGATGAAGATTGGACTTGGAAGTCTCAGTCACATAGTAGCAAGGAGAAGAGGATGCAAGGATATCCTCCTCAGGTGTAGAGTGCTTAAGCACATTCTCTACCTTTTGGACTAGTTGGTAAGACTTGTTTTAATTGTGGCCAATAATGCCATTTTAGGAGGGATTGCCATAGGCTAGGAGCATCAAAGGGTAGTGAGCAAAGTAGCAGCAGGCCATGTGTCCAAGGATGTCCACCAACATAGAGATTAGATATGCTAGTAAAAGGTATGCAACCACCTTCGAGCAGAGGACATATGGAAGAATTTATGCGCTGGCACAATCAGACACCTAACTAGACCCTACTATCATAGAAGGTACATTCTTATTATTTCATACTTGGGTTAGAGTGCTATTTGACTCTGGCACTATACATTCTTTTATATCATCTTCAATTGTTTATGACTTAAACTAGACAATGAACCACTAGACTCCACATTGTAAGTTGAGTTGCTAATGGGGATGAGTATTAACTCAAATAGAGTTTGTTTAGGATGTGATAATAACATGTCATGTCACAGGGTGATGCATGATTTGTATTTTATCCCATTTTTGTTTTCTTGTATGTAATAGAAGTTTGATTCACAATTTATACTTTTGGTAGCTGATAAGGACAGCTAATGAGGCAGCCAATGAGGGCAGGTGCATGTGGCACTATTAGGATTCTAGGTGGCAACCTTCTAGGTGCTCACTATATGATTGTGGGTTGGGATGAGATGAATTGTGAGATTGTTTTTACATGCTTGATTTGATTTGAGATTTGGGTTTTTGCATGGATTTACCAATAGTGACCTAGTAGGCTCAGATGTATGTTTGACAAGGGTTTGCCTGTGGTGAGTTGATAAGCTCTGATATGGATTTGGATGGATTTGCCTGTGGTGAGTTGATATGATTTGATTTGATATGGCATGGATTTTCCTAGTATTGGACTGAAATGCAATTCAATTATTTTATCATTTTATTGTTGGTTTATGCATTTTGATAGCATGGATTATCCTTACATGGATACCTTATGATTTTACATGTACTGATGTTGTTCATGGGTGATAATTTGTTGTGCTAATTGTGATACGAATGATCATGATTTATTTTGATTTAACTTGCCTGGATTTTGCCTACTTAGTGATTTGATACATTACTAGATCTGTATTACTCCTTATGATGTAATATTGGGGACGAATTTCCTACCCAAGTATCATGTTATTATTGATTGTAATCAAATGAGGATTATAGTTTTCCAATTGGCTATAGATTCCAGGAAGACTATAGTAGGAGGATGGTGACCATGGTAGGTCATGATGATGCTGATGCCAGTAATGAATCCATTCTAGTAGTAAGGGAACTTTCAAATGTTTCTAATGATGAATTACCAGGCTTGCCTCTAAGGAGGGAAGTCGACTTTGCTATTGAGTTTTATCCTGGTGTTTCTCGAATTTTAGTTGCTCCACAACTGATGTTAAGTATTGACTACCGGAAATTGAATATGGTGATGATTAAGAACAAATACCCATTCCCCAAGATTAATGTCTTATTTGATTAGCTGATGCGATCTACATGGTTTTTTAGGATTGACTTGCAATTTGGATGTCATTAGATGCAAGTGAGGGACAAAGATATCCCTAAGACAGTATTCAGGACTTAATGTGCTCATTTCTAGTTTGCAGTGATACCTTTGGGTTGACAAATACTCCAGCGGCATTTATGAGTCTGATGAATCGAATCTCTCTCCCTTATTTTGATCAAGTTGTTATCATGTTTGTGGATGATGTATTGATATACTTGAGGTCTAAGGAGGAGCATGAATAGTATTTTTCTATTGCATTGCAGTTATTGAGGGGACACCAGTTGTATGCAAAACTTAGCAAATGTGGGTTTTGGGCAATACATGTAAATTTCCTTGGTCATGTAGTTTCTGGTGATGGGATTTCAATCGACTTGTCAAAAATTGAAGTGGTGCTGAGTTGGGAAGGACCAAGGAGTATGATTGAGATCAGGAGTTTCCTTGGGTTAGCATGTTATTATAAGAGATTTGTGGAGGACTTAGATTTCACACTTTAGTATCACCCTGGAAATGCAAACGTTGTTGTAGATGCATGGAGTAGAAAGTTTGGAGGTTTGATGGAAGGAATTCAAGGTTTCAAATGAAGGCATGTGAGTCATTGATAGAGTATGACTTGCATGTTGGCTCATTTGAAAGTTCTGCATTTTTATGTCAAATAATTGCCCAATCTTCTATACTATAAAAAGTCATGTCAGCTCAGATACATGATGATGAGGCTAAGAGTGTTAGAGTCCAATTAGAAGATGGTGAGAGTATTAGGCATTGTACCATGGACTCTTCTGGTGAGTTATGGTATTTGAGTAGACTTTTGGTATCTCCAGTTGATGAGGTAAGGAGAGAATTGTTGAGTGAGGCACACCAATCCAAATTTTTTATATAGGTTGGTAACATGAAGATGTATCATGACCTTAGAAGACACTTTTGGTAGAAAGACATGAAGAAGGACATTGCTAATTTTTTTGCTCAATGTTTGAAATGTTACCAAGTTAAAGCAGAATGTCAGAAACTCATGGGATTACTACAACCTTTACTAGTGGCAGAATGGAAGTGCGAGCACATTACCCCGGATTTTGTGTAAGTCTTCCATGTAGTAAGCAATGTTGGATCAGCATATGGGTGATTGTTGATAGATTGACAAAGTCAGCGCACTTCTTACCAGTGAAGGTTATTGATTCACTTGAGTCATTGAGTCCATTATACGTATGTGAGATTGTAAGATTGCATGGGGTACTTATATCCATTATGTCAGATAGAGATTCGAGGTTTACTTACCGATTTTGGAAGGGTTTATAGGAAGTGATGGGTATAAGGTTGACTTTCAGCTCTGCATTTCATCCCCAAATAGATGGATTGTCTAAGAGAGTGATTTAGGTGCTCAAATATATGTTGAGAGTTTGTGTGTTAGACATTCAAGATAAGTGGGCCAACCATCTACCATTGGTGGAATTCTCATACAACAACAGTTTTCAGTCTAGTATTGGGATGACATCATTTGAGGCATTGTATGGTAGACCGTACCAATCCTTAGTTTGTTGGGCAAAGGTAGGTGAGACATCATTGTTAGGCCTTGAGTTAGTTAGAGAGACTACAGAAAAGGTGAAGCGAATTCAACAATGGTTATTGATAGTTCAGAGTAGAACCAAGAGCTACGCTGACCAAAGGAGGCAACCGTTGGAGTTTGAGGTAGGAGATTGCATGTTCCTAAAAGCTCGTCCAAGATTAGGAGTGACACATTTTGGTAAGAGTGGGAAGTCATCTCCTCGATTTATTGAATTGTTCAAGATTTTGGAATGGGTTGAAGAAGTTGCTTATCGTTTGACCTTAACTCCACAGTTTGCGACAAAGTCATGATGTTTTTCACATATCAATGCTATGGAAGTATGAGCTAGACCCTTCTCATGTTCTTGACTAGATAGACCTTATCATTCAAGAGGATGTTTCATATGAGGAGAAACTAATATAGGTGGTTGATCGAAGGGAACAAGTTTTGTGTAGAAAAGTGATACCACTTGTAAAGGTCTTATGGCAACATCTGGGACAGAAGAAGCCGCGTGTGAGCTAGAGTAAAAAATCCAATAAAAAATGTCTGGAACTATTTGAGGACTGAGGTATCTATCTAAATTTTGTGAATGAAATTTCTTTAGGAGGAAGTATTGTCACACCCATATCCTAAAAATAGGTTAAAGATGGACTAACTTGTTAATCTTCTCAAATTCAATGAAATAGGATAACTAAGGCAGGATTGAGCAGGTGGTCCTCGCATGAGTTCAATTGTAAATCGAATGCAGTTTTGGGTAAATTTTGAATCCTTAGAACCTATTAAATTGTGTATCTTGTTAAGGACTAAATGACTTGAAATTTCATTCTATATTTGTAGCAAATTTTAAGGAATTTTGCTTTAAAATAAAAATTTTTATTATCATAAATCAAGTAATCATACATGATATTCAAAAATAAATTAAAGGCATTGAAATTTGATGATGAAAGATCAATTATTGGATTGTGCTCGATGAGAGCCTTTCAACAACATTAAAAAAGCATGAAACAGAGACCATAATCTAAAATTTCAAAAAATTTATCAATGAAAAGGCAGTCTCAAATTGATAATGGCACATCTTATGTTGGTTGTTCTAAGGTGAAGAGTTGAGGACTCAGCCCATTCCATGCATTGGAGACCAAAATAAGGGAAAAACCCATGTTTTTCAGATCGTGAGAGCGTCCTCCTAGTCATCACAGTGCTCCCCAAAAAGTTCATGCATCTCTTCCCATACCTCGTTCTCTCTCCCTCCATTCTCTCTGACAAGCTACATATGACATGACAGACTCCACTGGAGACATCTTATGCAAACAATGATTACATGATAAGTTTTAGGAAAATCTGACAGGTAGGCCATCCACCCTCTGCTCTCTCTTTCATTCATTTCTCTCCCTCTGTTTTCCCTCCTAGTTGTTCCCAATACTATTCCTATTGTTACTGTCACCAACTTTCGGTGACAGAAATGGTGAAACTAATAATGAAACTGATTGATTGAATAACATAGTCAGTAGGATAACATCTGATCAATCATTGGAACCGTTCATTTTGTTCCTTGGATAATTACGTGTAAAATGCCTCCAGTTTTATGAAAATTCGTCAAGTAACGACAATGAAAATTGAGAAAAATAGTAAAAATTGTGAGTTTAAAAAGTTTTATAAAATCTAGCCAAAAACCCAAGATTTTTCTATAATTTGTAGAGAAAAATTGGATAGGACTCAAATTCATTAAATTTTGACGAAATTTGTACAATTTGGTGCAGTTTACATGCTATGTAAGTCATTGGTGATGACTGGAATTTGGTCACCTTCTCTAGCAATTGTGACTTTTTTTGGTGAGCCCCTAAAAATGTGAAAAATTGCAACTTTTGTGATTTGGATAAATGACACTTAATCTTTTCATCTATGAAGATGGATTTTCCATTAGGAATCAATTAATACGTGAATTTTTAATTGAAAACTTGATAGTTTGTAGGGAAAAATTGAGATCTTAGCATTCAACCTTTAAGAACACAATCAGAAGGTCGATTTGTGAAAAATGTGATTTCAATTACACATTAGTAGTGAATTGTGATAGAAATGATAGGCCAATTATGGACTAGTTGATGCAATACCAATCTAACCGTCCAAAACTCAATCAATGACTATTGAAGGTTAGGAAAGGTGATTAAACCATGGATTATCGTTAAAATAATTGAGTTGCTAAATAACTTACCTTAAATGATGGTAATTGAAACTTCTTAAGGTACACATTCTATTTGGAACGTTGATGTAAGACCAATGGTGCTGATCTAAGTATATAGTGACCAAATGGTGTTCGAATTATAAATTAAGATATCAGAGGTTATAACACTGAATTGTAAGTAGAGATCTTAAAGTAATTATAGTAATTTACATAGAATTATGAAATTCACTTAGAACTAGTATTCTTAATTCAGGTTTTGAATGTAATCTGAATGACATTGGTAATTGAATGGTGAATGGTATCACGAGCGCAGGTAAGGACTCTAAACCCTTCTTTATCTATAAATTATTGTTAATCTATTCACTTGAAATTAACACTATGAATATGCAAAATAAATAGATTATCATATTGGTTGAATGGATGATATGAATTATAATTACTTATTGAAATTGTCATATGATATTCTAATTTACTATGTTTAACTGCTACGA
This sequence comes from Warburgia ugandensis, assembly GCA_035236585.1. Classification (NCBI taxonomy): domain Eukaryota; kingdom Viridiplantae; phylum Streptophyta; class Magnoliopsida; order Canellales; family Canellaceae; genus Warburgia; species Warburgia ugandensis. The sequence goes on along the minus strand of CP141131.1, from coordinate 48,470,097 downwards.
TGATGTAAATTGTGATAAAATGGTCAATCCCAAGATAGTAAGCCATGAGGGTTGCTTAGTAAACTATGTGGGAAAGGGCTACTTAGTTGATTGCAATTAAGGTGAAGCTACCCAAGATGGTAAACCCAAAGGAATGGATTTTCTATTATTATGCCTCCCAAGATGGTAAACCTTGAAGGAAAGGACTGCATGGTTCTTTGGAATCATAGTGGAGCCATCCAAGATGGTAAACCCTGTGGGACGAGCTATTAGGTATTGAGCATCCCAAAATGGTAAAGGGCTGCCTAGTCTTTTGGGATCACGGTGGAGCCTCCCAAGATGGTAAACCCTGATGCATGAGTTGTTAGACTTGAGTCTCTCAGGATGGTAAACTCTTAGGGAAAGGGCTACTTGGTTGATTGCAACTATGGAAGAGCTATTCAAGATGGTAAATCCTAAGGAAACTTGACATTGAAGCTGTCCAAGATGGTAAATCTCAGGGATCTGATTGCCTTATATATGATACTCATAGTGGGTCATTCAAGATGGTAAACCTTGAGGGAGAGGACTACTTGATCATTGAGATGAGGCCATATTTATTTATCATTGCTGAGGAAATAAACAAATGAAATACGTTCCTGTATAGTTTTATCTAAGTGCTATACTTATGGTCCTATAGTTTTAATTTGGAATAAACTATAATCTTGATTGGATGTCATACGTTATATGTCACATTACATGTTCATGACTTAGTTACTTATATGTTGAAATGAAAATGAATGTCCTATGGTTGGATATGAATAGGGAGTAGATATTGCATGGGTTTATTAACATGCTATGATTATAGCTTTACAATTTGAATTTTGAATAAAGTATATATCTATTCTGATACTAGAATGTTATATCTGATAATACCTGCTAGTTACTTTCTTGATTACTAGTTAAAAATGTAAATGAATGTTCCAGGGTTGGATATGAATGTGCAGTTGAGCCAAGCTCAACAAGAATGGTAACATATGCATGGGCTTAGCTCTGTTTCCTTACTAGGCTTCATAGCTCACATTATTCTTTTTCAAGTACTAGTCAAGTTGAGAAGGTGAAGGCTTTTGATAGAAATGAATGAAGTTTGACTAAGTAATGATGTCGCACTTGGTACTCTATATGTATGTCGGTGATGAGTATGAGTATGTTTTATTATCTAATGAGTAGCCCTATGCATCTATTTCTAACATTCTATAAATTTTATGTTGATGATGTGTGTATGGAATTTTGTTAAAACTTGGACTAGCAAGCAGCAGTTTTAATAATTTACTATGATAAATTGTGTGGAGAATGAGTCTCCTATAGACATTTTAGAATTATTATACTGTCTATCAGGTGAATCACATTACATGTGTTAAATGTATAAGTTTGAAAAAAGGGGAGATTTTGTCAAAATTTTGGTAGAATTAAGAAATAAAAAAAAAAATCTATTATCTAAACCGTGACTTTCACAGGACAACATCATTTAGATCTCTTGATACTTCCATTTGCAATATATTAAAAAAAAGAAAAGAAAGCCACATCCGCTGGCCCAGGGATTTGGTACGTGACATCATAGTCACCACTGGGAAGTGCACACTAGCTTCTATCCCACTACCACCTGTCTCCATTTCCATAATAGTAGCATGAGAACCTAAAGGCAAAGCCTCAATCTCAATAAGATCATCTCTCTATTTGAGCATAAACTTGATTTGGCCCATTCTTGATATGGGGAAAGATAGATCAATTTGATGGTCTAAGCCTATGGTTTATTTCTAGAAGACTTCATAAGAATATCTATGATAATATCTTCTAGTAATTTATAGAAATAATACAATTATCTAGTAAAAAATGTTTAAGATTTCTAAAAGTAGGTTATGTCAATGATTATCTTATAAACAAGGAATATCTTTAAAAGATGATGTAATGACTAATGTAATATTTAGGATATTCTGGAGAGTCCTTTAGAAGGTCACTTATAACCATTAGATCAAAAGGGTGTTGGCACACTCCTAGCCATTGGTTGAGATATGCAACTAGTATAAATAGGGGTGGTTCCTCACACTTTTGGACCAAACCAAAAATCAAGTAATAGATAATAAGGTCCTTCTTATTAGCTTTCCATCTCCACTTCTTTTCCCTTTGAAGTTTTTCCACTAAAATCCTCTTTCTCCTAAATCAAAACATCAGGCCCACCTTTCTAGCAAATTGGTATTAGAGCCGAGTTCATTCTTGTGATGGAGAAATAAGATGCAAGTGGAATAGTTCTACTTAAATTCCCTTGACCCACAAAAGATAACTATGGAAGTTGGAGTATTCATATGAAGGCCTTACTAGTCTCTCAAGAGGCATGGAAGATTGTTGAGAAAAGTTATGAAGAACCTCAAGATGAGGCTTCTTTAACTCCTACAAAAAGGGTAAAAAGAAAGATCAATGAGCTCTCACTCTCTCCAAGCAAGCATGGGAGATTCTTCATAACGAACATCAAGGATCGATAAGGTGAAGAAGGTATGTATTCAATCTTCTTAGAACTGAGTTTGCAAAATTCGAGGATGTGGTTGTAGTTATGCTTGTGGTTGAGGAAGAGGTGGTAGAATTGGCTATATTCAATCCAATAATATGGAAAGTATCCAAAGCTCACAACCTTCAAGAGGTTGTGGAAGAGGAAATAATAATCAAAATTATGACAAGTCTCAAGTAAAATGTCATAATTGTCATAAATTTGGACATTATGCTTCCAAATGTGGAATAATTAGAGGAGAGAAGTCTGTGGTACTTAGACAATGGTGCAAGAAATCATAATAGTGGAGATAAGAATATGTTTATGGAGATGGATCAAGTAAATGGGCATGTCATCTTTGGAGATCAATCTAAACTATCGATAAAGGGGAAAGGTAAAATACTAATACTCTCTAAAAATGGAATCCATCAATTTATTTTTTATGTATATTATGTACCAATTCTAAAAAGTAATATTTTATGTTTGGGGCAACTTCTTGAGAAAGATTATGATATTCACTTAAAAAATCATAATCTTTATTTATCTAAGAAATCATGAAGGAAAATTAACTGTAAAATTTTCAACGGCATGAAATAGAATGTTCTTGCTAGAAATCAAACATGAAAAGCTAAGTGCCTAAAAGCATGCTTAAAAGATGACTCTTAGCTTTGGCACTTGAGGTTTGGACACTTAAATTTTGGCAACTTGAAATCAATGTCTACATCCATTTTCTTACTTAATAACTCTAAAATTTGATATTTTGTAGGTTCAATGGCTAATGTAGAGTAAGTATGTAAATAATTATATTTTTGTAGGATTTAATTAGGAATTTTTAACTTTTGTGGGTGATGGGAAGGTAATCAAACTACAAAGATTGATCAAGATAGAAATTGAAACCATTCATGACATTTCTTAGTCTAACTAGGAAACCTATGGAAGCCAAGGCCTAAACCAAAATGTGTGATCAAGATCACCTCTAGGGCAAGCAAAGGATGAAATTGGAATAGTTAAAGGTGCTTAAAATGGGCCCATGCATAGGCTATGCATTTCCACCACCTTTGCATGGGGAGCCATTCAAGATACAGTAGCCATATAAGCCATGAGAGAAGGTGACAAGCTAAGGAGCAAGTCAAGCCCTTTAAGCCAAGGGTTTGAGCCATGAAACCAAGCCAAATGAGCCCTCAAAGCCACTTAAGCCAAGCTACATGGAGTGCCACTATTGGAGGAGAATTTCAAGCAATTATCGTAAGCTAAAAAGTGGGTTTTTAAGAGGATAATAAAGAGATATTTGGGTGAAAATAAAGACAAATAAGCATGCATGTGGACCAATAGAAAGAACCCACCTTTTTTTTTTTTTTTTTTTCTTTTTCCATGTTTTTCCCACCTTTTTCTTTCTCTCCACCTCACCATACAAAGCACCCACGAATTTCACCAAGGATGGAGATGCCACCTTCCTCCCACTTCGTAAAGCCTCCCACCTACCTAATTGTGATGACCCGGGCTTTCCCATGAATTTTTAAATGCAAGATCTAATTCCTAAGGCGGGATGCATCCCTATTTGAAAACCATTTTATGAAAACAATGCAATGCAGCGGAAAATCTTTAGTTTTAAACTCATTCTGAAAACCTCGAGTGTCATTTGCTTTCACAACAACCAAAGTAGTTTTTGAAAAACTTTAGAAATCATAAATGTTTTCCTAGGTCTGTCTAGTCACAGCTCACAGCCCAACTGTAAATAAATACAAATACATGTCCAAAGGGTAGAGTGTTTACTTACAAGTATGATTGTCTCTTTTTGATTTACTTGCTCGTAGCACTAACATTTCCTGAGGCATCTTCTACTCGTGAGTGGAGCTGTCCTGAAAAGTGATATATTTGGGTGTCTTTTGTTACAGGCGTATCATATCCTTAAGTGCTTAGTTGTGCCTGAAAAATGTTAAGGATTGGGTGAGTATATACTATACTTAGTAGGAGTCCATCACTACTAGTTTTACAATGCATGCTATGTTTAAAATCATATGCTCTTTAAAACATGTGCATGTTTGAACACTCATGTTCAATATCAATATTAAAAATCATTGTCGAATTGGAATATTGATGACTTAAAGAATTGCATAATCCAAGTTGAAAGTATCATATATATCATAAACATAATGATATGCATAAGATGCTCAACTAAATCCAACTCATGGATATATGGTATGGTCAACCAACCTCATGTCATGCCATATGCAATGCAAGTAAATCCTCAAAACATAGGGCCCACTATGCCCACGACCTCCTCGCCGTGTGGTCCCCGGGTACCTGGCGACACTCGGTCATAGCCTCCACGGGGCATATGACACCTCGACCCAATGCCATGACACCAATGGTAGCCCCCTATACCACATGCATTCGATGTAGGGACATGCCTTTTTTCAGCGTGGTACCTTTTCCACCTAATAGTGGTAAAGGCTAGGAGGCCACCCCAGACCTCTCGGCATAGCGCCCACGAGCTTACTAGCCCAAATCATATACAATCAATTGAACAAAACCTCTTTTTCAAAACCTGTCCTCTTTGGGTCCCTCACAACTGCCTGGCCCTCACAACTGCCCACCCAGCGTCTTTTGGGCACTCCGACGTCTTTTGGTAACCCTCACGGACATGCAATTTTTCAAAACTCAATAACCACAAATCATGCAATTTATGCAATCGTTTACAAAACATGTCTATGCATAATGTATTTATCATATGCATGCTGAATTTATTTATAAAATTAAGTCAAGCTAAACAAGTCATATAATTTATACTTAAAAGTCTAGTAGCAATAGAGGACCTACCTGGTTTGGTTACGCTAGCCCCCTTGTCCTCGTACGCTCCTGCTCATAGCTTAGGGGAACAAGGTTAGTTTGGCCTATTTCTATAGGTTTTAGAATGGTTGATCTCACTACTTAGGCATTAAGGGTTCATTCCCATGCCTATGGGTCTCCTAAGGTCCTAACTGGGCCTTGGTATCATCAAGTTTACAAATTTTTAGTGGTCCCGCTCCACTATCATAGTTTAAGGGTCGTGCCCATCTTGGATAGGGCCTTGATTAGGTATTTTATGGTTTCGGTGTGTCCGCGTCGTCGATACAGACACAACGCCATTTGCGGCGCCTCAATCGAAGCCTTAGAACTCAAGTTATGGGCATTTTAATATCGAGTGTACATAGAAGGCCATACGAGGTGGAAGCCCGCGTCTACAGACGCACCGGGCTTCTGCTCGTCTTTTTCGTTTGCGGGCATGTCCACGGACGCCCCGCTGGTTTCTCTCTAATGCAGTCGACTCATCCTATGGGACCCTGTCGAACCAGTGCGCCCCAGGCACCGTCCTTAGGTCCTTTGTGGCTCCTTAGAGGCCCGTTTTGCATGGTTTTTCATGCAGAAACTTGGAAAAACCCACCCTAAGTCTAAGGGGGAGATGGGTTTGGAGGGGTTTTGAGCATACCTGGTTCGTGGCTGGGTTTTTCCCACATTTTATCCTCTTGCCTGCGTCTCGACGATGGGTTTTTCCCAAGCTTTTGGGCTGCCATTGGAGGCGCCCAAGAGCTCTATTTATAGAGCTCGAAGAGGGTTTTGGAGGGGGTTCTTACCGCCATGGAATGGGGGTGGAGAAACCTCCAGAATGGTAGTGGTTTCTCCCCTGCACACCGCCGTTCTAGAACCCTCTAGGAGGTTGAAGAAGAGGGGTGCCCGTATCAAAATGGGTCCTTGTTTTTCTCAGGCCAAATCTGTTTTTTAATTTAAATTACACTTTTGCCCTCAAACTTCAAAGGGCCATAACTTGCTCATTTTAACTCCGTTTTGAGTGATTTTGGTCTTGTTGGATTCCTTTTTCTGAGCCGCACCTAAGGGTACTATTATCAGGACCAAATTTCTGGGTATAGTCAGGGTGAAAGGTAAAATGACCCAAATACCCTTATCTCCAAAAGGGGAACTTTTCATTTCCTGTAGAATGTCCAATTCAATAGCGTAAATTGCTCGGGCATTACACTAATCCCTGTCTAGCCCAATTAATGATCCACCTTCTATTTTCCACATCACCCACTTCCCTCCTTATCTCTTTCTCTCTCTTTCCTCTCGCTTTCCCCTCTTTCTTAGAGGTTCCACATGAAACATCATGAGGAGAGGGAACTCCACGCCCAACTCCTACAAAGTAGGAGCTTCCCTCTCTTACCTCAACTAGTCCAATTATTTCTATTTCTTCCTTTCCCTCTTTCCTTTTCTATCTATTTTTATTTCTGTCTTATTTTTTTTTCTTTTCCATCTATGCCCTTTAAGGAGTCCTCTAAGACTTTGACGAAGTAGGAGATGCCCTACCCTAAAAAGTAGGGGTCTCTAACCTTGCTCCATTTTACTGCTTCTTTATCCCCCTCTTCGATCCCTCTTTGTTGACCTAGGTTGACCAATCTCTCCTTGCCACCTCACCTCTCCCTTAGTGTTTCCTTTAGATAGGAGCCACCATATAAAATAAGAGGGAGGAGTTACATGTTTTTAACATATTGGAGAAGGGGAGAACATCCCTCTTAAGAAGGAAGTGTCTCCACTCTTCTTCCCTTCCTTTATTCTCCAACAATTTTCCCATGGTTGTAGCTCTCTTCTCTAGCCCTTCCACTCCTCTTTTCTTTGGTGTTTTCTCTCTTAAATTCTTCAAAGCTTGAGGTTAGTTGTCTCTTCATTCATTTCTTAGTTTCCTTTTAGATCATTGCTTTACTTTGATCTTTAAGTTTATGCTTTATTTCTTTTGGTTTGTTCCTAGTTTGCTTTGATTATTGTCTTTATTTTCACACCTTAAATTCAAGTTTAAGTTTATACTTTGTTTCTTTTGGTTTGTTCCAAGTAGCCTTTGATTATTGTATTTTGTTTCACATCTTAGATCCTTTAATCTAAGGACTATAACTCTCTTGTAGTGATAACCAAGAGAGTATAGCCCTTAGATCATGTTCCTTGCATTTGAATCTCCCTCTAGTTCTTCGCCACCTCTAGCTTTCTCTCCATTCTTTTCTGGCTTGATTTTCCTTAGATCTTATTTGAGTTACATGCATTCTTAAGATTTGAGTATGTGAGAATTCAATATTATGGATTCCTAATATTATCTTAGATAATTGAGTGGTGTGCACACTCCTTGGAGTGGACGCACCATACTTGTACTTAGCTTTGCATCAATAAAAATTGAAGTGTCTCATGCTTGAAGTTATGCTTCTGCTTCCATGTTAATGTCTCATTATTTGTGGATGTTTTATGTGCTCTAAAATTAGTTTTTCATGACTATTAGATGTTCTTGCCATGCTTAGACTCCAAGTGTTTTATTTTACTTAAGGTTGCATGCAATAATCTCATAAACCCCACTATGAAATCATGCGTACAAACCAATGGTTCATGCACATGTTTTTGAGGTGTTTTTTCCTTAGAAAATTTGTTTGATCACTCCTATAGTGAGGGGTTTATAAGATAGTTAAAAACGACTATAAGAGACAGTTACAAAACCGTCTTACACCTGACCGCCTTATAACATGGAAACTAATATAATATATTTTCTAAAACCGTCTTATATTAAAGATATTATAAGGCAGCTTTTGAATAACCATCTTATATAGCTCAACTTTTACAAGATGGTTTGCAAAAACAAGTCTTATAAATATGCAAAATGTAGGATAATTTTTCAAAAACCATCTTATAAGTGTTTGTAATACATGATGGTTTTTCAATAACCATCTTATATATGATTAGAAGCTGTGAAATATAGAATGGTCTTTAAATAACTGCCTTATAAATGTGTCTAATATAGGACAATTTTCCAATAACCTTCTTATAAATCTAGCTAATAGAGGATGATTTTTCAAAAACCATCCTATAATGCTATAGTTATTGGATGGTTATATCGATCAATAATATAGGATAAGTTTTGAAAACCATCCTGTATTGATCAGTATGTAGGAAAATTTTTCAAAAACCATCCTATATTTACATAGTAATGTAGGACAAATTTTCAAAAACCATCCTATATTGCTTATACTTTCTGCATGAATTCTATGCTCCTTTGTTGGTTTTTATTTATGCATTGTTCCTATAGTTTCTGAAGATCAACACTTCATTTTTGGAGGCTGCAAATTATTTTTCAAAATACATTCATGCACATTCAACACTTCTAACATTCCACATTGAACTTCTCTACACACACTTCTTAGTGAAATAAAAAAACCATGCATAGACTTAAATTAAAAAAGGGAACATGTTCATCCAAGTATTGCAGTTGTAAATTATATTTTAGTGATAAAATTGCTGTATGCTCAATAACATCATATATCTATAAATTAAAAGTCAAAAGATATTTAGTCCATTCCATTCTGATGCCATCTATGTCTAATTGGGAGTAACTCTTGCTAACCAAATCAACCTGCAAGACAACAAATATTAATTCAATTGAGACATTAATGTTGGAGTCATTTAAGAGATATAGAAAATTGTAAGAGTGATGGTAAATCAATTAATTGAACCTTTCTCAATTGGAAGATCATAAATCTTTTACGAATGAGAGTTCTCATATATCTGAGAATGCAATACCCACCCTCCCAATTAGATTGTTGTCGAGGGCACTGTACAATAAAGTCAATAGTATCATGTGTAATTATAAGTATAGGTTATAGGGTTATATTAAAGAAGTAGTAAACCTTACCTTGACCCTTTTCCAAGTCAGTTTTGATGGATGTCTAATATTTTCCATCTTAGCCCATTTATGCCATGAGCTATACATATATAAGTAAAAGTATTACATATGAATAAAGAGGATATTTACCAATTATCTAACTATTATAATGATGAAATAAAAGTCAAACTTACTTACTGATCAATTCCATCAGTGGGTTTCAAATGTGTACTCTACAAGAATAAAAAAACATTGCAATTCCTACATGCACATCCAAAGCTAGTAGTGTGCAATGGGATCTATATACATAATCAATCAATTGAAATTTGACAAACTTAGATTATATACATATTCATGTTTATGTAGAATGGTAGTAAGAGATGTAGTAACTTACCCACTATTGTATGCAATTAGTAAGGCCTGCCCCTTATCACAACCCAAGAACCTAGGTATGATATCTTCTATTTGTTTTTCTATGGGCAAATGCTCCTTTGGGCCAGAGACAATAGCAAGGTCAAGAAATTTGCAAATGTTCTTGGCCTCTAATATTTGCAATTTATCATGTAAAGACCTATATAAACTTAATGTCAAATACTTATAATGTCCTATTAATAAGTAATGTCAATTTGATTCTTAACAGAGTAATTACAAGACATACCCTATATAGATAATGATGTGCGTGTATTCTAGTTGAGCCATATTACATATGGCTAAGAGGTCATCTTTCATGATTGGAACCTCAATATTGTCATGTGCAAGCACACCAGCCTCTATCCTTACATTGTTGTTTTTGATATCATCATTGATCAGTCTCTATAGTCCTTTCAGGAATGGAGTCATATTGGGTGGAACCGTAGTCAATCCCTACACTGTAGATGTAATTTTCCAGAAATTAGTAAAGAACATATATATATATATATATATGAAGAATCAAAGAGATTCAATTTTATTCCAAAAATTGACATAAATACCTAGGATGAGGCAATTGGTATGCCATAATTTGTTGTCGGGGAGGAGGTTACCCTAAATGGTGCCTTGTGCTTCGTTTTTGTTAACATTACAATGCAAATAGTATTTAAAAATTTAGCTCAAGCATTAAATTTATTATTGAACACAATGTTGTAATACCATATACATACCTTGAAAATCATTGTTTTGAAATACGTCTCCAACCAAGCTACATGATATCCAATCACATCCCAAACAATATGGACATCATCCACTTCTATAAGAAATGGTAGGAGGGCATTTGGTTGGAGGGGGGTAGTAATGCACACATGCTTAGTGTGTGTATGCATCAACCTGCCTTGCAGATTGGCAGAAAGTGCCCCGTGCAATGTTGCCATAGCAATGTAGTTCTCAGCTGTATAAAGCTACAGCATGCACTGACCCACTTGCAAATCGAAATCACTTATACATAAGAATAAATGAAGATTACTAAGACATAAAACAAAAAAAAGTAAGCATGTTAATAAATACTTCCTTGATTGGGACATCTCCTTCATATTGTTGCTCCTCCATCTCTTCATTAGATGGAGGAGTGCAACTATTGTAAGATGGGGTCCAGGGGGAACGTCTTGACTTGGACCTTTGAAACCCCATGGGTTTGTATAAAAATCGTTCCTTACCTTTGCGTATAGCTCATTCAGTATATTCTCCTTCCATGCTTCCATGTCTTCTATTGGAGGATTTCCTACTTTATGGAAGAATTTGGAAGGAACCACACCACTGCCTTGGCCGCTTACTCGGCCACTGTGCTCGTCCTTGTTGCCCATAGCCATATGCTGGATGTCCCCCTTTGAAGCAGTGCTGCTCAGAGTTCCTGTAGTGACACTTTCCTAGGTTAACTCTTCTTGCACAAGCAATTAATAGAACATGATGATGGAATCTCTGGTCAACTCTTCCTAAGTCAACTCTTCCTACACATGCAATTAATAGAACACTTTCCAAGGCTGCCCTTTGAATGCCAAAGAAGGGAGCAATTGATGGGATCTTTGGTCCCATCCTTCTTTTGCTATCAAGAGAGACATTACTTTAGAGTTAATGAAATAAAATTGAGTTATAGTTAGATAGAACCAAACTATCACATGTACTTACTTCTTGTTCTTTTTATCAAACGTAACTAATCCTAGAGAGGTGGTGTTGCATATGATTGGTCACATGCATTATTTTTCCTTTCACACGCTTTGCCTATATGTCAAAGGAACATGTAATGAAGCACAATGGACTTGAAATTTAGAGAAATCAAGCTTTTGGCTAGCTTGTAATTACCTCATCTGACGACAGGTGGGTCTATAAAAATTGATTCCATGTGTCTTAGTCAATGATGTTGGAATACAACTTAGGGACTATGTAGAGTGTAGATGGATCATTAGCATTTGGAAGTATGTACTTCCTTTCTACATGACTCCTTCATTTCATCCATTGTTCACTAGCCATGTGAGCATTCTTCTTATACTCATTAAAGACTTCAAAAGAAAACTGTAGCAAGCATTTACAAACCTTCACCATCTCCCATATTGCATCCTTTATTGATGGTGACACATGTCTCCAATTAGTAATTGAGACTAGCACCATGCTTTTGATAGTGCAGCAAATCAAACTAGTGTACCCTTTATTGTTGAACTGTACCATCTCTCTTATTCCCTTTGACTTTCTCTTGTTAATATGCTCCATTTTTGTTGGCCCTTTACCCTTTCTCTTAATTACTGTACTTATGCTGGACTATTCTTCATGATGCTCACCCCCTTCATGTTGCATTTTGCCTACACAAGTGAAAACAATACACTTAGAATATAACAACATATATATTGGTTTAGAAAAAACCACCATCTAAGTTCATAGATTGTGTACATAAATAGGACAGCTACAACTATGTCTGTTACATGGAATGATCAATTTAAAGAATTTACAATGATTAAGGACTCGGAGAATCACGCACAAAGTTAAAAAGGCATGGTACTGTTACTAAAAACATGGACATCTACAACAATCATAATTCAAGCAAGTATTTGGATGCCTTTTTGGATGAAACTTTAAAATTTAAAGCATGGGTCTTCTTAAATTCAATGTCGACTATCTAAAATGATCAATTTGATGCATTTACAACCATTAACAAATAAAAAAAAATGATGATCATAGTAAAAAATGAATGGTACTATTACTATTCACGTAGCTTACAACAATCATACCTCAAGCAACTATTTGCATGCCTTTTTGAATGAAACATCAAAATCTAAAACATGGGTCTTCTTAAACTCAATGTATTTTATCTAGAATAATCAATTTCAATCATTTACAATAATTAATGAATAAGAAAATGATGAATATAGTAAAACGCATGGTACTATTACTATTCATGCAGATTACAACAACCATACTTCAAGCAAGTATTTGCATGCCTTTTTGAATGAAACATCAAAATCTAAAACATAGGCCTTCTTAACGTCATTGTATTCTATCTAGAATGATCAATTTCAAGCACTTACAACCATTAATGAATAAGAAAATAGTGAATATAGTAAAAAATACCTGGTATTGGTACTACTCATGTCGTTTACAACGAACATACTTCAAGTAAGTGTTTGCATGCCTTTTTACATGAAAATTGAAAATCTAAAACATAAGCCTTCTTAAACTCAATTTCAAGCATTTACAGCCATTACCGAATTAGAAAAATTACAAACATAGTAAAAAATGTGAGGTACTATTACTATTTATGCAAATTACAACAAGAAATCTTCAAGCAAATATTTTGCATGCCTTTTTGAATGAAACTTTAAAATCTAAAACATGGGTCTTCTTAAACACAATGTATTGTATCTAAAATGATCAATTTCAAGCATTTACAACCATTAATGAATAAGAAAATGACTAACATAGTAAAATACACATGGTAATGTTACTATTCAGGATGATTACACCATGCATACTTCAAGCAACTATTTGCATGCCTTTCTGAATGAAACTTCAAAATCTAAAACATGGGTCATCTTAAATTCAATGTCTTCCATCTAGAATGATAAATTTCAAGCATTTACAACCATTAAAGAAGTAGAAAATCAAGAAAAGAGAGATATCCAACCTAACGAGAGAAAATTGATCACCAAGTGCCTGAGGGGAGGCATGCATTTCGTCTCTCCTCTTCTCCTCCTCCTTCTCTTTAATGGTTTGAGGTTTGAAAAATTCATGGGGTAGGGGAGGGGGGGTGTATGAAATCTCTCATTTCCTCTTCCTCTTCTTCTTCTTCTTCTTCTTCTTCCCTCTCTCTCTCTCTCTCTCTCCTCTTCCTCCTCTTCTTCTTCTCCTTAAGGGTTTTGGTATGAAAATTTGTGGAGGGGAGCAGGGGGTGGGGGGTGGGGAAGGGGGGCCATGATTTCTCTACTCTCCTCTCATCTTCCTCTTCTGTAGGATGGTTTTTAAAAAATCATCCTATATTAATTTGAATAAATGATGGTTATTAAACAACCATCCTATATTCAAATTAATATAGGATAGTTTTTTTTTTTTAAACCATCCTATATTTTAATCACTATATGAGATGATTTTTAAAAGATTGTCCTATATTAAAGGTTCACTTTTACGTTGATCCATCCCCATGCCTAAACTTTTGTTTGAATAATAAAAGATAGTTTATTAATAACCATCTTATATGGATTAAAGTAGTTTCACCAGTTTTTTAAACCCTTAAAATCTTAAAAATGTATGATGTTCAAAGGTTAACCCATCATTTATTTCATTAATGTTTAACTAGTGTTTGGCATGACACATGATATGTAAGCTTAATTGATTAATTAAATCATTTTTCATACATCACATGATACATACACTTTAATTTGTCCCCTCATATACAATTAGATTTAACCCAAGCACCCCCCCTCACTACCATCACGCACATAATCCATCTCACTCTCCTTGATTAGATTGATTAATGGCATTGTTGTAGTGATTGAAAGGTAGTAAATTAAGGTGTCACCTAGGTTGTCTTCATCATAGAAGTCCCTTGGGAGGCTGATAAAATTGTTGGCCATCTCATATCATGTCCATCTCAACCAATGTCAAGCCAATGGTATTGGTTCTTATGCTATCTTCATTATGTTCCATCCAATCGCAATCAAACAAAACCATAGTTCTACAGGTATAATCCAACTCCCATATCTTGCTTATAACCCCATAATAAGTATTGTTAGCATTGTTGTCTTTTGAAATGGAAAAGAAAGCAAGCTAACACCACTACCTTATTGTGCTCTTAACTTATCATGGTCTTTCGTGTGAAAGCAATAACCATTGATGACATATCTAGCATACTTTATTACTTCTGGTTGAGGTCCTATTGCCATTCAAACTATGCATTTAGAAATACTATGACTTGGAATATCTTGTTGATCTAAAACCTATATGTGATAACATATTAATTAAAATGATCAATTAATGTATACACACATATACAATTATACAAATCAATTAATTAATTCATCATAGAGCACTATTCAATGTAATTAAATACCTTCTAAAGAAGCTAAGTCATGAAGGAATGACAATGCTCATCTTGCAGCCACTTCTCTTTCATTGCATCTCTTGGATACCTTTCTTTTAAGAAGTCATGTGTATACTACACAATTATCAGAGATAAAAATTATATAAGATGCCCATTTAATAATAGTGCATTACGTAGATACCCATTACTATACATATATATATATATATATGGCTAAACTTCAGCAAGATTAATGATTCAATCAATTAATGTGAAAGAAATCAAAGAGAGAACACTAGTTACATACTTAACGTATGACTAAGCATCATCAATATTAATATTCTGCAAGATGTAAAGGCGTGCCTTCTCCCGTTCCTTATGATCAATGGTAGGCACACTGCCATTGGATAGAGTTTCACCAACTCTTGATAAATACTTAGTACAAAACTCGATCGCTTCTTCTGCAATGTAACATTAGGCAGTACACCCCTCTGGCCTATTATAATTTTGTAATACCCTTTTAACACCTTCATGTACCTTTCAAATGGGTACATCCATGGAAAATAAATAGGTCCACATAACCTAACCTCTTCATAGTGTATCATGATATCGAAGAAGGATGGTGGAAAGATTGTCTCAAGTTTGCATACAATTTTCACTAAATGCTCTTGGATTTCTTGTAATTTGGAAGTATCAATGACCTTCTTACATAAAGCATTAAAGAAATAGAAAAATTTAGTAATAGATCCTCAAACTTTATTTGGCAGCACCGAACATATTACTACGGCAGAAGTTGTTGCATCAATACATGACAATCATGAGACTTCATCCCAAATAGTTTCAGCTTTTCCATGGAGACAATGTTTCTAAAGCTTAAAGAGTATCCATTTGGAATTTTGATATTTGATAGGGTTTTACATACTATTCTTCTCTCTTCTCTACTAAGTGTATAATTTGCTTTAGGCAAGTATGTTTCTCGGCAACCCCTATCCTATGGATGCAACCTTCTCTTCAAACCCATTGTCATGAGATCCATTTGAGCTACAAGTCCATCCTTTGTTTTCCCCGACATGTCAAGTAACATATTGGTCAAGCTTTCATAGACATTCTTCTCAATGTGGATGACATCAAGCACACACTGCATGTGCAGGGAATTTTAGTATAGAAGTTCAAAGAATATTGACTTCTTCCAACAGCTTTTAGAGTTGCTTTCATTTGTGCATGAAGTCTCCTTCTTCTTCTTTCCCTATAATACATTAAGGTTCTCAACTTGTTTCAATACTTGTCATCCAGTCAACCTCTTTGGAGGTATCCTAGTCTTTACACTACCGTCAAATTCCCCCCTTTTTAAAATGGTATTAATGGTTTCTATGCAACCATCTTTTGTGGCCTAGGAATGCCATCTTCCTACCATGTTGAAGTTATGTCGCACAAGTTTGGTCACTACAAATAGGACAAGCATCATCCCTTCATTGTGCATCTAGTCAAATTACTTTGTGCAAGAAAGTCACTTTTTGTCCATAGTAATATAGCCTTAAGGGTTAATATATCTTTCTTATATGCATTATATGTTTTGACCTCTACTTCCCATAATGTCCTAAGGTCATCGATCAATGGAGCCAAGTACACATCGACATCATTCCCAGGATGCTTGTTAGCTGAAATTAACATAGTTAACATCATGAACTTCCCCTTCATGCACAACAATAGTGGAAGGTTGTAACAAACTATTATAATAGGCCAACAACTATACCTGCTCCTCATAGAATCATGAGGATTAATCCCATCTGCAGATATTACAAGTCATCGGCTTCTAGGTTCTTCTCCAAAATTGGGCCACATGAAGTCTACAAGCTTCCATGTAGGGCTATCTGCTGGATGCCATACTATTTTCTTCATTGTTTCTTTAATACAAAACATTCTTTGAATCTTGGAATAAGGGGAAAATACCATAAGACCTTTGCAATGACATCTTTCACTTGCTGACCACTTAAATTCTTCCTCATCTTCCATCTTAAATGTTCAAAAGTTGGAATTTTGTCTTTGTGCTCCTTTTTGTACAAGATACAGTCACTAGGACAGGCATGTATCTTTCCATACTTTAATCCTTTTGCAGCCAAGGTTTTCTTTGCCTCCCATGTCGACCTAACCAATTTATTCTCCTTGAGGAGAATTTTACCAATGACTTTCAACAATTCAGTAAAACCATGATCTGAAATACTAAATCTTGACTTCACATTATAAAGTTCTACTACTGTAGACAACTTGGTATAATTTGTACACCCAACATACAATGGCTCACTGACTTCCTCCACTGCAGTCTAAAATTGTACTAGGTCATCTTGGAAGTCATTGTATACATGTCGAAACATAAGTTCAGTTGTCCTCTCCAAGCCACATCTAGGGGCAATAGCTTTCATCAACTCCATTAAAGCACAAATGTTCTCTCAAGTTGCCAATAGTGACCTTTTTTAGGTTTCCATATCTTAAGCATGGACATCACATTCGATTACAATCACCACCTGTCCTAAGTGTATACACAATGAACTTCTCTATTCCCTCCTCATATTACCTTGATGATCTTTCCTCATGCATCCAAGCACATTTGTCCATTTTATCCAAAAGTTGAAGTTCAAATTGTGCGAAAACTTTTTAGACATGAAAAGATTAATAACATGGGTTAGGCATTTAACCAAATACTTGGTGTGCACATAAAACGTACATAGTTAATAAAAATGTATATAATTAATTATATATTAGAGGAGTCGACACTTTTCAAGACTAGGATTAAAAGTAAGAATGAAGCAAAAACATGACTAATCCATACACAAATGTTCACATTGATCCATACATACATATATATGTGAATATATCACACAAATGCAAGAAGAAAAAAGAAAAGGAATTTTATACCCATAAACATCAAATAAAGTAAGCATATGATAAAGTACATGAATGAATACTACCTAACCTATATCAACTAAGATAATACAAGTTCAGGACAAAGTACATGTAAATCTAACCCAATGTTCATGTTTTCATCGAAGCTATTGAGAGTCAATTAAACTTCAACTTATAAAACATGAAAAATATAAGACAACTTTTAAAAACCACCTTATATTGTTAATAATATAAGATGGTTTTCACATAACCGTCTTAATTTTTTATTTTTTTATTTTTTTATGGTTATGGATAACCATCTTAAATTCTTTTAAAAAGTATAAGATAATTTTTGTAAATTGTCTTATATTATGTTCATAATATAAGGTGGTTTTCCATAACCATCGTATATAAAAATTTTATAAGATGGTCATGTGAAAAACATCATATGTTGTTATAATATATAAGTTAGTTTCTCATAACTATCTTATAAAATTTTATATAAGACAATGGTATTAAAACTATCTTATATTGGCTGTCTTATAAAGCCCAAATTTTAGTAGTGGATTGTACTTAGAATTACACACTTTATGTTTGGTTTCATTCACTCATTCCATCTTGGATTAGTTTGGATCTTAGTTCATGCATATTTTCATGTCCATCCATGTCTTACATAGCATGCATTCCACTAAAATTCAAGCACACAACTCTAAGGGCCATGAGCATTATTTTGAATGATTATTCCTTTAGGTCTTTTGTTTATTCCATGTTTGTTCATTGCTTAGAATCTTATGCATTAGTTTAGGATAATTTATGCATTCCATTCTAGTGTAATTCCATGAATTGCATACTTAGTTTGCACTTTACTTTCTTCTATGCATACCATTTTGTTCATGTTTCCTTAGTTTTGCATATGTGAGTTGTTTAGTTTAGCACATTCTTCATTGTCATTTAACTTTTTACATCTTTAGATTAGTTTGAGTAAGTTATTAATTTTAGTTTCAACAAGTTCTAAATTGAGAAAGTTTCCAATTTCATGCTTTTGTAACTTCCATGTTAGTTAAAAGCCTTAGTTTAGGATAAAAATCAACTTTAAATTAAACACCAGAACACTACCATAATAGATTTGTGTGCTTGTAAGCTAATAAAACATCACAACAAGTTTTTAATTCTATTGCTAGGGAATTGTACTAGAATTATGTAGTGGATCTTAACTTAGTTTACTTACCTCTAGTCTAGGTTCAGGGTTTATTAGTTTAGGATTTTGCACCATTTTTGCATTTATTTGCTAATTCCTCAAAAAATTACCAATCTAATTTGTTTTTGTGTGTGGGGAATTTTTCAAATGAACAGCAATGATCCTATGGGCTAAAGCTTCATAAAATTAGATTATGATTTTACTACCTCCTTAGATTAGGGTTTGAGTGAAATTTGTAGTGAGGCACACTGCAATTTGTCTTTCATTTAATTTTTAAGTGGGTTGTAATGATACAGGGCTAGTGTGGGATATGGCAGCCCACACTTTATTATTATTAGATCCTCCATTGTAAGAAATTTTCACTCTATTTTAATTTTCTAATATAAGTGCATTTTCTATGGTAGTGTAAGTCATATAGATTAGGATCATCCATTATACTTGTTGCATTTTATTTAAGGCCATGTATTTGTAAGCACCTATTTAATAAAGGTTAGCCTGAGTTTGGCTATAACCAAAGCATAGGCTGTATGATTATAGTGTCCTGTCTGTTAAGGTGTTTGACCTTTTGTTAAATAGCATATAGGTAGGTATTAGTTTTCTTTTTGTACTGCATTGCACATTTAATTGCTTTATGATGGAATGTATCAAATTGATAGTAAGGGCCCATAGGAACCCTCATTAGATAAGGATTGGATTTCGTCATTAGATCCTTGGCCCACCTAAGTAATTAAAATTGATCCTTTTATGTTTGCAATCCTAGTCCTTGAACATAATCTAAAATCAAGTAGGAAGAGACTTAGGGTATCGAGCCTGTAGGCACCTATTTGACGGGAATCTATTGTCACTCTAGTGATCTCTGAGCATCATGGTTATAGTGGATATACAAAATCAAATGATTTTCCCACACCTTCCATTGAAGTTGGTTGAGGTTTAAACACCTCCTGGAATAAGGATTGTCTTAACCACTTTAGAGAAAAACCTAATTGGTAAGTAGTAATCTAGCTTGGATAGAAGGAGGACTTATATAAATTTAAGTTTGAAAGATACCACCTTGCACATTAATTAAAGATCATCAAGTCATCTCGTTAGCAAGCTATTAGGATTAGTTGTGCATCATTTATCTTACGACTAACATTTATGCTACATCATATAGTTAGGGTTTTCCATAAAAAAAAACAAAAAAGAAAAAATCATTTGTTGTGTACCGTAATTTGTTTTATTGTATATAAAGTTGAGAACAAAGGCTTATCAAGAAGGGGATAGAGTTGATAAATTAGATACATTGATGGATAGGATAGATAGTATGGAAAGTCAATTGTTGAGAATGATACCTTCTAGGCAAGGTGCTCCACAACCTCAGTGCCATAATAATTATGCCTATTCTGAACTTCAACATTCCACTTCTTGATGGCCACCAAGCTCCACGTACAATGGATGTTATCAAGAGCGAGTGGATGCAACCACTGCATTCACATATCCTAGCAATAACTACTATCCTGTGACAGAATATTAAAATGGATGGGCTAGGCATCATGTACAACCATGGATTTTGGATTATAAATCCTATTAGGAAGAACCAATATGATACCATGCTAAACGACCCTACCATGATCATCAAGAATATTAAGGTCAATCATCATGGGTCAACCTACTCACCACTTTTTTCAATACCCCAACACCATAACAATATCAACCATATGAGTCATTTCCTCTACAACATGCAGAACCATCATTAGAAGAGAATATGCAGCAAATTTGTGAAAGAATAGATCAAACCATTTCTTCCATTAAAAAAGGGAATGAGGAAATGAAATGAAAGAGGGAAGAATGAGAAAAGAAAATGAAACCAATAAGGGAATATACCAAAAGAAACATTGTTGAATTTATAAAAAAAGGTGAGAAATTTGAACCAATTGGAAATAATGAAGAGCCATTTATGATTGATAATAAGATATAACTATCTTAAGATCATTCTAAACTATAGAGTATTCAATCATCTTTGCTTATTGATAATGATGATAGGATAGACATAACTGATGAACATTTTGAGCCCCAAATTTTTTATCATCCTTACCCACAATTACTAATAATAGGATGGAAATTACATATGATCATTTTGAGCCACAAAGTCCACAACCATCCATAGAAACCTCTGACTCATATCTACTCAAGCCATGTCCTGTTCCTTTTTATGATTATGATAAAGAGACATCCTTTTGATGAAGATAATGAATCCTTAGCAACATCAAACCCAGATCCTCTAAAATTGTGTCCTGCTTATTTTTGTGAATTTGATGAAGACACATCTATTGAGGAGGTGAAGGAATTGTTGGAGATTGTACCATTAATGAACACTTCTCAATGGCAAGATAGATTAGTAACCCCTACAGAACCTAAAATTCAAATTGAGCCTTGTAATGTAGAAGACATAATTGATTGAGACATATAGACCTTAATTGAACAAAAACTATATAGTAATCTAGTTCCATCTAAAACCTTACCTGTGACGACAGAATAGAAAAAACAAGAGTCAATTAATATACTACCCTTACATCAACCAACTCTAGGACACATTAGAAGATAATCAAGGTCTAAGACTCACCATGTCCCTGCCTCTAATAATATAAGAAACACTTTTTAAAGAAGTGCAGAGTCAGCTTATAAACCAATTTCAGGACAATGTAAGGGAAATGGAGGAAAAAGATTAATTGAATACAATGGTCAATGTTATCCCTCAATTTGGTCAAAAAGAGGACCATTAATCTCCATATGGTCCAACAAAATTTAAATTCGCAATGGTTCACACTGTCATCATGTTACCACCACCTCAATTTTTGAGGTGGAGGAATTATATTGATTACCGTGAAATACTAAAAATGGGGGATCATCAATGTGGTCCACTAAATTTAAAATCATGGTGGCCTAATGTGTCATATTGTTACCACCGCCAAAAAATTCTAGGTAGAGGAAATATATAGACTACTGTGAGATTCGAATGTGGAGTGAGAAATTTTGTCCATTTCGTTGATAGAGTTAGGTTAGGAAAAATTAGGTTAAACTAGTAAGATCTAGATTAGGGTACATTAAGATATGTTTGGATGAAGATGTTAAACTTAGCTCTTACTGGGAGGCAACTTAGGGTTTTGTTATAGAAACTCTTGTTATTCTGCATTACCCATTCATCATATAGGTGTTCCTATATTTCAAAAAATTGAGGACAATGTTTAGTTCAAGGTTGGGGTTGTAGATACACATGATTTCTAAGCTTTCCTTACATTTTTGAAATTTTTTGAAAAAGAATTATGATAAGTTCCTTTATAAAGGTGAGAATTCAAATATTTTTTAATATTCAACTATCTTTTGAACTTTAGCTTATTAATAGAGTTGCATAAAATTAGTTCACTATTTTATCCTTTTTTAAAAGTATTTCATGAAAAATTAAACTTAGAATATTAATTGCACAAAATAGCTATATATAATTTAAGTTGAAGTGAGAATATAACTTAGAGATCTCAAAGAATATATTGCAGACTTACAACCCAAGTGAATCTTGAGCCATTCTTCCCTTTCTAAGGGTTATACATAAATTCAAAAATTTCTTCAGTGGGCATTAGTTCTTAGTTGGTCTACTTATTCTTCATCTTAGTCAACTATTAAGAAATCAAAAAAATTATACCATATATCTCTTAATTTTATGATCATTTTTAAGTCATATAAAACCTAGGAAATGATAGAGGCCATCCCTAGAAAAACCCAAAGCCTTTAGCCTTCTATAAGTTATTTTTCACTAGTTAGCCCATTGAGGCTTTAAAATATCAGCCTTTTTCTTTCTTAGCTAAACAAACTTTACCTATATTGAACCCCTATAATATATCTATTACCTAGTTATTTTGGAAATATGTAGAGAATATTGAAGAATATCTTCAGAAAAAGTATGAATAGTACAATTCAAGGATGAACATCAAAAAGGTTAAAAAGAAGAAAAAGATCAAAAAGGTTATAGATACAGCCCAATGAAAAAAAATAAGAAAAAACAAAAAATGATAGCCAATGAAAATAGAATGTTTATTCTTATGGGAAAAATGGAAAAGTTGTGAATATATTGATAGAAGACGTTTACATATTTTTCAAACAACCTTTGTTTACCTTTATACTCCTTTTTTTTTTTTTTAATAATCCTTACACAAGCTTATGTTTCATCATAATAGAAGTTCTAGCTTGATCTTAGGAGTAGTATTGCTTGGATATGGTTATGAATGAGTAGGGAATTTGGTAGAGTCTAACATTCTTAGTAGTGGAAATCCTATCATAAGACCATTACCATTCTTTCTAAGTTATAATCATTTTATATGAAATATGTGAGACTTTTGGACTTGATGAACAACATTCTACTTACACACTAATGAGAGATTTGTACCCATTTCTAATTGAAGTCCAAGCATACATTTGGATGATAATTTGGGATATATTTTAATTGAAAACTGATAAGTGTATATTAGGTATAGCACACACTCACTTTCTAAGCTTTAATGAAATAATAGGATATCTTTTACATAAGGGTAAGATTTTGAATCTTTTTGTTCATCTTTATTAGCTGGCTAAAGTTAGGTATTCAATATGAGCTGAATAAAAGAAAATTTTCTCAGATGAATAAAGGACTTTCATAAAATGATTTTGAGTATTTTATGGGTATATTTACTACAAATCCTCAAGAGGCCAAACATGTCTAGTGGGATAACCTAGGGGTTTAAGGCCTTAAAGTATGTGCGAAATGCAATCATGAGTACCTACAAAAGTGGTAATTTGTATCAATTTGCTAAAATAATTTTTGATATGTTTTGCTCTGGACAAGCAAAATGCTGGTTGGGGGGTGTAATGAGTGTTCAAATCTTTATAAAAATCACCCAATTATTTGCCCATGTGTTATAACTTATAATGTTGAATTAGGGTTTTTGGCCAAAAGTTATAACACATGCATTTTCTAACCTAATGACTCTAAAATTTAATATTTTGTAGCTTCAAAGGCTAATCCAGAGTAAGTATGAAAACAAATATATTTTTCTAGAATTTAATTAGGTTTTCTTATCCTTTGTAGGTGATGGGAAGTTAATCAAATGGTCGAGATTGCTTGAGATGGAAATTGAAGTCATTCATGAGGTTTCCTAATCTCACTAGGATACCTAAGGAAGCCAAGGACTAAATTGATGTGATCAAGATCATCTCTAGGGCAAGCAAAGGATGAAATTGAAAGAGCTAAAGGTTCTTAAAATGGGCCCATGCATAAGCCATGCATTTCCACCACCTTTGCATGGGGAACCATGCGAGAAGGTGACAAGCTAAGGAGCAAGCCAAGCATACTAGCTAAGTCATTAAATTCAAGGGTGTGAGCCATGAAGCCAATCCAAATGAGCCCTCAAAGCAAGCCATCAAAGTCACTTAAGCCAAGCTACATGGAGTGCCACTATTGGAGGAGAATTTCACTCAATTGTCCTAAGCAAAAAAGTGGGTTTTTAAGAGGATAATAAAGAGATATTTGGGTGAAAATCAAGACAAATGGGCATGCATGTGGGGCAATAGGAAGAACCCACCTTTTTTCTTTTTTTTTCCTTTTTCCATGTATTTCACACCTTTTTCTCTCTCTCCACTTCACCATACAAAGCACCCACGGATTTCACTAAGAAGGGAGATGCGCCTTCCTAAGAAGGTGGCCTAAAGCCTCCCACCTTCTTAATGCCTTTCCAGACCAACCAATCACCCACCTTCTATTTTCCACATCACCCACTTCCCTCCTTATCTCTTTTTCTCTTTTTCCCTCTTTTTACTATCACTTTCCCTTCTTTTTTAAAGGTTTCATGTGAAACATCATGGCAAGAGGGAGCTCCATGCCAAACTCCTACAAAGTAGGAGCTTCCTCTCTCGCTTACCTCATCCAGTCCACTAATTTCTATTTCTTCCATTCCCTCTTTCCTTTTTCCTCCATTTTTCTTTCTTTCTTATTTTTTTTCCTTTTCCACCTCAAGTCTTTAAGGAGTCCTCCATGACTTTAACAATGTGGAAGATGACCTACATTAAAAAGTAGGCATCTCCCACCTTGTTGCCACCTTATTCCCCTCTTACATTCATCTTAGTTGTCCTAGGTTAACTAATCTGTCCTTGCATCCTCAGCCCTCCCCTAGGCTTTCCTTTATATAGAATCCACCCATATAAACCAAGAGGGATGAGTTACATGTTTTTACAACTTGGAGAAAGGGAGAACACCCTACTTAAGAAGGAATCATCTCTACCCTTCTTCCCTTCCTTTATTCTCCAACGCTTTTCCCATGGTTGCAGCCCTTTTCTCTACCCTTCCACACCTCTTTTTTTTGGTGTTTTCTCTTTAGAAGTATTTAGAGCTTGAATTTAGTTGTCTCTTCATTCATTGCTTGATTTCCTTTAAGTTCATTGCTTTACTTTGATATTTAAGTTTATGCTTTGTTTCTATTGGTTTGTTCCTAGTTTCCTTTGATCATTGCCTTTTGTTTCACACCTTAGGTCCTTGAATCTAAGAACTATAACTCTCTTCTAGTGACAGCCAGGAGAGTATAACCCTTATATCAAGTTCCTTGCCTTAGAATCTACCTTAAGTTCTTGGCCACCCCTTACTTTCTTTCCATTCTTTTCAACCTTTGTTTTCCTTAGATCTTTAGGTTACAAGCATGCTTAATATTTGAGTGTTGGAGAATTGAATATTATAGATTATTGATTGTATATTGGAGCATTGAGTAGTGTGCATGCTCCTTGGAGTGGGCACAACATACTTGTACTTAGCTTTCCATCAATAAAAGTTGAAGTGTTTCATGCTTGAAGTTATGTTTCCATGTTAATTGCGCACTATTTATGGATATTTTATGTGACATAAAATTAGTTTTTCATGGCTGTTAGGTGGTCTTACCATCCTTAGATTTCAAGTGTTTTCTATTACATTAAGGTTGCATGGAGTAATCTCATAAATCCCTCTAAGAAACCATGCATACAAACCAATGGTTCATGCACATGGTTCTTAGGAAATTTCTTTGATTATACTTAAAATTACATGCTTTAAGCCTGGTTTCATTCATGCATTCCATGTTAGATTAGTTTACATCATAGTTCATGCATATTTTCATGTCCATCCATGTCTTACATGGCATGTATTTTACACAAAATCAAGCGTACAACTCTAGGGGCCATGTGCATGGTTTTGAATGATGATTCCTTTAGGTCGCTTATTTATTCTATGTTCATTCATTGCTTAGAAGCTTATGCATTAGTTTAGGATAATTTATGCATTCCATTCTAGTGTAATGCCATGCATTGCATACTTAGTGTGCACTTTACTTTCTTCCATGCATACCATTTTGTTCATGTTTCCTTCATTTTGCATACATGAGTTGTTTAGTTTTAGGGTTCTTCATTGTTAGTTAAGTTTTTGCATCTTTAGATCAGTTTTAGTAAGTTACTAATTTTAGTTTTTAGCAAGTTTTAAATTTAGAAATTTCTAATTTCATGCATTTGTCATTTCCATGTTAGTCAAAAGCCTTAGTTTAGGATAAAAATCAATTTTCTTTGGCTGGGTTAAATAGTTTAAATAAGTATCCACTAATCACACAAACCATTCAATTCCTCATGGAATCGACCTCACTCATGAGCATCTAATACAATGGACTCGTGCACTTATAAGTTAAGTAAAACATGGCAATAATGATCAATAAGAATCATATCTCACATTAATTAGGAATAGAGAGATGAAACTAATTATAAGATATTCTTATCAAGAAGAAAAAATGGATGGCTAGGATTTAATCTAAAATGGTATTTTATTTGAGATAAATTATGATCTCAATAAGTTAAAATGAAAATTTGAAAGGCAAAATCTGATTGGTCCACCCAGATAAGAGATAAGAGAGGGTAACCAAACAACTTATCTCCCCAATTTTTTAGCTGCCCAACACGTCCACAATTGGAGACGTGTTGGGCTACAGCCAAAAAGGAAAGAGAAAAAAGGGAAAAAATGACATGGAGAAGAGATGGGAGAATTAAAAAAGAGAGGAAAATGTGGGAGAAACAGAGAATATAGAAAAAGAAAAAGGAAAAGGAAAGAAAGAAGATAGAAAGGAAAGAAAAACAAGAAGAAGGAAAGGGAAACAAAAAGCAAAAGGATTGGAGAGTAACAGACAGATTCAAAGGAAAAAGTTATATTAGGTAGGGGAAACATACGGTATTCACATTTTTAGGATAGGAGTTGGATGTTGTTTTCAGATCTAAATAGTAGATCTTTTGCTAATGTTTTTAACATTGAATGATATGTTTTTACATTTGTTTATTGACTATTATAATATGAGCATCATTAGCTGGTTGTTTGCTAATGTTTTCGATGATAAATCCTATGTTTTATTATTGTTTATTTCTTATAGTATGAGCATGATTATCAAGTTGTTTTCTAATGATTTCAGTGATAAATCATATGTTTATATTTGTTTATTGATTGCCATAAAGGAAGCATGATTAGCAAGCCTTTTTGCTAAGGTTTTCTTTGAGAAATAATATGTTTTACACTTGTTTATTTACTATTATAATAGGAGTATGTTTAGCAAGCCTTTTTCTAATATTTCAAATTATGAATGATGCAATTTTTACTCATGAAAATGTGCTTCTATGGTATATGAATATGTAATGAACTTTTTGATAACATTTTTAGTGAAAAAGTTTAACTTTTAATGAGTTTGTGGGCCGCTATAGTATATGAAAGTATAGTAGGTTGTTTTGAGTGTATTTTAAAGAAAAATCATGCATTTTGTATATCAAGATGGGATACTATATTATTATGAATGTATAACAAAACATTACATTGTGTTTTGTAGTAAAACTACGATGTTTTATGCTTACAAATGTGTTGCTATAGTTATGAATGTATGGCAGATCATTGGGCTGTGTTTTGGAGTAAAACTATGAGTATTTATACTTGTCTATGGCATACTATATACATAGAGCTATAGCAGCTTTGTCTAGTTTTGTTTTCTATGAAAATGAATGGTTTATGGAAGTGTTATGGACTGCTATATACATAGAGGTATTACAGATTTGTTAGCTTTGTTTTCAATGAAAAATGTATGGTTTATGGAAGTGTTATGGACTGTTATATGCATAGTGCTTTAGCAGATTTGTTTGGCTTTGTTTTTAATGAAAATTTCATGGTTTATGGAATTGTTATGGAGTTCCATATGCATGGAACCTTAGCAGATTTGTTTAGCTTTGTTTTCAATGAAAATGCATGGTTTATGGAAGTGTGATGGACTATTTACATAGAGCTATAGCAGATTTGTTATCTTTTGTTTGCAATGAAAAATGTATGATTTATGTAAGTGTTATGGACTGTTACATACATGTGACTATAGCAGATTTGTTTGTCTTTATTTTCAATGAAAATTGCATGGTTTATGGAAGTGTTATGAACTTATATATATATATATATATAGCTATAGAAGATTTGTTTTCAATGAAAACTGCATGTTTTATGGAAGTGTTATGGGCTACTAAATACATAGTGCTATAGTAGATTTGTTTGGTTTTATTTTCAGTGAGAAATGCATGCTTTGTGGAATGTTTATGGACTGCTATATACATAGATTTATAGCAGGTTTTTTTTAATGAAAATCATATGATTTTAGGATTGCTCTATGATATGCTTATTGGCAGCCATAAGATATGAAATTTGAATTACAATGGGATAGTTTAGGAAGATAATGTAACACCATGAGTACCAATGGTAACAATGTTTTCTACTCTAGCTAAAGCCTCACAGTTTTACTCTCCATTGGGAAAGTGCATTGTTACCATTAAAGTTACCAAAGCCAATATAACTAGTTTAGCTCCCTCCCCTGGGGCAATGTAGGACTAAGTCTCAAGTTTACCCATAGCCTACCATCCTACTCAAATCCCTCACCCATCTTGGGTTTCACCCCCTTCAGATTGACCCATAGGCCCCCTTATCCCCACTAGTGAACGCATCTTTGTCTGGATTAGCTAAATGGGGACGAGGGGGCCTATAGATCAATCTAAAGAGATTGAAGCCCAGGATCAGTGCGGGACTCAAATAGAATGGTAGGCTATGGGTGACCTGTAATGACTTAAAAATTTTAAGCTATATTTGTATCACTTTATCAATTACATGTTTGTCATTTACTAAATTTTTATAGATTATTTATTTTAGAAATTAATATATATACAATTAACTATATTAATAGGTGGATAAATGTTCTATTTTAATTAAAATATGAAACCAAATAATTTGTTAAACATAGCTATATAATTAGATTCTACGCTCAAAATGAAAAACAACGCTTCAAGGAATACTGAAAAAGGAGTTCGTATGAAGAAGTTATAAGCGTTGAAAAGTGGAGGGCAGTTTGGTAATTTGACAATGACACCCCCCAGTCGATCCCTACCTCACGACACTTGCACCACCTTTCTTAGGTAGCAGTGCGGTGCCGCAAAGAATGGCAGCACCGCCTTCGCCAATTATAAAAAGCCCTCTCCCCTCTTCAATCATCGTTTTCCACTTTTCTTAGGCTACTTCAGCCTAGGTTTTTGGCGGACATGGAGAAATCACATCCACCGGCAAGGGCACCATCTCAGGTTGCCTAAGTAAGACCCTTTTATCCCTTCTCTCTGATTTTCTTCCTTTCTGGTATTTCTCGGGCAAAAATCTCTGGAGAAAACTACGTTCAGATCCAGAACCCTCGAACCAGATGCGTCTCAGGGAGGTAGTGCATAACACGTGCCCAGAATGCACCCCCTATGATGGTCTTCAGGCATGCATGATCATTCGGGCGCGATCTCGGTTCGATCGGGACGCACAAACGCCTGGGAATCATGATGCCCATTGCTTGCGTTGAAGACACATGCGCGTGACGCTGTCCATGAC
This sequence comes from Warburgia ugandensis, assembly GCA_035236585.1. Lineage (NCBI taxonomy): Eukaryota > Viridiplantae > Streptophyta > Magnoliopsida > Canellales > Canellaceae > Warburgia > Warburgia ugandensis. The sequence goes on along the minus strand of CP141131.1, from coordinate 48,440,434 downwards.
GCATGCCCTAAAGCATCATTCAGGCATGCGTAAACGTGCGAGCGCATCTCAGATTTGACTGAGATGCACACAAGAACTGGGAACCGTGACTTGTGGGCCCTATATGGACAAATTTGATTCGTCTGTTGATTTGTGACACTAAAAATGCAATTAAGAAGGCTATATAACTCTGATCGATGATCCAAAAGAATCATTTGATTCACATTTATGACGTGGATCTACCCATATAATAAAATTTAGGATCAGAAGATTGTTCAAGGTGACTATAGCTTACAAACCATAAAAATTTCATGGATCGACAAGATCAACTATGATTGGATCTCATTAATTGATTTATTAGATGTCTTAAGACATCATTAGTCCATGATCAAATCTTTAATTACATAAAGCAACCCTTAGAAACCCACAAATTAGAAATTTATAGCCTATAGTATAGATCTAGCCATTGATCTGTGAATCTACTTGATAATATATAAAGAATAGGAAATAATACTTGGATTCTTATGTCCAAATAACATCCAGGACCTCACAAAGGTACTCTAAGATTTGAATTGAAGAGAAACTCGAGCTAAGTAATGACGATCAAGGTAGGTAGTCTGATACTACTAAGTTTTCAAATACATTCCAAACCCTAAGTGATTTACTTGACTTTATTACCGTATTTTTATATGCTTTTTGAGATATGATGTTCTTATACGAGCATGCAGAATTGTCTACATGAGTTATGGCCTTGAATGCGATTACTAGCATGAATAGATTTTATGCATTGCTCGTATATTTTGAAAATAATTGCATGATTTACAATGATTGAGATTTGGATTTTATATATATGCCTTTTTGGCTATTGAGCTTGGTGGGCCCTATGCTGAGAGGTTATTTATGTACGAGGTTGGGCTCCCAGGCTCTACCACAAAAAGTGGATGGTATCACTACCAAAATAGCATTGTCCTTTCCTCGACTACTGTGGTAAGCAGGGTCGACCACTAGAGGTGTTCATGGCACCCTTTCGGGGACATATCCATAGTCACCGTGGAGGCTATGGTGGACTAGTCTCTAGATACTAGAGACACACGATTCCGGATGCGTTTTGGTCGTGAGCATAGTTGGCCCTATGATTTCAATGTTATGGATATGCATATAGCATTGAGATGGTCGTATACGAGTACTTGTGACCAGTCGACATGATGTGTTTGCCGAGAGACCCATGTGCAGGATATCTATAGTGATGCTATCATCTGCTTTGACCGATTACTATTTTAAGAATTTCATAATTATGATTAGTTTATGATTCATTATGTGATTACTACTCTATGATTTTCATGATAGTTATATCGTTGATTTATGGATTTTGATAAAAGCTTCTATGATTGAAAATGTGCAAATAAGCTTATGATCTGTGCATAAAAATGTATGTTTATGCAAAGAGAAATTGTACGATGTTTCACATGGAAAGCCTCTTTTGAAACCATGTATGTTGCATGTTGTGTTTTCAAAATAGTAGTATTAGATCACCTATTGAGTATGAGGAATACTCACCCAGATATATTAGTTTTTATAGATTAGCTCGACACAGGATTAGAAGAAGCATCAGAAAATGTTAGTGCTATGATCAAGTGAATGAAGAGAAGACAAGTATAAATATAAGTATATGATCTACCCTTTGGACATGTATCTGTAATTACTATAGTTGGACTGTGAGCTGTGACTGGATAGACCTGGGAAGACATTTATGATTACCGTAATTTTTAAAACTACTTTGTTTGTCTTGAAAGCAAATGACAATCGAGGTTTTCTAAATAAATTTAAAATCAAAGATTTTTTTTTTCTATATTGCATTGTTTTTATAAAATTATTTTCAAATAGGGATCGATCCTGCATTAGGAATTAATTTTGCATTTAAAAATGCATGTGAAAACCCGGGTCGTCACATGACCCTAAGAGTTTAGTCCCACATCACCTAGGGAGAAGTAAGCTAGGCTAGTTATAAGGGTTTGGAGAATTTCTAAGTACAAATGCATTTTTCCTACTGTGAAGGGAAAAATCATGAGGCCTAAGGCTAGAGTGTACAATATCTACACTGCTAGAACTTGGGTCATCACAACTACTATCAGAGTTGGACCCCCTCATGGTGGTGAGGCTAGGTCACATGTGGTCACTTAGTGAATGCAAGTGGTCACACATGGGGATGCATGTTTCCTAGGGGGAAGAGGGAGCCTCAAAGGTGGCCTTAGTGGGCAGTCATAAAAGGAGGATTTCAACCTTCAGGATGGCCAGCTTTAGGTGATCCTAAAAGTTTAGTGCCATATTTCCTAGAGAGAAGAAGTCTGGGCTAGTTATAAGGCTTGGGTATCCCTCTCAGTACATAGACATTCTGAGGGGATTAAGAGAGCCTTGAATGAATCAAAACCTTGAGGGAAAGGGCTTCTTGGGCCATAATTATGATATGCTACTAGGAACAAAAAGTCTCACCAATGCATTTAACTTAAATTACAATACAGACATATACGTCAAATTTTCATTCTAATATGTAAATAACAAACATGTTGAAAAATGAGAGAATTATTAACTATCACAAGTATAAGTATACATAGCCTCTTCCAATCTTAGTGTAGAGGCATATTACTATAAGTCATAATAAAACTTAGTCCGTGGAGGATTAAGACTAGTTCTTATGAGTTGCCTGATTTTTATCACACCTGTGATAACATGGATCATAGTCATTACATGGGCTATACCAACTCACACGAGTCCCTTAATATCAATCACATATGTGATCACATGGATCACAGTCTTTAGATAAACTAGGACCAACTCTTATGAATTGCCTGATTTTAACCATATCAGTAGAACATAAACTATACATGCACTAGACCAACTCACACAAGTCGCCCGATTTTAATTGTATCCATGATCACATAAATTCTAATTTTTAAATGGCACACGACCAACTCTTATGAGTCTCCTAATGTTAACCATATTTGTGATTCATAGTCTTTACAGCATAGTCTTTCATAATAAAATTTCTTAGCAAAATGATTAAAAAACGATCCTCAAAATTCATTAATATAATATGAACAAATCCATGAAAAACATATATACAAAATATGGGTGATTGTATACCTAGATACCACAAAAATGGTCACATAGATAGTAACTAGCATGACTTTTCCATGAACAATTTAAACCATTATTCAAAACATAGCATGCATCTTTTCTTCATTCATCACATATTCAATCAAACCTTATTCTGCAATCATAATTCAAATATACGAAAAAACATAGCAATCTCAATTCCACCTACCTCGTCTGGTGTTTACTCATTCCACTAGCCTTAAAACCATCAAAACCACTTACTTATTAGCTGTTAAGGTTGACTCTTCAAGCTTTATCCTTAATTACTTGCAAATTTATTAGAAACCTATATACTCCTATTAAAATTCCTCATTTTTTGCAATCTTGGTCTTATATGATCATCCACGGTCAAGATAGACCATAGATCACTTTTCTATCACTATTAGCATAGATTAGGCCTATCATGACCATTCAATCTATTGATTAGACTTTCTCAATAATGGATCATTGATCAAATCTCCAATTGTTGCTAAGAACATAGATCCATATTGTTGATCATTAATCTATAGTCTGAATGTCTCTTTTAACATCTAAAATTGCTGCTCTGTGTGCTTAGAAATTACTCTTTCACAAGTTGTTAACCTTAATCTCTTGGTCCACAACCAAATCCAATTTTGGACAATTGAATTTAGAGTTCATACACTTTTGATGGTTATACATGTTTAAACTTTGAATATCTAGTCCATCCATTGTCTATATATTTAATAGTAATCTAATGGTTCATAGTCATCGATCACTCAACTGCTTAGTTAATCATTAGATTTAGGGTCCAATGCTATATTTGGAAATCATACATAACAAGATAATAGATCCATCATACAATGACCTAATTGTATACAATTATTCATGAATGTATTTCCCTCAAGTTTTTGTTTCCTTTAGGCCTCTCTTAATCACCTTAGAACATGTATTCCTTGTGAGATCAGAGTGTAAAATGGTATATTATCCTCTTTGGGCCTATAGGTTAGTCTGAATGGGGCGAAGCAAAAGATGGGTGAGGGACTCAAGTTGGATGGTAGGCTATGGGTAACCTTGAGTGTTAGTTCCACATCACTCAGGGAGAGGGAGCTGGGCTAGTTATAAGGGCTCGGGTAACTCTAATGGTAACAACACATTTTCCTAGTGAGGAAGAGCGAAACTGTGAGGCTTCAGCTAAAGTAGACAATATTGTTACCGTTGGAACCCTAAGGTGTTATAGTTCGTATCAGAGGCAATTCCCCTCATGTTGTTGAGGCTAGTTGAACATGGTTTGCCTTTAGGCTGGCTAAGCCACATGAAGATGCATGTTTCCTGAGGGGGCATTAGGGGGCCTATAGGTTGATTTGAAGTGGGTGAAGCCCAAGATGGGTGAGGGACTTGAGTAGAATAGTAGGCTATGGGTGACTTGAGTGTCAGTCCCATATCACCCAAAAGAGGAAGCATGGCTTGTTATAAGGGCTCGTGTAACTTAAATGGCAATAATGTGTTTTCCCAGTGGGGAAGAGTAAAACAATGAGGCTTCAACTAGAGCTAACAATATTGTTACCACTGGAACTCTAGGGTGTTTGAGATATAAGTTACTTTCATTTCATTTCTTAAGGACACTATGCTAAGAGGTCTGAAAAGTTTACCTCTCATCCTCTGACCACTTAAGGAGGAATTGTATCCAATGCCAAGAGTGGCATATTTCTCTATTAATAGTGGATTCCATTATAAGTGACTCATGGTTCCCTTCTCAGACAACTGTAGGCCCCATTAGGATGCTGAGGGAGTCCTTTTATGAGATACCAATGGGCATGTTGATTGTTTAACCGCAAGTACACGGGCTATTGTAGTGTAGCTTATGCAAGTACGGGTCGATCCCACGAGGACTTGATTTAAAATGATGGAGTTTTCAATAAAATTCAATTAATAAAAGGATATAAACTAATAATAAACTAAAATCCAACTTTATTCAATTTCTGTAGTTTGCACAATTATTTATTCAAAAGACAAGAGAAAATAAAACTAAAAGGTGTCATGGATAAGCTAGTCCTTGGATTACACTGTCCTTGAATTGCACTGTCCCTGAATTGTCAAAATGTGAATAAAACAAAACCAGAATAGCATAGGGACACAGATGTAATTAAAGTGAGGACACAGTTGGTATTAAACAGGGGACACGTTTGGAATTCTTGAGATCTGCTAGGGGCAGATTTGTAATATCATCAGAGTTCTGGTTTTAATAGAAAACTAGGAAAACGGTGGGGTTTGAGAAGGAAGAGGAGAGAAGAAGAGAATAGGAAGGAGGGAGAAGGGAGAAGGGAGAAGGGAAGAAGGAGGAGGAGAAAAAGGAGGAAGAGTTGCTGGGGAGGAAAACCCAACTTGGGTTTTCTCTCCCTCGGCGTCCGGTGAAGAGAAGAAGGGAGGAAAAGGATAAGGGAGAAAACCTGTTCTGGGTTTTCTCTCTATGGCCGCCTAGAGATGACGCCGGAGGAGAAGATTGCCGGTCTGGATGGTGGGTCTGGGAGAAGGGAGAATTCTGGTTGGAAGGAGATGATGAGTGGAACTAAGTAGAGATGGTGACGATCACCACTCTAGGCAGTGCAACGATGATGGTGCTCTTTCGGCTTTTCTGGGGGGAGCCGTTCTAGGCTATGTGGAAACAAGAGAGAGAGAGAGAGAGAGAGAGAGAGAGAGAGAGAGAGAGAGAGAGAGAGAGAGAGAGAGAGAGAGAGAGAGAGAGAGAGAGAGAGAGAGAGAGAGAGAGAGAGAGAGAGAGAGAGAGAGAGGAAGGTGGTGGGCTAGAAGAGGAAGAGAAGGATGGGAAGTGGGTATGTTAAGAAGGAAGTTATAAAGAGAGTAAGGAAAGTGGGTACGTGAGAATGAGGAAGGGAAAAAGAAAAGTAAAGAAAGCAGGAAAAGGAAAAGGAAGGAAAGAAGGAAAAAGAAAGAAAGAAAAGAGAAAAGGAAGGAAAGAAAGAAGGAAAAAGAAAAAGAAGAAAAAAGAAAGGAAAGGAAAGAAAGAAAAAGAAAAGTAAAGAAAGAAGTGGGGGAAAGGGTTGCCTTTTTCTCCATGATTCCAAATTTAGCTCCATTGTCTTCTAAGAAACTATCACATCCATCTTCATGGGTGATCTGGTCCATCCATTGACCTTTAAGATGATCTGAATCGTTAACTTTTAATCGTATCCATCAACGCCTCTTTTGGTTAATCTGCAAAAGAAAAAACTAAATCAGATTCATCTAACCCTTACATTAGTCATCTAATGAGCTCTAATGATCATCTGACCGTTGATTTTGAAAAATTAAGATTTGGATGGTCAATTGGATTGAAATTCAAAATCAAGCTAAGTTTTATAAAATTGAACGATTAGATGATCTAATTGAATGCTAAATTAGGGGTATTTTGAGCAAAATTGAGAACTTAATGCATCCCCCAATCAGCATTTTGCGAGGACCGAGCAAAACATTTGAAAAACCAAATTTCAAGATTTAAAAAATTTTATTTTTAACTCAACTCCTCTTTTTCCTCAAAGAATTATCTTCAATAAATCACATCAACTTTAGCTTACTAATAAAAATGACTGAAGAATTCAAGACCTTACCCATATGCCAAAATCATTCTACTTAAGCTCAGATCTCAGAGTGTGTGTGCGTTTATGTACAATTTACATATAGAATCATCTTGATCTCTAAATAAACTTCTAACTTTTGAACTCCATTCGAAATATGTTTTGACCTCAATCCTCACTAATGACATACGCTCAGAAACAAAATCTCTCAGATAAAGGGGTCAAATCATATCTCTCTTTTAATTATGTGAGAAGAGTCAATAAAAGCAAAATTTTCTCACATGTACTCATGAAAAACAGAAGTTACTAAGGAATTTCATTGTTTTAATCCCTTTAGAATAGATGCCATTACCTTTGAATATTTAGAAATACCAGCCTTTTAGATCCTATCCATTCATTTCTTTATCAAGACTATATTCATCCTATAATCAATAGGTTTTTAACTGGGACAAAACATAGGCTTAAGACAAGGTACCAAAGAAAGGGTATAAGGATATTCAAAGTTTCTTCAGAAAACAAGTAGAGGTCTTCTAAAGTTGATAACTCTTTCTTTCTTTGATGAAGTGAATATTTCTTTTTTTTTCTTTCACTTTTCTTTGCATTCTTCAAACTTTTTTTTTTTTAGACTCGTTTAGTACTTTTGAATCACTTTGAAGACTATTTCTTTTCTTGATATCCACTTTCTACTTTCATTACAACTAAAAGGTATTTCTTCATTCTTCTCTAACTTATTTTTCAAAGAAAATGGGTAATGGATAATTTATATTGGGTTAATATGGGTAAAGGGTAATTTGAGTGGCAAAAGGAAAGACTTTATATAAAAGGCTCAAGTTGGCTAACTAGTGGTAAAAATATTTCTAGGTAGGCTTTATGTCTCTAGGTTATAACAAGGATGGCCTAAATCATTCTCTAGGTTTCCTATAATCCATCAAATTCAATGAACTTCTAGAATTTTCAAGATAATATTCTAATTATTCAAGTACTTAGCCAAAATTAAGAATTTGGGATCAATTTTCTTTAAGCACGCTGAAGAAAATTAGGAATATTTATAATCTCTCAAAAAAAATGAATAGCTCGAAAAACTCACTTAGGTTATAGGTCTCCACTAAATTTCTTCAGAATCTCTAAGTTATATCCACTTATCAATCTAGACTATCTATATGCAACTGCGTGTACAGATGTGATCTGAGACTTCACTTTCATAGAATGCTTTAGAAAATGAGTAAAATGATGAATTAATCATATTCAATTCCATTAATAAGCTAAAGTTATCTAGATTATACTTCAAAAAATCCAATTCTCATCATAGTATAGGAATTACCTAAATTTTTTAATTTTTTTTTAAATCAAGGAAAGCACCTAAAAACCTAAAAAAAAACTAGAATTTACTAGAATTCTACACCCCCAACCTAACAGAAACATTGTCCTCAATGTTGAAAAAGTAGGACCTAAAATGAATATGAGTGATGTAGAAAACAACAAAAATCAGTGAGCGCTAAGTTTAACATCTTCAGCCAGACATATCCTCATTTATCTTTGAGTTTTCCTGATTCCAATAATGAAATGGCAACATTTCTCACGCCACTTCAAAATCTCATGATAGTCTATATATTTCATCCACTCTGAAATTTTTGGTGATGGTAGAATTATAATATAGTAGACTACCGTGTATGTAAATTGAATGAAACAACTCTGATGATCTCCTATCTTCAAAATTTCATGGTAATCAATATAATTCCTCCACCTAGAAAATTTGGGTGGTGGAATCTCTATAATAATGTGAACTACCGTGAATTCTTTTAAACCATATGGATGTGAATGGTCCTTCTTTTCCCTTACATTTTCCTGAGATTGAGATATAAGCTGACTCTGCCCTCTCTTAAAAGATTGTTTTGGTATTAATAGAGGAGGGGGCATGGTTTTGCTTACATCCTGATCATCTTCTAGTGTGTACCTTAGAGTCTGTTGATGTATGGACAGTATATCAATGAACTCTTTCTTTTCCTATTCTATTGGCACATGCAATACTTCAGGTGGGCTTAATTTCTTATCTAATGGTTGTTCAAATAAGGTCTGTAGGTCCCAATCAGGTACATCTTCAATGTTACAAGGCTCAATTTGAATTTTAGGCTCTGTAAGGGGTTTTACTTTATCTTGCCATTGAGGAGTTTTAGTGGCTCAATCTCCAACAATTCCTTTACCTCTTCAAAGGATGTTCCTCCATCAATTTTATAAAAATAGACAGGACATGAATTGAGTGGTTTTGTGTTGGAGGTTTCTATGAATTCATCATCTTCCTCAATGGATGTCTCTTCATCAGAATCATAATAATGACTCAAATCTGCCTCGAGTATATCTGTTTTGGAGATTTCTGTGGATGGTAGGGGACTTTGTATTTCAAAATGATCACATGAATTCTCTATCCTATCATCATTAATAGATGGTTCATCCTTATTTTTATTTGGTTCACATTCTCCAAATCTTTCCATCAATGCAGCATGTAATCGACCCATCTCTTCACAAACTTGTTTGGTTGATGCTACTAATAACCCAAGGGTCTCGTCAAATGTGCCTTTCTCCGGTTGGAACCATAATTATTATTCTTGGTTTTTGTGATAATCCTGGTATGGTTGCTTAGGGTATGACCATGTTGGTTCTTCTTGAGATGGTTGGTAATCCTGAGACCATGATTGTTCCTGATGCCTAGCCCATCCACTATAATCTTGGTAATTTGTCTCAGAATGGTAATTATTACTAGGTTCAGTGAATGCATGAGGTGCATCCATTGGCTCCTGATAATAATCATTATATGTAGAGTCATATTGCCAAGTAGAATTGAGATATTGTGGTTCAAGATAAGCATAGTAATTGTTGTACTAAGGTTGTGAATATGACTCAGTATCTTGCCTTGAGGCAAATAACCTATCTCTTGTACGAGTCATCATTTATCTATCCCATTCTTGATAAGCCATCAATCTTTATATACAACAAAATCATTGTATACAAAGAATGAGTACTTCTCTTTCTCTCTCTCTCTCTCTCTCTCTCTCTCTCTCTGTCTCTCTCTCTCTGTCTCTCTCTTTTTGTTGAGAAAACTAACCTAAATGATGCAACCTAACTTCTAAAATGATGCACAACCAAAAGGGCACAGTCAAATAATTCTAAGGCTAATAAGCAGCAATATATTTGATTTTCTTGATTTTCTATGGGAACGATGCTTTTATTAGCCTAGACTAGTGCTCCTCCTCTCTTAGGAGTTGATTACTGCTTACCAATTAGGTTCTAACCAAGGTGGTTAATACAACCCTTGTGTAAGGAGACGTTTAAACCTCAACAAACATCAATAGGAGGTAGGAGAAGAGCGAGGCTCTATTAAGTAACCCCCAATAACCACAATGATCAAAAGCCACTGGACTGACAGTAAATTGCATCCTATTAAGAGGGTCCTACGAGCATGTGATGGCCCTCTAGGTCTCTTTTGATTGATTTTAAAATAATGTGAAAGGAAGGTTTGTGCGCTTGAGGTGATTATCCTAAGTGGGCCAAGCGGGAATCCACCCTTGATCTTATGGGGGTAGGGTGCCCTTACTAATTAATTTCACACACCATGGCAATTCGATCAGCATATAAATCACCTTAAAACATTAAACATGCCCTAAGAATGCAATTAAAAGCAGTAAACTAATGCAAAATCCTAAAATGCAACAATTATAAAAGACGCTTCTATATGAGCTACACTATTAAACAATGCAAATTATTCTAAATGCAAACCCTAATCTAGAAAATAAATGAGTGACGAAACTCACAGTGGGGTTTCTGATGAAGATCAAGTGTGGGCCACCTTATCCCACACTTGCCCTGTATTATACAACCCTTTAAAATTTAAAATGAAAATTGCAATTTACAAAGGGTCCTCACTACAAGATTCACCCAAAAGAAAAAAGAAAGTCCTATTCTAGGAAAGCAGGGAAGTTTCCATTTTGGTGAAGATCCACTTGCCCAATTCCTCCAGTTTCCAATTTCCTGAAAAATAAAATTAGAAATTAGTACCAAATTCAGGAAACAAGGTGATTACGCCCTACAAACAATTGAAAAATGCACCTAAAATTTCCCTAAAATTCTGAAAATTGCAATTCCTATTTTTTATTTTTTTGGATTTTTCTGTTTTTTTTGTTTTTGATTTTTTTGGATTTTTAATTAAATTTTATGAAAACTCCTTTCCAAGTCCCAAGCAATGGCACCAAAAACTTGTTGATTGTTTAACCGCAAGTGCACGGGCTATTGTAGTGTAGCTTATGCAAGTACGGGTCGATCCCACAAGGACTTGATTTAAAATGGAGTTTTCAATAAAATTCAATTAATAAAAGAATATAAACTAATAATAAACTAAAATCCAACTTTATTCAATTTCTGCAGTTTGCACAATTATTTATTCAAAAGACAACAGAAAATAAAACTAAAAGGCGTCATGGATAAGCTTGTCCGTGGATTGCACTGTACCTGAATTGTCAAAATGTGAATAAAACAAAACCAGAATAGCATAGGGACACAGATGTAATTAAAGTGAGGACACAGTTGGTATTAAATAGGGGACACAGTTGGTATTTCTGAAATCTGCCATGGGACACGTTTGGAATTCCTGAGATTTGCCAGGGGCAGATTTGTAATATCATCAGAGTTCTGGTTTTAATCAAAAACCAGGAAAACAGTGGGGTTTGAGAAGGAAGAGGACAGAAGAAGAGAATAGGAAGGAGGGAGAAGGGAAGAAGGAGGAGAAAAAGGTGGAGGAAGAGCTGCTGGGGAGGAAAACCCGACTTGGGTTTTCTCTCCCTCGGCGTCCAGTGAAGAGAGGAAGGGGGATTGAGAAGAAGGGAGGAAAAGGATAAGGGAGAAAACCTGTTCTGGGTTTTCTCTCTATGGCCGACTAGAGATGACGTCGGAGGAGAAGATTGCCAGCCTGGATGGTGGATCTGGGAGAAGGGAGAATTCTGGCTAGAAGGAAATGATGAGTGGAACTAAGTAGAGACGGTGACAATCACCAGTCTCGACAGTGCAACGATGATGGTGCTCTTTCGGCTTTTCTGGGGGGAGCCGTTCTAGGCTATGTGGAAACAAGAGAGAGAGAGAGAGAGAGAGAGAGAGAGAGAGAGAGAGAGAGAGAGAGAGAGAGAGAGAGAGAGAGAGAGGAAGGTGGTGGGCAAGAAGAGGAAGAGAAGGATGGGAAGTGGGTACGTTAAGAAGGAAGGCAAAAAGAGAGTAAGGAAAGTGGGTACGTGAGAATGGGGAAGGGAAAAAGAAAAGGAAAGAAAGAAGGAAAAGGAAGGAAAGAAGGAAAAAGAAAGAAAGAAAAGAGAAAAGGAAGGAAAGAAGGAAAAAGAAAAAGAAGAAAAAGGAAAAGAAAGGAAAGAAAGAAAAAGAAAAGAAAGAAAAAGAAAAAGAAAAAGGAAAAGGAAAGAAAGAAGTGGGGGAAAGGGTTGCCTTTTTCCCCATGATTCCAAATTTAGCTCCATTGTCTTCTAGGAAACTATCACATACATCTGCGTGGGTGATCTGGTCCATCCATTGCCCTTTAAGATGATCTGCACCGTTAACTTTTAATCGTATCCATCAACGCCTCTTTTGGTTAATCTGCGAAAGAAAAAACCTAAATCAGATTCATCTAACCCTTACATTAGTCATCTAATGAGCTCTAATGATCATCTAACCGTTGATTTTGAAAAATTAAGATTTGGATGGTCAATTGGATTTAAATTCAAAATTAAGTTATGTTTTGTAAAATTGAACGGTTAGATGATCTAATTGATTGTTAAATTAGGGGTATTTTGACCAAAATTGAACACTTAACAGGGCACACAATAGTAAAGCTAATGTGAAAATAAGTGTTTCATGACATTCCTTTTTGTGTATTTTTCACTTGTTGGTAGTAAGCTCAACAAGTGAACTAGATAGGTACCTGAACTCTTGTAGAGACATGATTGGATGGAGCCAATGGGTTTCCATCAACCCTTAAGTGTGTCACTTTATTTGTCTTCTTATATCATTTGCGGATATGTTCAGATTATTAAGAAATAAGTCCTTAATAATGAGGAAACTAAATTTAAGTTATATTTATGATTTCATGCTATTTTGTAACTACAATCTTGTTTCACCTACCCAAGCATAGCTTGTTGAGATCTTATATCTTATTTATAATATCTTAGATCAGAGGAATAGGTGTGTGGAGGAGAGCAACTTCATTAAGAGACACTAAGGTGATGAATACACAACTTAGTTGATGTAAGGACCAATGGCCAAGATATTACATTTAATTCCATTCTTAGTTTATGGCTAGTTGATGTAAAGCACATATGGATGCTTTTTCATTAATTAGTGTATTATTGTGGTTAATTGGACTATATATGCTAACCTTGGGATTTTATTTTAGAAATTGATGTTTGGTCTGACACAGACACTCTTTATTTAGTAGTTGGCCATTGGGTGTTTAGAAAAGATGTTTGTGGAAAGAAAGGTTTTCAAAAAATCCTTAAGGGAATTCCTAAATTTTCTAAAATTGTATTTAACTTTTCTAAAAATTTCCCTTTAAAACATGGGGCATTATAATCTTGCTCCTGAGGAGCATAGAAACAAATCATGCTCAATTGTGTGCTTGCTTGTAATAGAAAGGACTCACTACTGCATCCATCATGGAGCCTATGACTAACATTGAGAGGGTGTTATGATCACCACAATCTCGATGCCGCTATTTGGGCATTGGGTACCTAACACTTTGTGTTGTGACACTAATGGTGGGAGGAGGGCAGCCTGAACAACCTCCTGGCATAGCTCTCAAAAGGCTTCATCATCAATCCACTTGTTTACAATGTGAAATATCAGGCACCTCTATAACTTATACATTTTGTTAAACCCAACATTTGAATCAAAACATAGATCACATAGTAGCTTTCTTTTAAGCATCCAGACATGAGTTCCATAATAGATTTCTCTTAGCTACCATTAAGTGTTGATGCATTAATTTAATGACTCAACCAAAAATGTCAATTTTAAGGCACAATTTCATGCCCAAAAGTGAGTGTACTAAGCATCAATTATAGTCTAAAACTAATCATTCTTCAGGAATAAGAATATGCTAAATATCAATATTTTTTAGGTTTTCAAAACTATTTTTTACAAGGCTTAGCAAAATACTTCTCTTGTCAATAATAAATTAAAACAAACTTTCACCAATGACAAATGTTTTTTTGAAGTCTTTGGCTTTAGGCCACTTATATATAGATAGCACATTTGGGAGTATGAGTATTACTCAGGGCAAGGGCAAAGAGAGAGAGATGAAGGAAAGAAAAATGCAGGAGAAACGATTATTGCAGTAGGCATGAAGCAAATGAATGATTATATGCAAGAGAGAGACAATCATAAGTAGAGAGAGAAAGAGAGGGAGGAGGGCATTGTGAAATGGCATTTCCTTAGAGGAATTTTTGACAAACAATTCGTGTGTAGGTGGTGGAGATAGAGAGGGTCTTTCTCTCTCTAACTTTCATGAAATAATTTTTTTTTTTTTAAACTCAGGAATAAAATGGGAAACCCAACTTATGTATCATCCATACTCTCCCTCTTCATCTCTTATTCCAACCTTTTTGGCTTTTTTCTTTCTTATATGAGACTTTCCTTCTCAAGTAGCTGCTGTAATCATGTTCACTCCCTCCCTCTCCTTCCGACAGTATGGCTCTGACAGCACAAAGGCAGGTGGGTCGAGATGGATAATCAGAATCACCATAAAGAGAATCTCATCATGATCATGTAGGCCACTGACATCGAAAAATCCAAACTCTTGGTTGATATTGATTGGTAATTTCCTTTCGAGATAATAAATGTTGATAAATACACGTCTATGAGGGCCTTGATATCACCACTGACAAGATTCTAATGGAATCTACATCTTTACTGAAATGATTAATTATGAAAGGGTAATGTAGATACAAATAGAGAATTCTCACCATGATTATAACATAAAATATCTATTGTAGTCCCCTAATTATAGCAGGAGATATCAACTATAATTCCATAATTAAAACTTATCCTAACACCCCCTGAAGATGATGCAAAGATAATTTTGGCATTAGATTGCTGATTAAATACTGTAATTGAAGATTGCTTCCTTAACAATTGGTTAAATAGCATAATCTTGAATCAATCCAAACTTTTGATGTCCTTTGTAATAAGCTGATCTCGATTTCATCTAGATAAAGAAAAATCCTTTGTAATGGGCATTATATCCTTAAGCACTGATCATGAAATCGAATGACAATTGAAGCAATTCAAGATGATCCATGAGAATATGAGGATAAGCAATGGTAGGTTGGATGCCTAATCTACTAGAAGATGTTAGATTGCAGGCTTTTTGAACAAATTTCATGAGATTGATCTGTTGATAAGGAAATTAGATGAATAGTTCCCTTGTTTATATGTCACAATCCCTTTACATCGACAACCGATCTGAGAAATTGGAGCTTGGGCATTGAGGGTGTTGGAAGAGCATCAACCTTCAAATGGAATAGTACAAATGTGATTGCAGTTGAGGACTAATTCAGCAGTGGTTGAATCAAATTGCTTAAGATCTATGATGGTTGTAGCAGAGTGAAGCAAGAGATTATCAAGATCAAAGATCAATGATCATGGACACCATCAATCGAATTAGAGATGATAATATTCAGGATGACTCTGAGGGGATTAGTTGCAAGCCCTGAAATTTCATGGCCAATAACACCAACTATACCATCAAAATCAATATCCCTTTGATAAGTATTTAATTTTGCATTAAAACCCACCCAATTAGTTACCCATGTGTTATAATTTATATGGGTAAAATAAGGGTTTCTTACCAAAATTCATAACACAAGTATTTCTGACCTAAAAAAACAAAAATTTTGATCTTTTGTAGGTTCAAAGACTAATCTGAGGTAAGGATGTGATTAATCATATTTTCTAGGCGATGCCCAAGATCAATCGAGATAAAAATTGATGAGCAAGATTCAAATATCAAGTCAAAGCCTCAAAGTCATCACATAAGCATGAGATCAAGGGTCCATATCATCTTAACATCACTTGAAGATGAAATGGAAGGAGTCAAAGGTAGCCAAAGTGAGCCCATGCACAATCCATGCAAAGTCCACAACCTTTGCATTGGTTTCACTTAAACCACTTAACCATATTCAAGCCATGAACAAGATGGCAAGCCAAGGAGCCTATTAAGCCACCAAAGCAAAAATTTGAGCCATTAAGCTAAGCCAAGAAAGCCATATAAGCCAGCCACGAAGCCAGGCCAATGGAGCTTTCAAAATTGGCTACATAAGCCAAGCTACATGCAAGCTGTAATTGGAGGAGTATCCAAAGAATTATCCTTTGGATTTATAGGGACATTTTTGAAGATAATTGAGGGAAAATACACTAGGATAAGGTAGTATGTGAACCAATAGGAAGATACCTCTCCATTTTTATTGTTTTTCCCATTTTTTCTCACTTTTTACCTTACCATTAAAGGGCACTACGAATTTCACTTTCCATTCAAGAGTCCTATCTTTCTAACACTCTTCCACATTCCTAAACTTCTATTCCAACCATCCAACCTATCCCAACTTCCTAGGAAACTACCTAGCAAATCATCTCTTTCCAATCCATCATCCTTCTCCAATCACTACTTTTTTTTTACTCTCCACCTCACCAACTCTCTCTTACCTTCTTTGCCCACATAGCTTATCACATTCAAGGGGGCTTCCACAATTTTTACAAGGGGAGATGCCCCCTCAAAATGTGGGATCTCCCACCTTAATGCATTCCAACTTGGCCACTTGATTTCCTCTATGAAAAACCCTAACTAACCAGTCCTATATCTAATTCTAGTCATCTAATTCCCTTTATTTTTCATCCCCACCCTTCTTTACTTTGAGTCACCCTAGAAAACATAAGAAATAGACTATAAAAGAGCTTAGAAAGAGAAGAATAAAATACAACTTCTGGAGGAAGAAAAAAATGCCTACTCCAAAGTGAGGAGGTATCCTTTTCCTTTACCTTTTTGCATTCCACCTTTTCTACTTGGGTGGCTGCTCTCTTCTTCATAGTGTTCCATGCATGATTCCAAGCCTTTGTCCTTTAGTGCTACATTAAAGGTTCATTGCTTATCTTTCAATCTTCATTTCTTTTGAATCCTTTTTATTTTCATGCTTAGGAAGTTCTCTTGCCTTAACATTCCTTTGCATTTGCTTGTTTAGATCCAAAGTTATTTTCCCTTCAAGTGTCAGCCAAGGGAAAGTCACCTTGAATCTATTCTTTTCTTAGCTTTTCATTGCTGTTCAAGCTTTGCCTTTACTCTCCAATGGATTTTTGATTGATGTTAATGCTTACTTACTTAGGATTGATGTTAGATGATTTAAGAAGGTTTAGCATGTATTTTGGGTTATTTATGAAGAAATAGCATTAATTGTAATAGATATTAAATATTCAATTTTGGCTAAAATACCTCTAGCTTAGCATTTGATTAGATCATCTAACTAATCAATTTTACAACTATAGATTAATTTTAGCTTTAGTAGATCATTCAACAATAGATGTGCAAAGTATGGTTTAGATGATTCTAATTTAGTCTTCTATTTATAGATCAACCAAAATAAACTTGGGTGGCTCAGATTGAACTGATTTGTACCAGATCATCTAAAAGCTACATGAACCCCACAATACAAGATGGAGATTCCTAAAGGAATAAGAAAGAAAATCTTGTAGATTGTCTTAGATATATACTTTCTAAGAAGAAGAGGAATCAAATTAATGAGAAAGGTGGAGAAAAGCTTAAAGGAAAGAGTACTTAAAAGGGGAAAGATCGAACAAAATTAGAAGGAGAAATCAAACTTATAAAAGAATGAAGATAAGGGAGATTGTGGGGGCTCTTTACCATGGTAGCAATAGTGGGAGAAAGAAGGAGAACCCAACAGAGGGCAGCCACAAGGAACACCAGCACTCTTCTCTCTTCATCACCTCTCTTCCTCCTTCCCTATCTATCACTCTCACCCTCTCAGATTTTGGTACAAAACTGAACTAGCGACTATCCTCAGTCATCATTCCCTCTTCCCTATTCTCTCTCACTCTTAGTCAGCATCTCATCCCTACTTCTTTCTGATTCTCCTAGTCTCTCCCTGATTCCCTATTATTGCTTGTTCCCTTACTGATGCATCTCTTCTTCTCTGCATTCTCAGATTTCCCTCGTTCCTTGTTTTCTCTCTCTCACTTTTTGTTACAAGATTCTACATCGTTCCCTATTTTCACCATTATTTTCTATTGCTTTCTTCTCTTCCATTTGAGCCATTCTCTAGCACTTCATTCATTGTCCCTTGTCCCAGTCTCTCTTTACTTGTTCATTGTCCTCTTGTTCTCAGCCTGTGTTTACTATTGTTCCCAACTATCTATCCACCGTTCTCCACCATTTTTTCCTCATTCTTTTCCAATCTTTGTCATTCCTAGTTAGCCATATTCACCATTCCATCAACTATGTCTATCTTTGTCATTCCAAGTCACTGTTCACCTCTTCCAGTCCCCAACATATCCTTCATCCTATCTTAATTGTAGATTCCTCTCTCTTTCAAACTGAAGTTTTTCCCTGATTTCCCTTCAATTTTTACTTGTTTTCTTTTTTCATCATTGCAATCCACCTTCTTGTAGGGAAAAAACCCAATTTGGGTTTCACCCAACATCTCATTCCTTCTCTTCTTTTTCTCTCTCCTTGCATCATCTTCTCCCTCCTGCAAGTCTTCTGTGTTTTGGGTAAAACCAAAAGAACTATAAAATTCTAGTTTTGCCCTTTGTACTTTAATTTTACTTCCATTTACATCCCAAATTGTCTTTTCCCTATTCTATCTTATTATTTTCCATTTTTTGCCTTGTTCCAATTTGTGTTTATTCTAGTTTGTGCTTTTCTCAAACGATTCTAGGAACTATATAATCCAACCCTGTTTGATTAAAGTATAATCGAATCAATTGTTTAGCTTTAACCAATAGGATCAATTAATTTCCTACTATTTTTCTTATCAGATTTCAAATCAATTCTTAGATCTTCATTTTAGGGCAATTCCTAATTGATCCATCAGTTCTAATCTTCAATCTAAAATCTAAAAAATTTGATCTAAGCCATTCGACCAAAATCATTACTTAGACTAGATCATAAAGATATTGGGAAATCTGAATAATCTAGCCATTGAATATTTAACTAGAGATATGAGTGAAAGATTAATGAAGGCTAATCAACTTTGATGGCATTATATTTGAAGAAATTTTCCATAATGAAGATATGGAAGTAGCTTTTAGTTGTTATTTAATTTAATTTTCTATCTTTTGAGTTTAGAAATTTTATACTTTTGATTAATGAAAAATATCTAAATTTTGAGTTCATTATTGTTTAATTTCTGTTAATTTTTGTTTTTGAGTAATTGAATTTATTTAAACTCCATCTTTTTCAAGTTATGTCCCCATGGGATCGACCCATACTTGCATAAACTACACTATAATAGCTCGTGCACTTGGAAAAAATAATCAATAAGTTTTTGGTGCCATTGTCGAGGACCCACAATGGAGTTTTCATAAAATTAAAAAAAAATCAAAATTAATTTTTTTTTAGGAATTGCATTATTATATCAATTTAGACATTTATAGGTGTAGTTTTCAATTTTTCTCACTACAGAATGACTCCATTTCCTGAATTTTGGTACTTAGTGCTATTTTTATTTTGTAGGAAATTAGAGAAAGAGGAATTCAAGGAGGATCTCAATTAGGATAGCCAAAATTTTATTTTGACTAAATTGTAGAGATAACGCATTATATTTTTTATTAATTGCAATTCCTTTAAAAGGGTTGTAATAATATAGGTCAAGGGTGAACTATCATAAACAGGAAGTGGAGGAGGAATGTAAATGGTCCCACCTTTGTACGCGAAGAACTTATCTAGGACCCAACTGTGAGCAGTCCTAACTCCTTAAAATTCCTACTTAGGATTTTAATATTTAAAATAACTTTGCATTGATGGTAGTATAATTGCATATAGAAAGCATATTTTATACTGTTGCATCTCAGGGTTCCCATTAGTTTATTATTTTTAATTGCATTTTAGGGCAGGTTTATTGCTTTGAGGTAATTTGTGTGTTAATCTAATGGCCATGGAATGTGGAAATTAATTAGTAAGGGCACCCAACTCCATAAGATCAAGGGTAGATTTCATCACCATATCTTGGCCTACCTAGGATAATCACCATAAGTATGTAACCCAACCTTCCAAATTAAGTTAAAATCAATTAGATGAGACCTATATAGGCCATCACATGCTTGTAAGACCCTCTTGGAATGAGGTGACCATTTTCTACTCTAGTGGTACCTATCTAACTGACCGCACTGGTATTTAAATGACTAGCTCTATCAACTCATTCTATGACCCAAACTACCTACGGTTAGATGAGGAGGGTGTGAAGCCATTGGTTAGGTTAGGATCTAACTGGTAAGCAGTGGGGCAAGTCAGAAAGATAGGAGGAGTGTTAGAATAGGCTAATCTAAAAGCTTCACTCCCACAAGCATTCATGACAATCAAATTGTCTTCTTGCTAGCCTTAGGGTTGTTTGAATTTTGTGCTCTATCATTGTCCACCATTAGTAGTTCAAGCAGCTATTTAACAAAGGCTACCCTAAGCTCCGCTATAGTCAAAGCATAAGCTACGTGGTTATATATGGGTGGCCCCAACCGAGTGATCAAAAGTAGGGAACTTCACTAAACTATATCTAGATCTTCCTTCCGTTCCGCCCCCTTCCATCCTTCCTTCCGGAGAAACAAACACATGTTCTCTTGCTTGG
Source organism: Warburgia ugandensis (assembly GCA_035236585.1). NCBI lineage: Eukaryota > Viridiplantae > Streptophyta > Magnoliopsida > Canellales > Canellaceae > Warburgia > Warburgia ugandensis. The sequence continues at coordinate 48,419,895 of CP141131.1, read as the reverse complement.
GTAAGGTGGGCTTACCAAACCAGCAAGCAAAAGATAAGGACTGCATTTCATCACTAGCTCCTTGGCCCACCTAAGAATCAATCAACATCCTTGTATGTCGTGATCCCATCCCTTGAACATTAATTTAAAATTAAGTAGAAAGAGACTTAGGGTATCGAGCTCATAGGATCCTTCTAGAAGGATGCGATCTATTGTCACTCCAATTGGTTTGAGCATGCAGTTATAGTGGTTGTCTTAAAATTCAAGTGATTTTCTCACAACTTCTATTAATAGCAACTGAGTTGTAAATGCCCCCTGACATGAAGATTGTATTAACTACTTTTGAGGAGAACCCAACTAGTAAGCAGTAGACAAATTTGGATAAAAGGAGTTATCTAGATCTAGGTTTAAGAAGCTACCACCTACGCAATAAGAAAAGATAATCAAGACACTACTCAATTACTGATTACTAAGATTTGATTATGCATCACTTAAGTTTAGGGTTAGCAAAAAGTTAGGAAATTTAGCTAGAAATTAGGATAGTTTATCCAAGTGCATCTATCTTAGAACTTAGAGTTAGCACCTTTGAACCCAGAGATTGAATGCAACCCTAGGCAAGGGGAAAGAAACCAAGTTCCTATCCCCATGGCCACACCACCAGCAGAAGTCGAGGGCCAATCTATTAGAGATTTTTATGCGCCACTCCAACTCAACACCCCATCTTGTGTAGCTCTACCTCTAATTAATGTTGACCACTTTGAGTTAAAACCAAGAGTCATACAATTACTCCCCACTTTTTATGGTTGAGTGTGAGAAGACCCTCACTAAGGGGAAAGAAACCAAGTTCCTATCCCCATGGCTGCACCACCAGAAGAAGTCGAGGGCTAATCTATTAGAGATTTTTATGCACTACTCCAACTTAACACCCCATCTTGCATAGCTCTACCTCTAACTAATATTGACTTAAGTTAAAGCCAGGAGTCATACAGTTACTTGTCACTTTTTATTGTCAAGTGCAAGAAGACCCTCACCTACGTATCAAGGAGTTCCTTAATATTTGTGCCACATTTAAGTTGCAAAACTTTTTGGACAATGCTATTAAGCTTGGGTTATTCCCACTCTCACTCAAGGATAAAGCCATGTGATAAATAAATTCCTTAGAGGTAGGTTCCATAAATACATGAGATCAATTGTCTAGGAAGTTGTTAAATAAATTCTTTGCCATTCACAAAACAAATGCCCTTCATTAGGAAATTATCAATGTCCAACAAAGGGATGATGAATAGTATTAGAATGTTGGGAACGATGAGATGAACTGCTGTAAAAATGTCCACATCATGGATTCTAGAAATGGTAGTAGATAAATACTTCTATGTGGTATTTATGCCTCAGAATAAGCAAATGGTAGATGTCGTAAGTGGAGGTCCGCTCATGCTAAAAGATGAGAGAGTCTTAGGAGTTCTTCCAAACAATGGCAGATAATTCCCAGCAATGGGATTATTCAAATAGAAGAGAGAGAAACAACTAGCCTCTAAAGAAAGGGAGTCTATATGAGATTAGAGTGCATAAAAATCTATCCCATTAACTCGACTCTATACTTGAAAGAATAGACAAGTATGATGGGAGGGGGACAAACTTGAAACTATGTTTTAGTTCCTCATGGCTGATACATCTATTAAGACTCCACAAGAGGTCTATGCTCTTTGTTCCAACCTAGCCCATATGACCATATCTTATCCATCAAACAAAACACTTAATGACTATGTTCTTCAACAAGCAAATGCATTAAATGCATATTACAACCTGAACAACAACCTATATTCTGATATCTATAATCGTGAATGGGCTAAGCATCTAATTTTTTTTTTATTGAAAAATAACTACCAAGTGGGACTCTCCATGAAACCCCTAACCAAAACTTTCCTAAAGCTAAAGTTCCTTAGCAACCACCTAGCTTCCAATAACCTCAACAACCAAAGAAACCATCTTTTGTGGAAAACATTTAGGCCCTTATTAAAAGATCATTGAAGCAAAATGAAGACACTAACAGGGCTCTACACCAATTACAAAATGATAGTCGACATTTGGCCCATGTTGACTCTCAAGTCATAACTAAGTTAGAGATGCAGGTAAGGAAACTATTAGCTACATTACAACATAAGAGGAAAGGGTCAATTCCCTAGTTAGCCCATCACTAAGTTGAAGGGTCAAATTAGATAGGGTCAAGTTCTTAAAACCATAACTCTTATGAGCATGCCAAGTTTGTAACCACGCTTAGGAGGAGCCATCAGATTGACAACAAGTAGGGCATTCAAAGGAAACTAGAGAGGAAAAATGAGGTAGCCAAAACACAATAGAAAGAGAAAAGATATTAATCTCCTATAGAACATATACTAGAGGCAGCCTATGTGCCCAAAGCCCCATTTCCCCAATTATTGAGCAAGGCTAGAAAGGGAGCAAAGTTCAACAAGCTCATGGATGTATTCAAACATGTCCAAATTAACATTCCATTACTTAATGCAATAAAAGATGTCATCACCTATGCCAAGTTCCTAAAAGATCTTTGCATTAGAAAGCGAAAAATAAATGTAAAAAAGAAAGCTTTCCTCACTGAGTAGGTGAGCTCATTGATAAAACACAAGACCACACCAAAGTTTAAAAACCCATGGAGCCCTACAATTTCTTGCATTATTGGAGATCATGTCATAAAGAGGGCACTACTTGACCAAGGGGTGAGTGTTAACTTGTTGCCATACGCTGTTTATGAGCAACTAAGGCTTAGTGAGCTGAAATCAACCATTACCACACTACAATTAGTAGATAGATCAGTGAAAATACCTTGTTGTTCTATTGAAAATGTGTTGATATAGGTGGACCAGTTTTATTACTTGGTCAATTTCATTATACTAGACACCTAGCTTGTATCTGATCCCAACAGTTAGATTCTGGTTATACTTTGATGTCCATTCTTGGGATATTGAATACCATTACTAACTATAGCAATGGTATAATGAAATTATCGTTTGGCAACATGAAAGTTAAGATTAATGTCTTTAATATCAACTAACAACATTTAGACCTCAATGATTCTTATGAAGTGAATTTGATCAAGAGTCTAATTCATGATATTCATCCACCATCTTCCATCTTTGACCCACTAGAAGCTTATATCATTCATTTTAATGGATATTTTGATTTAGAAAAGTCTATTGAGGAGGTGAACAACCTTTTAGAGGCTACTTCAATCATGGATACTTCCAAGTGGGGCCCTTATGTGGAGCCACTCCTTCCTTCAGAATCTGTCCCCACACCCTCTATAGAGCAACCATCATCTTTAGCCCTAAAACCCTTGCCTAACAATCTCAAGTATTCTTATCTAGGGTCAGATAAAATAATAGCATTAGGCTACATGAAGTCTATAAGCTTTTGTGTTGGCTATCTACTAGATGGCGTGAAAAGCTATTAGCTACTCTATCCTTAGCATGCATTACTAATTTCTTCGTTATTTCTATAATATGAAACCAAGTTTTTGAACCTTGGAATAGGGGGAAGTACCATAGAACCTTTAAAGGAATGTCTGCAATTATCTTAATTGAATTCCTATTTAACATTCATCTTAACTATCCACAAGTTGGGCATGTAGTTTTATCCTTATTCTTCTTCCTATACAAGGTGCAATCATTGGGACATGAATGTATCTTCTCATACTTCAACCCTAGTATATATTTTTCACTTCAAATATATATATATATATATATATATTAAATTAGTACTTTACAATATCTTACACAAATACATAATGAAACCAATTTTTTATGATAGTCAGTGTCGATTCATACATTCTTTACACACACATAAACACACATATAAACAACACGTGGACAAGAAAATTAAAGTATTTTTTGGAATAACTCCTCATTTATCACCCTTTTATTACATATATCAAATGTGACATATTATTAGATCTTATTAATACAATATCATGATCAAAGAGCTAATATGAAACAATTTCATCAAAATCTAGCCCCCTAGTATTTAGTTGATACCACAATGGAAAGAGAGGTAAAGCTTTACACTGCAACTTCCTCAGCCAACATGATGGTACCTTCTCCTCATCAAATCCTAATTTGGATGAGAACAAAAAATCATAGTGTTCTCCCTTTTGCAATAGTGAGGGTTAGAGAGGGAAGTAGTTGTTGTTTGCAATGAAATCATACGATTTTTTGGAAATCATGGCGATCTAACACACATCTTTACCCTATCATCTGTAGTGACAAAACCCACTTGATCTAGAAAATGCAAACTAAGAGAGTTGGTAACAAGAAAGTCATGAGTGATAAAAAGAGGTTTTAGTTTACTTACAACATTTTTCATACAAAAAACAATCAAAATATCCGAAAGGAAAAGTAAGAAGGGAAAATTGATAGAGTGAGAGAGATAGAGACAAGGACCAGAGGAGGAGGATGTCATGCCACCAGTGAGATGAAGAATATGAATAGGTGATTCAAGAAACAATGAGATGACTTTGGCTTTCTAGACGAAGAAGGAATTTTAAAGTTGTTTAGAAAAAACATGACTTGAAAAGTTTTAATTTTAAAAGTCTAATGTGAAGAGGGACTTTTATCTGAGAATGGACTTTTAAAGTTGTTTTTTGTAAATGACTCTAAAAGTCTTAACTTTTGAAGTCGTTTACCATAAATAACTTTAAAAGTCCATTCTTGTGTAAAAATTACTCTTTATGCTAGACTAAAGAACTCATTTTTCTATTAATTGACCTTTTAAGTGTAGCCTTTTGAAGTTTTTTTTTTTCTAAATGACTTGTAAAATATTTATGAATTGGTGGTCGAAATAATGACTTCTTTATACTGACATTAAATGCCTCATGTGTAGTAGTGAACATAAGACTGCTCTAAGATGGACCATAGCAGACCTCAAGGGGACTAGTCCAGCTATGTGCATGCACAAGATACACCTAGAAGAAAATGGTAAATCATGTAGGAAGACTTAAAGATGATTGAATCCCCACATGAAGGATGAGGTCAGGGATGAAGTCCTCAATCTTTTAGATGTTGGCATCATATACCCCATCACTGATAGTACGAGCAAATTGTACCCAAGAAATATAGGGTGCCGATAGTCAAGAATGAGGAGAATTAGTTGGTACCCACCCACATGACCACCAAATGCAGAGTTTGCATTGATTATTAGAAATTGAATGTGATTACGAGGAAAGACCACTTTCCTCTACCTTTTATTAACCAAATGCTTGAGAGGTTAGCTAGATATAGTTATTATTGCTTTTTAGATGGATATTCCAGTTATAACCATATTCCTATAGCACTTGAGGATCAAAAGAAAAACACCTTCACTTGCCCTTTTGGGACTTTCACTTACCTACATATGCCTTTTAGGCTTTGCAATGCAACAACCACTTTCCAAAGGTGTATGTTAAGCATCTTTTCTGATATAGTAGGAAGATTTCTAAAGGTGTTCATGGTTGACTTCTAGGTATTTGGATCTTTTTTTCATCAGTGCTTGCATTATTTGAAGTTAGTACTTACAAAGTGTCAGGAGAAAATTTGGTATTAAATCAAGAAAGAAGCCATTTTATGGTACAAAGTGGCATAGTTTTAGGCCACATTATATCACACAATGGGATAGAGGCAGATAAGGCCAAGGTGGATTTAGTAGCCAACCTTCATCCACAAAGGACGGGTAAAGAAATTTGCTCCTTTCAGGGCATGCTAGCTTATACAAAAGATTCATCAAGGACTTCAACAAAATTACCAACCCCCTTTGTAATTTACTGATGAAGAAGGCTACCATCGACTTTGATGAGAGCTGTAAGAAAGCATTTGAGTGGCTAAAGGCTGAGTTGACCTTTGCACCCATTATCTGACCACCTGATTTGTGACGACCCGGGTTTTCATGACACTTTTAAATACAAAAGACCTTAACATAACGAGATCGATCTCTAATAAAAATTATTTTTGAAGAGCAAACAACAGTGGAAGAATCTTTTCTTTCAAAATTTACTTTGAAAAGCGCTGAGTGCCAATTTTCATTTCTCAAAACAAGGATTCTCACTACAATGAGTACTCATTTCTACTGAAAATCTAGCAGAGTTTTCTTTATTTTTTAGACATCTAACATTTAACGCATGTCATTGAGGAGTACCTAATAAACACACATTGACAATTTTAAAACACAATTTGGAGACTCTGTCTCCTTTTCATGTCACAACCCAAAATGCACCCAAAATCTCCATGTCACAACCCAGTCACATAAGTTATTAAAACTCCCTTAATTACATACAATGTAGTCTCTTTCTCATCGGATACCATAATTTTAGTGAAAAAAAACAATTCGTACCTGTCTTTCTCCAAAGCTTCCGTTGGCATGCTTCTTTAGGAAATATGTCACTATTCTAAAATAATGTCAACATGCCAGACTTGCGAGTATTCTATATCTCTAAGGCATCGCAAACCAAAGCAATGCCTTAGCATGCAATCGCTTGTGTAGGTGGATTAAGATGCAATTTTATATAAACAAAATCATGATAATTTAATGTAAATCAATTTGTCCATGCTGAATCATGCAAACAACAATTCAGTTATCATTTAACTTGAAATAGTTCAACATTTATCAAAATCATGAATTCATGCCACAATTGAAGAAATATCAATGCATCAGTACTAAAACACATTCTTTGAAATGTCAAGTATGCAATCACATGTCAAACTCAGAAGTCATTTACATTTCTTGATACTAGTCTTTGCTTTTACGAGCCATTTCACATTTCCAAATACCAATGTGTTGCTATGTGTATCAAATACACATCAACCAAATTTTATCCTCTTGGTGTAGTGAGTCGGCGTAGTGGATTAAACCCAAAGACACACCTCAAAGCATTGTTCCTGATTAACCTCTTTTGGCGCAGTGAGTCGGTGCAGTGGGTTAAACCCAAAGACACACCTCAAGGCATTGTTCATGATTAACCTATTTTGGTGCAGTGAGTTGGCGCAATGGGTTAAACCCAAGGACACCCTTCAAGGATTTGTTCCTGGTATCACTCTTATATTTTCTCATGCGATTCATCATAATACATAGCTTATGCATAAATTGTTTAATCATGATTCAATTTCAGCATGCACATTCATCTTATCTTTCGTATAAATTGAAAAGATTCATTTCAATGCTTGAAAGTCATATACACATGCATATATAGTGAAAGTCTTAGCAATCTTAATTCCACCTACCTCAACTGGTGCTCTTCTAGTTCACTGATGTGAATACTTTACTCAGTTTGTGTACGCACTCCCAATCAATCATGCCTCTGTAACAATACAAACACATTCAGTTATACAATTCTAGGACATCTCCTAGCTTCCCAAGCACTATTTGGTATAAGGCAAAGTGATAGTGCTTATTACTATGCTAAAGGTGTTTCATTAGGTATTGGTTGATAGCTAATTTAATGACAAACCGTTACTGGATTTTCGTTCCTCGCCATTGGCCCTAGATTGGCTATCCACTACTCTTCTTAACTGACTGCAAGTCACTTTCATTGTTCAGTGGTCTTAACCCTTGATTCCTATCCATATCAACTCTTGGATTGGAGCTGGGTGTTATTATACATGCTACAGTCCTCAATACAACCTATAATTGCATTCCCATATTAGACTAATATAATGAGCATCATGAACACTTCATATTACCTAATTTTTTATATAAGATTATTCAAATTCCATACTTTGTATCATATCTAAGCTAATTAAAGGTTCAGGAATCCCTCTGTGACCACTAATCATTGATCTGACATCATAAGGTGTCTATTCGAATAGTGATTGATCGGACGGCCTATATCATCCAATTTGTTTCACTTCAAATTCTTATAATTCTAATCATCCTATGATTTTTAAGTACGAGGAACTCATTTGTGGTGTTTGATCATCAATCATACATCACGAAGTTACTGTGTGAGCAATACCCAATCAGACGACTAAGAGTGTTCGATAAATTTTTAACCCAGCACTGAAATTTTAGTGTGATCCGAGCTACATCATACCCTAAATTACCTATCCCTAAGCTTTAATTTGAAAATGGATGGGTGGATCATCCACAAAACCTAGATCTAGCATAAACAGTGCGATTTTTGCAAAATACATCAAATCACAAATTGGGTTTTATAGATCTTACCTTTTGGTTGCATTTCCATCTACTGTCCACCCTTGGATGAGTAAGATTGCCTCCCCATTTCCAATGAAACCCTCTGATCAATGTCGTACGCACTACTCCCCTTAGATTGATAGTCAAGATCCTTTTGGATCTCCCAATAACCTTGGGGTTCTGGTTCTTGCTCGTGTACGAAAGAGATTGATCAGCTTGGATCATTGATCTGAAACGCCATCTTCTCCAGCGACAACCTGCAACTCCAGCCACCCAAAGACTTAGTTTTTCCCTGTTAACTGGAGTAGCAAAGATCTCCAGCGAGCTGGGTTCCTCTCCTCCCTCTCTCTTCTCCCATTTTTCCTCCTCCTTCCTCTTCTCCTTCTTCTCTCTTCTCTCTTCTCCCTTCTCCCTTTCCTCTTCACTCTCTCCCATTAGGTTCTTCTATTTGTCGGGTTTGGCAAAAAACTAGGTCTATTCTCCTTTCACTTAAACGGGGCAGGGTGCCCGTATCAAATATGGCCCCGCCCTGTTTAAGGCAATTTCATTTTTTTCCTATCTTATTTTTACCAAAATGCCCCTCATATTCAAACATCCATATCTCCTCCATCTGAACTCCGATTTCTATAAACATGGTATCATTTGAATCGTCTTTTCGAGTACTATCCAATTATAGAGGTCTCTATGCTAGATTAGATGCATATTTAGTCTATCACTTATAAAACTCCAAATATGGAAATTCAATATATTCTTTTCATCCCAATTTAACATTTTCCAAAGTGTACTCAATCTAGGATTTAAAATTTTGGGATGTTACATTCTTCCCTCATTGGAATTTCATCTTCGAAATTCTTTTCATATTATTCTTTAGACACTTCTAAAGGTATACCCATATCAGACGATAATTAATAGTGTTAGTAATTCCAGAATTAACATCTATAAATAGACAATTTCACATCATGTCATCTCCTCACATATCAATTGACGTATAAATCACTAAATGGTAAACCTTTCCATATTAAACAACTCATAATTCAATTAGAATGTTTCATCACCACATATAATGCAATTAACATGAACCAAACTCTCATTTAAGAGTTAGTTATTTGTATACAACTTTAGTATTGATAAAATCACCATATCAATAAAAATCGATGCATCTCAGCTCATATATCAATAAATCTACTCCAAGTATATACCAGAATGCATTATCTTATCAGTAGATAACCATCTGTAAAATCAAAACCAGAGCATACACCTCACAATAAGCAATCATATGTTGGTCAAAACCATAGCATACCAACTCACTTGCATGCATTCTATGCTAATTAAAACCAGAGCATACTGGCTCACCAACAGGAAATTATATATTAATAAAAACCCATTCAATAGGACAATCATACTGCAAGCACCTAGAAGCCTGCCACTTAGAAGCTCGCCACCCAGAAGCCTACCAGTTCCTCTCGCACCTGCCCTCATAGGCTGCCCTCATTGGCCACCCTTATCAGCCACTCACAAGTTTATATTGTAAATCAAATTATGAACACCTATAAGAGGATAATTTCATATAAAATTATACATCATTGTCATATCCCTCATTTAGTGGAAACTCAAACTTACCTATGTAATATAAAAGAAAACTACATCTATATCACTACCATCCGGGTGAACTCAATTACTCGGTGATAATTGTTCATAAGACCAAGGAACTATGAACCTCAATCACCAATTTGGCTAGTGTTAGACCATCATAGTCTCAATAAACTACCTCTCTATCATTCAAGGTATTGCAGTAAAGGAAATTCACTTCCTCTAACCATAACTTATGCTATAGATGTTTGCAACAAACGATGAGTCCTTAAACATTCTAAATTAGTGCACAAGAATTCCTTGTGCTACTCTTTGTTCATGAAGTATATGATAATACTATCCATTAACACAATGACGGCTCATCTAATTCACATTTGAAGATTCAATCCATCATATCCATATATTCTGTTAGTGTATTGGTTCCACTAATTAATACCATCTAGAACTCGTAACAATCATAACAAGTTCTAAAAATCATCTTAAAGATGTCATACTCAATATCCTAAGCTGATCATAACCACACCTCAAAGCAATCTCCACAAACACCATGCACCATCCTTAGTTGATCAAATTGATCGCCAATATACGATTGAGAATATCAGTTCTCTATCATGGTATTATGAAACAAATGACAATTTGTGCATAGCAATAACGATCAATCTTTCTTCTCATTAAGAAGACTGATGCACTTCATGAAGAGCTACTCTTAAAATCCTTATTAAAATCTCATATTCTTGGAGCTTTGCTAGCTCAGTTGGGCCATCCTATATGGCATTCTAGTTAAATAGTACTATACCTGATGCCAAATCCACTTCAAAAATCATTCTATTGTGACAATATCATGAAAATTCCTGAGGCAATACTACAAACTCTTGCACATCATCTTTGTGCTCAATTTCTAGCTACTAACAGTCCTCCATTGTCACACAAACAAGAATAAAACTTAGCACCTCTAAAAAGTAGCACACTACCTTCAAGGTCATATCAGTTAATCCATCTCAAAGATGACACCATAAACCACCATAATGAGCAGGATGAGATCATTGTTTATCATCTCTCTTTTACTAGGTTCATAGGTACCTCTTAAAAGTACTCATTAGCCTCCAATAACTCTCCCCCTGAAGTCACAATATCCAACTGAAAAGATAACCCAGCCAGGCATGTATAAGCAGGAGCATCATCATCATCATTATCAAGACCTCATCCCAATTAATGGCAGCTACTGATACTATTGCCTCTACTGTGGCATGTACAAATTCTAAGACATAACTATTCAAGAACTTGCCCTTGCAGGTAACGCACTTCTTTAACCTATAAACCAGTTTCAAATATTGTTGAGTTACCTAATACCTCTACTTTAAAGTAGCCAACTCCTCTCTCTGCATCACTAGGTTCCCCTCAGGTAAATATATCCATCATTACCAGCCATCTAAAGAGCTTCTAGATGAAGGTCTCCGCAATAGAGGAACATGTCCTCTCAAATGACCATCATTAGAATCCCCATAATTATAATTTTAGTGTCTTCACTTCCACCATTTCATTTCCTGTAACTAATGAATTATTTCATGGTCATATTAGTCAAAATCAATTGCAACTCTGTCAATCCCATATCCAATGAAACCAATCTTTTATAATAACCTTTGTTATTAGTAACCACAATCTCATTAGTATCGTGTTGAATGTAAATCAATTATAATCAATTCCATCTTACTCCATTCACTTCAACTGTCTCTCCCTAGTTGATTCATCATGTGATCATCACTATTTAATAATTATTCTTAGAAAGTAACTGTCATATCCTCCAGGCAACATATTCTTCAAATCATAATTAAAACTCTAACAATAATTCATAAACATTCTCTTCTCACCAATTCTGGCCATGAATATTTTTGTATATATAAGAACTCATTAATTTTCATCTCTGAGCTCAGAAAATTCATCCATAAGAACACTAGGACCTTATTTCATCAAAATTTTCAACAATTTTCACCATATTATAATTTACTTGTCAAATAAATCCACTTTCAAGTTTAGGTTAATACAATACTTTTCTAACTATCTCGAGTTCTCATTAATTGTAATCATTCCTGATCCTTCATCATTATTCTCATACTGTAGTTATTGCCATAGTTGTTAAGCCTTTTCAAAAGTTTATACACACTGTCCAAGTTAGAGCTTGGACTTATTTGCTAAGTTTTTGTCTTCATGATTCAATTCTCCACTCATCTGCTTTTCTTTCTTATCATTTAGTAATTATCCTTATAGGACAATTGTCATACCCTTTATCTATTACGCATCTCCAATTTATAACTAGAACTCTCAAGAATCATTTAAATAGGAATTTACTTCTTAATGATAACTAGCTGTCAATATTTCTGTGTATATATATATATATATATATATAGAATAACTCATTTTCATTCCTTCAATCAATAATTCATTTGCATAAGTAGACCAACTGCCACTGATTTTCCAATTACCAAATTTATCCATTGAATATATCTACAAATATACTGACTAATGTTGTAATTCTCTTTTTTTTTTCCCCTGAATTCTCTTTCATTGTGATTATTCTCTGCCATCATTTCATTATAATCAAAATGTTATTGTGTAATAGTCATCATAAGCCTCAAAGTTTTATACACATAATTAAAATTAAAACTTGGATCCTCTAAAGGTCACCCCTGGTGAATAGGTCTATCTTTAATAAAGTTGTCAAATTTCATAAGAGTACTCCTATTACTCATACCAGGCTTAAAAATCTATTGTCTCCTTAGAACTTGCCAACCCTCATGGGTTGCATCTATTGTTGCTGCTGCATGATTTGACTGAGGCTTTACAAGATGTTGGCCATGAAGTTCGTCATCTGACTCCCTTGACCAGATGGCTCAGCAGTGGGGTTTGTTGTCCTCCTACTTGTCCTTTTGGGTGATGTCCTTCCCTTCATCATAAGATCTTTTGATGATTTACTCTCAACTCATCAATCACAACATCTTACTTTTGAGACTGCTTAAGATTTTACTGTGAGTGGTTGTGAGTGGACTGAACCTAGGCTCTAATACCAACTGTGACGATTCAACTTTTCCTGACACTTCTAAATACAAAAGACCTTGACATAAAGAGATCGATCTATAATAAAAATCAATTTTGAATAGTAAACAACAGTGGAAGATTCTTTTCTTTGAAAAACCCCAAGTGTCAATTTTCTTTTCTCAAAACAAGGATTTTTAGTCAAATGAGCACTCATTTCTACCAAAAATCCAGTAGAGTTTCTTTTGTTTTTTTGACATCTAACATTTAACGCTTGCGAAGTACCTGATAAACATACATTGACAATTTTAAAACACAATTTGGAGACTCTGTCTCCTTTTCATACATCCAACAGAATAAAAACAAATTACTTAAACAAAATACACCCAGAACCTCCATGTCACAACCCAGTGACATATGTTATCAAAACTCCCTTAATTACATATAATGGAGTCTCTTTCTCATCGGATGCCATGACTTCAGTGAAAAAAAACCAATTCTTACATGTCTTTTCCCAAAGCTTCCATTGGCACGCTCCGTCACTAAACAGCTCACTGTTATGAAATAATGTCAACATGCTAGACTTGCTACTATTCTCTATCTCTGAGGCATTGCAAACCAAAGCAATGACTCAGCAAGCAATCGCTTGTGTTGGTGGATTAAGACGTAATTTTATATAAACAAAATCACGATAATTCAATGTAAATCAATTTATCCAAGCTAAATCATGAAAAAAAAATTCAATTATCATTTAACTTGTAATAGTTCGACACTTATCAAAATCATGAATTCATGCCACAATTGAAGAAATATCGATGCATTAATACTAAAACACATTCTTTCAAATGTCAAGTATGCAATCACATGTCAAACTCAAAAGTCATTTACATTTCCTAATACCAATCTTTTCTCTTACGAGCCATTTCACTTTTCCAAATACCAATGCTTTGCTATGTGTATCAAGTACACAGCAACCAAATTTTATCCTCTTGGTGCAGTGGGGTTAACCCAAAGACACACCTTAAGGCATTGTTCCTGATTAACCTCTTTTGTCATAGTGAGTCAGCGTAGTGGGTTAAACCCAAAAACTCACTTCAAAGCATTGTTTATGATTAACCTACTTTGGCACAGTGAGTTCAAGAATTTGTTCCTGGTATCACTCTTATATTTTCTCATGTGATTCATCGTAATACATAGCTTATGCATGAATAGTTTAATCATGATTCAATTTCAGCATGCACCTTCATCTTATCTTTTGTATAAACTTAAAAGATTCATTTCAATGCTTGAAAGTCATATACACATGCATATATAGTGAAAGTCTTAGCAATCTTAATTCCACCTACCTCAACTGGTGCTCTTCTAGTTCATTGATGCGAATACTTAACTCAATTTGCCTACGCACTCCCAATCAATCACACCTCTGTGATAATACAAACACATTCAATTATATAATTCTAAGACTTCTCCTAGCTTCCCTAGCACTATTTGGCACAAGGCAAAGTGATAGTGCTTATTACTATGCTAAAGGCGTTTCATTAGCTATTGGTTGATAGCTAATTTAATGACAAATAGTTATTGGATTTCCATTCCACCTCATTGGCCTTGGATTGGCTATCCACTACTCTTCTTAACTGACTACAAGTCACTTTCACTATTCAGTGGTCTTAACCCTTGATTCCTATCTAGATCAACTCTTGGGTTGGAGCTGGGTGTTATTGTACATGCTACTGTCCTCAATACAACCTATGATTGTATTCCCAAATCAAACTGATATAATGAGCATCATGAATAGTTCATATCACCCAATTTTTGATATAAGATTATCCAAATTCCATACTTTATATTATATCTAAGCTAATTCAATGTTCAAGAATCTCTTTGTGACCTCTAATCATTGATCTGAGATCACAAGGTGTCTATTTGAATAGTGACTGATTGGACAACCTAGATCATCCGATCTGTTTTACTTCAAATTCATATAATTCTAGTCATCCTATCATTTTTAAGGATGTGGAACTGATCTGTGGTGTCTGATTGTCGATCAAACATCACAAATTTACTATGTGAATAGTACTCGATTGGACAGTTGAGATTGTCCAATCAGTTTTCAGCTTAGATCTGAAATTTTAGTGTGATCCAAGCTACGTCATGCCCTAAATTACCTATACCTAAGCTTTGATTTGAAAATGGATGGGTTGATCATCCACAAAACCTAGATCTATCATAAATAGTGCTGATTTTGCAAAATACCTCAAATCACGAGTTGGGTTTTGTAGATCTTGCCTTTTGAGTGTTTTCCACCCTTGGATGAGTCGGACTACCTCCCATTTCCAATGAAGCCCTCTGATCAACGTCGCATGCACTACTCCCCTCCGATTGATGATCAAGATCCCTTTAGATCTCTGAATAATCTTGGGGTTCTGGATCTTGCTCGTGTACTGAAGAGATTGATCAGCTCGGATCATCGATACGAGCTGTCATCTTCTCTGACGACAACCTGCAACTCTAGCCACCCAAAGACATAGTTTTCCCCTGCTAACAAGCATGGCATAGATCTCCAGCAAGCTAGGTTCCTCTCCCCCCTCTCTCTTCTCCCTTTTTTCCTCCTCCTTCTTCTATCTTCTTCCTTCTCCCTTTCCTCTTCACTCTCTCCCATCAAGTTCTTCTATTTGTTGGGTTTGGGAACACACTAGGTCTATTCTCCTTTCACTTAAATGGGATAGGGTACCCGTATCAAATACACCCCCCTGTTTAAGGCAATTTCGTTTTTTTTTTTATCTTATTTTTACCAAAATGCCCCTCATATTCAAACATCCATATCTCCTCCATCTAAACTCTGATTTCTGTAAACTTAGTCTCATTTGAATCATCTTTTTGAGTACTATCTAATTATAGAGGTCTCCATTCTAGATTAGATGTATATCTAGTTTGTCATTTATAAAACTCAAAATATAGAAATTCAATATATTCTTTTTTTCCCAATTTAACATTTTTCAAAGTTTACTCAATTTGAGATTTAAAAATTTAGGATGTTACATTCTTCCCACCTCATTGGAATTTCATCCTCAAAATTCTTTTCATATTATTTTTAGACACTTCTAAAGGTATACCCATATCAGAAGATAACTAATCATGTCAGTAGTTCCAGAATGAACATCTATAAATAGACAACTTCACATCATGTCATCTCCTCATATATCAATGAGCATATAAATCACTAAATGGTAAACCTTTTCACATTAAACAAATCATAATTGAATTAGAGCATGTCATCACCACATATAATGCAATTAAGATGAACCAAACTCTCATTTAAGAGTTAATTATTTGTATACAACTTTAGTATTGATAAAATCACCATATCAATAATAAATGATGCATCTTAGCTCATATATCAGTAAATCTATGCCAAGTATATACCCGAGTGCATTAGCTTATCAATAGATAACCATCTACAAAATCAAAACCAGGGCATAACCTCACAACAAACAATTATGTGACAGTCAAAACCAGAGCATACCAGCTCACTAACAAGCATTGTATGTTGATTAAAACCAGAGCATATTGGCTCACCAACAGGCAATTATATGTTAATAAAAAACAAGTCAATAGCATAATCATACTACAAGCACCTAGAAGCCTGCCACCTAAAAGCTCGCCACCCAAAAGCCTATCAATGCCTCTCGCACCTGCCCTCATCAGCTACTCACAAGTATCGATTGTAAATAAAATTATGAACACCTGTAAGAGGATAATTTCATAAAAAATTATACGTCACTATCATATCCCTCATTTAGTGGAAACTGAAACTTACATATGTAATATAAAAGAAAACTTCATCTATATCACTGCCATCTTGGTGATCTCAATTACTCAGCAATAACTATTCATAATACCAAGGAACTATGAACCTCAATCACCAGTTTGGCTAATGTCATCCCATCACAGTCTCAATAAACTGCCTCTTTATCATTCAAGGTATTGCAATAAAGGAAATTCACTTCCTCTAACCATAACTCATGCTATAGATGTTTGCAACAAATGATGAGTCCTTAAACATTCTGAATTAATGCACAAGGATTCCTTATGCTCCTCTCTGTTCATGAAGTATATGACAATACTATCTATTAACACAACCACGGCTCATCCAATTAACATTTGAAGATTCAATCCATCGTATCCATACATTTTGTCAATGTATTGGTTCCACTAATTAATACCATCCAGAACTCGTAACAATCATAACAAGTTCTAAAAATCATCTTAAAGTTCATCTTCGTCATCAAGACCTTATCCCAATTAGGGGTCGACAACATGACTCTTATTCCTCCATTCCACTCTATTAAATACCATGGCTTCATTTACTCCCATAGTTTTTAAATCTTTCCTCACCACTTCTATCCACGTTCCTTTGGGCTTTCCCCTTGCACTTTTAGAACCTTTTACTTGTATTGCCTCACTCCATCTAACCAGTTCCATTGTTGGTCACTTTTGAACATGTCCAAACCATCTAAGTCTAATCTCCCTCATCTTGTTACCTATTGGTGCTACCCCTAAATTTCCTCTAATATTTTCATTTCTAATTCCATCCTTTCTTGTATTACCACTCATCCATCTCAACATCCTCATTTCTACGAAGCTCATCCTATGAGTATGATGTTCTTTAATTGCCCAACACTCTAATCCACAGAGCATGGCCAGCCTTATAGCCATCCTATAGAATTTTCCTTTTAGTTTGAGTGGCACCCACCAATCACACAAACCTCCAGATGCACATCTCCATTTGTTCCAACCCGCTTGGATTCTTTAGGTAACCTCCCTCTCAGTCTCTCCACTCTCATGGATAAATGATCCTAAGTACCAAAAGTGGTCTTTCACAGGGACTTCTTGGTTATCAATTTTGACTGCTGTTCCACTCCTACTCTCCTTGCTAAAATTACATTTCATATATTTTGTCTTAGTTCGATTAATTTTAAATCCTTGAGATTCTAATGCTTCTCTCCGTAACTCTAGCTTTATGTTTATACCCTCCCTTGTCTCATCAAGTAAGACTATATCATCCCCAAATAGCATGCACTGGGGAATCTCCTCATGCAGATGTTTTGTTAACTCATCCATAACTAATGTAAAAAGGTATGGACTCAATGTCGATCCTTGGTGCAATCCTACAGTGACAGGAAAATCACCAGTCATGCCACTAGTGGTCTTCACATTTGTTACCGCTCCCTCATATATATCTTTAATTATGCCTACATACCCTTGAGAAACTCCTTTACCACCCAACATCCTCCATATTAACTCTCTAGGGACTCTATCATAAGCCTTCTCTAAGTCAATAAAGACCATGTGGAGCTCTTTCCTCCTCTCCCAATATTTCTCTTCTAATTGTCATAGTAAGAAAATAGCTTCCATGGTAGACCTCCCAGGCATGAAACCAAACTTTCATGATGTGGCTCATAAGTTTGATCCCTCTATAATTAGTGGAGCTCTAAATGTCTCATTTATTCTTATAGATTGGTACAATAGAGCTTTTCCTCCCCTCATCATGCATTTTCTTTGATTTTATGATCTTGTTAAACAACTTGGTCAACCAAACTACCCCAATATCTCCCATATGCTTCCAAACCTCTATAGGTATACCATCAAGCCCCATGCCCTTTCCTGATTTCATCTTTTTCAAGGCCTCTTTTACTTCAGGTATTCTAATCCAACGTTCACATCTATAATATCCAATGTTATTTAGATTTATAGTATTTTCAATCCCTACATTCTCAGAGCCATTGCCATTTAACAATTTTTTGACGTATGTTTCCCACCTTTGTTTGATCTCATCATCTTTGACTATTACTCCTTGATCATCGCTTCTAATACACCTAACATGATCTAAGTCCTTACCCTTCTATTCTCTTACTTTTACAAGTTTAAACACATCTTTCTCACCTTCCCTTGTTCCTCATATATTATAGAGCTCATCATATGCTTTAAGTTTAGCCTCACTTACTATTCTCTTAGCAACCTTTTTAGCATTCTTATATTGCTCATAGTTTTCATTATTTCTAATCTTCTGCCATGCTTTAAAACGCATTTGTTTTTCTTTAATAACTTTTTGAACTGTTTCACTCCACCACCAAGTTTCCTTTGCTAATAGCCTTTTACCTTTAGATACTCCTATGACATCTTTTGCCACTTCCACCACTTAGTTTTTGGATGTGTATTAAGTTCAATTCTTTTACTCCATCTTTTGATATGGACATCCATAACCATTAACCTATGTTGTGTGGTTAAACTCTCACCGGGTATCACCTTACAATCCTTACATATAAATTGGTCATTATTCCTAAGTAGAAAAAAGTCCATTTGGCTTTTATGAAGTCCACTTTTAAAGGTTATTAAGTGTTCATCCCTCTTCTTAAAGAGTGTATTTGCAATGGATAGGTTATATGACAAAGCAAAATTGAGAATATTCTCCCCCATCTCATTTCGTTCACCTATACTATACCCTCCGTGTATTCTATCATGTCCTTCCTTATCTTTTCCTACATGGCCATTTAAGTCTGCTCCTATAAATATCCCCTCAGTATTGGGAATTTCTTGCATGACTCCCTCCATTTCTTCCCAAAACTATCTCTCGATTATATCTTATAACCCTACTTGCTGTGCATATGCACTTATAACATTTATAATCTACTCTCCTAGAATAATAATAATAATTATTATTCTATCACTGATTCTTTTAATGTCTACAACTTTATCCTTTAATTCCTTATCCACAATTATTCCTATGCCATTTCTATTATTTTCCTTTCCTACGTACCATAATTTATACCATCTATTTCTCTAGCTTTAGCCCCTTTCCACTTGGTTTCTTAGATACAAGGGATGTTGACTCTCCTATGTTTTATCACGTCTACTAACTCCAAAATCTTACCTATTAATGTGCCTATATTCCATGTGGTGATGCGAATCTTATGTTCTAGAGATACCCTATTTGCTATCGCCTTTCTTGACCTCCATGGTATGAACCCATGTCCACTTTTCACTACATTTGGGTTCTGATGCAACGCGTCGCTTCTGAGGGGACTCTCTAACAACCCTTGCCCATTTTTCACTACACCCAGGATCTGATGTAGCGCATCACTTCTCAGAGAATGCCTATTTTAAACCACACTTAGGATCCAATGCAGCACGTCGCTTATGGGGAACGCCCTAGTTTGAGGGAATGTCAATTTTTTATTCATGTCATGTTAGGGTTGCCATAATTTTAAAAAGATAAAGATGATTTTCATTTCTTCCTTACAAATTAATATACAGTGCATATTCATTTGCAAGCAGAAAAGAAATAACAAAATCATCTTCAGCTTCACCCTTGCCGGTTAGCTACCTGACGCAAGGGTGGCCATATTTTAAGAAGCTAGAGATGATTTTCATTTTTTCCTCACAAACTAATATACAAATGCATATTCATTTGTAAGAAAGGAATAATAGAATCATCTTCAATTTCCCCTTGCCGACTGGCACCTAATGCAAGACCCTCTTCCTTTTTCATTCGGGCTTGGGATGGGCATTGGCGGAGCTAAAAAAAACAAAATCATCTTAAAGATGTCATACTCAAAATCCTAGGCTGGTCATAGCCACACCTGAAATCAATCTCCATAAACACCATGCACCATCCTTAGTTGATTAAATTGCTCGTCAATATACAATTGAGAATATCAGTTCCCTACCGTGGTATTATCAAACAAATGGCAATCTGTGCATAGCAATAAAGATCAATCTCTCTTCTCATGAGGAAGACTGATGCACTATGTGAAGAGCCACTGATAAAATCCTTATTAAAAGATCATATAGCTGGATCTTTACCAGCTCACTTGGCCCATCCTATATGGCATTCTAGGTAAATAATACTAGACTTGATGCCAAATCCACTTCAAAAATCATTCTATTGTGACAACATCATGAAAATTCCTAGGGCAATATTGTAGACTCTTACACATCATCTTGGTGCTCAATTTATGGCCCCTAACAGTCCTCCCTTATCACACAAACAAGAATAAAACTTGGCACCCTGTAAAAAGTACCACACTACCTTCAAGGTCGGATAAGCTAATCCATCTCAAAGATGACATCATAATCCACCATAAGGAGTAGGATGAGATCATCGTTCATCATCTCTCTTTTATTGGGTTTATAGGTACCTCTTAAAAGTACTCATTAGTCTCCAACAATTCTCCTGCTAAAGTCACAATATCTAACTGAAAAGATAACACATCCAGGCATGTCTAAGCAGGATCATCATCATCATCATTATCAAGACCTCATCCCAATTAGGGGTCGGCTACATGAATTAATGTTAGCACATAAAATGAAAGAATGACTGGGTCTTGAATCAAGGAAGATCATAATATGCCTACCAACAATCAAGAAAATACTCTCTACAATTTGGTTTGAAACCTGTGCTTGCCTCGAAGTAATATCAGAAAATCATCACTGCTAATGTGGGGCCATCTTTTCCTGATCTCAATGTCAAACTATCTGACTAGCTGTCTTCTAGGATAATCTCTAAAGAAATGCACTGACTCATCACAGCCAAGCATCTAAAATATTTTCAATGTAATGGCGGCTACTGGTACTATTGCCTTTAATGTGGTGTCCACTAATTCTAAGACATACTGTTCAGGCACTTGCCCTTGCAGGTAACACACCACTTTTGCCTATAAACCTGTTTCAAATATTATTGAGCTGCCTAATACCTCTGCTTTAAAGTAGCCAACTCTCTCCCTCTTTACATCACTAATTTCCCCTCAGGCAAATATATTGATCATTACTAGCCTTCTCCGGAGCCTTCTAGAAAAAGGTCTTAGCAATAGAGGAAGATGTCCTCTCAAATGACTATCATTAGAATCCCCATAATTATAATTTTAGTGTCTTCACTTCCACCATTTCATTTCCTGTAACTCATAAATTATTTCATGGTCATATTAGTCAAAATCAATAGCAACTCTATCAATCTCACATCCAATGAAACTAATCTTTTATAATAACCTTCGTTATTAGTAACCACAATCTCCTCAATATCAGTGTTGAATGTAAATCAATTATAATCAATTCCATCTTACTCCATTCACTTCAATTGTCTCTCCCTAGTTGATTCATCACATGATCATCACTATTTAATAATTATTCTTAGAAAGTAACTGTCATGTCCTCTAGGCAATATATTCTTCAAATCATAATTAAAATTCTAACAATAATTCATAAACATTCTCTTCTCACTAATTCTAGGCATCAATATTTTTGTATGTATAAGAACTCATTAATTTTCATCTCCGAGCTCAGAAAATTCATCCATAAGAACACTAGGACCTTATTTCATCAAAATTTTCAATGATTTTCACCATACTATAATTTACTCGTCAAATAAATCCACTTTCAAGTTTAGGTTAATGCAATACTTCTCTAACTTTCTCAAGTTCTCATTAGTTGTAATCATTCTTGATCCTTCATCATTATTTTTATACTACAGTTAGTGCCATAGTTGTTAAGCCTTTTCAAAAGTTTATATACACTGTCTAAGTTAGAGCTTGGACTTATTCCCTAAGTTTCTGTATTCATGATTCAATTCTCCACTCATTTGCTTTTCTTTCCTATCATTTAGTAATCATCCTTATAAGACAGTTGTCATACCCTTTATGTATTAAGCATCACCAATTCATAACTAGAACTCTCAAGAATCATTTAAATAGGCATTTACTTTTCCATGGTAACTAGCTGTCAGTATTTCTGTGTGTGTGTGTGTGTATATATATATATTAACTCATTTTCATTCTTTCTATCAATAATTCATTTACATAAGCAGATCAACTGTCACTGATTTTCTAATTACCAAATTTATCCATTGAATATATCTACAACATATACCGACTAATGTTGTAATTCTCTTTAAAAAAAAAATTCCTGAATTCTCTTCCATTGTGATAATTCTCTGCCATCTTTTCATTATAATCCAAATGTTATTGTGCAATAGTCATCAAAATCCTCAAAGGTTTATATGCATCATTAAAATTAAAACTTGGATCCTCTAAAGGACACCCCATGTGAATAGGTCTATCTTTGACAAAGTTTTCATTTAGATACACTAGTTTTGCACTCTTATACCATTGTTCCATACTCTAAGAACTATTCAAATTTCGTAAGAGTACTCCTCTTACTCATACCAGGCCTAAAAATCTATTGTCTCCTTAGAACTTGCCAACCCTCATGGGTTGCATCTATTGTTGTTGCTGCATCATCTAACTAAGGCTTTACAAGATGTTGGCCATGATGTTCGTCATCTGACTCCCTTGACCAGATGGCTTAGCAGTGGGGTTTGTTGTCCTCTGACTCATCCTTTTGGGTGACGTCCTTCCCTTCATCATAAGATCTTTTGATGATTTACTCTCAACTCATCAATCACAACATCTTACTTTTGAGACTGCTTAAGATTTTACTCAATGTGAGTGGCTATGAGTGGACTGAACCTGTGCTCTGATACCAACTGTGACGACTCAGTTTTTCCTGACACTTCTAAATACAAAGGACGTTGACATAACAAGATCGATCTCCAATAAAAATCATTTTTGAATAGTAAACAACAGTGGAATAATCTTTTCTTTCAAAAATTCACTTTGAAAAACACCAAGTGTCAATTTTCTTTTCTCAAAACAAGGAGTCTCAATGAAATGAGCACTCATTTTTGCCTAAAATCTAGTAGAGTTTCCTCTGTTTTTTGGACATATGATATTTAACGCATGTCATTGTTAAGTACGTGATAAACATACATTGAAAATTTTAAAACACAATTTGGAGACTCTGTCTCCTTTTCATACATCCAACAGAATAAAAACAAATTACTTAAACAAAATACATCTAGAACCTCCATGTCACAACCCAGTCACATAAGTTATCAAAACACACTTAATTACATATAATGTAGTCTCTTTCTCATCGGATACCATAACTTGAGTGAAAATAAAAATAAAAGATCTTACTTATCTTTTTCCAAAGCTTCCATTGGCACGCTCCGTCACTAAACAGCTCACTGTTCTAAAATAATGTCAAAATGCTAGACCTGCTACTATTCTCTATCTCTAAGGCATTGCAAACCAAAGCAATGACTCAGCAAGCAATCGCTTGTGTTGGTGGATTAAGATGCAATTTTATATAAACAAAATCATGATAATTCAATGTAAGTCAATTTATCCATGCTGAATCATGCATACAACAATTCAGTTATCATTTAACTTGAAATAGTTCTACATTTATCAAAATCATGTATTCATGCCACAATTGAAGAAATATCAATGTGTCAGTACTAAAACACATTCTTTGAAATGTCAAGTATGCAATCACATGTCAAACTCAGAAATCATTTACATTTCCTGATATCAGTCTTTACTCTTACAGGCCATTTCACATTTCCAAATACAAATGTATTGGGTGTGTATCAAGTACAAAGCAACCAAATTTTATCCTCTTAGCACAATGAGTTAGCGTAGTGGATTAAACCCAAAGACACACCTCAAGGCATTGCTCCTGATTAACCTCTTTTGGTGTAGTGAGTTAGCGCAATGGATTAAACCCAAAGACACACTTCAAGGCATTGTTCATGATTAACCTATTTTGGTGCAGTGAGTTGGTGCAGTGGGTTAAACCCAAAGACACCCCTCAAGGATTTGTTCCTGGTATCACTCTTATATTTTCTCATGTGATTCATCATAATACATAGCTTATGCATAAATAATTTTAATCATGATTCAATTTCAGCATGCACATTCATCTTATCTTTCATATAAACTGAAAAGACTCATTTCAATGCTTGAAAGTCATATACACATGCATATATAGTGAAAGTCTTAGCAATCTTAATTCCACCTTCCTCAACTGGTGCTCTTCTAGTTCACTGACGCGAATAATTTACTCAGTTCGCATACGCACTCACAATCGATCACACCTCTATAACAATAAAAACACATTAAGTTATACAATTCTAGGACTTCTCCTAGCTTCCCTAGCATTGTTTGGCACAAGGCAAAGTGATGATGCTTATTACTGTGCTAAAGGTGTTTCATTGGCTATTGGTTGATAGCTAATTTAGTGACAAATAGCTACTAGATTTCCAATCCAAGCCATTGGCCCTAGGTTGGCTATCCACTACTCTTCTTAACTAACTACAAGTCAGTTTCACTATTCAGTGGCCTTAACCCTTGATTCCTGTCCAGATCAACTCTTGGGTTGGAGTTGGGTGTTATTGTATATGCATAGTCCTCAATACAACCTATAATTGTATTTCCAAATCATACTGATATAATGAGCATCATGAACAGTTCATATCACCCAATTTTTTATATAATATTATCCAAATTCCATACTATATATCATATCTAAGCTAATTCAAGGATCAGGAATCCCTCTATGACCTCTAATCATTGATCTGACACCACACGATGTTTGTTTGAATAGTGAAAGATCAAACGGCCTAAATCATCCAATCTATTTCACTTCAAATTCATATAATTCTAGTCATCCTATCATTTTTGAGGACGAGAAACTCATTTGTGGTGTCTGATCATCGATCAGACAGCACAAAGTTACTATGTGAATAGTACCTGATCGGATGGTTGAGATTGTTCGATCAGTTTTCACCCTATATTTGAAATTTTAGTGTGATCTGAGCTACATCATGCCCTAAATTACCTATCACTAAGCTTTGATTTGAAAATGGATTGGTGGATCATCCACAAAACCTAGATCTAGCATAAACATTGTGGATTTTGCAAAATACCTCAAATAACCAGTTGGGTTTTGTAGATCTTACCTTTTGGTTGCATTTTCATGTGTTTTCCACCCTTGGATGAGTCAAATTGCCTCCCATTTTTGATGAAACCCTCCTATCAACTTCACAGGCAATACTCCACTCTGATTAACATTCAAGATCCCTTCAGATCTCCCAATAACCTTGGGGTTCGTGTTCTTGTTCCTACAACTTCGCCCACCCAATGTCCTCATTTTTCCCTGTTAACCAGTGTGGCTGAGATCTTTGATGAGCTGGGTTCCTCTCCTCCCTCTCTCTTTTCCCTCTTTTCCTCCTCCTTCCTCCTCTTCTCCTTCTTCTCTCTTCTCTCTTCTCCCTTCTCCCTTTCCTCTTCACTCTCTCCCATCGAGTTCTTTTGTTTGTTAGGTTTAGGAATAGACTAGGTCTGTTCATGTTTCACTTAAATGGGGCATGGTGCCCGTATCAAATACAGCCCCCCTATTTAAGGCAATTTTGTTTTTTTTTTCCCATCTTGTTTTTACCAAAATGCTCCTCATATTCAAACATCCATATCTCCTCCATCTAAACTCTAATTTTTACAAACATGGTCTCGTTTAAGTTGTCTTTTCGAGTACTATCTAATTATAAAGGTCTCCTTACTAGATTAGATGTATATCTAGTATTTCACTTATAAAACTTCAAATATAGAAATTCTATATATTCTTTTTATCACAATTTTACATTTTCCAAAGTTTACTCAATCTAGGATTTAAAAACTTGGGATGTTACATGATTAGAGGGCACCATTCAAGATAATGTGTGACGCGTTGGATTTTCTACTAGAGCTATTATGGGCACCACATCTATAAACTTCCCCATGTGATATACTTCATTAACTCAATTATTCAACCATAGAAAAATAGTTGTTGGCTATGGTGTTTGCTCTGGATAAGTTTACATCTTACTTATTAAGATCTAAAGGCATAGTGTACTCTAATCATGTAGCTCTAATATACCTCCTTTCTACAAAGGATGCAATACCTAGGGTGATCCATGGGATACTCATGCTACAAGAATTTGACTTGAAAATTCAAGATAAGAAAAGCTTAAAAAATGTCATAGTAGACCACTTATCCAAATTAGTGGTGGAGCACACTAGCAATGATGTGCTTATAAATGAATCCTTTCAAAATGAACAACTAATGCAAGTTTCCCAGTTACCTTGGTATGGAGACAATGAATTGTCATATTATAGGACAAATGCCCAATTACTAAACCAAACAAGATAGGAAGAGATTTTGGACCAAGGTTAAATACTTCAACAAGGATCCGTACTTATTCAAGTATTGTACTAATTAGGTGATAAGGAGATGTATACTAGATAGTGAGCATAGTAAGATCATCTCCTTCTATCATTATCATACATGTGGGGTCCATTTTAGTTCTACAAGGATAGCTACAAAAATTTTGCAATGTGGTTTTCTTTGGCCCACAATTTTTAAAGATTCAAAATGCTTACTGCACAGCATGCGTGAGGTGCCAAAGGTTAAGAAGTCTACGGACGAAATACATAATGCCCTTAAACCCAATCCTTATTGTAAAACCATTCGATGTTTGGGGCATAGATATCATGGGACCCTTTTCTAATTATTTTGGAAATTTATTCATCCTTTTGGTAGTGGACTACCTGTCCAAGGGGGTGAAGGACGTACCCTTGAAAACCAACGACCAAAAGGGATTTGTAAAATTGTTAAAGGAAATTATTTTTTGCAAGGTTTGGTACTTCATGAGCCATAATCAATGATAGGGGGAAACATTTTTGTAATAAAGTGTTTGAAAATTTAATAAAAAAGTATGGTGTCAACCATAAAATAGCTACCTCATACCACCCTTAGACCAATAGGCAAATACATGTATCTAATAGGGAAATTAAGTTTATCCTAGAGAAGACAGTCAATCCAAGTAGGAAAGACTGGCATGTGAGGCTCAACAATGCTATATGGGCTTACCACTCTACTTATAAAACCCTAATAGGTATGTCACCCTACCGCTTGGTCTACGAAAAGGCATGCCACTTACTAGTAGAGCTAGAAGACAAGGCATATTGTGCTATCGAAAAGCTCAATTTTGAATTGGATTCTACTGGAACCCACTGAAAGCTTCAACTCAATGAGTTGGATGAATTGAGAAAGGATTCTTATCATTATGCACGATTATACTAAGATTGAATGAAGGTTAACCATGATCACTAAATCTTAAGGAAATCCTTCACAACTAAACAAAAGGTCTTGTTGTATAATCCAAGATTGCATCTCTTTTCAGAAAAACTAAGATCTTGATGGAACGGACCTTATATAGTATGCACAATATATCCCCATGGATCTATTGAGATTAAGAAGGATGGTGAGATCCTAGAAGAAAATGGTCAAAGGTCAAAAATTTTCTTAGAACTGCTTAACCCTAAGATTGAAGAGACACTATTAAAGGCACAACTTTATCATGATTGACAGGCTACTCCAGAGAACTTTCCAAATAATCATCCTCACATTCATCATTATGCTTGGCTAAAGACATAAAACCAAGTGCTCCCTGGGTGGCAACCCATATGTTTTTCAAATCTCAGTCTTTAGATCTTTCCATTTTCATATAGGGTCCTATGTTTTCAAACATTGAGGATAATGTTTCATTCAGGTTGGGGGGAGCAGATGTACACAGAGATTTTATATTTTCTTGAATTTTTGGAAAAAAAACCATTTTTGAGGTAGAGTTCCTGTACTGTGATGAGAACTGGATTTTCATAACTTAGTAATTCTAATATTTTAACTGCTTAATGGAAGTTCATATGGCTGATTTTGCTTATTACTCATCTTTTGAAGCATTTTATGAAGGTTAATTCTTAGAAAAATAATTACACACAGCACATAGTCAAGACTAATAGAGAAG
The DNA here is from genome assembly GCA_035236585.1 of Warburgia ugandensis. Taxonomy (NCBI): domain Eukaryota; kingdom Viridiplantae; phylum Streptophyta; class Magnoliopsida; order Canellales; family Canellaceae; genus Warburgia; species Warburgia ugandensis. The sequence continues at coordinate 48,391,391 of CP141131.1, read as the reverse complement.
TATGACTTAGAGACCAAGAGGAAAATCAGTGGAGACCTATAACCAATGACTTTTGAGATTATCTATAAGTAATTCCACAATTTCTTTAGTGTATGAAATTTAGTGTGATCTTGTTATCCTCGTTTTGGTTAACTATCAAGAATAAATAGGAGTAATAGCTTTCTTTCCAAAAAATGTATTGAATCTTTTAGGCTTTACGAAACCTAGGGAACGATATAGGTCATCATTATTCATCCTAGAGACATAAAACTTACCTACCATAGTATACCACTAGTTAGCGCCTTAATCCTATTATTAAGCCTTTCTTTCTTAACCCCACTGATCTTAACCCAAAAAATTGAGAATTAAACATCCATTACCCATTTTCAAAATGGGTAGAGTTAGTAGAAAAAGTGAAAAAAGGACAAAAAAGTAAAAAACACTAGAAGTATTTTTCTCAAACAAGTCAAAAGAAAAAGAAAATATAAAGAAAGAAATATCAAAAATGAAGGAGAAAATTTGAAAGAAAAAGATAAGAATAGAAAAGATATTCACTTTAGTCAAAGAAAAAATTATCTAACAATCAAAAGAAGAACTCTACTCAATTTTGAACATTTGAAATCCTTATACCTTTCTTTTCTAAACTTGTCCCAAGCCCACATTTGATCCCATTTAAAGACCTATGAATCTTAGGTAGAACATGACCATATGAGGATATGAAAAGAAGGAATTAAGGTAAACTACCCTACTATTCTGAGTGATAATATCCACTCTTAGGGATCACTTTCCATTGTTCCCTCAACCCTTAAAATTTTATGTGGACCATTAGTGATGTTGGAACCAATAACATAACAAGGGAAAGTCATGTTGGAACCAATCACATAACAAGAGAAAGTCATGTTGGAACCAATCACATAATGAGAGAAATATGTTCAACCATCAATCATCTCCATTAAGTAGTGAAAAACTAATAGAGTGCCAATGGATGAGAATTCTCTAAGATAAATTAGGGAACTCAATCTTAGGAGATTTTGTGGGTATATTCACTACAAACCCTCATGGGGCCTAACCCGTACATTAGGGGTAACCTAGGGGTTCAAGGTCTTACTGCATGTGCTAAATGCAATTGTGAGCACCTGTGAAAGTGTTTAATTGTGAGTACCTAAGAAAGGATTTAATTCTGGAGACTAGAAAAATTTTGGTTGGAGGGTGTGATAAGTGTTTAATTTTTCATAAAAACAATCTAATAAGTTATCCATGTGTTATAACTTATATGGGTAAAGTAGGGTTTTTTAACAAAAATCCATAACACGTTAATTTCTGACATAGAAAACCAAAACTTTGACCTTTTGTAGGTTCAAAATCTAATCTAAGGTAAGGATGTTATTAATCCTATTTTTGTAGTATTTAATTAAACTTTTAACTTTTTGTGAGAAACGAGATGATGAACTGATGGCCAAGATTGATCGAGATGCAAATTGACAATCAAGATTAAAAGATCTACTCAAAGCCTCAAAGTCATCATACCAACATGACATCAAGGTTCCAAATCATCTTAAGATCACTTGGCAATGGAATGGAAAGAGTTAAAGGTAGCTAAAGTAAGCCCATGCACAAGCCATGCAAAATCCACTATATTCAAGCCATGAACAAGGTGACTAGCTAAGGAACCTGACAAGCCAACAAAGCCAAGGATTTGATCCATCAAGCTAAGCTAAGAAATTCATCTAATCCAGCCATGAAGCCAAGCCAATGGAGCTCTCAAAGTTAGCCATCAAGCCACATAAGCTAAGTTACATGGAAGGTCATGATTGGAGGAGAATCCAAAGAATTGTCATTTCGATATATGGGGATATTTTGAAGATAATTGAGGAAAAAATCACTAGGATAAGATAGCATGTGGACCAAAAGGAATATACCTCTTCATTTTTATTATTTTTTTCATATTTTTTCTCACTTTCCACGTCATCAATAATGGGTAATACGTATTTCATTTTCCATTCAAGAATCTTATCTTTATAAGACTCTCTCACCGTCTTAAACTTCTATTCCAACCATCCAATCAATCCCCACTTCCCATAAAACTACCTAGCCAATCATCTCTTTCTCCTCCACCACCCTTCTTACTTCTCTCTTATCCAATTAATCACTATTTTTTTTACTCTCCACCTCAACCTCTCTCTCTTACCTCATCTCTTTATTGTGATTTTAAGTTAAAACTCACAAGCCCATGAATCAAATGTAGTAATTCACACGAGGAATCAAACGAATGTGATTCTAATGATCCCTACTTAAATTTTCTAACCTAATCATACATAAGGAGATCTTTTCCTAAACTAAAAATGGAAAGTTAGCACATGAAGATGGATTTATGCTAAAACTTAAAACAAGCTAAAATTAACAACAATTCTAAAACACAATTTCTAAAAGTAAAACATTCCTAAATTAAAACTTTCTAAATTTATGACTTTCCTAAATTGAAAATTTCCCAAACATGACAATCTAGAAACTCCCTAAATAACAAGCAAGAGCTAGTATAAACTAATATGCAAAATTAGAACAAGTGGTGTGTGAGGCACATGAATTCCAACTTAAAACAATACATGGAAACTAATATAACATGAAGTATGTGAATAAGAAGTGTACATATGAGAAAATAACCTAATGCAAAAGTCATCTATAATGAACACAATAACTAAAGTAGAAAGCAAGGATTTAATAAGAATGCAACCATCTTTTGTGGCCTAGGAATGCCATCTTCCTACCATCTTGAAGTTATGTTGCACAAGTTTGGTCACTACAAATAGGACAAGCATCATCCCTTCATTGTGCATCTAGCCAAATTACTTTGTGCAGGAAAGTCACTTTTTGTCCATAGTAATATAGTCTTGAGGGTGAATGTCTCTTTCTTATGTGCATTCTAAGTTTTGACCTCTAGTTCCCATAATGTCCTAAGGTCATCGATCAATGGAGCCAAATATACATCGACGTCATTCCCAGGATGCTTGCTAGCTGAAATTAACATAATTAACATCATGAACTTCCCCTTAATGCACAACAATAGTGGAAGGTTGTAACAAACTATTATAATAGGCCAACAACTATACATGCTCCTCATAGAATCATGAGGATTAATCCCATCTGCAGATATTACAAGTCATCGGTTTCTAGGTTCTTCTCCAAAATTGGGCCACATGAAGTCTACAAGCTTCCATGTAGGGCTATCTGCTGGATGCCATACTATTTTCTTCACTATTTCTTTAATAGAAAACATTCTTTGGAATCTTGGAATAAGGGGAAAATACCATAGGACCTTTTCAAAGACATGTTTCACTTACTAACCACTTAAATTCTTTCTCATCTTCCATCTTGAATGTCAACAAGTTGGAATTTTGTCTTTGTGCTCCTTTTTGTACAAGATGCAGTCATTAGGACAGGCATGTATCTTTCCACACTTTAAGCCTTTTGCAGCCAAGGTTTTCTTTACCTCCCATGTTGACCTAACCAATTTATTCTCCTTGAGCAGAATTTTACCAATGACTTTCAACAATTTTCTAAAACCATGATCTGAAATACTAAATCTTGACTTCACATTGTAAAGTTCTACTACTACAAACAACTTGGTATAATTTGTACACCCAACATACAATGGCTCACTGACTTCCTCCAATGTGGTCTGAAATTATACTAGGTCATATTGGAAGTCATTGTATACATGTCAAAACATAAGTTCAATTGTCCTACTATCTTCACTACTTCCTAGAGTGGCTTCTTTTTCATATACACATTCAACCCCTTCTAGGGCCTATGAGGTATTTCCTCTCCATGCCACATCCAGGGGTAATAGCTTTTATCAACTCCATTGAAGCACAAATGTTCTCTGAAGTCACCAATAGTGACCTTTTTTAGGTTTCCACATCACAAGCATGGACATCGCATTCGATTACAATCACCACATGTCCCAAGTGCAAACTCAATGAACTTCTCTATTCCCTCCTCATATCCCCTTGATGATTTTTCTGCACGCATCCAAGCATATTTGTCCATTTTGTCCAAAAGTTGAAGTTCAAATGTGTGCAAAGACTTTCTAGACATGAAAAGATTAATAACATGGGTTAGGCATTTAACCAAATACTTGGTGTGCACATAAAATGTACATAGTTAATAAAAATGTATATAATTAATTATATATTAGAGGAGTCAACACTTTTCAAGACTAGGATTAAAAGTAAGAATGAAGCAAAAACATGACCAATCCATACACATAAATGTTCACACTGATCCATACATACATACATATATATATATGTGAATATATCACACAAAAGCAAGAAGAAAAAAGAAAAGGAATTTTATACCCATAAACATCAAATAAAGTAAACATGTGATAAAGTACAAGAATGAATACCACCTAACCTAGATCAACTAAGATAATACAATTTCAGGACAAAGTGCTGGTAAATCTAACCCAATGTTCAAGTTTTCATCGAAGCTGCTGAGAGTCAATTGAACTTCAACTTATTAAACATGAAAAATATAAGACAATTTTAAAAAACCACCTTATATTGTTAATAATATAAGATGGTTTTCACATAACCGTCTTATAATTTTTTTTATATAAAATGGTTATGGATAACCATCTTAAATTCTTTAAAAAAATATAAGACAATTTTTGTAAATTGTCTTATATTATGTTCATAATATAAGACGGTTTTCCATAACCATCTTATATAAAAAATTTAGAAGATGGTCATGTGATAACCATCGTATGTTGTTATAATATATAAGATGGTTTCTCATAACTGTCTTATAAAATTTTATATAAGACGATTGTATTAAAACTATCTTATATTTGTTGTCTTATAAAGCCCAAATTTTAGTAGTAGATTGTACATAGAATTATACACTTTATGTTTGGTTTCATTCACTCATTCCATGTTGGATTAGTTTGGATCTTAGTTCATGCATATTTTCATGTCCATCCATGTCTTACATAGGATGCATTCCACTAAAAATCAAGCTCACAACTCTAAGGGTCATGAGCATTATTTTGAATGATTATTCCTTTAGGTCACTTGTTTATTCCATGTTCGTTCATTGCTTAGAAGCTTATGCATTAGTTTAGGATAATTTATGCATTCCATTCTAGTGTAATTCCATGAATTGCATTGTGATGACTTGGGTTTTCCCATGCATTTTTAAATGCAATATCTAATTCCTAAGGCGGGATGCATCCGTATTTGAAAACCATTTTTATAAAAACAATGCAATGAAAAATCTTTTCATTTAAACTCATATTGAAAACCCCGAGTGTCATTTGCTTTCACAACAACCAAAGTAGTTTTTGAAAAACTTCAAAAATCATAAATGTTTTTCCCAGGTCTATCCAAATACAAATCACAACCCAACTGTAAATAAATACAAATACATGTCCAAAGGGTAGAGTATTTACTTACATGTATAATTGTCTCCTTTTGATTTTTCTTGCTTGTAGCACTAACATTTCTTGAGCCATCTTCTACTCATGAATGGAGCTATCCTAAAAAATGTTAAGGATTGGGTGAGTATATACTATACTCAATAGGAGTCTATCACTACTAGTTTTACAATGCATGCTATGTTTAGAATCATATGCTCTTTAAAACATGTGCATGTTTGAACACTCATGTTCAATATTGATATTAAAAACCATTGTCGAATTAGAATACTGACGACTTAAAGAATCACATAATCCAAGTCAAAAGTAACATAGATATCATAAATATACATGATATGCAGAAGATGCTCAACTGAATCCAACTCATGGATATATGATATGGTCGACCATCCTCATGTCATGCCATATGCAATGCAAGTAAATCCTCAAAAACATAGGGCCCCCTATGCCCATGACCTCCTCACTGTGTGGTCCCCGGGTACCTGGGGACACAGGGTCATAGCCTCCATAGGGCATATGACACTTATTTGTCGTAAATCATGCAATCTATGCAATCGGTTGCAAAACATGCATGAAATGCATAAAATATGCTCATGCTAGTCTCGCATTCAAAGTCATAACCCTTCTTAGAAACTTGACAACTTAGAAGCCTGCCAGCCTGTCAGCTCTCTCTGGCCGGCCCTCATCGGCTTGCCCTCATCAGCCGCCCTCATCGGCCAAGGCTACACTTATCATGCAGACAAGAATCTTTTTTCAAAATATGTCTATGCATAATGTATTTGTCATATGCATGCTAAATTCATTTATGAGCTTACTTCATGCTAAACAAATCATGTAACTTAAAACTTAAAACATGAAATCTCAAAGCAATCGTGGGTTCTTTTTAAAAGTCTAATAGCGATAGAGCACCTACCTCGAAGTTTCCTGGAGTCGCGTCCTTCATTACTCAACCCGACCCTGGTCTCATTTATAAAATCCTGGATATGAATGGATAACAAGGAGTTCTTATCAATTTTGATCTATTTAGAAATTAGATCGCTAGATATGTCTTTTAGGGTCCATGGGTCCTTGCCTAATTCAGTGTTAGGCTAGATCCTATGATATGGATCTATAATTCAATGGTTAGACTCTGTAAATTGTCATATGATCCTAATTTTATAGTCTCATTAGGTCCACATGTCCCATTTCCCAGGACGCCCGTGCATCCCAGTCAAACTGCAACCACCTCACGTGCGTGCGTGCACGCCTAAGCTACTCGCTGTGGCACGCATTCTAGAGAGTGTCGCGTGAGTGCGTCGTCAGCGCTAGGCGCGTGCGTCTTAGCTCCCAGGGCACCCCGTGCATCTTGGTCGAGCTAGGACCCATGCCCCACTTTGCGCACACCCGAGGACCGCACCAGGAACCGTGCTCCGAGCATGCTTCGCGCACCACACCCGTGGGACACGTTGCCTTGGACGGGTTCCCACCCATCTGGTTCCTTCCACAGGGGGCTGGTGTTTTCTGGCCGGAAAAATGAAGAGGTGGGAGTGGCTAGCCTGTAGGGATGACTCGGGCCTGGCCAGAATGTACAAGGAAAGCTGGAGACGGGTTTTTCGATTTTTGCCTGAAACCCTAGCCTCAAATGGCTGGAAATATCTTGATTCGAAGAGGGAATAGGGGCTTTTTATAGCCTTACTATGGCGGTGCTGCCAATGGCGGTGGTGGAAACCTCTAGAAACTGGGGTTTCTGGAGAAATCGAGAGGAAGAAGACAGGGGGTGCCATTATCAGAACGGCCCCATGCGTTTTCATTCTTTTTCTTTTTAAGTGCAATTTACATAATTGCCCCTAATCTTTAAAGGGTCATAACTTCTTCATACGAACTCCGTTTTCGGCGCTCTTTGGGGCGTTGGATTCCATTTTTCGAGTAGAATATAATGGTACTAATTTTTTCTTAAAAATTCCTTCATTTAATATTTTAAATAAAGTAAAACATTTAACACTGTTCATTTCCTATAGAATGTCCAATTCATTTTTGTTAAATGGATGGAAAAATAGCGTAAATTGCTCGGGGCATTGCATGCATACTTATTTTGCACTTTACTTTCTTCTGTGCATACCATTTTGTTCATGTTTCCTTAGTTTTGCATCTGTAAGTTGTTTAGTTTAGCATTCTTCATTGCCATTTAAGTTTTTACATCTTTAGATTAGTTTGAGTAAGTTTCTAATTTTAGTTTTAACAAGTTCTAAATTGAGAAAGTTTCTAATTTCATGCTTTTGTAACTTCCATGTTAGTTAAAAACCTTAGTTTATGATAAAAATCAACTTTAAATTAAACACCAGAACACTACCATAATAGATTCGTGCGCTTGCAAGCTAATAAAACATCACAACAAGTTTTTAATGCCGTTGTCGGGGAATTGTAATGGAATTATGTGCTAGATCTTAACTTAGTTTACTTACCTCTAGTCTAGGTTTAGGGTTTATTAGTTTAGGATTTTGCACCATTTTTCAATTTATTTGCTAATTCCTCAAAAAATTACCAATCTAATTTGTTTTTTGTGTGTGGGGAATTTTGCAAATGAACAGCAATGATCCTATGGGCTAAAGCTTCATCAACTTAGATTAGGATTTTACTACTTCCTTAGATTAGGGTTTGAGTGAAATTTGTAGTGAGGCACATTGCAATTTGTCTTTCATTTAATTTTTAAGTGGGTTGTAATGATACAGGGCTAGTGTGGGATATGGCAGCCCACACTTGATTATCATTGGATCCCCCATTGTAAGAAATTATCACTCTATTTTAATTTTCTAATATAAGTGAATTTTCTATGGTAGTGTAACTCATATAGATTAGGATCATCCATTATACCTGTTGCATTTTATTTGGGGCCATGTATTAGTAAGCACCTATTTAATAAAGGTTAGCCTGAGCTTGGCTATAACCAAAGCATAGGTTGCATGATTATAGTGTCCTATCTGTTAAGGTGTTTAACCTTTTGTTAAATAGCATATAGGCAAGAATTAGTTTGCTTTTTGTACTGCATTGCACGTTTAATTGCTTTATGATGGAATGTATCAAATTGATAGTAAGGACCCATAGGAACTCTCATTAGATAAGGATTGGATTTCATCACTAGATCCTTGCCCCACCTAAGTAATTAAAATTGATCCTTGTATGTTTGCAATCCTAGTCCTTGAACATAATCTAAAATCATGTAGGAAGAGACTGAGGGTATCGAGCTTGTAGGCACCTGTTTGAAGGGAATCTATTGTCACTCTAGTGACCTCTGAGCATCATGGTTATAGTGGATATACAAAATCAAATGATTTTTCCATGCCTTCCATTGAAGTTGGTTGAGGTTTAAACACCTCTTGGAATAAGGATTGTATTAACCACTTTAGAGGAAAACCTAATTGGTAAGCAGTAATCTAGCTTGGATAAAAGGAGAAGCTATATAAATTTAAGTTTGAAAGATACCACCCTACACATTAATTAAAGATCATCAAATCATCTCATTAGCAAGCTATTAGGATTAGTTGTGCATCATTTAGCTTAGGACTAACATTTATGCTACGTCATATAGTTACGGTTTTCAAAAAAAAATAAAAAATCATTTGTTGTGTACCATAATTTGTTTCATTGTATATAAAGTTGAGAACAAAAGCTGATCAAGAAGGGGATAGAGTTGATAAATTAGATACATTGATGGATAGGATAGATAGTATGGAAATTCAATTGCTTAGGATGATGCCTTCTAGGCAAGGTGCTCCACAACCTCAGTGCCATAATAATTATGCCTATTTTAAACTTCAACATTCCACTTCTTGATGGCCATCAAGCTCCACATACAATGGATGTTACCAAGAGCGAGTGGATGCAACCACTGCATTCACATATCCTAGCAATAACTACTATCTTGAGATAGACTATTAAAATGGATGGGCTAGGCATCATGAACAACCATGCTTTTTGGATTATCAATCCTATTAGGAAGAACCAACATGATACCATCCTAAACAAACCTACCATGATTATCAAGAATATTAAGGTCAATCATCATGGGTCAACCTACTCACCACTTTTTTCAATACCAAAACACCATAACAATATCAACCATATGAGTTGTTTCCTCTACAACATGAAGAACCATCATTAAAAGGAATATGTAGCAAATTTGTCAAAGAATAGATTAAACCATTTCTTCCATTAAAAAAGGGAATGAGGAAATGAAATGAGAGAGGGAAGAATGAGAAAAGAAAATGAAACCAATAAGGGAATATACCAAAAGAAACATTGTTGAATTTATAAAAAGGAGTGAGAAATTTGAACCAATTGGGAATAATGAAGAGCCATTTATTATTGATAATAAGATATAACTATCTTATGCTCATTCTAAACTATAGAGTATTCAACCATCTTTGCTTATTGATAATGATGATAGGATAGACATATCTGATGAACATTTTGAGCCCCAAAATTTTTCATCATCCTTACCCACTATTATTGATAATAGGATGGAAATTACATATGATCATTTTGAACAACAAAGTCCACAACCATCCATAGAAACCTTCAACTCATATCTACTCAAGCCATGTCCTGTTCCTTTTTATGATTATGATAAGGAGACATCCTTTTGATGAAGATAATGAATCCTTAGCAACATCAAACCCAGATCCTCTAAAATTTTGTCTTGATTATTTTTGTGAATTTGATGAAGACACATCTATTGAGGAGGTGAAGGAATTGTTGGAGATTGTGCCATTAATAAACACTTCTAAATGGCAAGATAGATTAGTAACCCCTACAAAGCCTAAAATTCAAATTGAGCCTTGTAATGTGGAAGACATAACTGATTGAGACATATAGACCTTAATTGAACAAAAACAAGATAGTAATCTAATTCCATCTAAAATCTTACTTGTGACGATAGAACAGAAGAAAAAAAAAAGAGTCAACTAATTTACTAGCCCTACATCAACCAAATCTAGGATACATTAAAAGATAATCAAGGTCTAAGACTATGGCGACCCGGGTTTTCAAATGACATTTTAAATACAAACTAATTTCTAATGCATGATCGATCCAATTTGAAATAATTTTTGTTAAATAGTGCAATGCAGCGAAAATTTTTTTCTTTCAAATTCACTTTGGAACACCCCGAGTGTCATTTTTCTTTTATCAAAAATAAGGATTCTCGGTGAAATGAGCGCTCATTTCTACCAAAAATCTAGCAGAGTTTCCTTCGTTTTTCGAACATATGACATTTAACGCATGTCATTGCGAAGTACCTGATAAACATTGTTGACAATTTTAAAATACAAATGGAGACTCTGTCTCCTTTTCATACATCTAACAAAACAAAAATAGTTTACCTCAAAACAACACACCTAGAACCTCCACAGCGCAACTCAGTCACATATTTCTTCCAAATTTTCATAATTACATACAATGCAGTCTCTTCCTCATTTATAATATGATAACTTCTATTGAAAGACCAATTCTTACCTGTCATCTTACAAAGTTTCCATTGGCGCACTCCTGTCAGTAACCAGCTCCTATTCCTTGGAAACCCCTTGTTCTGAGACACTATCAACATGCCAAATCTGCTGCTATTCTCTGTATATGAGGCATTGCAAACCACAGCAATGCCTCAGCAAGCAATCACTTGTGTAGGTGGAGTAAGATGCAATATTTTATATAACAAAAATGATGATAATTATATATAAATCAATTTAGCAATGCTGAATCATGTAAACAACAATTCAATTATCATTTAACTTGAAATCATTTAACATTATCAAAATCACAAATCCACGCCAAGATGGAAAGAATACCAATGCATTAGTACAAAACACATTTGAAATGCAAATTATGTAGTCACATGTCAAACTTACAACTCATTTACATTTTCCTGATACCAGTCTTCGCTCTTACGAGCCATTTCACATATCAAATACCAACGCGTTGTTGTGTGCATTAAGTACACAGCAAACAATATTATCTTCTTTGGCGCAGTGAGTCAGCTCTGTGGGTTAAACCCAAAGACACACCAAACTCAAAGACACACCTCAAGGCTTTACTCCTGAGAGACCGGTAGCTCGTCCAGCCCGAAGTCCCGCCCACATCATAACGACTCCATGGCCAGCCCACATCATAACGACCTCTCAGAACGCGTCAAACTCCCCAAACAATGAGGCTACATCCCAGGGACCGGTAGCTCATCCAGCCACTAACCGGTAGCTCATCCAACTCGAAGGCCCGCCCACATCATAACGACCCCTCTCACTCATACGAGCCATTTCACAATTTTCTGGTATCAGGCTTACATTTCTCTCACATGGTTCACAATAATGCATAGTTTATGCATAATAGTTTAATCATAATTCAAATTCATCTTGCACATTCATCTTATCTTTTATATACACCAAAAAGAATCATTTCAATGCTTGAAATTCATATACACATGCATATATAGCAAAAATTGTAGCAATCTTAATTCCACCTACCTCAATTGGAGATCTTCTAATTCACTGACACGAGTACTTCATTCAGTTCGCGTACGTACTGCCTATCAGTCACCTCTGTAACAATACAAACACATGTTCAGTTATACAATTCTAGAACTTCTCCTAGCTTCCCTAATACAATTTGGCATAAGACAAAGTGACAGTGTTCATTACTGTGCAAAAGGCATTTCATTAGCTAGTGGTTGATAGCTAATTTAATGGCATATAGTTACTGGATTTCCAATCTACGCCATTGGCCCTGGATTGGCTATTCATTACTCTTCTTAAGCTACTGTAAGTCACTTTCACTGTTCAGGGGTCTGAACCCATTATTCCTATCTAGATCAACTCTTGGGTTAGAGCTGGATGTTATTTTCCATACTTTATATCATATCCAAACTAATTCAGGGTTCAGGAATCCATCTGTGACTTCAAATCATTCATCTAACATCATAAGGTGTCTGTTTGAATAGTGATAGATCGGACGACTTAGATTATCCAATCTGTTTCACTTCCAATTCACATCATTTTAATCATTCTATCATTTTTTATGATGAAGAACTCATCTGTGGTGTTTGATCGACGATCAGGCATCACGAAGTTACTATGTGAATAGTACCCGATCGGACAGCTAAGATTGTCCGATCGGTTTTCAGCCTAGATCTGATGTTTTTTGTGTGATCCAAGCTACATCATGCCCTAAAATACTTATCCCTCAGCTTTGATTTGAAAATGGACGGTTGGATTACCCACAAGACCTAGATCTAGCATCAATGGTGCGGATTTATCTAAAATCTCAAAGTCAAGAATAGGGTTTTGTAGATCTTACCTTCTAGATGCATTTTCATGCATTTTCCACCATTGGATGGGCTGGATTGGTTCAGATCAGTCGTAAAACCTCCAATCTTAGCCGTGCAATGTTCCCCTCTTCAATCGACAGTTAAGATCAAGTCGGATCCCCCAATAACCTTGGGGATTTTGTTTGTCTCAATGTGCTGAACAAAATGACTGGTCGGATTGTCAATTCGAGCCGGCGTCGTCTCCGGTGATGGCTTGGAATCTGGCGACCCAGGAAAACCCTTGTTTTCCCTTCCACGCCTACATGCAGCTCTCTCTCTCTCTCTCTCTCTTCTTCGTTCTTCTCTTTCTTCTTCCTCCTCTTCCTCTTCCCCTTTCTTCCCATTGGGTTTTTCCTCTTCATTTATTTTATTTTATTTTTTCTATTGCTTTTGGGAAGACAGACCCGACGTCTGTTGGGTTTGTTTAATGAGAGGGGGTGCCAGTTTCAAATCTGGCCCCCCTTCTATTTAGGCTTTTATTCTTTTTTTTTTTCTTTTTTAATGTGCGATGTTACAAAGACTCACCATGTCCCTATCTCTAATAATATAAGAAACACTTTTTAAGGAACTACAGAGTCAACTTATAAACCAATTTTAGAATAATGTAAGGGAAATGGAGGAAAAAGATTAATTAAATACAATGGTCAATGTTATCCCTCAATTTAGTAAAAAAGAGGACCATTCATCTCCATATGGTTCAACAAAACTTAAATTTGCAATGGTTCACAATGTCATCATGTTACCACCACCTCAATTTTTGAGGTGGAGAAATTATATTGATTATCATGAAATACTGAAAATGGGGGATCATCAATGTGGTCCCACTAAATTTAAAATCATGGTGGCCTATTGTGTCATATTGTTACCACCATAAAAAAATTCAAGGTGGAGGAAATATATAGACTACTGTGAGATTCTAAAGTGGAGCGAAAAATCTTGTCCATGTCATCGATCGAATTAGGTTAGGAAAAATAAGGTTAAACTAGTAAGATCTAGATTACTAAAGATCATTCTAAACATTAGATCACATTAGATATAAAGATCATTCTAAACATTAGATCACATTAGATCTAGTGATCAATAGGATTGTTCAAATTTATATATTGACAATATGTATGGATGTACAGATTACATACATCAGTCAGGATCATGGCAGATTTGGGAAGAGAGATCACTCCTTAGAGGTAGGAGGATTTGATGAATGCATTTTGCATGAGATATACATGATTGTACTCATGATCTTATCTTGACAAGAGTAATGTTAATACTTGTATTAAATCTCTTGAAAACCTTATGATCCAACCAAACACATATAAGATGGTTAAGAACTAAACTATAAGTTAATAGGGAACTAGAAAATATTTCGGCCCTAAGTAAACAGACATATGGTTTGATATATATGAAATCTATTTTACATACAAGCTTGGAGGCTTGTGAGTTTGTTTTAATAGGCATAAGCCTAGGGGAATGCTATTGCTAGAGGAGTTATGAGAGTTTGGCCACCCGCTCCTTGAAATTTGATAATATGATGATACCTTACCCAAAGAGAGGCTAAAAGTCGTGTGGTGGCAATTATGGGAAGGCCACCACTATGAAAGTCTTGCCCCCCCATATGGGCAGTGACATAATATTTTCCACCCTGGTATCAGTGGTGAATAGGGCAGTTATCCGAGCGTGCTAGTACGGATCAGACTGCAGCATAGCAACCTTTCTGATTATTTTGCACTATAATTCATATGAGAATAGGCATAGTAAAATGCCTTATGTTGTAGCATAATAAAATGCTAGGTAATTGTATATTACTAATATTTCCCAAGAAGGGAAATTCGCAGTATAAGATTAGCTGAAATACTAAATTCTCAAAATGAAGAGAATTGATCAGCTTAGTTGGGAATGATATTTGACTATTTTCACAAATTTAACTGGTTTACCCATGATGGGTATGTATGTATATAGATATACATAACTTACAAAGTAAAGAGTATGTTTAAGGATAATGAGATTATGAAGTATTGGAATTACCTTGCCAATTATTATGTTTCTTGAATCCCCTACCAAGCATTGCTTACTAAGATATTGTACTTGTTACAATATCTCAGATACAGGGAAGGAGAGTTAGGAGCTGAAGACAATAGAAGACTTGAAGAGAATAATCTTCAAGGTATGCCCTTGAAGACATGTATTTTCTTTGTTGAGAGTTTTATTGTATGGTGAGCTTGAGTTTTGGATTATGTAATTTGGACAAGTATTGTACTAGATTTGGCTATACTGTGAACCACTGGATGGATCCTGGAGTTTAATAAAAGTATATTCCTTCAATGGAATTTTATTTTGTACAAAAATTGTACTTATGTTATGTATGAAGTGGTGACTTGGGTTTTCAAAACAAGTTCTAAAGAAAAGAATTTCCGCTGCTTTGTTTTGCAAAAATTTTTTTACACTCTTAAGGGCCCTGCCTTTCAAAATACATTACAAAATGTGTTACAAAAACCCGGGTCGTCTCATGCACATGGCTATACTAATCCCTTTTATGCATGTGATGGTCCACCCCAGAGTAGTCTTATGTTCCTTAAGAGCATTAAGTAATTTTCCATTATGTTCCTTGTCTAGCTTTGATGCTACTATAACAGGCTAGGTAAAAATGTTTGAGGTTGTTAGGCAAGGATTTTAGGGCTAGAGAAGATGGTTGCTCTATAAAGGGTATGGGAACAAACTTTGAAGGAGGGAGTGGTTCCACATAAGGGCACCACTTGGAGGTATCCATGGTTGGAGTAGCCTCTAAAAGGTTGTTTATCTCCTTAATAGACTTGTTTAAATCAAAATCTCCATTAAAATGCATGAGACAAGCCTCTAGTGGGTTAGACAATGAAGATGGTGGATGAATATCATGAATTAGGCTCTTGATCAAATTCACTTCACATGAATCATTGAGATCTAAATGTTGTTGGTCGGTATTAAAGACATTAAGCTTAACTTTCATGTTGCCAAACGACAATTTCACTACACTATTTCTATAGTTAATAATGATGTTGGATGTCACTAGGAATGGACGTCCAAGTATAACCAGAATCTGAGTACCAAGATCAGCTACAGGCTCGGTGTCCATTATAATAAAATTGATCTGGTAATAAAACTGGTCCACGTGTATCAACACAACTTCAACCAAACCAAGGGGTATCTTTACTTATCTATATGCTAATTACAATGCGGTAGTGGTTGGTTTAAGCTCACCGAGCCTTAGTTACCCATAGATAGAGTATGGCAATAAGTTGACACTTGCCCCTAGGCTAAGCAATTCCCTATCTATGACATGGTCTCCAATAACGCAAGAAATTATAGGGAACCTTGGATGTTTAAACTTTGGTGGGGTCATGTCTTGTATTAAAGAGCTCAACTACTCAATGAGGAAACCTTTCTTATGTACATTTAGCTTTCTGTTTCTAATGCAGTGCTCTTTCAAGAACTTAGCATAGGCAAGGACATCCTTTATTACATTGAGCAATGGAATGTTGATTTGGACATGTTTAAATACATCCATAAGATCATTGAAGTTAGCTCCCTTTCTAGCCTTGGTTAGTAATTGAGGAAATGGGGCTTTAGGCACATAGGGTGCCTTCAGTATAGGTTCCATAGGGGATTTTTGTCTCTTTCTCTTTCTCTAGTGTTTTAGGCGCCTCATTTTCCTCTGTAGTTTTCCTAGCCTACCCTACTTTGTTATCTACTTGACAGCAGCTTCTAAGAGTGGTTATAGACATGGCATGCTTGTGAGGGTTGTGGTTTTGAGAACTTGACCCCATCTCAAATTGGCTTTTAGGGTTGGGCATGGGCTAACTAGGGAACCAACCCTTTCCTCTCTCTTGTAACGTAGTTGACAATTGGCTAACCTGTGTTTGTAACTTAGCTATGGCTTGCGAATTGACATTTTACAATTGGTTTAGAGCCTTTTTAGTGTCTTCATTTTTCATTAATGATCTTTCAATAAGGGCCTAAACATTTTCCTAAAAAGATGGTCTCTTTGGTTGCTAAGGTTGTTCAAAGCCATGTGGCTGTTAAGGAACTATAGCTCTAGGAAAGTTTTAGTTAGAGGGGATCACAGATGGTCCCCCTTGGTAGTTATTCTTTGATCAGGAAAATTTTGAATGCCTAGCCTATCCAGGATTATAGTTCTCAGAATATTGATTATTTCTTTGATGGCAATATGCATTTAATGCATTTTCTTGATGAATAATATAGTCATTAAGCACTATATTTGATATACAAGATATTGTCATATGGGCTGGGCTGGAACAGAGAGTACAAACCTCTTGTGGAGGCTTAATAGATGTGGTAGACATGAGGAATCGAAACATAGTTTCAAGTTTGTTGGCTCTCCCATCATACTTATCCATTTTTTCAAGTATAGAGTCAAGATTATGGGATAGATCTCTACGCACTCTTATCTCATATAGACCTACTTTCTTTAGAGGCTATTTGTTTCTCTCTCTTCTGTTGGAGCAATCCCATTGCTGGGAATTATTTGCCAATGTCTAAAAGAACTCCCAGGCCTCTGTCTCATCCTTTAACATGAGGGCCCCTTGACATGGCATTTACCATTTGTCCATTATGAGGCATCCATGCCTCATAGAAGTATCAAACTTGCTACTATTTCTTGAATCCATGATGTGGGCATTTTTGCAATAATTCATTCCACCCTTCTCAGCATTCATAATATTTTTCATCATCCCTTTTTGGAAATTTATAATTTCCCTATGTAGGGCATTTGTTTTATGAACAAGGAAGAATTTATTCAAAAACTTCCTAGGTAATTGGTTCTATGTATTTATGGGACCTACCTCCTAGGATTTGAGCCATGACTTAGCTTTATCTTTTAGTGAGAATGGAAATAGCCTAAGCCTAATAGCATTATTAGAAAATTTTTGGAACTTAAATGTGGCACAAATATAAAATAACTCCTTGATATGTAGGTAAGGGTCTTCTCTCTCTTGACCATAAAAAGTGGGGAGTAATTATATAACTCCCAGCTTTAACTCAAAGTGAGCTACATTTGTTGGGGTATTGCTATACAAGATGGGATGCTGAGTTGAAGTGATGCATAAAAATCATTAATAGATTTGTACTCGACTTCTGCTGGTGGTGTGGCCATGGGCACAGAAACTTGGTTTCCTTCCCCTTGCCTAAGGTTACATTCAATTTCTAAGTAGAAAGGTGCTAACTTTAAGTTCTAAGATAGACAACCTTGCATAAACTATCCTAATTCCTAAATGTCCTAACTATATGTTGACTCTAACTCTAATTAATGCACAATCAAATCCTAGTATTTACTAATCAAGTAGTGTCATGATTTTCTTTTATTATTGCATAGGTGGTAGCTTCTTAGACCCAGATCTAGACAACTCCTCCCTTTACCCAGATTTGATTACTGCTTACTAGTTGGTTTTGCTCTAAAGTGGTTAATACAATCCTTATGCAAGGAGGCATTTAGACCTTAACTAACACCAATGGAAAGTGTAGGAAAATCACTTGGATTTTAAGACATCCACTATAACTTCAATGTGTAGAAGCTACTAAAGTGATTATAGATCACATCCTTCTAAAAGAGTCCTATGAGCTCAATACCTTAAGTCTCTTTCTACTTGATTTTAAATTAATGTTCAAGGATTGAGATTGTGACATGCAAGGATGTTGATTGATTCCTAAATGGGGTAAGGAACTAGTGATTAAATCTAGTCCTTAACTTATAAGGGTTCTTGTGGGGCCCTTATTAGCATTAAGTTTCATTCCAACATAATGTTGTGAACCTGTAATGCAAAACGAAAATCAAACTAATGCATACCTATATGCTACTTAACAAAGGGTTAGGTACCTTAACATACAAGACACTATAACCATGCAGCCTATGCTTTGGATATAGTCGAGCTCAGGCTAACCTTTGTTAAATTAGTGCTTCAACTAATGCAACAATCCTAAGTATTATGCAACAGTTATAAGTACATGACCCTAATCTATATGAATTATACTACCATCACAAATGTAAAATTATACTAAATACACTTTATCCTAAAAATTAAAATTTGGGTAAGGATTGCTCATTGGGTCCAATGATGATCATGTGGGCTACCATACTCCACACTTACCTTGTATTATTACAACCCAATTAAAACTTAAATAAAATTGAAATTAAAATTACAATGGGCCTCACTATAATGTTACTCAAATCCTAATCTAGGAAAGCAATAAAAACCTAATCTGTACTTGAAGCGATGACCCACGAGATCATTGTCATTCCTTTGTCAATTTTCCTCACACAAAAATCAGACAATAATGATCAATATGAGGAAAATAGCAAATAAATGCAAAACCCTAAACTATTGTACCCTAAAGTTGGACCATAGGTGAATAATTTAAGATATGGTCCACTACACAAAATGTTACAAGTCCCCGACAATGGCACCAAGAACTCATAATTTTAAGTTAAAACTCGTAAGCGCATGAGACAAATGTAGTAATTCACTAAGGAGGTTGATCCCTTGAGGAATCGAATGCATGTGATACTAGTGGTCCCTACTTAAATTATCTAACCTAGCCAAAATTAAGGAGATCGTTTCCCAAAGTAAAAACAAAAAGTTAATGCATGAAGATAGAATTATGCTAAAACTTAAAACATGCAAAAATTAACAACTATCTTAAAACACAATTTGTAAAACTATAAATTTCCTAAATGAAAACTTTCTAAATTTATGACTTTCCTAAATTGAAACTTTCCCAAACATGACAATATAGAAACTCCCTAAATAACATGAATAACCAGTAGAAACTAATATGCAAAACTAGAACAAGTGGTGTAAGGCTAATGAATTATGCACATTTTCTTTGCTTATCTTAGCGAAATTTCCCTCAATTCTCTTCAAAATATCCCCATAAATCCCATAGATAATTCTTTGGATTCTCCTCCAATCATAGCCTTCCATTTAGCCTGACATATGTGGGTTTGATGGCTAACTTTGAAAGCTCCATTGGCTTGGCTTAGATGTTCTTCACTTCGCTTAGCTTGATAGCTCAAATTCTTTGCTTTGGTAGTTGGCTTAGCTCCTTAGCTTGTCATCTTGTTCATGGCTTGAATATGGCTAAGTGGCTTAACTGAAATCCATTCAAAGGTGGTAGCTTTGCATGACTTATGAATGGGGCCACTTTGGCTGCCTTTGGCTCCTCTAATTATATCCATTGCTTGTCCTAAAGATTATCTTCATCCTTAATCTTATGCTGGATGATGATTTTTAGGTTTTGACTCGATCTTTTGATCTTGATCGTCAATTTCTTCTCCATCAATCCAGTTGTCGGATCACCATCTTGCTTCCTAAAAAAAGTTAAAAACACTAATTAAATTCTAAAAAAATATGATTAATTATATACTTACCTCAGATTAGCTTGTGGACCTACAAAATATCAAATTTTTGAGTCATTGCATGTGTTATGAATTTTGGTTTGAAACCTTAATTTACTCCCATAAGTTATAATATATGGGTAATTAATTAGGTGATTTTTATGAAAAATTATCCATTAATCACTCCCCAACCAACTTGCAACGTTCAAGGGGGCTTCCACAATTTTTACAAAGGGGAGACACCCCCTCCTACAAAAGTGACGTCTCCCACATTAATATTTTTTAACTTGCCCACTTGATTTCTTCTTTGAAAGACCTTAACTAGCCACCCTATATCTAATATTAGCTATCCAATTCCCTTTAATTTTTTATCCCCACTCTACTTTACTTTGAGTCACCCTAGAAAACTAAGGAAACAAACTACAAAAGAGCCTACGAAGAGAAGAATAAAAAAATAACTTTTGGAAGAAGAAAAGAATGCCTACTCCAAAGTGAGGAGGTGTCCTTTTCCTTCACCTTTTCCTTTACCTTTTGGCATTCCATGTGTTTCTCCTTGGGTGGCTGCTCTCTTCCTCCTAGTGTTCCATGCATGATTCAAGCCTTTATCCTCTAGTTCTTCATTAAAGGTTAGCTGCTTATCTTTCAATCTTCATTGCTTTTGAATCCTATGGCCAGCCCACGTGAAATCATGGGTCAAACCACACCATCTGGTCTTGGCAAAGAAAAATGGAGCATGGGAGAATCCAATGCTAAATTAATAATAAAAAATAAACCATCATTATTACACTTCATCATGAAAGAAGACCTAAAATTCCTATAAATACAACCCCAAAAATCATCCAAAAATGCTCATAAAATTCCCATGATATTGTCTTCACTTTCCCTGAAAATTTAGACCTAGATCCATCCCCAAAAACCCAAAATTCCCAAGAGATCTCTCTCTTTTCATTTTCTTTTTCTTTCTAGATTGGAACAAGAGACCTAAAATCAATTAGGCACCAGCTGGTCTTGGGGAAGAAAAATGGAGCATGGGAGAATCCAATGCTAAATTAATAATAAAAAATGAACCATCATTATTACACTTCATCATGAAAGAAGACCTAAAATGCCTATAAATACAACCCCAAAATTCCTCCAAAAATTCTCATAAAATTCCCATGATATTGTCTTCACTTTCCCTAAAAATTTAGACCTAGATCCATCCCCAAAAACCCAAAACTCCCAAGAGATCTCTCTCGTTTCATTTTCTTTCTCTTTCTAGATTGGAACAAGAGACCTAAAATCAATTAGGCACTCTGTTTCAAATCTAATATCACCAATTACACCATCCAAAACTTCCCACCATACCTTAGCTACAAAACCCCCAAAGAAATTTTGAGATCCAATGGTTCAAACAAAGGCAATCGCAAGAAATGTGGATCTTGGGCCATCTCTTCATCAAAAGGGTATTCTTTTAAATTGAACATATAACCAACATTTTTTTTCTCCAATCAGGTAGGTGGGAATACTTTCTGTACATGTTTACTAGTGTTTTATGAATTTTTTGTTCCACTGTAATTTTATTTTGGTAATAAAATGATAAAAATAAAGTAAACAACAAAACTCTTAATTTAGGATGATTGAGGCCTCATATGAAAAATCTAACCCTTCCAATCGATCCAAAAGGGTCCAAAACCCCTACGGTACAATTTTCATAAAGATCGGATAAGTTTTGGGCCCTCAATTGATAGGGGATTGATTCGTAGGTCTAGAATGGACTATCCGATCTCCTGATCGAACAGGGCCCAAGACGCCATATGTAACACAGCACAGAAATGCCGCTCACGGAAGCGTTTTCCCTCGCGCACTGCGCATGCGACGTCATTCTAAGTGGAATGACTACGCATCAGAAACTATTCTAAGCGGACGCACCCGGCTCGCATCTCGGTTACGGGCTCACAACGACGAGTGTTCCTCTCATCCTGCGCATGTCCGTGGACTTCCTAGGTAAGAATGTCTGTAGCGCCTCCGTGACGGATGCGCGACGAACCGCACGTTCCGCCCAGTTCGTTTTCGCCCGACTAATCTGGGTCGTCCATTCCAATGGGCCCAAATCAAATCTAAGCCTTAGGAATGGACTGTAAACTTCCAGATCTAATTCTGGAGTCATATGAACTCAAAATGGAGACCAGAAAGAGGCTATGGAAAGCTTACAACCTATATTTTCTTATGAAATGATAATATGGAGAAAATATGTAATAAAACTTTCTGTATTTAGGAAACAAGTTTTCAATTGCCAAGATCTTCAAGATCTGAGATGATCAAATCTTGGAAATATGTTTTAATAATGATATAATATTAAAATTAACTTATATAAATGGTTTATTTGGACAGATCTAAAAGATATTAAGGGATCTAGCCACTAGGGTAGAAAAACCCTAAAAATTACAAAGGGACCCGCCTGATCAATAAGATCAAGTGTGATCAGATCTTGGGATGGATGAAATGGATGTTGATATGATGAAATCCAAGGAGATCATTGATGGATTATGACAAAAACGAATCAATATGATCTTTGGACCTTAATAAAGAAAACCCCCTAAATATAACTGAAACCCTTAATCAAAAGGAAAAGATCTAAGAGCTAATGGTTGGATCATAAGTGAAGGTTTCTAAAAGTATTAATGTAATTAGTTTTATTTTATATTAATTAAAAATAGCATTTTAAATATGATTTATGTTATACAGCATCACAGTGTAACTTTTAGACTTTAGCATGACATGTGATTATATTGTTATCATGGTTGCTAGATTTAATTATCTTAGGGGCATGATAGTATGATTTTATGAAAATGTAACTTAGGACCATGCTAAAATTTCATATAAGATTATACTATAGTATGAGATTATACCTTAGGTCTTTATTAGTTTAAATTGAGTTATTAAGGTATATTAGTTGGAAATCATGCTCGTGTAATTTTAAGTACCTTGCCTTATTATCATTACGTGTTCAATTATGTAGTTTTATGCTTCGAATTTATAATTCATTTATGGTTAAATTTTATTAGTAAATCTACTTGTTATGAGATAAAGAGCATAAAACACCAAAAGTGGGATCTAATGAGAAAGTAGAGTTTTATGACACAAATAAGAATGGAGTACTTTGGACTTAATTAGTAAGGGCAATAGTTAGTAGGACAATATAAGGATTATCAAATCCTTGGCCCAAACTAGGAGAATAATAAACCCCATGAATGACATTGTGAATATTCATGGAATTAATTAAAATCAATTAGAAATAGTACTTAGGGTCAACATGCTTATAGGAACCTTATGAAAGGTTGAGCTATGGTCACTCTAATGAATGTTGAACATAGTGGTTAAGGGGGTTATCTAATACAGCCTCGCTCTTCCGCTACCTTTCGTTGACATTTGTGAGATTTAAACGCCTCCTTACATGAGGATTGAAGTAACCACTTTGTGTTCACCCATTCAGCTAGTAAGCCTTAGCCAATTGGAAATAAGAGGAGCAGTCTAGACTTAAGCTGAAAATAAGTTACCTTCAACCAGCAAAACATTAACTGGTTGAATAATAATATTAAGATCATAAAAGGTTAGTAAATTATCTAACCCTAATAAAAACTGTAAGTAAGATAAGGATGATCAAACAAGATCCATTAGATCTTGAATGATCAAGAATAATAAGAATAAGAATATTGTATTGTATTTAGTTTTCATGATTGCTAGTATGCATGTTATAGATAAAATCTAGTTCATTAGATTAGATAATCCAAACCCTTGATCAAAGATGATTCAAGGAAGAAAACCAAGATCATCCTTAGGGATGATCCAATAACTGAACTTAGATCAAAGAAGAACTAGATGATAGAAGATCTAGGACCTTGATCTTTGTCAACATGTGTAGATTGTCAATCAATGGATCTATGAGAGATCAAGATTAAGCAAATGGACACACAAAGATTTAGAGATAGAAAAATACTTAGATATGAATGATCTAAATATCAGATCTAGTAATCAATAGGATTGTTCATACTCTATATATTGACAATATGTATGGATGTACAGATTACATACATCAGTTAGGATCATGGAAGATTTGGGAAAAGGGATCACTCCTTGAAGGTAGGAGGATTTGATGAATGCATTTACATGGGATATACATGATTGAACTCATGACCTTATGTTGACAAGAGTAATGTTAATACTTGTATTAAATCTCTTGAAAACCTTATGATCTAACCAAACACATATAAGATGGTTAGGGAGTAGACCATAAGTGAATAGGGAACTAGAAAATATTTCAGCCCTAAGTAAATAGATAGATTGTCTGATATGTATGAAATCTATTTTACATACAAGCTTGGAGGCTTGTGAGTTTGTTTTAATAGGCATTAACCTAGGGTGATGCTTTGCTAGAGGAGTTATAAGGGTTTGGCCACCCGCTCCTTGAAATTTGATGATTTGATGATACCTTGCCCTATGAGAGGCTAAAATTTGGGTGGGGCAATTATGAGAGGGCCACCACTGTGAAAATCCTGTCCCCCCATATGGGTAGTGACACAATATTTTCCACCGTGGTATCAGTGGTGAATAGGGTAGTTATCCGAGCGTGCTAGTACAGATCAGACTACAGCATGGTAGCCCTATTGATTATTTTGCACTATGATGCATATGAGAATAGGCATAATAAAATCCTTACGTTTTAGCATAATGAAATTCTTGGTAATTGTATATTACCAATATTTCTCAAGAAGGGAAATTCCCAGTGTAAGATTAGCTGAAATAATAAATTCTCATAATGGAGAGAATTGATCAGCTTAGTTGGGAATGATATTTGACTACTTTCATAAATTTAATTGGTTTACCCATGTAGAGTATGTATGTATATAAATATACATAACTTATAAAGTAAAGAGTATGTTTAGAGATAATGGGATTATAAAGTATTGGAATTACCTTGTCAATTATTATGCTTCTTGAATCCCCTACCAAGCATTGCTTGCTGAGATATTGTAATTGTTGCAATATCTCAGATATAGGGAAGGAGAGTTAGGAGCTCAAGATGATAGAAGACTTAAAGAGAATAATCTTCAAGGTATATCCTTGAAGACATGTATTTTGCTTTGTTGAGAGTTTTATTGTATGGTGAGCTTGAGTTTTGAATTATGTAATTTGGACAAGTATTGTAATAGATTTGGCTATACTGTGAACCACTGGATGGATTCTGAAATTTAATAAAAGTATATTCCTTTAATGGAATTTTATCTTGTACAAAATTTCTACTTATGTTATGTATGAAGTGATGAATTGTGTTGTCCTCGATGAGATAGGATATAGTGGGACAACCTACATCCCTAAACTTATGTGTGGTGTTTGCTGAATGATTGAGCACACTTGGTCAATGAGACATTCTTTCTTCTACACATTAAGCTTATGCTTCTGTGTGTAGAGTTCTTTCAAGAACTTGGCATAAGAAGGAATTTCTTTAATATCATTGAGTAATGGAATATTGATGTCTACTTGTTTATTATCTCATTAAAGTTGGTTTCTTTTATTTGTTGGACACAAACATTAAGGGTATGGAGCTTTCGGCATGGAGGATGTCTCAAAAATAGGTTTAGACAAAGCATGGACTTTTTACAATTCTCTTTACCTTTTTGAGAGTTTGTGTTACTTTCATTCTCCTCATGTTTTTTTGTTTCATTAGTCATTCCCACTTTATCATTAATTTGTTTACCTCATAATGATACTAATAGATTTGGCTTTTTCACAATATTTTTGGCTCATTCAAGTTCATGCCAATCTCATAATATCCCTTAGGGTTAGGTATAGTTTGACTAAAAAATTTACCTTTTTTCCATTTCATTAAGTGTAATAGACAATTGACCCATTTGAATTTCCAAGTCTCCAATAGCTTGGGAATTGGCAGGCAAAGTTTGCTTTGTAATATTTTGAAATTGAAGTGAACTTTGATTGAATAAATTAAGGGTCTCCTCCAAGGTGGTTTCCTCTATTGTACAAACAACGATTGAGAAGGAGGAGACTATTGTGGAATTGGGTTTCTAGGGAAAGGTTGAGCAGGGGATAACCCAATTGGCCCTACTTCATGATGATTATTTGACCATGAAAAATTGGGATGCCTAACCAATCTAGGATTATGGGTCTCAGAATAGGGGATTTTGTTAGGTTTCTAAATGTATTTTATTACTCCATGAAATATTCAAGAAATGCAAAGCTAGAGGGAAGTAAGTAGTATGATGTGTTATACTAGAACAAATATAATAAACCTCATGTGGAGGTTTGACTGGTGATCCACTAGCCAACATGAAGGCTTCTAACATTTGTGTTAGACTATCTATTTTATCCACTTTACATGCCAACATATCTATCTTAGTGTAAAAGTTTGGATTGGTTTCTATCACAAGCATGCCCTTTTTAAGATGTTGCAAGTTTCTCTCCATTCGAGTAGAATAATCACATTTCTAGGAATTTAAAGCTAATGTCTCTAAGAAATTCCACGCCTCTACATCTCTCTTGGTCATATATGCTCCTCTGCTCATGGCATCAATCATACAACAATTTTGAGGAGCCAAACATTCGTAAAAATATTACACTTGTTGCCACTTTTTAGACCATGGTGGGTGCATTTGAGCAATAAATTCTTCCACCATTCCCAACTATCATACACATCTTCATCTTCTTTTTGTTGAAAATTTATAATCTATCTTTTGAAGGCACTGGTTTTGTGAATGGGAAAGAATTTATTTAAAATTTTTTAAATAATTGCCCTGATGTAGTGATTAAGCCTACCTCTAAAGAACTAAGCCATATCTTCAACTTATCTTATCAAGAGAAGGGGAATAACATTAATCTTATTGAATCATTGAAAAAATTTCTATATTTAAAGCTAGTGTAGATTTCATGAAACTCCTTGACATGAGAACAAGGGTCTTTCTTATCTAGACCGTAGAATGTAGACAAAAGTTGGATTTCTTCTAGTCTCAAATCACTATGATCGGCATTGGTTCCAAGCAACACTATGCATGATGGTGCATTGAATTGGATAGGAGCAAAGTATTCTCTTAGGGGCTCGACTTCTACTACTTAGTTTGACATTACAAGGTTATTTGAATTGATGTGATTTCGTAACCCTTGCCTAATGGTTCATTCAATCTCAGGATGTACAAGCACTAAATTAGGGTTCATGACAACCTTGCATGCACCAATGAATCCTAAAAAAATGATCAAATGTAACTCACTTAAAAGAAAAAAATAAAGAAAGCAAATAAATGTGGCCTAAAATGCAAAGAAATAGAAAGCGAATGCAACTACTTATATGCTACTTACATTAAGGGTCCAAGACTAATAGATGGGACACTATAACATAGACAATTTATTCCTTAGTGGTCACAGCCAAGCTTATGCTATCTTTTGTAAAGTAAATGCTTCAAATGCTTCAACCAAGATATTATGTAACAAGTAAGATGAATGCACATATATGAAATTACATTACCACTTAATTATGTAAATATAAGTTAACAATGCAACAAAGCAAGGAAAAGTAAGGAGATAGATAGGGCTTACAATGGGGTCCTAGATAAGAGTCTTCTTGTACAAGGGTGGATCCATGTACAAAACACCACAACTTCCAATTTAGGATGGTTCACCCTTGACCTGCATTATTACAAAACCTTTTGAATTGAATTGCATTTTAAAATAGAAATTACTATGCAACCTCAGTACAATTCCTCTAAATCCTTAGCTAAATTCCTACAAAAACAAAAATAATAGTGAGTATCAACTAATCATAGGAATTAGAACAAATAAGAAAATTCTAAGTAAATGAAAATATGAGACATGCATCTAAAAATTCCTAATAATGCCCAAATTCTAAATGCACTCATGAATCTTGAACTATGACTAGTGGTAAATAATCTAACCTAGATTCAATCAAAATTCCATTGCAAGGCCCCAACAATAGTGCCAAAAACTTGATCTTGTTTTAAAATTATCATAAGCACCTGTGTCTATTGAAAAAAATACATGCAATATGGATAATCCCACAAGGACTCAATTTGATATTTAGAACTTTAATCAGAATCCAAATTAAACTATCTTAACCTAGCCAAGTAGTGAGAAACAATTAATAAGATCTAATTAACATTCAATTGTACTAAAAAAATAAACTCATAAATTATGGAATCTACCATGTTACTAATTAAGAACATTCATACATAAACATCATTGATTTGATTATCACATGTTAATATAACAAAGATGGAATATCAACATGAAAGATGTGTTTGTTAAAGTCTAAATTATTATATTTTCTCAGCTCTAATGATTTTCTTAGCTTAATTACCATGTATTCAAAGCATAACTTGTATTTTTAATAATCACAAACTAACTAAGAATTATACTAATGATCTTTCAAACACAAAATAGTCTCTAAACCATGGAAAATAAAACATAATTCCCATGAAATGATTACTGACTATGTATTTCCAAATTATATACCATTGCATTGAAATTGATAATTAAAATTCCTAACTCAAATGATTACTTATACATGAAGAAAATTAATGAATTAATTAATGTGGTTTCATCCTCACCTTGGATGGATGGTTAACTATCATTAGAATGAAAAATACGCTCAAATATATTCTTAAAACATGTCCTAAATAATAAGATAAAAATGTCTAAAAATTAACCTAAATGTAACCTAACAAAATCACTAATATAAAGCATTAAATAATTAAGAAAATAAATTTCAAAAAATATCTTCAAATAAAATGAAAAAATCCTCAAAATTACTTGAAAAATAGCCTAAAAGTAGCATGAATTAATTGGAAAAGAAGTCCTAATCTTAGCTTAGAGCTAGTAAAGTTTCTAACCATGGTCAATATTGATGAAAACCTATCTTACAATGGCTTAAAACTTAACTAAATCCTAGGTTAAACTTAGCACAAAAACTAAATTCTAAACTATGCTAAAACAAACTACACAAACTATAACTAAAACTTGGAAGTAAATTCTAAACAAAATTATGCCAAAGTCATGAAATCTAAATAAGTATTACAAGAGAATGATGAAACTACAAAGAAGCAAAAAGAAAATAAAGGCTTCTCTAGATTAGATTGATGCCCAAGATCTCATTGTGTCACTCATCAATACCCTAGGTTCTTCACTAAACTAGCCACTACATGAGTTACCCTTGATCTTCCTTGCTATGTCACTCACCATGGAAGAGTGAAACTCAAAAAGAAAATTCAGCAAACTCAAAACTTCTTCTCCACCAAGAAGGAAATCCATGAGAGAAGGAGAAGATGTCTAACAGCCACTACATAACAGTCTTCTTTGCATAATTTAAAAAGTCACCCAAAATACAGCCCCTTCCAAGAGTGAACATCTCATCTTATGCTCCATGAGAAGTTGTCCCAAGCAGCTGCCTTCCCTCCTTATTAAGGAATATCACATTACCTCATTATGAACCTAAGTATTACTTTAACATCTTAATTCATGAAGCTATAGCTAATAAGAAAACATGTTATCTGCAATCTTCTTTGACTTTGCAAATACTTCTTTATCCTTGCTAAAAAATGCCATGCTCTCAATTAGAAACCCAAGTCAGATATATTTTTAGCTTTTTTTTATGTTGAATCATGGTAGGAAGCATCCAACTCCTTAAACATCTATGTATTTAGCAACCATAAAAAAATAGATCATCCTTCTTATTCATTTCCAGGCCCAACATGTCTTCTTCCACTTTCTAAAACCAAATGTCCCCTTCTCCATTTCCAAATACCAGCCCATTAGGCCTGATTTGACTTGAATTCCCATACATTTAGAAACATATGTCTTTTTGAAAAAACATTGCATAGTAGTCCCTTGTTCTCTAGCTATGTACCCTTGTAGGAACCACGAGTGCTCCTATTGACCAAGTCAAACTTTGAAAGTGTATTTTTGGTTTGCTGTATGTTGAAACCCTTGATTGCTCATTCCTTACTCACCAAAGCTAAAACTATACATATTATGCTTTATTGAAATCCAAAGAAAAACACATTAATTACTTATGGCATACAACAAGCTAAAACTGTTCATAAACTCAGAAAAGCAACTTTCACATGCATATCTTGAAATTCAAAACATAAATCATTAGGCATCTATTTGGACCAAAGCTTAGACCTGAAAGAAGCTTATAACTTTATTGAAGTAGCATATACCAAATCTTCATTGAACTCCAAAATAAAACATTGGAATACACATGTCTTATATTGTTCCAAAAATAGTATGTTGTGTACACCTTTTTTAGACTCAGATTTGGTATTCCATTATGTCTTGCTAAAAACCACACCCATAATAGTGTCATAGTCAAGAAAACCATGTTAACAAAATTCATGATGAGAAGAATTAATAATCCTACTAAAAACATTACATAATAAAGCTTAATGATCATGCTAAACTGAAACATAATAGGAGTATATTCATGTTAGAAATCAATCATTAGAAGGCTTAATAATCATACTAAAAATTGGATATATATAGGCATGAAATGAAGGTGGAAAACATCCAATACATGGCATTAAAAACATGTTAGAAAATGTTCATAACATGGCATGAAAACATCATTATCATCATCCTCAAGACCTTATCCCATTAGGGGTTGGCCAAAGTTTTTAAATCTTTCCTCACCACTTCTATTTAGGTTCTTTTGGGCCTTCCCCTTGCCCTTTTTAAAACTTTAACTTAGATCATCTCACTCCTAACCGGCGCCATTTTCAGTCTCCATTGGACATATCCCAACCAACTAAGTCTAATTTCCCTCATCTTGTTACCTATCGGTGCTACTCCTAAGTTTCCTCTATGTTTACATTTCTAATTCTATCATTTCTTATCTTGCCACTCAACCATCTTGATGTGATCTAAATATTTACTTGTAAGCACATAAATCAAAGTAGTATGATGTACATGAATAAGGTCGATGCCATGAGAAATCTCATAGATTTGTATGTGATTGGACCTTATTTAGACTACTTATCCTAGCCAAAATAAATTGGGTTTTGGCGGATCTATGAATATAAATAACATGAAATTGGAAACATGCATGAAATCATAACTTAAACTAAAGGAAATAGTCTAAGAATAAAAACTTTCTAAAACTAAAACTAGAAATTAGAATTCATTAAATATAAGAACTTAAATATAAGCTAAAAACATGAATAATACTAAGTTTAGAATGAACTTTATAAAATTAAAACTTAAAAACTTCCAAAAAACTAAACTTTAATCCAAGTATGCTACAAACTAAAGCAATGAGATCCAACATGTAACTTAACAGAATCAATGAAACAAGCAAACTAAAGAAACATGAATAAAAAGAGTGTGCAGGGAATTAGATGGAATCAATTGAATGATGCTTTAACATATAAACATTAAATTTTGATTTTAATCTCAGATGTGATGCTATCCAATAATGGCCATGCATGTGAACCCAAAAGAGAATCAAAGAGAATGAAACATAGGAAAGAATTATAAGGGAAGAAAATAAGGTAAAACACAATGGAACTACAAAACAAGGCAAGAAATTAAAGGAAATCAAGGAGGATTCAAAGGCTACTCTCTTTTAGCTATCACTACAACACATAGATGACCTTTGGTCAAGGAGAATAATAGCACAAAATCGAAGCAAATAACAAAGAAGAACACCAAGAACTATGCACATGAAACAAAGCATCAAAGCTTAGCAAAAAGAAAAGAAAATACACATGGAAACTTAGCTTTGAAAATGGCATGGAGATCCAAGATAAAGGCATGGAACTCAAACAAAAATTGTGTTGAAAAGATGCAATGGAAGATGTATGGTGAGTATAGCAGATTGCAAGGAGAACTTGGTGGAAATAGGCTTGAAGAACCTCCCTTAAAGGAGGAATGGGAAACCAGCCTTGCGAGATGTGTGGATTTCTTTATGAATGTGGCATTGTAAAACTAAGAAAGATGTATACCAAGAACTCCTCTTCCTTTCCATGATTTTTAACACACACACACACACATAGGTAGTTCCCTTGCTAATTGTAATTCTAAGGAGGAAGAAAAGAGGGGATAAGAATGGGGAAGAATGAGATAAGATAAGGTTAGGGATGGAAGATTTTAAAGGTGGGGAAGTAAGACTCTTGGAACATGGAACTTAGAAGGTGGAGAACCAAGGTAATTGCATGGAAGCTCTTTCCTAAGTGCTCCATGATGGAAGGTGATAGAGAGAGGATAAGAGAAAGAGGGAAAGTTGGAGGAAAAGAGAGAGGGAGAGAGAGAAAAAGAAAGTTTAAGGGTGAGGTCTCTTCACATATTAGTCCGCCTTGCTGCATATCTGCTTTATTGATAGAGTCCAAGTTTTCCCCTATTTGTTCTCTTCAAATTATGTTTTCTTCAAGTGGGAGAATCATGTTTTCTTCCTCAAAATGTGTGGACCCAGGTTGACAAGCCTTAAATGGCTTCCATGACTTCCTTTGATGGTTTTTTACTTGGTGGCTTCGGTGGCTTCCATCTTGACTTCAAGGCTCACATGGCTTAGATTCTCCTAGGCCTCAAGTTGTCAGCTCATGTGGCTCAGGTGGCTTTCATGGCTTGAAATCTCATGTAAAGGTGGTGAATTTTGCATGGATTTTACATGGGACCATTTCTAGTCACCTTGGATTCTTCAAATTGTTTCTAAAATCCATCTTCTTGCTTTAGAATGATCTTGCCCATTGCTTGAAATTTAAAATGATGGAAAATGGGACCTAGCCTTTTTGGGTAGATCTTAACCATCAGTTATCATCTAAGCAATCTAGATCTTTGGATGTAATGCTCGAGCAATTTACACTATTTTTAACGAAAATTGAACATTCTATAAGAAATAAACTGAGTTAAAAGTTTCACTTTATTTAAAATATTAAGTGAAGGAATTTGTGTAGAAACTTAGTACCATTAGATTCTACTCAAAAAATGGAATCTAACGCCTCAAAAATCACCCAAAACAGAGTTCGTATGAAGAAGTTACAGCCGTTTAAAGATAGGGGTATTTCTGAAAATTAAACAGAAAAAACGAAAAAGACGAAAAACACAAGGGGTCGTTTTGATAACGGCACCCCCTGTCGTCTTCAACCTCTAGACCCCTCCAGAAACCCATTTTTCCCAATTTCTCCAGAACACCCTAGGGGAAAGGGTGGCACCGCCTTCTCCCCTCTATAAAAGCCCCATCTCCCCCTCTAAAAAACACGAGCTTTTCGGTGTTTTTGGACTGAGTTTCTTGCAAAAATCGGAAACCCGTCTTTTTGCGTTTTTCGGCAACAGCCAGGCCCAAGTCAGGCCAGCCATTGCCATTTTTCTCCATGCCCTTTCTCCTTTCTGGTCTAGCAATAGGGTTTTCCCCCTTGTTCGAGTTTTTCGGCGAGCAAGCACACCCACTGGGGAAAAAGGGCATTCCAGGCTACAAGTAAGCCGTTCCTCCACTTTTCCTCTCTGTTTTGCTTCCCCAAGGCCAGATCCATGCCAGATCTGGTCTTTTCTAGTTGTTTTCCAGCCGGGTTCTTGGCCGAAAAATGCTCCCAAGCCGGTTCAGCCAGCCTTGTACAAACCAGCCAGAATTCCTAGATAGAAGACGTTCCCAAGCCGTTCAGATGGCCCTGCACGAACAATGCGTCCCAGGGACGCCATGCTTCACCTGCGCCTGGGACTGGGTCCCTGGGATGGGTTCTAAGTGTACGATAGTGCGTACACTATCCCAGGTGCGGCCTTCTGTTGCGCGCGCGACATGGGGCACGGGTCATGGCTCAACCCGGATGCACGAGGTGCCCTGGGAGCTGAGACGCGCCATGCTACAAGGTGCGTCCATGCGATGATACGCGTCATAGCATGTCACTTGAACAGTTATGTGCACGTGCAAAATGCGGTCCCTGGCATAGCCTTTGGGCACGCACGCACGTAAGGCGGTCACAGTTCAACCAGGATACACGGGTGTCATGAGAACTGGGGCACACAGACCTAATGAGACTTTAAAGTTAGGATTAGAGGATAAATTATAGAGTTTAACTATTGGAAATTAGATTCACACCATAGGATCTAGCCTGACGAATGAATTAGGCAAGGACCATGGAACTAATAGGCAGATCTAGCGATCTAATGTCTAAATAGAATGAAATTAATAAGGACTCCTTGTATCCATTCATACCCAGGAGTTTATAAATGAGACCCAGGGACGGGTTGAGTGATAAAGGATGCGACTCCAGGAGACTTTTAGGTAGGTGCTCTATCTCTACTAGACTTTTTAAAAGAGCCATGATTGTTTTGAGAATGCATGTTTTAAGTATATGACTTGTTTAGCATGATTTAATTCAGCGTACATATGATAAATGCTTTATGCATAGATATGTTTTGCAAATAATTCCATATACATTATGCATAGATATGTTTTGCAAACAATTGCATATATTGTATGATTTGTGAGCATTGAGTTTTTGAAAGATTGCATGTCCTTGAGGGTTACCAAAAGACGCTGGAGTGCCCAAAAGATGCTGGGTAGGCAATTGTGAGGGACCCAAAGAGGACAGGTTTTGAAAAAGAGATTTTTGCTTGTTTGATCTGATATTATTGGGGCTGATAAGCTCGGGGCCGCTATGCCGAGAGGTTTGGGTTGGCCTCCAGCCTCTACCACTATTAGGTGGATGGATACCACGTCCAAAAAGAGCATGTCCCTACGTCGACTGCATGTGGTACAGGGGGCTACCACTGGTGTCATGGCACTGGGTCGATGTGTCATATGCCTTGTGGAGGCTATGACGCTGTGTCCTCAGGTACCCGAGGACCACATGGCGGCGAGGTCGTGGGCATAGTTATGGTTTGATGATTTACTTGCATTGCATATGGCATGACATGAGGTTGGTTGACCATACCAGATATCCATGAATTGGATTCAGTTGAGCATCTTATGCATATTGTTATGTTTATGATATATGATACTTTCGACTTGGATTATGCTATTCTTTAAGTCGTCAGTATTTCAATTCGACAGTGGTTGTTAATATCGATATTGAACGTGATTGTTCGAACATGCACATGTTTTTAAGAGCATATGATTTCAAACATAGCATGCATTGCAAAACTAGTAGTGATAGACTCCTACTGAGTATAGTATATACTCACCCTATTCTTAACATTTTTCAGGATAGTTCCACTCACAAATAGAAGACGCCTTAGGAGATATTAGTGCTACGAGCAAGTGAATTAAAAAGGAAACAATTATACATGTAAGTAAACTCTCAACCCTTTGGACATGTATTTGTATTTATTTACAGTTGAGCTGTGTATTGTGACTAGATAGACCTGAGGAAAAACATTTACAATTTCTGAAGTTTTTCGAAAACTACTTTGGTTGTTGTGAAAGCAAATGACACTCGGGGTTTTCAAAATGAGTTTAAAACAAAAGATTTTCCATTGCATTGCATGGTTTTTATAAAATGGTTTTCAAATAGGGATGCATCCCGCCTTAGGAATTAGATATTGCATTTAAAAATGCATGAGAAAACCTGGGTCGTCACATTGGATCATCCTCTTAACACCTAAAAAAGATAAAAATACTGACTAATAAATAGAAATTTATGATAGATCTAGCTTTCGAACTTGAAGGATATCATATTTTTGGATCATTAGCTTAGAAATGCATGTGTGATGAATTTTGAAAAAACCTTAGAATAATGCCCTATGATCTATGACACATATAATACTAATTGTGACGACCCGGGTTTTTGAAAACATGATTTGTAAAGTGTTTTGAAAGGCAGGGCCCTTAAGAGTGTAAAAATTTTTCGCAAAACAAAGCAGCGGAAATTCTTTTCTTTAGAACTTGTTTTGAAAACCCAAGTCACCACTTCATAGATAACATAAGTACAATTTGTGTACAAAATAAAATTCCATTGAAGGAATATACTTTTATTAAACTCCAGGATCCATCCAGTGGTTCACAAGATCTGACCAAATCTAGTACAATACTTGTCCAAATTACATAATCCAAAACTCAAGCTCACCATACAATAAAACTCTCAACAAATAAAAATACATGTCTTCAAGGGTATACCTTGAAGATTATTCTCTTCAAGTCTTCTATAGTCTTCAGCTCCTAACTCTCCTTCCCTCGATCTGAGATATTGCAACAAGTACAATATCTCAGCAAGCAATGCTTGGTAGGGGATTCAAGAAACATAATAATTGACAATGTAATTCCAATCCTTCATAATCTTGTTATCCTCAAACATACTCTTTATTTTGTAAGTTATGTATATCTATATACATACATACCCTTCATGGGTAAACCAATTAAATTTGTGAAAATAGTGAAATATCATTCCCAACTAAGCTGATCAATTCTCTTTATTTTGAGAATTTAGTATTACAGCTAATCTCATACTGGGAATTTCCCTTCTTGGGAAACATTGGTAATATACAATTACCTAGCATTTCATTATGCTATAACATAAGGCATTTCACTATGCCTGTTCCCATATGCATCATAGTGCAAAATAATCAGAAAGGTTGCTATGCTGCAGTCTGATCCGTACTAGCGCGCTCGGATAACTGCCCTGTTCACCACTGATACCACGGTGGAAAATATTATGTCACTGCCCGTATGGGGGGGCAAGACTTTCACAGTGGTGGCCTTCCCATAATTGCCACCACCCGACTTTTAGCCTCTCATTGGGCAAGATATCATCATATCATCAAATTTCAAGGAGCGGGTGGCCAAACCCTCATAACTCCTCTAACAATAGCATCCCCTAGGCTCATGCCTATTAAAACAAACTCACAAGCCTCCAAGCTTGTATGTAGAATAGATTCCATATATATCAAACCATACGTCTGTTTACTTAGGGCTGAAATATTTTCTAGTTCCCTATTCACTTATAGTTT
Organism: Warburgia ugandensis; assembly: GCA_035236585.1. Lineage (NCBI taxonomy): Eukaryota > Viridiplantae > Streptophyta > Magnoliopsida > Canellales > Canellaceae > Warburgia > Warburgia ugandensis. Next base: position 48,354,326 of record CP141131.1, on the reverse strand, counting down.
AGTCCTTAACCATCTTATAGGTGTTTGGTTGGATCATAAGGTTTTCAAGAGATATACTACAAGTATTATCATTACTCTTGTCAACATAAGATCATGAGTACAATCATGAATATCTCATGTAAATGCATTCATCAAATCCTCCTACCTTTAAGGATTGATCTCTTTTTCCCAATCTTCCATGATCTTGACCGATGTATGTAATCTGTACATCCATACATATTGTCAATATATAAATTATGAACAATCCTATTGATCACTAGATCTGATGTTTAGAATGATCTTTAGATCATTCATATCTAAGTATTTTTCTATCTCTAAGTCTTTGTATGTTCATCTCCTTGATCTTGATCTTTCATAGATCCTTTGATTGACAATCTACTCATGTTGATAAAGATCAAGGTCCTAGTTCTTCTATCAGCTAGTTCTTCTTTGATCTAAGTTCAGTTCTTGGATCATCCCTATGGAGGATGATCTTGGTTTTCTTCCTTGAATCACCTTTGATCAAGGGTTTGGATTATCTAATCTAATGAACTATAACAAGTATACTACTAAACATACATACTAAGTACAATATAGTGTTCTTATTCTTATTGTTCTTGATCATCCAAGATCTAATGGATCTTGTTTGATCATCCTTATCTTACTTACTGTTTTTATTAGGGTTAGGTAATTTACTAACCTTTTATGCTCTTATGATTATTATTCAACCAGTTAATGTGCATGGTTGAAGGTAGCTTATTCAAGCCTAAATCTAGACTGCTCCTCTTATTTCCAATTGGCTAAGGCTTACTAGTTGAATGGGTGAACACAAAGTGGTTACTTCAATCCTCATGTAAGGAGGCGTTTAGACCTCACAAACGTCAACAAAAGGTAGGGGAAGAGCGAGGCTCTATTAGATAACCCCCTTAACCACTATGTTCATCATTCACTAGAATGACCATAGCTCAACCTTTCATAAGGTTCCTATAAGCATGTTTACTCTAAGTACTCTTTCTAATGGATTTTAATTAAGTCCATGAATATTTATAATGTCATTCATGGGGTTTATTATTCTTTTCCTAATTTGGGCTAAGGATTTGATAATCCTTATATTGTCCTACTAACTATAGCCCTTACTAATTAAGTCCAAAGTACTTCATTCTTATTTGTGTCATGAAACTCTACTTTCTCATTAGAATACATTTTTTTATGTTTTATGCTCTTTATCTCATAACAAGTAAATCTACTACTAACATTCAACCATAGATGAATTATAAATTTAAAGCATAAAACTACCTAATTTAACATTCAATGAAAATGAGGCAAGGTACTTAAATTAAATCTAGCACCTTATGATAAGAATGAACACATATCATACTAAACTCTAAATGTTATACTAGTATGCTTTATAACATAATAACATAAAATGAAACTAATTATATTTACATTTTTAGAAACCTTTACTTATGATCCAACCATTTGATCTTAGATCTTTTCCTTTGATTAAGGACTTTAGTTATATTTAGAGAATTTTCTCTATTAAGGTCAAAAGATCACATTGATCTATTTTTATCATAATCCATCCATGATTTCCTTGGATTTCATCATATAAACATTTATTCTTTCCATCCCAAGGATCTGATCACACTTGATCTCATTGATCAAGTGGGTCCCTTTGTAATTTTTTGGGTTTTTCTACCATAAAGGGTAGATCCCTTAATATATCTCATATATATCCAATTTAAACATAGATATAACTTTATTTAAGTATTAGATCATTATTAAAACATGTTTCTAAGATCTGATCATCTCAGATCTTGAAAATCTATGTAATTGGAAACTTAATTCTTAAATACAGAAATTTTTTTATTGAATAACATGTCATTTTTATTATTCCATAAGAAAATAGAGGTTTCAAGCTTTCCATATCTTCTTTCCGATCTCAATTTGGAGTTCAGATGACTCTGCATTGATCCTGGAAGTTCACAGTCCTTCCTAGGGCCTAGACTTGATCTGGGGCCAAGGAAGGGACGGCCCAGATTAGTCGGGCGGAAAGACAGGCGGAACGAACCGAGCGGAACGAACCAGGGGTCGTCGGGCTCGTCCACTGGGAAGAAACGCCTAAGCGTGACTGCGGGACGTCCACAGACGCGGATGGGACGAGCGGAACGCCCGTCGTCCGCGCGCCCGCAAACCGGGCTGTCGCTGGGCGCGTCTGCTCGTCATTTCTATGGACGTGCCTTCTTTGCACTTGAGCCGACGCCCCACGCGTATCGCACGCACCGTTCCAACGGTGCGTCACGCGGGCATCTTGGGCGTCGTCTGATCTGAAGATCGGACAGTCCCTTCTGGACCGTCCAATCAATCCTCTTGCAATTGAGGGCCCAAAAGGTCTCTGATTTTGATGAAACTTCTACCCTAGGGGTTTTGGACCCTTTTGGATCGATTGGTACAGTCAGATTTCTCATCTGAGCACTCCATCATCCCTAATTAAGGGTTCTGTTGTTGACTTTATTTTTATCTTTTTATTACCAAAATTAATTACAGTAAAATAAAAATTCAATAAAAAAATACTAAAAATATATGAAAAGGATTTCCACTTACTTGATTGGAGAGAAAACCTGATTTATATGCCCAATTTAAAAAAATACCTTGTTGATGAAGATATAGCCTAAAATCCACCTTTCTTGCAAATACCGTTGTTAAAACCGTTGGATCTTGAAATTTCTTTGGGGGTTTTGTAGAATAGATGTGTTGGGATGTTTTGGACGGTGGAATTTATCAAATTAGATCAAGAACAGAGTGCCTAATTGAATTTAGGTCTCTTGTTCTAATCTAAAAAGAAAAACAAGTTGGAAAGAGATCTAGCTCTTGGAAATTTTGGGGTTTTGAGAGGGATTCTAGATCTAATTTTTCAAGGAGATTGAAGATAATTTTGTGGGGATTTTATGAGGATTTTTGGAAGATTTTTGGGGTTGTATTTATAGGCATTTTGGGTCTTTTTCCATGATTATAATATGTTATTTTTTTAATATAAAATGGCATGAAAGTCTTCAATGCTCCCATGCCTAACTTTTCTTCCCCATGACTAGCTGATCTTTGTTGACCCATGTTTCACATGGGCTGCTGATCAAATTGGTTGTTGGGGACGTGGTGGTCCCCATGTGGGCCCCATGTGGGTCCCACATGGTGTAAAAAGTCCATTTTGCCCTTTATGCATAAAACTTTGGGTTTTATTCCCATGATCTCGGATTTGAGTGTACTTAGTGGCGTTGGATTCGTATTTCTCAGTACATTCTAAATTTTGATGTTTCATATTTTGATTTTTGGAATATTTTGATTTTTGGGTAAAATTACTATTTTACCCCTTTTGTCCAAAAAATGAAAAACTTAAGGATTTCTAATCCGAATTCAAAATTTGTCGTGCTTACAGTCATTTTGAAGGGTTTCCTAAGTTTAATTTCAATTTTACATGTCTTATGATTTGATTATACTTTTATAAAAAGTATATTTTAAATAACCCTAATATTTCAGCCCGAAATATCTAAAACTCAAACTTTATTGATTTTTCTCAATCAATTTACAAAAATTGGGGTTATTACACTAATGGGGTACTTTTTATGCAAAATTGACTACTTATCATGTCTCAACATCCTCAATTAGCCTACGCTCATCCTATATACATGCTATTCTTTAGCTATCCAACACTTTAATCCTTAGAGCATGGATGACCTTATCGCAATCCTATAGAATTTTTCATTTAGTTTGAGAGGCATTTTCTGATCACACAGAACTCTAGAGGCACATTTCTATTTGTTCTAACCTACTTAGATTCTCTAGGTAACCTCCTTCTCAATTTGTTCAACGTCATGAATTATCAATCTTAAGTATCAGAAGTAGTCTTTTAAGGGGAATTCTTGGTTATCAATCTTTACTGGTGTTGCAATTCCACTCCTCTCCTTACTAAAGTTGCATTTCATATACTTTGTCTTAGTTTGGCTGATTTTAAATCCTTTAGATCCTAATGCATCTCTTCATAGCTCTAGCTTCGTGTTTACAGCCTCCTTTGTCTTAGCAATCAAAATTATATCATTTGCAAATATACCATGGGTTCTCCTATGGCCTCTCTACTAGTTGTCCTAATGTTTGTTACTACTCCCTCATACATATCCTTAATTATGTCTACATACACTATGAAACCCCTTTCTTGGCCAACACCCACCATATTAACTCTCTAGGGATCCTATCATAAAAATTTTCTAAGTCACAAAAGACCATGTGGAGGTCCTTCTCCTCTTCCTATATTTCCCTATCAATTCTCTATGTAAGAAAATAACTTTCATGATAGACCTCCCAAGCATGAAACTGAAGTGGTTCTTGGTTACACTTGTCTCATGTTGTAACCTCTTCTCAATGCCTCTTCCAAAATCTTTTATGGTATGGCTCATAAGTTTGATCCTCGATAATTAGTGCAACTCATGTCTCCTTTATTCTTATATATTGATTCAATAGAGCTCTTCCCCTATTCATCTAGCATTTTGTTCTATTCTACTAACTTATTAAACAATTTTGTCAACTAAACTACTCTAGTATCTCCCATAAAATTCCAAACCTCTATTGGTATACCTTTGAGACCCAGCACCTTTCCTAATTTCATCCATTAATGCCTCTTTCAATTTAGGTATTCTAATCCTATGGTATTCTCTAATGTCCAATGTTATTAGGGTTTACAATACTTTCAATCCATATATTCTCATGGTAATTGTCATTTAATAATTTTTTATAGTAACTTTCCTACCTTTGTTTTATCTCATAATCTTTTATTAATACCATTTTGTTATCACTTTTAATACACTTAATGTGTTCTAAGTCCCTACTCTTCTATTCTCTTACTTTTACAAGGTTAAATACATCTTTCTCACCTTCTCTTAATCCTAATCAATTATAGAGATCATCGCATGCCTTGAGTTTAGCCTCACTCACTACTTTCTTAGCAACATTTTTGGCATTCTTATATTGCTCAAAGTTTTCAATATTTTTGATCCTCTATTATGCTTTAAAACACGTTGTCCAATAACTTTTTGTGCTTTTTCACTCCACTACCAAGTTTATTTTATTGGTTACCTTTTACCTTTATATACTCCTAGGACATCTTTTGTCACTTTCTTAATTAACCTGTCCATACTAGTCCACATGGTGTTTACTTCTATTTCACTAATCCATTTTCCTTCTCCATCAACTTATTTGTAAATGACGTATCTTCTCTCCTTTTAAGTTCCACCAACTAGGTTTGGGACGCTTATTAAGTTCATTTCCTTTCTTCCATATTTTAATGTAAATATGCATAAGTATTAACCTATGTTGTGAGGTTAGACTTTCATTGGATATCACCTTACAATCCTCACATTGATCTTTTAGTATTTCTAAGTATAAAAATATCTATTTGGCTTTTAGATGGTCCATATTTAAAGGTCAATTAGTTTTTTATCCCTCTTGTTAAAGTATGTGTTTGCTATAGTTAGGTTATATGCTAAAGCAAAATAAAGGATAGCTTCCCCCATCTCATTTCTTTCTCTAATACCACACCCTCCATGTACCCAATCTTATCCTTCCTTTTCTTTTCCTACATGACCATTAAAGCCCACTCCTATAAATATCCCTTCTATATTAGGAATTTCTTTTGAGATTCCCTCAGTATCTTCCTAGAACTATCTCTTAATTCTATCTTCTAACCCTACTTGTGGTGCTATGCAATTAAAACATTTAGATTTTTCTCACTTAGAATAAGTTTTACTAGTATAATTCTATCACTGGCCTTGTTAACATCTAATATTTTATCATTTAATTTTTTAACTACTACTAATATTTTATCCTACATTTCATTGTATCTACTAACTCCAAACTCTTACATGTCAATGTGCCTATATTCCATGTGGAAATATGAATCTTATTCTCTTGATCTAGCCTATTTACCCATGCACTTTCTGAACTGTAGGGAGAACCCATGCCTAACTTCCCCTGCACCTGATTTCTGATGCAATATGTCACTTCCAAGGAAACACTTTAGCAGCCCTTGCCTATTTTCCACTACACCTAGGATTCATTATAAGTGTTGCCTCTCAGGGAATGCCTAGTAGCCCTTATCCATTTTCCACTACATCTACAATCTGATGTAGTGCATCACTTACAAGGAATTCCCTAGCCTGAGGGAATGTCAAAACCAATTCATGCATAGGACCTTTTAAGAGTTTTAATTGCTAGTTGGCACCTAATGTAAAACCCTCGTCCTCTATTAGAGCTTGAGATTGGCTATAGTAAAACCATATAGAACTAAAACCACACATGCAGTGTTAGGGTATGGAAACATATTAGAACAATTTTATATGTGCACAAAAATTTACTATCTTTAGTCAATCTATGCATCACTTGGAGACTAAAAAGTATATTTAGAAGAAACAAATTTCATATTTCAATACTCAAAACTCAAAAATTTGTAAAACTCATTGAAAACTTAGTAGTTGTAGATCCACCTACCTCTTTGATGATTTCATGAAGTTCTCTACATTTTCCTAGCTTTTAATGTTTATTCTCAGAGCAAAGATGGCGGGCGCCACTTTCTTTCTTCTCTTTTCTTTCTTTCTTTTTTTCTTTCTTTCTTTTCTATTTTCTTTCTTTCCTTGGTTGGATTTTATCTAGAGTTCTGGCAACCATAGGCAGCCTACACTCCATCATGTGGAGGAAACATAGGTTACTAAGTTGCTCGGGTGCCAAGTTAAGGCGCCTAGGTGTATGGGTCCCTATCTACTACAGAACGTTTAAACCAAATGAAAGGGGTGCCATTATCAATATCTACACTTAACGTGCCCATGATATAGGCCCCTAATGGTTGGATTTGTGAAAATTCTTTATCACTAAAATACTCTTTTATAACTATATCCCTCTATTGTTATCTCATCATTCAATTATTGTACTATCATTCAATTAATGGTAAAAGCAGTTACAAAATTTTGTGTTATGACACTATGACTTCTATGATTTCTGACTTACACATTCGACTCTCATTGTCACCTAATTCTTGGGAGAATCTCCATTTTCATTTTCACATATATGCCATGTATTTCTTCTATCATCCTTTAATGTTCATTACTCTCCTTTGATCATGTCTTATACATCCACATAATTCCAATCTTTGGATCAATTGCCAATCTTTTTCCATATTTCTAATTCAACATTAATTCTAAGATGTCTATAAATAATTTTCCATATTTTGTGCATTGAGAATTAAGCTTTGATGTATCTCCAAATAGTCTAAGATTTCTCATATAATGGATTGTCACAAGTGAAGCTATGTTTCTACACTTACAATATTTTAGACTTTAATCTTGTCACAACTTTCATCCTTTCAAAGCCATGTTTTAAGCTTCAATTCTCAACTTTTTAAGCCTTTCATTCATTCAAACATGATTGATCACTTCGCTTCCAGCCAATTGATTCAAGTAATGATGCATCATGTTTCTACATCTGCATTCTCTTGCTCTCAAGCACTAATTTCCAATATGTTTGGAGGAGAAAATCTAGTGGGATCAACTAAAGGTTGAAATGATGGTTCTTTTTTTCATGATGTGGTTTTTTTTTCAATTGTTTTGCTCCACATTTCTACCCCTTTCCATCCTCTTATCTTTGTACTTATAGAAAGGATTGTTGCATACCTCATTCCTGAAATAACATTTCATCCTCTAAAAAGCATCCACACCTTGCTTATTCCTTAAACACAAATTTTAATGTCCTATCCTTTGACACTGCAATAAACTTTGATTGTCTTGATATTATAATGCATAGCCTTACAAAGAGGATTAGAAGAGATTTTGTCAACTGATGAGATTAAAAGAATTGGAGAACAACATCAATTTTAGATGATTGTAAGGAAAAAGTGTTCATGAAACAAGTTTAGTGAAGGATTTCATTTACCATTTAGTATCAATAAGTAGTCAAACAAGATTGGGCCAACATAAGCATAACAAGCATTCCTAAAAGGCCATATTTGGCACACCTATGATCCTCAGAAAATTTGACCCAAACATATTCAACCACATTTATTTCACAGTTTTGAGCCTTACAAAGTGCAAATATTGAGAAAAAGGTGAGAGATGCACTATGTCATTTTCCAATTATTCACCCTTGGGACAAATGCCCAAACTATGCTTGACCTAATCCCTACACTAGGTTACATAGTGATATATATATATATAGAAATATTACATACATACCTCTATATTTATCAAGTTTAAGTATCAAAAATGACATAAACATCACTAATTAGAGTGAATTCTCTATTTTATAAGTCTAGGATACAAATGAAAAAAAATAATTACTACTATACCTCTAAAGGACCAAATTTAGAAACCAAGGTACACCATGGACCCACCTCCAAAAATGAAGTCCTAGATGTCTAGAATGATCATTGGGTCTCACTATGAAAGTCAAAGAAGTTATAAATCCCATGCACAACTCTTATTGAAATGAAGGTGAAAAGGTGGGAAACTCCCCATGCATGTATGCATACATTCTACAACCTTGGGAAGTTTATGATAAATTTTAGTTTATCTAAAATGGGATCATGTACAATGAAAGCATCTTAGAAATAAAAGAAGATTAGGACCCACATGAAGACTTATTGCTTACTTTCTCTTTCCTAAACCAAATGAAGACGATCACCCAATGATTGGACAGATTATCCATGCAAAGGTGGTGAAGTCTACTTGGTCCCAAGTGAAATACATTAATAAATCACTAAGGAATCAAGGCCATTCATTCTAGGGTACTTCAATCCAAATGTGGAAAGAAAATGAAGCACTAAGGAAGATCTTCATGACCTAATGGGATCCATTCAAGTAAGGGTAAGTAGAAAAGAAAGTTACAAACCCTAGCAACACTTCCCATGTTTAAAAGTCAACCCAAAACCTTAAGGAGAGGAAGATCTCAATCACCCATCCTCATTCAATGGTTCACCTTAACTTCAGGGTTTCTAAGACAAACACACACACCCATAGGGAAAATCACCTGCCTTGTACTTCCTAATTGCAAAATCCCCCAACATAAAGTCCACCTACTTTCCTTCTCTTTCCCATTCCTTCCCTAGTTATTCTCTTTCCTTCATTGTCCATTTCCTTTCCCATTCTTTCTCTTTCCATTCTATCTCTTTCTATCTTCCACTCCCACACTACCATATGGAAATCAAGTCTCCCCTCTTTATCTACTTTACAAAACCAACCACATTTCCTAAATTCTCTCCTAATCTTCTTCTCTACCTTTCCTCCTAAGAAATCTTCTTTCCTTTCTACCAAATATTCTTTCTCACCCACCTTGTCACTTTTCCATCCCATCTTCCAATCCTATCTAACCCCTAAGTTGAATTCCATGTTAAATCTAATTCTTAAATGCACTCCATGCTTCCCCCATCCCCTAGTTCCTTTCTTATAATCTAATATCCACTATTCATTAGTCCCTTCCCCCTTAGATCCTAGAATCCAGCCTTAGGGCTTTCACTCCTAAAACTATATAAATAAGAGTTTATTAATAATACTTATCTCTTACCTTTCCCTTGACTATTTAAATCTAGGAGAAAAAGAGGGAGAGAGATGAGCTTTGCCAAAGCTCTCACAAAATCAAAGTCAATCCATTGGAGAAGAGGTAATGAAGCTCTTCCATGCCCATTTCACTTTCTTTCTATCTTTCCTTCTTTCTCTTTCATCTTTGTCCTCATTCCCCCTTCTTTATTATCTATTATTTCATTGCATTACATACACACTCCATCACCTTTAGAATTACACATGCCACCTTCTCTTGTTCCTTTCCATCTTTATTTCTTTTCTTCTTTTGGATTTGGGAATCTAAGGTAAAGGAAGAACACCTTGTGCCCTTCTATGGAAACCAAGGTTAATTCTAATTCCTAAAACATGATTGTGAAACAATTTGGGCTTTTAACATGTTGGGTTAAGAATATGAGAAAAGCTTAGTGGTGTGTACTTTGGGGCAAATGTATGTGTATAGGCCCTTGCTCAGTGACATAATAAGAACATTGAAGTTCATGCCCAGAAAAGAACAAGAGGATGTGTAAATATAATGACTCCAATTTTGTAATATTGAAATTCCAAGTTTAGCAATGAAAAGTTCAGTTTTTAAAGAAAAGGGCATTTTAGTCATTTCACTATTCACCTTGATTGAACCCAGAAATTTGGTCCTAAAAATGGTTCCATTAGATGCGTTTTCGAAAAAGGAATCCAACGAGACCAAAATCACCTAAAACGGAGTTAAAATGAGCAAGATATGGCCCTTTGAAGTTTAGGGGCAAAACTGTAAATTTTACAAAAAGATTTAACCTGCAAAACACAGGGGCCCGTTTTGATACGGGCACCCCTTCATTTTCAACCTCTAGAGGGTCCTAGAACGGCGGTGATTGGAGGAGAAATCACCACCATTCTGGAGGTTTCTTCACTGCCATTCAAAGGCTGTGAGAGCCCCCTCTAGAACCCTCTCTTAGTTCTATAAATAGAGCTCTTGGGTGCCTCTAATGGCAGCCCAAAATGTTAGAGAAAACCGATCATGGAGCAGTAACCTAGAGGAGAAAATGTGGAGAGAAAATCAGCCATGAAGCAGGTACACCCAAAAACTCCCCAAACCCATCTCACCCATAGTCCTAGGCTCAGTTTCCCTAGGTTTTTGCATGAAAATCCATGGGGAATAGGCCTCTAGGGAGTCACCAAGGACCCTGGGACATCCCCAGGGCCGCACTGGTTCGACAGGGTCAAACCAGGGTGACCTGAGGATGACTCGGGTCCCTAACGAGCAGGACGATCCAATAGGAACGTCCCACATCGACCTGCGTCGACCCCCGTTTGAAAAACCAAACGGGCGCGTCCAGGCACGTGCCTGCAAAAGAGACCGTCGGGAGGAAAACTCAGCGCGTCTGCAGATGCGACCGCTGAGGCACACACCGCAGACGCATAGCGCACTAGCAGCGCATCATTTTTTGGTTCCTTAAGGAAGCCGGGGCGCACATCGCAGATGCGTAGCACCCTAGCATTCCGTCTTTTTATTTTTAAGACTCCTATGTATGTACGACACTAAAATGCTTATAACTTGAGATCTAGAGCTCCGATTGAGGCGCCGCAAAAGGCTTTGTGTCCGTGTCGACGACGCGGACACATCCAAACTATAAAATCCCTGATCAAGGCCCAATCAAAGGTGGCCATGACCCTTAGAATAGGATGGTGGTGCGTGGCCACTAGAACTTTAGAAAACTAAGGATACCAAGGCCCAATTAGGACCTTAGGACACCCATAGGCATAGGGATGGACCTCTAATGCCTAAGTAATAAGACCAATTACTCTAAAACCCATAATCAGGAGCGTCCGAGGACAAGAGGGTTAGCACGACCTAGCCAGGTAGGTGCTCTATCACTATTAGATTCTTTTAAAAGAACTATTATTGTTTTGAGAACATATGTTTTAAATATATGACTTGATTTGCATGACTTAATTCAGCATGCATGATAAATGCTTTGTACATAGCCATGTTTTGTAAATGATTGCATATACATTATGCACATATGTGTTTTGCAAACAAGTGCATATATTGCATGATTTAAGTACTTGCAAAGATTGCATGTCCTTGAGGGTTTCCAAAAGATGCTGGAGTGCCAAGGGCCAGGCAGTTGTGAGGGACCCAAAGAGGACAGGTTTTAAAAGGAGGTTTTGGCTTATTAAATCTTATGTGATTTGAGCAAGTTAGCCCGTGGGAGCTATGCCGAGGGGTCTGGGTTGGCCACCCGGCCTCTACCACTAATAGGTGGATGGGTACCACGCCCAAAAAGAGGCAAGTCCCTACGTCGACTGCATATGGTACAGGGGGCTACCACTGGTGTCACGGCACTGGGTCGACGTGTCATAGGCCCCGTGGAGGCTATGACCGAGTGTCCTCAGGTCATGGGCATAGTGGACCCTATGGTTTGATGATTTATGTGCATTTCATATAGCATGATATGAGGTTGGTTGATCATACCATGCTAGAGATCCATGAGTTGGACTCCATGAAGCATCTATTGCATATCATGATGTTATCATATATATATGCTACTTTCAATTTTGGATTATGTGATCTTTTAAGTCATTAGTATTTCAGTTTGATAATAGATTCTTATACTAACATTGAACTCGAATATTCAAACATACACATGTTTTGAATGAGCATATGATTTTAAAACATCTCATGCATTATAAAACTAGTAGTGATAGACTCCTATTGAGTATAATATATACTCACCCAATCCTCAACATTTTTCAAATACAAAAAATACTTAAGGGCAAGGAACATTTGTACTAGTAGACACAGACTAAGTACAACTAAGTAAACCCCTATCTTATCTTTCAATGTTACTTGATTGTAGTTACTCTCTAATAGCTAGGGCCGTGACTAACACTTTCTTGGGAATAATATTGATTTAAACTTTGCCATGGCTAAATAAATTGAGAATGTGTTTTGACACTCGAGGTTTTTATGAAAGATTGTTTTCCAAAAGTAAAAGATTTTCATGCATCTCATACTTATAAAACATGAGATCTCACCTTTTTTATCAAAATTGCATCATATAAAAACCCGGGTCGTGACAGTAAAGAGCCTTGTGAGTGACAGAATAAAGGACTCATATAGTGGCCACTTTAAGGAAGTCTATTTTGTTGCTTTTTTCTAATTATTAGTTTCATTCATTGTAATAATAATGAAGTTTAGTAATGACATTGTCTCTTCCATTCCTTAATTAGTTTTAGTTTAGTTTTCTTTGCTTTCTTTTTGTTATTTTTCTTTGTTTTAGTTTAAGTTGTCTTCTTTCTTTTATTTTGTGGCTTAGGTTTACTTGCTTTGATTTAGTTTAGAATGCTTTAGTTTACAATTCTTTACTTTCTTTCCTTGTTTACTAGTTTAGAGTAAAGCAACGTAGCTCTTAATTACGTCCTTTTATTAAAAGAGTCCTTGTGGGATTGACCTGCATTTGCTAATTCTATACGTTAATAGAACCATGCACTTGTGGTAATTATTAAGTCACAACAAGTTTTTGGCACCGATATGGGAGACATGCAATGGAGTTTGATTAAAATATAAGTTTTCTTTACCCTACCACTAGTCTTAATCTCTGGATTGCATATAGAATAGTTGCATTTTCTTTTACATACTTTCCTTATTTCTAAAAGAATTTGATACTTTCTTTTTATTTGTGTAGGAAGTTGGAGGAGAATAAAGACTTGGAAGAAGATCTTAGGATAGTTTCTAAATTTTTTATTTGAGTGGATTGTATGAGGACATGCTAGTAATTTTCTTACACTATGAATTATTTAAATTTAAATTAAAAGGTTGTAATAATAGAGGTCAAAGGTGGGCCATCTTAACCTGAAAGAGGGGGTGGCATGTACATGGATCCACTCTTGTATGAGAAGATTATTTTCAAGACCCCACTATGAGTCTATTCTTTCTTTGATTCCATTTCTTTAATTCAGTTGCATAAGTAGTTAATCTTGCATTTAGATGGCAGTGTAGAGCGTGTTGTGTATTTTAATTTAACTCGTAAGCACATGAATCATCTGGAATATAGCCCATTAGTGAGGTTGATCCCATGAGGAGTTACACAAATGTGATGCTAGTGATCCCTACTTTAGACTATCTAACCTAGCCAAAATTCAAGATATTTTTAACACATGGACAGGAAAATTATGCAAGAATTAGAAATGTGATAAAATTGGAAAGTGTCTTAAAGCATGCACTTTCTAAAAATAAAACTTTCCTAATTGAAAAATTTTTTTAAATGAAAATTAGTAACTTTCCTAAATTAACATTCCTAAGCATGAAACTAAGTAACTAACCTAAGAAAGCAAGCATTAAACAATTACTTTCCTAATCATGCAAGTTCCAAATAAAAGCAATTAAACTCATGGATTGGGAAACTAAACAATAGCATGCAAACAACTAAACAACATCAACTTAACTAACTACTTTCCTATCATGAATGAAAGGCAACAACTTGGGTCTAATTAATCAACAAATTCCATAAAACCATCCTTGATTGAATAAACAATGAAATTAAGGAATTATGAACGAACAATAAAATTGACAATCTTATTCAAACTTCATCCTTAAGACCTTCAAAACCATGCATTCCATTTTTTTATTGGACATATGGTTCCTTAGGTCTTTTGATTGCATTATTTGAGATTTCAACACAAAGTAACACTTATTCAATCTATCCTCAACATGCAACAAGTAAGAAATAATCATGCATATCATCAACCAAATATTATTCCATTAACCATCCAAAATGCACATACAATTGATTACATGAAGAGTGCATTCCATTTTTTATGAGAACACACCACTCTTTCTCTCAACTTAAACCCAAAAGCAAAAGTTAACAATGATTTTTCCTTTAACAAGTTAAAATCCAAGGGAAACTCTTATAGCATACAAGACAACAACCAATGGAAACTAAAGAAAATAATGGTGGAATCCAATGGAAACTAAAAGGCAATGAAAGGGAAAGACTAGATTCAAGATGACTTCTTGTAACAACCCTCCATTTTATTATAATTAAAAAGCAAAGTTGAGTGCAAAACTTGAATATTTCTTTTGAATTTGACTTTGAAACCTAAAAAATCAGAATGTACGTGATGAGAGCTTTTCGTCGACACTAATTTCACGTGAAACAGAGTTCAAAGGTGAGAGAACCAAAAATTTTACTATATTATAGAGGGGACCAAATTGATAATAGCACCCCCCTCTCAACTGATGTGTCCCATGCAATGAACGACTAGGGGGAGCTCAATGCATGGAGCTCTACCCTTGGCCATCTGTCATGTAGGGAAGGAGCCAGGGAAGTCCACCACCTCCCCTCTTCCCCGATTTCCCATCTTCCATCTCTCCCTCCATCTCTCTCTCATCGCACCCTCCTTTCACATCAGGTTTCTTCTCCATGCAGTTCCCTTCCCCCTTCGTCAACACCGTTTCCTCCCACTCCTACGACTGTTACCAATCAATGTAAGGAAACACTGCACCCAATCTCTTCCTTCCTCTTTACTCTCTTTTCTCTCTTCTCTCTCACTCTATCTTTCCCTTCATCATTCCTCCCATTGCTGGCAATGATTGAAAAATGAGTGGGGTTTTCTGTTAGTTTTTCCCTTATTTTTGACAATAAATGGTGATGGAATCACTCCAAATTTCACAAGATTGAGGGGAAAAACATGATCTACAAAACCCATGTTTTTTTGGTGAAAAAATGGAATTTTTGACACTAACGTTCACCAACGATGACAGTTTTTTGGTCATCTTCTCTGGTGACAGTGACTAGATTTTGGCGTCAACGACGACCATTTTTCGATCATCTTCTCCTGTAATGGTGACCAGATTCTGGCACTGGTGACCACCTCTTGATGAGAAAACTTTGGGGAAAATTATATGAATGGAATCTTGGCTGAGTGAATTTTGCATCTGTGTCAATGAAAGTTCTATTGGAGATCATTTGGCCATTGAATTTTTTATCACAACACAGTGCATGATCAGCACTAGATCTACAAATCTAACTATTGAAAAGACAATTAGATAGTAGATCTTTGAATCTGATTACATGTAGAGGACAATGTGGATTGAAAACAATGAATAAAAAGCTATTAAATGTACAAATGTTGATCGGACTGCTACTTTGTAGATCAAACCATTCTAGTGCTTAGATCTGTGTAATTTAGGCTTAGAACATCATATCTGACTAATTGATGTGTGAAATTAAACTCCCCAACACTCAAAGATATATGATATGAGGTTAAATGGTAGATCAAGGATAATCTGACTGTTCAAATTAGAATATTAATGAATGAATCCATAATCAAGAGACTAAATTATGATATTTATTTCATATTTCTTATATTGATTCATGGTTGATTATAAAAGCCCTGATCCTCACTTTCTGATTTGTCAAGCAACATCTAAATTGACTAGCAATTGATTTTGGTGAATCTAAAACATCAGGTTGCGGTGGGTAAATTCTAAGATTGCTAAGTTTTCATATTTATTTGACTTATGCACTGATTTGATATGTACATGTAATTACTACATATAATTGTAGTTGATTATTATCTTTGAGATTTAAGTAGCATCCTCATGACTTGAATTCTACGGAAATTTGTGAATTACTCATGGATGAAATTGTTAGGAGATAGTCTCCATTCTTATATAGATATAAAATCATGATTATCAGGTGATACGACTTACGTGCATTAAATGTGCATTGTACTATAAATAGGCGAAACTCTATCAAATTTTCATTAAGAATAAAAGGATTTCATTATTATATTAGAAAACATGAAATGCCCATTATGGGTAATTGTCTTGACTAAATCTTATGCATCATTTATATTTGAGATCTATTGGTATTTAAATGAAAAATATGTATTTTAAAAACCATGATCAGGATTTGATTTTCTAATCAGTGACTAATATGTCACTGAGGGTACAATGGTACCTAGATTTTCATGCATTGATTTGCTGAGGATTTGTTTTAAACAGGCACTTTTTGCCTGGTGCACACTATGATAAGAAGGTTATAGGGATAGCCACCCACCTTTCAATGGTTGATTGGTGTCAGCTTTTGAGCATGCAGTTGGTGTCAGCTTTTGAGAAGTGATAAGTCTCATGTAGTTGGTGTCAGCTTTTGAGCATGCAATATCCCACTATTAGGTAGTTGCTGCAACATAGTGGTCCATGTATGTGACACCCCGGGTTTTTCACAACAATATAACAGTACTTTATAAAAATAGTCAGGATCCCTATTTTAAAACTTTGATTTTTAAAGTGATAAAAAAAAATCGAATAAAAGAATTTATTTCAAAATCTCGGGAGTCATACAACTACAAAACAATGGATTTAATGGTTAAATGAAATCCCATTTTTACCAAAAATTTGACAATCTCCTCTGTATTTTGGACCATTGTACATAACTCATGTAATACAAATCACCTAATAAACACAATACATGACACAACAATTGGGAGACTCAGTCTCCACTCTCATCCACCCAAATCAAATATGATTTTCAATAAAAATGTGTATCCAACAATAGATAAGAAAATCAAGTCATGACAAAATATCCAGGGTTTGTCCATACAGCCATCACATCCAACATGAATTCATATCCTCACATCCAGCTCACAATGCAATTATAATGATGTATAGTTCATAAACAATAACCAAAGTGAAGTCTTGAACAATCCTTGTCATCTCTAAAATTGCCCTCAACAGTCCATTGAAAGCTATCCGCACTTCTGTTTGCTCTATTAGTGTTTCAACCTATTGCTCTCTGTATTTGAGGCATTGCAAACAAAGCAATGCCTCAGCAAGCTATACTTGTGTAGGTAATCACGTTCAATAAGAAAGTACAGTGAAATCATGTGGCATGAAATATCAATGTCAAGGCAAATCTCATAAGGTAAAACATGTACAAGGCACATCAAATCCTTAAATGTCCATAATGAATAACACATGAAAATTATAAGTCTGAACAAATCAATATCAAGTCAAACTAGCATGGCATGTAAGGCATGAGCAAAACATGGATATGCATCCATTAAAAGCAATAAGAATCTGTGTCCAAATTATAATATGAATGCATGTGATGATAAATAAGACACAGTACAAAAACAAGCCCTAAGAGTGTTCCACGACACTCAATCACTGATAATGAGTACTCATACCAATCCCTGGCTCCCTCCCATGCAACTCACATTAGCCATCGGAGTCACTCATGGCCTAGGCTTGGTCTACCCTAGTTCACCCAACAAATAAATACCACACAAGCATACAGAATAAGAGTATGGGCTATTATGCTATAGTGGCAACCACTCTAGGGTCTCAACCACTACGTCTCCCCGTCGACACCTGAACGGGAGACTCCTTTCGTCTCGCATGGGAGAAGATGGGCTCATAGGGTGGACTACCCACGATCCCACCCTTATGGACATACCTCTGTCTCGCGTAGGAGAAGACAGGCTTGTAGTATGGATTACCCATGATACTACCCCTACAGACAATACTGGTGTCTAATCAGAATCATCATAAAGTTAGAGGACGGGTGGCCAATCCTACAACCCTCCTAGCATAGTACCCATCGGGCAGAAGCACCCATCATAAATCATAAATAATGAATTTAGAATCAAAATCCATGCATCATCATTCTTGATGAAAGAAAATCGAGAGAGTGACTCAATATATCAACATCATGCATCGAATACCAATGTATAATATCCTCAAAATCCAAATCGATGCAACATAAAATGTATTAAGAAGCAGTTTATAAATTACGCATAAAGGGAGTAGCAAACATGTTGGCAATACACCCTAAAAATTAATCTCATGCAAACATCATAGGGCATAAAGTCCATACTTCAAGTTCTCAAATAATGCATCATGATTTAAGAAATCATGGAAAAATCTCAAATGTAATCACCTACCTCAGACGAAGTACCACTCATCTATACCTCTCAAACAGTCAAACCCGACTGCAGTGCGGTCCACCACAAATCCATTTACCTGGATACATATCATATCCAATTATACTCAAAATCTAATTTATGTAACTTGAATTTCCAAATACACAACATTATACTTTTGCATTCATTACATTGCATTCAAGACAATCCAATGATTCCCAGGCCTGAAATCTCAAGGTGGGGCCCACCTTAACTGGCTAATAATTCAAATCATACTTAATTGAGCCTACTAATAGCCTTAGTTCTTCTGCTTAATTATTTCAATGCATATTTAGAGCTATTAGGCTCAGATCACATCAATTACAGATAATTTATCATTTAAATCAATTAATCAGCATTATTATATGAATTTCATTCTCAATCATACCTAATTATCATCACACCAAATGACTAAGACAATAATATTACTTGAACAAGTCAATATGAATAACCTCCAGCTATCTACTTGGTCAGATTGTCCACCGATCGTCTCGATTGTGCCTAATCATTAAATATTCACACTGATCTCATCAAAGATCCTCACTTGATTGCCTCAGAACAAATAACAACTTAGTAATTCTAGTCAATTAATTCAATAAAGAATTTTAAAAGGTTCGAATCATCAAATTGGATCTAATTTCATACCCTGATCATTAGTTGATCTCAGCCGTTGATCACGATTAGTTAAATCATCTCCATAAACACTTCAAATCTAAAATTCTTATACAGATCCATAATCTACTCTTCATGAGAATCACTACAGACTAGTTGGATCAGAAAGACGAAGTCAGTTCATCACAGATCACACGATCTAACCTTTGTTCAAGGGTTTGGTTAAATCAATGGTTAGATCTTCCTTGATCTAAAAATGGGAAGATGGGTTTCATTCCCTGCATTTCCAGGATCACGTGGGTACTCTTGGATCTCCTAGATTCCTCCTAGATTGATTAGAATCATGCTTCAAAGTTCAAGGGATAAAAGGGTCACTGGGTCAACTTAGACCCTTACAAAATGAGTCAGGAGCAGGTTGACTCAGCAAGTCAACCTTGCCCTGGCTCGTTAGAACCGAGAAAAATAGAGGAAGAGGAGAAATGGTGGCCGGCATTGATTATGGGGGTGTCACTGGCCGATCCCAACTGTAAGGGCAAGAACAAGGGGGGAGAGGGTCCTAGCTTGCCGACCCTCCCATGGGCTGGCTGAGCTGGTGCTGGAAAAGTAGAGGAGAAAGGGGGTAAATGGGTAAAGAGGGAAGATGAGGGCAGCTTGTGCAGCCAACCTGTGTGCACTGGTGTGCTGGGCTGGCTGTGCTATGACACTGTGTGATCGAAAGGGAAAGAGGAGAGGGAGGAGTGAGCCGTCCGGCCAGCCCGTGTGGGCTCAGGCGTACCCAACTAGCCAAGCGGCTGCAACCCAACAAAGAGGGCAAAGAGGGAAGAGGAGAGAGGGATATGGGGGATTCTGACCAGACGCCTGAGTAAAACCTAATCCAGGTTTTCAATCAATGCTGGAGAGAGGTATCTACTAGAAAAAGGGAAACAAACGAGGGAGTTGCCGAAGAAGGAGGGACAGAGGAGGGTTTCCTCAGGGTGCCTACACAAGCAACCCACTTGCACTAAAGAAAGGGAGACCTCCTGAAGGAGGGGACTGTGTGCATCGGTAATGGCTATCAGGCCCATTTGGTCTAAGCCCGAAGGAAATGAGGAGAGGGAGGGGGAGATCGGAGGAGGGGAGGGTTTTTGGTCGCCCGGTTTCTTGGCAACCCCCCTCTTTTCCCCATTTCAGGCATACAATGCAAGGGAGGTGGAGTAGTGACATGTGGCTACTGGTAGTCCATGTTTCACGCTCATTTCGCATGTGGCATTGCCTTGCATTCCATAAAATGACAAAATAGCGGGTAGCATTATCAATTTTAACCCCTTGAATTTGTATAATTTTTGGATTTTTCCACCCCGATCTTCGTTTTGCCCTCAATTAGTGTCATTGAAATCCTATCAATGCATATGTTCCAAATTTGATAATCCCAAGTCCAAATTTTTATCCAATAAGAAGGTCATCTTCATAGAACTCAATTTCCATGAAATTAACTTCTAATTTCATCTCTTTTAAAAATTATAATATAATATATAGAAAATGACCCAAAATTGAAGGTCATTACATTCTTCCCTCCTTATAGGAATTTCATCCACGAAATTCATTTCATGTTATTCTACAAACAATTCTAAAAACATCCCCATATCACAAAATAACAATTTCATACCATATCATCCCCTCAGATAGCAACTCATATATATAAACAAATGCATATTTCGAACTTCCTTAGATTAAGTAACTCATGTTATGGTTAGAACTCATCCTAACCACATATAACGCCCTTATCATAACTATCTATATAATCCAATTAGCATAATTACACTCTCATCTGAGAGCTAATATAAGTAAATTACCGTAACAATACAACCAAAGCATCTCGGCTCATATATACACAATTCTATTTCAGGTCTATACAAGAGCACATTGCCTCACCACTAAGCAATGTATATCAGCTAAATCATGTTATAACAACTCATAAGTAGGCAACATATGTCAGTCAAAACTTAAGCATATCTGCTCATCAACAGGGAATCCATGTAAAGTAAGAGCGACCATATCAACTCACTAATAGACAATCATATGCCAATCAAAATCTGAGCATACCCGCTCACTAGCAAGCAATCATATGCCAATCAAAATCAGATCCACATCACAATCATACTATGAGTACCTAGAAGCCTACCACCTAAAAGCTCACCAGCTAGAAGCCTGCTAGTGCCTCTTGCACCTGCCATCATCGGTGGCCCTCATCGACTACTCACAAGTATATGCCATAATCTAGAACCTTATTACGCATAAGAAAATGCTTTCATTCTAACATACTTTACTATCACACTTCTCACCTTCATGAGAAATTAAGCTCATAACGTAATATAAACAATATCCATGTCACTGCTATCCTAGAAAACTCAATTATCCGATGATAACAATTCACTAGAATAAGGAGACTACCAACCTTAGTCAATAGTTTGGCTAATTCCAGTTCATCACAGTCTCGATAAATAGTCTCTCTATCAACAGAGAATATCACAATCAAGGAAATTCATCTTCTTGGCCATAATTCATACTCACATGCATTTATAGCAAAAGATGAGTCCTTCAAATATTTAGAATAATGCACAAAGATTTCTTGTGCTGTTTCAAGTCATGGAATACACAAAAACATCATCCACCACATAATCATAACTCATCCCAATAACTTTTAGAAATTCAGCTCCTCATATCCATACATATTGTCAGTGTACCAATTTTATCAATTAGTATCACCCATGACTTGTAATAATCATAACAAGGTCTAAAATTTTCTTACGAACATCTTAGTCACAATCCTCACATTAATATCCACCCATACCATGTAGTATCCAAAGTTCCACCACATAATCATAACTCATCCCAATAACTTTCAGAAATTCAGCTCCTCATATCCAGACATATTGTCAATGTACCAATTTTATCAATTAGTATCACCCATGACTTGTAATAATCATAACAAGGTCTAAAATTTTCTTACGAACATCTTCATCACAATCCTCACATTAATATCCACCCATACCATGCAGCATCCAAAGTTGATCATATAGATCATCTATAAGTGATGGAGAATATCAATTCTCCACTGTGGTGCTATCAAACAATTAATAATCAGTACATACCAATAAGGATCTATTTCTCTTCTCATAAAGAGGATTAATGCACCCATTGTTGACCCACCAAGTCTGATAAACCTCATAAAAAACTACCATAGCTAAAACCCATCCAGCTCAGCTGTGGCCATCCCATATGGCACCTTAAAAAGTGACACTATGTCTGATGCCAAATCAATATTAATATGAAAAATCAATCTCTCGCAGTGTAAAATTGTAAAACCTTCTCAGAAAGGATTATGAATTCTCGTACAGCATAGGTGTGCTCAATCTGTGGTTGCTCTCTATCATCCACTGTCACATTGACAAGGAGGACTTGACATCTCAGGAAAGCACTACACTGCCTTCGAGGAAAAAATAACACAAACTTCAGTGATGCTCTTCGTAAACAAAAATGAGGTCACTGATTGTCTAAGTATGCTAAAAGTGATCTTTTCTTCACTAGAATCAACTATCCCCCAATAAATAGAATCCATTCCAATGATGGTATCATGATTAATCATATCAAGTAGGATTAGCTCAATATCCATCCTCTCACTCATCATCACTGTCATGACATCCAATTTAGAGACTGTCATATATATACAAGCGTATTCATCAAGGTGCAAGTATATAAAGTACAAAATGATTTAATCTTAGATCAAGGAGGATTCTAACATAGTCACCGGCAACCAGAACATATTTTCCACCATTTGGTTTGAAGCTTGTGCTTGCCTCCAAGTAATGAGAAAATTTATCAATGATAATGTGGGGCCATCTTTGCCCTGTATCTAGTGTTAGTCTATCTGACTCATTGTCCAATGGGACGGTCTCTAAAGTAATGTCCTAACTCTTCACAATCAAAACATTTAAAGGATTGCCACTATGATGGCGGTTATTGATGTTATTACCAATACAATTGTGGTCTACTAACTATAGGAAATAATTGTCCAAGTGTTTGTTCGTATAACTAGTACACCTTATCTCATCCATATTCCAACACTGCGTGATCAAATGTTGTTAGCTCAATGGCCTCTGGAGTTGTGTCAATGAAAGGTCTCTTGCCCTTACTAGGCTGACTCGAACTACCCATGTTTGAGTTTCTACTATCAGCCTTGGTCTTAAGAGGATCCCTCTTTACATAGAGGTTATGTCTACAAGATCGCTACCAACGTAGAATGCAACACAATCACTTGATCCCTCAATACAGGTATCAACATATAACCATCCATCCTCGGTCTCCTTCTTCATGGTGAAGGAGCTGGGGCAAGTCTCCTCAACTAAGTATATTGGTTCAATATTGTTGAACTGTCTAATTCTTCACTTTAAGTGGAAAACTCTCTTAGTTTGTAAAAATACTAGTTGTCACAGACCTTCCCAATGAAAATAAATTTTTATAGAAATGGAATTTGGAGTGGAAGCATGAATATTTGGAATGTACTCATTGATATGAATCCAACAACACTAAGTTTGCTAAAATCAGAGGTTGGACGAATAAATGATAATTTTCTTACAAAAGGTATTTCTATAATTTCATTAAGTGGACCCCACTTATAGTTGAAATGTGATAGTTAATGGAATTGAAAAATATCATTAACTGGTATCATGGTATTTAAAGTAGTAAAACATCATGATTAACAATTAATATAAACTAATTTAAAAAGAAAAAGAAATAATTTATAATAAGTAAACAGAGGAGGCTATATTGATATTGGCACCACCCCTTTTTGTGACTTTCCAAAAGAAGAACAGATCATATGATCTATCCTCCAGTTGTGAAACCTGACATTGACAACCCCAAGTGAATGCAAAAACCCAAGCCCTTCTCCTCCACGTCGCACAATCTCTCTCGACCGGTGATCGAACCAAGGTCGGACTGCTAGCTATCACTCCTTTCTCTTTCCCTCTTTCTTCATTCTCCTCTTTCCGATGTAGCCTAATCCAGTCGACCATGCAAATGTCCTCTCTCTCCTTTGGTTACTCTAGTTTGCCTCAGCACTTTCCTAGTGCATTGCTCCTATAGTTTTTGAAGAAGAAGAGGTGTTACATAGGCGAAACCAACTTGCTCTCCAAAAAGAATAGCAAAGGATGAAGCCTTTGTTGCGACTTTGTGGATACTCATATTCCCAACAAGAACCAGAACTAGAACAGCCCAAAATAGTGACAAATTCAACATCAATTAACAAAGAATCCTAAGTTTGTCTTCACTTCTTGCTTAGGGAATCAAACATCCAAGAAGAAGGTAATGTCTTTTCTATGGCCATCCAATCATTCTTACCTCCAATTTCTCTTGCAATGCATAGAACACAAAAAAAATCCCTACCCAAGGTAGAACTCTACACGCCCATATACTCAAAATTGGTCTTCAATCGGACACTTTCCTTGCCAACAGCCTCGTTAACATGTACGCCAAATGCGGCTCCTTACTAGATGCCACACTCCAGTTCGAAGAAATTTACAATCAGGATATAATATCTTGGAATTACCTTATCAATAGTTGTTCCCAACTCGATGCATGAAATGGTTTGACTTTTGTATTGCAACTATTTCGATGAATGATATCTCACCAAGTTCTTCCTAATCCATTCACCTTCGCAGGCGCTTTTAAATCTGCCACTAATTTATCAAACCCTTTCCAAGGTCAGCAAGCTCATTTGGTTGCTATCAAGACTACCAATTGCTTGGATGGTTTTGGTGCAAGCTTAGATGATGCACTTCTAATGTTTGATTTGTTAAGAGATAAGGACTCAATCACATGGTCAGCTATTTTTTGTGGATATGTGCAAAATGATAATGCTAATCAAGCATTGAGGTTGTTAATGGAGATGCATTTTGCAGGGATCAGGTCTAGTGAGTTCACAATTGTTGGGGTACTTAATGCCTGTAGTAATTTGATGGCGCTTAAAGAAGGAAAGCAAATTCATGATCATCTATTGAAATTGGGATTTGAATCTCAAATCTTTGTCAAGTCTGCAATGGTTGATATGTATTTGAATTGTGGTAGTCTTGATGATGCATGGAGAGGATTTGATCAGCTACAAGACCTTGATATTGTGTTATGGTCATCGATGATCAATGGGTATGTGCAAAATGGAGAGAATGAAGAAGCTTTAAACTTATAAGGTAGAATGGAGAGTGAGGTTCTTTTGCCTAATGAGGTAACAATGGCTAGTATTCTTAGAGCTTGTTCTAACCTTGCAGCTCTGGAATAAGGGAGGCAAATCCATGCCCGTGTGGTCAAATGTGGACTTAGTTTAGAAGTCTAGGTCGGTAGTGCTCTAACAACTATGTATACAAAGTGTGGGAACCTCAATGACAGCAGCACCATAGTTAGAAGAATTGCCGCTCCAACGAAACCCATAGTCAAAAATCCTCACAAACGGGACATGACGTATGAAGAGAAGCATAGACTTAGCACAAATCTTCTAAATACTCCTTAGTCAGCATGATGATGAGATTGAGGTGGACATTGATAGCTTTGATGTTGAGACACTATGTGACTTGATAGGTTTGTGAAAAATTACAAGAAGAGTTTGAGCAAGAACAAGAGGAAGGTCGAGCTTGCAATTCAAGCATCAAAGATAGTTACAATTGCTGCTGAGGCACCAAAAGGAAGCAAACAAGATGAGAAGAATGTGTCTTCCTCATCACCTGTTCAAGGAGAAAAACATGGTGATAATGCAAGTCGATCAGCTAGTGGGAAATGGATGAACTCACCACACGAGGTAGGTGGAGAATTAAGAAAGTATGTCTTGATAGTAAGATGCATGTTTTTTGTTTAAACATGATCTTATTCTTATGAAAGACATTATATCATTTAAATTTGTACATTTCATATGATATATGATGATGAAAAATGTTTACTTGTGAATGATGAAAATTTGTGGTTTAAAATGCTACATGAATGACATGCTTATAATTAAAGCCTACTAAATGGTATTAAAGGATACACACGATCTATTCTTAAAAATATCATAGCTGTCATTGTGATAAAAAGACATTTATGGTACATGGGTACCATTACATCATATGTGATGTATGAGTCAAGGATTTTACATTACATCCTTGGTGGGCGATCACCTAATAGGTGAGGATGTTATGATTATGATGAGATATTTTATATATATATATATATATATATATTATGGACAGGCAAGACACCTCTATATTATTATTCTACATCCAAGCATGGTGGGCTGAGAGTTTTGTTTTAGACAGGCATAGGCCTAGGGATGCTATGTTAGTAGAGTAGTAAGGTTTGGCCACTAGCTCTCCGAAATGTGATATATATGATGATACCGTGCCCAAAGAGGCAAAATGTCGGGTGAGGCAATATGGGAAGGCCACCACTGTGACGGTCTATCTACCCATATAGACATAATGTAGATGATTTTCCACACTTGGTATCCAGAGAGTATGAAAGCAGTTATATGAGCGCGCTGGTACAGATCAAACTGCAGCATAGTAGTCCTTGTATTTGATGCACTATAGTGCATGTATGATGGCATGATGAAATGATGGCATGATGAGATGCCCATTATTATGATGGCATGATGAGATGCCCATTATGATGATGGCATGATGAGATGCCTTTTATGATGTTACCAGCAATGGCTGGAGTTTTATAAACCCCATGTGGTAAGGGGTATATGTATGAGACCCAGTATAGTCTAGGAATGTAGGTTATAAAACATATGGACTAAGTTCATAATTTTGTATGGTTTTTAATTATTTTAATATATATGATATAGTTCTATATGTATATGTTGGAGGGCATAGTTTCATAATAGTTTTCGTATGGGGAAGAAAATGGGTAGATATATTATGCAAAGTATGGTTCATAAAATTGGAGTATGGTATCATATGAAAAATGATAATGATAATTATTTAAAATACCAATGAATTATATATATTAAATATATCATGTAAAGTGTAATATCTAAATTGTGATTATTATATTCATATGAAAAAGAAGATTTATAAATAGCTATTTTATCAATGACTTGCAAATAATTGAATTATTAATGAAATTATTGAATTATGAACTATGTTGTAAACTTCATCCCATATAAGCATCATAATGAAATTGATGTAAAATTCTTAATTCATATGTAATTAACATGTTTTCGTATCTCTTCCCTACCAAGCATAGCTTGCTGAGATATTGTAAATATCTTTTGTTTACAATATCTCAGTTACACACATACATGAGAAGACATACACAAGCAAGAGGAGTTCAACAGCCACACTTCTGTCCTCAGGTATATATTTTGTTAAAGATTTTGTATTATGTAGTTAGTTATTTAGATTATGTTGATTGGACATTTAGTATAATGATTATAGGGGCTGTGTATGTGAACCACTAGATTGGTCCTGTTGTTTTATAAAATGAATGTCTATCTTTTATAAAAACTATATTATGTATAGTATGGGAGTTGAGGTGACATCCAAGTTTTCGGAAAAATGAATTTCAAAGAAAAATCTTTCCTGTATTTGTATTTTAAAATTTAGAGGCCCCTTATCTTCTGAAATAAACACAAAAATTTTCATGAAAAACTTGGGGTGTCACATATTAAGCTACATCATTTATAACTCAATCAATTTCACACCCAATGAAAATTATCTTTTATAATACTTCCTTAGTCATCAGAAATGACACTATCATCTCTATAAGTATTGGATGAAAATCAATCATAATTGATTTCATCTCACCTCATTCACTTCATATGTTTTTCTTCCTAGTTTATTCACTACAAAATCATTTCTATTCAAGAATTATTCTCACAAATTAGTTATCATGTCCTCTAGGCAATATGTATCTCAAAATCATAAATAAAATCCTCAAAAAATTCATAAGCATTCACTTCTCATTGATGACTGGCTATCAATATTGTTATATGTAGAAGAACACATAAATTTTCATCTCATAGCTCAGGTAATTCATCCATAAGAACATTAGGATCTTACTTCATCAAATTTTCAATAATTTTCACCATATTAGGGCTAATTCAAATAAGTCTACTTCAAGTTTAGATTAACACTATACTCCTCTCAACTTTCTTGAGTTCTCAATAATTGTGATAATTTATGTTCCTTCATCATTCTTATCATGCTATTGTTATTACCTTAATTATTATGCTTTTTCCAAGAGTTTACTCACACCGTTCAAGTTAGGACTAGAACTCTCAAAGCAATTCATATAAATATAGATTCTATCATATACTAAGGTTCTCAATAAGAGAAACTAATTTAAAATCTTCATTTTAATTCATGATTCTAAGAATCATGCATTTCCCATAAAAGTGTACCTCCTTGTGCTCATGCAAGGATTTAAAGTTTCAATTTATCTAAGAAAATCTACCAACCTTCATGGCATTATCTATTTCACAATCATCAACATTCTCCATATGAGTTATCTTTGTAACTCATATATAACAAAATCACCTCACTTTATGGATTGTATCTGACCTTTGGATTTGTTGGAATGGCTATGATGGAGTAGATGTGGGCTCTGATACCAAACTGTGATACCTTGGTTTTTTAACAACAATATAATAATACTTTATAAAAACATTTGGGATCCCTATTTTAAAACTTTGACTTTTAAAGTGATAAAAAACAAAACTCAAATAAAAGCATTCATTTCAAAGTCCTGGGAGTCATGCAACTACAAAACCATGAATTTAATGGTGAAATGAAATCCCATTTCTACTGAAAATTTGACAGAGTCTCCTTTGTATTTTGGACCATTGCACATAACACGTGCAATACAAATCACCTGATAAACACAATACCTGACATAACAATTGGGAGACTTAGTGTCCATGCCCATCCACTCAATACAAACACAATTTCCAATAAAAATGTGTACTCCAATAGTGGATAAGAAAATCAAGTTATGACAAAATACCCAGGGTCTGTCCATATAGTCATCACATCCAACATGAATTCATATCCTCACATTCAGGTCACAATGAAATTATAATATCGTACAGTCCATAAACAATAATCAAAGTGATGTCCTATATAAACCTTGTCATCTCTAAAATTGCCCTCAACACTCCATTGAAAGCTGTCATCACTTTTGTCTGCTCTGTCAGCATGTCAACTTGTTGCTCTCTATATCTAAGGAATTTCAAACCAAGCACTGCCTCAGCAAGCTATGCTTGTGTAGGTGATCACATTCAATTAGATAATACAGTGAAATCATGTGGTGCGAAATATCAATGTCAAGGCAAATCTCATAAGGTAAAACATGTAGAAGGCACATCAAATCCTCAAAATTTCATAATGAATAACACATGAAAATCATAAATCTAAACAAATGAATATCCAGTCAAACCAACATGACATGGAAGACATGAGAAAAACATGGATATGCATCCATCAAAAGCAATAAGAATCCGTGTCCAAATCATACTATGAATGTATGTCATGCAAAATAGGGCACCGTACAAAAACAAGCCCTAAGAGTGTTCCATGACACTCAATCACCATTAATGAGTACTCATACCAATCCCTAGGTCCCTCCCGTACAGCCCGCATCAGCCCTAGGATTCACTCACGGCCTAAGTGTAACACCCCTAATTTTTGGTTAGGATATTAAAAAAATATTTAAATTGAGAATTTCAATGAAAATTAGGCTGGAATATTAGGGTTATTTAGAATGTACTTCTTATAAAAGTATAATTAAGGGATAAGACATGTATAATTGAAATTGAACTCAGTAAACCCTCACAATGACTGTAAGCACGACAAATTCTGAATTCGGAAGAAAAATCCTTAATTTTCTTCATTTTATGGACAAAAGGGTAAAATAGTAAATTTACCCAAAATCGAGATCTGAGACATCAAAATTTAGAATGTGCTGAGAAATACAAATCCAACTCCATTAAGTACGCTCAATTCCGAGATCATGGGAAAAAACCCTAATTTTTATACATAAATGGCAAAATGATCTTTTTACACTATGTGGAGCCCACATGGGGCCCACAAGGGACCTAAAAAGGAATTCTATGGCCAGCCCACGTGAAATCATGGGTCAAACCCCTACCATCTGGTCTTGAAGAAAAAGTTGGTAGTGGGAATCAAAAGATAATTAAATAATCAAAAGTAATCAAAGTAATGATTTCAAGTAATCACGAAAAATTCGAAACACCTCTATAAATAGCTCATAAAAATCCCATAAATTTTCCTAATGTGCCTCACGAGGTTCCCTAGCATTTTCAAAAACCCCAGATCTAGAAACGTCCCCCATCTTCCCCAAATTCCATTTTTTTCTCTCTTTCTTTTTTTTCCCCTTATGCGTGTCCCCACACGCACCTGGGCAGATGATCCCATGTCTGCGTCGAGCGTGTTCGCGCAATGCCATCCAGGACGCGCGTCATAGCGGGTCGCTTGGGCATGCATGTGCACATGCAAACGCGGTCCCTGGCACGGCATTTGGGCACGCACGACGTGCAGGCATGGGTCCTGGTTTGACCAGGGCGCACACACGTCTTGGAAACCATGATGCGCAGACCTAATATGACTATAAAATTAGGATCATAGGACCATTTATAGAGTCTAACCATTGAAAAGTAGATCCATATCATAGGATCTAGCTTGACAATGAATTAAGCAAGGACCCATGGACCCTAAAAGGCAGATCTAGCGACCAAATTTCTAAATAGATCGAAATTAATAAAGACTCCTTCTTATCCATTCATATCCAGGAGTTTATAAATGAGACCAGGGTCGGGTTGAGTAATGAAGGACACGATTCCAGGAAACTTTGAGGTAGGTGCTCTATCACTACTAGACTTTTAAAAAGAGCCAAGATTATTTTGAGAATGCATGTTTTAAGTATAAGTTATATGACTTGTTTAGCATGACTTAATTTTATAAATGAATTCAACATGCATATGATAAATACATTATGCATACACATGTTTTGCAAATGATTGCATAAATTGCATGATTTGTGGTTATTGAGTTTTGAAAAATTTCTTGTCCTTAAGGATTACCAAAAGACGCTGGAGTGCCCAAAAGACACTGGGTAGGCAGTTGTGAGGGACCCAAAGAGGACAGGTTTTGAAAAAGAGGTTTTAGCTTGATTGATTGTATATGATTTGGGCTAGTAAGCTCGTGGGCGCTATGCCGAGAGGTCTGGGGTGGCCTCCCAACCTC
Organism: Warburgia ugandensis; assembly: GCA_035236585.1. Classification (NCBI taxonomy): domain Eukaryota; kingdom Viridiplantae; phylum Streptophyta; class Magnoliopsida; order Canellales; family Canellaceae; genus Warburgia; species Warburgia ugandensis. Next base: position 48,322,909 of record CP141131.1, on the reverse strand, counting down.
TACCACTCTTAGGTGGAAAGGATACCATGCCGAAAAAAAAGGCATGTCCCTACGTCGACTGCATGTGGTACAGGGGGCTACCACTAGTGTCACGGCACTGGGTCGGGGTGTCATATGCCTTGTGGAGGCTATGACCAAGTGTCCCTAGGTACCCAGGGACCACATGGTGAGGAGGTCATGGGCATAGTGGGCCCTATGTTTTTGAGGATTTACTCGCATTGCATATGGCATGACATGAGGTTGGTCGACCATACCATATATCCATGAGTTGGATTCAATTGAGCATCTTATGCATGTTATTATGTTTATAATATATATGATACTTTTGACTTGGATTATGCGATTCTTTAAGTCGTCAGTATTCCAATTCGACAATGGTTTTAATATCGATATTGAATATGAGTGTTCAAACATGCACATGTTTTAAAGAGCATATGATTTTAAACATAGCATGCATTGTAAAACTAGTAGTGATAGACTCCTACTGAGTATAGTATATACTCACCCAATCCTTAACATTTTTCAGACACTAGTAAGCACTTAAGGATAGGATACACGCGTGAAAAAAGACACCCAAATATATCATTTTTCAGGACAACTCCACTCACGCGTAGAAGACGCCTCAGGAAATGTTAGTGCTACGAGTAAGTAAATCAAACGGAAACAAGTATACATGTAAGTAAACACTCTACCCTTTGGACATGTATTTGTATTTATTTATAGTTGGGCTATGAGCTGTGACTAGATAGACCTAGGAAAACATTTATGATTTTTGAAGTTTTTCAAAAACTACTTTGGTCATTGTGAAAGCAAATGACACTCAGGGTTTTCAAAATGAGTTTAAAACTAAAGAGTTTCAGCTGCATTGCATTGTTTTCATAAAAATGGTTTTCAAATAGGGATGCATCCCGCCTTAGGAATTAGATATTGCATTTAAAAAAAAGCATGGGAAAACCCAGGTCGTCACAGTTGGTATCAGAGCCCAGGTTTTATCCTTTCATAGCCAGTCCAGCATGTCCGAGGGTCATAGACAATAAAGAAAATCAAGAAGAAGTAGTATAAATAGAAGTAGTAGAGATGACTACTTCTATTTGAGGATTACAATATTAATGCTCAAGGCATTTCACCATAAACAAATAAGTGAAAAAGTAGATGAGTCTAGCAAATACTTAGATATTGGATGGCTTAAATCTTATCAATAAGGATTGTTGTGCAGTGGTGCAAATAGGGAAACTAATACATAAATTAGATTATGATGAGAATGATGAATGAAGATGTTAGTGAACTTGTTAGTAGATAGTTCTCACCTGTAATAGATTAATCTCACCAAAGGTGAGAAAATCGATGAACCTAGATGGCTATCTTTCCATCATAAAGAATATCAGAAAATGAATATATTGTCAAAAGGGGGATATGATATGAGTATGGTAGGGGATGTAAAAGACAGACTTTGAGAAGATTTTGATGATAATCTAAGAGGGATGAGAATGTAAGATGATATTAGGAAAGAACTATGACTCGTACTAGATCACAAAGGTATGGATCCTGAAAGACTTAGCTCAATTTTAGATACCTTAATTGGAGTCTTATGAAGAGTGAAGCGCTATCGACTAATAACTACCTGAGTATTATGGAGCAAATCAGAAGATGTATACAAGTGACATATTATGTGATTAAGAGAAACATAACACGAATATGATAGGGAAATGAATTCAATTGAGTTATCGAAAGATTTTGACGATAATATTAGGGATGATAGATCTGTGATAATAGATTGATCCTAACATGAACTTGTAAGAAAAGTATAGCATGATCAAAAAGTCAATGTCATTATGAAGACATTGTATGAATTTTATTGAGGCTACAGGCAATTGAGGATTTCAATGATCTTAAGATAGTTTAGAATTTCCAAGAAGCATTCAGTTTATCATATCTATTAAGTAAAGGAGTAGGTGTAGTATCGATTATATGCAACAAAAGACATTGATCTAAGTAGACAAAAATGAGGATTTTGAAGAAAAGAGAGAAAGAGATAGAGATGTAACTACCAGTATTCAATGAATATTGAATATTCAAAAGAAGAAGATCATGACTTTATGGAGATACATACAAATCTTTCATCTTGAATCCGATGGGAAGATAAACCAATCAAATTTGAAGGAATATTACTAGTAGAGATGTTGATTTTATTGTAAAAGAGTATAATAGAGATAAAGCATATGGGATTTAAGACTTTGAGTAGAGTATCGAATTTAAGGACATTATGCTACAAGAAATTTTCGAAGAAGAATGGTGACCAACTAGAAATGAAAGTAGTTTGATGTTTATATCAATTGTTGCAATTAGAATCTTATTAGATCCATTAGCTTATGAGGAACACCAATGGATATAGACCATAAAAAGGAAAATTTGGTGATATCCTACCTTGCCACTACATGGGTAAATAAAGTATATTGAAAAAGGAATTAAGCCAGGACAGTGACTTGTCCATTTTTCTTTCTTCAGCAAGTAGGGTACCATCAAGGATCGAATTGAGGTCTTACTATCATAGATTCGGAAGAGCAAATATCTTAAGACCATTATTTAGTCATTACCTTTAGAATATTGTTAACTAAATAAAAGTGTCTCACCCTATTTAATCAATTATGTTAGTATCTATTAGACAGTAGTCTAAGTTATATACTTAGAGGAATATTATAAGTATTTAGACATGAGTTTTCCCTGAAAGAAGTTATTTGTTAGACTAAGATATTTGAGAGTCTGAGGTTAGTTAATTAAACTACTTCATGGAAGAACTACGAGTACGATGAAATACAGTAGCAACAGAGACAGAAGCAAACAAATAAGAAGCGATCTAAACTAATGCGAAAGATTTTCCAAACCTTAATGGCTACCATGACAAGGTGTAGAAATTACTTTGGGTATGAAAAATACTGCTGACTTGGATTGAAAAGAAAGGCAGATATGTACCGATCACTTTAGAGACCCTTGAAGCTTATGACATAGATATATCTGGAAAGAGATCAATAGGTAATCAAATAAATCCTTGAGAAAAGATTGAACAATATATTGACATAGGGAATGGAAGGAGAAAAGGTGAGGTGGCCAGCACATTATAAGGTGAAGATTTGATGTTACGTTGCCTTTAGACAAATAGTTAGTTCTTATGTGCATATACCAAGTACAAAAAATCAATTGAAGGAATTTCCTAAGGACTAAACCTACTAGATTGAGTATAGAACTTTTGGACTGAAAGGTTACTAAGAAAATCATCAAGCAAGGAAATGATAAAAAAGCTAATGACAAAGGATTCAATCATGACCTAGTAAGGGTACTCAGTTATGAATAAGAGACTTGTAGCATGAATGGGAACATTGTTGGAAATCCTAATGACAAATTGATGTGAATAGTAAGATAGGCCTCTATACGAGAACATTTGACCCATGATGATGAATCAATCATTAACATTTGACATGAGTTTGGATAAATTATTCAAGGAGAAAAGCATTTGATGACTTCAGAAACTTGATGTACAGTTCAGATATCCCAATCATACTGTGAGATAGTATTAGTGATGGAGGATGCTACTTGAATTATTTTATTTTGAATATATTATAGGTTAAGGACCCAAGTTATAGTAGAAAAGCAACAGACAGTTGCAATTCGAAGTTAATCAAGGGTTTGGCTGTAGGGCACATGATACCATATCAGCTATTGAAGTATCTTGGGGGAAAATATAAAGCGAAGAAGATAAGAAGAAAAATTAAACATACGGGAAAGAATGTAGCTTTTTGGGACTCTTGCTAATGACATACAACCGACCATTAGAAGAAGACGTTGATGATGAATAGATCACTAGATGGAAGACAAGAGGAAAAAGGGATTATCCTATGCTATTCAAAATGAAATAGGAGGAATAAGAGCATATGATCTCAAAGAAGTATGAAGTAATTTATATACGAGTAGGAGAGTATGGTCATCTAAGGAGACTATCCTATACATGATCAGACGAATATGAGCATCTAAAGATGGGTAATACAGATAGAAACCAGTAATGATAAACTAGCACGCATGGGACTATGTATCAGAGTACACAGCGAAAGCGGTCCATATATACTCAAAGAAAACGGATAAGATATATTGACGATATATATATATGTGTAAGGCCTTGTGGAAGGAATTATAATGAGGATAAATTGAGAATGTGCCTAGGATTGGTTACAAGATAGTATGATTAGCATTTTAAGGACAACATTACTCCAAGTATTAACCCAATTAGAGTATTGGATAACGGAATAATGGATTTGTCGACAACAGAGGTATGGGAATAAAGCACCGGATTTTTCGTAGTTCAAGTCTTAAGGGAGTCGTCAGGAAGAATATGTCTTATCAAGAAGACAACTAACTTAAAGGTAAGGATTTGTGGAATTTCGAGGACGAAATTCTTTTAAGGGGGTAATAATGTAATGCCCCAAGCAATTTACGCTATTTTTGCATCCATTTAACAAAAATGAATTTGACATTCTATAGGAAATGAACTGTGTTAAATTTTTTACTTTATTTAAAATAGTAAATGAATGAATTTGTAAGAAAACTTGGTACCATTAGATTCTACCCGAAAAATGGAATCCAACGCCTCAAAGAACGCCGAAAACGGAGTTCATATGAAGAAGTTACGGCCGTTTAAAGATTAGAGGTATTTTTGTAATTTAAATTAAAAACAAAAAAGACAGAAAACGCAGGGGGCCGTTTTGATAAAGGCACCCCCAGTCTTCTTCTTCCTCTAGATTTCTTCAAAAACCCTAGTTTCCAGAGGTTTCTGCCACCGCCAATGGCGGCACTACCATAGCAAGGCTATAAAAAGCCCTTTTCCCTCCTCCTCAGCCATCCCTTTATCCTCCACCTTCTCCGACGGTTCAAGGGAGGATTCCGGTGGCTAGGGTTTCAGCGTGAAGAAACCCCACCTCTGGCAATGGGCATCACTCCAGACCTACCCAGGTAAGCCCCTCACAACTCCCCCCTATTTTCCCTTCTTCCCTGTCCAGATCCACGCCGGATCTGGGAATTTTCCGACTGGGAAGCACAAAGTAAACCCAGACTCGATGGGTCTGCCGACCCATCAAGCCAAACATCACCCAGGTTCCCCCTCCTCTTCCCTTCCACTTCCCCAGGTCAGATCCAAGCCGGATCTGGCATTTTCTGGCAGGAAATCGCAGGACCCACGACTGGACCAACAAAGGAGACGATCTTGGGTGTGGTGCGTGATGCACACCTGATTAAGCCCCATGGACGAACCTTAGGCATGCCACTGTGCACGGGTGCACGCGACTGTGTATGGGCGTGGCCTAAGTGTGTCCCAGGCGCAATCCTGGCTCGACCAGGATGCATGGGTGGCCCGGGAGCCAAGGCGCATTTCGCCTAGGCCAAAGGCAGGTTCGCGCAATGCCATTCAGGACCCGCGTCATAGCGTGTCGCTTGGGCATGCATGTGCGCGTGCAAACACAGTCCCTGGCACGACCTTTGGGCGTGCATGACATGCAGGCATGGTCCTGGTTCGACCAGGGTACGCACACGTCTTGGAAACCATTATGCGCGGACCTAATAAGATTATAAAATTAGGATCATAGGACCATTTATAGAGTCTAACCATTGAAAAGTAGATCCATATCATAGGATCTAGCCTGACAATGAATTAGGCAAGGACCCTAAATTGATAAAGACTCCTTGTTCTCCATTCATATCCAAGAGTTTATAAATGAGACCAGGGTCGAGTTGAGTAATGAAGGACGCGACTCCAAGAAACTTCGAGGTAGGTGCTTTATTGCTACTAGACTTTTAAAAAGAGCCATTATTGTTTTGAGAATGCATGTTTTAAGTATAAGTTATATGACTTGTTTAACATGACTTAATTTTATAAATGAATTCAGCATGCATATGACAAATACATTATGCATAGACATGGTTTGCAAATGATGGTATTAATTGCATAATTTGTGGTTATTGAGTTTTGAAAAATTGCATGTCCTTGAGGGTTACCAAAAGACACTGGGTAGGCAGTTGTGAGGCTCAAGCAGTTGCGAGGGACCCAAAGAGGACAGGTTTTGAAAAAGAGGTTTTTGCTTGATTGATCATATATGATTTGGGCTAGTAAGCTCGTGGACGCTATGCCGAGAGGTCTAGGGTGGCCTCCCAACCTCTACCACTATTAGGTGGAAAGGGTACCATGCCGAAAAAAAAGGCATGTCCCTACGTCGACTGCATGTGGTACAGGGGGCTACCACTGGTGTCACGGCACTGGGTCGAGGTGTCATATGCCCTATGGAGGAGATGACCGAGTGTCCCTAAGTACTCGGGGACCACACGGCGAGGAGGTCGTGGGCATAGTGGGCCCTATGTTTTTGAGGATTTACATGCATTGCATATGGCATGACATGAGGTTGGTCGACCATACCATATATCCATGAGTTGGATTCAGTTGAGCATCTTATGCATGTTATTATATTTATGATATATATGATACTTTTGACTTGGATTATGCGATTCTTTAAGTCGTCAGTATTCCAATTCGACAATTGTTTTTAATATCGATATTGAACATGAGTGTTCAACCATGCATATGTTTTAAAGAGCATATGATTTTAAACATAGCATGCATTGTAAAACTAGTAGTGATAGACTCCTACTGAGTATAGTATATACTCACCCAATCCTTAACATTTTTTAGACACTAGTAAGCACTTAAGGACAGGATACGTGTGTGAAAAAAGACACCTAAATATATCATTTTTCAGGATAACTCCACTCAAGCGTAGAAGACGCCTCAGGAAATGTTAGTGCTACGAGCAAGTAAATCAAACGAAGACAATTATACATGTAAGTAAACACTATACCCTTTGGACATGTATTTGTATTTATTTGCAGTTGGGCTGTGAGCTATGACTAGATAGACCTGGGAAAACATTTATGATTTTTGAAGTTTTTCAAAAACTACTTTGGTCGTTGTGAAAGCAAATGACACTCGGGGTTTCCAAAATGAGTTTAAAACTAAAGATATCTTGCTGCATTGCATTGTTTTCATAAAAATGGTTTTCAAATAGGGATGCATCCCGCCTTAGGAATTAGATATTGCATTTAAAAAATGCACGGGAAAACTCGAGTCGTCACAGGGTGTTCTTCAAAACCCCCATGGTCTCCCACATTCTCCAACAATGGTGATCAAGAATCAAGCTCTGTAAATGTTTTCCAGTAGCTAGGGTTTTCTATCTTGTTGTCCAGTGGTTTTTTCCTTCTCCGGTAAACTCCTCCCCCTCAACTTGGAATAGGTAGGTGCACCTTGCACTCCTGTTTCATCTCGGTAGGTTGATCTGGTTTTTCAGCCACTTGGAGAACTCCCCAGCCGTTGATCTGTCAGGAACAATGAATCCGGCATTGAGGGTTGAGATCTCCTACTTCCCAGACTCATATCCAAATTCTGAGCCATTGGATGGTTTCCTGGGGCCCCAAAACCCCAGGAGATGAGATCTGGTCCCTTGAAAGTCATGGACAGAAGAGATCCAGGCATGGGTGATCCGACAATCCAGATCTGGACGTCTCACCCATAGCCAGTCACCTCAGCCCAATAACCTAAAGTAGACAGTAACGGGTGCTAGCCGATGATCGTCCCCGCATTCGTAAAACCAGATCTAATCTGGACCATCTAGTTTTGAACTAAAAACATGTTTATGCAATTTAGAGCTTGATATAGCTCTGATTTTAGATTTGAAACTTGATATGGATTCCTTGTATCTTTTATAATCCACTGAACTTGTTAGATCTTGGTTTTAAATTATACTTGAATGTTCTATTTAGTAAAATCCGTGCCATTGATCTTGGATCATGGCCGAGATGACCCCAAACTAAAAATATGAACCTATGGATGTGTTCATAAGATCTAAAAACATTAATAAACATGATCACAGCAAAAATTTGGTGTCTATAGATCAATAAAATAAAGAACAACAGTAAGAGTGAAATTCAACCCTTAAAACGGGCTGAAAGCTTTAAACCTCAATTCTGATCTCAGTTGGAATCCAAATTGAGATTAGAAAGTTTTGATGGATTCCTCTTATTTCCAATTGACTAAGGCTTATTAGTTGAATAACTGAACACAAAGTGGTTACTTCAATCCTCATGTAAGGAGGCATTTAGCCCTCACAAGCATCAATGGAAGGTAGGGGAAGAGCGAGGTCCTATAAGGAAACCCCCTTACCCACCATGTTTCGCACTCATTAGTTTTGTGACGACATGGGTTTTATATGATGCAATTTCATAAAAAGGCGAGCTCCTGCTTTAGAAATATGAAGTGCATGAAACTCTTTTGTTTTGGAAAGCAATCTTTCATATAAAACCTCGAGTGTCAAAACACATTTTCAAATCATATAACCATGGCATAGTTTTAAATCAACTCTATTCCCAAGAAAGTGTTAGTCACAGCCCTAGCTACAAAGAGTAACTACAATCAAGTAACATTCACTGAAAGATAAGGTAGGGGTTTACTTACTTGTACTTAATTTGGAGGTTCTTTGTCATGGGTGTATCGTGTCCTTAAGTGTTTACTTGTATCTGAAAAATATTAAGAATTGGGTGAGTATACACTATACTCAGTAGGAGTCTATCACTACTAGTTTTACAATGCATGCTACGTTTTAAAACCATATGTTCTTTAAACCATGTGCATGTTTGGACACTCATGTTCAAAAGCCATTGTCAAAATAGAATACTGACAACTTAAAGAATCACATAATCCAAGTCAAAAGTAGCATAGATATCATAAGCATATATGATATGCATAAGATGCTCATCTGAATCCAACTCATGGATCTATGGTATGGTCGACCATCCTTATGTCATGCCATATGCAATGCAAGTAAATTCTCAAAATCATAGGGCCCACTATGCCCACGACCTCATCATCGTGTGGTCCCCGGGTACCTAGGGACACTCCACAGCCTCGACGGGCCATATGACACTTCGATCGGGTGCCCTGACACCAGTGGTAGTCCTCATTACCACTCAGCAATCGAAGTAAGGATAAGCCTTTTTGGCATGGTACCCTTTCCACCTATAGTGGTAAAGGCTGGGAGGCCACCCCAAACCTCTTCGCATAGCGCCCACGAGCTTACTAGCCCAAATCATATACGATCAAGCAGGCAAAAAACCTCTTTTTCAAAACATGTCCTCTTTGGGTCCCTCACAATTGCCTGGTCCTCACAACTGCCTACCCAACGTCTTTTGGGCACTCCAGTGTCTTTTGGTAACCCTCGAGGATATGTAGTTTTCTAAAACTCAATAATCACTAATCATGCAATTTATGCACTTATTTATTGTAAATCATGCAATTTATGCAATCGGTTGCAAAACATGCATGCAATGCATAAAATCTGCTCATGCTAGTATCGGATTTAAAGTCATAACCCTACCTAGAAGGCTGATAGCCTAGAAGCCTACCAGCCTGTCAGCTCTCTCTGGCTCACCCTCATCGCCCCGCACTCAACAGCCACCCTCATCGGTCAAGGCTACACTTATCATGCATACAAGAATCCTTTTTCAAAACATGTCTATGCATGCAACACATGTCTTGGCAATATATGCGCAATGTATTTTTCATATGCATGCTAAGTTCATTTATGAAATCAATTCATGTTATACATAAAACATGCATTAGAAAAGCAACCATGACTCAAAACATGCAATCTCAAAGCATCATGGGTTCTTTTTAAAAGTCTAGTAGTGATAAGACGCCTACCTCGTTTGATCGTGTTAGTCCCCTTGTCCTTGTGCATTCCAAGACATGGTTTAGGGAAAAAATGTTAGCTTGGCCTATTTCTATAGGCTCTAGAACAGTTTGCCTCACTACTTAGGCATTAAGGGTTCATTCCCATGCCTAAGGGCCTCCTAAGGTCCCTAACTGGGCCTTGGTATAGTCAGTTTTGTAAAGGTTTAGTGGCCCCGTGCCACTATCATGGTTTTAGGGTCATGCTAGATTTAGATAGGCACTTGATTAGGTATTTTATGGTTTGGGTGTGTTCACGCCGTTGATGCGGACACAATGCCTCTCACGGCGCCTCAATCGGAGTCCTAGAACTCAAGTTATGGGCATTTTAGTATTAAGAGTACATAGAAGGCCCATACGAGGCGGGATCCCGGGAAGCTAACGTGTCTCATGTCAGCGGCGCAAGCCCCACTGGGCGCATCTGTCGACGCACCAGGTCTCCATCTCCTTTTCTCGTTTGCGGGTTCTCTTGAACGCACTCGACGTGTTTTGGTCCTGTGGTGACCTAGGCGTCCTCGGGACACCTTGGTTCGACCCTGTAGAACCAGAATGCCCCAGGCACTTGCCCTGGGTCTTTTGTGGCTCCCTAAAGCCCAGTTTTGCATGGTTTCTCATGCAAAAGCTTAGGGAAACTCAACCTAAGACTGAGGGGGAGATGGGTTTATGTTGTTTAGGGCGTACCTAGTTCGTGGCTGAGTATTTTCCAAGGTTTCTCCTCTTGCCTTCCACTCCGAGATTAGTTTTTCCTAGGGTTTTGGGCTGCCATTGGAGGCGCTCAAGAGCTCTATTTATAAAGCTTAAAGAGGGTTCTGGAGGGGGGTTTCCACCGCCATGGAATGTCAGTGGAGAAACCTCTAGAATGGCAGTGGTTTCTCCCCTTGCACACCATCATTCTAGAAACCTCCAATATGTTTGGGAAGAAGGGGGTGCCCGTATCAAAACGGGTCCCTGTTTTCTCAGGCCAATCCGTTTTTAAATTTATTACCATTTTGCCCTTGAACTTCAAAGGGCCATAACTTGCTCATTTTAACTCCGTTTTGGGTGGTTCTGGTCTTGTTGGATTCCTTTTCCTGAGACGCACCTAAGGGTACCATTCTAAGGACCAAATTTTTGGGTTTAGTTAGGGTGAACAATGAAATGACCAAAATACCCTTATCTCCAAAAAGTGAACTTTTCATTACCAACTTGCGATTTCAAGGTTACAAAAATGGAGCCATTACAAGTGTGCCCTTAGCTCAACCTTTCATAAGGTTCCTATAAGCATTTTAACCCTAAGTACTCTTTCTAATTGATTTTAATTAAGTACACAAACATTTAAAATGTCATTCATGGAGTTTCATTATTCTCCTAATTTGGGCTAAGGAAATGATATTCCTTATATTATCCTACTAACTATAGCCCTTACAATCATTAAGTCCATGTTATTCATTCCATGTAAATGTCCTTCAACTCTATTTTTCATTTAATTACATTTTCAATGTAATTTTCATAACATAACCATTAAAGGATAAATAAATAAATAAATATACAAATAAATATACTAAGCAATAAAATACAATTATAATAACATTCAATAATTCAAATAAAAATCTAACATGCCATAACTATTAATCATGATCCAATAGTCATAGTTGATTTCTATTCCTTTTAGGGTTTAGATCTTGATTTTTTCATTTTCCTTTGGATCTAATACATCTTATTAATGTGATTTCATCATTAGATCATTGATGCTTCTCATCAAATGATCTGATCCTTCTTAATCCAACCGATCAAGAAGATCCCAAGTTATTTTATCCAATTTAAGGGCATAGATCTTAATCTATCCTGAATCATCTTCATCAAGTCCATTAATCCATATGATATCAACTTCATATCATCATCCAAATACATCCATACTGTCTAATCCTCCTTAATCAAATTGATCAAGGAGATTACCATTCATTTTTATGGATTTTACTACTTTTAAGGCTAGATCTCTTAAGATATGCCAATTCAATTACATCCAACCCATTAATTTAGGTTAGGATATCATTATATTATCATTCAAACTAATTTGAATGGTCTAATCATCTTAGATCTTGTAGATCAAAGATGTTAGTACACTTATCTACTTAAATTTAGAACATTTAATAAATTAAACTTTTGATTTTTTGGTTCAATAGGTTTTGCTCATCAAGAGGAACCTAACGCAACTTTTCGATCTCAATTTGGAGTTAAATTGAGATCATAATTTAGATTTTAAGATTTTAGTCAGTTTTAAGGGCTGATATTTGATCGTACTATTTTTGTTTAATTTCTTGATCTAGAGATATATAAATTTTACTATGATCTTGATCCTTATGTTTTTGAGACCTCTTGAACCCATCTATCAATTCAGATTTCCATTTTAAAGTCAACTTGATCATGATCCAATACCAATGGCATGAATTTTACTAATTATCAAAAATAAATACTATTAAAAACACAAATCCTATGAGTTCAGTAACTTCTACAATTGGAAAGGAATTTATAGGCACTTTCATATCTAAAATCAGAGCTAAATTGAGCTCTTAATTGAAGAAATAATGTTTCAGTTAAAAATTTGAACGGTGAGATCATCCTAAGAGAAAACGACAAAATGGACTGTCGGCCCATGACTATTACCTAGGATTACCTGTCACCACAAATGGGTGACCAGTGATAGGCGAGAAGGTCCAAATCTAGATCGTCAAATTGCCCATCATTGGATCTCTTCCATCCATTATGATCAAAACCCCATATTTCATCTCCTGGGGTTTTTGGGCCCCAAGAAATCATCCAAATGCTCAAAAGATTCATTTGAGCCATCTGTGATTAGATCTCCACCATCCAAGCCGGATCCATTGTCTCTAACAGATCAACGGTTGGGGGAGACCATTTGGTGGCCGAAAAACACCCAAGTGATGTCGAAAATGAAAATAGAGGGTGAAGGGGGCCTACCTGTGCTAGTCCAGTGAAGGAATTTCATCAGAGGAGGGATTTACCAGCGAAAGAAGCCCTAACTACTGGATAATGCTTATATTCCTTGATTTCTTGGGTTCCGTTGCTGGAGAAGGTATGGGACTATGGGGCTTTTGAATATTCCATAATCCTAAAGATATTCAACAGTTCCAGATCTCTTTCCTCTAATTAGATTGGCCAAAAAAGGCATAGAACTTGTCAAAGATAGAATTAGTACCGTGCTTGACCTTCGTTTTGATTTTGTCGGAGATCCAACTGTTGGATCATCATGAAATCTTAGGGGTTTCGTAGATCCCCTCATTCCGAATAGATCCATTGGTGGAGATTGATTTTATAAAGTAGAATTGGATGGCTAATTGAATTAGGTTTTCCTAGGCTGAAACCTAGGTTCATCGAAGATGACACGTCTCTTGAAGCTCCTAATGCAGACATGAGGTTGTCTACTCAGGTGTGTCTAAGGACACACCCATAAAGAATAAGAGAGAAAGAAAGAGGAATTGGGGGAGATCGGGGAGGATTTTAGAGCTGGGATTTTGAGGCATTCTAGGGGACCTTGTGAAGAATATTAGGAGAAATTTTGGGAATTTTATGGGTAATTTATAGGGAGATTTGAATTTTCCATAATTACTTGTAATTATCATGTTTGATTTCTTTGTATTATTAAATTGTCTTTGGATTCCCCCTACCACCTCCTTCTCCACTAGTAGTTAGTAGTGGTTTGACTGATGATGACATGTTTTCTAGCCATTGGATCCCTTTATGGGCCCCTTGTGAGCCTCACGTAGGTGTAAAAAGACCATTTTGCCCTTTTATGAAGAAAATTTTATTTTACTGTCCCACACTCGAAATTGAGCATACTTAGTGGCATTGGATTCATGTTTTTTATCACATTCCAAAATTTGATGTTTAGGTCTCAGTTATTAGTAAAATTACCATTTTACCCTTTTATTTTGAAAATAGAGAAAAATAAGGATTTTTCATCCGAACTCAAAATTTGACATACTTATAGTCATCCTAATCGGTTTTTATCGAGAACATTACAAATATCCAAGTTTTAAGTCTTAATTTTATTTTTATAAAAAATAAATTTTCCTAGAAGTCAAAATTCTAGTTTCACTTTTAAATTTTAAACTTTTAAAATTTTAATAATTCAATTATAATCATAAAAATTAGGGTTGTTACAATCTTCCCCCCCTTATAATAATTTCGTCCTCGAAATTTGCATGTCAATTCACTTATGATTTTTCACAACTCTTTCATAGCTTTACTCATGTGGCCTTGCCACTTAAGGAAATCCTATTTCCTTTCATTCATTTCTCATACTACCTTCTCCTCACAGATATAAATCACATGGTTGGTTTATCTATTGACATATTAAAATGCTCACACATGACTAACCTTGCTAATGCAGTATTGACTTAAGCTGATTTTTACTAGATTTTCCAAAAGGATTAATAACTCTTAACTGAGTTATCCTTTTGTTTTAAAACCTTCTATTTCACTTAACTAGTATACTAAATTTCTACTCCTCATTTTCACCAATCTTTCAATACTTCATATTTTTCCATTCTAACTTCTATTGCTCATCCTAATTCCTTTTCAACATATATAGTTTTGACATAGCTTTCCTAATATGTATAGTCCTTAGACTATTTATCAAAATGACATATTGATTGGATTCTATAATTTCAATTATTGTTCTTTGTAACAATCTTCCAATATTTGGAAGTAATTATCTCTTTCCTTGTTTTTCCATTATTTAGAAGTGATTATTTCAATTGTAGTCTACAATTCATACTTCTTTACTATTTCCTTCTATTGACAATTTCTTTTCAAATTATGTCATTCAATAATAGTTTCCTTGTAATGATTCTTTCCTCATTCTCATCCCATCCATTGTTTTTGTAACACCCTTTTTGTGCTATTTTATTCATAATTCTTGACTTTCTACATTTTTACTTCCAAGATAGTGTCATTTAAATCTTCATATATATTACTTATCCTCTTTTGTTATATCTTTCTCATATTCAGAACAATATTCAGAACATTGTTACAATCCATGATAATATTTATCTCTTTCCCTTTCATATATATATATATATATATATCATTGGCTTCAAAATTTCTAGATTATGCATTTCCTCATGCTTCTTTGAAGCATATCTCATAACCTTGTTCATATCATACTAACCCTTTATTTGAAGTATTCTTGATAATTCCAATTAAAAGAGTCGATATTGACTTTGTAGTTATCCATTCTCAAGCCTTTAAAAGCTCTATAATTTATCATATATTCTTCAATTCTCAATAATCTACCATAAACTCTTTTAGGGTTTATGTAATCAATGGCAAGATTGCACTAAGAGAATATCCTTATGTTATACAATTCGTAAGAGATACATTTCTCTAATTGTCATTGTCATTTCATATTTTAGTATCATATTCCACCTTTGTTGGGTCAAATTCCTTATCATCCTTAGAATTTGTATGACCCTAAACTTTGCTTTCTTTAATCAACATGTACCCTTACTAGATAGTTGATAAGTTTTGCAAGTGTTTAACATATATTCTATAAATGCTCTAAATGTCCTTAAATCCACTTCCATATATCATTACCACTTCATCTAATATATTTCATTCTCCTTAAATTCATGAATATCCTTTATCCAACTCATATAACTTAAAATATGTTTTGATTTCATACTATGATGTTTCATTTCCAATTCCCAATTGATGATAATAAATTTAAAAATGCTCACCCTTATAGAGTGAAAGGGTACTTAATTTCCTCAATAACATCATTTATGTTCAATTCATCCTCACATTGATCCTTCCTTTTTCTTTTTCCAAGGAAATTTGTTACTTTCCTAATGTAAATTTCTATAATCACTCCCAATCCTTAAATTTTGTTCTTTCAACTCATTCAAATAATTTGATGTCCTTTTCCTCAACTACTATAGATATTTCCTCATTCAATCTCATGTAAGGTTGAAAATCTTCAAAATATCTTAAAATTTCTAACCACTGATTTCTCCAAAATCTGGATTCATACCTTATTCATAATCATCTCATTTTTTTTTCCCAAGCTTTAAACTTAAGTTTAGCTACCAATATTTGTTTATTTCACCATTCCTCCAAAATATATTTCTTAAATCTTTCAATATCACCAAATCTATCATACAAGTGGAATCAATATCTCTATTTATATATAGCTCTTTATTTACCATGATCAATAAGATGTACTCCTCTTTATGATAATTAATAACTATATTTTCCCAAATCATCATATCAATATTTCTATTTTATTTTCCATGATCATTTCACCATCCATACCAACTGTACTTGTATTTACTATAGTCCCAAAATTATTTTCAATATCACCAAAGTTATCATATCAATATCCCTCTAATCCTTGATAATCCTTTTGTGCTAATTTCCACAATTGATTTATCATACCAATATAATTTCTAACTTTGTGATTTCATATTTGCTGTACGATATATATGGTTATAATTTCTTTGTTAACCATATATTCTCATGGTTTAATTATCTTTCTTAATACGTTTGGGATTATATTTTTGCCCTTTCAACATATTTAACTCTCTTCTTCCTTTTCATTTTATTCTAATTTTAAAGATTATTTCTTCATGTTCTAAAATTTTATCATCTCTTTATTAAACCCTTTGCTTTACTAAATTTGGAGATAAAATACTTACTTATCTCTTTATTCATCTTTATTTAAAACTATTCTTATTTGCTAATTTTAAAATTTCTCACTATCTCCTCAAATTCCTTTCAAGTAATATCATTTCTATTTTGATGATTAAATTCATCTAACTAATTGCCATAATACTATATATGTAGCAATTATAACTCTTACATTTATATTTATTATTAAATTTGAATTTTATATTAATTCTAAGGTTTTATCTTTAGCACCTATTTCTCATAAATTTCTATTTCACTTTTCCTATGAATGTTGAAGTTTTTCCTTCTACACCATTTCCATCATATTTTTTGAATTATCACTTCTTTCTCTTAATCTCTATTATTTCACTTAATAATGGTTATATTTGTACTAATATCAGTGTACTTTATTTTCATATATATACATGTTTGCCTAAGACTTCAGGTTAGACCTAAATATCATATAGTACATCTTTATCCATTGTAATGTTTCCCTTGATGATTTCTATAACTTACTATTCCCTCTATTGGGA
Source organism: Warburgia ugandensis (assembly GCA_035236585.1). NCBI lineage: Eukaryota > Viridiplantae > Streptophyta > Magnoliopsida > Canellales > Canellaceae > Warburgia > Warburgia ugandensis. The sequence continues at coordinate 48,305,899 of CP141131.1, read as the reverse complement.
TTCTTACTACTAAGTAGTTTTTCTAGTCCTTTCACTAAGTAATATCTACTATACTATTCCTTCCTTACCCTAACCTCAGCTTGTAATAACCCCAATTTTTGTAAATTAATTGAGAAAAATCAATAAAGTTTGAGTTTCAGATATTTCGGGCTGAAATATTAGGGTTATTTAAAATATACTTTTTATAAAAGTATAATCAAATCATAAGACATATAAAATTGAAATTAAACTTAGCAAACCCTTCAAAATGACTATAAGCACGACAAATTTTGAATTCGGATGAGAAATCCTTAAGTTTCTTCATTTCTTGCACAAAAGGGGTAAAATAGTAATTTTACCCGAAAAGCAAAATGTCCCAAAAATCAAAATATGAAACATCAAAATTTAGAATGTATTGAGAAATATGAATCCAACGCCACTAAGTACACTCAAATCCGAGATCATAGGAATAAAACCCAAAATTTTATGCATAAAGGGCAAAACGATCTTTTTACACCATGTGGGGCCCACAAGGGACCCAACAACCAATTTTATTAGCAGCCCATCTGAAACATGGGTCAACAAACATCAGCTGGTCTTGGAAAAGAAAAATTAGGCATGGGAGCATTGAAGACTTTCATGCCATTTAATAATAAAAAAATAAAATATAATAATCATGAAAAAAGACCCAAAATGCCTATAAATACAACCCCAAAAATCCTCATAAAATCCCCACGAAATTATCTTCACTCTCCCTAAAAAATTAGATCTAAATCCCTCCCCAAAACCCAAAATTTCTAAGAGATAGATCTCTTTTCAACTTATTTTTCTTTTTAGATTGGAACAAGAGACCTAAAATCAATTAGGCACTCTGTTCCAGATCTAATTTGATCAATTCCACTGTCCAAAACTTTCCAACATATCTATTCTACAAAACCCACAAAGAAATTTCAAGATACAACTGTTCAAACAACGGATATTTGCAAGAAAGGTGGATTTTAGGCCATATCTTCATCAACAAGGTATTTTTTTAAATTGGGCATATAATCGAGGTTTTCTCTCTAATCAGGTAGGTGGAAATCCTTTTCATAGATATTTAGTACTGTTTTATGTAATTTTTATTTTTCTGTAATTTATTTTAGTAATAAAAAAGTAAAAATAAAGTAAACAACAAAACCCTTAATTCATGATGATGGAGTGCTCAGATAAAAAATCTAACTCCATCAATCAATCCAGAAGGTTCCAAAACCCCTAGGGTAGAATTTTCAGAAAGATGTGAGAAGTTTTGGTCCCTCAATTGAGAAGGGATTTATTGGGCAGTCTAAACAGACTGTCCGATCTCTAGATCGAACGAACAACGTCCCGCGCGCTTCCATGGACGCCCCGTGCGGGTGCTTCGACATTTCAGTGTAGTGGACGCACCCGACTCATTCCGCCCCACTTGGTTTTCAGCCCGAACGATCTGGGCCGTCCGTTCCTGGGCCCAGATCAAATACAGGCCCTAGGGAGACTGTAAACTTCTAGATCCAATTTCGGAGTCATCTGAACTCCAAATTGAGATCAGAAAGAAGGTATGGAAAGCTTGAAACCTCTATTTTCTTATGAAATGATAAAATAGACATGTTATTTAGTAAAAAATTTCTGTATTAAAGAAATAAGTTTCCAATTACCTAGATCTTCAAGATCTAAGATGATCAGATCTTAAAAACATGTTTTAATAATGATATACTATTGAAATAAAGAGAGATCTATGGTTTAATTGGATATATATGAGATATATTAAGGGATCTACCCTTTATGGTAGAAAAACCCTAAAAATACAAAGGGACCCACTTGATCAATGAGATCAAGTGTGATCAGACCCTTGGGATGGAAAGAATAAATGTTTATATGATGAAATCCAAGGAAATCATGGATGGATTATGACAAAAATAGATCAATATGATCTTTTGACCTTAATAGAGAAAATTCCCTAAATACAACTAAAATCCTTAATCAAACGAAAAGATCAAAGATCAAATGGTTGGATCATAAGTAAAGGTTTCTAAAAATGTAAATGTAATTAGTTTTATTTTATATTATTATGTTATAAAGCATGCTAGTAGAACATTTAGAGTTTAGCATGATATGTGTTTCATTGTTATCATAAGGTGCTAGATTTAATTTAAGTACCTTGCCTCATTTTCATTGAATGTTAAATTATGTAGTTTTATACTTTGAATTTATAATTCATTTATGGTTGAATGTTAGTAGTAGATTTACTTGTTATGAGATAAAGAGCATAAAACATCAAAAATGTATTCTAATGAGAAAGTAGAGTTTCATTACACAAATAAGAATGGAGTACTTTGGACTTAATTAGTAAGGGCTATAGTTAGTAGGACAATATAAGGATTATCAAGTCCTTGGCCCAAATTAGGAAAAGAATAATAAACCCCATGAATGACATTATAAATATTCATGGACTTAATTAAAATCCATTAGAAAGAGTACTTAGGGTAAACATTCTTATAGGAACCTTATGAAAGGTTGAGCTATGGTCATTCTAGTGAATGATGAACATAGTGGTTAAGGGGGTTATCTAATAGAGCCTCGCTCTTCCCCTATCTTCTATTGACGTTTGTGAGGTCTAAATGCCTCCTTACATGAGGATTGAAGTAACCACTTTGTGTTCACCCATTCAGCTAGTAAGCCTTAGCCAATTAGAAATAACAGGAGCAGTCTAGATTTAGGCTTGAATAAGCTACCTTCAACCAGCACATTAACTGGTTGAATAATAATAATAAGAGCATAAAAGGTTAGTAAATTATGTAACCCTAATAAAAACAGTAAGTAAGCTAAGGATGATCAAACAAGATCCATTAGATCTTGGATGATCAAGAACAATAAGAATAAGAACACTATATTGTACTTAGTATGCATGTTTATTAATATACTTGTTATAGTTCATTAGATTAGATAATCCAAACCCTTGATCAAAGATGATTCAGGGAAGAAAACCAAGATCATCCTCCATAGGGAAGATCCAATAACTGAACTTAGATCAAAGAAGAACTAGATGATAAAAGATCTAGGACCTTGATCTTTATCAACATGTGTAGATTGTCAATCAATGGATCTATGAAAGATCATGATCAAGGAGATGGACATACAAAGACTTAGGGATAGAAAATACTTAGATATGAATGATCTAAAGATCATTCTAAACATCAGATCTAGTGATCAATGGGATTGTTCATAATTTATATATTGACAATATGTATGGATGTACAGATTACATACATCAATCAGGATCATGGAAGATTGGGGAAAAGAGATCAATCCTTAAAGGTAGGAGGATTTGATGAATGCATTTACATGAGATATACATGATTGTACTCATGATCTTATGTTAACAAGAGCAATGATAATACTTGTACTAAATCTCTTGAAAACCTTATGATCCAACCAAACACATATAAGATGGTTAAGGACTAAACTATAAGTGAATAGGGAACTAAAAAATATTTCAGCCCTAAGTAAACAAACATATGGTCTGATATATGTGAAATCTATTTTACATACAAGCTTGGAGGCTTGTGAGTTTGTTTTAATAGGCATAAGCCTAGGGGAATGCTATTGCTAAAGGAGTTATGAGGGTTTGGCCACCCGCTCCTTGAAATTTGATGATATGATGATACCTTGCCCAATGAGAGGCTAAAAGTCAGGTGGTGGCAATTATGGGAAGGCCACCACTGTGAAAGTCTTGCCCCCCCATATGGGAAGTGACATAATATTTTCCACCGTGGTATCAGTGGTGAACAGGGCAGTTATCCGAGCGTGCTAGTACGGATCAGACTGCAGCATAGCAACCTTTCTGATTATTTTGTACTATGATGCATATGAGAATAGGCATAGTGAAATGCCTTATGTTATAGCATAATGAAATGCTAGGTAATTGTATATTACCAATATTTCCCAAGAAGGGAAATTCCCAGTATAAGATTAGCTGTAATACTAAATTCTCAAAACGAAGAGAATTGATCAGCTTAGTTGGGAATGCTATTTGACTATTTTCACAAATTTAACTAGTTTACCCATGAAGGGTATGTATGTATATAGATATACATAGCTTACAAAGTAAAGAGTATGTTTAAGGATAATGAGATTATGAAGTATTGGAATTACATTATCAATTATTATGTTTCTTGAATCCCCTACCAAGCATTGCTTGCTGAGATATTGTACTTGTTGCAATATCTCAGATCCAGGGAAGGAGAGTTAGGAGCTGAAGACTATAGAAGACTTGAAGAGAATAATCTTCAAGGTATACCCTTGAAGACATGTATTTTTCTTTGTTTAGAGTTTTATTGTATGGTGAGCTTGAGTTTTGGATTATGTAATTTGGACAAGTATTGTACTAGATTTGGCTGTACTATGAACCACTGGATGGATCCTGGAGTTTAATAAAAGTATATTCCTTCAATGGAATTTTATTTTGTACACAAATTGTACTTATGTTATGTATGAAGTAGTGACTTGGATTTTCAGAACAAGTTCTAAAGAAAAGAATTTCCGCTGCTTTGTTTTGCGAAAATTTTTTACACTCTTAAGGGCCTTGCCTTTCAAAATACTTTACAAATCATGTTTCAAAAACCCGGGTCGTCACACAGCTAATGAGTTAACCTCTTCTATACTCATCCTGCACTAATGAGTCAATTCTTTCTATACTCATTCTCAACTAATAAGTTAACTCTTTCTATACTCATTCTCAACTAAGACTCTCATATTTCTTTATTCACTCATTATTTCTCATTTTCAACTTGGATTGTCATAATCATATTGGACATAGAGGGTTGTAAGTGACTTAATGAACTTGCTCTGATACAAACTATAACGACCCAGGTTTTTGAAGTACATCTTCGTTAATCCTTTTCAAATGGTGGTTGACCAATTTTACAAACATTTTAAAGACTTAAGCAGCGAAGTTTTTTTTTCTTTTAAATTCTTTTTAGAAAACCCAAATGCCACATTTCACTCACATATACATATATAATTTTGTGTACAACATATGTTTCCAAAGAAACTCATTTTATTAAAATTACAGGATCGATCCAGTGGTTCACATACATAGCCCCTTTATTACATCTTATGTCCAAAATACACAAATCAAAATACAATACAATCCTTTGACAAATATATATAGTCTTGATGAATAGTATGGTCTTTGACTTCCGATGTTGTATCCCTCCATTCCTTTCTTTCTGTATCTGAGATATTGTTTGGTAGGGGATTCAAGAACATATGGAATTGTATAATTCAAATGTATAATATTCATAATCATCATATTCCATGTTAATCACATACTTCAATTTCCATGAACCATACCATATATGATTATTCAATCATAATATTTATCATGTAACATCCACTATGATAATTGCCAACCAGTCACCACTATATCGTATGTATATATATATATATATATATATGGTAAAAAACTGTGAAAAATAGTCAATATCTCAAACATCAATATCCATACTCATATATACTTAGTTGATAAATCATCTTGACTTTTGCTGGGAAAATACCCCCTCATTAGGGTCGTATTGGCATCTCACTATGCAATGCATCATATGCAAAATACTCAAGGACTACCATGCTACAATCTGATCTGTAATGCATCGAATAACTACCATATTCACCACTAATACCACGGTGGAAAATATTGTGTCACTGTCCCTATGCGGAGACATGACTTTCATAGTGGGGCCTTCCCATAATTGCCCCACCCTAATTTTAGCCTCTCTTTGGGCAAGGTATCATAATATCAACAAGCTTCAGGAAGCAGGTGGCTAAACCCTCATAACTTTCCTAGCATAGCATCCCTAGGCTTATGCCTATTTGAAACAAAACTACAAGCCTCCATGCTTGTATCTAAAAGACTTCTTGTACATCTCAGATGATATGTCTATTTATATTATCATCATTGTATTCAATATCCTCATACTAAGGATATGATTTTATCTTTAGATTTAGGGATCCTCATTTACAATAAATGATACCCATCTTCTTATAAGTTTAGGGATTAATCATTTATTGTAAATGATCCTCATTTCCTTTAATTTGGTATTCATATACCAAATGTTATTAAGTGTAAGGATACTCATTTGATATAAATGATCTCAATTATTATTATGTTCTTATATAAGTTTAAGGGTAATCATAAATGATACCCAGGTATTTATTATGTATTCCATCTAATTTCAACAATTATTTCTATCTCATATGCATGAGTTATGATTCAAATGTAATTAAACATATTATCACCCTGAAGCATTATAATGTCTATAAATAACAACAATTCCACGAACCATAGGTCTTGTATTCTTAAAGTTCCACCTACCTTCATGTAGTGATCCATTCCTTCAAATCCTCCATGATTGACACATGTAATTTGTAAATACGTACATACTGTCATTACCTATACAATTCTAGATAATCTCTTATTTATATTCCTTATCTAATCTTGGCCTTTGATATAAAGGATTTGGATCTGTCTTATGTTCCTATCATCCATATAATCTATCTTCCTTAGATAGTATTTTATCCTATTGATCAATAGATCTGATGGTTAGAATGATCTTCTAACCTTTTAGATCTAAATATTTTCTATCTCTAAGTCTTTGTGTGTCCATCTCCTTGATCTTGATCTTTCATAAATCCTTCAATCTATACTTGTTGATAAAGATCAAGGACCTAGATCTTCTACCATCTAGTTCTTCTTTGATCTAAGTTTAGTTATTTGATCATCACTAAGGAGGATGATCCTGATTCTTTTCCTTGAATCTTATTTGATCAATGGTTTGGATTATCTAATCTAATGATCTAGATTCATCTATAACATACATATTATTAAACATGCATACTAGGTACAATACAATGTTATTATTCTTATTATTCTTGATCATTCAAAATCCTTTACATCTTGTTTGATCTTGATTATCTTACTTACCATTTTGATTAAGATTAGATATTTTACTAACCTTTTATGCTCTTATTATTATTATTGAACCAGTTAATGTTTTACTAGTTGAAGATAGCTTATTTCATCCTAAGTCTAGACTACTCCTCTTATTTCCAATTGACTAAGGCTTATTAGTTGAATAGCTGAGCATAAAGTGGTTACTTCAATCCTCATGTAAGGAGGCATTTAGACCTCACAAACATCAATGGAAGGTAGGGGAAGAGCAAGGCTCAATTAGAAAACCCCCTTAACTACCATGTTTAGCAGTCACAACTGTGACCTTTGCCCAACCTTTCATTAGGTTCCTATGAGCATTTTAACCCTAAGTACTCTTTCTAATTGATTTTAATTAACTCCATAAACATTTAAAATGTCATTCATGGAGTTTCATTATTTTTCTAATTTGGGCCAAGGAAATGATATTCCTTATATTGTCCTACTAATTATAGCCCTTACTATTATTAAGTTCATGTTATTCATTCCATGTAAATGTCTTTCAACTCTATTTTTGATTTAATTACATTTTCAATGTAATTTTCATAACATAACCATTAAAGCATAAATAAGTAAATCTACAATTAAATCTACTAAGCAATAAAAGAGAATTATAATAACATTCAATAATTCAAATGAAAATCTAACATGCCATAACTATTCATCATGATTCAATGGTCATAGTTGATTTCTATCCCTTTTAGGGTTTAGATCTTGATCTTTTCATTTTTTCTTTAGATCTAATACATCTCATTAATGTGATTTCATCATTAGATCATTGATGCATCTCATCAAATGATCTGATCCTTCTTGATCCAACTAATCAAGAAGATCTCAAGTTACTTTATCCAATTTAAGGGCATAGATCTTAATCTATCCAAAATCATCATCATCAAGTCCATTAATCCATATGATATCAAATTCATATCATCATTCAAATACATCCATACTCTCCAATCCTCCTTGATGAAATTGATCGAGGAGATTACCATTCATTTTTATGGATTTTCTTACTTTTAAGGCTAGATCTCTTACGATCTGCCAATTCAATTACATCCAACTCATTTGTTTAACTTAGTATATCATTATGTCATCATTCAAACTAATTTGAATGGTCTGATCATCCCAAATCTTGTAGATCAAGGATGTTAGTACACTTATCTACTTAAATTCAAAATGTTTAATGAATTAAACTTATGATTTTATAGGTTTAGTAGGTTCTCCTCATTAAGAGGAATCCAACACAACTTTCCAATCTCAATTTGTAGTTAAATTGAGATCATAATTTGGATTTTAAAATTTTATCCCATTTGAGGGGTTGATATTTGAACTCACTATTTCTATTAATTTCTTTATCTAGAGATATAGAAATTTTATTGTGAGCATGATCCTCAAGATTTTGAGACCTCCTGAACCCATCTATTGGTTCAAATTTCCATTTTAAAGTCATCTTGATTATGATTCAATACCAATGGCACGGATTTTACTAATTATCACAAATAAATACTATTAAATGCACAAATCTTATGAGTTTAGTAACTTCTACAAGTGATAAGGAATCTATAGACACTTTCAGATCTAAAATCAGAGCTAAATTGAGCTCTTAATTGAAGAAATAAAGTTTCAGTTAAAAATTTGGATGGTGAGATCATCCCAACAAAAAATAACAAAATGGACGGTTGGCCCATGCCTATTCCCTGGGATTACCCATCACCACGAATGGGTGACCAGTGATAGGTGAGACGACTCAGATTTGGACCGTTAGATTGCCCATCATCGGATCTCTTCCATCTGTTATGATCAAAACCCCATATTTCATCTCCTGGGGTTTATGGGCCCCAAGAAATCATCCAATGGCTCAAAAGATTCATCTGAACCATTTGTGATTAGATCTCCACCATCCAAGCCGGATCCATCGTCTTTGACGGATCAACGGTTGGGGGAGACCTTTTGGTGGCCAGTAAACACCCAAGAGATGTCGAAAAGTAAAATAGACGGTGAAGGGGGCCTACCTGTGGCAGTTCGATGAAGGAATTTCACCAGAGGAGGGATTTATCGGTGAATGAAACCCTATCTGCCAGATAATGTATATAGTCCTTGATTACTCCTGTTTCGTTGCCGGAGAAGGTCTGGGACTATGGGGCTTTTGAATATCCCATCATCCTGAAGATATTCAACAGTTCCTGATCTTATTCCACTCATATTGGATAGAAAAAGGCTTAGAACTTGTTGGAGAAGGAATTAGTACCGTGCTTGACCTTTGTTTTGATTTTTTCGGAGATCCAACCATTGGTTCATCATGAAAACTTAGGGGTTTTGTAGATCCCCTCCTTCTGAACAGATCCATCGGTGGAGATCTGATTCTAAAAAGTAGAATTGGATGGCTAATTGAATTAGGGTGTCCCAGGAGGAAACCCTGGTTCATTAGGGGTGACGCATCCCTGGACGCTCCCTATGCAGACATGGGGTCATCTGCCCAGGTGCGTTTGGGGACACGCCCATAGAGAATAAGAGAGAAAGAGAGAAAGAAAGAGGAATTGCAAGAGATTGAGGAGGATTTTGGAGCTGGGATTTTGGGGCATTCTATGGGACCTCATGTAAAACATTAGGAGAAATTTTGGGAATTTTATGGGCTATTTATAGGGAGTTTTGAATTTTCCATGATTACTTATAATTAACATGTTTGATTTCTTTTTATTATTAAATTATCTTTGTATTCCCACTACCAACACCTTCTCCACTAGCAGCTAGTAGTGGTCTGGCTCATGATGACATGTTTTCTGGCCGTTGGATCCCTTTGTGGGCCCCATGGAGTTGTGGAAAGACCATTTTGTACTTTTATGAAGAAAAATTCATTTTATTCTCTAGGACTCGAAATTGGGTATACTTAGTGACGTTGGATTCGTATTTTCGAGTACAATCCAAATTTTGATGTCTTATGTCTTGGTTATTACTAAAATTTCCATTTTACCCTTTTATTATTAAAAATGGAAAAAAATAAGGCTTTTTCATTCAAACTCAGAATTTGACATACTTACAGTCATCCTGATTGGATTTTTCGAGTACATTACAAATATCCATGTTTTAAGTCTTAATTTTAATTTTATAAAAAATGAATTTTCTAGAACTCAAAGTTCTAGTGCCACTTTTAAATTTTTAACTTTTAACTTTTTAATAATTCAATTATATTCACAAAAATTGGGTGAGGGAAGAAGAGGGTAGAATGAGGGGGGAGAGGGTCCTAACTCAACGACCCTCCCATGGGATGGCTGAGCTGGTGCCAAAAAAGCAAAAGAGACTGGGGGAAAAATAGGTTGAGGGAAGAAGAGGGTAGCTTGTGTAGTCGGCCTATGAGTGCTAGTGTATCGGCTAGTTGTGCTGCGATGCTGTGCGATCGAATGGGGAAGAGGAGAGGGAGGAGTGAGCAGTCTAGTTGGCCCATGCGCACTCAAGCATACCCGACTGGCTGTGCAGTTGCAACCCAATAGAGAGGGCAAAGAGGGAACAAGAGAGAGGTAGATGGGGGTTTTTGGCCAGTCACCTAAGTAAAACCCGATTTGGGTTTTCAATTGCCTCCAGAGAGAGGCATTTACTGGAAAAAGGGAAACAAATGGGGTAGTTGCCAGAGAAGGAGGGACAAAGGAGGGTTTCCTCAGGGTGCCTACTCAAGTGACCCGTTCACACTAGAGAAAGGGAGACCTACTAGAGGAGGGAGCTGTGTGCACCAGTAATGGTTGTCAAGCCCATTTGGTTTAAGCCCAACAGAAATGAGGAGAGGGAAGGGGAGATTGGAGGAGGGGAGGGTTTTAGGTCACTGGGTTTCCCAGCAACCTAACTCTTTTGCCCTTTTCAACCAGACAAAGCAAGGGAGGTAGAGTGGTGACATGCGACTACTAGCAGTTCATGTGTCACGCTCATTCTGAACATGGCATTGCCTTGCATTCCACAAAATGACAAAAATGGGGGTGCCATTATCAATTTTAACCCCCTAAATTAGTATAACTTTTTATTTGGATTTTTTCACCCCGATCTCCATTTTGCTCGAAATTAGTGTCATTGAAATCGTATCAATACATATGTTCCAAATTTGATAATCCAAAGTCCAAATTTTGATCCAATAAGAAGGTCATCTTCATAGAACTCAATTTCCATGAAATTAACTTATAATTTCATTTCATCTCTTTTAAAAAATTATAATCTAATATATAGAAAATGACCCAAAATTGAGGGTCATTACATTCTTCCCTCCGTATAGGAATTTTGTCCTCTAAATTCATTCCATGTTATTCTCCAAACAATTCTAAAAATATCGTCGTATCACAAGACCTACATATCATATCAAAAAATTTCAAAGTCAGTGCCAATAACAATTTCATACCATATTAGCAACTCATATATGTAAACCAATGTAAATTTCCAACTTTCCTAGATAGAGTAACTCATATTATGGTTAGAATGCATCGTAACCACATACAATGCACTTACCATAACTATTTATGTAGTGCAATTAGCATAATCACACTCTCATCCGAGGGCTAGTATAAGTAAATCACCATAACAATACAACCAGAGCATCTTGACTCATATATATGCAATTCTATGCCAGGTCTATACCAGAGCACATTACCTCACTACTGAGCACTGTATATCAACTAAATCATGTTATATCAACTCATAAACAGGCAATATATGCCCATCAAAACTTGAGCATATTTGCTCATCAACAGGCAATCCATGTCAAGCAAGATCGGAGCATACTAGCTCACTAACACACAATCATATGCCAATCAAAATATGAGCATATCATCTCACTAACAAGCAATCATATGCCAATCAAAATCAAATCCGCAACATGATCATACTGTGAGTACTTAGAAGCCTGCTAGTACCTCTCGCACCCGCCCTCATCGGTCACCCTCACTAGCTACTAGCAAGTATACGGCATCATCCAAAATCAAATTACACATAAGAAAATGCTTTCATTCTAACATACTTTACTATCACACTTCTTACACATTCATGAGATATTAGGCTCATATACGTAATATAAACAATATCCATATCACTGTTATCCTAGAGAACTCAATCATCCAACAATAACAGTTCACCTGACTAAGTAGACCATCAACCTTAGTCAATAGTTTAGTTAGTTCCAGTTCATCACAGTCTCAATATATAGTCTCTCTATCAATAGAGAATATCGCGGTCAAGGAAATTCATCTTCTTGACCATAATTCATTCTCAAATATTTAAAATAATGCACAAAGATTTCTTGTGCTCCTCCAAGTCATGGAATGCACAAAAACATCATCCACCACATAATCATGACTCATCTCAGTAACTTTTAGAAATTTAGCCCATCATACCCATACATATTGTCAGTGTACTAATTTCATCAATTGGTATCACCCAGGATTTGTAATAATCATAACAAGTTCTTAAAATTTCTTAGCGACATCTTAGTCATAATCCTCACATTAATATCCACCAATACTATGCACCATCCAAAGTTGATCATATAGATGATCCATAAGTGATAGAGAATATCAATTCTCCACTGTGGTGCTATCAAACAATCAATAATCTATGCATAGCAATAAGGAACTATCTCTCTTCTCATGAAGAGGATTAATGCACCCATTGTAGACCCACCAGGGGTCATCCTGTATGGAACCTTAGAAAGTGACACTGTTTGATGCCAAATCAATCTCTCGTAGTGTAAAATCCTAAAACCTTCTCAGAAAGGATTATCAATTCTCGCACACCATAGGTGTACTCAATCTATGGCCACTTTCTTTCATCCATTGTCACATTGACAAGGAGGAATTGGCATCTCAGGACAGCACTGCACTACCTTCGAGGCAAAAATAACACAAACCTCAGTGCTGTTTTTACTATATAGAAATGAGGTCACTGATTGTCCAAGTACACTAAAAGTAATCTTTTCTTTACTGCAAATAACTATCCTCCAATAAATAGAATCCATTCTAATGATGGCATCATGATTAGTCATATTAAGTAGGATTAGCTCAATATCCATCCTCTCACTCATCATGAGTGTCATGACATCCAATTCAAAGACTGTTATATATATATACAAGCGTATTCATCAAGGTGCAAGTACATAAAGTACAAAATGATTGAATCTTAGATCAAGGAGGATTCTAACATAGTCACCAACAACCAGAACATATTTTCCATCATCTAGTTCGAAGCCTGTGCTTGCCTCCAAGTAATGGCAAAAATTTATCACTAATAATATGGGGCCATCTTTGTCCTGTATCCAATGTTAGTCTATCTGACTCATTGTCCAATGGGACAGTCTCTAAAGTAATGTCTTGATTGTCCACAATCAAAACATTTAAAGGATTACCACTATGATGGTGGTTACTAATGTTATTACCACTTTTGCGGCGGTCTACTAACTCTAGCAAATAATTGTCCAAGTGTTTGTCCCTACAACTAGTACACCTTATCACATCTGCATCCCAACACTGCATGATCAAGTGTTGCTATCTCAATCTCCTCTGTAGTTGTGTGAATGAAATTTCTCCTTGCCCTTACTAGGCTGAGTTAAACTACCCATGTTCGAGTTTCTACGGTCAGCCTTGGTCTTAAGAGGATCCCTCTTTACATAGAGGTTATGTTTGCAACCTCGCTACTAGCATAGTAAGTGACACAATCACTTGATCCCTCAATACAGGTATCAACATATAACCATCTATCCTTAGTCTCGTTTTCATGGTGAAGGAGCTAGGGCAAGTCTCCTCAACTGAGTATATTGGTTCAAAACTATTGAATTGTCTAATTCTTCACTTTAAGTGGCAAACTCTATTAGTTTCTAAAAATACTAGTTATCTCAGACCTTCCAAAGGGCCTTCTAGATATAAGTCTCAGTGATATAGGAACACATCTTATCAAATAACCATCCTTAAAATCTTTGTAATTATATTTTCAGTGTCCTCACTTCCATTATTACAATTTCTTGAACTAATGAATTATTTCATGGTCATATTAAGCTACATCATTTACAACTAGATCAATTTCACACCAAATGTGAATTATCCTTTCTAATACTTCCTTAGTCATCAGAAACCACACTATCAACTCTATCAGCATTGGATGCAAATTAAGCATAATTAATTTCATCTCACCTCATTTACTAATTGATTCACTACAAAATCATTTCTATTCAAGAATTATTCTCACAAATTAGTTATCATGTCCTCCAGGCAATATGTATCTCAAAATCATAAATAAAATCCTCAGAAAATTCATAAGCATTCACTTCTCATTAATGACTAGCTATCAATATTTCTACATGCAAAAGAACCCATAAATTTTCATCTCATAGCTCAGGTAATTCATCCATAAGAACATTAGGGCTATTTGTCAAATAAGTCTACTTCAAGTTTAGATTAATGCTATACTCCTCTCAACTTTCTTGAGTTCTCAATAATTGTGATAATATTTATTCCTTCATTATTCTTATCATGCTATTGTTATTACCATGATTATTAAGCTTTTTCTAAGGGTCTACTCACACCGTTCAAGTTATGATTAGAACTCTCATAGCAATTCATATAAGTATAGCTTATATCATATACTAAGGTTCTCACTAAGAGAAACTAAATTGCAATCTTCATTCTAATTCATGATTCTAAGAATCATGCATTTCCCATAAAAGTGTACCTCCTTATGCTCATACAAGGATTTAAAGTCTCAATTTCTCTAAGAAAATATGCCAACCTTCATGGTATTATCTATTTCACAATCATCAACATTCTCCATATGAGTTATCTTTGTAACTCATATATAACAAAATCACCTCACTTTGTGGGCTGTATGTGACCTTTGGATTTGTTGGAATGGATATGATGAAGTAGACCTGGGCTCTGATACCAAACTGTGACACCTTGGGTTGATTTTTATAGTGATCAAAAATAAAACTTGAATAAAAGAATTTATTTCAAAGTCTAGGGAGTCATACAACTACAAAACCATAGATTTAAAGGTGAAATGAATTCCCATTTCTACAAAAAATTCGATAGAGTCTCCTCTATATTTTGGACCATTGCACATAACACGTGCAATACAAATCACTTGATAAACACAATACATGACATGACAATTGGGAGACTCAGTCTCCAAACCCATCCACCTAAATCAAACATAATTTTCAATAAAAATGTGTACTCCAAAAGTGGATAAGAAAATCAAGTCATGAGAAAATACCCAGGGTCTGTCCATATAGCCATCACATCCAACATGAATTCATATCCTCACATCTAGGTCACAATGCAATTATAATGATGTATAGTCCATAAACAATAACCAAAGTGAAGTCTTGAGCAAACCTCACTGTCTCTGAAATTGCCCTCAACACTCTATTGAAAGATGTCACCACTTTTGTCTACTCTATCAGCATGTCACCCTTTTGCTCTCTGTATCTGAGGCATTTCAAACAAAGTAATGTCTCAGCAAGCTATGCTTGTGCAGATGATCACATTCAATGAGAAAGTATAGTGAAATCATGTAGCGTGAAATATAAATGTTAAGGAAAATCTCATAAGGTAAAACATGTACAAGGCACATCAAATCCTCAGATGTCCACAATGAAAAACACATGAAAATTATAAGTCTGAAAAAATCAATATCAAGTCAAACCAGTATGACATGCAAGGCATGAACAAAACATGGATATGCATCCATTAAAAGCAATAAAAATCTCTGCTCAAATCATAGTATGAATACATGTCATGATAAATAGGGCACCGTACATAAACAAGACCTAAGAGTGTTCCACAACACTCAATTACCAGTAATGAGAATGCATACCAATCCTTGGGTCCCTTCCGTGTAGCTCGCATCAGCCCCTGAAGCCACTCACGGCCTAAGCCTAGCTTACCCCAGTTCACCTAACAAATAAATATCACATAAGCATAAAGAATAAGAGTATGGGCTACTATGCTGTAGTGGGAACCTCTCCAAGGTCTCAACCACTATCACTTCCCATCGATACCAGAATGGGAGACTTCTTCCGTCTCGCATGGGAGAAGATAGACTAGTAGGGTGGACTTCCCACGATCCCACCCCTACGGACATAGCTCTGTCTCGCGTGGAAGAAGACGGGCTCGTAGTGTGGATTACCCATGATACCACCCCTATGGACAATACTGGTGTCTAATCACAATCATCATAAAGTCAGAGGGTGGGTGGCCAACTCTACAACCCTCCTAGCATAGTAGCCATCGGGTAGAAGCAGCCATCATAAATCATAAACAATGATTAACAATCAAAATCCATGCATAGTCATTCTAGATGAAACCAAATCAAGAGAGTAACTCAATATTTCAACATCATGCATTGAAAACCATTGTATAATATCCTCAATAATCCAAATCGATGAAATATAAAATGTATTAAGAAGCAGTTTACAAATCATGCACAAAAGGAGTAGCAAACATGTTGGCAATACACATTGAAAAGTAATCTCATGCAAACATCATAGGGCATAAAGTCCATACTTCAAGTTCTCAAATAATGTATCATGATTTAATAAATAATTAAAAAATCTCAAATGTAATCACCCACATCTGACAAAGTGCCACTCGTTTGTACCTCTTAATCAATCAGACCCAACTCCAGTGTAGTTCACCATAAATCCATCCACCTAGATACATATCACATCTAGTCATACTCAAAATCCAATTTATCTAACTTGGGTTCTTAAATATAGGACATTATGCTTTCATATTCATTACATCGCGTTCAAGACATTCTAATGATTTCGAGGCCTGAAATCTTAAGGAAGGCCCCACCCTAATTGGCTAATAATTTAAATCATACTTAATCGGGCCTACTCATAACCTTAATTCTACTTCTTAATTACCTCAATGCATATTTAGAGTTATTAAGATCATATCATATCAATTTCAGGTAATTTATCATTTAAATCAATTAATCAGCATTATTATATGAATTTCATGCTCAACCGTATCTAATTATAATCACACCAACCCATCAAATGACTAATACAATAATATTACCTTGAACAAGTCAATCTAAATAACCTTTAGTTGTCTGCTTGGTTAGATCATCCACCAATCATCTAAATTGTTCCCCATCATTAAACATCCACACTGATCTCATTAAAGAACCTCACTTGATCACTTCAGATCACATAACAACTTAGTAATTTTAGTACATTGATTCAATTAAGAATTCTAAATGGTTCAGATCATCAAATTGGATTCAATTTCATAGTTAGATCATTAATTGATCTCAGTTGTTTACCACGATTGGCAAGACCACAAGGGTACTCTTGGATCTCCGAGATTCGTCTTAGATTGATCAGAATCACATATCAAAGTTCAAGGGATAAAAGGGTCACTGGGTCAACTCAGACCCTTCCAAAACAAGTTAGGAGCGGGTTGACTCAGTGAGTCAGCCCTACCCTAACTTGTTAGAACATAGAAAAACAAGGGAAGAGGAGAAATTGTGGTTGGTGGTGACTGTGGGGGTGTCACCAGTTGATCCTGACTGCAAGGGGAAGAATGAGGGAGAGGGTCTTGGCTCAGTAGCCCTCCCATGGGCTGGTTAAGCTGGTGCCAGAAAAGTAGAGGAGAAAGGGGGCAAATGGGCTCAGGGAAGAAGAGGGCAGCTCATGAGGTCTTCCTATGCGCGCAGACGTATGAGGTGGGCTATGCTACAATCCTGCCCGATCGGAAGGGGAAGAGGAGAGGGAGGAGTGAGCAATCTAGTCGACCTGTGTGCACTCAAGCATACTCGACTGGTGATGTTGTTGCAACCCAACATAGAGGGCAAAGAGAGAAGAGGGGAGAGGGAGATGGGGGATTCTGGCTGGTCACCTGGGTAAAACTCGATTTGGGTTTTCAATCAACACCAAAGAGAGGCATCTGCCGAAAAAAGGGAAACAGATGGGGGAGTTGTCAGAGAAAGAGGGATAGAGGAGGGTTTCCTTAGGGTGCCTACTCAGGCCACCCGTTCGCATCAGAGAAAGGGAGACCTGTTAGAGGAGGGGACTACATTCACTGGTAATGGATGTTGGGCGCATTTGGTTTAAGCTCGACAGAAACGAGGAAAGGGAAGGGGAGATCAGAGGAGGGGAGGATTTTGCAGCACCAGGTTTCCTAGCAACCCCCTCTTTTCCCCATTTCAGCCATATGACGTAAGGGAGGTGGAGCAATGACACATGGTTACTGGTAGTCCATGTGTCATGCTCATTCCGCACATGGCATTGCCCTGCATTCCACAAAATGACAAAATAGGTGGGGTTCCATTATCAATTTTAACCCCCTTGAATTTGTAAAACATTTGGATATTTCCACCCCAATCTCCGTTTTGCACAAAATTAGTGTCATTGAAATCGTATCAACGCATACATTCCAAATTTGGCAATCCAAAGTCCAAATTTTGATCCAATTAGAAGGTCATCTTCATAAAACTCAATTTCCGTGAAATTAACTTTTGATTTCATCTCTTTTAAAAAATTATAATCTAATATGTAGAAAATGAACCAAAATTGTGGGTCATTACAATGTATTCTTTTGCTATAGTGTTCTAGAATTGGGTAGTGGCTGTAGTGTTGCAGTGTCCCATTATAAGGCAATTGCCATAGGTTGATTTTTGGGCAACATGCGTGTGATAGGGTAATAGATACCCTGGCCACTAGGCATGATGATGCCTTGTATGATTTGAGGTTTGATATATTCATTCTTTCATGCTGAGAACTAATATATTTTACATAAATTGAAGAGGACTTTCCTACATGTTATTTAAATTGAGATTTTAGTACTTAACTAATTGATCGTCGATTTTGTGCACTAGTTTACTAAGTACTCTTTTGATGTTGACATATCATATTATACTTACACTTCTAT
Source organism: Warburgia ugandensis (assembly GCA_035236585.1). Lineage (NCBI taxonomy): Eukaryota > Viridiplantae > Streptophyta > Magnoliopsida > Canellales > Canellaceae > Warburgia > Warburgia ugandensis. The sequence continues at coordinate 48,287,017 of CP141131.1, read as the reverse complement.
TGTACTTGGATAACTTGAAACTTAGATGGAATGTTTGAAAGGTATACTAATGTTATATGGTTATTTCACTATATGCATGAGTGCATGGATGTGAATTTGCATTGATTTATATTTGTGATCTTAGTTTGACCTACTTAGTATATTCCCCTATACTCACCCCATTAACTCTATAGATAAACACGAAGAAGGGAAAGGCAAGAATGTTGAGACCAAGAGCACAAAGTAGTCAGAGAGAAGGTATAAACAATTTATGTATAATTTGTACATTTTATAAATGTTGTGAGATCACTGAGTAGTTATGCAATTATGATAAATAGTTTAGACATGTATAAATATGTCTAATGCATATTTGACTGGGAGCTGTAACTAGACAAATTTATGGAAAATGATAAGTCTTTGACTTGTCATATTTAAATGTAAAAATGTTTGATTTTAGATCTAATGAATGTGTTTTGATAGGTCTTATGACACTCGGGATTTTCTAAAAGGTCTGTTTAAAGAAAAATGTTTTTGCTATCTTTTTCCAAAAGATGTTTTCAAATAGCTATCACACCTTTTGAAAATAATTCTTAAAAAGGTATTTGAAAAGTTGGGTCATCACAGTTGGTATTAGAGCCCAGTTGTTCCTTTTATAGCCAATCCTACATGTCAAGATTTAAAGATAATAAAAAAGTGACAGGTAGTGGTTTAGATGTGAGTTAAGAAAGTAACTCATATAGAAATATATTGTGAAATGTGAAACAAATGCATCCTGGAAAAGAGGTTGCGGGGTTTGCTGGTTCTTCCACTGACGCCCTAAAGGAAGAAGCTCACATGGTAGAATTTATGGCACAAATGATGAAGAATTTTAAAGAGTATATGCAGCAACAACAGACCCAAGTTCAGACATCACTTGTACCTAGCATTCCTCCATTGCGCATTAGTGAGGGTAGTTTAGGAGGTAGTTTTAGTATGAAGGATAAATTGCTAGAATGATTTCAGAGGATAGCTCTAGCATTTTTAGTGAAAGATGAACTAGAAGGAGCAGAGGAATGGATATATCAGGTTGAGAAGGACTTTGAAGCTATGACAATTCTAGAAGAGAAAAAGGTGAAGCTTTTCCCTTTTATCTTTAGAGGAGAGTTTGCTTTCTAGTGGAGGATAGCACAGAGGACTTATTTCCCTTATCCAAATAATATTTTATGGGATGACTTTCGAAGGTTTTTTTTATGATAAATACTTCCCTCCCATGTTTATGCAAGAATGGAGAGAGAATTTTTGAATTTTCAACAAGGAGATCTTACAATCTTACAATATGAGAATAAGTTTGCATAGTCGAGGAGGCTTGCACTAGATATCTGCACTTCAAATAAGAAAGTTGTAGAAAGATTTGTTCAAGGTTTACATGCAAGGTTGAGGAGTAAGGTTATGGGGACACGACCTCAGACCATAGCAAAAGCAATGGAAAAGGCTTCTATTTTCAAAGAGGAATACTTGCATAATCAACTAGAGTGGCGAGATAAAGAGAAATACAGTATTATTCAAACACGCTTGAGTAGGGGCAAGTGCCCTTCTTCATCATTTACTTGCGAGCCACACAAATACCAAGGACCACCAGCTACTAAGAAAAGTAGAGGGCTAGAAAGGAGACAATGTCCAAGATGTAAAGGTTACCATCCTTATTCACTTTGTCTTAGACCAGGACAACAAAGACCACTGATACAATGTCATAGATGTGGTGAAAATTGACTCTTTATGAATGAGTGCCCCAAGAGACAAATAGGAAGTTAGCTTAGAATAGAAAATGCACCTCGAAGTCAAGGTAGAGTATTCACTATCCCTTCTGAATAGGCTAGGACCTCAAATGTGGTGATTGAAGGTTTTATTTTAATTTTAGATAGACAAGATAAAGATTTATTTGATCCATGTTCCATGCATTCATTTATCTCTAGCATTTTTACATCTTGTGTATGTTCACCTATACATAATTTGGGATTTAGCTTTGATATAACTACACCAATAGGTGAAGCAATTACTAGTCATGAGTATCTTTAGGAGTTACCTCTTGAAATAGTGGGGATATGGTAGAAAGCTGATCTTATTCTACTCGATATGGTGGATTTTGATGTTATATTAAGAATTGATTGGTTAGCAATGAATTGGACGACAATGGACTGTCGTAGGAAAAAGGTCATGTTTGCTGTACTAGGACAGACAGTAATTTCATTCCAAGGGAGACTAGATATAAATGGTGTTTGTGTGAATTCAGCCATGAAGGCAGCAAGACATATCTCAAAAAGATGTCAGGCCTTTTTGGCTAATGTAGTAGCCATGGATGTTGAACAACCTAAACTTGAGGAGTTGGAAGTTGTTAGAAAATTTTAGGTTGCTTTTCCTAAGGAACTTCCAGGATTACCACCCTTGAGAGAAATTGATTTTTCCATTGAACTTGTGCCAGTTACAGCTCCTATTTCTAAGGCACCATATCGAATGGCTCTAGCAGAATTAAAAGAATTGAAAACTCTGTTGCAAGAATTATTAGGCAAGGGTTTTATCTAACCTAGTGTTTCACCTTGGGGACCACCAATTCTTTTTGTTAAGAAGAAATATGGATCCATGTGATTGTGTATTGATTATCAAATATTGAATAATGTTATAATAAATAATAAGCATCTTCTACCTCTAATTGATGACCTCTTCGATTAGCTATAGTCTACCATTATTTTCTCTAAGATTGATTTAAGGTTAGGATATCATCAATTGAGGATTAGAGAAGAAGATATATCTAAGACGGCATTTAGGACTCATTATGATTACTACGAATTCTTAGTTATGCCATTTGGACTAACAAATGCACCAGTTATGTTTATGGACCTTAATAATCAGGTCTTTAAATCATATTTGGATAAATTTGTTAGTGTTTGTAGATGACATTTTGATTTACTCTACAAGTAAAGCAGAACATAGAGAACACCTACGTATTGTATTAAACACTCTTCAGACTCATTGATTATTTGCTAAATTTAGCAAGTGTAAGTTTTTGTTAGAGCAAGTTAACTTTTTGCATCATGTTACTTTTGAAAATAGAATTGCTGTGGACCCGGCAAAAGTAGAGGCATTGATGACTTGGGAAAGACCCAAATTAGTGATAGAAATTTGTAGTTTTCTGGGTTTGGCATGATATTATCACAAATTCATCAAAGGATTTTCATGCATAACTTTACCATTAACTGCTCTGACTAGAAAGAAGACACAATCTATTTAGAGTGATGAATGTGAAGTGAGTTTCCATGAATTAAAAAGGAGACTCACTTTTGCACTGATTTTGGCACTTCCTTCAAGTAGTGGAGGATTTGTAGTATTTTGTGATGCATCTAGGGTGTGTATTGATGCAACGTGTCAAAGTGATTGCATATGCTTCTCGACAACTAAAAACACATGAGAAGAATTATCCCACTCACAAATTGGGGATGGCGGCATTAGTTTTTGCATTGAAAATATGAAGACATTACCTGTATGGTGAGAAATTTGTTGTTTGCACCGATCATAAAAGCCTCAAATACATATTCTCTCAACAATATCCAAATATGAGGCGAAGAAGATGTATGGTGTATTTAAAAGACTATGACTTCTCCATCCAGTATCACCTAGGAAAAGCACTTGTAGTGGCTGATGCATTGAGTAGGAAGACTGAGGGATTGATAGCAGGTATGTTCTCAAGAAAGTAAAAATTACTTCAAGATACAGTTGAATGTAAACCATAAATTCAATATCGGGGTAAAGGATCATTTGTGGCCAACTTAGTAGTGAAATATACTATAATTGAGAAGGTTCTCCAAGCTCAAAAAGAAGACAAGTATACAAGCATTGATTCATACACCAAGGTTTAATTAGAGTGCAAATGGAGGTGTGTGAATTAGTGGAAAATTGGTAGTTCCATCAAATAAAGAGTTAAGATAGGAAATTTTTTAGGAGGCACATCATTCATGATATGCCATTAACCTAAGGGGAACCAAGATGTATCATGACTTGAAAAGAAATTTTTAGTGGAATGGAACGAAGAAGAATGTGGGAGAATGTGTTGGGAGGTGTTTAACCTGCCAACAGGTAAAAGCTGAACACCAGAGGCCTATAAGAATGTTACAATCCCTAGATCTTGCCCAGTGGAAATGGAATCACATCACTATGGACTTCATTAGTGGCCCACCCAAGATATCGAATGGACATGACATGAGTTGGGTGATTGTAGATCAACTGACATAGTTAGCTCATTTTCTCCCCATTCAATAGATGTAGCCCTTAGACAGCTTGGCAAAGTTATATATCAAAGAGATCGTGAGCTTACATGGCACACCTATAACTATCATTTCAAATAGAGATAGCAAGTTTACATCCAAGTTCTAGAGGAGTGTACAAGAAGGATTAGGATCTTCCTTGAGTTTCAGTACAACATTCCACCCCCCAATAGATGGACAACTAGAAAGAACAATTCAGGCATTAGAAGATATGTTGAGAGCATGTGCAATTGAATGGAAAAGAAATTAGGATGAGAATCTTGCCCTTGTTGAGTTTGCATATGATACTAATTTTCATACTAGCATTAGCATCGTACTATATGAAGCACTTTATGAAAGACCATGTTGTTCACCAACTTGTTAGAATGAAGTTGAACAAAGACAATTATTGAAGTTTGAATTAGTGGAGCAATGTGCAGAGGAAGTGAAAGTTATTTGAAAATTACTTTTAGCTGCTCAAAGTTGACTAAAGAGTTATGCAGATCGAAGGAGGAGACATTTAGAATTGGAAATTAGAGATCATGTGTTTCTGAAGGTCTCCCCCATGAAAGGAATTATGAGTTTTGGTGCTAAAGGAAAATTGAGTCCTTGATTTATTGGTCCTTCCAAAATCTTGGAGAAAATTGGGCTATTAGCATATAGACTGACATTACCACTACACCTTGTAGAGGTTCATGATGTATTTCATGTTTTGATGTTATGCAAGTATGTGCTTAACCCTTCTCATGTGCTTACATATGTACCAGCTAAGCTGCAACATAATTTGACTTTTGAAGATAAAGCTATCTAGATTTTACATTGAAAAGAACACACGTTTAGGACAAAGACTATTCCATTGGTCAAATTCCTTTGGCAACATTATTCTATTGCGGAGGCTACTGAGGAAACTAAGGATGAAATGAAAAAAATGCACCAAGAGTTATTTGAGTAGTAATGTAAAGGGAAATTTCAAAGATGAATTTTTTCTAGGTGGGGTCAAGAATGTAACAACCCTACATTTTATTATAATTAAGAAGAGGAGTTTGAGTGCAAAAATTAAAATTTTCATCTGAATTTGACTTTGAAACCTCAAAAATTAGAATGTATGTGATGAGAGCTTTCCATCAACACTAATTTTGCATAAAATGGAGTTTAGAAGTGAGAGAAGCAAAAATTTTACTAAATTACAAAGGGGGTCAAATTGATAATGGCACCCCCTCTCATCTGATGGGCCCCATGCAACGAATGACTAGGGGGAGCTCAATGCGTGGAGCTTTACCCCTAACTATCTATCACATAGGGAAGGAGCCAGGGAAGCCCACCACCTCCCCTCTCCCCCAATTTCCCCTCTTCCATCTCTCTCTCATTGCGCCCCCCTTCCACATTGGGTTTCTTCTCTAGGCAGGTCCCTTCCGCCTCCATCAGCACCCTTTCCTCCCACATCAGCGATGGTCACCAGCCTAGGCAAGGAAACACCACACCACACCCAACCTCTCCTTTCCTCTTTCCTTTCTTTTCCCTCTTGTCTTTCACTATATCTTTCCCTTCATCATTCCTCCCATTGTCGGCAATGATAGAAAAACCAGTGGGGTTTTCTGTCAATTTTTCCCTTATTTCTAGCACTAAATGGTGATGCAATCACTCCAAATTTCATAGGATTGAATGGAAAAACATGCTCTAGAAAACCCATGATTTGTTTTCATGAAAAAATGGAATTTTTAACACTGTAATGGTCACCAATGAAGACCATTTTTTAGTCATCTTCTTTGACGATGGTAACTAGATTCTAGTACCGACGACCACTTTTTAGCTAGCAAAAATTGGGGAAAAATTATATGGATCGAATCCTGACGAGTGAATTTTGCATTTGTGACAACGAAACTTCTATCAGAGATCATCTAATCATTGAATTTTTTATCTCAACAAGGTGCACGACCAGTGCTAGATCTGCAAATCTGACAATTGAAAACATGATCAAATAGTAGATCTATGAATCTAATAATGTGAATTACATGTGGAGGACAATATGGATTGAAAAAATGAATGAAAATCTTATTAAATGTACAAATGTTGATCGGAATGTTACTTCATAGATCTGATCATTACAATGCTTAGATCAGTGTAATTTAGGCTTGGAACAACAGATCTGATTGATTGATGCGTGAAATTAAACTCCCCAACACTCAAAGATATTTAATCCGAGGTCAAACGACTAATCAAGGACAATCCGACCATTCAAATTAGAATATTAATGTATGAATCCATAATGAAGAGAATAAAATAGGATATTTATTTCATATTTCTCAGATTGATTCTTAGTTGATGATAAAAGCCTTGATCCTCATTTTTTGATTTGTCGAGCAACATCTAAATTGGCTGGTAATCAATTCTGGTGAATCTGAATCATCAAGTTGACGTGGGTAAATTCTAAGATTGCTAAGTTTTCATATTTATTTCACTTATACACTACTTTGATACATACAAGTAACTACTACATATAACCATAGTTGATGATTATATTTGAGATTTAAGTAGCATCCTATTGACTTGAATTCTATGAAAATTTGTGAATTACTCATGGATGAAATTGTTAGGAAATAGAGTCTTCATTCTTATATAGATATGAAATCAAGATTATTAGGGGATATGCATCACATGAGTTAAATGTGCATTGTCCTATAAATAGGGGAAACTTTGTCGAATTTTCATTAAGAATATAAAGATTTTATTATTATATTAGAAAACATAAAATAATTGTCCTGACTAAATTTCAAGCATCATTTATAGAAAGGTTATAGGGATGACCACCCACCTTTCGACGGTTCATTTTTTGACACCAGGCCTAAGTGGCTAGACTTGGAGTGTGGCATCATGGGAAGGCTGCACTGCACAATCCGTTCTCCTCCCATGCGAGATGGTGATAAGTCTCACTAAGTTGGTGTCAGCGTTTTAGCATGCGGTGTCCTACTATTAGGTAGTTGCCACAACATAGTGGTCCATGTATTCTTTTGCTATAGTGTCCCATGATTGGGTAGTTGCTATAATGTTGAGGTGTCCCATTATAGGGTAGTTTCCATAGGTTGGGCAACACACATGTAATAGGGTCATAGATTCCCTGACCACTAGGCATGATGATGCCTTGTATGATTTGAGGTTTGATATATTCATATTTGCATATTGAGAATTGATATGTTTGACATAAATTGATGAGGACTTTCCTACATGTTATTTAAATTGAGATTTTAGTGCTTAACTAATTTATCGTCTACTTTGTGCACTTGTTTATCAACATATCATATTATTCTTACACTTGTATTGCATTCAGATGACTGGAAACCTTGGATGGAATGTTTGAAAGGTATGCTAATATTTTATGGTTATTTTATTATATGCATGAGTGCATGGATGTGAATTTGCATTGATTTAAATTTGTGATCTTAGTTTTACCTGCTGAGTATGTTCCCCTATACTCGCTCCACCAACTCTACAATTAACATGAAGAAGGGAAAGGCAAGAGGCTTGAGACTAGGAGCACAAAATAGTCAGAGAGAGGGTATAAGTAGTGTATGTATGATTTGTACATTTTATAAATGTTGTGAGATCACTTAGTATTTATGTAACCATGATAAATAGTTTAAACATGTATAAATATTTTTAATGTATATTGGAGTATGGGCTGTAACTAGACAAATTTCCAAGAAATGATAAGTTTTTGACTTATCATATTTAAATGTAAAAAAGTTTTATTTTAGAACTGATGAATGTGTTTTGATCAATCTTATGACATTTGGGATTTTCTGAAAGTTCTTTTTAAAGAAAAATGTTTCCGCTATTTGTTTTCTAAAAGATATTTTTGAATAGAGATCCTACCTTTCAAAAATAATTCTTAAAAAGGTATTTAAAAACCTGAGCTATCACACTTCCCTTGGCTATGACTTCAAGGGAAAACCAACCTTGAATCTTAGTCTTTAAGGTATGGAAAACAAAGGAAAGTAAAGTAAAAATTATCATGAAAAGGATTAAGATCAAACAAAAGAAAGGTAAGATGAGCCAACCTTGAAAGGAGAATTAAATACCAAAAAACATCAGGCATGGAACACTTTAGAGATGCCTCAAACCATAGCATCGTGTAGCAGCCACACAACGTGTATGAAATTCAAAGCAAAAGAGAGGATAAAATAGACTTAGGAAGAGGGCATCTACTTCCTATGGTGGATGCTTCTTTTTCTTTAGTGAAAAGGTTTCTTTTGGCTTAGGTTTGTGCTGCCTTTTTTAAGTTTTCTCCTATTTTCCTAGGGTACCTTAATAATAAGGTGTGGTGGGGATGAAACAAAGTTAGTTTGGATGGTTAAGATGTAGGAAAGCTAGGGTTTTCAAATAGGAAACAAGGGATAGGTGGCTGCCATCATTGGAGGGGAAATAGGTGGGAGGCACCACCCTTTTAGGAAGGGGTGTCACCCCCTTGAAAATTCATTGAAACACCTGCAAAATAGGAAAGGGATGGAGAGGATGAGGTGGAAAATTATGGTTGGTTGGTTAGTTTCTTAAGAGGTGGAGAGTGGTTGGGTGGTTAGAATAGAGTTTTAGAAACATGCAAGTCTAGAATAGAATTTAAAATTCGTAGTGCATCTTAGGGGTGAGATGGAGTGTGAAGAAAAAGTGGAGAAAAACACCAAAAATGAAAGGCTCTCATCCTATTGGCCCATCTTCCAACTTATCCAAATATGATTTCCCCTAATTATCTTTAAATATCCTTTAAAATATCATGGATAATCCTTTTGAATTTTCTCCAATCCTAACCTTCCATTTAGCTTAGCTTAATGGCTTTAATGTCTAATTTTGAGGGCCTTATTGGATAGGCTTAATGGCTAGTTTAGATGGTTCTCTTAGCTTGGCTTCATGGCTCAATCTCTTGGCTTGTGTGTTTTCATTGGTTTGGCTAGAATTCTTTAGCTTGTTACCTTCTTTCTTGGCTGATATGGCTAAGGTGGCATAAATGGCTCCCATGCAAAGGTGGTGGAAATGCATGACTTACCTCATGGGCCCACTTTGGCCACCATTAGCTCCTTTGATGTCATCCATTGCTAATCCTAAAGATGATCTTCATCCTTGATTTCATGTTGGATTGATGATTCTTAGGTTTTGACTTGAATTTTTTATCATGATCTTCAATGTTTATCTCTATTGATCTTAGTCGTTGGATCACCATCTCGTTACCTACAAAATTAAAAACTCTAATTAAATCTTAAAAAAATATGATTAATGATATACTTACCTCAGATTAGTCTTTGGACCTACAAAATATCAAATTTTAAAGTCATTAGGTAAAAAATGCATTTGTTACAAAGTTAGGTCTAAAACCCCTAATTTACCTTACAAAGTTATAACACATGGGTAATTATTAGTCTTGAGCAACATGTGAAAATTTATGTTTCAAAAACTTGTACAAAGTGCCACTTTCATAAGTACTCACAATTGCGTTTAGCACATGCAACAAGGCCTTAAATTCCTAGCTTATCCTTAGTGGATGAGTTACGCCTACTGAGATTGTGCAATGAATATACCCATAAAATTCTAAAAGTTTTATTCAAGTCTTTTATTCAGCTTATCCTAACTTTAGCCTACTAATAAAGGTGAAAAAAAAGGCTCAAAGTCCTACCCTTATGCTAAATATATCCCATTATTTAATTAAACTTCAGAAGGTGAGTATGTGCTATAACTGATATATAATTATGGTCTCCAAGTCAAATATAACTTAAGTTACCATGTAACTGTATGATTGACTTCAATTCTCACAAGATGTACTTGACACTCAAAATGAAGTCACTTAGAAAGGTTTAAATCTCTCATTAATATGTGAGTAGAATTTTGTTCATCAAGTCCCAAAGTCTCACATATTTTGTATAGAAGAACGATTACTTAGAAAGAATTATAATGATCTCATGTAAGGATATCAACTGATAAGAATGTTATACTCTACCAAAATTTCTATTCATTTATAACCATATCCAAGCCATACTTCTCTTAAGATCAAGTTAGGACTTCTATTAGGATGAAACATTGACTTAGGTAAGAGTTATCAAAAGAATGGGTACAAAGATAAACAAGGGTTGTCTTAGAAATATGTAAAGGTCTTCTATTAGTGTATTCATAAATTTTTCATTTTTCCTCATAAGAATGAACATTCTTTTTTTCCATTGGCCATTTTATTTTATTTTTTAGTTGACTTTGCATATATCATTTTAGAACTTTTTCTTCTTTTTCACCTTTTTAATGTTCATCGCTTGAATTGTTCATACTTTTTCTCAAAATGTTCTTCAATATTCTCCACATGTTTCCAAAACAAATGGGTAATGGATTTATATTAGGTGTTCAGTATAGGTAAAGTTTTGTGTGGTTGATGAAGAAAAGGTTGATATTTAAAGGCTAAATGGGTTTAACTAGCAAAAAATAGTATAGGGAAGCCTATGGGTTAAACAAGGATGCACTCTATCATTTCCTAGGTTTCATATGATGTAAGAATGATCATAAACTTAAGAGATATATGGTATAGTCTTTTGTGATTTCTCAATAGTTGACCAAGATGAAGAATAATAAGATCAACTAAGAATTAGTGTTCACTAAAGAAATTTTTAAATTAATGTATAACTCTCAAAAAAGGAAGAATGGCTCAAAACTCACTTGGGTTATAAGTCTCCACAAATCTTCTTTAGGATCTCTAAGTTATATTTCCTTCTTCAACTTAAACTATATATAGCTATTTTGTGCAATTAATATTTCAAGTTTAATTTTTCATGAGATATTTTAGAAAAAGAATAAAATAGTGAACTAATTGTATGCAATTCTATTAATAAGCTAAAGTTCAAACATTTAGCTGAATATTCACAAAATTTAAATTCTCATCTTTATTAAGGAACTTATTAATTTTTTTTTCAAAAATATGAGAAAGTTTAGAAATCTCATGTTAGGACATCTAAATGATGAAAGGGTAATGCAAAATAATGAGACTTTAAAAAAAAATCCTAAGTTGCCTCCCATTGAGCGTTAAGTTTAATGTCTTTAGCTAGACATGGCCTATAAATAATCTAATCATCTAAACCTAGACCTAGTCACTTAAACTAATTTTTCCTATTACTAAACCTAAGAATTAAATAGCAAGATTTCTCACAGCACTTTAGAAGCTTGTGATAGCCTATATATTTCCTCCATCTTAAAATTTTAGGTGGTGGTAACAATATGACACAGCAGACCACCACAATTCTGAATGTTGTGGGACCATATTGATGATCCCCCACTTTTAGTATTTCAAGATAGTCAATACAATTCCTCCACCTTATATATTGAGGTGGTGGAAAAATGATGATTTCTTGTACTACCATGCATTTTGTTGGACCATATAGAGATAAATGGTCTTCTTCTTGATCAAATTGAGGAATAACATTGACCACTGTATTCAATTTATCTTTTTCCTCCATTTCCCTTACATTATGCTAAAATAGGGATATAAGTTGACTTTGCCCTTCCATAAAAGGTGGTTCTTGTATTACTAGAGGCAAGGACATGGTTTTACTTAAACCCTGGGCATCTTCAAATGTGTACCCTAGAGTAGGTTGATGTAGGGTTAGTACATCAACTGACTCTTTTTCTTCCTATTTAGCTGGCATAGGTAAGGTTTCAATTGAGCCTATATTACTATCTAAATTTTGTTTGAATAAAGTTTGGGGTCCCAATTGGGTATGTCTTTGACATTGTAAGGCTCAATTGGATTTTCAGGCTCTATAGGGGGTTCTACTTTAGCTTGCTATTGAGAACTGTTCATTAATGGCATAGTATCCAACAACTCATTCACCTCCTCAATAGATGTGTCTTCATCAATTTCATAAAAATAAGTAGGACACAATTTTAGAGGATTTGGGTTGGATGTTCCTACAATTTCATTCTCTTCAACAATGAAAGTCTCTTCATCATAATCGTAACAAGGATTAGTACATGGCTAGAGTTGATCTGAGTGGTAGCCATTGTTGCAGCCACGGTTTGATCTATTCTCTCTCAAATTTGTAGCATATTCTCCTCTAATCGTGGTTATTGATGCTGTAGACAAAATGACACATAGGTTTGGTATTGTTGTGGCATTGGGTACTGAAAAAGGGCTGAGCAGGTTGATCACATCATGATAGTGTTGACTAGGATGGGGCCATTGTGGTTCTCCTTAATATTTGTAATCCTATGACCATGGTTGTTCATGATATCTAGCCCATCCATTATATTTTGTCTTGGGATAGTAGTCATTGTTAGGGTATGTGAATGTAGTAGGTGCGTCCACTAATTCCTGATAGTATTCATTATAGTTGGAGCTCGATGGCAATGAAGAAGGTGGATATTTTGGGTCAAAATAGGTAGAGTCATTCTTGTACTAAGGGTAGTGATATGACTCAATATTACAATTCTTGTACTAAGGTTATTGATGTAACTCAGTATAACTTAGTATAGGAATTATCATACTAGGGTTGTTGATATGCCTCAATATTTTGCTTAAAAATCCCATCCATTTGACTATCCACTTCGTCCATCCTAGCTATTATCTTATCCCACTTACCAATTATATTATCCAATTTATTAGACAAATTAGGAGTATATCTTGCTTCAGTCTCACTTATATCCTCATGAAGTAATGGCTTACGACTAAAATAGTAGCATAATGGTTTTATCTCCCCTTCTTGATAGGCCATTGTACTCAAATTTATATACAATGAAAGTAATCATTATATACAATGAATGAGTACCTTTTTTTTTAGTTGAGTATGAATTGAAAAACCATGACTATATGAAACCTAAATGCTAGTACTAAGAAAAATGATGGACAATCAAATCCTAGTATCCACTAATCAAGTAGTGTCTTCATTATCTTTTCATACTACACAGGTGGTAGCTTCTTAGACCTATATCTAAACAACTCCTTTTATCCAGATTTGACTATTGCTTATTAGTTAGGTTTTTCTTGAAAGTAGTTAAAACAATCCTTGTGTCATGAGGTGTTTAAACCTCAATTAATGTTAATGGAAGGCGTGGAAAAATCACTTAGATTTTAAGACACCCACTATAACCACACTGCTCAAAAGCCATTAGTGTGATAATAGATCGCGTCCTTCTAAAATGGGTCCAATGAGCTCGATACCCTAAGTCTCTTTCTACTTGATTTTGAATTAACGTTCAAGGGTTGGGATCATGACATACAAGGATGCTGGTTGATACCTAGGTGGGCCAAGGAGCTAGTGATGAAATCTAATCCTTATCTTGTAAGGGTTCCTGTGAGGCCCTTACTAGCATTAAGTTCCATTCCAACATAATGCTGTAAATATGCAATGCGAAACAAAAGCAAACTAATGCATACTTATATGCTACTTTGCAAATGGCTAGGCACCTTAACAAATGAAACACTATAACCATGCAGTCTATGCTTTGCTTATAGCTGAGCACAAGCTAACCTTTGTTAAATAGGTTCTCGAACTAATGCAACAATCCTACATATTATGCAGCAATTATCAATGTATGCCCCTAATCTATATGAATTATACTGCCATCCAAATGCAAAATTATATTAAATGCAATTTACCCTAGGAAATTAAAATTTGGGTGGGGATTGCTCCCAGTGAGGGGTTCGATGATGATCAAGTGTGAGCCAACATACCGCACACTTGTCCTATATTATTACAACCCATTTAAAAATGAATAATAAAGAAATTACAAATTATAATGGGCCTCACTACAAGTTTCACTAAAATCCCAATCTAAGAAAGCAATAGAAAACCTAATCTATGTTGGTGAATCCATAGCCTACAAGATCACCATCACTCAATTGCTAATTTTCCTAGCACAAAAATCAAAGAAATATGGTTAATATAAGGAAAATAGCAACAAATGCAAAACCCTAAACTAATGTACGCTAAACCTAAATTAGAGGAAAATAATCTAAAGTATGGAACACTACACAAAACATTGTGACTCCCTGACAATGGCACCAAAAGGTTATTGTGTATTTTAATTTAACTTGCAAGCGCATGAATCATTTGCAATATAACACGCTAATGTGGTTGATCCCACAAGGAGTTGAAGAAATGTAATGCTACTGGTTCCTACTTTAAACTATCTAACCTTGACAAAATTCAAGAGATTTTTAACCTAAACTAACACATGAAAATGGAAATTATGCAAGAATTAGAAACATGCTAAAGTTGGAAAGTTTCATAAAATATGCAATTTTTAAAAATAAAACATTCCTAATTGAAAACTTTCTAAAAATGCAAAGTAGAAACTTTCCTAAATTAACTTTCCTAAGCATGAAATTAAGCAACTAACCTAAGAAAGCATGCACTAAACAACTACTTTCTTAATCATGCAACTTCTAAATAAAGCAATTAAACTCATGGAATGGGAAAGTAAATAATAACATGCAAACAAACCACATCAACTTAACTAACTACTTTCCTTAAAACCATGCTTGATTGAATTAACAATGAAATTAATGAATTATGAAGGAACAATAAAATTGACATCTTATTCAAACTTCATCCTTAAGGCCTTCAAAACCATGTGTTCCACTTTTGGATTGGGTGTGTGGTTCCTTAAGTCTTTTGATTGCCTAATTGAGATTTCAACACAATGTAACACTTATTCAATCTATCCTCAAAATGTAGCAAGTAAGAAATAATCATGCCCATTCATCTACCAATTATTATTCCATTAATCATCCAAAGTGTGCATACAATTGATTACATGTAGAGTGCATTCCACTTTTGATGAGAATGCACCACTCTTTCTCCCAAATGAAACTCAAAAGAAAAAATTAACAAGCTTGAAATCCAAGGGAAACTCTTATGGCATACAAGGCAACAACCAATGTAAACTAAGAAAATAATGCTGGAATTCAATGGAAACTAAAAGAGAACTAAAAGGCAATGAAAGGCAAAGGGAAAGATTAGATTCTAGATGACTTTCCTTGATTGTCACTTCAAGGGAAAACTAACCTTCAATAGTCTTTAAGGTAAGGAAAAACAAAGGAAAGCAAAGCAAAAACTATCATGAAAAGAATTAAGATCAATAGAAAGAAGGTAAGGTGAACTAACCTTGAAAGGAGAATCAAATACCAAAAAATTCAGGCATGGACTACTTTAAAGATGCTTCACCACTTAACATAGAGTAGCATCCACCCAAAGTATATGAAATTCAAAATAGAAGAGAGGAGAAATATAGGGTTAGGAAGAGGATGTTTTTTTTTTTCTTATGGAGGAGGCATCTTTTTCCTTGGTGAAAGTTCTCTTTTAGCTTAGGTTTGGGCTGGTTTTTATAAGTTTTCTCCTATTTTTCTTAGGGAACCCCAAATATAAGGTGTGGTGGGGATGAAATCAAGTTAGTTGAATGTTTAAGATGGTAGGAAAGCTAGGTTTTTCAAATAGGAAACAAGGGATAGGTGGCTGCAATCTTTGGAGATGGAGTACATGGGAGACACCACCTTTTTAAGAAGGGCCATCCCTCCTGTCAAAAGTCATTGAAACACCTACAAAGTAGGAAAATGGCTAGGCAAAGAGATACAAAAGGATGTAGAGGATGAGGTGGAAAATTATGGTTGGTTGGTTAGTTTTCTAAGAGGTGGAGAGTGGTTGGGTGGTTAGTATAGAGTTTTAGAAAGATGCAACTCTAGAATAGAATTTGAAATCCATAGTGCTTCTTAGTATGAGATGAAAAGTGAAGAAAAGTGAGAAAAACACCAAAAATGGAAGGCTCTCATCCTACTGGCCCATATGCCAACTTATCCTGATAATATTTTCCTTAATTATCTTCAAAATATCCTATAAAATCTCATGGATAATCCTCTTGAATTTCCTTCAATCTTAGCCTTCCATTTAGCTTAGCTTAATGGCTTTAATGCTAACTTTGGGGGCTTCATTGGCTATGCTTCATGGCTGGCTTAGATGGCTCTCTTAGCTTGGCTTTGTGGCTCAATCTCTTGGCTCTTGTGGCTTGAATTCTTTAGCTTGTCACATTCTTTCATGGCTTATATGGCTAAGGTGGCATGAATGGCTCCCATGCAAAGATGGTGGAAATGCATGGCTTAGTTCACGCACTCACTTTGGCCACCTTTAGCTCCTTTGAATTCATCCATTGTTGGTCCTAAAGATGATCTTTATCCTTGATCTCATGTTGGGTTGATGATCCTTTAGATTTGAATCAATCTTTTGATCTTGATCTTCAATGTTCATCTCACTCTTTCTAGGTCGTTGGATCATCATCTTATTCCCTATAAAAACTAAAAAATATAATTAAATCCTAGATTAAATCATAAAAAATATGACTAATCATATACTTACCTCAGATTTTCCTATGGACTTATAAAATGTCAAATTTTTAAGTCATTAGGTAAAAAATGCATGTGTTACGAGTTTTGGTCTAAAAACCTTAATTTATCCCGATGAGTAATAACACATGGATAACTAATTGGGTGGTTTTTATAAAAAATTAGATACTTATCAGAGCATATAGAAATCATTTTGTTACTTGATGCATTCTAGGTTTTGCAATCATTTACCACTTTTTAGTGCATAAATAGCATATGCTTATAATTGCTTTAAGGTGAACATATGTTGATCAAACTATATGGGAATGTTGAATTGGATTAGTAAAGGAACACACCGCTACAAGATCAACGGTGGATTTGATCACCATCCCTTAGCTCACATAGGTTAATCATCAACTTACATGCAACCCTAGCTTCAATAGTTAATCTACAATCAATTTAGAAGAGTCCTATAATAGCTTTCAAGCTGATAGGACCATCTTGGAAGGAGGAAACATATTGCCACTCCAGTGGCCCCAACTGAGTAGCTACGTTGGTATTTAAATGACTAGTTCTTTCAACACATTTGATGACTTAGATCATTTGTGGCTGATTAAGTGATTGTGAAGTCATTGATCAAGGTTGTATCAAACTGATAAGCATTAGGCAAGTCTAAAAGTGAAGAGAATCTACTTAGGTTAGACATAACTTAAAAGATACTTGACCAAAGAAAATAAGGAAAGATCAACCTTTCAATTTGTTTACCATAAGGTTAGGATTTATTGTGTGCCTTTATTTGTTTGCAAAATTAAGCATATAGGTCGCATTATCGAGTTTAGGTTTCCTTATACTAGGTAAAAAAAGTACTCTTTTATTGTATATAATGACTTGTTTTCATTGTATAGAAAGTTAAGTCAAAAGCAAGGTCAAAGGAATTAAGCAGGTTTAGAAACCCTTCCCAAAAACATGGCCAATGAAGCAACAAAGACTAAGACCTTAAGAGACTATTCAATACAAGTATAATTTAAATCTCCATCACGTGTAGAGCTACCTACAAATAATGTAGAGTATTCTGAGTTGAAATTGATGTCATCCAACTTTTGCAATTTTTTATGATCTAGATAAAGAGGATCTCTACCACCATGTCAAGGAATTCATTGACATCTTTGTGACATATAGATACAAACATTTTTCTGATGATTCTATTAGGTTGTAGTTATTTCCCTTCTCTTTAAAGGATAAAGTGAAGGCATGGCCAAATTCATTAGAAATAGGATCTACTATTACTTGGGAGCAATTAGTAAAGAAATTCATAAACAAAATTTTCCAATCCACAAAGCATTCCTCAGTAGAGAAATTATAAATTTTCAAAAAAAAAGAAGGTGAGCATTTTTATGAATGTTGGGAAAGGTAGAAGGATTTATTACTCAATTGTCCACACCATGGTTTTTAGAAATGACAACAAATACAATATCTCTATAAAGTTGTAACCCCACAAAATCGACATACAATTGATGCCACTAGTGGTTGATCACTCTGGACCAGGAGTGACGTGGAGGCATAGAATTGCTTTGAAAATCTATTTGAGAATTCTCTACAATGGGATTATTCTACTTGAATAAAAATATTTCCACAGCCTTAAAGGAAAGGTGGTATATATGAGATGGGGGCCACTCCTAACCTCTATAATACAATTGACAAATTGACAGATAGGATGTATAAGTTTGGTAGTCTTCTTACTGAATTAGGGAAAGTTGTGTTGATTAAAGAATCCACTTTGCAAACGCCACATTAGGTTTATTCAATTTGTTCTAATACCACACACCCTACTGCTTTAGGCCCCTCTAGCTCCATAGTCCATTAAAATATTTTTGGAGTAAGTGAATGCATTAAAAAATTCCTAGCACTAGTAATCAATATTTTGAGACTTACAATTTTGGATGGGCTAAGCATTGCAATTTCTCATGGTCTTAGAATCATTTGAGAGGATCTTCTGAGATCCCTCCTAATCAATCTTCCCTTAGAGCCTCAACTCCATAGCAACATGTACTACACATAGTAGTTACCTCCACAATAGAGGAAGAATCTTTAGAAGAGATCCTCAATTTATTATCCCACAATAGTATTATACAAACAATGTAGACCCACTCACAACCATTCCGTTGTTGTACTAATTCGGTCAAATTGCTTATACACTTTTTGATAGGGAAAAGGAACAATTTCCTAGTCAACTTGTGCCTAACCCTAACAACCAGTATGAGATTGGTACCACTTCTGGTGAGAAGTTTTTTCATCACCAAATGCAATCCATAAAATTAATATGTAATTAGGTAGGGTTGACTAAGGAAACTGGAAAAGTTGAGGACGAAGAAAGTCCTAAAAAGAATAGGAAGGGAAAAGATAAGAAATGGACACCTCTGACTTCTGCTCACCCTAATCCCAAATTGCATTACATTCCAAAGGCTCCATTTCCTCAGCATTTAAAAATGGCTATGAAAGAAAATAATTTTGAGAGGTTAATAGATGTGCTCAAATAGGTGAATATCACTATACCATTGGTTAGTTCCATCAAATATGAGCCTTTTTATGCCAAAATTTTGAAGAATATCTACACCCACAAGAGAAAACTTCAGATACAGAAGAAAGAACTAAGCAAACAATCATAATCCTACAACACAAAACCCCTCTAGTGTATAATGATCATGTATGTCTCACTATATCGTGTGTGATTGTGGATTACACCATTGATAGGGCATTACTTGATTTGGGCTCAAGTCTTAACCTATTTCCTTATTCTGTAGTTAAGAAATTAGGTTTAAGCGAGATGAAAAGGATTACCGCCATACGACAATTGGTAGATAGATTAGTTAAAGCTCCTTGTGGTGTGGTAGAGGATGTACCAGTTTAGGTTGATATGTTTTTATTTCTAATAGGCATTTTAGTCTTATATACACAGCCTGTCGCTGACCTTGGCAGTCAAATTCTAGTCATTTTGAGATAGCCATTTTTGGGCACAATGAACCCCATAATTAACTATAGGAATGGTACCATCCAATTGTCCTTTGGGAATGTGGACATAAAGCTTAATTTTTTCAATACAGGGCAACCAAGCTTTGAAGATTTTTATGAAGTAAATATGATAGAGAGAGGCTACCATCCCTATCATCCTTCAACACTTATCCTTTCAAGGCTTATCTAGCTAATTATGGTTTTAATTATTTTGACATAGACTACTCCATTGATGAAGTGAATAGGTTACTTGATCTGCACAATTAATGGGCACTTCAAAATGGAAATCCTGAGTAGGACCTATCACATATCCTGAGTTTCCATTTGAGCTTGTTTTTGAACAGAACACACCCTATTTGAACCTATTGCCTTTCCTAAAACTGTGTATTGTGATAGTTTCAGTTCATCCAATCCCTTGCCTAATACCCCAAAGTCTAACATAAAACACAAAGGAGAGTCCATTGATGTTTCTATAGAACATCAACTAGCTCCAAGGTGTATTGAAGATAGTACAGAGGTATAAGCCCTACTACTTCTATGCATCAAGATGAAAATGAACATCCTTTAAGGGAGATACAAAGTGAGCCTAGCCCTAGCATTTAGGGAGATGTAAGAGAGGAGGAACATTTTTTGCTTTTCTCTGTTAGTGTCCCATCTACCCAATTCGATAGTTCATGAGCCAAGGCACCTTGTATTGGTCCCATAGTAATAAAATTCACGATGGCCCTTCATGCTATATTGTTATCACCACCATACATTTCTAGGTGGAGAAAGTACATTGACTATCATGCAATTTTGAGATGGAGTGAGTTATTCTAGGAACTCCTTCATAGTTAGTTTAGGTTTAGGCTACTTAGTTAGTGGTCTAGTCATAAAGTTGCATTTTGCATCATCATTGTATATTTTGCATCTTTGTCAACATCAATAGACCAATTCACTAACCTAGGAGTTGATGTACTATATTTCTCACGCTTTCCTTTCAGTTTTATTATTTCATTTGTTCATGGTATGTAGTTCTAAATATTGAGGATAATGTTTAATTTAAGTCTGGAGGTGTTTTAATTTAATATGTCCAATTTTTTTTTTGAATTTGGATTTTGTATCTAGTCCTTTCTTTTGAATTTATTTTGGAAAAAGCTAAAAAGTTTTAAAAAAAATTAAAAGTTATGAAAAGTTCCTTTATAAGGATGAGAATTTGGATTTTCCAAATATTTAAGTTATCTTTTGAACTTTAGCATATTAATAGATTAATATAGAATTAGTTTACTATTTTTATTCTTTTTCTTAAGTACTCCATGAAAATTACACTCAAAATAATTGTTGCATGAAATATCAATATATATAGTTTATATTCAAGAGATAATATAACTTAGAGATCCCGAAGAAAATTTGTGGAGCCTTATAACCCATGTAAGCTTTAAATATATTCTTTCTTTTAGAGAATTAAAATTCAAAATTTTCTTCAGCATACATAAATTCTTAATTAGTCTCATTATCTTTCATCTTGGTGAACTATTGAGAAAACATTTGTAAAACTATATAATATATCACTTAAGTTTAAATCATATGAAAGCTAGGAAATGATAGAGGTCATTCTTGGTAAAGCTAGAGCCTTTAGCCTTCCCTATGTTATTATTCACCACTAGTGAACCCCTTAAGCTTATTAGTGAACCCTTTCTTTCTGAAGGCATTAACCAATACCCATATTTTATATTATAAAATATCCATTACCTAGTTTGTTTTGAAAATACATAGAGATGGTTGAAGAAATATCTTGAGAAAGGTATTAGCAATATAATTCAAGAGATGTATATAAAAAGGTTTGAAAAGAGAAAATTTCAAAGAGGGGCTATATTCAAAAGTCAAGAAAAAAGAGGACAATTGAAGAAAAATAGCTAAGGAAAAAGAAAATGTTCACTTGTATGGGTAGAAATGGGAATTGTGATTACACTAGTAGAAGACCTTACATATCTTTCAAAACACCTTTCTATATCCTCGTACCATTCTTTTGGTAACCTTATCATATGCCCATGTTTGATCCTATTAGAAGTCCTAGCTTGATCATAGGAGAAGTATGACTTGGATATGGTTATGAATGAGTAGGAATTTTTGGTAGAGTATTGCATTTTTAATAGTTGATATCCTTTCATGAGACTAGTATCATATTCTTTCTAAGTTATCATTCTTTGCTATGAAATATGCAAGAATTTGAACTTGTGAAACATTATTCTACTCACATATTGAAGTGAGTGTAACCCACTTCTGGAAGACTTCTTTTCAAGTGTTAATATTGTCCTGTGATAATTGAAGTCAAAACATACTATAATTTAGGTCATAATTTACATGAAAAATGAAATATATATATATATATATATATTAGCTATACACTCACACACCCACATTCCAAGGCTTGATGAATTAATAGAATATCTTTAGCATAAGTGAAGGATTTTGAACTGTTGGTTGTTTCTATTAGCAGGCTAAAGTTAGGAATTTTATGGAAGTTGAATAAAAGAAAATTTTCTCAAATAAATGAAGCACTTTCATAAGGCTTTTGAAAATGTTTATGGGTAGTTTTTCTGAAAAAAAAACTTAGAAGACTACAACTCATCCACTAGGGCTAACTTAGCAGTTTAAAGGTTTTTTGATATGCTAAATATAGATGACATCACCTACGAAAGTGGTAAGGAATTTTTAGATTTTTTAGATTTTTGCACTTCTTTTCTATATATATAGCTGGTTTAGCCCCTGAAATCACTTAAACATTACTAATTAGGGTTAATTCTTGATTTTACATGTCCAAGGTACAAAAGGAAAAATGCAAAAAAATTACTATTATAACCCTAAAAGAGCAAATTTAGAAACTAAGCTTACGAAAAATTTCATTTCATATACAATCAAAACTTTTCAAAAATAAAAGAAGATTGAGACTTGCATGAAGACCTTGCTTACTTTCTCTCTCCTACTCAAACAAATAAGAAGATCACCCAATATTGAATATCTTACCAATGTAAAGGTGGTGAAGTCTACTTGGTCACCTGTGACATATATGATGAAATCACTAAGGAATCAAGGCCATTCATTCTAGGATTCTTCATTCTAACTACAGAGAGAAAGTGAAGCATGAAGGAAGTTCTACATGTCCTAAAGTGATCTCATCCATTCAAGTAAGGGTAAGTATGATCTAAGGGCCAGGAATGAAAAAAAGGAAAGTTATAAACTCTTGCCACCTTTCCCATGTTGAAAAATCAACCCAAAACCTTAAGAAAAGGTAGATCTCAATCACCCATCCTCATCCAATGGTTCACCTGAACTTTAGGGTTCTAAAATAAACAGACACACCTACGTTCCTTCCCTTTACCTTTCCTTTCTATCTCTTTCCTTCCCCACATTTTCCCTTTCTTTCTCTTTCCATCCTATCCCTTTATCTTCTACTCCAATATTAAAATCACACCTCCCCCTTTATCCACTTGCCAAAACCAGCCAAACTTCCCAGATTTTCTCCTAATCTTGCTCACTTCCATCCCTCCTAAGCAATCTTCTTTCCTTCTTGCCAAATCTTCCTTCTCACCCAACTTATCACTTTCCCATGCAATCTTCTATTTTATCTCACCCCTAAGTTGAATTCCATGTTAAATCGAGCTCCTAAATGTTTTCCATGCTTCCTGCATCCCCTAACTTCCTTTCTTGTCATGTAATGTCCACCATTCTTTAGTCCCTTCTCCCTTACATCCTAGCATACATTCCTAGGGCTTCCACTCTTATAACTCAATAAATAAGAGGTGAAGGAGATGGAGAAATAGAGGGATAAAGATTACCTTAGCCAAAGCTCGCACAAGCTCAAAGCCAATCCACTGGGGAAGAGGTAAGGAAGCTCTTCTGTACCCAATTCCCTTTCTTTCTTCCATCCTCATCCTCATTTCCTCTTCTTTATATGTCATTCTTTCATTGCATTACATACACCCTCCATCACTCTTAGAATAACATACACCACCTTCTCCTAATCCTTTCCATCTTTCTTTATTTTCTTCTTATGGGATTTGGGAATTTAAGGAAAATGAAGAACACCTTGTACCCTTGTATGGCAGCCAAGGTTAATTCCAATTCCTAAAACATGGTTGAGAAACAATTTGGGTTTGTGGCATGTTGGGTTAAGAAGATGAGAAAAGCTTCCTTGTAGATTAGTGCACTTTGGGTTTAATGTGAGTGTACAGGCTCTTGTTGAGTAACACAATAATAACACCAATAAAGTGGAGTTCAGGCCTGAAAAAGAAGAAGATGATGTGTAAGGAGCCTTGTTGAGTGACACAACAAAGGACTCTTATAGCAGCCACTTTAAGGAAGTGTATTTTCTTTCTTTGTTTTGTTTATTCCTTTTGTTCCTTGTAATTGTATTGAAATATATTAATGAATTTTCCTTTTTCATTCCTTAGTTAGTTTTGATTTAGTTTCCTTTGATTTCTTTTTGTTATTTTTCTTTAGTTTAGTTTAAGTAGTCTTTTTGCTTTTAATTAATAACTTAGGTTTACTTGCTTTGATTTAGTTTAATTGATTAGTTTAGTTGCTTTGATTTAGAATCCTTTCCTTTCTTTCCTTGTTGGCTAGGTTAGAGTAAGGCAACTTATGTCTTAATTAGTTCTATTTATCAAAAGAGTCCTTGTGGGACTAGCCCTTTTTTGCCAATTATATATTTCAATAAAATGGTGCACTTGCAGTAATTACTAAGACACATCACGTAGGAAACTTGTTGCTCTCAAGTCTAGTCATGTATACAATGTGAAATTTATGGGTCAAAACTTTCCTATTCATAACTCCATCAAAATTTATCCTTCCTAAAAGTTGTTCACACATGCTAATGAAAATGCTCAAGTTTGAAGATATACTAATACAAAGTCCATGAAATTGAGAGGCAAAATTAAGAGAGTGCACTAATGAACAAGAGGCACTTGCACTATGTTCAATCACTCTAGAAAAGGAAAAGTTTCAATACACAAATGTAAGCAACAATGTCAACATTTTAGCTTCTCCTTTTATTTGTGAGGTTCTATGTACTCCCATTAATATGAATGTTATGCAACTTGTGTCCCTTGTCTTTGCTTAATGGTTAAATCCTCTTCTTCCAGGTTCTTTCATCTTCATTTTAATTTTTTGAATACTTCCCTAGTTTGTTGTATTTCTTAATCTCTCCCATCATTTTCATCACGTGCTTGCATCATTGTATATTGGAGCTGAACATTTGTATGTAGGATGAAATCCTTGAAATGAGAAGTAGAGTGTCTCACCTCATATTTTACCACTCACTAAATCTTTCTATTAAACATCAGTTGAAGATGGAAAACATTGCATCCCAAGAGAGAGAATATAGTTAGGTTGTATCTTTCTTTCATCCATTGTACATTTCGCTTAGTATAATTTTCCACACTTTTTGTTAACATAGCAACTACCCTCTTCAACCTCATCTTTTGTTTTATTACCATATTTTTATGCCTCTCATGCACATGTTTATTATTGTAAGAAATAACGCTAATGTGACAATCTAATATTTAAAACCATCCCGATAGTAAAACTAGATATTTGAAGATCATTAAGGCTAAAATTCAAGACACACAAAATCATGCATCTTGTGGTAACTTGTCTTTTATATATGTTCTTTATCTCAAATTTCTCTACTCATTATTCTCTCATGATTTTTTCCATTAATCAATTCAGTCCCATTAATCAATAATGATTTTACTCTCACAATGCATCATTTTTCTCATTAATTAGCCTTGACTTGCCATACTCGTATTGCAATAAACTAGGCCCATCATCATGGTCCACTCATAGTCCATTGTTATATCTACTACATTATGATTTTTAACTCTTTCTAGATCACTAGCAGTCTATTAGTTTTCAACCTGCTTCTTAAGGGTAGCCACTTTTGGTTCACTTCTCACAGCCCATCATTTTAGATCTTCTCTACTTGTTTGTTCACTCCTATTTCTTCCTTCTTCTCTTTAGATTTTGACACATTTATTCTTCTTTTAATTATGTTATATGGTCTCTTTTCATACAACATTGATTTATACTTTCACCTTTTGTTCCACATATAATCTCAATTTCAACTATACCATTTTCATGTCACATACCATTTCTAGTCATTCAATTTTACCATTTCATTACAACACTTTGCACACTTGCCAAGGAAATTTTTCTTAACCTCTCATTTTTCTAGTAGTATCATTTATAATAGAGTCAGTAACACATTGGTTGCATGTTCTTCTTACTCCATGATTTCACAAAAACCCTTTTACTGTCATTTCTCTCGTCCATTTATCCCTCTAGGTATCACATTTTCGAGTCTTTGACTGACCATACACCACTTGTGAATTATTTTGACTCGATACCATACAATTTTTAAGCCTTTATGCCTGCAATCAGTTTATAGCTTTTTTTAAGCTTGCTTTACCTCCAGTCTTCCCACTTGTTACATGTAGTCTTCAAACTTGTTGTACTTCAAGTCTTTCAACTAACTACATTTCAAGTCTTTGACTTGCAACAATTTCAACATGTTGCTTGGCTCCTATATTTTCTCCAGCCACTTGGCTTACAATATTTCATGTCTTTGAACTTGCTACACTTGATATTTCAGATTTACTAGATTTCAAGTCTTTGACTTGCAACTTTTTGTTCAAGCCACTTTGCTTGCTATATTTTCTCAAGCCGCTTAGCTCACAACATTTCAAGTCTTAGACTTACTTCACTTCACATCTTCAAACTTGCTTCATTCAAGTCTTTAGTCTTGCTGCACTTCAAGCCTTCATACTTGTTACATTTTAAGTCTTTGAACCTACTACACTTCAAGTCCTCAGACTGGCAATATTTTCTTGAATCCTCTTGGCTTGCCATATTTTCTCAAGCCACTTCACTTGTAGTACTTCAAATCCTCATACTTGTTTTACCACAATTATCGGACATGGAACAATTTTCATTCCACTTAGTATGCAATACTTCAAGTCTTTGGATTTGTAATTACTGTGTTTTAATATTTTAATTTCCAAAGTTTTCAAGATTGTTTAAATTTGCAATCAGTTCTCAATTTCATTAAAATTTCTCATACTCTTCTAAAACCACATCCGAAAATAAATCTAATGATTTCATTGATTCTCCATTATCATCATCATCATTTTCCTAGTGTGACAATTTCTCTTTACATTTGCCACTCTTCAAGTCTTTTGTCTTGCAATCACACTTCAAGCTTTTTAGGCTTGTAATAATCTGTCATGTTTAGCTTTCAATCACTTTATTTGAACTTCAAACCATTTAGTTTTCCCTCATTTTCCAAAGTTTTTAGTTTGTAATATTTTTGTTAATAAAATAAGTTATATAATTTCACTAAATCTCTTTTACCATGATTCCTTTACACTATCACCACATCATTCACATTTTAGATCACATTTTCTTATGCCAATAGTTCTCCTTTTCCTTTGTACTTTCTATTGTTTGGTCTCTAACCTTTTTTTTTCAAAATATTTTCCACTAAAAAAGAGGCATCCAGGACCTCATTTTGTTAGTCCAACAAGCATAGTGGGACACATGTAGACACACAAATTTGTCCTAAGAACAATTCAATGAGGGCCAATTTTCTTTTACATTACTTTCAATATTTTAACTCTATTTTACTTTGTTTCTTAATCCTTTACCTCATTTTAGAACATTTTACCCAATGATGAACATGTTTTGCATACTATCAGCCAATAAAAAGACTTCGAAGAAAGTTAAACACATTACAATAATGTTCTAGTAGATCAATCACCCAAGTTATGTTATGTTGGTTTTTCTAGCTTTGCACAACTTTGGTTAGCGCAGAGCAACATCTCACTTTGATGACATTAGTATACTTTTACTTTTGTTGCCCTTTTCTTTTTAGCTGAACAAAACTTTGGTTAGCACAACAATATTTCACCCTAATTACATTAGCATGACTTGTTTTTCCAATGGTACCCATTCATATCTAAGAAATTTAATCCAACTTTAACTTGGCACTCTAAACTTCTTGATTTTCAATGCTATAAAAGGGAAGTACTTAACAAAGAAAAAGAATAAAAAACCTGTAAACACCAAATCTTGCACCACCTTAATGATTTCTAAGGATTCACACCTTATTTTTGTGACATGAATGGACACCACTTGGTTTTACAAAGAAACATCTCAAAAAGGTTTCAAAATTGCTTAAAAACCAGTAAATAATCACCAAAATCACTAAAAAACAAGTTTTTTCAAAAAATATACCTATTGTAAAGTCACCATGTGGATCAATCTTAGCCCTTCATTTTATGCCAAATATGGCACGTTAATCACTTTCTTTCTGATGTTTCAAGAAATGGGACACTTATACTTCACAATTATAAACTCAATATGCCAAAAGTTTATAATCATCAAGCGAAAAGATTTTCCTTGGTAACCATGCAAGCCAACTTCACAATTATAATGTGTAGGCCCTCTAAACTTTATGATTGTAAAACCTAAGCCTTAAAGACCTAAATATCATGTTTTTGACATTGCCCTTGATTGGGCTTGGAATTTACCACTTATGTCATCCTTGATGTCTATAAATATGAGATCCCTCACCTCATTTTTACCAAATTCAAAATAAAAGAAAATCTCATCTTAAGTTGACTATTTCTATTCGTGCATTCATTTTCTCATTCTCTACATATTTCTTAGTTAATTTTAAGGTTTTCTCTTGCATAGATATTTAAGATTAGGATATTAATTTGGTAGAACTCTATTAGATTTTTTTAGTGTTTGTCCTAAAGCAAGAATCTTAATTCCTAAGGTACAATAGATACAAGAATTGAATTCCACAAGGGATATTAGAATCTTTATCCTTAGGAATTCAATTCTCATTCCCATGAGAGGAATCCCCTTTTTACTTCATTTTTGTTCTCCTTCATGCATTTCTTTAATGGAATAGGATTTCTAATTAGACTCCTATGGAATTTCTAGGGGGTCTTCTAGAAGAATATAGATTTTTTTCCAAATTGGGCACAAGTTTTCCTTCTTTCCTTAAATGCTTAGTGGACTAGCGGAATCTCTAATCCTCTTTGAAGAGAAGGAAGCATTCTAAACCGTAAAATAAAGAGTTAAATTTCTTGAGATTAGTTTCCATAAACTCTTTTCTTCAATTTCAATTCCCTTTATTTTTAATCTTCCCACTCACTTTCTTTAAACCTTAAGTATCCCAATGGAGAAATTTGGGTTTCTAAAGATTTAGCTAGGTGGGTTTGTTGCAGCGAAAGTTAAAGTTATTCCTTAATCCTTAGATACATCCCCTACACACTCAATTATTACTTAGGATAGCTAAAATCCATATTTTAGTTGCCATGCATATTTCAATTCTCATGTATGTTTAAATTCCTTTGATTCCCTTGTATGGTTCAATTATCATGTTTTTACTTAGCTTTCAATTCTAACATTTATTATCTTGATTTTTTTCCATTATTATAATGTCTCTTACATTTAACTCTATGTTCATTTGTTAGTTTCTAGCAAAGCATTCTCATATTCCCATTACATTTGATTCATCCCATGTTAAATTCCTATTGAATGAATGTTTCCAATTCCTCGCTGAGAGCCACTTAGTTCATTGCTTATGTTTGATTCACGCATGCTTCATATTTGCTCTATGTTCTTGCCTAGAGTATGATTCCAATTTAAGTTGTTGTTTATATTCCTAGCTTCTTCTTCATGATTCTAAACCACTAGCTAAAAAATTATTGCATCCAACATGCATATTGACATGCAAGAGTCTAGACTTAGTAAATTCTATGAAATAAAGGAGAGTCAACATTGCTTGTACCTAAGAAACCAAGTGAAAAGCAACTAAAATTAGAGAAATAGATGGATATAAGCTATGGTACGTTGGAAAGGATCATAGAAATGGTGTAGGGATAGTGGTAGATAAAGAATTAAAAGATAAAGTTGTAGACATTAAAAGAACCACTGATAGAATTATATTAATAAAACTTGCTCTAGGAAAGAAGATCATAAATGTTATAAGTGCCACACCACAAGTAGGGTTAGAAGATAGAATCAAAAGATAGTTTTGGGAAGAAAAGGAGGGAGTCATGCAAGACATTCCCAACATAGAGAGAATATTTATAGGAGTAGATTTTAATTGTCATGTAGGAAAAGAAAAGGAACGATATGATAGGGTACATGGAGGGTATGGTATTAGAGAAAGAAATGAGATGGGGGGAAGCTATCTTTGATTTTGCCTTAACATATACCCTATCTATAGCAAACACATACTTTGAAAAGAGGGATGAACACTTAATAACCTTTAAAAGTGGACAATATAAAAGCCAAATAGACTTTTTTCTAGTTAGGAATATTGAAAGATCAATGTGCAAGGACTGTAAGCTGATACTTGGTGAGAGTCTAACCTCCTAACATAGACCAGTGTTTATGGATATCTACATTAAAGTATGGAGGAAAGGAAATAAAGTGGTGGAACTTAAAAGGAGAGAATATAGCATCATTTATAAATAAGCTAATAATAGAAAGAAACTTGAGCAATGAAATAGAAGTAAACACCATGTAGACAAATGTGGCCATGTCCATTAAGAAAGTGGCAAAAGATGCCTTGGATTATCTAAAGGCAAAAGGAAACCAACAAGGGAAACTTGGTGCTAGAGTGAAAAAGTGCAAAAAATTATTAAAGGAAAATATGCGCTTTTTAAAGCTCGGCGAGAACTAAAAATAACAAAAAGAAATTTGAGCAATATAAGAATACTAAAAAGGGTACTAATATTAGTAAGTGAAGCTAAACTCAAGGGATATGATGATCTCTATAATAGATTAGGATCAAGAGAAGGTGAGAAAGATGTGTTTAAACTCGCAAATGTAAAGAAAAAGAAGAGTAAGGACTTAGACCACATTAAGTGTATTAGAAGTGATGACCAAAGGATATAGTCAAATATGATGAGATAATTTGTAATGACTCCAATTTTGTAACATTAAAATCCCAAGTTAGCAATGAAAAGTTCAGTTTTTGAAGATAAGGGTATTTTGGTCATTTCACTATTCACCCTGACTGAACCTAGAAATTTGGTCCTAAAAATGGTACCATTAGGTGCGTCTCGAAAAAAGGAATCCAACAAGACTAAAATCACCCAAACACAGAGTTAAATGAGCAAGTTATGGCCCTTTGAAGTTCAGGGGCAAAAATATAATTTTCATTAAAAAACGGATTTAGCCTGAAAACACAGGGGCCCGTTTTGATATGGGCACCCCCTTTCTTCAACCTCTTAGAGGGTTCTAGAACGGCCATGTTTGGAGGAGAAATCACCGCCATTTTGGAGGTTTCTCCCCCACCATTCAAGGGCGGTGAGAGCCCCCTCCAGAACCCTCTTATACCTCTATAATAGAGCTCTTGCGTGCCTTTAATGGTAGCCCAAAATCTTGGGAAAAACCCGGCAACGAACCAGGTAAGCCGAAAATCCCTCAAAACTCGTCTTCCTCGTAGTCCTAGGCTAAGTTTTCCTAAGTTTTTTCATGAAAAATCATGCAAAATAGAACCCTAGAGAGTCACGAAGGACCCAAGGACGATCCCTGGGCTGCACTGGTTCAACAAGGTCGAACCAGGGCGTCCCGAGGACGCCCCGATCCCCCAACGAACAAAACGCGTTCTAAACATTGAGAAAACCAGACAGGGACGCGCCCACAAACGAGAATGTCGGGAGGAAGATAGGTGCATTGGCAAACGCGCCCGCTGAGGCACATGCTGCTGATGCGGAAAGTGTTAGCATTCTGGGCTTCCACCTCTTAAAGGCTTTTATGCACACGTGAGACTAAAACGCTTATAACTTGAGATCTGGAGCTCTGATTGAGGCGCCGTGAAAGGTGTTGTGCCCGTGTCGATGATGCGGACACATCCAAACCTTAAAATACCTGATCAAGGCCCAAGCTAAGATGAGCACGACCCTTACACTATGATACTGGCGCGGGGCCACTAAATCCTTGAAAACTTGATGATACCAAGGCCTAATTAGGACCTTAGGACACCCATAGGCATGGGGATGAAACCTTAATGGCTAAGTAGTAAGACCAACCACTCTAAAACCTATAAAAGATAGGCCAAACTAACCTTGATTCCCCAAACCATATTCGGGAGCATACGAGGACAAGCGGATTAGTGCGACCTAGCCAGGTAGGTGCTCTGTCGCTACTAGACTTTTAAAAAGAGCCATGATTGTTTTGGAACTGCATGTTTTAAGTATACGTATATGACTTGTTTAGCATGACTTATTTGATGACTTGTTTAGCATATAAATGAATTCAGCATGCATAGGATAAAAATATTATGCATAGACATGCTTTGCAAATAATTGCATATATTGCATGATTTGTGAGCATTGAGTTCTTACAAAATTGCATGTCCTTGAGGGTTACCAAAAGACACTGGAGTGCCCAAAATACGCTGGGTAGGCAGTTGTGAGGGCCAGGCAGTTGTGAGGGACCCAAAGAGGACAGGTTTTGAAAAAGACGTTTTTGGCTTGTTTGATCGTACATGATTTGGGCTAATAAGCTCGTAGGTGCTATGCCGAGAGGTCTGGAGTGGCCTCCCAGCCTCTACCACTATTAGGTGGATGGGTACCACACCCAAAAAGGGCATGTCCCAGCTTCGACTGCATGTGGTACAGGGGGCTACCACTGGTGTCAAAGCACTGGGTCGAAATGTCATATGCCCCGTGGAGGTATATGATCCTGTGTCCCTAGGTACTTGGGGACCACACGGCGGTGAGGTTGTGGGCATAGTTGGACCCTATGGCTTGAGGATTTATTTGCATTGCATATGGCATGACATGAGGTTGGTCGACCATACCATATATGCATGGGTTGGATTCAGTGGAGCATCTTGTGCACACCATTATGTTATGATATACATATGATACTTTTGACTTGGATTATGTGATTTCCTTAAGTCGTCAATATTCCAATTCGATGATGGTTTTTAATCTCGATATTGAACTTGAGTGTTCAGACATGCACATGTTTTGAAAGAGCATATGATTTTAAACATCGCATGCATTATAAAACTAGTAGTGATGGACTCCTACTGAGTATAGTATATACTCACCCAATCCTCAACATTTTTCAGACACAAAGTAAACACTTAAGGGCAAGGAACGCTGGTGACAAAAGACACCCAGACTAAGTGCAAGTAAGTAAACCACTACCTTATCTTTCAATGTTACCTGATTGCAGTTACTCTCTATAGCTGAGGCTGTGACTAACACTTTCTTGGGAATAGATTTAATGCCGTGGCTAGAAAATTGCAAAAATGTGTTTTGACACTCGGGGTTTTATACAAAAGATTGTTTTCCAAAATGAAAAAAGATTTTTATGCATTTCATATTTATAAAACAAGAGATCTCGCCTTTTTATCAAATTTGCATCATATAAAACCCGGGTCGTCACAGTTGGTATCAGAGCACGGTTTAACGTTACTCACAGCCCAGTTATGAGGAGAATAACTTGTAATCAAGTTTCATCCATGAAAGAGTAAGGGGTAATAGAATAACACATACTAAGGTTTGGTAAATTACCTTGTGATTACAGATGCCTAAGAAGAAAGGAAGCAATGTTCCAAGGCCTGAAGCCCCACCAGTGGACTCCACTGGGTCGGGCAATGGGATGGCTGAATTGTTCCAACAATTCCTACAGAATATGGGACAATACATGAATAGTCAAAGCCAAACCCCTACCACACGAGATCCTTCCCTTGATAAAGCGATAGATAGGACTGAGGTTCAGTTAGAAAGGTTTCAGAAATTAGCTCCCTCATTCACAGGAGAAGATGGAGCATCTACAGCTGAAAATTGGTTAATTGATATTGAAAAGATATTTAAAGCCATGAACATAGCTGAAGAAAGAAAAGTACCCATGGCCACATTTGTGTTTAGGGGAGAGGCTACCTTTTGGTGGAAAACAGCAGAAAGGACTTATTTTGACCAGCAAGAAACAATAGGATGGGAAGAGTTTAAAGACGTCTTTAATGACAAATATTATCCTAAACACATAAGAAAATAGAAGGAAAAGGAATTTATGGACTTAGAACAAGGAAATATGAATGTCCAATAGTATGAAAATAGATTCATCAGCCTCCGAAGATTTGCACCACGTGCTTGTGCTGATGAGGAAGATGCGGCAGAACGATTTTTAGATGGGCTTAAACTAGGACACAGGAACAGAGTTCTAGGTTTCCAACCTTCCATAGTAGCCAAAGCCGTAGAGATGGCCTCCCTATACGAAAAAGATTATCAAAGGAACCAGGTAATAAAGGAAACTAAGAACATCAACACCATGGGAAATAAAGGAAAGAGATCATTTTAGTCATCTGGACCCAGGCCACCTTTCAAGAAGCCATTTGAAAACAAAGGAAGAAGACCAGACTAGAAGACATGCCCTAAGTGTAACAGGTATCATTTAGGCAAACCATGTCCCATTTCCAACATCACTTGCTATCTTTGTGGATAATTAGGACATTTTGCTAGTAATTTCCCTAAAAACAAAGTTGAAGAGCGTAAAGGAGATCAAGTTCCAAAAAGCCAAGGACGTGTCCTTGCCCTCACTTCCAGTCAAGCCTAGGCTTCAAATGCAGTAGTTGAAGGTATTCTTTCTATCTATGGTACACCTGCTAGAGTTCTATTCGACACAGGCTCCACTCATTCTTTCATATCCCGGGAGTTTGCATCATCCTTGGACATTATACTACAGGACCTGGACTTCACTCTAGAAGTCATGACTCCTGTAGGCCAGGCACTTCCCACCTATTCTTATCTCTAGGATGTCCCCATTTTCATTAAGGACCATTTGCTACATGCCAATCTTATTCACTTAGATATGAATGACTTCGACATCATCCTAGGTATGGACTGACTAGCCTTTCATCAAGCCTTTGTTGATTGCCGCCAGAAACATGTCACTTTTACCCTACCTAATGGAGACACTTTCACCCTCCAAGGAAGAAAGGATTATTCTGGAGCGTGTGTTATTTCTGCCATGAAAGCAGTTAAGCACATTGCTCAAGGATGCCCCTTTTTCTTAGCCAAGATTGAATCTGTCAAGAGTCCTCAACCAAAGCTAGAGGATGTCGAGGTAGTCCGAGAATTTCCTGACGTATTCCCTGAGGACTTACCAAGTCTACCTCCACCAAAGGAAATTGAGTTCATCATTGACCTTATACCCTGTACTTCCCCCATTTCCAAAGCTCCTTACTGAATGGCTCCTGCAGAACTAAAAGAACCGAAGACCCAGTTACAGGAACTACTTGACAAAGGGTTCATACGACCTAGTGTATCTCCGTGGGGAGCTTCAGTCCTTTTTGTTAAGAAAAAGGATGGCTCCATGAGATTGTGCGTAGACTATCAGATGCTAAATAGGGTCACCATTAAGAATAAATACCCCCTTCCCCGAATTGATGATATTTTTGATCAACTTCAGTCAGCCAGAGTCTTCTCTAAGATTGATCTACGATTCGGATACCATCAACTTTGAGTTAGAGAAGAAGATATTCCCAAGACAGCCTTCAGGACTCGATACGGCCATTATGAATTCAGAGTAATGTCCTTTGGTTTAACTAATGCTCCAGCCACGTTTATGGACCTCATGAATACGGTGTTCAAGGAGTACTTAGATAAATTCATCATAGTGTTTGTGGATGATATCTTGATATATTCCGAAACTCCTGAAGACCATAAGGAACATCTAAGGATAACATTAAGCACCCTACGAGCACACAAGTTATATGCAAAATTCAGTAAGTGTGAGTTTTGGCTAGAAAAGGTTAATTTCTTAGGACACATTATTTCTCAGGATGGCATAGCAGTTGACCCCGCTAAGGTTGAATCAGTACAAAAATGGGAAAGACCCAAGACAGTCGTAGAAATAAGAAGCTTCTTAGGACTTGCCGGATATTATAGGAGATTCATTGAGGGTTTTTCACAAATTACTTTACCTCTAACTAAGCTAACCAGGAAAGACACAAGATTTGAATGGACTGATAAATGTGAGGAAAGCTTCCAGGAACTAAAAAGAAGGTTAACTACAGCACCTGTCTTTACCTTACCTTCAGGAAGTGGCGGATTTGAGATATACAGCGATGCCTCGCAACAAGGACTAGGCTGCGTACTTATGCAACATGGGAAGGTAATTGCTTATGCTTCTCGACAACTCATGAAGCATGAAGTCAATTACCCGACCCATGACTTGGAATTAGCGGCCATAATCTTTGCCTTGCTAATTTGGAGACATTATTTATATGGGGAAAAGTTTGAAGTTTTTACAGATCACAAGAGTCTTAAATATATCTTTTCCCAACAAGACTTAAACATGTGACAAAGAAGATGGATGGAATACTTAAAAGACTATGACTTCTCCATTCATTATCACCCTGGAAAAGCTAGTGTGGTAGCTGATGCATTAAGTAGAAAAACCCAAGGGATGTGTGCAACTTTATTAACTAAGAGATGGAAGCTATTATAAGAAGTAATCACATGGAAACCAGACACAAGTAAGCATAAGATCATTATGGCAGGTCTAACAATAAAGTCGACTGTTAATGAAAAGGTTAAGCAAGAACAGAAAGGAGATCTGGATATATAAGCTTTCATAGGAAAACTAGGGTTTACTAAAGGGGAAGATGGTAGTGTCTACATGTAAGGAAGATTAGTGGTACCAACTAATGAAGAGTTAAAACAAGAAATCTTAAAAGAAGCTCATCGGTCTAAGTATACTATACACCCGGGAGGAACTAAGATGTATCAAGACTTAAAGAGACAATATTGGTGGGATGGTATGAAAAGAGACATAGGGGAATTTGTGGCAAAGTGTCTAACATGTCAACAAGTAAAGGCTAAACATCAAAGACCTACGGGATTGTTACAACCCCTTAAGTTACCTGAATGGAAATGGGACCATATTACCATGGACTTCATCGTAGGGTTACCCAGGACCTCTAAGGGTCATGACATGATCTGGGTCATTGTTGATAGATTGACTAAGACAGCCCATTTCCTTCCTATACACCATACCCAATCCACTGACAACCTATCGCAGCTATACATCAAAGAGATAGTAAGTTTACATGGCATACCCCTTAGTATCACTTCAGATAGGGATAGCCACTTCACTTCACAACTCTAGAAGTCCGTCCAAAAATCCTTAGGATTTTCCTTGACCTATAGCACAGCCTTCCATCCACAGACCAATGGACAGTCAGAGCGCACAATCCAGATAGTCGAAGATATGTTGCGAACCTATGCTCTCGATTGGAAGCAGAGCTGGGATGAAAACCTACCGCTATTCGTGTTTGCGTACAACAATAGCTTTCAGTCGAGCTTTGGCATGGCTTCGTACGAGGCGCTCTATGGGAGACCCTGTCGATCACCCACCAGTTGGAGTGAAGTTGGAGAGTCCAGGGTGCTCCAGACCGAGCTGGTAGAGCAATGCGCCGAGAAGGCCAAACTCATAAGAAGACGCCTCCTTGCAGCTCAAAGCCGCCAAAAGAGCTATGCTGATCAAAGGAGGAGACCATTGGAATTCGACATAGGAGAGCATGTTTTCCTGAAGATATCTGCCACTAAAGGAGTTATGCGGTTCGGTATCAAAGGCAAGCTTAGTCCGCGTTACATAGGACCTTTTGAAATCCTGGAGAAAGTGGGAAAAGTGGCCTATAGGATCGCACTACCCCCTCAGCTATCTGAAGTACATAACGTATTCCATGTATCTATGCTAAGGAGGTACGTACTTGACCCTGCTCATGTCATCAACCAGGTACCCATAGAGTTGAGGGAGGATCTCAAGCTAGAGACGAGACTAGTTGAGATCTGGGATCGTAAGAGTAAGAGTAAGAGTAAGAAGCTGCGGAACAAGGACATACACTTAGTCAAAGTTTTGTGGAGAAATGCGCACATGGAAGAAGAGACTTGGGAATTGGAGTTAGAAATGCGAGAAAAGTACCCCGAGATCTTTTGACTATATATATTGTAGATTTTTGGAGGTAAAATTCCCCTAAGGGGGTAAGAATGTAATGACTCCAATTTGGTAACATTAAAATCCCAAGTTAGCAATGAAAAGTTCAGTTTTTGAAGATAAGGGTATTTTGGTCATTTCACTATCCACCATGACTGAACCCAGAAATTTGGTCCTGAAAATGGTACCATTAGGTGTGTCTCGGAAAAATAAATCCAACAAGACCAAAATCACCCAAAATAGAGTTAAAATGAGCAAGTTATGGCCCTTTGAAGTTCAGGGGCAAAAATGTAATTTTCATTAAAAAACGGATTTAGCCTGAAAAACATAGGGGCCCGTTTTGATATGGGCACTCCCTTTCTTCAACCTCCTAGAGGGTTCTAGAATGGCCGTGTTTGGAGGAGAAATCACCGCCATTCTGGAGGTTTCTCCACTGCCATTCAAGGGCGGTGAGAGCCCCCTCTAGAACCCTCTTATAGCTCTATACATAGAGCTCTTGGGCGCCTTTAATGGCAGCCCAAAAGCTTGGGAAAAACCCGTTTTGGAGAAGCAACCAAGAGGAGAAATGTGGAGAAAAACCCAGCAACGAACTAGGTATGCTTAAAATCCCTCAAAACCCGTCTTTCCCGTAGTCCTAGGCTAAGTTTCCCTAAGTTTTTGCATGAAAAATCATGCAAAATAGAGCCCTAGAGAGTCAGGAAGGACCCAGGGCGTCCCGAGGATGCCCCAGTCCCCCAACGAACAAAACGCATTCTAAACATTGAGAAAACCAAATAGGTGTGTCCGTGGACGCGCTTGCAAACGAGAATGTCGGGCGTAAGATAGGTGCGTCGGTAGACGCGCCCGCTGAGGTACATGCTGCTGACGTGGAATGCGTTAGCATTCTGGGCTTCCACCTCTTAAAGGCTTTTATGTACACATGAGACTAAAAAGCTTATAACTTGAGATCTAGAGCTCCGATTGAGGTGCCGCGAAAGGCGTTGCATCTGTGTCGATGACACAGACGCATCCAACCCTTAAAATACCTAATCAAGGCCCAATCTAAGATAGACACGACCCATAGACTATGATAGTGGCGTAGGGCCACTAAATCCTTGAAAACGTGATGATACCAAGGCCCAATTAGGACCTTAGGACACCCATAGGCGTGGGGATGAACCCTTAATGCTTAAGTAGTAAGACCAACCACTCTAAAACCTACAAAAGATAGGCCAAACTAACCTTGATTCCCCAAACCATGTTAAGGAGCATACGAGGACAAGGGGATTAGCGCAACCTAGCCAGGTAGGTGCTCTATTGCTACTAGACTTTTAAAAAGAGCCATGATTGTTTTGGAACTGCATGTTTTAAGTATACGTATATGACTTATTTAGCATGACTTATTTGATGATTTGTTTAGCATATAAATGAATTTCGCGTGCATAGGAAAAAAATATTATGCATAGACATGCTTTGTAAATAATTGCATATATTGCATGATTTGTGAGCATTGATTTCTTGCAAAATTGCATGCCCTTGAGGGTTACCAAAAGATGCTGGAGTGCCAAAAAGATGCTGGGTAGGGAGTTGTGAGGGACTCAAAGAGGACAGGTTTTGAAAAAGAGGTTTTTGGCTTGTTTGATCGTACATGATTTGGGCTAATAAGCTCGTGGGTGCTATGCCAAGAGGTCTAGGGTGGCCTCCCAGCCTCTACCACTATTAGGTGGATGGGTACCATGCCCAAAAAGGGCATGTCCCTGCTTCGACTGCATGTGGTACAGGGGGCTACCACTGGTGTCACGGCACTGGGTCGAAGTGTCATATTCCCCGTGGAGGTATATGATCCTGTGTCCCTAGGTACTTGGGGACCACACGGCGGTGAGGTTGTGGGCATAGTTGGACGCTATGGTTTGAGGATTTATTTGCATTGCATATGGCATGACATGAGGTTGGTCGACCATAGCATATATCCATGAGTTGGATTCAGTGGAGCATCTTGTGCACACCATTATGTTATGATATACATATGATACTTTTGACTTGGATTATGTGATTTCCTTAAGTCGTCAATATTCCAATTCGATGATGGTTTTTAATCTCGATATTGAACTTGAGTGTTCAGACATGCACATGTTTTGAAAGAGCATATGATTTTAAACATCACATGCATTATAAAACTAGTAGTGATGGACTCTTACTGAGTATAGTATATACTCACCCAATCCTCAACATTTTTCAGACACAAAGTAAACACTTAAGGGCAAGGAACACTTGTGACAAAAGACACCCAGACTAAATGCAAGTAAGTAAACCCCTACCTTATCTTTCAATGTTACTTGATTGTAGTTACTCTCTATAGCTGAGGCTATGACTAACACTTACTTGGGAATAGATTCAATGCCATGGCTAGAAAATTGAAAAATGTGTTTTGACACTCGGGGTTTTATACAAAAGATTGTTTTCCGAAACAAAAAAAGATTTTCATGCATTTCATATTTATAAAACAAGAGATCTCGCCTTTTTATCAAATTTGCATCATATAAAACCCAGGTTGTCACATAATTACTTCAAAAATTTTCTAAATGACAATTTCCATGAGAATATGGGACATTGAAAGTACCATAAACCTAAATAACAGTGGACATTATAGATAAGATCATAGGATTGGAATGCTCAACGTGAATGAGCATTGAAAAAGATGAAATTCGGTAATGCTTAGGGCCCGATGGTAGACTAATAGAGGTTTAAAAGTATATGGGAGATACTGAAGTAGTTTGGTTGACAAAGTTGTTTAAGAAGATTGTAAAATTAAAGAAAATGTTAGATGAATGGAGGAAAATTTCTATTGTACCAATTTATAAGAATAAAGGAGACATACATAATTATTCTAATTATTGAGGGATCAAACTAATGACTCATACCATGAAACTTTTTGAAAGAGTGATTGAGAAGAGGCTATGACATAAGACGAGTGTGTTAGAAAACTAGGTTGGATTTATGCTTGAGAGGTCTA
The DNA here is from genome assembly GCA_035236585.1 of Warburgia ugandensis. NCBI lineage: Eukaryota > Viridiplantae > Streptophyta > Magnoliopsida > Canellales > Canellaceae > Warburgia > Warburgia ugandensis. The sequence goes on along the minus strand of CP141131.1, from coordinate 48,246,414 downwards.
CCATGGAAGCTATTTCTTGATTAGATAATTGATAGAGAAATATAGGGAGATGAAGAAGGACCTCCACATGGTCTTTATTGACTTAGAAAAAGCGTATAATAGGGTCCTCAGAGATTTAATATGGTGGATGTTGGGTGAGAAAAAGGTTTCACGAGGGTATATAGATATAATTGAGGATATATATGAGGGAGTTGTAATAAATGTTAAGACCACTAGCAGATAAATCAATGATTTTTCAATCACTATAGGATTGAACCAAGGATCAACATTGAGCCGGTACTTTTTCACTTTGATTATAGATGAGTTAACAAAACATCTACATGAGGGGATTCCGTGGTGCATGTTATATGCAAATGATATAGTTTCTATTAATAAGACAATGGAGGGTATTGATAATTCATGTGAGTGAAGATATTGAGAGGGAGGTCACCTATAGAATCCAAGTGGGCTAGAAGAAATGGATATGTGCCTCCAAAGTTTTGTGTGATCGAAGAGTGGCACTTAAGCTAAAAGGAAAATTCTATAAGATGGCTGTAAGGCTCACCATGCCCTATGGATCAAAGTGTTGGGCAGTTAAGGAACAACATGTACACAGGGTGAGCATTGCCAAAGTGAGGATATTGAGTTGGATGAGTGGTAAGACAAGAAAGATATAATTAGAAATGAAAACATTAGAGGAAACTTAGGAGTAACACCAATAGGTAACAAGATGAGGGAGATTAGACTTAGATGGCATGGACATGTCCAGCAGAGACCAAAACCAGCATCAATTAGGAGTGAGGGAATCCAAGTCAATGGTAGCAAAAGGGCAACGGGAAGGTCCAAAAGAACATGGATAGAAGTGGTGAGAAAAGATTTAAAACTTTGATACTAAATGAAGCCTTCGCATTCAATAGAGGGGAATGAAGAAATAAGATTCATGTGACCAACCACAAATCATGATAAGGTCTTAATGTTGATGATCCAACATGCACATGCTTTGCAAACATATTTTCATTGTAATGAAACATCATGACTAGTTTACCTTAGTCATCCACGTTGTGTAATTACAAGCATTCCCAAATATTCATATAGCATGAATTTAAATGCTCAGATAATACCATTTTATAATATATATATATATATAATTTGTTTTTCAAACCATGAAAATAATTGTATCACTAAAACCATAGTATCAACACGTGAGTCGACAATATTTTATACCCTGTGACACCTTAACTATACATTTACCAATTGGTCATGAGTAATCAATCGACCGTCTTAGGTTCCTCTCATAGAGAACCACCAAATGACTAAAGTCAAAAATATGAACTCAGTGGGACACTATACTTACAACCGGATCACTTAATTGTGTGCTCACCAGTGTCCTGGGGGACCTCAATCTTATCCTCATGTGGCTTACTACCTATCTTGAAAGAGTGTCTTTAGCCACCTACAGTGATCTCCCTAACCAATTGAGAATTTTTCCATTTTTAGACATTGGATACCATTCCACACTGTGGTGGTTAAGGGCTAAGCGGTCAACCAACCATACAACCCTTTAGTGTAGGACAATTAGCCACTTTGGCCTGTCAAAAATATACATCCTTGGTATCATCATACAAAAGATCTCAGTTCAAAACTTAACTAGTTATGGTTTGCAATTCATTTTCTTATCTTAAAATTCTGCTATTTCATTGGCATATCAAAACTTTCCATGTTCATATAAGCTAGATCTATGAAGTGTGATAGCATGTAAGACGATAACCATTTATACAAAAATATCCATACATTGGCCATATCAAGACTATCATTTTTGTGCAAATCAATAATAGGTATAAACATGAAATTCCATTTACATCTTGTAAAATATTCAAATAATACTAGTATCTAGATCATTAATTTTTCATTCATACTAAACATGCAAAAAATTACAGGCTTTTAAAAGCTAGATCATACAAAAAGTTAAAATAATTATAAAATCCAACTGTACACAAATGCAGTTTCAAAGAGTAGATGTCTAACAACCATTAACTATACCACTTTTACATGTGCATCTAGGGAAAGTTAAGCTTAAGGTACATTCTCTAGTATAACTTACATGCGCAGTGATTACGTACTCTTAAGGGAACTATTCATACTCATATCAGGATAGCTTAGAAGAACAGGATTTATATCATCATTGTGATGTTCTAAAGTGTGGAATGCATGACCCCTTCATGTGTATCCATCTATCAATCCAAATTAGTAAAGCAATTATAAGTAAATGAATATGACAAATTCATGCACTTCCATCTAACATCATACCATATGGTGCACTAATCAATAGGACCATTTAGCCTACGGACATTACACCTTTCTTTATGATAGGCGTAGTCCTTCCAAGCACTATCATCAATGCATCTATCACCCTAGCGCTTGATGATTCCCTATTTTCTGGGTTGTTTACAAAGTTTTGTCCCACACATGCCCATGCAACTAGGAAGTGAGATCTCATACTTTCAAAGTGTATAGAAATCAACAATATACAATGATTGATATTAGCAAGTTACTCATGTTACTAAGTGTGCACATGATCTTTGTGAGAGAAAAATTGTATGATAAAAAGTGATAATATACTATTATTATGCATCTAATATCTATGGTTAAAACATTCAAAACTATCTCATGATCATGACATGTCCTAGTTAGATCTGAGTTTATCTTAGCATGTCATCTCAAGAAATGCATCATATATTTATGCATATAATTAGGGTTATATGACTCATCAAACATTTCATAATCCTCTAAGTATTGCGTATGATCAATCATGAAATTCAAAACAAAAATTACATGCTCATATCATGCGCCAAATGTGATTGGGCAAAGCTTAAGATCATGCATCAACCACACATTGATGCAAGTGGATCTCCTCTAATTTTCTATTCTTCCTACCTCTTCCTCTCTCCCTTTTTTTTTCTTCTGTCCCTTCAAGCCCAAGATGTCCAAGTCAATGGGATGCCAAGGCTAGTTTCCCACTCAATATGAGATCTCTTCCTAATTTACATGAATTCATATTTTTTAGAAATCCTAATTCCCAAAAATAGAATCCCCTAGATTCTTATTTTATTTTATACTATAAACACTTTCTAATTATTCCATTATTCTCCAAAATCCTCTAATTTTATCTTGTATATACTTTCTAATTTCACATGTGTTCTAATTCTCCTAGAAATACAATATGATGACTTGGGCTTTCAGAAATAGGTTTTCATAAATTCCTTTAGATAAAGTTTGGAATTTTCAAAAATAAAATTAATTTTGAAAACATATTTTGTAATACATTTCAAGAACAATTGTGATTTTAAGTTAAAACTCGCAAGCGCATGAATCAAATGTAGTAATTCACGTGAGGAGGTCAATCCATGAGGAATTGAATGGATGTGATATTAGTGGCCCTACTTAAATTATCTAACCTAGCCAATGTGACGACCCCGGTTTTTATAACACATTTTGTAATACATTTTTCAAAGGTAAGGCCCTTAGTAGTAAAAATATTTCATAAAACAAAGCATGAAAAATTCTTTTCTTTAGAATTTGTTTTGAAAAACCCAAGTCATCACTTCATACATAACATAAGTAGAATTTTTTTGCAAGATAAAATTGCATTGAAGGAATGCGCTTTTATTAAATTCCAGAATCCATCTAATAGTTCACAGTACAGCCTGAGTATCATTACAATACTTGTCCAAGTTACATAATCCAAATTTCAAAGCTCACCACACGATAAAAACTCTCAATACAATACAATGCTCTCAAATAAAAATACATGTCTTTAAGGGATATACCTTGATGATTATTCTCCCGAATCTTCTTCAGTCTTGGGCTCCTAACTCTCCTTCTCTGTATCTGAGATATTGTAATTTACAATATCTCAGCAAGCTATGCTTAATAGGGGATTCAAGAAGTATAATAATTTGACAATATAATCCTAATACTTCATAATCCCATTATTCATACTCATGGATCAATCTCTTTACTTGGTCATATATGTACATCCTTACACATACATACTATATACTTTGTGTGTGTGTGTGTGTGTGTGTGTGTATATATATATATATATCATCAAAACCATGAAAAATAGTTAATATCTCAAAACATAATCATACCCAGTTTATACTGCTAGACATACTCCCTCATTTGGGTAGTATCGGTAATCCATGATTACTTGGCATCTCATCATGCCATATCATAAGGCATTTTACTATGCCATGAATCACAATGCAAAAGTACTCAAAGGACTACTATGCATGTAGTCAGAATCCATACCAGCGTGCCCAGATAATTGCTCAATAATCCACTTATACCATCCTTGGTGGAAATCACAATATCCATGTCCGTATGGGAGGGACCTGGTTGTCACAGTGGCAGCCTTTTCATAATTTTCCCACCTAAGTTTTAGCATCACTTAGGCTTGGTATCCATATCATAACAAGTTTCGGAGAGTGGGTGGCCAAACCCTACTAACTCTCTTAGCATAGCATCCCCAGGCATACGCCTATTTAAAACAAAACCACAAGCCTCCATGCTTGTATGTAAAGTAATTCTCATACATACCAGACAATTTGTCTATATACTTAGGGCTGGAATATCTTTTAGTTCCCTATTCACTTAGAGTTTTTTTCTTCAATTTTAGCTTAACCATTTCATATGTGTTTTGGTTGGATCATAATGGTTTTCAAGGGATTTAATACAAGTATTTACATTACACTTATTAACATATCTAGACATAAAATCATGTATTCAACATGTATATCTCATGTGGATGCATTCATAAAATCCTCCTACCTTCAAGTAGTGATCCATCGCTTCAGATCTTCCATGATCCTGACTGACGTATGTAATCTATAAATCCATACATACTGTCATTATTTATACAATCTGAATAATCCTATATTTTTTATCCTATCTATATTCTTTTTTTAATCTTGTCCTTTTATATAAAGGATTTAGATCTTTTGTCTTATCATGATCTATCTTCCTCAGATAGTGTCTATCCTATTAATTAGTAGATCTGATGGTTAGAATGATCTCCTAGTCTTTCAGTTCTAATTATTTTCTATTCTAAGTCTTTGTGTATTCCTTTCTTTGATCTTGATCTTTCATATATCCTTTGATCAACAATTTATACTTGTTGATAAAGATCAAGGGCTTAGATGTTTTATTATCTAGTTCTTCTTTGATCTAAGTTCAATTGTTTGATCATCCCTAAGGAAGATGATCTTGGTTCTCCTCCTTAAATCATATTTGATCAAGGGTTGGGTTCAAGGGCATCATGTGTCTCCTTCCTAGACTTCCTAACCTTTAGCACCTCACACATGTTGTTGCAATATGCATGCAAATCTTTAAAAATGGTGGGCCAATAAAAACCACACTGAAATTTTTTTGCAACTACCTTTCTAAAGCTAAAATGGCCCCTACATGCATGATCATGATAGAAGTAGATGATCTTACTATGCTCACTATCTTGTATACATTTTCTTATCACCTGATTAAGACAATACTTGAATAAGTATGAATTGTCCTAGGTAAAGTATTTAACCTCATTCAAAAATCTCTTCCTATCATGTTTGGTTCAAATGATTGGTCATTTGTCCTTTAACAAGATAATTTACTATATCACCATACCTAGATGACTGGAAGTCTACATTAACTATTCATCTAAAAGGAATTCAATTATAGGCATATTATCCCTAGTGTGCACCACCACTAATCTATATAAGTGGTCTACTATGACATTTTGGGAAACTTTCTTGTCCTAAATTTCCAAGTCAAATTCTTGTAGTAGGAGGATCCAATGAATCAACCAAGGTTTCTCATCCTTTTAGAAAGGAGGTACTTTAATGCTATAGGATCCACATACACTATGACTTTAGACCCTAGAAGTACGATCCAAACTTATCTAGAGCAAACACTACAACTAACAACACTTTTTCTATGGTCGAATAGTTGAGTTGTGCATCTTTCAATGTTTACTATCGTATCATGTGGGAAAGTTTATTGATGCACTACCCCAAAATAGCTCTAACTGCATAATCTAATGTGTCACACATTAATGGTGCGGCGCAATCAGGTGCTCGAATAATGGGTGTAGAGATCAACTCAACCTTTAGCCACTCAAATGCTTTCCTACAATTTTCATCAAAGTCAAAGGTAACCACTTTTTCTAGTAAATTATGAAGGGACTTGGGAATCTTGCTAAAGTCCTTGATGAATTTTTTGTAGAAGACATCATGTACTAAAAAAGAGTAGATTTCTTTCGCCATCCTTGGTGGATGAAGGTTGGATATTAAATCCACCTTAGCATTATCTACCTTTATCCCATTGTGTGATAGAATGTGGCCTAGAAATATCCCACTTTGTGGCATAAAATGGCACTTTTCCCAGTTCAATACAAAATTCTTCTCCTGACACCTTACAAGAAGTAATTTCAAATTGTGCAAACACTCACCAAAAGATGACCCAAATGTGGAGAAATCATCCATGAACACCTTAACAAACCTTTGTACCATATAAAAAAAGATGCTCAACACACACCTTTGAAAAGTGGTTGGGGCATTGCAAAGCCCAAATGACATACGTTGGTAAGCAAAGGTCCCAAAAGGGCAGGTGAAGGTGGTTTTCTCTTGAACCTCAGGTGCTATAAGAATCTGGTTATAATAGGAATATCCATCTAGAAAACAATGATAACTATGCCCGCTAACCTCTCAAGCATTTGGTCAATAAAAGGTACAGGAAACTTGTCTTTCTTTGTGACTGCATTCAATTGTCAGTAATCAATGTAGACTCTCCATTGGGTGGCCATGCGGTTGGGTACTAACTCATTCTCTACATTCTTGACAATTGTGACCCCAGATTTCTTAGGTACAACTTGAATAGGGCTGACCCAAGTCCTGTCAGAGATGAGGTATATGATGCCAACATCAAGAAGCTTAAGGACTTTATCTCTATCAATGTCCTTCATGTGGGAAGCCAGTTGTTTTTAAGTTTCCCTAGATGATTTTGCATTTTCTACCTGGTGTATCCTATGCATGCACACTGCTAGACTAATCCCTTTTATGTTTACGAAGGAGGGAGTGGCTCCCCATAGGGACCCCACTTAGAGGTATCCATGATTGGAGTAGCCTCTAAAAGGTTGTTCTCCATTAATATGCATCAAACAAGCTTTTAGTGGGTTAGAGATGGAAGATGGTGGATAAATATCATGAATTAGACTCTTAATCAAATTCACTTCACAAGACTCATTTAGGTCTAAACGTTGTTGGTCAGCGTTAAAGACATTAGCCTTAACTTTCATGTCTCCAAAATACAATTTCATTACACCATTCTTACAGTTAATAATGGCATTGGATGTCACTAGGAATGGATGTCCAAGTATAACTAGATTCTGATTGCCAAGATCAAATATAAGTTAGGTGTCTAGTACAATGAAAACGATCAAGTAATAGAACTGGTCCACTTGTATCTACACATCTTCAATGAAATCATGGGGTATGTTCACCAATCTATCTGCTAAATGTAGCATGGTAGTGGTTGATTTAAAGATCACCAAGCCTTAGTTTCTTATAAATAGTGTATGGCAACAAGTTAACACTCGACCTTAGGTCAAGCAATGCCTTATCTATGACATGGTCTCCAATAATACAAGAAATTGTAGGGCATCCTAAGTTTTAAAATTTTGGTGGTGTCTTGTGTCATATCAAAGAGCTCACCTGCTTGGTGAGGAAAGCTTTCATCTATACATTTAGCTTTCTCTTTCTAGTGCAAAGCTCTTTTACGAACTTGGCATAGGCAAGGACATATTTTATTGCATTGAGTAATGGAATGTTATTTAAACATGTTTAAATACATCCATAAGCTTGTTTAAGTTTGAGATTTTTGTCTTTTTCTCTTTCTCCTACATTTTGGTTACCTCATTTGCCTCTTTAGTTTCCTTAGATTGCCTTACTTTGTTATCAACTTAACCACAGCTCCTAAGGGTTGTTATAGTCTTGGCATGCTCATGAGAGTTATGGTTTTGACAACTTGACCGCATCTCAAATTGGCCCTTAGGTTTAGGGATGGGCTAACTATGAAACTAACCTTTTCCTCTATCATGTAAATGTAGTTAACAGTTGGCTTACCTGCATCTCTAACGTAGATGTGGCTTAAGAGTTGACATGGGCTAAGTGTTGACTATCATTTTGTAATTGGTGTACTATCTTCATTTTTCCTTTAAAGGTCTTTCAATAAGGACCTAAATGTTTTCCTCAAAAGATGGTGTCTTTAGATGTTGAGGTTGTTGGAAACTAGGTGGCTCGTGGGGAACTATAGCTCTAGGAAAGTTTTGGTGAGGTGGATTCAAGGAGGCCCCCATTGGTAGCTATTCTCCGACCAAGAAAAATTTGGATGCCTAGCCCATCCAGGATTATAGGTCTTAGAATATAGGTTGTTGCTAGGATTGCATTATGCATTTAATACATTTTCTTATTTAACATGATAGTCATTAAGCACTTTGTTTAATGGACAAGATATTGTCATATGGGCGGGGTTGGAATAGGGAGAAACTCTTGTGGAGGTTTAATAGATGTGGCAACCATGAGGGATTAAAACATAGTTTCAAGTTTGTCTACTATTCTATCATATTGTCCATTCTTTCTAATATAAATTCAAGCTTATGGGCTACATTTATATGCACTCCAATTTCAAATAGTCCCCTTTCTTTGGAGCCTTGTTGTTTCTCTCTCTTTCTCTCTTATATTGGAGTAATCCCATTGCTGAAAATTATCTACCATTGTTTAAAAAAACTCCCAAGCCTATCTCTCATTTTTAGCATGAGGGCCCCTCCACTCATGGCATCTACCATTTGTTTGTTCTGAAGCATCAATGCATCATAGAAGTATTACACCTACTGCCATTTCTCCAACCCATGATTAGGCTTCTTTGCAGTAGGCCATTCCATCATTCCTAGTATTCAATAAAACTATTCATCAACCCCTTATTGGAAATTTATAGTTTCCTGAAAAAGGGCATTTGTTTTGTGAACAGGAAACAATTTGTTTAAAAACTTCCTATACAATTGGTCCCATGTATTTATGGAACCAACCTCAGAGGAGTTGAGCCATGACATGGCTTTATCCTTGAGTGAGAATAGGAATAACCTAAGCTTAATAGCATCGTCCGAAAAGTTTCAGTACTTAAATATGGCACATATATCAAGGAACTACTTAATATGTAGGTAAGGTTCTTCTCGCTCTCGACCATAAAAAAGTTGGGAATAACTGCATGACTCCCAGCTTTAACTTAAAGTAGTCTACATTTGTTGCTAGTAGTGCTATGAAAAATGGGTGGTTGAGTTGAAGTGGTGCATAAAAATCTCGAATAGATTTGCGCTCGACTTCTACTGATGGTTGGAAAACCACATGTTTTCAAGTTGAAAAGCCATGTTTTTCTCTTCTCAAAACATGTGGACCCAAGTAGCTTGGCTTGCATGGCTTCATAGCTCCAAATTTCATGCGAAGGTTGTGGAATTGAATGGATTTTGCCTAGGCCTATTATGGTCACCTTGTCTTCTTCCAATTGCTTTCTTACACTCATTAGCTTGCCTTGGAATGATCTTGACCCATGCTTGAACTTTGGAATGTTGGAAAATGGCCCCCAAATCTCTAAGTTGATATAGATCATTGATTATCACCTAAAGCAATCTTGGTTATTAGATCATCATTTCAATACCCATAAAAGATAAAAAAACCCTAATTAATTCCTAGAGAATTATGACAGGTCATATACTTTGGAATATCTTTTAAACCTACAAAATATTGGATTTTGGAATCATTACCTCAGAAATGCATGTCCTATGAATTTTGAAAAATTCTTATAATAAAGCCCTATAATTTGTAACACATGAGCTATTAATTGAGTACCTTTTTACACAAAATTAAATACTTATCATATATATATATATATATATAAATATATACATAGTACTAACAAATCATAGATCAAGGTAGTAGTATCCTGCCATAAGCCTTATTTGCAATAGCTTAGACCATAGAGGATGACCAACATGTATATCATGTCTAATTAATAGAAATGGCTACTTATGCATGTAGATGAATCTTCTACAAACTACACCTGACCATGGACATTGTATGGTCTACAGTGACTCTCATGGGGCTGCTAGATCAAAATGGAAGTAGTCTTCCAATGATGCATACTCTCATAACACAAAAAAGCGTCATTTTTGGTATGTATCTTATTCGAAGGTCAGGGGCCAATCTGAACCCTCCTCGTATAGTGCCATTAGGGTCTTATAACCCTCTCTGGGAAAAATAATTTGTATATGCTCCTATGTGCATTGGCACCAACCACTCATGAGCTATCATGAGTCAAATAAATCTCCTACTACATCAACATTGCTCACTCATGAAATATTCATGAGTCAAACAAAATCACAAATGCAATACTCTTGCTCACACTCTGAGATACGTAAGTGTTAATAATCAAATTGTCATCGAAAAGCAAAGCATCATGCCACACATAGGTCATATATCAAACATCTCAAAGATAATATATTCTCATGCAAGAGCTTAAACATGATATAATTCTCAAATCAAGAATCAACTATACAAATTTTTAGGTATATGATATACTCAAGATCATCTCACGTAGATTCTATACACTTTACTCCTTTACATAGTTCTTTAAATCTCTTACATTCTTAACTTTTCATGGCTCTAAATTATGCTCTCTAAATGGAATTCTCAAAGTTTACATTTCATTCAAATTAGTCAATACCAATTTTAAATCATTATGCAAAAATAGTATAAAAGAAAACAATGTTAGCTTTTCAAAGTTCTAGGATGAAAAAGGCTATGTTAGATGATATGTTTTAAAATAATCCACAAGTGCATGGGTCCACTATAGTATAGAAAATACAAATACGAGTCGATACCATGAGGAATCTATTTTTGAAATTCACAAAATTCTAATTAAAACCTATTTTAAACTACTTTAACCTAGCAATGAGTCAAGGAATAAACAACAAATAAACTTAAATACTAAAGAGAGATAAAATTGACCAAATAATTATAGTGTAGGGTTAGAATCCACCACATTAGATTAGCGTATATCCAAATCTAAACAACTTAGATTTTATCATTACACACACTACTAACTCTCAATGACTTAGAAACATTAAAGATATTATCATTTAAAGCCCTAATTCCTAGATCTTCTCAATTTTTAGGGTTTTGCATGATTAAGTTATTATTTCAAGCACAATTTGCCTTAGAAGGGAACAAATTATCTAAGATTCTCTAAACTTAATTAAATAACCTAACCTAACTAATATCTCAACCTTAAGATATCACTAGTTATATGAGTTAGTTTACTAGACATATAATTGTTATTTAAGACTTTTAAAACTTTTGAATACTTAAGTGACTATAACTAACTATAACGTGGTTTCATCCTAACCCTAGGATGAAATCTAACCTAACATTATTAAAACACTACTAACTAATATATCAAGCTAAAGCTAATGTTAACTTAGCAAGGAACAACAACTAGTCATTAAAGAAAACTAAGATAACATTAAGGCAAGAAAAATAAACACTAGTGGAAAGGAAACAATACTTTCATTGACATCAAACTTAAATGTATGATGAAGTATTACAAAAATTGAACTAAAGCATAAACAAAAGAAATAACAAGTCCCATCGAAAGGAACAATATCACCATTAATCTCTTCATTGTGTCACTCAATGAAATCCCCAGTTGAAGTCCCTCCAATCTGCACCACCACCGTAATATCAACAGCCAAACGGTGACTTGTATTTTTTTGTATCACTCAACAACACACCTAGATCACCACCCTTAAACCACCACTAACTCAAAAGGAAAGCAACCACCAACCAACCATTCCCATGTATTACACGTTAAGCACCTCCATTTCTCTACATTCTATTACACACACAACATCTCATCTTTTGTATTTCGCACACCATCCAAAGGGTCAACATATTCACTCACAACCCAAATCCACTTTGTATTTAAACTACATGCACAACACCTAATATGGAGATCATGCCTCACACGAGATGAAGCAAATTGCTTCACACATCAACTAAGGACATATTAATTTCATGCATTTAAGGGGAATGTAGAGAGAAGAAGAGAGCTTAGGAATTCACATGAACTCCTTTAAGGAGAGAATAGAGTTACTTCACCTCATTGGCATTCAATGCATGGATCTAATGTTCTCTTTTCTTGAGTAAGAGAGTGATGGTTGATGAAGTCAAGGCACCCTCCCTAACCAACATTCAATGTGTTTTCCTTGAGAGCTATTTAGGCAACTTCTTGATGAGGACAACCTCTTAACATCTGCTTCCTTGTCTCTTTACACACACCATCCAAATCCCATGAAAGTTAAAATGTGTTCCTCTTTTTAAGTGTTTAGGCAGCTGCTTGAAAAAGATAAGCGAAGCAAGTATTTCACTTTTCCTTTTCTTCTTCAATATATAAAGTAGTTTAAAACATACCCCTTTCTAGGATTTCAATGTGCACACCAAAGCCTCTTACCATACTTGATCACATAGCCACCACACCAAGAAATGTGAATGTAACGTGTTTCTCCTCTCCTCTTACCACATTATGTTTCTCCATGTAAGCACAAGGAGGAATGGGCCTTTGGATGGTACTCCTCCTTTAATTTTCTTCTTTCCATGTCGAAGATTAAGGAAGGAAATGGGATACATTTTCATGCTTCCTCCCCAATGAATTACATCCAATCTTTTTCCATTCTAGGAGATGACCACATTATATGTTAAGGAAGCTTCCTTATTCCCTTTTCTCACATGAATGACTACAGAGGATGGGGACTTGGGCTCTCCTTTTCTTCTCCTATGTATTTCCTTCCTTGGATCATCACTTGCCATAGGATTAAATGGCTAAGATTCCTTCAAATTTTCCTAAGGCTAAATACCTTTTTTTTTTTTCTCTTTCTATTCCTCCTAGCATAACACATTTTCTCCCCTTGATTTTCTCCATAGCCCACCATTTTCTTCTCCAACCAATCAGATGCTATGCTTCACCTTCTATTCTCTCTTAAAATCATATTTTCTCAGTATGTTTTTCTTCCCTTGAGAAAACATGTAACTCCTTGAAAAATGGCGGGCAAGCCACTAAAAAAATCTCCACCAATGGCCTTCCAATATGGTCTTCTTGCATACTTGATTTTCATTGGTCCACCCTAAAATTCCCTTCATTCTCTCTTATAGGTTGATTATTATGGGATGCCTCCTAGGATAGCCCTAATCCAAAGTTAATCTTAGCCCTTAATTCTTCAAAAGTTTTGGTGAATTATGACCATAGATTTCCCATTTCTTCTTCTCTCCCTGACACATTTTTATTCTTAATTATTCTCCTATATTTTCTCAGATGAAAATGTGTCATTGATAGTGTAACACATCCTCCCTTGTGGAGAAAACATGTTTTCCATGTGGGTCCCTTTTCTTGAATAAGTGAGAGAAAGGTTGGATGAGAGTAGTCTGTCTGTGGGACTTGGGCTCTGCCTAGTTGTCCATGAACATGCACATTCTTTTTATATGAGTTTAGCTTCACTTAGAAGCTCTCCAAAGGTGATGGAATTCATGCATGCATGCATGATAATCTTTCCAACTTATCTCTTGGTAAGGACACTCCCATTTTCATGGATAAAGTTGGTTGATGCCCTAGGGTTTCTTAAGTGCTGGATTTAATAATTACATTACACTCCTTCAGCATTCTAAACTTCTTAACTTCTGGGTTCTTGGTATGCGGGCCCAAGATAATGCTTGGATGGTGAATTTTCTCTCTTTTAGGGTTTTGAGTTACTAAAAATAGCAATTTACTCATTTGTATTCTAATCTTGCAAACAAAAACTGAACCCTAATTAGTGATATTAAAGTCAAGGTTAAAACTGCGAAGTATAGGGATATTATATGTAATATTTATATATATTATCAGACACATAAAACTTCTTATGAAAACAATGATATTATTAGTTTCATGAATAATCAAACCTAATCCAAAGAATTCTTATTTGATGCATTAAACCATTAGAATAGAAGCCTAAGACAATTCATATGCAAAAGAAAGTAAAACAATAGTTAAATCCTCGAGTTTTCCAAAAACATTGTTTTTCACATTTTAAGAACTTCCGTATAAAAACACTAGTTTCTAAACTTCCTTTTTTATATCCTAAAATTCATCCTCATTGTTTAAATCAATAACAATAAACCTCCTTTATAAAAGAATATGTAATCCCTTTCAAAAGATGATTCAAAATGTAGGAGAAAACTACCTAAAAAACATGGCTAAAAATCTCCTGATAAAACCAAAGTAAAGCTCATTTTATAAACCTATTATTCCATAGAAGTTCTCATATTATAAAACATTCACTGCAATAAGTAGGAATCATGTTAAACATTTCCTCAAAACACAATGCTTGGACTTGTTTCCCTTATAATTCTTACTAGTGGTCCGCATTATATTAAATATGGTTTAACTATAGTCATATTATAAAAAATTCAAGACCAAATACCAACACTCTTTGTGTTTTAACTACTTGCTAAGAGGAACTACTTCTGTAGGTTTTCTGCAATGAGCCATTGTTTTGTCTAACTATTTTTATGTATGCTTAAAATGAAATTTCTTAGCATTATTCGACGTATACTTTATAAGTAGAAAATTTTGCATAAAAAGTACCGAATTACTTACTCATATATTATTAATTATAGGGCATTATTGTAGGATTCCTTCCAAATTAAAGACATGCATTTCTAAGCTAATGATTCAAAATTTTAATATTTTGTTGGTTTAGGAGCTAATCCAGAGTAATTATATGATTGCTCATAATTTTTTAGGTATTAATTAGTATTTTTATATTTTGTAGGTATTAAAATGACAATCCAATGGCTAAGATCATTTAAGATGGGAATTAATGATCCAGATCAAAGTAGAGAGGCAAGATCCATTTTCCATCATTCAAAAGTTCAAGCAAGGGTCAAGATCATTCCAACAGAAAGCTGATGAGTTCAAGAAAGAAATTGAAAGAATCAAAGGGATTGGAATGGGGTCATGCAAAATCCATGCAATTCCACCACCTTTACATGAGATTCGGAGCCATGCAAGCCACTTGAGCCACATAAGCCATGCTAAAGAAAGAGAAGCCATGTGAACCATGAAGCTAAGGGATTAAGCCAAGAAGCCACCAAGCTATTGAAGCCACCAAAGGACACTAATCAAGCCACTTGAGACAAGGCCACATGGGACAACACAATTGGAGGAGTTTTCAAGAAATTATTCCATGAAAAAGAATCATGACTTTTAAGAGATAATTAACAAGGAATTAGATGGTATTTATCACATGGGAAGATATGCATGCAAGGTGGACCATTAAGAGAGTAGATTCCTATCACCATAACTCCGACTTTCTTTCCCAATTTCTATTTAGCCTCTCCCCAACATGTGAGATTTAAGAAGGAAGATCCCACATGTTTCATGTGATCTCCATCTCTAAAACTCCTCCGCATCCCACCTTACCTTCCTCAGTTTCCACATCCCATTTCCAACTCCCTCCACAATCTCCCATCTTTAAATCTCTTTTTAAGGTTCCCATTTCTAATTCCCTTCTCATCTTATCTCTTTCCTTCCCTAATATTTATCTCATATTGCCTTCTCTCTTAGGTATCTTTAGAAAGTACAGAGCACTATAAAACTTAGAAGGCATTCCATGCATGATAAAAAAAGGGAGATCACGCATCTTTTCCTAGCCAAAGTGGCACCTCCTTCTTGGTACTCCTTTTCAATGCCCCATTCAAGAGAGATTCTCCATATATTATTATTCATATCTCCAAGATATCTTCCAAGGAGTTCTAAGGCCTTTTCTTCTAAGTTTCTGCATCACTTCCAGTTTAGTTTTCCAGTTCTTTTCTTTCCTTTCTCTTTTGGTTTCATGTGCATGGTTCCTAAGTTATTTTCTTTGTGGTTTTACTTTCACTTGTCCTCTTGGTCTCCTTGATCAAGGGCTATCCATCACTAGTAGTGAAAACTAAGAGATAGTAGCCTTTGAATCATCTTTGTTCCCCTCTAGTTTAGTGCTTGTTCATTGCTAAGTTATCATTTACTTTTGCTCATCTTTTTTATTTGTTCCCATCCATCGAACACCATCTCTTTCATTGATTCAATGGGTTCATACACATGATATCTTAGAGAATGATTGTTAGATGCATTAGAGAAGCTAGAAGCCAAATTATTTAGTCAATTTCAAGTCTTTAAATAGTGTGCACCTTGCTTTATATGTGTTCTAACTTAAGATGTATGATGCACACCATGTTGCAATAATGTTCATGCAATAAATAAGTTGATTTTATGTGCACCTTCTTTTTGAATGTCATAAGGTACTTTTCCATTGAATCATATGCATCCTTATAGTTCCATGTAACATCTTTTAAGTTCCATATGCAATCACATTTTAATTCATGCACACACTCCATGATTTATGTGCATCTTTCTTGATTGGTTCAAGCACAAAGTTCCTCTTAAGATCCTTGTGCGCTTTTTTAGTTAGTTCCTTGCACAATTTTTAGTTATTCGCACTCTATCATGAATGTGAAATACTAGTTTTTGATCCATGTGCACCCTTCCATGGGTCATGCACACTCTAATCCATAGTTCTTATGTTGCTTTGTTTATTTCATAAGATTTAAATGCCAGATTTCATGCTATATGTTAGTTTGGATTCTTAGATTCAAGCTCGGTTTTTCATTAATTTCTAATTTTAGTTTTACAAAGTTGTTGTCTTTAGAAAGTTTCTTTTAATTTAAGATTTTAAGTTCATGCATGTTTCCAGTTGCATGTTGTTTAATTTCTTAGTTTAATCACAAATCAATCCTTTTGGCTAGAATAATTCATCTAAATAAGATCCAATTACAAACAAGATTCCTCGTGGATCAACCTCACTGATGTACATTGTACTACTTTAATTCTTGTGCTTGTGAGTAATATTAGACTACCCTAAGTTTTGGCGTTGTTGCTGGGGAATCACAACAGATCTATGATTGCTTTCTAGTTTAGATTGATTATCTTTAGTCTTAGTTTTAGATTGCATTAGTTTAGGGTTTTGTATCCATTCTTGCATATTTTTCTAATTCATTAAAAATTGACATATTGTTTGTTTTGTGCAAGTGGAATTTGGAGAAAGGAGCGGCAACGATCCTATGGCTCAAAGCTTCAATAGATTAATTAGGATTTTCCTACTTTTTTGGATTAGTTTTTTAATTTTTTGGAGGACTTGAGTGAGGTCAAGTTGTAACTTTTAATTATATATGGGTTGTAATAATGCATGTCATGTGTGGGCCACACCCACAATTGAATGATCCAACTCACATAAAAATCCCCATTGTAAATATCTCATCCTCTCTTAACTATTTTAGTATAATTGTATTTAGTACAAAATTGCATTTTGGTTGGTAGCTTAAGTCATATAGTATAATTCATGCATATTAAACTATTGCATAATAATTGGGGTTATTGCATTAGATTTGCACCTATTTAACAAGGGTTAGCCTAAGTACAATTATAACTAAGACATAGGTTATCTGGTTATAGTGTATTGTTAGTTAAGATGTGGACTCTTTCTTTGATAACATATAAGTAGGCATTAGTTTATTTTCCTTGTACTTCATATCATGTTTGCTACTTTATGGTGGATGGATCAAATTGATCATAATGGCCCCATAGGAACCCTCATAAGGTTAGAACCAGATTTCATCACCAGATCTTTGGCCCACCTAGGTAATTAAATCGATCTGTGTATGTTCATGATCCTAGCCCTTAAATTCTAATTTAAAATCAAGTAGCAAGAGACTTAAGGTTTTCAAGTTTATAGGATTCTTTTTTAGTAGATCTCTTGTCACTCAAGTGGCTTTTGAGCATTGTGGTTATAGTGGGTATGCAAAATTCAAGTGATTTTTCCATGCCTTTCATTAACATTTGTTAAGGTCTCAATGCCTCCTTACTCAAGAATTGTGTTAACCACTTTAGATTAGAACCTAACTAGTAAGCAGTTGTCGAGCTTGGATAAAAGTAGGACCTGTTTAGATTTAGTTCTAAAAGCTACCACCCTATAGATTTTCAAAGAATAACAAATTAGCTTCCTAGCAAACCATTGGGGATTAATTGTGCATCATTTAGAGCTAAGATTTGCATTTAGGATTTCATCATAGTGCATGCACGACTGTCAATCTTAGAACACAAAAGTAGCACCATTTGATTCCAAAATTGAATGTAACCTCAGGCAAGGGGTAAGAAATCAAATTCATAACCCCATGGTCAACCCAACCACTATTAGTTGAAGCAAGGCCATAAAAGAATTTTATGTGCCACCCTAATTAAATAGTTCCTTGTGCATCCCATTGCCACCTACCAATGCAAACCATTTCGAGCTAAAACTTGGAATCATTTAGTTACTCCCATCTTATCACAATCTAGAGATAAGGGATCCATATCTTCATATCAAGGAGTTCCTTGATATTTGTGCTACATTTAAGTTTCAACATTTTTTAGAAGATTTGAGTGGACTTAGGTTGCTTCCATTCTAATTGAAAGATAAGGCCAAATCTTGGTTGAATTCTTTAGAGAATGGTTCCACTACAACATGGGACCAGCTGTCGAAAAAATTCTTTCTCATACACAAAAGCAATGCCTTGCCTAGGGAGATTGTAAATTTCAAAAAAGATACGATGAACAATACTATGATTGCTGGGAACAGTGAATGAACTACTATAAAAATGCATTTAGCATGGATCCATGAAGTTGCAAGTTTAGTACTTTTATGAGGCACTTACACCCCAAAATATATGTGAGACAAGGGCCTAGGAATTTTTTGAAATATTGGTTGAATATTCCCAGCAATGGGATCATTTGAATAAACAAGATCAAAATTCCAACCCTCAAAAGAAAGGAGGCCTTCATGAAATAGCAGCAGTGACCACGGATATGTCATATCAGTTTGATGCCTTGGCTCAATGATTGCACAAGGTTGAAAATATATTGTAAAAATTTGATTCGAGACTTGATGCCTTTATGGGTGGAAGCGCATCCAAGAAACCTCCACAAGAGGTTTGTTTGACTTGTTCCAGCTTGTCACATTTAACATCAGCCTATCCATCTAATGGAAAATACCCTGAATACCTTATAAAACAAGTGAATGCTGTGAATGCATACCGCAATCCTAGCAATAACCCTTAGTCATAGACCTACAATCTAGGATTGGCTAGGAATCCTATTTTTTCATGGTTTAAGAACACTCATCATGGAGGTCAATCTATGAACTGCCCACTCAACGTTTCCCTAAAGCTTTAGTTCCCCAGCAAACTCCTATTTTTCAGTTCCCTCAACATTCAAAGAAACCATCTCTTGAGGAAATTGTATAGTTATTCATGGAGAAAACCTTAAAAATTAGGATGAGACTAGATAAGCCCTAAACCATCTCTAAAACAAGCGTCAATAGACCTCCAATGTCAATTCCTAAGCAATCACTAAATTAGAGATGCAAATTAGTTAGTTGTCTACTACACTTAGTGATAGAGGAAAGGGAACATTCCCAGTCAGCCAATTCCAAATCGTAAGGGCAGTTTGAAATAGGGTCATCTTCAAACTCACAAAGGTCCCCTAGGCAATCCAAGTCCATAACTACCCTTACGAGTAGCTACCATATAGCTAACACGGTAGGAAGATTGAGGATAGATTAGAGGGGAATGAAATAGCCATTATTAAGAAGAAAGAGAAAAGACAAAATTCGTCAGCTCCATCTGAACGAATAGTGGAGGCCTCTTATGTGCCTAAAGCCCCATTACCTCAACTTTTAAACAAGACAAAGAAGGAGACTAATTTTCATGTGATAATGGATATATTTAAACATGTTTAAATTAATATTTCATTGCTTCATGCTATTAAAGATATCATAGCCTATGCCAAGTTTCTCGAAGAGGTATGCACACAAAAGTGAAAGCTTAGTGTGCAAAAGAAAGCATTCCTCACCAAGAAGGTAAGCTCTTTGATTTAGCACCAAACCTCTTTAAAGTTAAAAGACCTAGGTTGTCCTACTATTTTCGATGTCATTGGAGAACACGTCATTGATATGGCACTATTAGATTTAAGGGCTAGTGTGAACCTGTTGTCGTATTCTCTCTATAAGCAACTATGGGTCGATGAACTCTAACCAACCAATACCACATTACAACTTGCAAATAGATTAGTAAAGATTCCACGTGCTATGGTTGAGGATGTTTTAATATAGGTGGACCAGCTTTAGTTCCTTGTAATCAAATTCTGGTAATTCTTGGACGTCCACTTTTAGCAACATCTAATGCCATCATCAACTATCTAAAGGTGTGACGAAATTTTCTTTCAGCAATATGGAGGTAAAGTTCAATGTGGTTAGTGCCAATTATTAACATCTAGACCTAGATGACTCTTGTGTAGTCAACAAAATTGAAGGTCTAATTCTAGATGCTATTCCACCATCATCTACCTTAGATCCACTTGAGGCCTATCTTGCACACTTTAATTGTCATTTTGATACAAACAGATCCATAAATGAGGTAAATACTTTATTGTATGCTGCACCTACAATGGACACCTCTAAATGGGAACTTCAAGTGAAATGTCTTCCTCCATCCACATCTATTCTTGCACCTTCAGTTGAAAAACCACCCACTTTAGTCCTTAAACCATTGCTTGAAAATTTGAAATATTCTTACCTTGGACCTAATGATTCTTTGCTTGTGATTATTGCCTTTGATCTAGATCAACAACAGGATGGAAAGCTACTCCATGTTTACTAGAACGTAAGAAATCTTTAGAGTGGATCACAGTGGAAATTAAAGGGATTAGCCCTACTGTGTGTATGCATTGCATTCATCTAGAGGAAAATTCTAAACCATTTAGGGAAATACAAAGAAGGCTAAACCCTAACATGAAATAGGTTATTAGAGATGAAGTGCTTAAACTCTCAAATGTTGGGATCATATAACCCATTTTTATAGCACTTGGGTTAGCCCAGTTTAAGTTGTATTCAAGAAATCTTGAGTCATAGTAATTCATAATGAGGACAATGAATTAATCT
This sequence comes from Warburgia ugandensis, assembly GCA_035236585.1. Lineage (NCBI taxonomy): Eukaryota > Viridiplantae > Streptophyta > Magnoliopsida > Canellales > Canellaceae > Warburgia > Warburgia ugandensis. The sequence goes on along the minus strand of CP141131.1, from coordinate 48,225,242 downwards.
CCACTAGCATGACCATTGGGTGGAAAGTTTGTATAGATTATTGAAAACTAAACTTGGTCACAAGGAAAGACCACTTCCCTCTTTTAGTGATCAAATGCTAGAATAGTTAGTTAACAACACATATTATTATTTCCTTGATTGTTATTCTAATTATAAATAAATTCACATAGCATTTGAGGACAAGGAAAATACTACCTTCACTTGAGGACCAAGAAAATACTACTATTGTATGCCCTTCTGATTGTGTATTGCCACAACTACTTTCCAAAGGTGTATGCTAAGCATTTTTCTAATATGTTGAGAGGTTCTTAGAAGTGTTCATGATGAGTTTTCAGTATTTAGATCATCCTTTGATGAATTCTAGCACCACTTGCAATTAGTCCTTGCTAGATGTCAAGAGAAAAATCTTATGACTAGGAAAATGTCATTGTATGGTACAAAATGGCATTGTTTTAGGATATGTTATATCACACAATGGCAAGAGGTTGGTAAATTCAAGGTGGATCTCATCTCTAATCTTCCCCCTCGTAGGATGGTGAAAGAAATTTACTCATTTTTAGGCCATTCAAGATTTTATAGATAATTCATCAAGCATTTCAGTAAAATTTCTAGGCCCCTATGTAATTTATTTACAACGAAGTCAATTTTAACATTGATGAGAATTGCCTGAAAACATTTGAACACTTAAAAGGCTAAACTCACTTCTCCACCTATCATTCAACCACTAGATTGGAGTGCGCCAATTGAAACAATGTGCAATTATTTAGACTATGTGATTAGTGCTATATTGAGACGGCATATTGATAAACTTCCCCATGTGATATATTATGTTAGTAAGACCCTTAACGATGCCCAACTCAATTATTCTACTACAGAGAAAGAGTTGTTAGCTATCGTATTTACCTTGGACATTTTTAGATCTTAGTTGCTACGATCTAAAGTTATCATTTATTTGGACCATGCAACATTAAAATACCTTCTTTTCAAGAAGGACACAAAATCGAGACTGATCTAATGGATTTTATTTCTTCAGGAATTTGACCTTGAAATTCAGGATAAGAAAGGATTTAAAAATGTTGTAGTAAACCATTTGTCTAGGTTAATTTTAGAGTCTTCTATTGGATCTGTACATATAACAAAATCTTTACTAAATGAAACACTCTTACAAATTTCCCAGTTACCTTAGTACATTGATACTATCAATTATCTTGTTATCAATCAAACGCTTAAGCATCTTTCATGAGACGATCTATACTCATTCAAGTACACTCCTGATCAAGTAATTGGAGATGCATACCAAACAATGAGCATCATCAAATCATTTCCTCTTTGCCATGACCATGCATGCGAGAGCCACTTTAGTGCAAGAATGACAACTACAAAAATTTTTCTGTGTGGTTTCTATTGGACTACCATCTTTAGAGATTCACATGCTTAATGCATGGCATGTGCGTGTTCTTAGCAATTAGGGACTATATAAAAAAGAGACTTCATGTCCCTGAACCCCATTCTAATTATTGAGCCTTTCTATGTTTGGGGCATTGACTTTATGGGACCTTTTTCCCAACTCCTTTGGTTACCTTTTGTGGCAACCCGGGTTTTTGAAACATGATTTGTAAAGTATTTTGAAAGGCAAGGCCCTTAAGAGTGTAAAATTTTTTCGCAAAACAAAGCAGCGAAAATTCTTTTCTTTAGAACTTGTTTTGAAAACCCAAGTCACCACTTCATACATAACATAAGTACAATTTGTGTACAAAATAAAATTCCATTGAAGGAATATACTTTTATTAAACTCCAGGATCCATCCAGTGGTTCACAAGATGACCAAATCTAGTACAATACTTGTCCAAATTACATAATCTAAAACTCAAGCTCACCATACAATAAAACTCTCAATAAATAAAAATACATGTCTTCAAGGGTATACCTTGAAGATTATTCTCTTCAAGTCTTCTATAGCCTTCAGCTCCTAACTCTCCTTCCCTGGATCTGAGATATTGCAACAAGTACAATATCTCAGCAAGCAATGCTTGGTAGGGGATTCAAGAAACATAACATTGACAATGTAATTCCAATACTTCATAATCTCATTATCCTTAAACATACTCTTTACTTTGTAAGTTATGTATATCTATATACATACATACCCTTCATGGGTAAACTAGTTAAATTTGTGAAAATAGTCAAATATCATTCCCAACTAAGCTGATCAATTCTCTTCATTTTGAGAATTTAGTATTACAGCTAATCTCATACTGGGAATTTCCCTTCATGGGAAACATTGGTAATATACAATTACCTAGCATTTCATTATGCTATAATATAAGGCATTTCGCTCTGCCTATTCCCATATGCATCATAGTGCAAAATAATCAGAAAGGTTGCTATGCTGCAGTCTGATCCGTACTAGCGCACTCGGATAACTGCCCTATTCACCACTGATACCACGGTAGAAAATATTATGTCACTGCCCGTATGGGGGGGCAAGACTTTCATAGTGGTGGCCTTCCCATAATTGCCACCACTCGACTTTTAGCCTCTCATTGGGCAAGGTATCATCATATCATCAAATTTCAAGGAGCGGGTGGCCAAACCCTCATAACTCCTCTAGCAATAGCATCCCCTAAGCTCATGTCTATTAAAACAAACTCACAAGCCTCCAAGCTTGTATGTAAAATAGATTTCATATATATCAGACCATATGTCTTTTTACTTAAGGCTGAAATATTTTCTAGTTCCCTATTCACTTATAGTTTAGTCCTTAACCATCTTATAGGTGTTTGGTTGGATCATAAGGTTTTCAAGAGATTTAGTACAAGTATTATCATTACTCTTGTCAACATAAGATCATGAGTACAATCATGTATATCTCATGTAAATGCATTCATCAAATCCTCCTACCTTTAAGGATTGATCTCTTTTCCCCAAATCTTCCATGATCTTGACTAATGTATGTAATCTGTACATCCATACATATTGTCAATATATAAATTATAAACAATCCTATTGATCACTAGATCTGATGATTAGAATGATCTTTAGATCATTCATATCTAAGTATTTTTCTATCTCTAAGTCTTTGTATGTTCATCTCCTTGATCTTGATCTTTCATAGATCCTTAGATTGACAATCCACACATGTTGATAAAGATCAAGGTCCTAGATCTTCTATCATCTAGTTCTTCTTTGATCTAAGTTCAGTTCTTGGATCATCCTTATGGAGAATGATCTTGGTTTTCTTCTTTGAATCATCTTTGATCAAGGGTTTGGATTATCCAATCTAATGAACTATAACAAGTATACTACTTAACATACATACTAAGTACAATATAGTGTTCTTATTCTTATTGTTCTTGATCATCTAAGATCTAATGGATCTTGCTTGATCATCCTTATCTTACTTACTGTTTTTATTAGGGTTAGGTAATTTACTAACCTTTTATGTTCTTATTATTATTATTCAACCAGTTAATGTGCTGGTTGAATGTAGCTTATTCAAGCCTAAATCTAGACTGCTCCTCTTATTTCCAATTGGCTAAGGCTTACTAGCTGAATGGGTGAACACAAAGTGGTTACTTCAATCCTCATGTAAGGAGGCGTTTAGACCTCACAAATGTCAACAAAAGGTAGGGGAAGAGCGAGGCTCTATTAGATAACCCCCTTAACCACTATGTTCATCATTCACTAGAATGACCATAGCTCAACCTTTCATAAGGTTCCTATAAGCATGTTTACCCTAAGTACTCTTTCTAATGGATTTTAATTAAGTCCATGAATATTTATAATGTCATTCATGGGGTTTATTATTCTTTTCCTAATTTGGGCCAAGGAAATTGTAATCCTTATATTGTCCTACTAACTATAGCTCTTACTAATTAAGTCCAAAGTATTCCATTCTTATTTGTGTAATGAAATTCTACTTTCTCATTAGAATACAATTTTGATGTTTTATGCTCTTTATCTCATAACAAGTAAATCTACTACTAACATTCAAACATAATTGAATTATACATTTAAAGCATAAAACTTCATAATTTATCATTCAATGAAAATGAGGCAAGGTACTTAAATTAAATCTAGCACCTTATGATAAGAATGAAACACATATCATACTAAACTCTAAATGTTATACTAGCATTCTTTATAACATAATAATATAAAATGAAACTAATTACATTTACATTTTTAGAAACCTTTACTTATGATCCAACCATTTGATCTTAGATCTTTTCCTTTGATTAAGGATTTTAGTTGTATTTAGAGAATTTTCTCTATTAAGGTCAAAAGATCACATTGATCTATTTTTATCATAATCCATCCATGATTTCCTTGGATTTCATATAAACATTTATTCTTTCCATCCCAAGGATCTGATCACACTTGATCTCATTGATCAAGTGGGTCCCTTTGTATTTTTAGGGTTTTTCTACCATAAAGGGTAGATCCCTTAATATATCTCATATCTATCCAATTTAAACATAGATATCACTTTATTTAAGTATTAGATCATTATTAAAACATGTTTCTAAGATCTGATCATCTCAGATCTTGAAAATCTATGTAATTGGAAACTTAATTCTTTAATACAGAATTTTTTTACTTAATAACATGTCTATTTTATCATTTCATAAGAAAATAGAGGTTTCAAGCTTTCCATAGCTTTTTTCGATCTCAATTTGGAGTTCAGATGACTCCAGAATTGATGCTGGAAGTTCACAGTCTTCCTAGGGCCTGGATTTGATCTGAGCCCAAGGAATGGACGGCCCAGATTAGTTGGGCGGAACGAACCGAGCATAATGAACCAGGTGTCGTCGGGCACGTCCACTGGGAGTAAGTGACAACCCGCTTTGGAGCGGCATCTACGGACGCGGACGGGATGAGCGGAATGCCCGTCGTCCGCGTGCCCGCAAACCGGGCTGTCGCTCGGCACGTCCGCTCGTTCCTTTGACGGACGCGCCTTTGTCGCACTTGAGAAGATGCTCCACGCATATCGCACACACTATTCCAATGGTGCGTCACGCGTACGTCTTGGGCGTCGTCTAATTTGGAGATCGGACAGTCCATTCTGGACCGGCCAATCAATCCTCTTGCAATCGAGGGCCCAAAACATCTCTAATTTTGATGAAACTTCTACCCTAGGGGTTTTGAACCCTTCTGGATTGATTGGTATAGTTAGATTTCTCATAAAACAATACTAAAAATCTATGAAAAGGATTTCCACTTACTTGATTGGAGAGAAAACCTCAATTGTATGCCCAATTTAAAAAAATACCTTGTTGATGAAGATATATCCTAAAATCCACCTTTCTTGCAAATATCCGTTGTTTGAACTGTTGGATCTTGAAATTTCTTTGGGGGTTTTGTAGAATAGATATGTTGGGATGTTTTGGATGGTGAATTGATCAAATTAGATCTAGAATAGAGTGCCTAATTGATTTTAGGTCTCTTGTTCTAATATAAAAAGAAAAACAAGTTGAAAAGAGGTCTAACTCTTGGAAATTTTGGGTTTTTGGGGAGGGATTCTAGATCTAATTTTTTAGGGAGATTGAAGAGAATTTTGTGGGGATTTTATGAGGATTTTTGGGGTTGTATTTATAGGCATTTTGGGTCTTTTTCCATGATTATAATATGTTACTTTTTTATTATAAAATGGCATGAAAGTCTTCAATGCTCCCATGCCTAATTTTTCTTCCCCAACACCAGCTGATATTTGTTGACCCATGTTTCACATGGGCTACTGATCAAATTGGTTGTTGGGGACGTGGTAGTCCCCATGTGGGCCCCACATGGTGTAAAAAGTTCGTTTTGCCCTTTATGCATAAAATTTTGGGTTTTATTCCCATGATCTCGGATTTGAGTGTACTTAGTGGCGTTGGATTTGTATTTCTCATTACATTCTAAATTTTGATGTTTCATATTTTGATTTTTGGAATATTTTGATTTTTGGGTAAAATTACTATTTTACCCCTTTTGTCCAAGAAATGAAAAACTTAAGGATTTCTCATCCGAATTGGAAATTTGTCGTGCTTACAATCATTTTGAAGGGTTTACTAAGTTTAATTTCAATTTTACATATCTTATGATTTGATTATACTTTTATAAAAAGTATATTTTAAATAACCCTAATATTTCAGCCCGAAATATCTGAAACTCAAACTTTATTGATTTTTTTCAATCAATTTACAAAAAATTGGGGATTATTACACCTTTACATCCTTATGGAAGTGGACTATGTGTTCAAATCAGTGGAATCCATAGCTTGTAACCAATGACAACAAGGTGGTGGTCAAGGTTTTGAAGGAAAATATTTTTGCACGTGTTGGTACTCCATTGGCCGATTTAGTGATGGGGAAAAACACTTCTATAATAGAGTGTTTGAGAACTTAATGAAGAAATATGGTGTCATCCATAGAATTACTACCCCATACCATCCTTACACTAGTGGATAGGGAGAAGTGTCCAATAGGGAGATTAAGCTGATCCTATAATAGACAATTAATCCTAATAGGAAAGACTAGTCTTTGAGACTTAGTGATGCATTATGGGCCTACCACACTACATTCAAAATCCCTATAGGCATGTCACACTACCATCTGGTCTATGAAAAGGCCTATCATCTCCCAGTAGAACTTGAGCATAAAGCATACTGGGCCATTAAAATGCTTAATTTTTACTTAGACAGCTCTTGGACCCAGAGAAAGCTCAACTCACTGAGTTGGATGAGCTTAAGAAATATGCATATGACATCACTAGGACATACAAGGACTGAATGAAAGTACATCATGATAAACACATCTTACTTAAGTTCTTCACACCCGAACAAAAGGTCCTTGTGTATAACTCTAGGTTGCATCTCTTTCCTAGTAAGCTTTGTTCTCCATGGACTGGGCCATACATTCTTAATATTGTTTATTCTCATGGTGCCATTGAGATTGAAAAAGGAAGGGGAGATTTCCAAAGTAAATGGACTAAGGTTAAAACCTAACTTGGAATTAGTAAACCCTGAAGTAGAGGACATTCTATTAGAGGATCCCATTTAGTAAGACCCACCATAGCATGTTCCATGACACATATCCTTCATGCATCCTTGTATTCAAGTATCATATGTTTGTTTGAAGATGTTAAACTTAGTGCTCACTGGGAAGCAACCCAGTGTTTTTAAGGTCTCATTTTTCTGCATTAACCAGTCAACACATAGGGATCTTATGTTTCAAAACATCAAGGACACTATTTAGTTCAAGTTGGGGGTGTAGATATACATGAGATTTTTGAGTTTTTATTATTAAATGAAAAAAACCTTTTATTAGTTTTGAGTTTTTCATGTTAAGTTCCTTTATTGTGATGAGAATACTTTTTGAATCTTAGTATTTCTCGTACTTTAACTTTTTAAGAGGCATGCATATAGTTAATTCTGCATCTTATTCATGTTCTAAAGTGTTTATGAAGTTAAATCTCTGAACACACTTATACACAATCCATAAGTCTAGATAGATAGATGGTTATGACTTAGATACCCTGAGGAAGATTAGTAGAGACCTATACCTTATGAGTATTGAGACTATCATCTTTTCGAGGGTTAGATAGAATTCCTTATTTTCTTTAGCGAACATCAATTTTGAAAGATTCTAGTGTCTTTTGTTTTTGTCAATTGCTGAGAATCACCAAAGGGACTACTAAATTTCTTGAACATTTATTGAATCTGATAGGATGTAAGAAACCTAGGAAATGATATAGGCCATCCTTGTTTTAGCCAGAGACATAAATCCTACATAATGTATTATACCACTATTTAGACCCTTTGAGCCTCTTGACAAACCTTTTCCTTTCAAAAATCTATTTACCTTAGCCCAATACCTAGTTAAATATCCATTACCTATCATTCAAAAATGGGTAGTGATGGTACAAAAAGTTCAAAAAGGACAAAGTCTAAGAAGTGAAAAATATCAAAGTATTTACATAGAAAAGCCTTCATTCAAAGAAAGTAAAAAAGAAGTATTAGAAAAAGGAAAGAGAAGTTGCGATAGAGAAAGAAAAACTAGAAAACATATTTACTTTAATGCAATAAAAAAAATAAGTTGTCTAACATTCATCAAAGACCTCTACTCAGATTTGAAACTTTTGAATCCTTGTACCTTTTCTTTCAGAACCAGTCCTAAGCCTACCTTTTGTCCCATTGAAATTCCCATTGATCTTAAGGTAGAAGAGAGCCTTAATGAGGATATAAATGTTAGGAAATTAAGGTAAACTACCTATTTTGATCTTGGTAATAGCATCAATTCTTAAGGATCACAATTCTTTGTATCATCTATGCTCATAAGTTTATGTGAACCATTAGTTTTTTTTTGGATTTCGTTACATAGTGAGAGGATTTCATTTTCATTTGACCATTTTCTCTGAGGGCTTTATTTTTTAGTGTACACCAATGAGAAATTGAGGTCAAAACAATATTCTAATGGATTATAAGTATTTATGTTCAGAAGTCTTGACTTATGTGGCCTATACATGCACTATACTCCAAGATATAACTATAATAAAATGGCCTTAGTATATCTATATCATGTAGGATTTTTCATTCATTTTTACTAAGTTGTTAAAGACAGCAGAAGTACTAATGGAAGAGAATTCTCTGAGTGATATTAAGGAACTTATGCTTATTGAATTTGTGGGTATATTCACTATAAACCCTCATGAGACCTAATCATCCACTAAGGGTAACTTAATGGTTTAAGGGCTTGTTGCATATGCTCAAGACTGGCAAAATGCTAATTGGGGGTGTGATAAGTAGTCAATTTTGCATAAAATGGACCCAATTAGTAGCTCATGTGTTATTAATTATAGGGAATTTTTATAAATTTTTTACAAAATTTATGACACATGCATTTCTGAGTCAATGATTCAAAATTTTAATATTTTGTAGGTTTAGTAGCTAATTTAAAGTTGGAATGTGATTGGTCATAATTTTCTAGGTATTAATTAATGCTTTTAATCTTTTGTAGGTGTTAAAAGGATGATCCAATGACCGAGATCACGTAAGATGGGAATTAATCATCCTAATCAACCTAGAGAGGTAGGACCCATTTTTCAGCATTTCAAAGTTCAAGTAAGGGTCAAGATCATTCCAAGGCAAGGTAATTAGTTCAAGAAAGTAATTGGGAGAAGCAAAGGTGCCTAGAATGAGATTGTGCAAAATCCATGCAATTCCACCACCTTTACATGAGATTTGGAGTCATGCATGCCACCTGAGCCACATAAACCATGCCAAAGGAAGACAAGCCCTATGAGCCATGAAGCTAAGGGATTGAGCTAAGAAGCCACCAAGCTATTAAATCTATCAAAGGAAGCTAATTAAGCTACTTAAGACAAGGCCACATGGGACCACATGATTGGAGTTTTTAAGCAATTATTCCATGAAAAGGAATTATGACTTTCAAGAGATAATTAGCAATAAATTGAATGGTAATTATCACATGGGAAGATATGCATGCAAGGTGGACCAAGAAGAGAGTACATTCCCATCACCAAATCTCCATCTTTCTTTCCCAATTTCTATTTCTCCCTCTCTCCCCATTGTGTGAGATTTAGAAAGGAAGATCACACATGTTTCATGAGATCTCCCTCTCTAAAATTCCTCAACATCTGTTTCCTCAAATCCTTTACTATATCCTCTTCCACTCCATATTTCCTAAGAGTTCCACTTTCTAAATCTCCTCCACATCCCACCTTACCTTCCAAAGTTTCCACGTCCCATGTCCAACTCCCTCCATGATCTCCCATCTTTACCTCTCTTTTTAAGTTTCCCATTTCTAATTCCCTTCTCACCTTATCTCTTTCTTTCCCTAATCTTCATCTCAAATTGCCTTTTCCCTCAGGTCACTTTAGAAAGTGCAAAACACTATAAAACTTGGAGGCATTCCACTCATGATAAAAAAAAGAAGGGAGATCATGCCTCTTTTCCTAGAAAAATGGAGCCTCATTCTTGGTACTCCTCTAGGGTTTTCAATGCCCCATTCAAGAGAGCTTCTCCATGCATTGTTTTTTATGTCGTCAAGCAATCTTCAAAAGATTTCAAAGCCTTTTTCCTCTAAATTTTTGCATCACTTCTAGGTTAGTTTTATAACACTTTTATTTCCTTGCTCTTTTGGTTTCATGCACATAGTTAGTTCTTAAATTATTTTCTTTGTGGCTTTGCTTTCACTTGTCCACTTGTTCTCCTTGATCAAGGGCTATCTATCTCTTGTAGTGACAACCAAGATATAGTAGCTTTTGAGTCTTTCTTTTTCCCCTCTAATTTCTTACCTTGTTTATTGCTTGCTCATTGCTGAGTTATCATCTATTTTTCTCATCTTTTGGATTTGTTCCTATCTATCTTTCACTCTCACTTTCATTGATTCTCTTTGGGTTTGTACACATGCTATCTTGGGGAATGATTGTTAGATTCATTAGAGAAGATAGAAGTCAAAGTTATTTAGTTCATTTCAAGTCTTTGAATAGTGTGCACCTTGCTTTATATGTGTTCTAACATAAGATGTATGGTATGCACCATGTTGTAATGAGGGTCATGCAATGATGAAGTTAACTTTATGCTCACCTTTATTTTGAATGTTATAGGATACTTTTCCACTGAATCATGCACATCCTTATAGTTCCATGTGAAATCATCTTTTAAGTTCCATATGCAATCACATTTTGATTTATGCACACACTCCATGATTTATGCATATCTTTCATAATTGGTTCAAGCACAAAGCTCCTCTCAAGATCCTTGTGCACTTTTCTAGTTGAGTTCCATGCACAATTTTTAGTTATTTGCACTCTATCATGCATGTTTTAGTTGATCATCTTTCCTCTTCTTTGGATACTTGAGTTGATCATGAATGTGAGATACTAGTTTTGGATCCATGCCCACCCTCCCATGGGTCATGATCACTCTAATCCATAGTTCTTAAGTTGCTTTGTTTCATTAGATTTACATGTTATATTTCATGGCACATGTCAGTTTGGATTCATATATTAAAGCTTAGTTTTTATTTAGTTTCTAGTTTTGGTTTTAGAAAGTTGTTATTTTTAGAAAGTTTCCTTTAGTTTAAGTTTTTTAGTTCATGCATGTTTCCATTTCCATGTTTCTTAATTTCATAGATTAATCACAAACCAATCCTTTTGGCTAGGATTATTCATCTAAATAAGATCCAATTGTATACAAATCCATGAGATAGCTCATAGGACCGACCTCACTCATGTGCATCATATTACTTTGATTCGTGTGCTTGTGAGTAATGTTAGAACTACACCAATACTCTTATTCACTATCTAGATTAGATCAAGCTTGTTGAGAAAATTTATACCTGTTATGAAAATATGCAAATATCAATGCACAAATAGACTAGTATATCGACATGCTTTGTACAGAAATGCTTTCTATAGAGTGTATACTTCTCAATCCATAAACATGCTATTTCTCATTCATACTTGGAGAATGAATTACTAATTTATCAAGAATGTAATAACTCAAAGTATTATCCAAAGAATCATTGAAAACGACCACCATAAGATGGAGATTTAAATTAAACAAAATAGGGTACTTGCTGCCATATCTGTGCTCCTATTTTCAAGACCAAATTTAAGGGCAATCAATCCATGGAAACTCATCCAAAATTCAATATTTCAAAGCATTAATAACTGACCTTAAGGAAAACTTAAATAATCAATCAAAACATAAGAAAACATGGGCATACATCTATGCAGAAATCATTGAAAATCCAATCTTACATATATGCCTAAAACATGAATTGAAAAACAATCTATAAAATGTTATGATAGTGTAACATCCCTAATTTTTAAATCTCAATTTAAGTAAATTCTGAATTATGTTAAATCAAGATGAAAAGAGAATATTGAATTTCCTATTTTTGGAGTTCTCAAAAATGGAAATTTTATAAACATCAAATATAGTGTGGAAACCTCAATATTTGGATTTTTCTTGGAAAAATAATTCCAAAAATACTAGGTATGCTAAAATTGAAGTTTGGATAAAACTATTGTGACTTTTCTCATGAAGGATAATCTAGTAATTTACCAAGTGGACTCCATTCACAGCAATCTGATTTGGATAGTCATGAGATGTTGCAAAACAATCATGAATGACAATCATTTCATTTTGACCAAAATTATGATGCTGGAAACATGGAAAACATCATCATTAAAAATTTTAAATTAAATAAATAATTATTATTTTTTTAAAAATAGGGGGCCAAATTCATATCAATAGCCTTCCAATTTAAGATTGATTGACTAAAATAGTTGGGTTTATCGCATCTGAATGGTGAAAACAAGCCGAATAAGAAAGAGGCAAAGAAGAAGGGAAGGAGAGGAAGAAGTTGATCATTAGAAATTTGGCGCATAAAAGGCTAGAGCATGACAGAAAAGAAGAATAAGGATTTTCTAGTTTTACTAGATTTGGAGTTTACCAAGGCGATTGCAACTTAGACCATCGATCTGAGTCGGTCACCCTCAATGACACATCTAGGTGGACAACATCCCTTAATTTCATTAGACCTGCATTCCATTTTCTCTATCCATTCTATTTGTCCCCTTCTTTAGAGCAATACCCTTCAATTGATTTGGTGTTCCAACTAGTGATAGAGGAGATTACACACAAAGAAAACTGACCTTGATCAACCATTGATTACCAAGATGTGTAGTGAATAAAATGACTTGGATTTGAAATCCAAGCCATTCATCCTTGTTCTCCCCAATGCGTTGAGCAAAATCCTTGAGGTTAAATTGTTATATGAGGGAAATTTATTGGATATCTTGCATGGATAGAGGTGCACAGTCATGATTTAAGACTATTTCTTCAATCTAATAGTGTCTAGACATTTTTAGTCACAATTTAAGCTAGGAATCATGCAGAAAAGATAAGATCCATCACTGATCTTCAATTAATTTTTAATCCTTCTAGCATGCATATCGAAAAAAAAAGAAGAAGATATAAACCTTAGATTCTTAAAATGATGATAAGATCAAGCTATATCAGCAATCTAACAGTCTCTGATTTTAACTTGATGGGGTTTACAGCCCAAATCATTGACCTTGATTAGATGTAAAGATTTTAAACAATCAAATTTTAATTGATTAATTAGATCTAAACCCCATGATTATTATATTTGAACTATAAATGACAATACTTGATTGTGGATTGATGATCCACACAAATCTAACCTTTCATGATGAAATCAGAGGTCAGGTTTATTTCAGATATGACGAACAGTGATATGTGATAATGATGTAATTATTATGGATCATAGATCATAGTCAAATGTGACAACCCAGGTTTTATATGATGCAAATTTGATGAAAAGGAGAGATCTCTTGCTTTATAAATATGGAATGCATGAAAAAAAATTTGTTTTGGAAAACAATCTTTCGTATAAAAACCTCGAGTGTCAAAACACATTTTCAAAATTATCTAGCCATGGCATAGTTTTAAATTGACTCTATTCCCAAGAAAGTGTTAGTCACAGCCTCAGCTATAGAGAGTAACTACAATTAAGTAACATTGAAAGATAAGGTAGGGGTTTACTTACTTGCACTTAATCTGGGTGTCTTCTGTCACAGGCGTACTCTGTCCTTAAAAGTTTACTTTGTGTTTGAAAAATGTTGAGGATTGGGTGAGTATATACTATACTCAGTAGGAGCCCATTATTACTAGTTTTATAATGCATGCTATGTTTAAAATCATATGCTTTTTCAAAACATGTGCATGTTTGAATACTCAAGTTCAATATCGAGATTAAAAACCATTGTCGAATTGGAATACTAATGGCTTAAAGAATCACATAATCCAAATCGCAAGTATATATACCACAAACATAATGATATGCATAAGATGCTCCACTAAATCCAACTCATGGATATATGGTATGGTCGACCAACCTCATGTCATGCCATATGCAATGCAAGTAAATCATCAAACCATAGGGCCCAACTATGCCCATGACCTCACCGCCGTGTGATCCCCGGGTACCCAGGGACACAGCGTCATAGCCTCCACGGGGCATATGACACATCGACCCAGTGCCGTGACACTAGTGGTAGCCCCCTGTACCACATGCAGTCGACGTAGGGACATTGCCCTTTTTGGGCGTGGTACCCATTCCACCTAATAGTGGTAGAGGCTGGAGGCCAATCCAGACCTCTCGGCATAGCGCCCACGAGCTTATTAGCCCAAATCATATAAGATCAAATAAGCAAAAACCTCTTTTTCAAAACCTGTCCTCTTTGGGTCTCTCACAACTGCCTACCCAGCATCTTTTGGTAACCCTCAAGGACATGCAATTTCTCAAGAACTCAATGCTCACAAATCATGCAATATATGCAATTGTTTGCAAAACATGTCTATGCATAATGTATTTGTCATATGCATGCTGAATTCGTTTATAAGATTAAATAAGTCATATAACTTATACTTCAAATATGCAGTCTCAAAACAATCACGGCTCTTTTTAAAAGTCTAGTAGCAATAGAGCACCTACCTGGTTTGGTCACGCAAGCCCCTTTGTCCTCGTACGTTCCTGAACATGGTTTAGGGAAACAAGGTTAGTTTGGCCTATTTCTATAGGTTTTAGAGTGGTTGATCTCTCTACTTAGGCATTAAGGGTTCATCCCCATGCCTATAGGTGTCCTAAGGTCCTAACTGGGCCTTGGCATCATCAGGTTTACAAAGGTTTAGTGGCCTCGCACCACTATCATAGTCTAAGGGTCGTGCCCACCTTAGATTGGGCCTTGATCATGTGACGACCCGGGTTTTTGAAAACATGATTTGTAAAGTGTTTTGAAAGGCAGGGCCCTTAAGAGTGTAAAATTTTTTCGCAAAACAAAGCAGCGGAAATTCTTTTCTTTAGAACTTGTTTTGAAAACCCAAGTCACCACTTCATATATAACATAAGTACAATTTGTGTACAAAATAAAATTCCATTGAAGGAATATACTTTTATTAAACTCCAGGATCCATCCAGTGGTTCACAAGATCTGACCAAATCTAGTACAATACTTGTCCAAATTACATAATCCAAAACTCAAGCTCACCATACAATAAAACTCTCAACAAATAAAAATACATGTCTTCAAGGGTATACCTTGAAGATTATTCTCTTCAAGTCTTCTATAGTCTTCAGCTCCTAACTCTCCTTCCCTAGATCTGAGATATTGCAACAAGTACAATATCTCAGCAAGCAATGCTTGGTAGGGGATTCAAGAAACATAATAATTGACAATGTAATTCCAATCCTTCATAATCTCGTTATCCTCAAACATACTCTTTATTTTGTAAGTTATGTATATCTATATACATACATACCCTTCATGGGTAAACCAAATAAATTTGTGAAAATAGTGAAATATCATTCCCAACTAAGCTGATCAATTCTCTTTATTTTGAGAATTTAGTATTACAGCTAATCTCATACTGGGAATTTCCCTTCTTGGGAAACATTGGTAATATACAATTACCTAGCATTTCATTATGCTATAACATAAGGCATTTCACTATGCCTGTTCCCATATGCATCATAGTGCAAAATAATCAAAAAGGTTGCTATGCTGCAGTCTGATCCGTACTAGCGCGCTCGGATAACTACCCTGTTCACCACTGATACTACGGTGGAAAATATTATGTCACTGCCCGTATGGGGGGGCAAGACTTTCACAGTGGTGGCCTTCCCATAATTGCCACCACCCGACTTTTAGCCTCTCATTGGGCAAGGTATCATCATATCATCAAATTTCAAGGAGCGGGTGGCCAAACCCTCATAACTCCTCTAGCAATAGCATCCCCTAGGCTCATGCCTATTAAAACAAACTCACAAGCCTCCAAGCTTGTATGTAAAATAGATTCCATATATATCAGACCATACGTCTGTTTACTTAGGGCTGAAATATTTTCTAGTTCCCTATTCACTTATAGTTTAGTCCTTAACCATCTTATAGGTGTTTGCTTGGATCATAAGGTTTTCAAGAGATATACTACAAGTATTATCGTTACTCTTGTCAACATAAGATCATGAGTACAATCATGAATATCTCATGTAAATGCATTCATCAAATCCTCCTACCTTTAAGGATTGATCTCTTTTTCCCAATCTTCCATGATCTTGACCGATGTATGTAATCTGTACATCCATACATATTGTCAATATATAAATTATGAACAATCCTATTGATCACTAGATCTGATGTTTAGAATGATCTTTAGATCATTCATATCTAAGTATTTTTCTATCTCTAAGTCTTTGTATGTTCATCTCCTTGATCTTGATCTTTCATAGATCCTTTGATTGACAATCTACTCATGTTGATAAAGATCAAGGTCCTAGATCTTCTATCACCTAGTTCTTCTTTGATCTAAGTTCAGTTCTTGGATCATCCCTATGGAGGATGATCTTGGTTTTCTTCCTTGAATCACCTTTGATCAAGGGTTTGGATTATCTAATCTAATGAACTATAACAAGTATACTTCTAAACATACATACTAAGTACAATATAGTGTTCTTATTCTTATTGTTCTTGATCATCCAAGATCTAATGGATCTTGTTTGATCATCCTTATCTTACTTACTGTTTTTATTAGGGTTAGGTAATTTACTAACCTTTTATGCTCTTATGATTATTATTCAACCAGTTAATGTGCATGGTTGAAGGTAGCTTATTCAAGCCTAAATCTAGACTGCTCCTCTTATTTCCAATTGGCTAAGGCTTACTAGTTGAATGGGTGAACACAAAGTGGTTACTTCAATCCTCATGTAAGGAGGCGTTTAGACCTCACAAACGTCAACGAAGGTAGGGGAAGAGCGAGGCTCTATTAGATAACCCCTTAACCACTATGTTCATCATTCACTAGAATGACCATAGCTCAACCTTTCATAAGGTTCCTATAAGCATGTTTACTCTAAGTACTCTTTCTAATGGATTTTAATTAAGTCCATGAATATTTATAATGTCATTCATGGGGTTTATTATTCTTTTCCTAATTTGGGCTAAGGATTTGATAATCCTTATATTGTCCTACTAACTATAGCCCTTACTAATTAAGTCCAAAGTACTTCATTCTTATTTGTGTCATGAAACTCTACTTTCTCATTAGAATACATTTTTTTATGTTTTATGCTCTTTATCTCATAACAAGTAAATCTACTACTAACATTCAACCATAAATGAATTATAAATTTAAAGCATAAAACTACCTAATTTAACATTCAATGAAAATGAGGCAAGGTACTTAAATTAAATCTAGCACCTTATGATAAGAATGAACACATATCATACTAAACTCTAAATGTTATACTAGTATGCTTTATAACATAATAACATAAAATGAAACTAATTATATTTACATTTTTAGAAACCTTTACTTATGATCCAACCATTTGATCTTAGATCTTTTCCTTTGATTAAGGACTTTAGTTATATTTAGAGAATTTTCTCTATTAAGGTCAAAAGATCACATTGATCTATTTTTATCATAATCCATCCATGATTTCCTTGGATTTCATCATATAAACATTTATTCTTTCCATCCCAAGGATCTGATCACACTTGATCTCATTGATCAAGTGGGTCCCTTTGTAATTTTTTGGGTTTTTCTACCATAAAGGGTAGATCCCTTAATATATCTCATATATATCCAATTTAAACATAGATATAACTTTATTTAAGTATTAGATCATTATTAAAACATGTTTCTAAGATCTGATCATCTCAGATCTTGAAAATCTATGTAATTGGAAACTTAATTCTTAAATACAGAAATTTTTTTATTGATTAACATGTCATTTTTATTATTCCATAAGAAAATAGAGGTTTCAAGCTTTCCATATCTTCTTTCCGATCTCAATTTGGAGTTCAGATGACTCCAGAATTGATCTGGAAGTTCACGGTCCTTCCTGGGGCCTAGACTTGATCTGGGGCCAAGGAAGGGACGGCCCAGATTAGTCGGGCGGAAAGACAGGCGGAACGAACCGAGCGGAACGAACCAGGGGTCGTCGGGCTCGTCCGCTGGGAAGAAACGCCTAAGCGTGACTGCGGGACGTCCACAGACGCGGATGGGACGAGCGGAACGCCCGTCGTCCGCGCGCCCGCAAACCGGGCTGTCGCTGGGCGCGTCCGCTCGTCATTTCTATGGACGCGCCTTCTTTGCACTTGAGCCGACGCCCCACGCGTATCGCACGCGCCGTTCCGACGGTGCGTCACGCGGGCGTCTTGGGCTTCGTCTGATCTGGAGATCGGACAGTCCCTTCTGGACCGTCCAATCAATCCTCTTGCAATTGAGGGCCCAAAAGGTCTCTGATTTTGATGAAACTTCTACCCTAGGGGTTTTGGACCCTTTTGGATCGATTGGTACAGTCAGATTTCTCATCTGAGCACTCCATCATCCCTAATTAAGGGTTCTGTTGTTGACTTTATTTTTATCTTTTTATTACCAAAATTAATTACAGTAAAATAAAAATTACATAAAACAATACTAAAAATATATGAAAAGGATTTCCACTTACTTGATTGGAGAGAAAACCTGATTTATATGCCCAATTTAAAAAAATACCTTGTTGATGAAGATATAGCCTAAAATCCACCTTTCTTGCAAATACCGTTGTTTGAACCGTTGGATCTTGAAATTTCTTTGGGCGTTTTGTAGAATAGATGTGTTGGGATGTTTTGGACGGTGGAATTTATCAAATTAGATCAAGAACAGAGTGCCTAATTGAATTTAGGTCTCTTGTTCTAATCTAAAAAGAAAAACAAGTTGGAAAGAGATCTAGCTCTTGGAAATTTTGGGGTTTTGAGAGGGATTCTAGATCTAATTTTTCAAGGAGATTGAAGATAATTTCGTGGGGATTTTATGAGGATTTTTGGAAGATTTTTGGGGTTGTATTTATAGGCATTTTGGGTCTTTTTCCATGATTATAATATGTTATTTTTTTAATATAAAATGGCATGAAAGTCTTCAATGCTCCCATGCCTAACTTTTCTTCCCCATGACTAGCTGATCTTTGTTGACCCATGTTTCACATGGGCTGCTGATCAAATTGGTTGTTGGAGACGTGGTGGTCCCCATGTGGGTCCCACATGGTGTAAAAAGTCCATTTTGCCCTTTATGCATAAAACTTTGGGTTTTATTCCCATGATCTCGGATTTGAGTGTACTTAGTGGCGCTGGATTCGTATTTCTCAGTACATTCTAAATTTTGATGTTTCATATTTTGATTTTTGGAATATTTTGATTTTTGGGTAAAATTACTATTTTACCCCTTTTGTCCAAAAAATGAAAAACTTAAGGATTTCTAATCCGAATTCGAAATTTGTCGTGCTTACAGTCATTTTGAAGGGTTTCCTAAGTTTAATTTCAATTTTACATGTCTTATGATTTGATTATACTTTTATAAAAAGTATATTTTAAATAACCCTAATATTTCAGCCCGAAATATCTAAAACTCAAACTTTATTGATTTTTCTCAATCAATTTACAAAAATTGGGGTTATTACAATCTTCCCCCCTTACAATAATTTCGTCCTCGAAATTTGTAATACAACTCACTTAGGAGTTTTCACAATTCTTTCATATCCTTACACATGTGGCCTTGCCACTTGTGGAAATTCTATTTCCTTTCGTCCCTTTTCTATACTATCTTTTTCTCAAAGGTTAAAATGCTCATCCATGACTAACCTTAATAATGCTCTATATAATAAAGCTGGTTATTGCTAGAATTTCCCAAAAGATGATTAATAACTCTTATTGAGTTATCCCTTTTTGTTTCAAAACCTTCCATTTCACTTCATTGGTAATTTTCACCAATCTTTCCTTACTTCACAATTTTCCATTATACCTTCTATTGCTCATCTAATTCTTTTTCAACATATAAAGTTTTGACATAGCTTTCCTACTATGTATCAACATATAAAGTTTGGACATAGCTTTCCTACTATGTATAGTCCTTAGACTTCCTATAATACATATTGATTGGATTCTATAACTTCAACTATTGTTCTTTGTAACAACCTTCCAATCTTTGGAAGTAATTTTCTCTTTTCTTATTCTTCCATTATTTGGAAGTGTATACTTTATTTCTTTTCTACAGTTCATACTTCTTTACTATTTCCTTCTATTGACAACTTCTTGTCAAATTTTGTCTTTGAATAATAGTTTCCTTGTAAGGAATCTTTGTTCATTCCCATCCATTATTTTTGTAACACTCTTTGAGTACCATTTTATTCATAATACTTGAATTTTTACATTTTTCCATCCAAGATAGTGTCGTTTAACTCTGCATATATATTCTTGATCCTCTTTTGTTATTTCTTTCTCATAATTAGAACAATATTCAGAACATTCTCACAATCTATGATAATATTTATCTCTTTTCCTCTTATATATATTTATATGTCATAGGCTTCAAAATTTCTAGATTTTGCATTTCCTCATGCTTCTTTCAAAGCATACCTCATAGCCTTTATCATATCATGCTAACTCTTTATTTGCGATATTCTTGATAATTTCAATTAAAAGAGTCCATATTGACTTTGTAATCATCCCTTCTCAAATCTTTACAAACACCATAATTTATCAACTAGTCTTTAATTCTCAACAATCTATTATCAACTCATTTAGGATTTATGTAACCAATGGAAAAACATCACCAAAAGAATGTCCTTATGTTATAAAATCAATAAGAGACATATTTCTCTAATTGTCATTGTCATTTCATATTTTGATCTTATATTCCACCTTTGTTGGGTCAAATTCCATGCTATCCTTAAAATTTATATAACCTAAACTTTGCTTTCTTTAATCACATGTATAGTTACAAGACAAGTTTTGTAAGTGTCTAACATATATCCCTTGAATGCTCTTGATTTCTTGAAATCTATTTCCATATGTCATTACCACTTCATTCAATATATTTCATTCTCCTCAAATTCATGAACATCTGTTCTCTAACTCATAGAACTTTTAAAATTTGTTTTTTTATTTTATACTTTGATGTTGCATTTCCAATTCCCAATTAATAAATTTGAAAATGCTCATCCTTATAGAGAAAAAGGATACTTAATTTCCTCAACATCATTTATGCATCCTTATATTGATTCCTCCTTTTCTTTTCCTAAAAGAAATTTGTTACTCTCATAATGTAAATTGCTATAATCACTCCATATCCTTAAAAAGTTGTTCTTTCAACTCATTCATATAATTTGATGTTCTTTTCCTCAACTATTATAGATATTTTCTCATTCAATCTCCTGTAAGATTGAAAATCTTCAAACTATCTTAAAATTTCTAACCACTTATTTCTCCAACAATTTGGATTTATATCTCATTCACAATCATCTTTAAACTTAAATTTAACAACCAATATTTGTTTTCATTTCTCATGTTTTATTTCACCTTTCCTTCAAAGAAATATATTTCCCCTTACTATATTTCTTAAATCTTTCAATATCACCAACTCCATCATGTAATTGGAAGTAGTATCTTTATTCATAGTTAGCTCTTCATTTGCCTTGATCAATAAGATGTACTCCTATTCATGATATTCAATGACTATATTTTTCTAATAAATATTTCAGTTTGTTTTCATGTTCCATGACCATGATAATCAATGACTTAATCAATGCTAATCAATATTTCTCTTTGTTTTCATGTTCCATGACCATGATAATCAATGACTTAATCAATGCTAATCAATGATAGTCCCAAAATTATTTTCAATAGCACCAAAGTTATTATATCAATAATTCTTTAATCCTTGAAAATCCTCTAGTGCTAATTTCCACAATGATTTGTCATACCTTTATAATTTCTAACTCGGTGATTTCATAATTGTTGTACCATATATAGAGCTATAATTTCTTTGTTAACCATATATTCTCATGGTTTAATTGTCTTTCTTAATAAGTTTGGGATCATATTTTTGTCCCTTTAACATTATCTAACTCTCTTTTTCCTTTTCATTTTATTCTAATATCAAAAATCATCTCTTCATGTTCTAAAATTTGATCATTTCTCCACTAAATCCTTTGCCTCATTAATTTTGGAGAAAAATACTTGCTTAACTCCTTACTCATATTTATTTCAAACTATTCTCATTTACAAATTTTGAACTTTCTCACCTATCTCCTTAAATTTCTTTCAAGTCATATCCTCTTTATTTTGATGATTATTTTCATTTAACTAATTGCCATAATACTATACATGTAGCAATTCTAATTCCTACATTTATATTTCTTTATATATTTAATGTTAACGTTGAATTTTACAATACTTCTAATGTTTTCATCTTTAACACTTATTTCTCATAAATCTCCATTTCATCTTTTCTATAAGGTTAAATTTTTTTTATTTTTTTTTTTTTTTTTCATCCTCTTTTCCAATTTATCACTTTTTTCTCTTTATCTGCATTTCTTCACTTAGTAATGGTTATATACATACTTTACTTAATAATGGTTATATACATACTTGTATTAAGGTACTTTGTATGTTTACTCAGGACTTTAGGTTAGACCTGAACATCATACCTTACATCTATTGTAATGTTTTTCCTATGGATTTCTATATCTTATTATTCCCTCTATTGGAATTCTTATTTGCTAAGTAGTATTTCTAGTCCTTTCACTAAGTAATATCGACTTTCCTTTCACTAAGTAATATCGACTTATACTATACTATTCCTTCATTACTCTAACTCTTTCTATATTTATTCTTAATTAATGAGTTTAACTCTTTCTATACTCATCCTTTACTATTGAGTTACTCTTTCTTCACAAATGAGTCTACTCTTTCCATATTCCTCAAATAATGAGTTTAACTCTTTCCTCACTAATGAGTCAACTCTTTACATCCTCTTCAACAAATGAGGCTACTCTTTCAAGACTTATCCTTCACTAATGAGTTACTCCTTTTATACTTATCTCTTAACTAATGAGTTTATCACATAACTCCTTCTCATCAACTGATAACTTATCTCTTATTCACTCACTTTAGGTTGAACCTGAGCCTGCGTACTTGGTATTTCTACAGAAGGTGATGAACCTTGGGTTTGCTATAGGTGAGGAAGAAGGTTTTTCAACACCCTTGTCATCATCTCTTCCACATTGCTCATTGTTACTTTCTCCATATTGTCTTCGGGAGTATTTTGAGCTGCCTGTCTTGTGACTCTCTTTGGTGGCATCTATTCATAATTTCAATCAATCCTCTATACAACTACTTCTATCTTAATCTAGACTTGGATTATAATCTCTCTTTTGGACATATTTGTCTTGTCTTGTCCTTTGGATGAATCGCTCTGATACCAACTGTGACGACCCGGGTTTTTGAAAACATGATTTGTAAAGTGTTTTGAAAGGCAGGGCCCTTAAGAGTGTAAAATTTTTTCGCAAAACAAAGCAGCGGAAATTCTTTTCTTTAGAACTTGTTTTGAAAACCCAAGTCACCACTTCATATATAACATAAGTACAATTTGTGTACAAAATAAAATTCCATTGAAGGAATATACTTTTATTAAACTCCAGGATCCATCCAGTGGTTCACAGTATAGCCAAATCTAGTACAATACTTGTCCAAATTACATAATCCAAAACTCAAGCTCACCATACAATAAAACTCTCAACAAATAAAAATACATGTCTTCAAGGGTATACCTTGAAGATTATTCTCTTCAAGTCTTCTATAGTCTTCAGCTCCTAACTCTCCTTCCCTGGATCTGAGATATTGCAACAAGTACAATATCTCAACAAGCAATGCTTGGTAGGGGATTCAAGAAACATAATAATTGACAATGTAATTCCAATCCTTCATAATCTCGTTATCCTCAAACATACTCTTTATTTTGTAAGTTATGTATATCTATATACATACATACCCTTCATGGGTAAACCAAATAAATTTGTGAAAATAGTGAAATATCATTCCCAACTAAGCTGATCAATTCTCTTTATTTTGAGAATTTAGTATTACAGCTAATCTCATACTGGGAATTTCCCTTCTTGGGAAACATTGGTAATATACAATTACCTAGCATTTCATTATGCTATAACATAAGGCATTTCACTATGCCTGTTCCCATATGCATCATAGTGCAAAATAATCAGAAAGGTTGCTATGCTGCAGTCTGATCCGTACTAGCGTGCTCGGATAACTACCCTGTTCACCACTGATACTACGGTGGAAAATATTATGTCACTGCCCGTATGGGGGGGCAAGACTTTCACAGTGGTGGCCTTCCCATAATTGCCACCACCCGACTTTTAGCCTCTCATTGGGCAAGGTATCATCATATCATCAAATTTCAAGGAGCGGGTGGCCAAACCCTCATAACTCCTCTAGCAATAGCATCCCCTAGGCTCATGCCTATTAAAACAAACTCACAAGCCTCCAAGCTTGTATGTAAAATAGATTCCATATATATCAGACCATACGTCTGTTTACTTAGGGCTGAAATATTTTCTAGTTCCCTATTCACTTATAGTTTAGTCCTTAACTATCTTATAGGTGTTTGGTTGGATCATAAGGTTTTCAAGAGATATACTACAAGTATTATCATTACTCTTGTCAACATAAGATCATGAGTACAATCATGAATATCTCATGTAAATGCATTCATCAAATCCTCCTACCTTTAAGGATTGATCTCTTTTTCCCAATCTTCCATGATCTTGACCGATGTATGTAATCAGACATCCATACATATTGTCAATATATAAATTATGAACAATCCTATTGATCACTAGATCTGATGTTTAGAATGATCTTTAGATCATTCATATCTAAGTATTTTTCTATCTCTAAGTCTTTGTATGTTCATCTCCTTGATCTTGATCTTTCATAGATCCTTTGATTGACAATCTACTCATGTTGATAAAGATCAAGGTCCTAGATCTTCTATCGCCTAGTTCTTCTTTGATCTAAGTTCGGTTCTTGGATCATCCCTATGGAGGATGATCTTGGTTTTCTTCCTTGAATCACCTTTGATCAAGGGTTTGGATTATCTAATCTAATGAACTATAACAAGTATACTACTAAACATACATACTAAGTACAATATAGTGTTCTTATTCTTATTGTTCTTGATCATCCAAGATCTAATGGATCTTGTTTGATCATCCTTATCTTACTTACTGTTTTTATTAGGGTTAGGTAATTTACTAACCTTTTATGCTCTTATGATTATTATTCAACCAGTTAATGTGCATGGTTGAAGGTAGCTTATTCAAGCCTAAATCTAGACTGCTCCTCTTATTTCCAATTGGCTAAGGCTTACTAGTTGAATGGGTGAACACAAAGTGGTTACTTCAATCCTCATGTAAGGAGGCGTTTAGACCTCACAAACGTCAACGAAGGTAGGGGAAGAGCGAGGCTCTATTAGATAACCCCCTTAACCACTATGTTCATCATTCACTAGAATGACCATAGCTCAACCTTTCATAAGGTTCCTATAAGCATGTTTACTCTAAGTACTCTTTCTAATGGATTTTAATTAAGTCCATGAATATTTATAATGTCATTCATGGGGTTTATTATTCTTTTCCTAATTTGGGCTAAGGATTTGATAATCCTTATATTGTCCTACTAACTATAGCCCTTACTAATTAAGTCCAAAGTACTTCATTCTTATTTGTGTCATGAAACTCTACTTTCTCATTAGAATACATTTTTTATGTTTTATGCTCTTTATCTCATAACAAGTAAATCTACTACTAACATTCAACCATAAATGAATTATAAATTTAAAGCATAAAACTACCTAATTTAACATTCAATGAAAATGAGGCAAGGTACTTAAATTAAATCTAGCACCTTATGATAAGAATGAACACATATCATACTAAACTCTAAATGTTATACTAGTATGCTTTATAACATAATAACATAAAATGAAACTAATTATATTTACATTTTTAGAAACCTTTACTTATGATCCAACCATTTGATCTTAGATCTTTTCCTTTGATTAAGGACTTTAGTTATATTTAGAGAATTTTCTCTATTAAGGTCAAAAGATCACATTGATCTATTTTTATCATAATCCATCCATGATTTCCTTGGATTTCATCATATAAACATTTATTCTTTCCATCCCAAGGATCTGATCACACTTGATCTCATTGATCAAGTGGGTCCCTTTGTAATTTTTTGGGTTTTTCTACCATAAAGGGTAGATCCCTTAATATATCTCATATATATCCAATTTAAACATAGATATAACTTTATTTAAGTATTAGATCATTATTAAAACATGTTTCTAAGATCTGATCATCTCAGATCTTGAAAATCTATGTAATTGGAAACTTAATTCTTAAATACAGAAATTTTTTTATTGATTAACATGTCATTTTTATTATTCCATAAGAAAATAGAGGTTTCAAGCTTTCCATATCTTCTTTCCGATCTCAATTTGGAGTTCAGATGACTCCAGAATTGATCCTGGAAGTTCACAGTCCTTCCTAGGGCCTAGACTTGATCTGGGGCCAAGGAAGGGACGGCCCAGATTAGTCGGGCGGAAAGACAGGCGGAACGAACCGAGCGGAACGAACCAGGGGTCGTCGGGCTCGTCCGCTGGGAAGAAACGCCTAAGCGTGACTGCGGGACGTCCACAGACGCGGATGGGACGAGCGGAACGCCCGTCGTCCGCGCGCCCGCAAACCGGGCTGTCGCTGGGCGCGTCCGCTCGTCATTTCTATGGACGCGCCTTCTTTGCACTTGAGCCGACGCCCCACGCGTATCGCACGCGCCGTTCCGACGGTGCGTCACGCGGGCGTCTTGGGCGTCGTCTGATCTGGAGATCGGACAGTCCCTTCTGGACCGTCCAATCAATCCTCTTGCAATTGAGGGCCCAAAAGGTCTCTGATTTTGATGAAACTTCTACCCTAGGGGTTTTGGACCCTTTTGGATCGATTGGTACAGTCAGATTTCTCATCTGAGCACTCCATCATCCCTAATTAAGGGTTCTGTTGTTGACTTTATTTTTATCTTTTTATTACCAAAATTAATTACAGTAAAATAAAAATTACATAAAACAATACTAAAAATATATGAAAAGGATTTCCACTTACTTGATTGGAGAGAAAACCTGATTTATATGCCCAATTTAAAAAATACCTTGTTGATGAAGATATAGCCTAAAATCCACCTTTCTTGCAAATACCGTTGTTTGAACCGTTGGATCTTGAAATTTCTTTGGGGGTTTTGTAGAATAGATGTGTTGGGATGTTTTGGACGGTGGAATTTATCAAATTAGATCAAGAACAGAGTGCCTAATTGAATTTAGGTCTCTTGTTCTAATCTAAAAAGAAAAACAAGTTGGAAAGAGATCTAGCTCTTGGAAATTTTGGGGTTTTGAGAGGGATTCTAGATCTAATTTTTTAAGGAGATTGAAGATAATTTCGTGGGGATTTTATGAGGATTTTTGGAAGATTTTTGGGGTTGTATTTATAGGCATTTTGGGTCTTTTTCCATGATTATAATATGTTATTTTTTAATATAAAATGGCATGAAAGTCTTCAATGCTCCCATGCCTAACTTTTCTTCCCCATGACTAGCTGATCTTTGTTGACCCATGTTTCACATGGGCTGCTGATCAAATTGGTTGTTGGGGACGTGGTGGTCCCCATGTGGGTCCCACATGGTGTAAAAAGTCCATTTTGCCCTTTATGCATAAAACTTTGGGTTTTATTCCCATGATCTCGGATTTGAGTGTACTTAGTGGCGCTGGATTCGTATTTCTCAGTACATTCTAAATTTTGATGTTTCATATTTTGATTTTTGGAATATTTTGATTTTTGGGTAAAATTACTATTTTACCCCTTTTGTCCAAAAAATGAAAAACTTAAGGATTTCTAATCCGAATTCGAAATTTGTCGTGCTTACAGTCATTTTGAAGGGTTTCCTAAGTTTAATTTCAATTTTACATGTCTTATGATTTGATTATACTTTTATAAAAAGTATATTTTAAATAACCCTAATATTTCAGCCCGAAATATCTAAAACTCAAACTTTATTGATTTTTCTCAATCAATTTACAAAAATTGGAGTTATTACAGATCAGGTATTTTATGGTTTGGGTGTGTTCTCGTCGTCGACACGGACACAACGCCTTTCACGGCGCCTCAATCGGAGCCCTAGATCTCAAGTTATAGCCTTTTTAGTGCCGAGTGTACATAGAGGGTCAAACGAAACGAGGTGGAAGCCTGGGATGCTAACGCATCTCGCATCAGTGGCATGCGCCTCAGTGGGCGCATCTGCAGACGCTCTTGGCTTCCGCCCATAGTTCTTAGTTGCGTACGTGTCCACGGACGCGCCCGTCCAGTTTTCTCAATGCACAAGGTGCGTTTCGGTTTGACGGAGACTCGGGCGTCCTAGGGACGCCTTGGTTCAACCTTGTCGAACCAGTGTGCCTCAGGGACCATCCCTGGGTCTTTTGTGGCTCTCTAGGGCATAGTTTTGCATGACTTTGCATGCAAAAACTTGGGGAAACTTAGCCTAGGACTAAGGGGGAGACGGGTTTGGAGGGGTTTTGAGCATACCTGGTTCGTGGCCGGGTTTTTCTCCTCTTGGTTACTTCTCCACAACGGATTTTTCCCAAGCTTTTGGGCTGCCATTAGAGGCGCCCAAGAGCTCTATTTATAAAGCTATAAGAGGGTTCTGGAGGGGCCTCTCACTACCATTGAATGGCGGTGGTTTCTCCTCCAAACACCGCCGTTCTAGAACCCTCTAGGAGGTTGAAGAAGAGAGGTGCCTGTATCAAAATGGGCTCCTGTGTTTCTCAGGCTAAATCCGTTTTTTAATGAAAATTACATTTTTGCCCCTAAACTTCAAAGGGCCATAACTTGCTCATTTTAACTCCGTTTTGGGTGATTTTGGTCTTGTTGGATTCCTTTTTCCGAGATGCACCTAATGGTACCATTATCAGGACCAAATTTTTGGGTTCAGTCAGGGTGAATAGCGAAATGACCAAAATGCCCTTATCTCCAAAAAGTGAACTTTTCATTGCTAACTTGGGATTTGAATGTTACAAAATTGGAGTCATTACATCAAATGCATAAATAAAAAACCTAGATTGAAAATCAGATGGTTAGTTAGTGGTTAGGATTGTTGGTTCACAAAACCAATCGTTTGAAAGATGTAGATAAACAATTCCATGTGTGAATAGACTGATATTAGCCTCAAACAATGTGTGCATCTTAGATATGATAGTTGATCAACAACATTTTACCATAGATGTATTGGAGCCAATAATCTATAAGCCACAGATCAATGAGACAAAAGGACATTAAGACAACATGAACTATTGAAATATAATCACCAGCCTCGATCTGATGATTTGGAAAAATTTAAGGAAATAGATCAGTGATCAATAATGAATAAAGGTAGGATCATCTTAATAGATGATGATCAAGGACTAAATAAACCATAAATAGAAATTATGGAAATGGAAATAAATCTAATGATTTAATGGTCTAGGATAATCTTAACCATTGGATCATAATTAGATTAAAAATCTAAGTATATGTATATGTTTGTGAGAATTACAACCTTTATGCACTATATAGATTTAAACATGATTGGACAGACTTGGAATTGAGTGTGCATACAAAGCTAAGGAAAAAGCTTGCGGGAATGAATGAACTGGCCACACAAAGCAGGCAATTTTGACATCTTTAAATTATTCGTCCAAACTATGATTAGATTTTTTGTCTAGTCAAATAAATGTATTGAGTCAAATACATGTTATGATAGGTTTTATGAATTGATAGATGACATGATTGCACATTATAAATGCATCATTCTTTGTGGATGAAACAGAGTATATTCCCCTCCTTATATATATATAATGCATTGATATTATTTAAATTATATAGATTATGGTAATAAAGAGACATAGTCTTTATTTATATTGGAAATGTGAATAAGGATTTGTTTGATGAATTACATTGCATGCATTAAATGCACAAGTTCGAGAAATAGAGAAGTTTCTATTGAATTTTTGGTACAAATGATTGACTCATTTCAATGTTAGAATATTGGTTCATAGTTATAACATTTGCATTTCATGTACGTATTTCTTATATTTGACCTCTCATTTTGGTTTGACGTGTCACCGTGATTGGACTCATGATTTGTATTTCAATGCATGTTTGTCTTCTCTCATGTAATCAAAGTTAGAATTCGCAATTCATACTTATGGGTAGCTAATAATGGCAATTGATGATGGCAGATGTAAGAGGACTAGCAAGCTTCTACGTGCTCACAATATACTCGTGGCTTAGGCTCAGATGAATTATGAGATGTTTGTACATGCATGATTTGATTAGTGATTTTGAAATTTAGGCATGAATTTGCTATGGTGAGCTGATATGCTTTATTGTGGATTTGGCATGTTACTGAATCAAAGTGTGTGGCGTAGCTTTAAAATTACATGCAAAAGCATGAATCAATGTAATAATTATGTGCAAGTGAGGTTGATCCCATGAGAAATCTCATAGATCTTTCAAGCAATTGGATCTTGCTTAAATCATTTATCCTAACCAAAAGAAATGGATTGTAACCACATCTTGGAATTCAAGTAACATGGAAACTTAAGCATGCATGAAATAGAAACTTGCTAAAAACTACAATTAGAAGCTATCTAGAGCCAACCTAGCATGCAAATAAACTTAGGTAATGACAAATAAACCTAATCATGAAGTAAACTAAGCAACAAATCATGCAACTTAACATTAAATTGGTGTCAAAAAACAAAGGGGTGTTCACATGATTCATGGAATGGATTTTCACATGAAACAAAAGATGAAAATTAGAAAGCATGATGCATATGGTTATTGTAGCATGAAACTTTAGGATACAAACTACTCTAGAATGAAATGCATGGAACAAAGAGTTATGTGCATGGAACAAATAATGGAGAGGAAACATGGTCCATGTGAAAACTAGGGTGCAAAATAACCTAGTTCTCATTCTTTTTCCTCCATCCATCTTAGGGTTCCACGATTTTACCTTAGACAGGGAGCCACCTTCTTATAAGATGATGCCTCCCCCCTTGCTTAGTTGCAAATTTTGGTGGTTTCCTAATTAGGAACCTCTAAATCTTTAGTCCATTCAAAGCACATATAAACCACAGAATTTTCTCTATCTTTCCTTAGTATTTTTTTCCTTTTTTTCCCACATTTTCCATCAATCACTCATCATCCAATTAGAAGAGAAGGAAATTCCCTTAAATTCCAAAGAAAAAGACACATCCCCACCCCCTACTATTACTTAAGTTCAAAAGTAGCTCATGTCACTCTTATGTCATCTTTGTTTAAATCATCATCCACCTAACTTTTATCCTTAATTCTTCACCTCAGCCCTAGATCTAGATATCCTTTCCATTCTTCAATAAAGTCCTAACCAATTTTGGAAGCCAAAAATTCTATAAATTCAAAGGCTTACCATGTTTCTTCTTAAGTAGAGATTGGGTAAGATAGCCATGAAACATTGCAATCTTCATGCATCTTGAACTTGTCTTTCTTTAGTGCTACTCTTCCTTTGGATTTCTATTTTTTTATTTTTTTACTCTCCAATTTAGGTTAGTAATTTTATTTCATTGTTTTAGTTCCCTTGCATTAGTTTCCCATTGTTTTGCTTCGAGTTCTATACTCATCTTTCCACTTAGTTTTCCCTCTTTTCCTTTGCTTCACTTTCAATAGTTTTTCTTGCCCATTCTCTTGAGATTCAAGTTAGATCTTCTCTGGTAGTGACAGCTAAGAGAAGAAATAACTTGCAACCTTGCTTTCACCTTTAGGAAATTCATGCTTTGTGTTAGTTTTAGCATGTGTTAGGCATCTTTTCCCTTATTTCATCATCCCAGTGATCTTCTCTCTTGAATTCCTTTCTAAATTTTCTTTGCATGTCATCGTACTTAAGATTATAATCTTAATATTGTGTTCTTGTTGTTTAGATTTAGTTTTATGGCTTGCAATTGTATGTAATTTCCATATTCAATTACATGTAATATGCTTATTATTTGTGTTTATTTTGACATTGATTTATTGAAATTCTTTGAGGATTCTTCTTATGAAATGTTTATATCATCAAAGTACTTTAGATTTGAGTTGTTTTCTTGAATAAAAGTTATTGATTTTGTTTCTATATATGCTTGATTTAAGCTAATGTTTCTAAGTGATTAAAATCTAGAAATTTCTCTCTTCAATCTTTATGTTTTGTTTCCAGCCATCACTACAATATATTTGCTTGAATCCTTGGGAATCGATTGTAAAAACCTCAAATTTTGGGTTAATTTCTAGCTAATTATGTCATATTTTAATTGGAATAGAATTGAAATTTTAATTCCTTGGAAATTGAATTTTCAAAAAGTGTCTCCCTTGAAAATTCAAATTTTGGATTTGAAACAATAAAAAATTAAAGCTACGTGTCAAGACAATTCCAATGACACTAATTTTGCCTAAAATGAAGAATGGGGTAGAAAAACCCCAAAAATTTTCATTTGGTTGTGGGTTGTAGCTGCCATGCCACGCAGGGTGCAAACACGACATGTGAGTGGCTTGTGTGCTATGTTTGGGCCTAATCCCCCTGCATGGGCCAACAACTGATAAAAATGCAACAAAATAGGGGGAATGACAAAGAAAGGGAAAAACCCTAGTATCCAACCCCTATCTGCAACACTCGCCAGCGTCACCCAGCCATCTGGCTTAGAAAACCCTCACCCTGTCTTTCCCGCTCCCTCCCTCTCATCTTTCCCACCTCTTGAGCTTCACCCAAACTAGCTGCTCGGGACTACCACTAGCATGCCACTCATCATTACTTGCTCCCATTCATTGATGCAGGTCACCGCTTCTCTCTCCCTCTCCCTTCTGGTCAACATAGCTCGTTGCCACCAGCCCCGTTCCTTCCCTTCTCTTCTAGTCTTCCCCTCTTCCTTACTCCACTAGCGATGCCCAGTCAACCTCACACCAGCAAACCCATCTCCCCCTCCCTGTATTTCCCAATGACCCTCTCTAGTTCCCCACATTGTGCAACACCAGAGCCATGCCTGAGCATGGCCATTGGCATCTCCTCCTTTCCACCATTACCTCCTCTCTATCTTACTCCTTTGCATGTGCAAACTTAACAACATGCCATCCCACATCTCCTCCCCCTTCTTCTCTCTCTATTCCCTCTTCCTTTAGCTAGTTAGGGTAGGGCAACTTGCCTGTGTCACAGCTTCCACCTCTTCTTGGTGGCCTAAGTTGACACAATGAACCCCACCATGACCCCTAAACTTTGATCTATTACACTACCCAATCTAGAAAGTATTTCACAGATGTGAAGCAACCATTGCAATCCTTGCAATACGAGGAACAACATCCATCTTGTAATAACCCTTAATTTTGTAAATTGATTGAGAAAATCAATTTAGTTTGAATTTTCAAAATTTTGGGCTGGAATATTAGGTAATTGAAAATTCTCTTTTTATAGAGATTAAAACATAATTTGAAACTTCTAAATTATGAATATACTTAAAAACAATTGATCGAAATGACACTAAGTATGTTCAATTTCAAGTTAAAATGAAAAATCCTTAATTTTCTTCATTTTTATAAATAAAAAGAAAATATGGTAATTTTACTCATAACCGAGACCTAAGACATAAAATTTAGAATGTACTCAGAAAACCAATTGAAATGGCATTAAGTATGCTCAATTTCGAGTTCACAGGAATAAACCCTATTTTTCTCCATTTTTTGAATTAAAAGGGCAAAATGGTCCTTTCACAACTATGTGGGTCCAACAAGGTGGGCCAACGGTCTGGAAGACCATCATCATGAGTCAAACCACTACCAGCTACTAGTGGAGGAGGTGGTAGAAGGAATCCAATGACAATTTAATAATAAAAAGAATTAAAACATGATAATTACATGTAATTATGAAAATTTCAAAAACACCTATAGATACCCCAA
Source organism: Warburgia ugandensis (assembly GCA_035236585.1). NCBI lineage: Eukaryota > Viridiplantae > Streptophyta > Magnoliopsida > Canellales > Canellaceae > Warburgia > Warburgia ugandensis. The sequence goes on along the minus strand of CP141131.1, from coordinate 48,191,268 downwards.
AAAGTTCCCAAATTTTTTCCTAATATCCCTCACGAGATCCCCTACAATTCCATGAAATCTCAACTCTAGAATCCTCCCCCATCTCCCTCATTTCCTTCTTCTTTCTCCCCTTATTTTTTTCTTTGTACGAACATCTATTGACACACCCGGTAATCCAGGCTCATTGAAGATGTCGGTTACATCAATTGATGCGTCGTCCCTAATGAACCAGGGTTTTTGCCTGGGAAACCCTAATTCAATTAGCCATCCACTTCTAGCCATTATTTTTAAATCTTGACCATTAGATCTGGTCGGACAAGGATGATCTACAAAAGCCCTAAGTTTCCATGATGATCCACCTCTTGGATCACTGGAAAACTCAAAACGAAGACAAACACAGTACCAGGTGCCATCTCTGGTGGAATTTTCAACTCATTACAATCAATTTGGCCATTAAACGATCATCTTGCACAGTTAAATATCTTTTGAATGGGGTGGTATGTGTTTCCCCCATGGCCCCCCACCTTCTTCGGCAAACAACAATGGCAATTTTCTCGACTGCATGCATTTTTTGGCATTAGGGTCTTCTTTCATAGGTAAATGTCGTCTCCAGTGAAATTACTACACTAGACCGACACAAGTAGGCCACCCACTTCATTCCCCTTTCATTCCAACGTGTCATTTTAGGTTTTCAGCCATCTCCAATCTCCCCCAACTATTGATCCATCGAAAACGATGGATTCAGCACAAAGGGTTGAGATCTCATCCTTGGATGGCTCATATCCAACTTTTGAGCCATTGTATGAGTTTCTGGGACCCAACAAACCTAAGGGATGAAATCTTGGGCATAAATCTTGTAAGATGAGGGAGATCAGGAGATGAGAGATCCAACAATCCAGATCTGGACCGTCTTGCCTATGACTAGTCACCCATCCCTAGTGATAGGCAATCCCAGGTAACAAGTGTGGACCCTGGTTGTCCACACACCTGGTATGCCCAGATTAGATCTGAGCCGTCCAATATGTGTACTAAAATCTTGTTTCTTCAATTAAGAGCTCAATTTAGCTCCGATTTTAGATATGAAAGTTGCTATAGATTCCTTGTTACTTGTATAAGGTACTCGACTTAGAAATTTATGTTTTGATGCATGTAAAATCTGTTAATAAAGAAAAGTATTACTAATTCCTATGATCATTGAAATTTGGAATGATTAGACTTTGTAATTCTGATCCACTGATCTTTCTAATTAAGAGATATAGCCTTAAAAGAAGAAAAATCATAAAAATGAGCATGGATCTTCATGATTTGATTAATCAAGCATGATCAGACCTTTTAAAATAGTTTATATGATGATCTAAATGTATAATTATGATGATTACATGGTTGGATGTTATTTATTTTCCAGATCTTAAGATCTTGAACCTTAAAAGTAGTAAAATCCATAAAAGTGAATGGTAATCTCCTTGATCAGTTTGATCAAGGATGATTAGATACTGGGGATGTATTTGTATGATGATATAATGTTAGAATCATATGGATTGATGGGCTTGATGATGATAATTTGGGATAGATTAAGATCTATGCCCTTAAATTGGATAAAATGGCTTAAGATCTTCTTAGTTGGTTCTATCAAGAGGATCAGATCATTTGATGAGATGATGCATCAATGATCTAGTGATAAAATCACATTAAGAAATGTATTAGATCTAGAGGAAATGAAAGATCAAGATCTAAACCCTAAATGGGATGAAAAATGAATAAAAATCAAATATGACCGTTGGATCATCTTGGACAGTTATGGCATGTTAAATTTTTATTTGAATTATTGATATTGTAAATATCTTTTATTGCTTGGTAGAATTAATTGTTAGATGTACTTATTTGTTTATTTATTTATGCTTTAATGCTTATGTTATGTAAATTACATTGAAAGTGCAATTAAATGAGAAATATAGTTGAAGGACATTTACATGAAATGAATGACATGGACTTAATGATAGTAAGGGCTATAGTTAGTAGGATAATATAAAGATTATCAATTCCTTGGCCCAAACTAGAGAATAATAAACCCCATGAATTACATTTTAAATATTCATGGACTTAATTAAAATCAATTAGAAAGAGTACTTTGGGTTAAAATGCTCATAGGAACCTTATAAAAGGTTGAGCTAAGGTCACTGTTGAATGCTGAACATGGTGGTTAAGAGGGTTCTCTAATAGAGCCTCGATCTTCCCCTACCTTATGTTGATGTTTGTGAGGTCTAAATGCCTCTTTACATGAGGATTGAAGTTATCACTTTGTGTTAAACCATTCAGTTAGTAAGCCTTAGCTAATTGGAAATGAGAGGAGTTGTCTAGACTTACACTGAAATAGGCCATCTTCAACCAATAAAATGTTAACTGGTTGAATAATAGTAATAGTAATAATAATAGCATAAAAGGTTAGTAAATTATCTAATCCTAATAAAAATTGTAAGTAAGAAAAGGATGATCAAACAAGATCCATAAGATCTTGAATCATCAAGAGCAATAAGAATCCTAATGTTGTATTTTATTATGTATATATGTATGTATGTTGTAGACAAATCTTGATAGAGAATCCAAACCCTTTATCAAATATGATTCAAGGAAGAGAACAAAGATCATCCTCCTTAGGGATGATCAAATAATTGAACTTAGATCAAAGAAGAATTAGATGATAGAAGAACTAAGATCTTGATCTTTGTCAACAAGTGTAAGTTGTTGATCAAAGGATATATGAAAGATCAAGATCAAAGAAAGGAATGCATAAAGACATAGAATAGAAAATACTTAGATCTGAAAAAGAAGAAGATCATTCTAACCATCAAATCTATTAATCAATACTATCTGAGGAAGATAGATCATGATAGGACACAAGATCTAGATCCTTTATCTCAAAGGACAAGCTTAGACAAAGAATATAGATAGGATAAAAAATATAAGATTATTTAGATTGTATAAATATTGATAGTATGTATGGATTTACAGAATTCCTACGTCAATTAGGATCATGGAAGATTTAAAGAGATGAATCACTACTTGAAGGTAAGAGGATTTTATGAATGCATCTACATGAGAAATACATGTTGAATACATGATCTTATGTTTGAAAATGTTGACAAGTATAATGTAAATACTTATATTAAATCCATTGAAAAACCTTATGATCCAACCAAAACACATGAAATGGTTAAGTTAGAATTGACGAAAACCATAAGTGAATAGGGAACTATAAGATATTATTATAGCCTTAGATAAATAGACAAATTGTTTGATAAGTATAAAATCAATACATGGGAATCATTCATATAGAATGGTGATCCCTAAGTTTGAAGTGAAATCCTATCCTTAGTATAAGAATACCAAAATACGAGGATGATAATATAAATAGATAAGACATCTGATAAGTAAAAGAATACTTTATATGCAAGCAAGGAGGCTTGTGGTTTTTGTTTTAAATAGGCATATGCCTGGGGATGCTGTGCTAGGAGGGTTATAAGGGATTGGGCACTTGCTCTCTGAAATGTGATATATATATATATATATATATGATGATACAGTGCCCAAAAAGAGGCAAAATGTCAGGTGGGGCAATTATGGGAAGGCCACCACTGTGGCAGTATGTCTCCCCATATAAACAAGACATAGATGGTTTTCCACATTTGGTATCCGTGGAGTATGAAAGTAGTTATCCAAGTGCACTGGTTCAGATCAAACTACAACATAGTAGTCCTTTGAGTATTTTGCATTATGATGCATGGCATAATGAGATGCCAATACTGCCCAAACAAGGGAGTATTTTCCCAATAGAGTGTGGATGTTTTATCAATCAATATGGTTGAGTGTGATGATACTACCCAAATGAGGGAGTATTTTCCAGTAGAGTCTAGATGATTAATCAACTCAGTGTGTCTGAGTGTGACTATTGATGTTTGAGGTATTAACTATTTTTCACAGTTTTGATGGTATATATATCTATATGACATATATAGTATGTATGTACAAGGATGTACATATATGACAAAGTAAAGAGATTGATCCTTGAGTATGTTTATGAACAATGGGATTATGAAGTGTTAGGATTATACTGTCAAATTATTATGCTTCTCTGATCCCCTACTAAGCATACCTTGCTGAGATATTGTAAATGTTTGAATGTTTATAATATCTCAGATACAGAGAAGGAGAATTAAGAGCTCAAGACTTGAGAAGACTTGGAAGAATTATCAATCAGGGTATATCCCTTGAAGACATGTATTTTTATTTGAGAACATTGTATTGTATTGAGAGTTTTTATTGTATGGTGAGCTTTGAAATTTGGATTATGTAATTTGGACAGGTATTGTACTGATACCTAGGTTGTACTGTAACCACTGGATGGATTTTGGAATTTAATAAAAGTATATTCTTTCAACGAAATTTTATCTTGTACAAAATTCTACTTATGTTATGTATGAAGTGATGACTTGGGTTTTACAAAACAAGTTCTAAAGTAAAGAATTGTTGCCTCTTTGTTTTGAGAAATTTTTTTACTAAGGGTGCCCTGCCTTTGAAAAATGTATTACAAAATGCGTTACAAAAACCTGGGTCATCACAATTGGTATCAGAGCCATTCATCCAGTAATAGTACAATACCCTTATGTCTAATATGAAGATGACAATCCAATTAGAGGATGAGAAATAGTGAGTGAATAAGAAATAAGATAGTATTTGATTGGAATGAGTTATGTGATTAACTCATTAGTTGGGAATGAGTATAGGAAGAGTTATGTGATTAACTCATTAGGTGAGGAGTTAATGTAATTAACTCATGTAGTACTAGAGGAGTATAAGTAGATATTACTTAGTGAAATGACTAGGACTACTACTTACTAAGTTAAGAATCTCAATAGAGGGAATAGTATGTTATAGAAACAAGGAAAACTAAAGATGTAATGTATGATATTGAGGTATAACCTGAAATCTTTAGTAGACATATACTTGTAGAAGTAAAATACATCAATACTAGTATATATATAATCCTTATTAGGTAAAGTAGTGGGGTTTGAGAGAAAGAAGTGATAAATTGAAAATTTATGATGAAATTGGAAATATGGAAATAATTATGGACTATAATTTGCATTGATGATAGAATGGAAAGTGAAGACCTATAAATGAGAGGGATATTAATATGATAAATTTAGAGATATTGATTCTATTTATATGATAGATTTAGTGATATTGAAAGAATTATTGAATATAATAAGGAAAAAATACATTTTGCAAGAATGGTGAAATAATAATGAGAAATGAAGACCTTTAAACAAATATAGGCAACTAAACTTAAGTATAAATTTTGGACAAATGAGATGATTATGAATGAGGTATAATCCAGATTTTGGAGGAATATGTGGCTAGGAATTTCAAGATATTTTGGAGATTTTCAATCTTACATAAGATTGAATGAGGAAATATTGTAGTAGTTGAGGAAAATGGCATCAACTAATCTGAATAAGTGGAAAGAACAAATTTTAAGGATTAGTAGACAAAGGAGTGATTATAGTAATAAGTTTACATAGGGAATTAACAAGTTTCCTTTGAAAAAGAAAAAGGACGGAATCAATGAGATTATGCATAAATGATATTAAGTATTCTTTACTCCACATAGATTAGTTATTCCCATCCTATTATCATTCATGGGGAGCTAGAAATGAAAATTTATAGTGAGATATCAAAACCAATTTTGAGTTATACGTTTGACAAGAATGACAGTTATTGGATAAGTGGTGATGACATATGAAATTATTATGAGAAAATCATGACCATTTGGAGAATATGTCAAAACACTTACAAAGCTTATCAACTATCTAGTACATATAAATGTGGATTTGAAGAAGTAAAGTTTAGGGTTAGGTAAATTCTAAGAATGATATGGAAGTTGACCCAACAAAGATGGAATACGATACTAATGACTATGACAACTAGATAAATTTATCTCTTATTGATTGTATAACATACTATAAGGACATTCTTTTAGTATAATCTTGCCATTGATTACATAAACCATAAAGAGTTTATGGTAGATTATTGATACTTGAAGAATATATGGTAAATTATAGAGTTCTTAAAGGCTTGAGAGTGGATGACTACAAAGTCAATATGGACTATTTTAATAGGAATTATCAAGAATACTTTAAATAAAGGGTTAGTATGACATGGAAAAATTATTAGGTATGCTTGAAAGAAGCATGAGGAAATATATAATCTTAAAAAGGAGGAATAAGAAAATCAAGTGCTATGAATAAAGAGGAAATCAGAGTACAAGAATAGTAATGAAAGTTAAGGAAGAAGTTATTACAAGGAAAATATCAGTTAATATTAGGATCTGAAAAGAAATTTTCAATAGAAAGAAATAGTAAAGGAGTATGATTATCTAGAACATAAATGAGATAGGTACTTTCAAATAATGGAAGAACCCAGAAGAGATAGTTACTTCCAAATATTGGAAGATTGTTACAAAGAACAATAGTTGAAATTGTAGAATCAAAGCAATATGTCATTTTGGTAGATAGTCTAAGGACTATACATGTTAGGGAAGATATGCCAAAACTATATATGTTGAAAAGGAATGATGATAAGAAATAGAATTTAGAATAGAAAAATATGAAGTATTGAAAGATTGGTGGAAATGAGAAGTAGAAATTTAGTATAACAGTCAAGAGAAATAGGAAGTTTTGAACAAAAGGATAACTCAATATAAGAGTTATTAATCCTTTTGGAAAGTTTAGCAAGAATCAGCTTAAGTAATTAATGCATTAGCATTATTAGTAAGATGTGTGTTTATGACCCAAAAATGTAATTTTACCTTTGAGGAGAAGGTAACATGAACTATGAATGAAAGGAAGTGGAGCTTTCCTTAAGTGGCAAGGCCACATGAGCAAACTTACAAATGAGTTAATGAAAACTCATAAGTAAGTTGAAATGCAAATTTTGAGGAAGAAATTATTATAAGGGGGAAGATTGTAATAACACCAACTTTTGTAAATTGATTGAGAAAATCAATTTAGTTTGAATTTTTAGAAATTCTAGGCTGGAATATTAAGTTATTCAAAATTCTCTTTTTATAAAGATTAAAAGATGATTTAAAACTTAGAAATTATGAATATACTCCAAGAATTGATAGAAATGACACTAATTATGTTCAATTCTGAGTTAAAATAAAAATGCCTAATTTTCACCATTTTTATAAATAAAAGGGTAAAATGGTAATTTTACTCATAATCGAGACCTAAGACATAAAAATTTGCAATGTACTCAAAAAACCTATCGAAACAACACTAAGTATGCTCAATTCCAAGTTCATAGGAATAAACCCTATTTTTCTCAATTTTTGGAATTAAAAAGGAAAAATAGACTTTTCACAACTAAGTGGGGCCCACAAGGTGGGCCAACGGTCTGAAAGACCACCATCATGAGTCAAACCACTACCAACTGTTAAGGGAGAAGGAGGTGGAAGTGGAAATCCAATCACAGCTTAATAATAAAAAGAATTGAAACATGATAATTACATCTTATCATGAAAATTTCAAAAACACCTATAAATACCGCATAAAAATTCCCAAATTTTTTCCTAATGTCCCTCACAAGGTCCCTTACAATTCCTTGAAATCATAGCTCCAGAATCCTCTCCCATCTCCCTCATATCCTCCTTTCTCCCCTTGTTTATTTTCTCTATACGAGTGTCTGCAGATGCACCCGTCACTCCAACCTCATTGGACATGTCGGGCGCGTTAATTGACACATTGTCCTCGATGAACCAGGGTTTAAACCTGGAAAACCCTAACTCAATTAGCCATCCACTTCTAGCCATTATTTTTAAATCTTCACTATTGGATCTGGTCGGACAGGGCTGATCTACAAAAGCCCTAAGTTTCCATGATGGCCATTAAATGATCATCTTGCATTGTTAAATATTTTCAAAATGGGGTGGTATGTGTTTCCCCCATGCTCTCCCACCTTCTTCGACAACGGCAATGGAAATTTTCTCGACTGTATGAATTTTTTGACGTTAGGGTTATCTTTCACAAATAAATCTCCTCCAGGATTTAGATCTTGTGTTATCCTTAAGGATGATCAAACAAGATCCATAGGATCTTGAATGATCAAAAACAATAAGAATCCTAATGTCCCATTTTATTATGCATCTATGTATGTATGTTGTATACAAATCTAGATAGAGAATCCAAGCCCTTGATGAAATATGATTCGAGGAAGAGAACCAAGAACATCCTCCTTAAGGATGATCAAACAATTGAACTTAGATCAAAGAAGAACTAGATGATAGAAGATCTAAGGTCTTGATCAAAGAAAGGAATGCACAAAGACTTAGAATAGAAAATACTTAGATCTGAAAGATAAGAAGATCATTCTAACCATCAGATCTATTGATCAATACTATCTGAGGAAGATAGATCATGATAGAACACAAGATCTAAATCCTTTATCTCAAAGGATAAGATTAGACAAAGAATATAGATAGGATAAAAAATATAAGATTATTTGAATTGTATAAATATTGACAGTATGTATGGATTTGTAGATTTCATACGTCAATCAGGATCATGGAAGATTTGAAGAGATAAATCACTACTTGAAGGTAAGAGGATTTTATGAATGCATCTACATGAGAAATACATGTTGAATACATGATCTTATGTTTGGAACTGTTGACAAGTATAATATAAATACTTGTATTAAATCCATTGAAAAACCTTATGATCTAACCAAAACACATATGAAATGGTTAAGCTAGAATTGTGGAAAACCCTAAGTGAATAGGGAACTGGAAAGTATTATAGCCCTAGATAAACAAACAAATTGTCTGATAAGTATAAATTCAATACGTGGGAATCATTCATATAGAATGGTGATCCCTAAACTTATATGAACATGGGTATCATTCATTATAAATGTTGATCCCTAAGTTTGATGTGAAAACCTATCCTTAGTATAAGAATACCAAAATACGAGGATGATGATATAAACAAACAAGACGTTTGATGAGTAAAAGAATACTTTATATGCAAGCAAGGAGGCTTGTGTTTTTTTTTTTTTAAATAGGCATATGCCTGGGATGCTATGCTAGGAGGGTTACAAGGGTTTGGTGACCCACTCTCTGAAATATAATATTTATGATGATACCATGGCCAAAGAGAGGGAAAATGTCGGGTGGGGCAATTATGGTAAGGCCACCACTATGATGGTCTATCTCCCCTTATAAACATGACATAGATGATTTTCCACATTTGGTATCCGTGGAGTATGAAAGCAGTTATCCAAGTACGCTGGTACGGGTGATACTATAGCATAGCAGTCCTTCAAGTATTTTGCATTATGATGCATGGCATGATGAGTTGCCTATACTGCCCAAATAAGGGAGTATTTTCCCAACAGAGTCAAGATGTTTTATCAACTTAGTATGGTTGAGTGTGACGATACTGCACAAATGAGGGAGTATTTTGCAGCAGAGTTTGGATGATTGATCAACTCAGTGTGTCTAAGTGTGACTATTGATGTTTGAAATATTAACTATTTTTCACATTTTTTACAGTATATATATCTATACGACATATACAGTATGTATGTATAAGGATGTACATATATGACAAAGTAAAGAGATTGATCCATAGGATTATACTGTCAAATTATTATGCTTCTTGGATCCCCTACCAAACATAGCTTGATGAGATATTGTAAATGTTTGAATGTTTACAATATCTCAGATACAGAGAAAGAGAATTAGGAGCTCAAGACTTGAGAAGAATTGGAAGAATTATCAATCAAGGTATATCCCTTGAAGATATGTATTTTTATTTGAGAACATTGTATTGTATTGAGAGTTTTTATTATATCATGAGCTTTGAAATTTGGATTATGCAATTTGGGCACGTATTGTACTAATACTTGAGCTATAGAATGAACCATTGGATGGATTCTAGAATTTAATAAAAGTATATTCCTTCAATAGAATTTTCTATTCTACAAAATTCTACTTATGTTAGGTATGAAGTGATGACTTAGGTTTTACAAAACAAGTTCTAAAGAAAAGAATTTTTGTTGCTTTGTTTTAGGAAAGAATTTTACTACTAAGGGCGCCCTGCCTTTGAAAAATATATTGCAAAATGTATGACAAAAACCTGGGTCATCACACATCTATTTATTTGTTGATTAGAAAAGATATAACCATTGATCGGACTAGATCACCATATCTGTGACCTATCTAACCATTGTCAAGATCTAGTCATAGATTTATCTGTGAAATCATGGATCTATGACTGATTTTTGCACATCCTGCTATGATCCAACCATTCATTTGCCTCTAAATGGTAGATTGGAACCTATCCCACCCATTCATCATGCTCTGATCATTTATCTTTCTCTAAAGGTTTGATCCACGATCTATCTGTGGAAACCCTCATACAATCCAGCCATTGATCTATCATCAACACCTTGATTTGTGACTCATCTGATTCATTCACCATGGCCCAACCATTGATTAGTCACCAAAACCAGATCCATGGTGGATCTGATCTGTTCATCTTGATCTAAGTCAAGATTTGTCATTGAAACATTAGATTTTTGACTAATCTACCCTTAAGAAATGATTTGATGGTTAAGTAACCACTTAATACCTAGATCGATAATCAATATGAACTCCCCTTTAGGTTTGGATGTAGTTTTGACACCATATCATCTGATATTTGATCAAATCTAGTCTTTTATCTCAATCTGATCATATATTAGTGAAACATACCATTAGATCCATGCCTGATTCTAGTATTCTTTCTGATTTGATAGTAGATCTATGACCAAACCTAGAACAATGTCATATCTAGCCATTCTTAAGATCTAACCATTGATTGACCATTCAATGCCAGATCTATGAGATTAAGCATTACATCTTTCTCTGATCTATAGTGTTCCATGGTTGGGGCTACATATTATCATATCTTGTTGTCCCTATATAATAATTAGTGACAGGAACATGATCGGAGCCGTCCATTCATGGGTCAATGATGAAATCTACAAATTGGTCAATCAACAGATCGAGCTAAAGGAGTTATGGCAGAGAATCAAGAAAAATGCCATACGTGGTAGGTGGATTAAGATTACTATTTTGGAAAGTTTAATAATTTCCATGTCTTTATAAGCATGATTGAATAAAGATGATGATTTACAAAGTGTTGTGACACCTTTTAAATTATCAAATAGGAAATGGAATGACTAAGTTAAATAGAGAATGTTATTACTACCCTAGTTGTAACTCTCAAACAAAAGAATGGGAAACCACACTCATTGATTGGAACTTAGTATACATACATTTAGTTGATGTGATAATACTTAGAAACATGATATACATCCAGTGTAATGACCCCAATTTTTTGTAATATTAAAATCCCATGAAAAGTTTAGTTTTGAAGAAAAGGGCATTTTGGTCATTTCACTAGTCGCCTTGACTGAACCCAGAAAATTTGTCCTAAAAATGGTACCATTAGATGCGTCTCGGAAAAAGGAATCCAACAAGACAAAAATCACCCAAAACGGAGTAAAAATGAGCAAGTTATGGCCCTTTGAAGTTCAGGGGCAAAAATATAATTTTTACAAAAAACGGTTTTGGCCTGCAAAACACAGGGGCCCGTTTTGATACGGGCACCCCTTCATCTTCAACTGCTAGAGGGTTCTAGAACGGCGGTGATTGGAGGAGAAATCACCGCCATTCTGGAGGTTTCTCCACCGCCATTCAAAGGCAGTGAGAGCCCCCTCCAGAACCCTCTCTTAGCTCTATAGATAGAGCTCTTAGGCGCCTCTAATGGCAGCCCAAAACGTTGAGGAAAAACTGTTGAGGAGTAGTTTCCTAGAGGGAAAAACATGGAGAAAAACCCAGCAATGAGCCAGGTATGCACAAGATCCCTCAAAACCCATCTCCACTATAGTTCCAAGATTAATTTCCCTAGGTTTTTGCATGAAAAACCATGCAAAACGGAGCATGGGAGAGCAACCAAGGACCCAGGGACGTTCCCTGGGCCGCACTGGTTCAACAGGGTCAAACCAGGGTGTCCTGAGGACGCCCCGGTCCCCCAGATGACGAGACGTTCCAGACGAAACGTCCCACGTCGGCGGGAAAACCTGGCACATCTGCAGACGCGCCCGTTGAGGTGCACGCCGTAGGCGTGCAGGGCACTAGCAAGCCAGGATTTTCGTTTCCTTTAGAAAGGGCGGGCGCATGCCGCTGACGCGCAGCGCCCTAACATTCCATCTTTTCACCCTTAAAGCTCCTATGTACATGCGACACTAAAACGCTTATAACTTGAGATCTAGAGCTCCGATTGAGGCACCGTAAAAGGCGTTGTGTCTGTATCGACGACGCAGACACACCCAATCTATAAAATCCTTGATCAAGGCCCAATCAAAGGTGGGAATGACCCTTAGAATAGGATGGTGGCGCATGGCCACTAGAACTTTGAAAAACTGAGGATACCAAGGCCCAATTAGGACCTTAGGACACCCATAAGCATAGGGATGGACCCCTAATGCCTAAGTAATAAGACCAATTACTCTAAAACCCATAAAAGATAGGCCAAACTAACCTTGATTCCCCAAACCATGATCAGGAGCTTCCGAGGACAAAAGGGTTAGCGCGACCTAGCCAGGTAGGTGCTCTATCACTATTAGATTCTTTTAAAAGATCTATTATTATTTTGAGAGCATATGTTTTAAGTACATCACTTGATTCAGCATGCATGTGATAAATGGTTTGTACATAGACATGTTTTGTAAATGATTGCATATTCATTATACACATTTATGTTTTACAAACAAGTGCATACATTGCATGATTTAAGTACTTGCAAAGATTGCATATCCTTGAGGGTTGCCAAAAGACGCTGGAGTGCCGAGGGCCAGGCGGTTGTGAGGGACCCAAAGAGGACAGGTTTTCAAAAGAGGTTTTTGGCTTATTTGATTGTACATGATTTGGGCTAGTAAGCTCATGGGTGTTATGCCGAGGGGTGTGGGTTGGCCACCCAGCCTCTACCACTATTAGGTGGATGGGTACCACGCCCAAAAAGGGCATGTCCCTGCTTCGACTGCATGTGGTACAGGGGGCTACCACTGGTGTCACAGCACTGGGTCGAAGTTTCATATGCCTCGTGGAGGTATATGATACTGTGTCCCTAGGTACTCGGGGACCACACGGCGGTGAGGTCGTGGGCATAGTGGGACCCTATGGTTTCGTGGATTTACGTGCATTGCATATGGCATGATATAAGGTTGGTCGACCATACCATGATAGATATCCATGAGTTGGATTCAGTTGAGCATCTGATGCATATTTTTATGATTATGATATATGATACTTTCGACTTGGATTATGATATTTCTTTGAGTCGTCAGCATTCCGGTTTGACAGTGGCTTTTAATACCGATATTGATATTGAACGTGATTATTCGAACAACATGCATATGTTTTTATGAGCTCATGATTTTAGACATCGCATGCATTATAAAACTAGTAGTGATAGACTCCTACTGAGTATAGTATATACTCACCCTATCCTTAACATTTTTCAGGATAGTTCCACTTACAAATAGAAGACGCCTCAGGAGATATTAGTACTCCGAGCAAGTGAATAAACAAAGGAGACAACTATACATGTGAGTAAACTCTCTACCCTTTGGACATGTATTTCTTTATAGTTGGGCTGTGTGTTGTGACTAGATAGACCTAGGGAAAAACATTTGTGATTTCTAAAGCTTTTCCAAAACTACTTTGGTTGTTGTGAAAGCAAATGATACTCGGGGTTTTCAAATTGGATTTCAATTAAAAGATTTTTTTGCTGCACTGCATTGTTTTTTAAGAAGGGATCCTGCCTTAGGAATTTAGATTTTTCATTTAAAAATGCATGGGAAAACTCGAGTCGTCACAGTTGGTATCAGAGCCCAGGTTTTATCCTTTCACAGCCAGTCCAGCATGTCCAAGGGTCATGGACAATAGAGAAAATCAGAAAGAAGTAGTATAAAAAGGAGTAGTAGAGATGACTACTTCTATTTGAGGGAATGAAGATGGTTGCTCAAGGCATTTCACCATAAACACATAGGTGAAAAAGGAGATACTTTGAGGAAATTTTGATGATAATAAGGATAAGCATACATGATAATACTAAGGGATAACTGTGACTTGTACTGGATCACAAAGGTATGAATCTTGAAAGACTTAGCTCAATTTTGGATACCTTAATTAGAGTCTCATGAAGAGAGAAGTGGGATTGAGAACAACTACCTGAGTATTATGGAGCAAATCAGAAGATGTATACAAGTGACATATTATGTGATAGGGAAATGAATTCAACCGAGTTATCAAAAGATTTTGATGATAATACTAAGGATGATAATAGATCGATCCTAACATAAACTTGTAAGAGAAGTATAACACGATCAAAACATCAATGCCATTATTAAGACATTGTATGAATTTTATTGAGGCTACAGTCAATTGAGGATTTCAATGATCTTAAGACAGTTTAGAATTTCTGAGAAGCATTCAGTATATCATTAAAGAAATAGATGAAGTATCAAATATATGCAACAATGCATATAGAGACATTGATCCAGGTAGACCAAATGGATATTGAAGAAAAGAGAGAAAGAGATAGATATGTAACTACCAGTATTCAATGAATATTGAATATTCGAAAGAAGAAGCTCATGACTCTATGGAGATACATACAATTCTATCATCTTGAATCCTATAGGAAGGTAGATCAAACAAATGCAAAGGAATAATACTAGGTGAGTTGGTAATCTTATTGTAAAAGAGTATAAAAGAGAGAAAGCATATGGGGTTTAAGACTTTGAGTAGAGTATCGAATTTCAGGAGATTATGCGACAAGAAATTTCCGAAGAAGAATGGCGACCAATTAGAAAGTAAATTCTACAAATGGTTTGATATCAATTATTATTAGATACTTATCAGATCCAGTCTATAAATGGAAAAATTTGGTGATATCTTACCTTGCCGCCACATGAGTAAATAAAGGAATTAAGCCGGAAGGGTACCATCAAAGATCAAATTGAGGTCTTATTATCATAAATTTGGAAGACCAAAAATCCTAAGACCATTATTTAGTCATTACCTTTAGAGTACTGTTGACTAAATAAAAGGTATCCCACCCTAATTAATCAAGTATGAGAGTATGCATTAGGGTACGCAGGAAAACGGCCCTTATAGGTGAGGCCGTATAGGAGAAACAATAGAAATGATAAATTGAGGATGAACCTAGATTTAATTCCTAAGAGGGAATGCATTCACCAAGAAATCATCTAAGAGACAAATACCTGGAAGATGATAAGTTATGGAATTTTGAGGACGAAATTCTTTTAAGGGGGTAATAATGTAATGACCCCAATTTTTTGTAATATTAAAATCCCATGAAAAGTTCAGTTTTGAAGATAAGGGCATTTTGGTCATTTCACTAGTCGCCTTGACTGAACCCAAAAACATGGTCCTAAAAATGATACCATTAGATGCGTCTCAGAAAAAGGAATCCAACAAGACCAAAATCACCCAAAACGGAGTTAAAATGAGCAAGTTATGGCCCTTTGAAGTTCAGGGGCAAAAATGTAATTTTTACAAAAAACGATTTTAGCCTGCAAAACACAGGAGCCCGTTTTGATACGGGCACCCCTTCATCTTCAACCTCTAGAGGGTTCTAGAACGGCGGTGATTGGAGGAGAAATCACTACCATTCTGGAGGTTTCTCCACCGCCATTCAAAGGCGGTGAGAGCCCCCTCCAGAACCCTCTCTTAGCTCTATAAATAGAGCTCTTGGGCGCCTCTAATGGCAGCCCAAAACATTGAGGAAAAACTATTGAGGAGCAGTGACCTAGAGGGAAAAACGTGAAGAAAAACCCAGCAATGAGCCAGGTATGCACAAGATCCCTCAAAACCCATCTCCACCATAGTTCCAAGATTAATTTCCCTAGGTTTTTGCAATAAAAACCATGCAAAAAGGACCCTGGGAGAGCCACCAAGGACCTAGGGACATTCCCTGGGCCGCACTGGTTCAACAGGGTAGAACCAAGGTGTCCTGAGGACGCCCCGGTCCCCCAGACGACGAGACGTTCCAGTCGGAACGTCCCACGTCGACGTTGTTTGAAAAACCAAACGGGCGCGTCAGAGAGACGGTGGGAAAACCTGGCGCGTCTGTAGATGTGCCCACTGAGGCACACGCCACAGGCGTGCACGGTGCTAGCAAGCCGGGATTTCCATTTTCTTTAGAAAGGGCAGGCGCATGTCGCTGACACGCAGCACCCTAACATTCCATCTTTTCACCCTTAAAGCTCATATGTACATGCGACACTAAAATGCTTATAACTTGAGATCTAGAGCTCCGATTGAGGCGCTACAAAAGGTGTTGTGTCCGTATCGACGACGCGGACACACCCAAACTATAAAATCCCTGATCAAGGCCTAATCAAATGTGGTCATGACCCTTAGAATAGGATGGTGGCGTGTGGCGACTAGAACTTTGAAAACCTGAGGATACTAAGGCCCAATTAGGACCTTAGGACACCCATAGGCATAGGAACGGACCCCTAATGCCTAAGTAATAAGACCAATTACTCTAAAATCCATAAATATAGGCCAAACTAACCTTAATTCCCGAAACCATGATTAGGAGCATCTGAGGACAAAAGGGTTAGCACGACCTAGCCAGGTAGGTGCTCTATCACTATTAGATTCTTTTAAAAGATCTATTATTGTTTTGAGAACATATGTTTTAAGTACATGACTTGATTCAACATGCATGTGATAAATGTTTTGTACATAGACATGTTTTGTAAATGATTGCATATACATTATGCACATATATGTTTTGCAAACAAGTGCATACATTGCATGATTTAAGTACTTGCAAAGATTGCATGTCCTTGAGGGTTGCCAAAAGACGCTGGAGTGCCGAGGGCCAGGCAGTTGTGAGGGACCCAAAGAGGATAGGTTTTGAAAAGAGGTTTTTGGCTTATTTGATTGTACATGATTTGGGCTAGTAAGCTCGTGGGTGCTATGCCGAGGGGTGTGGGTTGGCCACCCAGCCTCTATCACTATTAGGTGGATGGGTACCATGCCCAAAAAGGGCATGTCCCTGCTTCGACCGCATGTGGTACAGGGGGCTACCACTGGTGTCACGGCACTAGGTCGAAGTGTCATATGCCCCGTGGAGGTATATGATCCTGTGTCCCTAGGTACCCGGGGACCACACGGCGGTGAGGTCGTGGGCATAGTGGGACCCTATGGTTTCATGGATTTATGTGCATTGCATATGACATGATATAAGGTTGGTCGACCATACCATGATAGATATCCATGAGTTGGATTCAGTTGAGCATCTGATGCATATTTTTATGATTACGATATTTCTTTGAGTCGTCAGCATTCCGGTTTGACAGTGGCTTTTAATATCGATATTGATATTGAACGTGATTATTCGAACAACATGCATATGTTTTTATGAGCACATGATTTTAAACAATGCATGCATTATGAAACTAGTAGTGATAGACTCCTACTGAGTATAGTATATACTCACCCTATCCCTAACATTTTTCAGGATAGTTCCACTTACAAATAGAAGATGCCTCAGGAGATATTAGTACTCCGAGCAAGTGAATAAACAAAGGAGACAACTATACATGTGAGTAAACTCTCTACCCTTTGGACATGTATTTCTTTACAGTTGGTCTATGTGTTGTGACTAGATAGACCTGGGGAGAAACATTTGTGATTTCTAAAGCTTTTCAAAAACTACGTTGGTTGTTGTGAAAGCAAATGACACTCGGGGTTTTCAAATTGGATTTCAGATAAAAGATTTTTCCGCTGCACTGCATTGTTTTTTAAGAAGGGATCCTGCCTGAGGAATTTAGATTTTTCATTTAAAAATGCATGGGAAAACCCGAGTCGTCACATCCAGATTAGCTATAGATATGAAAATAAATTAAAACACTTATTTTATCCCAATTATAACATTAAGACAAATGAGTAACCAGATTGCCTACCTTGATTTTGAACTTATACTTCAAGTAGACATTGTAATACCTTAAAGAAGGTTTGATCGTATGCATGTTACTGAGGCATAAGGACTTGCAAATTGATACTATAATATTTGGAATGCACAAAATAGTATGAAATATTAATAAGTATATCAATAGTAAAGTAAAGATTTCATAATAGGTCTCAAGGTTTTTTAACTATAAGAAGACATGAGAAAATGTGCTAGAAGATGTCATACTTGTAACTGAATGCCTCGAGAAAAATGAAATGGCTACTTCCAAGATAGAAGAAAATTTACTATGTTGACTCATAGTTTGTATTCATGAATAGATGTTAAGGGAATAATCCTAAGGTCTTCAAAACTAAGAGATAGAATAAAAATTGTGTAAAACTGAAGCCCTTAATTAGGTTTACCTTAATATGATTTGACTACTATTCATTGAAATGGAATTAGCTATTGATATGTAGGAATGGAAATGACTGTAATTGCATGAAATGATTCACATTTAATCTTGGACAGAATATTCTAAATGCTATGTACATGCAATGGATATTTACAAGCCATTAGCTTATGTTGTAACATTTGTGTCTTTACTAATCAAAGTTTTATCACAAGTTTAACTATGATCTACTAGCAATAAACACTTTTAAGATATGGTTTCAAGATTCATCTTTTGTAATCATTGTGTTAGATGTACACTTTTGGAACTAAACATTATCTAATTTATGAATAAAAACTAGAAGTTTTGAATGCTTTTGAAGATATGTTTTTGCAACTTGTTAAGAATGTGGGTTGAAAATGAATAGATTTGAATGGTTTCTCATAAAACATTAAAATAAAAATTTTATTTTCATGAAATGATTTTGGAGATGTATATGACATCTAGTTTAGGTAGGCCCTCTATGGCTAGCTGAAACCTTAATGATTATGGTTTCATCGATGCTTTTGGCAAGACCTCTATGAGTGGCCGTAAGTCCTAATGGAGATGGATATGTTGATGCTTTAGGCATGTGCTCTATGAGTAGCTGTAAGACCTAGTGGATATGGATTTCATTAATGTTTTGACCAAGCACTTTGGTAGTGTTCCAAGTCCTAGATCGCTCAGTAGGTGTTAATGCACTGTAAGTCCTTGAGACCCTACGCTAGGAGGTGCACTTGGACACTTACCTCTGAGATGATATTGATACCAGCCTTGTGATGGAGATGGCAAGCAATAAGAGTACCTTCTCATGGGAAAGTGCTCTAAGTGATAGTTGGGTAGCTCCCATGAGGTCCGGTGAGTCATGGTTCATGAAGGTATCCACGAGCAGACATAGAGGTGATGGTAGTCACCAGTTGGTGATGATAGGGCCTATGAGCATATGAGACCGATTTTCACAGCTATAGTTTCTAGTCTGATTTAATGTCGAAAGAATTAATTTGGTACAAATTGACGATTATGCTTTTGAAAACCACAAACAAGTTTGGTTTTTCTAAATTACAGATTCATCGAATGCTAGTTTACTTACAATTGGACTTCAAGCATTTAGTATGCATTTTAACCTTATCGACTAACTTCATCTTTTATCGAAATCATATTTTGATGCTTACACCTAACTACTGGCTTTGCCATTAGTATTATATTTCATGTTGATTTTTCCTTTACCATGGTTAGCTTACTAAGGTGCCAGATTACTTGAGCATTATGAGTAATTTTTGCATGATCATACACTGATTTATTCCTCCATATGAAACTACACTAGGTTCGTGAAGAAAAAGATGTTAAGTAACTACCTTTATACATGATAATAAGAAAGTTAGATACCTGACTCTTTGAAAGTTGATTTAACAATCAAATGACAAACAACCTAGACATTTAGAGGGATAACTTGAATAAATCATTTGTGGTGAACAATCTTGAAGAATTCTATGCTGCGTATAAATGTAAAATGTTTATGCGTCTTTTAATGGAAAATGATCTTAGTACAAATTAAACGTACATGAAAAGATAAAATCTTGGAATGCTAAAATCATCAAAAAAAGTTAAGGCATTAATGATATTCTTTGAAAGCACGATAGGCTGTGATTCATAAGCTATAATGAATTGTACATGTAAATGAACTCCATCATTATACTGTCTAAGAATTTATAATTTCAGCATGAGTACTTTAAAAACAGCTTGAGGTTTGTATAAGTATGATATATTCTCAAATGTATTGATTTAGGTAAATCATGAACTACCTGACAAATATCTGCTTATTCCAACTACACAGGACTAAGCTTGCTAAAACATGATAATTGTTTACAATGTCTAAGATTTGAAGAATTAAAATAGAAAGATGAATAGATAGAACATGAGAGTAGATGTGGGAATTTTAGATGATGGAAATTTTCTAGTATCTAGATGTTGATCCTTGCAACATTTGATTAGCTTTCTGATTCAATGATGAAAGCGAATGTATATTTACTTTCATGTTGTGGATTCAATTGTATTTAAGGGAATATGTTGTGACATGGTTATGACTAGAGGTTTTGGGAAATGATAAGTTTTATGTATTTGTTTCCAAAGTAATGAAAATTATTTACATTATTTATCAGGTGTTCTTCACGCCTGCGTTAAATGTCGCATATGTCCAAAAAACAGAGAAAACTCTACTAAATTTTGGTAGAAATGAGACACTTATTTCACTATAAAATCCTGGTGTTTCATGTAAAAATGACACTCAAGATTTTCAAAAAAACTTTCAAATATGGTTTTGTTTTTGAAAAGAATTTCAAACAAGGGTATCTTGATTTTTGAAATAGTCTTCAAAAAGTATTTGAAAAAACCAGGGTGTCACACCCATTTAGCTTTTTAAGTTGTTTAATAAGTAAATAGCCTAGGTGGAATCTTAGTTTTCATTTAAAGCATTAAATCTGACCATTTTTCAACCTATGAACCATGCACCCAATTCATGGATTACGCCCATGGTACTAGGCTACTTTCCTCTTTCAATCTTTCTTAATTTAGTTGCTTAATCTTATTTTAGAAATTTCTATTTAAGTGCCTGCATCTTAGTTTAGTTTTAGAAAGTTTTTTTTTTTTACTTTTGCAAAGTTCCATCATTAGAACATTTTAGGATTAGGAAGTGTTAAATTTAGAAAGTTTCCTTAATTGTAGTTTCCATTTACATGCACATTTCTAATTTCTTGTTTAATGTAGTTAGATTTCATTGGTCACTTGTTTTTGAATGTTAGTTTAGTTTTAGAATGTTTCCTAGTTTGGCTTTAGAAAGTTCTATTTTTAGGAAGTTTCTAATACTAGTTTAGGAAAATGTTAATTTAGGAAAGTGTCATTTTTAGAAGTTAAGTTGCTTAGTTTCATTCATTCTTATTTTGCTATTGTCTCCTTTAGTTGAATTCATATTAGTTGGGTAAGTTTCCATTTTCATTATTTAGCTTTGGTTTTAGCATGTTTCCTTTAGTCATAGTTTCTAATTTCATGTATATTTTCTTTCTTGTTAACTTTAAATTCCTAGTTTAATCATCAACTCTCTCCCTCTCTTTGGCTGAAATTAAGTAATTTAAATAAGATCCAATCTATTGATAATCCATGAGATTCCTCATGGGATCAACCCCTCTCATGTGCAATACTACTTTGATTTGTGCACATGCGAGTAATTTTAAAGCTACACCATTATACATGCTAATAGTGTGGATTATCCTTCATATGGATATCTTATGATTTTGCATGTACTAATGTTGTACATGAATGGATTATATCCTGGATGGGATTTTTGTTGTATTAATTGCATTCATATGCTTATATCATGCTTTAAGTAGATTATGAGCATTTAGGTTTTGAGATGATTTTACTTAGATTTGCCTGCATCATGAGTTGATAAATAATGAGATGAGATGATATGTATTTGTTTATATGATGAGTTGACATACTGCTAATAAAATGAATTGTTAGATGTATGTGATATAATTATTATCAAATGGTTAATACTATATGAATGTATCCTATTCCTTGGAACATATTTATAAATGGCCTAGATATCTATTTGCATTTGCATTTGCATTTATTTATATTGCAAACTAGATGCTCAAAAACCTACCAAGCATAGGCTTGTTTAAACATTGTAATTTGTTTACAATGTCTTTGGTTTGTGGAAACTAACTTAAACGATAAACAAGTAATGCTAGAAGAAATCTTAGACAACGACAATAGTAACATGATCATGTACTAACAATGTCACTATATGACTTTTATTTGATCTTTCTAAACATGTATATATATATGTAGTTATACAGTTGGACTATAAGCTATGATTGCACACATTCCTGGAAAATGTTAAATATAAATTTATCACATTTTAGAATACCTAAGATGTATTTTTGTTGGTAGAGATGAAACTCAGGTCTTGTGAAAAAATTTTATATTAAAATATGTCTTCGGTGTTTGCACTTTGAGAATAGAGGAAATAGTGGTATAAAAACTCGAGGCATTATAGTTGGTATCAGAGCTCAGTTAATCCTTTAACAACTAGTCTAGCATGTCCAAAAGTTATATATGATCAACCAATGAGTGTCTGTTGACAATGTATGAGTTACAGAGATAACTCATATGGGCATGTTGACTAATGACAAATAGATGCCGCCTATAAAGGTTGGCAATTTTAAAGAAAGCAAGGGCAATTTGGTCCTTGTATAAATAAGAGCATTCTCATGAGATTGGTATAGTTCTTAAAGAAAAGAACTAAAGTATAACATTATATAAATAGTATCATTAACTAAAAACTTAAATAAGTCTTGAAAGATGTGGAGTCTAATGATATATTTAGATAAACCTAGTTGAGAATTAGGTTGAACTTTGAACTTTTGTCCAAATTGAACATTTTGACTTTAAGTAAGAAAATATGAGAAGAAACACAGAAATTGAGGTAGACAAAAGAAATAGAAAATGATATTTTATTATGATAATTGAAGAAGCATGGGGTAAATTATGTTACTCATGACAAAAAATTGACAATTTTGGTGTTTGTCTTAAGGATTTGGAGACATAACCTATATGAGCAGAAATTACAAAACAATGTTGATGTGTTAGCGACTAAAGGCCAAGTATTAGACTTCATAGGGTAAGTGACTCTTTGTTTCTTAAAGCAGAGAAAAAGGCTATGCTAATAAGAAACATAAATAATTAATGTTTAAAGTTGGAAATCAAGTAATTCTTACAAAGTTTTATTAAATTAAAGGAATTATGAGAACTTAAATTTATGATGAGATGATGATCTTTCTAGAATTATTTGAAAGATAACATGAAAAGAATTTTAAAGACGAAATTCCTCTAAGGGAGAAAGAATGTGACATCCCTAATTTCTAAATCTTAATTTAAGTAAATTTTGAATAATGTTAAATTGAGATGAAAAGAGATTATTGAAAAAAATTATTCTAACGATAATAAGTATGTTAAAATCAGAGTTTGGATGAAAAAGGTAGAGATTTTTCTCATGAAGGGTAATTTAGTAATTTCACCAAGTGGGCCCCACTTGCAAGCATTTGATTTGGATAGTCAATAGATGTTGAAAAGCCATTATGAATGACAATCATTTCATTTTGACCAAAATTATGATGCAAAAAATGTGGAAAACATCATCATTAAACATTTTAAATTAAATGAAAAGAAAAATCATTATTTTTAAAAGAGGGGGCCCAATTGATATCAGTACTCCCCAAATTTGAAACAAATCTATTGAAACAGTAGGATATGTCACATCCAAATGGGGAAGACAAACTGAAGAATAAAGGGGAGAGAGAGAGAGAGAGAGAGAGAGAGAGAGAGAGAGAGAGAGAGAGAGAGAGAGAGAGAAGGGAAGAAGCTGAATATTGAAAATCCATTGGAAAGAATGCTAGAGCAGATGGAATGATTTTCAGGTTTCACCAAATTTGGAATTCATTGGAGATGATGGCAGCTTGGCTCATCAATCCAAACTGGTCACCCTCAATGGCACATCTAGGTGGACAAATTCCCTTAATCTAATCGGGCCCCCACTCCATCTTGTCAGTACATTTAGCTGTAAACAATCCAATGACTTCAAAAGGAAACTATCTGTCACTATTGAATAGTCAGAGAGTACAACTTGGATTAGAGATTCAAGCAGTCCATTTTATTTGTCCCCTCATTTTGCCAATACCCCTCAATTGATTTGGCGATTCGACTATTGATGATGGAGATTTTTCCTGAACAAAAAAACCAATCTTGATCAACCATTGATTTCCAAGATGTAGAGTGACTAAATGACTCAGTTTGGAGATTTGAGACATTCATCGTGTTTCCCCAATACCCTAAGCAAAACCGCTCTATTTAAATTGTGATCTAGAGGAAATTCAATGGAGATCCAGCATGGTTAGAGGCACATGGTCCTGATCGAAGCCTATTTCCTCTATCTAACAGCGCCTACACATTTTCAATGATGATCTAAGCTAGGAATAGACAAAAGTTATGATCCTTCACTAATCTTCTATGAATTTTAATCTTTGTGCCATCCACAAAAAAACACAGATCTAACCATAGATTCTTAAAAATGATGAGAAGATCAAGCTATATAGAAATCTAATGGTCTTTGATTTCAATTTGATGCGGTTTACACCCCAAATCCTAGACCAAGATCAGATATAATGATTTTAATTATTAGATTTTGATTGATTAAGTAGATCTAAACCCTATCATTATTATGTTTTAGCTATAAATAATAATCCTTGATTGTCGATCAGATATAATGATTTTAAATTGTTAGATTTTGATTGATTAAATAGATCTAAGCCCTATCATTATTGTGTTTGGACTATAAATAACAATCCTTGATTGTTGATTTAGGATCCAACCAAATCTAACCATCCATGATGACATTAGAGATAGGATTTGCTTCATATATGCTGATCAATGATATAAGATGATGATTTAATAATGATGGATCATTAGATTGTAGTCCTATGATTAAATCAGAAACTTGGATTAGAAATTAGACCATTAAGTAGTGGTTGGGGTTCATTGGTTTGCAAAACCTATCATCTGAAAGATGCAAACAAGCAAATTTAGGTGTGAATAGATCGATATTAGCCACAAAAATGAGGAAATATTAGATCTTATAGTCCATCAATAACATGTGACCATAGATGTATCAAAGCCAATAATCTGTATGTTACAAATCAGTGAGATTAAAGAACATTAAGACGATCTGAACTATTGATCTATAATTTATGGCCATGATCTAATCATCTAGCAAAGTTTAAGGAAATAGATCAATGATAAGTAATGAATAAAGGTAGGATCATTACAATAGATGATGATTAAGGATTAAAGAAACCAAGACTATAAATTATGGAAGTGTAAAGAAATCTAACAGGATGATCTGGGATGATTTGAACTATTAGGTAATAACTTGATTTAAAATCTAAGCCTGTGTATATGTGTATTAAAAATATAACCTTCATGTAGTATATAGATTTAGAAGTGGTTGGACGGACTTAGGATTTAGTCTACAGCCAAAATTGAGGGAAAAGTTTGTGGGAACTAATGAACTTGCTACACGAGGTATCTTATTCTATCATCTTTAAATTATCTATATATTTAGACTATGACTAGTTTTTTGGTCTAGTCAAATACATGTTATGATAGGTTTTTTTGAATTGATAGCTGACATGATTTCATTTGTGAAAGTGTCATTCTTAATTGATGAAATAGACGACATATATTCCCCTTTTGATAATGACATGGGATATTATATTAATATTATTTGAAGTATATAGATTTTGGTGATAAAGAAATAGTCTTTATTTATGTTGGAAATGTGAATGATGATTTGTTAGATGAATCGCACCACATGCACTAAATGATTGACTCATTTAAATGCTAGATTATTGGTTCATAGCTACTAACACTTGCATTTCATATACATATTTTGTGGATTTGACCTCTCGTTTTAGTTTGATGTGCAACCATGATTTTATGCATGATTTGTATTTCGTCGCATGTTTATCTTCTCGCATGTATTCAAAGTTTGAATTCATGATTTATACTTGTGGGTAGCCACAAGGACGGCTAATGATGGTGGGTGCATGAGGCACTGGTAAGCTTCTAGGTGTTCATGGTGTAGTCTTGGTTTGGACTGAGATGAATTCTGAGATGTTTTTACATGCATGATTTGATTTTTGTTTTTGGTTTTTGGCATGAACTTGCCTATGGCAAGCTGATACTCTCTATTGTGGATTTGGTATGGATTTTCCTGTGGTGAGCTAATATGGTCTGATATGGATTTGGCATGGATTTGCCTATTGGTGAGTTGATATGCTTTGATTTTGATATGGCATGGATATGTGCATATTGAATTATAGAGTGATTCAATTGTTTTATCATTCTATCATTGATTTATGCATTATGATAGTGTAGATTAGCCTTCGTATGGATATCTTATGATTTTACATGTACTAATGTTGTACATGGATGGATTAAATCCTAGATGGGATTTCTATTGTAGTAATTACATTACATATGGTTGTAACATGCTCTAAAGTAGATTTTGAGATGATTTGACTTTGATCTATTTATATCCTGAGTTGATATCTAATGAGATGATGTGATATGTATTTGTCTATACTATGACTCAATATGTTGCTGATGAAATGAATTGTGAGATGTATGTGATATGAATATTATTGCATGGTTAAGACTGTATGGAAGTATACTTTTCCATAAAACATATTTATAAATGGCAGGATCATCAGCAAATCCCAAACGAATGTCAACTCTAGTACTGGTCATCATCTCCAGCATATTCTTCAGCTAATTCCGGCCAATCTGGCTGGTAATGGTAGATTTGGAACCATTGGACCTCTTCAGGCTAATGGGATCTTCAAAAGCCCCATGGTTTCCCTCCTCCTCAAGCAATGACACCAAAGCTTTTGACACTTCCAGAGGCTAGGGTTTCTTCCTAGTTTTCTTGTCCTTCTCTAGCATTATTTCTTCTCCTCTGGTGATCTTAGCTTCCCCGAACCGGCATAGGTAGGTGCACCCTTCACCCCTCTGTTCATTCCTAGGTGATTTGCAACCATCATTGATCTCCTCCGGTACTGATCCATCGAAAATGATGGATCTGGCAACAGATGGTGAGATCTCCATCTTTGACAGCTCTGAAGTAAATTCTAAGCCATTGGATGGATTCCTAGGGCCCAAAAAACTCCAAGGGATGAAATCTTAAGCATAGATTTACTAAGATGAGGTAAATTGGTTGATGGGTGATCCGACAGTCAAGATATGGACCGTCTCACCTATCATCGGTCACCTCTCCCCAATGACGGGTAATCCCAAGTGACGTGACGTGGGCCACACTCCCGTTTTGTCACATTCTATGGAGTTGATCTCAATTATCCAATTTTGAAGTAAGAGCTTATTTTTTCAATTAAGAGTTCAATTTAGCTCTGATTTTAGATCTAAAAGTTTTTATAGATTCTTTGCCACTTGTATAAGTTACTGAACCCAAAATATTTATGTTTTTAATTGTATTTATTTGTGATAAGTACTAAAATCCGTGCCAACAGTATTGGATCATGATGAAGATGACTTTAAAATGGAAATTTGAATTGATGGATGGATTTAGGAGGTCAAAAACCATATGGACCATGATCATAGTAAAATATCTGGATATCTAGATCAAGTAATTAAACAAAAATAGTAAGATCAAATATCAGCCCTTAAAACAGGCTGAAATCTTAAAATCCAAATTTTGATCTCAATTTAACTCCAAATTGAGATCAAAAGTTGGGTTGGATTCCTCTTGATGAGGAGAACCTACTGAACTTAGAAAATTTATGTTTTGATACATGTAAAATTCTGTTAATAAAGAAAAGTATTACTAATTCCTATGACTAGTGAAATTTGGAATGATCAAACTCTATAATTCAAATCCATTGATGATCTTGTGATTTTAAAACATGGAATCAATGGTTAAAAGTGATCGATCTGTGTTTAATTAAGAGATATAGCCTTAAAAGTAGTAAAATCCATAAAAATGAATGGTAATCTCCTTGATCAATTCAATCAAGGAGGATTGGACAATATGGATGTATTTGGATTATGATATAAATTTAATATCATATGGATTGATGGACTTGATGATGATAAATTGGGACAGATTAAGATCTATGCCCTTAAATTGGATTAAATGACTTAAGATCTTCTTGATCGGTTAGTTCAAGAAGGATCAGATCATTGGATGAGATGCATCAATGATCTAGTGATAAAATCACATTAAGAAGATGTATTAGATCTAAAGGAAAATGAAAGATGAAGATCTAAACCCTAGAAGGGATGAAAAATGAATGGAAATCAACTATGACAGTCGGATCATGATGAATAGTTATGGCATGTTAAAAGTTCATTTGACTTATTGAATGTTATTATAATTGTATTTTATTGCTTAGTAGATTTATTTCTTTATTTATGCTTTTAATGCTTATGTTATGAAAATTACACTGAAAATGTAATTAAATGAAAAATAGAGTTGAAGGACAATTACATGAATGAATGACTTGGACTTAATGATAGTAAAGGTCATAGTTAGTAGGATAATATAAGGAACTACTAGATAACAGCATAATTAGTAAAGTGCCTAGATAACTGCATAATAATCCACTGATACGAACTATGGAAATAACAAAATCCATGTCCACATAAGCGGCATAGTGGCGGCCTTCCCATGATTGCCCCACCTAACATTTAGTCTCTCTTTGAGCATGGTATCCATTATATAAATTTTAAGAAGCGGGTGGTCAAACCCTCATAACTTCCCTAGCAGAGCATCCTCAGTCTTAGAGCTCTGTCAAACAAAATCACAAGCCACCATTCTTGTATGTAAAATACATTGTACATATTAGACGATGTGTCTTTTAACTAAGGTTGGAATATTTTCTATGCCCCATTCTTAGGGTTTCCTTAGTTTACACAAGTCATTACTTTCACCTCATTTGATTAGATCATTAGATTAGATCAGTTGAATTGGATCATGCAATTGGATCACTTAGTTGGTTCATGTGATTGGATCATTATTATCCTAAGGTACTAAGTATACTTATATCATGAAGGTCCATAATTCTAGATAGAAGATCATGTATGTATGCACATGAATCCTTAATACATTCTTGTACATCCACCTACCTCAAAGTGGTATCATGGTTTGGATTCATACATCTGTAAAACCATATATATAAAGTTATTCTTCTATACAAGTATTCTTTCTTCATGTATTCCTATAAGGGATGCCCTAATTTTCCTTGAATCATGTTTGTTTAAGGGTTTGGGTTGTCTATCTATATTTTGCTACACTTACATACATAATAAAATGTGACACTAGTATTCATATTGTTTTTGATCATTCAAGATCCTTTGGATCTTGTTTGATCATCCTTATCTTACTTACAATTTTTATTAAGATTAGATAATTTACTAAACTTTTATGCTCTTATTACTATTACTCAACCAGTTAATGTTTACTCGTTGAGGATAGCTTATTCCATCCTAAGTGTAGACAGCTCCTCTTATGTCAAATTGGCTAAGACTTACTAGCTGAATGGTTGAACACAAAGTGGTTATTTCAATCCTCATGTAAGGAGGCGTTTGGACCTCACAAACATCAACAGAAGGTAGGGGAAGAGCGAGGCTCTATTAGAGAACCCCCTTAACCACTATGTTCATCATTCATTAGAGAGACCTTAGCTCAACCTTTCATAAGGTTCCTATGAGCATTTTAACCCTAAGTACTCTTTTTAATTGATTTTAATTAAATCCATGAAAATTTAAAATGTCATTCATGGAGTTTCATTACTCTCCTAATATAAGGTTCCTTATATTATCCTACTAATTATGGGCCCCACTATCATTAAGTCCATGTCATTCATTCCATGTAATTGTCCTTCAACTCTATTTTTTTTATTTAATTACATTTTCAATGTAATTTTCATAACATAAGCATTAAAGCATAAATAATTAAATCTAACAATTAAATCTACTAAGCAATAAAAGGATAATTATAATACCATTCACTAATTCAAATAAAAATTAACATGCCATAACTATGCATCATGATCCAACAGTCATAGTTGATTTGTATTCATTTTTCATCTCTTTTAGGGTTTAGATCTTGATCTTTCATTTTTCTTTAGATTTAATACATTTTCTTAATGTGATTTTATCACTAGATAATTGATGCATCTCATCAGATGACCTGATCCTTCTTGTTCAAATCGATCAAGAAGATCTTAAGTCAAATTTTCCAATATTAAGGAGATAGATCCTAATCTATACCAAATTATCATCATCAAGTCCATCAATCCATATGATATTAACTTTATATCATTATCCAATTGCATCCATACTGTCCAATCCTCCTTCATCAAATTGATGAAGGAGATTTCCATTCATTTTTATGGATTTTACTACTTTTAAGGCTAGATTTCTTAAGATCTACCAATTCAATTATATCTAACCCATTTATTTAAGTTACTATATTATTATATCGTCATCCAAAATGATTTGAGTGGTCTAATCATCCCAAATCTTGTAGATCAAGGATGTTAGTAGACTTATCTACTTAAATATAGAAATTTTCATGAATTGAATTTATGATTTTTTCCATTCAATGGGTTCTCCTCATCAGGAGGAATCCAACCCAACTTTTCGATCTCAATTTGGAGTTAAATTGAGATCAGAATTTGGATTTTAAGATTTCAGCTTATTTTAAGGGCTAAATATTAGATCTTACTATTTTTGTTTAATTGCTTGACCTTGATATATAGAAATTTTATTATGATCATAATCCATAGGTTTTTGAGACTTCTTCAACCTATCTATCGGTTCAGATTTTCATTTTAAAGTCATCTAGATCGTGATCCAATACCATTAGTGTGGATTTTACTAATTATCACAAGTAAATACAATTGAAAACACTGATCTTATGAGCTTAGTAACTTCTACAAGTGATAAGAAATCTATAGACACTTTCATATCTAAAATTAGAGCTAAATTGAGCTCTTAATTGCAAAAATGAGCTTCTAGTTCAAAAATTGGACTGCCCAGATCTAATCTAGGCTTACAAGGTTGGGGACAACTAGGGGACAATGCCTATTACTGCTTATTACATGCGGTTGGATGGAGGTGACCGGCTATGGGCAAGTCGGTCCAGATCTAGACTGTCGGATCACCCATCACCGGATCTCCTCCATCCTTGATAGTCAAAGGCCAAGATTTCATCTCCTGGGGTTTTTGGGGCCCAGGAATCCATCCAATGTCTTAGAAGTTTCATCTAAGCCATCCAAGATGATGGATCTCAGCCTTGTTGCCCAATCGGAGATTCGTAGATGCCGAAAAAGCCAAGTTAAGCGTTGGAATGGAAAGAGGGGAGAAAGGTGCACCTACCTGTGCTGATCTAGTGAAGAGAGGGTCACCAAAGAAGAAGAAATGATGCTGGAGAAGATATAAGAAACCCTAGATGATAGAAAATATATAGAAGTAGATTCCTCTATCGTCGTTGCCCGAGATGGAGTGAGACCTTAGGGCTTTTGTAGATCACCCGTCCCTAAAGAGTTTCAACAGTTCCAAATCAACTTTTAAATGCCAAATTGGTAGGAATAACCAGGATTGACTGTCGAAGACTGTGCCCAGTACTGTTCTTGTTTTCGTTTTGATTTTCTCAGCAATCCAGGAGGCAGATTGTCCAACATTCTTAGGGCTTTTGTAGATCTCCTCAGTTCGAACAGATCCAACTATTAAGATTGAAAGTTAACACCGAGAAATGGATGGCTAATTCCAATAGTGTTTCCTAGGTAAAAACCCTGGCTCATTAAGGACGACGTATCCCTGGATGCACCCCAATAACAGACATGAATTGGAGAGGGAAAGAAGGAAAGAAGAAAAATTTGGAGAATATTGGGGAGGATTTTGGAGCTGCAATTTTAGGGCATAGTAGGGGACCTTGTGAAGAACCTTAGGACAATTTTTGGAAATTTTATGGGCTATTTATAGAGGTTTTTGGAATTTTCCATGATTACATGTAATTATCATGTTCAATTCTTTTTATTATTAAATGGTCATTGGATTCTCACTATCACCTCCTTCTCAACTAGTAGGTGGTAGTGGTTGACTCATGATTACATGTATTCTAGTCATTGGATTCCTTTGTGGGCCCCAAGTGGGCCCCATGGAGGTGTGAAAGGCCATTTTGCCCTTTTAATTCAAAAAATGGAGAAAAATAGGGTTTATTCCCATGAACTCGAAATTGAGCATACTTAGTGGTGTTGGAATTGTATTTTTGAGTACATTCCAAAAATTTTATGTCTTAGGTCTCAGTTATGAGTAAAATTACCATTTTACCCTTTTATTTATAAAAATGCATAAAAAAGAAAGATTTTTCATCTGAACTCAGAATTTGATGTACTTATAGTCATTCTGAATGGTTCCTCAAGTATGTTTTCAATTATACATGTCTTATACCTTGATTGTACTTCTATTAGAAGTGCATTTATAATAACCCAAATTTTTCCTTGAAAATTTTAATTTCATTATTCATTCAATCTCCTTACAAAAGTTAGGGGTGTTACAATTACTTAGTGAAAGGACTAGAAATACTACTTAGTAAGTAAGAATCCCAATAGAGGGAATAGTAAGATATAGAAATCAATAAGAAAAACATTACAATAGATAAAGATCTAATGTATGATATTCAGGTCTAACCTGAAGTCCTGAGTAAACATACATCTGTAGAAATAAAGTACACCAATATTAGTATGTATATAACCATTATTAAGTGAAAGAATGTAGATTAATAGAAAGAAATGGTAAATTGGAAAAATATAATGGAAATAGGGTAGAAGGAAAAACTTCAACCTTTGTAGGAAAGGTGAAATAGAAATTTATGAGAAATAGGTGCTAAAGATGAAACCTTAGAATTATTATAAAATTTGAAATTAATAATAAATATATAAAGAAATATAAATGTAAGAGTTACAATTGCTACATATATAGTATTATGGAAATTAGTAAATGGATTTAAGGATCAAAATAGACATGATATTACTTGAAAGGAATTTAAGGAGATAAGTGAGAAATTTCAAAATTAGCAAATGAGAATAGTTTTAAATAAAGATGAATAAGCAGATAAGTAAGTATTTTCTCTCCAAAATTAGTAAAGGAAAGGGTTTAATAAAGAGATGAGAAAATTTTAGAACATGAAGAGATGATCTTTAAAATTAGAATAAAATGATAAGGAAGAAGAGAGTTAGATATGTTGTAATGGAAAAAATATAATCCCAAACTTATTAAGAAAGATAATTAAACCATGAAAATATATGGTTAACAAAGAAATTATAGCCCCTATATATGGCACAACAAATATGAAATCACTAAGTTAGAAATATATTAGTATGATAAATCAATTGTGAAAATTAGCACAAAAGCATTATCAAGAATTAGAGGGATATTAATATGGTAACTTTGGTGATATTGAAAATAATTTTAGGACTATAGGAAAGAGAAGTACAGTTGGCATGGATGGTGAAATGATCATGGAAAATAAAAGAGAAATATTGATATGATGATTTGGGAAAATATAGTTATTAATTATCATAAAGTGGAGTACACCTTATTGATCATGGAAAATAAAGAGCTATATAAAGAATAGAGACATTGATTTCACTTATATGATAAATTTGGTAATATTGAAATATTTAAGAAATATAGTAAGGAGAAATATATTTTTAAGGAATGGTGAAATAAACATGATGAATGAAGACCTATAAACAAGTATGGGCAGCTAAACTAAAGTTTAAAGTTTGGAAAAGTGATATGATTATGAATGAGGTATGAATCAAGAATTTGGAGAAATATGTGGTAAGAAAATTTAAGATATTCAATCTAACATAAGATTGAATGAAGAAATATCGATAGTAGTTGAGAAAATGACGTCAACTTATTTGAATGAGTTGAAAGAACAAATTTTAAGGATTAGGAGTGATTATAGAAATTTACATTAGGAAAGTAACAAATTTCCCAAAAAAAAGAAAAAGGAAGGATCAATATGAGGATGCATTGAACATAAATGATGTTATTGAGGAAACTAAGTACCCTTTTACTCTATAAGGATGAGCATTTCCAAATTTATTATCATCAATTGTGAATTGGAAATGAAACATCATAGTATGAAATCAAAACAAAATTTTGAATTATATGAGTTGGATAAATGATATTCATGAATTTGACGTGAATGAAATATATTAGAAGTGGTAATGATATATGGAATTGATTTAAGGAAAGCAAGAGCATTTATAGAATATATGCTAGACACTTACAAAACTTGTCAACTATCTAGTAAGTGTACATGTTGATTGAAGAAAGCAAAGTTTATGTCATATAAATTTTAAGGATGATATGGAATTTGACCCACCAAAGGTGGAATGTGATACTAAAATATGAAATGACATGACAATTAGAGAAATTTATCTCTTGCTGATTGTATAACATAAGGACATTCTTTTAGTGCAATCTTGCCATTGATTACATAAACCTTAAAGAGTTTATGGTAGATTATTGAGAATTGAAGAATATATGATAAATTATGGAGTTTTTAAAGGCTTGAGAGTGGTTGACTACAAAGTGAATATGGACTCTTTTAATAGGAATTATCAAGAATACTTCAAATAAAGGGTTAGTATGATATGAAAAAGTTATGAGGTATGCTTGAAAGAAGCATGAGGAAATGCATAATCTAGAAATTTTGAAACCAATGATATGTGTGCGTGTGTGTGTGTGTGTGTGTGTGTGTGTGTGTGAAAGGGAAAGAGATAAATATTATCATGGATTGTAAGAATTTTCAGAATATTGTTCTGAATACGAGAAAGAGATAAAAGAGGATAAGGAATATATATGAAGATTTAAATGACACTATCTGGAAGGAGAAATGTAGAAAGTTAAGTATTATGAATAAAATGGCACACAAAGAGTGTTATAGAAACAATAGATAGAATGAGAATGAGGCAAGAATCATTACAAGGAAACTATTATTCAATGACAGAATTTGAAAAGAAATTTTCAATAGGAAGAAAGAGTAAAGAGGTATGAATTTTTAGAACAAAAATGAAGTACTCACTTCTGAATAATGGAAGAACAAGGAAAGATATGATTACTTCCAAATATTGGAAGATTGTTACAAAGAACAATAGTTGAAATTATAGAATCCAATCAATATGTCATTTTGATAGTCTAAAGACTATACATATTAGAAAAGATAAGCCAAAACATGTATAAGTTGAAAAGGAATGACGATGAGCAATAGAAGTTAGAATGGAAAAAAATATATGAAGCAATGAAAGATTGGTGAAAATGAGGAGTAGAAATTTAGTATACCAATAAAGTGAAATAGAAGGTTTTGAAACAAAAAGATAACTCAGTTAAGAGTTATTTATCCTTTTGGAAAGTTTAGCAAGAATTAGCTTAAGTGAATAATGCATTAACAAGGTTAGTCATGTGTGAGCATTTTAATATGTCAATAGATGACCCAACCATGTGATTTATACCTTTGAGGAGAAGGTAGTATGTGAAATGAATGAAAGGAAATAGAGATTTCCTTAAGTGGCAATGCCACATGTGTAAAGCTATGAAAAACTCCTCAGTGAGTTGATATGCAAATTTTGAGGATGAAATTATTATAAGAGGGGAAGATTGTAACAACCCCAATTTTTATGAATACAAATGAAATATTAAAAATTAAAAGTTAAAATTTTAAAAGTGGAACTACAACTTTGAGTTCTAGGAAAATTTATTTTTATAAAAATAAAATTAATACTTAAACTTGGATATTTGTAATGTACTTGAAAAACCAATCAAAATGACTGTAAGTACATCAAATTTTAAGGCCACATGTGTAAAGCTATGAAAAACTCCTCAGTGAGTTGATATGCAAATTTTGAGGATGAAATTATTATAAGAGGGGAAGATTGTAACAACCCCAATTTTTATGAATACAAATGAAATATTAAAAATTAAAAGTTAAAATTTTAAAAGTGGAACTACAACTTTGAGTTTTAGGAAAATTTATTTTTATAAAAATAAAATTAATACTTAAACTTGGATATTTGTAATGTACTTGAAAAACCAATCAAAATGACTGTAAGTACATCAAATTTTGAGTCCGGATGAAAAATCCTTATTTTTCTCTACTTTTATGAATAAAAGGGAAAAATGATAATTTTACTCATAACCGAGGCCTAAGACATCAAAATTTGGAATGAAATTTGAGATATGATTCCAACGCCACTAAGTACACTCAATTTCGAGTTTGGAGAATAAAATGGATTTTTCTCGATAAAAGGGCAAAATGGTCTTTTCACACCTCCATGAGGCCCACAAATGGATCCAACGACAAGAAAGAGAAGGAGGTGGTAGTGGGATTCCAATGCCAATTTAATAATACAAAGAAATCAAACATGATAATTACATGTAATCATGGAAAATTCAAAAATCTCTATAAATAGCTCATAAAATTCCCAAAAATTTCCTAATGTTCTTTGTGAGGTCTCTTAGAATGCCCAAAATCCTAGCTCCAAACTCCCCCTCCATCTTCACCAATTCTCTTTTCTTTCTCTCCTTCTCCCTCTTTCTTTATGGGTGTGTCCCCAAACGCACCTAGGCCAACGACCCCTGTGTCTACATAGGGAGCGTCCAAGGATGCGTCGTCCCTGATGAACCAGGGTTTTCCCCCAAGAAATGCTAATTCAATTAGCCATTGCATTATAGGCAACAACTGCAAATCTCCACCGTTGGGTTTGTTTGGACTGAGAGGATCTATGAAAGCCATTTAGTTTCATGTTAATCCAAGGACTAGAGCATCAGCAAATCCCAAGCAAATGTCAACTCTAGTACTTGTCACCATCTCCGCCATATTCTTCAGCTAATTCCGACCAATCTAGCTAGTAATGGTAGATCTGGAAACATTAGATCTCTTCAGGCTGATGGGATCTTCAAAACACCCATAGTTTCCCTCCTCTGGCATCGACACTAGAGATTTTGGCACTTCCAAAGGCTAAGGTTTCTTTTTAGTTTTCTTCTCCTTCTCCTTCTCCTTCTTCTACTTTATTTCTTTTTCTTTGGTGATCTTCACTTCACTGGACAGGCACAAGTAGGTGCACCCTTACCCCTTTGTTCATTCCAGCATTTCTTAGGTGATTTTCGGCCATCCCTGATCTCCTCTTGCACTGATACATCGGAAATGATGGATCAGGCAACAGATGGTGGGATCTCCATCTTTGACAGCTTAGAAGTGAATTCTAAGCCATTGGATGGATTCCCAGGGCCCAAAAACCCTAGGAGATGAAATCCTGGACATAGATCTGAGCGAGATTGGATGATGGGCGATCCGATGGTCCAGATCTAGACCGTCTCGCCTATCACCGGTCACCTCTCCCCAGTGACGGGTAATCCCAGGTGACGCAACAAGGGCCACACTCTCATTTTTTCACATTTTGTGGAGTTGATCTCAATCGTCCAATTTTGAACTCAGAGCATATTTATTCAATTAAGCACTCAATTTAGCTCTAATTTTAGATTTGAAAATTTTTATAGATTCCTTGTCACTTGTATAAGTTATGGAACTCATAAGATTTATGTTTTTAATTCTATTTATTTATGATAAGTATTAAAATCTATGCCAACAGTATTGGATCATGATCAAGATTGCTTTAAAATGAAAACCTGAACTGATGGATGGATTCAAGAGGTCCAAAAACCTTCAAGACCATGATCATAGTAAAATTTATGGATCTCTAGATCAAGTAATTAAACAAAAATAGTAAGATCAAATATCAACCCTTAAAACAGGTTAAAATCTTAAAATCTAAATTCTGATCTCAATTTAACTCCAAATTGAGATCAAAAAGTTGGGTTGGATTCCTCTTAATGAGGTGAACCTACTAAACTTAAAAAAATTATTCTTTGATGCATGTAAAATTCTATTAATAAAGAAAAGTATTACTAATTTCTGCGATTAGTGAAATATGGAACGTTCAAACCCTATAATTTTGATCCACTAATGATCTTGTGATTTTGAAACATCGAATCAATGGTTAGAAGTGATTGATCTATGTTTAATTAAGAGATCTAGCCTTAAAAGTAGTAAAATCCATAAAAATGAATGGTGATCTCCATGATCAATTCAATCAAGGAGGATTGGATAGTATAGATGTATTTGGATTATGATATAAAGTTAATATCATGTGGATTGATGGACTTGATGATGATAAATTGGGATAGATTAAGATCAATGCCCTTAAATTGGATAGAAAGACTTATGATCTTCTTGATCGGTTGGATAAAGAAGGATCTAATCATTGGATGAGATGCATCAATGATCTAATGATAAAATCACATTAAGAAGATGTATTAGATTTAAAGGATAATGAAAGATCAAGATCTTAACCCTAAAAAGGATGAAAAATGAATAGAAATCAACTATGACCGTTGGATCATGATGAATAGTTATGGCATGTTAAAAATTCATTTGAATTATTGAATGTTGTTATAATTGTCTTTTATAGCTTAGTAGATTTAATTGTTGGATTTACTTGTTTATTTATTTATGCTTTAATGCTTATGTTATGTAAATTACATTAAAAATGTAATTAAATGAAAAATAAAGTTGAAGGACATTTACATGGAATGAATGACATGGACTTAATAATAGTAAGGGCTATAGTTAGTAGGACAATATAAGGATTATCAAATCCTTGGCCCAAACTAGGAGAATAATAAACCCCATGAATGACATTTTAAATGTTCATTGACTTAATTAAAATCAATTAGAAAGAGGACTTAGGGTTAAAATGCTCATAGGAACCTTACGAAAAGTTGAGCTAAGGTCACTCTAGTGAATGCTATACATGGTGGTTAAGGGGGTTTTCTAATAGAGCCTCGTTGTTCCCCTACCTTCCGTTAACGTTTGTGAGGTCTAAACACCTCCTCACATGAGGATTGAAGTAACCACTTTGTGTTCAACCAGTCAACTAGTAAGCCTTAGTCAATTGGAAATAAGAGGAGCAGTCTAGACATGGGATGATATAAGCTATCTTCAACCAATAAAACATTAATTGGTTGAATAATAATAATAAGAGCATAAAAGGATAGTAAAATATCTAATCTTAATAAAACTGGTAAGTAAGATAATCAAGATCCATAGGATCTTGAATGATCAAGAACAATAAGAATCATAACATTGTATTGAATTTAGTAAGTATGCTTATTAGTATGTATGTTGTAGATCAAATTTAGATCATTAGATTAGATAATCCAAACCCTGATCAAATATGATTCAAGGAAGAGAACTAGGATCATCCCCCTTAGGGATGATCAAATAATTGAACTTAGATCAAAGAAGAACTAGATTATAGAAGATCTAGGCCCTTAATCTTTATCAACAAGTATAGATTGTTGATCAAAGGATCTATGAAAGATCAAGATCAAAGAGGGATCCACAAAGACTTCAAGATAGAAAATACTTAGATCTAAAAGATTAGATAATCATTCTAACCTCCAGATCTATTTGATCAATAGGATAAAATACTATTTGAGGAAGATAAATTGTGTGGATGATAAGAACACAAGATAGATCTAGATCCTTTATATCAAAGGACAAGATTAGATAAGGAATGTAGATAGGAGATTATCCAAAATTATACAAATAATGACAGTATGTATGTATTTACAGATTACATATGTCAATCATGAAGGATCTGAAGGGATGGATCATTACATGAAGGTAGGTGGAACTTTAAGAATACAAGACCTATAATCTATGGAATTATTATTATACATAGACATTAGAATGCTTAAGAATGATAACATGCTTAGTTACATTTGAGTCATAATTCACACATATGATTAGAGATAACTATTGAAATTAGATGGAATACATAATAAATACCTGGATATCATTTATGATTACCCCAAAACTTAGATAAGAACATAATAATAGTGGATATCATTTGTTTCGAATGAGTATCCTTACACTTAATAACATTTGGTATATGAATACCAAATTAAAGGAAATGAGAATCATTTACAATAAATGATTAATCCCTAAACTTATAAGAATATGGATATCATTCATTGTATGTGAGGATCCCCAAATCTAGAAATAAAATTACATCCTTAGTATGAGGATATTGAATATGAGAAAGATGATATAAATAAATAGACGGTCTGAGATGTACAAGAAGTATTTTAGATACAAGCATGGAGGCTTGTGGTTTTGTTTTAAACAAGCATAAGCCTGAGTATGCTATGCTAGGGAAGTTATGAGGGTTTGGCCACCCCTTCCCAAAATTTGATGATATTATGATACCTTGCCCAAAGAGAAGCTAAAAGTTGGGTGGGGTAATTATGGGAAGGCCACAATGTGAAAGTCATGTCTCCCCATATGGGGAGTGACACAATATTTTCCACCTTGGTATCAGTGGTAAATAGGCAGTTATCTGAGTGAGCTAGTACAAATCAGACTGTAGCATGGTAGTCCTTGAGTATTTTGCATATGATGCATGTTATAGTGAGATGCCAATACTGTGCTAGTGAGGGAGCATTTTTCTAGCAAAAGTCTAGATGATTTATCTACTCAATATATCTAAGTATGGTTATTGATGTTTGAGATATTGTCTATTTTTCATGGTTTTTGGCCGTATATACATATATACAG
This sequence comes from Warburgia ugandensis, assembly GCA_035236585.1. Classification (NCBI taxonomy): domain Eukaryota; kingdom Viridiplantae; phylum Streptophyta; class Magnoliopsida; order Canellales; family Canellaceae; genus Warburgia; species Warburgia ugandensis. The sequence goes on along the minus strand of CP141131.1, from coordinate 48,150,437 downwards.
TGATGAGTGGTTTGAAATTAACATAATGGATGTTACATGATAAATTTTATGATAGAATGCTTATATATGGTATGGTTCATGAAAATTGAATGATGTTGCTCATATGGAATATGATGAACTTGAATACTGTACTTTTGAATTATATGATTCCATATGTTCTTAGATCCCCTACCAAGCATAGCTTGCTGAGATATTGTAAGTGTTTGAATGTTTACAATATCTCATATACAAAAAGGAAGGACTGAAGGGATACGACAAGGGAATACGAAGACCATACCGTTGATCAAGACTATGTACATTTGTGAAAGGATTGGATTGTATTTTGATTTGTGTATTTTTTATATAAGATGTAATAAAGGGGCTGTGTATGTGAACCACTGAATCGATCTTGTAATTTTAATAAAATGAGTTTCTTTGGAAACATATGTTGTACACAAAATTATGTATGCATATGTGAGTGAAATGTGACATTTGGGTTTTTGAAAAGAATGTCAAAGGAAAAAATTTCTGCTGCTTAAGTTTTCAAAATGTTTACAAAATTGGTCGACTACTATTTGAAAATAAATAACAAAAATGTATTTCAAAAACCCGAGTTGTCACAGGCTGTGAGTTGAGACTTAATACAATCTTAGAAAATGTTAAATATAAATTCTTTACATGTCAAAATATTTTAAATGTATTTTTGTTGGTAGAGACGACACTTGGGTTTTGTGAAAAAATTTTATATTGAAAAATGTCTTCCACTATTTGCACTTTGAGAATAAAAGAAATAGTGCTATAAAAACTCGAGGAATTACACTCCATGTTTAAGTCATGTAAAACCTATTGCTTTTCTTAAACCAACATGCTTAGCTTTTGAAAAACCTAGCACAATGAGTTCCAAGTCCCCCATTAGGAATGATTTTTCCTCCCTTTCTCTTTTCCTTTCCCTTTTCCTTTCCTTCTCTTTTCCTCACTCTCCATGTTTTCCTTCCTCTTGATGCTCTCCACTTGTCAAGGCCTTTTGGTGTGCAAATCAATCAACCTTTATATCTTTCGTGTCTCCCTTTCTTCCTCTTTTTCCTTAGCCTCTTTCTCTCCATGAATTTTTCTTCCTTTCCTATGTTTTTTTCTTCCTTTTCTATTCTTAACATATAATAGTCCCAATGTAGCTTCTAGGCTGGAAGTACATACTCAAGGACTCTTCTCCTATATGTTCCCTACTTATTCTAGGTGTTTTGCTCGTATTTGGTTTCCTCATCTCCCTAAGACTCCATTAATTGTCTAGGTTCATAGTATCTAGGCCAAAGGTCAGCACTTTGCATCAACATTTGATTAACATTAGGAATCCTACACCCCTTAGGAGTCTTCCACTATTTTTATAATGTGGACATGGGCTCTACTAATTGGAGAAAAACATCCCTATATGTCCTATGGTTCCCAATCCATGTGGGCTTTACAACTTGGGCCTCTCCTCAGCCCATAACGTCCATAGGCACTCCCTAGCTTTCTCCCATTAGAAGTTTACATGTCTGGCCTTGTTTGTAGGACTCCATTTCAACCCTTAAAACCTCCACTTCCTAATCCCATACAACTCCATTTTCCTAATCTATTAACAACATATTTCTCCTAGCTACTCTCCACATCAAATCCCTTTCTAATCTCTCCAAAACTCCATGTTTTCAGCCTTCCACAAACTCCAAAAAATTAGGCATATTTCTCTTCCTTGGTTGCCATGTTTTCCCAAGTCAAAACCTTCCTCGTTCTTTAGCCATTAAATTCTCATTCTTAATGGAGAGCTTCACATGATTCTCTTGTCCTTCATGCATGCAGTCAACATGTTTTAACATGGTAACTAGGTTGCATCTTATGTAGTTCCATAAGATCCAATCCTAGCCACTCATCTCACCATAGTGTCCAGCATCTCTCTCTCTCTCTCTCTCTCTCTCTCTCTCTCTCTCTCTCTCTCTCTCTCTCTCTCTCTCTCTCATTGGTTCCACATGCTCATAAGGTAATTCATCGCAACCATTCATACTCTAAGATGTCTTTGCACTCATCTAATTCATTCATTCCATCTATGGTTGAGATCATTCCAATCCCATCAAATCTATGCATCCATCTCTTTCTAAGTTTTTCTCAAAAAGAAAACTAAAAGCATTATAAATTGTTTTGAACTCTAAACCAAGATCCCTTGTACACTTAACATTATCCTCTTAGCAAACTCAATTCACTTATGATAACATGCCATATAATATCATTATGGAAATAAAAATTAAAGGTATTACATCTGATCTAGTAAAAAATGTCTATTTATATGGTTCAATGTATACAAAAGTTTGCTGACTAGGATGCTCAAATTTGGGAGACAATTAGGTCCTGCTCCACACATTTTTTATTATTTAAATAGTAAAGGGGGTCATTATTAATGTAAGACTCTATTATACTCATACTTTGATCTCAACCATTGAATTTTAGTGTGCTTGTAGTCATTGGTTACCTCTCTTCAAGCCTTATCCATTAGTAAAGTTCTCATTGTGGGATTAATTAGTTTCCAAAATTTCAGTTTTTGAGTTCTAAATTTTTTATTGATCGAAAAGTTGGTATAAAAAATGAGATGTATACCTACCATTTTCAAAGGTTCCAACCCTCCTATTGGAAAAGCAGCTTAATGAGCCTAGTGGTGACAAGAAAAGATCAAACTCATAGAATATTGAAAACAGTTTGAGAAGATATCTTTAAAGCTAGTTGTCCAAAATTCTATGTCCTGAGAAGAGTTCCAACATATTACTATCATCTCCTTTGACTAAAAAAAATGTCTCGATTGACTCAAAGCACCAAATCACTCAAGAACCTAAGGACTATTTGGTGGACATGATCATTGCCACTCACATTGAGTTGAGAAACCTAAGGAAGAAGTCAAGGAAATGTCCAACAAAATATTCCATATCACTATGGCCACTGATACCACATTCCATCATCAACTTGATAGTAAATTTTTCATGACAATTATCCACCTCGACTTCATCCAAAATAATAGAATGGTGTACAATGTTCAAGAATAAGTACACAAATTTTTGTCACTCTTCTAGTGTTGCTTCCCAAATTTTCAAAGACCACGTCTAGCCATTGAATATTGAAATGTAGCCTTCGACATTGTTAAATCTTTAAAGCTTCAAATGTAAACCCTTTTATAAATATCAGAAGACATTTGGTCATTAGACTGACAAGTGTTATATCTTTAGACATAGGCTTTAGGATCCTTACAAGCAGGGAAAATTCAAAGTGAATATAGAGGCAATCATGAAGAAATACTACTATATCCAGAGAACATATCCAAGAATGAAATCCTAGAAAAGATCCCTACGTTTTTTCCAACCCCTAAGTGAGTTAACCCTCAGTAATCATGGATGAGCCCTTGGAATAATTGGTCCAAGATTCCATTAGAGAGTTATTGTGACGACTCAGGTTTTTGAAACATGATTTGTAAAGTATTTTGAAAGGCAGGACCCTTAAGAGTGTAAAATTTTTTCGCAAAAGAAAGCAGCGGAAATTCTTTTCTTTAGAACTTGTTTTGAAAACCCAAGTCACCACTTCATACATAACATAAGTACAATTTGTGTACAAAATAAAATTCCATTGAAGGAATATACTTTTATTAAATCTCTAGGATCCATCTAGTGGTTCATAGTCTTTCCTAGGGCTTAGATTTGATCTGGGCCCAAGGAACGGACGGCTCAGATCGTTCGGGTGGAAAACCAAACTGGGCGGACGTATTTGGTTCATCGGGCGCGTCCACTGGGATGAATGGAGGAAGTGCCCTTGAGGTGCGTCCACAGACGCAGACGGGACGAACGGAACACTCGTTGTCTGCGTGCCCACAAACGGAGTTCTCGTCTGGCGTGTTCGCTTGTGGATTTGACGGACATGCTGTCTTGTCGCTTGGAATGACGCTCCACACACAGCGCACTCACCGTTTCCGACGGTGCGTCACGTGTGCGTTTTGGGCGCCATTAGATCCGGAGATCGGACAGTCCATTCTGGACTATCCAATCAATCCTCTCTTAATTGAAAGCCCAAAACATCTTTGATCTTTATGAAAATTCTACCCTAGGAGTTTTTGACCCTTTTGGATTGATTGGTGCAATCAAAATTTCATCTGAGCACTCTATCATCCAGAATTAAGGGTTCTGGTGTTTACTTTATTTTTACCTTTTTATTACCAAAATAAATTACAGTATACTAAAAATTACATAAAGCAGTATTAAACATATATGGAAAGTATTTCCACCTACCTGATTGGAGAAAAAACCTCGGTTATATGTATAATTTAAAAAAATACCTTGTTGATGAAGATATGGCCTAAGATCCACCTTTCTTGCAAATTTCCGTTGTTTGAACCGTTGGATCTTGAAATTTCTTTGGGGGTTTTGTAGAATAGATATGTTAGGAAGTTTTGGATGGTGAAATTGATCAAATTAGTTCTGGAACAGAGTGCCTAATTGATTTTAGGTCTCTTGTTCCAATCTAAAAAGAAAAACAAATTGAAAAGAGATCTATCTCTTAGAAATTTTAGGTTTTTGGGGAAGGATCTAGATCTAATTTTTCTTGTCTAGTGAAGAGAATTTCATGGAGATTTTATGAGAATTTTTGGAGAATTTTTGAGGTTATATTTATAGGAGTTTTGGGTCTTTTTTCATGATTATAATATTTTATTTTTTATTATTAAATGGCATGAAAGTCTTCCATGCTCCATTTTTTCTTCCCCATGCCCCATTTTTCTTCCCCAAGACCAACTGATGTTTGTTGACCCATGACTTCACGTGGGCTGCTGATAAGATTGGTTTTTGGGTCCCTTGTGGGCCCCACATGGTGTAAAAAGACTGTTTTGCCATTTATGGATAAAATTTTGGATTTTATACCCATGATCTCGGATTTGAGTGTACTTAGTGGCGTTGGATCCCTTTTTCTCAGTAAATTCTAAATTTTGATGTCTCATGTTTTGATTTTTGGGAGATTTTGATTTTTGGGTAAAATTACTATTTTACCCTTTTGTCCAAGAAATGAAGAAACCTAAGGATTTCTCATCTGAATTCAGAATTGGCCGTGCTTATAGTCATTTTGAAGGGTTTGCTAAGTTTAATTTCAATTGTACATGTATTATTATTTGATTATACTTTTATAAAAGGTATATGCTAAATAACCCTAATATTTTAGCCTGAAATATCTGAAACTCAAACTTTATTGATTTTCTCAATCAATTACAAAAATTGGGGTTATTACAGTTATAGAAAAAACCTTCATCTTTACCATCCTAGAAACTATTATACACATCTAATATGGCATTACCAATTCATGTGTATTGCTAATATCATAGAAAAAAGGCCATTATGTAAAGAAGTTCCATGGCATGATGATGTATGTGATTTCAACACAAAAGAATGAAGTAAAGAAAGTGTGCTTCCTACTATGCCAGTAGATGAACCATGGGCATACATTAAGAATCCACCTTTAGAAAACTTCATTAAGCCCTCCTCCTCATAGCTAAAAAATTGTGCAGATGTACTATCATAGCGGCCCTATACTACCCTCACAAAGTCTGAAGAAGTTGAATATCGAGATGAAACAAATATCAACATGTCATGCACATACCATAAGATTAATAGCCATGATGCCAAGCATTGTTGGAGCCTTAAGGCCCACATATGGCAAGTGTTGTCATAAGGTATTCCAAGGGAAAGAACCATTGCCTATTTTCCACTCTATAAGCCTCTCCGATATACATGCAAGCAGCCCATGAACTATGGAGCAAGTTGAAGACCTCATTCAAGCCTGCGTCAAAGGCTTGGTCCTAAATGAACAACCTTCTGAATCCTCAAATCTCATCACCACCAGTCTGCTTTGGAACTTGAGTACATAGCCTTGTCTATTTATGATTATGCCTTTTGGTACAAGGCAAAAGACAACCTAACCATAAAAACGCTAACTAGTCACCTTCTTTAAGATTGTATTGACGTCGAAGACCTTGTTTCCTCATTTCAATTTGCAAGGCTAATTTGTTATACCATAGCAAAACTATTCAAGTGTTTAATTTTGGCCAAAATATCCCTAATTTAGCATTAAATTAGATAATCTAACCTACAAAGTTGCAAAATTTAGCTTGATTTTGAATTTAGCTCCAATTGACCATACAAACCTTAATTTGTTAAAATCAATGGTCAAATGATCATTAGGAATTATTAGATGATTAATGTATGGTTCAGATAATTCTAATTTGGTATTTTATTTTACAGATTAACGAAAAAAGTAATAGATGGCTAAGGTAAAAAGATAACAGTGCAGATTATCCTAAAGAGCATTGGATGGGCCAGATCACTCACAAAGATGCATAGGATAGTTTGCTAGAAGATAATTGAGCTCAATTGGGAGTCATGGACAAAAGGAAATAATATGGAGAAGGCAAGTTGTAATTGTGGAGGAGTTTCCAAAGTGAAGAGGGGGAACCAAATTAGTAAGGAAAAAGTAATAAGAGGCAAAGGGCAATCGCAGCTCTCCACTCTCTTTCCCTAACTCTCCCATTCCCCTACTTCCTTTTATCTCTCTCCACTTGCTATTCTCTTCATTGGCTGGACGTAGGAAGGAGGCAGACCACCCCCTCTCCTCTCATCTTTCTCTTCTCTCTACCCTCTTCACTTTCTTTTTTTTTTTTTTCTCTTGCATGCACCCTCCTCTGGCTTTTCTCTACGACTTTGCCTCTCCCTCTCGTTCCCTCTTTTCCCAGCTCTCATCTACCTCTCTTTCCATCTCACGCACCTCCCCCAACTCTCTCATCTTTCTCTTCTTTATTCTCACTACCCCAATCCAATACTGGCATCCCAGTTCTCTCCTCTAGTTCTTTTCAATCCCCTCTACTCTTGCATAGCTTCCCACTCCGGCTAGTCTCCTCTACCCCGATTCCTAGAGCACCACGCTCCACATTGGAAGTCTTCTGCTCCATCACATAGACCGAGATGCCCCAAGTTTCCAATCCTTTCTAGCACCAACTTGACCACTTCTTCCCATCTGCCCACACCTCTTCACCAAAGACTCCTAACCAGCCAACAAGCCCCACCACTCCACTACACGGTAGCATCCAGCCCAGGCTGCTCATCCCCATCTCATCCTTCACCGCCTAACCCCCTCTTAGGTTCAGCCGGATCCCCCTCTACTCTGCTCCTTCTCCTTGGCCGACACTGCACCAATTCTCTATCTAGAACTAGTGATCTCTGATCACCAGTAATCCTCTCTCTTGGTCTCTCTCATCACCTACTAGCCTGGAGAAGGAAACCCAACACACGTTTTCCTTCTTTCCCGCATCCTCCCCCCTCCTTTCCACTCTTCTCCTCTCCCTTCTCACCCTCCATCTCTGGTGTCTTCTCCTTTGTTAGATTCCATTTGGTTTTTGTTAAAACCCAGTTTTTTTATCAAATTCCAGTTTTGCCCTTGGGGCTTTAATTAAAATCTCATTTCTATCCTTTTGCTTTATTTACATCTGTGTCTCTGCTTTATTTACATCTGTGTCCTATTTTATTCAAGTTTTATTTTATCTGTCTTCTACTTATCCAGGAACAATCCAATCCAGACCAGATCAATTAAGGCCTAACCCAATCAACGGGTTAGCCTTAATCAACTAAAAATCACCACTTTCTCATCAGTTTCTTATTTGATTTCAAATTAATTGTCCAGTTTCATTCTTAGGACATCCTTGGACTTAATTAAAATTTCTGATCTTTAATTTAAACTAGTAACTTGATCTAGATCGTCCAAATCCAAAATCACAATTTAGCCTAGATCTTTATGATTTTGAGGAATCTAACAAATCCAACTAGTAGATCTCTAATGAAGGACATTCTAAAGACATCTATGAAGGTTGATCAACTCTCAGAAGACCAAATTTGAAGATATTGATAGAGATTAAGCTAGAGAAGTAGTTTTATCTTGTTATTTAGTTTAATTTTCTTTATTCTGGAATTGGAAATTCTGTAATTTTTAGAAGTTGATTAGATTTGAACTCTGATTATAATTCCAATAATTCTAATAATTTTTAATAATTTATTTTTAATTTTAGATGATTAAATTTTATTGAAATTCCTACTTTTTAAGCTAAGTCCCTGTGGGATCGACCCGTACTTGCATAAGCTACACTATAATAGCCCGTGCACTTGCAAAAAATATCAACAAAAACCACCTCATTATATTAAGCTCTTTGCCACTGTAGTCAAGGCTTGCACTCATATCCTTGCCTCCCCATCAAAAGATATGAGCAAATTCCAATGCGTCTTTGACGTAGGCGGGCAGCGTCTTGGTGCCCAGGATGCCCTGCGCATCCTGGAAGAGTCAAAAGCCTGCCGCACGCTTGCGTGAGAGCGATGCTGGCCCCTAGGGGACGCGTTACTCATTCGCATCATGGGGTGCGTCCTGTGACAATGGGTTTTGGACGGGTTTCAGAGGAAACCCGTCTTCTTTGGTTTCCCCAGCATCTCCCTAGCCGAAAAACACCTAGATCCGGCGTGGATCTTGGCAGGGAAGACGCAAAACTAAATAGGAAGGGGTGGGGGGCTTACTTGGGTGGTCTGGGAGAGTGCCCATCGCCGATGGGTGCACCTATTCTTCACCCTGAAGCTCCTGCTCCCTGGAAATCGTGAAGAGGAAAAGCCCATCAATCTGGTGCGACCAGATGAAGAAAAGGGGAAAGAAGAGAGGGGAATGGGTAACTGGCAATGGCCGGCCTGACTCGGGCCTGGCTGTTGCCGAAAAACTCATGGAAACTGGGTTTGAGACGGGTTCTGGTTTTACCAGAAACCCTAGTCTCAAACTAGCCAAAAACCTTGTGTTTTGGGGAGGGGGAAGATGGGGTATTTATATCCTTGCTATGGCGGTGCTGCCAATGGGGTTTCTGGAGGGGTCTAGAGGTTGAAGATGACAAGGGGTGTCGTTATCAAAATGGCCCCTGCATTTTTCGTCTTTTTTTTTGTTTTAAACATTTTTTGTTTAAATTCCAGAAATACCCCTATCTTTAAATGGCTGTAACTTCTTCATACAAACTCTATTTGGGGTGATTTTTGAGGCGTTGGATTCCATTTTTTGAGTAGATTCTAATGGTACCAAGTTTCCTCACAAATTCCTTTATTTAATATTTTAAATAAAGTGAAACATTTAACTCTGTATATTTCCCATAAAATGTCCAATTTTTGTTTAAAAATAGCGTAAATTGCTCAGGCATTACAATCAAAGACCATCAAGAATCAAGAAAAATCTATTTCCACACCCCTCTTATTCAGGTATTGAGCAATAATCTGCCAACTCACCCTACACAAAACAAAGAAATCTTTGAAAATCCAAACGAAAAAAGAGAAAGACTTGATTTAAGGCAAAGATTCGTCACCACATCTATAGGTAACTCATCTATGATTTGCCTCCAACCCTTAAAAATCAATGGATGGCCTATGGGTAAAACAAATGTTGGCATGTATGATGCGAACAAAGGATCTCAACCTCTGTCTCATCCTCCACTTCTAGAATAAAAAGAACTTTTAGAATATTATTAAGGCATCCAAGATATCTAGGGCCCCAAGTATACAAAAATCGTAGAGAACACTAGCTCTATAGTAAGATAAACTACTCTGGATCATCTATAAAAAAACATATATTTTAGTATATGAATCCCAAAATTTCTGAAGTTTTCTAAGAGTGCATTAAGGATTCTCGATAGAAAATAACCTAGGCATGATTTCTACAAAATGTGTGCATGATTTCCAAAACCTTAAGACTGCCATGAAACCCTAGGAACATTATGGTTTATAGCATGGTAAGCTTTCCTAAGCATGAGTTCTAAAAGCAAGCCTTAGGTGCAACATGTTTTCTAGAAAATAAATCCCATAAATGATTTCTAAGCATGACATGATTTCTAGAAAATAAATAAGTTTTCCTAAGCATGATTTCTAACATCAAGATTCTCAATCAAATTCCGACTTTTAGGAAAGGAAGGGATGGAAAGATTGCTTACCTCTCTTATGTGGCCCTATTCAAGATATAACCCTAGTGGGTTGACAAAATATGGGTACCATAGTATCATTGGATGTCCAAAGGAGCCCTGATATAGCTCTACCACACTCACACCTTCCCCTCACTCTCTCTCCATGTGAGCCACTACTACTAAGTGAGCCCAAACTCCTGACCTAATCCAAATGGGCCTACATTAGGACCCTGGTCTGCCTGTTGACCCAACTCCATCTCCATGGCTTCAAGAAGGGCCACCTCTACTTTTGCCTCAATAGCCAAATCCACTACTCTTAAGCTCTTTTCCATCTCACCCACTCTTTAATGCCTTAGAAATCGCTCAAGTTGGAGGAGAAACGAGTGAAAACCTCTCAAAAAAATTTAAAAATGATTGAACATAGCTTTTATCTAATGTAAGAAAAGTGAAAAGTGATAACAAATGGAGAGGGAATCCCTATATATAAGTTTTCAAATGTAACCGCCTTTGTCATCATGATCATAAGGTCTAAACCAATTAGACTCTATGACCATAAAGTAAAAGAGACATGAGGCAAATCACTTTAAGTGACTCCTTCTGCCTCACATCATTAGAATTGTAGAGTCTCACACCCTTGGACTTTCCAATCGTAATATCAAGGGAATTTTTCAGTCATGAGTCATGAGTCCCAATGATAAGTCCCATCATTGATTTCATTCAAACATCCAAGTCAATCATCATTTTCAATCACAAACATCCAAATCCAATCATGAGTCATCAAATCTTGTCCATCTACCCAATTATTTTCATCAAATCTCATCTATCCTATAGCCAATTTTCATCAAATTATAGGATCTTATTGATTTCAATATTAATTTTTCATTGAATCATCTGATCTTATAGATTTGACCATCATTTTTCATCAAATCAGTAGATAACATTGATCTAGCCATTGATTTTTATCCAATAAACATATCTAGTTGATCCAACCACTAATTTTAATCAAGTCATCGAATCTCATAAATATGACCAGTAATATTGATTAAATTATCTAATCTCATTGACTAGTCACTTATTTTCATCAAATCATCACAATTCATCAGATCAACCACCAATTTTCATCAAATCATTATATCTTGTCCATCTAGCCACTTATTCTCACAAATCAATGGATCATGTCAATCAAAATAGTTGATTTCCATTAAAAAGTCCTTATACGTTGTTGGGTCTTGTCAATCTAACATCAATTCAAAGCATCAAAGGTAATCCTTTCTCAAATAAAAAATATAGGAGGCCATCTTTCTTCAAAATTCAAAGGATCAAAGGTAGTTTTTCATCAAAATTCCCTATGGATGGAAGGTGATCCTTCATCCAAACTCAAGGATTAGAAATGATGCTTCTTCAAAATGCATGCTTCCAACCCTTTTCTCAACATGTATCAAATCTAAGGTGAAGGAGTGAAGGTGATCCTTTCTCACATCCTAAAGATCATGGGTGATATTTCATCAAATTCAAAGGATCGAAGGTGATCCTTTCTCAAATCTGAAAGATTGTGGCTGAACTTTCTTCAAAACTCAAAGAACTAGAGGTAATCCTTCATCAAAATTTCCATAGATTATAGTTGATTCTAGGATCGTAGGTGATCCACTATAAAAAATCCACCAAGATTGGAGGTGATCCCTTCTCAAGATTCAATGGATCAAAGGTAGTCTTTCACCAAAATTCTTAGATAGTGGGTAATCCTTCAGGATCAAAGGTGATCTATCATTAAAATCTCCTAAGGATCGAAGGTGATTTTTTCTCAAAATCTAAAAGATCGGAGGAGATCTTTCATTGAAGGATTGAAGGTGATCCTTTCTCAGGTTCAAAAGATCAGAGACACTCTTTCTTAAAAATTCAAAGGATTGAAAGTGATCTTTTGCTTAAAATTCAAAAGATCAGAGGTAGTCACTCATCAAAAATCCTTGGATTGAAAATGATCCTTTCTCAAAATTCATCAGATCAAAGGTGATCTTTCATCAATTCCCCATGGATCATAGAAAATCCTAGGATCATAGGTGATCCTCCATCAAATGATTTATGATTCAAATACTTTTGCAAACTATAGACACCAAATTTTGGACCACTTTAATGTTTTTCAAGGGTCCACACCTTGTTTTCACACCATTAATGGACTCCACTTACTTTTTCAAAGGAACATCTTAAAAGATTACAAAATGGCCCAATAAACGCAAAAGCATTCATCAATATCGTAAAGTGAGGCTTCAAAAGATTGCCTATTGCCTTCAATATTGTAAAGTGAGACCTTACATATGTAAAGTATCATGTGGATCAATCTCAACCCTTCATTCTATGCTAATTTAGGTATGTCAATTACTTTCTTTTAGATGTTTCTATAAATTGGATACTTAGACTTGAAGATTGTAAACTCAAGATGCCAAAAATCTTATAATCATGTAGTGATAAGATTTTCCCTGGTGACTAAGGTCTCTAGCATGACTTTTCTAAAACTATTTCGAAAGGTGTTGCCCCTACTTTAAAATTTTGTTTTTGAAAACAAACAAATGAAAACATTTTCTATGAAAAGATTTTTTCAAAACTCCCAATAGTCTAATCTGTCAATCAAGCATATTTCAGAAGTTTTAAAAGTCAAATGCTGTAATTTTTTAATCATCCCAAATCATATTTACCATTCCCTAGAATATTGTCCAATCATAGCCCAGAGTCCAATATGCACAAACATATATGTATGATAAGTGTTTAATTTTGCATAAAAACTACCCAATTAGTTACCCATGTGTTACAACTTATAGGGGTAAATTTGGATTTTTAGACCAAAATTCGTAGCACAAGCATTTTTTAAAAACCCAAAAGTTTGACATTTTGTAGATCTAGAGGCTAATCCAAGGTAAGTATGTGATTAACCATATTTTTCTAAGATTTAATTAGGATTTTTCTAAGATGGTGATCTAATGACCGAGATTGATCAGGATGAAATTGAAGATCAAGATCAAAAGATTGAGTCAAAACCTCAAAATCATCACTTCAACATGAAACCAAAGGACAAGATCATCTTATGGACCACTAACAGATATGATTAAAGGAGTTAAAGATGGCCAAAGTAGGCCCATGAAGTAAGTCATGCATTACCATCTCCTTCACAAGGAAGCCACTTAAGCCACCTTAACCACATAAGCCATGAGAGAAGGTGGAAAGCTAAGGAATTCAAGCCAAACCATTCATGCCACTCAAAACAATAGATTGAGCCAAGTAATCAAGTCAAGAAAGCTTCCAAAACCACCCTTGAAGCCTAGCCAATGAAACCTTCAATGTTTGCCATCTTAGCCATCAAACTAAGATAAATGGAAGGCTAGGATTTGAGGCTATTCAAGAAGATTATCTATGAGATATTTTGAAGATAACTAACAGAAATCTTATTAAAATAAGATGGCATGTGGACCAATGGGATAAGAGCATTCCATTTTTAGTGTTTTTCTCACTTTTCGCTACTTTTTCCTCAATTTCCACCTCACGCTTAAGATGCACTACAAATTTCCATTGTAAAGTTGCATCATTCCAAAACTCTATCACATTCCACCTCTTAGGAAACTTCCTAACCAAACCAAAATTTTCCACCTCATACTCTCCATCACTTTCCCATCTCATTTACACCTACTTTCCTAAAGTATATGAGGTTCAAAATTTTTGCAAGGGGGGAGGCCCTTCTTAAAAAGGTGGCATCTCTTGCCCACTCTCGTTCCTTAAGATAGCCACCTTTCACCCACTTCCTCTTTTGAAAATCCTAGCCTTTCCCCTATCGTAGCCATTCAAATTGAGATATTTTAATCCCCACCACACCTTAGCATTAGGGTACCCAAGAAAAAATAGGAGAACAAGCATAAAAACCCAGTAAAAAATTAAGCAAAGGAGAACTTTTCACTTAGGGAAAAAGATATCACATCCCTTGGAAGGAGACACCCTCTTCCTATAGTCCATTCTCCTCTCTTTTGCTTTTATTTGGTGGACTCCTTGGGTTCTAACAATTCCTCCCAAAGTGTGTGCTTCTTCCTCAAGTGTTCAACCTAGGATTTTTGGGGTGTTTGATTCATCTTTGTAGGTTGGTTAGCTTCCTTATTCTCTTTGCTTGAATTTACTTCTTTTCATGCTAGTTTACATTGTTTTCCTTTATCTTCCCTTTCTTTTAAAACTAAGATTCACAACTTGTTTTCCCTTGAAGTGACATCCAAGGGAAGTCATCTTAAATCTAGTTTTGTCCTTTAATGTTCATTGCATCTTTGTTCTTTGTCAACCCTCTTGATTTTCAGCTTTGTTTGCTTGACTTTTCATTAGTTGTTGCCCTATTATTCCATAGGATTTTTCAACTTGATCTCAAGCATACTTATTCATCAGTGATTGTTGAAACAATTGAAGAAGGATTATCTTGTAATTAAGCATTGATTAAGATTATGTGAACATCAATGTAATAAAATTTAAATTTTAGATTTGGATTTAATGTATGGGGTATTCTCTTGATGAATTTTTTATATGTTTCAATGAAGTTGGTTGGAATTTTCAATTAATGTTTGTTTCCTATAGTTAATTGTATTTGTTATTAAATGTTTGATTGCATTAAAAGTGATTAATTCCATGTTTTATATGTTCTATTTATTGAATGATTCAATTACCATGCTACTGGAATTTCTTTTCATGAATGGTTTGTGTTAATTTCCATCTCCATACCATTCATGTTCACTTGATTTTTCAAGAGCCCAACTAGATTGTTAGAAACCTTATTTAATGTTAGAATAAGATTTAATTCTTACATTTCAAAATTAGTTAAGTCGACCCCTATACAATTAATCATGCATAACATTCCAAGTTACATGCATGATGCTTGGGTAGTTTTCCTTTCATTGTTTGTCAGTGGTAACATTTCCTTTATTTCTCTTGTTTAGTTGTAGCTAGACTCCATTAGTTTGCATATTAGTTAGTTTGGAAAGTAATTAATTACGTCACACTTGCGAAAGTAGTTGATTTGGTTGATTAGTTTTTTAGTTTTGCGTGATTAGGAAAGTAGTTTGTTAAAGCATGTTTTTCTTAAATTTGTTGTTAAATTCATGTTTAGGAAAGTTGCTAAATTGCATTCTAGAAGAGTTTCACTTTAGGAATGTTTTTAGTGAGGGAAGTTATTTTAATTTAAGAAAGTTTTAATTTTAAAAAGTGCATATTTTAGGAATGTTTTCAATTTTAGTGTTTCTAATTTTTGCTTGGTTTCCAATTTCATGTGTTAATTTCCAATTCTAGTTTAGGTTAAAAATATCTCTTGAATTTTGGTTAGGTTCGATAGTTTACAGTAGGGATCACTAGTATCACCTTAGTTCAACTCCTTATGGGATTGACCTCACAGTGTACTATATTGCAAATGACTCTAGCACGTATGAGTTTTATTTAAAACAACAACAAGTTGCAACAATTTGTATGGTATTGATACTTTAGGTTATTTTCCTCTAGTCTAGGTTTAGGGTACATTAGATTAGAGTTTTGTATTTGTTATTATTTTCCTCATATTGACCATATTTCTTTAATTTTTGTGTTAGGAAAATCAGTAAAGGAGTGGCAACAATCCATTGGGCCACAGCTTCATAATCTTACATTAGGTTTTATTGCTTTCCTAGATTATGATTTGAGTGAAACTTGTCGTGAGGACCATTTTAATTTGCAATTTCTTTATTATTTAATTTTAAATGGGTTGTAATAATATAGGGCAGTGTAGGGTATGGTGGCCCACACTTGATCATCATTGGACCCTCATTGTGAGCATTTCTCACACAAATTTTAATTTTTAGGATAATTTTCATTTAGTATAATTTGCATTTAGAGGGTAGAATAAAACATATATATTAGGACCATTTATTGACAATTTATGATCTTTACTTAGGGTTGTTGCATTAGTTGTGCACTTATTTAACAAAGGTTAGCCTGAGCTCAATTATAACAAAAGCATGAGCTGCATGGTTATAGTGCCCCATCTATTAAGACGCGTGACCTCTTTGTTAAGTAAAATATAGGTAGCCATTAGTTTGCTTTTATATTTCATTGCATATTTACAACTTTATGGTGGATGGAATTAATGTTAGTAAGGGCCCCACGTGTACCCTTATAAGATAAGGACTAGATTTCATCACCAACTCCCTGGCCGACCTAAGAATCAATCAATATCCTTTTATGCCACTATCTAAACCTTGAATTTAAATTTAAAATCAAGTAGAAAGAGACAGAGGGTATCGAGCTCATAGAACCCATTTAGAAGAACATGATCTATTGTCACTTCAGTGACTTCTAAGCACTGTGGTTATAGTGGGTGTCTCAAAATCCAAGTGATTTTTCCATGCCTTTTGTTGACGTTAGTTGAGGTCTAAATGCCTCCTACCACAAGGGTTATACTAACCACTTTTGAGAAGAACCTGAATGGTAAGTAGTAGTCAACCCTGGACAAAAGGAGGAACTGTTTAGATTTAGGTATAAGAAGCTACCACCAATGCACTAAGCAAGGATAATCAAGACATTGCTCGATTAGTGGATAGTGGGATTTGATTGCGCATCACATAGAGTTATAGTTAGAATTTAGATTTGGGCATTTAGTGTAGGATAGTTTATGCAAGCGCATCGATCTCACAACCTAGAGTTAACACCTTTCAACCCTGAGATTTAAGGCAACCAAGTTCCTATCCCCATGGCTGAACCTGTAATGCCCGAGCAATTTATGCTATTTTTGCATCCATTTAACAAAAATGAATTAGACATTCTATAGGAAATGAACCATGTTAAATGTTTTAATTTATTTAAAATATTAAATATATGAATTTGTAAGAAAACTTGGTACCATTAGATTCTACTCGAAGAATGGAATCCAACCCCTTAAAGAACGCTGAAAACAGAGTTCGTATGAAGAAGTTACGGCCATTTAAAGATTAGGGGCATTTCTGTAATTTAAATTAAAAACGAAAAAGACAGAAAACGCAGGGGGCCGTTTTGATAACGGCACCCCGTCTTTTTCTTCCTCTCGATTTCTCCAGAAACCTTAGTTTTCAGAGGTTTCCACCACCGCCAATGGCGGCACCGCCATAGTAAGGCTATAAAAAGCCCCTATTCCCTCCTCTTCGAATCACGATTTTTCCGGCCATTTGAGGCTGGGGTTTCCGGCAAAAATCAGAAACCCGTCTCCAACTTTCCTACAACTTCTGGCAATGGCCCAGGTCAGGCCGGCTGTCCTTCCCGCCCTTTTTCTTCCCCCTCCTTCACCTCATCGCACCGGGACGGTGGGTTTTCTCCCATCTCCAAGTTTTCTGGCAACCTGGGCTTTTAGACGAAAAAGAGGGAGCCGCACCACTAGAATGAGGGTGTCCCCGGCTACCCAGGTAAGCCCCTATTTCCCTCTCTCCATTTTTCTTTCCCCCAGGCCAGATCCATGGCGGATCTAGTCATTTTTCCAGCCTAAAAATGACAGATTCCTGATCGGTCCGATAACCCATCGAAGAAGACGACCGAGGGATGCCAGGTGTAATGCGCTCCCTGGGGAGGTCCTCTCCCGTGCATGCCACATGCGGGTGCAGTCCCAAGTTCGACGAGGACGCACGAGTGCCCCAGGAGTTGAGGTGCACCGCGCCTACGCCAAAGGCGCGTCCGCGCGATGCCATCCAGGACACGCGTCATAGCGCGTTGCTTCGGCATGCATGTGCGCGTGCCAACGCGGTCCCTGGCACGACCTTTAGGCATGCACGAGGTGCAGGCATGGGTCCTGGTTCGACCAGGGCACGCCCACATCTTGGAAAACCATGATGCGTGGGCCCTATGCGTAAGACGAATCTGGTTCGTCTGTGATCGTGCAATGCTAAAATTGCAATTTCAGGAGCTGTAGGACTTCGATTGTCGATCCAAAAGAACCATCACGTCTATATGAATGACACGAACCTAATGAGAGTATAAAATTAGGATCAGAGGAAAAATTATAGAGTCTAACCATTGAATAGTAGATCCATATCATAGGATCTAGCCTAACACTGTATTAGGCAAGGACCTGTGAACCCTAAAAGGCAGATCTAGCGATTGAATTTCTAAATAGATCAAAATTGATAAGGACCCCTTGTTATCCATATCTAGCATTTTATAAATGAGACCCAGGGTCGGGTTGAGTAATAAAGGACGCGACTCCAGGAGACTTCGAGGTAGGTGCTCTATCGCTACTAGACTTTTAAAAGAACCCATAATATTTTGAAGTAGGTGCTCTATTGCTACTAGACTTTTAAAAAGAGCCCATGATTTTTTTGAGAATGCATGTTTTAAGTATAAGTTATATGACTTGTTTAGCATGACTTAATGAATTCAGCATGCATATGATAAATACATTATGCATAGACATGTTTTGCAAACGATTGCATAAATTGCATGATTTGTGGTTATTGAGCTTTGAAAAATTGCATGTCCTTAAGGGTTACCAAAAGATGTTGGAGTACCCAAAAGACGCTGGGTAGGTGGTTGTGAGGGCCAGGCAGTTGTGAGGGACCCAAAGAGGACAGGTTTTGAAAAAGAGGTTTTTTCTTGATTGATCGTGTATGATTTGGGCTAGTAAGCTCATGGGCGCTATGCCGAGAGGTCTCGGGTGGCCTCCCAGCCTCTGCCACTATTAGGTGGAAAGGGTACCACGCAAAAAAAAGGCATGTCCCTATGTCCACTGCATGTGGTACAGGGGGCTACCATTGGTGTCACAGCACTGGGTCGAGGTGTCATATGCCTCATGGAGGCTATGACCGAGTGTCCCCAAGTACCCGGAGACCACACGGCGAGGAGGTCGTGGGCATAGTGGGCCCTATGTTTTTGAGGATTTACTTGCATTACATATGGCATGACATGAGGATGGTCGATGATACCATATATCAATGAGTTGGATTTAGTTGAGCATCTTATGCATATCATTATGTTTATGATATATATGATGCTTTCGACTTGGATTATGCAATTCTTTAAGTCGTCAGTATTCCAATTCGACAATGGTTTTTAATATCGATATTGAACATGAGTGTTCAAACATGCACATGTTTAAAGAGCATATGATTTTAAACATAGCATGCATTGTAAAACTAGTAGTGATAGACTCCTACTGAGTATAGTGTATACTCACCCAAATATATATCATTTTTCAGGACAGTTCCAGTCACACGTAGAAGACGCCTCAGGTACTGTTAGTGCTACGAGCAAGTAAATAAAAAAAGAGACAATTATACATGTAAGTAAACACTCTACCCTTTGGACATGTATTTGTATTTATTTACAGTTGGGCTGTGAGCTGTGACTGGATAGACTTGGGAAGACATTTATGATTTCTGAAATTTTCAAAAACTACTTTGGTTGTTGTGAAAACAAATGACACTCAGGGTTTTCAAAATGAGTTTAAATGAAAAGATTTTCTGCTACATTGCATGGCTTTTATAAAATGGTTTTCAAATAGGGATGCTTCCTGCCTTAGGAATTAGATATTGCATTTAAAAATGCATGGGAAAACCCGGGTCGTCACAGAACCACCAATAGAAGTTGAGCACAAGGCTATTAAATATTTCTATGTGTCACTACAACCCAACACTTCATCATGCATAGCTTTACCTCCAACAAATGTAGATCACTTTGTGTTAAAGCCAGGAGCCATACAATTGCTCCCCACTTTTATGGTTGAGACCTAGAAGATCCCTACCAAAACATCAAGGAGTTTTTTAATATTTGTGCCACAATTTTTCAAATGATTCTATTAGACTTAGATTATTCCCATTCTCAGTCAAGGATAAAGACAAATTATGGCTTAATTCCTTAGAGGTAGGTTCCATCAACACATGGGACCAATTGTGTACAAAGTTTTTGAACAAGTTCTTCCCCATTTGCAAGACAAATGCCCTTCATTGTGAAACTATCAATTTCTAATAAAGGGATGATGAACAATACTATGAATGTTGGGAACAACAAATGAACTACTACAAAAATGCTCACATCATGGATTCAAAAAATGGCAACAAGTTCAATACTTCTATGAGGCATTGATGCCTAGAAATAGACAAATGGTAGATGTAGTGAGTGGAGGGGCCCTCGTGCTAAAGGATGAGAGTGAGCCTTAGGATTTCTTTTAGACTTTGGTAGATAATTCACAGCGATGGGATTATTCAAATAGGAGAGAGAGAAATAACCAACCTACAAGGAGAGGGGGTCTCCATGAGATAGGAGTGCATACTAATCTATCCCATAAACTCGACTCTATACTAGCAAGAATGGACAAGTACAGTGGTAAAGCGGACAAGCTTGAAACTATTTTTCAATTCTTTATGGCTGTCACATCTCTTAGACCACCACAAGAGGTCTGTGCTATATGTTCTAGCCCAACCCACATCACCATGTCTTGTCTATCAAATAGAGTGTTGAATAAGTATCTTGTTGACCAAGTGAATGCATTAAATGCATATCGCCAACCTAACAATAGTCCATATTCTGAGACTTGCAACACTAGATGGGCTAGGCATCTCAACTTTTCCTGGTCAAAGAATAACTATTAAGGGGGACCATCTGTTACCCCCTGCCCAAAACTTTGCTCATAAAGCTACAATTCCCTGGCCGCCACCTACCTTTAAACAACCTCAACAACAAAAAGAAACTATCTTTCAAGGAAAACATTTAGACCGTTCTTGAAAAAAAATTAAAAGAAAATGACGACACTAAAAAGGCCTTACACTAGTTGCAAAATGATACTTGACATTCAGCAACTCTCAAGCCATAGCAGAGTTAGATATGTAGGTGAGTCAATTGTCACCTAAACTACAAAATAGAGGAGAGAGTTAGTTCTTTAGTAAACCCATCCCTAACCCAAAGGGCCAATTTGAGATAGGATTATGTTCTCAAAACTTTAACCCTCATGAGCATGCTAAGTTTGTAACCACCCTTAGGCGCGGTTGTTAGATCGATAACAAAGTAGGGCAGGTTAAGGAAATTATATAGGGCAAAGAGGCAACAAAAACACAGGAGAAAGAGAAAAGACAGAAACACTCTGTAGAACTTATAATGGAGGCAGCCAATGTCCTTAAAGCCTCTTTTCCTCAGT
This sequence comes from Warburgia ugandensis, assembly GCA_035236585.1. NCBI lineage: Eukaryota > Viridiplantae > Streptophyta > Magnoliopsida > Canellales > Canellaceae > Warburgia > Warburgia ugandensis. The sequence goes on along the minus strand of CP141131.1, from coordinate 48,129,312 downwards.
TACTGAACAATATTAGAAATAGAACAAACTTCAACAAGTTAATGGATGTAATTAAATATGTCCAAATCAATATTCCATTACTCAATGCAATTAAACACAACCCCACTTATGCCAAGTTCTTAAAAGAGCTCTGGAAGAAAATAAAAGCTAAATGTACAAAAGAAAGCTTTCCTCAACAAGAAGGAAAGCTCTTTGATTCAACACAAAATCTCAGTGAAGTTTAGAGACCCAAGTTGTCCTATCCTTTCCTATGTTATTGGAGATCATGTCATAGATAGGGTATTACTTGACCTAGAGGCGAGTATTAACTTGTTTCCATACTTTGTCAATGAACAACTAAGACTCAGTGAGTTAAAACTAACCACTACCATGCTGCAATTAATAAATAGAACTAGCAAGATACCCCATGGTTTGGTTGAAGATGTATTGATATAGGTGGACCAATTTTATTACCTAATTGATTTCCTTGTCCTTGACACCCAACCTGTATCTAATCCCAATAGATAGATTCCAGTTATCCTTGGACGTCCATTCCCGGTGACATCCAATGCCATTATTAACTGTAGGAATGGTGTAATGAAATTGTTGTTCGACAACATGAAAGTTAAGCTAAATGTCTTTTATGCCAATCAACAACATTTAGACCTCGATAATTCTTGCTATGTCAATTTGATCAAGAGTCTTATTAACAATATTAATCCACCATCATCCATCTTTGACCCACTAGAGGCTTTTCTCATGCACTTTAATGGAGAATTTGATCTAGATAAGTCTATTGAGGAGGTAAATAATCTTCTAGAGGTTGCTCCGATCATGGATACCTCAAAGTGAGGTCTTTATGTGGAACCATTCCCACATTCTAAATCTATCCCCATTCCCTCGATAGAGTTACCACCATCTTTGGACCTAAAACCCTTGCTTGACAACTTAAAATATTCATACCTAGGCTTAGATAAAACCTTACATGTGATAATAGCATCAGAATTAGATAATGAACATGAAGGTAAGCTTTTAGATGTCCTTAAGGAACATAAAAATTCTATAGGATGGACTATAGCAAACATAAAAAGGATTAGTCCAACCATTTGCATGCATAGGATACACCTAGAAGAAAATGAAAAACCTTATAGGGAAACTCAATGATGACTTAATCCCCACATGAAGGACATGATCAAAGATGAAGCCTAAAGCTTTTAGATGTTATCGTTATATATCCTATCTCTAACAATACTTGGCTCAGCACCGTTCAAGTTGTACCCAAGAAATCTAGGGTCACAATAGTAAAAAATGAGGAGAATGAGTTAGTACTTACCTACATGACCACTAGGTGGAGAGTTTGCATTGATTACCATAAATTAAATGCGGTCATGAGGAAAGATCATTTTCCTCTACCTTTTATCTACCAAATTCTAGAGAGGTTGGTCGGACATAGTTATTACTATTTTCTAGATGGATACTTTGGTTACAACTAGATTCCTATAGCACCAGAGGATCAAGAAAAGACCACCTTCACTTACCATTTTGGAACCTTTGCTTACCGACATATGCCTTTTGGGCATTGTAACACTCTTGTTACATTTCAAAGGTGTATGTTGAGCATTTTCTCTAATATGATAGAAAGGTTTCTTGAGGTGTTTATGGATGACTTCTCAATATTTGGGTCATCATTTGATGAGTGACTACACTACTTAAAGTTAGTTCTAGCAAGCTATTAGGAGAAAAGTCTTGTTTTAAATTCAAAAAAGTGTCATTTTATGGTGTAGAGGGGGATAGCTTTAGGCCACATAATATCACTCAATGGGATAGAAGTCAATACGGCAAAAGTGGATTTAATAGCCAACCTTCCTCTACCAAGGACGGCGAAAGAAATCCTCTCCTTGAAGACATGCTGGCTTTTACAGATACTTTATCAAGGATTTTAGCAAAATTGCCAAGCCCCTATGTAATTTACATACAAAGGAGGACATTTTTTTACTTTGATGATGATTGTAAGAAAGCATTTGAGCAACTCAAGGCCGAATTTACTTTTGCAACCATTATTTGACCACCAGACTAGAACATGCTATTTGAGATAATGTGTGATGCATCGAATTATGCAATTGAAGTTGTTTTGGGTAAATGCATCGATAAACTTTACCATGTTATATGTTACATTAGTAAAACACTAAATGATGCACAACTCAACTATTCAATCAGAGAAAAAGTTGTTAGTTGTAGTGTTTACATTGGATAAGTTTAGACATTACTTGTTAGGGTCTAAAGTTATAGTGTACTTGGATCACTCGACTGTAAAGTGCCTCCTTTCTAAAAGGGATGCAAAACCTAGGTTAATCCATTAGATACTACTGTTATAAGAGTTTGACTTAGAAATTTGTGACAAGAAAGGTTCCCAAAATGTTGTAGCAGATCACTTATCTAGATTAGTAACAAAGCATACTAGCGATCACATGCCTCTAACTGAATCATTTTTGGATGAACAGTCATTGCATATTTACCAATTGCCTTAGTATGATGATATTGTTAATTATCATATTACAGGACAAATGTTTAATCATTATACCAAATAAGATAAACGAGATTTTTGATAGGTTAAATATTTTACTTGGGACAACCTGTGCTTATTCAAGTATTGACCAGATCAAGTGATTAGGAGATGCATACTAGATAGTGAACACAATCAAATCATCTCCTTTTGTCATGATCTTACATGTGGGGGCCATTTTAGCTCGAGAAAGACAATTGTAAAAATTTTGCAGTGTGGTTTTTATTGGCTTACCATATTTAATGACACATATTCTTACTACATAGCAAGTGTGAGGTGTCAAAGATTAGGTAGTCTAGGAAGGAGACATATGATGCCCTTAAACCCAATCCTTGTAGTAGAACCATTCAATGTTTGAAGTATAGATTTTATGGGACCCTTACCTAATTCTTTTGGGAATCTTTACATCGTAGTGGGAGAGTGTCTAAGCGAGTGCAGGTTATACCTACAAAATAATTACAACAAAGTCGTGGTAAAATTCTTAAAAGAAAATATATTTTCAAGCTTTGGTACTCCATGATCCATAATAAGTGACGGGGGAAAACACTTTCGTAAAAAAGTGTTTGGGAATTTAGTGAAAATGAATGGTATCAACCATAGGATCGTTAAAACTCATACCACTATCAAACCAGTGGCCAAGTAGAGGTGGCCAATAAGGAGATAAAGTAGATTATAGAGAAGATAGTGAATCCAAGTAGGAAAGACTGGTCTATGAGACTTAATGATGTTTTGTGGGCTTATGGTACAGCATATAAAACCCCTCTAGGAATGTCACCTTACCTCCTACTCTATGGTAAGGCCCACCACTTACCAGTAGAGTTAGAGCCCAAAGTATGTTGGGCTATCAAAAGGCTAAATTCGACTTAGATTCTACTAGAAACCACTAGAAGCTCCAACTCAATGAGTTGGAAGAAGTAAGAAAAGACGCATACGACTTGGCCCGATTATACAAATACTAGATGAAGGTTACACATGAGCACCAAATCATAAGAAAATCCTTCACATGGGAACAAAAGTTCTTATTATGTAACTCTAGATTGCATCTCTTCCTAGAAAAACTCAAATCTAGATGGATCAAACCTCATATAGTATGTGCAGTCTATCCTCATGGGGCCATCGAGATTGAGAAGGATAGAGAAATTCAAAAAGTCAATGGTTAAAAGTTAAAACCTTTCCTATAGATGTCTAATCCTGAGATTGATGAGATACTATTAGGGGAACCTCATTATCATGACCCACCTTAGATTACCACTCTAGGAACCATTATAGAGTAACATCATTGCACAAATCATTATATCTGGCTAAAGATGTGAAACTTAGCACTCCTTGGGTTGCAACTCAGATGTTTCTAAATCTCTACTTTCTACTCTTTCCATTATCATATAAATTCCTCTTTTTTCAAACAATGGAGACAATTTTTCATTCAGGTTGGGGGGTGTAGATGCATATAGGGATTTTGAATTTTCTTGAGCTTTTCCAAAAAAAGGAAGAGCTCCCTTACTGTGATGAGAATTGGTTACTCAGAATTTAGTAATTCTACTATTTTCAAGCCTTAATAGGAGTGTATATGATTAGTTTTGCATATTATTCATGTGTTGAAGCATTTTATGAAAGTTAATTCTAGAAAACCATTTACACACAGTATATAATCAAGACTAATAAAGTGGTATGACTTAGGGACCCTAAGGAAAATCAAAGGAGACTTATCACCCAGTGAGTTTAGAGACTATCTTCTTTCAAGAGAGTTACAAGTAATTCCACAGTTTCTTTAGTGTACATAACTTAGTGTGATCTTGTTATCCTTGTTTTGGTTAGCTATCAAGAATAAATAGGTGTAATAGCTTTATATTCAAGAAAATTTATTGAATTTGATAGTTTGTTTAGCCTAGAGACATAAAACCTACCCAATATATAGACTACTAGTTAGCTCTTTCGAGCATATTATTAAGCCTTTCTCTCTTAACCTCACTCAACTTAACCTAGAAAACCCAGCAAAATAAATAACCATTACCCATTTTCAATATGAGTAGAATTAGTAGAAAAGTTCAAAAAAGGACAAAAAGTCAAATAAGTGAGAAAATTAGCAAGCTTTCTTCCAAAAAAGCCAAAAGAAAAAGAAAAGTGAAAAGAAAGAAGTATTAGAAAAAGAAGAAAAAATAGTGTTCCAATAGATATTCATTGAAGACCTTTACTCCGAACCATTGAAATCCTTATACCCTTCTTTTCAGAACCCCACCCAAGCCTACGTTTCTTCCTAGTTAAAGACCTGTGGATCTTCAGTGGAACATAGCCTTAAAGAGGAGATAAAAAGAAGGAATTAAGATAAAATGCCCCCAACTATTCTTGGTAATGGCACCCACTCTTAAGGATCACATTCTTTTGTCCCTTTAGCATTTCAAAATTTATAAACCATTAACATCGTTGAATTTGAACACATAATGAGATAAATATATTTAATCCTCATCTGGGAGCTTCATTTCTTAGACTATACCTATCAAGATTTAAGGTCAAGACATTTTTCGAATGGAATTTAAGCATATCCAGTTAGAAATCATGACTTATATGGCTGCATACACACGTGTACTATGAGAAATAACTATAATGAAATGTCTTTAATATGTGTATGATTTGTAAAATGGTCAATCTTCTCTATTAAGTCGTGAAAAACTAGTAGAGTGCTAATGCATAAGGATTCTTTGAGATGAAATAGGGGAATCAACCTTAGGGAATTTTATGGGTATATTGATTGCAAACCCTCACAAGGCCTAACTTGTCTACTAGAGGTAACCTAAGGGTTTAAGGACTTATTGCACGAGCTAAATGCAATCAAGAGTACCTATGAAAGTGACACTTTGTGTTAGTTTTTGTAAAATGATTTTTTACATGTTTTACTTGGGACTAGAAAATGCTGGTTCGGGGCTGTGATAAGTATTTAATTTTGCATAAAAACTACCCAAATACGTAGCCATGTGTTATAACTTATAGGGGTAAATTAGGGTTTTTAGATCAAATTTTGTAACACATGCATTTTTAACCTAAGAACCCAAAACTTTGATATTATGTAGGTCCAAAGGCTGATATAGGGCAAGTATGTGATTAATCATGTTTTCCTAATATTTAATTAGTATTTTTTACTTTTTGTATGAAGTAAGATGGTGATCCAACGACCAAGATTGATCGAGATGAAATTGAATATCAAAATCAAAAGAATGAGTCAAAACCTCAAAATCATCACTTTAACATAAAACCAAAGGCCAAGATCATCTTATGGACCAGTAATGGTTGCGATTAAAGGAGCTAAAGATAGCCAAACTGGTCCCATGAAGTAAGCCATGCATTCCCATCACCTTTGCATGGAAGTCAAGTAAGCCACCTTAGCCTTATAAGTCATGTGAGAAGGTGGCAAGCTAAGGAATTTAAGCCAAACTATTCAAGCCACTCAAGCCAATGGATTGAGCTAAGAAGTCAAGACAAGAAAGCTTCCAATGCCAAGCATAAAGCATATATAATGGGGACTTCAAAGTTAGCCATCAAGCTAAGCTAAATGCAAGGCTAGGATTGGAGGAGATTCTAGAAGATTATCCATTAGATATTTTAAAGAAAATTAAGGGAAATCTTATTAGAATAAGATGCATGTGGACCAATGGATAAGTGTATTCCATTTTAGTTTTTTTCTCACTTTTCTCTACTTTTTCCTCAATTTCCACCTCACCCTCAAGATGCACTACGAATTTCCCTTGTAGAGTTTCATCTTTCCAAAACTCTATCACATTCCACCTCTTAGCTAGGGAACTTCCCAACCAAGAAAAATTCTCCACCTCACACTCTCCATCTCTTTCCCATTTCATTCACACCCATTTTCCTAAAGTATAGGAGGCTCAATGATTTTGGAAGGGGGGAGATGCCCCTTCATAAAAAGGTGGCGTCTCCCACCTACTCCTCTTCCTTAAGACAACCACCTTCCACCCATTTCCTCCTTTGAAAATCCTAGCCTTTCCCCCATCTTAGCCATTCAAATTGAGATATGTTTAATCCCCACCACACCTTAGAATTAGGGTACCTAAGAAAAACTAGGAGAACAAGCATAAAAACCTAGCATAAATCCAACCAAAGGAGAACTTTTCATTTAGGGAAAAAGATATCTCCTCCCTTGGAAGGAGAAACCCTCTTCCTACAGCCCATTCTCCTCTCTTTTTCTTTTATTTGGTGGACTCCTTGGGTGCCAACAATTCCTTCCAAGCTGCGTGCTTCTTCCTCAAGTTTTCGACCTAGGCTTTTTGGGGTGTTTGATTCATCTTTGTAGGTTGGTTAGCTTCCTTGTTCTGTTTCTTGAATTTACTTCTTTTCATGCAAGTTTCCATTGATTTCCTTTATCTTTCATTGCTTTTAAAACTAAGATTCAAGGCTTGTTTACCCTTGATGTGACAACCAAGGGAAGTCATCTTTAATCTAGTTTTTTCCTTTACCTTCATTGCATCTTTGTTCTCTTTTAGCCCTCTTGATTTCCATGTTTACTTGCTTGGGTTTTCATTGATTGTTGCCTTATTATTCCAAAGGATTTTTCCTTGATTTCAAGCTTGCTAGTTCATGCGTGATTGTTGGAACAATTGAAGACGGATTGGGTTGTAATTAAGGATTGATTAAGATTAAGTTAACATCATTGTAATAGAATTTAAATTTCATATTTGGATTACATGTATGGGGTATTATGTTGATGAATTTTTTATACAATTTTATGAACTTAGTTGGAATTTTCAATTAATGTTTTTTTTAACCAATTAATTATCTTTGTTATTGAATGTTTGGTTACATTATATGTGAATAATTCCATGTTTTACAAGTTCTATTCATTCAATTGCCATGCCATTGGAATTTGTTTTTATGAATGGTTTATGTTTATTTCCAGCACCATACAACTCATGATCACTCAATTTTTCAAGAGCCCAACTAGATGGTTAGAAAACTTAGTTAATGTTAGAATAAGATTGCATGCTTAAGTCTCCAAAGTATTTGATTAAATCCGCTCCTATTTAATGAATCATGCACACAATTCCATGGTTACATGCATGATGCTTGGATTGTTTTCCTTTCATTGTTTGTTAGTGGTAATTTTTCCTTTATTTCTCAAGTTTAGTTGTAGTTTGATTCCATTAGTTTACAGCTTAGTTAGTTTGGAAAGTAATTAATTTTGTCACCCTTGCTAAAGTAGTTGATTTGGTTGATTAGTTTTCTTATTTTTGCATGATTAGGAAAGTAGTTTGTTAAAGCATATTTTCCTTAGATTAGTTGTTAATTTCATGTTTAGGAAAGTTGCTAAATTGCATTTTAGGAAAGTTTCACTTTAGGAATGTCTTAAGGTAGGAAAGTCATAAAATGGAAAGTTTTAATTTTAGAAAGTGCATATTTTAGGAAAGTTTTCAATTTTAGTATGTTTCTAATTTTTGCTTAGTTTTCAATTTCATGTGTTAATTTCCAATTCTAGTTTAGGTTAAAAATATCTCTTGAATTTTGGCTAGGTTAGATAGTTTAAAGTAGGGACCACTACTATCACATTAGTTCAACTCCTCTTGGGATCAACCTCATTAGCATACTATATTACAAATGATTTGTGTGCTTGTGGGTTTTATTTGAAACAACAACAATGTACATTCCCAAAAAATGGAAATCAAAATTCATGTGTGTATAGTCCATCAACAAACCCAAAAAACAAATAGGAATGCATTATGCAAAATGTACTTCAATTACACAGTCCTAATCTATCAGATGCCTTCACTTGATCTCCTTTCTATTTCTTTATTATGCTTATCCTGTGGTGTGGGTGGGGTGAGTATAGGGGTATACTCTGTAGGAAGAACATAGACTACAAAAACAAAATTTATGGCACACACTTATGCATCTAATGCATCTAATGCACATTGTTAGGTATCATTCTAAAGTTTTTTCAATAATAATACATGCTTATTTTAATGCGGCTTATGAATGCATCATCAACATACCATTTAAGCATCCAATTCGAGATCCAGTCCATCCATGTACAATGTAAGTGCAAAAAATCTCAATGATTCCATGTAGAGGATAATCTTTGCTACTTGAAAAATAGATTCTAAAGAATATGATGCATTTGAAGATTTAAAATCTCTTCAAAGTACAATAACACAATGTTAAAACGCATCATTAGTGGAGCTACCATTTTTCATAGTGCCTCGCGAGTGCTTCGATTCTCTTCATCCAGCATAACCAACCATGACATCGAATCATGAGCACTCATTGGTGACCATCACAAACGAAGGTATCACCATGCCACATTGGCAAGGTATTACACCTAAAGTGCAGTGCCTCCTCAAAAATCTTGATCTCAAAAATTCTGGACCATTGTGCTGCAACCACAACCATAGGTCAATTTGCACGATCAACTCCAAATACCAAAGTGGAATACTAGACACAATCGCAGCATGCGACCTTCCCATGATGACATACCTCAAGTTAGGCACCCTTTGGGAAAGGATACCAAATATCTCAAGTTTTGGAAGGTGGGTGGCAAACCTTACTACCCTCCTAGCATAGTGTCCACCAAGCAAAAGCCCCCATTAAAAATAAATGCATGGACACTCAAGTTACATCTTGACCAAAATTGCTCAAAATAAAACATCATAAAGACTTTGGTCAAGTTGTGCACGCAAAAGTTTTTCACAAGGAATCTCCACCCTACCACAACCTTACATCGGTCTAAAGATCACCATGACCCAATGGTCACTCCATGCCAATCAAAACATGAAATGTCGCATACCTCTATACCCTATACAACTTACTATTTTGCTCACTAGTTATGAACAAAACTAGAATGCAAATAAAAAATACTACTCACAAATCAAATGCAAAAACATAATATAGATCATGAATCAAAACTAAATCGCAAATCTTAAACAAACCAAATCATAAACATGAATAGCTTATCAGATTACAATCCAAAATACATATCGTGCATCTAATGAGATATGAAGATTCAAAATCATCAATTATAAGGCATAATATCATGCTAGAACAATATATAATAGGCCTATAAGTCAAGCTAAAATGGAACATGAGAGGCATACATTCATGCCAAAAATCAATCACCTTAGGCAATATGACAAAGCCAAAAATACTCACCATAAGGCAATGTAATCAAGCTAAAAGCCAATCATCATTGAGAATGCAATCAAACTAAAGATAGACAATCAAAAGGCTTATAATCAAGTTGAAGGCCAATCACCATAATCATATAATCTAGCTAAAAATCAATCATCACACGTCATAGGGGAATTTCAAATCCATTAAAAACTAGTAATCCAAGAACCACCTACTTACGATCAAATAGTTCAGATCTTTTGAAATTAGTTGATGAGTGAAAATTGAGATACTAAGACTTGAAGATCACTAATCTAAGCTCCTAACACCAATTGAGAACAAATCTGAGAAAAAGGACATCATATATCGTCAATAAAAATATTCCAACCATAATTCAATGCACAAAGAGTCAAGAATCCATTCTTTTGTAACTTTGACCATAGATTGATAATAGATCTAGGAGATGGAGTGAGGATAGGCATGTTCAACAATCGAAAATTGAGAGGGAGGTACACACACAAAGAGAGAGAGAGAGAGAGAGAGAGAGAGAGAGAGAGAGAGAGAGAGAGAGAGAGAGAGAGAGCCACAGATCTACGCTTTTGGATCATAGAAATACACTATTGGATCATACATATACACTTTTTATTGTAGGTCAACAAATGATAGGGGAAAAAATGGACATGAAACTTACGATCAACACTTTCAATTGTTGATCAATGAGTGTACAACTCAATTCTACTTTTTTAGCCAAGATCGGCAAGTAAAATAAAATGTAGTGTTTAGAAACATGACCTCAACAAATCAGTTAACTTTAGTGAAAAGATCAAAGAAGGGGAAAGATTGGGCTACAACTGTGTTTTTTGGCTGATAATTGGTGAAATGGATTTTGAAATTTATTAGCATTCTCCCAAAAAGGTACTATCGATAATCCCACTGGTATTGAAACCATAAAAAGAACACCTAATAACTTATTGTGTACTATATGGAGGATTTGAAATATAGGAAAGAAGTACCATTTGAGTAATATTTCCAAAGGGGTTGCAAAAGGATCTGTCAGTTCACCAACCATTGACAGTTCTAGAACTCTAAGGCATCCATTACATGCAATAGTACCTAGAATTATGATCACATCTCGGTCTCATAAGGGTGATATGGCAAAATTAGTAGATGCTACAGACTTGATTGGATTGAGCCTTGGTATGGAAACCTGCTAAGTGGAAACTTCCAAATTCATAGAAAATCTAGAATTAAAAATGGGTAATCCTGAGCCAAATGCTATTTTTAGAAAACGAGGTTCAAAAAGTGAGATTCAAACAATCGAATATAAATTAATGCATAGTCTATCAAAGACTACTTGAAAATAGTGTTTGATCATAAAGAGATCTTCTATAATTTCACACGTGAGGGGTTATTTCTTGGTTTTATCTAGTCATTACTAACTTCATTATTTTTAGATAATAGTAGATAGAAAGAACACTCGTAAGGAATCCTATTGCTAAGATATCTATGACAAGGGCCACAACTCAGTTAGTAAAGCACCTTGTTTACATGTGCTCCAATGCTTTTTCAAGGGAGTCCATCATGCAATCAACATAATTGGTCTTATTGATTGAGAAATGAATATCTCACTCCATGAATTCTATCATCTATGAAAAGATATAAACAAGAATAGGCAAAAATAATGATGCTAAAATAAGGAAAATAGCCAAAAATATAGAAATAATGAATCATAAATAGCCTTTATTGTCATTGGAGAAAGACTCTCCTGAGGCAAGGTAGTTGCTTAATTTATCTTGCTTACAATTAGTATATTAATAAGGGCATGCCTGGCAAGAGGACTAGAAATCTCAAATCTCTTCCAAGTGATTATCAAAACCCAAAACAAAAAACATCCACTTTGTCCAACACAATTTTTAAGAAAGGTCTCAAAGTTAGTATTGCTGGAGAAGACAATAAGAGAAAAATCCCATGCTGGAGAAGACAATGAGAGAAAAATCCCATGTTGGAGAGGAAAAAAGGTCATTGGATGTGGTTTGTTTACAGAATAGCCTACATTTTTTCTTTCTAGATCTCAATGAAACCAAACTGATTGTTGTTGGGAAAGAGGATCAGAGATGGGTCATCATTGATATGTCCTACAACACCATTTAATGGTAGATCTAGACCAAACCCAGTGGATGCAAGGTGGGTCTTCCATCGTCAGCAAAAACAAGTTTTTCTGAGATGTTTGATGGTGATAATAAGAGAGAGAGAGAGAGAGAGAGAGAGAGAGAGAGAGAGATTGGAGGAGGGCGTCATCATCAATTTTCTATTGATGCCGAAATCTGATTTGGAATAAAAATACAAGCAAGAGAGAAGGGGAAAGAAAGAAGTAATTGTAACGCCCTGGGTTCGTTCTACGTTGCATCCCTATTTGAAAACCATTTTATGAAAACCATGCAGGTCAGAACTATCTACCAATAAGTTCACTAACATCCTCATTCATCATTCTCATAATATGATCCATATATGAGTTTTTATATTTGCACCACACAACAATCCGTAATCCTTAAGTCATCTTAAACTAGATTTTGGATAAGGGTTGCACTATCTTCTGCCTAATTATTTGTTAAACCAAGCTGTGTTTCACCTATTTATTTAAGGTGAAATGCCCTGAGCATTAATATGGTAATCCTCAAATAGAAGTAGTCATCTCTACTACTCCTGTTTATGCTACTCCTGAATTCCCTCAATTATCTAAGACCATTGGACATGCTGGATTGGCTGTGAAAGGATAAAACCTGGGCTCTAATACCAACTGTGATGACTCGGGTTTTCTGATGCATTTTTAGATGCAATATCTAATTCCTAAGGCTGGATGCATCTCTATTTGAAAACCATTTTATAAAAACCATGCAATGCAGCAGAAAATCTTTTGTTTTAAACACATTTTGAAAACCCCGAGTGTCATTTGCTAACCAAAGTAGTTTTTGAAAAACTTTAGAAATCATAAGTGTTTTCCCCAGGTCTATCCAGTCACAGAACATAGTCCAACTGTAAATAAATACAAATACATGTCCAAAGGGTAGAGAGTTTACCTACATGTATAATTGTCTCCTATTTGATTCACTTGCTCGTAGCACTAATATCTCCTGAGACGTCTTCTATTTCTGAGTGGAACTATCGTGAAAAATGTTAAGGATAGGGTGAGTATATACTATACTCAGTAGGAGTCTATCACTACTAGGTTTGCAATGCATGCTATGTTTAAAATCATGTGCTCTTAAAAACATATGCTTGTTCGAACAATCATGTTCAATATCGATATTAAAAACCACTGTCAAACCGGAATACTGATGACTTAAAGAATAGCATAATCCAAGTCAAAAGTATCATATATCATAAACATAATGATATGCATCAGATGCTCAACTGAATCCAACTCATGAATATCTGGTATGGTATGGTTGACCAACCTCATATCATGCCATATGCAATGCAAATAAGTCCACGAAACCAAAGGGTCCAACTATGCCCACGACCTCGCTGCCGTGTGGTCCTTGGGTACCTGAGGACACTCGATCATAGCCTCAACGAGGCCTATGACACGTCGACCAAGTGTTGTGACATCAGTGGTAGCCCTATGTACCACATGCAGTCGACGTAGGGACGTTGCCCTTTTTGGGCGTGGTACCCATCCACCTAATAGTGGTAGAGGCTGGAGGCCAACCCAAACCTCTCGGCATAGCGCCCACGAGCTCATCAGCCCAAATCATATCAGATCAAACCAACGAAAACCTCTTGTTCAAAACCCGTCCTCTTTGGGTCCCTCACAACTGTCTGGCCCTCACAACTGCCTACCCAGCGTCTTTTGGGCACTCTAGCATCTTTTGGTAATGCTCAAGGACATGCAATCTTTTAAAAACTCAATGCTCACCAATTATGCAATATATGCATTTGTTTGCAAGACATATCTATGCATAATATATATGCAATCATTTGCAAAACATATCTATGCATAATGTATATGCAATTATTTACAAAACATATCTATGCATAAAGCGTTTATCATATGTATGCTGAATTAAGTCATGCTAAACAAGTTATATAATTTGTACTTAAAACTTGCATAAAACAATCATGGCTCCTTTTTAAAAAGTCTAGTAGCGATAGAGCACCTACCTCAAAATCTCCTGGAGTCGTGTCCTTTAGCACTCAACCCGTCCCTGGGTCTCATTTATAAACTCTTGGGTATGAATGGATACAAGGAGTCCTTATTAATTTCAATCCATTTAGTCATTAGATTACTAGCTCTGCCTATTGGGTCTAAGGTCCTTGCCTAATTCACTATCAGGCTAGCTCCTATAATATGGACCTACTTATTCAATAGTTAAATTTTATGAATGGTCCTATGATCCTAATTTTAAAGTCTCATTAGGTCAGCCTGTCCCGGTTCCCAGGACACCCGTGCATCCTGGTTGAACTGCGACCACCTCACGTGCGTGTGCGCCTAAAGGCTGTGCCAGAGACCGCGTTTTGCACACGCACGTGCATGCTCAAGTGACGCGCTATGACGTACATCATCACACAGACGCACCTTGTAGCATTGCGCGTCTCAGCTCCCAGGGCACCCCATGCATCCTGGTCAAGCTAGGACCCGTGCCCCATGTCACGCACGTACCCGAAGGCCGCACCTAGGACAGTGTTTGCACGTGCACAAGCATGCCTAAGCGACGCGCTATGATGTGCATCATCACATGGACGCACCTTGTAGCATGGCGCGTCTCAGCTCCCAGGGCACCCCGTGCACCCTGGTAGAGCCAGGACTCGTGCCCCATGTCGCGTGCGCACTTAAAGGATGCACCTGGGATAATGTACGCACTGTCATACACCTGGAACCCGTCCCAGGGACCCAGTCCCAGGTGCACGTGGTGCTTGGCGTCCTTGGGACGCCTGGCTCGTGTAGGTTCGGCCCAAGCCGTCTTAAGCGTTTTCCAGCCAAGAACCCGGTTGGAAAACGACCAGAAAGGACTAGGGAAAGTGGAAGGGAAGAGGAGAGGAGAAAAGGAAAATGGCTTACCTGGGTAGCCGGTGATGGTGCTCTTCCCGCCAAAAAACTCTATGTTAGCCAGAAATTGTGAAGAGGGAAATCCCATCATCGTGCAAGGCTAGAAAAGAGGAGGGGAAATGGGGAGACGGGAATGGGATGGCCGGCCTGTCTTAGGCCTGGCCGTTGCTGGAAAACTTAGGGGAGATGGTTTGAGACGGGTTTCCGATTTTTTCAAAAACCCCAAGTCTCAAACGGCTGGAAAAACGCCAAAAAATCACGTTTTTTGGAGAGGGCAAATGGGGTTTTTATAGACCGACTATGGCGGTGCCCCTCAATGGCGGTGCCGCCATTGGTAGCGGCAGATCCCTCTAGAAAAATTGGCATCGAGGGTTTCTGGGAGTGTCTAGAGGTTGAAGACGACAAGCGGTGCCGTTATCAAAACGGCCCCCTGCGTTTTTCGTCCTTTTTCGTTTTTTTTGTTTTTCTGTTTGATTTCTAGAAATACCCCTATCTTTAAATGACTGTAACTTCTTCATACGAACTCCGTTTTGGGTGATTTTTGAGGCGTTGGATTCCATTTTTTGAGTAGAATCTAATGGTACTAAGTTTCTTCACAAATTATTTTGTTTACTATTTTAAATAAAATCAAACATTCAACACAGTTTATTTCCTATAGAACATTTAATTTTTGTTAAAAATAGTGTAAATTGCTCGGGCATTACAGTTCGGAGACTGTTGATAAGGGTTTGGGGGACTTTCCATTCAACCACTCGTTTTACCCAACAGGGTAAGAACAAAACCGTACGGGCCTGGGACCAGAGCGGACAATATGGTTGAACGTGGAATGAACTCGGGGCATTATAGTGGTATCAGAGCAGGACCCCAACCAGGTATGGTGGCTAACCCCACGCAAGCACGCGTGGCCCCTAAGGAGGGGAGAGGTGAACCATAGCCAAAAGGTGTATTCACTAAGGGACGGGAGGGATTGAGAGTTTAGTCCCACATCGCTAGGGGAAGAGTTCATGGGCTGTTGATAAGGGTTCGGAGGACTTTCCATTCAACCACGCATTTTACCCTACAAGGTAAGAACAAAATCGTGCGGGCCTGGGCCCAAAGCGGACAATATGGTTGAGCATGGAACGAACCTGGGGCGTTACAGTGGTATCAGAGCAGGACCCCAACCCGGTGTGGTGGCTTACCCCATGCGAGGATGCGTGGCCCCTAAGGAGGGCAGAGGTGAACCATCGCCAAAAGGCGCATTCGCTTAGGGACGGGAGGGACTGAGAGTTTAGTCCCACATTACTAGGGGAAGAGTTTCTAGGCTGTTGATAAGGGTTCGGAGGACTTTCCAGTCGACCACACGTTTTACCCTATGGGGTAAGAACAAAATTGTGCGGGCCTAGGCCTAGAGAGGACAATATGGTTGAACGTGGAACGAACCCGAGGCGTTACAATAATCTTCTGATTTGTATAGTCGACTACCTCGTTCTCCTATATACCTCCCTTTAAAAAATATTAAAATAATGAGAGGTGTGCAATGAGTGTTCAATTTTGTATAGAAAGTTCTCTCATAGTTGCCCGTGTGTTATAAAATATAGTGTTAATTTTAGGTTTTTTTTGGAAATTTGTAAGGGATGCATTTTTTGACCTTTTGTAGGATTTAATAAGAGTTTTTTACTTTTTTAGGAATCAAGATGGTAATCCAATGGCTAGGAGTCATCGAGATGAGAATTGAAGTCATTCGTAAGGTTTCATTAATCTAACTAGGAAACCTATGGAAGCTAAGACCTAAATGTCATTGATCCAAGATGTGGTCAAGGATCAAGATCATTCTAGGGCAAGAAAAGGATGCAATTGAAAGAGCTAAAGGTGATTAAAATGGGCCCATGTACAAGCCATGCAATTTCCACCACCTTTTCATGGGACCCATGTAAGCCACCTTGTTATGCACAAGCAATGCTAAAAGGTGACAAGCTAAGAGAGTCAGGAAGCCAAGTAAACAAGCCAAGGGAATTAGCCACTTATGCCATCAGGTAGTTGAGCCATTAAGTGAGCCACTAAGCCAAATGAGTCATACACATGGAGTGCCATGATTTGAGGAAGAATTATAGGCAATTATCCATGCCAAAATGGGTATTTTCAAGAGATAATCAGTAAGAATTAGAGGGAGATTATCATAGCATGCGCATGTGGTCCAATAGGAGGAGAGTCCACTCCTTCTCTTTCCTTCCCATTCCTTCCCATTTTCTTCTCTTTCCCATCCTTCTCTCTCCATATCTCTCTCACTCCATATGATTTCCACATGAAAAAAAAAGAAGAAAAACTAGAGGAAGGAGTTCCACAACTAACAACTACAAAATAGGAGCTCCCTTCCACTCCTCCCTACTCTGAGGTGGAATTTCTGTCCATGCTACCTATACTCATATTTTTCAACTTTTGTCTCTCTCTCTCTATCTCTCTCCACCTCACCCTAAGGTATACCACAATTTCTACAAGTGCAAGATGTACCTTTCTAAAATGGTGGTGCCTCCCACCTTCCTAAACTCCCACCTAGCCAATCACCTAACATTTTATTCTCCTATCTCCCTCGTTATCTCTTTCTCTTCATTTACCTCTCTCTCCATCTCTTTCTTTCCTTATCGATGAAGCATTCCATGTGAACCATCTTTTGGGTAGGGTATTCCATGCTAATCTCCTAAAAAGGTGGCATCTTCCCCCTCTTAAGTGTCAAATGGTCACCTTAGGTTCTTTCCTTATCCTACCTTCTGTTTCTAAATATACCCATCATCTCCACCTTTCATTCAACATCCAAGGGATACCCATCACTTATCATAAGTACCTAATAGCATCACATGTCCAAAGCAAAAAAGGTTTAATGATTTTCTCCTTAGGTGTCCTTCTATTCGTACCTTTTAAAACTCACACCTTGACTAACTCCACCTATCTTCCTCCCTTTCCTACCCATTTCCATCTCTTTCCTTGTCTAACCATTCCATGTGAAACACCTTAAGAAAGGGAGTTCCATGCCTAACTTCTAGAAAATAGGTGCCTCCCCCCTTCCCCCTCACTTAAGGTCTTCCACATTTCCACCTCATTTACCTACATTTTTGCTCACTTTCTTATTCCCAATTTCCACTTTCTTATCCTAGCCATCCATATTTTTTCCTATTCTCATTCCCACCTTACCTTTACCTTTGGTAACCCTAGAAGGAGCCCAACATGTATATATAACCCCTAGGATTTTCACGTAAAAAACTTTTGGAGAAAGGGAGAATGACCCCTCCTAAGGGGGTGTCTCCACCCTTCCCTTCTTCCTAAGGTCCCCAATGACTGTCACTTGGAGCAGCCCCTCTTTTCCAGCCCTCCATGCCCTTCTTCTTTGGATCTTGCTTTTTGTCTTTTGGTTTTCTTCTAAGTCTAGGTTGGTTCCTTCATCTTCTATTAGTTGTTAATTTGGTTGAATGTTTTCCTTGCTGCTTTGATTCCCTATTATTTACTTGTTTGTTTTATTGTTATTTGCCTCTTATTTTACCCCTTAGATCCTTGAATCTAAGGCCTATAACTCTCTTGTAGTGACAGTGAAGAGAGTATAGTTCTTAGGTCAAGTTCCTTACCTTTGAATCTCCTTAGGTTCTTATCCATAGCTTGCTTTATTTCCCATACTTTCCGCTTGTTTTCGTTAGATTCTATTGTGTTACATGCATGCTTAAGATTTGAGCGTGGGAAGATTGAATATTATGGAACTTTTATTGCATCTTGGAGCATTGAGTGGTGTGTACACTGCTTGGAGTCGGCGCACCACACTTGTACTTAATTTTCAATCAATAAAAGTTGAAGTTATTTCATGCTTGAAGTTTATTATGCATAGCTATTTCATATGCTTTAAAATTAGTTTTTCATGGCTATTAACATGTATTTCCATTCTTTGATTCCATGTGCTTAGTTCGAGGTTTAGTTGTAGTTAGTTTTCATATAAAGTCCACTAAGGAAGCATGCACACAAACCCATGGTTCATGCGCATGATTTTGAGGTGTTGGTAATTTTCTTTAAGTCTAGTTTCATTCATGCTTCCATGTTGGATTAGTTTATATCTTAGTTCATGCATATTTTCATGTTCATCCATGTTTTACATAGTATGCTTTCCACTCAAAATTATTAGGACAATTCTAAGAGCCATGCACATGGTTTTAAATGATTATACCCTTAGATCACTTGTTTATTACATGTTCATTAATTGTTTAGAGGTTTATGCATTAGTTTAGGATAATTTATGCATTCCATGCTAATGTAATTCCATGCATTACATACTTATTTTGCATTTTAGTTTCTCCCATGCAAACCATTTTGTTCATGTTTCCTTAGTTTTGCATATGTGAGTTGTTTATTTTTTATGTTCCTTCATTCTTAATTAATTTTTTGGCATCTTTAGATTAGTTTAAGTTACTAATTTTAGTTTTTAGCAAGTTCTAAATTTAGAAAGTTTCTAATTTCATGCATTTGTCATTTCCATGTTAGTTTAAGGCTATAGTCTAGGTTAAAAACCACTTTCTTTAGCTAGGCTAGATAATTTAATTGAGGATCAATCTAATATGCTTTGATGAGATTCCTTGTGGATCGACCTCACTCACATGCATCTACTAGATTAGATTTGTGTGCTTGTGAATAATTTTAAAGCTGCAACAAGTTTTTGGCATCGTTGTCAAGGAATTGCAACAGATTTGTAGTGGGTCCTAATTTAGATTATTTACCTCTAGACTAGGTTGAGGTTGCATTAGACTAGGGTTTAGCATCATTTTTGCATTTATTGTTAATTCCTCACAAATTGACCATATTTTGTTTGATTTTGTACAAGGAAAATTGGCAAAGGAATAGCATCAATCTTGTGGGCCAAAGCATCATCACACTAGATTACCATTTTATTACTTTCATAGATTAGGATTTTAATTTTTGAGTGAACTTATAGTGAGGTCCCATTGTAATTTGCATTTTATTATTCAATTTTAAATAGGTAGCAATAATACAAAGAGAGTGTGAGGTATGGTGGCCCACACTTGATCTTCATCAAGAACCCTACTGTAAGTATCCCTCACTTTCTTTTTATTTCCTAGTTGCATTTAGTGTTATATTTTATTATGGGTGGTATGATAATTCATATAGATTAGGGAATTTATTTTACTTGTTGCATCTTTATTTAGGGTTGTTGCATTAGTTTCGCACCTATTTATAAAAGGTTAGTCTAAGCTCAGCTATAACCAATGTATAGGATGTATGGTTATAGTGTCTTGTCTTTTAAGGTGCTTGACCCTTTGTTAAATACCATATAGGTAGGCATTAGTTTGCTTTCTTTGTTTTACATTGCATGTTTAAAAGCTTTATGGTGGAATGGATCATAATGATAGTATGGGCCCCATAGGAACCCTCATAAGATAAGGACTAGATTTCATCATCAGATCCTTGGCTCACCAAGGTAAAGCAATCAAATTCCTTGTATGTTAGCAATCCCAACCCTTGAACATTAATTTAAAATCAAGTAGAAAGAGATTTAGGGTTTTCAAGCTCATACGAACCTTTTTGAAGGGTTAGATCTATTGTCACTCTAGTGGCTTCTAAGCATCACGATTATAATGGGTATGCAAAATCCCAGTGCTTTTTCACCCTTTCTTGTTGATGTTGGTTGAGGTCTAAATGGCTCCGAATATGAGAATTGTATTAACCACTTTAGAGCAGAAAGTAACTAGTAAGCAAAAGAGCCTAAATAAGAGGAGGAGCTATCAAGGTTTAGGTCTAAATGCTACCACCCTACTCATTATCAAAGATCATCAAATGAGCATGTTAGCAAGCTATTAGGATTGATTATGCAAAATTTAGAGTTAGGAGTCACATTTAGGTTGCATAACATAGTTAGGTTTCCTTAGTCACACACACACACACACACACACACACACACACACACTCGTTGTATACAATGATTTGTTTCATTGTATATAAAGTTGAGTAAAATGGCCTATCAAGAAAGGGGTGGTCTAAAACCATTGTGCTACTATTTCATTTATAAGTCATTACCTTATGAGAATATGTATAAGACAGAGACAAGATTTTCTCCTCATTTGTCCAAGAAAGTTGACGCTATGATGGAATGATGAATAGTACACTGGATAGGTTAAGTGCTTCGGAGCAAAATATTGAGGCATATCAACAACCTCAGTATGGTAATTACTATACTGAGTCATACCAAAAACCTTAGTACAATAATGATTATGCCTATTCTAAACCTCCAGTCCCCCTATTTAATGGCCATTGAGCTCCAATTATAATGAATATTATCAAGAGCTAGTGGATGCACCTATTGCATTCCTACAACCTAACAATAACAATTATCCTGAGACTAACTACCGAAACTATAGTGGATGGGCTAGGCATTATGCACAACCATGATCTCTCAATTACCAATATTAGGAAGAAACATCATGGTCTCACCTTGATCGACCCTATCCAAACTATCTAGAATATCAGGGACAAGGATCATAGGTTTAACCTACTTAGCCCATTTTTAGTACGCAAATGAACAACAATACCAGCCTTATGAATCATTTCCTCTACAACAAGGGGAACAATCATTAGAAGAGATTCAAAAGCTAAAAAGTATACAACAACTTAGTGAAATAATGGATCAAAATCTTGGTGAAATTATAAAAAGTTCTAAGGAAATGAAATGAATGAGGGAGGAGAGTAAACAAACACTTGAAAGACTTTCTAGGTGGGAATTACCATCTATTCCCACTGAACTTCAAAGTTTTTCACCATTCTTGACCATTGATACTGATAATAGGATGAAAATTGCTTATGGTCATTCTGATCCATAATGTCCACAACCATTTGTGCACACCTCTAACTTCTATCCACTTGATTCATGTCTTGCTCCTTATTACAATTATGACAAAGAGACGTCCATTGATGAAGAGAATGAATCTTTAAAAAACTTCAACTTGGATCCACTCAATTCATGTCATGCTTACTTTTATGAATTTGATGAAGATACATTCATTGAGGAGGCAAAGAACTTGGCAGAGACTGAGCCTTTAGTAGACACTCCTCAATGGCAAGGCTGAGTAGAAACCCCTACATATCTTAAAATTCAAATTGAGCCTAGCAATGTAGTAGATGTACCCAATTGGACCATACAAACTTTATTTGATCAAACTCTAGATAGCAATATAGGTCCACCTAAAACCTTACATGTGTCTAAAGAACAGGAAGAAAAGGATCTCATTGATGTACTAACCCTACATCACACTACTCTATGATACTCATTACAAGACACCAAGGGCTTAAGCCCCACCGTACCTCCATTAGATAAAGAACAACCTTTTAGGGTAGTGCAAAGTCAAAATTTACCACAGTTTCAAAAAAAAATGCAAGGTAGGAGGAGAAACATATAATAATTGTTACAAGCCCCATTATTCCTCAAATTGTTAAAAAGGGGACCATTCAGTTCAATATGGTCTAACAAATTTCACGAGCATTTGTTATACTCTCATGTTCTCACTGCCTTGAATTTTGAGGTAGAGGAAAGATATTGATTACCATGAAATTTCAAAAATGGGGGATCATCAATTTCAATGTGGTCCCCACCAAATCAAAAATTAAGATGGTCTACTATGTCTTAATTATATCACTACCAAAAATTCCAAGGTGGAGAATGTATATAGATTACCACAAGATTCTAAAGTGGCATAAAAAATGTCCTATTTCATTGTTACATGCAGGATAGTTAGAATAAGATATGTCTGCATAAAGATATTAAATATTGTGCTCACTAAGAGACAGCCCAAGGTTTTTAGATTCTCAATGTTTTGCATTACCCATTCATCATTTAGATACCCTATATTTCAAAACACTGAGGACAATGTTTAGTCCAAGTTGGGAGTGTAGATATGTATGAGATTTCTGAGTTATTCTTGATTTTTTTTTTAAAATTATGACAAGTTCCTTTTTAAAGATGAGATTTCAAAATATTTCTGAATATTCACCTATCTTTTGAACTTTAGCTTATTAATAGAGTTGCATACAAGTAGTTCACTATTTTATTATCTTTTGAATGTGTTTCATGAAAAATTAAACTCGGAATATTAATTGTACAAAATACCTACATATATAGTTTAAGACGAAGAGAAAATATAACTTGGAAATCCTAAAGATGATCTATGGAGACTTATAACTCAAGTGAGTTTTGTGCCTTTCTTCCTTTTCTAATGGTTATACATAAATTTAAAATTTTCTTCAAGGAACATTAATCTTTAGTTTGTCTCATTATTCTTCATCTTGTTGAACTGTTGAGAAATCATATAAGACTATACCATATATCTCTTAAGTTTGTGGTCATTTTTAAGTAATATGAACCCGAGGAAATGATAGGGGCCATCCTTGTTTAACCTAGGGCCTTTAGTCTTCCCAAATTTATTTTTTCATAGTTAACCCATTGAGCTTTTAAAATATCAACCTTTTCTTTGTTAGCCAAACAACTTTTACTTATATTGAACCCTATAATCCTATAATATATATATATATATATATTACCCATTTGTTTTGGAAATATGTAGAGAAGATTGAAGAACATGAACAATACAATTCAAGGGATGAAGATCAAAAATGTTAAAATGAAGTAAAAGTTCAAAAAGCATATATATAAAGTCTAGTGAAAACAAAAAGAAAAAGATATCCAATGAAAGAGAAGAATGTTCACTCATGTGAGGAAAAGTGGAAAAGTTATGAATACACTAATGGATGAGATATCTTTTTCCTAAGTGAGAAGTCTTCCTTTTGCTTGGGTTTGTGCTTGTTTTATAATTATTTTCCTATTTTTCTAGGGTACCATAATACTAAGGTGTGGTGGGGATGAAAATACCTCAATTTGGATGGCAAGGATAGTGGTTAACTTAGGGTTTGAAAAGAGTAGGCAAGGGTAAGAGGTGGCCTCCCTTTATGAGGTGGAGTGGGTGGGACATGTGACCTTTTTAAGAAGGGGAATCTCCCCCATCAAAAATCGTTGGAAGCCCCTACAAAAATTAAAAGTGGGTAAGGCAATGACATTGGAAAAGGGATGGAGGGGGTGAGGTGGAAAATTATGGTTGGTTGTTTAGTTTTACAATAGGCGGAGACTGGTTGGGCGGTTAGAATGGAGTCTTCACAAAGTGATAGAGTTTTAAAAAGATGCAACTCTAGAATAGAATTGGAAAATCGTAATGCATCTTAGGATTGAGTTGGAATATGAGGAAAAACTGAAGAAAAGTGTTGAAAGCACCAAAAATAGAAGGTTCAAATCCTATTGGTTCACATGCCATCTTATCCTAATATGATTTCCCTTGATTACCTTCAAAATATCCCTTAAATGTCATGGATAATCCTCTTGAATTTCATCCAATCCTAACCTTCCATTTAGCTTGGCTTGATGGCTTAGATGGCTAATTTGGAGGCTTCATTATCTTGTCTTCATGGCTGGCTTTAGAAGCTTCCATGCCTTGCCTTGGTGGTTGGCTTGACTACCTTAGCATGCCACCTTCTCTGATGGCTTATATGGCTAAGGTGAGTTAAGTGGCTTCCATAAAAGGTTGGTGGAAGTGCATGGCTTACTTCATGGACCCACTTTGGCCACCTTTAGCTCCTTTGATTTTTTCCATTGCTAGTCCTAAAGATGGTCTTCATCCTTAATCTTATGCTAGATTGATGATTCTTAGGATTTGACTCAATCTTTTGATCTTGATCTTCAATACTCATCTCAATCGATCTCGACCATTAGATCTTCAATGTTCATCTCAACCCGCAAAAAACTCTACAAAGCATAATATGGGTTGCTGGTATTCATTACACTTCCTACAAAAGAGTAAAACAAACTAATTCCATCCTAGAAAAATATGATTAAATCACATACTTACCTTGGATTAGCTTCTAGACCTACAAAATATCAAACTTTTGCTTTATTAGGTCAAAAATGCATGTGTTATGAATTTTTGTCTAAAACCCATAATTTATCCCTATAAGTTATAACACACGGGTAACTAATTGGGTGGTTTTTATGCAAAATTAAACACTTATCACATGAGTCAAATATCATTCTTTATAAGTTATCATTCTTTTGTATGAAATATGTCAGACTTTTCAATACTAAAATTGATGCTTTTAAAGTCAAAATAAATAAATTGGATTTTTTACCACCGACTATGTAAGATATTTCCAAGTTGTTAACATTAAAAAAACTTCAAAAACAACACTTAAGAAGTTGGTTTGCAAAGGAAAGACTTCTTTCGTCTGGTGCAAAAAACTTTTTTTTCGCAAGAATCTTTTTCAAAATTGTTTTCTGAAAAATGACTTCAAAAGTAAGGACTTTTGAAGTCATTTTCTAGAAATAACTTTAAAAACCTAGACTTTATAGTACTTTTTTAGAAAACAGCTTTAAAATTGTAGACTTTTAAAATCATTTTTCAGAAACCACTTCTAAGGTCCATGTTTTTAAAGTTGTTTCCCAAAAATGACTTCAAAATCCCTTAATTTACATTAGCAGGTATAATATATTTTCGTGGGAAACAATTTTTAAAGTCATTTTGCTTCAATGACTTTAAAAGTGTGTGCTACTAAAGTTGTTTTCTAAAATCGACTTTAAAAGTATTACTCTATTATAAGAATTTTGACATCATCTTTTAGTTTTTTGGTTCTGAATGTCTTCATTTATACACAAATTGAAGCTCATATAAGTGATTTTCATTGTGGCTATCTTCAACCAAATCAACTGTAAATTAGAATTACATATAGATATATCCCTAATTGATATCAATTTGAGTGTTGGGTAATATCTCCTTGTTTTTCTCATGTGTGTGTGTGTGTGTATATATATATATGCATATTTAATATATTTTACATGCATGGTTATGGTTAGAAACATTCCTTTTTAAATTTAAATTTCTTTTTGAATGTATCTATCATGTTTTGCATCTTTCTTCACTGTTAAATGGAAATTTCCACATGTGTGTTGCATGTAATTTAGTTTTTTCAAATACTTATAATTCCTATATTCCTATTGCTTGGTGAAATGCTAACCAAGCTTTTCATGTCTAATAAATCTTCACATGCATATTAGCTTCAATTTATTGAAAAAATGGACAAATATGTTTGGATGACTACAACAAGAACATTAAGAGAACATGAGGAGGGAATGAAAAAGTTCATAGAGTTTTTACTTAGGGAGGGTGGTGATTGTAATTGCATGTTGAAACTTGAAAAGAGTAAGGGCATGGATGTTGAGAGAACACTTTTTCTTCAATGGAATCAATCAAAGCTATCACCCATAGATTTGGCATGGAGAAGAACTTCCACATGGGTGGTTCTCAATAAAGGAGGGAAGATTTAAAGACACTGTAGGAAGTGTTGTATACAGTGCCGCTGCATCGATGTTTCGAGATACATACAATGATTTCTAGGAAAACCCTGAACTATTTCAAACTACATTAGAAGGTGGTGTACCTTGAGTGTAAAGATTATACCAAGTTGTTTGCAATGGTCGAACTTTACAATGTGAAATTAAGATTTAATTTTTCAGATCAAGGTTTTATAGAAGTTTTGAATGTAGTGGGTAAGATGCTATAGACGGATAATAAATTGCTGAGGTCTACATGGGAGGCAAAGAAAATCATAGTTGCATTAGGGTTAAAGTATGAGATGAAATAAGTATGCCCCTATGACTATATCTTGTACAGTAATGTTCAAGAGGATAAAACTACATGACTAACTTGTGGGCAATCAAGATGGAAGTTAAAGACGAATTCAATTAAGACAATAACAGACATTCCTACTGTCATGACCCAGGTTTTTGTAACACATTTTGTAATACATTTTTCAAAGACAGGACCCTTAGTGGTAAAAATAATTCACAAAACATAGCAGCAAAAATTCTTTTCTTTAAAACTTATTTTGAAAAACCCAATTCATCACTTCATACATAACATAAGTAGAATTTTTGTACAAGATAAAATTCCATTGAAGGAATATATTTTTATTAAATTCTAGAATCCACGCAGTGGTTCATAGTATAGCTCGTGTATCAGTACAATACTTGTCCAAATTACATGATCCAACTTTCAAACCTCACTATACATTAAAAACTCTCAATATAGTACAGTGCTCTCAAATAAAAATAAAAATACATGTCTTCAAGGGATATACCCTAATTAATTATTCTTCCAAATCTTCTTAAGTCTTGAGCTCCTAATTCTCCTTCTCTATTTCTGATATATTTTAAACATTGAAACATTTACAATATCACAGCATGCTATGCTTGGTAGAGGATTCAAGAAGCATAATAATTTGACAGTATAATCCTAATACTTCATAATCCCATAGTTCATAACATACTCATGAGTCAATCTCTTTACTTTGTCATATATGTACATCCTTACACATTCATATGGTATACTATGCATAGATATATACATACGGTCAAAACTGTGAAAAATAGTTAATGTCTCAAAACATAATCATATCCAGCTTATGCTGAGTTGATAAATCATCCAGACTCTGCTAGAAATACTCCCTCATTTGGGTAGTATCAGTAATCCACAAATACCTGGCATCTCATCATGCCATATCATAAGGCATTTCACTATTCCATGCATCATAATGCAAAAGTACTCAAAGGACTACTATGCATGCAGTCAGAATCTGTACCAATGTACCCGGACAGCTGCCCAATAATCCACCTATCTCATCCTTGGTGGAAATCACAATATCCATGTCTATATGGGGAGGGTCATGGCTGTCACAATGGAGGCCTTCCTATAATTGCCCTGCCCTACTTTTAACCTTATTTAGGCTTGGTATCCATATAATAAAGAGTTTCAGAGAGCGGGTGGTCAAACCCTACCAACCCTCCTAGCATAGAATCCCTAGGCCTATGCCTATTTAAAACAAAATCACAAGCCTCCATGCTTGTATGTAAAGTAATTCTCATATGTATAAGACAATCCGTTTATTTACTTAGGGCTGGAATACTTTCTAGTTTCCTATTCACTTAGGGTTGTCCTCAATTCTAACTTAACCATTTGATATCTGTTTTGGTTGGATCATAAGGGTTTTCAATGGGTTTAATACAAGTATTTGCATTATACTTGTCAACATTTCCAAACATAAGATCATGTAGACAACGTGTACATCTCATGCAGATGCATTCATAAAATCCTCCTACCTTCAAGTAGTGATCCATCTCTTCAGATCTTCCATGATCCTGACTGATGCATGTAATCTCTAAATCCATACATATTGTCAATATATATACAATCTGAATAATCCTATATTTTTTATCCTATCTATATTCTTTGTCTCATCTTGTCCTTTGATATAAAGGATCTAGATCATGTGTCCTATCATGATCTATCTTCCTCAGATAGTATTTATCCTATTGATCAATAGATCTAATGGTTAGAATGATCTTCTAATCTTTTAGATCTAAGTATTTTCTATTCTAAGTCTTTGTGTATTCGTTTCTTTGATCTTGATCTTTTATAAATCCTTTGATCAACAATTTATACTTGTTGATAAAGATCAAGGGCTTATATCTTCTATCATCTAGTTCTTCTTTGATCTAAGTTTAATTGTTTGATCATCCCTATGGAGGATGATATTGGTTCTCTTCCTTTAATCATAATTGTTCAAGGGTTCAAATCTTCTATTTGATTTAAGATCTTCTATTCTATTTGATCTAGGTTACAAGCAATATATATATATATATCATCAAGAAGTATTTATTTCTTTTTATTGTTCTTGATCATTCAAGATCCAATGGATCTTGTTTGATCATCCTTATCTTACTTACAATTTTTATTAGGGTTAGATAATTTACTAACCTTTTATGCTTTTATTATTATTATTATTCAACCAGTTAATGTTTTACTGGTTGAAGATAACTTATTTCAGCCTAAGTCTAGACAACTCCTCTTATTTCTAATTGGCTAAGGCTTACTAGTTGAATGGGTGAACACAAAGTGCTTAGTTCAATCCTCATGTAAGGAGGTGTTTAGACACCACAAACGTCAACGGAAGATAGGGGAAGAGCGAAGCTCTACTAGAAAACCCCTTTAGCCACTATGTTCAAAATTCACTAGAGTGACCTTAGCTCAACCTTTTATAAGGTTCCTATGAGCATGTTAACCCTCAATACTCTTTCTAATTGATTTTAATTAAGGCCACGAACATTTAAAATGTCATTCATGGGGTTTATTATTCTCCAAGTTTGGGCTAAGGATTTGATAATCCTTATATTGGCCTACTAACTATAAGCCTTACTAATATTAAGTCCAAGTCATTCACTCATCTTAATTGTCCATGAATCTCTATTTCATTAGATTTCCATTTTGGTGATTTATGAATATGGAGACATAACCACTAATTAAACAATTATATCTACTAACTTAAAGACAATTAAGATGCTTATACTATACTTTGAAAATTCAAATAATCATACACTTTAAATCATAAGAGAATTGTACATCTATCTCATTCTAAGGGCATTTATATAATATACTAACATGGATCCTCAGTTACATGAAATTTGACTACTAATCTAATGGAATCATCCTTAAAATTTAAACTCCCTAAGATAATTAAATCTATCAAACTATAACAATCTAATAACACATAGAACGTAGCATGCTAAAATTTAAGAACTATCATGGTTTGTAATGTAAATCACATTTACAATACTATTATCAAATAAAAGACAATGAAACTAATTAGATTAAGATTATTAGAAACCTTTACTTATGATCCAACCATTGGATCTTAGATGTTTTCCTTTTAATCAAGGGTTTTAATTAATTTTAGGGCTTTTACTCCATTAAGATCTAAGATTATATCCCTTTGTATTGTGTCATATTCAATCCATGATCTTAATGGATTCCATCATAATATCATTCATTCAATCCATCCCAAGGGTCTGTTCATACTTGATTTCAACCTTATATCATCAGGAAATTAGATCCCTAGGTTCTGATCATCTCAGATCTTGAAGATCATGAAAATTAGAAGCTTAATTCTTAAATATAGAAAGTTTCATGAAGAATTTTCTAAATGTAATGATTTTAGAAGAAAATAGAAGTTATAAGCTTTTCATAGCTTCTTTCCAATCTCAATTTGGAGTTCAAATGACTCCATAATAGAACTGTGAAGTTCACAGTCATTCTTAGGATTCAGATTTGATCTTGGCCCAGCAGAACAAATGGCCCAGATTGATCGGGTGGATCTGGTCAGGTGGAGCAGTTGCCATGCACCTGTCACTGGGACGCCTGCATAGCACGCTCCATAGGGATCGGCACTGTTGTTCGGCCATTCTGTCGAAACAGCATCGCACACTGTGCGCGAGTGAGGAAACACTCGTGCGGCATTTCGCAATTGTGCTAAGAGCCGATCTGATTTGGGAGATTGGACAGTCCATTTTGGACCGTCCAATCAATCCCTTTACAATTAAGGGCTCAAAACTTAATAAAAATTCCTGAAATTTATACCCTAGGGGTTTTGGACCCTTCTAGATCGATTGGATGGCTCTAATTTTTCATCTAAGACCTCCATCATCCAAAATTGAAGGGTTTTGGTCCTTACTTTATTTTTATAAATTTTAACCTATAACTATTTATAAAAGAAATAAAAATTGCATAAAACAACATGAAATAAGTATAAGAAGTGGTTCCTTCTACTTGATTGAGAAAAAACATAGATTTGAAACCCATTTTGAAATAAACACCCTTTGATGATAAGATAGCCTAATAACTACTTGTTTTGTAATTTCCTGTTGATTGCACAGTCTAGGACAATTTGAATGGTGGGATTTGTGAGATTCAATTTGGAACAAAGTTCCTAATTGAATTTAGGTCTCTTCTTCCAATTATAGAGAGGAGAGAGAAAGTGCAAGAAGGGAATTTTTGGGAGTTTTGGAATTTAGGGAAGGAATCTAGATCTGGTTTTTTAAAGTAAGCAAGATGATTTCGTAGGAATTTTGATGAACATTTTGGGACATGTATTTATATATTTTTTTGAATTTCTCATAATTACTTGTAATAATCATGTTTCAATTCTTTTAAATATTAAATTAACATTGGATCCTTCACTACCACATCCTTCTCCACTAGCAGTTGGTAATGGTTTAACCACTCATTACATGTTTCCTAGCCATTGGATTTGTTTGTGGGCCCCTTGTGGGTCCCACGCGGTGTGAAAGGACCATTTTGAACTTTTATGGAGAAAATTCCATTTTATTCTCCTAAACTCGGAATTGAGTGTACTTAGTGGCGTTGGATTTGTATTTTTGAGTACATTGTAAATATTGATGTATTAGGTCTTGGTTATGTGTAAAATTACCTTTTACCTTTTATTCATAAAAATAAAGAAAATTAGATATTTTTCATTTTAACTCAGAATTGAACATACTTAGTGTTATTTCGATTAGTTTTTTAGTACATTCATAATTTATAAGTTTTAAATTAATGTTTTAATCTCTATAAAAATATAATTTCCAATAACCTAATATTCTAGCCTAGAATTTCTAAAAATTCAAGCTAAATTGATTTTCTCAATCAATTAACAAAATTTGGGGTTATTACACCTACAAAGGTCCTATGGTAATTCCTCCTTATTCTATGGTTTAAAAGAATGTTTCATATTATAGAAATAGCAAAGAATTTGGTGTAGTATGTTGAGGAGAGAGTAGCTAATAGCTTTTAACCCATCCAGCTAATAACTCAGCATGGAAACTCGTATACTTCATGTGGCCTAACTTTGGATAAAAACTTACAAACCTATGACTTGCATTATCTACATATGGAATTAATTCTCATGGTTCTATGAGTAGCAGGCATAGTTACAGGCCCATTATATTGGTTTGTTATAACCTCCCATCATTTTTATTCATGAAGAGGAAGTTCATGATGGCAATTATGTTAATACTAGGTCTGAAGTATTCAGGGAATGACATTGACGTGTACTCAGATCCCTTGATCAATGATCTTGAAACATTGTGGGATGTAGGTGTCGAAGCTCACAACGCATATAAGAACGAGTCATTGACCCTAAAGGCTATACTATTGTGGAAAATAAGTGACTTCCCTATGTATAATAATTTGTTTGGAGGTGTCGTGAAGGAATACTATTCTTATCCTATGTAATGAACCCAAATTTTTGTAAATTATTAAGAAAAATTAATAAAATTTGAATTTTTAGAAATTCTGGGTTGGAATATTAGGTTATTGAAAATTCTCTTTTTATAGAGATTATATTATAAATTAAAACATAGAAATTATGGATGTACTTAGAAAACTGATCGAAACAACATTAAGTACGTTCAATTCTGAGTTAAAATGAAAATTCCTTAATTTTTCCATTTGGGGGTAAAATGGTAATTTTACCCATATCCCATATCCAAGAAATAAGACCTCAATATTCATGAATTACTTAGAAATACGATTCCAACGTCACTAAGTACACTCGATTCTAAGTTCGGACAAATATTGCCTATTATTCTCTAATTTTGGAGTAAAAAGGGCAAAAAGATCTTTTCACATAGAAGTGGGGCCCACAAAGTGGGCCAACATTCTAGAAGCACCAATAATTGCTTAGTGTATTATTGCTGGTAGTAGAGATTGTAGTGGAGATTGTAGTGGGAATGGAGAATGCATTAGTAATTAAAAATTCTAAAGTAATAAAATATCTTATCAAAAGAAATGATAAAAAATTCAAATTTGGATATAAATATGTCTCAAAAATTTCCAAAAATTTTCACAACATTAAACACGAAATTTCAAAATCTTCCCTTGAATTTCGGCCCGAAATTCCGCTTCATCCCTCCCCAAACTCTCTTTTCCTTATTTCTCTCTCCTCTTTCTAATTGGAATAAGAGACCTAAATTCAATTAGGCACTCCATTCTAGAAAGAATCTCATCAATTTCACCGTCCATAACATCATATACTAAGTATATACAAAATCCCCAAATCAATTTCAAGATCCAACGGTTCCAACAACAAAAAATCACAAAAAGGTGGATAATCGGACTATATTATCATCAACCGGTATTTCTCTCAAATTGGGCATCAATTATATTTTTTTTCTCCAATCAGGTAGGTGGAACCACTTACCATACATATTTATTATGTTTTAGTGTAATTTTTATTTTTCTGTTATTTAATTTGAATGAAAAATGGTAAAAATAAAGTAAATAATAGACCCTTTAATTTATGGTGATAGAGAGCTCAGATGGAAATTCTGAGCTTCCAATTGATCCATAAGGGTCAAAAACCCCTAGGATATAATTTTTAAGAAAATCTAACAAGGTTTGGACCCTCAATTGAGAGAGATTAATTCTGCTGGGCCCAGATCAAATCTGGACCCTAGGAATGGCTGTAAACTTCAATTTAAGATTGTGGAGTCATATGAACTCCAAATTGAGATCAGAAAGAAGCTATGGAAATCTTGTAATGTCTAGTTTCTAATAAAGTCATAATATTTCTAAAAATTATTTCTGAATTATTCTGTATTTTGGAAATAAGTGTCCAATTTCTCAGATCTTCAAGATTTGAGGTGATCAAATCTTGGAAATTTATTTTAGTGATGATATAATAATGTAATAAAGTAATATCTATGGTTAATTTGGACAGAT
The DNA here is from genome assembly GCA_035236585.1 of Warburgia ugandensis. Taxonomy (NCBI): domain Eukaryota; kingdom Viridiplantae; phylum Streptophyta; class Magnoliopsida; order Canellales; family Canellaceae; genus Warburgia; species Warburgia ugandensis. Next base: position 48,095,948 of record CP141131.1, on the reverse strand, counting down.
CTTGGATAAAATAGGGGATCTACCCTTTATGGTAGAAAAACTCTTAAAAAAAATACAAAGGGACCCACTTGATCAATGAGATCAAGTATGATCAGATCGTTGGGATGGATTAAAGAGATGATATTATGATGGAATCCAGTTAGATCATGGATGAAATGTGACAAAATCAAGTGGATATGATTTTTGGATCTTAATGGATTAAAAGCCCTAAAGGTAATTAAAACCCTTAATCTAAAAGGAAAACACCTAAGATCTAATGGTTGGATCATATTTAAAGGTTTATAATAATCTTAATAAAATTAGTTTTATTGTCTTTTATTGGATATAGAAGTGTAAATGTGATTTATGTTCTAAGTTAGAAAGCATGTGTAATGCTCGAGCAATTTACACTATTTTTAACAAAAATTGAACATTCTATAGGAAATAAACTAAGTTAAAAGTTTTAATTTATTTAAAATATTAAATGAATGAATTTGTGAGGGAACTTAGTACCATTAGATTCTACTTGAAAAATGGAATCCAACACCTAAAAAATCACCCAAAACGGAGTTCGTATGAGGAAGTTACAGTCGTTTAAAGATAGGGGTATTTCTGAAAATAAAACAAAAAAACAAAAAAGGACGAAAAACACAGGGGGCATTTTGATAACGGCACCCCCTGTCGTCTTCAACCTCTAGACCCTCCCAGAAACTCATTTTTTCATGATTTCTCTAGAATACACCAGGAAAAATGGTGGCACAGCCATTGAGGGGCACCGCCTTTCATTCCTCTATAAAAACCCCATCTTCCCCCCTCTTCAAAATGGGTTTTTTCCAGTCGTTTGAGACTAGGGTTTCCGGCAAAACAGGAAACCCGTCTCAAACCCATCTCTTTGAGTTTTCCGGCAATGGCCAGGCCCAAGTCAGGTCAGCCATTCCCGTCTCCCCATTCCCCTCTCTTCTCTTTGGTCTTGGCAATGGGGTTTTCCCCTTCTTCGAGTTTTCAGCAGCCAAGGGTTTTCAGGCAGAAAGGAGGAGCCACACCTCCCGGAAAAGGGCATCCCCACGCTACCTAGGTAAGCCCCTCCTTCCCTTTCCTCCGTTTCAGTTCCCTCAGGCCAAGATCCATGCCGGATCTGACCTTTTTCTAGCCGAATTTCTGAGCTAGAGGACGTTCACAAGCCGTTCAAACGGCCTGCACGAACACAATGCCCAAGCCAGGTCTAGACGACATTGCACGAGCCAGGCGTCCCAGGGACTCCTTGCTCCATGTGCGCCTGGGACAGAGCCCCAGGGATGGGCTCCGGGCATACGACAGTGCATACACTATCCTAGGAGCGGCCCTCGGGTGCTCGCGTGACATAGAGCATGGGTCCTAGCTCGACCAGGGTGCATGGGGTGCCCTGGGAGCTAAGACGCGCCATGATATAAGGTGCGCCCGTGCGATGATGCGTGTTATAGCGCGTCACCCGAGCATGCATGTGCGCATGTAAAAATGCAGTCCCTGACACGGCCTTTAGGCGGGCACGCACATGAGGGACCTGGGACACATGGATCCAACAAGACTTTAAAGCTAAGATTAAAGGACAAATTACAGAGTTAGTAATGGAATAGTAGGTCCACACCATAGGATCGAGCCTGACAATGAATTGGGCAAGAACCAGGGACCCAATAGGCAGGACTAGCGGTCTAATGTCTAAATAGATGAAAATTAATTAGGACTCCTTGTATCCATTTATACCCAGGAGTTTATAAATGAGACCCAGGGACGGGTTGAGTGCTAAAGGACGCGACTCCAAGAGACTTTGAGGTAGGTGCTCTATCGCTACTAGATTCTTTTAAAAGAACTATGATTCTTTTGCGAATACATGTTTTAAGTATATGGCTTGTTTAGCATGATTTAATTCAGCATGCATGTGATAAATGCTTTATGCATAGACATGTTTTGTAAATGATTGAATATACATTATGCATAGATATGTTTTGCAAATTATTGCATACATTGCATGATTTGTGTGCATTAAGTTCTTGCAAAAATTGCATGTCCTTGAGGGTTACCAAAAGACGCTAGAGTGCCGAGGGCTAGGCAGTTGTGAGGGACCCAAAGAGGACAGGTTTTGGAAAAAGAGGTTTTCGCTTGTTTGATCTGATTATGATTTGAGCTGATAAGCTTGTGGGTGCTATGCCGAGAGGTTTGGGTTGGCCACCCAACCTCTACCACTATTAGGTGGATGGGTACCACGCCCAAAAAGAGGCAACGTCCCTACGTGGCTTGCATGTGGTACAAGGGGCTAACACTGGTGTCACGGCACTAGGTTGATGTGTCATAGGCCCCGTGGAGGCTATGACTGAGTGTCCTCAGGTACCCAGGGACCACACGGCGAGGAGGTCATGGGCATAGTTGGACCCTATGGTTTATGGACTTATTTGCATTGCATATGGCATGATATGAGGTTGGTCGACCATACCATACTAGAGATCCATGAGTTGGATTCGATGAAACATCTTATGCATATCATAATGTTATGATATATATGTATATGATACTTTCGATTTTTGGATTATGTGATCCTTTAAGTCGTTAGTATTTCAGTTTGACAATGGATTTTAATATCGATATTGAACATGATTATTCGAACATGCATATGTTTTTATGAGCACATGATTTTTAACATAGCATGCATTGCAAACCTAGTAGTGATAGACTCCTAATGAGTATAGTATACACTCACCCTATCCTTAACATTTTTTAGGATAATTGCATTTACGAGTAGAGGACATCTATGTTCGTGCTACGAGTCAGTGAATCAAAAGGGAAACAATTATACATGTAAGTAAATTCTCAACCCTTTGGACATGTATTTGTATTTAATTACAGTTGGGCTATGTGCTGTGACTGGATAGACCTGGGGAAAAACATTTATGAATTCTAAAGTTTTTCAAAAACTACCTTAGTTGTTGTGAAAGAAAATGACACTCGGGGTTTTCAAAATGAGTTTAAAACTAAAAGGTTTTCCGCTGCATTACATGGTTTTTATAAAATGGTTTTCAAATAGGGATGCATCCTGCCTTAGAAAATTAGATATTGCATTTAAAAATGCATGAGAAAACCCGGGTCGTCACAGCATGATAGTGTAATCTTTAAATTTTAGTATGATATGCCCTAAATGAGTAATTTGTTAGTAGATTTGATTATCTTAGGATCATGTTAGTGTAAATTAGGATTTAAACATGATTTCATTATGATAGAAGATGTGTTTCATAACTTAAGATCATGTTAGTTTTATTTCAATAGCTTAAGTTACATTCATAGGAAGAATGTTAGTATATAGTTGTTAAACTTATATTTGATTTATGCTTTCAAGTTGATGATTTACTTATTGTCAAATTTTATTCAATTGTTAAGTAATTGTTAAGATATGAGCATAAATCACCAAAAATGTAAACTAATGAATTATAGAAATTCATGGACAACTAAGATGAATGAATGATTTTGACTTAATAAGGGCTATAGTTAGTAGGACAATTTAAGAAATGATTTATCATTTCCTTGGCCCAAAGTAGGAAAATAATGAACATCCATGGATGACATTGTGCATATCCATGGAAATTAATTAAAATCAATTAGAGAAGGGACTTAAGGTGAAGAGCTCATAGGAACCTTGTCAAAGGTTGAGCTAGTACCACTTCAGTGGACTCTGAACATTGTGGTTATAGGGAGTATACAAGAGCCAAGTGCTTTTCCCTCACCTCTCATTGACGTAAGAGAGGTCTAAACGCCTCCTTACATGAGGGTTGTATTAACCACTTTTTGAGCAGACTTTAACTGGTAAGTACTTGTCATCCTGAAATAAGGAGGAGTTGTCTAGTGATAGGAAGAAATAAATTATCTTCAACCAAGTAAGACACTAACTGGTTGAATAATAATAAGAACATAAAAAGATAGCAAATTATCTAACCCTAATAAAAATAGTAAGTGAGATAAGGATGATCAAACAAGATGAGATCTTGTATGATCAAAAACAATAAGGAAAAAGAAACATCAATGTAAATTAGATTGTTATGTATGATATAGATAGTATTTGTATAGATGATATTAAACCCATGGATATAGGATATTCAAGGAAGAAAGATTCAGATCATCCTACATAATGATGATCAAAAGACCATGTAGTATGTACTCTTGAATAGAAAAATGACATTATACATATGATTTGACAGATATATGTTGCTCGAGACTATGGCAGATTTCAAGGAGTAAGAATACCATATTGAGGGAGGTGGATTATTAAGAATGCCTTTACATGAAGATACATGTCTAATACATGATCTTATGTTTTGAAGTATTGACATATATGATACCAATATATTAAGGTAAATACCACAAATTGAAATATGATCCAACCAAATGATGAGGAAAATAAGTATTAAATGGTCAAGTTGAGAATTGAGAACAACCCTAAGTGAATAAGAAAGTAGAAAATATTCCAGTCCTAGATAAACAGACAGATAGTCTGATATGTATAAGAATTATTTTACATACAAGCTTGGAGGCTTGTGGTTTTATTTTAAACAGGCATAGGCCTGGGAATGCTATGCTAGGAGAGTTAAGAGGGTTTGGCCACCCACTCTCTGAAACTTGATGATATTGAATACCAAGCCTAAGAAAGGCTAAAAGTCGGGTGGGGCAGTTATGGGAACCCCACCACTGTGACAGCCATGGTCCTCCCATATGGACATGGATATTGTAATTTCCACTGAGAATGGTATAAGTGGATTATTGAACAGTTATCCGGGTGCGCTGTACGGATCAGACTGCAAGCATAGTAGTCCTTGATTATTTTGCATTATGATGCATATGAAATTGGCATAGTGAAATGCCTTAAGGGATGGCATGATGAAATGTCAGGTAATTGTATATTACCAATATTTTTCCCAAGAAGGGAAATTCCCTGTATAGTAACTGGCTGAGATACAAATCTCTTATAATGAAAGGAGTTGATCAGCTTTGTATAGAAATGATTCTTGATTATTTTTACATTTTTAACGGATTTGTCCTTATACAATATGTATGCATAAAGGTGAACACAAATGACAAGGAAATGAGATGTCCTTATAACTAATAGTTATTAATGAATGTGTTTATGATAGAACGAATTATGGGATACTTGAATATTGAGATTATACTGTCAATAACTTACATTCTTATCCCCTACCAAGCATAGCTTGCTGAGATATTGTAAATGTTCGAATGTTTACAATATCTCAGATACAGAGAAGGAGACTTAGGAGCTCAAGACTTGAAGAACAATTAAAGAATAAGTAATCAAGGTATATCCCTTGAAACATTGTATTAGAACATGTATTGAATTTTGAACTTTGTAATTTGGATTGTATATTTGGACAAGTATTGTAAGGATACAATGGGCTGTGTACTGTGAACCACTGGATGGATCCTGAAGTTTAATAAAAGAATATTCCTTCAATGGAATTTTATCTTATACAAAATTCTACTTATGTTATGTATGAGGTGGTGACTTAGGTTTTACAAAACAAATTCTAAAGAAAAGAATTTCTGCTGCTTTGGTTTGCAAAAAATTTTTTACTCTAAGGGCCCTATCTTTACAAAATGTATTATAAAATGTGTTATAAAAACCCAGGTCGCCAAAGTTGGTATTAGAGCATTCATCCAGTCACAGTACAATCCCAATATGTCCAAGGGAGAATTGAAAATCCAAATTTAGATTAAGATAGATATAGTATAAGGAATACTTATAGAAATTTTCATTTATGAGCAGATGCCGCCCAAGAGAGTTACAAGGCAGACAGCTCAAGGTACTTCAGAAAACAATATGGAGGAATTATCAATGAGCAATATGGAAGAAATGGTAACAAGAGTATTGAGGAACCTTATTCCTAATATTCAACTGCCCCAAAGTTCATCACCTCCAGTTGAAGTTCCTAGTATACAGGCACAAGCTCAGCCTGAAGTTAGACCCCATACACCAACACCAGAGATTCCTACACCAGTACAGGGCCAATCTTCCCTTCTACCAAGTGAGAAAGTTCGCAATTCTCCATTAGCACAAGAAAAGATTGACCAAATGTTGCAGAGATTTCAGAAGATGGTGATTGGATATAATGGCAAGGGTGAAGCAGAAAAGACAGAGGAATGAATCTACGAAGTAGAAAGAACATTTGATGTATTACGCACTCCTCCCGAATTGAAAGTCAAATTTGCTACATACCTACTAAAACAAGATGCTGCTTTCTGGTGAAGATCAGCCAACAACACCTTCTTCTCAAATTCTAATGAGACTACTTGGGAGGAATTCAAAGAAGTTATTAATACTAAGTATTTTCCTACCCATATAAAATCAAGGAAGGAGAAAGAATTCTTGGAACTTAAACAAGGGAACCTATCAGTGGTGGAGTATGATAATAAGTTCACCCAATTAAAGAGATTTGCTACACATATGTGTGACACAGAAAGGCACACCATGGATAGATTTATGGAGGGACTACAGCCAGCACTGAAGGTGAAAGTGATGGGTACTAAACACACCACCATGGCCAATTATGTAGAGATGGCTTCCAGGTTTGAAGATGAATTCAAGAAGACTCAAACCATTAAGTTTGGAGGAGGAAACTACAACCAAAGGCCTTTTTAGAAGGGCAAGAGACCTTTCAACAATTTCAAACCCCCCAGAAATCAAGGGAATCATATAAAAAGAAGGCCTTGTCCAAAATGTAGAAGATTCCATCCTAGAAATATGTGTCCCACTCCAATACAACAAGACCTCTGATCAGATGTTTTAATTGTGGAGAATTCGAGCATATCTCTGCAAACTGAAACAAACCATTAGCTATTAAGGGGGCGAAACCAGACAATATTCCTCGTCACCAAGGAAGGATATTCGCTATCACTGATGGCCAGGCTAGACCATCTAATGCAGTAATTGAAGGTACATTACTTGTATCTGACAACCATGCCCAAGTATTGTTTGATTCAGGATCTACGCATTCCTTTATATCTTGCGTATTTACATCTAGTATACAATTGCCAGTGAAAAACTTGGGATTCAATCTAGATGTAACAACTCCAGTGGGTAAAATAGTTAGATTACAAGAATACCTTCATAATGTACCAATAGAAGTACTGGGAAAAAGAAGAGATGTAGACCTCATTTTACTGAACATGGTGGACTTTGATATCATACTCGGTATGGACTGGTTAGCAAAATACTGGGTAGTTATGGATTATCACAAAAAGAAAATCACATTTAGCATACCTGATGAGGAAGTAGTAGTACTATATGGGAAACAACATGACTTAGACAAATCCATTATTTCAGCTATGAAGACTGTCAAACACATGTCCAAAGGGTGTTAGGCATTTTTAGCAACAGTTGTTGATTTGGATGTGAAACAGCCCAAGATAACAGAAATTGACATAGTCAGAGAATTCCCAGACGTCTTTCCAGAAGAGCTTCCAGGAGTACCCCCACATAGAGAAATTGAGTTTACCATTGAAGTAATTCCTAATACAACTCCAATTTCTAAAGCACCTTATAGGATGGCCCCAGGAGAATTGAAGGGTCAGCTACAAGAATTGTTAGACAAAGGGTTTGTTAGACCAAGTAGTTCACCATGGGGAGCACCAGTAATATTTGTGAAGAAGAAGGATGGATCTATGAGATTGTGCATGGACTATAGAATGTTGAATAATGTCACAGTGAAAAATAAGTATCCCTTACCTCGCATTGATGATCTCTTCGATCAACTCCAATCTGCTAAGGTCTTTTCAAAAATTGGATCAGGATATCATCAATTGCATATTAAGGATGAAGATATACCCAAGTCAGCATTCAGAACTCGGTATGGGCATTATGAGTTTCTAGTCATGTCTCTTGGGCTGACCAATGCACCTGCAGTGTTTATGGATCTCATGAACAGAATCTTTAAGGAATTATTAGACAAATTTGTAATTATATTTATTGATGATATACTGATTTACTGTACCAGTATGGAAGAACATCAAGAACACTTACAAATTGTACTAAATACCCTCAGACTTCATATACTGTTTGGTAAATTTAGTAAGTGTGAATTCTGGTTAGAGAAGGTCAATTTCTTGGGTCATGTAATTTCCAAGAATGGAGTAGAAGTGGACCCCACTAAGGTTGAAGCAGTAATGAATTGGGAAAAACTTAAGACTGTAATGTATGGTTGGATTTCATGATCCCAAGGCTGGAAAACCTTTATTGAGTAGTTGTGTATCAATTGTAGACTATAAAGAGTGGGACTAGCCAAACCTTTATGTGTTGTAAAATATTGATGAAGTCCAGCCATACATTGAGTAAGTTGATCATGCTTTTTGTAAAATTAATTATCAATTATAATTTTATTTAATCTTTCAATTAATTTTGTGCATGTTAATTGTTATATTTTCTTTAATCTCTCAATTAATTTGGACTGTGTGTGTAGTGAGCACATGGACGTCCTCAAAGCAAAGAATCCAAGTTACCCAAAGAAACAAGTGTTTACAATTTGAGCACTGTCACACTTTCAATACTTAGCTCTATCAAAAGGTAAAATGAATGAATTCACACTTTTATAAAATTACATTATGTATATGTAATCCTACTTGAAACAATGATATCCTACTTAATATGCATAGGTTTAACATCAGCAAGGCATTCCAAGAAATAGTATATTGAAATCTTTGCCCCAAATGGTGATAGGACCATGATCAAAAGTAATAAAATATACTTGAATGCATTCAATGGTTATTACTTTTACATAAAAGACCATAATAAATCAAGAGTACAACAAAATAACAATGTTAGTTTAGTTGCTAATGCTATATTCTTTTCCAATTCAAAGGATAATAGGCCAATAGTAGCAAATGAGACTTATTACAAGGTTATAAGAGAGATATGGGCCTTGGATTATACTTGTAGAACTATGGCTGTATTTAAGTATGATTGGGTGGAACATAAGGAAGACAGCATCAAAACCGATGCCCTTGGATTGACATTGGTTGACCTTAACCAAGATTAGCTATAAAAATGATCAGTTTATTTTAGCATCTCAAGCAAAACATGTACTTTATGTGCAAGATGGACATTATGAGATATGGTAAACTATTTTATCATCCTATCTGAGGGATTTTTATGATGAAGACAACCTAGGTGATAGTGAGATAAATTACCCTTGTATTACCAAAACAATTCCATCTGTTGAAGTACTTGGTGAGAATAAGGATTATGTGCATGATAATGGTGAGGAGGGTGCTTAGGTTGAAACCAATATGTGAGGGGGCTTCTATTGTATTAATGAGATAAAATAATTCTAGAATAGCTTTTTGATTAGGTCCTTTATCATGGGCTATGTGGATTGTATTAGGGATTGAAGTGTTATTTGAAAAATAACTTCTTTCAAATATGCTTCTGTTTGTTATGGATACATGATTCAACACCAATTTAAATGAAACATTATCTTGTGCTGGTAAAATGGAATTTTAAAGTCATTTTATGGAAACAACTTTAAAAGTATAACTTTTAAAGTCATTTTATGGAAACAACTTTGAAGTTTAACTTTTTCTTTTCTTTTCTTAAAATGACTTCAAAAGTTGGACTTGGAAAATTGCTTTTAGAAAATGACTTAAAATTTGGGCTTTTGAATTCATTTTTTCAAAAAAAACTTTAAAAGTCCATTTTCCTTTATAAAAGGGCCGAAGTCATTTCATTTTTTCCTGTATTCCCTATCCGCCTTCTTCGTCTTACAGGAGGCATGACGGCCTCATTTGGTTCTTCTCTCTCTCTATTCTGCTCCCCTTCTTGCTTTCCTTTTTGGATATTTTAAATGTTTAGGACATGAAAAACATAGTAAGGATACTAAAATCTCTTTTTATCATCCTTTACTTTCTTGTGACTAACTCTCCTATCTGTTTACATTTTGTAGACAAAATGGGTTTTGTCACTGCAGATGATGGGGGTTAAGAAGTTGCTTAGATTGCAGTTATTCTGGAAAAATCACACAATTTCATTGCAAATAATAGCTGCTTCTCTTTCTAACCCTCACTATTGGAGAAAAGGAGAAACTATGCTTTGTGGTCTCACCCAAAATTAGGGTTTTGATGAAGAGAAATGGTTCCATCAAGTTGGACGAGGAAGTTGCAACTTGAAGTTTTACCATCTCTCCCCCCAATTAGAGAGTGGTGTGAGCTGAATACTAAGCAGCTAGATTTTGATGAAATTGTTCCAAATTGGCTCTTTGATCAAGATATTGTGTTAATAAGATATAATCATTCATAAACATTTGATATATGTAATAAAAGAATGATAAATGAAGAGTGATTTAAAGATCCTTGGATTTCCTTGTTCTTATATTTGTTTACATATCCACTAGAATGCATGAATCAATAATGAATTTTATTAAAAAATGGCTGGTGCCATTGTAAGTAAGAAATTTTAAAGTGAAGTGTAAAAAAATTAGTGTACTAATTAATTTGAATGAAATCCAATCAGCCCTTAATCTGTGTTACCACTTTGAAAATTCTTTGCAGATGAAGAGAAGTCAAGGTAAAATATGAGTTCTGATAAGTGTTCAATTTTGTATAAAACATACCGAATTATTTGTCACTGTATGATAACTTATGGTATTAAATTAGGGTTTTTGGTTGAAATTTCATAGCACATGCATTTTTTACCTAATAATTCAAACATTTGATATTTTGCATGTTCAGAAACTAATCCAGAGTAAGTATGTGAATGATCATAATTTTCTAGATTTAATTAGGGTTTTTCTTCTTTTGTAGGTGTTGAGAAGGCAATCCAAAGGTTGAGCTTAATTGAGATAATAATTAAGGCCATTCATGAGATTTCTTAGTTAGACTAGGAAACCTAAGCAAGCCAAGGCCTCAATGACATCAATCCAAGGTGTGATGAAGGTTCAAGATCATCTTAGGGCAAGCAAGAAGGAAATTGAAGAAACAAAAGCTGACTAGAAATGAAGCCAAGCCCAAGCCATGCATTTTCACCACCTTTGCATGGGAGTCATTCAAGCCACTTACCCATTTAAGCCATGAAAAAGGGGTGATAAGCCACATGAGCTATTCAAGCCTTTAAGCCAAGCGTTGAAGCCACCTAAGCCACCAAGGAATGAGCCATCGAGCCAGGGATGAGTGCCACATGGAGCCACATGATCGGAGCATCAATTCAAGCAACTATCCAATGTTAAAGTGTGATTTTCATCCTAGGGTTCCATTGAAAGGAGTCGCCATCCAAGATGAGGCCTCCTTGCTAGTTGGAAAAATCAAGTGGTTTTCAAGTTTGGAAACCTTAGATCTAACTCCATGTAAGCATGTAAAAACCCTAGGTTTCTCCTAGATTTTCCTTTTTATTTTGTTTCTTTTTTCCCACTCTTCCCACCAACCAATCACCATTCAATTAGGAAGATGGAGAGCCACTTTATTTCCATGGAAAATGACACCTCCCCCTTCCAAAATTAGTAACCAGCCAACCCATGCTTACTCATCTCTCTTATGTCATCTTTATGACATCATTCTTAACCAAATTTCCTCCTCCAAAACTCCTCTTAACCTTACTCTTTCAATACCGTAACCCTAGAGCAGCTTTCCTCATGGATTCACCCTTTCCTAAGTTAGGAACCCACTCATCTATATATCACCCATGGTTCATACAAATTTTCCAAGTGAAACTTAAGTCAAACAACTTTGAAATCCAACTCTCCTTTGGTGCTTTGTTGTTGCTGGACTTTAGGACTTCTTTGGTGATTTTCTCCCTTTGTTTTTCTAGTTATTGTATTGGTAAATTGCACTCCAATTTAGGTTAGTAGTTTACTTGTTTTAATCTAGTTTCATTTCTCTAAGTTTTCCTCGTTTTGTTCCTTAGATTATATGCAACTTCCCAACCTTCAATCCCCCTCCTTTATTGCTTCAATTCTTGTGTTTCTCTTTGTTAGTCATCCAAGATATAAGTTAGTTATTCTCTAGTAGTGACAGCCAAGAGAATAACAAGCTTACAACTTGGAAATCCCCTCTTGAATTCCATGTTTTTTTCTTGTTCAACACTTTAGTTTAGGTCTATTTCCCTTAGCTAGTTCACCAGTTTAGCCTTCTTTTCACTCAAATTCCTTTTTATATTTTCCTTGAATATCATTATAGTTTATATTGGGAGCTTTATATTGAAGTTTTTTTTTGTATTTTAGATATAGTTTTCCAAGATTTAATAGTGTGCAATTTCCAAAATTTGTAAATAGTTTTATGCACATAATTTTGGCATAATTTGGAAGTGAATCAATTACATTTTGTCAAAATTCTCATTATGGAATGTTTCTTTCATCAAAGTACTTTAGATATAGATTATTTATTTAGATTAAAGTTGTGGTTCCAATTCCTTACTTATGCTTAATTTGTTTGATGTTCTTAAGTAGTTGAAATCTAGAATTTTTCTCCCATTAACTTTGTGCTTTATTTCCGGCTATATAAACACCTTATTTACTTAAATCCTTAGGAACCCATTTATATTTTCATGTTATTTATTCCATTAATTATTTTTCTTGATATTTCACTTTATATTCCATAATTAAGGTCACTTTTGCACCCTCAAACCATTCATACAATCCATGGATAATACGCACGGTACTAGGTCACTTTCCTTTTTAGTTTTTGCTTAGTTTAGATGCATAATATTTTTTTTGTAGTATTTAATTCATTGTTTGCATATTATTTTAGGTTTAGAAAGTTTCCTTTTTAAATTTTAGAAAGTTTCATTTTTAGGAAGTTTTAGTTTATGAAAGCTTCCATTTTAGTAGTTTCCTTAAATTAACTTAATTAGTTTGATTCATTCTAATTTAGAATTAGTTTCTTTTAGTTGATTACATGTTAGTTAGGTAAGTTCTATTTTAATTGCTTAACTTTAATTTTGGAAAGTTTCTTTCAATTCTAGTTCCTTATTCCCTACATGTTTCCTTCTTAGTTATTTTAATTTCCTAGTTTAATCACAATCCCCATCTCTTTGGCTGAAGTTAATTATCTAAATAGAATCTAATTCATTACTATTATATGTGATTCCTCTTGGGATTGACGTCACTTACATCAAAATACTACATTGATTTGTGCTCTTGCAAGTAATTTTAAAGCTACACAAAGTTCCCAAATGAATCCTCATCCATTTATATGTAAATGTTGGTTCATCAAGAGAAAATATAAATATTTATATATTTTCTATGTTTTTAAAGTTGTTCTGAAAAAATTGACTTCAAAAAAAACAATTTTTAAAAGCCATTTTGAAGAAAAATGACTTCCAAAATTAGGTTTTTAACGTCGATGGGGAAAAACAACTTCAGAAAAGCATGTTTTTAAAGTCATTATGAAAAAAATGACTTCAAAAACTAGTTTTTAAAGTCATTCCAAAAAATGAATTCAAAAATTAGTTCTTAAAGTCATTTAAAAATACACTTTTAAAGTCATTTTTTTCACGACTTCAAAAGTCCCTAGTTTATGACATCAAAATTTTTGTTCATCCCACCAATTTCCTTTTCCGTCACTGTCATCTACAGTTTCCTCATGTTACCTCTCTATCAATTAGTGTTGTGCCCCATCAAAAAGTCTACAATCTTCACCTACGCACGTAAGTTACTTCCTCTCTCCCTATCTCTCTCTCTTTAAGTGATCCCTAGTCGGCCCTGATTGACCATTTGTGCATTTCCTCCCTCCATCCCTCCCTTCTTCCCTCAGCCTTATACGGTAGCTGGCTAGCCCTCATTGATTGTGCGAGCATCCCCTCCCTCATCCCTCCATCTATCCTACACAATCACTACCTACTCTAACCAATTGCTCGTGCAACCCTCCTGCCTCCCTCCATCTGCCCTGCGCAATCGCAGCCTACCCCAACTAACTGTGCACATCCCTTCCCTCTCTCCCACCGTCTGCCATGTGTAGTTACTACTTGCCTTATCAATTGCATGTGCATCCCTTCCCTCTCTCCCTCCATCTGCCATGCATGGTCACCACCTACCTCAACCAACTATGCATGCATCCCCTCCCACTCTCCCTCATCTTCCAAGGGTGGTCGCCGCCTACCTTGACCAATTGCATGCACATCCCCTCCCTCCCTCCATCTATCCTCAAAGAAATGTGGAACTTGACACTTTTCTATAAATCTATTATCATATGGTGTGTAAATTATTAAGTAGGCATGCAAATTGCATTCTAAAAATTGTTACGATGGAAACACATTCCTATAGCAGCACTTCCTTCTTAAGTAAACATCTTAAATACAAAGAAGCCTCTACCTAGATCATAAAAATTGACATCCCTTTTAAGCTTCACAACTATTTGACCTTCTCTTTAATGTGCTTCTTTGAGACAATTTTGTCAACCACCTTCCCTATAGTGATAAGTTTCCATTCACCATTCCCTACATTTAATCTGCTTTATTGAAACTTACTTAGTTTGCATGGTTTAGTCAGCTTTTGATCTAGGTTAAAAGCTCCTTTTAGAAGCTATTCTGAATCTATAGCTTATTGTGCTATCTAAATGAATTCCATCAAAGCTAGTTTGATCTTAAGAATCCCAAAGAAAAGCTTTTATTTTCCTCCTTAGTCAAATTTAGGCTTCATTTATTCATTTTCATGGTTTCTCACCTCTAGGTGCAAAGCATGGAAATTGTAAATATATAACTATTGTTAGCTCACTTCCTATTAGCTTAAGCTTTTAGGTTGATTGGTAAACCAACATTATATGAAATCTTTTTATTAACAGAAAGGTTATGAGTACAAATCCTGAGACCTCCTATTTATTAATTTTATGTAAGAGTCCAAGAAGGCCTTCCATGTGAAGAAATATCTTAAAGATGTAACTATAATGTGAGTGATTAAATTTTTCTATGACGGATGCCCTTTTCCATGAATGGCAATGTCATAGAACATAGATGAAATATTTTGGACTATATGTTAGTCAAAAAGACTTATATTTTACTTATCTTTGGACTGCTACACAACATGGATCATTGATGAAATGTTTTTTACTATAGGTAATTAAAAATATCTGTTTTAGAATTGTTCATGGGCTGTTATATACAGAGATATGCAGCAGGTTTACTTGGCTATATTTTCAATGAAAACCACATGGTTTATGAACTACTATATACATAGGTCTATAGTAAGTTTACTTGGCTGTGTTTTCACCAAAAAACACATGATTATGGATTCTTCATGGATTGATATATACATACATGTATAAAAGTTTACTTGGCTATGTTTTTAGTGAAAAATACATGATTTATAGACTATTGTATTCATAGATACATAGCAGGTTTACTTGGCTATGTTTTAAGGAAAAAACACATGGTTTATGGACTATTATATAATAGATCTATAGCTGTTTTACTTGATTATGTTTTCAATAAAAAAAGGTGATTTATGTACTAATATATACATAGATCTATAGCGGATTTACTTGCCTATATTTTTCGTAAAAAGAAAAAATGATTTATGAACTACTATATACATAGATCTATAATAGCTCTATTTGGCTATGTTTTCAATGAAAAAGACATGGTTTATGGACTATTATTTACATAGATCTATACTAGGTTTACTTGGCTATGTTTTCAATAAAAACTACATTGTTTATGGAATGCCATATAGATAGATCTATAAAAAGTTTACTTGACTATGTTTTCACAAAAGAAAACACATGATTTAAGGACTATTCATGGATTGATATATACATAGATTATAGGAAGTTTATTTAGTTATATTTTTAGTGAAAAACACATGGTTTACATTCTACTGTATACATAGATACATAGCAAGTTTACTTGGTTATGTTTTTAGTGTAAAACATATAGTTTATGGAGTATTATATAATATATCTATAACAGGTTTACTTGAAAAAGTTTTTAGTTAAAAAAAAAAAAAAAAAAAAAAAATTGGTGTATGGACTGCTACATACATAGATCTATAGTAGGTTTACTTAGCTATGTTCTGTAAAAAAAGAGACATGGTTTATGGACTACTATATACTTCGATCTTTGGCAGGTTTACTTGGCTATGTATTCAATAAAAAACACATGGTTTATAGACTATTTATAGACTATTATATACATACATCTATAACAAGTTTACTTGGCTATATTTTTAGTGAAAACCACATGATTTCTGGACTATTATATACCTAGACCTAGAGAAAGTTTACTTAGTTGTGTTTTCACCAAAAAAACACATGATTTGTGTATTGTTTAGGGATTTATATATACATAGATCTATGGGAAGTTTACCTGGCTGTGTTTTCAATGAAAAATACATGGTTTATGGATTACTGTATACATAGACACATAATGTAATAACCCCAATTTTTGTAAATTGATTTGAGAAAATCAATGAAAGTTTGAAATTTCAAAAGACTCAGGCTGGAATATTAAGTTAAAAGAAAATATATTTTCATAGATATTAAATCATGAGTAAAAACTTATAAATTAAGAATGTACATGAAAAATCAAATCAAATGACACTAATTTCATTAAATTCTGAGTTAGAATGAAAAATCTCAATTTTCTACATAAAAGGGTAAAATGGTCATTTTCTCCCATAACCAAGATTTAAAATTTGAATATTTGGAATGTACTCAAAAAACTGGAAGGTACTTGAAAAATCGATTCTAGCACCATTGAGTACACTAAAATCCAAGTTTGGATAAATAATATTCATTTTTCTCTATTTTTATGAATAAAAGGGTAAAATGGTCTTTTCACATGAAAGTGCGGCCCCCAAAGAAGGCCAATGTTCTAGAAGCAACAATAATTGAGTAATGCACTACTAGATTATAATGGAGGTGGAAACTCCACCCATAAATAAAATAATAAAAAGGAAGGAGATTTTTATGAAAAATTAATTTAAAATTAAAGACTTGCCCATAAATAATTCAAAAAATTCCCTCACAATGTGAAAACCCCAATTTTTAGGTATTTATTTGAAAATAATTGCAACTTTTACGAAAAATCGAGGTAAAATAATATATTTAATATAATATTATTTTTTTGAATAGGAATCAGGTCTTGAAACATAGATATTTGGAATCATTCATAGGAAACCAATCAGAATGACTATAACCACACTGAAATTTGAGCTTGGGTGAAAATTCCCTATTTTTGTAATTTTTGTGAATTTACATTTACCCATAAGGGTAAAATAGTCATTTCACTTTTGTGTTGGGTCCCTAAAAGTTAGGTGAGATGGTGGATGGCCAGCTCAGGGAATATCAAAGATGAGGAATAAACATGATGAGGAATAAGCTTTGAATTTTATAACAAAAGAGAAAAATCATTTAAAATAGAAATAATTAAATTTTAATTAAAATAATTCAAAAAACAACCCTATAAATATCTCTCCCACTATTGCCATGAAATTCCACAAATCTCTAAGGCTCTCCCACTCTCTCCCTCTCCCTTTTTCTCTCTCTCTCCTTCTCTTTCTCTCACTTCTCTCCTTTTCCTTCTTTTTTCTTTCTTTTTTCTTTTCTTTTCTTTCTTTTTCTCTTTCCAGCCATAGCAATAGTCCTCTCTACTCCAAATCAGATTCAGGTCGGTCTTTGGCATCTCCTCTTCAAAAACTCCATGTTTTTCTAGCTAAATCATGGTTGAAATAGGTTCACCGACTACAGGATCACCGGTGACCTAGAATCCGTTGACCTAGGTGGAAATCAATATCATATCTATCAAATTGGGAAATTTGAACCATTGGTTCAGTTCAGAGGGTCCCAAAACCCCATGGTATGAAATCTGGGCCCTTAACGTGGTCAAATTTGGGAGATCTTGGAACAAATTGATCTGATGATCCAAATCGAACCATCTCGGCTATCCTAGGTCACCCCTCCCTGTACACCAGCAATTACCAGTAACGGGGGCAAGCTGTTGAACGACTGTCGTTCAATGTTCCCAAATTGAAATTGGTCCCTTATTTTGATCTAAAATCTTAAAACTTCAATCCAAAGCTCTTTTTAACTCCAAATCAAGATAGGAAAAAAGCTTTGGATTCTTGGTGAAGAGTAGAATCTAATGGAAATATAAAATTTATATTTTATTCACTATAAAAATCTGTAAATTATAAAAAGAGGCACTAATTCCTAAGATCAGTCAAATCTAACATGATCAAACTACGAATTTCTGATCCATCAGTGATATAATGATGAGGGAACATTGAATCAAGAGTTAGATTTGACTAATTTGGGATAAATTAAGAAATTTAACCATAATGAAAGAGAAATCTTAAAAATAACCATGGATTTACTTAATCTGACTAATCCAGCATGATTAGAAATTATAAAATAGTATGGATGCTGATCTAATGATGAGATCATGAGAAATGAATGGCCTGATGTGGCTAATTTAGGATAGATTGAAATCTATGCCCTTGATTTGGATAAATTGACTTAAGATCATCTTGATCAGTTGGATCAAGAAAGATCAGATCATATGATGAGATGCATCAATGATCTAGTGATGATATCATATTAAGAGAATGTGATAGATCTGAATAAAAATGAAAGATCAATATCTAAACCCTTAATGGGATGAGAAATGAATAGAATTCAAAATATGATCATTTGATCAAAATGAATAAATAAGATTTATTCAAATGAGCATGTGAATTATTAAATTCTATTATAAATATTCTTTTATTTTCTTAGTAGATTTATTTATTTACACTTTAATTGTTCACGTTATGTAAATTAGATGAAAAATGTAATTAAATGAAAATGGATATTGATGAACATTTACAATGAATATGGACATGGACTTAATGATAGTAAGGGCTATAGTTAATAAGACAATATATGGAATATCATTTCCTTGGCCCAAATTAGGGGAATAATAAACCCCATGAATGACATTTAAATGTTTAGAGATTTAATTAAAATCAAATAGCAAGAGTACTTAGGGTTTAGTGCTCATAGGAACCTTATGAAGGTTGAGCTAAGGTCACCCTAGTAAATGTTGAACATGGTGGTTAAAGGGGTTCTCTAATAGAGCCTCACTCTTCCCCCACCTTCTGATGATGTTTGTGAGGTCTAAATGCCTCCTTACATGAAGATTGAATCAACCATTCTATGAGCAGCTTTTAACTAGTAAACCTTAGTCAATTCTAAAAAAAGGAGCTGTTTAGTATTAGGAAAGAAATAAACTATCTTCAACTAGTAAGACATTAACTGGTTGAATAATAATAAGATCATAAAAGGATAGTAAACTATCTAATCCTAATAAAAATGGTAATTAAGACAATCAAAGATCAAACAAGATCCATAAGAAGATCTTGAATGATCAAGAATAATAAGAATCATAATATTGTATGTATGTTTTGAAGTACTATAAATATTATATTCAAATGTAGATCAATATATTAAACCCTTGATCAATATGATCCAAGGAACAAGATCTAAATCATCCTATGTAAGGATGATCAAAAGAACAATTAGGAAGTATAAATGAGTTGAGAAATGACTGTATACATATGATTTGACAGATACATGAAGGATATGATTATCAAGACCAATGAGAAGATGGATGATGGAAAGTAAAGGTAGGTAGACCTTAAGAATATATTCAATATATAAGATAGATATATTTTACACATGATCTTATCCTAATAAATGAGTTTTGGTTATAATTGCCTTGGAATTATTATGAATCAACAAATGATGTTAAAATGAATACAAAGGGATTGATTAAGTAATTATGAAAATACTTAAGACAACAAATGATGTTGAAATGAATACAAAGGGATTGATTAAGTAATTATAAAATTACTTAATGGGTAGAATGAGAAGATTTGAACTATATAAGTTGAACCCCCATATCTTAAGGAAATAAGTTATAGGCATGTCTTAGTGTATCCAAACACACAGTCTATAAGTATGAAATAATAATTTTCATACAAGCATAAAGACTTGTGGTTTTGTTTTAAGATAGGCTTATGCCTGGGTATGCCAATACTAGGAGAGTTATGAGGGTTTGGCCACCCACTCTTTGAAACTAATTATGATGATGATACCATGCCAAAGAGAGGCAAAATGTCAGGTGGGGCAATTATGAGAAGGCAGCCACTATGACAACCATGGTTCCCCCCATACAAACATGGATCCGTGTTTTCCACCATGATATCAGTGGAGTATTATGTAGTTATCCAGGTATACTATACAGATTGAAACTGCGACCATGGTAGTCCTTTAATATTTTGCATTATGATGCAATTAATTATTGCATGATGAGATGCCTTATGTTATGGCATGATGAGATGCCTAGTAAAAGTTATTACCAATGTTGTATTGGAGGATGATTCCCAATATGCTATGATTATATATTAACACCTAGTGTTAATATTGAAATCAGTTTGGAGGAGATAGGAGGAGAAATCACCACCATTCTGGAGGTTCCTCCACCGCCATTCAAGGGCTGTGAGAGCCCCCTCCAGAACCCTCTTATAGCTCTATAAATAGAGCTCTTGGGCGCCTCTAATGGCAGCCCAAAAGCTTGAAGAAAACCCATTTTGGAGAAGCAACCAAGAGGGGAAATGAGGAGAAAAACCCAGCAATGAGCCAGGTATGCCCAAGATCCCTCAAAACCCATCTTCACAGTAGTCCTAGGATCATTTTCCCTAAGTTTTTGTACGAAAAATCATGCAAAATAGAGCCCTGGAGAGTCACCAAGGACCCAGGGACGTTCCCTGGGCCGCACTAGTTTGACAGGGTCGAAAGAGAGTGTCTTGAGGATGCCCCGATCCCCCAAACAAGTGAAATGCTCCTTACCGCATAGGACATGTCGATCGCATTCGAAGAGAACCAAACGGGCGAGTTCGTGGATGCGCCCGCAAAATGAAAAATCGGGCGGAAAGTTCAGCGCGTCTATAGACGTGCCCGCTGAGGTGCATGCCATAGAGGCACATGCCGCAGACGCGCAGCGTGCTAGCAATTCAGGATTTTCTGCTTCTTAAGAATAGAGGGGCACATGACGCTGACACGCAGCGCGCTAGCATTCCGCTTTTCACTCTTAAGGTCCTTATGTACATGTGACACTAAAAATCTTATAACTTGAGATCTAGAGCTCCGATTGAGGTGTCGTAAAAGGCGTTGTGTCCGTGTCGACAATACGGACACAACCAAACTATAAAATCCCTGATCAAGGCCTAATCAAATGTGAGCATGACTCTTAGAATAGGATGGTGGTGCGTGGCAGCTAGACCTTTGGAAAACTGAGGATACCAAGGCCCAATTAGGACCTTAGGACACCCATAGGCATAGGGATGGACCCCTAATACCTAAGTAATAAGACCAACCACTCTAAAACCCATAAAACATAGGCCAAACTAACCTTGATTCCCCAAACCATGTTCAGGAGCGTACGAGGACAAAGGGGTTAGCGCGACCTAGCCAGGTAAGTGCTCTATCGCTACTAGATTCTTTTAAAAGAACTATAATTGTTTTGCGAATACATGTTTTAAGTATATGACTTGTTTAGCATGACTTAATTCAGCATGCATGTGATAAATGCTTTATGAATAGACATGTTTTGTAAATAATTGCATATACATTATGCATAGATATGTTTTGCAAACTATTTGCTACATTGCATGATTTGTGAGCATTAAGTTCTTGCAAAAATTGCATGTCCTTAAGGGTTACCAAAAGACGCTAGAGTGCCAAGGGCCAGGCAGTTGTGAGGGACCCCGAAGAGGACAGGTTTTGAAAAAAAGAGAGGTTTTCGCTTGTTTGATCTTATTATGATTTGGGTTGATAAGCTCGTGGGCGCTATGCCGAGAGGTTTGGGTTGGCCTCCAGCCTCTACCACTATTAGGTGGATGGGTACCACGTCCAAAAAGGGCAACGTCCCTACGTCAACTGCATGTGGTACAGGGGGCTACCACTGGTGTCACAGTTGGTATCAGAGCCCAGGTTTTATCCTTTCACAGCCAGTCCAACATGTCCAAGGGTCATGGACAATAGAGAAAATCAAGAATAAGTAGTATAAATAGGAGTAGTAGAGATGACTACTTCTATTTGAGGATTACAATATTAATGCTCAAGGCATTTCACCATAAACAAATAGGTGAAAAAGAAGATGGGTATAGCAAATACTTAGATATTGGATTGCTTGAATCCTATCAAGATCATAGGAAATAAGGATTGTTGTGTGGTGCAAATGTGAAAACTCATATATGGATCATATTATGATGAGAATGATGAATGAGGACGTTAGTGAACTTGTTAATAGATAAATCTGACCTGTAATGGATTAATCTCACTAAAGATGAGAACATCAAAAAACTTAGATGGCTATCTTACCATCATAAAGAATATCAGAATATGAGCACACTATCAGAAGGGATATGATATGAGTATGATAAGGGATGTAAAAGATAGACTTTGAGAAGATTTTGATGATAATCTAAGAGGGATGAGAATGCAAGATAATATTAGGAAATAAATGTGACGCGTACTAGCTCACAAAGGTATGGATCCTGAAAGGCTTAGCTCAATTTTGGAAACCTTCATTGGAGTCTTATGAAGAGTAAAGTAGTAATTACTTGAGTATTATGGAGCAAATCAGAAGATGTATACAAGTGACATATCATGTGAATAAGAGAAAAATAACACGAATATGATGGGGAAATGAATTTGACCGAGTTATCAAAAGATTTTGATGATAATACTAAGTATGATAATAGATTGATCCTAACATGAACCTGTAAGAAAAGTATAGCATGACCAAAATGTCAATACCATTATTAAGACATTGTCTGAATTTTATTGAGGCTATAGGCAATTGAGGATTTCAATGACCTTAAGACAATTTAGAATTTCTGAGAAGCATTCAATTTATCATATATGTTACGTAAAGGAATAGATGAAGTATCAATTATATGCAACAAAGCATATAGAGACATTGATCCAGGCAGACCAAGTGAGGATTTTGAAGAAAAGAGAGAAAGAGATAGAGATGTAACTATAAGTATTCAATATTGAATATTCAAAAGAAGAAGAACATGACTTTATGAAGATACATACAAATCTGATGGGAAGATCAAACCAATCAAATTTGAGGGAATAATACTAGTAGAGTTGGTGATTTTATTGTAAAAAGAGTATAATGGAAATACAGCATATGGGATTTAAGACTTTGAGTAGAGTATCGAATTTCAGAAAATTATGCGACAAGAAACTTTCGAAGAGGAATAGTGACCAACTAGAAATTAAATTCTACAAGTGGTTTGATATCTATATCAATTATGGCAATTAGAATCTTATTGGATCCATTAGCTTATAAGGAACACCAATGGATGTAGTCCATAAAAAGAAAATTTTGGTGATGTCCCACCTTGCCAATAAAGTATATCGAAAAAGGAATCAAGCCAGGACAGTGACTGTCCATTTAGCAAGTAGGGTACCATTAAGGATCAAATTTAGATCTTACTATCATAGATTGGAAGAGCAATATCTTAAGACTATTATTTAGTCGAAGTTATATACTCAGAGGGATGTTATAAGTCTTTAGACTTGAGTTTTCCTTGAAAAGAAAAGTACTTGTTAGACTAAGTCAATTGAGGGTATGAGGTCAGTTGAGGAGGACAGTAATGACTGAGATAAGAGCAAAAATAAGAAGTGATCTAAACCAATGTGAAAGATTTTTCAAACCTTAGTGGCTACCATGATAAGGTGAAGAAATTACTTTGAGTCTGAAAAATACTACTGACTTGAATTGAAAAGGAAAGCAAATAAGTATTGATCACTTTAGAGACCCTTGAGCTTATGACAAAGAAATATCTGAAAAGAGATCAATAGGTAATCAAATAAAGTCTTTCTATATGTCTACAAAAATGTTCCATGCTTACTTGAGTGTTTTTCAAATATGATGATTTAATGGCTTCAGCATAACTTGATGAAGTAGTTATTGAACAAGAACTTCTATTACAAGCTAAGTATGAAGAGGCACTTGAAGGATGAAATTTGAGGAATTGAGAAAATCACAACTTATGCATGATTGACAATAAAGCCCTAATAAAAGATTGAACAATATATTGACATAGGGAATGGAAGGAGAAAAGGTGAGATGGCTAGCACACTATAAGGTGAAGATTTAATGTTACTTTGCCTTTAGACAAATAGTTAGTTGTTATGAGCATATACCAAGTGCGAAAAATCAATTGAAGGAATTTTCTAAGGACTATCCCTACCAGATTGAGTATAGAACTTTTGGACTGAAAGGTTACTAAGAAAACCATCAAGAAAAGAAAGGACAAAGAGGATGATGACAAAGGATTCAACCATGACCTAGTAAGGGTACTCAGTTATGAATAAGAGAGCTTTTGTTTTGCATAAATGGGAACATTATTGAAAATCCTAATGACAAATTGATGTGAATAGTGAGATAAGGCCTCTGGACGAGAACATTTGACCCATGATGATGAATCGACCATTAACATTTGACATGAGGAAAGCGTTTAATGAATTCAATAATTATGAAATTGGATAGGACATCTTACTTTCAGTATATGATAAGGTCCTCATGGAAGATGCTACTAATTGGCTTTCATTTTTTAATGTAATATTGGTCGAGGAATCAAGTCATTCAAAGTTAATCAAGGGTTTGGCTGTAGAGTACATGATACCATGTCAGTTATTAAAGTATCTTGGGGACAAATATAAAAGATAAGAAGCAAAGTTAGACACAATAGCAAGAAGGTAATTTTTGGACTCTTACTAATGATATATAACCAACCGTTAAAAGGAGATGCGGATGATGAAGAGATCACTAGATGAAAGACAAGAAGAAAAAGGGATCATCCTATGATATTCAAAAAGGACTATGAGAAATAAGATGATATGATCTTGAAAGAAGTATGGAGAAATTTATACATGAATAAAGAAACATGATCCTACGAGGAGACTATCCTAAAAATTATGAGAAAAGTATAGGCATCTAAGGATTTCGAGATAGCTGAATTACAGCTAGAAACCAATATTGTTAAACTGGTACATATAAGAGTATGCATCAAAGTACACAGCGAAAGCGGCCCTTATAGGTAAAGCCTTGTAGGAAGAATAATAGAAATGATAAATTGAGGATGAGCTTAGATTTGATTCCTAAGGAGGAGAATGCATTCACCAAGAAGTTATCTAAGAGACAAATACCAGGAAGATGATACTTTATGGAATTTCTAGGACAAAATTCTCTTAAGGAGGTAATAATGTAATGACTCCAATTTTGTAACATTAAAATCGCAAGTTAGCAATGAAAAGTTCGTTTTTGGAAATAAGGGTATTTTGGTCATTTTACTAGTCACCTTGACTGAGCCCAAAAATTTGGTCCTAAAAATGGTACCATTACGTGTGTCTCAGAAAAAGGAATCCAATAAGACCAAAATCACCCAAAACGGAGTTAAAATGAGCAAGTTATGGCCCTTTGAAGTTCAGGGGCAAAAATGTAATTTTTACTAAAAAACGGATTTAGCCTACAAAACACAGGGGCCCGTTTTGATACGGGCACCCTTGATCTTCAACCTCCTAGAGGGTTCTAGAATGGCGGTGATAGGAGGAGAAATCACCGCCATTCTGGAGGTTTCGCCACCGCCATTCAAGGGCGGTGAGAGCCCCCTCCAAAACCCTCTTATAGCTCTATAAATAGAGCTTTTGGGCGCCTCTAATGGCAGCCCAAAAGCTTGAAGAAAACCCGTTTTGGAGAAGCAACCAAGAGGGGAAACGAGGAGAAAAACCCAGCAACAAGCTAGGTATGCCCAAGATCCCTCAAAACCCATCTTCACAGGAGTCTTAGGATCATTTTCCCTAAGTTTTTGCATGAAAAATCATGCAAAATAGAGCCCTGGAGAGTCACCAAGGACCCAGGGACGTTCCCTGGGCCACACTGGTTCGACAGGGTTGAACCATGGTGTCCTGAGGATGCCCCGATCCCCCAAATGAGCGAAAGGCTCTTTACCGCACAGGACACGTCAACCGCATTCGAAGAGAACCGAACACGGACACGCCTGCAAAATGAAAAACCGGGCGAAAAGTTTAGCGCGTTTGCAGGCAAACCCATTGAGGCGCATGCCATAGACGTGCAGCATGCTACCAATTTGGGATTTTCCGCTTCTTAAGAACAAAGGGGCGCATGACGCTGACGCGCAGCGCGTTAGCATTCCGCTTTTCACTCTTAAGGTCCTTATGTACATGTGACACTAAAAAGCTTATAACTTGACATCTAGAGCTCCGATTGTAGCTCCGCAAAAGGCGTTGTGTCCGTGTCGATGATACAGACACATTCAAACTATAAAATCCCTGATCAAGGGCCAATCAAAGGTGGGAATGACCCTTAGAATAGGATGGTGGTGCGTGGCCGCTTGACCTTTGGAAAACTGAGGATACCAAGGCCCAATTAGGACCTTAGGACACCCACAGGCATAGGGATGGACCCCTAATACCTAAGTAATAAGACCAACCACTCTAAAACCCATAAAAGATAGGCCAAACTAACCTTGATTCCCCAAACCATATTCAAGAGCATACAAGGACAAAGGGGTTAGCGCGACCTAGATAGGTAGGTACTCTATCGCTACTAGATTCTTTTAAAAGAACTATGATTGTTTTGTGAATACATGTTTTAAGTATATGACTTGTTTAGCATGACTTAATTCAGCATGCATGTGATAAATGCTTTATGAATAGACATGTTTTGTAAATAATTGCATATACATTATGCATAGATATGTTTTGCAAACTATTGCATACATTGCATGATTTGTGAGCATTAAGTTCTTGCAAAAATTGCATGTCCTTAAGGGTTACCAAAAGACGTTGGAGTGCCGAGGGCCAGGCAGTTTGAGGGACCCCGAAGAGGACAGGTTTTGAAAAACAGAGAGGTTTTCGCTTGTTTGATCTTATTATGATTTGGGCTGATAAGCTCGTGGGAGCTATGCCGAGAGGTTTGGCTTGGCCTCCAGCCTCTACCACTATTAGGTGGATGGGTACCACGCCCAAAAAGGGCAACGTCCCTACGTCGACTACATGTGGTACAAGGGGCTACCACTGGTGTCACGGCACTAGGTCGGCGTGTCATAGGCCCCGTGGAGGCTATGACCAAGTGTCCTCAGGTACTTGGGGCCCACACGGCGAGGAGGTCATGGGCATAGTTGGACCCTATGGTTTTGTGGACTTA
Organism: Warburgia ugandensis; assembly: GCA_035236585.1. NCBI lineage: Eukaryota > Viridiplantae > Streptophyta > Magnoliopsida > Canellales > Canellaceae > Warburgia > Warburgia ugandensis. The sequence continues at coordinate 48,068,737 of CP141131.1, read as the reverse complement.
TTTGCATTGCATATGGCAGGATATGAGGTTGGTTGACCATACCATACCAGATATCCATGAGTTGGATTCAGTTGAGCATCTGATGCATATCTTTGTGTTTATGATATATGATACTTTTGACTTGGATTATGCTATTCTTTAAGTAGTCAGTATTCCGGTTTGACAGTGGTTTTTAATATCGATATTGAACATGATTATTCGAACATGCATATGTTTTTATGAGCACATGATTTTAAACATAGCATGCATTGCAAAACTAGTAGTGATAGACTCCTGCTGAGTATAGTATATACTCACCCTATCCTTAACATTTTTCAGGACAATTCCATCCACGAGTAGAGGACATCTATGTTAGTGATACGAGCAAGTGAATCAAAAAGGAAACAATTATACATGTAATTAAATTCTCAACCCTTTGGACATGTATTTGTATTTAATTACAGTTGGGCTGTGTGCTGTGAGTGGATAGATTTGGGGAAAAACACTTATGATTTCTAAAGCTTTTCAAAAACTACCTTGGTTGTTGTGAAAGCAAATGACACTCGGGGTTTTCAAATTGAATTTCAAATAAAAGATTTTTCCGCTGCACTACATTGTTTTTTTTAAAATAGGGATCCCGCCTTAGGAATTTAGATTTTTCATTTAAAAATGTATGAGAAAACCCGGGTCGTCACAGAATATATTTCTTAAATCCCCTACCAAGCATAGCTTGCTGTGATATTGTAAATGTTTGAATGTTTACAATATCTCAAATACAGTTAAGGAAGATTGAAAGCTCAAGACTTGTGGATAATCATCACCGAACTACGGCACAGGGTATTTACTTTGAAGAAGATTGTATTGTAATTTAGATTGTAATATTTGGACAAGGTATGTAATGACTATCGGGGCTATGTATGTGAACCACTGGATCGATCCTGATTTTAATAAAAGTATTTCTATTGGTATTCAAAAGAAATTTTATTTTATACAAAAATCTATGTATGATAAGTAATTTGAGTTGGCACTCAAATTTTTGACAAATCAATTTCAAAAAAAATATGTTTTTGCAATTTGTATTTTTTTTAAATTTCAAATTCAGGGCCCTACCTTTGCAAATATTTATAAAAATGTATTTTAAAAACCCGGGTCATCACAATTGTAGGATCCATGCTAAGTTATTTCTTCATTTTGATGTAAATGATCTACATGTTATTAAATAGTTAGATTTAATCATCTTAGGGCCATGTTAGTACACATTATTTTCTTTAAATATCCTTAGGATAAGTAATATATGAATTAGGGTCGTGCTAGTTTAATTTGAGTATGGACTATAGTATGATTTCCATTTAAGATGGCAATTGAATTGTGATTTAAGATCATGTTAGTTTAATTTGATTTCATTAATTAGGGGTTATGATGGTAGTTACATAGTATTGCTATCCTTAGATTATTGAATTTATATTAGTTTTATGCTTTGAAGTTTATGATTCATTATTGTCATATTTCTCAGTAGATTTAATTGTTAATTAGTTAAGATAAAGAGCATAAACACCAAAAATGTAACCTAATGAGAAATTAGAGTTTCATGACATAAATAAGAAGGAATGACTTGACTTAGACTTAATTAGTAAGGGCTATAGTTAGTAGGACAATATAAGGAATGGTTTACCATTTTCTTGGCCCAAATTAGGAGAATAACACACATCCATGAATGACATTTTATATGATCATGGACATTAATAAAAATCAAATAGAGATAAATTAGGGTTTACGTGCTCATAGGAACCTTATGGAAGGTTGAGCTAAGGTCACTCCAGTGGACGCTGAACATTGTGGTTATGGGGGTTATCTAATAGAGCCTCACTCTTCCCTCACCTTCTGGTGACGTTTGTTGAGGTCTAAATGCCTCCTTACATGAGGATTGAAGTAACCACTTTTTGAGCAACTTGTTGCTGGCAAGCCTTAGTCAATTGGAAATAAGAGGAGTTGTCTAGAATTAGGAGTGAATAAATTATCCTCAAACTAGTAACACTAACTAGTTGAGAAATAATAATAAGAACATAAAAGATTAGCAAATTAACTAATCCTAATAAAAATTGTAAATAAGATAAAAATGATAAAACAAGAATCCAAGGGGAGATCTTGAATGATCAAAAATAACAAAAGAAAAGAAATGCAAATGTAGAGTAGATTATTATTTTGTGAATATACTTGTAATATAGATTTATTAGGTTAGAAAATCTGAACACTTGATCATATGTGATTTAAGGAAGAAAGATTCAGATCATCCTACTTAAGGATGATCAAAAGACCATGTAGTATGTACATTTGGATAGAAAGATGACATTATACGTATGATTTGACAAATATATGTTGATCAAGACTATGACAGACTTCAAGGAGTAAGAATACCCTATTGAGGTAGGAGGATTTTATGAATGCATCTATATGAAAGATATATGTTGAATACATGATCTTATGTATAGAAATGTTGACATGTATAATGAAAATACCTTGTGCTAAATCCTTATGATCCAACCAAATAATGAGAAAATAGATATGAAATGGTTAAGTGTAGAGTTGAAGAAAACCCTATGTGAATAAGGAGGCAAAAGATATTCCAACCCTAGATAAACAGACATATTGTCAGATACGTATAGGAAATAATTTACATATGAGCATGGAGGCTTGTGGTTTTGTTTTAAATAGGTGTAGGCCTGGGGATGCTATGCTAAGGGAGTTATGAGGGTTTGGCCACCTGCTCTCCGAAATTTGTTGATGATGAATTCCATGCCTAAGAAAGGCAAAAAGTCAGTTGGGGCAATTATGGGAAGGCCGCCACTGTGACAGCCATGGTCCCCCCATACAAACATGGATTTGATATTTCCATTGAATATGGTATGAGTGGATTATTGAGTAGTTATCCAAGCACGGTGTACGGATTAGACTGCAAGCATGGTAGTCCTTTGATTTATTTTGTACTATGATGCATATGAGATAGGCATAGTGAGATGCCTTATATATGGCATAATAAAATGCCAGGTAATTATATATTACCAATATTCCTAGGAAAAGGAAATTCCCAGCATAGTAATTAGCTGATATACTGATCTCTTACAATTGAAAGAGTTGATCAGCTTAGCTGGGAATGAGAATTGAATATTTTCACTATTTTGATGAATTTGTTCATCTACATTATGTATAAGGATGTACATAAATGATAAAAGAAAGGTTATAGAAATGAGATTGATCCATGATCATGTTTATGACAAAAATGAATAATGGGATTAATGAGTATTAGGATTTTATTGTCAAATTATGTTACTGAGATATTGTAAATGTTTGTGACAGAATAATCAATCAATCAGGGTATATCCATTGAAGACATGTACTTTATTTGAGAGAATTATATGTATTAAGAGTTTTTATTGTATGTGAGCTTTGAAATTTGGATTATGTAATTTGGGCAAGTATTGTAATGATACTAAGCTGTACTATGAACCACCTGATGGATCCTAAAGTTTAATAAAAATTTATTCCTTCAATGCAATTTTATCTTGTACAAAACTCTACTTATGTTATGAAGTGATGACTTGGGTTTTACAAATCAAGTTCTAAAGAAAAGAACTTCCGCTGCTTTGTTTTGCAAAAAAAATTTACTACTAAGGGTCCTATCTTTGCAAAATGTATTACAAAATGTGTTATAAAAACCCCAAGTCATCATACATAATAGGTTTACTTAGCTATGTTTTCAGTGAAAAACATAGGGTTTATGGACTATTATATAATAAGTTTATAGCAAGTTTACTTGACTATGCTTTCAGTAAGAAAAAAATATGGTTTATATACTGCTATATACATAGATTTATAGTAAGTTTACTTGGCTATGTTCTCAGTAATATATATATATATATATATATGGTTTATGGACTGCTACATAGTTTGATCTATAGCAAGTTTACTTGGCTAAATTTTGAATGAAAAACACATGGTTTATGGACTATTCATGGACTGCTATATACATATATCTATAGCAAATTTACTCGCCAATGTTTTTAGTGAAAACCACATGGTTTATAGACTGCTATATATATATATATATATAGATCTAGGGAAAGTTTACTTAGCTATGTTTTCACTAAAAAGACATGATTTATGGACTGTTCATGGACTGATATTGCCATTTTTTCAATGAAAAACACATGGCTTATGGACTGTTGTATGCATAGATAGATAGTAGGCTTACTTGACTATGTTTTCAATAAAGAATGAATGGTTTATGGTCTACTATATAATATATCTATAGCAGTTATTGAGCTATATTTTTAGTAAAAAAAGAAAATATAGTTTATGGACTACTATATACATAAATCTATAACAGGTTTAGTCAGCTATGTTTCCAATAAAAAACACATGGTTTATAGATTGTTCAAGGATTGTTATATACATAGATATGTAGCAAGTTTACTTGGCTATGTTTTACATGAAAAATACATGGTTTGTGGACTATTTATGGACTGCTATATACATATATCTATAGTAGGTTTACTTAGTTATATTTTCAATGAAAAACCCATGGTTTATGGAGTGTCTTTGGACTACTATCATGCATAAAAGATATATGAAGTCTTGGACTATTCTTTGAATGAAAAATGCATTTCACAACTTGTTTTTGGACTATTAATATACTTAGGGCATGGTTGAATTATTTTGGACTGCATTAGGATTTAAAAGATGTGTTTTTGGATGTGTTATGGACTGCTATGTGTATTGGATAGTTACATCTAATCATTTGACTTATGTTTTATCTAAAAACATTTTTGAAACATTTTTTTGGACTGTTTAAGACTTCCATATGAGTGTTTATTACCAAATATAGAACATGAATTTTGATATGTACATGGTAGGCTATTGAGCCTAAGCGCACTATGTAAAGAGGTTAGAAATGGTAGGCTATTGAGCCTAAGGACACTATGTAAAGAGGTTAGAAAGTAATTGTTAGGTCTTTCTCTCTTTCCTTTTCTTACTATTTAGATATATTTATGCAGTATTTGAAACTAATAAAGGTTAAGAACTTCTAATCATTTCCATTGCAATGTATCTCTACTATAACCTAAATAATTGAAAGGCATGATTGAATGCCTTATAAGGCACACACATGCTTTTCTTCTTTATTACTTTTTCTTCTCTAAAATCTTGATTTATCTCATAGTACTCTTATAAAGTGATTGTTGTTATTTGTTATGTTGTTTTTAGCTGAAAGTTTGTTTCTATGATTTTTGTAATGAAATGTACATGGGATTTAACATACTAATTTATATCCTTATTAGAATTAAAAAGTTTCCTTAATATCTTATTGTTGGTGAGTTTTGCATTTACATTATCTTGTATTATTTGTCTTGTACTTAAAAAAGCAAGTTTCTTATGCTTTGTTGTACTTTTGATTTCTTTAAATGCAATATATGGACTATTTGATTTCATTGTTCTGATATCATTATGCTCTTATTTGCAATAAAGTTGGAACCCAAGCAACATCAAAATGAAGAATATGAACAATATCAAGAGCATGAGAAAGAGGTCAACCTGACCAGAACTCAAAATAGAAAGGATAGAGGGAGAATGACAATGGAAAAAGTTATCAAGTGAAAGTAAAGTGGAATTAAAGAAGTTGTACAGTACAACAATAAGGGACAGGAGATAGGTGAGAGTGTAGCATCTTATGGCAGTTTTCTCTGCTCCACAATAAGAAGCAGGGTGCCTATCACATTTGATAATTGGAGTTGTGCACCACAATTAGTAAAAGATTCAATATGGTAGATGGTTAAGGTATGTAAAAACATTATGTATTATGTAATTTTTAACATATTTTATCTTCTTATTTTCAAATATAGTAACTTATTTGTACTTCGTAGACTGCCTTTGAGGTACCTTAGCATAGGAAGATGCATGCTTTGTAAGGAGCTGGTGAGCACTAGAGAAAATGGATGAACTACCTTATTCACAATTACATAGCTCCATATGTGAATGATCTGTCAAGGCTATATACAGTGCCTATCATTTATTCTGATGTTATTGACCAAGATGTGTGGAATGCTTTTGTAAAGGACCGCACATCCTCTGAATTTGAGGTATGTACTAAAACAAAGTTCCATTTAACTAAGTACATGTAACATCCAATTATTACATGATTATGTGCATACAAATATGCAGTTAAAGAGCACAAGAGGAAGAAAGGTGCATGAAACTAATATGCAACACCACCTCTTCAGGATGGGATATGCCCATTTGGAAGAGCATGAAGTAAGCATTTGTGATAATTTATTCCTTTCAAATTATTGTAGTTATATTTATTTCATTACTTAAATGTAATGTCTTGATTAATAGCAAAAGAAAGCTGGGATTGTGGATCCCATTAACCACACCATCTTCTAAAAAATGGCACATTTGGTGGATCATAAGGCCCAAATGTTCATAGATGAAGCTACTATACAAGTTGCTTCTTGCATTGTAAATGGTTCCATTTGCTACACTTGATTACCTTGAATTTTATACAATTAAATAAATGAACTGATCATTTCTTTCTAATTAAGTTTTACATGACACTCTTACCCAAGAAATTGTGAGTACAAAAAATCTAAGCAACATTACTGCAAATGATATCATTCTGTATAGGATTATGGGCAAGAAGGACCACCCTAATCGAGTTAGGGGCATAAGGCATGGTATTGTTCCTTCCAGATTCTTTTGTAAAAGAATGCCTACAGAAGAAGATCCAGAGGCTTATAATGACTTGTGTGAGTGGATAAAAATGAATATACTCAACCAACTATGTGATTAGGGTTTGATAATAGTTTCTACATCCCTTCTACCAGATCTTGGTACCGCTCCTATGCCTCCATCACATGCTAGGTGTAATTTTCCTACCTAAGAACATTCTAAAGAAGGACAACTTGTGCCCTTCAAGATAGAAAATCCAGTCAAGGAGGTATTAACTACACTAGAATTTTTATTTTTATTTTTTATTGTCCTTTTGTAATTCTCCTATCTCACTCTTCAACGTATGATGTATTTATGATTTGTAGGTGGGTCAATGTCTATTGGCCCTAAATATCCATCAAAATATTGTGATAGTTGGATCATGCTATAAGCATGATTCAAACATTGTGTAGGATTAGTATGCCTCCACATACTAAGCATGTGTCCATTAACATGGCTTTCATTGCGACTGCCTACCTTCCATTTCCTTTAGAAATGAAAAATATTGTATCTGTTGGGCTAGTAGTTACATATCACGTCACTTGACCGGAGGAATTCATCATTTTCATATAGTCCACAATATATATATATATATATATTCACATTATACCTTGCTCAATAGCAATTTTTAGCTAGTGACCTTAGTTTAATCATTTATTAATTATATCTAAGGTTAATTAGTTGTAGAAAATGCCATCGAGGCTGCCCCCCATTGCACCCTTAGCATCATACCAATTGAACCAGTACTAGATATTTATGTTTATTTTTCATCATAAATTTGAATATCTTCATTGATCAATATTAATTGACTTTCCACTTCTACCGAAGTCATCTAAGGATCACATTGAAGTCCCACCTAACACGCCTCGATCCCTAAGGTTACTCTTTGGACTCATCAACGAATATAAGGCAATCAACCCCAATAGATCAAGGATGTAATGCTTGTTGATGTCGTTGTTGAGGTGCCACTTGTGGCAAAGGACCAATTACGAGTTTGCCAATGGGATCAACTGGAGCACCCTCACATTGTCTATATGAGATATATACAAATAGCTACTTCTATAATACTTGACATGTTATTTTTTTGGTAATAGGTAATAATTATTTGTTATATGTAGCTTCCTAAATGATGGAATGAACCCTTTTGAGATTGGGGATGTATTGTACCAATTCCTTAACCCAGACATCATGTGTGGAGTAGTGAAGTAATGGCCAATGGAGAGGGATGTAGATGATATGTTACCAGGATCCTTCTAGTGCTCTAAGGGGCAAGGCTTAATGATTCCCTACTATAAAGGGTATGTTTTCTTTTCTTTTTTTTCTTGACAACTTATTCTACACATAAGGATCATAAATTTTAATTGCAAATCATATGATTGTGTATATGGGGCTTCTTGGATGCTTCTTGTTTTAGATTTTTGGTGGGCAAGTGTTCCTTTTTTATTCTTGTGGATTGCACACACATCCAGCCCTCGTAGAAATCATAAATAAGTAAGCTTTTAACATTTTCATGTATTATGTGTAGATTAGTAATTTTTTATCAGTATTTAATGTATTTAAAATTTTAATTTGCAGAGCATGGTTAAAATGGGCTAATCTGACCAAGATTGTGCAACTATCGAAACTCACTTGGAAGAATGTGAATGTATGGAAATTAGTTAATTATTGTATTTTATAAGCTAAACTTACAATTTAGACATGGTATTTATTGATCCTTTCTATTTTCCTTCTTACACACTGCCCTAGTAGCAATATGATTGGGAGTGCAGGCACTATGTGGTAAGATACATGAGGACCCTTATACTTATGGTGTTAGCATCTCCTAATTAAGAAAGGTAAGACACTTTTTACTGGTCACAATCTTATATTTTTTCACAATTGTTAATGGATTCTAGCTCAAAAGAATGTGTCAACTAAATTTAAAATGTTGTATTGCATGCTACTATGCTTTTTGAATAAGTAAACAAGAAGAGGTACTCCTAAGCAAACCTCGATGAAGTACAAAGAAAATGGGTTGAGTATGTAATGAGTTTCAATTAGAACAATAGTAGTAGTACACGAATGTAAATTACTTTATCCATAATAAAGTATTCTTTTCATTGATATGCATATTTTCTTCTACTTTTCACTATTTTCATTGAAGTATATACATTTTATGAGATGAATCAGGGGAGCTTGGATTGTAAATGAAGTGAATGTGGATATGTGTGTTCTTCTAGTTTTATTATTTTCATTGAAGCATATACATATATATATATATACATATTTAATGAGATGATAAATGAGGGGAAGTTGGAGTGAAAATAAAATGAATGTATATGAAGTGAATGTGAATGGGAATGGGAATGTGGTGTAAATGAAGTGAATGTGGAGATTGCAGTGCATGTGGTGTGGTTTCTTTAATTATCAAGTAATTTCAAGATGTGAATATGGTGTGCAAGTGAATGTATGATTGAATGTGGGGTGGTATAGATGGATGAAGAATTTAGATGTTTATATCCAATGTGGAAGTTAATGTATGTTTCTTTTTCATGTGTTTAGAGATTGCAAGAACAATGTAGCAGGTGGCACATTGAATGTATGCTAAAAAGCAAGTAGATTGCAATGTAAGCAAAAGAAAAAAAAAAAAAAAAATCACTTTTAAAGTTATTCTAAAAATTTGACTTCAAAAACAACATCTTTTGAGGGATCGGGGTTCTTTTAAAGTCATTCTAAAAAAAATGACTTCAACATAGTCCATATTTGAAGTTGTTTGAAAAAAAATATGTTTTTAAAAGACTCCATTTTTTAAGTCATTGTTTTTAGAATGACTTCAATTTGGAAGTCATTTTTTTCAGAACGATTTTAAAAACTAGTTTCTTTGAAGTCATTTTTCTCGAAAAGACTTCAAAAAAGGCCTTTTTTAAGTCGTTTTTTAGAACAACTTTAAAAATAGGTTTTTAAAGTCATTCTAAAAAAAAAGGAGCTCAAAAATGGCTTCTTTTGAAGTCCTAAACTCTAAACAACTTTAAAAGTCCCCTTTCTTAAAGCCTTTCCTAGAACAACTTTAAAAATCAAGATTTTTAAAGTAGTTTCCTTACTGACTTCTTTTGTTATGAATTTTCCAAAGTCAACTCTATAGAAGTCGATGTCATTACCTACTTTGATTAATGTTTTTTACTAACTTTAAAAGCCACTTGTGTAGTAGTGTTTGGACTTGATGAACAACATTCTACTCACACATTAATGGAGAATTTGTACCCACTTCTGAGTGACAAGTATGTCCTGTGAGAATTAAAGTTAAAGCATACTATTTGGATGATAATTTAGGTTATGCTTGACTTACAAACTATTAATCAAATGAATAAAGGTCTCATAAAAATTTTGACAATTTTGTGGGTATACTTACTGCAAACCTTCACACGGCTTAGCTCGTCCACTATGGGTAACTTAAGGGTTTAAGGGCTTATTGCATATGCTAAATGCAATCATGAGTACCTACGAAAATGGGAACTATTTTATTTTCATGATTTTTTACATGTTTTGCTCAAGACTAACAAAATGCTAGTTAGGGATGTGATGAGTATTCAATTTTGCATAAAAAGTACCCAATTAGTAGCTCACATGTTATAAAATATAGTGTTAATTTTAAGGTTTTTAAAAATCTATAACACATGGTTTTCTGATCTAATAATTCAAAAGTTTGATGTTTTGTAGGTTTAGAGGCTAATCCGAAGTAAGTATGTGAATAAAACTATTTTTCTAGAAAATGATAAGGTTTGACTTGTCATATTTGAGCATAAAAATGTTTGATTTTAGAACTAATTAATGTGTTTTGATAGGTCTTATGACACTTGGAGTTTTTTGAAAAGTCTTTTCAAAGAAAAATGTTTCTGTTGTTGTTTTCTAAAATAAATTTTTAAGTGGGGATCCCACCTTTTGGAAATAATTAATAAAAGGCATTTGAAAAACTTGGGTCATCACATCCTAATCCTTGAATCTTATTTAAAATCAAGTAACAAGATACCTAGGGTTTTGAGCTCATAGTACCTTTTTGAAAGAGGCAATCTATTGTCAATCCAATGGCTCTTAAACTTTTTGGTTATACTAAGTATCCAAAAGTCAACTAATTTTCCCATGCCTTTTGATACCAGTTGTGAGTCTAAGTGCTTTCAGAGATGGTTATTTATATTCCCTTAGGTATAATATTGCTTCACTCATTTTCTTTCTCATGGAATGCCTTTAGCTTAAGGGTGTAAAGCCATTTATCAGTTGTCCTCATGAAGTTATACCTTTAGGTCACTTTTCCCTAGGATTTGTATTACTTAGCTAGCTAGGTCATGGTCACCATTATTTGCATTTTTCTCAAGCTATGATCTTAACATTTTCAAAGTATTTTTACATAATAAAGGTGAGGGGACATAATGGTGGCATCTAATCACTAATCAGAAAATGCTTGCTCCCTGTTACTTTACTATCTGATCGGATGGTCCAGATCATTCGATCAATTTCCATCTAAATTTTTTAATATTTCATCATATACTAGTTAATTAAGTATTCCTGAACTCATCTATGGTGCTTGATCATCGATCAAACATCACAAAGTCACTGTTTGAATAGTGACAGATTGAATGGGATAGATCGTTGAATCTATTTCACCTCTAGGTCAGCAAATTTTATCCATTCTATATAAATTTTAGATCAAGGAAATTCCTATTAATATCTGATGATCGATCAAGCATCACTAAGTACTATTTCAATCAGATGTTTGGTGTAGTATAAGTGATCAAGCGCTTGTAACTCATATCATGGGAGGAAACCTTGCATAGAGTTCCATTATTATTAATGGATGGCTAGGAGATTTCTTATGGGCATAGGTATCTCAGGTAATTCAGTCTTATGGTTCTTCATTATTTGCATATGGCCTATTTTTCCTAGGTGCTCATTTTGTTTGGGCTTTTAGTTTGAAGTTTCTATTCAATGGTCGTGGTTATTGGAAAGACTCATTGAATCCATCAATTGGGCTCATAATAAATTAAAAGTTGTGCTTGCTACTCAACCTAGAGCCTTGAGCATTATACATGATGCACTATAGGAGTAACCCATTAACTTCTGGGTGGAATAGCCACAACATAGACATTCTTCTTAGCAAGAATTATTGCAATAGGATAATAGTTAGGAGGATTTGAAAGGCATTATGGCATTAAGATTTCCATGGTTTAGCCAAGACCCCAGGACCCCACTATCCATCATAGCCACTAGGTTAGCCCCCTACAACTATCAAGATTACAAGTAAGCAATCTTCCTACTCTGTTCGTTACACACTCTTGAATGCAATGCAAGCATAAAGCACGCACTCTTGGATACAATGCAAGCATAAAGAACATAGGAGAGGAGGCTCGTTATGTACTAGTTGACTCTTCCACAGATGAAAGGGCTAAGGATACATATGGGAGTGGGCACATTTTTTTGTCTATACCATCTTCAATGAGCTTCTAATTTTTTAGCATTAAACTTACTGGCTAAGACTATTTTTGAAAGAACATTCCCCTTACTTTTGCTTGGGAATCCTCTAAATACCAACATAAAAAAGGAAGTCTAGTCCAACAAATGCAACAACATTGATTTTGAAACAAGCCCATGCTATGAGGAATGTTGTTCATGGATGAGTTGATATAAGGTTCCTTCAGTTCCTCTATTTTTCCTAAAGTTCTTATGGTTTCCAGAACTTCCTTTGCTACAAATCTGTTGGAAATAATTGATGTTCTTATCATTGCATGGTTTTCAAACTGGAATCTTACATTTAAAAAATGCAATGCTTGTTTTAGGATGTGTACCTTGTTTTTGTAACCATTAGAGAAAAGAAGCCAAAGGTGTAGTGATTCAGTAACTAATCAGATGGCTGAGATTGTCAGATCAATTCTGGACTAGATCGACAATCTTAGTTAGATGCAAGCTATATCAATATGTATTTACCTATTCCTAAGCTTAGACTAAGAAATGGATGGCTAGATCATCTCAAAAATCTAAATTTAGCATGGAACTATACTAATCTAACTAAAATCTCAAATCAAGAATAGGGTTTTGTATGTCTTACATCTAGGGTGTGTTTCTGTGCTTCTTCCTCTCTGGAATGAGCTGGATTGATCCTAATTTGTAGTGAAATCCTCCGAGCTTTTTCATGCATTGATTTTCTCTTCTATTTACAACTAAGAAAGGCATGAATTGCTCTAATACCTTGGGTTTTTGACTTGTGCTTCTGCACTAAGTGAGATGATCGGCTCGAACTAGTGATTTGAGTTGGAGTCGTCTTTAGTGATATCCAGCAACTCCAACAGTCGAACCCCATTGTGACGTCTTCCTCGCCATGCAAGCCCTCTTCAAGAGCCTATCTTCCTCCCCTCTTTCTCCTCCTTTCTCTTCCTCTCCTTCTCCTTCTCCCCCTTCTTCTTCTTCCTCTTTTTCTTCTCCTCTTTCTTCTTTCCTTTCTTCTCTCCTTGTAGGGTTTTGTCTCCTTCTATTAGCTTTGAGCGCAAACCTAGGCCTATTCTTGGATTCACTTAAGTGGGAGGGGGGTTCCATTATCAAATTGGCCCCCTCCTTTTAGTTATTTAATAATTCCTTCTATTAAAAATTTAAAATTACAATTATGATGTTTTTACTATTTTGTACAATGGTAGAGTTGTCATCGTGTGACCTTGAGGTCACAAGTTCCAGGCAAAAATAGCCTCTTACAAAATGCAAGGCAAAGCTGCACACTATTAACCCTTGTGGTATGCTCTTTCTCTGGACCTGACATATGTGGGAGCTTCATGCACCAGAACTGCCCCCTTTACTATTTTGTACACTATAGTAAAAAAGAAATGGATGCTACTCAAATATCAAATTTTTGCAAGTGGGCCCCACTTAATGAAATAACCAATTTCCCTTTCTAAGAAAATCAAAACTTACTTGTCTAAATTCTATTTTCAGTAAAGTTAGTGTCACTGAATCAATTTTTTGGGTACAATCCCAATATTGAGGTTTCAACACTTGATTTGATGTCTATGAAATTTTCACTTTCTAGAACTTCAAAATTTGAAAATTTCAATATTCTGTTTTCACTTTAATTTTACATAATTCAAAATTTTTGTAAATTGCTATTTAAAATTGAGAGATGTTATATTATGATTAGTGTAATGTTGTTTGATTATTGTAGGTGGTAAAATCCATACTTTTCTTACCATCTAGTATTCAGATCATGGATTAGGCATCACAAGGTTACTGTGTTAACTATGATGAATCAGATAACCAAGGTCACTTGATCTATTTCATTATTGGATCAGAAATTTTTTATCCATTCTATATCAATTTTGGGTCAAGGAACTTACTAGTAGCATCTGATCATCGATCAAGTATCACCAATACTATTTTCATAATAACTGATTGGACGGCTGAGATTGTTTGATTGGTTTCAAGCCTAGATCAATAATCTTAGTCAAATTCAAGCTATATTAGGTTGGTATTTAACTATTTCTAATCATGGTTTAAGAAATGGATGGTTAGATTAAGAGATCAACGGTCAGATTATCACAAAAACCTAAATCAAGTATGAAACCACATGGATCTAGCTAAAAATGCAAATCCAAAGTTGGGTTTTCATGAATCTCACCTATAACGTGAGTTTTCACCCACACTCATCATTGAATAAGGTGCGATCATTGAATTTTTTGACAATAGTTCTCTGTGCATATTGTCTTCTCCAATCTGACATCATCCCTCCTCTAATCATGGTGGAACCAAAGGGTTTTACTCCTCTCCTTTATCAAAGTGAGATGCATGATTGGATCACTAACCTTGGGATCGTGAAATGCAACCCTTGTTTCTTTCTTAGCATTAAATCACATCCACTTCAATTAAGTACTCTGTGCAAAACTTCACTGCTATTTTTACAATATAACATTTAGTTATACACCCTCCCAACATCCCTACAGTTACATTTTTAAACTTTTCACATTTCGAGCATGGACAACGCATGCAATTATGATCATCAACTGCCGTAAGTGCAAACTCTATGAGATTTTCTATTCCCTTAGCATATTCTTTTGATGTTTGTTGTTGTTTTAAATAAAACCCACAAGCGCACAAATTGTGTTTCAATATAGTATGCTCGTGAGGTCGATCCCATGAAGAGTGAACTATTGTGATGCTAGTGGTCCCTACTTAAACTATCTAACCTAGCTAAAATTCAAGTGACTTTTATCCTAAATTAAGAATGAAAATTAAAACATGAAATTGGAAACTAAGCAAAAACATGAAATATGCTAAATGGAAAACTTTCTTAAAACATGTACTTTCTAAAATTAAAATTTTTCTAAATTAAAAACTTCTAATTTTATGACTTTCCTAATTAACAACTTTCCTAAAATACAATTTAGCAACTTTTCTAAATATCAGATTAACAACTAACCTAATGGAAACATACTTTAACAAGCTACTTTCCTAATCATGCAAAACTAAGAAAAGTAAGCAAACAAATCAACTATTTTAATAAGTATGACAAATTTGATTACTTTTCAATTGACTAAGATGCACAATAATGGAATCTAACTACAACCAAACTAGAAAAACAAATTAAAGTAATTACTAACAATAATGAAAGGAAAACTACCCAATTAACATACATGTAACTATGGAATGATATGCATGATTCATTGGATAAGAGTGGATTTAATCAACTACTTTGGAAACTTAAGCATGTAATCTATTTCTAACATTAACTAAGCTATCTAACAATCCAATTGGGATCTTGAAAAGTCAAGTGAACAAGATTGTATGGTACTGGAAATTAACATACACCATTCATGCAAAGAAATTCCAGTAGTAAGGTAATTAAAACATTCAATGAATAGATCATACAAGACATATAATTAATTATTCTAATCCTTCAAACATTTAAGAAAAAAGGTTAATTTACTGCTGGACACAAATTTTGAATTGAAAATTCTGACTAATCTCATTGAATCACATCCAAAAAGTCATCAACATAACACTCCATACATGTAGTCCAAATATGAAACTTAAATGCTATTACAAACAAGTTCTAACTTATGTAGCTATACACACACATGCACACTAAGATAAAATTGAAAAAAAAAAAAAATGGCTTTAGTATGTGGGTAACTTGTGGAATTTTTCAATCATCTTTACTAAGGTAGTAGAGTACTAAAGGATGAGAATTCTCTAAGATAAATTAAGGGGCTTAGCCTTATTGAATTTTGTGGGTATATTCATTGCAAACCCTCACAAGGCTTAAACTAGTCCACTAGGGGTAACCTAGGGGTTTAAGGGCTTGTTGCATATGTTAAATGCAATCGTTAGTACCTACGAAAATGGCAACCACTTTTGTTTTCATGATCTTTTACATATTTTGTGCATAACTAGAAAAATGCTAGTTGGAGTGTGTGATAAGTGTTAATTTTGTATGACAAGTACCCAATTAGTATTTTGTGTGTTACAAAATATAAAATTATTTGAAGGGTGTTTCTAGAATTTCATAACACATGCATTTCTAACCTAATAATTCAAAAGTTTGATATTTGGAAAATTCAAAATCTAATCAAGAGTAAGTATATTAATTATCATAGTATTTAAGTAGGGATTTTTTTCTTTTGTAGGTGTTGAATGAAGATCCAACAGTTGAGATTGATTGAGATGAGAATTGAAGATCAAAATAAAAAGATGGAGTCCATGCCTAAATTTCAACATTTCAAAGTAGATCAAGATCCAAGAACATATCAAGGCAAGACGATGGATCAACAGAAGTAATTGGAAGACCTAAAGCCAACTAAAATGGGCCCATGAAGGAAGCCATGCATTTCCACCACTTTGCATGGGAGCCATTTAAGCTACTTTAACTATATAAGCCATGGGACAAGGCGACAAGCTAAGCAATTCAAGCCATTAAAGCCAAGGGTGTGAAGTATGAAGCCAAGCCAAAGGAGCCCTCAAAGTGAGCCACATAAGCCAAATGCCAGATGGAGTCATACAATTGGAGGAGAATTTAAGCAATGGTCCACTTTCTAAATTTAAAGGTTTAATTAGAAGGTTTAAGAGAAGTACGTAAAAGGTAAGATGACTATGCATTGGAGGATCCATCAAGAGAGAAACCCTACTTTCCAACTCTATCTCCCACTCTTTCTCTAGTCAATTGACCTAAGATTACAACTTAAAAGAGGGAGGCACCTCTTTAGGAAAAAGAACACACCCCCCCACTACCATTCCTAATTGGTGATCAAGTGGTTTCATAAAGAGGAAACCTTAGATCTACTTCAATTCAAATAACTTCAAAACCCTAGATCTTTATTCATCTTTCTTAAACTTTGTTCCTTACATATTCCTTGACTTTCCATGACCCAAACATCAAAAAATTAGAAGGGAAAGAGCTTTACTTTCCTTCTAGGAAAAAGATGCCTACCACCTTTTCATAATTAGAAATCAGCTAGCCCATGCTTCTTATCTATCCCGTATGTCATGTTTGTGACATCATAGCTAATTCATCTTCCACCAAACCTTTCTCATTCAACACAGTAACCCTAGGCCCAAGTTTTGCATGGTTTTACCACTTCTTAAAATAGAAATCCACTCATGTATATATAACCCATGTTCCATACGAATTTTCCAAGTAGAAGTGGGCAAGACACCTTGAAATCAAGCTCTCCTTTGGTGTTATTTGCTGCTGGACTTTAGGATTTGTTAGACGCTTTTCTTCCTTTGGGTTTCTAGTTATTCTCTGGGTTGGTTGCTCTCTCATTTAGGCTACTAAGTTGTTTCATTTACATTAGTTTCCTTCCTTTTGTTTAGTTATTGTTTTGCTCTTTGTTTCACCCATTTTTTCCATCATTCTTATTCTTTATTCTTTACCTCAATTCCACTCATATTTCTTTATTATTACCTCAAGTTTTAAGACAAATCTTCTCTAGTAGTAATAGCCAAAAGAAGAGATAGCTTAGGCCTTGATTTCCCATCCTGAATGTCATGTTTTTCTCCATTTCTTTACCCTTAGTTTTAGGTTAATTTTCTTGCCTTAATTCACCAACTTAGCATCCTTTTCTCTTGAATTTCTTTCTGCATTTTCTTTTCTTGTCATCATGCTTTAGTTTTTAAGCATGATATTACATTTTTGGTGTTGTTTAGATAGGATTTCATGGTTAAGAATTAGACGTAATTTCTAGCAATAGAACATGTATTGTGTGTCTAGTTTTTGGTGTAACTTGGAGGTAATTTAATAAAGTTTTGTGAGAATTCTTTTTATGGATTATTTATTTCATAAATTTTCTTGATATTTTCATTATTTTCTTGCATAAAATTTATGGTTTCAATAGCTCTCTAATGCAAGATTTATTGATTGTTCTTAAGTACCAAAATTTGAAAATTAATTTTTTCTTAACTTTGTGCTTTAATTCGAACCATGAAATCATCTTATTTTCTTGAATTCTTAGTACCCATTTAGATTTTTATGTGGTTTATTACATCCCATAGTTATTTTTCATAGTAACTAATTGAAGGTGCATTACATTTCACAATCTTTAGGGCTCTAGAATCATGTGCACATTCCAAAAACCATGCGCATGGTTCTAAATCCCATTCCTTTTAGATTCTTAGTTAATTTAGTTATTTAATCTTGTTTAAGAAGTTGTTAATCAGTTGTTTGCACATTATTTTAGGCTTATAAAGTTTCCTTGTTGAATTTTGGAAAGTTATCTTTTTAGTAAGTTTAAGGTTAAGTAAGTTATAATTTAGGAAAGGTTCTAATTTAGTAGTTTCCTTAAGTTTCATTGCTTAGTTTGAATCTTTCTAAATTAGTATAGTTTCCTTTAGGTAATTGTATGTTAACTAGACAAGTTTCCATTCTAATTATTTCATTTACTTTTGGAAAGTTACTTTTACTTTTAATTTCTAATTTTGTGCATGTTTCTAATTTCATGTTACATTAGATTCCTAGTTTAACCACAACTCTCCTTCTTTTGTTGAAGTTAGTCAATTTGAATAAAATATGCTCCATTACAAATATATGAGATTCCTCATGGGATTGAGCTCGCTTAAGTGAATTCACTACATTGATTCGTGCACTTTCCAAGTATTTTTAAAGTTGTAACAAGTTTTTGGTGCCGTTGTCGTGGAATCACAGTAGATTTGTGGTTGATTTTTTTTTGGATTGTTTATCTTTAGTCATAGTCATAGGTTGATTTAGATTAGGATTTTTTCATTATAATTGCATATCTTGCTAATTCTTCAAAAATTTACATATCTTTCTTCTTTTTGTGTGAGGGGAATTGGCAAAAGGAGTAGCTACAATCTTATGGGCTAAAGCTTCATCAAATTTGATTGCTTTCTTAGATTAGATTTTTCTTTTTGAGTGAACTTGTAGTGAGGCCCAATTATAACTTGCAATTTCTTTATTTCAATTTTAAATGGGTTGTTTTAAAATAGGGCAAATATGTGGTATGGAGGCCCACACTTGATCTTTATCAAAAACCCCATTGTAAGTAGCCCTCACTTGGATTTACTTTTCTAGTTAGGTTGCATGTAGTATAATTTGCATATATTGTTGGTTGTGTAAGTCATATAGCTTAAGGTCATTCATCCTATTTGTTGTATTATATTTAGGATTTTTGTATTATATTGCACCTATCTAACCCTTGGTTGGATAGCATATAGGTTGCATTAGTTTGCTTTCTTGTACTTGCATTGCATGTTTATTACTTTATGGTGGATGTGCACAATGATAGTAAGGGTCCCATAGGAACCCATAAGATAAGGACTTGATTTCATCTCCAGATCCTTGGCCCACCTAAGTAATCAATCAAATTCCTTGTATGTTCACGATCAAACCCTTGAATTTTAATTTAAAATCAAGTAGCAAGAGACTTAGGGTAGGACCTAACTAGTGAGCAATAGTCAAGTCTAGATGGAAGGAGCTGCCAACTTCATGTTTATAATATACAACCTCACAGATTAACAAAGATAATCAAATCAAGCTCCCTATAATTAAGGATTAGTTGTGCAACATTTAGAGTTAGGAGTCGCATTTAGCTAGGTTACATCATATAGTTAGGGCTTCTCATTAGTTTCACATTAAAAAAAAGTAATAATTTGTTGTATACAATGATTTGTTTCATGGTATGTAAAGTTGAGTCCATGGCATAGTAGACAAGGGATGGAAAACCACCACATTCATACTATTTCACGCTTAAGCCATTATCTAGTATGTATTAGACAAAGATAAGTTATTCACCCGATCTATCCAATGCAATTAATAATTGATTAGATAGTATGGAAAGTCTAATGAATAGGTTAAGTGCTTCTAAGCAAGACACTGAGTCATATCTGCCATATCAATAACCTCAATATGAGAATTCCTACCCGTATTCTAACCCACAATGTCCCACTACTTCATGGTCATCCAGCTCTAATTGTAGTGGTTATTATTATGAGTCAATGGATGCAACCACTACATTCACACACCCTAGAAATAACTACTATCCTAACAGTCAAAATTATAATAGATTGGCTAAGAATTATGAACAACCATGATCTCAGAATTATCAGGAAGAACCATCAGGAACCTACCCTACTCATTCCTATCAGAACTATTAAATATATCAGGGACGACCATCATGATTGCAACCTACTCAGTCATGTTTCAATACCCTAATGCCATAACAATGTCAACCATATGAGTTGTTTCCTGGGGAACAATCTTTAGAAAAGATACAATTTAGTGAAGAGACACAACAATTGCTTGGATTTGACTATGAAAAATTTTTGGCTGAAAAGTATGAATGGCAAGATAAAATGAAACCAATATAGGAAAATGCAGACAAAAACATTGCTGAATATATAAAAAGGATTGACGAAATAAAACAACCAAGGGAAATGGAAGAGTGTAGGACGCAAATTGCATATGATCATTGTGAGCCACAAAGTCCATAACCATCCTTGCAAACCTCTGACTCATATCCACTCGAGTTATGTCTTGCTCCATTTTATGATTATGATGATGAGACATCCATTGAGAAGAAAATGCATAATTAGACAATGAGCTTTTAGTGGACACTTCTCAATGGCATGACCGAATAGAACCCCCTACAGCTCCTAAAACTCATTTTAAGCTTAGTAGTGTAGAAGAAGTATGCTATTATGACCTCCAGACTTTATTTGATCAAACACTAGATAACAATATGAAGAACATGAAAAAGAAGAGCCAATTGATGCTCTTGATAAATATAATAGAACTCTACAGTACACATTAGAAGACACTAAGGGTTTAAGCCCCACCCCACCTCAATTAGATCAAGATCAACCTTTTAGGGAAGTACAGAGTCAGCTTATACCTAGTTTTAGGAAAAGGTAAGAGAGAAGGAGGAAAAACATGTACTGATTGGGACGTGCCTCATTATCCCCCAATTTGTTGAAAAAGGGCACCATTCATTTCAATATGGTCCAAAAAACTTGATTGTGGTCTTTTACGCTATCAAGTTACCAACACCTCATATTTCAAGGTAGAGGAGATTTATTGACTACCATGAAATTCTAAACTGGGGGATCATCAATTTCAATGTGGTCCCATCAAATTCAAAAATTTGGTGGTCTATTTTGTCCTAATGTTATCACCACCAAAAATTTCAAGGTAGAGAATGTATATAAACTACCACGAGATTTTGAAATGGCAAGAAAATTTTCTCATTTCATTATTAGATTTAGGATAGTTAGGTTAGTTAGTCTAGTCTAGTTAAAGATGTTAAAATTAGCACTCATTGTGAAGCAACCTAGGGTTTTAGATTCTCATTGCTCTACATCATTCATTTATCATGTAGACGTCCTATATTTCTAAACATCGAGGTCAATGTTTATTTTAGGTTTAGAGGTATAGACATGTATATCTAGTTTTCTTCATATTTTTGTTAAAAAAAATTCTAAGTTTTCAAAAGTTTTCAAGGTCAAAGTTCCTTTATTGTGATGAGAATTGGATTGTTTGAAGTTTAGTATTTCCACTACTTTAACTTCTTAATGGACGTGCATGTGGTTAATTCTACATTTTATTTATGTCCTAAATTTTTTTATGAAATTTAAATCTTGGAATACACTTACACATAGTACATAAGTCAAAATTAGTAGATGGTTATGACTTAGAGACCTTAAGGAAATCAGCGGAGACCTATACACGCTATGAGTATTACAGACTATCATTCTTCTGAGGGTTATTACATAATTCCCTATTTTTTTAGCTTATATTACTTTGAGATATTCCATTATTCCTTGTTTTTGTCAGATATCCAAGAACCAAATATGAGTATTAACTTTCTTTCCTAAATATTTATTGACTTATATAGGTTTTAAAGAAGCCTAGGTTATGATATAGGCCACCCTTTTTTAATGTAGAGACATAAAGCCTACCCAAAATATTATACTAAATAGATAAAAGAAGAAAATTTTCCATTATCTACCTGTAATAACCCCAATTTTTGTAATTGATTGAGAAAAATCAATAAAGTTTGAGTTTCAGATATTTCGGGCTGAAATATTAGGGTTACTTAAAATATACTTTTTATAAAAGTATAATCAAATCATAAGACATGTAAAATTGAAATTAAACTTAGGAAACCCTTCAAAATGACTATAAGCACGACAAATTTCAAATTCGGATGAGAAATCCTTAAGTTTCTTCATTTTTGGACAAAAGGGGTAAAATAGTAATTTTACCCAAAAATCAAAATATCTCAAAAATCAAAATATGAGACATCAAAATTTAGAATGTATTGAGAAATACGAATCCAACGCCACTAAGTACACTCAAATCCGAGATCATGGGAATAAAACCCAAAATTTTATGCATAAATGGCAAAACGGTCTTTTTACACCATGTGGGGCCCAACAACCAATTTTATCAACAGCCCATGTGAATCATGGATCAACAAACATCAGCTGGTCTTGGGGAAGAAAAATTAGGCATGGGGAGCATTGAAGACTTTCATACCATTTAATAATAAAAAAAAATAAAATATTATAATCATGGAAAAAGACACAAAATGCCTATAAATATAACCCCAAAAATTCTCATAAAATTCCCACGAAATTCTCTTCACTCTCCCTGAAAAATTAGATCTAGATCCCTCCCCAAAAACCCAAAATTTCCAAGAGATAGATCTCTTTTCAACTTGTTTTTCTTTTTAGATTTGAAACAAGAGACCTAAAATCAATTAGGCACTCTGTTCCAGATCTAATTTGATCAATTCCATCGTCCAAACTTCCCAACATATCTATTCTACAAAACCCTCAAAGAAATTTTAAGATCCAACAGTTCAAGCAACGGATATTTGCAAGAAAGGTGGATTTTAGGCCATATCTTCATCAACAAGGTATTATTTTAAATTGGGCATATAACAGAGGTTTTCTTTCTAATCAGGTAAGTGGAAATCCTTTTCATAGATGTTTAGTACTGTTTTATGTAATTTTTATTTTACTGTAATTTATTTTGGTAATAAAAAGGTAAAAATAAAGTAAACAACAGAACCCTTAATTCTGGATGATAGAGTGCTCAGATGAAAATTTTGACTATACCAATCAATCCAGAAGGGTCCAAAACCCCTAGGGTAGAATTTTCATCAAAATCAGAGACGTTTTGAGCCCTCAATTGAAAGAGGATTGATTGGACGATCTAGAATGAATTGTCCGATCTCCGGATCAAACGATGCCCAAGATGCACACGTGATGCACAGACGGAACAGCGCATGCGTTGAGCGTGGAGCATCGTCCCAAGCGAGACAATGGCGCATCTGTCAAAGGCACGAGCGGACGCGGCCAGCGACAGCCCGTTTTGCTCTTCCCGTCCGCGTCGTTGGACGCCCCGCAAACCTGCTTCGTCATTTCCTCCCAGCGGATGCACCTGACGACCCACCTGGTTGCTCCGCCCGGTTCCTTCCGCCTATTCGTTCTGCCCGACTAATCTGGGTCGTCCATTCCTTGGGCCTAGATCAAATCCAGGCCCTAGGAAGGACTGTGAACTTCCAGCTTCAATTCCGGAGTCATCTGAACTCCAAATTGAGATCGGAAAGAAGCTATGGAAAGCTTGAAAGCTCTATTTTCTTATGAGATGATAAAATAGACATGTTATTTAGTAAAAAATTTCTGTATTAAAGAAATAAGTTTCCAATTACATAGATTTTCAAGATCTGAGATGTTCAGATCTTAGAAACATGTTTTAATAATGATATACTATTGAAATAAAGTGAGATCTATGGTTTAATTAGATATATATGAGATATATTAAGGGATCTACCCATTATGGTAGAAAAACCCTAAAAATACAAAGGGACCCACTTGATCAATGAGATCAAGTGTGATCAGACCCTTGGGATGGAAAGAATAAATGTTTATATGATCAAATCCAAGGAAGTCATGGATGGATTATGATAAAAATAGATCAATATGATCTTTTGACCTTAATAAAGAAAATTCCCTAAATCTAACTAAAATCCTTAATCAAAGGAAAAGATCTAAGATCAAATGGTTGGATCATAAGTAAAGGTTTCTAAAACTGTTAATGTAATTAGTTTCATAGGATTTTAAATATGATTATGTTATAAAGCATGCTAGTATAACATTTAGACTTAGCATGATATGTGATTTCATTGTTATCATAAGGTGTTAGATTTAATTTAAGTACCTTACCTCATTATCATAGAACATTACATTAGGTAGTTTTATGCTTTAAATTTATAATTGATTTATGGTTAAATGTTATTAGTAGATTTACTTGTTATGAGATAAAAAGCATAAAACATCAAAAATGTATTCTAATGAGAAAGTACAGTTGCATTACACAAATAAGAATGGAATACTTTGGACTTAATTAGTAAGGGCTATAGTTAGTAGGATAATATAAGGATTATCAAGTCCTTGGCCCAAATTAGGAAAAGAATAATAAACCCCATGAATGACATTATAAATATTCATTGACTTAATTAAAATCCATTAGAAAGAGTACTTAGGGTAAACATGCTTATAGGAACCTTATGAAAGGTTGAGCTATGGTCATTCTAGTGAATGATAAACATAGTGGTTAAGAGGGTTATCTAATAGAGCCTCACTCTTTCCCCTACCTTCTGTTGACATTTGTGAGGTCTAAACGCCTCCTTACATGAGGATTGAAGTAACCACTTTCTGTTCACCCATTCAGCTAGTAAGCCTTAGCCAATTGGAAATAAGAGGAGCAGTCTAGATTTAGGCTTGAATAAGCTACCTTCAACCAGCACATTAACTGGTTGAATAATAATAATAAGAGTATAAAAGGTTAGTAAATTACCTAACCCTAATAAAAACAGTAAGTAAGATAAGGATGATCAAACAAGATCCATTAGATCTTGGATGATCAAGAACAATAAGAATAAGAACACTATATTGTATTTAGTATGCATGTTTATTAGTATACTTGTTATAGTTCATTAGATTAGACAACCCAAACCCTTGATCAAAGATGATTCAAGGAAGAGAACCCAGATCATCCTCCATAGGGATGATCCAAGAACTGAACTTAGATCAAAGAAAAATTAGATGATAGAAGATCTAGGACCTTGATCTTTATCAACATGTGTAGATTGTCAATCAAAGGATCTATGAAAGATCAAGATCAAGGAGATAGACATACAAAGACTTAGAGATAGAAAAAAATACTTAGATATGAATGATCTAAAGATCATTCTAAACATCAGATCTAGTGATCAATAGGATTGTTCATAATTTATATAGTGATAATATGTATGGATGTACAGATTACATACATCAGTCAGGATCATGGAAGATTGGGGAAAAGAGATCAATTCTTAAAGGTAGGAGGATTTGATGAATGCATACATGATTGTACTCATGATCTTATGTTGACAAGAGTAATGATAATACTTGTACTAAATCTCTTGGAAACCTTATGATCCAACCAAACACATATAAGATGGTTAAGGACTAAACTATGAGTGAATAGGGAACTAGAAAATATTTCAGCCCTAAGTAAACAGACATATGGTCTGATATATAAATAAAATCTATTTTACATACAAGCTTGGAGGCTTGTGAGTTTGTTTTAATAAGCAAAAGCATAGGTGAATGCTATTGCTAGAAGAGTTATGAGGGTTTGGCCACCCACTCCTTGAAATTTGATGATATGATGATACCTTGCCCAATGAGAGGCTAAAAGTCAGGTGGTGGCAATTATGGGAAGTCTTGCCCTCACATACGGGCAGTGACATAATATTTTCCACCGTGGTATCAGTGGTGAGTAGGGCAGTTATTCGAGCGCGCTAGTAGGGATCAGACTGCAGCATAGCAACCTTTCTGATTATTTTGCACTATGATGCATATAAGAATAGGCATAGTGAAATGCCTTATGTTATAGCATAATGAAATGCTAGGTAATTGTATATTACCAATATTTTCCAAGAAGGGAAATTCCCATTATAAGATTAGCTGTAATACTAAATTCTCAAAATGAGGAGAATTGATCAGCTTAGTTGGGAATGATATTTGACTATTTTCACAAATTTAACTAGTTTACCCATGAAGGGTATGTATATATATAGATATACATAACTTATAAAGTAAAGAGTATGTTTAAGGATAATGAGATTATGAAGTATTGGAATTACCTTGTCAATTATTATGTTTCTTCAATCCCCTACCAAGCATTGCTTGTTGAGATATTGTACTTGTTGCAATATCTCAGATCCAGGGAAAGAGAGTTGGGAGCTGAAGACTATAGAAGAGTTGAAGAGAATAATCTTCAAGGTATACCCTTGAAGACATGTATT
Source organism: Warburgia ugandensis (assembly GCA_035236585.1). NCBI lineage: Eukaryota > Viridiplantae > Streptophyta > Magnoliopsida > Canellales > Canellaceae > Warburgia > Warburgia ugandensis. The sequence continues at coordinate 48,042,179 of CP141131.1, read as the reverse complement.
TTTCTTTGTTGAGAGTTTTATTGTATGGTGAGCTTGAGTTTTGGATTATGTAATTTGGACAAGTATTGTACTAGATTTTGCTGTACTATGAACCACTAGATGGATCTTAGAGTTTAATAAAAGTATATTCCTTTAATGGAATTTTATTTTGTACTCAAATTATACTTATGTTATGTATGAAGTGGTGACTTAGGTTTTCAAAACAAGTTCTAAAGAAAAGAATTTCTGCTGCTTTGTTTTGTGAAAAAAATTTACACTCTTAAGGGCCCTACCTTTCAAAATACTTTACAAATCATGTTTCAAAAACCCGGGTCGTCACAGTTGGTATCAAAGCGATTCATCCAGTCACAGTACAGTACAAATATGTCCAAATGAGAGATTATAATCCAAGTATAGATTAAGATAGAAGTAGTTGTATAGAGGATTGATAGAAATTATGAACATATGTCACCAAAGAGAGTCACAAGACAGGAAACTCAAAATACTCCAGTAGACAATATGGAAAGAGTAACAATGAGCAATGTGGAAGAGATGATGACATGGGTGTTGAAGAACCTTCTTCCTCACCTACAACAAACCCAAGGTTCATCACCTCCTATAGAAATACCAAGTACGCAGGCTCAGGTTCAACCTGAAGTGAGTGAATAAGAAATAAGTTATTAGTTGATGAGAAGGAGTTATGTGATAAACTCATTAGTTAAGAGATAAATATAAAAGGAGTTAACTCATTAGTGAAGGATAAGTCTTGAAAGAGTAGTCTCATTTGTTGAAAAGGATGTAAAGAGTTGACTCATTAGTGAGGAAAAAGTTAAACTCATTATTTGAGGAATATGGAAAGAGTAGACTCATTTGTGAAGAAAGAGTAACTCATTAGTGAAGGATGAGTATAGAAAGAGTTAAACTCATTATTTGAGGAATATGGAAAGAGTAGACTCATTTGTGAAGAAAGAGTAACTCATTAGTGAAGGATGAGTATAGAAAGAGTTAAACTCATTAGTTGAGAATGAGTATAGAAAGAGTTAGTGTAATGAAGGAATAGTATAGTATAAGTAGATATTACTTAGTGAAAGGACTAGAAATACTACTTAGCAAATAAGAATTCCAATAGAGGGAATAATAAGATATAGAAATCCATAGGGAAAACATTACAATAGATGTAAGGTATGATGTTAAGGTCTAACCTAAAGTCCTGAGTAAACATACAAAGAACATTAATACGAGTATGTATATAACCATTATTAAGTGAAGTATGTATATAACCATTACTAAGTGAAGAAATGGAGATAAAGAGAAAAAAGTGATAAATTGGAAAATAAGATGGAAAAAAAAAATTCCAACCTTATAGAAAAGGGGAAATGGAGATTTATGAGAAATAGGTGTTAAAGATGAAAACACTAGAAGTATTGTAAAATTCAAAGTTAACATTAAATATATAAAGAAATATAAATATAGGAATTAGAATTGCTACATGTATAGTATTATGACAATTAGTTAAATAAAATTAATCATCAAAATAGAGAGGATATGGCTTGAAAGAAATTTAAGGAGATAGGTAAGAAAGTTCAAAATTTGTAAACAAGAATAGTTTGAAATAAATATGAGTAAGGAGTTAAGCAAGTATTTTTCTCCAAAATTAGTGAGGCAAAGGATTTAGTGGAGAAATGATAAAATTTTAGAACATGAAGAGATGATCTTTGATATTAGAATAAAATGAAAAGGAAAAAGAGAGTTAGATATGTTAAAGGGACAAAAATATGATCCCAAACTTATTAAGAAAGACAATTAAAACATGAGAATATATGGTTGATGAAGAAATTATAGCTCTATATATGGTACAACAATTATGAAATCACCAAGTTAGAAATTATAAAGGTATGACAAATCATTGTGGAAATTAGCACTAAAGGATTTTCAAGGATTAAAGAATTATTGATATAATAACTTTGGTGCTATTGAAAATAATTTTGGGACTATCATAAAGAGAAGTACCTTTGGTATATATGGTAAAATGGTCATCGAACATGAAAACAAAGAGAAATATTGATTAGGAAAATATAGTCATTGATTAAGTCATTGATTATCATGGTCATGGAACATGAAAACAAAGAGAAATATTGATTAGGAAAATATAGTCATTTATTTTCATGGTCATGGAACATGAAAACAAAGAGAAATACTGATTAGGAAAATATAGTCATTGATTATCATGAAGAGGATTATATCTTATTGATCAAGGCAAATGAAGAGCTAACTATGAATAGAGATATTACTTCCAATTACATGATGGAGGTGGTGATATTAAAAGATTTAAGAAATATAGTAATGGGAAATATATTTTTGGAGGAAAGGCGAAATAAAACATGAGAAATGAAAACAAATATTGGTTGTTAAATTTAAGTTTAAAAGATGATTGTGAATGAGTTATGAATCCAAATTGTTGGAGAAATAAGTGGTTAGAAATTTTAAGATAGTTTGAAGATTTTCAATCTTACATGAGATTGAATGAGACAATACTTATAATAGTCGAGGAAAATAACATCAAATTATGTGAATGAGTTGAAAGAACAATTTTTTAAGGATATGGAGTGATTATAGCAATTTAAATTATGAGAGTAACAAATTTCTTTGAGGAAAAGAAAAGGGAGGTATCAATATAAGGATGCATAAATGATGTTGAGGAAATTAAGTATCCTTTTTCTCGGTAAGGATGAGCATTTTCAAATTTATTATTAATTGGGAATTGGAAATGCAACATCAAAGTATAAAATCAAAAACAAATTTTAAAGTTCTATGAGTTAGATAACAGATGTTCATGAATTTGAAGAGAATGAAATATATTGAATGAAGTGGTAATGATATATGGAAATAAATTTCAAGAAATCAAGAGCATTCAGGGGATATATGGTAGACACTTACAAAACTTGTCTTGTAAGTGTACATGTGATTAAATAAAGCAAAGTTTAGGTTATATAAATTATAAGGATAGCATGGAATTTGACCCAACAAAGGTGGAATATGAGATCAAAATATGAAATGACAATGACAATTAGAGAAATATATCTCTTATTGATTTTATAACATAAGGACATTCTTTTAGTGAAGTTTTGCCATTGGTTACATAAATCCTAAATGAGTTGATAATAAATTGTTGAGAATTAAAGACTAGTTGATAAATTATGGTGTTTGTAAAGATTTGAGAAGGGATGATTACAAAGTCAATATGGACTCTTTTAATTAAAATTATTAAGAATATCGCAAATAAAGAGTTAGTATGATATGATAAAGGCTATGAGGTATGCTTTGAAAGAAGCATGAGGAAATGCAAAATCTAGAAATTTTGAAGCCTATGACATATAAATATATATAAGAGGAAAAGAGATAAATATTATCATAGATTGTCAGAATGTTCTGAATATTGTTCTAAATATGAGAAAGAAATAACAAAAGAGGATCAGGAATATATATGCAGAGTTAAATGACACTATCTTGGATGGAAAAATGTAGAAAGTCAAGTATTATGAATAAAATGGCACTCAAAGAGTGTTACAAAAATAATGGATGGGAATGAGGGAAGATTCATTACAAGGAAACTATTATTCAAGGACAGAATTTGACAAGAAGTTGTCAATAGAAGGAAATAGTAAAGAAGTATGAACTGTAGAGAAGAAATAAAGTATACACTTTCAAATAATGGAAGAATAAGAAAAGAGAAAATTACTTCCAAAGATTGGAAGGTTGTTATAAAGAACTATAATTGAAGTTATATAATTTAATCAATATGTATTATAGGAAGTCTAAGGACTATACATAGTAGGAAAGCTATGTCCAAACTTCATATGTTGATACATAGTAGGAAAGCTATGTCAAAACTTTATATGTCGAAAAAGAATGAGGATGAGCAATAGAGGGTACGATGGAAAATTGTGAAGTATGAAAAGATTAGTGAAAATTACCTGTCAAGTGAAATGGAAGGTTTTTGAAACGAAAGGGATAACTTAATAAGAGTTATTAACACTTGTTGGGAAATTCTAGCAAGAACTAGCTTTAGTATATAGTGCATTAATAAGGTTAGTCATGGCAGAGCATTTTAACCTTTGAGAAAAAGGTAGTATAGAAAAGGAACGAAAGGAAATAGAATTTCCATAAGTGGCAAGGCCATATGTGTAAGGCTATGAAAGAATTGTGAAAAATCCTAAGTGAGTTGTATTACAAATTTCGAGGACAAAATTATTGTAAGGGGGGAAGATTATAATAACCCCAATTTTTGTAATTGATTGAGAAAAATCAATAAAGTTTGAGTTTCAAATATTTCGAGCTGAAATATTAGGGTTATTTAAAATATACTTTTTATAAAAGTATAATCAAATCATAAGACACGTAAAATTGAAATTAAACTTAGCAAACCCTTCAAAATGACTGTAAGCACGACAAATTTCGAATTCGAATGAGAAATCCTTAAGTTTCTTCATTTTTGGACAAAAGGGGTAAAATAGTAATTTTACCCAAAAATCAAAATATCTCAAAAATCAAAATATGAGACATCAAAATTTAGAATGTATTGAGAAATACGAATCCAACGCCACTAAGTACACTCAAATCCGAGATCATGGGAATAAAACCCAAAATTTTATGCATAAATGGCAAAATGGTCTTTTTACACCATGTGGGGCCCACAAGGGACCCAACAACCAATTTTATCAGCAGACCATGTGAATCATGGGTCAACAAACATCATCTGGTCTTGGGGAAGAAAAATTAAGCATGGGAGCATTGAAGACTTTCATGCCATTTAATAATAAAAAAATAAAATATTATAATCATGGAAAAAGACCCAAAATGCCTATAAATACAATCCCAAAAATCCTCATAAAATCCCCAAAAAATTCTCTTCACTCTCCCTAAAAAATTAGATCTATATCCCTCCCCAAAAACCCAAAATTTCCAAGAGATAAATCTCTTTTCAACTTGTTTTTCTTTTTAGATTTGAAACAAGAGACCTAAAATCAATTAAGCACTCTGTTCCAGATCTAATTTGATCAATTCCGCTGTCCAAACTTCCCAACATATCTATTCTACAAAACCCCCAAAGAAATTTCAAGATCCAATAGTTCAAACAACGGATATTTGCAAGAAAGGTGGATTTTAGGCCATATCTTCATCAACAAGGTATTTTTTTAAATTGGGCATATAATAGAGGTTTTCTCTCCAATCAGGTAAGTGGAAATCCTTTTCATAGATGTTTAGTGCTGTTTTATGTAATTTTTATTTTACTGTAATTTATTTTGGTAATAAAAAGGTAAAAATAAAGTAAACAACAGAACCCTTAATATTCATGGACTTAATTAAAATCCATTAGAAAGAGTACTTAGGGTAAACATGCTTATAGGAACCTTATGAAAGGTTGAGCTATGGTCATTCTAGTGAATGATGAACATAATGGTTAAGAGAGTTATCTAATAGAGCCTCGCTCTTCCCCCACCTTCTGTTGTTTGTGAGGTCTAAACACCTCCTTACATGAGGATTGAAGTAACTACTTTGTGTTCACCCATTCAGCTAGTAAGCCTTAGCCAATTGGAAATAAGAGGAGTAGTCTAGATTTAGGCTTGAATAAGCTACCTTCAACCAGCACATTAACTGGTTGAATAATAATAATAAGAGCATAAAAGGTTAGTAAATTACCTAACCCTAATAAAAACAGTAAGTAAGATAAGGATGATCAAACAAGATCCATTAGATCTTGGATGATCAAGAACAATAAGAATAAGAACACTATATTGTACTTAGTATGCATGTTTATTAGTATACTTATTATAGTTCATTAGATTAGACAACCCAAACCCTTGATCAAAGATGATTCAAGGAAGAGAACCAAGATCATCCTCTATAGGGATGATCCAAGAACTGAACTTAGATCAAAGAAGAACTAGATGATAGAAGATCTAGGACCTTGATCTTTATTAACATGTGTAGATTGTCAATCAAAGGATCTATGAAAGATCAAGATCAAGGAGATGGACATACAAAGACTTAGAGATAGAAAAAAATACTTAGATATGAATGATCTAAAGATCATTCTAAACATCAGATCTAGTGATCAATAGGATTGTTCATAATTTATATATTGACAATATGTATGGATGTACAGATTACATACATCAGTCAGGATCATGGAAGATTGGGGAAAAGAGATCAATCATTAAAGGTAGGAGGATTTGATGAATGCATACATGATTGTACTCATGATCTTATGTTGACAAGAGTAATGATAATACTTGTACTAAATCTCTTGGAAACCTTATGATCCAACCAAACACATATAAGATGGTTAAGGACTAAACTATGAGTGAATAGGGAACTAAAAAATATTTCAGCCCTAAGTAAACAGACATAAGGTTTGATATATATATATGAAATCTATTTTACATACAAGCTTGGAGGCTTGTGAGTTTGTTTTAATAGGCATAAGCCTAGGGGAATGCTATTGCTAGAGGAGTTATGAGGGTTTGGCCACCCGCTCCTTGAAATTTGATGATATGATGATACCTTGCCCAATGAGAGGCTAAAAGTCGAGTGGTGGCAATTATGGGAAGGCTGACACTGTGAAAGTCTTGACCCCCCATACGGGCAGTGACATAATATTTTTCACCGTGGTATCAGTGGTGAACAGGGCAGTTATCCAAGCGCTCTAGTACGGATCAGACTGCAACATAACAACCTTTCTGATTATTTTGCACTATGATGCATATGAGAATAGGCATAGTGAAATGCCTTATTTTATAGCATAATGCAATGCTAGGTAATTGTATATTACCAATATTTCCCAAGAAGGGAAATTCCCACTATAAGATTAGCTGTAATACTAAATTCTCAAAATGAAGAGAATTGATCAGCTTAGTTGGGAATGATATTTGACTATTTTCACAAATTTAACTAGTTTACCCATGAAGGGTATTTATATATATAGATATACATAACTTATAAAGTAAAGAGTATGTTTAAGGATAATGAGATTATGAAGTATTGGAATTACCTTGTCAATTATTATGTTTCTTGAATCCCCTACCAAGCATTGCTTGCTGAGATATTGTACTTGTTGTAATATCTCAGATCCAAGGAAAGAGAGTTGGGAGCTTAAGACTATAAAAGACTTGAAGAGAATAATCTTCAAGTATACCCTTGCAGACATGTATTTTTCTTTGTTGAGAGTTTTATTGTATGGTGAGCTTGAGTTTTGGATTATGTAATTTGGACAAGTATTGTACTAGATTTGGCTGTACTGTGAACCACTGGATGTATCCTGAAGTTTAATAAAAGTATATTCCTTTAATGGAATTTTATTTTATACACAAATTGTACGTATGTTATGTATGAAGTGGCGACTTAGGTTTTTAAAACAAGTTCTAAAGAAAAGAATTTTCACTGCTTTGTTTTGCGAAAAAATTTTACACTCTTAAGGGCCCTGCCTTTCAAAATACTTTACAAATCATGTTTCAAAAACCCGGGTCGTCACACTACCTCTCAAGCATGAGTAGGGATGATAGCAAAAGTTCAAAAGAAGGACAATAGTCAAAGATGTGAGAAATATCAAAAGTACAAAAAAAAAAAAAAAGTATTCCTTCTCAGAAATACAGGACAAAGTGAAAAAAAAAAAAATGAAACGAAAAGTTGAAATGAAAATAGGGAAATATTCACTTCCAATACAACCAAAGAAAAGTTCTCTACACATAGTTGAAGGCCTCTACTCTAATTTGAACCTTTGAATCCTTATACCTTCATTTTAAGAAACCCATTGTAAGCCTACATTTCATCCTATCTAAAGACCTATTAATCTTAAGGTGAAAGATAACCTTAATGAGGACATAAATAGGAAGGAATCAAGGTGAACTAGCCCAACTAGTTCCATTCTAAAGGATCACAGTTCTTTGTCTCATATGTGTTTAAAAGGATTATGGGAACCATCAGATTATGGGAACCAATCACATAAAGAGATAAATTTGTTTGACCACTTTATGAGAGCTTTATTTCTGAGTGTTTATTAGTGAGATCTTGAGGTCAAGACATCTCACCAATGGAGCAATAAGCATTGCTATTTAGAGGTCTTAACTTATGTAGCTGTACACACACATGCACTCTAAGATAAAACTAGAATAAAATGGATTTGGTATGTGGGTAACTTATGGAATTTTTCATTCATCTTTAATAAGTTGTTAAAGCTAGTAAAGTACTAATGAATGAGAATTCTCTTAAATAAATTAAGGGACTTAGCCTTATTGATTTTGTGGGTATATTCACTACAAACCCTCACGAGGCTTAAACTCGCCCACTAAGGGTAACCTAGGGATTTAAAGTCTTGTTTTATTTGCTAAATGCAATCATGAGTACCTACGAAAATAACAACCACTTTTGTTTTCATGGTCTTTTACATATTTTTCTTGGGACTAACAAAATTCTGGTTGGGTTTTTTTTATAAGTGTTTAATTTTGTTTGAAATGTACCCAATTAGTACTTCATGTGTTATAAAATATAGAGTTTTTTCTAGGTTTTTTCTAAAATTTCATAATACATGCATCTCTAACCTAATAATTCAAAATTTTGATATCTAGTAGGTTTAAAAGCTAATCCATAGTAAGTATGTGTATTGTAATAACCCCAATTTTTGTAAATTGATTGAGAAAATCAATTTAGTTTGAATTTTCAAAAATTTTGGGCTGAAATATTAGGTTATTGGAAATTCTCTTTTTATAGAGATTAAAACATAATTTAAAACTTAGTAATTATTAATGTACTCAAAAAATTGATTGAAATGACACTAAGTACGTTCAATTCCAAGTTAAAAAGAAAAAAACTCTAATTTTCTCCATTTTTATGAATAAAAGGGTAAAATGGTAATTTTACCCATAATCGAGACCTAAGACATCAATATTTAGAATGCACTAGGAAATACGAGTCAATGCCATTAAGTATGCTCAATTCCAAGTTCGGGAGAATAAAATGAATTTTTCTCCATAAAAGGGTAAAATGGTCCTTTCACACCTCTGTGGAGCCCACAAGGGGCCATACAAACAAATCCAACTACCAAAAAACATGTAATGAGTGGTTAAACCACTACCAACTACTAGCAGAGAAGGAGGTGGTAGTGGAGGATCCAATGTTAATTTAATATTCAAAAGAATTGAAACATAATTATTACAAGTAATTACAAAACATTCAAAAACATCTATAAATACACCCCCAAAAATCCTCCAAAAATGTTCATTAAATTTCCCACAAAAATATCATGCTTCCCCTAAAAATCCAAATCTATATTACTTCTCAAATTTCCAAAATTTCCAAAAATCTCTCTTCTTTCACTTTCTCTCTCCTCTCTCTAGATTGGAACAAGAGACCTAAATTCAATTAGGCACTCTATTCCAAAACACAACTCACAAATCTCACCATCCATATGACCCTAGACTACCTTATCTACAAAACCCCCAAATCAATTTCAATATCCAACAGTTCAAACAACGGAAAATCACAAGACAAGCGATTCTTGGGCTATCTTATCACCAAGTGGGTATTCTTTTAATTTGGACTACAAAATTGAAGTTTTTGTCCAATTAGGTAGGTGGAAACCCTTTCCACACTTGTTTCATGTTATTTTATGTAATTTTTATTTTTATGAAATTAAGTTTAGGTTAAAAATAATAAAAATCAGGTAATGGTAAGAACCCTTCAATTTTGGATGATGGAGGGCTCAGATGAAAAATATGAGCCATCCAATTGATCCAGAAGGGTCCAAAACCCCTAGGGTAGAAGTTTCAAGAAATTTAATCAAGTTTTTAGCCCTTAATTGAAGAAGAATTGATTGGACGGTCCAAAATGGACTATCCAATCTTCTTTAAAGGATCAGAATCCCAAGACGCCACCAGGGGATGATGCATGGAAATACGCCCTGCTAGAGCATCTCTGTGTGCATGCTCTGCGTGCGACACCATCCCGACAAACTAACCGCGCGACAGCGCTTGTGCCAGGATGCGTGTTACCGCATGCGTCTTGGTGATGGTAGTGCAATGATTGTTCCCCCCAACTGGACTCGTCGCCAGACTAATCCCAGGCGTTCGTTTTACTGGGCCCAGATCAAATCTGGACCCTTGGAACAATTGTCAACTTCAATCATCAATTGTGGAGTCATCTAAACTCTAAATTTAGATAAGAAAGAAGCTATAGAAAGCTTGAAACATCTATTTTCTTCTGAAACCATAATATTGATAAAACAATTCTAGAAACATTCTATTTTTAATAATTAAGCTTCTAATTTTCATGATCTTCAAGATCTAAGATGATCAGATCTTAGGGATCTAATTTACTGATGATATAATGTTGAAATAAAGTAATATCCATGATTTATTTGGACAGATCTAAAATAAATTGAAGGATCTACCCTTTGTGGTAGAAAAATCCTAAAAATACAAAGGGACCCACTTGATCAATGAGATCAAGCATGATCAAACCCTTGGTATGGATTGAATAAATGGGATTATGATAGAATCCAGTGAAATCATGGATTATATGAGACAAAAACAAGTGATATGATCTTTCGATCTTAATGGAGTAAAAGACCTAAATGTGACTAAAACCCTTGATCTAAAGGAAAAGATCTAAGATCTAATGGTTGGATCATAAGTAAAAGTTTCTAATAATCTTAATCTAATTAGTTTAATTGTCTTTTATTTGAGAATATAATGGTAAATTTGATTTATGTTATAAATTAGGAAGCATGATAGTGCAATTCTTAAAATTTAGCATGCTATGCTTTAAATGTTATTAGTTTGTTATTAGGTTGATAGATTTAATTATCTTATGGCCATGTTAGTTTAAATTTGAAGTTTAAGCACGATTCCATTAAATTAGTAGTAAAATTTCATATATTTTATAACATAGGATCCATGTTAGTATATTAGAGTATAAATGTCCTTGGAATGATATAGATGTACAATTCTCTTATGATTTAAAGTGTATGATTTTTTGAATTGTCAAAGTATAATATAAGCATATTAATTGTCTTTAAGTTAGTAGATATAATTGTTTAATTAGTGGTTATGTCTCAATATTCATAAGTCACCAAAAATGAAATCTAATGAAATATAGAGATTCATGGACAATTAAGATGAGTGAATGACATGGACTTAATATTAGTAAGATCTATAGTTAGTAGGACAATATAAGAATTATCAAATCCTTGGCCCAAACTAGGAGAATAATAAACCCCATGAATGACATTTTAAATGTTCATGGATTTAATTAAAATCAATTACAAAGAGTACTTAGGGTTAAAATGCTCATAGGAAACTTATGAAAGGTTGACCTAAGGTCACTCCAGTGAATGCTAAACATGGTGGTTAAGGGGGTTCTCTAATAAAGCCTCGCTCTTTCCCTACCTTCTGTTGACGTTTATGAGGTCTAAATTCCTCCTTACATGAGGATTGAAGTAACCACCTTGTGTTCAACCATTCAGCTAGTAAGCCTTAGCCAATTGGAAATAAGAGGAGCAGTCTAGACTTAGGATGAAATAAGTTATCTTCAGCTAGTAAAACATTAACTGGTTGAATAATAATAATAATAATAATAAGAGCATAAAAGGTTAGTAAATTATCTAATCTTAATAAAAATTGTAAGTAAGATAAGGATGATCAAACAAGATCCATAGAATCTTGAATGATCAAGAACAATAAGAATCCTAATGTCATGTTTTATTATGCATATATGTGTGTATGTTGTAGAAAAACCTAGATAGAGAATCCAAACCCTTGATCAAATATGATTCAAGGAAGAGAACCAAGATCCTCCTCCTTAGGGATGATCAAACAATTGAACTTATAACAAAGAAGAACTGGATGATAGAAGATCTAAGCCCTTGATCTTTATAAACAAGTATAAATTGTTGATCAAAGAATTTATGAAAGATCAAGATCAAAGAAAGGAATACACAAAGACTTTGAATAGAAAATACTTAGATCTGAAGGATTAGAAGATCATTCTAACCCTCAGATCTATTTATGAATACTATTTGAGGAAGATAGATCAGGACAGGACACAAGATCCAGATCCTTTATATCAAAGGACAAGATTAAACAAAGAATATAAGATTATTTAGATTGTATAAATATTGATAGTATGTATGGATTTACAGATTTCATACATCAAACAAGATCATGAAAGATTTGAAGAGATGAATCACTACTTGAAGGTAGGAGGATTTTATGAATGCATCTACATGAGAAATATATGTTGAATACATGATCTTATGTCTGGAAATGTTGACCAGTATAATGTAAATACATGTATTAAATCTATTAAAAACCCTTATGATCCAACCAAAACACATATGAAATGGTTAAGTTAGAATTGAGAAAAACCCTAAGTGAATAGGGAACTAGAATATATTCTAGCCCTAGATAAACAAACAGATTGTCTGATAAGTATAAAATCAATACATGGGAATTATTCATATAGAATGGTGATCCTTAAACTTGTATGAACATGGGTATCATTCATTGTAAATGATGATCCCTAAGTTTGAAGTGAAATCCTATCCTCAGTATAAGAATACAAAAATATGATGATGATTATATAAACAGACAAGATGTATGATAAGTAAAAAGATTACTTCACATACAAGCATAGAGGCTTGTGATTTTGTTTTAAATAGGCATAGGCCTAGGGATGCTATGCTAGGAGAGTTAGCAGGGTCCGACCACCCGCTCTCTGAAATGTGATATATATGATGATACCGTGCCCAAAGAGAGGCAAAATGTCGGGTGGGGCAATTATGGGAAGGCCACCAATGTGACGATCTGTCTCCCCATATAGACATGACGTAGATGATTTACCACACTTTGTATCTATGGATTATGAAAGCAGTTATCCAAGCGTGCTGGTATAGATCAAACTAGAACATAGTAGTCCTTTAAGTACTTTGCATTATGATGCATGGCATAATAAAATGCTGATAATGCCCAAATAAGGGAGTATTTTTCCAGCTGAGTCTAGATGTTTTATCAACTCAATTTGGCTGAGTGTGATGATACTGCCCAAATGAGGGAGTATTTTCTAGCAAAGTCTGGATGATTGATCAACTTAGTGTATCTGAGTGTGACTATTGATGTTTGAGATATTAACTATTTTTCATGGTTTTGATCGTATGTATATATATATGATATATACAGTAGGTATAAGGATGTACATATATGACAAAGTAAGGAAATTGATCCATGAGTATGTTATAAATAATGGGATTATGAAGTATTAAGATTATACTATCAAATTATTATGCTTCTTGAATCCCCTACCAAGCATAGTTTGCTGAAATATTGTAAATGTTTCAATGTTTACAATATCTCAGATATAGAGAAGGAGAATTAGGAGCTCAAGACTTAAAGAGACTTAGAAGAATAATCAATCAGGGTATGTCCTTTGAAGACATGTATTTTTATTTGAGAGCATTGTATTGTATTGAGAGTTTTTAATGTATGGTGAGGTTTAAAGTTTGGATTATGTAATTTGGACAAGTATTGTACTGATACCCAAGCTGTACTATGAACCACTTGATGGATTCTGGAATTTAATAAAAGTATATTCCTTCAATGGAATTTTATCTTGTACAAAATTCTACTTATGTTATGTATGAAGTAATGACTTGGGTTTTACAAAACAAGTTTTAAAGAAAAGAATTTATGCTGCTTTGTTTTGCAAAAAAATGTTACTACTAAGGGCGCCCTGGCCTTGAAAAATGTAATACAAAATGTGTTACAAAAACCCGGATCACCACATGTATTATCATAAGCTTTAATTAGGATTTTTTTCTTTTGTAGGTGATAAAATGAAGATCCAACAACCGAGATTGATCAAGATGAGAATTGAAGATCAAGATTAAAAGATTGACTCAAGGCCTAAATTTCAACATTTCAAAGTAGTCCAAGGTTCAAGATCATATCAAGGTAAGATGATAGATCAATCAAAGTAATTGGAAGAGCTAAAGGTGGCTAAAATGGGCCCATGAAGCAAGCCATGCTTTTCCACCACCTTAGGATGAGACCCATTCAAGCCACCTTAGCCATATAAGCCACGAGAGAATGTGAAAAGCTGAGAAATTCAAGCCATTAAAGTCAACAATGTGAGCCATAAGCTAATTCGAGCCAAAGTGAGCCACATAAGCAAATTAAGCCAAATTCCACATGGACTCATACAATTGGATGAGAGTTTAAGAAATGATCCAATTTCTAAATTTGAATTTTTAAGGTTTAATTAGAAGATTAGATATAATTATGTAAAAGGTAAGATAGTTATGCATTGGTGGACCCATCAAGAGAGAACCCCTACTTTCTAACTCCATCTTCCACTCTTTTTCCACTCAAATGACCTAGGATTACAAGTTAAAAGAGGATAGCATGACTGTAACAACCCGACGGCCCACACCTTGCAATGATATTGTCTGTGTCAGCAGAATGGGCCCATATCACCCAGCCCACCCACGGTTTTGTTCTTCCCCCTATAGGGGAAAAGGCTTCATTGCAAGGGAAGTCCTCGGCACTCTTATCAACAGCCCAGTAACTTTCCCCTAGCGATGTGGGACTAACTCTCAATCCCTCACCTTGCCTAGAAGCCTGTCAGCCCTCTTGGCCTGCCTTCATCGGCCAAGGCTTCACAACCTCTCCCCCTTAAGGGACACGCGTCCCCGCGTGTCTTACCACACGCGAGCGCCCGCCTGTGACTAGCCACCCACACCGGGTCAGGGTCTAGCTCTGATACCACTTGTAACAGCCCAAGGGCCCACACCTTGCAATGATATTGTCCGTGTCAGTAGACTGGGGCCCATATCACCCAGCCCACCCACAGTTTTGTTCTTCCCCCCATAGGGGAAAAGGCCTCATTGCAAGGGAAGTCCTCAGCACTCTTATCAACAGCCCAGTAACTTTTCCCCTAGTGATGTGGGACTAACTCTTAGTCCCTCACCTTTCCTAGAAGCCTGTCATCCCTCTTGGCCCACCCTCATCGGCCAAGGCTTCACAAAATTGAATAATTGTATTGATACAATGAGAAAAGCAATTTTCTGTAAGAATATAATTATTTTAAGCAATGCTAATAAAATCTCAAAACATCATACACGATAAAACATGCATCTCATGGATTTATACATGATATAATCTCATGTAAATGAGCATACAATAACAACAAGGTACCCTCAAGGTACGCAGGTCCCATGAGTGTCCCATACACTCGCATCACAAATCATGAGTACTCATATCAAACCTCTGAGTGTCATCACACCCAAGCATACCATCACATCTCCATGCTCATCATGCAAACACACAGAATAAGAGTATGGATCGTCATGCCGCAGTGGCAACCCTCCAAGGTCTCAACCAGCGCCGCTCCTTGTCGACACCATAATGGGAGACTTAACATCCGTTCACACGGAAAGGCCCGGACCGGTAGTGTGGACTATCCATCTTACCAACCCCTATCGAAAGCCATCTGCGAGCAGGTGCCTATCATATCACAATCATATCACATCACAAATCTCGAAGGGTGGGTGGCTAGCCCTCACCCTCCTAGCATGACATCCACCGGGTGAGAGCACCCGTCATAAAACACAAAACATGGAAATCATGTATGTCAAAAAACTAAGAGCACTCGTGGCTCGCAATCCCTAAGGCACGCCCCTCATCCCGGGGTTAGCCTCTAAAAGGACCAGCCATCAAGCCTTCACTTTCCTTTCTCATGAAAACTCATCAATTTTAGTGATGCAATAAGGAAAAATAATTTTCTAATCGTGCATAAGTAGATAATCTCAATCTCATGAAACTATCGGTCATAATCAATACATGATTGAAATCAAATAGCGATCATAACATAAAGCTCTAAATCTCACAAAATCATCGATTAATAATAAGTGCAATTTAATCACAATCAATCATGATGCCATGATAATACAAGGTTTTAAAATCAAAATGAAATATTAAATGTCGTCACCTAACTCAATATGAGATCACCCAACTCAAGCATATAATCTTCTTAGCTTGTACGTTCAGATGTACCTGTCAGTACCATAATACTATTTTATGTTATTTGTTATATTATAATAGACTCTATGATGATCCAACCATTGGATCATCCTCTAAGATCTATAATTATGATTTGGTTCTTAATTTAGTCTCATCTCATGTCCATATGTTTGTTTTTGTGTGTATCTAGCATTTATACCTTAATCTAACAGTCAGATTATCCTCAGATCAATAATTTTCCAAGATCTGGTTCGGACCAATGGTCTAGATCAATTTCTAGAGTAGTCATGCTAATATGCCCCTTAGAACCCTTATTTATTATCATACTTTATCTCATTGTTCAAGTCTTAAGGCTTGATCACCCTTTGATGAGTCGGTTGGACCTCTGTAGCTCCCAAAATCAAGTTTTTTGTAAACAGGCTTCATAAATTAATATATTAATTTATAAGGGTAGTTACGTGTGCACCGGCTTACACGGGCTGTGCGATTTGCACTGGCTTACACTAGCGCACTGTGCGTCAAGGAAGCTCTCGCATTCAGGTCATCCAGGACAACTTCCATGAGCGTCCCGCTCGCATGTGCGCTGCACGTGTGTGCGCCAGAGTACTCGTATCGCACGTTCGCGTATGTACGTCCCGGTGAGCGTCTTGGGTGCACTGTCCATCAGGGACGATGAACGCAAGCCATCCACCTTGTTTCGGCTTGATCAGAGCCCCAAAAGCTCCGATTTTTTATCTGTTTTCACCGTTCCTAGGGTTTTTGGGTCCAAAGATCACAATGAACGGCTTAGGTTTCTCATTTGAGGTGTCTTTAACATGGGTATAACCATGCTCCACTGTTTTGAATCCATAGGTTATCCAACGGCCATTTTGATCCGATCTAGTCCAGATCTGTGAGGGGAAAGTTGGAAAACATCATAAATGACGAGTTAAAATGTATAACTTACCTTATTAAAGCCAAAGATGGGAGATCAAAGCCCTCTAGTGCGTGCAACCTTCAACTCGGTTTCATGGCGTGCACAGGGAAAAACGATCGTTCTCCTCTAGTTGTGTGGTGTGGGAATGAAAGGGAAAACTTGTATTTTATAACCCAAGTCCCGATTTTCCCTAATGGAAGGTAGATCAGTGCCTTCCTCCATTAGAACTCTAATGGAAGTGGAAAAAGGGGTGTCGTTATCAAAACGACTCCCTTTAATTAACGTCCCTGACAATTTACCAATTTACCCTTACACTTAAAATGGTCATAACTCACTCATCCGAACTCCGTTTTTGATGTTCTTTATACCGTTCAATTCATATTAACATCTACTTTCTAGTTTTAGTGATTTCAAAACCAAATTCTATGCATAAAATTTTTAATTAATTTATCTTATTTTATTACTAATTTAGGGTTAAATTTTGAGGTTATTACAATGACCTTATGAAAAAGGTGCCCCCCCCCCCTTCCTAATTGGTGATCAAGTGGTTTCCTAAATAGGAAACCATAGATCTACTTCCATTCAAATAACTTCAAGACCCTAAATCTTTATTCATCTTTCTTAGACCTTATTCCTTGACTTTCCATCAACCAAACATTACAAAATTAGAAGGTAAAGAGCTCTACTTTTCTTCTAGGAAAAAGACACATGCCCCCTTTTCATTATGAGAAACCAGCCAGCCCTTGCTTCTTATCTCTCTCTTATGTTATGTTTATGACAGCATCTTACCAATTCATCTTCCACCAAACCTTCCTCATTCAATAGCATAACCCTAGGGCTACCTTCCTCATGGTCCCACTCATTTATATAGCACATGTTCGATACAAAATTTCTAAGTAGAGGTGGGTGAGACACCTTGAAATCAAGCTCTCCTTTGGTGTTATTTGTTGTTAGACTTTGGAATTTCTTAGATGTTTTTCTTCCTTTAGTTTTTATTGGTTGGTTTCTCTTCAATTCAGCTTAGTAAGTTGTTTTATTTCCATTTGTTTCCTTGCTTTAGTTTAGTTCTTATTTTGATCTTTTTTTCACCCATTTTTTCCATCTTTGTTGTTCTTTATTATTCTCTCAAGATTTAAGTTAACACTTCTCTGGTAGTGATAGTCAAGAGGAGCTAGCTTAGGCCTTGATTTCCCCTCTTGAATTTCATATTTTGCTCCTTTTGTTTACCCTTAGTTTTAGGTTAATTTTCTTACTTTAGTTCAGCCACTTAGCTCTCTTTTCTCTTGAATTTCTTTCTAGATTTTCTTTGCATGTCATCATATTTGAGTTTGTGAGCATTAGATTACATTGTTGGTGTTGTTTAAATAGGGTTTCATGCTTAAAAATTAGACACGATTTCTAGCAATAGAACATGTATTATGCATCTATTTTTTTTGTGTAATTTAGAGGTGATATAATAAAGTTTTGTGGGAATTCTTGTTATGGATTGTTTACTTGAGACCTAGGTTGTTTCCTTGCATAAAAGTTATGGTTTCAATGGCTTTCAAATACAAGATTTATTGATTGTTCTTAAGTATCGAAGTCTAAAAATTGGTTTTTTGTTAACTTTGTGCTTTAATTTCATCTATCAAAGCATCTTATTTTCCTAAATCTTTAGATAACCATTTAGATTTTCATGCTGCTTATTAGATCTCATAGTTAGTTTATCTTTAGGGCTATAGAATCCTGCACACAATCCAAAAACCAAGCCCATGGTTCTAAATCCCATTCCTTTTTTATTCTCGGCTAATTTAGTTGTTTAATATTGTTTAAGAAGTTATTAATTAGTTGTTTGCATATTGTTTTAGGTTTACAATGTTTCCTTGTTGCATTTTAGAAAGTTTTCTTTTTAGTAAGTTTAAGTTGAGGTAAGTTTCAATTTAGAAACATTTCTAATTTAGTAGTTTCCTTCAATTCCATTGTTTAGTTTGAATCTTTCTAAATTGTTGTAGTTTTCTTTAGTTAATTGCAAGTTAGTTGGGTAAGTTTCCATTCTAATTATTTAGTTTAATTTAGACAAGTTTCTTTTACTTTAGTTTCTAATTTTGTGCATATTTCTAATTTCATGTTATTTTAGATTCCTAGTTTAATCACAACTCTCCTTCTTTGGCTGAAGTTAGTTAATTTGAATAAAATCCAATCCATTACAAATCTATGAGATTCATTGTGGGATCGACCTTGCTTACATGAATTTACTACATTGATTCATGTTCTTGCGAATAATTTTAAAGCCACACCACTTTCCACTCTCCCTACTTACCTATTTCTTTCACTTCTTCAATCAATAGCATGGGTATAAAAAGCGACAAAATTCATGTAAGCAACATAAATTTATTTGCATTTTTGAAATAAAATATTGGAGATATCTAGTTCAAGTGAGTCATTTTCCTTGTTGATTTATGTTAAAGAGATCTTATCCTTACAACTAATCTTTTGGGAATATTGTGAGTTTGCAATTTGCAATTATACTCATCCTTTGATCTCGAAGTAGGTGGTGGAAATGAATCATATAGTTAGTAATGTATGAACATACACCTTTTCCTTGGACCTTCCTATAATGAATTATATCTATTATAGGATTATAGGATAGTTTTTGAAAAATCGCCCTTTATTAGACAAATTTATAAGATGGTTATTGGAAAACCATCATGTATTAGACACATTTATAAGACATTTATTTAAAAATCGTCCTGTATTACACACACTTATAGGACATTTTTTAAAAACCATCCTATATTTTTCATATTTAAAAGACAGGTTTCTGGAAACCATCTTATAAAAGTTAAGCTATATAAGACGGTTATTCAAAAACCATCCTATAATATCTTTCATGTAAGACGGTTTTAGAAACCATCTTATATTGGTTTTCATTTTATAAGATGACCAGGTATAAGACGGTTTTGTACAATCTTTTATAGCCATTTTTAACCATCTTATAGGCCCCTCGGTATAGTAGTGGATATTCCTAGGCAATGGTTGGATGACATCATGCAATGGTTGAAGCAGCTTGGTAGACCTTGTTCTCTCTCTCTCTCTAGACCACCATGCCTCATAAGTCCCATCAAGCTAAGAAATTGGAAGCAAATTATTTGAATGCCATGTAACTTTTTTTCATTTTTGTTAGAATATTTCTATACATACATATATGAACCCAAGTGAAAAGCGACTCTGGTAGTAAAAGATGTGGTCAGTCATATGAAGCTTCTCATGAATTAAAAATCTTCATGACATTAGACAATATTATAGTTTTGGGTAAAACAATTAGCATTCGAGGGTAACAAATACATGTTCCGTGCGGTGTCCACTAAAATGTATCCATGTGGTGTACCCTAGAATGCATGTGCATGTGAACCCAAACATAGTATTCATGCAAACCATATAAATAACCTTCACCGAAACTGATATAATGTTGTCTTCATGAGATCATCGGCGAGGATACGATTCATCTTCTCTGTGCCATGGAAAGCATCCCAAAATACGTACTTGTTGGCATCTTTACACGTTAATGGGTCGAATTTGTTGCATAGGTAGCCCATTTCGAACACTCCCGTGGCACAGCATCCGACTGCAACATTCTCGAACCCTAGAAGCCCGAAGAACATGGAGTAAAACATAATAGCTTGAGATTGGAGGTAGATCCAAACTGGAGAATTGGAATTCTCCAAATAACCAATTTACAGACAAAAGTTACTATTAGTTATCTGCTGATCAAGACCATAGATCAAAGAGGTGGGATTTTCTTTGATGCTAACAACCAGAGTCTCATTAGGCCACTCAGGTCTGTTTCCATGATGAATGGTCTTCCCATTCACAAGATCAGTGTTGCAGTGTCCCTCCTAGTACTTGAGTTCTCTTGCTTGTGGAAACCCTAATGATGTTTTATAGATCGATAACAAGGATCACTGGTCAAGTGGGATCAAGATCCAAATTATAGCATGCCGACCAGATCTTAAATACAAGGGTTCTACTTGTACAATTGACAAATTAGGAATCCTTTTTCTTTTTGAATAGTACACACCCGTGCATTCTCAAACCCTAGTCACCAAGTTGAGAGACAGCTCCTACCACTGCACTTAGAAAACTTTCGTGCAATTTGAAACGTTTTGACTTGTTGAACTTTGAGTATTTTTACAGTGCCTACGTTACAACGCATGTCTCTAATACAGTACTGGGGCATTTCCGAGCAAGTAAAGTACTTCCAAGATCTATGCAGTTACGGAACCAAACCTTTCATCTAGGCCGTAGCTTGTCCATGCATACAGATCTTGTTCGTCAAGTGATCCTGATCAATATTATCCTAGAGCAAAAAAAAGGGTCAGCTCAGACACAACGGTTCCAAAACCAAAGTGGGTTTTAGTCGCGACCAATTGGGCAGTTAAGATCATCCAATTAACAGAGAAGATCTCTAGGGTATCAACTGTATGGAATGCTCACGGTCGAAGATATGAACTGTTGGATCATCAATCATCTGAGCCTCACACGTCTATTTAGGGCTCGCTGAAAATAAACTAACATGCCTGGAAATAAATATCGACGGTGGAGAGAAAGATGCTGAGCCATTAATTTGCCTTGCCCTGTATGAAAGAGACTTGTTGGCCTGGAGTGCTTAGCGTGGCAGTAAGTATCACATTCGTGGGCCATAACTCTTAACTGGCACTTCTTTTTCTCATTATGAAGCACTTAATAAAATAACACGTCGATCTTGTAAGGTAGTCGGCCAGCCAAAGTTTACTCGGCGGCTGAAACCACAAGCTAATCGTCCAAAAACAGGGCGGGATAAGACAATCCTAAACACCTGATGGCACGAGATTTTTGAACTGTCTATTTGCCGTCTCGGAATGATGACGGTAGGGATCATTAATTCAATGGAAGGGCCTTTTTATGAGTTCACCTTTGGTTCATCCGAGACGTTTATATTGTTTATTGAGGCCGTTGACAGAATTCATGTATATTGGATGCTTCGGATGCTTTTAGCTTTTAACTTTATTGGTCATGATTTATACTAAAGGGCACAAATGAAATCATTCGACACTAATGAATTTTGTTGTCTCGGCCTAGCAATTTTGAGCCCCCAAAAGCGTCCTTTTCTGCATTCTCAAAGTAATTTTCATCATAAAATTTTCCTGGTAAATTTCGTTCAATAAATCTCGACTTATTCTTAAATTTAATAAAATTTATCCAAGTAAACACAAGTTTATCAAAATTAAAAGGAAAGTTAATGAATTATTTACCTTACTTTAAGACTTGATTAAAGAGCCTCTGTTTATCATTTTCCTAGTTAAATTTGAAACTATTCTTTATAAATCTACTAAAAAATCTAAACTAAAAACTAACTTCACATCCTAATCATATATTAATCGGACTTTTCTGGGGTTATGATTTTCTGTCAGCTATTTATAGCCTTAAAGCATTACTAGAATTGTTTAAGAATAAACAACCCAAAAATTATTCCAACGACCACAATCCGAAGGTAACTGTTTGGGAGGTGAATAACAATCCGTGCGTTTAGTTATTTTAGAATAGTGATTCCTACTCTTTGCAGCCTCTAAATATGGACGAGTTATTTGAGAACAAACAGCTCAAGTTTTAGCGGGAAAAATTTCATTATTCCAGTGTAACTTAGTCCATGATTCTTATTCCCGCCCCAAACAGTCCCAAGCGGTAAGATCGCTTTCCATGGATTTCAAGTGAAAAAAAGGATCGCTTTTGTTATCTTCCTCCTAAACAGCCACGTAGACCGAGAAACCGAGAAAGAAGAAAGAAGAAAGAAGAAAGAGAAGTGGTAAACCTACCATATTCCGATGGGTTTGCGTCGACTTCAAGCCATTTATCATATATGTTCGAATATACCACCTTGCTCCCTTTAACTTCAGCTGTTAACTCTTCTGCCAAGGCCTTGAGCATCCCATTGAAATCCATGGCCACCTTGTTGTAATACTGGTTACAACCACCCACAGATTTGATATTTGTGGCTCTTTCAAGTGGCAAGCACCCCATAGGAGGAATACCTCCGAGAGAGATTCTTCGCCCGCCCAGACGAAAAATTTCTCTAGCAAAGTTTCTGGCAAGACCGATGAGGAAATTCTGGTACTCTTCAATCGTAAAATGTGATGATCGACCGGGAATTACGTAGTAATTCTCAAGAAAGTCATTGGTTCCTGCACTAATCATATATAGTGCCTGACTTAACCTTGTTTTAGCCATCTTTGTCCCCAAATACCTTGCCAATTGTCTTTGATAATCTTTGAAGTACTCCAGCTCCTTCCACATTGGTATCACCTTCTAAAGAGAAAAAGTGAATTAGTTTTACTTGTAAGCCCTTAATCTGTAAGATACTTTCCAGTTAGGTCTTGAAAATCATCATTTAATAGGTACTTTTAGTAAGACCCTAACATGTGTTTCTTTTTTCTGAAGAGAAAAGCCCATAAATATATACCACCTAAGCTAAAAAGAATCAGACACGAAAGTTTATTTTCAGCCAAGAAACATGATTTTGTACTATTTTAAAAGTTTAATTCTTAACTATGAAATTATTAAGACTAAAATTTTCCATGACCAAAATTCTTATAATTTTGGATTTAGTCAAGGGGAATTTTCGTTCATGTAACCTCTTCACAATATTTAGGGATCATTAGAAATATTGTTCAACTAATAAAACTTTTTGTCCCTTAAATTCATCATTTTCAATTACCAACTAGAAGTACTTTGTACGATAATCACCCAACCTAATTTAGCGTTGTTACACACTGATTAATTAATTTTAGATCATCTAATAATGGATTTTTTCTGAAACTTACTAGTACACTTGAAGTGACATTGTCGAATCCAGATCCGGCGGAGGCGAAACAAACTCCGCTAGCAAAGTCTTTAATGCTATACGCTGGATCCAAGTAAGCCGGAATCACCGGCTTGATCCCGAAAGCCTCTGATATAAGATCGGTGGCGAGTCGACCATTACTGAACCGTCCTGTGGGCTTCCCACCAGGGAAATCACGGCCATACGGTTCAAAATTGCTCTTGGCGATGGTCGGGACGAAGTTGTTGTTTCCTGCATCGACAGAAGAGTCACCGAAGACAATGATGGCTGGGACTTTTGCACGGAGCTTACTGGTGAGAAGCAACAGCTGCACTAACACGAGCCATGGGGTAGTGGTATTTGCCATTCTATGGCCAAGCGGATATACTTAGTTTGGTTAGGAACACCGTAATGTGTTAAATAGATATGTCAGGCAAGCCAAGAAATGGTGGTTAGGTTCATTGGTGGGGGGGTTGATAAGGCCGTTGGAGTTTTCATTGCTGAGTGGATTGGTGTGGACCTTATATAGATAGACCTTCCTATTTCACGAGGGCTTGTTATGAACCGATTTTGAAAACAAAATTTAAATGACCCTGACTTAAAAAAGAAGCCAACAATGGTCCGAACTCCATGAATTTTGTCAGAGCATCAAGTAAATAGCCTGTGTACAACACTCCTGCCTTTTATTACATCTGTTAAGTATGACCTCTTACAAGATATTTGCCCGGCTTCAGTCAACATTTAAGGCGCATGACGGACTTCTGTCCGCCGGATAAACATCTTGAGCAAACGGAAGGTTAAATTCGACTGAAATCCGAGATCTTTTGGACAGGACACAAAGCATGAAGGGTTTGGATCATGGAAAATGTGGGCTCTAATACCGTGACAATTCCCATATACAAACTCCAAAATTAAATGGGAGGAATGCAAGGCTGAAGGTCCAACAGTGCACTTCCTTACAAGCACCCTCATTTTTTCCATGAAAGAGCCCACATTTGAATGATCAGATCTTATTGCTTAAACTTTGGATATATTGTAGGCAAAAAAATTACGATGCTTGAACGAGCTTAGCATCCTTAAAGCCATAGTTGTTGGGACTTGAACTTCAATTGTTATCTATATAAATTTCTATCCCTTCATTACTTGTGATGAAAAGTTATTCAAAATACTAGATATCCAAGGCTCCAGCAACTAGATGAGAGGGTCTGATCATGCAAATATTGTCTCCTTTTGTCGAAAAATTGATAAGCACTTTTAGGGAAGTGCCTTGTGGAGCATTCGGCCCAGCATGTAAGGAGTACATGATCTTGGTAGGAGTAAATAATCAAGAGTGCAAGGAGTACATGTTCCTTTTCCATGCATGTAAAGCACCTTTTCTTTTCTTTTCTTTTCCTTTCTTTTTTTGTAAATCTAAGCTTTTCATCATGTTCACTATACGAGAAATAGTTAACCATGAGTAACCAATCCATTTGGATGATTTTTTCTTGAGAAATAATGCATTTGCATTAATGATGAAATTTATTATAAAAGAGTGAAAAGGATCAAGAAGATCCTTGAATAACATGAGAACAAAAAGAGAGCCAAATGACGCTGCTATCCTTAACAGAAACCAAAAGCAATAGAAACAAAAATTAGAGTAGAACAAAACCAAAGTATGAGCCCAAAGAACACACACAAAAAACCATCGAACTATTAAGCATTCAAGTTGACCCACCTAGGAAGCACTGCAATGGAAATACATGCATAGAAGAAGAAGAGCACCACATGACTGCCAACACCACAATCCCATCTTTTTTTCTCTTTGTTTTTAGGAGAAGTCCATGTTTACTTCCCACTCAATGCTTCATTCTCACTTTTGCCCCACATCACTGTTGTGAGGGTGGAACCTGATTGGTTTGATTGTATTGTCCACATATTGAATTATATTATACTATGAACCAAGGGTCCATGGGGCAAAGCCTTTAGTGTAGGTTGAGCTATTATCATGTGTGTGTGTATGTGTGCGCGCGCGCTTGATCTTACAGTTTTGCATAGTGAAAAAATCTTCTATATCTTGTGGTAGCTATTTTCTGGCTGTGGAGGTAGTGAAACTATTGTAAACCCATGGACATAACAAAATTTAGAGGGAACGATGTAAATCTTTATATTTCTTGTCTTTTCATCTTTTAACATCTTCATAACAATCACCACTATTCCCCCAACTGCACTCAGTGATTCTTTTTAACAAAAGTGAAAGTTTCTATGATAACCCAAATATCTCATTAATAATTGACTAGTCTAATTAGAGTTTTTCTCTTAGAAAGAAGCAATTGTAGATTTCTGATCATGCAAGAAGAGTTTGTAAAGCACTCTTTTCTAGAGGCATTTGGATTATCCTAATCACTTGTTTTGGATCCTTGCAAAAATTAGTAATAATAAGTCTTGATTTTTGAACTCAAGAAACATAGGCTAAAAACATGGAATGGGCAAGAAATTTGTTGTCTAGCGTATGGAATCCATTCCAACAATATGAATAGTGCAGAGGTACGTTAAAGGGGGGAAAATGATTTACATGAGAAAAAAGAAGTGGGTACTCCTTGCAGTCCTCCCTTACCTAGACTCTAAAAGATGAGATGAAGGAGAGAGTGATGGGGCATATGAGCACCTACCTTTTTTTTTAAAATTATTAGATGCAATCAATATTGACCATGAACTTGCTTTTTTTTCTTCTTCTATTTCTCTGAATGGGGTCATGACTTGCTTTGGCCGTTCAATTTTAACCACCATTAAATCAAGAGCCTTAGAATGGGCATTTTACAACTCATACTTGATAGCAAAGCCTTCTTTATTGGAATAGTTGACAGAGATGGTTGCATGAGGGTTCTTTGAGCCATTTGAATGTGGGATCGAGTTGCCCATCGTATCTAGTAACACCAAACCCTTTTTATCATTTAGTTAGAATCAACTAGAAATTGGATGCAGTATGCATTTAAGATGTGGGCCACCTAATTTGGGGTTCATCTGATGATCGAATTACATTGATCATGTAAATGCTTGCTGCAGATGGGCACTAGTTGGTTGTGGACAATGATGTTAACACCACGGTTGGTAGTAATAGTTCCACTACCTTAAAAATAACTTATCAAGATGTAAATGATAGTATACAATATCATACATAAGTGGTTTGGCATGCACATAAAATACTATGGATAAATTTATCCATGGACAAGCATCTGATCGATAGTCATGAGCAACCCTAATAGTGTGGTAGCCTGTTGATTGTCTATGAGTTTAATGACATTGGATCAACATATCGAATTTTGACATGGGCCCAAAGTTTGAGCTCCTATGTACCTATTGAAGGCCATCCCTCTCAAATTATTGTATAATTAAAAGGGATGACTGCTCATTTACATCAGAACATAAATATTGTTTCTTTTTAAGGTGAAATGTACATTTCAAGGGATACTTTCAAACTTAATTAAATTCAGACAACAATGATATGGATGGACAATTACATTGGCCTTTTGTTCCATGTTCCCATGCTGATCATTTGCTACTTTGCATTAATCCTAGAAAAGATGCTACAAAGACTTGGCTCTGTTTAGTGTAGAGATAAGAATCCATCCATCTCAAGCTATCCATAGATAATGATTTTTTCTAATATGCTAATATAGGTAAAGATATTTAAACATTGTTGGCTTACTTCCTATTAGCCTAACTTTTTAGGTAAAATAATAATCCAACATGTGAGTTAGGAACCCTGTTATCCCTTATTTATTTATCAAATTAATGTAAGAGTGATGAAGGCCCAAAAGAATGTGGAAAGAAGTGATGAGAAAGGATTTAAGAAATTTTGGACTACATGAGGCCATGACCCTTAAAAGAATGTAATGGAAAAATAAGATTCATGTAGCCAATCCCTAATCGGGATAAGGTTTTGATGATGATGACAAGATGACTTTACTCCCGAGTCCACATGCAAGAGCCACCAATAATGAACAAGAACAAAGGTTCTTAGGGTATTTTATATTTGCTTTTGTTGTTCAAAACAAGGGCTAAGATCGCTCAGTTGTTTGATACAATTCCTTAGTGGTTTGCCCAAGCAAGTCAAGTTTATTAATAGTTTGAGATAAACTTATTTCAAGGAAGGTCTTAGGGTGCGATGGTATGCCAATAGAGGTTTGAAAGTATATGGGAGATATTTGAGTAGTTTGGCTGACAAAGTTACTTAGTAAGATAGTAGAATCTAAGAAAATGATAGATAAATGAAAATAAAGTTCTACCATAACAATTTATAAGAATAAGGGAGACGCACTGAGCTACACTAATTATTATGGGATCAAATATGAGCCACACCAAGACATTTGGGAAAGGGTGATTGAGAAGAGGATACGACATCAGACAAGTGTATTAGAAAACTAGTTTGGTTTAATGCCTGGGAGGTCTAGCATGGATTATTTTTCTAGAGAAGTATAGGTAGAGGAGGAAGGACCTCTAGATGGTCTTTATTAACTTAAAAAAAAAACTTATGATAGGGTGGTTAAAGAGTTACTATGATTGGTGTTGAGTGAAAAAGGGGTTTCACTGGGGCATAAAGACATAATTAAGGATATGCACGAGGGAGTAGTTATAAATGTTACGACTACTAACAAAGAGATCGATGCTTTCCCTATCACTGTATAATTACACAAGGGATCATCACTGAGCCTGCACCTTTTTATATTAGTTATGGATGAATTAACAAAACATATACATGAGGAGATTTCATGGTGCATGTTATTTGTAAATGACACAATTTTGATTGATAAGACAAGGGAGAGTGTGAATACAAAGCTAAAGTTGAGGAGATGTAACATCTCTCATTTTTATACTATTATTTCTATTATCAACAAAAATTTCTAAAGTATTTCCAAGGTACAAAAATGGAATTTTTAGAAATTTAGAAATCCTATGACAAGATCTTTACTAATGGATTAAACTCAAAGAGAGTAATCCAACAACTGTAAGCATGCTATGATCCAACAGTTGAGATCAAAATTATTAGGAAAATAAGGTCGTCCATTGATAAAGACACCCTTGCTAATTATAAAACAAAAATTGCATATAAAGGGTCCCATTTTAACTATTAAAATGGGACAACTCTATCAGCAAGGTGTCTAGGTGCAATGAATCTAACAAATATGCTTTTTTGCTATAACAAAAACTAGAGAGGATGAAGGTAATTAGAGATTCGAAGTACGTCTTGAACAAAAGAAAGAAGATAATATGGAAGGAATAGAAACAATATCTCAGAGGATAAAGATAAGGATTTGGGAGATAGGAAGGAGGATAGGGAGGAGTTGGGAAAGAAACCCATCTAAATGGAAAGCCTAGCCAAGATGTCATTAACTTGGGATGTATTGCACTAGGTAAAGGGGACTCCACATGAAATACAAGAGAGGAGAGTAGAGAAAGAAAGCAAGAAAGAAAAGATGGAAAAAGAGAGAAATAGAGCACCCCCCTCCAATTTGACCATCACAGAAGTGATTTGAGCATTGAACGTGTGTAAGAAAAGGACGAGGGGAAAAGTTAACTAGGAAAAATCTCAATCCATCAAAATAGGTAGGGAGATCTAAGCCACCAAGTTTTCAACATTTTAGAAAACGTAAATGGATAGATTTTTAAATTGTATTTGAGAGGTTTAATGATTAAGATGTGTTCTAGGCTATGATCAATTGATTTCATGTTATATCTTTTCTTTTGAATGGAGAAATCTCAAAGATTATTCACTGATTATGATCATCTATCCTATTAAATGTAGTATGCATGTAAATCTAAATGAAAGGAACAAAAAAAGGGCATGCACACTATCTTTAGGAGGTTGTGCATCCACCTTGCACCTCATCCAAGGGAGGAGATGAACAACCTTGCATGATTTTGATAGGTTGCGCACCCCACCCCTTGATGGTCAATACAAACATGGATGTGAAAGATCTATGCCTACGTAACTTAGATCTACAAATTAGATGGAGTAGATCTTATAAGAAACTCTACTAATGAGAGCATATGGATGAATGGTTTAGATCATATTTAAGGATATATAAGTATTCATGGTTAACTAAACCAATGGTGAAGAGTATGATCTATGATTGGGATTGAAAAGCCTAGACCTATCATTATTAGAAGTGTGGATAATTCGGATGTAGGAGTGCGCGCATGGGCCAGGTTCCATGCACCACCCTCTCCAATGTCCTAGATGATGCCAGGATGAGCTTGATGCATTGAAGTTCTGTTGATGATCATATTTAGGAATGTGATATCTAAGTTAATACCTATATTTTCATACATACATGCATACATGCATGCATACAATAAATCTGCATAAGGGTTTCATCATAAAGAAGAACTAGCGCCACCTTTGCGTGGAGCGCCCATGCACTCCATTCACCACTTGATGCCATGCACATGTTGAAGGGGTATTTGTGGTGCAAATCATGCGCAGGGCTTGCATGTGTGTCCTATGAGGATCCGATGGGTGGATCCTTAAAATAGACATGTTTGAAAATAAATGCACAATATGGATGAAAATATGATGATCTTTATGGGGATAGTTAGCATTTTATTGAGACTAAGATTAAGTAAGAAACTTCATATTTTCTATTTTTCACATAAGACTCCATACACATGGTTGTTTGGGCTAAATATGTGATTTAATTTTATATGTGTTTGATATTCATGTTTGTTGTCTCTTCAATTTACATGAATGGTTGATTTTTAGTAATTTAGATGTATTTGATATTCTGAGATTTAAGCAAGATAAGTGAGATTTTTGTAAGTTTATGCATTTACATTAATTTTTTCTTAATTGCAAGTCTAAGAAATCATGGAAATCATATGATTTAGTAAGCTATGATTTTTGCATGCTTCATATACTTGGAAAGTTAATTCCATTGTTTTACTTGTGAGAATGTATATTGATAGCATAATGAATGAGATTTCATGAATTGAAATGAGAAATTTAGCAAGCTGAGGTACCTACTAAATATAGATTTTTGGACAGTTTATAAAAATAGAGTACTGATATTCTTGATGCATGTTTGGAAACTATGGTATGCCTAATGAAATGACAAGATTTATGTTTTCAAAAAAGAAAGTTTTGATAAGTTAAGCTTGTTGAAGTTAAAGTGAGACCTTGGGTATGATGATACCCTTGATGCATGTGTTTTAGCAAGCTAAAGTGCCTAGTGGGCCTATGCTAAGGGGTAGTAAGGGTTGGCCTGCCATCCCCTAATCACTATGAGAGTGGAATGGTATCAATGCTTGACAGATGCAACTTTCTCAACTAGTGAGAGCTACCACTATAAGTGACTCATAGCACCCTTTCAAGACAGGCCTTAGGCCCTATGAAGATATACTTGCAGTCCCCTTAGGATATTGGTAGGTACACAATGCCATAATTTGGTCACGAGCATATCCTCCCCACGAGATTTTGTGTTTGGATTTTAGTGGTTCTACCAAGTATAGTCTTACTCAACCCAAAATATTATCAAACTATAGATCTATCTCAAGAGGAGTAGAGGAACATCAAGGAGGTCTAGTATAATGCTATAGTGAGAGAGAGGAAAGTGAGGACTAGTTTATGATGATTGACGATAAGTGTTTAATTTTTTACATAATCTACCCGATTAGTAGTCCATGTGTTATAAATTATAAGCACTACTCTAGGATTTTTCTAAAATTTCATAACACATGCTTTTCTGACCTAATAATTCAAAAGTTTGATATTTGGTAGGTTCAAAATCTAATCTAGAGTAAGTATGTGAATAATTAGAATTTTTTAGGATTTAATTAGCATTTTTACTCTTTTGTAGGTGTTGAAGAGATGATCCAACAGCTAAGACCAAGTAAGATAATATTTGAAGATCAAGATCAAAAGAAGGCCAAAGACCTAAATTTCAAAGCTAAATCAAGGTTCAAGATCATCTTAAGACAAGCAAATGAAGTTCAAACAAGGCAATGGGAAGATCATAGGTGACTAATACAAGCCCATGCAAAAAGCTATGTAATTCAACTACTTAGCACAAGAATTGAAGCCATGCATGAGGTTTCCTAGTCACCTTTGATCTTCCCATTCCCTTCTTTCATCTTCATTTGCTTGCCTTAAGATGATCTTGAACCTTGATTTAGCTTTGAAAATTAGGTCTTTGGCCCTCTTTTGATCTTGATCTTTAAATCTTATCTTACTTAATCTCGACCATTGGATCATCCTCTCAACACCTACAAAAAGAGTAAAAACCTAATTAAATCCTACAAAATTATGATTATTCATGTACTTACCACCTTGTTGCTTCCTTTCTTAAAGACCTCCACCTTCCACTTTCTTATCTCCAATCTCCTCCTAACTTTTCTATCTTGAAGTCTGAGATCTAATTGCATCTTACCTTGTTAGAATAAGTTCCCATCAAATTGGAAACCCAAAACTCTATAAATCTCCCAAGTGTTTCCAAATGAAGTTCAAGTAGAGGAGTTTTTTGTAAACTCCTTGAAAGAGGTACATTATGCTGGAGATTTTTGGAGCTTTGGACTTTGGCTTTCTTTTGGCCACTTTTCCTAGAATTCTTCATGTATTTCCTTTGATTTCATAGCTTGTTTTTTTCATAGTTTTTTTTTTTCCCCCTCCACTTCTATACAGATAGAACTAGCTGTTTTTCCTTTGATCTTTCCCTCCATCTCTTGAGTTTTTCTTACATATTTTTTTAAGATCAAAGTTACTTGTTCTCTGGTAATGACAGCTAATAGAAATAGTTGCTTGAATCTTCTTGTTCCTCTCCTCCTTTCCCTTGTCTTTAACTTAGATACAATGCTAGTTTTAGGTGTTACGTTGCTTGTTCATTCCCATCTTTTATGCCCTTATTCTCTTGATTTCTCTTATGGGTTTCACTTACATGATATCTAAGTTTAGATTGTGATCATTGGAGTATGTTTTATCATTGATTTGTATCAAATTCTATGCCTAAGAAGAGTGCGTACTTTTTAGTTTTCCATCTATGTATTTGCATACCAATTTGACGTAATTTTTAAGTCCATCAATAGAATTATTTGAAGGTCACTGTTGCTATTTGATTCCAGTAGTAAATTACTTTAATTATTGAGTGTTATCTTCCATGAAAAGTGCTTGCTAAGTTTCAATTCGTGCCTTGTTTGATTTGAGCTTCATGCACTATATTTCTGAATTTTTTTCATTGAATGTTCATGCATAATTTCCAGCACTCCATACACCTTCTTTGCTTGATTCTTAAAGAACCCATTTAGATTTTTAGGTTTTTATTTAGTGCTTTGAATAGATTTTATGTTAACAAGCATTTACTTCATGTATTACAGCTATCAAATGACCCTATGAACCATGCACACATCTCCAAGGTTCATATGCATGGTGCTTGGGTAAATTATCTTTAAGTTTTACTCATTTGATTATTTAGTCTAAGTTTAGCACTAGTTACTTAGTCTTTTGCATCTCAATTTAGCTTACAAAGTTTCTTATTTATTTTTAGAAAGTTTTGTTTTTAGTAAGTTTCCAATTTTAATTTTATGAAAATGTTAGTTTAGGAAGGGTCATTTTTAGCAAATTTTCTTAGTTTAACTTTCCTAGATTGATTCATTCTAGTTTTGCAATAGTTTATTTTATTGAATGCATGTTAATTAGGAAAATTTCTAATTTGATTGAATATCTTTCTTTTTAGAAAGTTTCCTTTATTTCATGTTTCTAATTTATGCATGTTTCCCACTTCATGTTGTTTAGTTTCCTAGTTTAATCAAAACCATCTTTCTTTGGCTAAGATATGTAACTTGAATAAGATCCAATCATTAAAAATTATATGACATTCCTTGTGGTGTCAACCTCTCTCACATGCAAATTACTACTTTGATTCATGCGATTGAGAGTAATTTTAAAGATACACCAATTGAGAACTATTTATTTTGCTATGAACATTTCATTATATTTAACTATTCATGTAATAAGACCATTAGTGTCAAGACCTTTATATGGAATATGGGTTATCATTTTGTATAAGGCTGTGACTAGCAGTTCTAGGTAACTTTGTTATTTTGCTAGAATTAGAATAAATTGGCTTAGATGTGGGCATGTATTTCTAAATGGATGGATAAAGACACTTGGAGTTTTAAAATGATGAATGAGCATTTCAAAATTGTTTTTAAATTGGGACGTCCCACCTTTGAAAAAAAAATACTAAAAAATATTATTTTTAAAACCCAAGTCATCACACTTGGTATTGGAGCCCAGGATTCAAGTCACAACATCCAGATGAAATTAGAGAACCATAGATTTTATTGTAATGAAATTAGAGAAGAAACTTACATAGGATCTCATTACTCTTGAATAGTGCCACCTAGGAGATATGTAAGCTGAGGCACCTATTAGTGGGACCAATGCTCAGGAGCAATGACAGGTAGGCCAGAAACCTTGCTAGAATGCCTTAAGAAGATGGCACCTTCTTTTATTGGTAAGGATGAGGCCAATGTGATCAAGACTTAAATATTTGAACTAGAAAAGGTGTTCAAGGGATGGTGGTTCCAGAGGAGAGGAAGGTGGTTATGGCTACCTTCATCATGATGGGAGAAGTTGCTTTTGGGTTGCAAACAACTGAGTGGACCCACTTTGACGGTCTTGAAGTGGTACCATGGGATTAATTTAAAAACATTTTTTTTAACAAATATTTTCCTCCCCACATAAAGGGGAGGAAGGAGAAGGATTTCATAAGCTTGTAGCACAATGATTTGATAGTCACCCAATATGAGAATAAGTTCACAAGACTTAGGTGCTTTGCACCCAAGGTATGTGCTAGTGATGAGCAGGTGGGGAAATTTCTTGTGGATGGATTGTCATTAGCATTAAGGAGCAAGGTCTTGGGAGTTCAACCAAAAACTAAGGTGAAGATAGTCGAGATGGACTCTATATTTGAATAGGACTTTAAGAGGTCCCATAAAGAGAAGAAAGACAAGGAAAGAGGTATCAACCATAAAGGAAGATTTGGAAAAGGGAAGAGGCCCTCACAGTCTACAAGGTCTCAACCCCCATGGAAACATGCTTGGAAATCATGACTCCATTAGGAGGATCACTATACACACAACAGTTTGTACAGAATGTACCCATAGTGATAGAGGATAGACATATGGATGTTAGTCTCATCCTCCTAGATATGACAAATTTTGATATCATTCTAGGGATGGATTGGTTAGCTTTCTATTAGGCAATGGTGGATTGCTAAAAGTAGAAGGTGGTGTTTGATATTCTTGAAGTACTGATATCTTTTTGAGTGAGATAGGATCACATGGGCGCATTATGATTTTTGCATGTAAGGCAATAAAATACATTGCTAATGAATGTCAAGCTTTCATGGCCAAAGTTGAGCATGTTGATGTTGCAAACCCTAAAGAAGTAGTTTAGGAGTATTCAGACATATTTCTTGAGGAATTGCAAGGGTTGCTTGCAAAACAAGAGATAGACTTTACTATTAACGTGATACTAGGAATGAACCTTGTCTCTAAGGTGCCCTATCAAGTGGCTCTAGCTAAGCTAAAGGAATTGGATGAACAACGACATGATTTACTAGACCATGGGTTCATTAGACATAGTGTGTCACATTGAGGAGCATTGGTCTTTTTAATTAAGAAGAAGGATAGGTCAATGAGACTCTATATCGACTATGGGATGCTAAACAAGGCTATTATTAAGAACAAATTCCCACTACTCCGTATCGACTATTTGTTTGGTCAGCTATTATCAGTCATAGTATTTTCAAATATTGATCTAAGATTTGTATATCATCATCTACGAGTTAGAGAAGAAGACATCCATAAAACAACTTCTAAAATTAGATACATGCACTATGAATTCAAAGTTATGCTATTTCAGTTAATAAATGCCCCAACTGCTTTTATGCATTTGATGCATAGGGTGTTCAAAACTTTCTTGGACAAGTTTGTGATAGTGTTCGTGGATGATATACTAGTGTATTCAAAGAATGATGAAGAGAATATGGAACATTTATGAATTATACTAGACACACTTTGCAATCACCAATTTTATGCAAAGATTAGTAGGTGCAAATTTTGTCTCAATAAGGTTAACTTCTTAGGTCACATTATTTCAAAGAATGGTGTTGTAGTGGACCTAGCAAAGCTAGAAGCAATAGAAACATGGGAGATGCCCAAAATGGTGACCGAGATAGGGAGTTTCCTAGGACTTCTAGGATACTACCATAGATTCATTAAAGGGTTCTCATGGATTGCTCTGCAACTGACAAAGTTAACCATGAAAGATGTTTGATTTGCTTAGGATGATGCATGTGAAGAAAGTTTTTAAGAGTTGAAGAGGAAGCTGACTACTGCCCAATACTTACTTTACCAATAGGCAGTGGAGGATTTATAGTGTAGATTAAAGGCTTAAGTAAAGGAATGGGTTGTTTGTTGATGCAAAATGAGTAGGTAATTGCTTACACCTTTATATAACTAATGAAGAACAAGATAAATTATCTAACCTATGATCTTAAACTTGCGGTAGTGGTCTTTCCTTTGAAAATATGGAGACATTACCTTTACGTTGAGAACATCGAGGCAGTCATTAAACACAAAAGCCTCAAGTACATTTTCTAGCAACAAGATTTGAATATTAGGCAATGGAGATGGATGGAGTAGTTGAAGGATTATGATTTTACCATACAGTACCATCCACAAAAAGGCCAATGTAGTGGCTGATGCACTAAGTAGAAAGACTCAAGGCAGGTGTGCTAGTAGTTTATTGAAAAAGTGGAGATTACTTTAAGAAATTGCCAGGTGCAGGCTAGAGATTCAACAGAAGAGATCATTTATTAAAAACTTGGCATTGAGTTCAACCATTGTAGAAAGGCTCCATGAGAGGCAGAAAAAGGGTGTAGAGATACAAGCACTGGTCAGGAAACTAGGGTTTACTACAGAGGCAAATGGTACTGTGAGATTATAGGGATGATTGATAGTATCATTAGATGAAGAACTGAGGAAAGAGATTTTCAGAAAGGTGCACTAGTCATAGTACACATCCATCTAGGCAATGTGAAGATGTACTAGGATCTGAAGAGATTGTTGACAAAATAACATGTGGAGAGATACCTTACATGTAAGTAGGTTAAGGTTGAGCATCAGAGGCTAGTGAGATTATTACAACCCCTTTAGCTTTTGGAGTGGAAGTGGGACCACATCACTAAGGACTTCATAGTGGGTTTGTCCCAGACTATGAGTGGATGCGATATGATCTAGGTGATAGTAGATCGACTAACAAAATCAACACATTTTCTCCCTATCTAGTAGAACTAGCCCAGAGAAAATTTGGCTCGATTATATATAAAGGAGATTGTAAGCCTCTATGGAATACCAATTACCATTACATCTGACAGGGATACCAAGTTCACTTCTTGGTCATGGAGGAGTGTACACGAGTCACTACGATCATCATTGTGTTTTAGCACTACTTCCCATCCTCACATAAATGTTCAATCTAAGAGGATGATTTAGACGTTAAAAGATATACTAAGAGTATGTGTGATTGACTATAAGGGAAATTGGGATGAAAATTTGCGTTTGATAGAGTTCGCTTATTGTGATGACCCGGGTTTTATATGATGCAAATTTCATAAAAAGGGGAGATCTCTTGTTTTAGAAATATGAAATGCATGAAAATCTTTTATGAAATACAATCTTTTGTATAAAACCCCGAGTGTCAAAACACATTTTCAAATCATATAGCCATGGCATAGTTTTAAATCAACTCCATTCCCAAGAAAGTGTTAGTCACAAATTTGACTATAGAGAGTAACTACAATCAAGTAACATTCACTGAAAGATAAGGTAGAGGTTTACTTACTTGGACTTAATTTGGGTGT
Source organism: Warburgia ugandensis (assembly GCA_035236585.1). Lineage (NCBI taxonomy): Eukaryota > Viridiplantae > Streptophyta > Magnoliopsida > Canellales > Canellaceae > Warburgia > Warburgia ugandensis. The sequence goes on along the minus strand of CP141131.1, from coordinate 48,004,484 downwards.
CTTTTGGGCGTACCCTGTCCTGAAGTGTTTACTTGTGTCTGAAAAATGTTAAGGATTGGGTGAGTATACACTATACTCAGTAGGAGTCTATTGCTACTAGTTTTACAATGCCTGCTATGTTTTAAAATCATATGTCCTTTAAAATATGTGCATGTTTGATCACTCATGTTCAATATTGATATTAAAAACTATTGTCGAATTAGAATACTAACGACTTAAAGAATCGCATAATCCAAGTCGAAAGTAACATAGATATCATAAACACAATGATATGCATAAGATGCTCAACTGAATCCAACTCATGGATATATGGTATGGTCGACCATCCTCATGTCATGCTATATGCAATGCAAGTAAATCCTCAAAAGCATAGGGCCCACTATGCCTACGACCTCCTCGCCGTGTGGTCCCCGGGTACCTAGGGACACTCGGTCATAGCCTCCATGGGGCATATGACACCTCGACCCAGTGCCGTGACACCAGTGGTAGCCCCCTATACCACATGCAGTCGACGTAGGGACATACCTTTTTTTGGCATGGTACCCTTTCCACCTAATAGTGGTAGAGGCTGGGAGGCCACCCTAGACCTCTCGGCATAGTGCCCATGAGCTTACTAGCCCAAATCATATACGATCAATCAAGCAAAAACCTCTTTTTCAAAACCTGTCCTCTTTGGGTCCCTCACAACTGCCTGGCCCTCACAACTGCTTACCCAGTGTCTTTTGGTAACCCTCAAGGACATGAAAATTTTCAAAACTCAATAACCACAAATCATGCAATTTATGCAATCGTTTGCAAAACATGTCTATGCATAATGTATTTATCATATGCATGCTGAATTCATTAAGTCATGCTAAACAAGTCATATAATTTATACTTAAAACATGCATTTTCAAAACAATCATGGGCTCTTTTTAAAAGTTTAGTAGCGATAGAGCACCTACCTGGTTTGGTCACGCTAGCCCCCTTGTCCTCGTATGCTCCTGCTCATAGTTTAGGGGAACAAGGTTAGCTTGGCCTATCTCTATAGGTTTTAGAATGGTTGATCTCACTACTTAGGCATTAAGGGTTCATTCCCATGCCTTTGGGTCTCCTAAGGTCCTAACTGGGCCTTGGTATCATCAGGTTTACAAAGGTTTAGTGGCCCCGTGCCACTATCATAGTTTAAGGGTCATGCCCACCTTATATAGGGCCTTGATTAGGTATTTTATGGTTTGCGTGTGTCTGCGTCATCGATACGGACACAACGCCTTTCGCGGCGCCTCTATTGGAGACCTAGAACCCAAGTTATGGGCATTTTACTCTCAAGTGTACATATAAGGCCCATACAAGGTGGAAGCCCGGGATGCTAACGCATCCCGCATCAGCGGCGTGCGCCCCAGAGGGTGCATTTGCAGACGCACCGGGCTTCCGCCGTCATTCTCAATTGTGTGCTCATCCACAGATGTGCTTGTCGGGTTTCCTCAATGCACAAGACGCGTTTCGGTTTGACGGAGACCTGGGTGTCCTAGGGATGCCCTGGTTTGACCCTGTCGAAACAGTATGCCCCAGGGATCGTCCCTGGTTCCTTTGTGGCTCCCTAAGGGGGAGATGGGTTTGGAAGGGTTTTGGGCATACTTGGTTCGTGGCTGGGTTTTTTTCACGTTTTCTCCTCTTGCCTGCCTCTCCACGATGGGTTTTTCCCAAGCTTTTGGGCTGCCATTGGAGGCACCCAAGAGCTCTATTTATAGAGCTCGAAGAGGGTTCTTGAGGGGGTTCTTACCACCATGGAATGGTGGTGGAGAAACCTCCAGAATGGGGGTGGTTTCTCACCTGCACACCGCCGTTCTAGAACCCTCCAGGAGGTTTGGGAAGAAGAGGGGTGCCCGTATCAAAATGGGTCCCTGTTTTTCTCAGGCCAAATCTGTTTTTAATTTAAATTACACTTGAACTTCAAAGGGCAATAACTTGTTCATTTTAACTACGTTTTGAGTGATTTTGGTCTTGTTGGATTCCTTTTTACGAGACGCACCTAAAGGTACTACTCTCAGGACCAAATTTCTGGGTCCAGTCAGGGTGAATAGTGAAATGACCAAAATACCCTTATCTCCAAAAAAGTGAACTTTTCATTACTAACTTGGGATTTCAATGTTACAAAAATGGAGTCATTACACTTATAATACTAATTTTCACCCAAACATTGGTACAACTCTCTATGAGGCACTACACGAGAGATTGTGCTAATTGCCTACTTATTGGAATGAGATTGGAAATAATACGATCTTTTAGTCTGAGTTCATGGAATAATGTGCCAAGAAGGTGAGAATGATCAAGAATATGATTCTCGCATCTCATAGTAGGCATAAGAGTTATGCTGGTAAGAGATGAAGGGATATGGAATTTGAAGTTGGCAACCATGTTTTCTTGAAGATTTTGCTAACTAAAGGATATATAAGATTTGGATTGAAGGGAAAGTTGAGCCCTTGGTACATAGGCCCTTTTGAGATCTAGGACAAGATTGCAACAGTAGCATATAAACTGGCCCTACCTCTGTCGTTGTTAGAAGTTCATAATGTATTCCATATTTCTATGTTGTGGAAGCACATCCCTAATCCTACACATGTGTTAGTGCAAGTGCTGATGGAACTTTCAGCAGACTTGAGTTTTAAGACTAAGCCAAAAAATATCTTTAATAGAAAGGATTAGAGATTGAGAAATATGGAGATTGCATTAGCCAAAGTTTTTTGGCAGAATTTCTTGGAAGACAAAGCCACATGGGAGCCAGATTTAGACACAAAGAATAGTACCTTGAATTGTTTGAAGAGCGAGATATAGCAAAACTTAGAGGGCAATTTTTTTTGAAGGTGGTAAGAACATAACATCCCTAATTTTTATACCCTTTTTCTATTATGAACGAAAATTCTGAAGTGTTTAATTATTTCTAATAATAGAATTTTTAGAAATTCAAAAATCTTATCATAAGATATCTATTAACGGATTAGCCTCAAAGAGAGTAATTAAACAACTATAAGCTTGCTAAGATCTAATACTTAGATCAAAATTACAAGGAGACCAACGTTTTATGTTAATAAAGACATTTTTGGAAATTTTAAAACAAAAATTGTGTGGAGTGTAGCCCATTTGATTACCAAAATGGGATAGTCCATTTGCAAGGTGTCTAGGTACAGTGAATTTTATAAATATGCTTTTTTTATATAATGGAAAGTAGGGAGGATAAACATAATTGGAGATTAGAAGTATATGTTCAATAAACTAAAGAGGAGTTAGGAGATAATTTGGAATAAATAGTAATAATATCTTAAAGGATAAATATAAGGATATGAGAAATAGGATGGAGGATTAGGATAAGGAGTTGGGAAAGAATCCCATCTAAATGGAAAAAGAAACCAAGACATCATAAATTTGGGACATCTTACTCTAGGTAAAGGGGAATACCACATGAAATACAAGAGAGGAAAGGAGAGACAAAAAGAGAAAGCGAGGAAGGACGTTGGGAAAAGCTAGCAAAAAAAAAAAAAAAGAGCTCGATCCATCAAAACAGGTACGGCTATTTGAACCACCAAGTTTTCAACATTTTAGAAAACCTAAATAGATACTTCTTTAAATTGGACTTTTGCATGGATCTAAGAGGTTTGATTATTACGATGTCTTCTAGGCTATGATCAATTGATTTAATGTTACATCTTAGCTTTTGAATGGAGAAATCTCAAAGATTATTGACATATTATGAGCACTTATGCCATTAAACAAATTATGTATGTAAATCTAAATCAAAGGAGGGCAAGAGGGCCATGTGCACAATCCTTAGGAGGTGGAACATCTACCCTTATGCCACATCTAAGGGAGAAGATGCACCACCATGCGTACTTTTGATGTGTTGTGGGCCATGTGCCATGCGCCATCCTTTCCAACATCCTGAATTATCCCAGGATGATCTTCATGTTTTGAAGATTTGTTGATGCTTGTATTTAGGAAAGTGATATCTAAGTTGATCCTACACTTTCATATATATATAGAATGAATCTACACAAGTGTTCCATCTTAAAGAAGTGTGACGGCCCAGGTTTTTGAAAACATGATTTGTAAAGTATTTTGAAAGGCAGGGCCCTTAAGAGTGTAAAAATTTTTCGTAAAACAAAACAGTAGAAATTCTTTTCTTTAGAACTTGTTTTGAAAACCCAAGTCACCACTTCATACATAACATAAGTACAATTTGTGTACAAAATAAAATTCCATTGAAGGAATATACTTTTATTAAACTCCAGGATCCATCTAGTGGTTCACAGTACAGCCAAATCTAGTATAATACTTGTCCAAATTACATAATCCAAAACTCAAGCTCACCATACAATAAAACTCTCAACAAATAAAAATACATGTCTTCATGGGTTTACCTTGAAGATTATTCTCTTCAAGTCTTCTATAGTCTTCAGCTCATAACTCTCCTTCCCTGGATCTGAGATATTGCAACAAGTACAATATCTCAGCAAGCAATGCTTGGTAGAGGATTCAAGAAACATAACATTGACAATGTAATTCTAATACTTCATAATCTCATTATCCTTAAACATACTCTATACTTTGTAAGTTATGTATCTCTATAGACATACATACCCTTCATGGGTAAACCAGTTAAATTCGTGAAAATAGTCAAATATCATTCCCAACTAAGCTGATCAATTCTCTTCATTTTGAGAATTTAGTATTACAGCTAATCTCATACTAGGAATTTCCCTTCTTGGGAAACATTGGTAATATACAATTACCTAGCATTGCATTATGTTATAATATACGGCATTTCACTATGCCTGTTCCCATATGCATCATAGTGCAAAATAATCAGAAAGGTTGCTATGCTGCAGTCTAATCCGTACTAGCGCGCTTGGATAACTGCCCTGTTCACCACTGATACCACGGTGGAAAATATTATGTCACTGCCCGTATGGGGGGCAAGACTTTCATAGTGGTGGCCTTCCCATAATTGCCACCACCCGACTTTTAGCCTCTCATTGGGCAAGGTATCATCATATCATCAAATTTCAAGGAGCAGGTGGCCAAACCCTCTTAACTCCTCTAGTAATAGCATCCCCTAGGCTCATTCCTATTAAAACAAACTCACAAGCCTCCAAGCTTGTATGTAAAATAGATTTCATATATATCAGACCATATGTCTGTTTACTTAGGGCTAAAATATTTTCTAGTTCCCTATTCACTTATAGTTTAGTCCTTAACCATCTTATAGGTGTTTGGTTGGATCATAAGGTTTTCAAGAGATTTACTACAAGTATTATCATTACTCTTGTCAACATAAGATCATGAGTACAATCATGAATATCTCATGTAAATGCATTCATCAAATCCTCCTACCTTTAAGGATTGATCTCTTTTCCCCAATCTTCCATGATCCTGACCGATGTATGTAATCTGTACATCCATACATATTGTCAATATATAAATTATGAACAATCCTATTGATCACTAGATCTGATGTTTAGAATGATCTTTAGATCATTCATATCTAAGTATTTTTCTATCTCTAAGTCTTTGTATGTTCATCTCCTTAATCTTGATCTTTCATAGATCCTTTGATTGACAATCTACACATGTTGATAAAGATCAAGGTCCTAGATCTTCTATCATCTAGTTTTTCTTTGATCTAAGTTCAGTTCTTGGATCATCCCTATGGAGGATGATCTGGGTTCTCTTCCTTGAATCATCTTTGATCAAGGGTTTGGGTTGTCTAATCTAATGAACTATAACAAGTATATTAATAAACATGCATACTAAATACAATATAGTGTTCTTATTCTTATTGTTCTTGATCATCCAAGATCTAATGGATCTTGTTTGATCATCCTTATCCTACTTACTGTTTTTATTAGGGTTAGGTAATTTACTAACCTTTTATGCTCTTATGATTATTATTCAACCAGTTAATATGTTGGTTGAAGGTAGCTTATTCAAGCCTAAATCTAGACTGCTCATCTTATTTCCAATTGGCTAAGGCTTACTAGCTGAATGGGTGAACACAAAGTGGTTACTTCAATCCTCATGTAAGGAGGCGTTTAGACCTCACAAACGTCAACAGAAGGTAGGGGAGGAGTGAGGCTCTATTAGATAACCCCCTTAACCACTATGTTCATCATTCACTAGAATGACCATAGCTCAACCTTTCATAAGGTTCCTATAAGCATGTTTACCCTAAGTACTCTTTCTAATGGATTTTAATTAAGTCAATGAATATTTATAATGTCATTCATGGGGTTTATTATTCTTTTCCTAATATGGGCCAAGGACTTGATAATCCTTATATTGTCCTACTAACTATAGCCCTTACTAAGTCAAAATCATTCATTCATCTTAGTTGTCCATGAATTTCTATATTTCATTAGTTTACATTTTTGGTGATTTATGCTCCTTGTATCTTAACAATTGAATAAAATTTGACAAGAAGTAAATCATCAACTTGAAAGCATAAATCAAATATAAGTTTAACAACTATATACTAACATTCTTCCTATGAATATAACTTAAGCTAGTGAAATAAAACTAACATGATCCTAAGTTATGAAACACATCTTCTATCATAATGAAATCATGTTTAAATCCTAATTTACACTAACATGATCCCAAGATAATCAAATCTACTAACAAATTACTCATTTAGGGCATATCATACTAAAATTTAAAGATTACACTATCATGCTTTCTAACTTAGAACATAAATCACATTTACACTTCTATATCCAATAAAAGACAATTAAAACTTAAAACATAAATCACATTTACACATCTATATCTAATAAAAGACAATTAAACTAATTTTATTAAGATTATTATAAACCTTTAAATATGATCCAACCATTAGATCTTAAGTGTTTTCCTTTAGATTAAGGGTTTTAATTACCTTTAGGGCTTTTAATCCACTAAGATCCAAAAATCATATCCACTTGATTTTGTCACATTTCCTCCATGATCTAACTGGATTCCATCATAATATCATCCCTTTAATCCATCCCAAGGATCTGATCATACTTGATCTCATTGATCAAGTGGGTCCCTTTGTATTTTTTTTTATTTTAAGGTTTTTCTGCCATAAAGGGTAGATCCCCTATTTTATCCAAGATCTGTCCAAATTAACCATAGATATTACTTTATTACATTATTATATCATCACTAAAATAAATTTCCAAGATTTGATCACCTCAGATCTTGAAGATCTTAGAAATTGGACACTTATTTCCAAAATACAGAAAAATACGGAAATAAATTTTAGAAATATTATAACTTCATTAGAAACTAGACATTACAAGCTTTCCATAGCTTCTTTCTGATCTCAATTTGGAGTTCATATGACTCCACAATCTTAAATTGAAGTTTTCAGCCGTTCCTAGGGTCCAGATTTGATCTAGGCCCACCAGAGTTAATCTCTCTCAATTGAGGGTCCAAAACAGCTCAGATCTTTGTCAAACTTCTACCCTAAGGGTTTTGGACCATTTTGGATTGATTGGTGGATTCAGATTTTTCATCTGAGCACTTCATCATTATGAATTAAGGGTTCTATTGTTTACTTTATTTTTACCTTTTTATTACCAAAATTAATTACAGTAAAATAAAAATTACATAAAAAATACTAAAAATATATAAAAAGGATTTTCACTTACTTGATTGGAGAGAAAACCTCATTTATATGCCCAATTTAAAAAAATACCTTGTTGATGAAGATATAGCCTAAAATCCACCTTTCTTGCAAATACCGTTGTTTGAACCGTTGGATCTTGAAATTTCTTTGGGGGTTTTGTAGAATATATATCTTGGGAAGTTTTGGACGGTGGAATTGATCAAATTAGATCTGGAACAGAGTGCCTAATTGATTTTAGGTCTCTTGTTCCAATCTAAAAAGAAAAACAAGTTGAAAAGAGATCTAACTCTTGGAAATTTTGGGTTTTTGGGGAGGGATATAGATCTAATTTTTCAAGTAGAGTGAAGATAATTACGTGGGGAATTTATGAGAATTTTTGGAAGATTTTTGGGGTTGTATTTATAGGCATTTTGGGTCTTTTTCCATGATTATAATATGTTATTTTTTTAATATAAAATGGCATGAAGTCTTCAATGCTCCCATGCCTAATTTTTCTTCCTTATGACTAGCTGATCTTTGTTGACCCATGTTTCACATGGGCTGCTGATCAAATTGGTTGTTGGGGACGTGGTGGTCCCCATGTGGGCCCCACATGGTGTAAAAAGTCCTTTTTGCCCTTTATGCATAAAATTTTGGGTTTTATTCCCATGATCTTGGATTTGAGTGTACTTAGTGGCATTGGATTCGTATTTCTTAGTACATTCTACATTTTGATGTTTCATATTTTGATTTTTGGAATATTTTGATTTTTGGGTAAAATTACTATTTTACCCCTTTTGTCCAAAAAATGAAAAACTTAAGGATTTCTCTTCTGAATTCGAAATTTGTCGTGCTTACAGTCATTTTGAAGGGTTTTCTAAGTTTAATTTCAATTTTACATATCTTATTATTTGATTATACTTTTATAAAAAGTATATTTTAAATAACCCTAATATTTCAGCTCAAAATATCTGAAATTCAAACTTTATTGATTTTTCTCAATCAATTTACAAAAATTGGGGTTATTACAAGAAGAACACTCCACCACCTTTGCATGAGAGCCCATGCACTCCATCCACAACTTTGTGCCATGCGCATGGTGGAGGGGGATGCGTGGCATGGATCATGTGCAGGGCATGCGTATGTGTTCTATGAGGGTTCTGATGGGTGGATCCAATAAATAGACATATTTAGAATTAAATGCATAGTATGGATGAAAGGATGATGATCTTTCTAGGGATGGTTAGGATTTGATCAAGACTAAGATTAAGGAAGAAAGTTTACATTTGTTGTTCCTCACATAATACTCCATATGCTTGATTGTTTGGGTGAGATATGTGACTTAATTATGTGTGTTCTACATTCATGTTTGCTATATCTGCAATTTACATGAACTATTGAGATGGCAATTTATGATCTATTTGATATGCCTAAGATTTAAGCAAGATAAGTGATATTTTCATAAGTTTATGCATTTTTATTGATTTTTGTCCAATCATAAGATTTAACAATTTTGGAAATCATATGATTTTAGTAAGTTGTGATTTTTGCATGCTTCATATGCTTGGAAAGTTAGTTCCATTGTTGTACTTGTGAGAATGTATATTGATAGCATTTGTGAATGAATGGGATTTCATGAATAGAAATGAGAAATTTAGCAAGTTGAGGTGGCTGCTAAATTTTGAGTTTTGGAGTCTCTAAAATAAAATACCACTATTCTGGATGCATTTTTGGAACATATGATATGCCTAGTGAAATCATAAGTTTTTATCTTTAAAAAAAAAAACAAAATTTTGGATAACTTAAAGCTATTGAAGTTGAATTGAGACCTTGGGATATGTATATACTTTGGATGCATGTTTTTAGCTAGCACAAGTACCTAGTGGGCCTATATAAAGGGCTAGTATGGGTTGGCATCCTGGCTTCTGACCACTATGAGAGTGAAATGGTATCCGTTGCCTAACAGAGGCAAATTTCTCAACTAATGGCAGCAACCACTATAGGCGACTCACTTTAAGCACCGTTTGAGACTCACTGTAGGTCTTGTGAGGATACTATTGAAGTCCCCCTAGGATATTCGTGGGCACATGACATAGCGATCTGGTCATGAGCATAGCGGCCTTGTAACTTTTTGTGTTTTGAATTTACTAGTTCTAGATAAGTGGAACCTTAGATGGTCAATAGATGAGTAGTCATGCCCAATTGGCTGATAGGTTACTAAGGTGCTGCGGTGCACAAGGTTTTTACTAGCTCATGATGTGGATATGATTGTTTTATCATTATATGTGATTTATAGTTAAATTTTGATTATGTTCATAGTAAACTGATATTTATTTCATGATGTATGAAATAATGAGAGTGCTTGATTTTTTAAATTAATTCAAGTGCTTGGATATGTTAGTGTATAGACTTAGAAAGAATGGGGCCAACCATAGAGACTTTATAACTAACGAAATTTAGTTAAAACCTAAAGTGTTGTACTTTAACCTAGCCAATGAATAAAGTTAACTAATTGAATAATTTTAAAAATTCTATTAATTATGAGACCCACTATACTAAAATAAAAGATTTCCAAAATTAAGTATCTTAGGGCTTTTTATCTACACATGTTAATAGAATCTCAATGAATCTAAAAACACGGACAATATTATCTTCAAGTCCTCTTGTATGTATGTTTGTGTATATATATATATTCTTAAGTTTAGGGTTTAACTTAGTTATTAATATATTTATTCAAGTTACAGGATGTCCTTTAAGGGTACGGACTATAAAAGATTCTCATATATTAAACTACCTATCCTATCATGTCTAGCATCCTTCTATAAGAACAATCATTAAACATATAAGTAGGATTGCTAATGTCTAACATTAATATTTACGCACTTGCACCTAAATCTGCTAAATCATAAAAATATCTAACTCTTCATATACTTTCATCCTAACCCTAGATGAATAACTTTAACCTAATCTATTGAATAAAAAATATACAATTATAACAAGGATTGAGTGTTACCTTGGATGGCTCCAATCAATACCTTAACTTTTATTGTGTTACTAAACAAAAACCATAGGATATCACCCTAAGGATTGAGTGTTACCTTGGATGGCTCCTCTCCTTAGGATGATGGCTATGTGTGATCTGGGAGATGGAGTCTTCTTCACAAAACTTCTCCTGGTCTCCTCTCTCTTGGTTGAAATACAATGGGAAGAAGGGCAGAATTCTGTCCACACATGGTACTCCTTTCTCTTTTAAATTGCATCGGGATCTTCCTCTAGGAAGTTTTCCAACCTTAGGTCCTCTCCTTCCTCTTTTCTCTCTTTGATGATCACATCTCACCACTACTTTCGTATCTTCTCTTGAAAAATCATTGGAATCATATCCCACCTTGCATGGTCAAAACATGTTTTCTATCTTTTTGTTGTAGCATGGGATGGTGATTAGGCTTTTCAACTTTCCTCCTCTCCACTCCTCACCTTTGGATCACATGCTAGCTCTAGAGTGGATGGTTGAGATTTCTTTGAAGTTTCCTATCCCAAAAAGACATGGTTTGTAGCTCTTTTCTTCTCATCCATATGATCGCCATTCTCTAGTGTGGATGGCTAGGATTCTATTGAAATTTTCTTATCCAAATTTATTCCTTTCTCTTCTTTTTTTCTCCCTCCTAGTCCCCCAAAAATATCTCCAACTAATAGAAACTAAGAGCTAAAACACATTTTTTTACCCTAGGAGAACACATTTTCTTCCTACCTTTTCAGTTGGTAGCCCACTGAAACTTCTCACTAATGGCCTTTGAATCTTCACACTCATGCATGGTCTCTTCTCCTTGGATTCTTTAGGATAGCCTTGAGTGAGGATAAATCCTAGACATTCTTTCTTTGAAGCTTTGGATCAATATCAACTATAGATTTCCTGTTTATTCTTTTCTTTCTTTGCCACATTTTTTGCTTATTTTCTCCTTTATTTTCTCATGAAAAAATGATGAAGGGAGTGTGACTCACCACCTTGAATGGGACAATCATGTGGCTCCTTAGGTGGTCCCCTCTAGGAGTTTAGTGAGAGAGAAAGTGAGTGGAAATGATCTCTTGCAGGCCCCAGTCACATGCATACCAACTTTGATGTGTGTGGCATAGAAAGTTCACTTAGAAGCTCTCCAAAGATGGTGAAATACATGTATGCATGCATGAAAGTTTTGTGACCCTATCTTTTGATAATGATAACCTCTTTTGCATAAATAAGGTTTGATGAAGCTTTAGGATTTCTAATCGTGCTAAATATGATAATGACAACCATGTTGCATTTTGAACTTTTAGACTTCATTGTATTTGAAAAGTGAGCCCATTATGCTACTCAAACAATGAACTTGTTCTCTTTTAGGGTTTTAGTTGCCAAAAATATATATTTTCCTCAGTTGTACCCTAATCTTGAAATATGTGAAACAAATCCAAATTAGTGATATTTAAGTTAAATGAAGTGCTAAAAATACCAAATATAGGAATATTACATGTAATATTTCTATGTATATAAAATACTCCCAGACTTACATTTTCCTAGTCCTCAAGCAAAACTACAAAAATAGAAAAATTAAGAAATCTAAAAAATTTCTAACCACTTACATAGGCACTATCTTATGCATTTAGCATATATAGAAAGCCTTTAAACCCTTATGTTATCCCTAGTGGACAAGTTATAGTCTCGTAAGGGTTTCCAAAAACGATACCCATAAACAAGTTAAAAAAAAAAAGAAATTTCCTTTATTTTTCTAAGTGAATTTTCTTCCATTCATTATTCTTTTAATATCTAACTTTAGCATGTTAATAAAAATAAACAATAATTTGACCGAGACTTTGAAACCACTAAAACCCACTTGAAAGAATGTGAATGTATGGAAAATAGTTATTTACTATATTTTATAAGGGAAACATTTAATTTACACAGGGTATTTATTGATCCTTTCTATTTTCCTTCTTGCATAGTACCCTAGTTAGTAGTTTGATGGGGAGTGCAAGTACTATGTGCTGAGATACATGAGGACCCTTGTACTTATGATGTCAATGTCTCCCAATTAATAATGGTAAGACACTTTTTACTAGTCACAATCTTATATTTTTCCACAATTGTTGATGGATTCTAGCTCAAAAGAATGTGTCAATTGAATTAAAAATGTTATATTGCATGCTGCTATGCTTTCTAAATGAACAAATAAAAAGAGTTACCCCAAATCAAACCTCAATGAAATACAAATTTTCAATTATAATAATAGAAGTACATGAATTTAAATTGCCTTATCCATAATAAAGTATTCTTTTCATTGATATGCATGTTTTCTTCTACTTTTCATTATTTTAATTGAAGCATATACATTTTATGGGATGAATGAGGGGAGCTTAGACTGTGAATGAAGTGAATGTGGATATGTATATTCTTCCAATTTTATTATTTTCATCGAAGCATGTATATATATATATATATATTTAATGAGATGATGAATGAGGGGAAGTTGGAGTCAAAATAAAGTGAATGTATATGAAGTAAATGTAAATGTCAATGTGGTGTAAATGAAGTGAATGTGGAGATTGTAGTGCATGTGGTGTGGTTTCTTTAATTATCAAGTTATTTCAAGATGTGAATGTGGTATGGAAGTGAATGTATGTGTGAATGTGGTGTGGTATAGATGGATGAAGAATTTGGATGTTTATACCCAATGTGAAAGTGAATGTATGTTTCTTTTTCATGTGTTTATAGATTGCAAGAACAATGTTGTAGGTGGCACATTGAATGTATGTAGAAATACAGGTAGATTGCAATGTAAGCAAAAGAAAAAAAAGAAGAGTGCTTTTAAAGCCATTCTAAAAAATTGACTTCAAAAACAGCACCTTTTGATGGTTCGAGGTTCTTTTGAAGTCATTCTGAAAAAAAACAACTTCAAAAGAGTCCGTATTTAAAGTTGGTTGTTTGAAAAAAGAAAAAAAAAGATTTTAAAAGACTCCATTTTTTAATTCATTGTTTTTAGAATGACTTCAAAAGTTAATGTTTTTTAAGTCATTCTTTTAGAACAAATTTAAAACTGGTATCTTTGAAGTCATTTTTCTCAAAACAACTTCAAAAGAGGCCTTTTTTAAGTCATTTTTCTAGAAATACTTTAAAAATAGGTTTTTAAAGTTGTTCTAAAAAAAATGACTTAAAAATGGCCTCTTTTGAAGTCATTTTTTCCAAAAGACTTTAAAAGTCCCCTTTCTTAAAGTAATTTTTAGGATGACTTTAAAAATAAAAATTTTTAAAGTAGTTTCCCTACTAGCTTCTTTTCTTATCAATTTTCCAAATATGCATGATTGAAGTAGCTTTTGTTATTCACTTCTATTAATGTTTTTTACTAACTTTAAAAGCCTATCGTGTAGTAGTGTTTGGACTTGATGAGCAATGCTCTACTCATATATTCATGAGAGATGCGTACCCACTTATGAGTGATAAGTAATCCTATGAGAATTAAAGTCAAAGCATATGTTCGAGTGGTAATTTAGGTTATGCTTGACTTGGAAACTATTACATATATATATATATATATATATTATATTTTCTATACACATTCACCTTCCAAATTTTAATGAAAGAATGGGATATCTTTAGCATAAGGGTAGTATTTTGAACCTTTTTGTTCATCTTTATCAGCAAGAAAAACTTAGGTATTTAATATGAGCTGAAATAGTAGAAAATTTTATCAAATGAATGAAGGACTGATAAAATTTTTGAGAATTTTGTGGGTATACTTACTGCAACCCTTCATGAGGCTTAGCTATCTACTAGGGGTAACTTAGGGGTTTAAGGGCTTATTTCATATTCTAAATGCAATCATGAGTACCTACGAATATGAAAACCATTTTATTTTCATGATTTTTTACATGTTTTACTTGAGACTAACAAAATGCTGGTTGGGGATGTAACCATTGTTCAATTTTATATTTAAAATGAACCAATTAGTAGCCCATGTGTTATAAAATATAGTGTTAATTTTAAGGTTTTTAAAAATTTTTGTAACACATGCATTTCTGACCTAATAATTCAAAAGTTTGATGTTTTACAAGTTTAGAGGCCAATTCGAAGTAAGTATGTGAATAATCCTATTTTTGAAGATTTAATTAGGGTTTTTGAACTTTTTTAGAAATCAAGATGGTAATCTAATAGCTAAGAGCGATCGAGATGAGAATTAGAGCCATTCATGAGGTTTCCTAGTTAGGAAACCTAAGGAAGCCAAGGCCTAAATGTCATCAATTCAAGGTGTGATCAAGATCACTTTATCTTAAGTAAAGGATGCAATTGGAAGAGCTAAAATTGATTAAAATGGGCCCATGTACAAGCCATGTGATAAGTGTTCAATTTTGTATAAAAAGTACTCAATTAGTTGGCCATTTGTCATAACTTATAGTGTTAAATTAGGGTTTTAACACATGTATTTCTGACCTAATGATTCAAAAGTTTGATATTTTGCAAGTTTAGAAGCTAATCCATCATAAGTATGAGAATCAACATAATGTTTTAAGATTTAATTAGTTTTTTTTACTCTTTTGTAGGAAGATGGAAAATGATCCAACTGCTAAGTCCATACAAACATGTAAAAAGGCTAAGTTTTCTTCTAGATTTTTCTCTTTATTTTTATTTTTTTCCTTTCTTCCCCACTCTTCCCACCAACCAATTACCATTAAATTAGGAGGGTGGAGAGTCACTTTCTTTCCATGGAAAAGGACGTCTCCCCCCTTTCTAAATTAGAAACCAGCCAGCTCATCTTTATTTCTCTCTCTTATGTCATCTTTATGACATCATTCCTACATAAATTTCCTCCTCCTAACCTTCCTCATTCAATACCCTAACCCTAGAGCCACTTTCCTCATGTATACACCCTTTCCTAAGTTAGGAACCTACCCATCTATATATACCCCCATGATTCATATGAATTTTTTGAATAGAGGTGGGTGAGACACCTTGTCAGGCTCTCCTTTGGTGTTATTTGCTGCTGGACTTAAGGATTTATTAGATGCTTTTATTTATTTTTTATTCTTGCTTATTTACTCTCTAATTCAGGTTAGTAACTTTTTTGTGTTGCTTTAGTTTCATTGCTTTTAGTTTTCATTGTTTTATTCCTTAAGTCCATGCTATCTTTCCAATCCTCAAGCCTTTCATTTCTTGCATCAATTTTGTAATTTTTCTTTGTTATTCAATCAAGATTCAAGTTATTTATTCTTTTCTAGTGACAACCAAGAGAATAGCTGGCTTAAATTCTTGATTTCCCCACTTGAATTCCATGTTTTCTACCTTCTTTTTCCCTTAGTTTTGGGAAATTTTTGCTTAGCTAGTTCACCCTTTTAGCCTTCTTTTCTCTCAAATTCTTTCATGGATTTCTTTGCATATCATTATAATTTATATTGTGACCATTATATTAGAGTTTTATTTTTGTTTATATCCACTTTTGCAAGCAAGAATAGTGTGCAATTTCCTGAATTGTAGATACTTTTATGAGCAAAATTTTGATGAAATTTGGATGTGATTCAATAAAATTCTATGGAAATTCATGGATTTTTTATCAAAGTACTTGAGATCGAGGTTGTTTCCTTGCTGAAATTCATGGTTTCAATAGCTTTCTAATGCTAGATTCGTTGAATGTTCTTAAGTACAAAATCTGAAAACTATTTTTCCCTTAACTTTGTGCCTTTATTCCAGCCACCTAAACAATATTTCTACTTAAATCCTTAGGTACCTATATATATTTTCATGTTGTTTATTAGATCCTATAGTTATTTTGCATGATCAATCATGCAGATACATCAAATTGAGCCACTTTTGGGGTCCTAGAACCATGTGCATAGTCTTAGAACCATGTGCATGATACTAAGTCCCATTCATCTTTAATCTTTGGTTAATTTGGTTATTAAAAATTGTTTAAATGTAGTTAATTTATTTATTTCCATGTTTTAGTTTAGATTTAGAATGTTTCCTTTTTTAATTTTAGAAGTTCATTTCTAGTAAGGCTTAGATTAGGCAAGTGTTAATTTAGGAAAGTCTCTAATTTGAGTAGTTTCCTTAAGATTAGTTGCCTAATTTGATTCATTCTAATTTAGCATTAGTTTCCTTTAGTTTCTTATGTATCATTTATGTAAGTTTCCATCTTTATTTCTTAGCTTTAGTTTTAGTAAGTTTCTTTTAAGTTTAGTTTCTAATTCCATTTAAGTTTCCTTCTTAGTTGATTTAAATTCCTAGTTTAATCACATCTCTATCTCTTTGACTAAAGTTAATTAATTAAAATAAAATCCAATCCATTGCAAATCTATGATATTCCTCGTGGGATTGACCTTGCTTACATGAAGATACAACATTGATTTGTGCGCTTGCAAGTAATTTTAAAGCTACACAACCATGCACTTGCCATCACCTTTGCTTGGGAGCCGTGTAAGCCACTTAGCCATGTACAAGTCATGCTAGAAGGTGGCAAACTAAGTGAGCCATGAAGCCAAGTAAACAATCCAAGGGAATTAGTGATCTAAGCCATTAAGTAATTGATCCATTGAAGTGAGTCACTAAGCCAAATGAGTCATACACATGGAGTGCCATGATTGGAGGAAGAATTATAAGCAATTATCCAAGCCAAAATGAGTATTTTCAAGAGATAATTAGCCTGAATTAGAGGGAGATTATCATAACATGCACATGTTGTCCAACTGGAGAAGTGCTTACTCCTTCTCTTTCCTTCCCATTTTCTTCTCTTTCCCATCCTTCTCTCTCCATATCTCTTTCACTCTGTATGATTTTCACATGAGAAAAAAAAAAAAAAAACTAGAGGAAAGAGTTCCAAGCTTAACTCCCAAAAAGTAGAAGCTACCTTCCACTCCTCCCTCCTCTTAGGTGACTAATTTTTCCATGCCACTTATACTCATCTTTTTCCGCTTTTTTCTGTCTCCACATCACTCGAAGGTGTACCACAATTGCTATATGTGGGAGGCACACCTTCCTAAAAAGGTGGTGCCTCCCACCTTCCTAAACTGCCACTTAGCCAATCACCTCACATTCTATTTTCATATCTTTCTCCCTATCTTTTTCTCTCTTTTCCACTCTCTCCATCCCTATATCAATCTCTTTCTTTCTTAATCCATGAAGCATTCCACATGAACCATCTTTTAGGAAGTGGAGTTCCATGCCAACCTCCTAAAAAGGTGGCATCTTCCCCACTCTTAAGTGTCACATGGTTGACCTAGGCTCCTTATCCTACCTTCTATTTCTAGATATACCCATCATCTCCACGTTTCATTGACCTTCCATGGGCTACCCATCACTTATCCTAAGTACCTAATAGCATCACATGCCCAAATCAATAAAATTTTCAATTATTTTCTTCTTAGGTGTCCATGGATTCCTACCTTCTAAAACTCCCCCCTTTCCTAACTCCGCCTAGTTTCTTCCATTTCCTACCAGTTTCCATCTCTCTTTCCTTATCTATACTCAAACCATACCATGTGAAACACTTTAAGAAAGCAAGTCCCACACCTAACTCCTAGAAAATAGGTGCCTCCCCCTTAAATCTAGCACATTTCCACCTCACTTCCCATTGTTTTCACTCTCTTTCTTATTCCCAATTTGCACTTTCTTATCCTAGCCATCCATTTTTTTTTTCTAATCTCATCCCTACCTTACCTTTCCTTTTGGTCACCCTAGAAAGAGCCCAACATGCAAATATATTCCCTAGGAGTTTCACACGAAATTTTTTTGGAGAAAGGGAGAATGCCTTGTACTAAGAACGAGGCGTCTCCACCATGCCTTCCTTCCTAAGGTCCCCAATGACTCTTCCTTGTAGTAGCCCCTCTTTTCCCACCCTCAAGCCTCTTCCTTGGTGGATCTTGCTTTCATTTCTTTCGTTTTCTTCTAAGTCCAGGTTGGTTGATCTTCTCTTAATTTTTATCATGCTTGAATGTTTTCCTTGTTGCTTTGATTCCTTGTTATTTATGTGTTTGTTTTCTTGTTATTTACCTCTTTGTTTACACCTTAGATCCTTGAACCTTGAATCTAAGGATTATAACTCTCTTGCAGTGATAGCCAAGAAAGTATAGTTCTTAGATCAAGTTCCTTGCCTTTGAATCTCCTTATGTTCTTAACCATATCTTGCTTTATTTCCCATATTTTTTCTTCTTGTTTTTCTTAGATTCCTATTGGGTTACATGCATTCTTAATATTGAGTGTGGGAAGATTGAATATTATGGATTTTTTATTAGCATTGAGTTATGTGTACACTCCTTAGAGTGGGCACACCACACTTGTACTTAACTTTCCATCAATAAAAGTTGAAGTTGTTTCATGCTTGAAGTTTATTATCCATGGCTATTTCATTGCTTTAAAATTAGTTTTTCATGGATGTTAACATGCCTTTCCATGCTTAGATTTCATATGATTAGTTTGAAGTTTAGTTGCATTTAGTTTTTACATAAATTCATCTAAGGAACTATGTGCACAAACCCATGGTTCATGCATATGGTTTAGAGGTGTTTTCCCTTAGTTAATTTTCTTTATTATACTTAAGATTACATACTTTAAGTCTAGTTTCATTCATGCATTTCACATTGGATTAGTTTACATCTTAGTTAATACATATTTTTATGTCCATCCATGTCTTACATAGCATGTATTCCACTCAAAATAATGCACACGACTCAAAGGGCCATGCGCATGGTTTGGATAATTATTCCTTTAGATCACTTGTTTATTCCATGTTCATTCATTGCTTAGAAGATTATGCATTAGTTTAGGATAATTTGTGCATGCCATGCTAGTGCAATTTCACACATTGCATACTTAGTTTGCACTTACTTTCTCCCACGCATACCATTTTGTTCACATTTCCTAAGTTTCACATATGTGAGTTGTTTTGTTTTTCGGTACCTTCATTGTTAATTAATTTTTTTGAATCTTTAAATTACCTTGAGTAAGTTGTTCATTTTAATTTTTAGCAAGCTTTTCTAATTTCATGCATTTGTGATTTCCATCTTAGTTTAAGGCCTTAGTCTATGTTAAAAACCACTTTCTTTGGCTAGATTAGATAATTTAAATGAGGGTCCATCTAATTAGATAATTTAAGTGAGGATCCATCTAATACACTACCACGAGATTCCTCATGGGATCGACATCATCATGTGCATTTACTGCAATAGACTCGTCTACTTGCGAGTAATTTTAAAACCACAACAAGGTGCCATTATCAACTTTGGTCTCTCTATTCATGATTTTTTTTTATTTTCCTATTTGAATTCCAATGTAGGTGTTCTTGCTGCCATTGGAAAGATCTTTACAAGAATGTTCCAAATTTTAAGGTTTTGACGGTTGATTTTGTGTTTTTCAAAAATTCATGTTCTTGATACTTGGAAAGCAAAATTCCAAATTTGTAGTTCTTTTAATTTAAAAATGATCAAAATTACATGAAATAAAATTTAGAAATTATGGTATCACATTATGGCCATAAAGTCTAGGCCCTCTGCACTTTACAATCATAAACCTTGTGTATCAAAAACCTAAAAATCAAAGTTTTGACATTATCGTTGCATGTGCTTGGAACTACCACGTATGCTATCCCCAATTTCTATAAACAGAGGTCCTCACCTCATTTTCATCAGTAGAAAATTAGAGAAATGCTCGTTTTATGTAGGTTATTTCTATTTTTACTTTCATTCTCTCTCTTTCTAAGTTAGTTTTAGGGTTTACTCTCGCATGCATATTTAAGATTAGAATCTTAACTTGGGAGAAACTCTAGTGGAATTTTTAGGTTCTTCCAAAGATAGAATCCTAATCCTAAGCTACATTGGACACAAGAATTGAATTTCATAAGGGATTGTGAAACTTTAACTTTAGTAATTCAGTTCTCATTCCTATATGAAGAAAACCCCTTTTTACTCTATTTTCCATTCTCTTTCTTACATTTAGTTTGATTCTAATCGACTGATGGTGTTAGAGGGAGAACTATAAGGAGTAAACCTTAGTACGAGAGGACTAGGTTGGGCCAACCTATGATGTACTAATTATCTAATATGATCTCTAAATAGATTCCTTCTTTAATGGAATTTCCAAAGGGAACTTCTAATAGAATTTCCATTTTATTTTCTAAATTAGACATAAATTGCCATCTTTCATTCAAAGCTTAGTGGATTAGTGGAATCTCTAATCCCCAAAGTGAAGAAAGCATTCTAAGCTCTAGAAGACAAAGTTAGTTTCCTCAAGATTAACTTCCAAAAAATGGTTTCTTAAATTTTAATTTCCTCTTATTCTTTGTAATTAAACTCTAGGATAAAATTATAATGGAGAATTTCTGGTTTTGAGGTCTTAGCCAAGTAGGTTTGTTTTCATTAAAGATGAAGTTCAAGGATGGGAAATATTAAATCCTTAGACAGGTCACCTAGAACTTCATACAATATTACTTTACTTACTTTAATTCACATTTTATATGACTGAAGAACCAAAGAAAAACTCTTTCCCCTAATAATTTCTTTGAACGAGATACTCTAAGATCAAAGCATTTCCAAGGGAAAATTCTAGCATGATGCATATGATGAAATTCCCTAAATCGAAAGACAATTTGATTTTTACAGCTTTCTTGTCTCTTGATTTCTCATTAAAAGTTTATGGAAGAAAGAATTTGTTTCCATCATACTCGATGGGAAACATCTTCTTCCTAAGCATGCTACAGTATTACTTGGTGTAGCTAAATTGCATATTCAATTCCCATAAAGGGAACCCTGGTGCATTATTACTTACCACTTAAAAGTGGTTAACATTCAATAAGAGTTATTTAATTAGTTGGTAAGTATTAAAAGCATTTGGAAATCTTAGGAGCTTGGGGAAAGCTTGAAGAATTATCTTAATTGAGGGTAGGGGTTTTCTTGCAATCTTTGTGGTAATTTTTTCCTTTTAGTTCCTTTTTAGTTTAGTTTAGCTTTGTTTAGTTTATTTTAGTTTAACTTTTTTTTAGCTTCTTTTAGTTTACTTTTTGTAGTTTAACTTGTTTAGTTTGACTTTTTTACTTTCAAAAGTCTATTGTCTTTAGTTACTTTTAATTTCATTTTTCCTTTAGTCTTCCACATGTTTGATTTTTGGACTCTATGCTGATATTAGTACTATGCAATTCTCTAGGGAGAGAACTAGCATTACACTAATGTATTTGTATTTCCAAAAGTAGTCCTTTCATAACGTTTTTCAAACTTTTACTTCTGATCTTCATGGCTAATTTAGTGGCCTTATAGGTTGACTTAATTGATCCATCCTAAGAAATTAAGAGCTCAAATCTTCTATTATTTTACCTTAGGAAATCTAGTGGAAAAATCTACAGCTGGATACTCAATCATGGTTTTCAATGTAATAGATTAATATTTGAGGGGAATTTAACTCTTAATTTCTTATTAGGAGTCTTCTTTGGACTATTCTCAAGAATTTTATATTGGGCTTTCTCCATAGCATTATATGTATTTCAGTTTTCTTATCTCTTTGTTTGCATAGTTAGGTATAACTTGTCTCCCTTTCTTTCTTTTAATTTCATGCATTCTTGCATTCTAGGATGGTTTTTGGCATATAAACAGATTCTAAAGTAATTTCCCACCTTCTAGGGTTATTTTCATGCTTTCTATAGTAGTTTTTCTACTTCTTGAGTAACTTTCCTACTTGCCAAGTCTTATTTGATTGCTCATTAAAATAGTAGCCTCCCCTATAGGAGAGAAGGAGAAGAGCCAAGCTCTTAGACCCTCTTCTTTCTAGCATGTCTAGAAGGCCTCACTACTCTTGTATAGGAGTAGGCTCTATAGCACATGGCTCATAGGAAGATGTTATACTTTTCATGCATTCCAATAGTTCATAGAATTGCATCATATCTAGCCTTTTTAGGAAATTGGCATAGACTTCCCTTGCATTTGCATGCATGAAGTAGTCTTGTGTGCACCTAGAGTACATTAAAACCTATGTGTACAATGTGCTTGATAGAAAACCAAAGAGGTCTTCCCCCATGGATTCATCACACCAATAATTGTGGGTGCGTGGAACCAACACAAGGCAAGGTCCCCATGGGCATTACCCTCCTAGTTGGTGTGCTTGATTTCACACATCAACCATGTCACATTTATTATAATGATAATAGGATAAGATTCATCTCACTTGTTAGGTTTGAAGTTGCGACTTAGAGAATAGACTCTAGAATTTCAATATCCAGTGAATGAGTTCATTTTTCAGCTATGGGGTTGAAAGGTATTAGGTACTGACCCCACACAATCATTAATTGTCTCAAGAGTGAAGCAATCTTACCCTAAGAATTTCATGTCTTACTCTTGGGAAGGAACCTGTTTATATGGTATTCCATGACACACCTCCAAAAATCAGATTACAACATCTACATTTTTCACAACTATCTTTGGTCATGCGGCCACACCAAATTGGGTTATGCAATGGACCTATGTCATGTAGCCACATGCATATGTCATAATATGTTGCTTCCATCATCTTATGAAAGGGAACATGTGTCTAAGGTCTCTATGTTGTGTGGTCATAGCTCATTGGATAAGATCATGTGACCACCCCTTGGATTCTTCTAGAAGAGTACACATGTTCTATCATGCGAAGATAGAGTGAGGTTCATGGAGTAGCATTGTCCTTTCTACCCTTGCTATATATCTTCCAATTCTTTTGAGTTTGCTATGCTTTCTTATTGGATTTCGCTTGGAATCCTAAATAACTGACATTTTTAGGAGTAATTGTAGATCATCATTAGGGATTCTTTTTTATTATTATTTGTGATAACTCAAATGGGTTCAAAACATAATGTCCATAGTCATGCATATAGTTTAGTGTCCCTAGATGTTTGACACAATAATAAACTTCTTTACCTACCATAGTCATTAAATTTAGTCTATAAACCATATTTTATCTTTATGACCTAAGATAATCCTTCTAACCTATCTAGTAGAGACTAATTTTGACCAAGTAGGGTTAAAGTCTAACACCTTCTAACCCTATAACCAAGTAATGAAACCATTTTCTAGATATCAAGGTCATAAAGCTTATTCTATATGTGGTGGCTCCAAACATAGCTAAAGAGGGTGAGCCACGATATTCATCCTCACAACAAATGCAATGCAATAGATATTCTATAGGAAAGCAAGAAGTGGCTAATGGCATTAGGAACTACCTCATGCCAAGTTTCGTGTGCCCACATACTCTGTGATCAATTTTAGAATGTAGGATGACTTTCTAACATATACTACCATTTAGGTATGTAAGTCATTTTGGAATATTTGAGCCTTTCAGAACAATTAGGACATAATAGAAAACCCTATATGTGCGAAGATGTAGAATTTATTTTCAATATCCATTTTATTTTACACAAGATATAGAACGAGGCCTCAACTTTGCAAATTATCCTTAAAATTTTCATATATCAAATGTAAACAAAAAAAATAACTATAGTTGTGAATTTGTGACTTAAACCTTTTGACTATAAGTTTTTTTGTGGAACTTATGGTTGCCACTTGCCATGTTCTTTCTAATAAGCGTTCAATTTTGTATGAAAAGTATCCAATTAGTATTTCATATTTTATAAAGCATAGAGTTATTTCTAAGGTTTTCACTTTCATTTCTAATCTAATAATTCAAAAGTTTGATCTTTAGCAGGTTCAAAAGCTAATCCAAAGTAAGTTTGTTAATTATCATACGATTTCTTTTTTTCTTTTGCAGATGTTGAAATGAAGATCCAATAGCTGAGATTGATCAAGATGAGAATTGAAGATTAAGATCAAAAGATTGAGTCAAGGCCTAAATTTTAACATTTGAAAGTAAATCATGGTCCAAGATCATATCAAGGCTGTGATGACTCAGTTTTTTGTAACACATTTTGTAATACGTTTTTCAATGGCAGGGCACCCTTAAAGAAATTTCGTAAAACAAAGCAGTAGAAATTCTTTTCTTTAGAACTTATTTTGTAAAACCCAAGTCATCACTTCATACATAATATAAGTAGATTTTTGTACAAGATAATATTCCATTGAATGAATATACTTTTATTAAATTCCAGAATTCATCTAGTGGTTCACAATACAGCGTGGGTATCGGTACAATACTTGTCCAAATTACATAATACTAATTTCAAAGCTCACCATACAATAAAAACTCTCAATACAATACAATGCTCTCAAATAAAAATACATGTCTTCAAGGGATATACCTTGATTGATAATTCTTCCAAGTCTTCTGAAGTCTTGAGCTCCTAATTCTCCTTCTATGTATCTAAGATATTGTAAACATTCAAACATTTATAATATCTCAATAAGTTATACTTGGTAGGGGATTCAAGAAGCATAATAATTTGACAATATAATCCTAATACTTCATAATCCCATTGTTCATAAACATACTCATGGATCAATCTCCTTACTTTGTCATATATGTACATCCTTATACATACATATTGTATATGTCATACATATATATATATATATATATACACGGTCAAAAACGTGAAAAATAGTTAATATCTCAAACATCAATAGTCACACTCAAACACACTGAGTTGATCAATCATCCAAACTTTGTTGGAAAATACTTCCTCATTTGGGCAGTATAATCACACTTAGCCATACTAAATTGATAAAACATCTAGACTCTGTTGGGAAAATACTCTTTTATTTGGGCAGTATCGGCATCTCATTATGCCATGCATCATAATGCAAAATACTTAAAGGACTACTATGCTGCAATCTAATCTGTACCAGCGCGCTCGAATAACTACTTTCATACTCCACAGATACCAAGTGTGGAAAATCATCTACGTCATGTCTATATGTGTAGATAGACCGTCACAGTGGTGGCCTTCCCATATTGCCCCATCCGACATTTTGCCTCTCTTTGGGCACAGTATCATCATATATATCACATTTCGGAGAGTGGGTGGCCAATCCTAGAATAACATCCTCAGGCATATGCCTGTTTAAAAAAAAAAAACCACAAGCCTCCTTGCTTGTATATAAAGTATTCTTTTACTTATCAGACGCCTTACCTATTTATATCATCATCTTCGTATTTTGATATTCATATACTGAGGATAGGATTTCACTTTAAACTTGGGATCATCATTTACAATGAATGATACTCATGTTCATATAAGTTTAGGGATCACCATTCTATATGAATGATTCCGATGTATTGATTTTTATACTTATCAGACAATTTATTTGTTTATCTAGGGCTAGAATACCTTCTAGTTCCTTATTCACATAGGGTTTTCCTCAATTCTAACTTAACCATTTTATATATGTTTTGGTTAGATGATAAGGGTTTTCAATGGATTTAATACAAGTATTTACATTAAACTTGTCAACTTTTATAGACATAAGATCATGTATTCAACATGTATATCTCATGTAGATGCATTTATAAAATCCTCCTACCTTCAAGTAGTGATTCATCTCTTCAAATCTTCCATAATCCTGATTAATGTATGAAATCTATAAATCCATACATACTGTCAATATTTATACAATCTAAATAATCCTATATTTTTATCCTATCTATATTCTTTGTCTAAACTTGTCCTCTGATATAAATGATCTAGATCTTGTGTCCTATCATGATCTATCTTCCTCAGATAGTGTTTATCATATTGATCAGTAGATCTGACACTTAGAATGATCTTCTAATCTTTCATATCTAAGTATTTTCTATTCTAAGTCTTTGTGTATTCCTTTCTTTGATCTTGATCTTTCATAGATCATTTGATCAACAATTTATACTTGTTGATAAAGATCAAGGGATTAGATCTTCTATCATTTAGTTCTTCTTTCATCTAAGTTCAGTTGTTTGATCATTAGGATGATCTTGGTTCTCTTCCATGAATCATATTTGATCAAGGGTTCAGATCTTCTATTCTATTTGATCTAAATTGCAAGCAATATATATCATCATCAAAGAGTATTTATTTCTTTTTATTGTTCTTGATCATTCAAGATCCCATGGATCTTGTTTGATCATCCTTATCTTACAATTTTTATTAGGGTTAGATAATTTACTAACCTTTTATGCTCTTATTATTATAATTCAACCAGTTAATGTTTTACTGGTTGAAGGTAGCTTATTTCATCCTAAGTCTAGACAACTCCTCTTATTCCCAATTAACTAAGGCTTACTAACTGAAGGTAGGGAAAGAGTGAGGCTCTATTAGAGAACCCCCTTAATCATCATGTTCACCATTCACTAGAGTGACCTTAGCTCAACCTTTCATAAGGTTCCTATGAACATTTTAACTCTAAGTACTCTTTCTAATTGATTTTAATTAAATCCATGAACATTTAAAATGTCATTCATGAGGATTATTATTCTCTTAGTTTGGGCCAAGGATTTGATAATCCTTATATTGTCCTACTAACTATATCCCTTACTAATATTAAGTCAAATTCATTCACTCATCTTAATTGTCCATGAATCTCTATATTCCATTAGTTTACATTTTTGGTGATTTATGCTTATTATATCTTAACAACTACTTAACATTTGAATCTACTAATAAAATTTGACAATAAATAAATCATAAACTTTAAAGCATAAGTCCAATATAAATTTTACAACTATTTATACTAACATGATTCCTATGAATGTAACTTAACCTAATGAAATAAAACTATACTTAAACTAGCATGATCCTAAGTTATGAAATACATGAAATTTTACTAGTAATCTAATGGAATCATGCTAAAATTTTAATTTCAAACTAACATGACCCTATGACAATTAAATTACCAACCTATTATAACAATCTAATAACATATAGAGTATGGCATGCTAAAATTTAAGAATTACACTATCATGCTTCCTAATTTATAACATAAATCACATTTAAAATTCTATTATCAAATAAAAGACAAGTAAACTAATTAGATTAAGATTATTAGGAACTTTTACTTATGATCTAACCATTAGATCTTAGATCTTTTCCTTTAGATCAAGGGTTTTAATTACATTTAGGGTTTTTACTCCATTACGATCTAAAGATCATATCCACTTGTTTATGTCATATTTAATCCATGATCAAACTGGATTCCATCATAATATCATTCATTCAATCTATCTCAAGGGTCTGATCATACTTGATCTTATTGATCAAGTGGGTCCCTTTGTATTTTTTTTTGGGTTTTTCTACCATAAAGGGTAGATTTCTCATTTTATGTTAGATCTTATCAAAATAATTCATGTATATTACTTGATTTTAACATTATATCATCATTGTAGTAGATCGCAAGATCTGATCATCTCAGATCTTGAAGATAATGAAAATTAGAAGCTAAATTCCTAAAAACAATAAGTTTCTTACATAGTTTTTTCGATTTTATGATGTCAAATGAAAATAGACCATACAAGCTTTCCATAGCTTCTTTCCAATTTTAATTTGGAGTTCAGATGACTCCACAATTGAAGACTGAAGTTCACAATTCTTCTAAGGATCTAGATTTGATCTAGGCCTAGCGAAACGAATGGTTGTGATCAGTTGAGAGGAGCAGGCTGGTTGGGTGGAACCGTCAGCGTGCTTTTGTCACCGGGACGCACGCCTTAATGGATTCCCTAGACTGGTGCCATCGCACGGTCATTCCACTTGGACGGTGTTCCACATGGAGCTCGCGTGCGGAGATTCTCCCACAGTATGTGTTTTCGTGAGGTGTCCCGTGGTGGAGTCCAAGGATACGATCGTTTTAGGAAGATAGGACAATCCTTTTGGATCGTCCAATTAATTCCTTTTTAATAAAAGCATCAAAACTTGATTAAATTTCATGAAAATTCTACCTCAAGGGTTTTGGACCCTTTCGGATTGATTGGATGGCTCAAATTTTCTATCTGAACTCTCCATCATCCAGAATTTAGGGGTTCTTTTCCTTACTTGATTTTTATTATTTTTAACCTAAAACTAATTTTAGAAAAATAAAAATTATATAAATTAACATGAAATAAGTGTGGAAAGAATTTCCACCTACCTGATTGGAGAAAAATGTTGGTTTTGTAGCCCAATTTAAAAGAATATCCACTTGATGATAAGATCACCCAAGAACCACTTTTCTTATGATTTCCCATTATTTTAACCGTTGGATCTTAAATTTTATTATGTGGTTTTGTTGACAAGGTAGTATAGGACAATATGAAAGGTGTGATTTGTGAGATTTGATTTGGAATAGAGTGCCTAATTGAATTTAGGTCTCTTGTTCCAATTAGAGAGAGGAGAGAGAAAGTGAAAGATGAGAGATTTTTGGGAGTTTTGGAAATTTGGGAATGAATCTAGATCTAGTTTTACGGGGAAAGAAAGATAATTTCATGATAAATTTTATGAACATTTTTGGAGGATTTTTGGGGGTGTATTTATAAATGTTTTTAAATCTTTCATAATTACTTGTAATAATTATGTTTCAATTCTTTTGAATATTAAATTAACATTGGATCCTCCACTACCACCTCCTTCTCCACTATTAGATGGTAGTAGTTTAACCACTCATTACATGTTTTTCAGTTGTTAGATTCATTTGTGGGTCCCTCGTGGGTCCCACGGAGGTATGAAAGGACCATTTTGCCCTTTTATGGAGAAAAATCCATTTTATTCTTCCGAACTCGCAATTGAGCGTACTTAGGGGTGTTGGAATTGTATTTCCAAGTACATTCTAAATATTGATGTCTTAGATCTTGATTATGGGTAAAATTACCATTTTACCCTTTTATTCATAAAAATGAAGAAAATTAGGGTTTTTTCATTTTAACTCGAAATTGAATGTACTTAGTGTCATTTCGATCAGTTTTTTGAGTACATTCATAATTTCTAAGTTTTAAATCATGTTTTAATTTTTATAAAAAGAAAATTTCTAGTAACCTAATCTCCAACCTGGAATTTCTAAAAATTCAAACTAAATTGATTTTCTCAATCAATTTACAAAAATTTGGGTTATTACAAAGGAAAAATGATAAATCAATGGAACCAATTAAAAGATCTTAAGGAGACTAAAATGGGCCTATGAAGCAAGCCATGCATTTCCACCACCTTTGCATGGGAGCCATTCAAGCCACCTTAGCCATATAAGCTATGAGAGAAGGTGGGAAGCAATTCAAGCCATTAAAGCTAAGGGTGTGAACCATGAAGCCAAGCCATAGGATCCCCTCAAAGTGAGAAAAATGACATATGGAGTCATAAAATTGGAGGAGAATTCAAGTAATGATCCACTTTCTAAATTTTTATTTTCAAGGTTTAATTAGAAAGTTTGAGAGAATTACGTAAAAGGTAAGATGACTATGCATTGGTGGACCCTTCAAGAGAGAAACCCTACTATCCCACTCCATCTCCCACTCTTTTTCCATTCAATTGACCTAGGGTTATAAGTTAAAAGAGGGAAGCACCTTCTTAGGAAAAAGATGCTCCCCTTCCTAATTGGTGTTTCATAAATAGGAAACCTTATATCTACTTCAATTCAAATGACTTCAAAACCTTAGTTCTTTATTCATCTTTCCTAAACCTTATTAATTACCTATTCCTTGACTTTGTATCAACCAAATATCACAAAATTATAAGGGAAAGAGCTCCACTTTTCTTCTAAGAAAATGACACCTACCCCCTTTTCATAATTAGAAACCAGCCAGCCCATGCTTTTTAGCTCTCTCTTATGTCATGTTCATGACATCATCATGCTAATTCATCTTACATCAAACAATCCTCATACAATGCCCTAACCATTAGGCCACTTTTCTCATGGTTTCACCTTTTCCTAAGTTAGAAACCCGCTTATCTATATATAGCCCATGTTCCATACGAATTTTCTAAGTAGAGGTGGGTGAGACACCTTGAAAACAAGCACTCCTTTGGTGTTATTTATTGCCTTTGTTGACTGCTCTCTAATTCAAGTTAGCAAGTTGTTTTATTTCCGTTGGTTTCCTTTGTTTAGCTTAGTTCTTGTGTTGCTCTCTTTTTCACCCATTTTTCCATCTTTGTTGTTCTTTCTTATTTACCTCAATTCTAGTTGTTTTTGTTTGTTATTCCCTCAATATTTAAGTTAACTATTCTCTAGTAGTGACATCCAAGAGAAGATCTAGTTTAGGCCTTGATTTTCCCTCTTGAATTTCACATTTTGCTCCTTTTGTTTACTCTTAGTTTTAGGTTAATTTATGTGCTTAGTTCACTTACTTAGCTTTCCTTTCTCTTAAATTCCTTTGTGGGTTTTCTCAGCATGCCATCATAATTTAGTTTATTTGAATTAGATTATATTGTTGGTGTTGTTTAGATAGGATTTCATGCTTAAGAATTAGATGCAATTTCCATGTATTATGCATCTAGTTTTTGGTGTATTTTGGAGGTGATTGAATAAATTTCTATGAGAAATTTTCCTATGGCTTGTTTATTTCATCAACGAATGAGATTTGGGTTATTTCTTAGAGTAAAACTTATGGTTTCAATAGCTTTCTAATGCAAGATTTATTGACGATTAGGTGAATCACATCACATGCATTAAATGTGCATTGTCTTATAAATAGGGAAAACTCTGCCAATTTTTCCATAAAAATAAGGGGATTTTATGATTATACTTGAAATGGTAAGATGTATAACATGAGTTGATTTCTAACTAAATTTTGTGTACTATTTATATTTGACATCTCATTCGCATTTAAATGAAACTTTATATTTGTAAAACCATGATCAGGATCTAATTATGTGATCAGTGGGCAATTAATATCTTGCTTAGGGTACAATTGTACTTAGATTTTTCGTGCATTGATTTGCCCAAAATTTGTTTTAAAATTGGTGCTTTTCCCAGGTGGATACTATGATAAGAGGGCTATGGGGATGGCCACCCACCTTTCAAAATTTGATATTTTAACACTAGGCTTAATGACTAGATTTCAACTGTGGCCTTATGGGAATGTGACACTGCGAGATCTATTCTCCTCCCATGCGAGACAGTAATAAGTCTCACATAGTTGGTGTCAGCATTTGAGCATGCCATGTTCCACTATTGGGTAGTTGTCATAACATAGTGATCCGTGTATTCTTTTGCTATAGTGCCCCATGATTGGGAAATTACTATAGTGATGCGGTATCCCATGATATGGTAGTTGCCACAGGTTGATTTTTTTGGCACATGCATGCAATAGGGTCAATGATACCCCCGCCACAAGGCATGACGATGCCTTGGATGATTTGAGATTTGACATATTTATATTTTCATGCTAAGAAGTAATATATTTAACATTAACAAGGACTTTCTTATATAAATTGAGATTTTAGTGCTTAACTAATTTACCGTCAACTTTGTGCACTTGTTTATGAGTACTCTTTTGATGTCAACATATCACATTATTCTTACACTTGTATTGTACTTTGTTGATGTGAAACCTTTGATGGTATGTTTGAGAAGCATGCATATGATATATTACAAATTTATATTGATAAACCTTAGGAACCATACCTAAGGATGTTTAATTGTGTGCATGAGTGCATGGATGCAATTTTACACTGATTTATATTTATGATCATGGTTTTACCTACTAAGTATATTCCCCTATACTCACCCCACCAACTCCACAAATAAACACCAAGAAGAGAAAGGCAAGAGTGTTGAGATAAGGTGCTCTGAATAGTTAGAGAGAATATGGATAGTGTATGTATGATCTGTACATTTTATAGATGTAATGAGATGACTGAGTAGTTATGTAACTGCGATAAACAATTTAGAAATGTATAAATATGTTTAATGCATATCAGGATGTGGGCTGTAATTGGATAGATTTCTGGGAAATGATAAGTTTTGACTTGTCATGTTTGAATGCAAAAATGTTTGATTTTAGAACTCATGAATGTGTTTGATAAGTCTTATGACACTTAGAGTTTTCTAAAAAATCTTTTCAAAGAAAAATGGTTCCACTATTGTTTTTTGAAATAAATTTTTAAATAGGGATTTCTCCTTTTGAAAATAATTAATAAAAGGCATTTGAAAAACCTAGGTTGTCACATCCAAACCTTTGAATCTGATTTAAAATCAAGTAGCAAGAGACCTATGGTTGTGAGCTCACAGTACCTTTTTGAAAGAGGCAATCTATTGCCACTCTAGTGGCTCTTAAACCTTTTGGTTGTACTGGGCATTCAAAATCTAAGTGATTTTCCCATGCATTTTGTTGGCAGTTGTGAATCTAAACTCCTCCTTCCATGAAAATTATATTAACCACCTTAGGTAGGATCTAAATGGTAAGCAATAGTCAAGTTTGGATGGAAGGAGGAGCTCTCTAGCTATATGTTTAAAAGCTACAACATCACAAATTAACAAAGATCAATAAATTAAGCTTGTTAGCATTAGGGATTAGTTGTGCATCATTTAGAGTTAGGAGTCGCATTTAGTTAGGTTGCATCATATAGTTAGGGATTCTCATTAGTTTCACGTTAAAAGAAAAAAAAGTATTCATTCATTGTATGTAACAATTTGTTTCTATGTATGTAAAGTTGAGTGTAATGGCCTGCCAAGCAAGAGATGGAGAACCACCACTTTCATACTATTTCAATCCTAAGCTATTACCTAATATGTATGAGATAGAGATAAGGTATACTCCTAATCTGTCCAATGCAATTGATAATCAATTGGATAGTATGGAAATTCTAATGAATAGGTTAATTTCTTCTAGACAAGACATTGAGTCGTATCTACCATATCAACAACCTCAGTACAAGAATTCGTATATCTATTCTAACCTACAATATCCCACTACTTTCAGACACCCTAGCAATAATTTCTATCCTGAGACAAATTATCAAAATTATAATGGATGGGCTAGGCATCATGAGCAACCATGGTCTTAGAATTATCATGAAGAACCATCATGGTGCCACCCCGCTCAACCTATCAGGACTATCTAGAATATTATGGATAACCATCGTGGGTTCAACCTACTTAGTCCTTTTTCAGTACCCTAATGCCACAACAATATTAGCTATATGAGTCATTTCCTAAGGAACAATATTTAGAAGATATCAAATTTAGTGAGAGACTCAACAGTTACTTGGATTTGACTACAGAAAATTTATGGCTAAAAAGTATGAATGGGAAGAGAAAATGAAACCAATATGGGAAAATACTAGTAGAAACATTGCTGAATATATAAAAAATATTGAGGAAATAAAACAAACAAGGGAAATGAAAGAGCATAGGATGGAAATTGTGTACAATCATTTTGAGCCTCAAACACTACTACACAAGAGGCTTTTAATGTTGGTAAAAATGCTTATAGAAGTTGGTTAAAAAACAACTTCTATTGAGCTTACTACAAAAATTGATAACTTTTGAAGTCGTTTATCTAAATGACTTCAAAGTACAAACTTTTAAAGTTGTTTAGCCAAAAGACTTCAAAAGTCCATTTTTTTTCACATTACAACCACTACTTTTATTTCTACATTCAATGTAACACTTGATACAATTTTCTTACAATCTTTATACACATGAAAAACAAACATACATTTACTTCCACATTAAGTACAAAACATCCAAATTCATTATTATCTATCCGCATCTATCTTGAAAATACTTCATAAAAGAAACCACAACACATGCATTTACTACAACATCCACATTCACTTCATTTCTAAGTCTACACACATTCGCAATTACTTTCACACTCTAAGTTTCCCTCATTCATCATCTCATAAAAGCTATATAATTCAATGTGTATAGTGAAAACCATCCCCATATTCACTTCATTTACAAACTCCAAATTCACTTTATCCATACTCATTTACTCCAACACTCTAAGTTTCCACTCATTCATTGCTTAAAAAATGTATATTTTAAAGAAAATAATGAAAACTAAAAGAACACATTTACTCTTCCCCTCTTCATATTTTTCTTTTAACATTACAAAAACTAACAAATTGGTAACACATCGTGCTCGATCAAAGTGGCTAGATATGAAGAAGGTGGGGCAAAAATAAATCATCACACTAACAATTAGACTTGAAGGTAGGTGAAAACAATTCATTACCATAGTAACAAAATATAATGATTAGAACAAATAATCAAGGTTTGGGTTTCTAACTAGCCTTCTATTCCTATATTCTCTGGAGAAAATTATGTGGAGAAAATTATGGCTTTTGGAGTATGAAGATGAAAACTCCTTTTCTATCATAAGTTTTTTGGGATTTTGTTGAAATTGGCTATGTGAAACCTAATCAATTAGTAACTCTTACAAATATTCAAAGAAAAGATTTGAAGGAGACCAAAAAGCGAGATGCAAAATCCTCGTTCTTCATTTAGTAAGCAATTTCAAATCATTTATTTCTAAGAATCATGGGAACGTCAAAAGCTAAGGAAGCGTGGAGCATTATATAAGAGTAGTTTCCAAGAAGCTCAAAGTTGAGAATGATTATAGTACAAGCTCTTAAAAGAATGTTAGAGAATATCCAAATGAAAGACTCTGAAACTTTAAAAGAATATTTTTAGAGAATATTGAAGTAGTAAATCAAATGGGGATATATGGTAAAGTTATAACAAATAAAAAAGTTGTCAAAAATATTTTGATTAGTTTGCAAGAAAAATATGATGCCATGGTCTCAGTTATTGAAGAATATTAGAAATCTCCAATTTAAGTTTTCAAGAGTTGATGGCATCACTACAAACTCGTGAGCAATGGTTGTTGAGGGACTTTGAAAAATTTGTTGAAAGTGCTCTTCATTTTAAGCTAAATTTAATTAAAAAACAAATGTGCCATTATCTTAAGAACAACAAAATGGAGAATCATATAGAAGAGATAGTTATGAAAGAGGAAGTGGCCTAAGTAAAAGAAAAACAAGCAATTATAACAAAAATATAATAGTAAAAATTTTGAATAGAAGTGTAGGTATTTCCCCATATTCAATTAATATAATGAAACTAGCCCCCATATTCACTTCACTTACATGCTCCAAATTCACTTCATCTAGACTTATTTACTCCCACACTCTTAAGTTTCCACTCATGCATCACTTAAATATATATATATATATATATATCAAGGAAAATAATGAAAACCATACAAGTGAATGAAAAAATACTTACCTTTCTTAATTGGGAGACACCAACACCATTGAATATTAGGGTCCTCATGTATTCAGGACATAATACTCACACTCCCAATCAGAATTTTATATAAGACACTGTGCAAAAAGGGCAAAAAAATTCATAAATATTATTTGTAATATTGTAAGTTTAATTAGCTATAAAATAAATTAATTAACTGTTTTCTATACCTTGACATTCTTCCAAGTGAGTTTTGGTGGTTGTAGAATCTCGTTCAGATTAGCCCATATTAACCATGCTCTACAAATTTAAATTTTTAGTGCAGTATAAATGAATAACAAATTATTTATCTACACATACTACATGAAAAGAATAAAAAAAATTTTATTTATAATTTCTAAAAGGGAGAATGAATGTGCGAACTACAAGAATTAAAAAAGAAAGCCTACCCACCATGCACATCCAAAATGAGCAGCGTCCAATAAGCCCTATATAGACCTATATACAATGTCATCGTTGGTAGCAATGCTACTTAGAGTTCCTGTACTTGTGCTTTCAGAGGTAAGAATGTCCTACAAAATTTAATTAGAAATATATGATCATGTCATCTAATTAATTGTGTAAAATTGATATATAGGTAGAACCACTTAAAATTCGAGAAGCAATTTGCAAAGTAGTTTCATTTGAGAACATTTGGCCAACACAGCCCATCGAACATGCCATCTTCTAGAGGATGGAGCAATCAATGGGTTTTGTAGTCCCAGCTGTTGATATTTTCTGCAAGTTCATGGGCTATTGTGGTATAGCTAATGCAAGTACGGGTCGATCCCATAGGGACACGCTTTAAGAATTTGGAGTTTTTAATAAAATTTAATTATTTAAAATTAAAATTAATTGACAAAAATTAATAAAAAGAAATTAGACTTCATGTTTACTTAACATTGAAATTCTATATGTCTAATTCTAGAAAGAACAGAAAAAGAAATAATAAAACCTTAACTAAACTAAAACTAGAAAAAAAATTAAGAAAAATCTAATTCCCTAACTTAAGTACTATCCAATTTTTTTACTTCTAGTATCACAACCTTGATCAGACTCCATCATTATATTCAACATGCCCTGGATTAATGATCTAATGGAGGAATTTGTCAGATTCATCAAATTTTTAGAGATCTAATCGAATTAAGGAATTTAAGAATTAATGGCTTTAATCTATTTTCAGAACCCAAATTGAAGATCAGGAATAGCAATTACATAGGAAACTATCTTGAAAATATATTATAAAATTTGATTGAAATTCTGAATTAAAACAAACAAGAAATTAGAGTTTTCCCATGGTTAAACCAGAACACTTGATTTGGTTAAACATGAATAGATAAGATAGTTCCTGGATTAACTATGGAATAACATAGAATGCGAATAACCAAAATAGGAATAACATGAAACACAAATAGTAATAGTAACAGGACATAACATGTAAATAGAATTATTCTAATTAGGGCAAAACTTCCTTAAAACTCTCGTAAACTTGAAATCCACTGAAGAAGACAACTTTGCTAGAGGAAATGGAGACACCTGAGATAGTGTGGCATTGCATGATCCTGGACATCGCTTGGGCTGTTGGGTGCTTCTCTAGTGAGTCCTGGAGCTAGCATCGTCAACTGGCAAGGGAGGAGCAAAAGTGAAACGAAGAAAACAATGCCTGGCACAGTGAATAGAAGAGGATGTCCTGGGCATCGATTTTTTTCCAATCTGGTCATGTGGCAAGTGGCAAAAGAATTGCAATGGAGGTAGGGGCTGAGGTGGAAGGGAAAGAAGAGAAGGGAAGAGAAGAGAAGAAGGGGAATTGGAGGAGATAGGAAACTCAGATTGGGTTTCCGTATCTAGTCCATTCGGTATTTATAGATGAGAGCAGGGCCCAAGCATGACGTCGTCTACCCGACTAGTGCTGTAGTTTGGTATGTGGAGGAGAGTAGCGGTGATGGGCTATAGGTTGATGCAAAGGGTGTACTAGGTTCTGAACGTGAAAGAGAGGAAAAAGTGAAAGGGTTTTATGCGGTGGTGCAATGAAGGGTGGGGTGATCAGTACAAAGGGAAGAAGGGGCTTGTGCGGTGAATGGAGACTGGAACTTCGTTTGAGGATCTGCTTCTATGGATGATGTGCTAAAAAAAAAAGGGCCATCTGGGTTGCGGTGAGGAAGTGGAGCAAGTAAGGTGAATACGATCGAAAGCAGGAGATAATGCGAGACAAGGTGCAATGAGTTGAAGAGGGAGATGGCTGGGCGACGGTGGTCTAGGTTGAGGAGATAATAAGGAAATGGATAGTAAAGGCTTCGAAAAAAAAAAATTGAAAACATAAGTAACGATGAAAGCAAGAAAGTAACACTCCAAATAAAAACTCCAAAACTTCCTTCACTCCCTACGGTTCCCCCTCTTTTATAAGGTTTTTCCTTCCTAATTTTCCTCCTTTCCTTTAAGAGTTAGTTCCTATTAGGAAACTTCCTCTTCTTCCCATTTAGGACTCCTCTTCTATTAAGACACCTGCTTCTTTTAGGAACCCTTCATCCCTTGCCTTATTGATCTTCAAACTAATCTGCACCGTTGAAATCAAATGTGAGCCATCCAACCCTCCTTTAGTTGATCTACAAAACCAAAGACTAGATTAGAGTCATCTAAACCATACATTAAGCATCCACTTAGCTCAATTGATCATCTGACCGTTAATTTTGACAATTTATGGTTGGATGGTCAATTTGAGCTAATTTATATATTTTATCCAAAAAATTACCAAATTAATGAGTTAGATGGTCTAATTAAATGCTAAACTAGGGGCCTTTTAGCTAAAAATAAATACTTAACACCATCTTTCTTTGCTATCAAATAAGACACTCTAGTTAGAGAATAAAATGTATATAACTATAGTAGCATTAATTTGAAAGGAATAAATTGCCACAAATGTTTACTTCGCACTCTTCTAAACAAGCATAGCCCAATCTGGATAGGTGGTGCTACATAGTAGTTT
Organism: Warburgia ugandensis; assembly: GCA_035236585.1. Classification (NCBI taxonomy): domain Eukaryota; kingdom Viridiplantae; phylum Streptophyta; class Magnoliopsida; order Canellales; family Canellaceae; genus Warburgia; species Warburgia ugandensis. The sequence goes on along the minus strand of CP141131.1, from coordinate 47,965,794 downwards.
CATGCACATTTCTTCCTCTTACACTCTTTGCCTACATATTTGTACATACATAATCAAGTGCAATAATTAAATGTTACATGTAATTAATTAAATGAAGCACATTTCTACTCACACTTCTAACGTGTGTTTCTATACAAATTCATTCCACAGTCTTGATCAATGACATGAGAATTAATGGCAAGCATCATGTACAGCCTTGACGGATCGTTGAAATATAGAGCTATGTAATTGTGAACAAGGTAGTTCTTCCATTTTGTCCATTGCTCATAAACTCCTTGTAAAGCACACATCTTTTTATGCTCAAGTACGTCAAAGGCAATCTATGAAGTACATAGCAAATTACTGTGTTTGAAAATAAGGTATGTTATAAATTATATAATACATGTTATTAATGTTAACTACCTTCACCATTTCCCATATTGAATCTTTTATAGAGGATAGCTCAAGGTTCCAATCATCAATTATGATAGGAAACATGCTTCTTACTGTGGAGCATAGAAAACTACTATAAGAGGCTACATTCTCACCTCTTTCTTACCTCCTACTATTGTATTGGATAGTTTCTTTAATTCCTTTTGACTTTCCCTTGATAATCTTTTCCATTGTTGTTTGCCCTTTACCCTTTCTCTTTTGAGTAGCGCTCATGTTAGCCTCTTGGTCATACTATTCCTTTTGCCCGATATTCTTCATTTTTATATTGTTCTTGTTCCATCTTTACTACAAACAAGAACATAATGATATTAGAACAATGAGATAAAAAAAGACCATGGAATGATTTCAAATCAAAAAATCTGACATGACATTGGTGGCAAACAAACCGAAAGAAAATCAGATAAAACATGAATGACAATAGAAACTTTCTAAGTATAGATATTTCTAAAATTAAACTTTCCTAAAACTAAACCTAAAACTAACTAAATTATTCTAAAGATGCAATATCTTTAAGCAATGAAACATAAACCTAACATAGCATGCAATTAAACTTATCAATGAAGGGAAACCTCTAAATATAAGAGGACTACACATGATGCATGTATCATAGAAAATGATAAATTTCAAGTAATTCAAAAGTTCAAATCAAAATATAAATTATCCATCATTTATGTACCATTCATACAAGCATTATCACAATTTACAATGAGCCTTACCCATTATAATAATCACTCACATTCCACCACACATTCCCGTTAACTCTGGATATAAGTAAAGCAATATTAACTTGCATGATTCTAGCCATCACATAGCACATGTATATACACATTCATTTGTACTCATATAAAAATGACTAAAATAGTTTAACTTTATGTAAGCGACTACTACATTGCAATAATCAAGGATACATTTTAAAGCATTAACTAGTAAACTTGCATGTATGTCTTGTTGCATCTTGTTCATGCCCATTTCTAGAAACATGTTATAAGTAATTCTTATCTATCTAATCAAGTGTGTACTAGGACCACCATTGATTAGCTTTGGGAGTTTTAGGTAGATTGGCTAATGCTTCTAGTCTACTCTAGGCCAAGTGTAATATGCCTTCTATTTGGATTTATATTCCCTTAAGTATAGTATTGCTTCACTCATTTTCTTTAGCATGTAATGAATTTAGCCTAAGAATGTAAAGCCATTTATCAGTTCTCCTCAGGATGTTATACCTTTAGGTTACTTTTCCTTAGGATTTGTATTGCTTTGTTAGCTAGGTCATGGTCACCATTGTTTGCATTTTTTTTCATGCCTTGATCTTAAAATTTTCAAAGTATCTTTACTTAATAAAGGTTAGGGTACATAATGGTGGCATCTGATCACCAATCAGACATTGTCAAGTCCTTATTCCTTTACTATCTAATCGGTTGGTCTAAATCATTTGATCAATTTCCATCCAACTTTTTAAATTTTCTATCCTATACTAGTTAATTCAGTTTTCTTGAACTCATCTATGATGCTTGGTCATTGATCAGGCATCACAAAGTCACTGTTTGAATAATGATAGATTGGATAGCACAGATCATCTTATCTATGTCACCTCTGGATTAGAGAATTTGATCCATTCTATCTAAATTTTTGGCCAAGGAAATTCCTGGTAATATCTGATGATCGATCAGGCATCACTAAGTACTAATTCAGTTAGATGTTTGGGGTAGTATAAGTGATCAAGGGGTGGTAACTCATATCAAGGGAGGAAACTTTGTATAGAGTTCCATTACTATTAATGGATGGCTCCATGATTTCTTATGGGCAAGAGCATCTTAGGTAATTCAGTCTTATGGTTCTTCATTATTTGTGCATGGCATTTTTCTCCTAAGTGCTCACTTTGTCTGGCCTTTTACTTTGAAGTTTCTATTCAATGACCATGGTTATTGGTAAGAACTCATTGATCCATTGTTTGGGCTCATAACAAATTAAAAGTTGCTCCTACAACTCAGCTTAGAGCCTTGAGCATTATACAAGGATGTGTTGTAGGAATAACCCATTAACTTCTGGATGGAATTGCCAGAACATATACATTCTTAACATGAATTATTGTAGTAGGATAATGGCTAGGAGGATTTGAAAGGCATTATGGCATTAAGATTTATAAGGTTTAGCCAAGGCCTTAGGACCCACTACTCATCATAGCCAGTGGGTTAGCCCTTACAACTATCAGGATTATAGGTAAGCAATCTTCCAACTCTATTCGTTACACACTTTCTTAGATAAGATGTAAGCATAAAGCAAATAGGAGGGGAGGTCGTTATGTGCTTATTGATGCTTCTATAGATGAAAGTGCTGGGGATACATATGGGAGCAGGTACTTTTTTTAGTCTATACCATCTGTAGTGAGCTTCAAATTTCTTAGCATTAAACTTACTGGTTAAGACTACTTTTGAAGGAACATTCTTCTTGCTCTTGCTTGGGAATCCTCTAGATACTGACATAAAGAAGGAAGTCTAGTCTAGCAAATGCAACAACATTGTTTTTGAAACAAGCCCATGCTATGAGGAATGTTGTTCATGGATGAGCTAATATAAGCTTCCTTGAGTTCCTTTCTTTTTCCTAAAGTTGTTACAATTTCCAAGACTTCCTTTGCTACAAATATGTTGGAAATAATTGATGTTTTTATCATCACATGGAGCCTTACATTCAGAAGATGCAACACTTGTTCTAAGATGAGTGCCTTGTTTTTATAATCATTACTAAAAGGATCCAAAGGTGTGGTGATTCAGTAGCTGATCAGACGGCTGAGATTGTCTAATCAATTCTAGACTAAATTGACAATCTTAGTCAGATCCAAGCTATATAAGTGTGTATTTACCTATTTCTAAGCTTGGAATAAGAAATGGATGGCTAGATCATCTCAAAAATCTAAATTTAGCATGAAATTGTAGAATCTAACTAAAATCTTAAATTAAGAATAGGGTTTTGTAGATCTTACTTCTAGGGCGTGTTTCTATGTTTCTTCCTCTCTAGAATGAGTTAGATTGACCTTCATTCATAGTGAAACCCTCCAAGCTTTGTCATGCATTGATTTCCTTTCTATTTATAGTCAAGAAGGGCACAAATTGTTCCAATACCTTAGGGTTTTGATTTGTTCTTATGCATAGAGTGAGATGATTGGCTTAGACTAGTGATATGAGTTAGTGTTTTCTCCAGAGACAACTTGCAACTCTAGTAGCTAAACCCCACTCCAGTGTCTTCCTCAGCATGATAAGCCCTCACCAGTGGCTTGTCTTCCTCCCCTCTTTCTCCTCCTTTCTATTCTTCTCCTTCTCCCCCTTCTTCTTCTTCCTCTTTTTCTTCTCACCTTTCTTCTTTCCTTTCTTCTCTCCTTGTCAGGTTTTCTCTCCTTCTATTGGGTTTAAGCATAGAACTAGGTATGTTCTTCAATTCACTTAAATGGGAGAGGGGTTTAATTATCAAACTAGCCCCCTCCTTTTATTTATTTAATAGTTTCATTTATTAAAATTTTAAAATTACAATTATAATGTTTTTACTATTTTGTACAATGGTAGAGTTGTCGTCGTGTGACCTTGAGGTCACAGGTTCAAGGCTTGGAAACTGCCTCTTGCAAAATGCAAGGTAAGGGTGCATACTATTGACCCTTATGGTCCGCCCCTTCTCTAGACCCTGCATATGTGGGAGCTTCATGCACTGGGGCTGCCCCCTTTACTATTTTGTACATCATAATTACAGTAAAAAAGAGATGAATTCTACTCAAATCTCAAATTTTTGCAAGTGGGGGTGTAAACATGCATGGGATGTCTAGTTTTCTTCATACTTTTGTTAAAAAAACTTCTGAATTTTTCTAAGTTTTCAAGGTCAAGGTTCCTTTATTGAGATGAGAATTGGATTGTCTAAAGTTTAGTATTTCCACTACTTAACTTCTTAATAAGCATGCATATGGTTAATTTTGCATTTTAGTCATCCTAAAGTGTTTTATGAAAGTTAAATTTTGGAATACACTTACACATCGTACATAAGTCTAGATTAACAGATGTTATAAATTAGAGACCCTAAGAAAATTAGTGGAGACCTATATACCCTGTGAGTACTAGAGACTTTCATTCCTCCAAGGCTTATACATAATTCTATATTTTCTTTAGCTTATATTACTTTGAGAGATTCTAGTATTCCTTGTTTTGGTCAAATATCCAAGAACCAAAAAAGAGTATTAACTTTCTTTCTTGAATATTTATTGACTTAGATAGGTTTTGAAGAAGCCTAGGATATGATATAGGCTATCCTAGTTTAATACAAAGACATAAAGCCTACCTTGTACATTATACCACTATTTAGACCTTTGAGCCTTATGAAAACCCTTTTCTTTCTTACACCCAATTGACCTTAACCCATAAACCCAGTAAAAAAAAATAAAATAAAATAAAATTATCCATTATCTACCTTTCAAGCATGAGCAGGGATGATAGTAAAATTTCAAGAAAGGGACAATAGTCAAAGAAGTGTGAAATATCAAAAGTACAAAGAAAAGTATTCCTTCTCAAAAATACAAGAAAAAGTGAAAAAGAAAAAGAAAATAAAGGAAAATAGAGAAATATTCACTTCTAGTACAACCAAATAAAAGTTGTCCTATGCATAGTTTATGACTTCTACTCAGATTTGAACCTTAGAATCCTTCTACCTTCACTTTTAGAAACCCATCCTAAGCCTATGTTTCATCCTATATAAGGACCTATTGATCTTAAGGTGAAAGATGGCCCTAATGAGGATATAAATAGAAAGGAATAAAGTAATCTACCCCAACTAGTCTTGGTAGTGTCATCCATTCTAAGGGATCACATTTCTTTGTCTCATATGTATTTAAAAATATTATGTGAACCATCAAATTATTGGAACTGGTCACATAAAGTGAGAAATTTGTTTGACACCTTTTCCAAGAGCTTTATTTCTGAGTGATATTAGCGAGAACTTGATGTGAAGACATCTCTCCAATGGAGCAATAAGCATAGCCATTTAGAGGTCCTAACTTATGTAGTTGTACACACACATGCACTCTGAGATAAAATTGGAAAAAAATGGCTTTGGTATATGGGTAACTTGTGGAATTTTTCAATCATTTTTACTAAGCTAGTAGAGTATTAAAGGATGAAAATTCTCTGAGATAAATTAAGGGATTTAGCCTTATTGAATTTTATGGGTATATTCACTGTAAACCCTCATGAGGCTTAAACTCATCCACTAGGGGTAACCTAGGAGTTTAAGGGCTTGTTGCATATCTTAAATGCAATCATGAGTACCTATGAAAATGACAACCACTTTTGTTTTCATAATCTTTTACAAATTTTGCTCAGGACTATCAAAATGCTAGTTTAGGGGTATGCTAAGTGTTAATTCTGAATGAAAAGTACCAAATTAGTATTTCATGTGTTATAAAATATAGAGTTATTTTAAGGGTTTTTCCAGAATTTCATAACACATTCATTTCTAACCTAATAATTCAAAAGTTTGATATTCGGAAAATTCAGAATCTAATCAAGGGTAGTATGTGAATTATCATAATATTTAATTAGTATTATTTTTCTTTTGTAGGTGTTGGACTGAAGATCCAACAATCGAGATTGATCGAGTTGAGAATTGAAGATCAAATTAAAAAGATTGAGCCAAGGTCTAAATTTCAACATTTCAAAGTATATCAAGATCCAAGATCATATGAGGGCAAGATACTAGATCAATAAAACAATTGGTAGATCCAGAGGTGACTAAAATGAGCCCATGAAGCATGCGATGCATTTCCACCACCTTTGCATGAGAGTCATTCAAGCCACTTTAATCATATAAGCCATGAGAGAAGGTGACAAGCCAAGCAAATCAAGCCATTAAAGGAGTGAAGAATGAAACCAAGCCAAAGGAGCCTTGAAAGTGAACCATATAAGCCAATTAAGCCAAATTACAAATGGAGTCATACAATTGGAGGAGAATTCAAGCAATGGTCCACTTTATAAATTTGGATTTAAAAGATATAATTAGAAGGTTTGTGAGAATTATGTAAAAGGTAAGATGAATATGCATTGGAAGACCCATCAAGAGAGAAACCCTACTTTCCAACTCTATCTCCCACTCCTTTTCCAATCAATTAACCTAAGGTTACAAATTAAAAGAGGGAGGCACCTCTTTAAGAAAAAGAAGCCCCCCTTTCCTAATTGGTGATCAAGTGGTTTCATAAATAGGAAACCTTAAATCTACTTCAATTCAAATAACTTCAAAATCCTAGATCATTATTCATCTTTCCTAAACCTTATTCCTTACATATTCCTTGACTTTCCATCAACCAAACATTACAATACTAGAAGGGAAAGAGCTCCACTTTTCTTGTAAGAAAATGATGCCTACCTCCTTTTCATAATTAGAAACAAGCCAGCCCATTGTCACGAGGTCGCACTTTCACCTTTGCTAAACCTGTGCAGCACTTGTGCATAACTCCCTTTCTTGGCACAAGTCAGCCTTTAACCCCTCAAACTCTCACTTGCTTGGGCTACACTCACTCACCCTTAGAAGCAATGAGAGGAACTCAGATGGAAACTCTCTCACTCTATTGAGTTTAACCAAAATTGAGATTGATTACACATGAGGAGCTTGCATCTATTTATACTTGTTCCCCTCCATCCACCTCCTCAAGGATGGTCTGGATTATTACAAATGTTCACAATCCAATGGTTAAGGACTACTCTAGAACTCACTCTAGAAAACTCTACACAACTCTATACAATTCTCTAACTTTCTACCTTTCTAGATATTTACAAAGAACACACTAGAAACCGGGCCTTCTAGATTTAGGCCAAGTTCCATGGACCTTCCTTGATAGGCCCGAGTCCCTAAGGTCAGCTCCACGTCCCTAAGTGAGCCTTCCTTAGAGGCTATAAGCCCTGGCCATGGGCCTTGCAGTGCAAGTCTGTGATAGACTCCCCCACCTGATAATGTTGATGCCCTCTTCGACACATCTGTGCTATAGTCGCATCCTTTCCATTTGGGCAAGTACCTTTGCACCTTGTCCCCTGGCCCCTCTTGTGCACTTCTAGGACTTTCTTTGGCTCCTCCATGTTATGTGCATTCTTGCACACTTGAGCCCCTTTGAAGTTGTTGCCCTTCTGGTGCTCCCGTTTGGCTGCTCTCCATTGATGTGCCTCCTACACATGGGTGTAGGAGCTACCAGCTCCCATGGTCCTAGCACGTCTTGGCTTGGTCTTGTCTCTCTTGGAGTCTCCTAGTTGAGACACACCCTTGTCCTCAACAGGTCCCTCCTTGGACCCTCCAGACCTTAGCACCCCAATGGCACCTAGACATTGTAAGTCTAGTTGTGCCAACTCCACACTCATTGTGGATCCCTCTATTAGCTGCAAGGCAAATAGCAACTTCCCTTGCCCCCTTCCATTCTTCAACACTGGGACTACACAAGGAGTCTCCTCATCAAAGAAGTTCAACATTCTAAGATGTGGCATGGGGATTGCTTTAGCCCGGGTGAGGAAATCCTTCCCTAGGATAACCTTATAGTCCTCCAAAGGTATTGCAGTCAAAGTGATGGTGCCTTACCACTCCCCCACCTTGACTGGTACATCACTAGCAACTGCTAGTATAGACTTCACTTCGGAGTTGACTGCCTTGACCTTGCTCTCATCCCTCTTCATATTGAGGCCTAATCTCTTAGCCTCCCCTTCCAAGATGAAGTTATGAGTAGCTCATTTGTCCACCATAGCTCGTGTGCCTTTTCCATTGAGACACGTCCACGTACATTAGACTTTTTCCTCCATTGGCAGGTTTGGTCCTTGATGCTTGCCCCGTCACAGCATTGAGGAGTCTAAGGGCCCCCATCTTAGGCTCCTCTTCATCCTCCACCACTACCTTGTGGTTCTCCCTTTCAACCACCAAGGCATTAAGGGCCTTCTTCTTTGGGCATTCCATTTCCTTATGATCTCCATCACATATGAAGCAATGAATCCATCGAGGAATGAACTTACCTTTGCCCTTTTGGTTGTGTCGGCCTCCCTTGCCTTATTCCTTATGACCCTTGGGTATGTCCTCCTCATTGTTGCCTCCATTAGCCTTGGCCTTTTCTTCCTTTCTAGTTCCTTCGACCCTCTTGTCAAACTCCACTAACTTTTTAGCAGTTGAGAGTGCAGTGGCCAAGTCTTGCACTCCCCTCCTTTGCAACTCTTGTTTCGCCCAACGTTGCAACTCGTCCATGAAGAAGAACAACTTGTCCTTCTCATTTAAATCTGAAATGTTTAGGAGCAATGCCATGAATTGATTGACATACTCCCGAATAGATCCTGTATGCTTTAGACTCTTCCTAGCCAAGTATTCCACATTTTCTGAGAAGAATTGGGCTTTGATCTCTCTCTTGAAGTCTTCCCACAGCGCTATGGTGCAACGACCCTCAGTTGCGTCATCATACCTTTGTCTCCACCATAGCATCGCATCATCACAAAGATACATTGTTGCCACATCCACCTTCATGGCGTCTTCTGAAATCTTAGCAGCTTTGAAGTATTGTTCCATTTGCCACAGAAAATTCTTGAAGTCCTTAGCATTACAGGTTCCCTTGTAGCTTGTGGGTTCAGGGATCTTGACCTTTGGAGTAGACTCCTTTGGTCCAAGCCCTCCACACTAGCCACAACCTTCTTCAAAAGGGCCAAACGAATCTTAAGATCATCTAGCTCAACTACTTCCTCATGTAAGCCAGCTACTTCTCTCTCCATGGTCTCAAGATGATCAGACATGCTATCCACCTTCTCTATGGTCTTAGAATTCACAACCTTGACCACATCAAAGATGCATCACATGTCCTCTTAAAGACCATGTAAAGCATCCACATAGGCACTAGACTTGTTCAAACAATCAGCAAGAATTTGCTCGAGCTTACCGAATCTTTCCTCCAATAGGGTGACGCGAACATCCAAAGCCAAATCCCTTGATGGCTCTCTGGACTTCTCCCTCCTAGACTTCTTCTGAACCTCTACTGGCATGGTGGTCTCCCCTGACTCACTTGCCATGACGTTGCCACGAACGTTCCCCACTACTTGCTAAGCAACTCCCATGTCGACTAGTTCTAATACGAACTCCTGGTACCAACCTGCTCTGATACCAACTGTCATGGGGTCACACTTTCACCTTTACTAAACTCGTGCGGCACTTGTGCACAACTCCCTTTCTTGGCACAAGTCATCCTTTAACCCCTCCAACTCTCACTTTCTAGGGATACACTCACTCACCCTTAGAAGCAGTGAGAGGAACTCAGATGGAAACTCTCTCACTCTATTGAGTTTAACCAAAACTGAGATTGATTACACATGAGGAGCTTGCACCTATTTATACTTGTTCCCCTCCATCCACCTCAATGGATGGTTCGGATTATTACAAATGTTAACAATCCAATGGTTAAGGACTACTCTAGAACTCACTCTAAAAAACTCTACACAATTCTCTAACCATATACCTTTCTAGATATTTACAAAGAACACATTAGAAACTGGGCCTTCTAGATTCAGGCCAAGTTCCATGGACCTTCCTTAGTAGGCCTGAGTCCCTAAGGTCAGGTCCACATCCCTAAGTGAACCTTCCTTAGAGGCTGTAAGCCCTACTCACGGGCCTTGCAGTGCGAGCCCGTGACACCATGCTTGTTATCTCTCTCTTATGTCATATTTATGACATCATCTTGCAAATTCATCTTCCACCAAACATTCCTTACTCAATACTGCAAACCTAGGGCCACTTTTTTCATGGTTTCACCCCTTCCTAAGTTAGAAACCCACTCATATATATATATATATATATATTGTTCCATATGAATTTTCTAATTAGAGGTGGGTGAGACACCTTCAAATCAAGCTGTCCTTTGGTGTTATTTGCTACTGGACTTCTTTGAGATTTCTTAAATGCTTTTCTTCCTTTGGTTTTCTAATTATTCTCTTGTTTGGTTGTTCTCCAATTTAGGCTACTAAGTTGTTTCATTTCCATTAATTTCCTTGCTTTAGTTTAGTTTAGTTATTGTTTTGCTCTCTATTTCACGCATTTTTTCCATCTTTCTTGTTCTTTATTCTTTACTAAAATTCCACTCATTTTTATTTATTAATCCCTCAAGATTTAAATTAAATATTCTATGGTAGTGATACTTAAGAGAAGAGCTAGCTTAGGCCTTGATTTCCCTTCTTGAATTTCATGTTTTGCTCCTTTTCTTTTACCCTTAGTTTTAGGTTAATTTCCTTGCCTTAGTTTACCAACTTAGCTTTCTTTTCCCTTGAATTTATTTCTTGGTTTTCTTTGCATGTCATCATACTTTAGTTTGTAAGATTTAGATTACATTGTTGGTGTTGTCTAGAGAGGATTTCATGCTTAAGAATTAGATGTAATTTCTAGCAATAAAACATGTATCATGCATCTAATTTTTGGTTTGGAGGTGATTTAATAATGTGTTATGGGAATTCTTGTTATGGATTGTTTATTTCATAAAAGTACTTGAGATCTCGGTTGTTTCCTTGCATAAAAGTTATCATTTCAATAGCTTTCTAATGCAAGACTTATTGAATGTTCATAAGTACCAAAATCTAGATAATTTTTTCTTAACTTTGTACTTTAATTCCAACAATAAAAAAATCTTATTTTCCTAAATCCTTGGTGCCCATAGTTATTTTGCATAGTAACTCATGTAGGTGCATTACATTTCACAATCTTTAGGGCTCTAGAATCACGTACACAGTCTAAAAACCATGTGCATGGTTCTAAATCCCATTCCTTTTATATTCTTGGTTAATTTAGTTGTTTGCATATTATTTTAGGTTTATAAAGTTTCCTTTTTGCAGTTTAGAAAGTTTTCTTTTTAGTATGTTTAAGGTTAAGTAAGTTTCAATTTAGGAAAGTTTCTAATTTAGTAGTTTCCTTAAGTTTCATTGCTTAGTTTGAATCTTTCTAAATTAGTGTAGTTTTCTTTAGTTAATTGTATGCTAGTTAGGTAAGTTTTCATTCTAATTATTTTGTTTATTTTTGGCAAGTTACTTTTACTTTTAATTTCTAATTTTGTGCATGTTTCTAATTTCATGTTACTTTAGATTCCTAGTTTAATCACAACTCTCCTTAAAGTTAGTCAATTTGAATAAAATCCATTCCATTGCACTTTATGTGCAATTTTAAAGCCACGCCAAGTTTTCGGCACCATTGTTAGGGAATTGCAATGGATTTGTGGTTGAATTTTTATTTGGATTGTTTATATTAAGTTGTAGCCTTAGGTTGCATTAGATTAGGATTTTTGCATTGCACTGGAAAAAGGAGCAACAACAATCCTATGGGCAATGCTTCATCAAATTTGATTGCTTTCTTATAGTAGGTTTTTCTTTTTGAGTGAACTTGTACTGAGGCCCCATTTTAACTTGCAATTTCTTTATTAAAATTTTAAATGGGTTCTTTTTTTTAAATAACACAAGTGTATAGTATGGAGACCCACACTTGATCTTCATCGAAACCCCACTGTAAGTATCCCTCACTTGGATTTACTTTTCTAGTTAGGTTGCATTTAGTATAATTTGCATATTGGTTGGTAGTATAACTCATATAGCTTAAGGTCATTCATCCTATTTGTTGTATCATATTTAGGATTGTTGTATTAGATTGCACCTATCTAACCCTTGGTTGGATAACATATAGGTTGCATTAGTTTGATTTCTTGTACTTGCATTGTGTGTTTATTGCTTTATGATGTATGTGCACATTGATAATAAGGACCCCACAAGAACCCTCATAAGATAAGGACTTGAATTCATCACTAGATCCTTGGCTTACCTAAGTAATCAATCAAATTTCTTATATGTTTGCAATCCAACACTTGAATCTTAATTTAAAATCAAGTAGCAAGAGACCTAGGATTTTGAGCTCATAGTACCTTTTTGAAAGAGCCAATCTATTGTCACTCCAGTGGCTCTTGAACATTTTGGTTATACTAGGTATCTAAAATCCAAATGATTTTCCCATGCCTTCTGTTGATGATTGTGAGTCTAAACACCTCCTTCCATGAAAATTGTATTAACCAACTTAGGTAGGACCTAACTGATGAGCAATAGTCAAGTTTGGATGGAAGGAGGAGCTATCTAGCTTTATGCTTAAAAGCTACAACCTCGCAAATTAACAAAGATCATCAAATTAAGCTTACTAGCATTAGGGATTAGTTGTACAACATTTAGAGTTAGGAGTCTATTTAGTTTGGTTGCATCACATAGTTAGGGCTTCTCATTAGTTTCATATTAAAAACAAAGTACTCATTTGTTGTATACAATGATTTATTTCATTGTATGTGAAGTTGAGTCCATGGCATACTAGACAAGGGATGGAAAACCACCACTTTCATACAGTTTCACTCATATGCCATTACTTGATATGTATGAGATAGAGATAAGTCATACACTCGATTTGTCTAATGCAATTAATAATCGATTGGATAGTATGGAAAGTCTAATGAATAGGTTAATTGCTTCTAGGCAAGATACTGAGTCATATCTGCCATATCAACAACCTCAATATGAGAATTCCTACCACTATTCTAACTTACAATGTCCCACTACTTCATGGCCATCCAGCTATAATTGCAGTGGTTATTATCAGGAGTCAGTGGATGCACCCACTACATTCACACACCCTAGCAATAACTACTATCCTAAGACAAACTGTCAAAATTATAATGAATGGCTAGGAATCATGAACAACCATGCTCTTAGAATTATTAGGAAGAACCATCATGGTCCCACCCTACTCATCCCTATCAGAACTATCTAGAATATCAAGGACAACCATCATGGATGCAACCTACTCAATCTTGTTTCAATACACCAATGAGATAGAAATATCAATTATATGAGTAATTTCTTGAAGAACAATCTTTAGAAGAGATCTAATTTAGTGAAGAGACTCAACAATTGCTTGGATTTGACTTAAAAAAATTTATGGTTGAAAAGTATGAATGGGAAGAGAAAATGAAACCAATATGGAAAAATACAGATAGAAACATTGTTGCATTTATAAAAAGAACTAAGGAAATAAATAAATAAAAAATAGGTGAAATGGAAGAGCATAAGATGAAAATTGTAAACATTGTTGAATTTATAAAAAGGATTGAGAAAATAAAACAAACAAGTGAAATGGAAGAGCATAGGATGCAAATTGCATATGATCATTGTCAGCCACAAAGTCCATAATCATCCTTACAAACCTCCAACTCATATCCACTCATGTCATGTCCTGCTCCTTTTTATGATTATGATGATGAGACATCCATTGAGAAGAAAATGCATATTTAGACAATGAGCTTTTAGTGGACACTCCTCAATGTAAACACCAAATAGAACCCCTCACAACTCCTAAAACTCATTTTGAGCTTTCTAGTGTAGAATAAGTACACAATTAGGACCTACAAACTTTATTTGATCAAAACACCAGATAACAATATAAGTTCACCTAAAATCTTACTGGTGTATGAAGAACATGAAGAAGAAGAGTCAATTGATGTTCTGCATAAACATCATACAACTCTAGGGTACACATTAGAATACAATGATGGTTTAAGCCCCACCTTGCTTCCATTAGATCAAGAACAACCTTTTAGGGAATTACCGATTCAGGTTATGCCCAGTTTCAGTAAAATGTAAGGGATAAGGAAGGAAAACACGTATTGATTGCTATGTGGCCCATTATCCTTGAATTTGTTGAAAAAGGAGACCATTCATTTCAATATGGTCCAAAAAACTTCATGGTGGTCTTTTATGATATCAATTTACCTCCACCTCATATTTCAAGATAGAGAAGATTTACTAATTATCATGAAATTCTAAAAATGGGGGATCATCAATTTCAATGTGGTCCCACCAAATTCAAAATTTTGGTGCTCTATTGTGTCCTAAAGGTTTTTACCATAAAAAATTTCCAGGTAGAGAATTATATAGACTACCGCGAGATTCTGAAGTGGCATGAAAATTTTCTCATTTCATTGTTAGATCTAGGATAGTTAGGTTAGTTAGTCAAGTCTAGCTCAAGATGTTAAAATTAGCATTCACTAAGAGGCAACTTAGGGTTTTAGTTCTCATTGTTCTACATCACTCATTTATCATGTAGATGTCCTATATTTCAAAACATTGGAGACAATATTTATTTTAGGTTGGGGTGTAAACATGCATGAGATGTCTAGTTTTCTTCATATTTTTGATAAATTTTTTTTGAATTTTTCTAAGTTATTAAGGTCAAAGTTCCGTTACTGTAATGAGAATTAGATTGTCTGAAGTTTATTATTTCCACTACTTTAACTTCTTAATAGACATGTATATTGTTAATTCTGCATTTTATTCATGTCTAAAGTGCTTTATGAAAGTTAAATCTTAGAATACACTTACACACAACACATAAGTCTAGATTAATAGATGGTTATGACTTAGAGACCTTGAGGAAATCAGTGGAGACCTATACACGCTATGAGTATTAGAGACTATCATTCTTCTGAGGGTTATACATAATTCCCTATTTTTTTAGCTTATATTACTTTGAGATATTCTAGTATTCCTTGTTTTTGTTAGGTATCCAAGAACCAAATAGGAGTATTAACTTTCTTTCCTGAATATTTATTGACTTAGATAGGTTTTAAAGAAGCCTAGGATATTATGTAGACCATCCTTATTTAATTTAGAGATATAAAGCCTACCCAAAATATTATACTCAATAAATAAAAAAATAAAATTATACATCATCTACCTTTTAAGCTTGAGTAGGGATGATAGCAAAATTTTAAGAAAAGAACAATAGTCAAAGAAGTGAGAAATATCAAAAATATAAAGAAAAGTATTCCTTCTCAGAAATACAAGAAAAAAGTGAAAAAAAAAGAAAGGAAAATTTGAAAGGAAAATAGAGAAATATTCACTTCCAATACAACCAAAGAAAAGTTGTCCTACACATAGTTGAAGACCTCTACTTAGATTTAAACCTTTGAATCCTTATACCTTCATTTTAAGAAACCCATTGTGAGCCTACGATTCATCCTATCTAATGACCTATTGATCTTAAGTGGAAGATGACCTTAATGAGGATGTAAATAGGAAGGAATCAAGGTAAACTACCCTAACTAGTCTTGGTAGTGACATCCATTCTAAGGGATCACATTTCAACCTGTGGCTCTTTCCATTGTACAATCAAGATTGGTTGGATTAGCCCACTTTTCTGTAGGTTATATATTCACTTATGCAGCTTTCTTGATTGCCTCTACATCAGGCAAATTTGGTTAATTCTGCTTAATTCATATTTTTTTAATGTGCTGTATTAGCGACAATCTCTATCTCATGTGTTTAAAAAGATTATGTGAACCATTAGATTATTGGAGACGATCAAGTAAAGAGAGAAATTTGTTTGACCCCTTTTCTGAGAGCTTTATTTCTGAGTATATATCAATGAGAGCTTGCGGTCAAGACATCTCTTCAATGGAGCAATAAGCATAGCTATTTAGAGGTCTTGACTTATGTAGCTATACACACATGCACTCTAAGATAAAACTGGAATAAAATGGATTTTGGTATGTGGGTAACTTGTGGAATTTTCCATTCATCTTTAATAAGTTGTTAAAGCTAGTAGAGTACTAATGAATGAGAATTCTCTTAGATAAATTAAGGGGCTTGGCCTTATTGAATTTGTGGGTATATTCACTGTAAACTGTTACAAGGCTTAAACTCGTCCACTAGGGGTAATCTAGGGATTTGAGGGCTTATTTCATATGCTAAATGCAATCGTGAGTACCTATAAAATGACAACCACTTTTGTTTACATGATCTTTTACATATTTTTCCAAGGACTATCAAAATTCTGGCTAGGGGTGTGATAAGTGTTCAATTTTGTTTGGAAAGTAAGCAATTAGTATTTCATGTGTTATAAAATATAGAGTTACTTCTAGGGTTTTTCTAAAATTTTACAAGTACGCATTTCTAACGTAATAATTCAAAAGTTTGATATCTGATAGGTTTAGAAGTTAACCTAGACTAAGTATATGTATTATCATAAGATTTAATTAGTATTTTTTCTTTTGTAGGTGTTGAAATGAAGATCCAACAACCTAGATTGATTTAAATGAGAATTGAAGATCAAGATCAAAAAATTGAGTCAAGGCCTAAATTTCAACATTTCAAAGTAGTTCAAGGTTCAAGATCATATTAAGGCAAGATGATGGATCAATAGAAGCCATTGGAAGAGCTAAAGGTGACTAAAATGGGCCCATGAAGCAAGCCATGCTTTTTTGCCACTTTTGCATGGGAGCCATTCAAGCCACCTTAGCCATATAAGCCATGAGAGAAGGTGATAAACCTAGCAATTCAAGCCATTAAAGCCAACGGTGTGAGAAATGAAGCCAAGTCAAAGGAGCCCTCAATGTGAGACACATAAGCCAATTAAGCCAAATGCCACATGGAGCCACGCAATTCGATGAGAGTTCAAGCAATGATTCACTTTCTAAATTTGGATTTTCAAGGTTTAATTTGAAGGTTAGATACGTAAAAGGTAGGATAACTATGCATTGGTGGACCCATCAAGAGAGAAACCCTACTTTCCAACTCCATCTTCCACTCTTTTTCCACTCACTTGACCTATGGTTACAAGTTAAAAGGGGGCGGCACCACCTTAGGAAAGAGACTCCTCCCCTTTCCTAATTGGTGATCAAGCTATTTCCTAAATAGGAAACCTTAGATCTACTTCAATTCAAATAATTTCAAAACCCTAAAACTTATTCCTTGACTTTCCATCAACCAAACATCACAAAATTACAAGGGAAAGAGCTCCACTTTCCTTCTAGTAAAAAGACACCTGCGTGCTTTTCATAATTAGAAACTAGCCAGCCCATGCTTCTTATTTGTCTCTTATGTCATATTTATGACATCATCTTGCTAATTCATCTTCCAAACCAAACCTTCCTCATTCAATATCATAACTCTAGGGACACTTTCCTCTTGGTTTCAGCCCTTCCTAAGTTAGAAGCCCACTCATTTATATAGCCCATGGTCCATATGAATTTTCTAAGTAGAGGTGTGTGAGATACCTTGAAATCAAGCTCTCCTTTGGTGTTATTTGCTGTTGGACTTTAGAATTTATTAGATTCTCTTTTTTCCTTTTGTTTTTTAGTTATTTTCTTGGTTGGTTTCCCTAAAATTTAGGTTAGTAAGTTGTTTTAGTTCCATTTGTTTCCTTCCTTTAGTTTATTTCTGTTTTGCTCTTTTTTCACCCATTTTTTCCATCTTTATCATTCTTTGTTCTTTACCTCAATTCTACTAGTTTTTCTTTATTATTCACTCAAGATTTAATTTAACTCTTCTCTAGTAGTGATAGTCATGAGAAGAGCTAGATTAGGCATTGATTTACCCTCTTGAATTTCATATTTTGCTCCTTTTGTTTATCTTTAGTTTTAGTTTAATTTCCTTGCCTTAGGTCACTCACTTAGCTTCTTTTCTCTTGACTTCCTTTCTGTGTTTTCTTTGCATGACATCATACTTGATTTTGTGAGAATTATATTGCATTGTTGGTATTGTTTATATAGGATTTCATTCTTAAGAATTAGACACAATTTTTAGCATTAGAACATGTATTAAGCATCTGGTTTTTGGTGCAATTTAGAGGTGATGTAATAAAGTTTTGTTGGAATTCTTGTTATGGATTGCTTATTCCATCAAAGTACTTGAGATCTGGGTTATTTCCTTGCATAAAAGTTATGGTATCAATAGATTTCTAATGCAAGATTTATTGACTATTTGTAAGTACCAAAATCTAGAAATTGGTTTTTCCTTAACTTTATGCTTTAATTTCAGCCATTAAAACATCTTATTTTCCTGAATCTTTAGATAACCATTTAGATTTTCATTTTTTTTTTATTAGATCTCATAGTTAGTTTGCAAAGTAACTTATTGTAGGTGCATTAAATTTTACTATCTTTAGAGCTTAAGAATCAAGTACACAGTCCTAAAACCGTGCCCATGGTGCTAAATCACATTCCTTTTAGATTCTTGATTGATTTTGTTGTTTAATATTGTTTAAGAAGTTATTAATTAGTTGTTTTTATATCGTTTTAGTTTTATAAAGTTTTCTTGTTGTAGTTTAGAATGTTTTCTTTTTAGTAAGTTTAAGGTTAAGTAATTTTTAATTTAGGAACGTCTCTAATTTAGTAGTGTCTTTAAGTTCCATTGCTTAGTTTGAATATTTCTAAATTTTTGTAGTTTCCTTTAGTTAATTACATGTTAGTTAGGTAAGTTTCCATTCTAATTGTTTAATTTAATTTAGAAAAATTTCTTTTACTTTTACTTTTTAATTTTGTGCTTGTTTCTAATTTCATGTTACTTTAGATTCCTAGTTTAATATCATAACTCTCCTCCTTTGGCTGAAGTTAGTTAATTTGAATAAAATATAATCCATTACAAATCTGTGAGATTCCTCATGGGATTGATCTCACTTGTGGGAATTTATTACATTGATTCATGCTCTTGGGGGTAATTTTAAAACTGCACCTCTTTCCACTCTCCCTACTTACCTATTTCTTTCACTTCCTTAATCCATAGCTTGGGTATAAAAAGTGACAAAATTCTTGTGAGCAACATAAAATTATTTACATTTAAAAAAAAAAATATTGGAGTTATCTAGTTTGAGTGAGTCATTTTCCTTGTTGATTTATGTTAAAGATATCTTATCCTTGCAAGTGATCTTTTGGGATTATTGTGAGTTTGCAACTTGCAATTATATTCATTCTTTGATCTTGAAGTAGGTGGTGGAAGTGAATCATATATTTAGTAATGTATGAACATACACCTTTTTCCTTAAACCTTCAAATGTCTCTATATATATTGATTATTACATTTCTCTATGAAAATTGCTGATTTATAATGTTTTCCTTAAGGTAATAAATAAACTAGAACTCTCTCAATTATGTCTATAAGAGATTTAGCATACTATCCTATAAGAGATTTGGCATGAATGGATAGTAGGAAACTCCTAAGGTTAATACAAGAGATTCTAATATCTGTAGTTAGTACCATTAGTACACCCATTTATTGATGTGATTAGTGTTCTTATATTGTAACTATATGAACTTTTAGTGATGAAATTTATATTTTAAAATTCAATTATGGAATATGAATCTTCTAGAGTTTAGAATAATTAGCCCAAAAATTAATCTTGAAAATAAATATAAAAAATATCATCAGAAAATAAATAAGTGGTTCAAAATCGTACATACAAGAGAAAGAGAATTAAGAGGAAAATTTGATCAAAGTCAACCCTCTCTCTCTCTCTCTCTCTCTCTCTCTCTCTCTCTCTCTCTCTCTCTCTCTCTCTCTCTCTCTCTCTCTCTCTTTTGCCAGTGATGATTCCCATTGTCCCTCTCTCTATGTCACACCATCTCCTTTTCTCCCAAAGAACACTAATTTCCAATGATGATCTAAGATGGTTATCAATGTTCTTCATTCAGTTTTGGTGGAATCGAAGAAGGGAGAAAATAGCCAATGAACAGTAGCCATTCCCTACGCTCTTCTCCTCTTCCTTCGTCTCTCTTGATTGTCAATGAATCTGAAAAATCCTTTTTTAATTTAAGGATTGGAGACTAGGTTTTAGGTTATCATTAGATTTCAAAGAAAACAACTGTAACCAACAATGAAACAGCTGTTGAAGGTCATTGTCATCTCCACTGACCACAACAAATGCGCATGATTCACCTACGCCATTGTTTTTGTCCCTAGCACCACAATTTTCCTTTCAATAATAATCAATAAAACTTTTGATTCTACAATATTTTCTTCATTAATAATTCTAGATTTCTATATCTCAGTTGATTTTTTGTGTCATAAATAGAATGGAGTGGAGTCCACCAACTTTATTGCTTTCCATCTATACTCCCCTCTGTCTCTTTTTGTGACGACCCGAGTTTTTCAATGCCATTTTTAGTAAAAACGCAGCGAGATCGATCTCTAGTTTTAAAACAATTTATGTAGAAGAATGCAAGAAAATTTTCTTCTTTTTCAAAGAACATTGTATAAAGAGCCCGAGTGTCAAAATGAACGCTCAATGCATAGTGCCATGGAAATTTATAAATCAAAACAAGTAATCACTCCCAGGATTGTTAGTCATAGCCACAGCTACAACAAATACTTACAATCAAGATTATAGTAGTTACCAAAGGAAATTACTAATTAAATCGTACCTTTGCCTACTTGACTTTGGTTCTAACGCCTCCTGCGGTTTCTTCTATTTGTCTTTTATTTGATCTGAAAAATAATGGATTGGGTTGAGTATAGTATTTATCATACTCAGTAGGTAACCTGACACTACCCTTTTTGTAAATATAGCAATGCATCATACGGAGTTCAAAGTGGTTGCATGAAAGGCATGCTAAATTTGTAATAGGTGCACAAATGTATGCATAAAGTGTAAGTAATGCCATCTATTGAAATTCTTTATCAATCACGAGTTATTATGCAATACTAACAGTATGTCTGGGTTTAGAAAGTAAAAAACAATAGATTCACCATATCCCAGTTATGAGATCTACACCATATGTCAAAGCCATGCGTAGTATATAATGATCAGAAAATACTTAAAGTAGTCTATGATAGCAACACGAAGTAACATGCACCGGTCTCAAGTCATCTGGTCACGAGTACTCGTTTACGACCAATTTAAATGCTATATGCATATCCATACTACTGAAATCATAGGGTCACCATGCTTGCGACCAGAACCACTCTAGATCACATGTCTCCGGTATCTAAAGACCAGTCCACCATAGCCTCCACGGCAACTATGGATATGTCCCCGAAAGGGTGTCGTGAACACCTCCAGTGGTCGTCCCTGTTGACCACAGCAGTCAGGGAAGGGACAATGCCATTTTTGGCAACGATACCATCCACCTTTTTGGTGGTAGAGGCTGGGAGGCCAAACCCGTACCCCTCAGCATAGTGCCCACTGGGCTTAATAGCCCAAAACCATACATAGTCCAAAACTCAAATCAACATAAACCATGCAATTTATGGCTTTGTTTCCAAAGTATGCAAGCATTGCGTAAAATGACATGAATCTGTAACGTGTATAAAAACATTATTTCTCAACAGCATTCTTCAATTAATGCAAGATTTTTCAAATACATAAATCATGCAAGCAGGTCCCACATATTTGTATAAGAACAGCATAGTTTAAAACACATGCTTAATACAGTATTAAAACAAGTAACTTAACGAACGTTTAGAATGTATTTTGAAAACAAAGTAGGATCAGACTACCTACCTCGTGCATTGCTATGTCGCTCGTGCCTGTCTTCACCTCGAGTCTCAGAATATGTTGGTAAGGTCCTGAGTGATGTCCAAACATAAGATCTAGGCGTTATTCTATGCTATTTTATTGTATAGGCTCTAAAATTTTGGATTTTAAAAGGTCGCGCCTTAACGGACGACCCAAATGTAGCACCTAGGGTCATGCGCGCCATAGTTCTAGAATGTGCGTGCTACGTTTTCTAGCATATGTGTGCGCCCTGGTCGCACCACAACCAGGTTGGGTCATGTGCACACGCTCGAATGATGTGCCAGGGTGTGCACTCAGGACAGCGTTGCGCAAACGCATCTTAAGCGTAGCTGCGGCGTGCTTTGGCTCCTAGGACATCCCATGAGTCCTAGTCGAGCCAAGAAGACTATTTGCATGTGACGCGTGCTTAATGACAGCCCTCAAGGAGCTTGGCATGGCTGTGTGTTAAGCCAGGCGCCCCATGGACCGTGCTGTGCGCCCCTGGGAGGCGCTCTCTCTCTCTCTCTCTCTCTCTCTCTCTCTCTCTCTCTCTCTCTCTCTCTCTCTCTCTCTCTCTCTCTCTCTCTCTCTCTCTCTCTCTCTCGATGGGTTTCCACCCGTCTGGTTCTCTTTCCAAAAGACCAGTGATTTCCGGTCGAAAATATTCCCAAATCCGGAGAGGATCTGGGCTGGGAAGGAGGGGAAAAAGACGATCATTCCGGGCAGTTAGAATGGCGCCCTTCTCCCTGCCAGAACCATAGTTGGCAGGTTGAGGGTTTTGGAATGAACCCTACTTACCAAGGCATTCTCCGGCCAGGAGACGCCCAGATCTAGCCCAAAACCTTAGGGAAAAGAGTGAGGGAAGAGAGGAGAATGACATGGGGAAGAGAGACGTACTTGGGGAGCCCTCCACGAGACGCAACGAGGCCTTGAACTTGCCTCCAAACCCCTATTGCAAGATCTGGTTTTGGGAGAAATTGGAAAGGAGAAGCGTGATTTGGGAAGAAGGGGTGGAGGGTATTTATAGAGGGAAGAAGGCGGTGCTGCCAATGGCGGTGGTGGAAATCTCTGGAAACCGAGGGTTTTTGGAGAAATCGTGAGAAGGCTAGAGGAAGAAGACAAGGGGTGTCGTTATCAAAATGGTCCTTGCTGTTTTTGACTTTTTTGTTTTTAGGTACATTTTACCAAAATTCTCGCAATCTTCTAACGCCTATAACTTCGTCATACGAGCTCCATTTTCGTCGTTCTTTGAGGCGTTGGATTCCATTTTACGTGTAGTATCTAGTGGTACTAATTTTATTCACAAATTCCTAAGTTCCCTATGTGAATTTTGATCAAACATTCAACCATCTAATAAGACCCTTAAACATATAATAAACATATATTTATTCCAAAATAGTCAAGTTACAAGATCATTAGCACATCTCACTATGTTTGTTCTTTATACAAAATGTCTCCAAAATGTTGGGTCATTACATCATTACCCCCTTAAAAGAATTTCACCCTCGAAATTCTCCAACCCCTTTCAAGAAAATAGTTCAGGGTACTTCTTTATCATTTCCGATTCCACCTCCCATGTTTCTTCTTCGATGGTCGTATTTCGCCACAAAACTCTGACTAGTGGGATATCCTTATGCCGCAGTGTCTTGATCTTCTTGTCCAGAATATGTACTCGTTTTGTTTCCAAGGTTAAATCTGGTTGTAACTCGGTTGGTACCTGTTCAAGAACATGTTTAGGGTCAGGCACATATTTTCTCAACATGGATATGTGAAATACATTGTGGACTTCTGATAACCGTGGTGGTAGTGCTATCCTGTAGGCAGTTTTTCCTACTTTTTTCAGGATTTCAAATGGTCCAATGAATCGAGGACTAAGTTTTCCCTTTATCCCAAACCTCATGATGCCCTTAGTCGGAGATATCTTCACAAAGACATGATCTCCAACTTCAAATTCCAACTGTCTACGTCGCCTGTCTGCGTAACTCTTTTGTCTGCTGTGAGCTGTAAGAAGCCGCTTTCTGATAAGCTTTACCTTGTTTGTGCATTGTTCCACTAATTCTGACTGTATGATTCTGTTTCCACCAACTTCATTCCAGCATACAGGTGATCGCCAAGACCTTCCATAGAGCGCTTCATAAGGAGCCATTCCAATGCTTGAATGGAAGCTATTATTATACGCAAATTCAACTAAGGGTAGACTTTCATCCCTTCTTTCCTTCCAGTCAATTGCACACACTCTTAACATATCCTCCAATACCTGAATTGTTCGCTCAGATTGGCCATCAGTTTGAGGGTGAAAAGCCATACTGAAACTTAATGAGGATCCTAAGGACTTTTGTACTGACTTCCACAATTGCGAGGTAAAACGACTGTCTCTATTAGAAATAATACTGAGTGGTATCCCATGCAAACTAACTATTTCCTTAATATATAATTGAGATAGGCTGTCAGTGGATTGATTTTGTCGTATGGGGAGAAAATGTGCTGTCTTGGTTAGCCGATTAACAATCACCCATATCATATCATGTCCCTTTGGTGTCTTGGGTAGCCCTAGGATGAAATCCATAGTAATATGATCCCACTTCCATTCTGGTAGCTCAAGTGGTTGTAGTAATCCTGCCAGTCTCTGATGTTCAGCCTTAACTTGTTGACACGTCAAACACCTTGTGACAAATTCTCCTATATCTCTTTTCATACCATTCCACCAAAAATGTCGCTTCAAATCTTGATACATCTTTGTTCCACCAAGATGAATAGTGTACTTTGATTGGTGTGCTTCCCTTAAGATCTCGTCTTATCTCATCATTGGCTAGTATGACTAACCTCCCTTGTAGGCAGACACTCTCATTCGCTGTTTTGACAAATCCTAGTTTTCCAACTAATGCTTGTGTGTTAGTGTCATCTTTTTGTATCTGTTTAACTTTCTCATTAATAGTGGACTTCATAGTTAGGTGGGCTATAACGGATTTCCCATGACTTATTTCAGGTCTGCATCCTATCACCTCTTGCAGCAACTTCCATCTCCTAGAATGTAAACTTGCACCTACCCCTGGTGTCGTTCTACTTAAGGCATTTGCTACAACATTTGCTTTCCCTGGATGGTAGTGAATGGTCAAGTCATAATCTTTCAAATACTCCATCCATCTCCGCTGTCTCATGTTTAAGTCTTGTTGTGAAAAGATGTACTTGAGACTTTTGTGATCAGTAAAAACCTCAAATGTTTCCCCATAGAGATAGTGTCTCCAAATTTTTAAGGCAAAGACGATAGCAGCAAGCTCTAGGTCATGGGTAGGATAATTGACCTCGTGCTTTTTCAACTGTCTAGAAGTGTAGGCAATTACTTTCCTATTTTGCATAAGTACGCAACCCAAGCCGTGTTGGGAGGCATCACTATAGATCTCAAATCCTCCACTGCCAAATGGTAAAGTAAGTACTGGTGCAGTGGTTAGCCGCCTCTTTAGTTCTTGAAAACTCTCCTCGCATGCCTGATCCCATTCGAACTTCTTGTCTTTTCTTGTCAATTTAGTCAGGGGCAAGGCAATGCGTGAAAGTCCTTCAATGAATCTCCGATAGTATCCTACAAGGCCTAGAAAACTCTTTACTTTTGTCACTGTTTTAGGCTGATTCCATTTTTCCACCGCCTCAACCTTTGCTGGGTCAACAGCAATGCCATCTTTGGATATAACATGACCCAGAAAATTTACTTTTTCTAGCCAAAAGTCGCACTTGCTAAACTTTGGTATAACTTGTGTGCCTTAAGTGTATCCAGTACTATTCGTAAATGTTCTTTATGGTTTTTAGGGGTCTCTGAGTAGACTAAGATATCATCCACAAATACTATGAAAAATTTATCGAGATAGGCTTTGAACACTCGGTTCATAAGATCCATGAATGCGGCTGGTGCATTTGTCAGTCCAAAAGACATCACTCTAAACTCATAATGTCCACATCTAGTTCTGAAGGCTATCTTTGGAACATCTTCTTCCCTGACCCTAAGCTGGTGATATCCAGATCGTAAGTCTATTTTAGAAAAGGCACGGGCTGATTGAAGCTGATTGAATAGGTCATCGATATGGGGTAAAGGATACTTGTTTTTCACTATAACCCTATTTAGCATGCGGTAGTCAACGCAGAGTCTCAATGACCCATCCTTTTTCTTAACAAAAAGGACTGGGGCTCCCCAAGGAGATACACTAGGCCTGACGAATCCTTTGTCTAGTAATTCCTGTAACTGGGTCTTCAGCTCCTTTAGCTCTGCTGGGGTCATCCAATATGGTGCCTTTAATATGGGGGTTGTGCCAGGGATCAAGTCAATAGTAAAATCTATCTCTCTTTTTGGTGGTAACCCTGGTAAGTCTTCAGGAAAAACCTCTGGGAATTCGCTAACGACATCTACCTCTTCTAATTTAGGCTTTAAGACCTCCATGACTTCTATTTTAGCCAAAAAGAACGAACATCCCTGAGCAATGTGCTTTGCCGCTTCTATAGCAAAAATAACACATGCTCCTGCATACTCTCTCCTTCCTTGTAAAGAGACCACCCTCCCTCGAGGAAGGTGAAAAATAATCTTCTTCTGCTGACAATCAACTATTGCATTATGCCCAGCTAACCAATCCATCCAAGTATGACATCAAAATCTGTCATATCTAGGTGGATGAGGTCTACACTCATTAGAGTGCCCTCGATTACAAGAGGAACATCCTAGAAGTAGGTGTGGGTGAAAATTGACTTTCCTACAGGTGTCATGACTTCTAAGGAGAAGTCTAAGTCCCAGACTATCATATCCATGGAAGAGGCAAATTCACCAGATATTAAGGAATGAGTGGAACCAGTGTCGAACAATACTTTAGCAGATCTATCACATATATGAAGCGTACCTTCTACTATAGTGTTGGATGCTTGTGCTTGTCCTGAGGTAATGGCGAATACTCGTCCTTGACTTCGAGGGATGTGATTCTCCTTAGGATCTTCTTCTGTCTTCTTCTTAGGGCAAGTCTTGGCAATGTGTCCTGTCTCTCCACAATTGTAACACGGGAATTGGGGTAAGGTAGATGGCTTACTGGGGTGATATCTGTTGCATCTTGGACAATTTTTTATGTCTGGCCTTCTTCCTTTAGGATCGAACGGTCTTTGGGGTGGGTGTCGAGGTCCAAAAGATTGGATAGGTCTTTTTCCTTTATCATTTTTCCCTTTATTATTGTTCTTCTCATCTCTAGTAGCTTGTGTTCTTTGATAATCTTTTTCAAAGAGAGACGCCATTTCTACTGCCTTTGCCACAGTGGTTGGTTGGAATCCTATCACTCGGTTTCTGAGGCCTGAATGTAGTCCATCAACGAACTTCTCTGCAGCATCTTCCTCTGTGGAGCAAGCATTAGGTGCAAATCTACGAAGACTTATGAACTTATTTTCATACTGTTGTACGGAGAGGTTACTTTGCTTCAGGTTCATGAATTCTTTTTCCTTCTGTTTTCGTATATGGTGGGGATAGTATTTTTCATTAAATACTACTTTAAAGTCTTCCCAAGGTATAACATTATTCTCTTCAAAATAGGTTCTCTAGCCGTTTCCCACCAAAAGCCTGCCTCGCCTTTTAGTACGAAATTGGCCATGGCAACTTTCCTATCCTCTGGGATTTTCATAGCCTTGAATAATTTTTCAACATCAAAGATCCATTTTTATGTTGTTGCAGACTCATCTTCCCCTAAGAAGGATGGGGCCATCTTCTGAAATCGTTCTAGCTAGGCCTCTGTCCTATCGGCAATTCTTTCTAGAGAAGAGGCTCTTGCTGTGGGTGCTTGTTGTTGGTTCTGCATGAACTGCCCTATGTGTTGCATGAATAGATGAAAGGCTTCAGCCATTCCATTAATAGCTCCAGCGGAGGCGGCTGGAGGATTATGAGGTCTTGGGGCTTCACCTCCTCTTCTCCTTGGTGGCATCTGGTTTAAAGTCAATCTCTACCTTTAGGCGACTCTTACCCCATTTGTTTGCCTATTAGTATATCTTGATTATAAGTCCTTTTTCATAACTGGGCTGTGAATAACATGAACTGGGGCTCTGATACCAACTGTGACGACCTGGGTTCTTCAATGTCATTTTTGGTAAAAACGCAGCGAGATCGATCTCTAGTTTTAAAACAATTTATGTAGAAGAATGCAAGAAAATTTTCTTCTTTTTCAAAGAACATTGTATAAAGAGCCCGAGTGTGAAAATGAATGCTCAATGCATAGTGCCATGGAAATTTATAAATCAAATCAAAACAAGTAATCACTCCCAAGATTGTTAGTCACAGCCACAGCTACAACAAATACTTACAATCAAGATTATAGTAGTTACCAAAGGAAATTACTAATTAAATCGTACCTTTGCCTACTTGACTTTGGTTCTAACGCCTCCTGCGGTTTCTTCTATTTGTCTTTTATTTGATCTGAAAAATAATGGATTGGGTTGAGTATTTATCATACTCAGTAGGTAACCTGACACTACCCTTTTTGTAAATATAGCAATGCATCATACAGAGTTCAAAGTGGTTGCATGAAAGGCATGCTAAATTTGTAATAGGTGCACAAATGTATGCATAAAGTGTAAGTAATGCCATCTATTAAAATTCTTTATCAATCACGAGTTAGTATGCAATACTAACAGTATGTTTGGGTTTAGAAAGTAAAAAACAATAGATTCACCATATCCCAGTTATGAGATCTACACCATATGTTAAAGCCATGCGTAGTATATAATGATCAGAAAATACTTAAAGTAGTCTATGATAGCAACACGAAGTAACATGCACCGGTCTCAAGTCATCTGGTCACGAGTACTCGTTTATGACCAATTTAAATGCTATATGCATATCCATACTACTGAAATCATAGGGTCACCATGCTTGCGACCAGAACCACTCTGGATCGCATGTCTCCGGTATCTAGAGACCAGTCCACCATAGCCTCCACGGCAACTATGGATATGTCCCCGAAAGGGTGTCGTGAACACCTCCAGTGGTCGTCCCTGTTGACCACAGCAGTCAGGGAAGGGACAATGCCATTTTTGGCAACGATACCATCCACCTTTTTGGTGGTAGAGGCTGGGAGGCCAAACCCGTACCCCTCAGCATAGTGCCCACTGGGCTTAATAGCCCAAAACCATACATAGTCCAAAACTCAAATCAACATAAACCATGTAATTTATGGCTTTGTTTTCAAAGTATGCAAGCATTGCGTAAAATGACATGAATCCGTAACGTGTATAAAAACATTATTTCTCAACAGCATTCTTCAGTTAATGCAAGATTTTTCAAATACATAAATCATGCAAGCAGGTCCCGCATATTTGTATAAGAACAGCATAGTTTAAAACACATGCTTAATACAGTATTAAAATAAGTAACTTAATGAACGTTTAGGATGTATTTTGAAAACAGAGTAGGATTAGACTACCTACCTCATGCGTTGTTACGTCGCTCGTGCCTGTCTTCACCTCGTGTCTGACAATATCTTGGTCAGGTCCTGAGTGATGTCCAAACATAAGATCTAGGCATTATTCTATGCTATTTTATTGTATAGGCTCCAAAATTTTGGATTTTAAAAGGTCACGCCTTAACGGATGACCCAAATGTAGCGCCTAGGGTCTTGCGCGCCATAGTTTTGGAATGCGTGCTCTACGTTTTCTAGTATATGCGTGCGCCCTGATCGCACCGCAACCAGGTTGGGTCATGTGCGCACGTCCGAATGGTGTTCCAGGGTGTGCACTCAGGACAGCGTTGCGCGAACGCATCTTAAGTGTAGCTGCGACGTGCTTTGGCTCCTAGGACATCCCATGAGTCCTAGTCGAGCCAAGAAGACTATTTGCACGTGACACGTGTGTAATGACAGCCCCCAGGGAGCTTGGCATGGCTGTGTGTCAAGCCAGGCGCCCCATGGACCGCACTGTGCGCCCCTGGGAGGCTCTCTCTCTCTCTCTCTCTCTCTCTCTCGATGGGTTTCCACTCGTCTAGTTCTCTTTCCAAAAGACCGGTGATTTCCGGTCAAAAATATTCCTAGATCCGGTGAAGATCTGGGCTGGGAAGGAGGGGAAAAAGATGATCATTCCAGGCAGCTAAAATGCCGCCATTCTCCCTGCCAGAACCATAGTTGGCGGGTTGAGGGTTCTGGAACGAACCCTGCTTACCAAGGCGTTCTCCAGTCAGGAGACGCCCAGATCTAGCCCAAAACCTTGGGGAAAAGAGTGAGGGAAGAGAGGAGAATGACGTGGGGAAGACAGACGTACCTGGGGAGACCTCCATGCGACGCAACGAGGCCTTGAACTCGCCTCCAAACCCCTATTGCAAGATCTGATTTTGGGAGAAATTGGAAAGGAGAAGCGCGATTTGGGAAGAAGGGGTGGAGGGTATTTATAGAGGGAAGAAGGTGGTGCTGCCAATGGAGGTGCCGCCATTGGCGGTGGTGGAAATCTCTGGAAACCGGGGGTTTCTGGAGAAATCGTGAGAAGGTTAGAGGAGGAAGAAGACAAGGGGTCCCGTTATCAAAATGGCCCCCTGCTATTTTTGACTTTTTCATTTTTAGGCACATTTTACCAAAATGCCCTCAATCTTCTAACGCCTATAACTTCATCATACGAGCTCCGTTTTCGTCGTTCTTTGAGACGTTGGATTCCATTTTGTGTGTAGTATCTAGTGGTACTAATTTTATTCACAAATTCCTAAGTTCCCTATGTGAATTTTGATCAAACACTCAACCACCTATTTATTCCAAATTAGTCAAGTTACAAGCTCATTAGCACATCTCACTATGTTTGTTCTTTATACAAAATGTCTCCAAAATGTTGGGTCATTACACTTTTTCTCTATCACTATCTCTCTCTCTCTCTTTTACATAGAATAATAGCCAAAAAGTAGATCTTACCTCCATCTGTCAAATCTCAAATGCATAGTCAGAATAATATTTTCTAACTCTGTTTTTCTCCCTCTACTGATGATAAGTAACATATCAGAACTTCGACCCTGTTATTCAAGTTTCAATTGTTGATCAACGACTAGAAAAAACACTATCAATGTCATTTGTGATTGTTGACTCATTTATGAGATTCTTAACCATCAATTTGTAGCAGAGAGCATCTAAACATCTCATTTATCTGGATATCTCGGTCACGTGTTTGATCCTTGATTGATCTAAACCGTCAATCAACAAGTGTAGTAATATGCGTAATTCGCAAATATGATCTCAATTTCCCATTTAGAATTCTTATAAGTGTACTGATACTTATAATTCCCAAATATGATCTCAATTTCTGATTTAGATTAATTGTAAGTGTACTAATATCTATCATTCCCTATTATGTTCTTAATTTCCCACTTAGATTTATTGGAAGTGTAGTAATCTCTAATCTAAGTATTTGGATCTATAAGAATTGATTAACAATTTACATATTAGAAGTATATCTAAATGTTGATTGTTCCAATTTCGTATCCCAAATTTACATTTGTGAACGAATGATTCAATTTTACATTTCAACTATTAAATGTGTACATTGTGATGTGATTTGCATCATAAACCTCGATCTCTGATTTCTTGTTTCAGTTTTGCATCTTAGACATTGAATCTATACATTGATGGTCTAGTTTTGCATATGTGATTATAGATCTATATGTTGAAGAATCGTTTCTATCTCAGATGTTAGATCTACAAATTCTAGATTAGAACTATGATTGATGTTGGATTTTATGATTTGAATATTTTGATCTATGCTTGATATGCTATCTTATAATTTGGACCTTCAGATTTATGTTTGGTAATTTGGAATATTCTAATCTTTGTTTTAACATTTGCTAGGTACTATGGGTGATCATATTTGTATTTGTATTTGATGTTTGATTTTGTATCTCATGTGATCATATTAATATTTTATTATTTGATTCATTATTTGAATGAGTAGATTTATATTTTTATGTTTGGTTTGTAATTTTGTGCAATCAAAACTGTATTTGATGTTTGATCGTGTATTAGATATGATTAGATCAATTTTTGCACAATCTAATCTTTATTTTGATATTCAATTTGGGTTCAATATATTCTGAACTTTATTTGAAACTCATTTTTGGATTTTTATATCCGTTTCTGTATTTGGAATATTTGAATTTGTATTTGGAATCAGTTTTGTGATTTAATATTTGAATTTGTCTTTAACAATCAACTTTGTATTTGGATCTGTATTTGATGTCCAAGTGTGAATCAAATTTCAAATTTTTACAATAAGGCTCTTGACTATCCATTTGTGAATTGGTATTGTATTTGAAATTTTAATCTATTTTGATGATTCATTCCATCGATATGTGGAATGTAGCTAGTGGAACTATGGTTTTGATGGATTTGGACCAGCATCTGGTCAACATTGTTGATTTGGAGTCTCCTAATGAGATTCAAGGAGTATTTGTTCAAGTTTCCATGGTTAGGTGATCTAAACCTCATGCAATATGTAATGCCTCAAATTTTGAAGCTATTTTGTAAAAAGGGATAACTTTGAAAATCAATATATATGTTTAGATGTTTACTATTAATAAAAATATAAAAAATTAATTTATGAGAAAAATTAGTATCGTTAGATTCTAGACTCAAAATGGAATCCAACGCCTCAAAGAACGCCAAAAACAGAGCTCGTATGAAGAAGTTATAGGCTTTTGAAGATTGAGGGCATAATAAGAATTTGAGTATAAAGCAACCGGACACGAAAACATAGGGGGCGGTTTTGATAACGGCACCCCCGTCTTCTTCATCCTCCAACCACCACCATTCTTGATTTTTCCAGAACCACCTCTGTAGGGTGATGCTGGAAAGGATGGCGGCACCGCCATTGAGGGGCTTCTCCTTCTTCCCTCTATATATACCCTCCACCCCTTCTTCTCAAATCGTGCTTCTCTTCTCCAATTTCTTCCAAAACCAAATCTCGCAATAGGGGTTTGGAGGCGTGTTCAAGGCCTCATTGCGTAGCGTAGAGGGCTCCCTAGGTACGCCTCTCTTCCCCTCATCATTCTCCTCTCTTCCCTCACTCTGTTCCCCCATGTTTTGGGCTAGATCTGGGCGTTTCCCAGCTGGAAAATGCCCATGGAAAACAACACTCCTGCTGGAAATCACCGTGAATAGTATTGGGTTTTACCCAGCAGATGAAGACAACATAGACGACGTGTATTAGGGATGCTGCAAGTTACGCGCACCCGAAACGCTCCCTGGGACAGCGTCGCGCCCTGGGACAGCGTCGCGCATGTGCACGCGCATGTGGGCAAGTTCCTAGCCCAACCAGGATGCACAGGGCGTCCTGGTGGCCAAAATGCGTTCTGGCTGCATCGGGGACGCTCCATGTGACGCCCACGCAAGATGCGCTCACTGGGGCGGTCCCTGTGGGCACGTTCCGTGCAGATGGAGTCCCGACTCGATCGGGAAGCGTAGGGCGTCCTGGGAACCACGACGTGCGGACCCCCGCGTGGATGAAATTGGTTCGTCCGTGATTTTGGGACACTAAAAATGCAATTAAAGGAGCTATAGGACTTTGACTGATGATCCAAAAGAACTGTTACATCCATATTGACAACACAGACCTAATTAGGCAATAATATTTAGGATCAAGAAAATATTTAGGGTGACTATAGTCTAAATACTATAAAGATCTTATGAATCTAGAAGATCAATGATAATTAGACGACATGGACTGATCTAATAGAGGCCTTAGGACATTCTTAGACCAAGAATATCATGGATTGACCCCTAGAAACTCATGAATCATATAGATCTAGCTGTTGCCCTATGAATCGAGAACTAATGTTAGGATCATATGTCTGAATGATACCCAGGGCTTCAGGACTTCACCAAGGTACTCTAGGGATCGAATTGAGAAAAAGCATGAGCTAAGTAATGACGCTCGAGGTAGGTAGTATGATAATGCTATGTTTTAATGCATTTTCAAATGTACTTGATGTATAGGTAGTTTGCTACTACTAAAGTTTTCATATGCATTTCCCTGATGACTGTGTTTAGTTGCCTTTTGAGATATCATATTTGCATAATGAGTATGCAAATGTTTACTTAGGATCTTGAATGCAATTATTTGCATGGAACTAATTTTATGAATGCATCGCTCGCATGGTTTGCAAAGAAAGGCATAAATTGCATGATTTCGTTGATTGAGATTTGGATTCTTTATGTATATGCTTTTTGGGCTATTGAGCCTGGTGGGCACTATGCTAAGTAGGTAGATCGTCAAATGAGGCAACCTACGTAGGGATAGCGGGTAGATCGTCGAATAAGGCAACCTACGCAAGGAATAAAACCTTGAGTTCCAAGTGGGCAGATCGCTGAAGGAGGCAGCCTACGGTAGGAACAATACCTCGAGTCCCAAGTGGGCAGATTACCGAAAGAGGCAGCCTGCGGAGGAGCATAGTAACTCGATGATTTCAGTCATATTGATATGCATATAGCATTAAGATGGTCGTAAACGAGTACTCGTGACCAATTAGCTTGAGACCGTGTGCCTGTTATTTTATGATGCAATTGTTTGCCTCAAATGAGGACTATTTTAAGTAGCTCATAATCATTATATATGACTCGTTGATTTGACGTATTGTAGAGATCTCATGCCTTGGATCTATTGAGTTCTAATTGATTTTGATTTTCTGAATTTAGTCATATCTCTATTGATGCATACTAAAGTCTAGTAAAGGATTCTGTGGATGGCATTACTTACATTTTGTGCATACATATGTGTATTTATTCAAAACAGACATTCCTGATGTATTACATGCAAGCTCTTTTTTTTTTTTTTATGTTACATGCTGTGTTTTCAAAATGGTAGTATCAGGTTGCCTACTGAGTATGATAAATACTCAACCCAATCCATCATTGTTTTTTAGATCGATCAAACAAAGTATAACTAGAAGGAGTATCAAGAAGCCTTAGGACTACAGTCATTTAAGCAAAGGTAAGGCTAAGTGAGGACTTAACTAGCGATCCCTTTCATAATTACTATAAACTTGGTTGTAAGTATTTGTTTATAACTGTGGCTGTGACTAACAATCCTGGGAGCAGTACTTATTTCTATTTGGTTTAAAAAAAAAAAAATTTGCCATGACACTATGCATTGAAATTTTGTCATGACACTCAGGCTCTTTATACAAACAATTTTAATTAAAAGGAAAAAGATTTTCTATGCATGTTTTTGCATAAATTATTTTAAAACAGAGATTGATCTCGCTGTTATTATAAAATTGCATCATAAAAACCTGGGTCATCACACAATCAATGGCGTAGTGTGCTCATTTGGACAATATATAAGCAGGTATGACTTTTGAATTAGATCTTTTGACTAATGAGTGATCAACGTTGGATATTTGAACTTCCTAGTTAGATGTATTTGTCATGCTGCAGTGGTTGGTACTCTGAACCTCATCTGATTAGTGAGTAGGTGAACTCATTTAGATTGTATGCTAATGGGGATCATTCCAATAATCAATATTTGTACACATTGATGGTAACATTTCATTTATTTGCATATGGATGAACTCATTTGGGATGTCTGCCAAAGAATATCATTTTGACTTGTATTTGAACTATAGCTATTTATATTTGAACGTGTTGATAGTATTCTTTGATGATTTGGATTTATGTGAATGACTATTGAAGAAAGTGTTTTAGAATTTTAGGATTTGTATTTGAATGTACTAATAGTATTCTTCAATATGAGAATACCTTTTGGATTTGGATTTTATGTGAATGATTTTTGAAGGATGTGTTTCAGAATATTAGTATTTCTATTTGAATACACCGATAGTATTGCCTCAGCATTTTGTATTTGAATGCACCAATTGAATTCTTTGACATGAGAATACCTTTTTGGATTTGGATTTATATGAATGATTTCTAAAGAATGTGTTTTAGAAAAATTCAATTTTTGTGTGTAAGTTTGAAATTATAAGTTATAACTCGATATGTATTGTGACAACATCATTATTTTGACCATCTGTATTGAAGTAAATTGGATAAGTCACTTGTATTGAGTCTATACAAAAGTCTTATTTGTGGAAAAATATTATTTGTGAATTGGGTCAAGATTTGGTATGATATTCTTATTTCTGTTATATATTAGAATTGCTTTAATTTCTAGTTATTAAAAATTTTATTTTATGATATTTATCCCAATTCTAGAGATAATGCTTATGGAAAGAATTGAGATTTGTAAAATAGATATTGGTACACCAATGCAAATGAAAGTTCGCAAAGATATTGTATTTTTTACAATATCTCATATGAGAAGAATTTAACTTGAAAGGAAAGCAGCTTGAATGAAAAGGGACTTTGGACGAGAGATTGTTGAGTTATTTTGAAGACTTGGAATACTTATACTTGATTGTAAAATTTAAGGTAATGGATGTATGAAGGATATTGTAATTAGAAAAATGTATAATAAGTTTCAGTTAGTGTTTTATTCTGTGAATCTATACATTACATTTGCAATTTGAAAACAATTTGAGATGAGATAAGAAGCTTTAAATCCTATCGACTACCTAAGCATCTGTCACATCTTACTTAATTGTCAAAATAAATACTATTTCCACTTCAATGGTTTTTGAGGGTGTGAGAAGATAGTCTTTATTTATATTTTGAATTATGAAATAAAGTTTACTAGGTAAATCACGTTGTATGCATTAAATACATAAGTCTAAAAAATAGAGGAGTTTGTCGAATGTTTATTAGAAATAAGGAAGATGATCCTTGGGTTTCAAGAAAATGTTTTCATTGTAAAAAAAATTGTTTGAAAACATGGGCCATCACATATATAGTATCTAACACAGGTTAAAATTGCTCAAGGTATATATGGGCCAAAAAGGATAAATTAATGATCATAATGACCCATTTTTTTACCCTCATTTGAAATAGGCATGCCATGAAAGGCGAAGAAAAGGAAGAAGAAATCTTAACAAGTATGGGGCCTACAATACATCCAATGGCAAAGAACTTGGTCTATCCTTCCATGTAAGGTGAATGTTGGAACTAAACAAAATGGAGATTTCACTATTCAAATAACATGGATATGGAATGGACTATGAATATTTGAATCTGTATCTAAACTAATGAAATTTATTAGAATGGATATGGAATGATAATATACCAACCAAATTCGATTTACTAGTAACCCTACTCCCATTTACTCTTAGGAGCATCATATAAAACCTCCCATTTACTCCCTTATATACCTTATGTAATGGTAAGGAACATGTCCTTGGAATTTTTTGTACGATTTCCTCATAGGTGCCTCATCTTCCAAAAGGTTGGAAACATGCAACTTTAGAGCCCAACATTTTTCAACTTTATGATAGAACACATTTGTTATATGAAGTAAACCTTTCCTTGTGCAACCAATTTCCCAATAATTTATGTAGTATTCATTGAAGTGCTCTCTATTTTCAAGGTCCTTGACAAACTGCTTAACAACTATGAGTTCACCTCGTGAAAGTCCCTATTGGATACTCTCTTAGACATGTCATTTAGAATGGCAACAATATTGTGTCTTAAGGCCATAATATTTGAAATAGTTGATATATACATATATATTACATTTAATATTTCTAAAATTAGCATTTTTAATTGTAGATTTACTTAATTTATCACTAATTAGGGTTTATTTTGTATTTTGCTGGTTTAGGGTAGAATTGAGAGAAGTGCACATTTTTGGCAACTTGAAACCTTAAAGAAAGCTATGTCAACATCAAGCAAATTCACAAACCCACATTCCAAGAACTATGAAGCTAAGAAGTTCATAATGCTATGGGATATCATTATCAAATTCAAAGTAGTCAAAAAGCCTAAAGCATTAACCAACCTTATTTTCGCAAAAAAGGTTGTCACTACCAAAAGATGAGGTGGCAAACTTCTCTTGCATGCATGCAAATCCACCACCTTGGAGAGTTTCTAAGTGAAGCTAGAATGCTATTCCACAAGTCACACATATAGAGTTTGGTTGAAGTAAAACTAATAAAAAATTGGGGCCCGCATGCAGATTACTTTCTCTCATTTACTCACTTAAGAGAGGGACCCACCTATAAAATCTACATTTTGTTACATGAAAGAGACGTGCCCCTTTATCTTATGCATGACTTACATGAGAAGTTTAAGTAGAAATTCAAGGAAGAAAAATGTGGAGTTGAGAAGAAAATTAATGAGAAATCTACTCAATACTAAAATTTAGGTTTTATAAAATGGTTTAAAGACAATTGTTTAATTAAAAATAAAAGGACAATTTTTCAAAATCATCTTATCAAATATGACATTATAAGAAGGTTTTCACAAAAAAAGTTTATAAGATAGTTTCTAAAAACTATCTTATAATATAAGACAATTTTCAGAAATTGTCAGATAAACTAATTTTTTAATACAATTTCTGAAAACAACCTTATATTATATGTGAAAATATGTGACAGTTTTAAGAAACTATCTTATAATGTTATGTTTAAAAGACAGTTTTGAAGAATCATCCTTTAAATATTCATTTAACACAGCATAAAGTTTTACATGTAATTTTTTACTCTTGATTGTTTTGGTGAAAAACTCAAAGATTGAGTTTGACTGATATATACTTTGTCTTGAACTTGTATTTTCTTAGTTGATATTAGTTTGGGTATGAATTCATTCTTGTTTTCATCATAAGTTTAATTTATTTGATGTTTATGGTTATAAAATTCCTTTCTTAAAGCTTTTCCTTCTTGTATGTGGATCATCATGTGTACGATCAGTCATATTTTTGCATCATTCTTTCTTGTTCCAATTCTAGAGTTGAAAATTTGAGTCATCTAATATATGTGTTTTGACTAACTGTATGTACATTTTCTATGCACACCAAGTATTTGGTTAAATGCTTAACCCAATGTTATTAATCTTTTCACATACAGAAAGTCTTCACACGTATCTAAACATCAACTTTTGGACAAAATGGATAAATATGCTTGGATGACTATGAAAAAATCATCAAGAGAATATGATAAGGGAATATAAAAGTTCAAGGAGTTTGCACTTAAGATAGGCAGTGAATTGTAATTGGATGCGATGTCCATGCTTGAGATGTGAAAACCTAAAAAAGATTATTGTAGGTTAGTAGAGAGAACATTTGTACTTCAATAGAGTCGATAAAAGCTATCTCCTTTGGATGTGGCATGAAGAAGGAATTCCTCATAGGCCCTCAGTGAGAATTGAATGTGTATATGATCATAAAGCCACTATAGGAAGTGCTGCAAATAGGAGTAAAGCTGCACCAATATTTCAAGATGTATACGATGACTTCTAATACAACCTTGAAAATTTTCAAACTACATTATAAGAAGCTAATGAGCCATTGTACATTGGGTGTACAGATTATACAAGTTTTTTGTAGCAGTTGAACTTTATAACATAAAATTAAGATTTGGTTTTGAGACCAAGGTTTTACAGAATTGTTGAAAGTCATCAGTAAAATACTAAAGAAGCTGAACAAATTGGCTATGTCGACATGAGAGGCAAAGAATACTTTGGATGCACTAAGGTCAAAGTATGAAAAGATGTATGCTTGTCCCAATAACTACATCTTATTCAGAAAAGAGTATAATGACAAAACTACATGTCCAACTTGTGGACATTCAAGATCGATGTTAAAAAAGAATTCAACTGTTCAGTAAGTGAAAGATGTCCCTACAAAGGTCTTATGATTTTTTGTCCTATTCAAAGGTTCCAATGAATATTTTGTATTAAAGAAACAGTGAAGAAACTAGCATGACATGTCGAGGCGAGTGTATGTGACAATTATTTATGCCATCCAGTAGATAGCCCAAAGTAGAAACATATAGACTTCATGTGGCCCAATTTTAGAAAAGAACCTACAAACCTACAACTTCCAATATCTACAGAAGGGCTTAGTCCTCATGGTTCTATGAGCAACAAGTATAGTTGTTGGCCAGTTATAATAGTTGGAACAACCTTCTATCACTATTGTACATGAAGAGTTAGTGCATGATGTTAACTATATTAATATTAAGTCTCAAGCAACTTGGGAATGACATTGACATGTACTTGGCTCCATTGATCGATGATCATAGGATATTGTGGGAAGTAGGGGTTGAAGCTTATGATGCATACAAGAAACATACATGCACCCTTAAGGATGTACTATTATGGAAAATAAGCGACTTTCTTGCATACAATAATTTGGTAGGATGGTCAATGAAGGGATAGAATGCATGTCCAACTTGCAATGGCCAAACATGTGTCATACAGCTTCAACATGATAGGAAGATGTCATTCTTAGGCCACAAAAGATGGTCCCATAGAAACCATTCAGACCATTTTAAAAATGGAGAATTTAATAGCAGTGTGGGAACTAATACACCTCCAAAGAGGTTAACTACATGACAAGTATTGGAACATCTTGAAAACCTTAATGTATCATGGGGGGAAGAAGAAAAAGAAAACTTTGCATAAATGTGAAAGCAACTATAAAATTTAATAGAAGTAGAAGTCAATATTCTTTGAACTTGTGTACTAAAAATCCCTACACATGCAGTACATGCTTGATGTCATTCACATTGAGAAGAATTTCTATGAAAGCTTGACTAATACCTTACTTGACATGTTGGGAAAAACAAAGGATGAACTCATAGTTCAAATGGATCTCATGACAATGGGTTTGAAGATAAGATTGCATCCACATGATAGAGGTAGTCGAAGAACATACTTGCTTAAAGAAAATTATGCACTTTGCAAAGAGGAGAGAAGAATAGTGTAAAAAACCCTATCAAAGGTCAAAGTCCCAAATGGGGTACTCTTCAAGCTTTAGAAATATTGTCTACATGGGAGAGCCAAAACTATTAAGGATGAAGTCTCACGATTGACATGCATTGATGCAATACGTTCATATATGTGAAAGCTTGACTAATACCTTACTCGACATGCTGAGAAAAACAAAGGATGAAGTTGCAGTTTAAATGGATCTCATGACAATGGGTTTGAAGAGAAGGTTGCATCCACATGATAGAGGATGAAGTCTCACAATTGTCATGCATTGATGCAATACGTTCAGTGTCACCAAATAAAGTTAGTAGATCTATTACTAAATTCTACAACTTTAATGATTTATGCAAGAAGATGGTGGATACTTTAAAATTATAAGAAATCCAAGAACAACTAGTAACAACCTTATGGGAGCTTGAGACAATCTTCTCATCATCCTTCTTTGATATCATAATATACTTAACAGTGAACCTCATTGATGAGGTTAGATTGTGTGGACCTATTTATTTACGATGAAAATACCCATTTGAAACATGAAGGTGCTAAAAGGGTATATACGAATCACAATCGGGTGGAGGAATGCATTGCAAAATGTTACATTGCAGAAGTAGTGAAGTTTTGCACTGAGTATTTATTAGGAGTGGACAGTACTAGAATCCTTAGAAATAAACTTTTAAGTCAATTAATTGATCCAAAACCTAGTGAATCTATGTCCAATGGTTGTGTATCGACCATTGATCATAAAGAACGAGACTAGCACAGCTTTATGTATTGCAAAACATAAATGTGGATAAAGTTTATCCATACATTGGGTAAGTAATTAGTGCTCTTTATTTGGTTTCTTTCACATTTTTCTATATATATATATATATATATTGAAGGGTAATGTATTAATGCATGTACTTTATATATAATTTCCATCTCTTCATTGTAGCAAGCACATGGACTTCTTAAGAGGTATTTAAGATATGCAAAGAAACAGAAGCAACTATAAGGTGAGCATTGTCATTTCTTCACTGCCAAGCTTCAATAGAAGGTATTAAATTACAATGAAATAATGTTTCATTCACTTAATTGATTTGTAATAGCATATGCACATATACATCAATCATCTTAATTAAATAATATTATACACATGTTTTGAATTGGCGACACGTTCCAAGTTATAGTATTTCTAAATCCTTGGGTTGGATGGCAATGATACCTCAGCAAGAAATAATAAAGTATGCTAGATATGCCATTAATGGTTATCACTTTTACACAAAGATCATGATATGTCAAGAGCACAACAAGGTAGCAATGTTAGATTAGTTGCTAAAGCTACTTTCTTTTCCAATTCAGAGGACAGTAACCTAATTGTAGCTAACGATACTTATCATAAGGTTATATGCGAGATATGAGCACTGGATTACACTTTTAGAGCTATGGTTGTGTTTAAATGTGATTGAGTGGAACACAACAAAGATAGTATCAAAACTGATGCCAT
This sequence comes from Warburgia ugandensis, assembly GCA_035236585.1. NCBI lineage: Eukaryota > Viridiplantae > Streptophyta > Magnoliopsida > Canellales > Canellaceae > Warburgia > Warburgia ugandensis. Next base: position 47,923,779 of record CP141131.1, on the reverse strand, counting down.
TGTATTAACATTGGTTGGCCTCAATAAGACTGGCTATCAAAATAACTAGTTTATTTTGAGATCTTAAGCAAAACAAATATTTTATGTACAAGATGGACATGATATGAGATGGTCAACTATTTCATTAGCCTCTCTAAGGGACTTCTATGATGAATAGGACTTAAGGGATTTCCATCTCAATATATTATGGTAAATTTTACTTGGTTGGCTTATAAAATCATTCTTTCTATTGATTTGAGGTGACATAGCAATTGATTGCCCTTCAATCATTACAATAATGCCATCAATCAATCTAATTGGGGAGAATGAGAAGGATTATGTTTGTGATGCTCGTGATGAGGGTGCTTAGGTTGGATCAAATTATATATGAGGGGACAATTTAAATGTTTGTACCATCTGATGTATAAATTGAATTAATCAATTTACACTTCATGTGTCATGTCAATCATAGGTTATACATCAAGGAAATAATGGATGGGGATACCCACTGCCCTTGATAGGTTACTAAGATTTTCAAGATCTAGAGAACAAGGGAAAATTGTTATTATAGAGAACATAGGCCAAGTTGTCATATATTTTAATACATATAAGACAGCTATTCATAAACCATCTTGCATACAGTAAAATATATACTATGGTTTAATAGAAACCTTCTTATATTATTCATATAGAATTAAAGTGGGAGAATGGTGGGAAAGATTTATGGCTAATATAGGATAGTATGAGAAACCATCCTATATTCTAATAAACATAGGACGGTGAATATAAGATAGTTGTGCAAAACCATGTTATGTTAATATAATATAGAACAGTTCATAAAAAATCATCTTATAATTCCTCTCATTATAATATAAGACAATTTTTAGAAAATTGTCCTATATTTACAATTGACACACATTATAATATAAGATGATTATTATAAAACCATCCTATATTTACAAGAATATAGGACAATTTTCTCATATTCGTCTTATGAGTCTTCTTTAAAAACACCATGATAATATAGGATAGTTTTTAGAAAACCATCCAATATTTACAAATGACACACAAAGTATAAGATGGTTTTGGAAAAGCGTCCTATATTCCTACGAATATAGGATGGTTTTCTAAAAAGCATCTTATATTCAAAGGAACATAGGATAGTTTTTTGAAAACCATCCTATATTCAGCCTTCCAGATCAAAACTGAAGAGGAGGAGGAGGAGAAGGAGAACGAGAGAGAGAGAGAGAGAGAGAGAGAGAGAGAGAGAGAGAGAGAGAGAGAGAGAGAGAGAGAGAGAGAGAGAGAGAGAGAGAGAGAGAGAGAGAGAGAAGGAGAATGTGTGAATCACATCTCTGTTACCCAACTGAAGGAGAGAGAAAGAAGAAGGAGATGGAGAATGATAAGAGAGAGAAAGAGAAAGCATGCTACCATCTTACTCGTTGTTGTTTTGTTCCCTTTAGGTAAGCTCTCTCTCTCTCTCTCTCTCTCTCTCTCTCTCTCTCTCTCTCTCTCTCTCTCTCTCTCTCTCTCTCTTGATTTTCTTATGTGCATGTTTCTATTTTCCAAGATTTGTTACTTGTCGTTGTTGGCATGAATAGTAACAGTATTTTGCTTATGTTGTAGGGAACTTTGTGTGTAATTTCCTACATCGTTAATCAATGAAAATCTATAAAATTAATCAATCTCTAAATAGGAGACATTAGGAATAAGAAGACCCAAGTCTTATATTTTTAATTTTCATTCAAAAAGGCATCCAAATACTAGCTTAAAGTCAGTTACTCATCGTTGTTGGTGTGAATAGTAATAGTATTTTGTTGATGTTGTAGAGAATTTTGTGCATGATTTTCTGCCTCATTAGTCAATGAAAATCTGTAAAATTAATCATGCTACATGTGGGACATTAGGAATAAAATGTCCTAAATCTTATATTTTCAATTTTCATTTATAAAGATATCCAACTACTTTCTTAAATTCTACCATTCGTTGTTTGCATGAACAATAACATTATTTTGCTTTTGTTGTAGAGAACTTTGTGCGTAATATGTTGCATCATTAATTAATGAAAATCTATAAAATTGAACATATTAGATAGGTATCATTAGGAATAAGAAGACCCAAGTATTAGATTTTCAATTTTCATTCAAAAAAGGATCCACTAGCTTAAAATCTGTAACTCATTGTGGTTCACATTAATAGTAATAATATTTTGGTTATGTTGTGAAGAACTTTGTGCATGATTTTCTACATCGTTAATTAGTAAAAATCTGTAAAATTGATCATGCTAAATAGGGGACATTGGGATCAAGAAGACCCAAGTCTTAGATTTTCAATTTTTATTTAAAAATACATCCAACTACTAGCTTAAAATCTGCTACTCATCATTGTTGGTGTGAACGGTAACAATATTTTGCTTATATTGTAGAGAACTTTGTGCATGATTTTCCAAGTTGTTAATTAATGAAAGTTTGTAAAATTGATCATGCTAGATAGGGGACATTGGGAATAAGAAGACTCAAGTCTTAGATTTTCAAATTTCAGTAAAAAAGGCATCCAACTAATAGCTTAAAGTCTACTACCTATTGTTGTTAGCATGAATAGTAATAATATTTTTCTTATGTTCAAGACTTGAATTTTTCTTTAATTTATTATGTTTTTTTTATTGATCCAAAGCATTGGCTATGTTAATATTTTGTGACAGTAAGAGTTTTATATCTTTTTTTAGTGAGAAATCAAAGTTTAAATTGTCAAATTTCATTAAAAATGCTTAACAAGCACTGTTGTGTAAGTTGGTGAATAGAATATGTTTGCAATTGAATCTCTCAAACTATTCATTAGTTTTTATTCACCTTAGCTACTAAAGTCAGCACTTGATGTCGAATTATATTAGATACCAAGTCTCACTGAAACAGTTTATCAAGAAGTCATTGAACTTATTGGCCAAAGATCACGGAAAATAAATGACAAATTTAAATAAAAAAATAGAATTTTTGGCAAAAATGAAAAAATTTAATGAAAACATGTAAGTTTATAATAAGTGCATTAGCATTGTATAATAAGTGTATTGGCACTATTGTTCAAGAGTTCATATCTGATTCTAGTGCTACTTTCCTAAAGTGAAATTTGGTTGTAGTCTAAATGTATTATTTTCACTTGTGCAGTAAATGTGGAATACGAAGAAAGTGAGGATCATAAAGACAATCTAGCACAGGTACACCTATTGAGGGAAAGAGTAGAGGGCCAACAAAAATGAAGCATATCATTAAGCGAAAGTCAAAGGAAATAAAAGAGATGGTACGGTTTAACAGTAAAGGGTAGACAATAGGTGGTGGAGCACATTCTTATACTAGTCTCATCATCGACACTATTAAAAGTATGGTGCCAGTTTGAATGACTGATTGGAGACATGTGGCACCATCAATCAAAGATGTGGGAGATGGTGAAGTTATATAAATGCTTGTATGTTATGCATCTTATCTTGTTTTATTTTAGATAGACTGAGGTGCTTGTTTTTAAATTGTAGTCTGCCTTTGATGTCATTGATGAGTGAAAGAAGAATTCTTTAGAAGAAGCTAGCAAACAATAGAGGAAGTGAAAGAGTGAGCTTGCAAGAAGGTACATCCAAATTCTTATAATCTGTCAAGGCTCCACACGATCCCTGAGTTGTATTCCAGCATCATTGATCAAGATGCATGGAATCTAAAGAAGGTACATAGATTCACCTGTCTTCTGATTTTGAGATAATTACAACTAGCCCAAAGTTTGATTCTTCTAATTATAAAAGTTCATTGTGCTTAATTATGTGTTCCTTAAATGTGTAGGCAAAGCATATGAAAGTACAAATAGTACCTGTGACTAATCATATGCAGCACCGCCTCTCCAAGGTTTGGTTTTTTGACACATGATTAGAAGAACAAAAAGTAAGTATATGTGACATTTCATTTCTGAATGTTTCTCTGGATAGAAAAAGAAGGCTAGGACCACAGAATCGATCGACCCACCTCATACCACACCCTTCTCTAGAAAATGGTGCATTTACAAGGGCTTAACTCACAGACCTTCACTGACAAAAATGCTACCTTAGTTGCTTCACAAATTGTAAGCAATTTCACGTGTTTACTTTTATATCTCTTTAATTATATTATATATATATATGGAATTGATCGTGTTTTGATAATTATATGTGTAGGAAGAGTTGATGTAAGAAACTACAACTATAGGGACTCTAAGCAGCATTTCTACAAAGGGAGACATCCTATATTAGGCTATGGGCAATAAGGATGAGCACTCTAGTTGAGTAAGAGCCTAAGGCCATGGTGTAGTTCCTTTCAAATTCTACCCCAAACTAAAGAATCTTTCAATAGAGGACATGGAAGAATGGAAGAAGAAAATGCTTAATGAGTTATACACAAAGGTAAAGAATGATTTATATAGGGACTTTTGGAGTTGTAGAGGTCCATGTCAGGATGTTGTTCCTCGACCCCCATCTCACAATACCTGCAGTCCTCCATCTAAAGAAGAGGCGGAGCAACCCTTTGAAGGAGATATCCCGATCAAAGAGGTATGTACTGACATGTTTACTTTTTTAATGTTCAATTATTTAGTAATATTCATTCATTCTTATGGATATATTATTCCTAATATGTAGGGGGATTAATGCATGTTGCAGCTACATATAGTTGAAAACTATGTCTCTATGGCTACTGTAACAACCCCAAATTTTGTAAATATTATTCAGGGCGTTATTATGTGAAATTAAAATTTTGAAATATAATTAGAATTTTTGACCCAAAGAAAATAAATTTTTATGTAAATGGAATTGGAGTGGAAACATGAATATTTGGAATGTACTAGAAAAATTGAGTCCAACGACACAAAGAACACTGAAATCGGAGTTTGGATGAATTTCACCCTAAAATTTTACTATTCTATGAGCAGGTAATGAGTTTCCAAGGAGTATCTTTTTATAAAAGTATAATTTAGAATTGAAACTACCATTAGATATTAATTAGAAAATGAAATCCAATGAGCCAAAGAATGCTGAAAACAGAGTCCAGATGAAGAAGTTATGGGCCTTCAAAGTCAAGAGCAATACGATAATTAAAAGATAAGAAAAAAAACGAAGAACATGAAATTGAAATTATAAAATCTGGATTCTACTTGTTGATACGAATCCAATGACACTAAGTTTGCTGAAATCAGAGGTTGGATGAATAAATGGTAATTTTCTTACAAAAGGGTATTTTTGTAATTTCACTAAGTGGGCCCCACTTATAGTTGGAATGTGACAGTCAATGGAGTTGAAAAACATCATTAGCTGATATCATGGTGTTTAAAATAGTAAGAACATCATGATTAACAAATAATATAAAATAATTAAAAGAAAAAGAAAACCAATTAAAATAACAAAAAGGGGGGGGCCAAGTTTGATAATGACACCCCCTCACTTAAACGAAAAGGGAAAACAGATGTTGGTCTATTTCCCCAACCCAACGGGGGGAAGAAGAGAAGAAGAAGAAGCAAGAAAGAAGAGAGAAGAAGGAAGAAGGAAGAAGGAGAAGAGAAGAAAAGGAGAGAAAAGAGATAGGGAGTGAGCCTGCTTGCTGGAAAAACCTAGCAGTGCTAGAGAAGAGGGTTGGGGTTTTTTTGTGTCGCTGAAGAAGGAGGAGCACGCTGGCAACAATGATTACTCGGATTGTTAATCCAATCGTCCATTTTACTCTGCACAAAGAGGGGAACAAAACCCCTTTGGTTCTACCATGATCGGAGGAGGAACAACCATGGATTGGCAAGATCAGTGCTCACGAAGCCATTGCAGAAAATTTTGGACGAATCACACCTTCTTCGACAATGATGGGAAGTTGGGAACAATACAGAGGTAAGATCCTCACTTATATCCATTGTTTTGTCTTGATTGTTTACTGTTTTTAGGAATTTTGTGTAGATCTAGGGTTATGGAGATCAATCTAAACTCTGGGGATCTTTACCTAAGTTCTAATCATCAAATCCACTGCAATATACATTGATCAAAACAACCTTAGCTATCGGTTCATCTATAATAGGCAGAGTTGACCAACCCTAGTCTTCGGATCACTTGTAGAAGATAGATCCACTGTTTTAAAAGGGGTTGTGACGGTCGGATCATCTATAACTGACAGATCCAAGCCATAATTTCTAGTAAAATGTCAAATATTTACTGATTTCCCCACCTATTGTGAGGATCAGAGCTCTAGCCACTTTGTTAATGCTCTGATCATCGATCCAAGATGGAGAGTAGTCCATCCAACCAATGTGCACTCTTAAATTAGCTAGATCTAACCAATTACAGTGGATCTTAACCGTCAAATCATCTAAGGAAGGTAGATCCAACCACTGTTAGTAAATATGAACCGTCGGATAGCCTGAAAAAGGTAAATTTGACCATCTTCATCCAATCTTAATAGGTGGATCATTTATAAAGGGTTGATATGACACTGTAATCTGGTGGAAAACACTAAACTTAGAGGCTCACATAAATCCAACCGTCAATCTCAACCCTAATTTAAGGACAGAGATCCATAGAAGCCTTAATAAACTCATATGAGTTTTGATCTTATGTAAAGATCCAATATTTATGATCTGAGCCTTGGATCGCATCGGATTCTTAAAATTATGATCAAAGGCTCATAATTTCAGAAAAATTATGACTATCCAAGGTTGATTAGAACTCCAATCAACCATTGGATCATTGATGTCTACTCTGATTAGAATTGATGGTCCTGATCAATAAACTATAGAGAAATCTTGATCCACTATTGGAAATTGACTCAGATGTATAGATAATTTATCAGTCCCACAAATATTAGGAAGTCTGGTGAGTCTGTTTGTGTTTAGAACATCGATTAGAGTCTCAAAAATGGTCAATCCGACCATTTACATTAAATAGTCTCCTTACAATCCTAGGAGATTTGGGAGTTTTGAAAAAATTGTATAATTCAGCGATTCTCACTTAAGGATAGTATAAAAATGTTGGGAGGAAACTTCAGTCCATGTGGGACTACTTATTGAAGTAAAAACACATGGGAAGTTACTATTGGAAATGGCCCTGTGTTTCTCCTATGATGAACAATTCACTTTAGCTTTTCTATGTGGGTTATTAAAGATTAATCGAGGAATTTAGGTATGGGATAGGATCAAATTCTATGTTCCATACATAAAAGTTGTTAAAAAGGATTATTCCCTTAGGATTACTGATTGATTACTTGATTTGGCCAATTCAGGTGAAGAACAAGGACTAGATCAATATGGATCTGTGATACTTTACAAGCGTCGTCAATCAGTTAGTGGAAATGGATGAACTTGATACATGAGGTAGGTGGAGAATTAAGAAAGCATGTCTTAATAGTAAGAAGCATGTTTTTAATCATGATCTTATTCTTATGATAGATGCTATGTCATTTAAATTGTGCATTTCATATGATATATGATGATGAAAAATGTTTACTTGTGAATGATGAAATTTTTTTATTTGAAATGCTACATGAATGACATGCTTATAATTGAAGCCTACTGAATGATATTAAAGGATACACACAATCTGTTCTTAAAAATATCATAGCTATTATTGTGATAAAAAGACATTTATGGTACATGGGTACCATTGCATCATATGCGATGTATGAGTCCAGGATTTTATAGTATATCCTTGGTGGGGGATCACCTAATAAGTGAGGATGTTATGATTATGATGAGATTTTCATATATATATATATATATTATGGACAGGCAAGGTGCTTATGTATTATTATTTTACATCCAGGTGTGGTGGCCTGAGAGTTTCGATTTAAACAGGCGTAGGCCTGGGGATGCTATGCTAGGAGATTTGTAACGTTTGGCCACCTGCTCTGCAAAATTTATTATATGATGGATGTCATGCCCAATGAGAGGCTAAATGTTAGGTGGGGCAATCATGGGAAGGCTATCACTGTGACAGCCATGGTCTCCTCCATGAGGACATGGATTTTGTTATTTCCACAGTTGGTATCAATGGATTATTATATAGTTATCCAGGCACGCTGTACAGATTTAGATTATGGCATAGTAGTCCTTATATTTGATGCACTATGGTGCATATATGATAACATGATGACATGCATATATGATGGCATAATGAGATGCCTTATATGATGATGGCATGATGAGATGCCTATTATGATGATGGCATGATGAGATGCCTTTCATGATGTTACCAGTAGCGGTTGGAGTATTATAAATCCCGTAAGGAAGGGGTATGATTTTGAGACCCAGTATAGTCTGGGAATGTAGGTTATAAAGCCTATGGACTATGTTTATAACTTTGTATGACTTTTAACGATTTTAATATATATGATATAGTCCTATATGTATATGCTGGAGGGCATAGTTTCATAAACGTTTTCGTTATGGGGAAGTGAATGGGTAGATATACTATGCAGAGTATGGTTAATAAAATTAGAGTAAGGTATCATATGGAAAATGATAATGATAAATATTTAAAATACTGGTGAATTATATATATTGAATATGTCATGTAAAGTGTAGTCTCTCAAATGTGATTATTATATTCATATGAAGAAGAAGAATTATAAATAGTTACTTTATCAATGGCTTGCAGATAATTAAATATTTTAATTGATATAAATTCTTAATTCATATATAATTAACATGTTTTCTTAACTCTCCCCTACTAAGCATAGTTTGCTGAGATATTGTAAATGTTTTATGCTTACAATATCTAAGATACAGACATACACGAGAAGACATACACAAGCAAGTGAAGTTAAATAGCTATACTTCTATACTCAGGTATTTATTTTGTTAAAGTTTTTGTATTGTGTAGTTAGTTATTTGGGTTATGCTGCTTGGACATTTAATATAATGATTATAGGGCTATGTATGTGAACCGCTGGATGGGTCCTGTTGTTTCAAAAATGTATGTCTATCTTCTATAAAAACTATATTATGTATAGTATAGGAGTTGAGGTGACATCTGGGTTTTTGGAAAAAATGAATTTCAAAGAAAACTATCTTCCGCTATTTTTGAATTTTAAAATTAGAGGCATGCCACCTTTTGAAAATAAAGAGAAAAATTTTCATGAAAAACTCAGGGTGTCATAGCTACACTGTACGAGGTTCTTTCTGTCATGTTGCATGACAAGTTAATGCATCCATATACTAAGCATGTGTGCATTACTATTGCCCTCTAACCAAATGACCCCTACCATTTTTTATAGAAGCAAATTATATTCATATTGTTGGGGATGCAATTAGATATCATGTAGCTTAGCTAGAGAAGTATATCAAAGTAATGTTATCCAAAGTATATATGTTGTCATAACATCATGTTTAGCAATAATTTTAAGGCATTTGCTAAATTTTTAAATATTATCTGCAAGTAATGTTAACCAAAAGCACCACAAGGCACCATTTAGGGTGACCCCCTTTCCGGCAACAAATTATGGCGTAGCAATTATCCCATTCTAGGTATTTATATATTTTTTAATATCTTTGTCTCTCTTCTTATGTATTATTTACTAATTTATGAAAATTTACAACCATAATGTGGGGATCATGTGGAAGTTCCACCTAACACACCTCCATTCCTGAGGGGATTGTACAAACTAATAAGTGAAGCTAAGGAAATCAGTCTCTTTATTATAGAGGCTGGTATGCTTGGCTACAACATAGTTGAGGTTCTAGTCATGAAAGAGGACCTCTTTATCATATGTAATATGGTTCAACTGGAATACACACATATCATCATTTACATCCGGTATGTCATATAATTGCTCTATTAAGAATTAGATTGACATTACTTATTAATAGGACATGATAAGTATTTGACATCAAGTTTCTATAGGTCTTTACACAATAATTTCAAAATTTAAAGGTCAAGGATGTTTACAGATTCCTTGACCCAGCTATCATCTATGCACTGAAGGAGCATTTGCCCATGGACAAACAAATAGAAAATATTTGGGTTCATACCTTGTGAGAAGGGGCATGCCTTACTAATTCTCTATAATAGCGGGTAAGTTATCACATGTCTTGCTAAATTATGTGAGTAAATAAATATGAATATCTGTATAAGTTATGTTTTGTAAATTTCATTTGAATGCTTGTGTATGTAGGCCTCACTGGATGCTGCTGGCTTTGGATGTGATGCATTGTTTTTTCAGTCTTGTGGGGCACACATTCAAGACCTGCTGATAAAAATGATCGACAAGTATTTGTTATTTTATTTATTATAGTAATTGGACAACTAATAACTATTATGTTATTGATATTTAATAATTTTTATGTGCAGTGCAAGGTATAAATGCACTAAGTTGGAAGATATAAATCACCCAACAAAAATCTCTTGGAAAAGGGTCAAGGTAAGGTTTACTAGTTCTTTAGTATAATTTTAACCTAAAGTTATAATTAGACATAAAATTTGAAACTTTTCTGTTGTCTTTTGTTATATAGTACCCTAAACGATAATTTAATTGGAAGTATGAGTATTATGTTCTAAGATATATGAGAATCCACATTTACGAAGGACTTGTAATCTCACAATTTAGAAAGGTAAGACAATTTAATGATCATTATTATTACAGTTTTCATCAATTTTTGAATGACTCCAAGTTATGTCTCAACTAATTTAATACACGTTATCTTTTAGGCTGATTTGAGAAGTAAGAGTTACTCCTAGTTAAATTTATATGACATTAGAATGGAATGGGCTGAATATCTTTCGACTTTTAATTTATAGATCACCAATATTATTGAATGTGGATGTTTTTATCAACTAAATACAAAACAGAACTTCATTTATATGAATGCTTCTTTTTAACTTTTGATTGAAGTCACTTTGTGCTTTCTTTATTTAAATGAGATGTGTGTGGAGAAGTTCAATATGGAATGTTAGAAGTGAATGTTTGTTGTAAAATGATTGTAGCTTATAGAAATGAAGTGAACCCATTCTTTTTGTCTAGTGATAGTGATTATAGAATGTATTTTGACCACAAAAAGAATGTACAAACAAAAACCAACAAAAAATATAGAAATTATGCAGGAAGTTTTACATAGCATATAGGATAGCTTTTTCAAAAACTATGCTATAATACAAATGTAATGCAGGATGGTTTTAATGTTACATGTGTAATATAGGATGATTTTTCAAAAACCATCCTATATTATATGTGTAATATAGGACGATTTTTCATGGCTGTCCTATATCATATGCGTAATATAGGATAGTTTTTGGAACCATCTTATGTTTGGCTGGGTATAAGACGATTCTTTAACTATCTTGTATATATGTTTTTAACCATATTAAAAATCACTTGTTGTAGTAGTGATGGTTCTCTTTCATCCAACCTTTTAAGGAAGCAATGGCTAATATTCATCCTCAATTAGGGTTATCCTAGTAAGCATTTAATGAGAAGTGTTTGCCATGAGATAATTGAGGGACTACTAGGGTGGATCAATCAGAATTCAACATGCAAGCGAGAGAGAGAGAGAGAGAGAGAGAGAGAGAGAGAGAGAGAGAGAGAGAGAGAGAGAGAGAGAGAGAGAGAGAGTTAAAGGTGAGTGGTAGAGAGATTTTTGGCAGGCTGTGCACAACTTATTGGTGGACTATTGAAGATGATTGGAGAAGGGAATAATGGTGGTTGCCATAATCTATAGAAATCCCTTCAACGTGATCTATTGGAGAGTTGAGCATTTTTATCCCTTGGGAAGTATATTGCATAATAAATATCCCTGTGAAGAAAAGAGGAAAGATAGTGCATCAAGATCCATTAAGAAAGAAAAGAGGTGGTTTGCGTGGAAATAGTGTGACGACCCGGGTTTTTGAAACATGATTTGTAAAGTATTTTGAAAGGCAGGGCCCTTAAGAGTGTAAAATTTTTTTGCAAAACAAAGCAGCGGAAATTCTTTTCTTTAGAACTTGTTTTGAAAACCCAAGTCACCACTTCATACATAACATAAGTACAATTTGTGTACAAAATAAAATTCCATTGAAGAAATATACTTTTATTAAACTCCAGGATCCATCCAGTGGTTCACAGTACAACCAAATCTAGTACAATACTTGTCCAAATTACATAATCCAAAACTCAAGCTCACCATACAATAAAACTCTCAACAAAGAAAAATACATGTCTTCAAGGGTATACCTTGAAGATTATTCTCTGCAAGTCTTCTATAGTCTTCAGCTCCTAACTCTCCTTCCCTGGATCTGAGATATTGCAACAAGTACAATATCTCAACAAGCAATGCTTGGTAAGGGATTCAAGAAACATAATAATTGACAAGGTAATTCCAATACTTCATAATCTCATTATCCTTAAACATACTCTTTACTTTGTAAGTTATGTATATCTATATACATACATACCCTTCATGGGTAAACCAGTTAAATTTGTGAAAATAGTCAAATATCATTCCGAACTAAGCTGATCAATTCTCTTTGTTTTGAGAATTTAGTATTACAGCTAATCTTATACTGGGAATTTCCCTTCTTGGGAAATATTGGTAATATACAATTACCTAGCATTTCATTATGCTATAACATAAGGCATTTCACTATGCCTATTCTCATATGCATCATAGTGCAAAATAATCAGAAAGGTTGCTATGTCATAGCCTCGATCCGTACTAGCGCACTCGGATAACTGCCCTGTTCACCACTGATTCCACGGTGGAAAATATTATGTCACTGCCCGTATGGGGGGCCAAGACTTTCATAGTGGTGGCCTTCCCATAATTGTCACCACCCGACTTTTAGCCTCTCATAGGGCAAGGTATCTCATATCATCAAATTTCAAGGAGCGGGTGGCCAAACCCTCATAACTTCTCTAGCAATAGCATTCCCCCAGGCTTATGCCTATTAAAACAAACTCACAAGCCTCCAAGCTTGTATGTAAAATAGATTTCATATATATATCAGACCATATGTCTGTTTACTTAGGGCTGAAATATTTCCTAGTTCCCTATTCACTTATAGTTTAGTCCTTAACCATCTTATATGTGTTTGGCTGGATCATAAGGTTTTCAAGAGATTTAATACAAGTATTATCATTACTCTTGTCAACATAAGATCATGAGTACAATCATGTATGCATTCATCAAATCCTCCTACCTTTAAGGATTAATCTCTTTTCCCCAATCTTCCATGATCCTGACTGATGTATGTAATTTGTACATCCATACATATTGTCAATATATAAATTATGAACAATCCTATTGATCACTAGATCTGATGTTTAGAATGATCTTTAGATCATTCATATCTAAGTATTTTTCTATCTCTAAGTCTTTGTATGTCCATCTCCTTGATCTTGATCTTTCATAGATCCATTGATTGACAATCTACACATGTTGATAAAGATCAAGGTCCTAGATCTTCTATCATCTAGTTCTTCTTTGATCTAAGTTCAGTTATTGGATCATCCCTATGGAGGATGATCTTGGTTTTCTTCCTTGAATCATCTTTGATCAAGGATTTGGATTATCTAATCTAATAAACTATAACAAGTATACTAATAAACATGCATACTAAGTACAATATAGTGTTATTATTCTTATTGTTCTTGATCATCCAAGATCTAATGGATCTTGTTTGATCATCCTTATCTTACTTACTATTTTTATTACGGTTAGGAAATTTACTAACCTTTTATGCTCTTATTATTATTATTCAACCAGTTAATGTGCTAGTTGAAGGTAGCTTATACTAGCTGAATGGGTGAACACAAAGTGGTTACTTCAATCCTCATGTAAGGAGGTGTTTAGACCTCACAAACGTCAACGGAAGGTAGGGGAAGAGCGAGGCTCTATTAGATAACCCCCTTAACCACTATGTTCATCATTCACTAGAATGACCATAGCTCAACCTTTCATAAGGTTCCTATAAGCATGTTTACCCTAAGTACTCTTTCTAATGGATTTTAATTAAGTCCATGAATATTTATAATGTCATTCATGGGGTTTATTATTCTTTTCCTAATTTGGGCCAAGGACTTGATAATCCTTATATTGTCCTACTAACTATAGCCCTTACTAATTAAGTCAAAAGTACTCCATTCTTATTTGTATAATGAAACTCTACTTTCTCATTAGAATACATTTTTGATGTTTTATGCTCTTTATCTCATAACAAGTAAATCTACTAATAACATTCAACCATAAATGAATTATAAATTCAAAGCATAAAACTACATAATTTAACATTTAATGATAATAAGGCAAGGTACTTAAATTAAATCTAACACCTTATGATAACAATGAAATCACAGATCATGCTAAAGTCTAAATGTTATACTAGCATGCTTTATAACATAATCATATTTAAAATGCTATGAAACTAATTACATTAACATTTTTAGAAACCTTTACTTATGATCCAACCATTTGATCTTAGATCTTTTCCTTTGATTAAGGATTTTAGTTATATTTAGGGAATTTTCTTTATTAAGGTCAAAAGATCATATTAATCTATTTTTGTCATAATCCATTCATGATTTCCTTGGATTTCATCATATCAACATTTATTCTTTCCATCCCAAGGATCTAATCACACTTGATCTCATTGATCAAGTGGGTCCCTTTGTATTTTTAGGGTTTTTTCTACCATAATGGGTAGATCCCTTAATATATCTCATATATATCCAATTAAACCATAGATCTCACTTTATTTCAATATTATATCATTATTAAAACATATTTTCAAGATCTGATCATCTCAGATCTTGAAGATCTAGGTAATTGGAAACTTGTTTCTTTAATACAGAAAGTTTTTACTAAATAACATGTCCATTTTATCATTTTATCAGAAAATAGAGGTTTCAAGCTTTCCATAGCTTCTTTCCGATCTCAATTTGGAGTTTAGATGAGTCCGAAATTGGATCTGAAAGTTTACAGTCTTTCCTAGGGCCTGGATTTGATCTGGGCCCAAGGAACGGACGGCCCAGATCGTTCGGGCAGAAAACCAAGCCGGGCGGAACAAGTCGGGCACGTCCGCTGCGCTGAAATGTCAAAGCACCCGCACGGGTTTTATTCCCATGATCTAGGATTTGAGTGTACTTAGTGGCATTGGATTCGTATTTCTCAGTACATTCTAAATTTTGATGTCTCATATTTTGATTTTTGGGAGATTTTGATTTTTGGGTAAAATTACTATTTTACCCCTTTTGTCCAAGAAATGAAGAAACTTAAGGATTTCTCATCCGAATTCAGAATTTGTCGTGCTTACAGTCATTTTGAAGGGTTTGCTAAGTTTAATTTCAATTTTACATGTCTTATTATTTGATTGTACTTTTATAAAAAGTATATTCTAAATAACCCTAATATTTCAGCCCGAAATATCTGAAACTCAAACTTTATTGATTTTCTCAAGCACTTATAAAAATTGGGATTATTACAAATAGAGGATGTTTCATGGCTGGACTCTCTTTCCAGACAAAACATAACAAATTTGTGGAGGACGGAAAGGAGGTAAGGGCTTACACATTAAAATCTTTTGGGGCTTGTGTGTGGTGGGTGAAAATTAGAAAGGGGAAGAGGCTTGCATGGAAATCCATGGAGGTAAGCCCTGCACACTCTTACATCTTAATTAAAAGATAGGGAAGAGAGCTGCTTGTGTCTTTCAGAAGTAGCTCTATCTTAAACAGGGTGCTTCACGTGGGGTTGTTTGGACAAAGATTGAACAAGCAACTATTTGTTTTGTCTTCATCAAGTAGCTACTTAAGAAGAAAAAATAGTTAAAAATCTTTTGGGATCTGTGAAATCAAAAGGGTGGAAGGTGTTTGGCTTGCACGATCATATATGTAGAAGGACAATGGGAAAATAAGAAAGAGAGAAAGAGGTGGGTTGTAGTGGAACATCCTTAGGGGGCTGCTTGCATGTAAATTCTTGGGTGGTGTTTTGTCCTCTTTAAGCAGCTGCTATGAGGAGCTGCTTAAGCTTGGATGGTTAAATGAAATACCTAGGCTTTTGATGGTCACATTCTTGGAGAGAAGTGGAGGAGTGGTGATTGAGTGGTGAGTTGTTTCCTTAGGTTTATGGCTGTTGGGTGACATCCGCTATACTTGTCGAGTGACACAACAAGTAGATGATGTTGTTAGGATAATGATTGAATACAACTTTGTATAGTAGTTAGTGTGGTTTGAAGCAAATTCAAAGGTGATCTTTATTGAGTGATGCAGTGGGAACGTTGAAGATATCTACTTTATTCCATAGGGAGTGTTTGTTTAGTTTGTTTTCCTTTAATTCATGTATTTAACTTCTTGTAATCTTTTGAATTCTAGATTAATGGAATTTCAATTTATTTCTTTAGTTGTTAGTTAATAGTTGTTCTTGTTTTAGATATATGTTACTTTAGTTTTCCATTGATATTAAGTTGTTGTTATTTCCTAATATTAAGTGTAGGTTGAATCTTATGTTTTAGCATTAGTTTTGAGTAAAATATTGTTTAATAATTGTTTTATGATGATTGTGGTGTAGTGCTTTACATTGGCATAGAAGACATTTTTAGAATAAAATTCCAGTATAAGTTTTAGAGTTAATATGTGTAATTAGGTTTAACCTAGGGTCAGGATGAAACCACACTAAAACAATATATTTTCATGCTTAAGTAATTAGTAGATTTAAAATTGCTAAAATAATGTTTTTAGGATTAGCAAGCTAATGTACATATTTAGTATTTTTTTCATATAATATATTATCTATCTCCTATAGTTTAGAAACTGAATATGGTAGATTAGTTAATTTAGTATATAAAAATCCTAATATATCCTAAAAAGATAAGTTATGCTTTGAAAAATATAATAGATTAGGCCAAACCCTAGGATTGAGAAAACCTACAAATTATGATTTTTAACGATCACATATTTCTATTTTTAATTCACTGTGGTTTTATTAACATTTGTAGTGTAAAATCTACATTACTTAATTTTGAATATATATAATATTAGTGTGGTAAAATCGAAAACCCTGATTTGAAAATTTTGGTTAATTTATTCTCTTTTAATATTGTTAGTTGTTATACTATTTGTTACATGTTCATTGGCTGGGTTAAGGTAATTTAAAGTAAATTTTAATTAAGTTTTTATAAATTTACATTTCAGTCCTCGTGGATCCACAAAAGATCTGTATGCTTCGATTGTTTTAAAAATACATCAATGGTCATAATATTGAAGTAAACGGTGATCTAATGAATAGGTTAAGTACTTTGTCGTTACGGCTATGATGTCGGGTTTTTCATCTTTCTCTATTGGTACAACTCCTGGAGTTTGTATCTGAGAGCAATGCATTTGGAGGAGTCATGTCCAAACTCCTTGTAATATTCACAGAAAATGTCAAATAAAAATTTCTATGAGATATTCCTAGGCAATAGTTGGATGACATCATGCAATGTTTAAAGCTGCTAGAGAGACCTTGTTCTCTCTCTCTCTTTCTCTAGACACGCCACACCTCATAAGTCCCATCAAGCTAAAAAATTGGAAGCAAATTATTTGAATGCCACGTAACTCTTTTTCATTTTTGTTAGAATATTTCTATATATACATATATGAACCCAAGTGAAAAGCGAGTCTGGTAGTAAAAGAGGTGGTCAGTCATATAAAGCTTCTAATGATTTAAAAATCTTCATGACATTAGACAATATTATAGTTTTGGGCAAACAATTAGCATTCGAGGGTAACAAATGCATGTTCCGTGCGGTGTACACTAAAATGCATCCATGTGGTGTACCCTAGAATGCATGTGCATGTGAAGCCAAACATAGTATTCATGCAAACCATATAAATAACCGTCACCGGAACTGATATAATGTTGTCTTCATGAGATCATCGGCGAGGATACGATTCATCTTCTCTGTGCCATGGAAAGCATCCCAAAATACGTACTTGTTGGCATCTTTACACGATAATGGGTCGAACTTGTTGCATAGGTAGCCCATTTCGAACACTCCCGTGGCACAGCATCCGACTGCAACATTCTCGAACCCTAGAAGCCCGAAGAACATGGAGTAAAACATAATAGCTTGACATTGGAGGTAGATCCAAACTGGAGAATTGGAATTCTCCAAATAACCAATTTACAGACAAAAATTACTATTAGTTATCTTCTGATCAAGGCCATAGATCAAAGAGGTGGGATTTTCTTTGATGCTAACAATCAGAGTCTCATTAGGCCACTCAGGTCTGTTTCCATGATGAATGGTTTTCCCATTCACAAGATCAGTGTTGCAGTGTCCTTCCTAGTACTTGGGTTCTCTTGCTTGTGGAAACCCTAATGATGTTTTATAGATCGATAACAAGGATCACTGGTCAAGTGGGATCAAGATCCAAATTATAGCAAGCCGACCAGATCTTAAATACAAGGGTTCTACTTGTACAATTGACAAATTAGGAATCCTTTTTCTTTTTGAATAGTACACACCCGTGCATTCTCAAACCCTAGTCACCAAGTTGAGAGACAGCTCCTTCTACCACTGCACTTAGAAAACTTTCGTGCAATTTGAAACGTTTTGACTTGTTGAACTTTGAGTATTTTTACAGTGCCTACGTTACAACGCATGTCTCTAATACAGTACTGGGGCATTTCCCAGCAAGTAAAGTACTTCCAAGATCTATGCAGTTACGGAACCAAACCTTTCATCTAGGCCGTAGCTTGTCCATGCATACAGATCTTGTTCGTCAAGTGATCCTGATCAATATTATCCTAGAGCAAAAAAAAGGGTCAGCTCAGACACAACGGTTCCAAAACCAAAGTGGGTTTTAGTCGCGACCAATTGGGCAGTTAAGATCATCCAATTAACAGAGAAGATCTCTAGGGTATCAACTGTATGGAATGCTCACGGTCGAAGATATGAACTGTTGGATCATCAATCATCTGAGCCTCACACGTCTATTTAGGGCTCGCTGAAAATAAAATAACATGCTTGGAAATAAATATCGACGGTGGAGAGAAAGATGCTGAGCCATTAATTTGCCTTGCCCTGTATGAAAGAGACTTGTTGGCCTGGAGTGCTTAGCGTGGCAGTAAGTGTCACATTCGTGGGCCATAACTCTTAACTGGCACTTCTTTTTCTCATTATGAAGCACTTAATAAAATAACACGTCGATCTTGTAAGGTAGTCGGCCAGCCAAAGTTTACTCGGCGGCTGAAACCACAAGCTAATCGTCCAAAAACAGGGCGGGATAAGACAATCCTAAACACCTGATGGCACGAGATTTTTGAACTGTCTATTTTCCGTCTCGGAATGATGACGGTAGGGATCATTAATTCAATGGAAGGGCCTTTTTATGAGTTCACCTTTGGTTCATCCGAGACGTTTATATTGTTTATTGAGGCCGTTGACAGAATTCATGTATATTGGATGCTTCGGATGCTTTTAGCTTTTAACTTTATTGGTCATGATTTATACTAAAGGGCACAAATGAAATCATTAGACACTAATGAATTTTGTTGTCTCGGCCTAGCAATTTTGAGCCCCCAAAAGCGTCCTTTTCTGCATTCTCAAAGTAATTTTCATCATAAAATTTCCTGGTAAATTTCGTTCAATAAATCTCGACTTATTCTTAAATTTAATAAAATTTATCCAAGCAAACACAAGTTTATCAAAATTAAAAGGAAAGCTAATGAATTATTTACCTTACTTTAAGACTTGATTAAAGAGCCTCTGTTTATCATTTTCCTAGTTAAATTTGAAACTATTCTTTATAAATCTACTAAAAAATCTAAACTAAAAACTAACTTCACATCCTAATCATATATTAATCGGACTTTTCTGGGGTTATGATTTTCTGTCAGCTATTTATAGCCTTAAAGCATTACTAGAATTGTTTAAGAATAAACAACCCAAAAATTATTCCAACGACCACAATCCGAAGGTAACTGTTTGGGAGGTGAATAACAATCCGTGCGTTTAGTTATTTTAGAATAGTGATTCCTACTCTTTGCAGCCTCTAAATATAGACGAGTTATTTGAGAACAAACAGCTCAAGTTTTAGCGGGAAAAATTTCATTATTCCAGTGTAACTTAGTCCATGATTCTTATTCCCGACCCAAACAGTCCCAGGCGGTAAGATCGCTTTCCATGGATTTCAAGTGAAAAAAAGGATCGCTTTTGTTATCTTCCTCCTAAACAGCCACGTAGACCGAGAAACCGAGAAAGAAGAAAGAAGAAAGAAGAAAGAAGAAAGAGAAGTGGTAAACCTACCATATTCCGATGGGTTTGCGTCGACTTCAAGCCATTTATCATATATGTTCGAATATACCACCTTGCTCCCTTTAACTTCAGCTGTTAACTCTTCTGCCAAGGCCTTGAGCATCCCATTGAAATCCATGGCCACCTTGTTGTAATACTGGTTACAACCACCCACAGATTTGATATTTGTGGCTCTTTCACGTGGCAAGCACCCCATAGGAGGAATACCTCCAAGAGAGATTCTTCGCCCGCCCAGACGAAAAATTTCTCTAGCAAAGTTTCTGGCAAGACCGATGAGGAAATTCTGGTACTCTTCAATCGTAAAATGTGATGATCGACCGGGAATTACGTAGTATTTCTCAAGAAAGTCATTGGTTCCTGCACTAATCATATATAGTGCCTGACTTAACCTTGTTTTAGCCATCTTTGTCCCCAAATACCTTGCCAATTGTCTTTGATAATCTTTGAAGTACTCCAGCTCCTTCCACATTGGTATCACCTTCTAAAGAGAAAAAGTGAATTAGTTTTACTTGTAAGCCCTTAATCTGTAAGATACTTTCCAGTTAGTTCTTGAAAATCATCATTTAATAGGTACTTTTAGTAAGACCCTAACATGTGTTTCTTTTTTCTGAAGAGAAAAGCCCCTAAATATATACCACCTAAGCTAAAAAGAATCAGACACGAAAGTTTATTTTCAGCCAAGAAACATGATTTTGTACTATTTTAAAAGTTTAATTCTTAACTATGAAATTATTAAGACTAAAATTTTCCATGACCAAAATTCTTATAATTTTGGATTTAGTCAAGGGGAATTTTCGTTCA
Source organism: Warburgia ugandensis (assembly GCA_035236585.1). NCBI lineage: Eukaryota > Viridiplantae > Streptophyta > Magnoliopsida > Canellales > Canellaceae > Warburgia > Warburgia ugandensis. The sequence continues at coordinate 47,902,763 of CP141131.1, read as the reverse complement.
TGTAACCTCTTCACAATATTTAGGGATCATTAGAAATATTGTTCAACTAATAAAACTTTTTGTCCCTTAAATTCATCATTTTCAATTACCAACTAGAAGTAGTTTGTACGATAATCACCCAACCTAATTTAGCGTTGTTACACATTGATTAATTAATTTTAGATCATCTAATAATGGATTTTTTCTGAAACTTACTAGTACACTTGAAGTGACATTGTCGAATCCAGATCCGGCAGAGGCGAAACAAACTCCGCTAGCAAAGTCTTTAATGCTATACGCTAGATCCAAGTAAGCCGAAATCACCGGCTTGATCCCGAAAGCCTCTGATATAAGATCAGTGGCGAGTCGACCATTACTGAACCGTCCTGTGGGCTTCCCACCAGGGAAATCACGGCCATACGGTGGAGAGTCGACCATCGCCAAGAGCAATTTTGAACCGTCTACACATGGGCCTGCAGGGTGTGGGACCCACGATAAGGCTACCCTCTACACATGGGCCTGCAGGTGCACGCAGTGATGATCTAACCACGGTAGGCCACCCTCTACCATTTTCCTTTCTTTTCTTATAGTTTCTGTCGTTTTAACGCCAGAAAACGGTGTGGATTTCCATTTTCTGGTGAAATAGTAGGTGTTATTGTTCTTATTAAAGTAAACTGATGAAACAGCATCAGATCGTGATCTGAACCGTTCATCTTGTGCATAGTAACAAGACGAACAAACCCATGAATTGTCATGGTAATCGGACAGCTAGGGATGCTAAAAACCTCATAAAACAGTAGGAGGAGAAATTTTAGGGACGAGACAAAAATCCTATAAAAACACCAAATAATGACAGAGTTGGTTGAAAATGGGCATAAAAATGGGATCTACGCGAAAAACTGAGCAAAATGGTGCAAAAATCGCACCATTTGGACACTTGAGCATCGGGGTCCGGCCATCTTCTCTGGCGACAGCAACTTGCGATGACACGCATCACGACTATCGTGCATCATGTAGGCGCCATGCAAATGGCACGCACATAGATGGCACACGCGAGACGCACGATGCCACACGATGTCCCGCGCATAGCACCCGCACACCACGTGCTACACGCGGCGCCACGTGCACGACACTCGCACTCCACGTGCACAACACACGCCCGCATGCAGACGACGTAAGCACGCACAAAGATGACATGCGACCCATGATTTTTTTTAGGATTTTGGGGTCCTCTGACCCGTCTATTTATAAAAACTTGATTTTTAGGAGCTAAAGCGGTCCAAATCGCGATCCGAAAGAGGCGTTGGGACCGTATCAACAACGCAGACCTAGATTTGACTTGAAAATCTAGATCTAAATTCTTTTTTTAGAGTTAAACTATTGAATGTTGTGAGATAATCTCAATCAGGCTGATCAATGGATGATTAGGCCTTAGCTCTTGATGGTATACATCAAATGTGAGATAATCTAGGGGATTAGAGGGTTAAACATAATTGAATTGCCAAATGATGGAGAATTTATAATGTAACAGGTACGTCAGAGCGCGCAACGTGATATTTCCATGCGCTTGATTGGAGCACTACATTTATTAAGGTAGGTGATTTCATTCAATTACTTCGTGATTTCAGTAACCATGAGTGGATTTTTAAAGTTTTGAGACATGTGTTTTATGTCTTCTCATGCACACAAATAGATCCCTATTTTCGTGTTGTAGCATGACTTTTCAATTTGTTAATAACTATGTTTACACGGGCTTTGATCGTATTTATTGGGATTATTTATAGTGCATTTACATGATTTACATGATTTATATCTTGTCAATGATTTATGATGGGTGCTTCCACCTAGTGGGTACTATGCTAGGAGGGTTGTAGGGTTGGCCACCTGTCCTCTGACTTTGTGATGATGATGATTAGACACCGTCCTTGAGTGATACAGGTCCAGGTACGTAGGTGGTGGTATCATGGGTAGTCCCCCCCACGGGTCCGTTCCTTCCCATGGGGACGAAGAAAGTCTCCTGTTTGGGTGTCAACGGGGAGCGACAGTGGGTCAGATCTTGATGGGGTTGCCACTGCAGCATAGTAACCAATATAGTTATTTTGCATGTTCATATGGCTTTATATGTTGGGTGAACTGGAGCAAGCCGGTCCTAGGCTGTGAGGGACTCCGGGGGCTGATGCGGGCTGCACAAGAGGGACCCAAAGTTAGTATGGGTACACATCACTGGTGATTGAGTATATTGGAGAATTTTGGTATTGTTTTGATACAGTGTTTTTTTATCCATGATTGCATGCATATTATCCTGTGAACATATATTAGTATGGTTTGGATGTACTTACCTTTGTATTTTGATCATGCCTTGTATGCCATCCTGATTTAACTCATTACCTGTTTTGTGAAAGTTGTAATTATGAGCATTCGGTTATTTGACATGTCTTAGGTATGTTTCCTTCATGAGAATCATATAGTAAATTTTGTTAAACTTTATTTGAGTGTAATCACCTACACAAGCATAGCTTATTGAGGCATTGCTTTATTTTGCAATGCCTCAGATTTGGAACGTGATAACAAAAAGGAAAAGTAGGCAGAGTAGCGGTGATTTGGAAGAAGACTTGAAGACCATCCATTTCATTTCCTTATTCGGACATAGATTAGAGTATGTTCCTTGGACTAGACTTTTGAGACTTTCTTAGATGTGGATGTGTTTTTATAGATTGGACTCATATCATGGTATGGATGATGTTAAAGTTTAGATGGAAATATTGTGGTGATTATGGATGGAACCTGGTGACATTTGATTTGATTTATTATCATCTTTAATTAGCCCATGTATTTATTGTGGTTTTGAATTTAGCATGCTCAGAGTATCAAGGTTTTAATGTTATTTATGATTACAATTTTGAATGTGATTGACCCCCGAGGTTTTCGCTTTTAGTTATTTCTTTTTAAAGCTGCACTAAAAGTTCTATAATTTAAAATTTTAATTTATAGGGATCCCATTTATTTTTCTTAAAATATATTATTATTTTTATATTTATGAGGAAAAAGGTTATAAAAACCCGGGGTGTCACAGATCGTTCAGTATTCCTAAGTCGAAAAAGTCTATTTGGCTTTTATGAAGTCGACTTTTAATAGTTATTAAGTGTTCGTCCCTCTTCTTAAAGAGTGTATTTGCAATGGCCAGGTTATATGACAAAGAAAAATCAAGGATAGTTTCCCCTATCTCATTTCGTTCACCTATACCATACCCTTCGTGTATTTTATCATATCCTTCCATTTATTTTCCTACATGTCCATTTAAGTCTGCTCTTATAAATATTCCCTCAGTGTTGGGAACTTCTTGCATGACTCCCTCCATATCTTCCCAAAACTGTCTCTTGATTATATCTTCTAACCTTACTTGTGGTGTATATTCACTTAAAATATTTATGATCTTCTCTCCTAGAATAAGTTTTATTATTATAATTCTATTACTGATTCTTTTAACATCCACAATTTTATCCTTTAATTCTTTATCCACTATTATTCATATGTCATTTCTGTTATTATCCTTTCCTACATACCATAATTTATACCCATCGATTTCTCTAGCTTTAGCCCCCTTCCACTTGTTTTTTGGATACAAGTGACGTTGACTCTCCTATGCTTCATTATGTCTACTAACTCCAAACTCTTACTTGTCAATGTCCCTATATTTCATGTGGGGATACGAATCTTATGCTCTTAAGATATCCTATGTTCCAGCACCCTTCTCAACCTCCATGGCATGAACCCATGTCCACTTTTCACCACACTTGGGTTTTGATGTAGCGCGTCGCTTCCGAGGGGACTCTCTAGTAGCCCTTGCCCATTTTTCACTGCAGCTGGGATCCGATGTAATACATCTCTTCTGGGGAAATGCCCTAGCAACCCTTGCCCATTTTTCCCCACACTTGGGATCTGATGCAGTGCGTCACTTATGGGGAATGCCCTAGCTTGAAGGAATGTCAGTTTTTGATCATGTCATGTTTGTGTTGCCATACTTTTAAGAAGCTGGAGATGATTTTCATTTCCTCCTTGCAAACTAATATACCAATGCATATTCATTTGCAAGCAGGAAAGAAATAACAAAATCATCTTCAACTTCTCCCTTGGCGGCTAGCACCTAATGCAAGGGTTGCCATACTTTTAAAAAACTGGAGATGATTTTCATTTTCTCCTTACAAACTAATATACAAATGCCTATTCATTTGTAAGAAGGAAAGAAATAGCAAAAATCATCTTCAACTTCTCCCTTGTTGGATGGCCCCTGACGCAAGACCCTCCTCCTTTTTCATCTAGGCCTAGGACCAAAACTGGTGGAGTTACTTTGGATATCTCGTATGCAAAAAAATTACAATTCTTGAATGAGCTTAGCATCCTTAAAGCCATATTTTTTGGGACTTGAACTTCAATTGTTATGTATATAAATTTCTATCCCTTCATTACTTGTGATGAAAAATTATTCAAAATACTAGATATCCCATAGGGAACCGTCCTGTGGCTCTATTTCATTATATTCCATCCATATCCCAATTCCATTCATTTAAGATCCATTTGGTTTTATTGACATAAGAGATGTCATTTCTAGTCTATCTCTTTCTATCTATGAAAAGTTAAGAAATCATCATATAATATTAAAGAAATTGCAATAGAAAAGAAAAATGGGAGGTTTGTGATGATTTTAAAATATTTTCTACTATGTAATCTATTATCCTTATGCATGAAGATAATAAATTCAGTCATTGTGGTCAGACTCTATTATGGATTTCTGACCACATTCTCCATAGGGGCCTCTTATCTCTTCCTTCTTCGAGCTTGGGTTATGGAAGAAGGAACCAAAATAGCAACAACTGGTTTTATTATGTGATAGCTCATGATGTTCATATCGATCTATTATGCAGCTCTGCATATAGCATTGTGTAGACCTCATACAATAATTGTCCTAGTTCTACCCTATCTTTTGTTTCATTTCCTCTAGAACAATCACACACACTTTTTTGATTATGGATCTACTACTAGAAATTCAATGTGTAATCTTAGCATTCAATGTGTATTCCTAAATAATCTCATTTTTCAATTATTCAGCCATTTCATTTTACCAAGTTCAATTTAGCTAGATCAGTCAACATTTATATGTTTTGATGCAATAATAAGATGTTATTTTTAACAAGTAGTTTTGTTGTTTGGTTAATTGGTCACATTTTATTCATGAAATGGGTTGGATTGGTATTATTCTGGATACAACAAAATAATTCTATTAGATCTAATGTACTTATTAGATATAATAAGTACCTTGTGTTAGAATTGAATAATTCTATGGCTCGAATCTTTAGTATTTTCTTATTTATCACCTATATCTACTATTAGGTAGAATTCCATCTCCTATTGTCACTAAGAAAGTGAAAGAAATGGGGAAAAGTGAGGAAGAAACAGATGTAGAAATAGAAACAACTTCCCAAACAAAGGGGACTAAACAAGAACAAGAGGGGTCCACCAAAGAAGACCCTTCCCTTAGTTCGGAAGAAAAGGAGGATTCAAAAAACCTACATGAAATAGAAGAGATCCGAATGAATGGAAAGAAAATAATAAATTACTAAAAAGATTGATACATAAGATAAATACATGAAGAGATAAGAAGATATTCTACCACAGCCTAGATATTTAATCCCCTCTCCCATAAAGAAACTTGCAACACCAATCCCATTGGTAATTCCATCAATTAATTGTCTATAAAAAAAATGAGTTAGTTCAGCTAATCCTCTTATACCCTTAGTTATAGATGTTGCATAAAAAATGTCTAAGTAACCATGATTATATGACCAATTGTAGATCACATTTATTATTTGGTCCAAGAAAATTCTCTGAGGACCCTTTTTAACAAATGAATTGATTAATTCCAAATTATGAAGAGATGAATAAATAGACCCATAGAAAAAAGATGTTATATATTCCGAAATAGGCTATACTGACTGAAAAAATTGCATTTGTTACAAATTCATACCAATCTGCAAGATAGTTTGAATCGTTATGTAAAAGGTTTATTGATGGGGTTAACCATTTGATAATATATCAAAACCCATTATTCCTTAATCAAAAGGAATTCCTATAAATCCAACTAACAAAGTAAATAGAACCAATATAAGCAGAGGCAATGGCATTGTATTATTTGATTCATGGGGATATATAGCAGTGTTTTTATTGTCAAAATAAGTACTAAAGAATCATATTAGATTTTGTACATTTCCATCAATTTGATATGTCTTCCTCCAAAAAAAGAAAATCTTTTCCTTATTATTTCTTCTTGATAAAAGAAAATTTTTGTTAAATGGTTTTGGCCCTTCTTTACCCCATGTAGATATTGAATAGAACACACTATTTTTAGTGCCATTGTAATTTTGAAAATAAGTGCATAAATGGCCTTCAAAGGTAAGTACATACATATGAAACATATAAAATATAGTTAATCCTGCTGTGGAATAAGCTATTATCACAAAATTGGGTGAATACAACCAACTACAGTTAAGAATTTCATCTTTTGACAAAAAACAAGTGCTTTTAAGGAAGTGCCTTGTGGAGCATTCGGATTAGCATTTAAGGAGTACATGATCTTGGTAGGAGTAAATAATTAAGAGGAGTGCAAGGAGTACATGTTCCTTTTCCATGCATGTAAGACACTTTTTCATTTGGATGATTTTTTCTTGAGAAATAATGCATTTGCATTAATGATGAAATTTATTATAAAAGAGTGAAAAGGATCAAGAAGATCCTTGAATAACATAAGAACAAAATGAGATCCAAATGACACTGCTATCCTTAATAGAAACCAAAAACAATCAAAACAAAAAATAGAGTAGAACAAAACCAAAGTAATAGCCTAAAGAACACACACAAAAAGGCATCAAATCATTAAGCATCCAAGTTGACCCACCCCAAGAACCACTGCAATGGAAATACATGCATAGAAGAAGAAGAGTACCACATGACTGCCAACACAACAATCCCATCTTTTTTTCTCTTTGTTTTTAGGTGAAATCCAGGTTTACTTCCCACTCAATGCTTCATTATCACTTTTTCCCACATGACTGTTGTGAGTGAGGAATCTAATTGGTTTGATTGTATTGTCCACATATTGAATTATATTATGCTATGAACCAAGGGTCCACGGGACAAAGCCTTCAACATAGGTTGAGCTACTATCATATATATATATATATATATATATATTCACATGATCTTAGGGTTTTGTTTAGTGAAAAAATCTTCTATATCTTGTGGCAGCTATTTTCTAGCCATGGAGATAGTGCAACTAGCGTAAACCTGTGGACATAACAAAAATCAGAGGGAATGATGTAAATCTTTATATTTCTTATCTTTTAATCTTTTAACATCTTCATAACAATCACCATGATTCCCCCAACTGCACTCAATGATTCTTTTAGACAAAAGTGAAAGTTTCTATTAGAACCCAAATATCTCATCAATAATTGACTAGTCTAATTAAAGTTTGTCTCTTGGAAAGAAGCAACTGCAGATTTTTGATCACGTAAGAAGAGTTTGTAAAGATGCTCTTTTCTAGAGGCATTTAGATGATCCTAATCACTTATTTTGGATCTTTGCAAAAATTAGTAATAACAAGTCTTGATTTTTGAACTAAAGAAGCATAAGCCAAAAACATGAAATGGGCATGAAACTTGTTGTCTAGCCTACGGACTCCATTCCAACAATATGAACAGTGCAGATGTACATTAAAGGGGAAAAAATGATTTACATGAGGAAAAAGGAGTGTGTACTCCTTGCAGTCCTCCCTTACCCAGACTCTAAACGATGACATGAAGGAGAGGCTGATGGGGCATACAAGCACCTACCTTTCTTTTTAAAATTACTAGATGCAGTCAGCATTGACCATGGACTTGCTTTTCTTTTTCTTTACCTTTTTTCTAAATGGGGTCATGACTTGCTTTGGCAGCATGATTTTTAACCACCATTAAATCAAGATCCTTAGAATGGGCAATTTACAACTCATACTTGATAGCATAGCCTTCTCCATTGGAATAGCTAACAGAGATGGTTGCATGAGGGTTCTTTGGGCCATTTGAATGTGGGATTGAGTTGCCCTTTATGTCTACTAACACCAAATCCTTTTATCAGTTAGATAGAATCAACCTCAAATTGGATGCATTATGCATTTAAGATGTGGGCCATCTGACTTGGGGTTCATTAGATAATTGAATTGCATTGATCATGTAAATGCTTGCTGTAGATAGTCATCGGTTAGTTGTGGACAACAAGGTTAACACAACGGTTGGTAGTAATAGTTCCACTACCCTAAAAGTAACTTATCAAGATGTAAATTATAGTATAAAATATTATACAGAAGCGGTTTGGCATACACATGAAAAACTGTGGATAAATTTATCCATGGACAAGCATCCAATCGTTAGCTATGAGCAACCCCAATAGTGTGGCAGCCTATTGATTGTCCATGAGTTTAATGACATTGGATCAACATATCAAATTTTGACATGGGCCAAAAATTTGACTTCCTATGTACCTATCGAAGGCCATCCCTCTCAAATGATCGTATAACTAAAAGGGGTGAAAACTCATTTACATCAGAATATAGATATTGCTTCTTTTTAAGGGGAAATGTACATTTCAAGGTATACTTTCAAACTTACTTAAATTGAGTGACAACAACGATATGGATGGACAATTACATTGGCCTTTTTTTTCATGTTCCCATGCTGACTTTTTGCTACTTTGCATTAATCATAGAAAAGATGCTACAAAGACTTGGCTCTATTTGGTGTAGAGATAAGAATCAATCCATCTTGAACCATCCATAGATAATGATTTCTAGCTACTCTTAAAACATAGGTAAAGATATTTAAATATTGTTGTCTTACTTCCTATTAGCTTAAGCTTCTAAGTAAAATAATAATCCAACATGTGAGTTAGGAACCCTACTATCCCTTATTTATTTATCAAATTAATGTAAGGTAGATGAAGGCCCAAAAGAATGTGGAAAGAAGTTATGAGGAATGATTTAAGAAATTTTGGACTTAAAATAACCCCAAAATTTAACCCTAAATTAGTAATAAAATAAGATAAATTAATTAAAATTTTATGCATAGAATTTGGTTTTGAAATCACTAAAACTAGAAAGTACATATCGATATGAATTGAACAGTATAAAGAACATCGAAAACGGAGTTCGGATGAGTAAGATATGACCATTTTAAGTGTAAGGGTAAATTGGTAAATTGCTAGGGACATTAATTAAAGGCATTTGTTTTGATAACGGCACCCCTTCCCACTTCCATTAGAGTTCTAATGGAGGAAGGCACTGATCTACCTTCCATTCAAAAAAATCTGGACTTAGACTATAAAATACAAGTTTCCCCTTCCATTCCCATGCCAAACAACCAGAGGAGAACTCTCGTTTTCCTCTGTGCATGCCTCGAAAATGAGTTGAAGTTTGCAATGCACTAAAGGGCTTTGATCTCCCATCTCTAGCTCTAATCAGGTAAGTTACATACTTTAACTTGTTATTTATCTTGTTTTCCAACTTGCCCCTCACAGATATGGGCTAGATCGGATCAAAATGGTTGTTGGATGGCCTATGGATTCAAAACCATGTAGCATGGTTAGACCCATGTTAAAGGCATCTCAAATGAGAAATCTAAGCCATTCATTGTGATCTTTGGACCCAAAAACCCTAGGAACGGCGAAAACAGATAAAAAATCGGGGCTTCTCGGGCTTCGATCTAGCCAAAACAAGGTGGATGACTTGGGCTCATCATCCCCCAATGGACAGTGAGCCCAATATGCCCATCCGGATGCACAGACATGGACGCGCACATGTAGGCACTCTGTGGCACGCATGCATAGCCCACGTGTGAGCGAGATGCTCTTGTACGTTGTCCCGGATGTCTGGAACGCATTGTGTGTCCTGGGTGCGCGGTGCGCTGGTGTAAGCTAGTGCAAATCGTACCACCCGTGTAAGTGGGTGCATGCGTACCTACCCCTATAAATTAATATCCTAATTTATGACGTCTTTTCACAAAAAACTTGATTTTGGGAGCTACAGAGGTCCAAATCACAAGTAGAAACATCCATTGCGACCATATTGATGACGTGGGCGTAAATTTAGCTTTAAAACCTACATTTGACTACTTTTATATTAGTTAAATTATAAAATATTAATTAATAACTTAGAACCAACTAATTAAAGGGTGATCATGCCTCAATACTTGAACAATGAGATAAAGTATGATAATAAATAAGGGTTCTAAGGGGCATATTAGCATGAATACTCTAGAAATTGATCTAGACCATTGGACTAAACCAAATCTTGGGAAATTATTGATCTGAGGATGATCTGACAGTCAGATTAAGGTATAAATGTTAGATACACACAAAAAACAAATAGATGGACATGAGATGAGACTAAATTAAGAACCAAATCATAATTAGAGATCTTAGAGGATGATCCCATGGTTGGATCATCATAGATTCCATTATAATATAACAAATAACATGAAATAGTATTATGGTACTGACAGGTACATCTGAACGTACAAGCTAAGAAGATTATATGCTTGAGTTGGGTAATCTCACATTGAGGTAGGTGATGACATTTAATGTTTTGTTTTGATTTTAAAACCTTGAATTATCATAGCATCATGAGTGATTGTGATTTAAATTGCACTTATTATTAGTCAATGATGTTGTGAGATTTAGAGTTTTAGAGGCTTGCTGGTTGATCCTTTTAGAGGCTAACCCTAGGATGAGGGGCATGCCTTGAGGATTGCGAGCCACAATTACTCCTAGGTTTTTGACATACTTGTTTCTATGTTTTGAGTTTTATGACGGGTGCTTTCACCCGATGGATGTCATGTTAGGAGGGAGAGGGCTGGCCACCCACCCTCCGAGATTTGTGATATGATGAGATTGTGATATGATAGACACCTGCCCGTAGATGGCATTCGGTAGGGGTTTGGTAACATGGATAGTCCACATTACTGGTCTGGGCCTTTCCATGAGGACAGACGCTAAGTCTCCCGTTATGGTGTCGACCGGGAACGGCAGTGATTAAGACCCTGGAGGGTTGCCACTGCGGTATACGATCCATACTCTTATTCTATGTGCTTGCATGATGAGCATGGAGATGTGATTGCATGCCTGGGTGTGACAACACTTAGAGGTTGGATATGAGTACTCATGATCGATGATACGAGTGTATGGGATGCTTGTGGGACCCATGCACCTTAGGGTGTCCCGTTATTATTGTATGCTCATTTACATTAGATCATATCATGTTTTAAATCCATGAGATGCATGTTTTATTGTATATGATGTTTTGAGATTTTATTAGCATTGCTTAAAATAATTATATCCTTATAGAAAATTGCTTTTCTCATTGTATCAATACGATTATTTGATTTTGTTCCATTGATATATATTAAATGTCTGTGTACCTACCAAGCATTGCTTGCTGAGAAATTGTGTTATTGTTGCAATGCCTCAGATATTAAAGAAAGACAGGACATATGAGGAGTTAGAAGAATAGTGATCGAGAAGTCTCATTTAGAGGTATGTTCTGATTTCACATGGACTGTGTATGTATATATATGTTATTGGACTTGATTATACTTTTATGGGAATGTGGCTGATGACTGGATGAGTCCTGAAATAGTAAATCTATTTTAAACATGTTTACTTGGAAAAAAAAAACTTATTTTGCATCAATGGTTGACCTTGGGATTTTTCTAAAAATAAAATTCGATTAAAATTGTTTTTTTGCTATTTTGGTTTTTATAAAATTGGGGCCCCACCTTTCGAAAAGTTTTATTAAAAAAGTATTGAAAAACCCGAGTTGTCACAGGACTACATGAGGCCATGACCCTTAAAAGAATGTAATGGAAAAACAAGATTCATGTAGCCCATCCTTAATTGGGATAATTCTTTGATGATGATGACAAGATGACTTTACGCCTGGGTCCACATGCAAGAGCCACCAACTAAGAACATGAACAAAGGTTCTTAAGGTATTTTATCTTTGCTTCTGTTGTTCCAAACAAGGGCTAAGATCACTTAGTTGTTTGATACAATTCCTTAATGGTTTTCCCAAGCAAGACAAGTTTATTAATAGTTTGAGATAAACTTCTTTTAGGCAAGGCCCTAGGGCATGATGGTATGCCAATAAAGGTTTGGAGTAGTTTGGCTAACAAAGTTACTTAGTAAGATTGTAGAATCGAAGAAAATGCAAGATAAATGGAGGAAAAGTTCTATTGTACCAATTTATAAGAATAAAGGAGACATATTGAGCTACACTAATTATTGTAGGATCAAACTCATAAGCCACACCATGACACTTTGGGAAAGGGTGATTGAGAAGAGAGTACGACATAAGACAAGTGTATCAGAAAACTAATTTGGTTTCATGCCTAGGAGGTCTAGCATGGAAGTTATTTTCTTAGAGAAGTATAGGTAGGGGAGGAAGGACCTCCAAGTGGTCTTTATTAACTTAGAAAAAACTTATGATAGGGTCCTTAAAGAGTTATCATGGTTGGTGTTGAGTGAGAAAGGGTTTTCATGGGGGCATAAGACATAATTAAGGATACGCATGAGGGAGTAGTTATCAACGTTACAACAACTAGCAGAGAGATTGGTGCTTTCCCTATCGCTGTATAATTACACGAGGGATTATCGCTGAACCCATAACTTTTTCCATTAGTTATGTATGAATGAACAAAACATATACACGAGGAGATTCCATGGTGCATGTTATTTGCAAATAATGCAATTTTGATTGAATAGACAAGGGAGAGTGTGAACACAAAGCTAAAGTTGTGGAGATGTAACATCACTCATTTTTATACCGTTATTTCTATCATCAACAAAAAATTTAAAGTATTTCCAAGGTACAAAAATCAAAATTTAGAAATTTAGAAATCCTATGACAAGGTCTTTACCAATGGATTAAACTCAAAGAGAGTAATCCAACAACTATAAGCATGCTAAGATCCAATACTTGATACCAAAATTATAAGGAAAATAAGGTCTTACATTGATAAAGACACCCTTGCTAATTATAAAACAAAAATTGCTTAGAAAGAGGCCCATTTAACTATTAAAATGGGACAGCCCAGTTAGCAAGGTGCTTAGGTGCAATGAATCTTATAAATATGCTTTTTTGCTAGAACAAACACTAGAGACAATGAAGTTCAATAGAGATTAGAAGTATATATTGATTAAAAGAAAGAGGATTTAGAAGATAATATGGAAGAAATAGAAACAATATCTCAAAGGATAAAGATAAGGATTTGGGAGATAGGATGGGGATAAGGATAAGGAGGAGTCGGGAAACAATCCAATCTAAATGGGAAGCCTAGCCAAGACGTTATTAACTTGGGATGTATTGCATTGGGTAAAAGGGAACTCCACATGAAATACAAGAGAGGAGAGCAGAGAAAGAAGGAAAAGATGGGAAAAGAGAGAAAAAGAGCACCACCCTCCAATCCGACCATCAGCGGGGAAAGTCTGGCCAAGAAAACTCTTGATCCATCAAAGTAGGTAGGGAGATCTGTGTAATAACCCCATTTTTTGTAAATTGATGGAGAAAATCAATTTAGTTTGAATTTTCAAAAATTTTAGGTTGGAATATTCGGTTATTGGAAATTATCTTTTTATAGAGATTAAAACATAATTTAAAACTTAGAAATTATGAATGTATTAAAAAAATTGATTGAAATGACACTAAGTATGTTCAATTCTAAGTTAAAATGAAAAATCCCTAATTTTTTTTTTCATTTTTATGAATAAAAGAGTAAAATAGTAATTTTACCCATAACCGAGACCTAAGACATTAGTATTTAGAATGTACTTGGAAATATGAGTCCAACGCCACTATGTACGCTCAATTCCGAGTTCAGGAGAATAAAATGCATTTTTCTTCATAAAAGTGCAAAATGGTCTTTTCACATCTCCGTGGGGCCCACAAAGGAATCCAACAGACAAAAAACATGTAATGAGTGGTCAAACCACTACTAGTTGGTAGTGGAGAAGGAGCTGGTGGTGGAGGATCCAATGTTAATTTAATATTCAAAAGAATTGAAACATAATTATTACAAGTAATTATGAAGAATTCAAAAGCATCTATAAATACACCACCAAAAATCCTCCAAAAATGTTTATTAAATTTCTCACAAAATCATCTTGCTTATCCTAAAAAACCAGATCTAGCTTCCTTCCCAAATTTCCAAAACTCCCAAAAACCTCTCTTCTTTTACTTTCTCTCTCCTCTCTCTAGATTGGAACAAGAGACCTAAATTCAATTAGGCATTCTGTTCCAAATCAAAACTCACAAATCCTACCATCCATAAGACCCTAGACTACCTTATCTACAAAACCCCCAAATCAATTCAAGGTCCAATGGGGCAATCAACGGGAAATCATAAAATGAGCAATAATCGGGCCATCTTATCATTAAAGGGGTATTTATTTAAAATTAGGCTACAAATCTACATTCTAAATATCAGATCTAGTGATTAATAGGATTATTCATAATCTATATATTGACAATATGTATGTATGTATGTACATATTACATACATCAGTCAGGATCATGGAAGATTTGGAAAAAGGGATCACTCCTTGAAGGTAGGAGGATTTGATGAATGCATTTACGTGGGAAATACATGATTGAACTCATGACCTTATGTTGACAAGAGTAATGTTAATACTTGTATTAAATCCCTTGAAAATCTTATGATCCAACCAAACACATATAAGATGGTTAAGGACTAGACTATAAGTGAATAGGGAACTAGAAAATATTTCAGCCCTAAGTAAACAGACAGATGGTTTGATATATATGAAATCTATTTTACATACAAGCTTGGAGGCTTGTGAGTTTGTTTTAATAGGCATAAGCCTAGGGGGATGCTATGCTAGAGGAGTTATAAGGGTTTGGCCACCCGCTCCTTGAAATTTGATGATTTGATGATGCTTTGCCCTCTGAGAGTCTAAAAGTCGGGTGGGAGCAATTATGGGAAGGCCACCACTGTGAAAGTCCTACCCCCTCATATGGGCAGTGACATAATATTTTCCACCGTGGAATCAGTGGTGCATAGGGTAGTTATCCGAGCGCGCTAGTATGGATTAGATTACAACATGGTAGCCCTTTTGATTATTTTGCACTATGATGCATATGAGAGTAGGCATAGTGAAATGTCTTATGTTTTAGCATAATGAAATGCTAGGTAATTGTATATTACCAATATTTCCTAAGAAGGAAAATTCCCAGTGTAAGATTAGCTGAAATATTGAATTCTCATAATGGAGAGAATTGATCAGCTTAGCTGGGAATGATATTTGACTACTTTCATAAATTTAACTAATTTACCCATGTATAGTATGTACGTATATGAATATACATAACTTACAAAGTAAAGAGTAGAGACATGAATATGTTTAGGGATAATGGGATTATGAAGTATTGGAATTACATTGCCAATTATTATGCTTCTTGAATCCCCTACCAAACATTGCTTACTAAGATATTGTAAATGTTGCAATATCTCAGATACAGGGAAGGAGAGTTAGGAGCTGAAGACAATAGAAGACTTGAAGAGAATAATCTTCAAGGTGTACCCTTAAAGACATGTATTTTTCTTTGTTGAGAGTTTTATTATATGGTGAGCTTGAGTTTTGGATTATGTAATTTGGACAAGTATTGTAATAGATTTGGCTGTACTATGAACCACTGGATGGATTCTGGAATTTAATAAAAGTATATTCCTTCAATGGAATTTTATCTTGTAAAAAAATCTACTTATGTTATGTATGAAGTGATGACTTGGGTTTTACAAAACAAGTTCTAAAGAAAAGAATTTTCGCTGCTTTATTTTGCAAAAATATTTTACACTATTAAGGGCCCTGCCTTTCAAAATACATTACAAAACGTGTTACAAAAACCTAGGTTGTCACAGTTGATATGTATTCTGACGACATGCATAGTAGTCCTTTGAGTATTTTTGCACTATGATGTATGGCATAATGGAATGCCTTATGATATGACATGATGAGATTCCGGGTAATCGTGGATTACCCATACTGCCCAAAATAAGGGAGTATGTCTAGCGGAGTTTGGATGATCTATCAACTCTGTATAAACTATGTATGATTATGTTTTGAGATATTAACTATTTTTCATGATTTTGACTGTATGTATATATATATATATATATATATATACAAAGTATATAGTGTGTATGTGTAAGGAGGTACATATATGACAAAGTAAAGAGATTGATCCATGAATATGAATAATGGGATTATGAAGTATTAGGATTATATTGTCAAATTATTATGCTTCTTGAATCCCCTACCATGCATAGCTTGCTAAGATATTGTACATGTTTCAATGTTTACAATATCTCAGATACAAAGAAGGAGAGTTAGGAACTCAAGACTGAAGAACACTTGGGAGAATAATCAATCAGGGTATACCCCTTAAAGATGTGCATTTTTATTTGAGAGTGTTGTATTGTATTAAGAGTTTTTATTGTGTGGTGAGCCTTGAAATTTGGATTATGTACTTTGGACAAGTATTGTAATAATACCTGGGCTATATTATGAACCACTGCATGGATTTTAGAGCTTAATAAAAGTATATTCCTTCAATGAAATTTTATCTTGTACAAAAATTCTACTTATGTTCTGTATGAAGTGATGACTTGGGTTTTTCAAAACAAGTTCTAAAGAAAAGAATTTTCGCTGCTTTGTTTTGCAAATTTTTTTTATTACCAAGGGCCCTACCTTTGAAAAATGTGTTACAAAATGTGTTAGAAAAACCCGGGTAGTCACAATTTGAGACATCAAGTTTTCAACATTTTAGAAAACCTAAATGGATCGATTTTTAAATTTAATTTAAGAGGTTTGATGATTAAGGTGTATTTTAGGCTATGATCAATTGATTTAATGCTAGATCTTTTCTTTTGAATGGAGAAATCTCAAAGATTATGATCATCTATCCTATTAAATGTAGTATGCATGTAAATATAAATGATAGGAGGGCAAGAAGGCCATGCACACCATCCTTAGGAGGTCGTGCATCCACCCTTGCACCTCATCCAAGGGAGGAGATGCACAACCTTGCATGCTCTTGATAGGTTGCTCAGGAATAGATGTCATCCCACCCCTTGATGGTCAAGACAACACATGGATGTGAAAGATCTATGCCTAAATAGCTTAGATCTACATATTTGATGGAGTAGATCTTATAATAAACTCTACTAATGAGAGCACATGGATGAATGGTTTAGATCGGATTTAAGGATATTTAAGTATTCATGGTTAACTAAACCAATGGTGAAGAGTGTGATCTATGATTGAGATTGAAAAGCCTAGACCTATCATGATTAGGAGTGTGGATGATCCAGATGTAGGAGGAGTGTGCGCATGGGCCATGCGCCACCCTCTTCAATGTCCTAGATGATGTTAGGATGCTCTTAATTCTTTGAACTTCTATTGATGATCATATTTGGAAAAGCGATATCAAAGTTGATCCTACATTTTCATATATATATATATATATACACACACACACACACACACACACACACACACACACAATGAATCTGCATAAGGGTTCCATCATAAAGAAGAACAAGCACCACCTTTGCGTGGAGCTCCCATCCACTCCATCCACCACATTGTCCCATGCACATGGTGAAGGGGGATGTGTGGCGTGAATCATGCACATGGCTTGCGTGTGTGTCATATGAGGTTCTTGATGGGTGGATTCTTAAAATAGACATGTTTGAAAATAAATGCACAATATGGATGAAAATATGATGATCTTTCTAGGGATAGTTAGCATTTGATTGAGACTAAGATTAAGTAAGAAACTTGATATTTGTTATTCCTCACATAAGACTCCATACACATGGTTGTTTGGGCTAAATATGTGATTTGATTTTATGTGTTCTATATTCATGTTTGCTATCTCTTCAATTTGCATGAATGGTTGAGATTTAGTGATTTATGATGTATTTGATATGCCTGATATTTAAGCAAGATAAGTGAGATTTTCATAAGTTTATGCATTTACATTGATTTTTGGCTAATTGCAAGTCTAAGTGATCTTAAAAATCATATGATGTTAGTAAGTTATGATTTTTGCATGCTTAATATACTTGGAAAGTTAGTTCCATTGTTTTACTTGTGAGAATGTATATTGATAGCATGTGTGAATGAATGATATTTCATGAATTAAAATGAGAAATTTAGCAAGCTAAGGTACCTACTAAATATAGATTTTTGGACAGTTTCTAAAAATGAAATATTGATATTCTTGATGCATGTTTGGAAACTATAGTATTCCTAATGAAATGACAAGATTTTTTTTTCAAAAAAGAAAGTTTTGATAAGTTAAACTTATTGAAGTTGAAGTGAGACCTTGGGTATGATGATACCCTTGATGCATGTTTTTAGCAGGCTAAAGTACCTGGTGGGCCTATGCTAAGGGGTAGTAAGGGTTGACCTCCCAGCCCCTAATCACTATGAGAGTGGAATGGTATCCAATGCTTGACAGATGCAACTTTCTCAATTAATGAGAGCTTCCACTATAAGTGACTCACAACGCCCTTTCAAGACTAACCTTAGGCCTTGTGAGGATATAGTGGAAGTCCCCTTAGGATATTGGTAGGTACACAATGTTGTAATTTGGTCAGGAGCATATCATCCCCACGAGATTTAGTATTTGGCTTTTGGTGGTTCTAGATGAGAGGAATCGTAGATGGTTGGTAGATGAGTACTCATGATCAATTGGTAGATAGGTGCTTCTACTGAGTATAGTCTTACTCAACCCAAAATAGTAGCAAACTATAGATCTATCTCAAGAGTAGTAGAGGAACATCAAGGAGGTCTTATCCAATGCTATAGTGAGAGAGAGAAAAGTGAGGACTAGTTTATGATGATTGATGATAAGTTTTCGATTTTGTGTAAAAAGCACCCAATTAGTAGTCCATGTGTTATAAATTATAAGCACTACTCTAAGATTTTTCTAGAATTTCACAACACATGCATTTCTAACCTAATAATTCAAAAGTTTGATCTTTGATAGGTTCAAAAGCTAATCTAGAGTAAGTATGTGAATAATAAAAAAATTTCAGAATTTAATTATGTTTTTCGAGACCAAGCAAGATAATATTTGAAGAACAAGATCAAAAGATGGTCAATGACCTAAATTTTAATATTTTAAAGCTAAATGAAGGTTCAAGATCATCTTAGGGCAAGCAAATGAAGTTCAAAGATGGTAATGGGAAGATCAAAGGTGACTATAATGGGCTTAAGCAAAAGCCCATGTAATTCCACTACTTAGCATAATAATTGGAGCCATGCATGAGGTTTTCTAGTTACCTTTGATCTTCCCATTACCTTCTTTGAACATCATTTGCTTTCCTGAAGATGATCTTGAACCTTGATTTAGCTTTGAAATTTAGGTCTTTGGCCTTCTTTTGATCTTGATCTTCAAATCTTATCTTACTTAATCTTGGCTATTGGATCATCTTCTCAACACCTGTAAAAGAATAAAAACCCTAATTAAATCCTAAAAATTTATGATTATTCACATACTTACCACCTTGTTGCTGCTTTTCTTAAACACCTCCACTTTCCACTTTCTTATCTCCAATCTCCACCTAACTTTTCTATCTTGAAGTCTTAGATCTAATTGCATCTTGCCTTTTTAGAATAAGTTCCCATCAAATTGAAAACCCAAAACTCTATAGATCTCCCAAGGGTTTTCTCATGAATTTCAACTAGAGGAGTTTGTTCAAAACTCCTTGAAAGAGGTACATTACATTAGAGATCTTTGGAGCTTTGGACTTTGGCTGCTTTTCCTTGAATTCTTCAAGTCTTTCCTTTGCTTTTGCACTTCAATTCTAGGTTAGTTTCTTGCTTTCATAGTTTTTTTTTCATTTTTATTCTTCACTTCTATATGTATAGAACTAGATGTTTTTCCTTTGATATTTGCTCCATCTGTCTAGTTTTTCTAGCATAATTTTTTAAGATCAAAGTTTATTCTTCTTTATTAATGATAGCCAATAGAATAGTAGCTTGAATCCTCTTATCCTCTCCTTCTTTTCTTTGTCTTTCACTTAGATTTAATGCTAATTTTGGGTATTATTTTGCTTGTTCATTCCCATCTTTCATGCCCTTATTCTCTTGATTTCTCTTATGGTTTCACTTGCATGATATCTAAGTTTATATTGTGATCATTGGAGTGTATTTTATCATTGATTTGTATCAAGTTCTAGGCCTATGAAGAGTGCATACTTTTCAGTTTTCCATCTATGTATATGCATACCCAATTTGATGTAGTTTTTAAGTCAATCAATAGATTTATTTGAAGATCACTATTGCTAGGCGATTCTAGTAGTAAAGTACTTTAATTATTGAGTGTTATCTTCCATGAAAAGTGTTTTCTAAGTTTCAATTCACACCTTGTTTGGTTTGAGTTTCATGCACTATATTTGTAAAAATTTTCATTGAATGTTCATGCATAATTTCCAGCACTCCATACACCTTATTTTCTTAATTCTTAAGGAACCCATTTAGTTCTTTAGGTTTTTAGTTAGCACTTTGATTAGATTTTATGTTATCAAGCATTTACGTCATGTATTCTGGCCATCAAATGACACCATGAACCATGCGCACAACTCCAAGGTTCATGCGCATGGTGCTTGGGTAAATTATCTTTAATTTTGCTTATTTGATTGTTTAGTGTTAGTTTAGCACTAGTTACTTAGTATTTTGCATCTCAATTTATTTTAGAAAGTTTCTAATTAGTTTTAAAAAGTTTTATTAGTAAGGTTCTAATTTTAGTTTTATGAAAGTGTTTGTTTAGGAAAGTTCATTTTTAGCAAATTTTCTTAGTTTAAGTTTCCTGGATTTATTCATTCTAGTGTTGCATTAGTTTCTTTTATTGAATGCATGTCAGTTAGGAAAATTTCTAATTCCATTGAATATCTTTATTTTTAGAAAATTTCCTTTAGTTTGTGTTTCTAATTTATGCATGTCTTCCATTTCATGTTGTTTAATTTCTTAGTTTAATCAAAACCATCTTTCTTTGGATAAGATAAGTAACTTGAATAAGATCCAACCATTAACTGTGAGATTCTTCATAGGATCAACCTCTCTTGCATGCAAATTACTACTTGGATTCGTGTGCTTGCGAGTAATTTTAAAGCTACACCAATTGAGAACTATTTATTTTCCTATGAACATTTCATTATATTTAACTATTCATGTAATAAGACCATTAATGTCAAGACCTTCATATGGAATATGGGTTGTCATTTAGTATAGGGCTATGACTAACAATCCTAGGTAGCTCTATTATTTTTTTAGAATTAGAATAAATTGGCTTAGACATGGGCATGTATTTCTAAATGGATGGATAAAGACGGTTGGGGTTTTAAAATGATGAATGAGTATTTCAAAAATGTTTTTAAATAGGGACATCCCACCTTTGAAAAAAAAAATGCTAAAAATACTATTTTTAAAACCCAAGTCATCACGCTTGGTATTGGAGCCCATGATTCAGGTCACAACATCCAGATGAACTTAGAGAACCATAGATTTTATTGTAATGAAATTAGAGAAGAAACTTACATTGGTAAGAACAAGGCCAATGTGACTGAGAGTTGGATTATTAAATAGAAAAGGTGTTCAAGGGATGGTAGTTCCAGGGAAAGGAAGGTGGTTATGGCTACCTTCATCATGACAAGAGAAGCTATTATTGGGGGGTAAACAACTGAGTGGACCCACTTTGATGATCTTGAAGTGGTACCATGGGACGAATTTAAAAACATGTTTTCTAACAAGTATTTTCCTCCCCACATAAAGAGGAGGAAGGAGAAGGATTTTATAAGTCTACAACACTATGATTTGATAGTCACCCAATAGGGAATTAGGTGCTTTGCACCCAACGTAAGTGCTGGTGATGAGAAGGTGGGGAAAGAATTTGTGGATGGATTGTCATTAGCATTAAGGAAGAAGGTCTTAGGAGTTCGACCAAAGACTAAGGTAGAGACAGTTGATATGGAATTTATAATTGAATAGGACTTTAAGAGGTCCCATAAAGAGAAGAAAGACAAGGAAAGATGTATCAACAACAAAGGAAGATTTGGAAAAGAGAAGAGGCCGTCACAATCTACAAGGTCTCAACCCCCATATAAACATGCTTAGAAATCATGACTCCACTAGGAGGATCACCATGCACACAATGGTTTGTATGGATGTACCCATAGTGATAGAGAACAAATTTTGACATCACTCTAGGGATGGATTGGTTAGCTTTCTATTGGGCAATGGTGGATTGCTAGAAGTAGAAGTTAGTGTTTGATATTCTTGAAGAGGTACAAATATCTTTCCAAGTGAGATAGGATCACACAGACGCATTATGATTTTTGAATGCAAGGCAATAAAATATATTGCTAAGGAATTTCAGGCTTTCATGGCCAAAGTTGAGCATGTTGATGTTGTAAACCCTAAGTTAAAAGTAGAAAAGTAGGTCAAGAGTATTCAGACATATTTCTCAATGAATTGCCAAGTTGCCACCAAAACAAGAGATAGACTTTACTATTAGCATGATACTAGGCACGACCCTTATCTCTAAGGAACCCTATCGAGTGGCTCCAGCTAAGCTGAAGGAATTGCATGAATAACTATAGGATTTACTAGGCCAAGGGTTCATTAGACAAAATGTGTCACATTGAGGAGCATTGGTCCTTTTTCTTAAGAAGAAGGATAGGTCGATGACACTCTATATCGACTACAGGATGCTAAATTAGGTTACTATTAAGAATAAATTCACACTACTTTGTATCGACCATTCTTTTGATATGCTATAGTCGGTCATTGTATTTTCAAAGAATGATTTAGGATTTGGACATCATCATCTATGAGTTAGAGAAGAAGACATCCATAAAACAACTTTTAGAACTAGATACAAGCACTATGAATTCAAAGTTGTGCTATTTTAGTTGATGAATGCCCCAGTTGCTTTTATGCATTTGATGCATAGGGTGTTCAAAACTTTCTTGGACAAGTTTGTGATAGTGTTCGTGGATGATATACTAGTGTATTTGAAGGATGATGAAGAGCACAAGGAACATTTGTGCATTATACTAAACACATTCTACCATCACCAATTATATGCTAAGTTCAGTAAGTGCAGATTTTGTCTCAATAAGGCTAACTTCTTCAGTCACATTATTTCAAAGAATGGTGTTGCAGTGGACCTAGCCCACAAGCAATAGAAAGATGAGAGATTCCTTGGATGGTGACTGAGATAGGGAGTTTCTTAGGACTTCTAAGATACTACCATAGATTCATTGAAGTGTTCTCATGGATTGCTTTAATCTGATGAAGTTAACCATGAACGATGTTTGATTTGTTTGGGGTGATGCATACAAAGAAAGTTTCTAGGAGTTGAAGAGGAAGCTGACTATTGCCATAGTACTTACTTTTCCAACAAGCAATGGAGGATTTGTAGTGCACATTGATGCCTTAGGTAAAGGACAGGGTTGTGTGTTAATGAAAAATGAGAAGGTAATTGCCTACGCCTCTAGATAACTAAAGAATCATAAGATAAATTATCTAACCTATGATCTTGAACTTGTAGCAATGGTCTTTGCTTTGAAAATATGGAGACATTACTTTTACATTGAGAAGATCGAGGCATTCATTGAGCACAAGACCCTCAAGTACATTTTCTCATAACAAGATTTGAATATTAGGCAATGGAGATGGATGGGGTAGTTGAAGGATTATGATTTTACCATACAGTACCATCCACAAAAGGCCAATGTAGTGGTTGATGCACTAAGTAGAAAGACTCAAGGAAGATGTGCTAGTAGTTTATTGAAAAGTGGAGATTACTTTAAGAAGTTGCCAAGTGCAGGCCAGAGATTCAACAGAAGAGATCATTTGTTACAAACTTGGTAATGAGTTCAACCAGAGTAGAAAGGCTCCTCCAGATGCAGAAAGAGAATGCAGAGATACAAGCACTGGTCAAGAAACAAGGGTTTACCAAAGAGGGAAATGATACTGTGAGACTATAGGGACGATTGGTAGTGCTATCAGATGAAGAACCGACAAAAGAGATTTTCAGAGAGGTGCATTAGTCATAGTACACCTCCATCTAGGTGGTGTGAAGATGTACCAGGATCAGAAGAGATAGTTCTTATAGAATAGAATGTGGAGAGATGCCTTACATGTAAGCAAGTTAAGGTTGAGCATCAGAGGCTAGTGGGATTATTATAGCCCCTTAAGCTTTTGGAGTGGAAGTGGGATCACATCAATATGGATTTCATAGTGGGTTTGCCTTGGACTACGAGTGGATGCGATATGATCTGGGTGATAGTAGATCGACTAACAAAATCATGGTATTTTCTCCCCATAAAGCAAAATTGGCCTACAAAAAGTTTGGCTCAATTATATATAAAGGAGATTGTAAGCTTGCATGGAATACTAATTACCATTACATCTGACCGGGATAGCAAGTTCACTTCTTAATCATGGAGGAGTGTATAGTGTCATTGGGATCATCATTGAGTTTCAGCACTACTTCCCATCCTCACATAGACGGTCAATTTGAGTGTATGATTTAGATGTCAAAAAACATACTAAAAGCATGTGTGATTGATTATAAGGGAAACTGGGATGAAAATTTGCCTTTCATTGAGTTTGCTTATAATATTAGTTTTCACTAAAACATTGGTACAACTCTATATGAGGCACTATTCGAGAGACCGAGTTGATTGCCTACTTATTGGAATGAGGTTGGAGAGAATAAGATTATTCAGTCTGAGTTCATGGAACAGTTTGCCAATAAGGTGAGAATGATCAAGAAGATAATTCTCACAATCATAGTAGGCAGATGAGTCTGTTAAGAGATGAAGGGATATGGAATTCAAAGTTGGAAACCATGTATTCTAAAGATTTTGCCAACTAAAGTGGATATAAGATTTGGATTAGAGGGAAAGTTGAGCCCTTGCTACACAGGCCCTTTCGAGATCTAGGACAAGATTGGAGCAGTAGCATATAGACTGACTCTACCTTTGTAGTTGTTAGAAGTTCATAATGTATTCCATATTTCTATGTTGTGGAAGTGCATTCCTAATTCTGCACGTGTTAGTGCACGTGTTGATTGAACTTCTGGCATACTTGACTTTTAAGACTAAGCCAATACAAATCCTCGAAAAAAAGGATCAGAGATTAAGAAACATGGTGATTGCATTAGCCAAAGTTCCTTGGTAGAATTTCTCAGTAGAAGAAGCCACATGGGAGCTAGAGTTAAACATGAAGAATAGGTACCCTGAATTGTTCAAGGAGTGAGATATGGCAGAATTTCGAGGACAAATTTTTTTGAAGGGGGTAATAATGTAACGTTCCTAATTTGTGTACCCTTTTTTCCATTATCAATGAAATTCTGAAGTGTTTAACATTTTCTTAAAATAGAATTTTTAGAAATTGAGAAATCTTATGACAAGATATCTATCAATGGATTAACCTCAAAGAGAGTAATTAAATGAATATAGGCATGCTAAGATCCTATGGTTAGATCAAAATTACAAGGAAACCAACATTTTATGTTAATAAAGACACTATTGGAAATTTTAAAACAAAAATTGAGGGGAGTGGGGCCCATTTGATTGACAAGATGGTATAGCCCATTAGTAAGGTGTCTAAGTGTAGTGAATCTTATAAATATGCTTTTTTTCTATGATGGAAAGCAGGGAGGATAAACATAATTGGAGATTAGAAGTATATCTTGAATAAACTAATGAGGATTTAGAAGATAATTTGGAATAAACAGAAATAATATCTCAAAGGATAAAGATAAAGATATGAGAAATAGAAAGGGGGATCACGATAAGGAGTTGGGAAAGAATCTCATCTAAATGGCAAACCAGCCAAGACAACACTAAGTTTGGATGTCTTACACTGGGTAAAGGGGAACACCACATGAAATAAAAGAGAGGAGAGGAGAGACAAAAAGAGAGAAAGAAAGGAACAATGTTGGGAAAATCTAGCAAAAAAGAAGAAGCCTTATCCATTGAAATAGGTAGGGGTATCTAAACCACCAAATTTTCAACATTTTAGAAAACCTAAATAGATAGTTCTTAAATTGCATTGCTAAATGGAGAAATCGCAAAGATTATTAACACATTATGAGCATTTATCATGCTAAACATTGTATGTATCTAAATCTAAATCAAAGGAGGGAAAGAAGGCCATGTGCACTATCCTTAGGAGGTGGCCCATCTATCCTTATGCCACATCAAAGGGAGGGGACACATCACCATGCACTTTTTTGATGGTTTTGCGGGCCATGTGCCATGCACCATCCTCTTCGAAGTCTTGAATGATCCCAGGATGATCTTGATGTTTTGAAGTTTTGTTGATGATCATATTAGGAAGGCGATATCTAAGATGATCCTACACTTTCATATATATAGAACGAATCTACATGTGTTCCATCTTAAAGAAGAACACTCCACCACCTTTGGAATTCAATGTATTGTAAGGATGAAAAGATGATGATATTTCTATGGATGGTTAGGATTTGATAAAGACTAAGATTAAGCAAGAAAGGTGATATTTTCTATTCCTCACATAATACTCCATAGGCAAGGTTGTTTGGGTTGGAATGTGACTTACTTCT
Source organism: Warburgia ugandensis (assembly GCA_035236585.1). Classification (NCBI taxonomy): domain Eukaryota; kingdom Viridiplantae; phylum Streptophyta; class Magnoliopsida; order Canellales; family Canellaceae; genus Warburgia; species Warburgia ugandensis. The sequence continues at coordinate 47,876,020 of CP141131.1, read as the reverse complement.
ATATGTGTTCTACATTCATGTTTGCTATCTCTTCAATTTACATGAATAGTTGAGACTTGGTGATTTATGATCTATTTGATATGCCTAAGATTTAAGCAAGATAAGTGATATTTTCATAAGTTTATGCATTTTTATTGATTTTTGTCTAATTGTAAGTTTTAGCAATTTTGGAAATCATATTATTTTAGTAAGTTGTGAATTTTGCATGCTTCATATACTTGGAAAGTTAGTTCCATTGTTGTACTTGTGAGAATATATATTGATAGCATGTGTGAATGAATGAGATTTCACGAATTGAAATATGAAATTTAGCAAGTTGAGGTGCTCGCTTTTTGTTCTCCAATCGGTACCTTAAATTTTGTTGTGTCACTCAACAAAAACCATAGTATATAACAATAAACATGCCACTTCCCTAAGGAAAACACTCAATGGGCCATTCAAATCCAAGCATAGGATTTGTTGAGAAAGATGATAAAGAGGTGGTGTGAATGAATGATGAAGCAAAGATGAAAGTGTGGGATTTATATGGATGATAAAGGTGTGATATTGTTAGGGTGAAGGAGAGGGGCGCATGGATGTATGTAAGTAAGTGAGTGGCATGGAAGATGGTTGAAAGAAAGGGGTAAACATGGAGTTTAATAGTGAATTGGTGGATGCATGAGACTAAGAAGTAGGGGAGAGAGAGGCATGGTGGGGAATGGAGAAAAAACCAAACTAAAATAAAGGGTGTGAAGTAGATGATGTGAGGCTTGGATTGAGTGATACCTTGGATGACTCCTCTGCTTAGGATGATGGCTATGTGTATTTTGGGAGATGGAGCCTTATTCATAAAAATTCTCCTTATCTCATCTCTCTTGGTTGAAACACATTTGGGAAGAAGGGTAGAATTCCCTCCACCCATTGTACTGCTTTCCCTTTTAAATTTCATTGGGACCTTCCTCTAGGAAGTTTTTCAATATTAGGTCCCCTCCTTTCTCTTTTCTCTCTTTGATAATCACATCCCAGCACTACTTCTTTCCTATCTTCTCTTGAAAAGTCATTGGAATCATATCCCACTTTGCATGGTCAGGACATGTTTTCTATCTTTTTGTTGTAGAATGGGATGGTGACTAGGCTTTTCAACTTTCCTCCTCTTCATTCCTCACCTTTGGATCACATGCTAGCCCTAGAGTGAATGGTTGAGATTTCTTTGAAGTTTCCTATCCCAAAAAGACATGTTTTGTAACTCTTTTTCTTCTCATCCATCTGATCATCATGCTCTAGTGTATATGGCTAGTATTCTGTTGAAATTTTCTTATCCAAATTTATTCCTTTCTTTTTTTCTCTCCTAGTCCCCCCAAAATATCTCCAACTAATAGAAACCAAGAGTTAAAACACGTTTTTTACCCTATGAGAACACATTTTCTTCCTACTTTTTTAGTTGGTAGCCCACCAAAATTTCTCCACCAATGCCCATCAAATCTTCACTCTCATGCATGGTTTCTTCTCCTTGGTTTCTTTAGGATACCCTTGAGTGAGGAAAAATCCTAGTCATTCTTTCTTTGAAACTTTGGACCAATACTAGCTATAGATTTCCCATTTATTCATCTTTTTCTTCACCACAAATTTCACTTATTTTCTCCTTTATTTTCTCATGCAAAAAATGTGGAAGGGAAAGTGACTCACCACCTAGAATGGGAAAATCATGTGGCTCCTTAGGTGGTCCCATCTTGGAGTCTAGTGAGAGAGAGAGAGTGTGTGGAAATGATCTCTTGCGGGCCTCAGTCACATGCATCCCAACCTTGATGTGTGTGGCATAGAAACTTCACTTAGAAGCTCTACAAAGATGGTGAAATACATCCATGCATGCGTGAAAGTTTTCTAACCCTATCTTTTGATAACGATAGCCTCTTTTGCACGGATAAGATTTGATGAAACTTTAGGGTTTCTAACGTGTTGAATATGATAACAACAAACATGTTGCATTCTAAACTTTCAGACTTCATCATATTTGAAAAGTGAGCCCATTATGTTGCTCAAACAATGGACTTGTTCTCTTTTAGGGTTTTAGTTTCCAAAAATATATATTTTCCTCAGCTGTACCCTAATCTTGAAATATGTGAAACAAACCCTAATTAGTGATATTTAAGTTAAATCAAGTACTAAAAATACCAAATATAGGAATATTATATGTAATATTTCTATGTATATAAAATACCCCCAAACTTACATTTTTCTAGTACTCGAGCATAACTACAAAAATAGAAAATTAAGAAATATAAAAAGTTCCTAGCCACTTGTAGAGGTGTTGTCATATGCATTTAGCATATATAGAAAGCTTTTAAACCACTAAGTTATCCCTAGTGGACACGATATAGTCTCGTAAGGGTTTCCAAAAATGATACCTATAAACATGTTTCAAAAACAAATATAGAAGTTCTTTCATTTTTCTAAGAGAATTTTTTTCCATTCATTATTATTTTAATATCTAACTTTAGTATGTTAATAAAAATAAACAACAGCTCAAAATCCTACCATTATGTTAAAAATATTCCATTACTTAATTGAACCTCAAAATGTAAGTGTATGTATATAGCCAATATATACATAATTTTTAGTTTTTAAGTAAACTATAACCTATATTAATTCCCAAAAGTATGCTTGGACTTCAAATCTCTAAAGATATAATTAAAGCTCAGAAAGAAGTCACTCAAATGTGGTTAAAAATCTCATCAATATGGGAGTAGAATAATCAACTATTAAAGAATGTTACACTCTACTAAAATCCCTTTTCATTCATAGCTACATCCAAGCCATACTACTCCTAAGATCAATTTAGACATTTCATTAGGACAAAACATAAGCTTAGGATGGAGTTGTCAAAGAAAATGTTATAAGGGTAAACAAAAAAGAATATGTAAAGGTTTTTTACTAGTGTATTCACAATATTCTTTTCTACACATGAGAGTGAACATTCACTTTTCATTTCATTTTCATTTGAACTTGACTTTTATAGCACTTCTTTTAAATTTTCTTCCTTGAATCCTTTTTGATGTTCATCTCTTGAATTGTCTTATTTAGACTTTTTCTCAAAATGTTCCCTCAACCATCTCTACATATTTGCAAAACAATTGGAAATTAATATATTATTAGGTTTGAATATGGGTAAAGGTTGAATGGCTATCAAAATAAAAGGCTTAAAAGGGCTAAGTAGTGGTAAATAATGTAAGGAAGGTTAAAGGCTTTGGCTTAATCAAAGATGGCTTCTATCATTTCCAAGGTTTCATTTGACTCGAATATGTCCATAAACTCAAGAGACATATGGTATAATCTTAAATATGATTTCTCAATAGTTGACCAAAACAAATAATAATGAGATTAACTAAGAATTAGTGTACACTAAAGAAAATTTTGAATTTATAACCTTCACAAAGAAAGAATGACTCTAATCTCACTTGGGTTATAAGTTTCTACTAAACTTTAGGATCTCTAAGTCATACTTGCTCTTCAACTTAAATTTTGACACTATGTGTGTGTGTGTGGGTGATTATGTAATAAATATTCCAAGTTCAAATTTCATGAAAAACTTTAGAAAAAGATAACATTGAATTTTTGGAAAATCCAATTCTCATCCTTGTAAAGGATCTTATCATAAAAATATAAACAAAAAATTCAAAAAAAAAATTCTTGTTTCTTTCATCATTTTTTCAAAAATTTTGGCTAAAACATTGGTAGTAATCCATTGCTTTTATTGATTTTCTTGGAATAATTTCTTATAATCTATCCTCTGTAAGAGCTTGAAGTGAAGGAAAGAAGTTTTAATTGCAAGTCTCTCTCTCTCTCTCTCTCTCTCTCTCTCTCTCTCTCTCTCTCTCTCTCTCTCTCTTTCATTTTCTTTGAATTTTCATACAAGGATTCCTTATTGGTTTGCTCCACTCACTGCTACTAATATTCTAGTTTTAGTTAGAGGTTAAATTAGGTAAAAGAGAAGTTAGAAACTAGTTTTAGTTTTCTAGCCTCCCCTCGAAGGATTCCCATTGGGCGAGAGCAAGAAAGCAGGGTGAGATCCAAGTTTTCCACCCATGTTTCATTGATGTTACCTCTGTAGGAGTACAATTATAGGGCATTAGATTTCTCTCTTGTGTGCATTTGTTTTGGTGTTGATCAATGATCTAAACCATTTTTAATGCTCCCATCTAACCCAAGAAGAAGAGTCAATTTTTTCTAAGGAGAGTAGGCCAAGATATTTTTTCCTTTGTCTCCTTTTACCATTCACTACTACATAGGAGGGTTTTAAAGTTGGCATAAAGAAGTCGCTTATATAACTGCCAACTTTATAAATATTTAAGAAGTCATTTGAAAAAAAACAACTTTAAATATATATACGTAAGAAGTCATTTAAAAGTAAGCAACTTTAAAAAACTAGTGCTAAAAGGGAATTTTTTGCAAGAAGAACTTTTAAAGTCATTTTTATGAAAAGACTTCAAAAGTTGATAACTTTTGAAGTTGTTTTTATAAAAAGGACTTTAAAAATGGATAACTTTTGAAGTCGATTTAAGGAAGCGACTTGAAAAGTGTTCCATAAATTTGGCAGGAATATTTTATTTAGCTAGAATGGACTTTTAAAGTCGATTAGTGTTAAGCGACTTCAAAAGTTAGATATTTTCAAAGTCATTTAGCAATAAATGACTTCTAAAGTCTTCGATGATTTATAAACAGCTATCATAGTACATTTCTTCCTTTATCTTGTTCTTCTCACAATTTTAGTGGCGTTGTCTTTGGGCCTTATGCCTCTCTCTTTTTCCCTTGTTACTTTCCATTTTTATATTTTGACTATTTGTGTCATGGAAAAAACTATAAGTAAACCACAACTTCTTTTAAATCACACGATTTTTTTTTTCTTGTTATTAACATTTTTGTATTTTTATTTTGTAGATCATGCAGGTTTTTACACTACATATTCTAGGGTTAAAGAATCTATTTGATCATCCTGGTTTACCCAAAATAGTATGATTTCATCGAAAATGACAACTACTTCTCTCTCAAGCCTTACGATTGAAGAAAGAGAGAATAATACGATTTGTGGTTCTCACCCAAAATTAGGGTTTGATGAAGAGAGTGGTTATAACATCAACTTTTGGCCTATTTTGAAGAAAACGAGTGGTGTCACCAAAAAACCAGGCCAGATTTTGATGAAAAAGAGCAGATTCGTTGTTTGATCTTGGCTGTCAATATTTAATAATATGTAACATTTTGATATATATGTAACATTGAATGTAATAAAAAAATAATTTGATTTCCTTGTTGATGTGTTTGTTTATAGTTATATATATACATATGATTGTGTTGTAAAATTAGTTTCACTATTATTTATGTAAATTTGTAATGTACAAAAGGTAAATAAATAAATATTTCATGTGAAAAGTTAAAAATTATTAAAGTCATTTTTTCTGAAAATGACTACAATTGTACTTATGTTTTAAAAATTATTTTGTCGACTTCCACACAAAATGACTTTAAAAGTATAGACTTTTAAAGTCATTTTTTTGAAAATGACTTCAATTGTACTTCTGTTTTAAGAATTATTTTGTTGACTTCCGCCTTGCCCTCTCTGTTAATTATTTGTGCACGAAAACTAAACCAGACTTCTGTTTCCCATTTGCAAACCAAATCCTACCTATGTGAATTGGAATTACATTCACAAATTCAGGATCAATATCAATTTTTGAGTGTTGGTTAGTGTCTCTATGTTTGTCTCATATGTATTATGCATATTTGAAGAATTTTTACAAGGTTGTGGGTTAGAAATTGTTATTTTGAAAGTTAATTTTATTTGTGAATGTGTCTGTCATAGTTTTCCTTTTTTCATTGTTAATTAAAAATTCCCATGAAATGTAGTTATTTTGAATACTTATAATTCATGTATATCTAATGTTTGGTAAAATGCCTAACCTAATATTTTCTTGTCTTACAAGTCTCCATCAAATTTGCTTCGATTTCTTGTGATAATGGACAAATATGCTTGGTTTTATGTGACAAGTACATCGAAAGAATATGATGAGAGTATAGAAAATTTCAAAGAGTTTGCACTTAGGGCAGGTGTTGATCGTAATAGCATTTGTTACTCAAGCTCAAAATGTGGAAACTTAAAAAAAGTAATTGTAAGGGTGTTCAGAGAACACTTGTGCTTTAATGGAATCGATGAACGCTACCACCCATGGATTTAGCATGGAGAAGAACTTCCGCATAGGCCCTCAACAAGGCCTAGAATATATGATCAAGACACTATAGGAAGTGTTGGAGATAGTAGTACAGCTGTACCAATATTTTGAGATGCACATGCTGACTTTTAAGATGACCTTGAACAATTTCATACTACATTAAAGGAAGCCAATCAACTGTTGTTCCTTGAGTGTGAAGATTATACCAAGCTGTCAGCAATGGTAGAATTTTACAACATGAAATCAAGATTTGGATTTTCAGATCAAGATTTTATAGAAGTTGTAAATGTAGTGGGTAAGATGCTACACAAGGATAATAAACCATGGCTACACTTGGGTTGAAGTATGAGAAGATACATGCATGTTCCAATGATTGCATCTTGTATAGGAAGGAGCACAAGGATAAAACTACATGCCCAACTTGTGGACAGCTAAGATGGAAGTTAAAGAAGAATTCAACTAAGATAGTTATAAGTGTCCATGCAAAGGTTCTATGGTACTTCCCCCCTATTCCAAGGTTCAAAAGAATGTTTCGTATAATAGAAACAACAAAGGAATTATTGTCGCATGCCAATGATAGAGTAATTGATAGTTTTTCATGCATTCCAGTAGATAGCCCATCATGGAAACTTGTAGACTTCATGTGGCCTAATTTTGGTGAAGAACCTAGAAACCTACATCTAGCATTATCTACAAATGGGATTAATCCTCATTGTTTTATGAGTAGTAGGTATAGTTGTTGGCCTGTTATATTAGTTTGTTACAACCTTCCACCATCTCTATATATGAAGAGGAAGTTTATGATGCTAACTATGTCGATATTAGGTCCAAAGAAGCCAGGGAATGACATTGGCGTGTACTTATCTCCCTTGATTAATGATCTTGAGACATTATGGGATGTAGGCATTGAAAAATATGACGTATACAGGAAAGAGTCATTCATCCTAAAGGCTATATTGTTGTGGACAATAAGTGACTTCCCTACATATGGTAATTTTTCTAGAGGCATTGTGAAGGGATACAATGCTTGTCCTCTCTGTAGTGATCAAACATGTATTGTACGACTTAAGCATGTTAAGAAAATGGCATTCCTTGGGCATAGAAGATGGTTGCATAGAGACCATCCATATCATTCTAAGAAGGGAGAATTCAACAGAGTGTAGAGATAAGGAAACCTCCAAAGATGTTGGTAGGATGTCAAGTATTGAAGTAGGTTGAAAATATTAATGTCTTATGGGGAAAGAATGCGAAGAAATCAAGTAAACGTGCAAGTGAAAGTAATTATAGAAGTTGTTGGAAGAAGAAATCAATATTTTTTTGTCTGCCATACTAGAAATCATTGCATATGTGCCACGTGCTTATGTCATGCACATTGAGAAGAATGTGTGTGAAAGCTTGACTGGTACCTTGCTTAATATCCCAAGAAAAACAAAGGATGAACTTACTGCTTGAATTGATCTTATAAACATGGGTTTGAAGAGGAGGTTGCACCTTGAGGATAGGGGTAGTTGAGGAACATACTTGCCTAAGGCAAATTATACTTTCGATAGAGAGGAGAGGAGAATAATGTGTAAAACCTTGTTTCGAGCTCAAAGTCCCAGTTGGGTATTCTTCAAACTTTAAAAACATTGTTTCCATGGAAGAGTTAAAATTGTTGGGATGAAGTCCCACGATTGCCATGCATTGATGCAACAAATACTACTAGTAGCAATATATTTTGTATTACCAAACAAAGTTAGGGGAGCTATTACAAAATTCTGCTACTTCTTTAATGCTTTATGCAAGAAGGTGGTTGATGTTTCAAAATTACAAGGTGAGCTTAGACAATCTTCCCACCATCTTTCTTTGACATCATGATACACTTAACAGTGCACCTCATTGATGAGTTCAGACTTTGTGGGCTAGTTTACTTAGGAGGATGTATCCGTTTGAGAGATACATGAAAATTTTAAAAGGGTATGTATGTAATCACAACCAGCCAAAGGGGTGTATAACTGAATGTTATATTATAGAGGAAACAATGGAGTTTTGCACAAAGTACTTAGCAAGAGTGGATACCATTGGAATCCAAAGAAAGAAACAATCAGTTGCATTTCATGATCCAAAGGTTGGCTAACCTCTATCGAGTGATCGTGTATTGACCATTGACTATAAAGAACGAGACTAGGCGTATCTTTATGTGTTGCAAAATGTTGATGAAGTCCAACCTTACATTGAGTAAGTTGATCATGCATGCATGCACTTATGTAAAATTTAATTTCTGATCATTAATTACATTTTCCATGATTGCTCTATTAATTTGTGTGTGTATGTAATGAACACATGGATGTACTCAAGGCAAAGAATCCAAGTTATGTAAAGAAACTATGATCACCCGGGTCTTCAAATGTAATTTTAAATACAAACTAATTTCTAATGCAGGATCAATCCAATTTGAAATAATTTTTGTAAAACTAATGCAATGTAGTGGAAAATCTTTTCTTTTAAATTTACTTTGAAAAACCTTGAGTGTCATTTTTCTTTTCTCAAAATAAGGATTCTCGGTGAAATGACCTCTCATTTCTATTGAAAATCCAATAGAGTTTCCTCTATTTTTTGGACATATGACATTTAACGCATGTCATTGTGAAGTACCTCATAAACATTTGTTGACAATTTTAAAATATTAATGGAGACTTTGTCTCCTTTTCATGCATCTAACAAAACAAAAATAATTTACATCAACACAACACACTCAGAACCTCCACAGCACAACCCGGTCACATAAGTCTTCCAAATTCCCATAATTACATACAATGCAGTCTCTTTCTCATTTCTAATATGATAACTTCAATTCAAAGACCAATTCTTACCTGTCCTTTTCCAAAGCTTTTGTTGCCGTGCTCCTGTTAGAAGTAGCTCCTATTCATTGGGAGTCCTTTGTTGTGTGATGCTGTCAACATGCTAAACCTGCTACTATTCTCTGTATCTGAGGCATTGCAAACCAAAGCAATGCCTCAGCAAGCAATCACTTGTGTAGGTGGAGTAAGATGCAATGTTTTATATAAACAGAAATCATGATAATTATATATAGATCAATTTAGCCATGCTGAATCATGCAAACAACAATTCAATTATCATTTAACGTGAAATCATTCAACATTTATCAAAATCATGAATCCATGCCAAGATGGAAGAAATACCAATGCATCAGTACAAAACACATTCTTTGTAATGCAAAGTATGCACTCACATGTCAAACTTATAACTCAAACCAGTCTTCGCTCTTACGAGCCATTTCACATATCAAATACCAAAGCATTGTCATGTGTATCAAGTACACAGCAGACAATATTATCCTCTTTGGCATAGTGGGTTAAACCCAAAGACACACCTCAAGGCTTTCTCCTGAGAGACCATTAGCTTGTCTAGCCAGGAACTGGTAGCTTTTCCAGCCCAAAGGCCCGCCCACATCATAATGACTCTCCACCCACATCATAACAACCCCTCAGAATGCATCAAACTCCCCAAACAATTCAGCTCAGGGGCCGGTAGCTTGTCCAGCCCGAAGGCCTGCCCACATCATAACGAGCCCTTTTGCTCTTACAAGCCATTTCATAATGTCCTGGTATCAGTCTTACATTTCTTTCACATGGTAAACAATAATGCATAATGTAAGCGTAAACAGTTTAATCATGATTCAATTTTAGCATTCACATTTATCTTATCTTTCGTATAAACAAAAAAGATTCATTTCAATGCTTGAAATTCATATACACATGCATATATAGCAAAAATCGTAGCAATCTTAATTCCACCTACCTCAAATGGAGATCTTTAGGTTCTTTGAAGCAAATAATCTCTTTAGTTTGCATACGCACTCTCAATCAATCACTCAATACAAACAGGCATTTAGATATACAATTCTAGGGCTTCTCTTAGCTTTTCTAGTATGAAAGCTCCCTTTACATTAGTCCCTGATACTAGTCATCATAACATGAAATGATAGTGCTTATTTCTATGCTAAGAGTGTTTCATTAGCTATTGGTTGATAGCTAGTTGAATGACAAGTAGTTGCTAGATTTCTAATCCATGCCATTGGCCCTGGATTGGCTACCCACTACTCTTCTTAAGTGACTGCAAGTCACTTTCACTATTCAGTGGTCTTAACCTTTGATTCCTATCCAGATCAACTCTTGGGTTGGAGCTGGGTGTTATTTTTCATGCTACAGTCTTCAATACAACCTATAATTGTATTCCTAAATCAGACTACTATAATGAGCATCATGAACAGTTCATGTCATCCAATTTTCAATATAAGTTTATCCAAATTCCATACTTTATATCATATCTAAGCTAATTCAATGTTCAGGAATCCATCTGTAACCAGTCATCATTGGTCTGACATCACAAGGTGTTTGTTTAAAAAGTGGCAGATCAGATGGCCTATGTCATCCAATCTGTTTCACTTCAATTTTATATAATTCTAGTCATCCTATCATTTTTAAGGACGGGGAGCTCATCTATGGTGTATGATTGTCGATCAGACATCATGATGTTACTATGTGAACAGTACTTGATCAAACAGCTAAGATTGTCCAATCGGTTTTCACCCTAAATATGAAATTTTTGTGTGATCTGAGTTACATCATGCCCTAAATTACCTATCCCTTGGTTTGGATTAAGAATTGAATAGTTAGATTGTCATAAAAACCTAGATCTAGCATGAACAGTGCAGATCTAGCCACAATCTCAAAATCACGAGTTGGGTTGTGTGGATCTTACCTCTGGGATGCATCTCTGTGCTTTTTCCACTATTGGATGGGTTGGATTGGCTTAGATCTATCAGCACTTTCACCTGTAGGGTTTTTGAGCTTGTCGTACATTGTCTGCTCCTCATCGATGCTTCAGATCTTGTCGAATTCCCCAATAACCTTGGGGGTTTTGCTCGGCTCACCATGCTGGACAACATGACTTGTCAGATCATCGATCCGAGCCAGCGTGGTCTCCAGCAATGGCCTGGAACTCAGGTGACCTAGAAAACTCCATTTCCTCCTTCTCGCTCCCACCAGAGTGCTAGGCTTCTCCCAACGCCGAGCTTCTGTCCCCTCTCCTTTCTTTCCTCTTCTCCTTCTCCTTCTCCTCTTTCTTCTTCCTCCTTTTCCTCTTCTCCTTTCTTCCCACCGGGTTTTTTCTTTTCTCCTCTTCTCTTCATTGATGCAAGAACATACCTAGTGTTTGTTTTCACGTTTGGATCTGGGTGGGTACCGATATCAATTTGGCCCCTTCTTTATGATTTTTTTTTTTTTTTTACCAGAATGCCCTTCATATTCAAACCTTCATATCTCCTTCATCCGAACTTTGATTTCAGCAAAATTAGTGTCGTTGGAACCGTCTTTCTAAGTATAATCAAATATGAATGTATCAAGGTCTAATTTGATGTATTTTAAAATGTAATTTCAATGAACCTAAATATGCATATTCCTCCATTTATATTCATCAAAACAATTTTATAATCCTTTAAAATAGCATTTAAAAATTAGGATCATTACAAAAACAAAAGTGGCTACAATTTGAGCATTGTCGCACTTTCAATAATTGGCTATTTAAGAAGGTAAAATGAAACAAAGCTCACTTAAGTTAAAAAACTACATTATATGTATGTATGTATGTATGTATGTATGTATGTATGTATGTATGTATGTATGTATGTATGTATGTATGTATGTATCTTACCTAAGCTTACTTAGCATACACAAATTCAAGATCAGTGAGAAGTAATAGGCAACGATATATTAGAAACCTTGGGCTGGATGACAATGGGACTATGACCAGAAGCAATAAAATATGCCAGATATGCATCAATGGTTATCTCTTTTACACAAAAGACCATGATAACTCAAGAGTGCAACAGAATAGTGGAGTTAGCTTAGTTACCAATGCTACATTCTTTTCAAGTTCAAAGGATAAGAGGCCAATAGTGGTGGATGATATTTATTATGGGGTTATAGGAGAGCTTTGGGCCCTGGATTATACTTTCAAATTTGTGGTTGTGCTTAAGTTCGATTGGGTGGAACATAATAGCATCAAAACTGATGCCCTTGGATTGACATTGGTTGACCTTATGTAATGCCTGAGCAATTTAGGCTAAATTGGACATTATATAGGAATGAATTGAGTTAAATGTTTCACTTTATTTAAAATAGTAAACCAAGGAATTTGTAAGGAAACTTTGTACCATTAGATTCTACTCAAAAAATGGAATCCAACTCAAAAATCACCCAAAACGGAGTTCGTATGAAGAAGTTACGACCGTTTAAAGATCAGGGGCAATTCTGGAATTTAAACAGAAAAACGAAAAAGATGAAAAACGCAAGGGGCCATTTTGATAACGGCACCCCCTGTCGTCTTCCACCTCTAGACTTCTCCAGAAACCCTCAATCCCAATTTTTTCAGAGAGATCTGCCACCGCCATTGGCAGCACCGCCATAGCAGGGCTATAAAAAGCCCCATATCCCCCTCTCCAAAAACACGTTTTCTGACAACTTTTGGACTGGGGTTTGCGGCAAAAATCGGAAATCCATCTCTCTGCAATTTCCAGCAATGGCCAAGCCCTAGTCGGGCCAGCCATTCTCCCCATTCCCCTCTCTCCTCTTGTTCCGGTCTGGCATTGGGGTTTTCCCCTTCGTGGGTTCCGACAAACATGGAATTCCAACAGAGGGAAATGCACCACCGGCAAGGCGTCCACAAGCGACCTAGGTAAGTCGTTTTCCTCCACTTTCTCTCCGTTTGCTTCCCCCAGGCTAGATCCATGCCGGATCTAGTCTTTTTTAGTCATTTTCCAGCCGAGTTCTTGGCCGAAAAACGCTCCAAGCTGGCTTGGGATGGCCCTGCATGAACAAGGCGTCCCAGGGACGCCATGCTTCACCTGTTCCTGGGACGGGTTCCAGGTGTACGACAGTGCATACACTGTCCCTGCTGCGGCCTTTGGGTGCACTCGTGACGTGGGGCAAGGGTCCTAGCTCGACCAGGATGCACGAGGTGCCCTGGGAGCTGAGACGCGCCATGCTACACCAAAGGTGCGTTCGTGCGATGATGTGCGTCATAGCGCATCACTTGAGATTGCATGTGCACGTGCAAAATGCAGTCCCTGGCACGGACTTCGGGTGCACACACATGTGAGGCGGTCGGGCTCAACCAGGATGCACGGGTGTCCTAGGAACTGGGACACGCGGACCTAATGAGACTTTAAAATTAGGATCATAAGACCATTTATAGAATTTTACTATTGAATAGTAGATCCATATTATAGGATCTAACCTGAGAAATGAATTAGCCAAGGACCAGGGACCTAATAGGCAGAGCTAGCGATCTCATGCCTAAATGGATTGAAATTAATAAGGACTCCTTGTATCCATTCATACCTAGGAGTTTATAAATGAGACCCAGGGACGGGTTGAGTGATAAAAGACGCAACTCTAGGAGACTTTGAGGTAGGTGCTCTATCGCTACTAGACTTTTAAAAAGAGCCATGATTGTTTTGAGACTGCATGTTTTAAGTATACGTATGTGACTTGTTTAGCATGACTTATTTTATGACTTGTTTAGCATATAAATGAATTCAGTATGCATATGATAAATACATTATGCATAGACATGTTTTGCAAATAATTGCATATATTGCATGATTTGTGAAGAATTGAGTTCTTGCAAAATTGCATGTCCTTGAGGGTTACCAAAAGACGCTGGGTAGGCAGTTGTGAGGGCCAGGCAGTTGTGAGGGACCCAAAGAGGGTAAGTTTTGAAAAAGAGGTTTTTGGCTTGTTTGATCGTATATGATTTGGGCTAATACGCTCGTGGGCGCTATGCCAAGAGGTCTGGGGTGGCCTCCCAGCCTCTACCACTATTAGGTGGATGGGTACCATGCCCAAAAAGGGCATGTCCCTGCTTTGACTGCATGTGGTACAGGGGACTACCACTGTTGTCACGGCACTAGGTCGAAGTGTCATATGTCCCGTGGAGGCATATGACCCTGTGTCCCTAAGTACCCGGGGACCACACCATGGTGAGGTCATGGGCATAGTTGGACGCTATGGTTTGAGGATTTACTTGCATTGCATACGACATGACATGAGGTTGGTCAACCATACCATATATCCATGAGTTGGATTCAGTTGAGCATCTTATGCATATCATTATGTTTATGATATATATATGATACTTTCGACTTGGATTATGCGAGTCTTTAGTCGTCAGTATTCGGATTCGACAATGGTTTTTAATATCGATATTGAACATGGTTGTTCGAACATGCACATGTTTTAAAGAGCATATGATTTTAAACATAGCATGCATTGCAAAACTAGTAGTGATAGACTCCTATTGAGTATAGTATATACTCACCCTATCCTTAACATTTTTCAGGATAGTTCCACTCACAAATAGAAGACGCCTCAGGAGATATTAGTGCTACGAGCAAGTGAATCAAATAGGAGACAATTATACATGTAAGTAAACACTCTACCCTTTGGACATGTATTTGTATTTATTTACAGTTGGGATGTGTGTTGTGATTAGATAGAACTGGGGAAAAACAATTATGATTTCTGAAGTTTTTCAAAAACTACTTTGATTGTTGTTAAAGCAAATGATACTCGGGGTTTTCAAAATGAGTTTTAAAACTAAAGATTTTCCGCTGCATTGCATGGGTTTTTATAAAATGGTTTTCAAATAGGGATGCATCCCGCCTTAGGAATTAGATATTGCATTTAAAAATGCATGAGAAAACCCAAGTCATCACACCTTAGCAAGATTGGCTATAAAAATGATCAATTTATTTTGGCATCTTAAGAAAAAATAAGTATTTTATGCACAAGATGAACATGGTAAGAGATGGTCAATAGTTTTATCATCCTATCCGAGGGATTTTTATGAGGAAGACAATCTAGGAGATGATGAAATCAATTACCCTTCTATTACCAAAACAATCCCATCAATCGAAGCACTACTTTGTGAGAATGAGGATTATGTGTGCGACAATGGTGAGGAAGGTGCTTGGATTTGAAAACAAAATATATTTTGGGGTACATGGAATATGTATATTAGTCAGTTGTAATATATATTATTTTATGTTTATAATTTTTAGCTCTGCTTTTGTCGTGAGCTATATAGATCAATATTGATAGTGAGCTATGTGTGTGTGTGTGTGTGTGTGTGTGTGTGTGTGTGCATAAAAGGAATGCATGAATCAATGTTCACTATCATAAAAAGGCCATTTCATTGTATATTAGTTGTTAAATATTGTGAAGTACTAACAAAAAAGGTGTATATGTTTTGAATTAAAAAAAGTATAAAATATTTTATTCTTTTAAAGTCATTTTCAATAAAACGAATTTAAAAGTCAAGATATTTAAAGTCGTTTAAAAAAAAATTAACTTTAAAAGTTCAGACTTTTAAAGTCTTTTTTTAAAATTGACTTTAAAAATATAACACACATCATAATTAATTGTTCATCTTTTTTGCTTAATGTTCTTTTATTACTCCAGTTTTTGTACTTCTTTGGTTATCACATATTCTTTCTACAATATTTTGTAATGCAAGTAAAGTATGGAAGCTTAGTGTCAATCAAAGATGTACTTATTTAACCCCGAACCATGAACTCAAACCTTAACCCTGAACCCTAATTCTATATTTATAATTTTAATTAGTTCTTTTGTCATGTATATATATATATATGGATTGATAGATAGATAGCTATATATATGTGCATACAAAGAAAATATGCATGAAATTATATGTTGACTTCAAAAGTGTACCCTTTTAAAGTATGTACATCAAATAACAATTTACAAAAGTTTGACTTATATGAATTTATTGTAAAGAAAACTTTAATATAAGAACCACACTCTCTCTCGCACACAAACACATGTATAGACAAGGAAATTTAAGCTAACACGCCCACATTCCCACCTCATAATTAATTTACCATCTTATTTTTATTAATATTCTTTTATTACTATAGTTTTTGTACTTCTTTATTTATCACATATTTTTATTTCTTTAGGAGTCTTTCTACAATATTTTGTGAAGCAAGTAAACTTTGAAAGCTTAGTGTCAATCAAATATGTACACACACACACACACACACACATATATATTCATTTAAAATTAAGTATATAGAATCCTAACCTAATTAACCATGTGCCCTGAACCTTAACCCTGAACCATAAACCCTGAACCTTGAATCTTGAACTCGAACCCTAACCCTGAACCCTAATTCCATATTTATACTTTTAATTAGCTCTTTTTGATGTACAAAGACTAACATAAAAAACACATATATTTTGAATAAAAATTTATAAAAATGTTTCATTTTTCTCTAAACAACATTAAAAATATAACATTTTAAAGTCATTTTATATATAAACAACTTCTTTATTCATCCATATTTAAACGACGAAATAGGCTTTCCTCTGCAGATAAAAAATGAGGGAGAAGAAAGAAGAGAAGAAGAAGAAGAAGGTAGGAGAGGACAAGACGGTACATACCTACCTGGTCGGGGGGGGGTTAGGTGAGCTAGGTCTCTCGAGGAGGGAGGGGGGGGGTGGATGTGTTTCAGTGAGGTTGGGGGGAGGGGATGTGACGACCTGGGTTTTTGTAACACATTTTGTTATACATTTTTCAAAGGTAGGGACCCTTAGTAGTAAAAACTTTTTGCAAAACAAAGTGGCATAAATTCTTTTCTTTAGAACTTGTTTTGTAAAACCCAAGTCATCACTTCATACATAAGATAAGTAGAATTTTGTACAAGACAAAATTCCATTGAAGGAATATACTTTTATTAAATTCCAAAATCCATCTAGTGGTTCATAGTACAACCTGGGTATCAGTATAATACTTGTCCAAATTACATAATCCAAATTTCAAAGCTCACCATACAATAAAAACTCTCAATACAATACAATGCTCTCAAATAAAAATACATGTCTTCAAGGGATATACCCTGATTGATTATTCTTCCAAGTCTTCTTAAGTCTTGAGCTCCTAATTCTCCCTCTCTGTATCTGAGATATTGTAAACATTCAAACATTTACAATATCTCAGCAAGCTATGCTTGGTAGGGGATTCAAGTAGCATAATAATTTGACAATATAATCCTAATACTTCATACTCCCATAATTCATACTCATGGATCAATCTCTTTACTTTGTCATATATGTACATCCTTACACATGCATACTGTATATGTTGTATAAATATATATATGTTCAATACCGTGAAAAATAGTTAATATCTCAAACATCAATAGTCACACTCATACACACTGAGTTGATCAATCATCTAGACTCAACTGGAAAATACTCCCTCATTTGGGCAGTATCATCACACTCAGCCACACTGAATTGATAAAACATCCAGACTCTGTTGGGAAAATACTCCCTTATTTGGGTAGTATCGGCATCTCATTATGCCATGTATCATAATGCAAAATACTCAAAGGACTACTATGCTATAGTTTGATCCGTACTAGCATGATCGGCTAACTACTTTCATACTTCACAGATACCAAATGTGAAAAATCATCTATGTCATCTCTATATGAGGAGATAGATCGTCACAATGGTAGCCTTCCCATAATTGCCCCACCCAACATTTTACCTCTCTTTGGGCACGGTATCATCATATATATCACATTTTGGAGAGCGGGTGACCAAACCCTCACAACCCTCCTAGCATAGCATCCTAGACATATGCCTGTTTAAAACAAAAACTACAAGCCTCCTTGCTTGTATATAAAGTATTCTTTTACTTATCAGACGTCTTGTCAGTTTATAATATCATCCTTGTATTTTGGTATTCTTATACTGAGGATAGGATTTCACTTCAAACTTAGGGATCATCATTTACAATGAATAATACCTATGTTCATATAAGTTTAGGGATCACCATTCTATATGAATGATTCCCATGTGTTGATTTTATACTTATTAGACAATTTTTTTGTTTATCCAGGGCTAGAATACCTTATAGTTCCCTATTCACTTAGGGTTTTCCTCAATTGTAACTTAACAATTTGTTTTGGTTGGATCATAAGGGTTTTCAATGGATTTAATACAAGTATTTACATTATACTTGTCAACATTTCCAGACATAAGATCATGTATTTGACATGTATGTCTCATGTAGATACATTCATAAAATCCTCCTACCTTTAAGTAGTGATTCATCTCTTCAAATCTTCCATGATCCTAATTGACATATGAAATCTGTAAATCCATACATACTGTCAATATTTATACAATCTAAATAATCCTAAATTTTTTATCCTATCTATATTCTTTATCTAATCTTGTCCTTTGATATAAAGGATCTAGATCTTGTGTCCTATCATGATCTATCTTCCTCAAATAGTATTGATTAATAGATCTAACGGTTAGAATGATCTTCTAATCTTTTAGATCTATTTAACTCTTTGTGTATTTCTTTCTTTGATCCTGATCTTTCACAAATCCTTTGATCTATAATTTATACTTGATGATAAAGATCAAGGGCTTAGATCTTCTATCATCTAGTTCTTCTTTGATCTAAGTTCAGTTGTTTGATCATACCTAAGGAGGATAATCTTGGTTTTCTTACTTGAATCCTTTTTGATCAAGGGTTCAGATCTTCTATTCTATTTGATCTAAAATCTTCTATTCTATTTGATCTAAATTACAAGCAATATATATATATATATCATACATCAAAAAGTATTTATTTCTTTTATTGTTCTTGATCATTCAAGATCCCATGGATCTTGTTTTATCATCATTATCTTACTTATAATTTTTATTAGGATTAGATAATTTACTAACCTTTTATGATCTTCTTATTATTATTCAACCAGTTAATGTTTTATTGGTTGAAGATAGCTTATTTCATCCTAAGTCTAGATATCTCTTTTTATTTCCAATTGACTAAGGCTTACTAGCTGAATGGCGGCTCACAAAGTGGTTACTTCAATCCTCATGTAAGGAGGTGTTTAGACCTCATAAACGTCAATGGAAGGTAGGGGAAGAGAGGCTCTATTAGAGAATCTCCTTAACCACCATGTTCAGCATTCACTAGAGCAACCTTAGCTGAACCTTTCATAAGGTTCTTATGACCATTTTAACCTAAGTACTCTTTCTAATTGATTTTAATTAAATCCATGAACATTTAGAACATCATTCATAGGGTTTATTATTCTCCTAGTTTGGCCCAAGGATTTGATAATCTTTATATTGTCCTATTAATTATAGCCCTTACTAATGTTAAGTCAACGTCATTCCTTCCTCTGTTCATGAAACTCTAATTTCCAATTAGATTACATTTTGGTGATTTATGCTCATTATATCTCAACAACTACTTAACATTTGAATCTACTAATAAAATTTGAAAACAATTAAATCATAAACTTTAAAGCATAACTCCAATATAAATTTAACAACCATTTATACTAACATGCTTCCTATGAATGTTACTTAACCTAATGGAATAAAACTATACTTAAACTAGCATGATCCTAAGTTATGAAATACATGACATTTTACTAGTAATCTAATGGAATCATGCTAAAATCTCAACCTCAACCAACATGGCCCTAAGATAATTAAATTACCATCCTATTATAACAATCTAATAACATTTAGAGTATAGCATGCTAAAATTTAAGAATTGCACTATCATGCTTCGTAGTTTATAACATAAATCACATTTACAGTTCTATTATCAAATAAAAGACAAGTAAACTAATTAGATTAAGATTATTCGAAACTTTTACTTATGATCCAACCATTACATCTTTGATCTTTTCCTTTAGATTTAGGGTTTTAATTACATTTAGGGCTTTTATTTCATTAAGATTCAACGATCATATCCACTTGTTTTTGTCATATTTAATCCATGATCTCACTGGATTTCATCATAATCTCATTCATACAACCCATCCAAAGCGTCTGATCATGCTTGATCTCATTGATCAAGTGGATCCCTTTGTATTTTTAAGGTATTTCTACCATAAAGGGTAGAATCCTCAATTTATCTTAGATCTATCAAAATAAATTATAGATATCACTTTATTCCAACATTATTTTATCATTAAATCAGATCCCCAAGATCTGATCATCTCAAATCTTGAAGATCATGAAAATTGGAAGCTTATTTCTTCAAAACAAAAAGTTTCTTGAAGATTTTTAACAATTTTATGATTTCAGAAGAAAATAGAAATTATAAGCTTTCCAAGCTTCTTTCAGATCTTGATTTGGAGTTCATATGACTCCGTAATTGAACAATGAAGTTCATAGTCATTCCGAGGGTCCAGATTTGATTTGGGCTCAGTGGAACGACCGGCTTAGATCAAATCAGGCGGCGGGTCCAGTTAGGCGGAGCGGGACACAGGCGAAAATGCACTGCCTGAGATCACCTTAATGGGTGCGTCATTCCATTGGAACGTCGTCGCACACACAGCGCATGCGCGGAGCCTCTCCTGTAGGGCGCATTTCTGTGCGGTATCTTAGTGGCCCGATCTCTTAAGGGAGATTGGACAGTCTGTTTTGGACTATCCAATCAAATCCCCTTCAATTAATAGCCCTAAACCCAATACATTTCTCTGAAAATTCTACCCTAGGGGTTTTGTACCTTTTTGGATCTATTGGATGGCTCAAATTTTCCATCGGAGTCTTCCATCATACATATATGAAGGGTTCTTATCCTTACTTGATTTTTATAATTTTTAACCTAAAATTAATTTAAAAAAATAAAAATTATATAAACTAACATGAAATAAATATGGGAAGAGTTTCCACCTACCTGGTTGGAGAGAAACTTAGGTTTTGCAGCCCAATTTTAAAGAATTATCCCGTCAAAGATAACATCGCCTGATACCCTCTTATTTTGTGATATTCCGTTGATTGCATCGTTGGATCTTGAAATTTCATAGGGGTTTTGTAGATAAGATGGTCTAGGATAGTATGAATGGTGGGATTGGTGAGATTAGATTTAGAACAAAGTGCTTAATTGAATTTAGGTCTCTTGTTGCAATCTAGAGAGAGGAAAGAGAAAGTGAAAGAAGGGGGATTTTTGGGAAATTTGGAAATTTGGGAATGAATATGGACCTGGTTTTTCAAGGGAAGAAAGATAATTTTGGGGGAATTTTAATGAACATTTTTGGAGGATTTTTGGGTGTGTATTTGTAGATGTTTTTGAAATTTTCATAATTACTTGTAATAATTATGTTTCAATTCTTTTGAATATTAAATTAACATTGGATCCTCCATTACCACCTCCTTCTCCACTATCAACTAGTAGTGGTTTGACCACTCATTACATGTTTTCTAGCTATTGGATTCATTTATGGGCCCCTTGTAAGCCCCACGGAGGTGTGAAAAGACCATTTTGCCCTTTTATGGAGAAAAATACATTTTATTCTCCCCAAACACAGAATTAAGCATACTTAGTGGCGTTGCAATTGTATTTTTTAGTACATTATAAATATTGATGTCTTAGATCTCAGTTATGGGTAAAATTACCATTTTGCCTTTTTATTCATAAAAATGGAGAAAATTAGGGAATTTTCATTTTAACTCGGAATTGAACGTACTTAGTGTCATTTTAATCGATTTTTTTAGTACATTCATAATTTTCAAGTTTTAAATTGTGTTTTAATCTCTATAAAAGGAGAATTTTCTATAACCTAATATTCAGCCCAAAATTTCTAAAAATTCAAAGTACATTGATTTTCTAAATCAATTTACAAAAATTGGGGTTTTTACAGGGGAGCTGTGTTCAGATGATAGGGGAGGGGAGTGTGTTTGGGCGAGCACCAAAGAGGGGGCAAGGTGGGGTACTAGAGAAGAGAGGGAGTTTGGGTGGGGACAAAAGAGGGGGTGGTGGGGTATACCGAGAGAGGGGAGAGGTGTGGGGTGGGGTGGCGGTTTGGGTGGAGATCGAGAGGGGGAGGTAAGGAGCGAGGGACGGGGTTTAGGTGCGGACCGAAGAGGGGGGAGGTGGGGCGCAGGGTGGGGTATACCGAAGAGCGTGTAGGTGGGGGCAAGTAGAGGGTTTGGGTGGGGACTGGAGAGGGTAGACGTGGGGGACAGGGAGGTTCAGTTGGGGTACCGGAGAGGGGAGGAGGTGGGGAGAGGTGTGGTGAAGGCGAGGGGGGATCTGAGAAGTTGGGGGGGGTTTACCTCCATTTATTGCTATTGATTGATTTATTCTTAATGACTAATTTTCAAGGTTTTCTGTAGAGGAATATGTGATTTGTGTGCAAATCCTAACTTTGGAGGTATTTATTCAGATAAATCAAAGCTGACAAGCACGATCTTACTAGTGTGCTTGATTGCTTCCTCTTTTCTTTTGTTAACATTTTTTGTAATAACATCTAGTAACTCCAATGCATCTTTCCATTTTATTTTAATTTGCTTTCCTAGTTAAATCAAGACCAATCTCTCTTAGGATGGGTGGTGTAGCTTTAATACTCGCAATGCCAAAACCATGAGTTTGTGAGGTAGATGTTAATGAATTCAATCAAATGTCAACCTATACATCAGCCAAAGAATTTTAGGACAACCTATAGGCAATCCATAACTATGAATATTTTTATGGTGAAAAGTAATGATTCTATTTTTGAAATATATTACTACATTTACCAATGTTATTAGTGGTTTGAAATCTTTTGATAAGTTTTTTACTAGCTGAGTTGGTGAATAAGATTCATAGTTAAGTCAAATCCAATCTAATTCAAAAGAGATTCTTATTTATTTCATAATATGAAACACATGGCCCAGCTTTAGGCAAAAAAGAAGAAGAGAAATCTCATACATAGATGGAAAACATGGTGCTTGGCAATGCAATTCCATTTCTAAAGTATTCATAACCAAGAACATGAAACATGCAAATCATCAGATAGCAAAATTTGTAAAGTTCAATAATGCCATTAACTACTGATCTTTGTGATTCTACTTGAACCTTATCAAATGCATGACTGAATTAACCAACAACAATTGTATGCTTCATATTTCTAGAGTTTATGAAGTGGTTAATGACACAATATAGTCCATTTTAAGGTTTTAAAGCTTAAAAAGGAACTAATATATATCCATTTACTTGGTTAACATGTTCATGCCAACACTGGGCCAATACATGTCGTATTACCTTTCATATTTCCTTTTATCCCAAAACTGGTGCATTTTAGATGCTCCCATTTCCTTGAATTTTTCATGCATTGCTTTTTAATGTTTTTTTAAGCATTTGCCTTTTATAGCTTTGATTTTCCATATTCTTTCATGTAATCCTTTTCAAAGGCATGCATACTTGGAAGTATAGTTTCAATTTAATTTTCACATCATGGACCTATCAATCCTAGCTAGTCATGCCAGGTACTTCATGAATGTGGTTTCTTACTAATTCAAGTTCATGTCTTATGATAATTGTTCAATCAACCATGTTCATTTAGCTTCCACTTTGATAATCATTGTCACAATGTTTCATGTTTAATACTTTGGTCACTAATTTATAACCTAAGTATTATTACATCATGCCATGGCTTATCTCATTGTTATGTGTTTCTTTGATAGCATTTCCATGGCTTATCACATGTTAATTTCCATGACATACTCATTGCATTTAGTTTGTTATGGAATTTCCATGGCTTATATCATATTCATCTCCATGTCACATTCGTAGTCTATGTACATCATCTTATGGCATTTTTATTTATTTAAGTACTATGTTAAGTGTCATTTTCCTAAGCCATATAATTGTTCTCTCTATAGTACTTAATGATCAATATGCATAGGTCCTACATACTTAGCAATTCAATTATTGGATGGAATTTGGTACATGTATAGATGAACATCTGGCATTAGTTAAGCTTATCACTACTTGTGAATAACTACACACACTAAGAGATGTAAACTCAAACTAGTGGAGTTAAACACTATTGAAAGCTCTATGGGAATTGTAGTCCCTTTACAAATATTAATATTGAGCAAGCAAATACTTTTCATGCATCCTTTATCTGTTTTCCTTAAGGTTAGTTTGTCGAGTATGTTAGATATTGTATGTTTATGTGAATGGATGGAGACCGAGTCTCCTTTAATTATTATTTTTACTTAAACTATGTTTATCAGGGACATCGATTTGTTTTCTTTAAATTCATTACATAGCCTTTCTTGTTCTAATATCATTGAGTGTTTATTTGTAGTAACGATGGAATGAGAAGAACAACAAACTAAATATTATGACCACATTGAAGAGCATGAAGGAGAGGCCAACACGAGAACTACTCCCAAAACAAAGAGCAAAGGCAAACAACAATGGAAAATGTTATCAAGAGAAAGTCAAAGGGAATTAAAGAAACTGTCCAATACAATAGTAGAGGGCAAGAGATTGGAGAGAGTGCCCTTGCTTATAGTAGTTTCCTCTGCTCTATAGTAAGAAGCATGGTTCCTATCACATTTGAGGATTGGAGACATGCGCCATCCTCGACAAAAGATTCAATATGGGAAATGGTGAAGGTATGTGAACATTAAGTACATGTATTATTTACATTATAACTTTTCTTATTTTTCAAATATAGTAATTTGATGTGTTCAATTTGCAGTCTGCCTTTGACGTACCGAATGACAAGAAGATGCGTGCTTTACAAGAGGAAGTTGTGCAATGAAGAAAATGGAAGAACTACCTTGTTCACAATTACATAGCTCCAAATGTCAATTATCTATCAAGGTTGTACACGATGCCTTCCATTTACTCCAACGTCATTGACCAGGAGGCTTGGAATGCATTTGTATAGAACTGCACCTCCATTGAGTTTGAGCTATGTGTAGAAATGATGCTTCATTCTTTTAATTACATATAATGTTCAATTAGTGCACTTGATCATGTAAGTAAAAATGTGTAGGCGTAGAGTGCAAGGGGAAGAAAGGTGCATGAAACGAATATGCAGCACCACCTATCTAGGAAGGGCTACACGCGTTTAGAAGATCATGAAGTAAGCATCTGTGACAATTTATCCCATTCAATTTAATGCTACTATAGTTATATACATGTTCTCCAATTGTAGTGCCTTTTCTTGATAGCAAAGAAAAGTTGGGTCTACGAAACCCATTGATTGCTCCATCCTCTGGAAGATGGCACATTCAGTGGGTTGTACTAGCAACAAGTTTGCAGATGAAGCTACTGCACAAATTGCTTCATGCATAGTAAGTGGTTCCACCTGTCTATAAATTTTTTACAATTAATTAGATGAAATGATCATGTCTTTCTAATTAAATTTTGCAGGATATTCTTACCCAAGAAAGTGTTACTATAAGAACTTTAGACAACATTGCTGCCAAGGATGACAACCTGTATAAGTATATGGGCAATAAGCAAGACCAGCCTAGTCGAGTTAGGGGCATGGGTCGAGGTGTTATTCCTTCCAAATTCTTTGGTGGAGGACGTATACCTATACTTCAAGATGATAAGAAGGGCTACAATGAGCTCGTTGAGAAAATAAAGGGTGATTAATTTAGATAGCTGTGTGAGGGAGGGATGATGATTGTTCCTCAACCCCTTGCTCAGCAATCATGCCCTGCTGTACCTCCATCACATGCGAGATACAATTCCCCATTTGAAGAAGATAATGAAGGACATCCACCTCCCCTCAAAAAGGAAATTCTTGCCCAAGAGGTATATACATTGACTAAACTATAAATTTTCATTATCTATTTGTAATAATTCTATAACTCAACCTCTTTATTGCATATTTGATTTATAGGTGGGTCAATGCCTATTGGCTTTGGATTCCCATCAAAATATCATGGCAGTTGATTCATGTTATGAGCATGAATAAAATCTTTTGCATGGAATTAGTATGCCACCACATACTAAGCAGGTCTCCATTACCATGGCTTTGAATGTTAATGCCTGCCTATTATTCCCATTAGAAATGAAAAATATTATAACAGTTGGGAAGGCAGTTGCATATCACGTCGCTTGGCTAGAGGCACTAGTCTTTCCCATAGAGTCTATGGTATGTATCTTATCATACTACGTACCTTTCTCATTAATATTTTTGAGCTGAAGACCTCACCTGATTGTTTAGTAACTCTATAAGGTTAATCAATAACAAAATGAGACACTAAGATCGGCCACCATTCTGGTGTCACTTTTAGCTACTGCATCAATAGAACAGGTACTTGTATATATATTTGGTTTTTCTTTCATCATAAATTAGGCCCTCTTCATAGATTAATATTATATTATTTAGTTGAAAATTTTTACATCTTTTACAGCAGCTGACCCAAGAGCGTGTGGAAGTCCCTCCTAACATGACTCGATCCCTTAGGTTAATCTATGGTCTCATCAACAATAATATGGCAATCAATCTTATACAAATCAAGTGAGGAGTACTTGCTGAGGACGTTGTTGAAGTGCCACTTATGGCAGAGGACCTATTATGAGTTTGCCTATGGGATCAACTCAAGTACCCTCACATTATCTCCTACATAGGGTATATGCACATACTTACTTGTAAATCATTTGGTATTTCATTACATATTATATTTTAATGGTATATGTAATAATTATTTATTTTATGTAGTTTCTTAAATGATGCTACTAGCCTTTTTGAGAGTGAGGGTACACTTTACCAATTCCTCGACCCTGGCATCATTTTGGAGTGACAGAGTAATGGCTAATCGAGAGGTATATAAGGATATTTTAACAGGCTTCTTTCGTTGCTCTTAGGGAGAAGGCTTAATGATTCCCTACAATAGCAGATAAGTTTTAATTTTCTTGTTTTCTTTCCAATTTATTCTTTACTTAGGGATTGTCTACCTCCATTACAATCCATAAGATTGTCTATGTAGGTGTCATTGGATGTTGTGCATTTTGAATGTGCATGGTGGTCGTGCTTTCTTTTTTCATGTGTTATGTGTAGATAAGTAATTTGTTATTCATCTATAATGAATTTGAAATTTAAATTTGTAGGACTTGATGGGAATGGGCTACAGTGATCTAGACTTTACAACCACTAAAATTCATGTGGAAGAGTGTCAAGGTATATGAAACAGTTAATTGCTTTAAGTTATTACTAATTAAACTTATGTTATTAAAAATGATATTTATTAATTCTTTTTTCCTGTCCTTGTTGCACCGTTCCCTAAGCAACAATTGAATTGGGAGTGTGGGTATTATGTCCTGAGGTACATGAGGACCCTAATCTTTGATTGTACTCCTCTTTCCCATTTAAAAAAGGTAGAACACTTTTTATTTGCATAATCTTATATTTTTCTCCAGTTTTTATGGATCCTGCTAAAAAGTTTTAGTTTAACTAAATATGTTTTATTTTAGGCTACTATGCTTTCTGAGTGGGCAAATAAGAAGAGTTGCTCCAAAGTAAATCTTAATTAAATACAAAATGAATGGGCTAAGTATGTAATGAGTTTCAATTAGATTACTCGGAGTCACTACTTGGACTTGAAATACATAATAAGGTATTTTTTTCATTGACTTGTTTGTGTTCCTTTAGATTTTATTATTTTCTTTGAAATACACACACACGCACACGCGCACACACACACACACATATTTGCATCTTAAGCAATGAATAAGTGGAAATTTGGAGTGTGGGAATAAAGGAGTATAGATGTAGTGAATTTGGAGTTTGAACATGAAGTGAATATGTGATGGTTGAATTATTTAACTTTTATGAGATGAAGAATGAGAGGGTTACTTAGAATGTGTATGGAATTACAAATGAAGTGAATGTGGATGTCATAAACAATGCATATGTTGCAATTTATTATATAAATTATTTTCAAGATAGATGTTGATAGATAATGATGAGTATATGATATTCAGTTTTTCATGTTTATAAAGATTGTTTGTATTAGGTGTATATAATGTTTGTTATTCAACGTATATAGAGGTGATAGTGTATCAAGAAAGATGACATTGTATTGTAGTCGATGGTGGTTTGGAATGTGTATATGATGTTCTTAAAGATTGTTTGAATTATTAGGTACATAGAATATTTATTATTCAATGTATACATAGGTGATAATGTATTAAAAGATTAAGATGTGGATACAATGTAGTGGTTATTGGTTTTTCATGTTTGTGGAGATTGAAGTATTTTAATGTATACATGGTATTGTGTATTAAGAAGTGGATGAGCATTGTTTGTAAACAGGTTCTTAATGTTTATAAACATTGATTGAATATTAGGTGTTTGTTATTCATTATATACATGGACTTGGAGCAAAAAAACAAATTTGTAAAAAAAAAATTACTTTTAAAGTCTCTTACATGAAAAGGACTTCTGAAATCACACGCATTTGAAGTCATTTTTATATAAGTGACTTTAAAAGTTCATCCAAATGAAATTCTTTTAAAGTTGCTTTCGAAAATGACTTGTAAAGTTATCAACTTTAGAAGTCATTTTTTTTTAAACTACTTCAAAAGTCAATTAATATTTGGTTGTTTTTGAAGTTGCATACTAGAAAATGACTTCTAAAGTTGATGACTTTAGAAGTCATTTTTATTTAAGTGACATCAAAAGTAAATGACTTTTGAGGTCATTTTTAGGAAAACGACTTTATAAGTTTGTCACTTTTAAAGTCATTTTAAAAGTTGACGATTTTCTAAGTTGTCTTGGTAGAAGTTGCTTTGTAAGCGACTTCTATTATCACTTTTTACTATCTTCTAAACCATTGAAATGTTCTTATAAGACTTTTGAAGAAGTTCTCATTGGTTTCTAGCAATTTCATTAAGTTTTAAGTGAGATTTTGTGAAGAAAGTAGTAACTCATACTATCAATGGCTGTGATGAATTTGCATATTGGCAATCAAATATCCCCATATGTTTTCACTGTATGTCAATTTTTTGGATTCAAAACTTTGTAGAAGTATATAATTGCTATCATTTCTCAAAATCGTGGTGTAGACACTTGAGCAATAGGTCCTTTCACCTTTTCCAATATTCATAAAAATGCTCACCCTCTTTCTATTAAAAATTTATAATTTCTCTATGGAGGGCATTGGTTTTGTGGATGAGAAAAAATTTATTTAGGAATTTATTGGTCAACTGCTTCTAAGTAGTGATAGACCCTACTACTAATGAATTCAGTCATGCCTTCACTTTATTATTTAAAGATAAGGGGAATAGTTGCAATCTAATATATTCATTAGAAAAATTTTGATATTTGAATGTAGCATAGATGTTAAGGAATTCCTTAATATGGTGGTTGAGGTCCTCTTTATCAAGACCATAAAAAGTTGGCAGAAGTTGGATGAGACCTAGTTTAACCTCAAAATGCTTTGTAGTAGTTGCAGGTGACTCTATACAGGACATGGAGTTAAATTGTACCAGTGTTGGATAGTCTATTAAAGGTTTTACTTCTTCTACTTCATTTTCCATTTCTTCTGTAACATTTTCTTGATCCATCTGATTCCTTAACCCTTGCATAGTGGTTCATTTCATCTTAGTGTCTAAAAGTACTAAATCTAGAGTGAAATATCAATGATTGTGCATACACCAGTGTGCAATGCAGTTGACTCTACTTTATATGCAAAGAAAACAAGTTGTATACAACAAAAGAATTTTTTTTTTAATTAATTATTCAAAAAAAAATTCTAAGCTATATGATGCAACTTATATGCAGAAATGATGCATAGCAAAAAGAACACAATTAATATAACCCTAAGGCAAACAAGTTAAAAGGTTGATTTTTCTCTATTATCTTTGGGGAGAGGCTTTTAGGTTAGTACTATCCTAAGTAGCTCATCCTCTCTTTCAAACTCATCCTTGTGCTTACCAGTTAGATTCTAAAAGTAATCAACCTCATCACACTCTACTCATTTAGATGTGAATAATCTGAGTCATCAAGTATATAAGTAAAGCTAGTCATTTCAATACCAATGCGGCTGATTAGATAGGGCCATTGGAGTGACATTAGTTTGATTCTTTCTAAGAGGGTCCTATGATTTTGTAAGCTGCTATAGGTCTCTTCTAATGAATTTTTAATTAAATTTTAGAAGCTAGGGTTACATGTAAGGTGTTGATTACCTAGATGGGCCAAGGGATGGTGATGAAATCCACCATTGATCTTATAGAGTAAGTGCCCTTACTAATAAATTAAGCATTCCCACGATAGTTTGGTCATCATATATCGACCTTAAAGAAATAGATGTTCCCTATAGTATAGAAAAAGTAGTAAATGTAATGCTAGTACCTATATCCTACTTAACAAAGGGTCAAGGCCTCAACAGACTAGACATTATAACCCTAACAAACTATGTCCATGAGTTACAGCTGAGCTTAGGTTATCCTTGTTAGGTAGTTGCTCATTAATGCAAAAATCCTAAGTATATGCAATAATTAAATAAATGAATGTGTGATATATGCTATTAACTACCATCCACAATGCAAACTAATATTAATAATGCAACCCTAATCTAGGAAATGTAAGGAGATAGAATGGCTTACAATGGGGTCCTTGATCAAATCTTGTACAAGGGTGAGACCATGCACATTCCACCTCCTCTTCCAACTTAAGATAGCTCATCCTTGACCAATATTATTTCAACCCTTATATTTAAATGGTTTGTGACTAAATAAAATTTACAATTGCATCCTCACTACAATTCACTTAGGAATAAAATTATAAGCCTATCCTATTTGAAATTCTTCTCTAAATTCTTTACAAAATTCTTGCAAAAATAAAAAAATAAGTGACTGCTAATTAATCATAGGAACTATATAAAAATGCAAAAATGCAACTAATAATGCATGCAAAACCTAAACAAGGACTAGTGTTAAAGTAACTTAACCTAGATTCCAACTAAAATTCTATTACGAGTGCATAAAGTATAGACTTAGCAAGAATGGATCAAACCATATAGACTCTATGATTCATGAAATTTAAAACCTAAATTAACCTACAACCTAGCCAATGAATAAAATTAACTAATTAAATAATTATAGAAAAGCTAATAAAGATGAAATTAAGGAAATCTAAGCCTAAGATTCTGGAATCCACTATACTAAAATTAAATAATTTTAAAATTAAGTATTTTAGGTTTTGTTTTAATCTACATATTAATATAATCTCAATGAATCTAAACACACAGATAGTACTATCTTTACATTCCTCTTATATACATATATATATATATATATATATTCTTAACTTCAGGGTTTAGCTTAGGTAATATATTTATTCAAGGTAATGTCTACCTTTCTAGGGCATAGACTATAAAGATTCTCATATATTAAACTATCTAAGCTATCATGTCTAGTTTCATTCTATAAGAATAATGACTAAGCATATAAGTAGGATTGTTAAACTCTAACATTAATATTTAAGCACTTGCAACTAAATATGCGAGATCATAAAAATATTTAACTCTTCATATACTTTCATCTTGACCCTAGGTGAATAACTTTAACCTAATCTATTGCATAAAAAATCTACAATTATAACAAGCAAAGATGAGTGAACTATTTACTAAAAAATCAAACAACAAGAGCTTAAAGTAAAGACCAGCATTAGCAAACTTACTAATACAAAAATAACTATGTTTCATTCAAAAGGAAAGTTTTCAAAAGAAGTTACATGTAATGAAATAAACAAAAGCAAAATAAATCACTAAACCTCCCGTTGTGTCACTCAATGTCGAAACTTGGAAAAATGGTTGTAGCCCACGCTACCACCTTACTTTTCATCTTCCAATTGGCACCATAAATTTTGTTGTGTCACTGAACAAAAAAATAGGACATAACCATAAAAATGCCACTTCCCTTGGAAAACACTCAATGGGCCATTCAAATCCAAGCATAGGATGTGTTGAGAAAGATTACAAAGAGGAGGTGTGAATGAATGATAAAACAAAGATGAAAGTGTGGAATTTATATGGATGAGAAAGGTGTGATGTTGTTAGGGTGAGGCAGAGGGGCGCATGGATGTAAGTATGTGAGGGGGGTGGAAGTGGTTGAAAGAAAGGGGTGAGCGTGGAGTTTAAGTAGTGAATTGGTAGATGCATAAGACTAAGTAGGGGAGAGTGTTACCTTGGATGGCTCCTCTCCTTAGGATGATTTTAGCATGTGGTCTTGTAGGAGATGGAGTCTCCTTCACAAAACTTCTCCTCCTCTCTTCTCTCTTGCATGAAACATAATGGAAAGAAGGGGAGAATCCCCTCCATACATGGTACTCCTTTCTCTTTGAAATTGCATTGGGATCACCCTCTAGGAAATTTTCCAATCTTAGGTCACCTCATTCCCCTTTTCTCTCCTTAATGATCACATCCCACCACTATTATTTCCTATCAACTCTTGAAAAATCATTGGATCATATCCGACTTTCCATTGCATAATCAAAACATGTTTTCTATCCTTTGGTTGTAGCATGGGATGGTACTAGGATTTTCAACTTTCCTCCTCTTCATTCCTCACATTGGATCATGTGTTAGCCCTAGAGTGGATGATTGACATTTCTTTGAAATCTCTTATCCCAAAAGCACATGTTTTGTATTTCTTTTCTTCTCATTTGTTAGAAAGACATGCCCTATAGTGGATGACTAGGATTCCATTGAGATTTTCCTATCAAAACTTATTCCTTTCCTTTATTTTCTCCCAGCTCACCTAAAATATCTCCAACCAATAGAAACCAAGAGCTAAAACACATATTTTACCCTAGGAGAACATGTTCTCTTCCTACTTTTTCAATGGGCAGCCCACCAAAATTTTGTCAACCAATAGTCTTCACTCTCATGCATGGCTTCTCTCATTGGTTGCTTTAGGATACTGGCCATTTTTTCTTTAAAACTCTGCATCATCATTTATTCTTCTCTTTCTTCACCACATTTTTCACTTATTTTCTCTTGCAAAAACATGGAATGGAGTGCGACTCACCATCTTGCATGGAAAAATTGTGTGGCTCCTTAGGTGGTCCCCTCTTGTAGTGTAGTCATAAAGCAAGTGAGTGGAAATGGTCCCTTATGGCCCCAGAACTTGGAGTTCCTAACATGCATACCAACCTTGTATTGATCAATAAGATAGTTCATTTATCTTGTTTGTTTCTAGGATTGACAAATTAGTGAGGGAAAGGATGTTACCTAGATGTTGTTGCTCTTGTGGCTAACTAGTGGCATTTTACTCTTCTAGAGGGTTAGGTGGAAGCTTGAAATTCAATGTCTTGAATCTTAGGCAGGGTCCATTTTTTACCATTACAAGTAGAAACATGGAGGGAGTTAGTTGTGGGATTTTCAGTAAATCTTCTCTCAATGATGTAGCCAAGGTTGAAAGTTGAGGGAGGAAAAGAGGACAATGAAGTTCTAATTAATCATTTAATTTAGGATAATTCCCATTATTTAAGACATAAGACAAAACCATAGTGAACGTAGTTAATTTTAGGGATGTCTTAGCAAAGATTTTTTATAACTCTAACTTTTTTGTAATTAACTAATAGTTGCTATGGTTTATAAGAAAAAACATTTTAAGTAATGGTGTTTTAGCAAAAATCGTGAAAAAAAACCAAATAACATATTCACAAAGGTACCCCTAAAACGAAAGAGTGTATTCCATTGAAATAATGGGAATAGTGGGATTTTTCTACAAGAGATGATGAGGGATGGAGAAAGCAGTGAAGGAAAAAGTGCTAATAGAAAAAGAAGAAGGAAATAGACAACTATGACACTAGAGAAAGTGGAGACTCCTACAACCCTAGCTCCTTCTTTTGGAAAAGAGGTTGAGAATATGACCAAAGCTGAAGAGCTTATGACAAACCAAAGTGCCAAGTAGGTAATGCCAAACCAAAGGAGGAAAATGATTTTTAGTAACAAAACAAACCAGAAAGATTGGAAAATAGATGTTTACTTGCCCAGTTAAATATTCCAAGAGAGACATGCAAATTGAAAAGGTGATTAAAATAAAAAAAAGGGGACCTTTAGTTGAATTTTGTCAATAATTCATGTAGTTTGTATAACTTCAAGAGGCGTCAGATATGCTGGAACTACAGAAAGGTCTGGTCTAGGTTGGATCAAAGAATGACTAGAGGGAATAGAAATCTCAACTAGGCAACATAAACAAGCCTTAGCCACACAACACATTTCTACAATCTCCAAAATAGATTCTTTGAACTCAAAGAGGTGACTGAGAAAAGAAGGCATGTAGCATAGCTCAATGAAGAGATGATGCACTAGTAGGTAGATCAATTAAGAGAAGGCTAAGAGAAACTCAAAGGGCACTAATCATTTAAGGTTGTGCTCATGGGTGAAAGCTCAAATGGTTGACTTCCCTACAATTATTGTTCTAGACAATGAAGCAGATAAGAACATTGAATTATGATAGAACTTTGATTGGAACCCACCCAAGAGCTAAATGGAAGGAGAGTGAATATAGGGCATGGGCCAAGGAGACATGGAATATCAAGGGGAGAATATAGACATGGATGGAAAACAACAACAAAAAAAGTCATTTTGTTCTACCATCTAGAATGGAGGTGGAAAGCATCCTGTATTCATGGAAAAAATTGAAAGAAAGCCCAATAAAAAACATAAGCATCTTATATTCATGGAAAATTTCTGAAGAAAGCACAATAAAAAACATTCTATTTTGGTGGAGTGCACTTGTAATGTGACACCTCGGGTTTTACACATCACATAAACAAAATATTTTTCTATAGTTGGAATCCCTGAGTAATATTTTCATTTCTAAAATCAACTAAAAATAAACATTTCAAATGAAAAACACTTGTTTCAAAACCCCAGAAGTCATATGTCCTATAAAATCACAGATTTAACAATAAAATGATCTTTCCATTTCTATAAAAAATTCGACAGTCTCCACTACATTTTGGACCAATGCATTTAATGCATGCAATGTGCCTAGTACCTGATAAATACAATAACTCATAAATATATAACTAGGAGACTTAGTCTAAATAACCATCTACCCTAATCATTCACAGGTTTCAACCAAAACATATATATCATTGATAAAAGACAAATCTAAAAAAAAAACAATGACATAGCCCAGGGTCTATCCATACACAACCATCACATCTAACATAAATACATCTATGCATCCAAGTCACAAAAGTGTAATTCATATATATACATATATGGTCTATCTACAATATTCAAATGTAAAGTCTATCAATGACATATGTGGATGAGATCTCCTCTATACACCATTGAAGGTTGCCAATGCCCTCACTTGCTCTCTATTTGCTTGCCTCACATGATGTCACTCTTTGTATGTGAGGCATTACAAAACATTGCAATGCCTCAACAAGCTATGCTTGAACAGGTGACGATAATAATAATAAATTCATGAACATTAAAATATAATGACAATTACAGTATCAAGTCTCTGGGCATGCAAAAACAACTTTCTCATGGAAACAGTTGTAATATGATCTTGATAATGAGAGAAATAGTGATAAAGTAGAGCATCAATATCACACAAAACTAACAAAATCGACATGCAACAACCAAAGCATCAAACCTCATAAGACTACTCAAAGCTAGGCAATGCATCCACCCCACCTACATGTTTTCAAAACATGCCAAGTATACAAAGCCTCCTAGTCTTGTCAAAATGCCAACCTTAAATCAATGCAACTCACGCTGCCTGTATGTCTGAAAATGTGACAAATCAACTAAGCTTCTAAGGGGCATAAATATGCCAAAAACACATTGGTGTAGAACGTAAAAAGCATGAGAATATATTAAGGAATATGCATGTCATCAATAAGGGCAAGCTCACACATGGGTCTCAAGAGTGTCCCATGCACTCAAATCTCTGGTCATGCCGTGGGTACATAGGGATATGTCCATCCTGGTGTGGCCAGCGTGCTGTATGAAAATGCAAAACAAACCATATGGACCACTATGTTGTAGAGATAACCAACGTTACCAACTGCCACTACCTACTGACACTAGAAAGATAGACTAAATGTTCATCCTACATGGGGGAGGATCAGATGCATAGTGCGGACTAAAAATGATACCACTCCCTACATGGTTTGCTCATTTATGAGGCGGGTGTGTATTATCTCACAAAATAAGAGGATGGGTGGCAAATTCTACATCCTGCCTAGCATAGCATCCACTGGGTAAAAACACCCTTTGAAAATCATAAAATCACAAAAATTACTCAATATCTCAAGATGAAGAGAAATATATGATGCCTAAAACACAGGAGCACCTACACTCGCCTTCTCAAAGCAGTGTTTATTATGGGGTCAATCACTAAAAGACCAGTGACCAAGCCTCCTTAATGAGTCCATGGATAGACATACATGATAAACAAGTCATCCAATTATCTCAATATACAATACAAATCATGCGTCCGTGGAAACATGAAAATCAAGGTAATGCCACATATATGAAAGGCAGACATGTTAGATAATAATCTCAATGCAGTCATAGTGCAAATAAGCATGCATCCTATTCATTGATAAATATGGAATTAGTACCATGATAATCCAAGATCTTTTTATAAAAATCATGCCAATTTTAAATGTTGTCACCTACCTCAAATGAAGAACCACTCGTCTCCTCTCAAATTACAATTGGACTCCATTCTAGATCAGTCCACCTTAGTTACATTGCATGGATACACATCACATCTAGGTATAACATAGAATCTATGTTAACTATCTAAGTTGTATTCTTATTTATATAGCATTATTATATTTTTAGATTTTAATTTACTATGTTTCAATATAATCCAATTGTTCGCAGCCATGAGATCTTAAGTAGGGCCTACCTGGTTGGCTAATAA
The DNA here is from genome assembly GCA_035236585.1 of Warburgia ugandensis. NCBI lineage: Eukaryota > Viridiplantae > Streptophyta > Magnoliopsida > Canellales > Canellaceae > Warburgia > Warburgia ugandensis. The sequence goes on along the minus strand of CP141131.1, from coordinate 47,839,046 downwards.
TCCAGATCACACTAAACTTGGCCCACCAATAACTATCAGATTTATTTCTTAATCAAATCAATATGCATTCTAGAGTTATCAGAAGTAAATTCTAGCTAATTTATTATTGAATCGACAAATCATACACGTTTATATGCAAATCATAGTCAATTTTACCTAGTTTCAGCCAAATCTGTGAAATTAAATGGTTGGGATGAAAATCCTATCTTATGTAGGTCAATCTAAGTGATATTTGATTGCCAATTTCATTGGATCGTCAACTAATTTACTAGTGCCCAATGTGTAATATCCGTAGTGAGCTAGCATAGTCGTTCACCTGATCATTCTAGATCAAAGAATACATTAAAAAATCTAATTAAACAATCTCAATGAATTAGTAAAACAGTGTGGATGACCAAATTTGATCCAATTTCATTCTTATATCCTTGTTTGATCTCAGTCATTAACCAAGATCAGCCAAATCACCTCAACCATGCTCCAGATTGAAGATATCTACTATAGATCTTGATCTACACATTATGAGGATCACATGAATGGTTCAAATCATGATGGATGGTTGGATCAATCATAGATCTAATGATCTTATGTCTGATCAAAGGTCTAATCATGATCGATGTTTGGATCTTCCTTAATCAATGAATGAAAAGATGGGTCTTATTCCTAGCATTACAAGGATCAAGATGGTTATCTCAGATCTATGAGATCCATCCTAGATATGGTAGTACAAGACGTCCAAGGTCTAAGGCTAAGGGTGGGTGCTGGTAGTGGAGCCCACTCGTGACAACTCAGTAGAAGGAGAGAGAGTGTGGGATGGGGGAAGACGATGGTAGTTAGCAGTAGCTCTAGCATAGCCACCTCTAGGTGCCTAACCACAGAGAGGGAGATTGGGTGTAGTTCTTGTGTCGTGGGTGCATAAGCCTCATGCCTTTAGGTGCAGCGTCCCCTTGCTATAGATGTGGTGGAACTAGAAGAGTCACAAGGAGGGGAAGACATAAATGTCAACATCAAAGAGGGAAAATAAGCAGGGAAAAGGGGGTGACCTGTGCGCATAGGTGTATCAGTCAAATGCATTGGAGGTAGAGAAATAGTCAGGGGAGAGAAGATAGAAGAGGAAGGGTTCTGCTACAACTGGCTTGCTAAAGCAAGCCATTGGGTTGTGTTAGTGGAAGAAGGGGGAAATGGTTTGCTGAGTGTGTTGTCGATGAGAGATTGAATGGTTGGGGGGGAATGAGGTTAGGCAACTGGGGGATTTTCTAAGCTTGTTTTGGAGAGGAAAAAGAGGAGGTCGAAGTTGGGCTATCTTCCAGTGCCAGTGAACGACAAAGCTTCTAAAGGTGGGGAGATTAAAAGGAGGGGATGTAGGTTTCCTGGATTTTTCTCTTTCCATTGTCCCTCCCCCCATTTTGTTGCATTTTCAATTGCCATAGCCCATCATGAGGTTGACGAGCCAATGCGTAGTGGTTGGCTATCCATGTGTCGTACCCGCTCCTTGCATGGCGTGGCACCTACAGTCTGAAAAATGATAAATAATGGCTGTTTTAGTATCCATTTTGACCCCCCTCTGGCATTTACATAATTACAGTGGGGGTTATCCCTCCCCACTAATAGAATTATGAATCATTTAGAGAGATTGGGAACTTATTTGGGGACTTCATCAAATTGGAATAACTCAAAAAGTTTCACATACAAATGTAGAGAGGTGAGAATCATAATTAAAAGCTTTGGAGGCCCTTTAATGAAATATAAAATGAAGCTCAGAGTGAAGAATCAACTCCTCTGGGTTAATGTTGCCTTAGAATTGATCGAACCAAATCCTAACATAGTTGTGAATGCCTCTACACTAATAAAGTGTCCCAATTCCACCGAAGAAAATGAAGAAGTAGAAAAGTTGAGTTGGAACAGACCCAAAGATAGATGCCTCGTTTAAGTGAAATGATTGTCAATTCTCACGCCCTCCCAAGTCCACATTGAGTATCAATTTCAAACTAGATCCAAGTATCCCACCCCTTTACAAATCATCCTTTAAGACTTCCCACCCTCCAAGCTAGAGTCCATAGGAAGAAATTATAACTAACTCTTCAGTCTCCAACAATAATCCTAAAACTCCTCTACATGCCTCCTCAATGAACACTATTTAGATTTTTCCCTTCAATAGGGAGCTTTCAAACCTTCTAATCATATGAATAGTAGACATTCACCACTAGGTATTTACTCTAGGGTGAGCTCTATTCTAGAAGAACGTCCTTTCGAGACATGTAAGTACATGGTTTGAAACTTAGCCTTGTTCAAGGTTCATGTGATAATCTCAATTCTTAAATTTTATATCATGTAATTTTATTTTATTTTTTATTAAGCTAAAATGTGAATATAGAATTCTACTTTTTTGAGTTTTGAGAAAATGAACTTTTGAAAAACACAAAATTGACTATTGAAACTTCAAAATTTAGAACACGCATGAAAAGAGCTTTCCAACCGTACTAAGATGCTAAAGTCGAAGTTCAGATGAGAAAATTTGAATACCTCAAATAGATAGATAAAATTGATAACAAAACCCCACTCATTATTTTTAAAATTTTAAGGAGGTAAATAAGAGAAGAAGACAGTCAACTGTACAAGCTAGTCGAGTGCTCTCTCTCTCTCTCTCTCTCTCTCTCTCTCTCTCTCTCTCTCTCTCTCTCTCTCTCTCTCTCTCTCTCTCTCTCTCTCTCTCCCCCCTCCCTCTCTTCCACAATAGGAAAATTGATGCAAAGTCAACAAAGAATCGATCTTAAAGCCTTCATTTTCCCTAACAACAAAGGGATTTTATTGTTTTTCAATTGGGATGTAGATGAGGAGCTTGATTAATGATGATTTTCACCAAGCTAGACACAAATCTATCTCTAATAGTTATAGTTTTCTTCTCCAATGATGTGAATTTAAAGCTCTTTTGAAAAATTGTCTTGGATGAAGTGGGTTTTGATCATCATTGAAAAACACAGTAAAAGTTCCTTCTAATTATCTTCTCTAGTAATAGTAAACTATCATTGTTGACTATTTTAATGGAGAAATTGAAGATCCAAATACCATTTTCTCCAACAATGGTAAATTTCAACCCTCTACCATAGATTTCTTGCTAATCTATATAAGCAAGAGCAGATATGAGATTTGTAGTTTCCTTTTCTCTCTCACCACTCATAGATCTTGTGATGACCTGGGTTTTTGTAACATGTTTTGTAATATATTTTTGAAAGGCAGGGCCCTTAATAGTAAAAAACAATTGCAAAACAAAGCAGCGGAAATTCATTTCTTTAGAAATTGTTTTGTAAAACTCAAGTCATCACTTCATACATAACATAAGTAGAATTTTGTACAAGATAAAATTCCATTGAAGGAATATACTTTTATTAAATTTTAGAATCCATCCAATGGTTTACAGTACAACCAAATCCATTACAATACTTGTCCAAATTACATAATCTAAAACTCAAAGCTCACCATACAATGAAACTCTCATTACAATACAATACTCTCAAACAAAGAAAAATACATGTCTTCAAGGGGTATACCTTGAAGATTATTCTCTTCATGTCTTCTATCATCTTGAGCTTCTAACTCTCCTTCCCTGTATATGAGATATTGTAAACATTGCAACATTTACAATATCTCAACAAGTAATGCTTGGTAGGGGATTCAAGAAGCATAATAATTGACAATATAATTCTAATACTTCATAATCCTATTATTCCTAAGCATATTCATGTCTCTACACTTTACTTTGTAATATATGTGCATCCATATATATATATATATACATACTATACATGGGTAAATCTATTAAATTTATCAAAGTAGTCAAATATCATTCCCAACTAAGCTGACCAATTCTCTCCATTATGATAATTCAGTATTTCAGCTAATCCTACATTGGGAATTTCCCTTCTTGAGAAATATTGGTAATATACAATTACCTAGTATTTCGTTATGCTAAAACATAAGGCATTTCACTATGCCTACTCTCATATGCATCATAGTGCAAAATAATCAAAGGGCTACTATGCTACAATTTGATCTGTACTAGGGCACTCGGATAACTGCCCTGTTCACCACTGATACCACAGTGGAAAATATTATGTCACTGCCCATATGGGGAGACAGGACTTTCACAACGGTGGCCTTCCCATAATTGTCGCACCCGACTTTTAGCCTTTCATAGGGCAAGGTATCATCAAATCATCAAATTTCACGAAGTAGGTGGCCAAACCCTCATAACTCCTATAGCATAGCATTCCCCCAAGCTTATGCCTATTAAAACAAAATTACAAGCCTCCAGGCTTGCATGTAAAATACATTTCATACATATCAAACAATCTGTTTGTTTACTTAGGGCTGAAACATCTTCTAGTTCCTTATTTACTTAGAGTCTAGTCCTTACCATGTTATATGTGTTTGGTTGGATCATAAGGGTTTTAGGGGATTTCATACAAGTATTAACATTACTCTTGTCAACAAAAGGTCATGGGTTCAATCATGTACATCCCATGTAAATGCATCCATCAAATCCTCCTACCTTCAAGTAGTGATCCCTTTTCCTCGATCTTCTATGATCCTGACTGATGTATGTAATCTGTACATCCATACATACTGTCAATATATATAAATTATAAACAATCCTATTGATCACTAGATCTGATGTTTAGAATGATCTTTTAATCATTCATATATAAGTATTTTCTATCTCTAAGTCTTTGTGTGTCCATCTCCTTGATATTAATCTTTCATAGATCCTTTGATCAACAATCTCCACTTGTTGATAAAGATCAAGGTCCTAGATCTTCTATCATCTAGTTCTTCTTTGATCTAGGTTCAGTTATTGGATCAACCCTAAGGAGGATGATCTTGGTTTTCTTCCTTGAATCATCTTTGATCAAGGGTTTGGATTATCTAATCTAATGAACTAGATTTGATCTATAACATGAATACTAATAAACGTGCATACTAAATACAATACAATACAATATTCTTATTCTTATTGTTCTTGATCATTCAAGATCTAATGGATCTTGTTTGATCATCCTTATCTTACTTACAGTTTTTATTAGGGTTAGATAATTTACTAACCTTTTATGCTCTTACTATTATTATTCAACCAGTTAATGTTTTGCTCATTGAAGGTAACTTATTTCAGCCTAAGTCTAGACTGGTCCTCTATTTCCAATTGGCTAAGGCTTACTAGCTGAATGGGTGAACACAGAGTGGTTAGTTCAATCCTCATTTCAGGAGGCGTTTAGACCTCACAAATGTCAACAGAAGGTAGGGGAAGAGTAAGGCTCTATTAGACAACTCCCCTTAACCACTATGTTCAACATTCACTAGAGTGACTTTAGTGCAACCTTTCATAAGGTTCCTATAAGCATGTTAACCCTAAGTACTCTTCTTAATTGATTTTAATTAAGTCCATGAACATTTATAATGTCATTCGTGGGGTTTATTATTCTCCTAGTTTGGGCCAAGGATTTGATAATCCTAAAATATTGTCCTACTAACTATAGCCCTTACTAATTAACTCCAAAATAATCCACTCTTATCATTAGATTCCATTTTTGGTGTTTTATGCTCTTTATCTCATAACAAGTAGATCTACTAATGAAATTTAACCATAAATGAATTATAAATTCAAATCATAAAACTACATAATTGAACAACTTAATGATAATGATACAAGGTACTTAAAATTACACTAGCATGATTTTCAACTAATATACCTTAATAACTCAATTTAAACTAACTTGGACCTAAGGTACAATCTCATACTATAGTATAATCTTACATGAAATCCTAGCATGGTCCTAAGTTACAATGGCATGAAATCATACTAACTTGGTCCTAAGTTACCTTGCATAAAATCACACTAACATGCCCCTAAGATAATTAAATCTAGCAACCTATTATAACAATCTAATCACATATCATGCTAAAGTCTAAAAGTTGCATTAGCATGCTTTATAATATTATCAATTAATAGAAAATGAAACTAATTACATTAATATTTTTAGAAACCTTTACTTATGATCTAACCATTCAATCTTATATCTTTTCCTTTTAATCAAGGGATTTAATTACATTTAGGGGTTTTTCTTCCTTAAGGTCCAAAGATCATATTGCTTTGTTTTTGTCATATTCAATGCATGATCTCCCTGGATTTCATCATATTAACATTCATTCAATCCATCCCAAGGATCTGATCACACGTGATCTCATTGATCAAGTGGGTCCCTTTGTATTTTTAGGGTTTTTCTACCATAATGGGTAGATCGCTTAATATATCTCAGATATGTCCAAATAAATCATAGATATCACCTCATTTCAATAGTATACATTATTAAAATAGATTACCAAGATCTGATCACCTCAGATCTTGAAAATTGGAAACTGATTTCCTAAAAACAGAAAGCTTCATAAGATATTTTCTCCATTTTATTATTTCATAAGAAACTAGAGGTTGTAAGATTTTCATAGCTTCTTTCTGATCTCAATTTTGAGTTCATATGACTTCTGAGTTGAGCTCGGAAGTTCACAATCCATTCCTAGGGTCTAGATATGATCTAGGCCCATTGGAATGGACGGCCCAAATCGTTCGGGTGGAACGTTCGGGCGGCACCTCTGTCACCGAGACGAATGCGTCACTGATAACTGGCACTCGAGTGCAATTGTCCTGTTGGGACGACGTCGCATGCGTTGCGCTCACGCGGAAACCCTGTTGCAAGCTGCATTTTCATGCGGTGTTTCGCACACCGTCCTGGGCAACCTGATCCGATCGGGAGATTAGACAGTCTGTTCTGGACCGTCCAATCAATCCCTCTCAATTGAGGGTCCAAAACTTAATATAATTTGGTGAAAATTTTACCCTAGGGTTTTTGGATCCTTTTGCATTGATTGGAAGGGTCAGATTTTCCATCTAAGCCCTCAATCATCATGAATTGAAGGTTCTAATCTTTACTTTATTTTTACAATTTTTCGCTCAAATCAAATTGCAGTAAAATAAAATTTTCATCAAATAATAATAAATATGTCTAGGAAGTAGTTCCACCTATCTGATTAGAGAAAAATGTCGGTTATATAGTCCAAATTAAGAGAATACCAGTTTGATGATAAGATAGCCCAAGATCCACTTGTCTTGTGATATTCGTTGTTCGAGCTGTTGGATCTTGAAATTTATTTGAGCATTTTGTAGCTAAGGTATGGTAGAAAATTTTATATGGTACGATCTATGACAATTGATTTGAAATAGAGTGGCTAATTGAATTTAGCTCTCTTGTTCCAATCTAGAGAGAGGAGAGAGAAAATGAAAGAAAGGGATCCTTTGGGAGTTTTGGTATTTTGGGAATGGATCTATGTTTGGTTTTGTAGGGTAAGTGAAGATAATATCATACAAATTTTATGAACATTTTTAGAGGATTTTTTGGGGTGTATTTATAGGCATTTGGGGTGTTTTTCATGATTATGTGTAATGATTATGGTTTATTCTTTTTATTATTTAATTAGCATTGAATTCTCCACTACCACCTTTTTCTCCACTACCAGATGGTAGTGGTTTGACTCATGCTTTCATGTGGGCTGGTCATTGGATTCCATTTTAGGTCCCTTGTGGGCCCCACATATGTAAAAAGACCATTTTGCCCTTTATGTATAAAAATTAGGGTTTATTCCCATGATTTCAGAATTGAGCGTACTTAGTGGCGTTGGATTCATATTTCTCAGTATATTCTAAATTTTGATGTCTCAGATCTCGATTTTGGGTAAAATTACTATTTTACCCTTTTCTCCATAAAATAAAGAAAATTAAGGATTTTTCATCCGAATTCAAAATTTGTCGTGCTTACAATCATTTTGAAGGGTTTGTTGAGTTCAATTTCAATTATACATGTCTTATCCCTTGATTATACTTTTATAAGAAGTATATTCCAAATGACTCTAATATTCTAGCCCATAATTTCTGAAACTCAAACTTTATTGATTTTCTCAATCAATTACAAAAATTGGGGTTATTACAGATCTTCTGCTGAAAAACACAAATACATATATGATATATACACTCACCAATCAACTGCTTACAAATCTAATCTTGGTTGATCCATGAATTGAGAACTAATCACGATAGATCTGACTTCTTTCCTTGAGCTAACTATTGATTGGTGACTAGATGCTTAGATCCATGAGCTTGATTGCTCCATCACCTTGATCTTTTGTAAATTTGTCATTGATCAGTGGCTAAAAAGTCGATCCTAGCTATTCACCTGCCAATCGATGACCAAAAGTGCGGATTAGTAAGTTTTGACCCTTTTTCAATGAATTTGATTTGCCTTGTGATGATTGGTTTTAACTTAATTAAATACCTTTGGTGGTTGGAGTTTTAGTTTGGTTGATAATCTCTACCATGATATGTAATTGTATTTTTATAGAATTGAGATGTATAATTCTCTATATTGAGAAGAAGGGAAATGTGTATGTTTCTCTTGATTATTGTTTAAAATTATTAATATGTTGCATGGGTGCAATGAGGACTCTTGATTTGTAAAAAAGAGATAGGAAAAGTTGGGTTTGAATGTAGTGGTAGGGAGACAAGTCTTATTTATATTTTTGAATGCAAAATAAATAAGGGTTCATTTCACCGTCAAACTTATACCTTTAGATCATTGCATGGATTTGATTTCATATTTATATTTTGACATGAAAACTGTAATTTGAATTGCTATCGAGTTTTATTTATGATTAGTACACAACTAGTAAGATGTATAGTGTGTATAAATTCCCAAGGTTTCATGTTTTGATTTGCATGGATATGTTTTAAATGTGTGCTTTTGCTTGGTGAACACTATGCTACTAAAGTTGTAAAGTTGGACACCTAGCTTCCAAAATTTGATATATTTGATACCCAGCCTAAACCTCAAGGTGGCATCATTAGAAGGCAACATGTTGTCATCCGAGCTCCTTCCATGCGAGATGGTGATTAATCGTTAGCTTTAGTATTGGTAGTGAGCATGTAGATTGATCCTATGATAGGGTTGTATTTATGGCATAATTGTGGGGATCAGCATTTTTCAATTATAATTTCCTCAAAGTTTACTTTTTCAAAGGTGGGATAGATCCCTATTTTTTAAATCTCATTTAGAAATACCAAACATTTTGAAAAACCTTTTTCCTTGAAAAATCATTTTCTAAAACCCATAGTGCATTTCCTTTCAAAATACTTGCCTTTTAAAAAGAAGCAGGCCCACATCTGAGTCTTTTAATGTTTATCATAAACTCAAATAACATAATGGCCCAAGATGAATTAGTCACAACCAAATTATAAATGTTTTCATCATTATAAATAAATGTTTTGGCATCTCCATTTTATGGACAATCTTTTTAGAAGTAAAAATAAATTCTATAATTGGCAACTCCTCACGTTGTCTTCTTAAGGCATTGATTAGGCCCTCTTCTCCTTGCTTCTAAGATTTTCATGATGAATTCACTTGTTTTATTGTAGGTTAAGTATACACCATACTCAGTAGATAAACCTAGACCACAAACTCAAAAACCACGACATTCATAACACAAATGCTTTCAAATCATATTTTCAATGCAATAAAATCACATACTATCTTACCTTATTCATTCCATGCTATGCATAAAATCACAGACTATCTTACCTTATTCATTCCATGCTATGCATTTATTGGTATTCACAAGCATTTACATATTATCAACTCATATGAATAGATAATCACATTTTCACAAATCAAGTAAATTGGGATTATCAAAATTTTAAGTAATCACTAGGTAAAACCAAGCCGTCGGCACTCTAGTAGACAAAATATCTCGTGCCTCTTAGCATCTTGGCAACTACATTTACCAATTGGTCATGACTACTCATCTAGCAATTGTATCATGTTCATCTTACATAAAACCATCATCCAATTCCCTCAGACAAAAAATAGAAATCTCACAGGACTCACTATATTCATGACTAGTTCACTAAATCTTATGCCTACAAGTATTCAAGAGGGAATTTGATCGCATCCTCATTGGCCTACAACCAATCACGGAAGGGTACTATAAGTCATCTATAATGGTCTCTATGATCACTCGAGTAATTGCAACTTTTTGGCACTGGATACCTTCCACCCTTAGTAGTTAGGAGTCAGAAGGCCAACCCATACAACTTCTTAACACAGTTCCCACCTGGCACTTTAACCTTCAAAGAATACATATCTAGGGTGTTACTATATCCAATATCTCATATCTCAAAATCTCATCAATTATAGGAATTGAAATCATTTCTTTTTTAAGAACTAAACGCTTGCCATCTTATTTGGCATATTAAAACTTTCCAAAATCATATTTGCAAAAAAATATCATTTTAGATATTTTAGAAACTATGGTTGGCAAGTATATTTAACTTGATAGAAATCACCAATTCTAGGCACACATTGTAACAACCCCAAATTTTGTAAATACTAATCTGGGCATTATTATGTGAAATTGAAATTTTGGAATATAATTGGAATTTTTGACCCAAATAAAATAAATTTTTATAGAAATGGAATTTTGAGTGAAAGAATGAATATTTGGAATATACTCAAAAAATCGAGTCCAACGACATAAAGAACACTAAAATCAGGGTTTGGATGAATTTCACCCTAAAATTTTACTATTCCCTGAGCAAGTTATGAGTTTTCAAGGAGTATATATTTTTATAGAAGTATTATTTGGAACTAAAACTAAAACCATTAGATATTACTCAGAAAATGGAATCCAACAAGCCAAAGAATGCTGAAAACAAACGTGGTGTTGGGTTTGGTTTCCCTAACCCTAACTCTGTAAAACTCTAAACCCAAACATCATCTCCAGCAGATCTTGCCATGGCTGGAAAACTCTTCGCCTCCAAAATCGCTTACCATATCTCTCATCTCTGGCACCTCTATGCTCGATATCTGCCGTTATTGCAGTGCCCTCTCTCGCTCATTGTGAAGGAATCGATGGAATCTCCATGAGAGGCATCCATGTCTCCGACCACACTCTTTATATCGATATGCACGACACCTCTCCGGTAGATCCGCCACTCCTTGATGCTTGCTGCCCTTCTTACTGTACTGCTATGGTAATCCTCACTCCCGGGCACACCTCTATGGTTGGGAATCGGATCTCACCCTTGAAAACCCCCTTCTACGACATCTTTCCAGCCACCCACGACAATTCCCCTTTGCTTTTCCTCTTCCTTGAGTAGATCCCTATCGGATCTATGCTTTTTCAGTGATCAAGGGACACCTAGATCAAGTTTCCCTGATTCCTTTCATCTCTGGGGAACTCTTTCTCTGGTTCCCATTTCTTTTCAGCAACAACCCCACATGCCTAGATCCTTCCCCATCTCCTCATGTACCAAAACCCTATTTAGATTCTTGGGGCATGGCCTAGCCATGAATGATCGGTGTTCTTAGACCCCAACCACTTGAGTTTTTCACCTTTCCCTCTTGTCTTCTACAAGGCACAACACGGCTAGGCCTCCAGGCTGGCCGACTGGCGTACCCAGATCATCCCCATAGTCTCCCTCTATGTGATTGTTCTCTGTTGGGTCCAAGCAGATGGACTCGATGATCACCAATGACTAACACGAAGTTTTTGCCTCCCACAACCATTTTCAGTGGCTGGGATCGGACTGCGCCCAGTCTAGCCACCAGCCACCACCACCTCCATCTTCCTTATCACTAACACGACCCAATTTAACTCTTGGCCTTCAAACCTAGATTCTGAGCAATCTAGGAGGAGTTTTGGAAATCTGAGAGTACCCTTGTAATCCTTGCGATGCAAGGAACAAAACCTGTCTTCCTTATTTGTGATCTGGGAAGATCCAATAGTTGAATTTACCCAACCAATGATTGAGGGTCAGATCATTTGATTTGTGATGATCTGATTCCGTTTTTCAAATCCAAATAGGCTATTATGACCATTAGGAAGTGTAAATCAAGAATCTGATGAGAGATTTAGGATCAAAAGCTTGATTAGAGAAGATTTTTCCGATCTTGATCAATGGCCGAGATCAATCAAGGATCTATGTAAGGAAATTGATCAAGCTCTATGATCCTAGTCAATTCTGCCTATTCAATTAGACCATTCTGTTAGAAATTACTGATTGATTACTTGATTTGGAAAATTTAGGTGAAGAACAAGGACTAGATCAATATGGACATGTGAGACTTTGTAAGCGTCACCAATCAGCTAGTGAGAAATGGATGAACTCACCACACGAGGTAGGTGGAGAATTAAGAAAGCTTGTCTTAATAGTAAGACGCATATTTTTTTTTAAACATGATCTTATTCTTATGATAGATATTATATCATTTAAATTTGTTCATTTCATAAGATATATGATGATGAAAAATGTTTACTTGTGAATGATGAAAATTTGTAATCTGAAATGCTAAATGAATGACATGCTTATAATTGAAGCCTACTGAATGGTATTAAAGGATACACACAGTCTGTTCTTAAAAATATCATAGCTGTCATTGTGATAAAAAGACATTTATGGTACATGGGTACCATTACATCATTTGTGATGTATGAGTCAAGGATTTTACATTACATCCTTGGTGGGCGATCACCTAATAAGTGAGGATGTTATGATTATGATGAGATATATATATATATTATGGACAAGCAAGATGCTTATATATTATTATCTTACATCCAGACATGGTGGCCTGAGAGTTTTGTTTTAGACAGGCATAGGCCTGGGGATGCTATGCTAGGAGAGTTTTTAGGGTTTGGCCACCCACTCTCCAAAATGTGATATATATGATGATACTGTGCCCAAAGAAAGGCAAAATGTCAGGTGGGGTAATTATGGGAAGGCCACCACTGTGACGATCTGTCTCCCCATATAGATATGACGTAGATGATTTTCCACACTTGGGATCTATGGAGTATGAAAACAGTTATCCAAGCGTGCTGGTACGGATCAAACTGTAGCATAGTAGTCCTTGTATTTGATGCATTATGGTGTGTATATGATGGCATGATGTGATGCCTATTATGATGATTGCTTGATGAGATGCCTTTTATGATGTTACCAGTAGCTGCTGGAGTATTATAAATCCTGTATGGAAGGGGTATGATTTTGAGACCCAGTATAATCTAGGAATGTAGGTTATAAAACCTATAGACTATGTTCATAATTTTGTGTGACTTTTAACGATTTTAATATATATGATATAGTCCTATATGCATATTCCAGAGGGCATAGTTTCATAAAAGTTTTTGTATGGGGAAGTGAATGGGTAGATATATTATGCAGAGTATGGAATCATATAGAAAATGATAATGATAAATATTTAAAATACCAGTGAATTATATATATATTAAATATATCATGTAAAGTGTAATCTCTAAAATGTGATTATTATATTCATATGAAGAAGAAGAATTATAAATAGCTACTTTATCAATGGCTTGCAGATAATTGAATTATTAATTAAATTATTGAATTATGAACTAAGTTGTAAACTTCATCCCATATAAGCATTATGATGAAATTGAATATTTTAATTGACGTAAAATTCTTAATTCATATGTAATTAATATGTTTTCTTAACTCTCCCCTACCAAGCATAGCTTACTGAGATATTGTAAATATTTTATGTTTACAATATCTCAGATACAGACATACAGGAGAAGACATACACAAGCAGGAGGAGTTCAGTAGCCATACTTCTGCTCTTAGGTATATATTTTATTAAAGTTTTTGTATTGTGTAGTTAGTTATTTGGATTATGCTACTTAGACATCTAATATAATGATTATAGGGACTGTGTATGTGAACCACTAGATGGGTCATGTTGTTTAATAAAATTCATGTCTATCTTCTATATTAACTATATTATGTATAGTATGGGAGTTGAGGTGACATCCGGGTTTTAGGAAAATTGAATTTCAAAGAACATATTTTTTGTTGTTTTTGAATTTCTAAAAATATTGGTGTGTCGCCTTACCAAAATAAATGCAAAAAAAATTTGGGAAAAACTCGGGGTGTTACACACATCTTGGCCATCAAAATTGTGTCTCAGTACATTATACAACTCATGCTTTGAGTGTTTTTAAAAACTTGGGAAAATTGTTCTTTTTCAATAAGGAACTAGTTTAGCAGGTACCCCCAATAGTTCAGGTCTAAAACATGTGAATTTTAGTGAAAAGTAGTTTTTAGATGTAACTCATTTACTTCAAAACGTTAAATCCCTTTAAAAGTTTTTAGCATGTTTTTTGGTTTGAAAAACTTGCGAACTCCACTTATTCCCAATTCATTATCATTGCTTCATAACAAGCACGACCCATGGTCTAAAGCAACATATTGTTTTGAAATGGTCTTAATCACACCATCTCTTACCATTCAAAGAGATGAAATCATGTACATCTTACGATATCAACACACCATTTTCTATTTATAGATGAATGCGCAATACAAAAATGTGTATGAATAGAAATATAGTTGAAAACAATTGCAATGATGAACATGACTTCATTCCAACAAAATCAACAATGAAGTTTCAACTCTCAAAAAATGTGTATGAATAGAAACATATTTGAAAACAATTGCAATGATGAACATGGCTTCATTCCAGCAAAATCAACGATGAAGTTTCAACTCTCAAAACCATGCACATAGAACTATCCATGTGAATCAATCCTGAAGTTCCAACTAATTAGGAACATCTGCATGGGTCCAAACCATTGAAAATTAATGATTTTTATATCTATACATGTATTTTACAAATGGAAGATCATAGCATAATAGTTTAGTTTCTCAACTCCAAAACTTGGAACAATTATCATACACTATGGTTTAGATATAAAATCATATGAAGACACTTAATTGATTAAGATCAGTTCTTCCCACCACGCATTCATGATCAAAATCTGACCTAAACTATCTAGATCTATGTGTATGACCCATGTAATTAGTAAATGTACATAATAACTGTAATAACCCCAATTTTAGTAATTGATTGAGAAAATCAACAAAGTTTGAGTTTTAGAAATTTCAGGCTGAAATATTAGGGTTATTTAGAATATACTTCTTATAAAAGTATAATCAAGGAATAAGACATGTACAATTGAAATTAAACTTAGCAAACCCTTCAGAATGATTGTAAGCATGACAAATTTTGAATTCGGATGAAAAATCCTTAATTTTCTTCATTTTTGGACAAAAGGGTAAAATAGTAATTTTACCCAAAAATCAAAATCTGAGACATCAAAATTTAGAATGTTCTGAGAAATATGAATCCAATGCCACTAAGTACACTCAATTCTGAGATCATGGGAATAAACCCTAATTTTTTTTATATATATAAAGGGCAAAATGGTCTTTTTACACCATGTGGGCCCCACAAGGGACCCAAAAACGAATTCTATGGCCAGCCCACGTGAAATCAATGGTCAAACCATACCAGCTGGTCTTGGGGAAGAAAGTGGAGAATGGGAGAATCCAATGCTAAATTAATAATAAAAAATTAACCATCATCATGGAAGAAGACCCAAAATGCTTATAAATACAACCCCAAAAATCCTCCAAAAATGTTCATAAAATTTTCATGAAATTGTCTTCACTTTTTTTGCAAATCTGGACCTAGATCCATCCCCAAAAACCCAAAACTCTCAAGAAATCTCCCTCTTTTCATTTTCTTTTTCTCTCTCTAGATTGGAACAAGAGACCTAAATTCAATTAGGCACTCTGTTCCAGATCTATTCTCACAAATCCCGCCGTCAAAAACTTCCTACCATACCTTAGCTACAAAACTCCCAAGCAAATTTTGAGATCCAACAGTTCAAACAATGAGAATTGCAAGAAAGGTGGATCTTTGGCTATATTATCATCAAAACGGGTATTCTTTTAAATTGGACCATATAACCTACATTTTTCTCCAATCAGGTAGGTGAAACTACTTTCTGGACATTTTTATTATTGTTTGATGAGATTTATACTTTACTGTAATTTTAATTGGGTGAAAAATGATAAAAATAAAGTAAATAATAGAACCTTCAATTCAAGACGATTGAAGGATCAGATGGGAAATCTGACCTTACCAATCGATCTAGAAGGGTCCAAAACCCCTATGGTAAAATTTTCACTAAATTTCATTCAGGTTTGGGCCCTCAATTGAGAAGGGATTGATCGAACGGTCCAAACGGACTGTCCGATCTCCCAATCGGACCAAGTCCCATGGACGACATGCAAGACGCCACACGTATACCTGTGCAAAGCTTGCGACATCGTCCCGTGCGCGTCTATGGATGTCCCTGCGGGAGCATCCGTCTCTCATCTGCGACGAATCGAGGGTTCCGCCTGGCTCTTTTCTGCCCGACTAATTTGGATTGTCCATTCTAATGGGCCTAGATCAAATCTAGGCTGTAAGAATGGACTGTGAACTTCCAAATCTTATTCTAGAGTCATATGAACTCCAAATTGAGATCGAAAAGGGGCTATGGAAAGCTTAAAACCTTTATTTTCTTATGAAATGATAAAATAGAGAAAATATGTAATAAAACTTTCTATATTTAGGAAACAAGTTTCCAATTGCCACGATCTTCAAGATCTGAGATGATTAGATCTTGCAAATATATTTTAATAATGATATAATATTAAAATTAAGTTATATAAATGGTTTATTTGGACAGATCTAAGAGATATTAATGGATTTACCCACTATGGTGGAAAAACCCTAAAAATTACAAAGGGACCCACTTGATCAATAAGATCAAGTGCGATCAGATCCTTGGGATGGATGGAATGGATGTTGATATGATGAAATCCAAGGAGATCATGGATGGATTATGACAAAAACAAATCAATATGATCTTTGAACCTTAATAAAGAAAACCGCCTAAATATAACTAAAACCCTTAATCAAAAGGAAAAGATCTAAGATCTAATGGTTGGATCATAAGTAAAAGTTTCTAATAATCTTAATCTAATTAATTTATATGTCTTTTATTTGATAAAAGGATTGTAAATGTGATTTATGTTATAAATTAGGAAGCATGATAATGTAATTCTTAAATTTTACATGCTATGCTCTAAATGTTATTAGATTGTTATAATAGGCTAGAAATTTAATTATCTTAGGGCAAGTTAGGTTGAATTTGATATTCCAACATGATTCCATTAGATTGCTTGTAAAATTTCATATATGTCATAACTTAGGATCATGCTAGTTTAAATATAGTTTTATTCCATTAGGTTAAGTTACATTCATAGGGAGCATGTTAGTATAAATGTTTGTTGAATTTATATTGTAGTCATACTTTAAAGTTTATGATTTAATTATTGTCAAATTTTATTAGTAGATTCAAATGTTAAGTAGTTGTTGAGATATAATGAGCATAAGTCACCAAAATATAATCTAATTGGAAATTAGAGTTTCATGAACACATAAGAGGAAGGAATGACTTTGACTTAACATTAGTAAGGGCTATAGTTAGTAGGACAATATAAGGATTATCAAATCCCTAGCCCAAACTAGGAGAATAATAAACCCCATGAATGACATTGTAAATGTTCATGGGCTTAATTAAAATCTATTAGAAAGAGTACCTAGGGTCAACATGCTTATAGGAACCTTATGAAAGGTTGAGCTATGGTCACTCTAGTGAATGTTGAACATAGTGGTTAAGGGGGTTATCTAATAGAGCCTCGCTCTTCCCCTACCTTCGATTAACGTTTGTGAGGTCTAAACGTCTCCTTACATGAGGATTGAAGTAACCACTTTGTGTTCATCCATTCGGCTAGTAAGCCTTAGACAACTAGAAATAAGAGGAACAGTCTAGACTTAGGCTTAAATAAGTTACCTTCAACCAGCAAAACATTAACTGGTTGAATAATAATAGTAAGAGCATAAAAGGTTAGTAAATTACCTAACCCTAATAAAAACTGTAAGTAAGATAAGAATGATCAAACAAGATCCATTAGATTTTGGATGATCAAGAACAAGAAGAATAAGAATATTATATTGTACTTAGTATGCATGTTATAGTTCATTAGATTAGATAATCCAAACCCTTGATCAAAGATGATTCAAGGAAGGAAAACAAGATCATCCTCCTTAAGGATGATCCAATAACTAAACTTAGATCAAAGAAGAACTAGATGGTAAAAGATCTAGGACCTTGATCTTTATCAACATGTATAGATTGTCAATCAATGGATCTATGAAAGATCAAGACTAAGGAGATGGACACACAAAGACTTAGAGATAGAAAAATACTTAGATATGAATGATCTAAAGTTCATTCTAAATATCAGATCTAGTGATCAATAGGATTGTTCATAATTTATATATATTGACAATATGTATAGATGTACATATTACATACATCAGTCAGGATCATGGAAGATTTGGGAAAAAGGGATCACTCCTTAAAGGTAGGAGGATTTGATGAATGCATTTACATGGGATGAACATGATTGAACCCATGACCTTATGTTGACAAGAGTAATTGTTAATACTTGTATTAAATCCCCTGAAAACCTTATGATCTAACCAAACACATATAAGATGGTTAAGGACTAGACTATAAGTGAATAGGGAACTAGAAGATATTTCAGCCCTAAGTAAATAGATAGATGGTCTGATATGTATGAAATCTATTTGACATACAAGCTTGGAGGCTTGTGAGTTTGTTTTAATAGGCATAAGCCTAAGGGTATGCTATGCTAGAGGAGTTATAAGGGTGGGTTTGGCCACCCGCTCCTTGAAATTTGATGATACCTTGCCCTATGAGAGGCTAAAAGTCGAGTGGGGCAATTATGGGAAGGCCACCACTGTGAAAGTCCTGTCCCCCCATATAGGCAACGACATAATATTTTCCACCGTGGTATCAGTGGTGAACAGGGCAGTTATTCGACCACGCTAGTACAGATTAGACTGCAGCATGGTAGCCCTTTTGATTATTTTGCACTATGATGCATATGAGAATAAGCATAGTGAAATGCCTTATGTTTTAGCATAATGAAATGCTAGGTAATTGTATATTACCAATATTTTCTAAGAAGGGAAATTCCCAGTGTAAGATTAGCTGAAATATTGAATTCTCATAATGGAGAGAATTGATCAGCTTAGTTGGGAATGATATTTGACTATTTTCGTAAATTTAACTAATTCACCCATGTATAGTATGTATGTATATGAATGTACATAAATACAAAGTAAAGAGTAGAGACATGAATATGTTTAGGGATAATGGGATTATGAAGTATTGGAATTACATTGTCAATTATTATGCTTCTTGAATCCCCTACCAAGCATTGCTTGCTGAGATATTGTAAATATTGCAATATCTCAGATACAGGGAAGGAGAGTTAAGAGATCAAGATGATAGAAGACTTGAAGAGAATAATCTTAAGGTATACCCTTGAAGACATGTATTTTTCTTTGTTTGAGAGTGTTGTATTGTAATGAGTGTTTCATTTTATGGTGAGCTTTGAGTTGGATTATGTAATTTGGACAAGTATTGTAATGGATTTGGTTGTATTGTGAACCACTGGATGGATTCTAGAATTTAATGAAAGTATATTCCTTCAATGGAATTTTATCTTGTACAAAATTCTACTTATGTTATGTATGAAGTGATGACTTGGGTTTTACAAAACAAGTTCAGAAGAAAAGAATTTTTGCTGCTTTGTTTTGCAAAAACTTTTTACACTATTAAGGGCCCTGCCTTTCAAAATACATTAAAAAATGTGTTATAAAAACCCGGGTCGTCACAATAACAATCGATCATTAGTGTCTTATGATCACTTTGTTGTATAGTCAGTCCAAGTTTTCTCTTGCCTATTTCTATACTAGATGCACCATGTATACATATGCAAAAGTGAAATTAACATTGGGAACAACTCATCAAACTACATACCCTTGTTTTTAGATGATGTGCACCATCCATCAACTTATGTTTAGACATTAATTCAAAAGAAAAGGAACACACTACTATCATGCATCTTTTATTAATGGGCCAAACATGAAACTTTCCAAGATATTCAGGTATATGATTCACACATGTATATACTCATATCATTAAATGCCTAAAGCATGGTAATATACAAGTCATATTACAACATTAATCACAATCTATTAGATGCACACAATCTAGGGGTTGAGATCAAATTTGAAATCAAATTCATCCATAGCCCAAAAACATTTTCTTGAAAATGTACTTATCAAGCATTGAAAATAAGTCATCCATATCCCAAAATCATGGTTTGGGATGAGTGCATTAGGCATTAAAACCATCCCTATAACAATACTAATATAGGAACTAAATCAATGATCAATGAACACGAGAATGACTTAAGCTTTTCAAAAACCTTGAAAGCTTCACAACCCAAATCTACTTACCTTGTAGATGATTCAAATGTGCTTTCTCTTGAGCTTTTCTCTTTTTACTCGTTGCATGTATTCACTATCTCAGATTCTCCCTCTCTCTCTCTTGTTCTTCCACTCTTTCTCTCCTTTCTTTCTCTCTTTCCCAAGACCGAGATGTCTCGAATTATTTTAACATCTTGGTTTGTTTCCCATTTGAATATTCCGTCTAATTGTTCAACTTTATATCACTTAGAACTTCTATTTCCTAAAGTGTGATTCTCTATATTCTTATTTTATTTTATTCTTAGAATTTACTTCTTGAATCCAATTATTTTCCAAAATCTAATATTTTATTCTCTAAATACTTACTAATCTCTATTATATTTTAATTCACCCAATTTTCTAAATCAATTAAAAATGTTAGTTTATAAGGTTCAACATATCTAGACATTTAGCTGCCTTGGTTGCCTAAATATGATATTTAAGTGGGTCCACCATTCAATGTTTTCTCTCTAAATTTAGAAAGGGGTGTCATTATTAATGTAAAGTTTATTTTGTTCATAATTTCAATCTCAACCATTAGATTTTAGTCATCTTACTATCGTTGGATATTCTCTCTAAGCTTTATCCATCAATAGAGGTCTGATTATCAAATTATTTACTTTTAAAATCTTAATGTTCAAACTCTGATTAAACTCTAGATTTTTACTAACTATAAAAATGATACAAATTTTTTGGATATTGCATTATTATGCCTTTAGAGAATTTCATACTCAAAATTCCTATAAACCTCAATTATCGGTCAAGGTAGGATTCTTGGCATTCATATCTAACTCCAGATCCCATGTAGCTTCTTCAATCGAATGATTCTGCCAAAGACTTAAAGGTGTCTCTTTTTTCCTCAATCTTCAATGCTTTCTATCTAGAAATTAGATTATCTTTGTCTCAAAAGTAAGGTAATGTTGCAGCTTTATTGGTACCTGCTCTAATACATGTTAAGGATTAGAATTATACGTCCATAGCATGGAAACGTGAAAGACATTGTGGATGTTCAATAACTGCGGAGGTAAGTCCAGTCTATATGCTATCACTCTGATCCTATCTAAAATCATGAAGAGGCTGATATACCAAGGACTCACCTTTCCCTTTACTCCAAATCTCATGACTCCCTTACTTGGAAAAACTTTCAAAAATACTTAGTCACCAATCTCAAACTCCAAATATCTAAGTCTCTTATCAACATAACTTTTTTGCCTACTTTGAGATGTAAGGACTCATTTCCTAACGAGTCTCACTTTATTGGAGCATTGTTCCACCAACTCAAACTGGATAATCCTATTCTCACCAACCTCATTCCAACATGTTAGTGAATGGTAGGGTGTCCCATATAGTGCCTCATATGGTAGATTTTTGTCTTAGTTTCCATTACAATCAATCACACATGCTCTCAACATATCATTTGACATTTGGATCATTCTCTCATACTAACCATCTATCTGAGAATGAAATATAGTACTGTAGCTCATCAACAATCCTAAGGACTCGTATATGCTCTTCACTACTAAGAAGTAAACCAACAGCCCCAGTTAAAAGTAATAGTAACTAGTATTCTGTGGAAACTTAAAATCTCCCAGATATACAACATTAGCCAAGCCATTTGTAGGTTGATTCTAGATCAAAAGAAAATGTGTTGATCTTGTTAGCCAATCTACTATCATCTAGATATATCATGTCCACTAGAGGGCTATAACAAGGGAAGATCTCACTGCCAAGTTAGGCACAAAAGACCTATCTTGCTGAATCTCTAGCATGCATCTAGCCACCTCCTAGAGTAACTTACATCTCCTCAATAACATGTTATCACACATACCTTGCATCTATTGACTCAACACATCAGCCACTACATTGACCTTTACTGAAAGGTACTAAATAATGAAACCATACTCCTCCAAATACTCCATCCATATTCTTTGTGTCATAGTCAAATCCTCCCATGAGAAGATATACTTGAGGCTTTTGTGATCAATAACCACCTCAAATTTTTTGCTATATAGATAATGTCATCATATCTTCAAGGAAAAGACTATTGTAGCAAGCTCTAGGTCATGGATAGGATAATTTACCTCATGCATTTTAGCTTTCTGGAAGCTTAAGCAATTGCTTTCCCATTCTTCATCAATATGCATCTCAATCCTTTGCTTACGGCATCACTTGGTCGATGAAACCTCCATTGCCCAATGGTAAGGTGAGCACAGGTGCAATAGTTAGTTTCCTCTTTAATTTATGGAAACTTTCTTCACATGCATCATGCCATATGAACTTCATATCTTTTCTAGTCAACTTATTCAATGGCAAGGCAATTCATGAGAATCCCTTAATGAATCTACAGTAGTATCCTATGAATCCTAGAAAACTTTGTATCTTTATCATCATCTTAGGTGTTCCCCACTTATCTACTACCTCCACCTTTATTGGGTCCATGTTTATATCATCTTTGAGATAATTTGGCTCAATGTTAACTTTCTCTAACCAAAATCTACACTTACTACATTTGGCATATAATTGGTGTGTTATCCAATACTACACGCAAGTGTTCATGAAACTGATTCTTCAACTTTTTAAGCTCCAGTAGGACCATTCTATATCGTGCTTTGGAGATAGGAGCTCTCCTAGTTGGTAGCCTATAGTTGTCGAATGTAAAACCAACCAATCCATTCCTGTGATGACATCAAAGCTTGGATTATTCATGAAGATTTATTCGGAGCATCTTTTTCAATGATAACTGGCACATACTAGAGGTATATCTATGCACACAAGGACTCACCTAATGGAGTCACTACTTCTAGATAGAAACCTAAATTTTGGTCTAAGCTATTCGCCCATAATGCAAAACCCTATGATATAAAGGAGTGTATATATTCTGATTTAGAAAGCATTTTTTTGTAGGTTTGTCATAAACCAGAAGTATACCTTCAACCATAGCATTTAATGATTGTGCCTATCCTTGACTTCTAGAAGTTTGATGTTTCTAAACATATCATTCTTACCAAAAATCTAGCATAGTCTCCTCTATTTTTTTACCACACACATTTAATGCATGTAATGCAATTCACCTGATAAACGTTCATTTACATTTTAAAATATAAATGGAGACTTATTTCCCCTACCATTGCATTCAGACAAAAGATTTAGAGGTTAATCCATTCTTTAAACTAGACTTACCCAATTTCACTTCATATCACTACATAAAATAAACACTAAATGTCCAAGTTCATGATCTATAGTCAAATAAATAGCATTGATTAGATATTTCCATCAAGGCAACATCAGCAACTCTCAATGTTAACACTTCCACTAATTTTTTTATAATACCACAAGGAATCAATCAAAGTTAACTAGTAGCATGTTCATACATATAATATAATGCTCTTAATTCCTTGGGACTCTTTTAATATGACATCTTCTAATCCTTTTCCATTATTCTCAAACTATTATTGTTGAATGCCAGTATGCCCTCTAGAGTTCTATGCACATTATCCAAGTAGAGCTATATGCTTAGGGGGTTTCGATGTCAACAAATCTCCTATTAATTGGGGATATTAATTTATGTAATCTTATACCATAGTTCTTTACCTTATGAACCCTACTAATCCCATGCAAGTACTTTTGTTCTCTTACTCACATAAGAACTGAAAATCTTCCTTGTTTTGTTGACTATTCATGGCTTTCAACTAAGGAATTAGCTGTGAGAGATATAACTTAAGCTCTAATACCCACTGTGGTAACCCAGGTTTTTAAATCACAATTTTCTCAAATTTTATTTTTTGAAAGGAAGTAGCTATCCCTATTTTTAAAATCTCATTTAGAAATACAAAACATTGGAAAACCTTTTTCTTTGAAAAATCATTTTCTAAAATCCCAAGTGCTTTTCCTTTCAAATTACTTGCCTTTTTCAAAGGTACACCCATGTTTGAACCATTTGAGGTCTATCACAAATTAAATAACTTAGGGGCCAAGATGAATCAATCACAACCACATTACTAATGTATTCATCATTATAAATAATTTTTTGGCATCTCCTTGCTTATTACATGAATAGTCTTTTCAGAAGTATAAATAAATTCTAAAATTGGTAGTTCCTTACGTTGTCTTCTTACGGTATAAACTAGGTCCTCTTCTCCTCACTCCTAAGATTTTTGCAATGGATTTGCATGATTTATTGTAAGTTGAGTATTCACCATACTTAGTCGATATATCTAGATAAACTCAAAAACCATGACATCCTATACATACATGGTTTGAAATCATGTTCAATGCAATAAAATCACATGATTATCTTACCTTAGTCATTCCATGGTGTGCATTTATTGGGGTTCACAATCATATATATATATATATATTATCAACTCATATGAATAGATAATGACATTGATTTTTACAAGTTAAATAAATTATGATTATTAAAATCTTAAACTAATTGCTCTATAAAACCATGACATCAACACTCTCATCAACAAATATCTCGTGCCACTTAGCACCTTGAAAAGTACGTCTACCAATTGCTCATGAGTACTCATATAGTGATCATCTTAGGTTCATCTTACAAAAACCTCAGTTCATCTTACATGGAACCATCATCTAAGTCTCTAGGAATTGAAATAAAAGTCTCATGGGACATTATGCTCAGACCAAATCATTGAATTGTGTGCCTACAAGTATTTGAGATGGACTTTGACAACATCCTGATGGGGCCTCTAACAAGTCTTAAAAGTGTGTTGTCAGTCTCTTATAGTGGGCTCTACCACCATTAGAGTAACTACCACTTTTTGGCATTGAATACCTTCCACCTTTGGTGGCCAAGGGACACTTTAGCTTGTCAAAAATACATATCTAAGGTAACACTATACCCAATATCTCATATATGAAAATATCATCAGTTATATCAATTGAAATACTTTCTCTTTTAATAACTAAAATCCTACCATCTTATTTTGGCACATCAAAACTTTCTAAAAATGAGACGACCCAGGTTTTTATATGATGCAAATTTGATAAAAAGGAGAGATCTCTTGTTTTATAAATATGAAATGCATGAAAATCTTTTTCATTTTGGAAAACAATCTTTCATAAAAACCCCGAGTGTCAAAACACATTTTCAAATTATCTAGTCATGGCATAATTTTAAATTAACATTATTCCCAAGAAAGTGTTAGTCACAGCCTCAGCTATAGAGAGTAACTACAATCAAGTAACATTGAAAGATAAGGTAGGGGTTCACTTACTTGCACTTAGTCTAGGTGTCTTCTGTCACAAGCGTTTCTTGCCCTTAAGTGTTTACTTTGTGCCTGAAAAATGTTGAGGATTGGGTGACTATATACTATACTCAGTAGGAGTCTATCACTACTAGTTTTACAATGCATGCTATGCTTAAAATCATATGCTCTTTAAAACACGTGCATGTTTGAAACACTCATGTTCAATATCGATATCAAAAACCATTGTCATATTAGAATACTAACGACTTAAAGGATCACATAATCCAAATCGAAAGTATCATATATCAGAAACATAATGATATGCATAAGATGCTGATCCGAATCCAACTTATGGATATCTAGCATGGTATGGTCGACCAACCTCATATCATGCCATATGCAATGCAAATAAATCCTCAAACCATAGGGTCCAACTATGCCCACGACCTCACCACCGTGTGGTCCCCGGGTACCTAGGGACACAGGATCATATTCCTCCACGGGGCATATGACACTTCAACCCAGTGCCGTGACACCAGTGGTAGCCCCTTGTACCACATGCAGTCGAAGCAGGGACATGCCCTTTTTGGGCGTGGTACCCATCCACCTAATAGTGGTAGAGGCTGGGAGGCTACCCCAGACCTCTCGACATAGTGCCCACAAGCTTATTAGCCCAAATCATGTACGATCAAACAAGCCAAAAATCTCGTTTTCAAAACCTATCCTCTTTGGGTCCCTCACAACTGCCTGGCCCTCACAACTGCCTACCCAACGTCTTTTGGTAACCCTCAAGGACATGCAATCTTTCAAAAACTCAATGCTCATGAATCATGCAATATATGCATTTGTTTGCAAAACATATCTATGCATAATGTATATGCAATTATTTGCAAAAAGCATATCCATGCATAAAGCATTTATCATATGTATGCTTAATTAAGTCATCCTAAACAAGTTGTATAACTTATACTTAAAACATGCATAAAATAATCATGGCTCTTAAAAAGTCTAGTAGCGATAGAGCACCTACCTGGCTAGGTCGCACTAACCCCTTTGTCCTCGTATGCTCTTGAACATGGTTTGGGGAATCAAGGTTAGTTTGGCCTATCTTTTATAGTTTTTAGAGTGGTTGGTCTTACTACTTAGGCATTAAGGGTTTATCCCCATGCCTATGGGTGTCCTAAGGTCTTAATTGGACCTTGGTATCATCATTTTTCTAAAGGTCTAGTGGTCACGTGCCACCATCCTATTCTAAGGGTTGTGCCCACCTTATATTAGGCCTTGATTAGGGATTTTATAGTTTGGGTGTGTCCGTGTCGTCGACACGGACACAACGCCTTTTGCAACGCCTCAATCAGAGCTCTAGATCTCAAGTTATAAGCTTTTTAGTATTACATGTACATAAAGGCCTTTAAGAGGTGGAACCCCAAAACGCTAACGCGTTGCGTGTCAGCGGCATACGCCCCACCAGACGCGCTGGATTCCTGCCTGTCTTTTTTATTTGCAGGCGCGTCCATGGACACACCCGCTGGTTTCTCTCGAACGCGGACAACGTGTTTCGTCCAGTGGGGAACGTTTCATTCGTTGGGGGACCGGGGCATCCTCGGGACGCCCTGGTTCGACCCTGTCGAACCAGTGTGGCCCAAGGATCATCCCTGGGTCCTTTGTGATGCTCTAGGGCTCTGTTTTGCATGATTTTACATGCAAAAACTTAGGGAAAGTTAGCTTAGGACTAATGTGAAGACGGGTTTTGAGAGATTTTGGGCATACCTAGCTCGTTGCTCGGTTTTTCTCCACATTTCTCCTCTTGGTTGCTTCTCCAAAATAGGTTTTTCTCAAGCTTTTGGGCTGCCATTAGAGGCGCCCAAGAGCTCTATTTATAGAGCTATAGGATGGTCCTGGAGGGGGCTCTTACCGCCCTTGAATGGCGGTGGAGAAACCTCCAGAATGGTGGTGATTTCTCCTCCAATCACAGCCGTTCTAGAACCCTCTATGAGGTTAAAGATGAGGGGTGCCCATATCAAAATGGGCCCCTGTGTTTTGCAGGCTAAATCCGTTTTTTAGTGAAAATTACATTTTTGCCCCTGAACTTCAAAGGGCCATAACTTGCTCATTTTAACTCCGTTTTGGGTGATTTTGGTCTTGTTGGATTCCTTTTTCCGAGACGCACGTAATGGTACCATTTTCAGGACCAAATTTCTGGGTTCAGTTAAGGTGAATAGTGAAATGACCAAAATACCCTTATCTTCAAAAACTGAACTTTTCATTGCTAACTTGGGATTTTAATGTTACAAAATTGGAGTCATTACATTCTTACCCCCTTAGGGGAATTTTTCCCTTGAAATTCTACAATATATACAGTCAAAAGATCTCGGGGTACTTTTCTCGCATTTCTGACTCTGGTTCCCAAGTCTCTTCTTCCATGTGCGCATTTCTCCACAAAACTTTGACTAAGTGTATGTCCTTGTTCCGCAGCTTCTTACTCTTACAATCCCGGATCTCAACTAGTCTCATCTCAAGCTTGAGATCCTCCGTCAACTCTACGGGTACCTGGTTGATGACATGAGCAAGGTCAGGCACATACCTCCTTAGCATAGATACATGGAATATGTTATGCACTTCAGATAGCTGAGGGGGTAGTGCGATCCTGTAGGCCACTTTTCCTACTTTCTCCAGGATTTCAAAAGGTCCTATGTAATGCAGACTAAGCTTACCTTTGATACCGAACTGTATAACTCCTTTAGTGGGAGATATCTTCAGGAAAACGTGTTCTCCTATGTCAAATTCCAATGGTCTCCTCCTTCGATTAGCATAGCTCTTTTGGCTGCTTTGAGCTGTGAGGAGGTGTCTTCTTATGAGTTTGACCTTCTCGGTGCATTGCTCCACCAGCTCAGACTGGAGCACCCTGGACTCTCCAACTTCACTCCAACTGGTGGGTGATCGACAGGGTCTCCCATAGAGCTCCTCGTACGGAGCCATGCCAATGCTCGACTGAAAGCTATTGTTGTACACAAATTCGACGAGCGGTAGGTTTTCATCCCAGATCTACTTCCAATCGAGGGCACAGGTTCGCAACATATCTTCGACTATCTGGATAGTGCATTCTGACTGTCCATCGGTCTAGGGATGGAAGGCTGTGCCATAGTTTAAGGAAGATCCTAAGGATTTTTGGACGGACTTTCAGAGTTGCGAAGTGAAACGGCTATCCCTATCTAAAGTGATACTAAGGGGTATGACATGTAAACTTACTATCTCTTTGATGTATAGCTGAGATAGGCTGTCAGTGGATTGGGTATGGCGTATAGGAAGGAAATGGGCTGTCTTAGTCAATCTATCAACAATTACCCAGATCATGTCATGACCCTTAGAGGTCTTGGGTAACCCTACGATGAAATCCATTGTAATATGGTCCCATTTCCATTCGGGTAACTCAAGGGGTTGTAACAATCCCGCAGGTCTTTGATGTTCAGCCTTTACTTATTGACATGTTAAACACTTTGCCACAAACTCCCCTATGTCTCTTTTCATGCCATCCCACCAATATTGTCTCTTTAAGTCTTGATACATCTTAGGTCCTCCCGGGTGTATAGTATACTTAGATCAATGAGCCTCTTTTAAGATTTCTTGTCTTAACTCTTCTTTAGTTGGTACCACTAATCTTCCTTGCATGTAGACGCTACCATCTTCCCCTTTAGTAAACCCTGGTTTTCCTATGAAAGCTTGTATATTTGGATCCCCCTTCTGTTCTTTCTTAACCATTTCATTAATAGCCGACTTTATTGTTAGACCTGCCATAACGATCTTGTGCTTACTTATGTCCGGTTTCCATGCTATTACTTCTTGTAATAGGTTCCATCTCTTAGTTAATAAACTTGCACACATCCCTTGGGTTTTTCTACTTAATGCATCAGCTACCACATTAGCTTTTCCAAGGTGATAATGAATGGAGAAGTCATAGTTTTTTAAGTATTCCATCCATCTTCTTTGTCGCATGTTTAAGTCTTGTTGGGAAAAGATATATTTAAGACTCTTATGATCTGTAAAAACTTCAAACTTTTCCCCATATAAATAATGTCTCCAGATTCGCAAGGCAAGGACTATGGCCGCTAATTCCAAGTCATGGGTCGGATAATTGACTTCATGCTTCTTGAGTTGCTGAGAAGCATAAGCAATTACCTTCCCATGTTGCATAAGTACGCAGCCTAGTCCTTGTTGCAAGGCATCGCTGTATATCTCAAATCCGCCACTTCCTGAAGGTAAGGTGAGGACAGGTGCTGTTGTTAACCTTCTTTTTAGTTCCTGGAAGCTTTCCTCACATTTATCAGTCCATTCAATTCTTGTGTCTTTCCTGGTCAATCTAGTTAGAGGTAAAGCAATTTGTGAAAAACCCTCGATGAATCGCCTGTAATATCCGACAAGCCCTAAGAAACTTCTTATTTCTGTGACTGTCTTAGGTCTTTCCCATTTCTGTACTAATTCAACCTTAGCGGGGTCACCTGCTATGCCATCCTGAGAAATAATGTGTCCTAAGAAATTAACCTTTTCCAGCAAAAACTCACACTTACTGAATTTTGCATATAACTTGTGTGCTCGTAGGGTGCTTAATGTTATCCTTAGATGTTCCTTATGGTCTTCAGGAGTTTTTGAATATATCAAGATATCATCCACAAACACTATGATGAATTTTTCTAAGTACTCCTTAAACACCTTATTCATGAGGTCCATAAACGCGGCTGGAGCATTAGTTAAACGAAAGGACATCACTCTGAATTCATAATGGCCGTATCGAGTCTTGAAGGCTATCTTGGGGATATCTTCTTCTCTAACTCGAAGTTGATGGTATCCGGATTGTAGATCAATCTTAGAGAAGACTCTGGATGATTGAAATTGATTGAAAAGATCATCAATTCAGGGAAGGGGGTACTTATTCTTAATGGTGACCCTATTTAGCATCCGATAGTCTACGCACAATCTCATGGAGCCATCCTTTTTCTTAAGAAAAAGGACTGGAGCTCCCCACGGAGAGACGTTAGGTCGTATGAACCCTTTATCAAGTAGTTCCTGTAACTGGGTCTTCAGTTCTTTTAGTTCTGCAGGAGCCATTCAGTAAGGAGCTTTAGAAATGGGGGAAGTACCAGGTATAAGATCAAAGATAAACTCAATTTCCCTTGGTGGAGGTAGACCTGGTAAGTCCTCAGGGAATACGTCAGGAAATTCTCGGACTACCTCGACATCCTCTAGCTTTGGTTGGAGACTCTTGATAGATTCAATCTTGGCTAAGAAGAAGGGGCATCCCTGAGCAATGTGCTTAACTGTTTTCATGGCAGAAATAACACATGCTCTAGAATAATCCTTTCTTCCTTGGAGGGTGAAGTATCTCCATTAGGTAGGGTAAAAGTGACCCGTTTCTGGCGGCAATCAACAAAGGCTTGATGAAAGGCTAGCCAGTCCATACCTAGGATGATGTCGAAGTCATTCATATCTAAGTGAATAAGATTGGCATGTAGCAAATGGTTCTTAATCAAAATGGGGACATCCTGGAGATAAGAATAGGTGGGAAGTGCCTGGCCTACAGGAGTCATGACTTCTAGAGTGAAGTCCAGGTCCTGTGGTATAAATCCAAGGATGATGCAAACTCTCGGGATATGAAAGAATGAGTGGAGCCTGTATCGAATAGAACTCTAGTAGGTGTATCATAGATAGAAAAAATACCTTCAACTACTGCATTTGAAGCCTGGGCTTGACTGGAAGTGAGGGCAAAGACACGTACTTGGCTTTTTGGAACTTGATCTCCTTTACGCTCTTCAACTTTCTTTTTAGGACAATTACAAGCAAAATGTCCTAATTCTCCACAAACATAGCAAGTGATGTTGGAAATAGGACATGGTT
This sequence comes from Warburgia ugandensis, assembly GCA_035236585.1. Taxonomy (NCBI): domain Eukaryota; kingdom Viridiplantae; phylum Streptophyta; class Magnoliopsida; order Canellales; family Canellaceae; genus Warburgia; species Warburgia ugandensis. The sequence continues at coordinate 47,807,530 of CP141131.1, read as the reverse complement.
TGCCTGAATGATACCTGTTACCCTTAGGGCATGTCTTCCAGTCTGGTCTTCTTCCTTTGTTTTCAAACGACTTCTTGAAAGGTGGCTTGGGTCCAGATGACTGAAATGATCTCTTTCCTTTATTTCCCATGGTGTTGATGTTCTTAGTTTCCTTTATTGCCTGGTTCCTTTGATAATCTTTTTCGTATAGGGAGGTCATCTCTACGGCTTTGGCTACTATGGAAGGTTGGAAACCTAGAACTCTATTCCTGAGTCCTGGTTTAAGCCCATCTACGAATCGTTCTGCCGCATCTTCCTCATCAACACAAGCACGTGGTGCAAATCTTTAGAGGCTGATGAATCTATTTTCATACTATTGGACAGTCATATTTCCTTGTTCTAAGTCCATAAATTCCTTTTTCTTATGTTTTCTTATGTGTTTAGGATAATATTTGTCATTAAAGACCTTTTTAAACTCTTCCCATCCTATTGTTTCTTATTGGTCACAATAAGTCCTTTATGTTGTTTCCCACCAAAAGGTAGCCTCTCCCCTAAACACAAATGTGGCCATGGGTACTTTTCTTTCTTCAGCTATGTTCATGGCTTTAAATATCTTTTCAATATCAATTATTCATTTTTCAGCTATAAATGCTTCATCTTCTCCTGTGAATGAGGGATCTAATTTATGAAACCTTTCTAACTGAACCTTAGTCCTATCTATTGCTTTATCAGGGGAAGGATCTCGTGTGGTAGGGGTTTGGCTTTGATTATTCATGTATTGTCCCATATTCTATAGGAATTGCTGGAACAAGTCAGCCATCCCATTGCCCGACCCAGTGGAGTCCACTCGCGGGGCTTCGGGTCTTGGAACATTGCTTCCTTTCTTCTTAGGCGTCTGTAATCACAAGGTAATTCACCAAACCTTAGTTTGTGTTATCCTATTACCCCTTACTCTTTCATGGATGAAACTTGATTATAAGTTATTCTCCTCATAACTGGGCTATGAGTAACATTAAACCGTGCTCTGATACCAACTGAGACGACCTGGGTTTTTATATGATGCAAATTTGATAAAAAGGCGAGATCTCTTATTTTATAAATATGAAATGCATGAAAATATTTTTTGTTTTGGAAAACAATCTTTCATAAAAACCCTGAGTGCCAAAACACATTTTCAAATTTTCTAGACATGGCATAATTTTAAATTAACATTATTCCCAAGAAAGTGTTAGTCACAAATTTCGACTCTGAGAGTAACTACAATCAAGTAACATTGAAAGATAAGGTAGGGGTTTACTTACTTGCCCTTAGTCTAGGTGTCTTCTGTCACAAGCGTTTCTTGCCCTTAAGTGTTTACTTTGTGTCTGAAAAATGTTGAGGATTGGGTGAGTATATACTATACTCAGTAGGAGTCTATCACTATTAGTTTTACAATGCATGCTATGCTTAAAATCATATGATCTTTAAAACATGTGCATGTTTGAAACACTCATGTTCAATATCGATATCAAAAACCATTGTCAGATTAGAATACTAACGACTTAAAGGATCACATAATCCAAATCGAAAGTATCATATATCAGAAACATAATGATATGCATAAGATGCTGATTTGAATCCAACTCATGGATATCTAATATGGTATGGTCGACCAACCTCATATCATGCCATATGCAATGCAAATAAATCCTCAAACCATAGGGTCCAACTATGCCCACGAACTCACCGCCGTGTGGTCCCCGGGTACCTAGGGACACAGGATCATATACCTCCATGGGGCATATGACACTTCGACTCAGTGTCGTGATACCAGTGGTAGCCCCCTGTACCACATGCAGTCAAAGCAGGGACATGCCCTTTTTGGGCGTGGTACCCATCCACCTAATAGTGGTAGAGGCTGGGAGGCCACCCCAGCCCTCTCGACATAGCGCCCATGAGCTTATTAGCCTAAATCATGTACGATCAAACAAGCCAAAAACCTCCTTTTCAAAACCTATCCTCTTTGGGTCCCTCACAACTGCCTGGCCTTCACAACTGCCTACCCAGCGTCTTTTGGTAACCCTCAAGGACATGCAATCTTTCAAAAACTCAATGCTCACGAATCATGCAATATATGCATTTGTTTGTAAAACATATCTATGCATAATGTATATGCAATTATTTGCAAAACATATCTATGCATAAAGCATTTATCATATGTATGCTTAATTAAGTCATCCTAAACAAGTTGTATAACTTATACTTAAAACATGCATAAAATAATCATGGCTCTTAAAAAGTCTAGTAGCGATAGAGCACCTACCTGGCTAGGTCGCACTAATCCCTTTGTCCTCGTATGCTCCTGAACATGGTTTGGGGAATCAAGGTTAGTTTGGCCTATCTTTTATAGGTTTTAGAGTGGTTGGTCTTACTACTTAGGCATTAAGGGTTTATCCCCATGCCTATGGGTGTCCTAAGGTCCTAATTGGGCCTTGGTATCATCATTTTTCCAAAGGTCTAGTGGCCACGCACAACCATCCTATTCTAAGGGTCGTGCCCACCTTAGATTGGGCATTGATTAGGGATTTTATAGTTTGGGTGTATCCGCATCGTCAACACAGACACAACGCCTTTCGCAGCGCCTCAATCGGAGCTATAGATCTCAAGTTATAAGCTTTTTAGTATCACATGTACATAAAGGCCTTTAAGAGGTGGAAGCCTAGAATGCTAACACGCTGCGTGTCAGCGACATGCACCCCAGTGGGCGCGTCTGTAGACGCGCTGGATTCCCGCCCGTATTTTTCATTTGCGAGTGCATCCTCTTGAACGCGGACGACGTGTTTTGTCCAGTGGGGAACATTTCTTTTGTTGGGGGACCGGGGCATCCTCGGGAAGCCCTGGTTCGACCCTGTCGAACCAGTGCAGCCCATGGATCATCCATGGGTCCTTTGTGACACTCTAGGGCTCTGTTTTGCATGATTTTACATGCAAAAACTTAGGGAAAGTTAGCTTAGGACTAATGTGAAGACGGGTTTTGAGGGATTTTGGACATACCTGGCTCGTTGCTGGGTTTTTCTCCATGTTTCTCCTCTTGGTTGCTTCTCCAAAATGGGTTTTTCTCAAGCTTTTGGGCTGCCATTAGAGGCGCCCAAGAGCTCTATTTATAGAGCTATAAGATGGTTCTGGAGGTGGCTCTTACCGCCCTTGAATGGCAGTGGAGAAACCTCTAGAATGGTGATGATTTCTCCTCCAATCACCGCCGTTCTAAAACCCTCTAGGAGGTTGAAGATGAGGGGTGCCCGTATCAAAACGGGCCCCTGTGTTTTGCAGGCTAAATCCGTTTTTTAGTGAAAATTATATTTTTGCCCCTGAACTTCAAAGGGCCATAACTTGCTCATTTTAACTCCGTTTTGGGTGATTTTGGTCTTGTTGGATTCATTTTTCCGAGACGCACGTAATGGTACCATTTTCAGGACCAAATTTCTGGGTTCAGTCAAGGTGAATAGTGAAATGACCAAAATACCCTTATCTTCAAAAACTGAACTTTTCATTGCCAACTTGGGATTTTAATGCTAAAAAATTGGAGTCATTACAAAAAACATATTTGGGAAATCATCTCATTATTGAGATTTTAGAAACCATTCTTGGCAAGTATATTTAACTTATTAAAATCACCAATTCCAGGAATGCATCTTGGCCATCAAAATAGTGTTTTAGCAGAATAAACAACTCATGCTTTGTGTATTTTTTAAAATTTAGGAAAACCATTTTTTTCAAAAAGAACAAGTTTCGTATATACCCACGTGATTTTTAATGAAAATTAGTTTCTAAAATAAAAGCTATTTAGTCCACTTATTCATAATTAATTATCTTTGTTTCATGACAAGCATGATGCATAGTGTAAAGACTTGCATTTTTCTAGATCAATCTTATCACACCGAATATACAAATTTAATTACAAATAGAAACACAATTGACAACAATTTCCATGATGCACATGGCTTCATTTTGGCCACCAATGAAGCTTCAACTCCCAAAACCATGCACATAGAATTATCGATGTGAAATCAATCATAAATTTACAACTAAATAGGAACGTGTGAATGGGTCCAAAACATTGATAATCATTGATTTATATATCTATACATGTATTTAAGGAATGGAAAATCATAGTATAGTAGTTTAATCTCTCGACTCTAAAACTTCAATTGATTATAATACACTATGCTTTGGATATAAAATCGTATGAACATGATTAACCACTTAGGATAAGACCTTCCCAACATGCATTCATTATCAAATTCAGATCATAAACTATCCAGATCTATGTGCATGACTCATGCAAGAAGTAAATGAGCATAAGAGAAATTAATCATTCACATCTCATGATCTCTATGTACTATAGTCAATCCAAGTTTTCGCATATCTATTGCTTTAATTGATGGGCCACGTAGACATATACAAAAGTGAAATCAACATTGGGAACAACTCATCAAACTACATAGACTTGTCTCTATAGGTGGTGCATGATCTATCTATTTACATTCATACACGAAGTCAAAAGAAAAGGAATGCACTACTATCATGTGTCTTTTATTACTAGGCCAAACATGAAACTTTTCGAGGTCTTCAGGCACATGATCCACATATGTATACATTCAAATCATTAAACACCTAACATATGGTACTATACAAGTCATATTACGAGATTGATCATAATACATTACACGTGCACAATCCAAGGATTAAAATCAAGCTTGAAAATGAATTCATCCATAGCTTAAAAACATGTTCTTGAGCTTTTCCCTCATTCCTTCGTCACTTATTCACCATCTTGTATCTCCTTTTCCAAAACTATTAATGGGAAGGTGTCTCTCCTTCTCCCTCTCTCTTCCTTTCTTTCTTTCCTTTCTTTTTGTCTTTCTTTTCCCTAGCCCAAGACTTCCCTAATTCTTATGACATCTTGATTTGTTTCCCATTTGAATTAGGATTCCTTCTAATTTGTTTATCCTAGATCATTTGGAGCCTCTATTTCCTAAACTGTGATTTTCTATATTTTGAATTTATTTTATTCATAGAATTTACTTCCTGAATTTAATTATTTTTCATAATCTAATTTTTTATTCTTTGAATACTTACTAATCTTTAATATATTTAGATCCTCCTAATTTCCCAAATTAGCTAATAATGTCTTTTTATATGGTTTAATGAATCTGGACATTTAGCTGACTTGACTGGCTAAATTTGGTAGTTAAATGGGTCTACCATTCAAAGTTTTTTACTCTCAATATAGAAAGCAGTGTCATTATCAACATAAAAATAAAAAAAATTGTTCATAACTTCAATCTCAACCATTGGATTTTAGCTATTTTATTGTCATTAGATAACTCTCTTCAAGCTCTATCCATTAGTAAAGGCCTCATTGGTGGATTATTTAGTTTATAAAATATTAATGTTTGAACTCTAAACAATCTTTGGATTCTTATTGATTATGAAAGTGATACAAAATTTTGGGATATTATAGTAGTGTTTCATGTGTTTTTAGATTTGGATTGTTGAGGAGACACTGCTGTTCGGACACAATGAGGGCATTGACACCTCATAGTGATGTAGAGCCTTAGATTTTATGGCATGAGTACTCATGATCAGATGTAATAGTTGGTGTGCAAGATGATGGATGTCTGGGACACTCGTGGGGTCCTATGAGATAGTGTGCCCCAATGATGATGTAATTTAGAACTAAATAATTATGCATTTAAGAGATTTTTTTCTTCAAATGCACTACATTCTAAGAACTATTTTGTAAACAACATGGATTGTCCTTTTTATGAAAATATTATGGATTTTGTACTTACATCATACATGGTTAGATTTAATCTTGATTAGATGCCTCGCTAGTAATAGTATAGAATTATTGCATAGAATATCTCCATATTTAGTAGGTTTTAGACCTTATTTTATCATACAAATCATTAATTAGGGTTATTTTCATATTTTACAAGATTAGGATATAATTGTAAAAAGAGTATTTTTTGGCATTCGAAACCGTAAAAGATGGATAATTTAGAATATGATAATCAATGTGGGCCCACCTATCAAATTTATGAAGTTTGAAAGTTCAGAATGTTAAGAGGCTGTTAGTATCATGTTCAATATAGTCAAAAACCTAAGAAACATCACTGAACCTTATTCGTGCAAAAGAGGTTGTAAATATCAAATATAAGGTGAAAAAACTTCCATGCATGCATGCATACATTCCACCACCTTTGGGGAGTTTCTAAGTAAATCTTGAGAGACACACAAGCAAAGAAAGCAGGCATGTGAAGCACACACAAGCCAGGGTCTACCGGAGACCTAAATCCCTCAGCTTCTCTCTTTGTTACTTCAGAATGAGGGCACTTGCATGTGTACCATGAATTTTCCATGAAAAGGTAATGCATCACACTCATTTCCATGTAAAATACATATATGGATTAGTATGATTGGTGGAGAAAAATAAGAGGGTGAGGATTTGTTCAATTTGTACATAGCATTACATTGCTGGGTCTATTTATGATATTTACATTATTCAGAATATTTATTCAAGATCAAGTTTTTTATTTGAATATGATATTACACCATTAGATTTATTCATGAAATTTACATAAAATGCCTTAAAGTTTGATATTCTAAAGTTTAAGATTATCTTAAATTTAATTTAGCAAATTATTGATGCATAATGTTTTAATGAATTAAAATGATTATTAATATGTGAAAAGAAATATTTTTTTGAGTTTTTATGTGCATCTTATTCCCCTACCAATCATTGCTTGGTAAGATATTGTAAATTTTTGAATGATCACAATATCTCAGATTCAGATAGATAGGAGTGAAGAAAATTTGTGTCAGTAACCGATTTGAGACATTTTTTTTACATTGAGGTATGTTGTATTATTCCAATAGTCACCTTTGGATTGTATATGCACATTTGTTGTATTTGTGCTTTAATTTGTAATAATATAGGGACTGCAACTATTGATTGGATGGATCCTAAAGAAGTAAACTTATTTTTTAAAAATGGATTACATAAAAGAAAAAATTAGCTTGAGTTTTCAAGCTTTAAAAAGCAGACTAAATTACAAACTGATGATGAGTTGAAGTTTGCCACTCGGGTCTTTGAAATGGATTTCAAATAAAATGTTTTTTGGCATTTTTTTTCAAGACTATTTTTCAAATTGAGCCCCACCTTTCAAAAAGAATTGTGAAAATTTGTTAGAAGAACCCAGGTCATCTAATTTAACCACCCACGTGTATATATTCGTCGTCCGTGACCTACAACCTCATTTCAAATGGAGATATTGTTGTTGTCTCTGCGGTGTATGGACTAGATCTAGAAAGAGCAGCACTATGGATAGAATTGATTTAATTCATTAAGAGCCACAATCTCTCACGGGTATGCTATGAAAGAAAGTCAACAACATCTTCCTCTCCAAATATGTTCTCATTCTCTAGCTTTATAGAAAAATGAACTTGTTGATGTTGCTCACATGGTGGAATAAGTAAACATGCTCAATACTCAGTAAAAATGATTGCTTCTTGACTACTTTGAAATAGCTAGCTAAATTCCAAGGTACTAACACTTGAATCCCACATAACCAACACTCTAGCCACTTCGCAATACTGCTGAGCTCCCAACGTCCTAATTGGGGTCCCAAACCATTTATGTTCAAGTTCAAGTGGTTGGAAAGGCATGAGTTGTTTAACTTAGTTAAGTGTCAATGGTATAAATCAAATCCTAAGGATATTGTAGGGCTCAAAATATCAGTCAAGATAAAGCTTCTTAGATGCAAGCAAAATGAATGGGCAAGAACTATTGATAAAGAAAAGAATAAATTTGAAAAGCTTCTCAAGTCTTTGATTTCCTTCTTTATTGCCAAAGAGAAGATTACTCCTTGACAAAATTGGAGCTATGCATTATGTCAGTAGTAGAAGAGTAGCTCATAGCTTTTGAGCTATAAGTCAAAATATAGAGGCAAAGATCCATGGTAAAGTGGCTTGCACACAAAGATAGAAACACCTCGTATTTTGATGCTAATACAAGTTGTCATAGGAGGGCAAACCAGATTTTCAACTTGGAGATCAATGGAAAGACAACAGAGGACACCCTAAGACAATCCTTAAAAGGCATCCCGTAATACTTTAAATTTTTGTTACCATTTTTTCTCCAAATGAAAAGGAGATTATCTTTTCCAACAAGTAGAATTTATATTTTATGGTTGAATAAATAGAAAATGGCTCAAGTTAAGTGTCATAGGCATTCATATTAGGTTAAGGTCCATTGTTGAAATCCATATGATCTGTATGTTTTGAAGTGGAAGGATGCCCATACGTGGTTAGGACGTATTATATTTAAACTTAAAAGTGTAACTAAGATAGACCCACAATGAGGTTGGGACAGCTTTGAGCTACAAGGGAATTGGAAAACAAATTAGGAAAAAGGCATCTTATGCTGGCAGTTAGAATGGATATGATTCAAGTGGGAAAGAAGTGGAATTTTAAAAGGAGTGGACTGCCTTTGGCAGTAAGGAAACCAAATAGGAAACTCTTATATGCTAATGACATCTCAGCTTAGACCAAATTGGCTGAAAATCATCCAAGAGAGGAATAGAGAAAGAGATAAGGAGAAAGGAAGAAAGAAAGGAGAAGAGGAAAAAGATGCCTAGCCTTGTAGCAATCCCTAACAGCGGAGAAAAATGCTAGAGTAGGAAGGAAAAACTAAGAGGAAACATGAGATTTATATACTAGATCATCTGCAAGGTAGGTAATCCTGAAACTATAAAGTTTCATTCAGTTTTCCAAAAAATTTTGGATATTTTATTGATGATGTTTTCATTAGTGAGAATGCACATGATATTGAGAACTTTTAGTATAGCTAAAACTTCACCATACAACTCATGTTATTAGTGATTAAATGCATTTATATCAGCTTAACAATACATAATTTTATGCAATTTTCTTGGACTTGTGATCATGCTATGTTAAAGATATCTTATTTATGTTATTCATGCTTGAGTTTGAGCATTTTGTCATGACTATTGAGCATTTATACTTATTTAGAATGAATTTTTATGACCGTGGGCAACATTCCATGACATGGATTTAAGACTTGTTTAGGGGTTTATCTAGCATGGTAAACATGGTTTCATAGAATGTTCTCTAGCATTTATTTTATCATTGAAATTCTAGCTTGATATTTAGCATGTTCAAGCACTATTTTGAGTAGATTTTTCAATGTATCATATATGTCTCCCTAAATGTGTTTACTATTATGTTCATGGGAATTTTTTTGAGTATTTTTTCCAATTAAAAATGAGTTTGGAACAGAAGCATAGGAGAGATGTTTTTTTTAATATGAAAAAGGTGCATACGGCTAGTTTGAAATGCTAAAAACAAGTCATTATTTTACATGTTTTCTTGTTGTTTTAAAATGAAAAATGATCTTACTATTGTAGCATGAAAAATATTCACCTTTAGATTTGGTTTTGATAGATATAAAAAGCTAGAAAATCAACATTTTTATAATAGTATTATATCAAGAGTGATAGTTTTGGTATGCGAATTTGGAGACAATTTAATGTTCTTTATAATAGGACTATTTTTAGATTGAAAATCTTGCATGATAACCATTGTTTTGAGTTGAAAACCATGTATATAATTCATATTTTGGAAACTCTAAATTTGAGTCATAACGAGTTAATTTTTAACATGTTTGCCAAACTATAGAAAACATTAGTTTTTGAGAACCTAAGCTAGGCTAAATGTTAAGTATGCCTTTATGCCTAAAAAATGGCACGTTCTTGACCATAATTTGAGGCTATTTCATGTTTGGTTTTTGGCATAAAGATATGTGACATATGGAGCATGTATACACACTGCACTCTATGATATAATTGTAATAAAATGGATTTGGTATATGGATAACTTATAGAATTTTCCCTTCATCCTTATTAATTTGTTTAAGCTAGTAGTGTGCTAATGCATGAAAATTCTCTAAGATAAAATAAAGGACTTATCCTTATTGAATTTTGTGGATAAATTCACTGCAAACCCTCACGAGGCTTAACTCATTCACTAGGGGTAACCTAGGGTTTTAAGGGCTTGTTGCATATGCTAAATGCAATTGTAAGTACTGAGAATGATGACCATTATTGTTTTCATGATTTTTCACAAGTTTTACTTATGACTAGCAAAATGCTGGTTGGGGGGTATGATAAGTGTTCAATTTTGCATAAAATGGACCCACTTAGTAGTCCATATGCTATAAATTACTCATTATTCTAAGGTTTTTCTAAAATTTCATAACACATGCATTTCTAACCTAATAATTCAAAAGTTTTAATATTTGGTCAGTTCAGGAGCTAATCCAAAGTATGTGAATAATAATAATTTTTTAGGATTAGTTAGGTTTTTTACTCTTCTGTAGGTATTAAGAAGATGATCCAATGGTCGAGATCAAGTAAGATAAGATTTGAAGATCAAGATCAAAAGAAGGCCAAAGACCTAAATTTCAATATTTCAAAGCTAAATTAAGGTTCAAGATAATCTTAAGGTAAGAAATTGAATTTTAAGGAATCAATTGGAAATATCAAAGGTAACTAAAGTGGGTCCATGCAAAAAGCAATGCAATTCCACCACTTAGCAAGAGAATTGGAATCATGCATGAGGTTTCCTAGTCTAATAAGGAAACCTGGTTAAGACAAGTCATTTAAGCTTTGAAGACAAGGAACTTAACCACTCAAGCGATCAAGCAAGGAGCCATCAAAGTGAGCCATCTAAGCCATATTAGCAACACCAAATGGAGCTAGACAATTGGAGAATTATTGTAAGCAATTATCCTAGCTTAAAATGTGATTTTCATGTCATAATTGGAAGGTTTTGAGGGAAATTTGTAATTGGTAAGATGATCATGCATTCGTGGATCAATCAAGAGAGAAAAACCACATTATAAATCTGTTTTCCACTCTTTTTCATCATTACAATTAGGATTCCATCATTTTTACTTAAGGAGGGAGGCACTTCCTAAAATAGTGACGCCTCCCCCCACCCCTTCCTTGCTTGGTTGTCACTTAGTTGGCATCTTAAGTTAGAAACTCCTAAATTGGTTCCCACTCAATTCATCTCAAATCCCTAACTCATTCCCCATGTTTCATATCTTTTATTTTTCCCATTTCTCTCTCTTTTCTAACAAGCAAAAACATGTAATTAGAAGGGAGGAGCGCCACACCACCTTCCTAAAAAAGGTGATGCCTCCCCCTTTCTAAATCCAGCCATCCCACCTCCTTTTCAAATTTCACTCAGCCACTCCAGTTCCACTTTCTTATCTCCTTTCTCCACCTAACTTTCCTATCTTAAAGTCTTGGATCTCATTGCATCTTACCTTCCTAGAATAAGTTTCCATCAAAATGGAAACCCAAAACTCCATAAATCTCCCAAGGTTTTTCACGTGAAATTCAAGTAGAGGTTTTGGTAAAAAACCTTAAAACAAGTACACTACTTTGAGTGATATATGGATCTTTGGACTTTGGTTTTCATGTGGCTCTTCTTCTTTGAATTCTTCAAGTTTTTTTCCTTTGATTTTTCACTTCAATTCCATGTTAGTATCTTGCTTTCATTCCTTACTTTCAAGGCTTAGTTTGTTGTTCTTCAATTTCATATGCATAGATCTTCGTTGTTTCTTCCTTGAATCTTTGCTCCCATATATCTTGTTTTTCTTGGTTAGTTTTCCAATATCTAAGCCATATTTTCACTTGTGGTGATAGCCAAGAAAATAGTAGCTTTGATCCTTCTTGTTTCCCCTTCCTCTTTTCATTGTTTCTAGCTTAGATCTAAGTATATTTTGCTTGTTCTTTGCTTCCATCTTCATGTTCTTTCTCTTGAATTCTCTTTTGATTCTATGTGTAGAATATCTAGAGGTAATTTGAGAGTGCTGAATTGTGTTTAATTCTTGCTTTAATCAAGTTATAAGCATTAGAAAAGTGCACAATTTCTAGCCTTGTTATCTATGTATATGTGCACCAATTTTGATGTACTTTTCAAATCGATCAATAAACTTATTTAAGGAGCATGGTTAATTTTTAATTATAGTAGTATAATAATTCAATTCTTAAGTGTTATATTCCATAAAAGGTGCTTGTTAAGTTTCTTTTTGTGCCTTACTTGAATTGAGTTTCATATAGACCATGTTGCTAGAATTTTACATCTTATGTTTCATATGCAATGCCCAGCAGTCCATACACCTTGTTTGCTTGAAATATTAGGAACCCATTTAGCTTTTTAGTTTGTTTAATGAGTAATTTGATTAGTTTGCATGTTAGTTGGCTTTTAATTCACAATTTTTGGTCATCTCTCACTCAAGAACCATGTGCACAACTCCATGGGTCATGTCCAAGGTAATTGGGTGACTTTACTTTGATTAAATTGTTGTTCCCTTGTTTCATGATAGTTTAGTTATTTGCATCTTAGGTTACCTTAGAAAGATTCTAATTTAGTTTTAATAAGTTACTAATTTTAGTTTAGGAAAGTTTCATTTTTAGCAAGTTTCCTTAGTTTGAGTTTCCTATGTTCATTCATTCAAATTTTATATTAGTTTCTTTTATTAAATGCATGTTAGTTAGGAAAGTTTGTAATCTTATTGAATATCTTTATTTGTAGAAAGTTTTCTTTGGTTGTAGTTTCTAATTTAGTGCATGTTTCCCATTCCATGTTGTTTAAATTCCTAATTTAGTCAAAACAACTTTCTTTGACTAAGATGAGCAACTTAAATAAGATGCAGTCAATTGAAATTTTTTTGTGATTCATCGTAGAATCAATCTCTCATGTACAATTACAGCATTGGTTCATGCACTTGCAAGTAATTTTAAAGCTACACCAAGTTTTTGAGGAATTTTCAAAATATACAAATATGATAAAAACCCTAATCTAGGGAAACCTAAAACTATGACTAGAAATAAACTATCTAAATAAAGATCCAACCACAAATCCATTGTAATTCCTTGACAACGGCACCAAAAACTTGGTGTAGCTTTAAAATAACTCATGAGCACATGAATCAATGCAGTAATTGTATGCAATGAAATTAGAAACTTTCTGACTAACAAACATTTAATAAAATAAACTAATGTAAAACTAGAATGAATGAATCTAGTAGACTTAAATTAAGGAAACTGACTAAAAATGAAACTTTCCTAAATTAACACTTTTCTAAACTAAAATTAGAAATTCACTAAAAATAAAACTTTCTAAAACTAAATTAGAAACTTTCTAAACTAACCTAAGAAACAACACTAAACTATCATGAAACAAGAGAACGACAATTCAATTAAAGGAAAGTCACTCAATTACCATGTACATGACTCATGAGTTGTGCACATGATTCTTGAGTGGGAGATGACCAGAAATTGTGAATTAAAAGCTAACAAACATGCAAACTAATCAAACTATTCACTAGAAAAACTAAAAAGCTAAATGGGATCCTAAGATTTCAAGCAAACAAAGTGTATGGACTGTGGACATTGCATATGAAACATAAGATGTAAAATTCTAGCAACATGGTCTATATGAAACTCAATTCAAGTATGGCATGAAAAGAAACTTAACAATCACTTTTTATGGAATATAACACTCAAGAATTGAGGTGCTTTACTGCTGGAATTAAAAATTAACCATGCTCCTTAAATAAGTTTATTGATTGATTTGAAAAGTACAATAAAATTAGTGCACATGTACATACATAACAAGGCTGAAAGTTATGCACTTTTCTAATGCTTATAACTTGATTCAAAACAAGAATTAAACACACTCCAACTGTAATGACCCCGAATTTTTGTAAATTATTAAGGAAAATTAATGAAGTTTGAATTTTTAGAAATTCTGGGCTGCAATATTAGGTTATTAAAAATTCTCTTTTTATAGAGATTACATTATAAATTAAAGCATAGAAATTATGGATGTACTTAGAAAACTGATTGAAACAACATTAAGTACGTTCAATTCTGAGTTAAAATGACAATTCCTTAATTTTTCCATTTGGGGGTAAAATGGTAATTTTACCCATATCCCATATCCAATAAATAAGACCTCAATATTCATGAAGTACTTAGAAATACGATTCCAACGCCACTAAGTACGCTCAATTCGAGTTCGGACAACTATGGCCTATTATTCTCCAATTTTGGAGTTAAAAGGGCAAAAAGGTCTTTTCACATAAAAGTGGGCCAACGTTCTAGAAGCACCAATAATTGCTCAGTGCATTATTGCTAGTAGCGGAGATTGTAGTAGAGATTGTAGTGGGAATGGAGAATGCATTAGTAATTAAAAATTCTGAAGTAATAAAATATCTTATCAAAAGAAATGATAAAAAATTCAAATTTGGCTATAAATATGTCCCAAAAATTTTTACAACCTTAACCACGAAATTTCCAAATCTTCCCTGGAATTTCAACCCCAAATTCCCCTTCATCCCTCCCCAAACTCTCTTTTCCTTATTTCTCTCTCCTCTTTCTAATTGGAACAAGAGACCTAAATTCAATTAGGCACTCCGTTCCAGGAAGAATCTCATCAATTACACCGTACATAACATCCTATACTACATTATATACAAAATCCCCAAATCAATTTCAAGATCCAACGGTTCCAACAACAGATAATCACAAAAAGGTGGATAATTGGGCTATATTATCATCAACTGGTAATTCTCTCAAATTGGGCATCAATTATATTGTTTTTCTCCAATCAGGTAGGTGAAACTAATTCCCATACATATTTATTATGTTTTAGTGTAATCTTTATTTCTCTGTAATTTAATTTGAATGAAAAATGGCAAAAATAAAGTAAATACTAGACCCTTCAATTTATGGTGATAGAGAGCTCAGATGGAAATTCTGAACTTTCCAATCGATCCAAAAGGGTCAAAAACCCCTAGGGTACAATTTTTAAGAAAATCTACAAGGTTTAGACCTTCAATTCAGAGAGATTAATTCTGGTGGGCCCAGATCAAATCTGGACCCCAAGAACGGCTGTAAACTTCAATTTAAGATTGTGGAGTCATATGAACTCCAAATTGAGATCAGAAAGAAGCTATGGAAAGCTTGTAACGTCTAGTTTCTAATGAAGTCATAATATTTATAAAAAAAATATTTCTGTATTTTTCTGTATTTTGGAAATAAGTGTCCAATTTTTAAGATCTTCAAGATCTGAGGTGATCAGATCTTGAAAATTTATTTTAGTGATGATATAATAATGTAATAAAGTAATATCTATGGTTAATTTGGACAGATCTTGGATAAAATAGGGGATCTACCCTTTATTGTAGAAAAACCCTAAAATAAAAATAAAAAAATACAAAGGGACCCACTTGATCAATGAGATCAAGTATGATCAGATCCTTGGGATGGATTAAAGGGATGATATTATGATGGAATCCAGTTAGATCATGGATGAAATGTGACAAAATCAAGTGGATATGATTTTTGGATCTTAATGGATTAAAAGCCCTAAAGGTAATTAAAACCCTTAATCTAGAGGAAAACACCTAAGATCTAGTGGTTTGATCATATTTAAAGGTTTATAATAATCTTAATAAAATTCATTTAATTGTCTTTTATTGGATATAGAAGTGTAAATGTGATTTATGTTCTAAGTTTTAATTGTCTTTTATTGGATATAGAAGTGTAAATGTGATTTATGTTCTAAGTTAGAAAGCATGATACTGTAATCTTTAAATTTTAGTATGATATGCCCTAAATGAGTAATTTGTTAGTAGATTTGATTATCTTAGGATCATGTTAGTGTAAATTAGGATTTAAACATGATTTCATTATGATAGAAGATGTGTTTCATAACTTAGGATCATGTTAGTTTTATTTCACTAGCTTAAGTTACATTCATAGGAAGAATGTTAGTATATAGTTGTTAAACTTATATTTGATTTATGCTTTCAAGTTGATGATTTACTTATTGTCAAATTTTATTCAATTGTTAAGTAATTGTTAAGATATAAGGAGCATAAATTACCAAAAATGTCAATTAATGAAATATAGAAATTCATGGACAACTAAGACGAATAAATGATTTTGACTTAATAAGGGCTATAGTTAGTAGGACAATATAAGGAATGATTTATCATTTCCTTGGCCCAAAGTAGGAAAATAATGAACATCCATGGATGACATTGTGCATATCCATGGAAATTAATTAAAATCAATTAGAGAAGGGACTTAAGGTAAAGAGCTCATAGGAACCTTGTCAAAGGTTGAGCTAGTACCACTCTAGTGGACTTTGAACATTGTGGTTATAGGGGGTATACAAGAGCTAAGTTCTTTTCCCTCACCTCCCATTGACGTAAGAGAGGTCTAAACGCCTCCTTACATGAGGGTTGTATTAACCACTTTTTGAGCAGACTTTAACTGGTAAGTACTGGTCATCCTGAAATAAGGAGGAGTTGTCTAGTGATAGGAAGAAATAAATTATCTTCAACCAAGTAAGACACTAACTGGTTGAATAATAATAAGAACATAAAAAGATAGAAAATTATCTAACCCTAATAAAAATAGTAAGTGAGATAAGGATGATCAAACAAGATGAGATCTTGTATGATCAAAAACAATAAGAAAAAAGAAACATCAATGTAAATTAGATCGTTATGTATGATATAGATAGTATTTGTATAGATGATATTAAACCCATGGATATAGGATATTCAAGGAAGAAAGATTCAGATCATCCTACATAAGGATGATCAAAAGATCATGTAGTATATACCCTTGATTAGAAAAATGACATTATACATATGATTTGACAGATATATGTTGATCGAGACTATGACAGATTTCAAGGAGTAAGAATACCTTATTGAGGTAGGTGGATTATTAAGAATGCTTTTACATGAAGATACATGTCTAATACATGATCTTATGTTTTGAAGTATTGACATGTATGATACCAATATATTAAGGTAAATACCTCAAATTGAAATATGATCCAACCAAATTATGAGGAAAATAAGTATTAAATGGTCAAGTTGAGAATTGAGAACAACCCTAAGTGAATAGGAAAGTAGAAAATATTCCAGTCCTAGATAAACAGACAGATAGTCTGATATGTATAAGTATTATTTTACATACAAGCTTGGAGGCTTGTGGTTTTATTTTAAACAAGCATAGGCCTGGGGATGCTATGCTAGGAGAGTTAAGAGGGTTTGGCCACCCACTCTCTAAAACTTGATGATATTGAATACCAAGCCTAAGAAAGGCTAAAAGTCGGGTGGGGCATTTATAGGAAGGCCATTACTGTGACAGCCATGGTCCTCCCATATGGACATGGATATTGTAATTTCCACTGAGAATGGTATAAGTGGATTATTGAACAGTTATCCCAAGGCTACTGTACAGATCAGACTGCAAGCATAGTAGTCCTTGATTATTTTGCATAATGATGCATATGAAATTGGCATAGTGAAATGCCTTAAGGGATGGCATGATGAAATGTTAGGTAATTGTATATTACCAATATTTTCCCCAAGAAGGGAAATTCCCTGTATAGTAACTGGCTGAGATACAAATCTCTTATAATGAAAGGAGTTGATCAGCTTTGTATAGAAATGATTCTTGATTATTTTTACATTTTTAACGGATTTGTCCTTATACAATATGTATGCATAAAGGTGAACACAAATGACAAGGAAATGAGATGTCCTTATAACTAATAGTTATTAATGAATGTGTTTATGATAGAACAAATTATGGGATACTTGATTATTGAGATTATACTGTCAATAACTTACATCCTTATCCCCTACCAAGCATAGCTTGCTGAGATATTGTAAATGTTCGAATGTTTACAATATCTCAGACACAGAGAAGGAGACTTAGGAGCTCAAGACTTGAAGAACAATTGAAGAATAAGTAATCAGGGTATATCCCTTGAAACATTGTATTAGAGCATGTATTGAATTTTGAACTTTGTAATTTGGATTGTATATTTGGACAAGTATTGTAAGGATACAATGGGCTGTGTACTGTGAACCACTGGATGGATCCTGATGTTTAATAAAAGAATATTCCTTCAATGGAATTTTATCTTATACAAAATTCTACTTATGTTATGTATGAGGTGGTGACTTAGGTTTTACAAAACAAATTATAAAGAAAAGAATTTTCGCTGGTTTGGTTTGCGAAAAAATTTTACTCTAAGGGCCCTATCTTTACAAAATGTATTATAAAATATGTTATAAAAACCTGGGTCGCCACACCAACACTCTCAAATTACCTTCAGCTATGTTATATGTAGAACCTCAAAGAGAATTTAAAAGGATGAAAGCATCAAAGAACATGAAGATGGAAGCAAAGAACAAGAAAAATAGACCTAGATCTAAGCTAGAAACCTAGAAAAGAAGAAGGGGAAACAAGAAGGATCAAAGTTACCATTATCTTGGATGTCACCATGAGATAAAATATAACTTAGACTTTGAGGAACTAATCAAGAAAAACAAGAGAGATGGAAGTAAAGATTCAAGGGGAAAACAAAGAAGATCTATGCATATGACATTATAGAACAAAACAAGAGCAAACTAAGCAATGAAAGTAAGAAATGAAAATGAGATAGTAACATAGAATTTAAGTGCAAAATCAAAGGAAAAATACATGAAGAATGCAAAGAAGAATAGCCTTAAGACAACCAAAGTCCAAAAGCTCCAAAGATCATCCAAAGTAGTATGCTTCTTTCAAGGTTTTCCACCAAACCCCTACTTGAATTTCACATGGAAAACCTTGGGAGATTTATAGAGTTTTGGGTTTGCAATTTGATGGGAACTTTAGATGAAATTAGATCTAGGACTTCAAGATAGGAAAATTAGGTGGGGGGAGGATATAAGAAAGTGGGAAGTGGACTGGTTCAGGAAAATTTGGAAAGGAGGTGGGATTACTGGATTTAGAAGGAGGAGAGGCATCGCCTTTTTTAGGAAAGTGGCATGGTGCTCCTCCCCTTCTAATTACATGGTATTTTCTTGTTTGGAAAGAGAGAGAAATGGATAAAAGAAAAGAAAGGAAAGATAGGGAATTAATTAGGGATTTAAGTGGCAACCAAGCAAGGGGGGGGGGGGGGGGGGGGGAGGGAGAGTGGTGAGGCCCCGCTTTTTAAAGAAGTGCCTTCCTCCTTAAGTAAAAATCATCATGAAACCCTAATTGGAGTGATGGAAAATGGATTTAGAATGTGGATTTTCTATCTTAATTGGTCCACCTATGCATGATCATCTTACCAATTACAAATTTTCCTCAAAACCTTCCAATTATCACATGAAAATCACATTTTTAAGCTGAGATAATTGCTTAAAATAATCCTCCAACCATGTGGAGTTGCTAATATGGCTTAGGTGGCTCACTTTGATGGCTCCTTGCTTGATGGCTTAAGTTGCTAAGTTCCTTGGCTTCCAATCTTGAATGGCTTGGCTTACTTAGGTTTCCTTGTTAGACTGTGAAACCTCATGCATGGCTCCAATTCTCATGCTAAGTGGTGGAATTGCATGGCTTTTTGCATGTGCCCACTTTAGTCACTTTTGATACTTCTAATTAATTCCTCTAACTTTATCTTCTTGTCTTAAGATGATCTTGAACCTTAATTTAGCTTTTAAATGTTAAAATTTAGGTCTTTGGCCTTCTTTTGATCTTGATCTTCAAATCTTATCTTACTTAATCTCAGCAATTGGATCATCTTCTCAATACCTACAAAAGAGTAAAAAAACCTAATTAAATCCTAAAAAATTATGGTCATTCACATACTTACTTTAGATTAGCTCTTAAACCCACCAAATAGCAAACTTTTGAATTAGTAGGTCAAAAATGCAAATGTTATGAAATTTTAGAAAATTCCTAGAACAATGCCTATAATTTACAACACATGGACTACTAATTGGGTACTTTTTATACAAAATTGAATACTTATAGCACCCCTAACTATATTTTTGCCAGTCCCAAGCAAAACCTGCAAAAAAACCAAAGAAACAAAAATGGTTGCATTTTCATAGGTACTCATGATTGCATTTAGCATATGCAATAAGCCCATAAAACCCTAGGTTACCCTTAGTGGACGAGTTAAGCATTATGAGTGTGTGCAATGAATATACCCACAAAATTCAATAAGGTTAAGTCCTTTATTTTGTATCAAAGAATTATCATCCATTGACACTCTACTAGATTAGACAACTTAGTAAGGATGAATAAAAAATACTACAAGCTATCCACATACCAAAGCTATTTTATTAAGTTATTTCTCAGAGTGCATTGCATGTATATGCTCCATAATTCAGGACTACTAAGTAGAAATGCTTATACTCTATTGGAAAAATGTCTTAACCTCAAATTCTCAATAGCATACACTTAGAAATGAAGCTCTCAGAGAAAGGGGTCAAACTAAATTCACTCATTACATGACCAAATCCAAAGATACTAATGATTTACAGAAGTTTTTTTAAGAATAGATGAGACAAAAAATGTAATCCCTTAAAATTGATGCCATTACCAAGACTAGTAGGGATACTTCACCGCAATTCCTTCCTATTTATATCATCATGAAGGCTATTTTCAACCTGAATATCAACAGTTCTTTAGATAGGACAAAACATAGGTAGTTTTTCTCCTATAATGTCTAGGGTGACCTAGGATAGATGTATGATGGGAAGTTGGAGGGCTAGGATGATAAGTAAGATAGGGCTTTCAAAGAGGAAACTAAGGTGATAGGTGGTTATCTTTTGGAAGGGAAGTAGGTGGGAGATGCCACCTTATTAGGAAGGGGCATTTCACCATTCAAAAATCATTGAACACCCTTGGAATAAGGAAGTTAGGTGGATGGATGAGGAATGAAAGAGAAAGAAAAGAGGGAGGAAAGAGATGATTAGCAAAAAGTATAAGAAAGTGAGATGATGTGAGCAATTGTAATTAGCTAAGTGATTTCCTAAGAACTTAGGATTGGTTGGTTGGCTGGGACAGGAGTTTAGGAAGGTGGAGGAGTCTTAAAATGGTAGGACTTTTGAATGGAAAGTCTAATTCGTGATGCTATTTGGTGATGAGCTGGAAAGTGATAAAAAGGTAGAAAATTAATGGAAAAACATGAAAAATAGAAGGGTCTCATCCTATTGGTCCACATGCCAACTTATCCTAATGAATTTTTCCTTAGTTCTCTTCAAAATATCCCTTAGAGTCTCATGGATAATCCTTCAACTTCTTCACCAATCATGGCCTTCCATTTGACTTAACTTACATAGCTTTGATGGCTAACCTTGAGAGATTTATTGGATATGCTTCATGGCTGGCATAGATGGCTCTCTTAGCTTGGTTTCATAGCTCAATCCCTTATCTTAATGATTTGAATGGTTTGGATTAAATTCCTTAGCTTGTCACTTTCTCTCATGGCTTATATGGCTAAGGTGGCTTAAATGGCTCTTATGCAAAGGTGGTGGAATTGCATGGTTTGCCTCATGGATCCACTTTGGCCACCTTTGGCTCCTTTAATTGCATCCATTGCTTGATCTTAACCTTGTTTTCATGCTGGATTGGTGGCTTTTAGGCTTAAACTCGATCTTTTGATCTTGTTCTTCTAATTTCATCCCAATCGATCTCAATCGTTGGATCACCATCTCACTTCCTACAAAAAGTAAAAACCTCTAATTAAATCCTAGTAAAATATGACCAATCATATGCTTTCCTTGGATTAGCCTCTAGACCTACAAAATAATAAATTTTTCAATAATAAGGTCAAAAAAAGCATGTGTTACAAATTTTGGTCAAAAACCCTATATTACCCCTATAAGTTATAACACATGGGTAACTAATTAGGTGATTTTTATGAAAAATTAGACACTCATCAATAGGCTTAGGATAGGTTTTAAAAGAAAGGGGCATAAGGATTTAAAGTTTCAAATCTAAGTAGAGCTCTTCAGTTGAATGTGGGACAACTTTACTTTTCATTTGTATTGAAGTGAATATCTTTTGTACTTTTCCTTCCTCTTCATTTTTCTTTGTCTTGATATTTCCAATTTTCTAACTCTTCTTTGTATTTCTCTCTTCTTCTTTTTTTGTAGAGTAAAGGACTTTTCTTTGGAAGAACTTTGATAGTTTTCAATTTTTTTTACTTTTGTCTTCTTCAACCTTTTTCTACCATCTCTACTCATTTTGAAAGATACGTGTTTGATATTTTAACTAGGTTTCTGGGTCAAGGTAAATGGGGTTTTAAAGAAATGCCTTACCAAGAGGCTCGAAGGGCCTAACTAGTGGTATAATATATTGTGTAGGTTTTATATCTTTGGGCTAAAACATGGATGGCCTATATCATTTCATAAGTTTCTTAAAGCTTATCTGATTCACTAAATGTTCAAGAAAGAAAGTTAGTACTCCTTTTTGTTCTTAGCATTTTGACCAAAACAAAGATACTGGGATCTTTCAAAATTTTATGCTCATGGAATTATATATAATTTGAAGAAAGATGGTAGTCTCTAATACTCATAGCGTATATAGATCTCCACTTTTCCTCAAGGTTTCTAAGTCATAACCATCTATTAATCTAGACTATGGACTACGTATAAGAGTGTTCAAGATTTAACTTTCATAAAATACTTTAGGACATGAATAAAATGTAGAATTAACCATATGCATTTCTATTAAGAAGTTAAAGTAGGAGAAATACTAAACTTCATAAAATCCAATTCTTATCACAATGAAGGAAATTTAACCTAAAAACTTTGAAAAACTATATATTTTTTCTTTTTTTAATAAAAACTTGAAATCTCATGAATATCTACACCCCCAACATGAACTAAACATTGCCCCCAATGTTTTGAAATATAGGACCTTATATGATAAATGGGTAATATAGAATAATGAGACTATCTAAAACCCTAGGTTACCTCCTAGTAAGCGCTAAGTTTAATGTCTTCATCCAGACATACAATGCCATGATAAATGCAATTTTAAGGACGAATGTTCATCTTATGATTGATGCATGTTTCATGGAACATGCTAAGGTGGGCCTAGTATATATATTTCTATAATAATACCTCCTCTATTTCAAGGTTGACCAACTCTAAATAGGGTTGCAACCTTTGCCCAGTTACTTTGGAAATCTCTCCATCCATTTCTATCTCGACGGTCCATGAGGGTAAATCGTATGTACTATATGGGGTCCAATCCAACATCAAAGTTTCCTAAGGAATAGATGTAATCTAGAATTGTATGAAAGGACCTTCTATCATGGGGTAAAGGACTTTTGCAGTATGTGTTTATCATAATTGCTTTTCATGCAATTTTGGTATAACTTCGTTGACTCATGTGCATCTTTCCTAAGGTCATCCAACTCATTGAGTTGGAGCTTCCTGTGGGTCCCAGCAATATGTGTGTGTGTGTGTGTGTGTGTGTGTGTGTGTGTGTGTGTGTGTGTGTGTGTGTGTGTGTGTGTGTGTGTGTGTCAAAATTGAGATTTTTAATATCCCAACATGCTTTATGGTTAAGTTCCACTAGGAGATGGCGGGCCTTTCCATAGACTAGGCAGTAGGATGACATGCCTATAAGTGTCTTATATGTAAGTAGGGTATGCCCACAGAACATCAATAAGCCTTAAAGACCAATCTTTCCTATTTGGATTGACTATCTTTTCTAAAATTTTCTTTATCTCCCTATTTGACACTTCTATCTAACCACCTGCCTAAGGATGATAAGGGGTAGCAATCCTATGAGTAACACCATATTTCTTCATTAAATTCTCAAACCCTCTATTACAAAAGTGTTTTCCACCATCACTAATTATGACCCTATGAGTACCAAAGTGTGCAAATATATTTTGTTTTAAAAACTTGACCACCACCCTCTAGTCATTGGTCTTGCAATACCGTCTTCCATCCATTTGGACATGTTGTCCAACCCACAAGTATGTGCAAGTAGCCAAATGAGTTAGGAAAAGGTCCCATAAAATCAATGCTCCAAACCATTAAAAGACTCAATGATCAAAATGAGGTTCAGGGCATCATATTTCTTTTTCCTACGCTCCCTAACTATTGATATCTAGCACATCCTACACACTATAAAATCTTTAAAGCTGCCTTTTTGGAACTGAAATGATCCTACATGCATAGTCTTGATAAAAGGAAATGATTCTATGATATTCATTATTAAGTATGCATCTCCTAATGACCTAACCATGACAGTCCTTAAACAAGTAGGGATCATCCCATGTAAAGTACTTGACCTCAGAAATGAATCTTTTTTTTATCTTATTTTGACCAATGATTAGGCATTTGACGTATGGTAAGATAATTAACAAAGTTTGCATACCAAGGCAACTAGGAAATGTGCAACAATTGTTCATATGGAAATGTTTTTGTTATAAGCACATTCTCATTAGTAGACTTCATAACTAACTTAGATAAGTAGTCTGCTACAACATTTTAGGAACCTTTCTTATCCTGAATTTCAGAATCAAACTCATGTAGCTAAAGTATCCATCAAATCAACCAGGTTTAGCATCATTCTGAGAAAGAAGGTACTTTAATGCTGCATGGTCCAAATAGACAATGACCTTAGATCCTAATAGATAATATCTAAATTTATCCAAGGCAAAGGCAACTGTCAAAAACTCTTTTTCTATAGTAGAATAATTGAGTTAGGCATCTTTGAGGGCCTTACTAGCATAATATATCACATAGAGAAGTTCATTAATACACTAACCCAACACAACCCCCATCGTATAGTCTAAAGCATCACACATTATTTTGAATCATGCACTGAAGTGAGTTCAGCCTTTAGGCACTCAAAAGCTTTCATACAATTTTCATTAAAGTCAAAATTTGCCTCTTTCTTAAGTAAATTATGTAGAGGCTTAACAATTTTACTAAACTCCTTGATGAATCATCTATAGAAACTAGCATGGTGTAAAATGAGAAAATTTCTTTCATTGTTCTTGGTGGTAAAGGGTTAGAGATTAAATCCACTTTGGCTTTGTCTACTTCTATGCCATTTTGCAATATGATGTGGCCTAAAACAATGGACTTTGAACCATGAAATGATATTTTTTCTAGTTTAACACCAAATTCTTTTCCTAACACTTAGTGAGGACAAGTTTTAAATGGTGTAGTCATTCATCAAATGAAGAACCAAACATTGAAAAATTATTCATAAACACTTCTAAAAAACCTTCCACCATATCAGAAAATATGTTCAACATATACCTTTGAAAAGTAGTTGGAGCATTACAAAGTCCAAAAGGCATACAAGGGTAAACAAAGGTCCCAAAAGGGTAAGTGAAGGTAGTCTTCTCCTAGTCCTCAGGTGCTATATGGATGTGATTATAGCCATATTATTCATCAAGAAAGCAATAATAACTATGATCGGCTAACCTTTCAAGCATTTGGTCAATAAATAAAAGAGGAAAGTGTTCCTTCCTCGTGATCAATTTTAGTTTTTGGTGATATATACAAATTCTCCACTTGGTGGTCATGTGAGTGGGGAATAACTCATTGTCTTCATTTCATATTAGCATGACTCTGAACTTCTTAGGGACAATATGAATTGCACTGACCCAAGTGCTCTCAGATATGGAGTAAATGAGACCAATATCTAGGAGTATGAGGACTTCATCTCACACTACCTTTTTCATATTAGGGCTTAGTGGCCTCTATGTTTCCCTAGATGGTTTCACATAGTAGGGCTAATCCCTTCAATGTCTACATGGTCCACCCTAAGGCTATCTTATGTTCTTTGAGAACATCAAGAAGCATACATTCATCTGGTCCTAAGTAAGAATATTTCAAACTTTTAGGTAATGGCTTAAGAACCAAGGTAGGCAGTTTTTCTATTGATGGTACTAGGACAAAATCTGAAGGAGGAAGAGATTCTACTAGAGGTCCCCAATTGGAGTCATCCATTATAGGTGCAAATATAAAAGATTATTTACCTCATCAATGGATTGGTCTATATCAAAATCACAATTAAAGTGTGCTATATATGCCTCAAGTGGGTCTAGGATAGATGATGGTGGACTAGCATCTTGGAGTAGACTTTTACTTAAATTGACTACACAAGAATCATCTAGGTCTAGATGATGATGATCGGCATTAAAAACCTTGAGCTTGACTTTCATATTGTTGAAACATAACTTCATCACATGATTTCTACATTTGACGATGCCATTGGATGTTGTCAAAAATAGACATCCAAGAATTATTGGGATCTAACTACCAAGGTCTAACATAAGCTGGGTATATAAGACAATAAAATCCACAAGAAAGTAAAATTGGTCCACCTATATTAAAACATCCTCAACCATACCACGTGAAATTCTCATTGATCTATCTGTTAACTACAAGGTGGTATTAGTTGGCTTAAGGTGATCGACCCCTAGTTACTCATAGATAGAGAATGGCAATGGGTTAATACTAGCCCTTAAATTAAGTAGTGCCTTATCAATGACATGATTCCTAATAACACAAGAGACCGTAGGAAAACCTAGATCTCTAAACTTGGGAGGGGTCTAGTGTTGAATCAAAGAGCTCACTTGCTCTGTAAGGAAGGCTTTCTTTTGCACATCAAACTTGTGTTTTTGTGTGCAGAGCTCTTTAAGAAATTTAGCATAAGCAGGAACATCTTTAATAACAATGAGTAATGGAATATTTATTTGAACATACTTAAACACATCCATTATCTCAAGAAAATTGGTTCCTTTCTTAGCCTTGTTTTGTAGTTGAGGAAATGGCCTTTAAGCACATAAGGTACCTCCACCATAGGCTCAGATAGAGTAGGAGGTTTTTGTCTTTTCTCTTTGTCCTTTGTTTTAGATGGTTCATTCTCCTCTATAATTTCCTTAGTCTTCCCTACTTTGTTATCAACCTAATGATCACTCCTATGGGTAGTTATTGACTTTGCTTGATCATGGGGTCTTTGGGTGTGTGAACTTAACCCTAATTCAAATTGACCCTTAGGGTTTGGAATAGGCTAAGGAACTTACCCTTTTCTCTCTCATTCAAAGCAACTGACAAGTGGCTCATTTGCATTTATAATTTGGCAATCACTTGAGAAGTAACATTGTTGCTTTGTTTACTCTCATTGATGCTCTCTAGTTTCATCCTGGTGTTTTAAAGTTTTCTCTATAAATAATTGCATAGTTTCCTTGAATGCATGATTCTTTGATTGTTGACAAAGCTAAAAACTAGGTGGCTGCAGGGGAATTAAAGTCCTAGGAAAGTTTTGTATAGGGGTCCATAGATGGACCTCCTTGGTAATTGTTCTTAAACCATGACAACATATGATGCCTAGCCCATCTGAGATTATAGGTTTGAGAATAAGGATTATTGTTAAGATTGTGATATGCATTCATTGCATTCGCCTATTCTAAAAGATATTCAATGTATACTCTATTAGATGGAGAAGTTGATGTTAAATGTGCCAGGCTAGAACAAATAACACAAACCTCTTATGGAGGTTGAGTGGATGTATTAGTAGCCATTATAGAATCTAGTTTGGTAGTCATTGTTCGGAACTCGTTTTCCACCTTTTCCATTCTTCCATTCAAGGAGTTGAGCTTATATGACATATGTAAGGTCACTCCTATTTCATACAGGCCTCCTTTCATTTGACGCTGGGTATTTCTCTCTCTTCTATTAGAATAGTCCTATTGATGAGAATTATTAGCCAAAGTTTGAAAACATTCTTAGGCCTCAGTTTTGCTTTTTAACTTGAGGGCTCCTCACTAGCTGCATCTACCATTTGTCTATTTTAAGGTGTAAGTGCCTCATAGAAGTACTAAACTTGCTGCCATTTTTCAAATCCATGGTAGAGACACCTTTGCAATAATTCACTCCACCTTTCTCAGCATTCATAATATTGCTCATCATCTTTTGGTGGAAATTAATGATCTCCCTATGAAGGGTATTAGTCTTATGGACAAAGAAGAACTTGTTTGGGAATTTTTTAAACAACTAGTCCCATGTGGCAATGGAACCAACCTCTAATGAATTCAGCCATGATTTGGCCTTATCTGTCAATGAGAAAGGGAACAACTGAATTCTAATAGAATGATCCTAGACATTTCAAAACTTGAATGTAGTACAAATATCAAGGAATTCCTTGATATGTAGGCATGGATCCTCTCTCTCTCTCTCTCTCTCTCTCTCAACCATAAAATGTTGGGAGAAACTGTGTGACTCCAAGTTTAAATTCAAAGCGGTCTGCATTGGTGGGTGGTAAGTTGATGCATGAAGGGTATTTAATTGGACTAGCACATAGAAATCTCTTATGGCCTTGTGCTCAACTACAGCTAGTAGGTCTGCCATGGGGTTAGGAATTTGTTTTCTTACCCCTTGTCTATGGGTATGTTCAATCTTAAGATCTAATGGTCAATGATCTTGCTTGCACTATACTGCAAACCTATCTAAATGATGGGCAATCAATCCTAGTGGTTCACTAATGAGTTGCTTTAAGAATCTTTATTGATCCACAGGGTGGTAGCTTTTAGACCTAGATCTAGATAGCTCCTCCGTTTATCAAAACTCAGCTACTACTTGCAAGTTAGGTTCTTATCTAAAGTGGTTAATACAATTCACATAGAAGAAGGGATTTAGACCTCAACAACAATCAACAAAAAGCATAGAAAAATCATTGGGATTTTGGATACCTACAACAACTATAATGCTCAGAAGCCGCTAGAGTGATAATAGATCTCCAACTTTTAAAAGGGTCCTATAATGTAATGACTCAAATTTTTTGATATTATTATATCACTTTTACAATCACGATCAATCATGATGTTTGGGTTGTTTATTTTGGAAATTAATATATGCTTAAATCACCTTAATAGGTGGTTATATGTTTTATTTTAATTAAAATATGAAAAAATAAATTTGTGAGAAAAATCAGTGTCATTAGATTCTACACTCAGAATGGAATCCAACGCCTCAAAGAACATTGAAAACGAAGCTTGTATGACAAAGTTATGGACGTTTAAATTTCAAGGGCAGTTTTGTAATTTAAATTTAAAGAAAAAACTAAAAAGACCTAAAAACGTAGGGGTTCGTTTTGATAACGACACCCCCTACGTTGTCTTCCTCAAGAGTCATCTTCCTGGGGAAGGTGGTGCACAGCACCGCCATGCCTGTACAGAGCCGCAAGGAACAAGGGCACCGCCATTGGGCAACACAACCTCTGCAAGCTATAAAGCTCGCTTTTCCCCTCCTCTTTGAACATGCTTTCTTCGGCTATTTCAAGCTAGGGCTTCCAGCAAAAAAAAAAAAAAAAAACCCTCCTCTCATTTCCCCTGCAAATTCTGGCACTGGCCCAGGTCTTCCCTCTAGGCCGACCATTCCTCTTCCCCGTTTTCCCCATTCTTCCTTTGGCTTCACTGGAAAAATTGGGTTTTCCTCTTCTCTGTATTTTTCCAGCGACCAGGGATTCAGGCAGATGAAAAGGGAGCTGCACCACCCAAAAGAGGGCATCTTCGGCTACCCAGGTAAGCCCCCATCTCCCTCTCTGTCTCCCCTTCGTGGTTTCCCGGCCAGAGAACAAGCCGGGGAAGACGAGTTCGTTCCAGAACCCTCGACCCGACTATCCCAGGGGCGTGGTGCCAACGCGCGCCCAGGGCATGGCCCTAGTATAGCCTTTGGGCGCACGCAATGTGGGTGCACGGGTCCTGGTTCGATCAGGGCGCACGAGTGCCCGGAAGCCATAACACGCATGCACCTACACCGCAGACATGTCCGCTCTATGCCATCCAAGACGTGCACTGCTCGGGCATGCGCACGCAGTCCTAGTTCGACCGGGATGCGCACGCGTCCTGGGAACCATGATGCGTGGGCCCTACGCGTAGACGAATCTAATTCATCTGTGACGTTGCGACACTAAAAATAAAATTATGGAGATTGTAGGACTTCGATTGACGATCCAAAAGAATTGTTGTGTCCGTATTGACGCAGTGGACCTAATGAGACTACAAAAGTTAGGATTAGAGGACTATTTAGTATAATTATAGCCTAAATACTATAGAGATTGCATAGATCTACAGGATCAAAGATGATCAAACTTCATATATTGATTTGTTGGGTCTATTAGGAGACCAATGTGCCTAGATCTAGTCTAAGTTACACACATCCACCTTGAACTTATAGATCTGACTATCCAAATTAAGTACAGACCTGCTATAGGCATCAGGACATTCGACCTAGGAGATTTGACCATTCAAATACACGGTCTTGATGACATTAAAGAGACTAAAGACAATCTAATCATTATATGTGAGTACTATACATAAGACCTAGCCTAGAGATGCACTACGCAATGACCTAAAAGGCAGATCTAGCCATTAAGCTATAATTTTAATTAGTGGATAGAAAATGATATTTGAATCCTTGTTATCCATTAATGTTCAGGGTTTCACAAAAAGACTCAGGGTCGAATAATGAAGAATGCAATTCAAGGAACATCAAGGTAGGTAGTCTGATACTGCTACATTTTTAATGCATGTCCCAAATGTACTTGATTTGTAAGTAGTCCGGTACTACTAAGTCTTTAAATGCATCTTAAACTTTGTCTTGCCTTTATTCTCTTTTTTAGCATGCTTTTGAGATATGATATTCTTAGTGAAATTGTCTTTATGAATTATGAACTTGAATGTGGTTACTGGCATGAACGGATTTATATGCATTATTGCATGTTCTGAGAATCCTTGCACAAATTGCATAATTTACGATATTTTAGAGATTGCTCGCATGTTTTGAAAATAATTGCATTTGGATTATTTGGATTATTGCTTATCCTCGAGCGTGCCCAAAAGATGATGGTTAGGCAGTTGTGAGGGCCAGGCAGAGTGAGGGACCCAAAGAGGACATTGAGAATGATTGCATAAATTGCATGATTTGCGATTAATGAGATTTGGATTACTTATATATGCTTTTTGGGCTATGGAGCCTGGTGGGCACTATGTTGAGAGGTGGTTATATACGAGGTTGGCCTCCCGACCTCTACCACCAAAGGGTGGATGGTATCACTGCCAAAAAGGCATTGTTCCTTCCCTGACTGTTGTGGTAAACAAGGACGACCACTGGAGGTGTTCACGGCACCCTTTCGGGGATATCCATAATCGCCATGGAGGCTATGGTGGATTCTAGCTGTATGCTAAGCGTGAGCATAGTGACTATATGATTTCAGTGTGATTGATATGCATATAGCATTGAGATGGTCGTATACGAGTACTCATGACCAATTAGCATGATGTGTTCGCCAAGAGACTCTTGAGCATGATACTGCATCTGCTTGAAAGATGACTATTTTAATAGTTTCATGATTATTATATTTGACTCGTGATTTGACATGTTTGACGAGGTCTTCTTACATGGATCTATGGATTTCTATTCTATGATTTTTGGTCAAATTTATATTGTTGAGATACTAGATTTCGATAAAAGATCCTGTGGTTGAATTTGCATCCATGAGCTTATGTTTTATGCATAAATTTGCATGTTTACACAAAAAAGGAATCACTGATGTTTTACATGACAAGGCACCTTGAACTATGCATGTTGTCTACCGTATTTTCAAAATAGTAGTATCAAATAACCTACTGAGTATGAGGAATACTCACCCCAAACATATTATTTTTCAGATTAGCTTTACACAATAGAAGAAGCATAAGGAAAAGTTAGTACTACGATCAAGTAAAGCAAGAAGGGACAAGCATGAATGTAAGTAAACGCTCTACATCTTGGACATGTATCTATACTTATTTACAGTTGGGATGTGAGTTGTGATTGGATAGACCTAGGAAGTCATTTATGATTTATGAATTTTTCAATACTACTTTACTCATCTTGAAAGAAAATGACACTCGAGGTTTTCAAAATGAATTTAAAATAAAATATTTTTTCACTACATTTCATTGATTTTCTAAAAGTGTTTTCAAATAGGGATCAATCCCACCTTAAGAATTAGTTATTGCATTTAAAAATGCATGTGAAAACCTGGGTCGTCATATATAAGCTCGAAAACCTGAGTCTCTTGCTACTTGATTTTAAATAAAACTTTCAAGGATTGGGATCATGAACATACAAGGAATTGATTTGATTACCTAATTGGGATAAGGGTCTAGTGATGAAATCCAGTCCTTACCTTATGAGGGCTCCTATGGGTCCTTACTATCAATGTGTATCATCCACTACAAAGTAGTAAATGTGCAATGTAATACAAGAAAAGGAAACTAATGCATACTTATATGCTATCTAACAAAGTAAACTTTGTTAAATAGGTGTAATCTAATGCAACAACTCTAAATAAGATGCAACAAGTATAACAAATGACCCTAAACTATACGAAGTACACAACCAACCAATGCAAACTACACTAAGAAAACAAAATAGAGTGAGAAAGCTCATAGTGGGGTTTCTAATGAAGATTAAGTGGGGCCACCATACCCCATACTTACCCTGTATTATATAACCCGTTTAAGATGAAATAAAGAATTACAAATTACAATGGGGCCTCTTTACAAGTTCCCTAAAAGACCCTACTAAGAAAAGAAGGGAACCCTAATTAAGTTGTTGAAGCTTTGGCCCACAAGATTACTAATGCTCCTTTCCTAGATTCCCCTTGCACAAAACAAAGAAAGATGGTCAATTTTTTGAGGAATTTGCGAAATATGAATATATGATGCAAAAACCTTAATCTAATGCAACCTAAAACTACAACTAGGGATAAACAATCTAAATAAAGATCCAACTACAAACCCATTGTGATTCCCTAACAATGGCGCCAAAAACTTGGTGTAGCTTTAAAATTACTTGCAAGTGCATGAATCAATGTAGTAATTGCATGCCACAGAGGTCAATCCCATGAGGAATCTCACAAAATTTTCAATTAATTGGATCTTATTTAAGTTCCTTATTAGCCAAAGAAAGAGGATTTTGACTAAACTAGAAATTTAAACAACATGGAATGGGCAACATGCACTAAATTAGAAACTACAACTGAAGGAAAATTTCTAAAAATAAAGATATTCAATGAAATTATTAACTTTCCTAACTAACATGTATTCAATAAAAGAAACTAATGTAAAACTAGAATGAATGAACCTAGGAAACTTAAACTAAGGAAAGTTGCTAAAAATAAAACTTTCTTAAATTAACACTTTCCTAAACTAAAATTAAAAACTTTCTAAACTAACCTAATATGCAAATAACTAAACAAGTAACACTAAACTATCATGAAACAAGAAACAACAATTCAATTGAAGGAAAGTCACCCAATTACCATGTACATGACTCATGGAGTTATGCACATTGTTCAAGAGAGAGAGATGACCAAAAATTATGAATTAAAAGCTAACTAACATGCAAACTAATTAAAGCACTTACTAAACTAACTAAAAATTTAAATGGCTTTCTAAGGTTTCAAGCAAACAAGGTGTATAGACTCTTGACATTACAATCAAAATATGAGATGAAAATTTTCAGCAACGTGGTCTATATGAAACTCAATTCAAGTAAAGCATGAAAAGAAACTTAACAAGCACTTTTCATGAAATATAACACTCAAGAATTGAAGTACTTTACTGCTGGATTTAAATAGTAACGATGCCCCTCAAATAAGTTTATTGATTGCTTGAAAAGTACATCAAAATTGGTGCACATGTACATGGGTAACAAGGCTGAAAATTGTGCACTTTTCTGATGCTTATAACTTGACACAAAGCAAGAATTAAACACACTCCAGTACTCTCAAATTGCTTTCAGATGTGCTGCATGTAGAATCCAAAGAGAATGAAAGCATGAAAGAACATGAAGATGAAAGCAAATAACAAGCAAAATAGAATCTTGAAGAACTAAACAAGAAAACCAAGGGAGATGGAAGCAAAGATTCAAGGGGAAAGAAAAAAAGAAAAAGATCTATGCATATGAAATTGATGAACAAAACAAGAGAAAAGTAAGGAATGAAAGCAAGATACTATCTTGGAATTGAAATTCAAAATCAAAGGAAAAAGACTTGAAGAATGCAAAGAAGAATAGCCTCAAGAAAACCAAAGTCCAAAACTCCAACGTTCACCCAAAGTAGTATGCTTCTTCCAAGGCTTTTCACCAAAACCTCTACTTGAATTTCATGTGGAAAACCTTGAAAGATTTATAGAGTTTTGGGTTTCCAATTTGATGGGAACTTATCTAAGAAGGTAAGATGCAGTCAGATCTAGGACTTCAAGATAGGAAAGTTAGGTGGAGAGAGGGGATAAGAAAGTGGAAATGGAGTGGTTGAGTGAAATTTGAAAAGGAGGTGGGATGGCTGGATTTAGAAGGGGGGAGGTGTCACCTTTTTTAGGAAGTCGCATGGTGCTCCCCCCTTTCTAATTACATGGTTTTTTGTTGGTTAGAAAAGAGAGAGAAATGGGAAAATTAAAAGATATGAAAGATGGGGAATTAGTTAGGGATTTGAGATTATTTGAGTGGGAACCAATTTAGGAGCTTCTAACTTAAGATGCCAACTAAGTCACAACCAAGCAAGGGGTGAGACGTCACTATTTTAGGAAGTGTCTCCCTCCCTAAGGAAAAATCATGAGACCCTAATTGTAGTGATGAAAAAGAATGAAAAATAGATTTAGAATGTGGGTTTTCTCTCTTGATTGATCCACCTATGCATAAGCATCTTATCAATTACAAATTTTCCTCAAAACCTTCCAATTATGACATGGAAATCACATTTTTAAGCTAGGATAATTGGTTAAAATAACTCTCCAATCGTGTGGCTCCATGTGGTGTTGCTAATATGGCTTAGGTGACTCACTTTGATGGCTCTTTGCTTGATCGCTTGAGTGGCTTAGTGTAATGACCCCGAATTTTTGTAACTTATTAAGGCAAATTAATAAAGTTTGAATTTTTAGAAATTCTAGGCTGGAATATTAGATTATTGAAAATTCTCTTTTTATGGAGATTATATCATGAATTAAAACATAGAAATTATGGATGTACTTGGAAAACTAATCAAAACAACATTAAGTACATTCAATTCTGAGTTAAAATAAAAATTCCTTAATTTTCTCCATTTGGGGGTAAAATAGTAATTTTACCCATATTACATATCCAAGAAATAAGACCTCAATATTCATGCAGTACTTAGAAATACGATTCCAACGCCACTAAGTACGCTCGATTCCGAGTTCGGACCAATATTGCCTATTATTCTCCAATTTTGGAGTTCAAAGGGCAAAAACGTCTTTTTACATAAAAGTGGGGCCCACAAAGTGGGCCAACGTTCTAGAAGGAATAATAATTGTTTAGTGCATTATTGCTGGTAGTGGAGAATGGAGAATGCACTTGTAATAAAAATTTCTAAAGTAATAAAATATCTTATTAAAAGAAATGATAAAAAATTCAAATTTGGCTATAAATATGTCCCAAAATTTTTCACAACCTTAACCATGAAATTTCCAAATCTTTCCTGGAGTTTTAGCCCCAAATTCTGATTCATCCCTCCCCAATCTCTATTTTTCTTATTTCTCTCTCCTCTTTCTAAGTGGAACAAGAGACCTAAATTCAATTAGGCACTCCGTTCCAGGTAGAATCTAATAAATTCCACCATCCATAACCTCATATACTACAGTATATACAAAAGCCCCAAATCAATTTCAAGATCCAATGGTTCCAACAACAGAAAATCACAAAAAAGTGGACAATCGGGCTATATTATCATCAACCGGTAATTCTCTCAAATTAGGCATCAATTATATTGTTTTTCTCTAATTAGGTAGGTGGAACTACTTTCCATACATATTTATTATGGTTTAGTGTAATTTTTATTTTTCTGTATTTTAATTTGAATGAAAAATGGTAAAAATAAAGTAAAAATCAGAGCCTTCAATTCATGGTGATAGAGAGCTCAGATGAAAATTTTGAGCTTTCCAATCGATCCAGAAGGGTCCAAAACCCCTAGGGTACAATTTTCAAGAAAATCTAACAAGGTTTGGACCATCAATTGAGAGAGATTAGTTCTGCTGAGCCTAGATCAAATCTGGACCCTAGGAATGGCAGTAAAATTCAATTTAAGATTATGGAGTCATATGAACTGAAAATTTAGATTGGAAAGAAGCTATGGAAAGCTTGTAATTTCTAGTTTCTAATGAAGTCATAATATTTCTAAAAATTATTTATGTATTTTTCTGTATTTTGGAAATAAGTGTCCAATTTCTAAGATCTTCAAGATCTAAGGTGATCAGATCTTGAAAATTTATTTTAATGATGATATAATAATGTAATAATTAATATCTATGGTTAATTTGGACAGATCTTGGATAAATTAGGGGATCAGCCCTTTATGGTAGAAAAACCCTAAAATAAAATTAAAAAAATACAAAGGGACCCACTTGATCAATGAGATCAAGTATGATCAAATCCTTGGGATGGATTAAATGGATGATATTATGATGAAATCAAGTTAGATCATAGATGAAATGTAAGAAAATCAAGTTGATATGATTTTTGGATCTTAATGGATTAAAAGCCTTAAAGGTAATTAAAACCCTTGATCTAAAGGAAAACACCTAAGATCTAATGGTTGGATCATATTTAAAGGCTTATAATAATCTTAATATAATTACTTTAATTGTCTTTTATTGGATATAGAAGTGTAAATGTGATTTATGTTCTAAGTTTTAATTGTCTTTTATTGGACATAAAGGTGTAAATGTGATTTATGTTCTAAGTTAGAAAGCATGATAGTGTAATCTTTAAATTTTATCGTGATATGCCCTAAATGAGTAATTTGTTAGTTGATTTGATTATCTTAGGATCATGTTAGTGTAAATTAGATATTTAAACATGATTCCATTAAGATAGAAGTACAATTTTATGTATTTCATAACTTAGGATCATGTTAGTTTTATTTCACTAGCTTAAGTTACATTCATAGGAAGAATGTTAGTATATAGTTGTTAAACTTATATTTGATTTATGCTTTCAAGTTTATGATTTACTTATTGTCAAATTTTATTCAATTGTTAAGTAGTTGTTAAGATATAAGGAGCATAAATCACCAAAAATGTAAACTAATGAAATATAGAGATTCATGGACAAGTAAGATGAATGAATGATTTTGATTTAATAAGGGCTATAGTTAGTAGGATAATATAAGGAATGGTTTACCAATTCCTTGGCCCAAAGTAGGAAAATAATGAACATCCATGGATGACATTATGCATATCCATGGAAATTAATTAAAATCAATTAGAGAAGGGACATAAGGTAAAGAGCTCATAGGAACCATGTCAAAGGTTGAGCTAGTACCACTCCAGTGGACTCTGAACATTGTGGTTATAGGGGGTATACAAGAGCCAAGTGCTTTTCCCTCACCTCCTGTTGACGTAAGAGAGGTCTAAATGCCTCCTTACATGAGGGTTGTATTAATCACTTTTTGAGCAGACTTTAACTGGTAAGTACTAGTCATCTTGAAATAAGGAGAAGTTGTCTAGTAATAGGAAGAAATAAATTATCTTCAACCAAGTAAGACACTAACTGGTTGAATAATTATAAGAACATAAAAAGATAGCAAATTATCTAACCCTAATAAAAATAGTAAGTAAGATAAGGATGATCAAACAAGATGAGATCTTGTATGATCAAAAATAATAAGGAAAAAGAAACATCAATGTAAATTAGATTGTTATGTATAATATAGATAGTATTTGTATAGATGATATTAAACCCATTGATATATGATATTCAAGGAGGAAAGATTTAGATCATCCTACATAAGGATGATCAAAAGACCATGTAGTATGTACCCTTGATTAGAAAAATGACATTATACATATGATTTGACAGATATATGTTGATCGAGACTATGGCAGATTTCAAGGAGTAAGAATACCTTATTGAGGTAGGTGGATTATTAAGAATGCCTTTACATGAAGATACATGTCTAATACATGATCTTATGTTTTGAAGTATTGACATGTATGATACCAATATATTAGGGTAAATACCTCAAATTGAAATATGATCCAACCAAATGATGAGGAAAAAAGTATTAAATGGTTAAGTTGAGAATTGAGAACAACTCTAAGTGAATAGGAAAGTAGAAAGTATTCCAACCCTAGATAAACAGACAGATAGTCTGATATGTATAAGTATTATTTTACATACAAGCTTGGAGGCTTGTGGTTTTGTTTTAAACAGGCGTAGGCCTGGGGATGCTATGCTAGGAGAGTTAAGAGGGTTTGGCCACCCACTCTCTGAAACTTGATGATATTGAATACCAAGCCTAAGAAAGGCTAAAAGTCGGGTAGGGCAATTATGGGAAGGCCACCACTGTAACAGCCATGGTCCTCCCATATGGACATGGATATTGTAATTTCCACTGAGAATAGTATAAGTGGATTATTAAACAGTTATCCGGGCACGCTGTAAGGATCAAACTGCAAGCATAGTAGTCCTTGATTATTTTGCATTATGATGCATATGAAATTGGCATAGTGAAATGCCTTAAGGGATTGCATGATGAAATGCCAGGTAATTGTATATTACCAATATTTTTCCCAAGAAGGGAAAATCCCAATATAGTAACTGGCTGAAATACAAATCTCTTATAATGAAAGGAGTTGATCAGTTTTTTGTGGAAATGATTATTGAATATTTTTACAATTTTAACGGATTTGTTCTTATATACTATGTATGTATAAAGGTGAACACAAATGATAAGGAAATGAGATGTTCATATAAATAATAATGGTATGTGAATGTGTTTATGATAGAATGAATTATGGGATAGTTGAATATTGAGATTTTACTGTCAATAACTTACATTTGTATCCCCTACCAAGCATAGCTTGTTGAGATATTGTAAATGTTCGAATGTTTACAATATCTCATATACAAAGAAGGAGACTTAGGAGCTTAAGACTTGAAGAACTAGTGAAGAAAAAGTAATAAGGGTATATCCCTTGAAACATTGTATAGAGAACATGTATTGTATTTAGAACTTTGTAATTTGAATTGTGTATTTGGACAAGTATTGTAAGGATACAATGGGTTGTGTACTGTGAACCACTGGACGGATCCTGGAAGTTTAATAAAATCATATTCCTTCAATGGAATTTTATTTTGTACACAAATTGTACTTATGTAATGTATGAAGTGGTGACTTGGGTTTTCAAAACAGTTTTAAAATAAAAGAATTTCCGCTGCTTTGTTTTACTAAAATTTTTTACTGAGGGGATGCCCTTGCCTTTGAAAAATATATTATAAAATGTGTTTCAAAAACCCGGGTCGTCACACTTAGTTCCTTGGCTTAAAAGCTTGAATGACTTAGCTTAATTAGGTTTCCTTATTAGACTAGAAAACCTCATGCATGACTCGAATTCTCATTCTAAGTGGTAGAACTACACTGCTTTTTGCATGGACCCACTTTAGTCACCTTTGATGCTTCCAAGTGATTCCTTGAACCTCATTTGCTTGCCTTAAGATGATCTTGAACCTTAATTTAGCTTTGAAATATTGAAATTTATGTCTTTAGCCTTCTTTTGATCTTGATCTTTAAATCTTATCTTACTTGATCTCGGCCATTGAATCATCTTCTCAATACTACAAAAGAGTAAAAAGCCTAATTATATCCTAAAAAATTATGATTATTCACATACTTACTTTGGATTAACTCTTAAACTTTCCAAATATCAATCATATGAGTTATTAGGTCAGAAATGCATGTGTTATGAAATTTCAAAAAAACCCTAGAATAATGCCACAATTTATTACATATGGACTACTAATTGGGTAGTTTTTATAAAATATTGAACACATATCAATACGTCTAAGATTTTATATTTTAAATTTAATTTTCAAACCAATATGTTGATGATTGATCTAGCTTGGGAATGAGCTATGATGTGAGTTATGATTTGCATTTTGATTTTTCTTAAAAAAGAGCTATATTATATGATTATATATTTGAAAAGTGCATGAATGAGTTTTTCTTAGTTTTGCGAAAGACATTATAGTATAATGATATTAAGATTTAAGGTTTAAATATGCAAAGAGCCTAGTGGGTGCTATGCTAAGAAATTAGTATAGGTTGGTCACTTGGCCTGCAACCACAAGAGGTGGTAGGTACCCAATGCCCAAAAGGTAGTATTTTTCTTAATTGGTGGTAAGATTCCATAGTAGGTGATACATCACCCTTGTGAGATAGCCATACACCCCATGAAGATACAATGGAAGTCCTTCTCAGTGTGTCGGAGGGCACAGGATTCAGCTAGGCTATTCATGAGTATAGTTTAGATCCCACGAGATTTTCATTTTTGATGCTTCCAAGGAGAGAGATTGATGGTTGAATAGATGAACCTGAATTATAGTCAATAGATGAGTACTCATGACCATATTGGCAAATGTGTCAATGAGAGATAGAAATTTCTATAGGCATGAGAGTAAGCCAATTTTTTTAGTTCGATATCATTACATCAAATGATTTCTAATGCATCATGATTTTACTTGAATTATCAAGTTAATATATTTATTCTCTATATATAGAGAAATGCATATATGCATGTGTATGATAAGGATGGGCTATGAATAGCTAATAAGAACTTAGTCATGTGATCTCTTGAATAGAAATATGATTTCAAAATCATCTGAGTGCTTATGTGTTGTGTGTCATAGTTTTTTGAGTTTATAGTTTTTTTTATTTATCTTTTGTGTGAAAGGATCTAGGAGCCAAGTTTAAGGATTTTTGGGTCGAGAAACAAAGTAGAGAAGTGAGGTGCCATTTTATTTTGAAAATATACATTCTTACTTATGTTATTGATTATTGATGTAATAAAGCACAATGTATAGTAGCCTCCACTTGCAGCTCATTTTGGATTTTTAAAATTAAATAGTGTTGGATGACACGAGTGTGCTTCTTGTTTTGAAATGGATAGTGCTTGGGTATTTTTTAAAACAATTTTATGAAAAATATAATTATCCATGATTGATTTTGTACAATAATTTTCAAAATAGGGATCCCAACTTTCAAAATGAATTTAAAATATTAAAGTTATGTTTCAAAAACTCAAATGTTACATATCCCTTTCTTCCATAAACCATAGACTGCAAAGAGGAGTTTCATATCCTTACCAAATGATTTACGTTTGCAACAAGTGACTTCCTTAGACATCAACTCGATGCTCCTTTCACACTTTAGGTTTTAGAAAATGCAATCTTCAAGTCTATTGGTGACAGAAGTCCTTGGCTTGATGTCTACTACATCAGTTTCTATCAAGTTTTCTAGCCCATAATCAAACAAGATGTGCTAGACTTCTTAAATAGATTTTATAATGGAAAGCCATTAGACATGCACATTGGAGCCTTTTTTGTGGTACTCCATCCAAAAGTGAAA
Organism: Warburgia ugandensis; assembly: GCA_035236585.1. NCBI lineage: Eukaryota > Viridiplantae > Streptophyta > Magnoliopsida > Canellales > Canellaceae > Warburgia > Warburgia ugandensis. Next base: position 47,766,170 of record CP141131.1, on the reverse strand, counting down.
GATGTCTCTACCCCAAAATACTTTAGGCCCATTAGCCTAATTGGTAGTTTATATAAGATTTTGGTGAAAATCATTAGCGCCAGATTCAAGCATGCTTTTGAAGGAGTGATCTCACACCAACAGTCTGCCTTTTCACAAGGGAGAAACATTACTAATAATGTTCTAATTGCACAAGAAGGCATTGACACCATGAATAAGGTAGGAAGGGGGGTATTCCTATGCAAGCTAGATCTTGAGAAGGCCTTTGATAAGGTAGAATGGAGGGTAATAGATTGGGTCCTCATGAGAATGAACTTCAAAACTAAATGAAGAGGTTGAATAACCCAGTGCATCTCCTCTGCTTGGTTCTCAATTATGATCAATGGTAGCCTCCACGACCTCTTCAAAACCACTAGAGGGATCAGGCAAGTGTGCCCTCTCTCATCCTCTTTGTTTCTCTTAATAGTTGAAGTCTCCAATGCTTTAATGAAGAAAGCTATGCACTATGGGTTATACTCTAAATTTTAAGTGCTAAACTCTCAGCTAACCCTTGCTCGTCTACAATAAAGCAGATGATACTGTGCTCATTGTAAGGATGCTCCAAATCTAGGCCCAAAATAAAAGCTCTTCTTCTTTGCTTTAAATTATTTACAAGGTATGAGATCAACCTCTCAAAATCTCCAATGATAGGCATAAATGTGGATGAATCAATTATTAGAGAGCTCATCAATCTCCTTGGATGTGTAATTTCCTCCCTCCCATGTTACTGCCAGGGACTACTGCTCTCTAAAGGCAATGTACATGCTAACTCATGGGCTCTAGTCATTGAGAGCTACCAAGACAGTTTGTTGAGTTGGAAGAGAGCATGCTTATTCCTTGGAGGCAGAATTACTTACTAAAATAACCAATGGCCAATGTCCCCCTCTATTACATGTCCCTTTATGAATGCCCTTCCAATGTAGTTTAGAAGATGGAGCAAATTCAGATCTCTTTCTTATGGATAGGAGGAAGGATGAGATAGTAAAGCAAAATACCATCTTGTGGTATGGGACAAGGTCCGTAGACCAAAATCAGTGGGCGTGGCTAGGGAGTCAGAGTCCTCGAGGAAATGAACAGTGCCCTCCTTACAAAATGGCCATGGAGATTGACACATGAAGACAACAGTTCATGGTGCGAGCTCTTGAAGGAAAGATATAAAGTAAAAGTTTCTTGGTGGATTGACCAGGAAGAATATCAAAGAGGTTCGCTAATGTGGAGACACATTGCCATGAACATGGACTTTTTTCAAACAGCACATTAAGTGGAAGTTTTATGAAGGGAGAAGACTGAGTTTTGGCTTGACTGGTGACATGGTGAAAGGCCGTTATCACAAACTTTTAGCAGGATCTGCAGAGCTTCTGTTAATGGAAATGGAGTGATCCAATGCATCCTTGCTCCCAATAATGGCTCACCTAACTAGCCTATACTTCTCAGAAGTTCCTTAAGATGGTAGGAGCCTCTTCAATTAGAGTGTTGGAATCTATCACATCTTGTAAACCAGTACCCCACAAAGGAGGCACTGATTTGGATGCCAAACACAACGGTAACTTCTCAGTCAAAAGTGATTATTCCCTTCTGTCTAATACAGAAACTCTTGGGCCCGGCTGATCTTATATGGAGCCCCCTGCCCCACTCAGAATCACTGCTGATGTATGGATCATCCCACTCAATAAAATTAACACTTTTGATAAACTCAATTAAGGGGAATTCATGGCCAATCGTGGTGTCAGTTCTGTAAAAAGGATTGTGAAACCAGAGATCACTTCCTGCTTCACTGCCAGGTCGCCCAAAACCTTGGGATTTTCATCATCAAAAAGTTTGACATGATCTGGGTTATGCCTTCTTCATTAGAGGATCTCTGTACTCGGTGAATTGCGGTGAAACTCAAATACAGAGAAAAGCTTCTAAGGAAGCTATGTTTTCTAGCAGTAACCCTCTGGCTTGAACGAAATTACAGGTGCTTTGATGGGAAAGTGTGATCCCAACAAGTGATTAATGATTCCACCTTTAGGTTGGCAGTATGGTGGGCTTAATTATCCAACCAATTTTGTGGATTGTATTGTAACTGGGACTCTCTCAAGAACAGTAGATGTAAGAAAGCCAAGCCTGCTCTAAGCTCTGCTTTCGTGGTGCCTGCTATGGCTACTCAGGCACCAATGGAATTGGAGGCACTCTAAAAAGGCGCACAAGGAAAAACGAAATGGGATTTTGCAGGTCCGACTGGCTGTTATGACTCTACAGAGGCAGAGGTCCTAAAAGGTATCTCAATCTGGGAACAGAGCAAACTACTTCCTTTGACGATCGAGGGAGATCCTCTGAATGTTATTAGGTGGCTCAAAGAGGAAGGCGAGTCGCCATGGAGATTCTGGGACCTACTGGAGAGGATTAAGGAGCTTTATGCTGAGGATAGCATATCCTTCCCTCATGTTTTCAGATCAGTAAACCAACGTGCGGACAGCCTTGCAAGAGATAGGATTTTGGTGGACTTCACGAGGATTAGACACTACCCTACCTGACTCACAATAGCATCAGGCTAGCGTTCTTGTTCAATACTTGCCCCTACTTAACTATAGTAGGTTTACATTTTTCAATCTTCAAGTGTTATGTACTTATGTACAGCCAGGGGAGAGCTGTTCTCCCCCAAATCAATTAATTATAATGCTTTCAGAAATATAAAGAAGGAACCCTGAAACAGTCATCTCAGGAGAATTCAATACTCGCATCTTTTCACTTGGGTATTTCAACTTGAATTGTATCATTTTTTTTACTTTCGCTCAATCAACAAGAACTCTTTCTCAGGACAAGAATTCAAAATTCAAGCAGAACTGGATTTCAGGCCTTCATCCTCACTTAATAATTGGAACCCCAAAGTACTGAAAGATCTACACAAACGCCTCCACTTTTTTTGGATGCTAGTAAACGCAAATAACGAATCCATACATTGCAAGTAACGAGTACACATTTTTTTAGTGTATATGCTATGTACTACTAGCGATCATACAAAATAGGCTGCTTACTAGAGAAACTCAGCTACGTTTGTATGCATGACGTTATCAGCAAGTATCCGATTCATCCTCTCCGTAGGATGGAAGGCGTCCCAAAATACGTATTTGGTCGCGTCTCTACAAGTGAATGGGTTCATTCTGTCGCACATATAACCCATCTCAAACACTCCGGTTGGGCTGTAACTGGATGCCACGTTGGTGAATCCCAGCCATACAAATTACAAAACCGAAAAACCAAGTTGAACTCGTTAACAGCATTTTATACGACGGATGCAAATACTTTCAAGGAAATGCGCCCGACTCAACGTCTGGCCCATCTATTTATGATCCAAACCATTTTTCTCTTTTTTATTATGCTCTAAACCACTTATTAACAGTCAATATCGGCTAGACCTTGCAATGGGTGAGCAATGCACCAAAAATTAACCATAAATACAGTTTATAAGCCTCTACTTTTCTTGCTTCAGGTGAATGATCGGAAAATGAAGAATGTATTGTTGTGCTTTCATTAACACAAGCCCCACAAATCAAAAGGCTAAGAATCATAGATCACGATATGACCTATTTTATGGTATGACGTGGTAAATTAATTGTTTTGATCATTGTACAAGTGAGATTATATATTCTGTGGCTCATATTTTCCTTTGTGAGTTTGTCATACTTCACAAAATAATCATAAATCACAATCTGAAAAGGGCATAGGTGAAAGGAGAAAAACAACTGAGGAGACTGATGCTAAAAAAAGGCCGAAGGACTGGAAAAATCTGCAAGTTCTACTCGAAACCCTAAATCTGTAGGCAATATCAATGGAGATGGCATAAATGGAATTCTCTGCTGTAGGCTCATTCCATCTATTTGATCAATCACCAAGCTAAAATTTAAATGTGGGTTCATTTTCTAGCCAAATCGTATAGTGAACTCCACAAAGTTCCCATCGGATGGTCTTAACCCTTCAATAGGTTGACGTTTTTGTGTTTTGTTTGTTTCCAAACTTTCTGATTTGTCCACTTTCAACTATAAAGTAGCAATAGTTAGGATCATCAAATGATGATCTTCATGATGTATGGCCTACCTAGAAGCGATCTTGTAGACGAGCAGCTGGGATCATCCACGTCTGGAGCCATATGTACTTCTTAGACCGTTAGATCCCACAACTTAGTGCAATAACCAATAAATTGATCAACCGGGAGAAACAGATATATGCAACCACCTTTTAGCGGTAATTTCAGCAAATATGTGCAGCTATGAGTAGTAGCTGTAATGCGATTGGTCCAAATTAAAATATACAATTTCAGAAAAATTTAGCCTGCCATTTAATGCTAGTGTTAATGCGTTAAATAAAAAATCTCTCTCTCTCTCTCTCTCTCTCTCTCTCTCTCTCTCTCTCTCAGTTTTTAGGAGTGATCCACTTTTAAGTTAGAAAGCAATAAAAACTTCCTTGTTTTAGTAAAACAGGATTAAAGTGATAATATATGAGTAATTTTTTGAAATACATTCCATTACGAACTAGGAGTCACCATCAAGCTCCACCTACACAGTAAAATAAAAATTTTCTAACCTGAAGGCAATTAGACAATCATGCCACAGGATCACATGCTATCACAAATAGAATCATATAGGCTAATTTGGAATGATAAAACAGCCTATATTTAAAGATTACAGTCATCTCATGTGTCAATGTAAACATTAAGTTGATATATAAATGCAACTCAAAAGAAGCTCTATATACTGAGCCTAAAACAATAATATCAGAATAAGTATCTAGTTACATCTAGCGTCCAAACAACCTCTGTCAATATATCTTCTAGCATATGAATCATCCTCTCAAAGTAATCGCTGGTCTAAGGGTGTAATAACCCCATTTTTTGTAATTGATTGAGAAAATCAATAAAGTTTGAGTTTCAGATATTTCAGGCTGAAATATTAGGGTTATTTAGAATATACTTTTTATAAAAGTATAATCAAATAATAAGACATGTAAAATTTAAATTAAACTTAGCAAACCCTTCAAAATGACTGTAAGCACGACAAATTCTGAATTCAGATGAAAAATCCTTAAGTTTCTTCATTTCTTGGACAAAAGGGTAAAATAGTAATTTTACCCAAAAATCAAAATCTCCCAAAAATCAAAATATGAGACATCAAAATTTAGAATGTACTAAGAAATACGAATCCAACACCACTAAGTACACTCAAATCCGAGATCATGGGAATAAAACCTAAAATTTTATACATAAATGGCAAAACGATCTTTTTACACCATGTGGGGCCCACGTGAAGTCATGGGTCAACAAACACCAACTGGTCTTGGGGAAAAAAAATGGAGCATGGGAGACTTTCATGCCATTTAATAATAAAAAATTAAATATTATAGTCATAAAAAAAAACCAAAATGCCTATAAATACAACCCCAAAAACCTTTCAAAAATGCTCATAAAATCTCCACGAAATTTTCTTCACTCTCTCTGACAAATTAGACGTAGATCCCTCCCCAAAAACCCAAAATTTCCAAAAAATATCTCTCTTTTCAATTTCTTTTTTCTTTTTAGATTGGAACAAGAGACCTAAAATCAATTAGGCACTCTGTTCCAGATCTAATTTCATTATTCCACCGTCCAAAACTTCCCACCATATCTATTCTACAAAACTCCAAAAGCAATTTCAAGATCCAACGGTTCAAACAACGAAAATTTGCAAGAAAGGTGGATCTTAGGCCATATCTTCATCAACAAGGTATTCTTTTTAAATTGGGCATATAACCAAGGTTTTTTCTCTAATCAGGTAGGTGGAAATACTTTCTATAGATGTTTAATACTGGTTTATGTAATTTTTAGTTTAGTGTAATTTATTTTGATGATAAAAAAAGTAAAAATAAAGTAATAACAGAACCCTTAATTCAAGATTACAGAGTGCTCAGATGAAAATTCTGATTGTATCAATAGATCCAAAAGGGTCCAAAACCCATAGGGTAGAATTTTCACAATGATCGGAGACGTTTTGGGCCCTCAATTGAGAGAGGATTGATTGGATGGTCCAAAATGGGCTATCCAATCTCCGGATCTAACAGTGCCCAAGACACACGTGACGCATCGTCGGAAATGGCGCACGCGGAAATGTTTTGCGTGCGCTGCGAGTGGGACATCGTCCCAAGAGGTACGACGGCGCGTCCGTCAAAACAACGAGCGGACGCGCCCCAACGAGTGTCCTGTTTACAGGCGTGCGGATGACGAACGTCTCGCTCGTCCTGTTCGCGTCCGTGGACGCCCCGTGAGGGCGCTTCCGTAGTTCATCGTAGCGAACGCGCCCGACAAACCGAGTGCGTTCCGCCCAACTCATTCTGCCAGACTAATCTGGGTCGTCCGTTCCTTGGGCCTAGATAAAATCCAGGCCATAGGAAGGACTGTGAACTTCCATATCACATTCTGGAGTCATCTGAACTCCAAATTGATATAGGAAGAAAGCTATGGAAAGCTTGAAACCTCTATTTTCTGATGAAATGATAAAATGAACATAATATTCAGTAAAACTTTCTGTATTAAAGAAACAAGTTTCCAATTACCTAGATTTTCAAGATCTGAGATGATCAGATCTTGAAAATATGTTTTAATAATGATATACTATTGAAATAAAGTGATATCTAGAGTTTATTTGGACATATTTGAGATATATTAAGGGATTTACCCATTATGGTAGAAAAACTCTAAAAATACAAAGGGACCCACTTGATCAATGAGATCAAGTGTGATCAGATCCTTGGGATAGATAAAATGAATGTTGATATAATGAAATCCAAGAAATCATGGATGGATTATGACAAAAATGGACCAATATGATCTTTGGACCTTAATAAAGAAAATCCTCTAGATACCCCTAATTGGGATAAGGTCTTGATGATGATGATGATGATGATGATGATGATGATGATGATGATGATGATGATGATGATGATGATGATGATGATATAACTAATACCCTTAATCAAAGGAAAAGATCTAAGATCAAATGGTTAGATCATAAGTAAAGGTTTCTAAAAATGTTAATGTAATTAGCTTCATTTTATATAATAGCATTTTAAATATGATTATGTTATAAAGCATGATAGTATAACATTTAGACTTTAGCATGATATGTGATTTCATTGTTATCATAAGGTGCTAGATTTAATTATCTTATGGGCACTTTAGTATGATTTCATGCCATTCTAACTTAGGACCATGCTAGAATTTCATATAAGTTTATACTATAGTATGAGATTATACCTTAAGTCTATGTTAGTTTAAATTGAGTTATTAAGGTATATTAGTTGGAAATCATGTTAGAGTAATTTTAAGTACCTTGCCTCATTATCATTAAGTGTTAAATTATGTAGTTTTATGCTTTGAATTTATAATTCATTTATGATTAAATTTTATTAGTAGATCTACTTGTTATGAGATAAAGAACATAAAACATCAAAAATGTATTTTAATGAGAAAGTAGAGTTTCATGACACAAATAAGAATGGAATACTTTGGACTTAATTAGTAAGGGCTATAGTTAGTAGGACAATATAAGGATTATCAAATCCTTGGCCAAAACTAGGAGAAGAATAATAAACCCCATGAATGACATTATAAATATTCATGGACTTAATTAAAATCCATTAGAAAAAGTATTTAGGATAAACATACTTATAGGAACCTTATGAAAGGTTGGCTATGGTCATTCTAGTGAATGATAAACATAGTGGTCAAGGGGGTTATCTAATAGAGCCTCACTCTTCCCCTATCTTCCGTTGACGTTTGTGAGGTCTAAACGCCTCCTTACATGAGGATTGAAGTAACCACTTTGTGTTCACCCATTCAACTAGTAAGCCTTAGCCAATTGGAAATAAGAGGAGCAGTCTAGATTTAGGCTTGAATAAGCTACCTTCAACCAGCACATTAACTGGTTAAACAATAATAATAATAATATAAAAGGTTAGTAAATTACCTAACCCTAATAAAATAGTAAGTAAGATAAGGATGATCAAACAAGATCTATTAGATCTTGAATGATCAAGAACAATAAGAATAAGAATACTATATTGTACTTAGTATGCATGTTTATTAGTATGCTTATTATAGTTCATTAGATTAGATAATCCAAACCCTTAAACAAAGATGATTCAAAGAAAAAAACCAAGATCATCCTCCATAGGGATGATCAAGTAACTGAACTTAGATCAAAAAAGAACTAGATGATAGAAGATCTAGGACCTTGATCTTTATCAACATGTGTAGATTGTCAATCAATGGATCTATGAAAGATCAAGATCAAGGAGATGGACATACAAAGACTTAGAGATAGAAAAATACTTAAATATGAATGATCTAAAGATCATTCTAATCATCAGATTTAATGATCAATAGGATTGTTCATAATTTATATATTGACAATATGTATGGATGTACAGATTACATACATCAGTCAGGATCATGGAAGATTTGGAAAAAGAGATCAATCCTTAAAGGTAGGACGATTTGATGAATGCATTTACATGAGATATACATAATTGTACTCATGATCTTATGTTGACAAGAGTAATGTTAATACTTGTATTAAATCTCTTGAAAACCTTATGATCCAACCAAACACATATAAGATGGTTAAGGACTAAACTATAAGTAAATAGAGAAGTAGAAAATATTTCAGCCCTAAGTAAATAGACATATGGTCTGATATATATTAAATCTATTTTACATACAAGCTTGGAGGCTTGTGAGTTTGTTTTAATAGGCATAAGCCTAGGGGAATGTTATTGCTAGAGGAGTTATGAGGGTTTGGCCACCCGCTCCTTGAAATTTGATGATATGATGACACCTTGCCTAAAGAGAGGCTAAAAATCGGGTGGTGGCAATTATGGGAAGGCCACCACTGTGAAAGTCTTGCCCCCCCATACAGGTAGTGACATAATATTTTCCACCGTGGTATCAGTGGTGAAGAGGGCAGTTATCCGAGCGCGCTAGTATGGATCGATCGCAAAGATAAAGAACCTTTTTTATTATTTTGCACTATGATGCATATAAGAATATGCATAGTGAAATGCCTTATGTTGTAGCATAATGAAATGCTAGATAATTGTATATTACCAATATTTCCCAAGAAGGAAAATTTCGAGTATAAAATTAGTTATAATACTAAATTCTCAAAATGGAGAGAATTGATCAGCTTAATTGGGAATGATATTTAATTACTTTCACAAATTTAACTGGTTTACCCATGAAGGGTATATATGTATATAGATATACATAACTTAGAAAGTAAAGAGTATATTTAAGGATAATGAGATTATGAAGTATTGGAATTACATTGTCAATTATAATGCTTCTTGAATCCCCTACCAAGCATTGCTTGCTAAGATGTTGTAAATGTTGCAATATCTCAGATACAGGGAAGGAGAGTTAGAAGCTGAAGACGATAGAAGACTTGAAAAGAATAATCTTCAAGGTATACCCTTGAAGACATGTATTTTTCTTTGTTGAAAGTTTTATTGTATGGTAAGCTTGAGTTTTGAATTATGTAATTTGGACAAGTACTATAATAGATTTGGCTGTACTGTGAACCACTGGATGGATCCTGGAGTTTAATAAAAGTATATTCCTTCAATGAAATTTTATTTTGTACACAAATTGTACTTATGTTATGTATGAAGTGGCGACTTGGGTTTTCAAAACAAGTTCTAAAGAAAAGAATTTCCGCTGCTTTGTTTTGTGAAAAAAATTTACACTCTTAAGGGCCCTGCCTTTCAAAATACATTACAAAACGTGTTACAAAAACCTGGGTCGTCACAAAGGGTGAAACACTATACTGAAATGCATAGAGGTCCCAAGACCCTCCTGCACACTACCAAAATCAAGATGTAAACCTACTATCCCTATCTGAAATGATGACAAAGGGGACACCATGCATACTTACTATCTCCCAGATGTAGAGCTTGGCAAAGCTCTTTATGGTCTGTCCATGTCTGATGGGGAGGAAACATGCTTACTTGGTAAGCCGGTCTACTATGATCCAAATCGCGTCATGACCACTAGGTGTCCTAGGTATTTTGATAATAAAAAAATCCATGATAATGTGATATCACTTTCAAACTAGAGGCTCTATAGTTTGTAGCAAACCTATAGGCCTCTAATTTTCAACCTTAACCCACTGACATGTAATACACCAAGCTACATACTCACCAATATCCCTCTTTATACCCTACCACCAAAACTGCATCCTCAGGTCATGATACATCTTTGTGCACCCTAGATGCATGGCTAATCTAGAGTGAGGCGCCACCCCCAACAACTCCTGTCTTAAGTCTAATACGGCTGGCATAACTAATCTACCCTAAAATCTGACTCCACCATCAACTCCCCTCTTAAAATCATCTCTATCACATAGGGCCTGAGTCTCGCTACATGACTATTGTGCCTATAAGATCTGATCTATGAAGGCCAAATGAATGGTGAGATTGGCAATCATGCCACTCAATATTCTAATAAGGGCATCAGCAACTACATCAGTCTTGCCTGGATGGTATTGAATGGTAAAGTCGAAGTCCTTCAAGTACTCTAGCTAATGTCTCTGCTTCATATTGTTGTCACTTTATGTGAACAAGCACTTGAGGCTCTTGTGATCTGTAAAAACATCAAACTTTTCTCCATAAAGATAATGCCGCCAAATCTTAAGGGCAAATATGACAACTACCACTCTAAGTTATGTGTGGTGGAGTTCTGCTTATGCTTCTTCAACTGCCATAAGTGATAACTTTGTCGTGCCCCTATCTTAAGGCATCACTATATACAATAAAACCACAACTACCTTGAGGAAGAGATAACATCGGTAGTGAGGTAAGCCTCTCCTTCAGCTCTTGGAAGTTCCACTCACAGATGTTAGTCCAAACAAACTTCTGGTCCTTCTTAGTTAGGGCCATCAAAGGATAGCAATCCTATAAATCCCTCTATGAATCATCAATAATAGCCCGCCAGACCTAGGATACTACACACCTTTGTCACAATCTAGGGTCGCCCCCAACCTACCACTGCCTCAACCTTCTATGGATCCACCGCAACATTATCCTTGGATACGACATGTCCAAGGAAATGTGCCTGATCCAACTAGAACTCGAACTTAAAGAGCTTGGTATACAACCAACGTACACGAAGAGTTCCTAAGATAGTCCTCAAGTATTCTCTATGCTTCTCCACATTGCTCAAGTATATAAGAATATCGTCAACAAACACGTTCATGAACATGTCCAGGTAGTCTCTGAACTCCCTGTTCATGAAGTCCACGAATAGTGCTGGTGCATTCATCAACCCAAAGTGGTATCACTAAAAACTCATAGTGGACATAGCAAGTCCTGAATACGATTTTAAGGATGTCATCAACCTGTATCCTCAACTAGTAATACTTTGTCCTCATGTCAGCCTTTGAGAAAAATTTGGCTGACTACAACTGATCGAATATGTTATCAACGCAGGGAAGTGCATACTTGTTCTTCATTGTTACCCCCTTCAATGCCCTACAATCCACACAATCTCAAGGAGATATTCTTCTTCTTAACAAACAACACTGGTGCTCCCCATGGTGAGACACTGGGATGTACAAAACCTTGGTCTAGTAGCTCCTGCTATTGTAGCTTCAACTCAAGCTCTGCTAGTGCCATGCAGTAGGGAGCCTAGGAGATAGGAGTCACTCTAGGCATCAACTCAATGGTGAAGTCCATCTCCAATCTGAGTGGCAGCCTAGGTAGCTTATTTGAAATACATCTCCAAAGTCCCACACCACATCAATCTCCTCAATACTAGGCACCTGCTCCTCCTGTGCCTCTGCATATGTGAGTAGGCCTAACAACCGCTAGATAAAAGACGTGGTGCCCAACTAGCCAAGATCACACATGCACCCACAATATCCAATCTCCATTAAAAGCACAAGGACTCGCCGTCTGAAGTGTATAGCTTCACTTGCTTCCATTAATAGTTGCCTAGAGCTCCATGCTCAGCAAACCAATCCATCCCTAATATAATGTAACCAAAATGATCAAGTCTGCACTAAACCTCAGACCAGAGAGTATCATCAGTACATCCTAAACAGAATCTTGCACTATCATTGGTTCACCCACTAGCATGTTGACCTCGAATATAAACCTCAATCTTCTTGAGGAGACATCCAAGCATGCAACAAAGCTAGCATATACAAAGGAGTGAGTAGATTCCAGATCAATAAGCACACTAGCATGTCTATCTCTATCAAAAACAAAGTGTAGCTTCCATGACAGCATAAGATGCACGAGCATAGTTGGTAGAAAGTGTGAACACTCACCCTTGTCTCATGGGCACCTGTTCAAGTTGGGATGCCTGATCCTACCAGGGTGCTGGGTCCCACCAATGTGCCTAGTCCTATCGAGGCTCTTGGTCTCATCTAAATAGTCCCACTCTACTAACACTGTGACAATTGTGTGCGATATGACCCTACTATCCACAAGCAAAGCATCTAGAACCTTGTCCTGACCCATCACTAGTTGGGTAGGCCATGCAATTGTCCTCACAGGGGTAAACCTCCTCTTGGCCTTACCAAAGGCTGGTCTAAGCCCTCTAAATCTACCTCAATCTCTGCTAGCATCCCTCAACCCCTACCCTAGAATAGAAACAAGCTCCATAGCTAAGGCAATAATGGTGGGCTATGAAGTCATAACCTACCACTTCAGGTCAAAGTTCACCCCTTACACAAATTTCTAGGATGCCCTTTGCTCTAAACAGCACACCTCTAGAAAAAATGTCCAAAATTGCACAAACTCCACCTTGTACTAAGCAACAATCCTTGTACCCTGTATGAGAGTCAAGAACTCAAGCTCCATCAAAATAACTCCTTTATGCCATTGACCACCACTTGGCGACATCACCCATCAATACAAACATGGCCATTGCCACTTGCCCATGCTTCGATATGGCCATTGCCTCAAATATCCTCTCAATATCAAACAACCAAGTATTGGCTACCTCAGACCTTTTTTGGAGTATGTTTTAAAATTACTTACAAGCTCACAAATCTATTCTAATAGAAGCATGCAAGTGAGGTCGATCTCACGAGGAATCACATAGTTTTGTGTATTAGATGGATCTTATTTAAATCATCTATTTCTAGCCAAAAGAGATAATTTTTCACCTAGACTAAGGATTTTAACTAATATGAAAACTAAACATGCATAAATTTGGAAAGTTTCTAAATCTAAACATGGAAACTATCTTAAACAATCCTAGCATGTTAGAAAATTGAACAATGCTCAAATAATCCTAAGTCACTCATTACTTGATTTTAAATTGACATTCAAGGGCTAGGATCACAAACATACAAGAATTTGATTGATTTACCTTAGTGTGCTATGGATCTAGTGATAAAATCGAGTCCTTATCTTTTGAGGGTTCTTGTGAGACCCTTGCTATCATTGTGATCCATTCCACCATAAAGCGCATCAACACGTAATGCAATACAACAAAACCAAACCACTGCCTACGTACATGCTATATAACAAAGGATTCTCACCTCAACAGATAAACACCATAACCAAACATTCTATGCCTTGGTTGTAGCTGAGCTTAGGCTATTCCTTGTTAAATAGGTGCCAAAATGCAACAACCCAAATAAAATGCAACAAGTACATTAAGTGATCTTAATCTATATGAGTTACAATACCACCAAGGATGCAAATTATACTAAATGTAGCTATACTAGAAAAAGAAAAGGTAAGTGAAGGATGTTTCCAACATGTTTCTTTTACAAAGATCGTGTGCGGGCGACCATACGACACACTTGCCCTATATTAATATGACACATTTAAAATTGAATAATAAAGTGAAAAGTACAATGGGGTCTCACAACAAGTTCACTCAAAAAGAAAGAAAATACCTTATCTGGGAAAGCAATAAAAGTTGATGAAGCTTTGGCCCACAGGATCATTGCAGCTCCTATGCCAGATTTTCCTAGTACAAAATCAAACAAAATTGGTCAATTTGTAAGGAATTAGCAATAAATGCAAAAATGATACAAAACCCTAAACTAATGCCACCTAAACCTAGACTAGAGATAAATAATCTAAACTAAGATCCAATTACAAATCCATTATGATTCTTTGGCAATAGCACAAAAAACTTGGTGTATGTTTTAATTTTACATGCAAGGGCACGAATCGCTATAGTAATTGCATACTAGAGAGGCTGATCCTATGAGGAATCTCATAGTTTTGTGTATTAGATGGATCTTATATAAATCATCTAGTTCTATCCAAAAGAGATAGTTTTACCTAGACTAAGGATTTTAACTAATATAAAAACTAAACGTGCATAAAATTGGAAACTTCCTAAATCTAAAACTTTCTAAATATAAACATGAAAACTATATTAAACTATCTTAACATGTTACTAAAATTGCACAATGCTCAAATAACTCTAAACATGACTCAACTAGATAATAAAACATGCAAGACTTAAGGAAACAACTACACAAAGTGGTGTGGAACTAAGCTAGAAAGAAAGCATGAAACAAAGTAATTAGGATACATGAATGGAACATGAAAGTATGTATGAACTAGGATGCAACTTAGGCTAACATGGAATGCATGAAACCTAAAGCATAGAAATGCATGGAAATCTTAACAAAACAAGTAACTTTTCTAAGGGACCACGCCCCAATACCACGATAATGACCCTTGGGGTTGTGCACATGGATCCTTAGTGTGGTTCATGTGAAATCTAAATGCAGCTTAACCTATAATGATGCACACGAAATCTAAGAATGGAAGGATATCTTAACAGCCATGAAAAATCAAATTTAAAATACATGAAATATCCATGAACATTGCACAATTATCATTGAAACAAATTTCCATTGATTGAATTAAAGACGTGTACAAGTGTGGTGCACACTCGCCATGAAGTGTGCGCACCCTTCTTAAACCTAAAAACAAATTTGAAAACCTTCTTCAATCATCCAATCATCAATCAACAGTAAGCATATATGTATTCCAAGAGAAATATAAGGAAAACAAGAGGGAAAAGATGGAAAAGAAAGTATGAGATGACAAGGAACCCTCTTCTAGTCAAGGTAGCTAACTCTAGTCAAGCCTAGGACTCAATCTCCTACGTGTTGACACATTGTTACTCTCATGACCACACACACACACACACATATCTTCACCTTGCCAGTGTCCCTTGCAATAGAGCTACTTAGTATGTCATCTGAAATGTTGGTTGTGGGGGGTGAGCAATAACAATAGCTCACAATAGGATGAAAAACTAATACAAGCCAACATGCCAAAAATAGAACAATTGAAACCGTATAATTATGTGTGTGTGTGTGTGTGTGTACACTTTCAAGTATGTCTCCATAGTTAAGGGAATAAACATTTTCGAGAAATGCAATAAATAGGCCCCATATAGTGGGGATTTAAAACTGATTTGAAACTTCTAGAAATGTCAATGAAGTTCGAAAATACGACATGTAGCAAAATCCATGAGGAAAATCGGAGCACAAGTCATGTCAAATCCCAAAAGAAGCTAACAAGCGATTCAACCAACTAGTGCTCGACATGGCTATAAATGCGAAAATCCAATGCGCATAGTCATCTATCCAAGATACAAAACCCAAGCCCACATCTTCGAAAAAATTGATTGCTCTGAATAACAATGGCATACTATCCTACCATCAAAGACTGATCTAGACTCAAGAGAAATGACCGGCATGCTGAAACCTCATAGACACCTATGCTCATAGGGTCCTACCGTCACCCAATGGCAATTACCGCGACCTCTAGTGCACTTGCCAACTGCACCTCCTAGCATAGGGTCCTAAACGTATAGCACACCCACATAGTGCACTTGCCAATAGCAATCCAAGACTTAGGATACTCAAGGAGTAACTACCCAAAACCTCGATGGAAATCCATAAACTCACGGCTTGCTGCTACATATGTAGCACTTGCCTCAATATTGATGAAAAACAATGTCCTTGGCCTTTTCCTTTGCTTGAGGCCTTAGTGGAAACCCTTAAATCCAATCGGTTCAAATCCTAGAAAAATCCAACTTATGATATGATGACATGACATACTCTAGCATCCTGTTTTGATGGTGCTAAATGGTTTGAGTATTTCATTCTTCATCTAATAGTGAGTCCTTAATTGATGTAACAATATATTCCACCTCTGGTGTTTAATATTTTTATTATCTTTCTTTTGTTAGTAGTTTGATTACCTTAGTCCTACTCATACATCTTATAGTTATATATATATATATATATATATATATATATATATATATAACTCCTTTTTAATATTTGAGTTCCACTTACTTAGTTGTGTCCTTAAGTAATTGAAAGTCCCTAGCTTAAGATCCTAGTCCTATCTACTTGGTGTTGCACAACATTAGGAAGCCTCTCCTGATAGCATGTCCTCTTATTGTGGCTCATAGATTTCTAGTCTTCTTGTGTGTTGGTGGTCATAGGTAGCCTTAGTTTTTTTTTTTTTTTTTTTCTAAATATGACTAAGTACCTTATGATTAGACCAACTATGTCATGGGATACTATGTCATAAGAGACTAAAGCATGAGCAACTAGTCATATGAGACTAAGTTATAGGAAACTATGTCATAAAAGACTAAGGTATAAGCAGCTGAATCATATGAGACTCTGTTCCAGGAGAAATAAGTCATAGAAAACTAGAGTGTGAGTGGCTTAGTCATATGAAAGTAAATTATAGGAAATATTGTTTCCATGGAAGACTAAGGCACAAGTAGCTTAGTCATATGAGACTAAGTTGTTGGTAAACTATGTCACTGAAGACTAAGGCCTACGTAATCAAGTCATTTGTGATCCAAGGCTTAAGAGATTAACGCATAAGGAAGTCTTGTGAGACTAGGGCTTTAGTTGTCTAAGTCATAGGCGACTGAGCTTAGGTGATTTGGCATATGAGGTTTTGTCATGGAAACTTACTTATTGGTCTATGTATTTAGAGTTCTATCATGAGAATAGTTAAGTATTTTCCATTTTCTAGAAATAAACATCACTAAACCCTCAATTACTTGCACTACAAGATAGTTTTGGCATTCTCAATTCTAACCTTAATTATTTCCACTACATGATAGTTTTTGCATTCTCAATTCTACCAGTACAGATTATAATTAGCATGATCACATTTCTAACACGAGAACAAAATTACTCATGTTTTTATCAAGAGTACAGTTCAGGCATTCTCAAATTCCAGCATAAGGGGTTCAAGTTCATCCAAATTCCAGTTGTTGTAATTTCGATGACTCCCAAATTCCAGCCCAGGTAATCTCTCACGCTTAACATTCCATACCCATGTAGTTTCTAAAATTCCTTAGTGCAAATGCGATTCAAGGCTGGGCATTCGAGTCTTCCTAATTCCCACATCAATTTTCCATCACCCACAACCTACTGCTACTGACGATTACATAGTTTGGTTCAGAATTTTCTTAAAGGTCAAGGCTCCATTTCCTGCATAATCAAAACAAGAAATGGGCGTACTGGTTTTTGGCGTTTTCCCTCTCTTAGCTACAAATTTTGGGGTGATGATTTACCATTGCACACTGATTCAACTAGACTCCTGGGTATTCATCAGACACCACTAAGGGAAGCCTACTGGTAACCAATCCATGCATCATTTTCCTGCATCGTACAAGAAAAGACGCAGTAGGTACCCCTGTTGGAGTCCGTAAATCAGTGCCAAAATCATCAAGCTCATGGGGCAAGTCATGCTTAATTTAAAGGTGAGATATGCTACTTGAAAACCCATGTTCTAGTTTCTCAAAATTTGAGCTTGAGATATGGACTGAGCTGGGATTGGGCGCCATCTGCTTGCCTGTATGCAGAAAAAAAAAAGGTGCGCCCAGTCCCTGTTCTGGTTTGCAAAGTGAAATGCTCCCCTAGCCATTTGAAAAATTTGTGTTTCAGTGTGTTAGAGGGAAGTTCATTCATGTAAGAGGAACCAGTAACAATTTCCCATTTGAGTGTGAAGCATAGGGGCATTCAGGTGCGTGAACTGTCCCCTGTTCTTGCATACATATGCAATCCAAGAACAGGGCATGACATGATCAGTTCAAATGTCAAATTTACTAACAAAAGAATAAGTTCATAATCATGCATGCATGCCAGATGCAACGAAATGAACAAGGATTATGCAAATTATCAACAGCATCCCAAAACGTACAAGCTACTGGTTTTAACTACATGAAATCAAATTTCTCACGATTCAAAAAGGGAAAATCACTCGATTTTGCTTGGCTAAACTGAGCATCCATTAGTTATTCATCCTGCAAATCCCCTATTTGGCCATTAGCTCCTTCAAGGCTGGTTTTCCCTCCTGTTTACCTTCCTGTGTTGCAGGAAATGCAGATTGTTTCTCTGCGTCAAGCTTCTGGTCCTCCCCCTTTCTCCTCTTCTAATGAGCTGAAAATTTTCAGCTCCTATGTATAAAATATGTTTTATACTTAAGTCTTAATCTTATAAAAATGGGACTTAACATGTTTCAAATGACATGGGAGGCCAGCTACACTGGAAAGATGATTCCATGTGGCTGGCAAATCTCCCTTAATTTCAATCTAATAAAATTTCGTATCCAAAATCAATTATTTTAATAAAAACCCTTCATTTTACCCATACATTTGAATTATATCTTAGTCTAAGTCAATTTCACAATAACCAGTAATATATTGAATTCCTCATTCCCAGCCGATTTGTTGAAATTTCACCACCAAATTAGGGTTGTTTAGGCTAAGACTTTCACTTATTAGTGACCTATTTATTATATCAATCTAACATCAATTTATATTTTAATGTCAATTTTTCTTTTGGAAAGACACTTAATAACTACTTAATCTGATTTTTAAATTTCTCCTTTATCTTGGAAATTTGTTTCTGAATCTTCAGATTAACCTAACAATCAGTCTTTAGTGTTTATCCTAACCTAATTTCTCGACACATTCGTTCAATCCTTCTCCATTACTAATTAAAACATACACTAAACAAATAAAAAAAATGTATCCTATTTTTTGTAAATGCATAGATTTATTTATTGAAACTGTAAATTTACATATATTATAGTATAAGACTAGAAATCTATGTCCGTAGGCCATCTGAAAATGAAATCCATATGCCTGTGAGAAATACTCTATAAACTCACTTTGAAAAATCTGTAAGCAAAACAATCATCATCAAGCGAAATAGTCTGTAGTCAGGCCAACTAAACAAGTACTTCAAATAACCAAAGTATGAAAGAAGCATATGCTATAACAAGCACACATCAATCTACCACAGAGGACTTCTACACACCTTCAATTGACCAAAGGTAGTCCCAGTACAGGGTACAATTCATCATAATCACTATGTTTACAATATTCTATCAATTAACAAACCGGGAATTTTCTCAAACACAACACTAGTAAACTAGTTTGAGACTTTCCCAAACACATCATCAGCAAAACTCATTTGGTACTTCTCTCAAACAAAAATTAGTTTGGGACTTTCATCAAACATATGACTAGGAAAATTATATAATGGTAAGAAACTATATTACTGCAGTAAAGAGAAACATTCAAATACTAACTTGCACCATTTACAATGAGTACAAACTGTAAGAAGCACAATATGAACAATCATTACAGTGCTAGCAAATCCATTCGATGCTTACTTACACCATTTACAGTGAGCAAAAACTGAGAAGCACAATACGAATAATCATCACAGTGCTAGCAAATACATTCGATATAAAAACTGCTTTAGGGATGAATTTGAAGTTCACTAACCTAATACATAAAAGTTAAAATCAAAGTACAATTAGAAATTCATGCATTATTGGAAATATGACATCATGATGTGGAAGAATTGACAGTATTTGGCATAGCCTCCACAGTGCAGTTGCAACACAGATTTAGGGGAGTGACAACAGCAAAACATCATGAGACTCATCAGACACCATTTCACTTGTCTACACTAACATGAACAACATCAAAGCAACTTGAAGAAAGACCAAAGTAAATCCATAGACATGATCAAGAAATCTAAAAGAAGAGATGATAACCCTAGAATATTGAAACCAGCTTTTGAGCTAAGAACAATAATATCCAACATCCACGAGTTGTAGGGAGAGACAAAGAGAGAAATTTCTATGAGAAAGGCGAGAAGGGTTTGGTGGGAGAAGTTCCAAGCTATCAGTTGGGTCTAGAGAGAGACAGAGAGAGATTTGTGGAAGAGGAGGTTTCAGGAGCGAGTGAGATTGCGCATTGTATTTTGCCGAAATTCTTTGCAAGAATGCCAGGTTTTGTATTATATTTTTAGTGAATTTCTTAGAAAGTAAAAACCTCGATTTTGCATTGAATCCTAGTTGAATTTCTCAATAAGCACCAAATTTCACACCATATAGTATGCCGCTGAGAGAGAGAGCTACATGGAGAGAGATAGTACACCACTGAGGGACAACTGTGGGGAGAAAGAGAGCTGCAGAAAGTAAAAACTCGGATTTTCCTGAGCAAGCATCGGATTTCACATTGTATGGAAGACCGCTGACATAGAACAGCAAGGAGAGAGAGAGAGAGCAGAATGCTGAGAGATAGCCAGAGGGAGAGAGAGAGCTGCACAAGGCAAAAAGCCCAATTTCGGAGCTGAGAGAGAGCAAAGAGAGCTCTATAGGGAGAGAGATAGCAGACCATGAGAGACAGAGAGACAGAGAGAGAGCTGCAGGGAGAGAGCGTAGCCAGATTTCTTCGTGAGAGAGAAATGCAAGAAGAGAGATAGTTGACTGTGAGAGAGAGCTGCCGGGTTAGAGAGCACATTGCTGAGAGAGATCAAAAGGAGAGAGCAGTTTTGTACAGGGGCTGATAAGACATGGCTGGCAGCTGACAACAACAGTTATTGGGTTTATTTTGAAAATATTATTTTTTAATTTAACGCATTAACGTTTAGCATTAAACGGCATGGAGAAATTTCCTGAAATTGTATATTTTAATTTGGACCAATCACACACGCACACACATGTATATATATAAAGCTCTTAAGTTTAGTATTGAAATCAAATGGCTACCTTGTTATAAGCATCCCATGGGAGGAAGACCCCCTAAGGAAATTTTTGGGCTACGCATATGGTAAATGTCTCCGACAAAACTTCCTGCAATCCCGAAGAGGAAATTTTGGTACTCTTCAATAGTCTATTTGGACTGCTGCTAGGGAAGTGCATAATAATTGTCAAGGAAGTCGTTTATTTCTATGCTAATCACATACACTACATCAGATAATGTAGAATTGGCCTTCTCATCCCAAGAAGTGTTTTTTGAAGAGAAGCTTTGGCGCAATAGTAAAATTATCAACATGAGACCTAGAGGTCAAAGGTTCCAGGCATAAAAATAGTCACTTGAAAATTTGCAAGGGAATGTTGGGTACTTTTAGATCGGTCCGTCCCTATTAGAGAGATTACAAGGAATACTTCATTACTTAGAATGGTAATATTATGTATATATTATTGTGTAAATCAAGAGTAAAACAACGAGAAAGACTTAGCTTTTCAACTCTATGATGGTATCAGAGCCGACAATGTAGAAGGATTTGAGATAATCGCTGTAGCCAGAAGAACCCGCTTCAAGAATCTAATAGCCCTGTGTTAGATCCTTCACTGGCGACCATTATCATCTTCTCCGGTGAAGTTATTCATGAAGTGGATAGTGTAGCAGTGGATCCTGTCACAAATAAAATCACTCGATGCTGAATTCTTCATCAGTGACCATTGTTTCCTTCTCCAGTGAAAACACCAATTTTCCCTTCTTCTGATTGGTCTCAAAAGTGGACCTTGACATCAAAAACCAATGACTAACCCTTGAGCCTCTCATTATATTAACGAACCTGCCACTCCTCTGAGGATGATTGTCATCTGGGACCAATATAAGAAAACGACAATGGAACCCTCTCCAACCATTGGAAACAGAGTTGGTAAGTACCCCATCCCTCTCCGCCTTCCTTGCCACTGTCCTCATCGTCATTTTATTCTTCAAT
The DNA here is from genome assembly GCA_035236585.1 of Warburgia ugandensis. NCBI lineage: Eukaryota > Viridiplantae > Streptophyta > Magnoliopsida > Canellales > Canellaceae > Warburgia > Warburgia ugandensis. The sequence continues at coordinate 47,744,091 of CP141131.1, read as the reverse complement.
TTTTTTCTTCAGAAGATGGAATCTTTTCTTCGGTTCCCTTGCCGAAAACTTTGTCATTTTCCTTCAACTATGTTGTAGAAGTTGGCCTCTTCGCCATGGTGACTTCCCTTGTATCTTGGCTCATTGACATCCGCTGGCTATCGTCGAATACAGGGTTTAACTAGTCAAGCCCTTGGGTTGGGTTGGTTGGGAGTAACAAAAGCCTTCGGTTTTGCGATCATGATCGATATCCTTGCTAATATCTTTCTAGTTCGTCGGTCTCTTCACCTCTCTACTGTAGGAACTCTATATATGGTACTCAGTCTGTTGTTTGGTTTTCAATAATAGAGGAGGAAGATAAGAGGGGGAAAAAAAAAGGATGTTTTGCAAAATTGCCATTCCTTTATGGCATTTTTGCAAGCCAACGTTTTCACCATTTTGCAATTTGCCACTAAGTTTTTAGAAACTTTGCAACATTTTGTTAGATTTTCATTCTTTATCTCCATTAATTTTTACTAAATTCTAATATTACCCTTATCCCTTCAGGCAACCCTTCTTTTTAACACATTTTTCCACACCTCTGACCCCCTCTGGTGCTACCAATCGACAAATTACATCCCTCACCACTAACACCATATATTCCCCATAGCCTCTCGTCACTGCACTACCCGATCCATAGATTGCTTAGATCACCTCCATCCCGATTGACCCCAACACTACCCAGACCACCCTCCATGGCCGACGCTACCCAAATTGCACCCCTCGAACAGCCCTACCTAGACTACACTCCTCCAACATCAGCCTCGCCTAGATGACACTCAGTCAATGCTACCCAAAACGGCCATGCCTGCCAACTGCTACCTAGACCGCACCCCACCTTCCCACCAGGAAGTACCTAGTTCGGCCCCCCTCCCGAGTGACACTCACTGCCATCCACTGACTATTGTCGAATACAGGGGTTAACTGATCAAGCCTTTCGCTTAGGGTTGGCAGTAACAAAAGCCTTCAATTTTGTGATCATGGTGGACATCCTTGCTGCTATCTTTCTAGTCTGTCGGCCTCTGCACCTCTCTTTTGTAGGAACTCTATCCTAAGCACCTAGTTTGTTGTTTCATTTTCACAAACAGAGGAGGAAGATAAAAGGGGGAAATGAAGGGTTTTTTGCATAATTACCATTACTTTATAGCATTTTTGTAAAAAAATCTAATATTTTCACAATTTTGTAAATTTGTCATTATGTTTTGAGGAACTTGCAAATTTGTCATTCTATTAGGTTTTCATCATTTTTCTCTCTTAATTTTTACTAAATACCAATATTACCCTTGTTCCTTTAGGCAACCCTTCTTTTCTATACATTTTTTGACGCCTCTATGCCCCTACTAGGACTACCAATCAACAGACTACATCCCTCACCACTAACCCCAGATCTCTCCACAGCCCCCAACCATCGGTGCTACCTGATCCATAAATCACTTAGATCGCCTCCCTCCTGATTGGTCCCCTCACCCCCCCCACGCCTCGCTCTTGGTACCGAAGTAGCAAGCAAATCCCCAGTAGACAGTACCCCAGAGGTCTATTATGACCTTGGCCAGCAGATCCTACCCAAGTCACAGCCCCTATTTTTTTATGCCTTTCTTCGACTACCAAATGTTTGTCTGATGTTTGTCAGATATGGTAATATTCTAATTTTTGTAAAAATTAATAGTGACGGAGGATGGAAACCTAATAGAATGGCAAATTTGCAAAGTTCCTGAAAACTTAATGGAAAATTTAAAATTCTTTAAAAATATTGGATTTTTTGGCAAAAGTACCAAAATGTAATGGTATTTTTGCAAAAAACCCAAAAAAATATTAATAGGCCCCACTATCAACACTCCACTATTTTGATATAGACACCCCATCATTTGGATTATTTGAGGTCCCTTCTTTCAATGCCTTCTTACCATTTGATATTACGTCTTCTCATACCTTTCTATCACAAATCTAGCAATGTTGAGTTAGATGGTAATAACTAGATCTTTTAGCCCAAAGCTACAACCTTGCCCTTAAAAGTAAAGGATTTTGGACAATAATCACAGGTGAATTAGTGAGACTTATAGTAAATGAATAGAAACTTTTAGAATGGGAACAGAAAAACAACTATATTACAACCTTAATTTGTCTAAATTGCACACAATCTACTACTATGACCATAATTGACTCCAATCTTGCTCAGGAAGTATGGCATAATCTCATATCCACATATCTACAACATATTAGTTAGAACTTGAGATTTATCATCTATAACAGCAGCCTAGGTAGTGCATCTCTTGTTCCATACATGAATGCAAGTCCTTTGCAAAGAAATTTCACTCATCGAACTAGCATGGACTCACTTTCATAGGAAACACCAACAATTTTAAGAGCAAATTTTGATAGTTCTTACTGATGAATTCAAGGCATTACATAGTTTCATTTTTCATTGCTATCCTTTGCTCATAGCTTAGAGCATTCTCCTAAAGCTTAGTGTAGAATTGACTTGAAAGGTATTCCTTCTAAGTCTTCGATAGATGTAGCACTTGCAGCCATTCATAATTCTACACCTTCTAAACTAACCACCAATAGCAAGAATCCTTTTTCCACTTACTGTACTATCTAAGTCATTTGAAAAATGATTGGTTACGCCTTAAACATTGAAAAAGAAAGGCTCCTCTCATATTACTATTGCTACTAGTCCATCTACTAAGCCCTCTGCATCATCTACATCTTCCATAGGTGTCGCATTTTTTGATGATCGTGAGGTCTTTCATGATCATTTCAATCAGGTCATCCCTAGTAATGGTCTTTCTAGCACTAGTAATCGCTCTACTGCTTTTGCTACTATCGCATCATGTATGTTTTGTAACTCTACTTGGTTTTTGGACCCAAGAATGTCAAATCACATGGCTTACACTCCATATGCCTTTTCAAACCTCCTTCAATTAAACAATTTGTGATGAATTGGGTTTTTAGAACATAATTTTATTTTGAAAATCTATATTTTACCAAAGGAAGGATCAATCCCTAAGCTTTTTCAAAGACCAAAACATGAGTCAAAGCTTTTTACATACATAGTGTTTTCCCTTTTTAAAACTCTAGGTGCATCATATCCAAATTCACACATAGATACACACATAGTGGTGGCCCACGTTTGAGCCCATATAAACATACTTAAAACAAATCAATCCCAAGGGTAACCATCCATCACAACCATCTAGCAAGAATACTTCAAATAACAATGTAAAGTGTTCCATGGTCATAAATGATCATAATCATAATAGTTTAAAATGGTTCAACATAGACATCTTCTTACTATTCTTCCTCTATTAAAAAGCTTGTCCTAGAAATCTATTCCTCAATCTTTGTCTTTCCTCGAGGATTTGCATTTATATCATAGGTTGAGTATACATATACACCTAGTATATAAATCTGAACAGCCTAAAACGTGAAAAATATTGGCATCTAGCTTGCACATGCTTTGAAATTATATTTCAAATGCAACTAAAATAAATAACCCCTCATCTGGGTTACTTTCACACTATATTGATATGGAGACATTTATAATGCATTTCTAAATATCATTCATACATATCATAATTTGATTCTTCCTAGAAGTAATATCATCAAAAGAGGAGTAAGCAAGATCTCATCATCGATCTATCTAACCACGATAAAGGTAATGTACTATAGCATAAAAGAGAAATAATTCAAGTAATAAAACCAATGAATCATCATCCACCACTCATCCAAGGCTCTATTTTATAGCCAAAAGATATAATAAAATCACATTGTATGCTTTCTAATATCCTGGAAAGACTTCAACTATATCTGCACAAGGGCAATGAACTATCTTGATAGGGTGCTGTGAGTCACCTATTGTGGTCCCTACCATCAGTCAAGAAATGTGCCCTTTTTGGACATTGGATATCATTCCACTCTTTAGGTGGTGGAGGCTGGGTGGCCAAACCCACACTTCCCTCTAGCATAGTTCCCATTGGACCGTAAGCCCATTCAAACTCATACACTAGGTGTTTCATAGCCATCACATCTATATCAAATAGCTAAACTCAATTAGGAGATAAATTCCATCCATCAGATCATACACATCATGCAAAGTTTTAACCATTGGTTCTTCAATATTAATAAGAATCTATAACAATTCCTTTTATACGAGGTCTTTTTCTCATGTTACTGTGTTGAGGCTCATAAGATCATGGTTGATAAAGTCTAATGAATTATCAATCAATGGAATCATGGACTATGCTATTATAGATCAAGCAAGCATGTATTAAATGGTCATAATTCATGTGATATTAATCAATCATATATCTGATGATCATGGAACATGCAATCTAGGAATAATTTAATCAATTTTATATCAGATCAAGGCAAACAAATCAATCAATCCTATAACAAAGGTCATGGATCATACGATCAAGGAAAATAATCAATCAATCCTATATCGAAAGATCATATAGAAGATGTCCATGAGCAAGGATCAACGTTCCTAAAGCATCAAATCTATGTTTGCAGACTTAGAATCCAAAAGTGGTAGGTGTGCACGAATTGAAGGTTTATTTCAATGGCCTAAGAGCTTAGATCCATATTCCAAATGGTCAGATAAGTGCACATGGATCAAGGATCCCTAGTGATAAATCAACACTGTGGGATCAATACATCAAAATGCTAGATTTGTAGGCTTTGATCAGTGCCCAAGATAAAGGATCTACAAACATGGATCTGTATCTAAATGATCAGATCTATGCGCTCAAATTATTGGTGCAAAAGATAGGTCATGTGTGTGTGGATTATTATCCATCCAAGATGGATCTATGCATGTAAATTCTCGTTGAATTAACTAGATCTATGTGCACAAATCAACAATGCAAAATTTTGGACCTTGTGCACTTAGATCAACAGCCTAGAGGGTAGAGCTATATGTAAAATAAATGGCCAAACTATTAAGTCTATTGTACAAATCAACAGAAGTAAAGAAAATTCCCTGCACATGAATCAATAATCTAAACTGTCAGATCTACTGCACAAATAGACGGCCTACAAGGCACGTCTATCTGCATAGATCGGTGATCTAATTCATTGGATCCATGCATACTAATTTATTGTACAAGTAATGGACCTCTATGCATGGATATTAAGGTCCAGCTATTCCATCTGTATTCCTGAAATCATCATCAACATATTAGATCAATGCTCATAGACCAACCATCCACAAAATGGGTTATATGTATGGATTAAATGACTCAACAAAATAGACCTTGACCATTTGGAAAGTTTGGATCTCTCTCTCTCTCTCTCTCTCTCTCTCTCTCTCTCTCTCTCTCTCTCTCTCTCTCTCTCTCTCTCTCTCTCTCTCTCTCTCTCTCTCTCTCTCTCTCTCTCTCTCATGCATGTCATGTGCTCTTTTTTGAAGGCTCATGGATTTCCCCTATTACAAATCGTGAGTCTCTCCTATATTTCCTTCTTAGCCTCCTTTGATTGGATATTAACTGTAACAAATAAAGATTCCCTCTTAGACAATAAAAATCTCCTTATCTTTGGTCATCTTCCATTACATTCATTTTACTTAGACATATTTTCCACAAATATTTTCCTGATCTATTAGGAAAGCTCTAATTTATAAAGATGAGGTTGGGATCTTCATCCATTGGCTATATATGATTACGGGCCCACTCTAACATGCTTCTAATTGATTTTATTAAGTGGGTGCCAATATCAGTGAAAAATCTCATTTTGTTAATAATTTAAATCTCTACTATTAGATTTACACTATCTTATAATCATTGGATTTATTTCTTCTAATAAATCTATTAATAGAGTTTTGTAATATCTTGGAACATGAATTATTTTTTTAACATGGGATCAAATCATAATTTTTGATTAATTTCAAAAATAATTGTCCTAGAAATTCCTCATTTCCTAATCATCAAATAGGTGTGGATACTTCTTTCTCATATTTGACTCTCGTTCCCAAGTCTCTTCCTCAACCAACTAATTCTACCATTGAACCCTTACTAGTATCATCTCCATGTTCCTTAGTCTACGATTCTTCCTATCTGGCTTTTGAACTAGTTTAATTTCAAGGGTTAGGTCAGGTTGTTTCTCCTTCGGTATTTGCTCCAATATATGGGAAGGAACTGGGATATATTTTTGCAATATTGAAACATTAAAAACATTATGAACTTCTTATAATTGTAGAGGTAAGGCAGTGTTAAACCTCAATGCCAATCTCAAGGACTACTTCACAGTCTTCAAAACTAAGAGGTGAACTGACTGTCTCTATCTAATGTGATGGAAAGTGACACTCCATGCAGGCTTAGGATCTCTTTGATATAAAGTCAGGCCAAACTATCTTTCTACTAGTTTTGTCAGATGGGAAATAAATGTGTTGATTTGGTCAATCGATCAACTAAGACCCACACAATATCATACCTGCCAATAGTCCATGGTAGTCCCACTATGAAGTATATAGTGATATGATCCCACTTCCACTCAGGAAGCTCAAGAGGTTGTAGCCACCTATCAGGTTTCTAGTGCTTAGCCTTATCTTTCCAACAAGTAAGGCACCTACCAACAAATTCCCCCACATCCCTCTTCGTGTCGTTCCACTAGAACTATCTTTTCATATCTTGATATACATCTTTATTCCTCCTAGATGGATAGTGTACCACAACTGATGCACCTCTCTAAGTATCTCATGTCTCAGTTCTTGTTTTGATGGCAACACTAGTTTTCCTTGAAATCTCACACTTCCATCTACCTCTCTAGTGAACCCACTTTCTCAGCAAGTGTTTATGTATTTGGATCGCCCTTTTGTTCATAGAAGACTCTTTCAATCACTACTAATCTTATAGATAAATTATCCACAAAGGCTCTATCCTACTGAATTTCTAGCCTATACCCAGTCACTTCCTCGATAGCATGCTAGCACACATGCCTTAATTCTTTTGACTCAATGCATTGGCCACAACATTGGCCTTTCTTAGATGGTACTAAATAATGAAGTTGTAGTCTTTCAAGTACTCTATCTTCTTAGGCTCATATTTAAATCTTGCTATGAGAAAATGTACTTGAGGCTCTTATGATTAGTAAAAACCTCGAACTTCTTGCTATAGATGTAGTATCTCCAAAATTTTAGTGCGAATACAACAGTAGCTAACTCCAAGCCATGGGTTGGACAATTTACCTCATGCTTCTTCAATTGTCTGGAGCCATTAGAAATCAACTTCCCATTTTGGATTAGCACACATCCTAGCCCTTTGCCAGAGGCATCACTATATATAATTAAATGTCCACTGCCAGAAGGGAGAGTGAGTATTGGATTAGTGGTTAACCTCTACTTCAATTCTTGGAAGCTCTACTTGTGTACATCATCCCAAATGAAGCTTACATCTTTTTTGATCAACTTGTTAGTGGTAACGTGATCCATGAAAATCCTTCTATAAATCTATGAAAATGCTTGGAAAGCCCTAGAAAACTCCGTATCTCTAACACTATCTCCATTGCTTCCCACTTCTCCATTGCTTCTACCTTTGCTGGGTCCACAACGACACTGTCCTTATAGATAATATGACCCATGAATTTGACTTCTTCTAGCCAAAACTTGCACTTGTTGAATTTAGCATATAGCTAATACTCTTTGAGCATACACAATACTATATGTAAGTGCTCTCTGTGTGCCTCATAATTCTCTCAATACACTAGGATATTATCTATGAACACTGTCATGAACTTCTCCAGGAAGGTCTTAAACATCCTGTTCATTAAGTCCATGAAAGTAGTAGGGGTATTAGTTAGTTTGAAGGGCATAACTCAAAATTCACAGTGCTCGTACTTGGTTCAAAAAGGCTGTCTTCTGAACATCCTCTTCCTTCATCCTGAGATAATGGTGGCCAGATCTCAAGTCAATTGTAGAAAATACTTTGGCCAACTGGAGATAGTCAAATAAATCATCGATATGGGGTAAAGGATATCAATTCTTGATCATGACCCCATTGAACATTCTATTATTGATGCAAATCATAACAACCCATCATTTTTCTTAACAAAAAGAACCAGTGCTCCCCATGGTGAGATGCTAGGCCTGATTAAGCCTTTGTCTAATAGCTTTTATAATTGTTCCTTTAGCTATTTCAACTCAACCAGAGCCATCCTATATGGCACCTTAGATATTGGGGCCATACCAGGTACTAAATCGATAGTGAAATCAATTTCTCACCATGGTGGTAATCTTGGAAACTTTGCATGAAAGACGAAGGATTTTAGAACCACTAGCATCTCCTCCAGCTTAGGATTTCCTACCTCTACAACCTCCACTTTGGCCAAAAAGACTTGCCATCCTTTAGCGAAGTGATTTGCTACCTTGGATGTGGAAATTATACATGCTCCTGTGTGACTCTACTTCCCACAGAAGGTGATTGTGGCTTCTTCAAGCATGTTAAATATCACCTTTTTCTTCTAACAGTCCATTATGGCTCAATTTAGTGCCAATTAGTTCATAAAAAGTATAATATCAAAGTTCACCATTTCGAGGACTAAATCAACATCCATTTGCCAGTTCTCTATTACAATAGATACATTTGAAAAGAATCTATGCATATATAAGTATTTCCCTAAAGGAGTCATTATTTCTAAACATACTCCTAAGTTTTTACAGGAAGATTCACATACAACCAAAGTTATTTGAAATAAAGACATGAGTAGAGCAAGGGGAAAATAAAACCTTAGTGAGGTTCTCATGAATCAAGATCATACCTTCTACCACAACATTGGAGGTGTGTGCTTGCCCAGTAGTAGTGGAGAAGACTCATCCTTGGCTCTTGAGAAATTGCTCTCCTAGCTTCTCTTCTTCTTTCATGTTCTTTGGACAATTGTGGGCCATGTGTCCAGCTTCCCCGCAGCTAAAACATCTAAAACCTAGTTCTATGCATGGTTTGCTTAGGTGAAGTCTCTTGTACTATTGGCAAGATCGACTATTTAGTGCTTTGGTGTTCTGGTTGAAAGGGCCTTTCTGTGAGGGTTTAGAACTTGAAAATTGCATAGGTCTCTTCCCTTTAGAGCTTATGTCAATCCCTTTATCCTTTCTTTCCTTAGTAGCTTTTTCATAATACTGCTCAAACACTAATGCCATCTCAAAAACCTCAGTCATGGTGGTAGGTTGGATTCCAAGCACTTTGCTTGGGAGTCTCATAGGCAACTCATCAATGATTTTTTCAGCAGCCTTCTCGTCACTTGTACAAAAACTTGGGGCAAATCTACATGGCCAGGTCAAGTTATTCATATTGGATGGCCTATTGCACGATGAGGAATTCATTTTTCTTTCTTCCTCTTCAAGTGTGGAGGCAAATACTTGTTGAAAAATAGTGTCTTGAATTCTTCCCAAGTTGTAGACTCTAGAACCTTAAAATGAGTTCTCTTAGTGGTCTCCCATGAGTAGGCTGCTTCACTGGTCATTACGAAGGTAGCCATGAGCACCTTCTTCTCCTTTGGAACCTCCATTCCCTTAAGGACCACATCCACCTTGAAGTTCCACATCTCAGTGGCATCATCCTCTCTAAAGAAAGCCAAATCCATCTTCTTAAGTCTATCTAGCATATTTTGGGTTTGCCTACATTTTGTCCAGGCACTACCATTGCTACTCTTGCTTGGGCTCCCTGATGCTAGTTTTATATATATCATCCTAGTTGTTGTAATAGTTATTGGATAACATTTCTAGACGCATTGCCCTATGGTGCTGTACTTGGGGAATCTCCTTGAGGTCCCTCCATTTTGTCTTCTTGGAGGCATCTTTTTATAAGATCAAAGTCCTTATAAGTACTTTTTATAGCAACCTACACGAGGATTTTACATCCTTCATTGAGTTGATTATTCATGATTTTCCATCTAGCAAATGGTTGTAAGAGAACATTTCTTGGGCTCTGATACCACCTGTGATGATTGTGGTTTTTAAAACTCAATTTTATTTTAAAAGTATCTATTTTTCCAGAGGTGGGTTCGATCCCTAAGCTTTTTGAAAAACCAAAATGTGAGTCAACTTTATACACACACACACACACACACACACACACACACACACACACACACACACACACACACACACACACACCTGTAGTGTTTCCCCTTTTTAAAACTCTGAGTTCATCATACCCAAATTCACACACATAAACATGCTTAGAACAAATCAATCCCAATGATATGTGTTTACCATAATCATCTATCTAGAATACTTCAAATAACAATGTAAAGTGTTTAACGATCATAAATGATCATAATCACAATAGTTTAAAATAGTTCATGTGAGACATTTGCTCACTTTTCTTCCTCTATTGAAATGCTCATCCCAGCACTCTATTCCTCAATATTTGTATTTCCTCAAGAATTTGCATTTATATCATAGGTTGAGTATATACATATACCTAGTAAATAAATTGGAATTGCCTAAAATATGAAAAAAAATGGCATCCAGCATACACTAGCTTTGAAATTATATTTCAAGTGCAATTAAATAAATAATCCCTCGCCTGGGTTACTTTCACACTATGTTCATATAGAGGTATTCATAATTCATTACCAAATATGATTCAGACATAGAACTTGTAAATTCATACTTCTTAAAAGTAATATAATCAAAAGAGGAGTAAGCAAGATCTCACCATCTATTTATCTAGTCAAAAAATGTAATGCAGTACAGCATATAATAGAAATGGTCCAAGTATAAAAACCCATGAGTGATCATCCATCACTTGTCCAAGGCTATATTTTGAAACCAAAAGTTAGGTTACTTAGGAACCAAATAAAAAACTCATAAAATCACCTAGGATTCACTATGCTCATGTCCAAATTATTGCATCATTTGCTTTCTCATATCTTAGAAAGACTTTGATAGTATCCTCATAGGGCCTATAGACTATCTCGACTAGGCACCATGAGTCACCTACTATGGCTCCTATCACCAGTTGAGAAATGTGCCCTTTTTGCGCATTGGACATCATCCCCCTCTTTTGAGTGTTGGGTGGCCAAATCCCCACTACCCCTAGCATAGTTTCCATTAAGCCTTGAGCCCATCAAAAATCATATATTGAATGTTTCATACCCATAACAAATTAGATTTAAGTTAAAAACATAGTTTTTCCTAAGGAGAATATGTTTTCTCCTTCTAGAAAAATGGCAGGCATCTCAACAAAAATATCTTCACCAATCATGGTTTAGTCTTCTCTCTTATGCATGGCTTTTTCCCATTGGCCAATCTAACTCAAATGGATTCTCATTAGATTGCTTTAGGATGGTCTTAGATGTGGAATGATCCGAGCCACTCTTTCTTGAATTTCATGTATGAAAACTAACTGTAGATTTTTTGTTTTTTGTCTCTCTCCTCAAATTCTTATTTTTCTTCACCAATCATACTAATTCATAGATGTATTTTTAACATAGAATTAAGTAGGATGTACTACCTTTACACGAAAAATTCATGGAATACATGTAGGTGGTTAGGGTTTTAAGTCTCCTAAGAGTCATGGCTTGAGTGTGCTTCACATGCATGCTTCCTTTATTGTGAGTGACTTTTAAGCTTCACTTAGAAGCTCCCTAAAGGTGGTGGAATACATGCATGCATGCATGGAAGTTCTAGCATTCTATGTTTTGATGTTTATGGCCTCTTTTGCATGGATAAGGTTCGATAGTACTTCTAAATTTTATGACTATGCTAAAAGTGATACCAACATCCGTTCTATAGTTTGAACTCCTAGACTTTATTGAATTTGATAGGTGGGCCCATGTTGATGCTTGGACTTTGAATTATCAATCTTTTAGGATTTGGAGTGCCAAAAATGCCCATTTTTACAATTGTTCTCTAATTATGCAAAATATTGAAATAACCTTAATTAATGATTTTTATGGTAAAACAAGGACTAAAACTTGCTAAAATTCCATGTAATAATTCTATACCTATCACTTAATAAGAAAAGTAGAGGCCATGCAAATGGGAAAATTTTTCTCTAAGAAGGTTGACCAGTTGTGAGGTATTTGTGAAAGTAATGCACACCCTTCTCAAGAATGCTCAACAATTCTGGCATTTCAAGTTGTGTATCATGAATCAACTCATTCATATGAGAAATCTTTTATCCATCTTCTAAGACATATAATCCTAATTAGAAGAATCATCCTACTTTCAGTTGGAGAAATGGATAAAATGGTAATGTCTCACATTAGGCTCCATACCAACCACAACAAAGGCCACCAATTCTTAGACCCTACATACCCACACCTAAGATGCAAGTGGAGGTCAATTTCATCAATTTTTATCCAAAACCAAGTAAAGAAAAATACTAAATTTTAACAATCAATGAATTATATGAAGACCATGATGAGTCAACTCATGTATGCCTTAAACAAAGGAACATTTCTTGCACAACCACATGAAAACCCTAATGATGTGCATGTGATAGGTATTATTAGTTCTTCAACTATAAACATGGAACAAACAAAGGCAATTGCCATTCTTCATAGTGGTAGATCAATTGAGAAATTTAGTCCTTAAAAGCATAAAAATAGTAATGAAACCTCTTAGGAAAAAAAGATAAATTTGTTGATTAGAAAAACATCCCACCCACTATATATATATAGCCATATCACATCCTTGCTCCATTTTCACAAAGGTTGCGTCAAGCTCACAAGATTGTCTCTAATTATGATAAGTAGCATGGAGATATATTTGATATCTTGCTAAGTGTTAAATTGATAAAATCCATCATGAAAGATAAATTTACTCACATTTCTTTTTCAAAGGCCTATCTAGCCCATTTTGTATGCAAATCAAGAAAGTTTTAAACTCTGTAATTTTTTTCCTCAAAAATTCTCCATATAAAATATTTTCGTACCATAATTTTTAGAACTTTTTTTTTGCATATCTCATCTCTTTATTTCTCAATGCATTGTAATCATCCTAATTTTTAAATGTTGGGGATAATGTTTCACTTGGTTGGGGTGTAGAGTTTTAGAGAATTCTAGTCTTTTTACACTATTTTCCTTTATCCTTGAAAAAAAAATTAAAAATTTTTTAGAAGAAAAATTTGAGCTATTTTGATTTTGATTTTATTTTTGAGTTTTTAGGTCAGTTCCTATACAATGATGAGAATTATATTTTTTAAAGATTATTCTTTCTTTCCATCTTTAGCTTAGAATTATGTACAACTAGTTCATTATTTTACTCATTTTCTAATGTATCGCATGAAAGATAATCTCATATTACAATTTATATACATAGTTGCATATATGTAGTTTAGATTGATAAGTAGTTATGACTTTAGATATCTTGAAGAAAATCAATGGAGACTTATAAACTTTGTGAGTTTTTTAGCCATTCATTCTTTTAAGGGTTATAAATAAATTCCATTTTTCTTTAGCTTACATTACTCTTGGTTGATCTCAATATTTCTTTGATTTGGTCACATACCAAGATTTATAATTTGAGTATTACCCTTAAAATTTTCTAGAAGTTTGTTGAATCTGATTGAATATATGAAACCTAGGAAATGATTTACGTCATCTTTGTTTCTAACCTAGAGAAATAAAGCCTACCCAATGATATTTTTACCACTAGTTAGCCCTTTCGAGATTTTTATATAAAAGACATTTCTTTTCTTAATCAAATTACCTTTACCCATATAAACCCAATATAAAGTATCCATTACCTATTTTCTTTGAAATATAAGTTAGAAATGATTGAAGATATAACTTTAAGTTATAATAAAAGTCAAGAAGTGAATATTAAGAAAAGAAAAGTTCTTGAAAGAGATTGAAAAGTTCTACAAAAGAAAAAAAGAAAAGAAAAAAAGCGAAAAAAGAATTTTTACTTTAGTACAAATAAAGAAGAAGTGTCAACTTTGTAGTAGAAGACCTCAACTTATTTTTTGAAGAAGGAATATAGTCTTGATGAGGATATGAATGGATAGGAATTATGGAGTTGTATTCCTAAATTTATTGGTAACGACATCCTTTCTAAAGGGATGAAGAAACATAGTTCCTTAGTAACTCCCGTTCTTTCATCAGTGTGTGCGAGATATATTTGTTGTTATTGATTCTGCTCACATATTAAAGAGAGATACATTTTACCTTCTTCTAAGAGTTTCATTTCTAAGTGTGTGTCTATTAGCGAGGATTGAGGTCAAAAGATATTTTAGATGGAGTTTTTAGAGTTGTAGCCTATGAATAAATTAAGATATATTGTACATGTAGTTCGTACACACTTCACTCTGAGATATGATCTTAATTGAGACATTTTTAACATATGTGTAGGGTTTCAAAATTTTCATTCATTTTTATTAGCATATGAGTAGGGTTTCAACATTTTCATTCATTTTTATTAACATGTCAAAGTGTTAAATTGAATATTGATAGAAGAAAATTCTCAGAGATAAATTTAGGGACTACCTTTCTTGAATTTTATGGGTAAATTTTCTACAAATCCTCATGTGGGTTAACTTGTCTACTAAGGGTAACTTAGGGGTTTAAGGGCTTATTGCATATGCTAAATGCAATTGTCAGAACCTACAAAAATGATAATTTGTATCACTTTCAATAAAATAGCTTTTTGCATGTTTTGCTTGGGACAAACAAAAGGTTGGTTGGAAGGAGTGTTATGTGTTCATTTTAGTATAATTACCATGATTTAGCATGACATTTAATGTGTTTTTATGGCATTAATTAAAATTTTATTTGAAAATATATCATTTGAATTTTTTATCATATAATTGTAATTTGGTGTATTTTTAGGTTTAGATTGATATCCAAGATAACTATAAGCATAACCACATGTTGTGTAGCACTAATTGGTAGATTTTCTATGTTTAGTTTGTGGAAGATCAATATCCAAGAGGTTTGATCAAGTCGACCAAGATTCCATATTGTCGATCAAGTTTAGATTGAAATGGATGACCATGATCAATTAGAGATCATTTGGATGATCCAAATCAAATCAAGATAAGATGGCTCTTGTTCCATAAATGGTCTAAGGATTCCAAGATTAGTAGTGGATTGAAGAAAATCAATGACAATCCAAGTGATCTAGCTTTAAATAGTCAAGATCACTCTAAAAAATATCTTAGAACATGTCATTTTTAGAATGATAGGTCATGGATGTGAAGGTATCATCAAGACGAACTTGATCAATGGTTTGAATCATTTAAAATATCATTTTTGGGCTAAGATTAAAAGACTTAATTGGACATCTTAGATTGAATTAAGATAATTTTGTGGGAGATGAAAGATCGAGCAAATAAGATAACATGAAAAAGATAACTATGGATAAATCTTAAGTGATGGATGGTCTTGATTGTCAAATTCCAAAACTAGCTGCTAGAGCTTACAAGATTGCCAATGCAAATGGGTCCCCTACAGCTAATAATCATTCCTAATTTTGGAAATGTGGACTGCATAATACTCATCTCAAAGAGAAGGAAAGATTAAGAAAGAGGAAGTTTCTAAATTAGGAAATCAAGCAAAACTTAGAAGCTCAATTTAGTTTAGAATTTCTTAGGGAGAGAGAAATTAGAGGAAAGTAACAAAAAAATGAAACAAGCTAACCTCTTATTCGAAGAGGAAATGGAAAAAAGGAGGAAAATTCAGAGGAAAAATGGAGGTTGAAGATGACAAACAGTGTGCACGTCTGAGCTGGTGAACCCAGGGACTTCATGTGTGATTTGCTGCTTCATTACTCAATGAAAATATCTAAGGTTGATTGAATTAGATAGAAAGTACTGAGGAGGAGAAGACCCATATTTTAAAATTTGAATTTTGATGCCAAAAAGCCTCGAATGAAGTGAATGAAATCAGCAACCTATTACTCTTTGTGTGAACAATAACTATCTCACTCACCATTTTTATATTTCACTTTGTTTCCCTTTCAATTGATCTTTGTTTTTACATTTAAATAGTTTATCTTGAATGGAATTTATCAAGTAATCTATTGTGATGTTTAATTTTAGGTTACAGTGCCTATTGTTTCAAAATCATGTTAATTTTCAATTTGTTTATTTCGATGCTAATGTCACTATCCATTTTACAGTTGCATAGTGTGTTGCTTCATTTCTCTTTCATTATTTTGAGACAATTTTTGAAAATTTGTGGTTATGTCCTGATGTGTTGATGAAACTTTAACATTACTCATAAGTGCACAAATCATAGTAGTATTTCGCTTGAGAGAGGTCAATCCCATGAGGAATGTCACAAAATTTTCAATTGATTAGATCTTATTTAACTTACTTATCTTTGCTAAAGAGAGTTGGGTTTTACTTAAACTAGAAATTTAAACAACATGGAACAGGAAACATGCACTAAATTAGAAACTACAACCAAAGAAAACTTTCTAAAAATAAAGATATTCAATGAAATTAAAAACTTTCATAATTAACATACATTCAATAAAAGAAACTTATGAAAAACTAGGATGAATGAATCTATACAATTTAAGAAAACTTGCCAAAATGAAATTTTCCTCGATTAACACTTTCCTAAACTAAATTTTCTAAAGGTATAACTTTCTAAAACCCAATTAGAATTTTTTTTAAAACTAAATTAAGATGCAAACAACTAATTAACTAGTGATAAATTAAGAATGAACAACTAAACAAAGCTACATCTAGAGAGCAATTACCCAAGTACCATGCACATGATCCATGGGATGGTGCGCATGGTTCATGGAGTAGAAGTTGATGAACCAACAGCTACTATCATGCAATCTAAACAAATTGCTTAACAAATAACTTAAAAAACTAAATGGGTTACTAAGAAATCAATTAAATAGGATGTAAAAGCTGTTGGAAACTAAGCATGAACATTGAATATGAAAATTCCAAATTTCAAGTACTTAAGAAACTCAAATCAAACCAAGCATGCAAAGCAAATTAACAATCTTTTTTTTTTTTTAATGCAAGATAACACTCAATATCTAAATTACTTTACTAGAAACAAGCATCAATAAGGAACTTCAAATGCACCCAAAATGGCGCACATGATACATATGTATAAATCTAGAAATTGGGCACTCTTCATGAACTAAACTTGATTCAAATCAAAGCTAAAACACATTCCAACGCTCTCAAACTAAACTTAGATAATATGTAAGTAAGATCGAAAAGAGAATCAAGAGAATAGATGGCTGAAATGATGGGCTTATCCAATGAGAAAGATGCCTAAAACTGAGCTATCTCTAAAAAGAAAAAATGTCGATTTTGAGGGAAAGCAAGGATTCAATCTACTTCTTCTCTTGGTAGTCACTAATATAGAATAAATAACTTGAATCTTTGATGAATAATCAAGAAAAAATAAGAAGATACAACATAGAACTAAAGGAAAGCTAGGAGGAATTATGCATGTGAAATTAGTGCAAAAAACAAGAACAAAACTAACTATGGAAGCAATGAATTGAAATTGAACTACTAATCTAGAATTGAAGTGCAAAAAGTAAAGAAAATACTTGGAGAATCCAAAAAAGAACATCCCAAAAGAATGTCCAATTCCAAATGTTCCAAGAATCACCAATCTAGAGTGCTACTTTCAAGGTTTCTCACTAAACATCTGCTTGAAAATTGTGTTGAATCCATGGAGCTTTATAGGAGGTTGGGTTTGCAATTGGATGGGAACTATTCTAGAAAGGTAAGATGCATGTAGAACTAGGGTTTCAATGAGGAAAATTTAGGTGGAGAGAGGAACTAAGCAAGGTGACATCATGGCTTCCATCTTTAGAAGAGGGGGTGAGGGGGAGGGGAGGCACCACTTTTTTAAGAAGGTGGCATAGTGCTGCCCCCATCTAAATACATGGTGTTTGGTTTCTAAAAAAGAGAGAGAAATAGGAAGATTAAATGATAGGAAAGATGGGAAAGCATCTAGGTTTTGAGGGTTTTGAGGGTGACATAGAATTAGGGATTTTCTCATTAGGAACCACTTAGTGTAGCAAACAAACAAGGGAGAGACGCCACTTTTTAGGAGGTGCCTCACTCCTTCAAGAAAAAATCATGGAACCCTAGATTGGGTGGAGGAAAAAGATGACAAATAGAAATCAAAAGTGGAGTTTTCTCTCTTGATGGGTCTACTTGTGCATGATCATCTTGCCCTTTACAAATCTCTCTAAAAATCATCTAATTATCCGTTGAGAATCACACTTTTGGCATTGGATAATTGCTTGAAATAGTGATCCAATTGTGTGAATCCAAGTGGTAGGACTCGTGTGGCTTGATGGCTCATTCCTTAGTGGCTTGAGTGGCTTAAATGCTTGGCTTCATAGTTAGCATCACTTGTTTAGCTTATCACCCTTTTGCAAGGCTTAAATGTCTAATGTGGCTTACATGGCTCCCATGCAAAGGTGGTGGAAATGCATGGCTTGTGCACAAGCCCATTCTAGTCATCTTTGACTTCTCCAGTTGCTTCTTTGCTTGTCCTAGGATGATCTTGACTTTTGATTTAGCTTTGGGATGTTGAGATTGAGTCATTTGACTCAATCTTAATCTTCAATTCTCATCTCGATCAATATCATCCATTGAATCATCATCTTGATTCCTACAAAAGAGCAAAACTGCTAATTAAATCTTAAAAAATATAACAAATGACATGTTTACTTTGGATTAGCTTTTGAACCTACAAAATATAAACTTTTGAATTATTAGGTTAGAAATGCATGTGTTATGAAATTCTAAAAAAAACCCTAGAATAATGCCTATAATGTATAACATGTGGACTCAACTAGCATTTTGCTAATCCCAAGAAACACATGTGAAAAGTCATGAAAAAAAAAATACTTTTCATTTTTGTAGGTACTCACCATTGTTTTTATCATATGCAACAAGCCTTAAAACCCATAGGTTACCCTTAGTGGACGAGTTATGCCTCTGTGAGGATTTGTAGTGAATATAACCACAAAATTGCATAAGGCTAAGTCCTTTATTTTATCTCAAAGAATTCTCATATATTAGCACTCTACTTACTTTAATAATTTAATAAAGATGAACAAAAAATTTCATAAGTTATCCACATGCTAAAGCCATTTTGTTATAGTTATATCTTACAGTGCAGATTGTGTACATTTACATAAGTTAGGACTTTGAAATAAATATGTTTATACTCCATTGGAATGTTGTTTTGACATCAAGTTTCATTGATATAGACTCAAAACTAAAGTTCTTAGAGAAATAGGGTCAAACAAAATTCTCACTTATGTGATCGGATGTAAAGATACTAATGATTCACATAAGTTCTTTTAAGCATAGGTGAGACAATGAAATGTGATTCCTAAGAACATATACCATTACCAAGACTAGCAGAAATATTTTACATTAATTCTCTCATATTTATATCTATCTTTTAGACTATCTTCTACCTTAAAATCAATAGGTCTTTAGATAAAAGAAACATAGGATTGGGATAAGTTCTAAAAAGAAGGGTATAAGGATTCAAAGTTCAAATATGAGTAGAGGTCTTCAATTGATGGAGGATAAATTTTCTACTTTGACTATATTGAAGTGAATATCTCTTTTGTATTTTTTTTTTCCTTTTCTTTTCTTTTTTTCTAATAATACTCTTCTTCTTTGTATTTTTGAGAAGGAATATTTTTCTTTGTAGGCACTTTCAATATTTTTCACCTCTTAGCCTTTTGTCCTTTTTGAACTTTTTCTATCATCTTAACTCATTTTTGAAAGGTAGGTAATGAATATTCTTTTTATTGGGTTTCTGGGTTAAGGTAAATGGGGTTTTGAAAAGAAAAGGCTCACTAAGAGGCTCCAAGAGTTTAAATAGTAGTATAGTATTTGGATAGGCTTTATCATTTCTCAGGTTTCTTAAAGCTTATTAGATTCAATAAATGTTCAAGAAACAAATTTAGTAATCCTTTTAGTTCTTGACATTTTGACCAAAACAAAGATATTGGGATCTCCCTCAGAAAGATGATAGTCTCTAAAGCTCACATGGTTATATGTCTCCACTAATTTCCTTAAGGTCTCTAAGTCATAACTATTTATTTGTCTAGACTATGCACTACTGTGTAATTGTATTCCTAGATTTAACTTTCATAAAGCAATCCAAGACATGAATAAAATGCAGAATTAACCATATGCATTTCCATTAAGAAGTTAAAGTAGTAGAAATACTAAACTTCAAACAATCCAATTCTCATCATAGTAAAGGAATTTGACCTTAAAACTTATGAAAATCTCAAAAAAAAATTTGAATTTTTTTAAAAATACATGATAAACTCAAAAATCTCATATATGTCTATACCCTCCAATGTTTTGAAATATAGGACACATGTACGATAAATGAATGATGTATAACAATGAGACTCTAAAAACCTTGGGTTGCCTCCCATTGAGTGCTCTTTAGCCAGATGTACTATATAACGATAGTGATGAATGCAGCTCAAGTGATCTATGTAAGTATTATATGACATGCTAAGGTGGGTCATGATATATTGGTTCCTCAAGTTATGTTCCTTCCACTTCATAGTTTACTAAGTAGGTTTTCAACCTTTGCCCATTCACTTTGGAGATCTCTCCATCCTTTTCTATCTCGACAGCCTCGTGATGATATGCAGTATGTACTATCTAGGTCCAATCCATTGCTATATAAGTTTTCTTAAAAATAGTTCAATCTAGAATTATACAAAAGACTTTTTGTCTGAGGTGAAGGACTTTCTTAAGATGTGTCTATCATGCTTCATGTGGTCATTGTATAGCTTGGATGACTCATATGCATCTTTCTTGAGCTCATCCAAATCATTGAGTTGGAGCTTCCTGTGGGTCCTAGCAGTATTTGGTCAAAATTGAGGTTTTTAATAGCCCAATATGCTTTTTGCTCAAGTTCTACTGGGACATAGGAGGCCTTTCCATAGACAAGGTAGTAGGGTGACATGCTTATAGGAGTCCTATATGCCGTATGATAGGCCCATAAAGCATTAATAAGTTAGAAAGACCAGTCTTTCCTATTTGGATTGACTGTCTTTTCTAAATTTTTCTTTGCCTCCCAATTAGACACTTCTACCTATTCATTAGTCTAAGGATGATAAGGGGTGGCTATCCGATGGGTAACACCATATTTTTTTATTAAATTCTCAAACACTATATTGCAAAAAAATTTACCCCCATCACTAATTATAGCCTTAAGGGTACCAAAGCATGTAAATATATTTTCCTTTAAGAACTTGACCACCACCTTGTGGTTGTTGGTCTTACACAGTATAACTTTTACCCATTTAGACACATAGTTTACTCCCAAAAGGATGTACAGATAACCAAGGGATTTAGGAAAACATAAAATCAATGCCCCAAACATCAAAAGGCTCAATGATAAGAATGGGGTTTAGGGGCATCATATTTCTTTTTCCTAAGCTCCTCTAGTAGATGCTATATGGTAAGCATGTGAGTCCCTAAAAATGGTAGGCTAATGCAAAATCTTTGTAGCTATCTTTCTGGAACTAAAATGGACCCCACATGCATGGTCATGACAAAAGGAAGTGATCTTATGATGTTCATTATTTGGTATACATATCCCAATGTCCTGATAAGGACATTACTTAAACAAGTACGGATCATCCTAAATAAAGTGTTTAACCTCGAAAATAAATCTTTTTCAATCTTATTTAGACTAAAGATTAGGCATTTTACCTGTGACAAGATAATTAACAATGTCTCCATACCAAGGTAACTGAGAAATGTGCAATAATTGTTTTGAAAATGTCTCTGTTATAAGCACAGTTTTATTACCCCACAACTAATCAGGATAAGTGGTCTGCTACAACATTTTCAAAGCCTTTCTTATCCTAAATTTTAAGATTAGATTCTTGTAGCAATAGTATCCATCAGATTAGTCTCGGTCTTGCATCCTTTTCAAAAAGGAGATATTTTGGTGCTGCATGTCTATGTATACTATAACCTTATATCCTAGCATGTAAGATCTATACTCATACAGTGCAAAAACTACTACCAACAACTCTTTTTCTGTAGTAAAATAATTGAATTGGGCATCATTGAGTTTCTTGCTAGCATAATATATCACATAGGGAAGTTTATCAATGCACTGCTTAAAACAGCCCCAATTGCATAGTTTGAAGCATCACACATTATTTCAAATGGTGCATTCTAGTCCGTGCTTGAATTATAAGTGCATAAGTTAACTTAGCCTTTAGGTACTCAAATGCTTTAATGTAGTCATCATCAAAGTAAAAAAAATGTCTCCTGCATAAGTAAATTACATAGGGGCTTGGCAATTTTACTAAATCCTTACTGAATCATCTATAAAAACTAGCATGGCCTAAAAATGAGCAAATTTCTTTCACTGTCCTTGGAGGAGGAAGGTTAATGATTAAATCTACTTTGGCTTTGTCTACTTCTACATCATTGTGTGATAAAAAATAATACCATTTTGAACCATAAAATGACATTTCTCCCAGTTTAGCACTAAGTTCTTTTCCTGACACCTAATAAGAACTAACTATAAATGGTGTAGGCATTCATCAAAAAAAGAATCAAATACTTAGAAATCATCCATAAACACCTCTAAAAACATCTCCACCATATTAAAAAATATAATCAACATGGACCTTTGAAAAGTAGTTGGAGCATTACAAAGTCCAAAAGGCATATGATGGTAGGCGAAGTTCCCAAAAGGGCAAGTGAAGGTAGTCTTCTCCTACCATCATATGGTCTATGAATGGAAGAGGAAAGTAGTATTTCCTCATGATCGAGTTCAATTTTTAGTAATCTATACATACTCTCCACTGGGTGGTCATGCTAGTGGGGGTTAAATTGTTATAATCATTTTGGATTACTATGACACAGGATTTCTTGGGGACAACTTGAAATGGGCTGACCTAAGTGCTATCAGATATGGGGTAGATGATACCCACATCTAAAAGTTTTAGCACTTCATCTCTCACTACCTCTTTCATGTTGGGATTGAGTTTCCTCTGTATTTTCCTAGATGGTTTAACATTCTCCTCTAGATGAAATCTATGCATACACACGCTAGGGCTAATCCCATTGATGTCTGCTATGGTCCACCTTAAAGCTATCTAATGTTTTCTAAGAACATCAAGAAGGTCATTTTCAGAAAATGACTTTAAAATTACTACTCTATTTTAAGAGTTATTTCATCAACTTTCGCTTTGCTTTTTTCAATTGTCTTAATCTATACACAAAATATATGTTGATTTTCGTTGTTTGCTATCGTCAACCAAATGCCAACTATGAATTGGAACTACATTCACATATTCATGGTTGATATCCATTTTCAAGTGTTGGTTAGTACCTCTTTGTCTGACTCATATATGTATATATGCATATTTGAAGAATTTTGCATGGTTATGGTTAGAAACTTGCCTTTTTAAAGTTAAATTTCTTTTTAAATGTATCTATTCTTTTTTCATTATTAATTAAAAATTTTCACATGTGTGCATGCATGTAATTTAGTTATTTTAAATACTTATAATTCTTGTATACATAGTATTTGGTAAAATACCTAACCTAATTTTTTCATGGCTAACAAGTCTGCACACACAAATTTGCTTTAATTTCTTGAGATAATGGACAAATATGCTTGGATGACTACAACAAGAACATTAAAAGAATATGAGGAGGGAACAAAAAAATTTCATAGATTTCGCACTTAGGATAGGTAGTGATCGTAATGGCATGTGTTGTCCATGCTTGCAATGTGGAAACTTGAAAAACGTAATTGTAGGGGTGTTGAAAGAAGTCTTGAAAGTAGTGGGTAATGCTACTGAAGGATAATAAATTGGTGAGGTCCATATGGGAGGCAATGAAAACCTTGGCTGCACTAGGGTTGAATTATGGGAAGATACATGCTGATCCCAATGATTGTATGTTGTACAAGAACGAGCACAAGGATAAAAATACATGCCCAACTTGTAGACAGTTAAGACGGTAGTTAAAGAAGAATTCCATTGAGACGGTTATAGATGTTCCTGCAAAGGTTCTATGGTATTTCTCCCATCTTCCAAGGTTTAAAAGAATGTTCCATATTATAGAAATAGTGAAGAAATTAGTATAGCATGCCAAGGACAGAGTAGCTGATAGCTTTACACGCCATTCAACAGATAGCCCAGCATGGAAGCTTGTAGACTTTATGTGCCTAATTTTGATAAAAAAAACCTAGAAACATACAACTTATGTTATCTATAGATGAGATTGATTCTCATGGTTTTATGAGCAGCAAGTATAGTTGTTGGCCTGTTATATTAATTTGTTACTACCTCCCACTGTTTTTATGCATGAAGAGGAAGTTTATGATATGAACTATGTTGATATTGGGTCCAAAGTAGCCAGGGAATGACATTGACATGTACTTGGCTCCCTTGATCGATGATCTTGAGATAATATGGGCAATAGGTGTTGAAGAATACTATGCATACAGGAAAGATTTGTTCACCCTAAAGGCTATATTGTTGTGGACAATAAGCAACTTCCCTACTTATAGTAATTTGTCTAGATGCACAGTGAAGGGGTACAATGGTTGTCCTATCTATAGTGATTAAACATATGCTATATGACTTAAACATGGCAGAAAAATGGCATTCTTTCACCATAGAAGATGGTTGCAGAGAGATCATCTATACTGTTTTAAGAAGGGAGAATTTAACGATTGTGTAGAGATAAAGACACCTCCAAAGATGTTGATGGGACAAGAAGCATTAGAGTAGGTTGAAAGCATTAATGTCTAGTGGGAAAAGAAGCAATCAAATAAACATGTAGGTAAAAGTAATTGTAGAAGTGGTTGGAAGAAGAAATCAATATTCTTTAACCTTGCTTACTGGAAATCATAGCATCTACTCCATGTGCTTGATGTCATGCACATTGAGAAGAAGGTGTGTGAAATCTTGACCGGTACCTTGCTTAGTATCTTAGGAAAAACAAAGGATGGACTTATAGTTAGAATGGATCTTATGAAGATGGGTTTGAAGAGGAGGTTGTATCCATAGGATAGGGGTACTCGAAGAACATACCTACCTAAAGCAAATTATACACTTGATAGAGAGGAGAGAAGAATAGTGTGTAAAACCTTGTTCGAGCTCAAAGTCCTAGATGACTACTTTTCAAACTTTAAAAACATTGTCTCCATACAAAAGCTGAAATTGTTAGGGTTAAAGTCCCACGATTGTCATTCATTGATGCAACAACTCTTGCCTATAATAATATGTTTAGTGTTAGCAGACAAAGTTAGGGGAGCTATTACAAAATTCTGCTACTTCTTTAATGCTTTGTGCAAGAAGGTGGTGCATGTCTTAAAATTATTAGAAATTCAAGGACATTTAGTGAAAACTTTATGTGAGCTTGAGATAATCTTCCCACCATCCTTCATGACATCATGGTAACCTTAATAGTACACCTCATTGATGAGGCCAGAGTATGTGGGCCAGTTTACTTGCAATGGATGTACTTGTTGAGAGGTACATGAAAATTTTAAATGGGTATGTATGAAATCATAACTTGATAGAGGGGTGTATAGCCAAATGTATATTATAGAGGAAGTAGTGGAGTTTTGCACAGAGTACTTATTAGGAGTGGATGTGATTGGAATCCCAAGAAAGGAACAATTGGTAGCATTTCATGATTCTAAGGTTGGAAAACCTCTATCTAGTGGTTGTGTAACGACCGTTGATTATAAAAAATGAGACCAGGCACATTTTTAATTACTAATGGTTATATTTTCTTTGATCTCTTCATTAATTTGTGTGTGTAGTGGGCACATGGATGTCCTCAAGGCAAAGAATCCCAAGTTATGCAAAGAAAGAGAAGTGGATACATAAGCATTGTCCCACTTTCAATACTTAGCTTTGTTAAAAGGAAATAATTCACACTTAATAAATTACATTTAATATATATGTATATAATATTACTTGTAATGATCATATCCTACTTAATATGTGTATACATAGATTTAAGATCATATAGAAATGCCAGGCAATGGTATATCCGAATCCTTGGGTTGGATGACAATGAGACCATGACTAGAAGTAATAAAATATGCTGGATATGCCATCAATGGTTATAACTTTTATACAAAATACTACAATAACTCAAGACTGCAACAAAATAGTGGGTTAGCTTAGTGAGCAATGCTACATTCTTTTCCAATTCAAAGGATAAGAGGTCAATAGTGGTAGACGATATTGATTACTGGGTTATAAGAGAGATATGGTCCTTGGATTATACTTACATAATTGTGGTTGTGTTTAAGTGTGATTAGGTGGAACACAACAAAGACAACATCAAAACTTATGTCCTTGGATTGACATTATTTGACCTCAACAAGATTGGCTACAAAAATGATCAATTTATTTTGGCATTTCAAGCAAAACAAGTATTTTACGTGTAAGACAAATGTGATAAGAGATGATAAATTGATTTATCATCCTGTTTAAGGGATTTTTATGATGAAGATGACCTAGGAGATATTGAAATAGATTACCCTTGTATTACCAAAACAATCCCATCAATTGAAGTACTTGGTGAGAATGAAGATTTTGTGTGTGATAATGGTGAGGAGGATGCTTGGGTTGAAAACAATATATCATCATCAAGACCTTATTCCAATTAGAGGTTGGTCACATGAATCTTGTTCCTACATTCCCCTCTATTAAGTACTTTGGCTTCATTTAGTTCTAAAGTTTTTAAATCTTTTATCACCACTTCTATCCACGTTGTTTTAGGCCATCCCTTTGCCCTTTTAGAAACTTCTACTCGCATTATCTCACTCCTTCTAACTGATTTGGACATGTCCACACCATCTAAGTCTAATTTCTCTCATCTTGCTACCTATTTGTGCTGCCCCTAACTTTCCTCTAATGTTTTCTTTTCTAATTCTATCCTTTATTGTCTTGCCATACATCCATCTCAACATCCTCATTTTTGCGACACTTATCCTATGAACATGATGTTTCTTAACAACCCAACACTTTAATCCATAAAGCATGGCCGACCTATTGCCATCTTATAGAATTTCATTCCTTTTAGTTTAAGTGTCACCCACCAATCACACAAAACTCCAAATGCATATCTCCATTTGTTCTAACCCATTTGAATTCTCTAAGTAACCTCCCTCTCAATCTCTTAAATCTCATGAATCATTGATCCTAAATATTGAAAGTGGTCTTTTATAGGAATTTCTTGGTTATCAATCTTAACTGGTGTTCCACTCCTACTCCTCTCCTTGTTAAAATTGCATTCCATATATATTCTATCTTAGTTCAATTAATTTTAAATTCTTTTGATTATAATGCTTTTCTCCATAACTCTAGCTTTGTGTTTACGTCCTCCCTTGTCTCATCAATTAAGACTCTATCATTTGCAAATAGTGTGCACCATGGAATCTCCTTGTGTAGATGTTTTGTTAACTCATCCATAACCAATGTGAAAAGGTATGGGCTCAATGCCGATCCTTGGTGCAATCCTTTAGTATAGGAAAATCACCAATCTCACCACTATTGGTCTTAACATTTGTTACCACTCCCTCATGCATATCTTTAATTATATTTATATACCTTGTGAAATCCCTATCTCACCCAACACCCTCCATATTAACTCTCTAAGGACTCCATGTCAATGAAGACCATGTGGAGGTCTTTCCTCCTCTCCCTATTTTTCTCTGTCAGTTGTCTTAGTAAGAGAGTAGCTTCCATGGTAGACATTCCAGGCTTAAAACCAAACTGGTTCTTTGACACACTTATCTCATGTCATAGCTTCTTTTCAGTCACTCTTTCAAAAAGTTTCATAGCTCATAAGTTTGATCCTCCGATAATTAGTGTAGCTCTGTGTGTCTTCTTTATTCTTGTAAATTAGTACAATAGAGCTTTTCCTCCATTCATTCGGCATTTTCTTTGATTCTATAATCTTGTTAAACAACTTGGTCAACCAAACTACTCCAGTATCTCTCATATGCTTCCAAACCTCTATTAGTATACCATTGGGCCCCATGTCCTTTCCTAATTTTATCTTTTTCAAGGCTACTTTCACTTGAGGTATTTTAATACTATGTTGAAATCTATAACATCCAATGTTATTTAGGTTTATAGTATTTTCAATCCGTATATTCTCAGAGCCATCATCATTTAACAATTTTTGAAAGTAAGTTTTCCACCTTTTTTTGATCTCATCATCTTTTACTAGTACCTTATATGAGGGAGCTATATAGATCGTATTAATAAGTTGCAAAATTTTCAGATTTATAATTAGCTCTTTTATTATGTGCTATATGGATTAAAGTGAGATGAATACCATATATGTGACATTATATACATATGCAGTTGAAGATTTATTTACAAAGTAAATTCTTTTTATATTCTTGTATTTGTTATGTCCAAAATGTGTGAATCAACATTGATTATCATAAGAAATTAGTTTCATTGTATTTAAGTAAGAGATTGTAAAGTGAAATAAATATATTTGAAGAGAAAAATACATTATATTTTAATGATTTTTTAAAGTCATTTAAAAAAATGACTTAAAAAATCATAGTTTTAAAAGTCCTCTGAAAAAATGACCTTAAAAATGGTGCTTTTTAAAGCCATTTGAAAAAAAATACTTCAAAATTAGTGATTTTTAAAGTATTTTGAAAAAACTTTAAAAATAAACATTTTTTGAGTAAATTATTTTGCATATGTAAATAAATACTATATGTGACATTATATACATATGTAATTGAAGATTTATTTGAAAAGTAAATTCTTTAGCATATTCTTATATTTATCATGTACAAAAAGTATGAATCAATGCTAACTATCATAAAAAAATTAGTTTCATTGTATTTAAGTAAGAGATTGTAAAGTGAAAAATATATTATATTTTAATAATTTTTTTAAGTCATATGAAAAATGACTTAAAAAATGGTCATTTTTTCAAACAACTTTAAAAATCAACATTTATAAAGTCATCTATTATAAACAACTTTAATAATCAATGTTTCTAAATTCGTTTATTTTAAACGACTTAAAAGTCATCATTTTTAAAGTCCTTTCAAAAATGACTTAAAAAATCCAATGTATATAGAAGATCAAATTTTTTCATCCCACCTTTTGTTTCTCTCCCCTCTTCATTAAGGTACATCCCCCCTTCCTCTCACCTTACCTCCTCCCTAGGACCACCTCGTCTCCCCCTACCTCCTTCCTACAACTCCCCAACCCTCTCTTCACCTTCCCAGCCTTGCAGGAACCACCACCGAAAGTCCCCCCTCCTTGCGCCAACCACCATTTGAAGCCCTAGCCCCCTTTCCCCCCTCTCACTATGGAAGCAACACCACCTACACCACCCCCCCAGCCGCACTCTCTCAGCAACGATGATCACCACCAAAAGCTCCCCCCACTGTGGTGACCACGACCTGAATCCCCCACCCCCTTCCCACCCTCTCGGTGCAGAGGCAACACCTTTGGAAGCCCCCACTCTCCCTATGGAAACCACCACCCAAATGCCCCACCCCTTCCTAGCCTCTCCCTGGTGCAATCACCACTACCCATAGCCCTCGGTCCCCTTCCCACCCTTTTTTGCAGCGGTGACACCACCCGAAGCCCCCCGCCCCCTCTCCCTATGGTGGCAACCACCCAGAAGGTCCTCACTCTCCCTACTACAACCACCCCTAAAGCCCCCATACCTGTTTTCACCCTCTCCCTATGACGACCACCCCTCAAAGTCCCCACTCCCTTTTCACCCTTTCCATGCGACGCCGACCACTGGCCAACACACACCCTTGCCCTACCGACCACCACTAGAAGCCCCTGCTCCCCTCTTTCCTTTCATCTCTAAGCCTTCAACGAATTCCTTCAAGGGAAGTTGCTCCTCTCTAAGTGTTCCATGCTTAGGCTAAGCTTAATTCCTCCATTAAAAGGTTAGTTCCTCCATTCCTTTAAATCTTCTTGCTTGTAGATCCAAAGATCCAAGGTTATTTTCCCTTAATGTGACAGCCAAGGCAAAGTCACCTTGAATTCATTGGTTATACTCTTCATCTCTTTACTTAGATTTTGTGATTGTGCTTCCATTGTTATGCTTCCTTTTTGAACTTATTCAATAGTTTTTCCATAGTGGTTCACATGCATGTTTCTCAGAGATTGGGATAGTGCTTGAGATGTTTTGGGAATTATTTTTGGGTCTACATGATGTAAGCCTAGTGCGCCTACTTCATCAATAGTGCACATCATACTTGTACTTCTCCATTTGAATGAATGACATTTTGATTATTCTTGATTCTCTCTCTTTTTGATGGAAGTTCCTTTTAGTTGTATACATGATTCTAATTCATAGTTTACCATTCAAGCAAGAGTTTTTAATTTAATCAAAAGCATCTTCATTCCATGCGCACCACTCTAAGTGTCATGCACATGGTTCTAAGGAGTTTTTGGTTGAAGTTGTGGAATTTTAATACATGATTAGTAATATTAGATCTTAAAGTGTTTTTCTTTCGTGCAAGTTTAGGTCTTGTGTGGGAGATTGAATCTAAGATTACATAGATGTTTAGCATGTTCACAATCTTAAAACGTTTAGCACATTGTTAGATATTGTTCTTTTAATTTAAAATTAGTAGTTCATTTTTGTCCATGAACTTATTATTGCCATTTACATATTTTACATCATATTTGTGAGATTTCATTGCGAGGAAACATACTATTATTGTGCTTCCCATCCTATGGTCACAGGCATGGTTCTAGATGCACTTCCCTTAGATTTGTTGTTTAATGATGTCTCTTGAATTCATGGAATGATGAATGATTGAATTGTTGCTTAGTTTTGCATAGTAATCTCTATTAGTTAGCTGCATTATTTAAGAAATTTTCAAATTTCATGTTTAGGAAGTAATTAATTTAGGTAAGTTCTAAATTTAGAAGGTTTTAATCTTAGGAAAGTTTTATCTTTTTAAGAAAGTTTCCAAGTTGGTTTACTTTAGCATTTTTACTTGTCTTGCATTTAAGTTAAGTCCCTTTCCTAATTTAGGACAAAAAATTTCATTATCTTGGCTAGGCTAGATAATCTAAGTAAGGACCATGCCTCATGGTTGCTCTCATCCAAGCCTACATGATTCTCTCTTTCTTGTGTTCTTTGGTCATTGTACCCTTAATATCTAGGTTAATTAGTTCATTCCTCTTGATCCTCTTTTCATTGCTTTGGTTTATGATTTTTATTTAGACTATTTATTGTTTAGATTTCATGCATGAACGTATCGGCAACTCCATGCACAACAACCCTATCCATGCATTCCATTTTGATTGTTACATGCATTCTTTCTCTTATCCCCATGTGCACTATACATGCATCATGTGCACTCTCTTTAAGTTTTAATGGTATGTTTTATTTATATTGTTAGTCCATATTTAGAGGTTGCCCTTCATTGATAAGTTTAATTGCATGCTATGTTAGGTTTACATTTCATTGCTTCAAGTTGTTGCATCTTTAGAATAGTTTTGTTAGTTTCTAGGTTTACTTTTAGGAAAGTTTAATTTTAGAAATATTTATACTTAAAAAATCTTTATTTTCATGCATGTTTTATCTTATTTGCTTTTTCTTTGGTTTCCACCTATGCCATGTCTATTTGTTTTATTTAAATGGATCACATTGCCTTTTTTATCTCATTGTTCTAATATCATTATGTTCTTCCTTGTAGTAAAGTTGGAACAAGAACAATATCAAAATGAAGGGTATGGGAAAAATGAAGAGCATGAACAAAAGGCCAACATGAGTACTACTCAAAAGAGAAAGGGCAGAGGGTCAACAACAATGGAAAAGGTTATCAAGAGAAAGTTGAAGAAAATTAAAGAAAGTATCTAATATAAGAGTAGGGTCATGAGATAGGTGAGAATGTAGCCTCTTATATTAGTTTTCTCTACTCCACATTAAGAAGCATGGCTCCTACCATAATTGACAATTGGAGACTTGTGCCATCCTTGACAAAGGATTCAATATGGGAAATGGTGAAGGTAGGTAAACATTAATAATATGTGTTATATAATTTATAATATATTATATTTTCAAATATAGTAACATGATGTGTACTTTGTAGACTGCCTTTGAAGTACTTGAGCAGAAGAAGATGCCTGCTTTATAAGGAGGTGGTAAGTAATGGAGAAAATGGAAGAACTAGCTTGTTCGCAATTGCATAGCTCCATATGTCAATGATCTATCAAGGCTTTACACAATTCTTGCCATTTATTCCAATGTCATTGACTAGGACGTGCAAAGTGCATTGGATAGAACTACATGTTCGTTCAATTTGAGGGATGTGCAAAAAAGATGTTTCATTTAATTAATTACATGAGAGTTCTGATTATTACACTTGATTACATATATACAAATGTGCAGGCAAAGAGTGCAAGAGGAAGAAAGGTGCATAAAACTAATATGCAATACACCTATCTAGGTTGGGCTACACTCATTTAGAAGAGCA
This sequence comes from Warburgia ugandensis, assembly GCA_035236585.1. Taxonomy (NCBI): domain Eukaryota; kingdom Viridiplantae; phylum Streptophyta; class Magnoliopsida; order Canellales; family Canellaceae; genus Warburgia; species Warburgia ugandensis. Next base: position 47,711,655 of record CP141131.1, on the reverse strand, counting down.
CAAAGTAAACATCTATGAGAATTTATTCCTTTCAAATTAATGCTACTATAGTTATATACAATTTGTTCTCTAACTATAGTGTCTTGCTTGACAGCAAAAGAAAGCTGGGACTATGGAATCCATTGATAGCTCCATCCTCTAGAAGATGGCACATTCAGTGAGACATACTTGCCAAACATTCTCAGATGAAACTACTGTACAATTTGCTTCTCGCATTGTAAATGGTTCTGTATCAATCTTATACAATTATTAGATGACATGATCTTGTCCTTCTAATTAAATTATGTAGGACATTCTTACCTAAGAAAGCACAAGTACAGGAACTCTAAGCAGCACTATTACCAATGATGACATCCTGTGTATGCCTATGCACAATAAGAAGGGCCACTCTAGTCAAGTTAGGGGCATGGGGCACAGTATTATTCCTTTTAAATTCTTTGATAAAAGCTTACCTACAATTTAAGATCAAGAGGACAAAGAGTTGGTTGAAAAAATAAAAACAGATATATTTAGCTAATTGCATGAAGGAGGTTTGACGATATTTTCTCAATCCTCTAAACATAATTCTAGCAATGCCCTTGTACCTCCATCAAATGCTAGTAGCAATTCTCTAACTCAAGAAATTCAGAAAGGACAACCTGTGCCCTTCGAAAAAGAAATTACACACATGGAGGTAAAACTGAAAATTTTCATTGTCATTCTATAATAATTTCTCTATCTCAACCTCTCCATTGTATATCTAATTTACAGGTTGATCAATGCCTATTCCTTTGATTTCCATTAAAACATCATGGCAGTGACAATGAACCAACCATTTTGTAAGCAATTAGTATGCAGCCACATATTGAGCGAGTGTCCATTACCATGGCTTTGGATGCCAATGCTAGCCTACCATTCCCTTTAGAAATGAAAAATATTATAACCATTAAGCAGGCAATTGCATATCACATCGCTTGGCGAAAGGCATTAGTCATTCCTATAGATTTCATGGTGTGTATCTTATCATACTACCTTCTCCATCAATAATTTTTAGCTAGAAACCTTAATTTAATTGTTTATTAACTTTATATGGTTAATCAGCAACAACATACACCATCAAGGATGCCCACCGTTCCACCATCACCTATTGTCCCACCAAATGGAACATGTACTTGCATATATGCTTGTTATTTTATGATCATAAATTAGGTCCTCTTCATTGATTAATATTATTTAGTTAAAAATTTATTCATCTTTTACAACAATAATTTAAGGATTGTGTGGATGTCTCACCTAACATGCCTCAATCCCTAGGATTAATCTTGTAACACCCCTAATTTTTTATAATGAAATTAAATAAATATTAAAATTTAAAATTTCAATGAAAATCAGGCTGAAATATTAGGGTTATGAAATATGCACTTCTCATAGAAGTAAAATCAAGGTATAAGACCTGTATAATTGAAAACATATGCGACGAACACTTTAAAATGACTGTAAGCACGCCAATTTCTAAATACGGATGAAAAATTTGTATTTTTCTTTATGTTAATGAATGAAAGGAAAAAATAGAAATTTCACAAACAACCAAGACTTGAGACCTCAAAATCTGGAATGTACTCAGAAATACGAATCCAACTCCACTAAGTACGCTCAATTCCGAGCTCAGGAGAATAAAATGGATTTTTCTCCATAAAGGGCAATTTGGTCTTTTCACACACATGTGGGGCTCACATGGGGCCCACAAGGGACTCACAAAGGGATCCAACGTTTGGAAAACATGCAATCATTAGTCAAACCACTACCACCTACTAGTGGAGAAGGAGGTGGTGGTGGGAATCTAATATACATTAAATAATAAAAAGGAGAAAACATAATTATTGCATGTTATTATGAAAACCACTCAAAACACCTATAAATATACCTCAGAAAAATTCTCAAAAATGTTCCAAAAATCATTCACGAGGTCCTCTATTATGCTACAAAAAATTCAGCTCCATAAACCTCCCCAAACTCCCCCAAGTTCTTCTTCTTCTTCACTAGTTTTTTTCACTTAGGGCGTGTCCACAGACACACCAGGCTCTCCAGACTGAGTGGAAAAGTCGGGCACGTCCCGGGACACGTCGTCCCCTATGAAACGAGTTTTCGCCCAGGAAACCCTATTTCAATTAGCCATTGCTTTACACGCATTGAAACCCCATCTTCACCATTGGATTTGTTCGGACAAGGTATAATTACAAAAGCCCTTTGATTTGAGGATGATCCACCTCTTGAATCGCCGGAAAAATGAAAACGAAGGTCAACCCAATAAGGGTTACCGTCTCCAGCAGGTTCTTCATGATATTTCGACCAATTCGACCGTTCAACGGTGATTTGGAACCGTTGGTCATCTCTAGAATGGGGTGATCTACAAAACCCCTATGTTTTTCTACCTTCTTTGGCAACAGGAACGGATAAATATCTCCCTGTATGCATTATCTGGCGTCTAGGGTTTTCCTTTTCTTCTTCGGCTGGTTTCTCAATCTCCGGTGAGCTCCTCCCCTCCAGACAGGCACAGTAGGTGCATTGGCACCCCCTCTTTCATTTCCGGTAGGTTAGCATGGTTTTCCGGCCATCACGAGGTCTCCCCAGCCGTAGATCCGTCGGAGACGATGGATCCGGCTTGGGTGATGAGATCTCATCACATACGGCTTAGATCAATCTTATGAGCTGTTGGATGGATTCTTGGGGCCCAAAAACCCCAGGATATGAAATCTGGGCTTTAGATGTTAACGGGTGGAGGAGATCCAGCCGCAGGCGATCTAATGGTCCAGATCGGACCGTCTCACCTGTAGCCGATCACCTATGCCCAGACACCTGGGATAGGCGGTCACAGGCGCGAGACGCTGGTCGTCTCGTACCCGTACCAGCACCCGCACCCAGATCAAATCTGAGCCCTTCTCTTTTAAACTGAGATCTTATTTTTTTAATTCAGAGCTTGATAGAGCTCTGATTTTAGATCAGAAAGTTTATACAGATTCCTTGTCACTCGATCTAGATATTGAATGCATTATATCCATGTTTCAAATTGTGATTTTATATGTTATTTGATAAAATCAGTATCCATGATCTTAGATCATGGACCAGATGACTTTAAAATACAAATTTGAACTGATGGATGTCTTCATAGACACTCTAATACCTTAGGATCATGTTCATAGTCAGATTTATGTTCCTATATATGAATGAATTGATAAAAAATAGTAAAGATGGAATTCAGCCCTTAAAACGGGCTGAAATCTTAAAATCTTAAATTTGATGGTAATTGACCTTTAAATTTAGATCTGAAACTTTCCTTAGATTCATATTGATGTTAAGAATACACTGAACATTTTAGATCATGTTTTTAATCAGTATATACATGATCTATTTAATCAAATCCATGCCATTGATTATGGATCATGGCCCACATGTCCCCAAACATAAAATCGGAACCATTGGATGTGTTTATAAGGTTCCAAAACCTTAAAAACCATGTTAAAAGTATAATTTTTATGTCTCTATATCAGTCCAATTAACCCAAACCAGTAAGGTGAAATTCAGCCCTTAAAAGGGCTGAAATCTTAAAATTTCAATTCCGATCTCAATTGAGATCCAAATTGAGATCAGAAATTGTGATGGATTCCTTGTGATAATAAAAATGGATTTAATATATAAAAGTTTATTTTTAATTAATTAAAATTTTTGTAATTAAGTGGATAAGTAACTAACATTCTTGATCTACAAGATCTAGGATGATTAGACCACAAATAACTTTTTGGATGATGATGTTATAACATAATAAATAATATTAGTGGATTAAATGGTATTGATTAGGTAGATATTATGATATCTAGCCTTAAGAATTACTAAAATCCCTAAAAATGAACAGTATCTCCTAGATCAAGAAGATCCAGGATGATTGGATAGCATGGATGTGTTTTGATGATGATATTGAGATAATATCATAGGGATTTAATAAATGGATGATGTGGATTTGGGCTAGATCAAGATCTATGCCCTTAAATGGTACAAAGTAACCTAAGATCTCCTTGATCGGGTAGATCAAGGAAGATCAAATCAATGGATAAGATAAATCCATGATTTAATAATTAAATTACATCAATATAAAATATTGGATCTAAAATAAAATGAAGGATCAATATCTAAACCCTAAAGAAATGAAAAATGACCATGGATCAATTAAGACCCTTGGATCATGATAACATGTTAGATTTCTATTTCAATTATTGAACATTATGATAATTGTCTTTCATTTCTTAGTTGAATTATTTATTTAATTGGTTATTTAAGTGTTTATTTAATTGTTTATTCATGCTTTAAATTTATGCTTCAATGCTTAAGTAATTGTAATTTCATTGAAATGGAAATTAAATGAAATTAGAAGGAATAGACATTCACATGGAATGTATGACATGGACTTAATAAGAGTAAGGACCATAGTTAGTAGGATAATATAAGGAATATAAATTCCTTGGTCCAACTTAGGAGAATAATAAATCTCCATGAATGACATTTTAATTCATGGATTTAATTAAAAACAATTAGAACGAATACTTAGGATTAAATGCTGATAGGAACCTTATGAAAGGTTGAGTTAGGGTCAAGCTAGTGAATGATGGACATAGTGGTTAAGGGGTTATCTAATAGAGCCACGCTCTCCCCCCACCTTCCGTTGACGTTTGTGAGGTTTAAACGCCTCCTTACATGAGGATTGAAGTAGCCACTTTGTGTTCAACCATTTAACTAGTAAGCCTTAGCCAATTTGATATAAGAGGAGCAATCTAGACTTAGAATGAAATAAGCTACCCTCAACCAATAAAACATTAATTGGTTGAGTAATAATAATGAGAGCATAAAATGTAGTAAATCATCTAATCTTGATAAAAATTGGAAATCAAGATAAGGATGATCAAAAAAGATCCATAGGATCTTGGACGATAAAAAACAAATGCTTATGTAGTATTGTATAGTATGTATACGTATGTAGAAGAACATAGATAGAGAATCCCAAACCCTTGGTCAAATTTGATTCAAGGAAAATTAGGGTATCATCTATAGGAATACATACTTGAATAGGGAAATAACCTTGTATATATGGTATGATAGATGGATGAATCCAAACCATGATGGACATTGTGGAAGAATACATTGGAGATGTATGAATCAAGATACTACTTTGAGGTAAGTGGATATACAATGATGTATTAGAGATTCATGTATAGATATACATGATTCTCTGTCTAAAAATATAGACCTTCATTATATCAGTATGCTTAGTACCTTAGCATAGTCATGATCTAAACAAGTGATCCAAAACTTATGATCCAAAACAGATGATCCAACTAAGTGATCCAAAATACATGATCCAACTAAGTGATCCAAAATACATGATCCAACTAAGTGATCCAAAAACATATGATCCAATGAAGGGATCCAAAACATATGATCCAATGAAGGGATCCAAAACATATGATCTAATTGAGGGATCCAAAACATATGATCTAATTAAGTGATCCAAAACATATGATATAACCAAATGATCAAACAAAGTGATCCAAAACATGGGATCTAACAAAATGATCAAACAAAGTGATCCAAAACATGGGATCTAACCAAATGATCAAACAAAGAGATCTAACCTCATAATCTAATCCACTTGATCTAATTTTATGATCAAGTATAATGAGGTGAAAGTACTAAGATATGAAGACTAAGGAAACCCTAAGAATAGGGTATGTATAATATTCCAGCCTTAGTTAAACAGACAAACCGTCTGATATGTACAATATATTTTCCATACAAGTATGGAGACTTGTGGTTTTGTTTTACACAGAGATAGAGTCTGGGGATGCTATGCTAGGGAAGTTATGAGGGTTTGGCCACCCGCTTCTTGAAACTTATATGATGATACCATGCCCAAAGAGATGCTAAATGATGGGTGAGGCAGTAATGGGAAGGCCCCACTGTGACAGCCATGGTCCACCCCATGAGGACATGGATTGATTATTCCACAGTTGGTGTCAGTGGAGGCTTATACAGTTATTCGGGCACGCTGTACAGATTGAGGCTGTAAGCATAGTAGTCCTAATGTATTTTGCATTATGATGCACATATGATAGGCATAGTGTGATGCCATGGCATGATGATATGCTATTACATTGGTTCCTTGAATGAAAACCGCATATGAGGATTGGCTAGGTATTGCTCTCCTAAGTGAGAGTATAGCCAGGGGAAGGAACAAGTGTTGAATAATCTTTGGCTAGGTATTGCTCTCCTAAGTGGGAGTATAGCCAGGGAAAGTAACAAGTTTTGAGCAATCTTCACTATATTAACTAATTTGTCATGTACTACATAAATAACATATGTACCCTATGTGAAGATATCTTATGAATGGATAACTATGATGAAATAAGGACTGAGGTATGTACTCTTATGTTGATGAAGTAGTGTGTTTTTGTATTCCCCTACCAAGCATAGCTTGCTGAGGTATTGTACATGTTTCCATGTTTACAATACCTCAGATACAGAGAAAGAGGGTTAGAAGCTCAAGACTATAGAAGACTTAAGAAGATGTGGATGAATAATCAAACAAGATACCTCCTCTTGAAGACATGTATTTTATTTGAGGGAATTGTATTGTACTGAGAGTTTTTAATGTATGGTGAGGTTTGTAAATTTTGGATTATGTAATTTGGACAGGTATTGTACTGATACCGTGGTGTACTGTGAACCACTGGATGGATCCTGGAAGTTTAATAAAATCATATTCCTTCAATGGAATTTTATTTTGTACACAAATTGTACTGATGTTATGTATGAAGTGGTGACTTGGGTTTTTAAAACAAGTTTAAAAAGAAAAGAATTTTTGCTACTTTGTTTTGCAAATTTTTTTACTGAGGGGACGCCCTTGCCTTTGAAAAATATATTATAAAATGTGTTTCAAAAACCCGGGTCGTTACAAATCTATCATCTCATCAATGAAGATAGGGCAATCAACCCCATACAAATCGAGGGAGTGCTTGCTAATGACGATGTTGTCAAAGTGCCACTTATGGCAGAGGACCAATTATGAGTTTGCCTGTGGGATCAACTTAAGCACCCTCACAGTCTCCTACATGGGGTATATGTATATATTTGCGTATAAAATACTTGACATTACATGTTATATTTTCGTGGTTTAGGTGATAATGATTTCTTTTATGCAGCTTTTTGAATGATGCAATTAACCATTTTGAGGTTGAGGGTATACTTTACTAATTCCCTGACCTCGGCATTATTTGTGGAATTGATGATATTTTACTAGGCTTCTTCTGGTACTCTAAGGGTCATGCTTAATGATTCCCTATAATAGTGGGTAAGTTTTAATTTTCATGTTTCTTACTGCTTATTCTATACTTAGGGATTGTCAACTTTAATTACAATTTATATGGCTATCTATATAAGGCTCATTGGATGCTGCTCATTTTGGATGTGCAGAGTGGGCAAGCTTCCTCTTTTTATTCTTATGGATCACACATTTATCTCACCCTTATAGAAATTATAAATAAGTAAGCTTTTATTTTTTTCATGTACTATTTGTAGATAAATAATTTTTTATTCATCTATAATGTATTTGAAATTTGGATTTGTATAGCATGGCTAACATAGGCTAATTTGACCAAAATTGTACAAACACCAAAACTCACTTGGAAGAATGTCAAGGTATATAAAATAATTAATTACTCTATTTTATCACTAATTAAACTCACAATATTACAAATGATATTTATGGATTCTTTTTATTTTTCTTGTTGCACAGTGCTTTAGACCACAGTTTGATTGGGAGTGTGGGCATATATGTGTTGAGATACATGAGGACCCTAATATTCAATGGTGTTGGTGACTCCCAATTAAGAAATGTGAGACACTTTTTACTTTTCAAATTCTTATAATTTTTTACAATTTTTTATGGATCCAATTAAAAAAATGTGACCTAAATTAAAAATGCGTATTACAGGATGTTGTGCTTTTTGAGTAGGCAAACAAAAAGAGTTACTCTTGAGTAAACCTCAACAAAATATGAAGCGTATGGGATGAGTATGTAATAAGTATGAAATGAGTTTCAATTAGAATACTTGGAGTAACTACATGAATTTAAAACACACAATAAAGTATTTTTTTTATTCACTTGCATGTGCCTTTTAGTTTCCATTATTTTCTTTGAAATATGTGTGTGTGTGTGTGTGTGTGTGTGTGTCTATTTAAGTGATGAATGACTGGAAACTTGGAGTGTGGGAGTAAATGAATATGTATGGATGAAGTTAGTTTGGAGCTTGTAAATGAAGTGAATATGGGGCTTGGTTTTCATTATATTCATTGAATTATATAACTTTTATGGGATGCTAAGTGAGGGGAACTTAAAGTCGAAAGTAAATGGGAATGTGTATAGACTTACCAATTATATGAATGTTGATGTCGTAGTGAATGCATGAGTTGTGTTTCTTTTATGAATTATTTTCAAGATAGTTGTGGATATATAATAATGAATTTGGATGTTTTATACCCATGTGAAAGTGAATGCATGTTTGTTTTTCATGTGTATAAAGATTGTAAGAAATTTGCATTAGGTGTTACATTGAATGTAGAAATACAAGTAGTGATTGAAATGTAAAAAATAAAAAAGGGACTTTTGAAGTCGTTTGCTAAAAGACTTTAAAAGTTATCGATTTTTGAAGTCTACTTGATGGAAGTCATTTTTCAATCGACTTCTATTAGTAGTTTTTATTGACTTTAAAATCCTCCTATGTAGTAGTGTACCTATGTGTATATATGGAAATTACACACCTTTCATGAACTAAAAATTGATTCAAATCAAAGATAAAACACATTCCTATACTCTCAAACTAAACATAGATGATTTGTAAGACTGGCCCAAAAGAGAATCAAGAGAATAGATGGTTGGAATGATGAGCTTATCCAATGAGAAATATGCCTAAAACTAAGCTATGTGGATTTCAAGGAGGGAAAGTAAGGATTGAAGCTACTTCTTCTTTTGGCAATTACTACCAGAGAAAAATAACTTGGATCTTTTGAATAAGTAAGAAAAATTAGGAATATGCAGTAAAGAACTAAGGGAAAATTAGGAAGAATTATGCATGTGAAATTAGACCAACGAAACAAGAACAAAACTAACTATGAAAGCAATGAATTGAAATCAAACTACTAACATGGAATTAAAGTACAAAAAGCTAATAAAATACTTGAGGAATCCAAAAAAGAACATTCCAAAAGAAAGCCTAATTCTAAAGTTCCAAGAATCACCAAGCTAGAGTGCTACTTTCAAGGTTTTCTCACCAAACCTCTACTTTAAAATTGCATTGAATCCACGGTGCTTTATAGGTGGTTGTATTTCCAATTGGATGGGAACTATTCTTGGAAGGTAAAATGCATGTATATATAAGGTTTCAATGAGGGAAAGTTGGGTGGATAGATGAGCTAAGCAAGGTGACATCATGGCTGCCATCTTTAGAGGGGGAGTGGGGAGTGCCACTTTTTTAGGAAGGTTTCATAATGCTCCTCCCTTTCCAAATACATGGTGTTTGGTTGGTGGAGAAAAAAAAGAGAAATGGGAAGAATAAAAGATAGGAGACATGGGAAAGCATCTAGGGTTTGAGGTGTTTTGAGTGGGACATAGAATTAGGGGTTTTCCCATTAGGAAACCGCATAGTGTAGCAACCAAACAAGGGAGAGGCACCACTTTTTTAGGACTTTCCTCTCTTCTTCAAGTAAAAATTGTGGAACCTTAGATTGGGTGGAGAAAAAAAGATGAAAAATAGAAATGGAAACTGCGTTTCCTATCTTAGTGGGTCTACCTATGCATGATCATCTTACCTTTTATAAATATCTATCAAAATATTCTAATTATCCCTTGAAAATCACACTTTGAGATAGTTAATTGTTTGAAATATTGCTGCAATCATGTGATATCAAGTGGCATGACTCCATGTGGCTTGATGGCTCACTTTGATGGTTTATTCCTTGGTGGCTTGAGTGGCTTGAATGCTTAGCTTCATCGCTTGCATGGCTTGTTTAGCTTATTACCCTTTTGCATGGCTTAAATGGCTCCCATGCAAAGGTGGTGGAAATGCATGGCTTGTGCATGGGCCCATTCTAGTAACATTTGGCTTCTCCAATTACTTCTTTGCTTGTCCTAGGATGATCTCAACTTTTGACTTAGCTTTGGGATGTTGACATTTAGGCCTTTGACTTGATCTTTTGATCTTGATCTTCAATTCTTATCTCTATCAATCTCAGTTGTTGGATCATTATCTTGATTCCTACAAAAAGTACAAATACTAATTAAATCCTAAAATGATTATGACAAATCATATACTTACTCAAGATTAGCTTCTTAACATACAAAATATCAACTTTTGAATTATTAAGTTAGAAATGCATGTGTCATGAAATTTTGGAAAAACCCTAGAATAATGCCTATAATGTATAACACATTGACTACTAATTGGGTACCTTTTACACAAAATTGAGAACTTTTCATGCGTGACACATCAAGAATAACTATGGTGATCCCAAAAATTTAATTACTTTAGTGTTTTTAGTCATTTTTAGGTATTAAAGTGTAATAGTCGGGGGTCCAATAGTGTGATATTGTCCGCTTTGGCATAGAGTGCCTTGTGGCTTTAAAACATGTCACAATTATTAGAGATTCCCGAACTCTTATAACCGGCCTTAATCCCTCTCCCTAGGCAATGTGGGACTAACTCTTAGTTCCTCAGCCGTCTCCTATCTATGGGATCTCTAACCCTTCACCTCGGGATTTGGGATGGTTATAAGAGTTTGGGAATCTCTAACAGTTGTAATGCATTTTAAATCCATGAGGCACTCTGTTCCAAAGTGGACAATAACATTATTGGACCCCTGACTGTTACAAATAGCATCATAGCCAATTCCCCTCGTGGTGTGGTGGCTAACCACATGTGGTGCCACTGGCTGTGAAGGGAGAAGGCCTAGGAACCCCATAGATGGGAGACAATTGAGGTACTCAAGCGATCATGAGAGGATGCATGTTTCGTAAGGGGGGAAGAGGTGAAGGCTTAGGGATCTCAAAGGTGGGAGATAGTTGAGGGACTGAGAGTTAGCCCCACATTTCCAAGGGAGAAGGATTTGGGCTAGTTATAAGTGTTTAGGGAACTCTAATGGTCACAACACATTCCGAGGGGTGAAGCCCAAAAAGGGTGAGAGACCTAAGAAAATAAAGTCTTGAGGGAGAAACTTGGAAAGGGTTGAGGGACCCAAAGAGGACAATATTGACTTTGCTGTGCACTCTGATACACATGGACAACACATTTTCCCTTTGAGGAAGAACAAAGCAGTGACGAGTGTGTGGGCATCCAAAGTGAACAATATTGTGACTGATGGACCCCCGATTGTTACAAATAAGTTTGTAGAATTTCTCTTACTCTTAGGTGGGAGATAGCTGAGGGATCGAGCATTAGTCCCACATTGCCCGGGGAGAAGGATTTAGGTTGGTTATAAGAGTTCAGGGAACTCTAATGGTCATAGTGTGTTCTGAGGGGTTCGGGACTAGGTGAAGGCTTAGGGATCCCATAGGTGGGAGATAGCTAAGGGATTGAAAGTTAATCCTACATTGCCCAGGGAGAAAGATTTGGGCTGGTTATAAGAGTTTAGGGAACTCTAATAGTCACAACGCGTTTTGAGGGCAGAAGCCTGAAAGGGGTGAGGGACCTAAGGAAACAAAGCCTTGAGGGTGAAACCCGAAAAGGGGGTGAGGCACCAAAAGTGGACAATATTGACTCCACTAAGCACTCTAAGACACATGGACAATGTGTTTTCCCTAGAAAATGGGGGAAGAATAAAGCCATGAGGGGTGTATGGGTACCCCAAAGTGTACAATATTGTGACTGTTGGACTACCAGCTGTTAGAAATGGTATCAGAGCTAGTTCCCTTGGTGATGTGCTGGCTAACTGCATGTGGTGCCGCTGGCCGTGAAGGGAGAAGGCCTAGGGACCCCATAGATGGGAGACGGTTGAGGGACTCAAGCGATCATGCGAGGATGCATAATCCTTAAGGGGGGAAGAGGTGAAGGCTCAAGGACCCCATAGGTGGGAGATAGTTGAGGGACTAAGAATTAGTCCTACATTGCTTGGGGAGAAGAATTTGCACTGGTTATAAGAGTTTAGGGAACTTTAATAGTCACAACGCATTTCAAGGGGTGAAGTCCAAAAGTGTTGAGGGACCTAAAGAAATAAAGCCTTGAGGGTGAAACCCGGAAGGGGGTGAGGGACCAAAAGAGGACAACATTGACTCTACTATGCACTTTGATATACATGGATAGCGTGTTTTCCCCTCAAGCAAGAACAAAGCCATGAGGGGTGTATGGGTGCCCCAAAGTAGACAATATTGTGACTATTGGACCCCTGACTATTACAAAAACTAAAATAAAAAATATCATTTTGTTTAGGATTTTAGTTCTTTCTTTGATGGTGCCTCACCATTTATCATTATGATAAGTGTTAAGTGGAAGTGCAATAATGTATGCAGTTGAAGCATCCTAACAGAATGAGAGATTTGAACCTTGTTCCTAAATTACTTGATCAATTTGTTCAAGCACTCACTATCTATTTTCATTGTTCAACTTACTTGTTAACACTTCCATAGATGAAAGTGCTAAAGCTACTAGAAGGGAAGGATATATCAGCTAGAGGACCAATACCTAGCTGGAGGAATCCACCCCTTGATGATATGAATTGTTTGAAAAATAAATATATTTGTTCTATAGTATATCTATGACAGGATCAAGTTGGATTAGCTCTGGTTCATTTAGAAAATGTGGTTTGAGGAAGGTAGTACCAAAGAAAGGAAAGAGTGAGATGGTGGTTTTCATTGTTCCTATGAAGCTAGAAGATCATTCTCATGGTGAATGAAGTGGCTCAACCTCCTTTTGGCTTGGACAAAACACCTTTTTTGACTTTTCAAGTTTTTTTTCGACTATTATATATTACTTTTAATTCATGATTGAATGTTTAGGAGTTAACTTACTTTAGTTATTATTTTTTTACAATTTTTAGAATTAACTTAGAAATTATGCTACTCTAGTTTTCTTTTGCCTAAGATTAAACAGATAATATTTTTAGGTTGGAAACACTACTTATAAAAAAAGGGTAAGAAGGGGTAGAGAAAATGCCTCAAGCCAATGTTCTAGTACCAGGAACTATGGTGCTAAATATCTTAATTTTCTTAGGAAATTAATTTTAAAAAGATAATTTCATCCTTAGTGCAATTCTTTGATTTTGTGTTATTACTTTTAGTGGATGCTAGGAATTGATTTGTGAGCCATATGGTTAGGTTTTACATAGAATGCTTAGAATTTGATAAATTATCTAAGTTTTTAATGTTTAAAATTTTCTAAATTAATTTTCAAAGAAAATATTTTTCAAGATGGTAATTGTAGTTCAAATTTGATTATTGAGTTATAGAAAAGAATAAGTGACGTGACTAATTTAAAATAAGTGATATTTAATCCTAACAATTTAACTTTAGATTAAAATTCCATTCAATCTCATCCATTAAATTGGAAGACTATCATCTTTCTTTAATTTTGCATTAGTTTTAGAATAATTATTCTATGTCAATTTTGTACTTTAGTTTCATACTATATCCTCCTTGTGGATTCGACCCTTCATAAAATTACAACTAACTACCATGCACTTGTAGGAAAACTCAAACAATAAGCCTCATTGGCACTATGCTAAGAGGTTGGATTGGTTGGTTTCCAAGCTTTTTACCACCATAGGTGGAGGCATCCATGACCAAAGAAGGCATTTATTTTCTCGATTGTTGTGGTAGGAACAACCATCAGAGGTGATCATAGCACCCTGTCAAGACGTATTCATAGTTCCCCCTAAGGAGTGTAGTGGTTGGTATCTAGATATTGGAGAAACACAATTCAGTGAGTTGGTCATGAGCATAGTTGTCCATATGATTTCTACGTTTTTGTGCCTCCATATAAGGCTAACATGTGATGGTCTTTACATGAGTACTCATGACCAATCAGCCGATGTGTTTACCGAGGTGCATATCACCATAATGATGTTGTCTATTTGGATTATTAACATGAGGTTTAATCGATTACTAGAAGAATTTTTTAATTCGTATGTTATTCAATTGTCAAGTTTATTGAGGATTCTCCTATATGAATACATACATACATACATACATACATACATACATACATACATACATACATACATACATACATACATACATACATACATACATACATAAACATGTACATGAATGCGTGCAATGCATTGCATGAGATCGCTTAGGTAAGATGATTGTGTGGTTTTATTATCTAAAACACCTTTCTTTAAAGCTATATGCCATGTTTTCTATTTTGTTGTATTGTATTATATACTGGTTATGTTGAATACTCAACCTAATATTTGTACCGTAGATCATCTTTGATGGGGGAAGAATTAAGACTAGACAGTTTTTAGAACTTCGCTTTGAATAGGAGAAAGTAAGTTGGAAGGTTTTTGGAGTTTCTACATTAAAAATAGTAGTGATGATTATGATGTGAGTTATAAGTTGATTATTAGTTATTTTCTTTTCTAACTTCAGGCTATGATTAAAATCTTGGGAACATGATGTGTTTGATAGCGAGATTGAATCTATAATTATTTCTTAAAATATCATATACGTATATATGTTTTATTATGTGTTTTGAATCGCATGTATTAAATGCTCATTGTCCAAAAAACAGAGAAAACTCTACAAAAATTTTGGTAGAAATGTATTGCTTATTTTGTCAAAAATCTTTTTTTTTTTTTAAAGAAAAATGACACTTAGGGTTTTCATTTTAAAAAAAATATTTGTCTGCCCCCATTGTCTTATAGAATTGTTTTTAAACAGTGATCTATCTCACCAAGTGAAAGGGTTTGAAATTTAAAAAATGCATTTAAAAACCTAGGTCGTAACACTATGTTGGTGAGATACATGATATGGCACTAAGGTGGTGAACTCATCGACAGCAAGAATTAGTCATGCTAGGGCTATTATGCCATGTGGCCTATGCTAGAGGGTTGAAATTGGCCCCTAACCTCCAAATAAGGATATTTTCGAATGTCTAACCTTCATTTATTTTCAAGGAGTATGTGTCATGGGCAGACTACTCATGGTCAGATCCCCCTCCCCCACCCTGAGAGTAGTGTAGTCCATTGTAATGTAGATTGGGTGATGTTTTTCATTACGTGCATTGTGACCACTTGATATGCATATAGGTCATCCTTAAGGGTTTAGACTATTGCCCATTTGGCTTGTGGAATGAAATTGCCATTATGATCTATGTGTTGTCAATTATCTGAATATGGGAGCTTATTTGATATGTTCATTCACTTTTGATACATTATCTGTGACTAATGAACCATATGCTATATTTTAGAATTGTTATAATTGATATAGTTCCATATAATACATTTTTAATGAGATGACACTTGAATGCCTATGTTTTCAAACTTTGTATAGAGATTTATCCATTGAGTATACATACTCACCCTTACAACATTTTTTAGGCGAGGATTCTAGAGTTTTACATTGATTGGATTATACAAGAGTCTTAGAGGATTAGAGGCATTGCGAAGCATATAGTGGAGTGACTTGTTTCTTTATTTGATTAGTAGAACTAAGATGTTAAACATTTATTTAAGTTGTTGTTGATGGACATGTCATGACATTGATTATTATGTATAGTACTTTTTATGAATTTATTAGTTGGCTTTGGCTATGATCAATGGGTCTCGAATGTGCTCATATGGTATTAAATTACTTTGATTATATGAGAATTTTTATGATACACAATCTTTGGAAAATATATTTGTTATATTTTATTCCTTCATAAATGTTTTTAAAAACAATTTCAAGGGTACCCTGACATTTTGAAGAGCTGTTTTTATAAAAATCTATTTCTGAAAGCCTATGTGGTCATAATCATTGATCTTGGTGAGACAACCTTGCACATTGGGCCAATGTTCCAATTGGGATGGACCATGTGCATGAACCCAAAGAACATGGAATCCTATGTATGAATCCATCACCCTCTATAATACTCCATGTGCACGGTTCCCATATGCTAATTAGATGAGCCAAGTGTTCTAGTCTAAGTCTACCATGCATTCAATAATATTTTCATTTATAGGCCATGTTATAAGTGTTTAGCTAGCCATGAAATCAACTTTTTTTTTTTTCGAATGGATCATGCACATGTTTAGATGTGCATGATTCTCTAAAGTTCTTACTAAAATTAGCCACTTGCTTAATTTCATATACTAATATAATCTCATATCTTGATTCATCTAGATTATAAGTACAACAATAAAATTCATCATGCGTGTAACAGACACAGCATGCACACACACATATCATCAATAGGAAAAATGTATGGATCCTTCCTATGTAAAACACATGAGTTGATGAATGACGTGAATGGATCTTTCCTAACATGGAAAGTGTGGATCAAAATCTTATGAACATGCATAGATGTAGTGTAAAATACAAAGATTACAAATCATCATCTAAACCCCATGAAACCTTATGTTTTACAAATTTTCAAGAATTTGAAGAACAAGACAGCTAGATCTACCTACCTCACTGTAGATCAGTCATTCTTCTTTTTTTCTTCTTCTTCTTCCTCTCTCTCTCTCTCTCTCTCTCTCTCTCTCTCTCTCTCTCTCTCTCTCATGCACATCTTTTTCTCTTTTTGGGTGGCTCACAAATTTCTCCTATTATAAATCATGAGTCTCCCCTATATTTCCTTCTTAGCCTCCTCTTATTGGATATTAACTATAGAAAGTGAGGATACCCATCCTAGAGAATAGAAATCTCCTTATCTATGGTCATCTTCCTTTAGATTTATTGTACTTAGGCATAATTTCTACTTATCTTTCCTGATCTATTAGAAAAGCTCTAATTCATAAAGATTATGTTGGGATCTCCACCCATTGGCTATATATGATAAGGGGCCCACTCTAGCATGCTTCTAACTAATTTTATTAAGTTTGTTCCAATATCAATAACATCTTAGTTTGCTAAAAATTTAAATCTCCATCATCAAACTTACACTAACTATCTTATAGTTGTTAGATTTCTCCATCATCAAACTTACACTATCTTATAGTTGTTAGATTTCTTTTTTGGAGCTTAATCTATTGATAGAGGTTCATAATATAATTATTTAGATCTTGCAACATGATTATTTTTTTTGAACATTATATCAAATCATGACTTTTCATTAATCTTGGAAAAATTGGACAATAATATTGCCAAAAATACCCCATTATCTGTCACACACATTGAAACAGTCAAAACTTGTAGCCTGACACTACACAATGTTTTATTAGTTCCTCATTTTACTATTAACTTGATATCTATTAGTCAATTACATGATCAAGGATACCATGTAACTTTTAGTGACGGACAATGTATTCTACATGATCTACAGATCAAGAAAATATGTGGGACAGGGAATAGAAGTGGTCACCACTACTACTTTTAGTCTCTCAACTTTCCCATTTTATCATACACTATTGCCATTGCAAGGATTGAATTATGGCATGACTGATTAGGCCACCCTGCTCTTTCTTGTCATAATATACTCATTTTTGATGGATTATTAGGTATTGTAAATAAACTTCAGACATACATTATGAACATTGTATGTTTGGTGAACAACATATCCACCCTCTTTCTCATAGTTCTATTAAGACTACTACTACATTTGATATGATTCGTAGTGATGTTTGGTTCTCTAGTGTTGATAGTCTTAATGATGCTCAATATTATGTTTGTTCATTGATGATTACTCACATTTCACATGAATTCAAAATATGTTGTTTATCAAAATTATGTAAACTTCACCACATGATCTATACTCAATACTCCAAAAGGAACAAAATCTTTAGATCTAATTGTGGTGATGAGTTTTACTCCCATCAATTTTTAAACCTACTTACATTGCATAACACTATGCCCCAACTCTCCTATCTAAACACACCTCAACAGAATGGTGTCTTTGAATGCAAGCATCAATACATTGTAGAAACCATTTGAACACTTCTATTCTCCTTCCAACTTTCATCATTATTCTTGAGAGAAGCTACCTTAACCTTAGCACACCTCATCAATCTAACACCTACACCCCTATTTCACAATAAAAATCCTTACAAACTTCTACATAGATCTCCACCATCCTATCATCATCTCAAAAAAAATATGGATCCACATGATTTATGTTGTTACCCCACATTGAACATACTAGACTCTCTACTTGGTCTATCTTATATGTCTTTGTATGTTATGTTATGGAACAAAAGGAATACAAGTGTTATGACCCTAACACTCATTGTATTCAAGTCTCTAGGAATGTCATCTTTTGGAAACAAATTCCTTTTATGACTCTTTCTCAAAGCTCTTATAACCGTCGAACCACCTTCATAGATTCCTTTCCCACTGTCTGATCCAATAATTGCTCCTATCCCTCCTCTATCACCTCCACTCTCTCCACCACCACTTTTTCACTCCTAATTCTGCATTGGTGGTCATCACATTCATCACCCTTCAGGTAAACTTAATGATTACTACTGCTATGCCTCTAATGTTGTGGACCTCCATAAAACTCAAACCTATAAGGAAGAGAGTACACAACCTGAAAGGGTACATGCCATGCAGTTAGAATGGTAGGCACTCATCATGACCAATACCTGGGAACTTAAACCTTTGCCTCTAAGTGAATCTATTGTTGGTTATAGGGGATTATAAAATAAAGACTAAAGTAAATGGTTCCATTGAGAGGTATAAAGGCATGTTTTGTGGCTAAATGCTTCACTCAAGAACATGGACTTGATTATTATAGTACATTTTCTCTTGTTGTCCGGATGACCACTAATAGTATGCTCATTGTTGTTGCTTCCATTCATTCTTGCACACTTCATCACATGGATGTTAAGAATGCATTTCTTCATGGTGACCTTTATGAAGAAGTATATATGCATCCACCTTCTGGTCTTCCTCACTCACAGGGACAAGTCCATTGTCTTCTTTGAACACTTTATGGGCTCAAGCAAGCACCTTGAGCATGGTTTAATAAATTCTCTTCTACTATATTACTTGTGTTAGCTTCAAACAAAGTGATAATGACTATGCCCTATTCTTAATGTCATAGTCATCATGACATCATTGTTATGTTAGTTAACATCAATGATATGATTATTATTGAGAGAGATACTACTAGGATTGCTACCACCAAGTCTTTTCTCTCATGCACCTTTGAGAAAAAAGACTTAGGAACTTAGGCTTCCTCAACTACATTCTAGGAATCAATGTTAAATGCAGTCAAAACAATTATCTTCTTTCACTAGTCAAGTATGCTTTTCTAATACCAATTGATGAAGCTTTAAAATTACACCAAGTGCACGAAACAATGTAGTAATTTTCATGTGAGAGAAGTTGATCCCACGAGGAATCTCATGGTTTTGTATATTAGTTTGATTTTATTTAAATTACCTATCCTAGACAAAGAGAGATTGTATTTGATTAAACTAGGAAAGTAAATAACATGGGAAAAGGAAACATGCATGGAAATGGAAGCTACGAATATGGAAACTTACTGAAAATTAACACTTTCAAAAAGCAAAACTTTGAAACTTACTAATCTAATCTAAGATGCAATATAATAAAGCAAGGAATTCTAAACTAACTTAAAAAGGAATCAAAGACTAATTAAGGAATTTCAACTTGTATCACCACACACATGACTCGTGGAAGTGTGTGCATTGTTCATATAGTAAAAAAATTGGCCTAAAAATATGGAATAAAATCTAACTAACATGAGATCTAATCAAAACAGTAACTAAACTATCTAAAAATCCAATTGGGTTCCTAAGAAATCCATTCAATAAAGTATATGGACTGTTGGAAATTATGCATGAATCATGAAAGGTAAAAATCTAGAAATATGGATGCTCATGAAACCTAAATCAAGCAAGGAAAGGGAGGCATCTTAATAAAATCTTTCATGGAAGATAACATTTAAGTTTAGAATTAATTTACTACTAGAATTACCCAGCAACAATGCTTATGAAATTAGTTTTTCATTGACTTGAAATTACAACAAACAATGGTGCATATATACAGAGAATGAGAAAATGAAAATTGTGCACTATTCAAGTGCCTAGAACTTGATCTAAGAAAATATTAAACACACTCCAATACTCTTAAACTAACCTCAGATATCATGAATGTGAAACCTAAAGAGAAATTCATATAATGAAAGCCTGAAGATGGAAGCAAAGAGCAAGGAAAAAATAAGGATATCAAAGCAAGGAAAAAGAGAAACTAAGATGGAAATAAAAGATATTCAACCTACTATTTTCTTTGTTTGTCACTACCAGTGAAAAGGTACTTTGAATATTGAAGAATTAATCAATAAAAGTAAGAACTTAGAAGGAAAAATTTAAAGGATAAAACAAGGAAAGCAAAATACACATAGACAAAGAAGTACAAAGCAACAAGAGAAGAAAAGAAGCTTGAAAACCAACCTTTAATTGAAGTGCAAAAAATAGAAGCTTTCCTGAACCTAAAGGAGGCTTAGAGCATCTTGAAGGATACAATAAGGTGAGGCATTGTAGCTTGAAGAGGTGCACATAGGAAGGAGGCATTGAAGGCTTGAAGAAAGGAGGCATAATGTGGAGAACCAACACTGGAAAGGGGGCATCTCCAACCTTCTTTGTGTTAGGCATTGAGTTCCTTGGGTATTTATAAATTTTGGCTACTTCTAAAAGATTCCTAATGAGGAATGAAAGATAGGATAGTGGTTGGGAAAGAGTTTGGTTAAATTAAAGCAACTAAGAAGGTGAGTGGAATGTGGAAATTATAAGGGAAAGAGGATAAGATAAGGATGAGGGAAAGGTAGTTGGATAAGGCAATGAGACTTAGAATTGGAAACTAGGAAGATAGAAAAAAGAAATTTTAAAGGAGTTAGGTCTCTTCTCTTATTGGTCCACATGTGCATGCCTATCTACCCAATGTGCTAGGGTTCCACTACCTTCTAATTATCCTCCTAAAATTCTATAATTATAGCATAGGATAATTGCTTGAAATCTTCCTCCAATAGTGTGACTCCATATGGGATGTATAATATGGCTTGTTGGCTCACTTTGATGGCTTGATAATTGATGTCTTGAGTGGCTATGTCCCTTGGCTTCAAGGCTTGAATGGTTTGACATGGACCATTTTAGTCACCTTTGATCCTTCCAATTACCTTCTTACTTTCTTTAAAGTGATCTCAACCGTTGGATCATTTTCTCAACACCTACAAAAGATTAAAAACCTTAATTAAATTCTAAAAAATTATGATTAATCATATACTTACTTTGGATTAGCTCTTGACCTTACAAATATCAACTTCTGAATTTTTAAGTTATAAATGCATGTGCTATACTTTTTGTAAAAAAATTTAGAAATACCACTATATTTTATAACACATGAGCCACTAATTGAGTACATTATAAAGAAAATTGAACACTTATCATAATCCCAATAGCATTTTTCTAATCCCTAGAAAAATAAGCAAAAGCTCATGAAGACAAATAGTTTCCATCTTCATAGGTATTCATGATTGCATTTAGCATATGCAATAAGTCCTTAAACTCCTATGTTACCCCTGGTGGACAAGTTAAGCCTCGTGAGGGTTTACAATGAATATACTCACAAAATTCAATAAGGTTAAGTTCCTTAGTTTATCTCAGAGAATCATTGTCCATTAATACTCTATTGGGTTTAACCACTTAATAAAGATGAATGAAAAATTCTTCAAGTTACCAACACATCAAAGCCATTTTATTGTAGTTTCATCTTGGAGTGTAGTGTGTATATAGACTACATAATCTAGACTTATAAATAGATATCTTCTACTCCATTGGGAAGATGCCTTGACCTAAAATTCTCACTGGTGTACACTAAAAAATAAAGCTCTCAAAGAAAAGGGTTTAAAAAAATTCTCTCACTATGTGACCAATTCCAAAGATACTAATGGTTCACATAACTTTATAAGTATAATTGAGACAAAGAGTTGTGATCCCAAACAATGGATGTCATTACCAAGATCATTAGGATAGTCATCTTAATTCCTTCCAATTTATATCTTCATTAAGCTATTTTTCACCTAAATATCAATAGGTCTTTAGATAGGACAAAACATAGGCTTAGGATAGGTTCTTAAAGGAAGGGTATAAGGATTCAAAAGTTTCAAACCTGAGTAGAGGTCTTCAATAATTGTTTGAACAACTTCTCTTTTCTTTGTACTGAAATGAATATCTTTTCTACTTTTCCTTTCTCTCTTCATAACTTTTCTTTTCTTTTTCTTGATATTTCTTTTTAACTTTTCTTTTTCTTTGAGAGAAAGCTTTCTCTTTGTAAACACTTACGATATTTTTCACTTCTTTTACTTTTGACTTCTTCAAACTTTTTCTACCATCTCCCATTCTTTTTGAAAAATCGGTAATGGACATTTAACTAGGTTTCTAGGTTAAGGTAAATAAGGTTTTGAAAAGAAAAAGGTTCAACAAGCGGCTCAAATAGTCTAACTAGTGGTATAATATACTTGGTAGGTTTTATGTTTGTGGGCTAAAAGAAGGATGGCCTGTATCATTTCCTAGACTTCTTAAAACCTATCAGATTCAATAGTGTTTAGGAAAGAAAGTTAGTACTCCTTTTATTTCTTTGTATTTTGACTAAAACAAAGATATTGGGATCTTTCAAAATTGATGGTCATTAAAGAAAATAAGAAATTAAATATAACTCTCAGAAAAATGATAGTCTTTAATACTCATTGGGTATATAGGTCTCTATGAGTTTCCTCAAGGTCTCTCAGTCATACGTATTTATTAGTCTAGACTATACACTATTGTGTAAGTATATTTAGAGATTTAACTTTCATAAAATGCTTTAGGACATGAATAAAATTTAGAATTAACCACATGAATTTCTATTAAGAAGTTAAAGTTGTGGAAATACTAAGTTTCAAAAAATCTGATTCTCATCGCAGTAAAGGAACTTGACCTTAAAAACTCTTTTTTTTTTTAGAACAATAGGAAAAACTTAGAAATCTCATGCATATCTACATTACCCCTACCTACACTAAACATTGTCCCCAATGTTTTAAACATAGGACTCCTATATGATGAATTGGTAATGTAGAATAATAAGACCTTCAAAAAACTCATGGGTTGCCTCCCAATAAGCGTTAAGTTTAATGTCTTCAGCTAGACTAGACTAACTTATCTACCTTAAACTTAACTAATTAACCTAATCCTGACTGTAACATGGAATTTCTCACTCCACGTCAGAATTTCATGATAGTTAAGATAAGTTTTCCACCTTGAAATTTTTGGTGGTGGTAACAATATAGCATGAAAGATCGCCATGAATTTAAATTTCTTAGTCACTTCAAGATGAATGGCTCCATTTTTTACCAAATTTAGGGATGATAGTGACCATTGCAATTAGTACATATTTTTCCTCTTTCTCCCTTACATTTCCTGAAATAGAGGATTAAGCTAACTTTGTATTTCTCTAAAAGGTTGTTCTTGTATTTATGGGGACTGAGTAATGGTGGGGCTTAAATCCTTATTGACTTCTAAAGTTTGTTGATGCTTTGCCAGAACATCAATTGATGCATCTTCTTCTCTATTCTACAAAGAACAAATAAGATTTCTATTGGTGCTACTTTACTCTTTGGTATTTGATCAAATAAATTTATAGCTCCCAATTGGATACTTCTTCTACAATACAAGGCTCAAATTAAATCTCAGACAATGTTGAAGGTTCTACTTAGTCTTGCCATTGAGAAATGTCCACTAATAGCTCAGTGTCCAAATACTCATTTACTTCATCTATGGAGGTCTCTACATCATAATCAGAAAAAGGAGCAAGACATGGCTCAAGTGAATATAAGTTGGAGGATTCAAGGGATGGTTGAAGACTTTGAAGCTCAAAAGGATCATATGATATTTCCATCCTGGTACCACTACAAATGGACTTCTCATTAGCCTCAATTTATTCAAGTTACTTAAACTATTCTCTAAATTCAGCATTCATATGTCTCAACTTATCAATGGATCTTTGAGTTGCTTCCATATATATCTTAAAGGCAAAGGTCTCTTCAAATGATTATTTCCTCTGCTATAGTGGAAATGACTTGTATGGCTTGTACTGCTATGGCATTGGGGTATTAGAAAAGGATTGATCAAGTTAGAAACATTATGGTTGTCCCTAATATTCTTGATAATATTGAAACCATAGTTGTTCAAGATGCCTAGCCCATCCATTATAGTCTTGATAGTCTATCTCAAGATAATAGTTATAGCTAGGTGTTGTGAATCAATGGGTGCATCCACTTACTCCTAATAATAATCTTTATAGGTGGAGCTTTATGGCCATGAAGTGTGGGATATGGTGGGTCAGAATAGATATAAGAATTATCGTGTTGAGGCTATTGAAATGACTTAGTATCTTGCCTACAAGCATTCAACCTATTCATTAGACTTTCCATCCTATCTGTCATAGCAGCCATTCTATCAAATCTATCAGACAAATCAAGATTATACGTTGGTTATGCCTCATGCATATCCCCATAATATAATGGCTTAGGAGTGAAATAGTATGAAAGTGGTGGTTGACTATCCTTACTTGGGAGGCCATTGTACTCAACTTTATATACATCAAAACAAATCTTTGTATACAACTAATGAGTACTTCTTTTTTTTTTAAATTAAGGGAATACCTTAACTATATGATGCAACCTAAGTAAATGTGATTCCTAACTCTAAATAATGCACAACCAATCCCTAGTGGTTCACAAATGAACTATTTTGATAATCTTTCTTAATGTGTAGGGTGATAGCTTTTAGATTTAAATCTAAATAGCTCCTCTTTTATCCAAGCTTGACTACTGCTTACCAGTTAGGTCCTGCCCAAGGTGGTTAATTCAATTCTCATGGAACGAGGCATTTAGACCTCAACAATCGTTAATGAAAGGCATGAAAAAATCGCTTGGATTTTGGATACCCACTCTAACCATGATGCTCATAAGCTACTAGAGTGAGAATAGATCTCCTCTTTCTAAAAGGATCCTACAAGCTAGAAACCCTAAGTCTCTTATTGTTTGATTTTAAATTAAGATTTAATGGTTGGGATCAGTAACATACATATAATTGATTTGATTAGCTAGATGAACCAAGGATCTGGTGATAAAATCCAGTCCTTATCTTATGAGGGTTCTTGTAGGGTCCTTACTATCAATGTGAGCATCCACCATAAAGCAATTAAACATGCAATGCAATACAAGGAAAGGCAAACTAATGCATGCCTATATGCTATCTAAGAAAGGGTCCATACCTTAATAAACATGCAACTATAACTAGACAGCCTATGCTTAGTTATAGCCAAGATTAGCTTAGCTTAGCTTTTGTTAAATAAGTGTCATTTAATGAAACAACCTCAAATAAAATGCAACAAGTGTAATGAATGATCTTAAACTATATGAATTACACTACCAACCAAGATCTAAATTACATTAAATGCAACTATGTGAAGTGCGACACCCTAGGTTTTTCATGAAAATTTTTTGCGTTTATTTTCAAAGGGTGGCATGCCTCTAATTTTAAAATTCAAAAATAGTGAAAGATAGTGTTCTTTGAAATTCATTTTTCCAAAAACCCGGATGTCACCTCAACTCCTAGACTATACATAATATAATTTTTATAGAAGATAGACATGCATTTTATGAAACAACAGGACCCATCCAATGGTTCACATACACAAACCCTATAATTGTTAAATGTCCAAGCAGCATAATCCAAACAACTAACAACACAATACAACAACTTTAACAAAATATATACCTAACCATGAACTCCTCTTGCTTGTGTATGTCTTCTCCTTTATGTCTGTATCTAAGATATTGTAAACATGTAACATTTACAATATCTCAACAAGCTATGCTTGGTAGGGGAGAGTTAAGAAGACATGTTAATTACATATGAATTAAGAATTTTACATCAATTAAAATATTGAATTTCATCATGATGCTTATATGGGATAAAGTTTATTACATAGTTCATAATTCTTCTTCATCATATGAATATAATAACCACAATTTAGAGATTTCACTTTATATGATATATTTAATATATATAATTCACTGGTATTTTAAATATTTATCATTATCATTTCCCATATGATACCATTCTCCATTTTTATGAACCATACTCTGCATAATATATCTACCATTCACTTCCCCATACGAAATTTTTTATGAAACTATGCCCTCCAGTATATACACATAGGACTATATCATATATATTAAAATTGTTAAAAGTCATACAAAGTTATGAACATAGTCCATAGGTTTTATAACTTCCATTCCAGACTATATTGGGTCTCATACATATCCCCCTTACCATACAAGGTTTATAAAACTCCAACTATTGCTAGTAATATCATAAAAGGCATCTCATCATGCCATCATATACGCATGTCATCATTCTATCATATACGCATCATAATGCATCAAATACAAGGACTACTATGTCGTAGTCTAAATCCTTATAGCTCACCCGGATAACTGCATAATAATCCACTGATACCAACTATGGAAATAACAAAATTCATGTCCGCATGGGGGGTGGGGGGACCATGGATATCACAGTGGTGGCCTTCCCATGACTGCCCCACCTTACATTTAGCCTCTCATTGGGCATGGTATCCATCATATAATAAATTTTAGAGAGCAGGTGGCCAAACCCTTCAACTTCCCTAGTATAGCATCCCCAGGCCTATGCTTGTCTAAATCAAAACTCTCAGGCCACCACGCTTGGATGTAAAATAATAATACACAGGTGTCTTGCCTATCCATAATATATATATATATATATATATAAATATCTCATCATAATCATAACATCCTCACTTATTAGGTGATCGCCCACCAAGGATGTACTGTAAAATCCTAGACTCATACATCACATATGATGTAATGGTACCCATGTTCCATAAATGTCTTTTTTATCACAATAATAGCTATGACATTTTTAAGAACAGATCATGTGTATCCATTAATATCATTCAGTAGGCTTCAATTATAAGCATGTCATTCATGTAGCGTTCCAATTCACAAATTCTCATCATTCACAAGTAAACATTTTTCATCATCATATATTATATGAAATGCAAAATTTAAATGATATAATATCTATCATAAGAATAAGATCATGTTTAAACCATGTATCTTACTATTAAGACATGCTTTCTTAATTCTCCACCTACCTCGTGTAGCGAGTTCATCCATTTCTACTAGCTGATTGACGACGCTTGCAAAGTCTCACAGATCCATATTGATCTAGTCCTTATTGTTCACCTAAATTCACCAATCAAGCAATCAGTCAGTAATCCTAAGGGAATAATCCTTTTTAACAAAGTTTATGGTATGGACCATAGAATTTAATCCTATTCCATACCTAAATTCCTCGATTAATCTCAGCCGTGGCCCTAGGTTAACGAGATCATCTCTAGCAGGCTTCTAATCTTAATATCTTATAGGATTTGTGATTTGCATGTCCTAAGGGTCATGGCAGACTATTTGGATAGGAAAAGTGAAATCAGATCATCACTGATCAAATGACTTGACCTCTAATCACAAGTCTGATAATTTCAACGATTGGATCTTCCCAGATTGATATTTGGGAATATGGCTTTTGGTTCCTCACATCTCAAGGATTGTGAGGGTACATCAGTTTTCCAAAACTCCTCATGGATTGCTCAGAATCTAGGTTTGACGGTCAAGGGTTAAACTGGGTCTTGACCAATAAGTCATTAAGAACATCAAATCACTGTTGAATGGTCATGGATCTGCCCAATCGTGGTTGTACAGTATTGTTGCTTCAGGATCTGCATCAAATCAACCTTGATCAATGAATTGGTTGAGGGGTTTTGTCCATGATGTCGAGAGGAACGTGATGAGTGGCTTGGATCACTAATCTGAGTCATTTCCACCTATGTGCTCATTGTTCCCTAGAGCTGTTTATTGTCACCAGGATTCTGTTGCCAGTGACGGAAATCTATGGTGGGAATAAAGATGGAGAAAAGGGAAAGTGGGTTTACTAGTGTGTGGCATGTTGGGCATCACCAGCAGAGCAAGAGAGATGGGAACTAGGAGGCGGTTGGCACAACATGTGCAGAGCCTACCAGAGGACAGAGACGTGAGGGGACGATATGGGTACGCCATCCGGTAGGCCTAGAGGCCTGGCTGTGCTGTTCTGTGCCTTGCAGAAGACGAGAGGGAAAAGGGGAAAAATATAGGTGGTCAGGGTCTCAGCTCGCTGGCTATTCATGGTCAAGCCATGCCTTAGGAATCTGATCGGGATTTTGGTACATTGGGGAGATGGGGAAGGATTTGGGCATGCTTGAATGAGGTTGTTGCCGGAAACGAATGGGAACCAGAGAAAGAATTCACTAAAGATGAAAGGAATTAGGGCAACCTGATATGGGTATCCCTCGGTCACCAGGAAAGCACAGATCCAATAGGGATCTACTCGAGGAAGAGGAAAAGCAAAGGGGAATTACCGTGGGTGGTTGGAAAGATGCCGGCTACTAGTTCTATCACTGCCTAGCCCAGGCTTGGAAAAGAAATAGGGGGAGATTGGTGCTTGGCCATGAAATCCTGATCTGGGATTTTTTTGTCAATGCCAGAGAGAGGGGGGCCTGGTTGTTCATCAGTGAAACCCACTAGGGTTCCATCAATCCCATCGGAGAAATGAAAGTGGTGGAAAACCCATGCATGGCCAAAAGAGGAAACCCTATATGGGTTGTCTGCCATCGCTAGAGAGCAAGAGGGGAGGGATCGCTATAGAAACCCAATTTGGGTTTCTTTTCATCATTGAAAAAAGGGAGGACCATGGGGGAGGTGAACGGCTGCTTGCTGGAAAAACCCATTTTTGGGTTTCTTCTTGGTAGCCAAAAAACACAGATCCACTATGGATCTACTCAGAGAAGAGGAGAAGCAGAGGGTTTGGGGGTTCTTAGATCCCCGGCCATGGGGAAGGAGACTAGAGGGAGGGGTTTTCTCCTTTGCTGATGAGTCGGCTCCAACCATTGAGTCAAGCACAACGTC
The DNA here is from genome assembly GCA_035236585.1 of Warburgia ugandensis. Classification (NCBI taxonomy): domain Eukaryota; kingdom Viridiplantae; phylum Streptophyta; class Magnoliopsida; order Canellales; family Canellaceae; genus Warburgia; species Warburgia ugandensis. The sequence goes on along the minus strand of CP141131.1, from coordinate 47,682,391 downwards.
GATGGTGGCTGGTTGACGAGTGAGAGAGAGAGAGAGAGAGAGAGAGAGAGAGAGAGAGAGAGAGAGAGAGAGAGAGAGAGAGAGAGAGAGAGAGAGAGAGAGAGAGAGAGAGAGAGAGAGAGAGAGAGAGAGAGAGAGAGAGAGAGAGAGAGAGAGAGAGAGAGAGAGAGAGAGAGAGAGAGAGACCAGACCCGACATTTTGTTAGGATTCCAATGTGAGGGGGGGAGGTTCCAATATCAATTTACCCCTAACTTTAAAGGCCTATAACTTCTTCATCCAGACTCTATTTTCAGTGTTCTTTGGCTCATTGGATTCCATTTTCTGAGTACTATCTAATAGTTTTAGTCTTAGTTCCAAATTATACTTTTATAAAAATATATACTTCTTAAAAACTCATAACCTGCTCATGGAATAGTAAAATTTTAGGGTGAAATTCATCCGAACTCCGATTTCAGTGTTCTTTATGTCATTGGACTTGATTTTTTGAGTACATTCCAATTATTCATATTTCCACTCCAGATTCCATTTCTATAAAAATTTATTTATTTAGGGTAAAAAATTCCAATTATATTCCAAGATTCCAATTTCATGTAATAATGCCCAGAATAGAATTTACAAAATTTGGGGTTGTTACATTAAGAAAAAAAAAAGAGACTGAGAGAAGCTTACAATGGGGTTTCTAATGAAGATCAAGTGTGGGCCACCATACCTCACACTTGCCCTATATTATTATTACACATTTAAAATGAAATAAATAATTGCAAATTATAATGGGGCCTCATTGTAAGTTCACTCCAAAACCTATTCTAAGAAAGCAAGAAAATCCTAATTAAGTAGATGAAGCTTTGGCCCATAGGATGCCTCCACTCCTTTTGCCAAATTCCCTTTACACAAAACAAGCTAGACAATCAATTTGTGAGGAATTAGAAAAATATGCAGATAGGGCAAAAATCATAATCTAATGCAACCTATGACTATAACTATAGAATAATAATGATAATAAAATCCAACCACAAAATCTATTGTGATTCCCCAACAAACGGATCCTAAAACTTGATGTAGCTTTGAAATTACTTGCAAGCACACTGATCCTAAAAATTAACACTTTCTAAAAACAAAACTTTAAAAGCTACTAATCTAATCTAAGATACAATATAATAAAGAAAGGAAATCTAAACTAACTTAAACAAGGAATCACAAACAAATTGAGGAGTTCCAACTTCAATCACCATGTGCATGACTCATGAAAGTGTGCGCATGGTTCATGTGGTAAGGAAAATGGCGAAAAAACATGGAATAAAAAGCTAACTAACATGTGATCTAACCAAATCAGTAACTAAACTATCTAAAAAGCTCATTGGGTTCCTAGGAAAATATAAGGAAAGAAAATTGTACCTAGAACAAAGACGCAACAAAGCAACAAGAGATGAAAAGAAGCATGAAAACCAACCTTGAATTGAAGTGCAAACAAAAGAAGAAGTACATAACTTAAAGGAGGCTTAGAGCACATTGAAGGATGAAGAAAGGTGGGGCATTGTAACTTGCAGAGGAGCACCTAAGGAAGGAGGCATGGAAGGCTTGATGAAAGGAGGTGTGATGTTGAGAACTAGCCCTAGGAAGCGGGCATCTCCACCCTTCTATGCCTTAGACGTTGAGTTCCTTTGGTATTTATAGAATTTTGCCACTTGTAAAAGAGTCTTAATGAGGAATGGAAGATAAGATGATGGTTGGGAAAGACTTTGATTAACATAAGGCATCTAGGAAGGTGGGTGGAAAGTGAAAATTTGAAGGGAAAGAAGATGAAATAAGGATGAGGGGAAGGTAGTTGGATAAAGCAAGGAGACTTAAGTAGTGGAAACTAGGAAGATAGAAAAAACAAAGTATAAAGGAGTTAGTTCTCTTCCCTTATTGGTCCACTTGTGCATGCCTATCTACCCATGCTGATAGAGTTCCACTACCTTCTAATTATCCTCTTAAAATTATATAATTATAGCATAGGATAATTGCTTAAAAGCTTTCTCCAATAGTGTGACTCCATGTGGCATGGATAATATGACTAGTTGGCTCACTTTGATGGCTTAATGCTTGATGGATTGATTGGCTAAGTCTCTTGGGTTCAAGGCTTTAATGGTTTAGCTTGCTTAGGTTTCCCTCATATACTAAGATACCACATTCATGGCTCCAATTCCTATGCAAATGCGGTGGAATTACATGGCTTTTTGCATGGACCATTTTAGTCACTTCTGATAATTGTCATTACTTTCTTGCTTGCCTTAAAATGATCTTAAACCTTAATTGAGCTTTTAAATTTAGGTCCTTGGCCCTCTTTTGATCTTGATAAAATCTTATCTCACTTGATGTGACGACCCGGGTTTTTGAAAACATGATTTGTAAAGTGTTTTGAAAGGCAGGGCCCTTAAGAGTGTAAAATTTTTTCGCAAAACAAAGCAGCGAAAATTCTTTTCTTTAGAACTTGTTTTGAAAACCCAAGTTACCACTTCATATATAACATAAGTACAATTTGTGTACAAAATAAAATTCCATTGAAGGAATATACTTTTATTAAACTCCAGGATCCATCCAGTGGTTCACAAGATCTGACCAAATCTAGTACAATACTTGTCCAAATTACATAATCCAAAACTCAAGCTCACCATACAATAAAACTCTCAACAAATAAAAATACATGTCTTCAAGGGTATACCTTGAAGATTATTCTCTTCAAGTCTTCTATAGTCTTCAGCTCCTAACTCTCCTTCCCTGGATCTGAGATATTGCAACAAGTACAATATCTCAAGAAGCAATGCTTGGTAGGGGATTCAAGAAACATAATAATTGACAATGTAATTCCAATCCTTCATAATCTCGTTATCCTCAAACATACTCTTTATTTTGTAAGTTATGTATATCTATATACATACATACCCTTCATGGGTAAACCAATTAAATTTGTGAAAATAGTGAAATATCATTCCCAACTAAGTGATCAATTCTCTTTATTTTGAGAATTTAGTATTACAGCCTAATCTCATACCTGGGAATTTCCCTTCTTGGGAAACATTGGTAATATACAATTACCTAGCATTTCATTATGCTATAACATAAGGCATTTCACTATGCCTGTTCCCATATGCATCATAGTGCAAAATAATCAGAAAGGTTGCTATCTTTGCCGGTCGATCCGTACTAGCGCGCTCGGATAACTGCCCTGTTCACCACTGATACCACGGTGGAAAATATTATGTCACTGCCCGTATGGGGGGGCAAGACTTTCACAGTGGTGGCCTTCCCATAATTGCCACCACCCGACTTTTAGCCTCTCATTGGGCAAGGTATCATCATATCATCAAATTTCAAGGAGCGGGTGGCCAAACCCTCATAACTCCTCTATCAATAGCATCCCCTAGGCTCATGCCTATTAAAACAAACTCACAAGCCTCCAAGCTTGTATGTAAAATAGATTCCATATATATCAGACCATACGTCTGTTTACTTAGGGTTGAAATATTTTCTAGTTCCCTATTCACTTATAGTTTAGTCCTTAACCATCTTATAGGTGTTTGGTTGGATCATAAGGTTTTCAAGAGATATACTACAAGTATTATCATTACTCTTGTCAACATAAGATCATGAGTACAATCATGAATATCTCATGTAAATGCATTCATCAAATCCTCCTACCTTTAAGGATTGATCTCTTTTTCCCAATCTTCCATGATCTTGACCGATGTATGTAATCTGTACATCCATACATATTGTCAATATATAAATTATGAACAATCCTATTGATCACTAGATCTGATGTTTAGAATGATCTTTAGATCATTCATATCTAAGTATTTTTCTATCTCTAAGTCTTTGTATGTTCATCTCCTTGATCTTGATCTTTCATAGATCCTTTGATTGACAATCTACTCATGTTGATAAAGATCAAGGTCCTAGATCTTCTATCAGCTAGTTCTTCTTTGATCTAAGTTCAGTTCTTGGATCATCCCTATGGAGGATGATCTTGGTTTTCTTCCTTGAATCACCTTTGATCAAGGGTTTGGATTATCTAATCTAATGAACTATAACAAGTATACTACTAAACATACATACTAAGTACAATATAGTGTTCTTATTCTTATTGTTCTTGATCATCCAAGATCTAATGGATCTCGTTTGATCATCCTTATCTTACTTACTGTTTTTATTAGGGTTAGGTAATTTACTAACCTTTTATGCTCTTATGATTATTATTCAACCAGTTAATGTGCATGGTTGAAGGTAGCTTATTCAAGCCTAAATCTAGATCGCTTCCTCTTATTTCCAATTGGCTAAGGCTTACTAGTTGAATGGGTGAACACAAAGTGGTTACTTCAATCCTCATGTAAGGAGGCGTTTAGACCTCACAAACGTCAACGAAGGTAGGGGAAGAGCGAGGCTCTATTAGATAACCCCCTTAACCACTATGTTCATCATTCACTAGAATGACCATAGCTCAACCTTTCATAAGGTTCCTATAAGCATGTTTACTCTAAGTACTCTTTCTAATGGATTTTAATTAAGTCCATGAATATTTATAATGTCATTCATGGGGTTTATTATTCTTTTCCTAATTTGGGCTAAGGATTTGATAATCCTTATATTGTCCTACTAACTATAGCCCTTACTAATTAAGTCCAAAGTACTTCATTCTTATTTGTGTCATGAAACTCTACTTTCTCATTAGAATACATTTTTTTATGTTTTATGCTCTTTATCTCATAACAAGTAAATCTACTACTAACATTCAACCATAAATGAATTATAAATTTAAAGCATAAAACTACCTAATTTAACATTCAATGAAAATGAGGCAAGGTACTTAAATTAAATCTAGCACCTTATGATAAGAATGAACACATATCATACTAAACTCTAAATGTTATACTAGTATGCTTTATAACATAATAACATAAAATGAAACTAATTATATTTACATTTTTAGAAACCTTTACTTATGATCCAACCATTTGATCTTAGATCTTTTCCTTTGATTAAGGACTTTAGTTATATTTAGAGAATTTTCTCTATTAAGGTCAAAAGATCACATTGATCTATTTTTATCATAATCCATCCATGATTTCCTTGGATTTCATCATATAAACATTTATTCTTTCCATCCCAAGGATCTGATCACACTTGATCTCAGGGTCCCTTTGTAATTTTTTGGGTTTTTCTACCATAAAGGGTAGATCCCTTAATATATCTCATATATATCCAATTTAAACATAGATATAACTTTATTTAAGTATTAGATCATTATTAAAACATGTTTCTAAGATCTGATCATCTCAGATCTTGAAAATCTATGTAATTGGAAACTTAATTCTTAAATACAGAAATTTTTTATTGAATAACATGTCATTTTTATTATTCCATAAGAAAATAGAGGTTTCAAGCTTTCCATATCTTCTTTCCGATCTCAATTTGGAGTTCAGATGACTCTGCACTGATCCTGGAAGTTCACAGTCCTTCCTAGGGCCTAGACTTGATCTGGGCCCAAGGAAGGGACGGCCCAGATTAGTCGGGCGGAAAGACAGGCGGAACGAACCGAGCGGAACGAACCAGGGGTCGTCGGGCGCGTCCGCTGGGAAGAAACGCCTAAGCGTGACTGCGGGACGTCCACAGACGCGGACGGGACGAGCGGAACGCCCATCGTCCGCGCGCCCGCAAACCGGGCTGTCGCTGGGCGCATCCGCTCGTCATTTCTATGGACGCGCCTTCTTTGCACTTGAGTCGACGCCCCATGCGTATCACACGCGCCGTTCCGACGGTGCATCACGCAGGCGTCTTGGGCGTCGTCTGATCTGGAGATCGGACAGTCCCTTCTGGACCGTCCAATCAATCCTCTTGCAATTGAGGGCCCAAAAGGTCTCTGATTTTGATGAAACTTCTACCCTAGGGGTTTTGGACCCTTTTGGATCGATTGGTACAGTCAGATTTCTCATCTGAGCACTCCATCATCCCTAATTAAGGGTTCTGTTGTTGACTTTATTTTTATCTTTTTATTACCAAAATTAATTACAGTAAAATAAAAATTACATAAAACAATACTAAAAATATATGAAAAGGATTTCCACTTACTTGATTGGAGAGAAAACCTAATTTATATGCCCAATTTAAAAAAATACCTTGTTGATGAAGATATAGCCTAAAATCCACCTTTCTTGCAAATACCGTTGTTTGAACCGTTGGATCTTGAAATTTCTTTGGGGGTTTTGTAGAATAGATGTGTTGGGATGTTTTGGACGGTGGAATTTATCAAATTAGATCAAGAACAGAGTGCCTAATTGAATTTAGGTCTCTTGTTCTAATCTAAAAAGAAAAACAAGTTGGAAAGAGATCTAGCTCTTGGAAATTTTGGGGTTTTGAGAGGGATTCTAGATCTAATTTTTCAAGGAGATTGAAGATAATTTCGTGGGGATTTTATGAGGATTTTTGGAAGATTTTTGGGGTTGTATTTATAGGCATTTTGGGTCTTTTTCCATGATTATAATATGTTATTTTTTTAATATAAAATGGCATGAAAGTCTTCAATGCTCCCATGCCTAACTTTTCTTCCCCATGACTAGCTGATCTTTGTTGACCCATGTTTCACATGGGATGCTGATCAAATTGGTTGTTGGGGACGTGGTGGTCCCCATGTGGGCCCCATGTGGGTCCCACATGGTGTAAAAAGTCCATTTTGCCCTTTATGCATAAAACTTTGGGTTTTATTCCCATGATCTCGGATTTGAGTGTACTTAGTGGCACTGGATTCATATTTCTCAGTACATTCTAAATTTTGATGTTTCATATTTTGATTTTTGGAATATTTTGATTTTTGGGTAAAATTACTATTTTACCCCTTTTGTCCAAAAAATGAAAAACTTAAGGATTTCTAATCCGAATTCGAAATTTGTCGTGCTTACAGTCATTTTGAAGGGTTTCTTAAGTTTAATTTCAATTTTACATGTCTTATGATTTGATTATACTTTTATAAAATGTATATTTTAAATAACCCTAATATTTCAGCCCGAAATATCTAAAACTCAAACTTTATTGATTTTTCTCAATCATTTTACAAAAATTGGGGTTATTACACTTGATCCTGGCCATTAGTTCATTTTCTCAACACCAACAAAAGATGAAAAACCCTAATTAAATATAAAAAAATTATGATTAATCACATACTTACTTTGCATTAGCTCCTACCTTTGTAAAATATCAACTTTAGAATTATTAGGTCAGAAATACATGTGTTATAAATTTCTAAAGAAACCTTAGAAATAACAATGTATTTTATAACACATGGGCTACTAATTGTTTGATTTTTATACAAAATTTAACACATATCACACCCCCAACCAGAATTTTGCTAGTCCCAAGAAAAACATGCAAAAAATTATGGAAAAAATTGTTTCCATTTTCATAGGTACTATGATGACCCAGGTTTTTGGTAACACATTTTGTAATACATTTTTCAAAAGTAGGCCCCTAATTGTAAAAAAAAAAGTTTCGCAAACAATACAGTGGAAATTCTTTTCTTTCAAATTTGTTTGTAACAAAACCCAAGCCTCACCTTAAGGTACATAATACACATAGACTTTTTGTATAAAATAATATTTTTTTTAATACAAGGAATCATCCAGTAGTTCACTCTTACACAGCCTCTGTATTATAATTACAAACCATCATCCAAATTACATAATCCAAATTTCAGATCTCACCTTACATTAAAAACTCTCAATACAATATAACGCTCTCAAATAAAAAATGCATGTCATCAGGGGACATACCCTGATTGATTATTCTCTTCAAGTCTTCTACCACCTTGAGCTCCTAATTCTCCTTCTCTGTTTCAAAGATATTGTAAACATTCAAACATTTACAATATCATAGCAAGCTATGCTTGGTAGGGGATACCAAAACATACTACTTCACTAATATAAGAAGACATACCTTAATCATCATTCCATCAAAGTTATCTACTCATGAGTTATCTCAACATAGAGTATATATGTTATTTATATAGTATAGGATAAATTCATTAAAATAGTAAAAATTGCTCAAAACTTGTTCCTTTCCTTGGCTATGAACTCCACTTAGGAGGTCCATATTCAGCCAATTCTCATATGAGGATTTCTTTTCCAGGAACTCATGTAGTGGCATTTCATCATGCCATGACATTACACTATGCCTATCAGATATGCATCATATTGCAAAATACTCAAGGACTACTATGCCGCAGTCTAAATCCATATAGTGTGCTCAGATAACTGTATAATAATCTACTGATACCAACTGTAGAAATAACAAAATCCATGTCTGCATGGGAAGGACCATGACTGTTACAGTGGCGGCCTTCCCATGATTGCCCCACCCTACATTTATCCTCTCTTTTGGCATGGTATCTATCATATAAGTTTCAGGAAGAGGGTGGTCAAACCCTTATAACTTCCCTAGCATAACATCCCCAGTCCTAAGGCTATGTAAAACAAAATCACAAGCCACCATGCTTGTATGTAAAATACATTGTACATATCAGAAGATGTGTCTGTTTAACTAAGGCTGGAATAGTTTCTATGCCCTATTCTTAGGGTTTCCTTAGTCTACACATCTCATTACTTTCACCTCATTTGATTAGATCATTAGATTGGATCAGTTGAATTGGATAATGGGGTTGGATCACTTAGTTGGATCATGTGATTGGATCATTATTATGCTAAGGTACCAAGTATACTTATATCATGAAGGTCTATAATTTCAGACAAAAGGTCATGTATGTATACACATGAATCCTTAATACATTCTTGTACATCCACCTACCTCAAAGTGGTATCATGGTCTTGATTCATACATCTCAAGTGGTGTTCACTCCATATTGACCATCATGATCATGATTCATACATCTATCAAACCATACGTTTAAAGTTATTCCTCTATACATGTATTCTTTCTACATGTATTTGGGTTATCCTAAGAGGGATGCCCTAACTTTCCTTGAATCATATATCATTAAGGTTTCAAACCTTCTTAGTTCACAATCTACACTATAAGTAAAATCATAGAAAAATACTACAATCTACATTATATTTCTTTTCTTTTTGTTTGTGATCTTTCAAGATCTCTCTTGGATCTTGTTTGATCTTCCTTTTCTTATTTATAATTTTTATTAGGATTAGATAATTTATTAACCTTTTATGCTCTTCTTATTATTACTCAAACTATTGATGTTTTACTGGTTGAGGATAGCTTATTCCATCCTAAGTATAGACAGCTCCTCTTATGTCAAATTGGCTAAGGCTTACTAGCTGAATGGTTGAATACAAAGTGGTTACTTCAATCCTCATGTAAGGAGGCATTTAGACCTCACAAATGTCAACAGGAGGTGGGGGAAGAGCGAGGCTCTATTAGAGAACCCCCTTAACTACCATGTTCATCATCCACGAGAGTGACCTTAACTCAACCCTTCATAAGGTTCATATGAGCATTTTAACCATAAGTACTCTTTCTAATTGATTTTAATTAAATCCATGAACATTTAAAATATCATTCATGGAGTTTCATTATTCTCCTATTTTGGGCCAAGGAATTTATATTCCTTATATTATCCTACTAACTATGGCCCTTACTATCATTAAGTGCATGCCATTCATTCCATGTAATTGTTCTTCAACTCTATTTTCATTTAATTATATTTTCAATGTAATTTTCATAACATAAGCATTAAAGCATAAATAAATAAATAAGTCTAACAATTTAAATATACTAAGCAATAAAAAAGACAATTATACTAATATTCAATAGTTTAAATAAAAACTTAACATGCCATAACTATTCATCATGATCCAATGGTCATACTTGATTCTTATTCATTTTCTCATCTCTTTTAGGGTTTAGATCTTGATCTTTCATTTTCCTTTATATCTAATAGATTTTCTTAATGTAATTTCATTATTAGATCATTGATGCATCTCATCAAATGATCTGATCTAACCGATCAAGAAGATCTTAAGTCCTTTTATCCAATTTAAGGACATAGATCTTAATCTATCCTAAATCGTCATCATCAAGTCCATCAATCCATATGATATTAACTTCATATCATCATCCAAATACATCCATACTGTCCAAACTTCCTTATTCAACTTGACCAAGGAGATTACCATTCATTTTTATGGATTTTACTACTTTTAAGGCTAGATCTCTTAAGATCTGCCAATTCAATTATATATAACCCATTTATTTAAGTTAGTATATTATTAGATCATCATCCAACATGGTTTGAAGGGTTTGATCATCCCAGATCTTGTAGATCAAGGATGCTAGTCCACTTATCTACTTAAATTCAGAACATGTAATGAATTAAACTTATGATTTTATTGGTTTAGTAGGTTCTCCTCATTAATAGGAATCCAACCCAACTTTCCAATCTCAATTTGGAGTTAAATTGAGATTAGAATATATTTTAGCCTATTTTAAGGGTTGAAATTTGACCTTACTATTTTTGCTAATATTCTTGATCAAGAAACCCAAAAATTTTACTGTGATCATGGTCCTTAAGGTTTTGGGACCTCCTAAATCCATCCATTGGTTCATATCTCAATTTTGAGATCATCTTAATCACGACCCAATACTGTTACTATAGATTTTTGTGATTATAATCAATAAATACAATTTAAAACATACATTTCATGAGTTTAGTACCTTAAACAAGTGATAAGGAATCTACAAAAGCTTTCAAATTTAAAATCAGAACTATATTGAGCTCTTAATAGAATATATAAGATCTCAGTTCAAAATTGAACGGCTGAGATCAAATTTGGGCATCTAGGGCTCAGATCTAATTAGTTCACGAGCCATCTGGCAGCTCGCATGTGAGCCCACACTCGGGGGTGCACCTACGGGGAGTCTTTAGTGTGCTAGAACCCAATCTATTGAGATTGGTTGACACGGTCTGATCTGGACCATCAGATCAACCTTTCTCCAGATCTCCTAAATTAGAAAACATCAAGGGCTAATATTTCTTACCTTAAAGTTTTTGTGCCCTAGAAACTCATCTAATAGCTCAAAATTTGTATCTGAGCCAAAAAATGAGGAGATCTCAACCCTCCATGTCGGATCCATTGTTTTCAATGGATCAACGGTCGGGGAAGATCTCTAGAGGCCAGGAAGTACCCAATAAATGCAGGAATGAACAAGGGGGAGAAAAGTGCACCTACTTATGCTGGTCTGGTGAAGTGAAGATCACTACAGAGAGAGAGAGATTTCACCGAAAAAATAGATAAGAAACCCTAGACACCAGCAATACATTCAGTAGTGAAATTCTCCATTGTCGTTGCTGGAGAAGGTAGGGGACCATAGGGCTTTGGTAGATCACTTGAAAGGAAGACATTTAACAGTGCAAGATCACCGTTTGATGGCTAGATTGGCTAGAATAACTTGAAAACTCCACCGGAGATGGTAACCAATACTAGAGTGGTTCTTCGTTTGGGATTTTCCAACGATCCATGAGGTGGATCATCATGAAACCAAAGGGCTTTTGTAGATCTCCTTATTCCGAACACATTTAATGGTAAAGATCTGGTTCCAATGGTTGGAATGTGATGGCTAATTCAATTAGGGTTTCTAGGTGGAAGCCCTAGTTCATCAAGGACAACGTGTCTACAGACGTGCCTGATAGTTTAGGGGGAATATTCCCCCAGGTGCGTCTGTGGATGCGATAACATAAGGAAATAAAGAGGGGAAAATAAGGAAGAAAAAAGAGAGAAGGGGGAGGAGTATTGAGCTGAATTTTTGGTGGGGACAAGGGAATTTTGTGAACTTTTTTGTGATTTTTTTTTTTGAGGTATTTATAGGCATTTTGGGAGTTTTTCATAACTATATGTAATTATTATCTTCAATTCTTTTCATTATTGAATGTTCATTGGATTCCCACTACCATCTCCTTCTCCACTAGCAGGTGGTAGTGTTTTGACTCATGATTACACGTTTTTTGACCATTGGATTCCTTTGTAGGTCCCTTGTGGGCCCCACAGGTGTGAAAAGACCATTTTACCATTTTAATACTAAAAATGGAGAAAAATAGTGTTTGTTCCCATGAACTTAGAATTGAGTGTACTTAGTAGCGTTGGATTTGTATTTCTAAGTTCATTCCAATTTTTGATGTCTTAGGTCTCAATTATACGTAAAATTATTATTTTACCCCTTTGTTCATAAAAATGTAGGAAAATAAGGATTTTTCATCAGAATTCAGAATTTGTCATGCTTACAGTCATTCTAAAGGGTTCATTGAGTATGTTTTCAATTATACATACATGTCTTATATCTTGATTGTACTTCTATGAGAAATGCATTTTTAATAACCCTAATATTCCAGCCTGATTTTCCTTGAAATTTTTAATTTCATTATTTATTCAATCTCCTTACAAAAGTTAGGGGTATTACAGGTACTCATGATTGCATTTAGCATATGCAATAAGTTCTTAAACCCTTAAGTTACCCCTAGTAGGCGCGTTAAGCCTCGTGAGGGTTTACAATGAATATAGCTAGAAAATTCAATAAGATTAAGTTCCTTAGTTTATCCTAGAGAATCATTGTTCAGTAATACTTTACTGGCTTTAACAACTTAATAAAGATGAATGAAAAATTCTTCAAGTTATCCATATATCAAAGCCATTTTATTATAGTTTCATCTCGAAGTGCAATGTGTGTATAGACTACATAATCTAGACTTCTATATAAATATGCTTATACTATATTGGAAAGATGTCTTGACCTTAAATTCTCAATAGTATGCACTCAGAAATAAAGCTCTTAGAGAAAATGGGTCAAACAACAGATTCCAAAGATACAATGGTTCACATAACTTTTTAAGGACAATTAAGACAAAGAATTGCAATCCCTAAGAATGGATGCCATTACCAAGACCATTAGGTAGTTCACCTTAAATCCTTCCTATTTATATCCTCATTAAAGCTATTTTCCACCTTAATATCAATAGGTCTTTAGATAGGATGAAACATAGGCTTAGTATAGGTTCTTAAAGGAAGGGTATAAGGATTTAAAAGTTTCAAATCTGAGTAGAGGTCTTAAATAATTGTTTGAACAACTTCTCTTTTGTTTGTACTAAAGGAATATCTTTTCTACTTTTCCTTTCTCTCTTTGCAACTTTTCTTTTCTTTTTCTTGATATTTCTTTTTTTATTTTTTCTTTGAGGGAAGGCTTTCTCTTTGTAAACACTTTGGATTTTTTTCACTTCTTTTACTTTTGACTTCTTCAAACTTCTTCTACCATCTCTACTCCTTTTTGAAAAATAGGTAATGGATATTTAATTGGGTTTCTATATTAACGTAAATAAGGTTTTAAAAGAAAAAGGTTTAGCAAGAGGCTTAAAGGGTATAATTAGTGGTATAATATACTAAGTAAGCTTTATGTCTCTGGGCTAAAACAAGGATGGCCTATATCATTTCCTAGGTTTCTTAAAACCTATCAGATTCAATAAATGTTTTAGGAAAGAAAGTTATTACTCCTTTTAGTTCTTGGTATTTTTACCAAAAACAAAGATACTAGGATCTTTCAAAATTGATGATTACTGAACAAAATTGGAAGTTAAATATAACCCTAAAAAAGATGATAGTCTTTAATACTCACTAGGTATATAAGTCCATGCTAATTTTCCTCAAGTTCTCTAAGTCATAGCTATGTATTAGTCTAAACTGTGCACTATTGTGCAAGTATATTCTAAGATTTAACTTTTATAAAACACTTCAGAACAAGAATAAAATTTAGAATTAACCATATGTATTTATGTTAAGAGATTAAAGTAGTGGAAATATTAAGCTTCAAAAAATCCATTTCTCATCATAGTAAAGGAACATAACCTTAAAAACTCTTTCTATTTTTTTCTTTTTTTAGAATAATAGGAAAAACTAAAAAATCTCATGCATATCTACATCACCCCCATCCTAAACTAAACATTGTCCCCAATGTTTTAAATGTAGGACTCCTATAAGATGAATGGGTAATGTAGAATAATGAGAACTTCTAAGAAATCATAGGTTGCCTTCCAATAAGCGCTAAGTTTAATGTCTTCAGTCAGACTCGACTAACTAATCAACTATAAACCTAACTAATTAACCTAATCCTAACTTTAGCATAGAATTTCTCAATCCATGTAAGAATTTCATGGTAGTCAATATACATTCTCCACCTTGAAATTTTTAGTGGTGGTAACAATATAGCATGAAAGACCACCATGAATTTAAATTTCTTATGGCTAAGATGAATGACCCCATTTTTGTTTTACCAAATTTAGGGTTTATAATGACCATTGCAATCAATACATATTTTTCTTCCTCTCCCGTACATTTTCTTAAAATTGGGGATTAAGCTAACTTTGTATTTTCCTAAAAGGTTGTTCTTATTTTTATGGGGACAGAGTAATGGTGGGGCTTAAAACCTTATTGACTTCTAATATGTATTCTAGAGTTAGTAGATATTGTGCCAGAACATCAATTGACTCTTCTTCTTCTTATTCTGCAAGCACAAGTAAGATTTCTATGGGTCATACTTTACTATTTGACATTTGATCAAATAAATTCTATAGGTCCCAATTGGGTACTTCTTCTACATTGCAAGGTTCAAATTAAATCTTAACAAATGTTGGAGGTTCTACTTAGTATTACCATTGAGAAATGTCCACTAATAGCTCAGTGTCCAAATATTCAATTACTTCACCTTAGGGGCTTTGCATTGTAATCATAAAAGGAGCAAGACATGACTTGAGTGGATATAAGTTGGAGGATTCTAGAAATTGTTGAAAACTTAAATCTCAAAAGGATCATGTGATATTTCCATTCCGGTATTAGTAAAAGTGGGCTTCTCATTAGCCTTAATTTATTCAAGTTCCTTAACTCATTCTCTAGATTCATCATTCATTTGTCTCAACTCCTTAATGGATCTTTGAGTTACTTCCATATATATCTTAAAGGTAAAGGTCTCTTCAAATGATCGTTCCCTCTATTGTGAATGAAATAGCTCATATGGCTTATACTAATATGGAACTGAGGTGTTGGGAAAGGATTGATCAGGTTGGAACCATGATGGTTGCCCCTGATATTCTTGATAATTTTGAAACCATAGTTGTTCAATATGCTTAGGCCATCCATTATAATCTTGATAGTTTGTCTCAGGTTAATAGTTATAGTTAGGTGATGTGAATACAATGGGTGCATCCACTTATTCTTGATAATAATCTTTTGTAGGTGGAGCTTGATGGCCATGAAGTAGTGGGATATGGTGAGTCAAAATAGGTATAGGAATTATCATGTTGAGGCTATTCAAATGACTTAGTATCTTACTTAAAAGCACTCAACCCATTCATTGTACTTTCCATCTTATCTATCATAGTAGCCATTCTATCAAATGTATTTGTAACACCACTAATTTTTGGTAAGGAAATTAAATAAATATTGAAAATGAGAATTTCAATGAAAATTAGGCTAGAATATTAGGGTTATAAAATATGCACTTCTCATAGAAGTGAAATCAAGGTATAAGACGTGTATAATTGAAAACATATGTGACGAATGCTTCAAAATGACTGTAAGCACGACAATTTCTGAATACGAATGAAAAATCTGTATTTTTCTTCATTTTAAGGACTAAAAGGGCAAAATGGTGATTTCACAAATAACCAAGACTTGAGACATCCAAATCTGGAATGTACTCAGAAATACGAATCCAACGCCACTAAGTACGCTCAATTCCGAGCCCGAGAGAATAAAATGGATTTTTCTCCATAAAAGGGCAACAAAGGGATCCAATGTTTGGAAAACATGCAATCATTAGTCAAACCACTACCACCTGCTAGTGGAGAAGGAGGTGGCAGTGGGAATCCAATGACATTTAAATATTCAAAAGAAATCAAAGTTATGATTTCAAGTAATAATGAAAAATTCCAAATACCTCTATAAATAGCTCATAAAAATCCCAAAATTTTTCTAATGATCCTCACGAGGTCCCCTAGCATGCTGAAAAATATCAGCTCCAGAAACATCCTCCATCTTCCCCAATTTTTTTCTTCTTCTTCTCTTATTTTTTCACTCAGGGCGTGTCCACAAGCTCACTAGGCTCTCCAGACTGAGTGGAGAAGTCGGGCGCGTCCCGGGACGCATCATCCCCGATGAAATGGGTTTCTGCCCAGGAAACCCTATTTTAATTAGTCATATCATTGTACTTGTTAAAACAAACACATTACCCATTGGATATGGTCTGAAGGAAGGGATCCACAAAAGCCCTAAGAGTTTACGGTGATCCAACATGAAAATCATGATAAATGTCAAAACGAAGATAAGGAACGGTACTATTTACTGTGTCCGGCACTGTTTTCACTCAATTCCGAAAGATATGGCTGGTTACCAGAAATCTTGCACCGCTATGATCTTCAGAACTGTGGAATCTTCAAAACCCCCATGGTCCTCCACATTTTTCAGTAGCAGAGATGAAGAATCAACTCTGTATATGTTTCTGGCAACTGCGATTTTATCTACGATTCTCCGGCTGATTTTTTCCTTCTCTGGTGAACTCCTCCTCCCCATACCGGCTCAAGTAGGCCATTGTCACTCCCCTCTTTCATTTTTGGTAGGTATTTTGGGTTTTCCGAAAAAGATGGGATCTCCCTACCGTTGATCCGTTGGAGACAATGGATCCGGCTTGGATGGTTGAGATCCCATCCATCCACATCTCAGATGTAACTTATGAGTCGTTGGATGGATTCCTGGGGCCCAAAAACCCTAGGACATGAAATCTGGGCATCAGATGTTACTGGATGGAGGAGATTCAGCCAGAGGCGATTTGACGGTCTAGATTGAACAGTCTCGCCTGTAGCCGGTCACCTCTGCCCAGCCACATGGGATAGGCGGTAACAGGCATGGGACACTAGTCGTCCCGTACCCGTAACCCAGATATGATTTGGGCCGTCCACTCAGTTAACTAAAAATTTTATTTCTTCAATTCAGAGCCCCATAGGATTCTGATTTTAGATCTGAATAATGCTATGCACTCCTTGTATCTTTTAGAATTTACTGAACTTATTAGATCCATGTTTTAATTTGTATTTACATAAGTTATTTAGTAAAATCAGTACCCATGATCTTAGATCAAAGCCCATTTGAATTTAAAAGACAAATCTAAATCGATGGATGTCTTTAGAGACACCTTAAAACCATAGGATCATGTTCACAGTTAGATTTTTGTACATAGATATTAAGAAATTTATCAAAAACAGTAAAGATGAAATTCAGCCCTTAAAATGGGTTGAAATCTTAAAATCTTAATTCTGACTTTAATTGAAGTCCAAAATTAGATCTGAAACTTTTCTCATATTCATATTTATGTTAAGAATACACTGAACATGTTAGATCATGTTTTTAATTAGTATCTACATCATCTATTTTGGTAAAATCCAGGCCATATATCTTGGATCATGGACAAGATGATCCCAAACTTGAACTCTGAACCGTTTGATGTGTTCATAAGGTTCCAAAACCTTAATAAACATGTTCAAAGTATAAATTATGTGTCTCTATATCAGTCAAATTGATCCAACACAGTAAGGTGAAATTCAGCCCTTAAAACGGGCTGAAATCTTGAAATCTCAATTTCGATCTCATTGTAGATCCAAATTGAGATCGGAAAATTTTGATGGATTTTTTGTGATAATCAAAATGGACTAAACCTATGAAAATTTTATTTTAATTAATTAAATGTTCTGTAATTAAGTGGATAAGTAACTAACATCCTTGATCTACAAGATCTAGGATGATCAGACCACTAATACCTTATTGGATGATTACTTTATAACATAATAAATAATATCAGTGGATTAAATAGTATTTATTAGGCAGATCTTAAGAGATCTAGCCTTAAGAGTTACTAAAATCCCTAAAAATGAATAGTATCTCCTAGATCAAGATGATCCAGGATGAATGGATAGTATGGATGTATTTTGATAATTATCTTGAGATAAGATCATAGGAATTTAATGAATGGATGATGTGGATTTGGGCTAGATCAAGATCTATGCCCTTAAATGGTATAAAGTAACCTAAGATCTCCTTGATCGGGTAGATCAAGGAAGATCAAATCAATAGATAAGATAAATCAATGATTTAATAATTAAATTACATCAATATAAAATGTTGGATCTAAAATAAAATGAACGATCAAGATCTAAACCCTAAAGAGATGAAAAATAAATATGGATCAATTAAGACCCTTGGATCATGATAGCATGTTAGATTTGCTATTTGAATTATTGAGCATTATTATCTTTCATTTCTTAGTTGACTTAATTATAGAATTGTTTATTTATGCTTTAAACTTATGCTTCAATGCTTAGGTAATTGTAATTTCATTGAAATGGTAATTAAATGAAATTAGAAGGAAGGACATTCACATGGAATGTATGACATGGACTTAATAATAGTAAGGACCATATTTAGTAGGATAATATAAGGAAGATAAATTCCTTGGTCCAACTTAGGAGAATAATAAATCTCCATGAATGACATTTTAGTTCATGGATTTAACTAAAAACAATTAGAAAGAATACTTAGGATTAAATGCTCATAAGAATCTTATGGAAGGTTGAGTTAGGGTCAAGCTAGTGAATGATGGACATAATGGTTAAGGGGGTTATCTAATAGAGCCACACTCTCCCCCCACCTTCCATTGACGTTTGTGAGGTTTAAACGCCTCCTTACATGAGGATTGAAGTAGCCACTTTATGTTCAACCATTTAACTAGTATGCCTTAGCCAATTTGACATAAGAGGAGGAATCTAGACTTAGAATGAAATAAGCTACCCTCAACCAATAAAACATTAATTGGTTGGGTAATAATAATGAGAGCATAAAATGTAGTAAATCATCTAATCCTAATAAAAATGGTAATCAAGATAAGGATGATCAAACAAGATCCATAGGATCTTGGATGATAAAAAACAAATACTAATGTAGTATTGTATTACATGTGTATCTGTATAGTATGTATGCGTATGTAGAAGAGCATAGATAGAGAATCCTAAACCCTTGATCAAATTTGATTCAAGGAAAATTAGGGTATCATCTATAGGAACACATACTTGAATAGGGAAATAACCTTATACATATGGTTTGACAGATGGATGAATCTAGACCATGATGGACATTATGGAAGAATACACTGGAGATGTATGAATCAAGATACTACTTTGAGGTAGGTGGATATACAATGATATATTAGAGATTCATGTATATATATTCGATTTTGGATACCCACTATAACCATGATGCTCAAAAGCCACTGGAGTGATAATAGATCTCCTCCTTCTAAAAGGATCTACGGGCTAGAAACCCTAAGTCACTTGCTACTTGATTTTAAATTAAGATTTAAGGGTTGGGATCACAAACATACATGGAATAGATTTGATTACTTACGTGGCTAAGGCTTGGACAATGTAATGTAGTCCTTATGAGGGTTCCTATGGGACCCTTACAATCAACATGAACATCCGCCATAAAGTAATTAAATGTGCAATGCAATACAAGAAGAGGAAAACTAATTCCTACCTATATATTATTAAACAAAGGGTTCACACCTTAATAGACACCACACTATAACTTGTAGCCTATGCCTTAGTTTTAGCTGAGAGAAGCTTACAATGGGGTTTTTTTTTTTATGAAGATCATGTGTGGGCCACCATACCCATCACATGCGCTATATTGTTACAACCCATTTAAAAAGAAATAAATAATTGCAAATTACAATGGGGCCTGACTGTAAGTTCACTCAAAAACCTAATATAAGAAAGCATGGAAATCCTAATTAAGTTGATGACGCTTTAGCCAACAGAATTGCCACAGCTCCTTTTGCCAAATTCCCTTGCATAAAACAAGAAGGATGGTCAATTTGTGAGTAATTAACAAAATATATAGATATGACGCAAAAATCCTAATATAATGCAACCTAAGACTATGACTAGGGATGAATAATTAAAAAAATCCAACTAAAAATCTATTGCAATTCCCTAGCAATGGAGCCAAAAACATGATGTAGCTTTAAAATTACTTGCAAATGCACAAATCAATGTAGTAATGTGCACACAAAAGATATCCATCCCACAAGGAATCTCACAATTTTGTATATTAGTTGGATTTTATTTAATTACCTATACTAGCCAAAGAGAGATTGTATTTGATTAAACTAGAAAAGTAAATAAAATGGGAAAGGAAACCTACATGGAAATGGAAGCTACAGCTAAAGAAACTCACTAAAAATTAGCACTTTCAAAAAACAAAACTTTAAAACTGACTAATCTAATCTAAGATGCAATATACTAAAGCAAGGAAATCTAAAATAACTTAACAAGGAATCACAAACTAATTAAGGAATTCCATCTTCAATCACCATGTGCATGACTCATGGAAGTGCATGCATGGTTCATGTAGTGGGAAAAATGGCCAAAAAACATGGAATAAAAGCTAACTAACATGAGAGATAACCAAAACACTAATTAAAATATCTAAAAAGCTAATTGGGTTCCTAAGAAATTAAGTAAATAAAGTGTATGGACTATTGGAAATTATGCATGAACCATGAAAGGTAAAAATCTAAAAATATGTGCTCATGAAACTTAAATCAAGTAAGGCATGGGAAGAAACTTAATAAGAACTTTCCATGAAAGATAACACTTAAGATTAGAATTACTTTACTACTGAAATTACCAAGTAACAATGCTCATGAAATTAGTTTATTTCTTAACTTCAAATTACATCCAACAATGGTGCACATATACATAGAATGAGAAGCTAAAAATTGTGCACTATTCTAATGCCTAGAACTTGATCTAAAGCAAAGATTAGTTAGACACCTTGGGTTTTATCAACAATAAAATAACAATTTATAAAAACAGTGAGGATCCCTATTTTAAAACTTTGATTTTTAAAGTGACCAAAAACAAAACTCGAATAAAAGCACTTATTTCAAAGTCCGGGGAAACATACAACCACAGAACCACGAATTTAATGGTGAAATGAGATCTCATTCCTACTAAAAATTTGGCAGAATCTCCTCTATATTTTAGACCATTGCACATAACATGTGCAATACAAAATCATCTGATAACATAGTATAAGACATGACAATGGGAGACTCAGTCTCCATGCCCATCCATTGAATCAAATACTATTTTCAATAAAAATGTGTACTCCAATAGTGGATATGAAAATCAAGCAATGACAAAATACCCAGGGTTTGTCCATACAGCCATCACATCCAACATAATTTAATATCCTCACATCTAGGTCACATTGCAATTATAATAACATACAGCCCATAAACAATAACCAAAGTGAGGTTTTGAATGAACCTTGTCATCTTTGAAATATCCTCAACACTCCACTGAAAACTGTCATCACTTTTGTCTACTCTATCAGCGCATCAACTTGCACCAACTCTTTATATCTGAGGCATTTCCAATAAAGTAATGCCTCAGCAAGCTATGCTTGTGCAGGTGATCGCATTAAAAAATAAATACGATGAAATCATAATGCACGAAGCATCAAGATCATGGTGAATCTCATAAGATGAGTAT
Source organism: Warburgia ugandensis (assembly GCA_035236585.1). NCBI lineage: Eukaryota > Viridiplantae > Streptophyta > Magnoliopsida > Canellales > Canellaceae > Warburgia > Warburgia ugandensis. The sequence goes on along the minus strand of CP141131.1, from coordinate 47,660,747 downwards.
TTACGAAGCATGCAAAAATCAGTCATACATGATGAATAATATAGGAGAATCATGATCTAAACAAATCGATATCAATCTAAGCATCATGGCATACAAAGCATGAGAAAAATACATGGATATACGTCCATCGAAACAATGAAAATCTGTGTTCAAAGAATAATATAATGCATGTCAAAATCAATAGAACATCATGCACAATCAAGCCCTATGAGTGTCTCAACTACACTCAAAACAATGTGGGCCTAACTCTCAGTACTTTTTGCTTTCACCCTTTCACCCATGATGAGGCATTTAGGCACTCACGGAAAGATGCCTTCCAATACCGCTTTCATCCTTTCACCCACACGAGGCACTCAAGCACTCGCGAAAAGACATGTTCCAATCCCGTTTTCACACTCTCACCGACACAGGACACTCAAGTACTCAAGCACTCACGGGGAGATGCATCCCATCACAACCTCAATTATTCCAATCGACAAAGCATAAAAACTCTAATGTGTAACCATCTCCATAAGACCCAGTCCAGGACAATGGTAATGCAATATCAGTCCTATAGTAAAATACAGGGCTAAATCATGTAAAGCAAGATATCATAATATCGACCATGTACGACAAAGAAATTTTCATGCAAACATGAAAATGTGTAAAACTCATTCTTCAAAATTTCCAAATAATATGTCATAATCCATGAAATCATGGAAATCACAAAATACAATCACCTTCCTCAGACGACGTACTACTCGTCTGTACCTCCTAGTTTAGTCGAACTCTTCTCTAGCGTAGTCCATCACGATTCCATTCACCTGGATACATATCACATCTAGTCATACTCAAAAGCCAATTTATGTAACTTGGATTCTCAATTACATGACATTTCACTTTCATATTCATTACATAGCATTTAAGACTGCCCAATGATTCCCAACTCGGGAATATCAAGGCAGGGCCTGCCCTATTTGGCTAATAATTCAAATCATACTTAATCGGGTCCACTCATAGTCATTTAATTCTTCTTCTTAATTACATCAATGCATATTTAGAGCTATTAGGCTCACATCATATCAATTTCAAGTAATTTATCATTTGAATCAATTAATCAGGCATTATTACATGAATCTCATGCTCAATCATATCTAATTATAATCAAATCAATCCCTCAAATGATTAAGATAGTGATCTTACCTTGAAAAAGTCAATTTGAATAACCTCCAGCTATCTGCTTGGTCGGATCATCTGCCAATTGTCTCAATTGCACCCGATCATCAAACATCCATGCTGATCTCACCAAAGATCCTTACCTTATTGCCCCAGATCTCATAACAACTTTGTACTTATAACCAATTAATCCAAATAATAATTCTGAATGGTTCAAATCTTCTAATTGGATCCAATTTCATACCTGGATCTTCAATTGATCTTAGCCGTTGTTCATGCTCGGCTAAATCATCTCCATAAACACTTTAGACCCATCATTCTTGCATAGATCCTTGATCTACACTTCATGAAGATCACGACATCCTGCTTGGATCAGAAAAATGAAGTCAGATCATCACAGATTAGATGATCTAACCTCTGATCAAAGGTTTGGTAAAATCACTAGTTGGATCTTCCCTGATCAAGAAATGGGAAGATGATTTTTGTTCATGCATTACAAGATTCTTCTTAAGTTGACCAGAATCACGATTCAAAGTTCAAGGGTGTAATAGGACATTCTGAGTCAACTCAATTCCCCTAAACGAGTCGAGCGAGTTGACTCAGCAAGTCGGGTCAACCCTAACTCATTAGTGGAAGTGGGGATAGTGGAAGGTGGGGGAGGAGGAATTGATGGCAGGCAGCCACCGCTTGCAGGAGAGGGAAAAACAGAGGGGAACTCAGCCCTTGACATGCCGGGCACCTGAGTAAACCCACTATAGGTTTTCTATTGATGCTGGAGAGAGAGAGAGGAACCTAGAGGAGGGGGAAAAGGTTACTGGGATTTCTCGCAATGCTGACGAAGAAAATAAAACCCGATCTGGGTTCCTTGTCAATGCCGAAAAAGAGGTGGAAGAGGCAGCCGAAGGAACCCGATTTGGGTTTCTTTTCGTTATTGTAAACAAAGAGGGTTCTAGGGTGAGTAACCACTATAAAAAAAGCCTGATCGGGAAAGGGCTATGCGTCAGTGAGAAACCCAATCTAGGTTATCTGTGCACGTTGGAGAGAAGGAGGGGGGATGACTGACGGAGAAACCCGATATGGGTTTCTCTCTATCGCCGAAAGAAAAGGGCTTTAGGGAGGGAGAAATCAGGTGAAAGGGGGTTTTCCCCACATGAGTGCTGGTGATTCCCCATGGCACAAGTTGCACGCTAGAGATGGGAGGATTGTGGACTAGTAGTATGAGGGGAACTAGGGAGATCGGAAGGGGGGACAGTTTTTGGGTCTTTGGGTTACTGGATTTTTAGACAAACCCCCCCTTTCCTTGTCTCCCCTCTCAGGCTGTGCAATGTAGGGGGAGAGGGACAGTGACGCATGGCAATGCATTTGTTGCTTCACGCGTCAGGCTATTGGGGATGTCAATATCAATTTTGACCCCTCTAAATTAATGAAACTTTTGGATTTTTCCACCCATCTCTGTTTTGCACCAAATTAGTGTCATTTGAATCGTATCAAGGCGTATGTTCCAAATTTGATAATCCCAAGTCCAAATTTCAAGCCCATAAAGAGGTCATTTTCATGAACTTCATTTCCATGGAATAAAATTCAAATTTCTTATCCCCATTAAAATTATAATTTAATACATGGAAAATGACCTAAAATTTAGGGTCATTACAATTAAACACACTCCGATACTCTCAAAATAACCTCAAACATCATGCATATAAAACTCATAGAGGAATTAAGAGAATGAAAGCATGAAGATGGAAGGAAGCAAAGAACAAACAAAGGACATGGGAAAAATAAGGTTATCAAAGCAAGGAACAAGTGAACAATAAGATGAAAACAAAAGAAATTCAAGCTAGTGTTTTCTTTAGCTATCACAACTATAGAAAAGGTACTTTGGATCTTGAAGAATTAAGCAAGAAAAGTAAGAACATAGAAGGAAAAATTCAAAGGAAAAATAAGGAAAGAAAACTACACCTAGAACAAAGAAGCAATAAGAGAGGAAAAGAAGCATGTAAACCAACCTTAAATTGAAGTGCGAATAAAATAATATGTGCTAAACTTAAAGGAGGCATAGAGCACCTTGAAGTATGAAGCAAATTGGGTCATTATAACTTGAAGAGGAGCACCTAAGGTAGGAGGCATGGAAAGCTTGAAGAAAGGAGGTGTGATGTGGAGAACTAGGCTATGAAGGGGGCATCTCCACCCTTTTATGCCTTAGGCATTGAGTTCCTTTACTATTTATAGATTTTGACCAATTCTAATAGATTCCTAATGAGGAATGGAAGATAAGATGGTGGGTGGAAAGACTTTGGTTAAGATAGGGTATCTAGGACAATGAGTGGAAAGTGAAAATTAGAAGGGAAAGAAGATAAGATAAGGATGAGGGAAGGGTAGTTGGATAAGGCAAGGAGACTTAAGAAGTGGAAACTAGGAAGTTAAATAAAAAGAAAGCTTAAAGGAGTTTTCTCTCTTCTCTTATTGGTCCACATGTGCATGCCTATCTACCCATGTTGATAGAGTTCCACTACCTTCTAATTATCCTCTTGAAATTTAACAACTATAACATAGGATAATTTCTTGAAATCTTCATCAAGGAGTGTGACTCTATTTGGAATGGCTAATATCACTTATTGACTCACTTTGATGGCTTGAGTGGCTAAGTCCCTTGGTTTAATTAGGTTTCCTTGATAGATTAGGAAACCTCATTCATGGCTCCAATTCTTACAAAATTGTGGTGGAATTGAGTGGCTTTTTGCATGGACCATTTTAGTCACCCTTGATACTTCCCATTGTCTTCTTGCTTTCCTTAAGATGATCTTGCACCTTGATTGAGCTTTTACAATTAGGACTTTGGTCCTCTTTTGTTCTTAATCTTCAAGTCTTATCTCACTTGATCTCAGCCATTGTATTATCTTCTCAACACCTACAAAAGATGAAAAAGCCTAATTAAATCCTAAAAAATTATGATTAATCACATATTTACTCTAGATTAGCTCCTCACCCTACAAAATATCAAATTTTGAATTATTAGATCATAAATTCTTGTATTATAGATTTTCAAAAAAATCCTACAAGTAATGCCATATTTTATAACATATGGGCTATTAATTGGGTACTTTTTATATAAAATTGAACACTTATTACCAATGGCTATGTAAATTCCTTGTAATATTTATGAAAATACAAAAAAATGGGAATTTTTTTAAAAAAAATCCTTTCTTTTTCACCTTAGCTTCTTAAGGGTTCAACATTTTAATCCACTCCAACTTCTAGTAAAATGTAGTTAGATTAACTAAAAATTTTACCTAGAACAAGTGTGCAAGAGGTTGGAAAACAGTGTAAGGAGATGAGGGTACTATAAAACAAACCTTAGGTGAAAAGGGTATCAAAGTGATTGATAAAAGAGATGGAGTAATGAGGGTAGAGGAGGGAAACCACATGGGCTTGGTTGCACACATGCAACCAGCCCCAATTTGTAGTGGAGCATAAGGAAGGGAGTTGTTTTAACTTACTTGTATCCTCTATACACCCTAAGTTAGAAATGAGGATGTTAAAACAAAACATAGAGCTCCATCCACCTGTCCCATACATATAACAACTTAAGGCTAAAAGGAGAGCTGAAGTTGGAGTCATTTGCAAGCTTGGGATGATGGAGACTTCCAGCATAAGGAAGGGAAGATCAGTTAGTAAGGACAAACCCAAAGCCTTTGATCTTGATGATTCTTTCATGATAGTGAAGAATTATGGGAGAAATTAGTACCAAGGAATAGAAAGGGTAGGTTTGAAAAAGAGGAGAATAAGATGGAAGTAAGAAGATGATCTGGTCATGGGAGCCAAGAATTGTAGGTAATAGAATGCTTTAGGCATGGAAAACCTGCTATCTCCCCCCTTGAAGTTGACCTAATTTGGATGCTTAAAAGGTAGGGCAAGTGGAGAAGGGTTGAATGTAAGTTTTGGCTGCAACAAGAAGGAAATCCTTGAAGGAAATTGAGCTGAAACTTAGGAGGAAGTTGCAACCCCTACTGCATGACTACATCACCTACAGGAAACTCAATTCCAATTGCAAACACAATTATTTTGGGGGCTAACGAATCAATGCTAAAGGGAAACCAAGAGGGGTTCTTAATCCTTGTAAGGTAGGGTTTTAAGTTGGAATATTGACAAATACTACTTAGTCTAGCTTTAAATCAGTCAGCATGTTGTGTATGTTTAAGAAATGTTGTTCTAGGTTTATCAGTGAATCTTACATTCTCAAGCCTTGTATCCTATGTTTGGTTTTTGTTTAGAATTACAATTGGCTATCTTTATTTATCTATCATATTCTTATTGTTGAATGACCTAACCTATCAAAGCCTTTTGCATGTTGTTATACCCTAAGGCATCCTAGTTTTGGTTTATCCATGAATCTTAGCTTTCATCCAAGAATCTTAGTTTCTTAAGCCCTACATGCTATGCTTAGTTTTTTCTTAAAGGTCCATATGTGTTATCTCTAATTATCTACCATAAAATTATTGTTGAATGATCCAATCCATCAGATCATTATACATGAGTCATGCCCAAAGTAATTCTAGTTATGGTTCATCCATGAATCTCAGTTTTCATCCAAGAATCTCAATTTCTCAAGCCCTACATGCTATGCTTAGTTTTTGCTTAAAGTTCCATATGTGTTATCTCTAATTATCTACCATAAACTTATTGTTGAATGATCCAATCCATCAGATCATTATACATGAGTCATGCCCTAAGGAATTCTAGTTATGGTTCATCCATGAATCTTAGTTTTCATCCAATAATCTTAATTTCTAAAGCCCTACATGTTATGCTTAGTTTTTGCTTGAAATTCCATATGGGTTATCTCTAATTATCTACGATAAACTTATTTTTGAATGAACCATTCCATCAAAGCATTATACATGCAGTCATGCCCTAGGGAATTCTAGTTATGATTTTTCGGTCAATCTTAGCTTTCATCTGTGAATCTTAGTTTCTCTCCTATACATGTTATATTTGGTTCTTATATGAAAATCCACTGTATTACCCCTAATTACATACCATGTAGCAATTCTTGAATGATTCAAGCCATTACGTGCATGTTGTGAATGCTATAAAAACCCAAGTTTTGGATAATCGATGAAACTTTGCTTCTCAGGTTCTACATGCCATGCGGGTAAGCTTGAGTGTTCACCTTGAAATCATGCAGGGAATTTGATCATTGACTTGTGAGAATCAATGTACATGATGGAAGTTGTATGGTGTCAATTTGGAAGGATTTTTTGAAGCAACCTTGGAAGGCATTGTCCCTAGAGTGGGATGTCCCTTTCCTAGCCTGTGTGGATAGGAATGAGATATTTGGTTCTAATTGTTGTTTGGTCTAGTTTGGAAAGTAAAATGCAGGGAAATTAGAGGGTGATGCTCCTAGTAAATTTCCATTGAAATGTAAATGAATGTGGAGGTGTTTCCTCTTGAATGGATTGCTGTAGGGTTTTTCCAAGGAATAAGGAGGAAAATTCTAACTCAATTTCCTATAGATTTCTATAGGAAATTGATGTCCAAATATTGCTTAAGAAGGCTGCTTTCCCTTTGCTTTTTGTTGTTGGATGATTAAGGACATTATGGCGAATGCATGCTTGCTCTTCAAAACAAAGGGCAGCTGAATTTCTAAGATAAAGAGGGGGATATATTAATGTAAATTTTCTATTGGTCTACAAGAAATTAATGCCCCATTAAAGTGTGGAATAGAAGTAGTTAATAATGTTGTTTAGACTTAGGTATGTTGATTTAAAGGTAAGAATGACTTAGGAACGAGGTAAAAACATGATAAGCCACTTTCAGTGGAAAAACTCTTGATGAGGACATTGATATAAGGAATGGAAGGGAGGGAAATTTCCTACAGTTAGAGTGGGAATTTGATGCCTAAAACTTACCTATCCTTGAGTGTTAGAATGCTATGAGAGAACTTGAAGAATTAGTGACTAATAAAAGGACTTCTAAGCAACATGACTCATAAGGAAGAATAACATAGGGATAGGTTGGTAAGGAAAACCAACTAACGACATTAGACCTTTGACTAAACATTTTACAAGCTAAGAAAAACACTCTAGGCACAACTACACAAAAAATGCAAACCTAAAGTGAAGGCATGTTCACACTTAGCCTAGAAATGACTAGGGGCCTTCATTAAACTACCCTAAACTCTAAACTAATCAATGCATATCATTAATAAAAAACTTGAGCATTTTGGTAAGAATAACCTCTAACATGCTCTTAGGAAATGGCATGAACATGACACCCAATGCATGCAAGTAAATGCCACTAGTAAGTACTTTATGATTCATCCTATGGTTACTTGAATTGTGGTGGTTTCACTAATGAATTCTAATTGTTTCCACTTATGCTTGTGTATGGAAGTGTATGTAACTTGTGATGTTTGGGATTCATACTTATCTTTTAGTCTTGCTTATTACCATAAGTAAGCATGAAAGACATGTGGAATATGGTTAAAAGTCTACTATTTGTAAGACTTTGTTTATGGAACTGTGATGATGCATGAACCATAGCACTTGTATGGGAAAGCCTGCACTTTTTAATCATATGAGATTTCTCACTTATGCATGAGACAGTGTAAGACCTAAACCTTTCTATGTTTTAAGTTATACTTGATTTAGAAAGTGATTTACCAATTTGTTCAAACATTTTAAGGCTAGCACTCTTGGAGTAGCTATAAGGCCTAAGAGGTTTTGATTCAATTTTAGGAAAAAACTGTTGAACAATGACTTGAGTAGGTAGACCCTATGGTGTATGTTCATTGAGTAGCTGTAAGGCCTAATGATGGCCCATGAGTGTTGGACCCTGTCCAGGAGTATTCAACATTGAGTGGTGTTGATGTTGTCCATGAGTGTTGGACCAGTCCAGGAGTATTGGATAGTATGTGATGTGTTGTTGATGTCCAGGAGAGTTGGATAGTATGTGCTGAACAGTGACTTGAGTAGGCAGACCCTATGTCATATGTTCATTGAGTAGCTGTAAGGCCTAATGATGGCCCAGGAGTGTTGGACCCTATCAAGGAGTATTCAACATTGAGTGTGTTGATGTTGTCCAAGAGTGTTGGACCAGTCCAGGAGTATTGGATAGTATGTGATGTGTTGTTGATGTCCAGGAGAGTTGGATAGTATGTGATGTGATAGAAGGGAGGTCATTACTAGTGGGATAAGTGTGTCAATGTCCTCGTGACAGGATTAAAAGGGTGACATTGTATGTATGTATGGGTATTGCATAATTTGAGGAGTATACTTGCACAACCTTGATCATTTTTCTCACTAAAGCATCTATTGTTATGTTTTTCATTATCGAGGGTTTACTTGAGAGCTTGGATCTTGAACTGTTTTTTTGTATTATATCAGTGATTATACCTACTCTAACTAAATCTGAACTTGATACACCGACTGATTATTATATCGTTTATAGATTGTTTTGCACTGCTAATTTACTTATATGCTTAAGTATTCTTTACTGTTTGTTGTCTTGTAATTGGGAAGACTAGTAGTATTATCTTTATTTTAAGGTGAGCATTTTATGAGCATTCCAAGGGAGATGTCTACTAAGTACAGAGTAGGAGAGGAAGTGCCTTAGTAACTGAGTGGTTCAAGTGACATTTTGATGTATGTCGACAAACAAGCATCTAATTACTTTAGAAGTTGAATTTTGTAATAGGCTGAAATTAGTAGCTCATTTTGTAAGTATAAGGTTGATTTAGTGTGCTTTTCCTATTTTAATCTGTGGGAGGAGATTTTACTGTGACATACAAGGTCAAAGATGTGTGTTTTCAAATATATGTGTTATTATGCCTCTTCTAACTTGTTTTCAAAATTAAAAGAATTTTCCAAATATTGTTTTTGGAAAATCTGGATGTGATAGCTTTGGAGATTCTCAGTCTTCCACACTTCTCAGATGATAAAACATCAGATACTTCACTTGCTGATAATTTTAAACTTCAACCATCTAATGATGACCCTCTGCCCAATCTGACTCTCTACCATGAACTAGTTGGGATACTCACATATCTTACTATCACTCAACTGAACATTGCTCATGTTGTTCATGTAGTATCTTAGTTTATGTCTGCTCCTCACACTGATCGCTAAGTTGTTATTTTATTTATTATTCGATATCTTCGTGGGACCCTTCACTGAGGGCTTCTCCTATCTTTTTCATGGTCCTTGGTTCTAGGGGTATATTCTGATGCTAATTGGGGAGGTGATGTCATAGATTGAAAGTCTACTATTAAAATATCTTCTCTTTATGGGAAACTCTTTAATCTATTGAAAAAGTAAGAAACAAGATAATGTATCTCAATCCAGTACAGAATCTAAATATTGGGCTCTTGTTGAGACTACCTGTGAGGTAATTTGGCTTCATCAATTATTCTCAGATCTTGGTGTCTTGCAATCTCAACCTACCCATCTCTACCGTGATAATAAAAGTGTCATTCACATAGCTTATAACAATGCATTTCATGGGCAGATGAAACACATTGAAATTGACTGTCATGTCACTGAGCAGCATTATCAAAAGGGCACGATTACACTCCCATGCATCTCCACAATCAATTAAATTTCCAATCTGCTTACAAAGGCACATTAATCCCCATGATTTCATTTTCTTTCCTCTGAACTTCAATTATTATCTTTACCAGCACCTTAAGTTTGAGGAGAAATGCTGGACACATGCATGGACCACATTATTCTGATCTAATTGTTAGAGGAATTACAAGGATCACATTATCCCAATCTGATTGTTAGAAGAATTGTAGGATGTATATATTAGAGAGATTACAAGGATCACACATCCTTGTCATATATGGCAGAGAGATTGTAGGGATTACTTCCCTATTTAGAATGTTATATCCGTGCATATATTACTGTGTAAATCAATAGTAAAACAATGAAAAAAGACCTAGCTTTTCAACTCTGTCAACCCCTTCCTCAAACATGCATGCATATATGGGAGCTTAGTGCATTGGGCTGCCCCTATCCCCAAGAAATGTTTTGAGCTTTCTTTGGCAGTCTTTGAAGTACCCTAGCTACTTCCACAAAGGTACACATTCCACAAAGGAAAGGAAAAGGATAATAGACAGTAATTTTGTTACTCACCAATTAATGGTTGTTGATTATCTACTAATGAAAAGGTGCTACTAAGTGATTATAAAAAAAAAAAGGGAAAGGAAAGGCAAAACACTAATGAATACTAGCTACTAAGTATCGTTTGCAAAATAAATTTGAAAGCGTAATATTGGAAATCTAGGTAATCATACCAAAAGTTTTGGTAGAAAATCAAACAAAAAGTGTGATCCGGATGTGATTATGGCTTTACAATGGCACTTACTAGAAAACTGGAAGTGGCATTATCCTAGCCGGTTCCAGTGGTGACGAAATCCTTTATATGATAGAGTGGATCCAAGTACATTGGTCTGTCTGAGTTTGATCCCAAAAGCCTCCGAGATGAAATCGGTAGTAATCCGGCCATCACAAAATGTCCAGTGGGCCGCCCCGTCTTTAAATCTCGACCATAAGGTTGGAAATTTCTCCTTGTTGTTGTGGAAATCTAGTTATTGTTTCTAGCATCGACCGAGGAGTAACCAAAGGGGATAATTGCCAGAACTTTTTCTCCGATGTCAAGGCTAGTAAAAGCATTTGTAGTAAGAGGAGACATGAGATAATATTGTAAGTTTCCATGTAACGAGTGACATAAAAACATAATGTGTACCAAGGTTTGTTGGGTGTTGAGGAAAGAGAAGGGGTAGTCTCAAGGTTTGTTGGGTATTTTCATTGCTATGTAGAATGTGAACGACCAGTTTGTTTTCAGATCAATTTATTGTGAACTTCCCTAAGTGGAAATTGATATTGAAATTAAGATGTCGAAAAGCATGAAAATCATAATATATGGTTTTTATGGGACTCACCCTACCTACATGATTTAAGCAAGATTTCATATTACATTTTCCCCAATTTGATCAAATACTGGAATCAATAGTGGGCATGGCGTTGAAATTTGTATTATGATCGACATAGGAGGAATGCTCCAGCGGGGAACACTTGACGGCACCTACCTTTTGTTGACCCAACCCGACATTAGGAATCCCATATGGAGTGGCCGATCCTAGTATTTGAACAAGTGTGGTGACCTGAGTTTTAGAAAAGAATTTCTTTGAAATAAAATCTGAAAATTAGACTTTTCTGCATGATTTTTTTTTTATAAAAAAACATTTGGAATTTATATATTACATATTTATTTTTCTCAATTCTACCTTTAACCCGGTGTCACATTAAAACCTTCACATATAATAGCAAAATAAAAACATACCATTACAGGATCTCCCTAGTCACAGCCCAAACAATAAAGAATATAAGTTCAAATCATAGTTTAGATTTAATATATCAATGTCACTTGTCTTATTACATTCATCTCAAATGTTCATCGTTTCAAATAATAATTGAAAAGTCTAACTAAATACTTATCCATACTTCTTTTCTCCTTATTCTCCTTATTTAATTTCTTCTCGCTGATCACTTAATCTCGTCGTGCTTCTCCTGAAATGTTTTATAAGGGTGAGTACAAAGACTCAATAAGAATAGGTCTAAACCAACTATTTGAAAACCATGGCAAAGGCATTGGCATAATTTTAGTGCAAACAATTACATGCTCAATCATAAGTATGATATAAACATTATAAAACAATTATGCATTTATAAAAATCTAGTGTTTCCAATAAATTCTAATATATTCTTCAAATCTCATACATGCAAGCCCATTAGGATTTTTATCAAAGAATGGCATATCACAATCTGTTGTATCACTAAGTGGTAGCGTCCTACCACAAACTCATTTGGGCAATGGTCAATATCATTGAGGATGAGCGACATATCAGTCCATGTCCAATAACTATCCGGTATATTATGCACGTAGAAGACCCACATCCAACTACGTTCGGCTGTGGATACCACGCGGGTTACACTAATCCTAATGGGGCATTGGATCACAAGAGAGCAGTCTCCCCATGACACAATACTCTCTATAATAGGCCTCTTAGGGAAGGTATCAAATTTCACAAGTCAGTGGCCAATTGATCTTCTTAGCATAGCAACTAAAGGGGTCTTACAATTTGCCCCAGGCTAGGCTCAACTCTTATGAGTCACCTAATTTTAGGCTAGGCACAACTCTTTTGAGTCACCTAATTTTAGGCTAGGCACAACTCTTTTGAGTCGCCTAATTTTCACTCATTCGATTGTTTCACATTACTTAATGCATCTTATGGAAGTATTTATAACTTTTCCATTAGCAAGCATATTTCAATAAACATGAATCATCCACTAGCTTATGCTAGTCATAGAATAGATACCTGTATATTTGTAGCTCAACATTGTCAAGATCTTATGTTTACACTCTATTGGTTAGCATGCAGGAATCAATTGCTTTATTTCACTTACTACGAGGTGAGGGAGCAAGGCATCTAGTCTTGCGGTGCACTCACTCCCATTATAAGAATGAAATGAGGCCCCAGCTTGACTCGAGACCAAGACTCACAACTTAACCAATAGCGGCATCTTCAGTGCTTAATAATTAATTAAGTTGCAAGCTACATGTATTAAAAATTAGAGCCTATGCTCATGTATAAACATTTATTCATAGATCAAGACTTTCAAAAAATCTTATGATACTGATAAAAATCAAAATTCTGTGGGATTGTACATGCAATGGGTCCTATGGGATATGTTTATGCCTACTGACCATACAAGTGTGTACTTCGCCTATGACCTATGTGTATCATAACTAGGTAATAATCATGTGTTGGATTCTAAACGTGCCATACAAGTGCTGGAGTACCATGTGTGATGTCCATGCACTGAGTGCCAAGGATTCAACCTTGTGCTGGGTGCTTGCCCATCCACTAGATGCTATGTTCTAAGAGTGAAAGTCTTGATACTAAGCAAGTTGCACAAGCATTAGGTGCTAGGAGTGCCACCCATGCATAAGATGGCAACCCCATTAACCATCGTTTGCAAACCATGCTTGGAAGAGTTCCATCAATATAAAAGCAATCATTCACAATCTTTTACAGTATTATAAAACATACAATTCAAAAGCATCCATTATGGCATTGTAAACATATAATTCAAAAGCATCATTTCACATTGGAGGACTTAATGTTACCAATTGGGCATCTTCACATGTGAGTAAATAGTGGAATGGCGTCATTTACTAAGTTAGGAAAATAAGGCTTAACAAGTTGAAAATGTTTCCATGCGGCTCAAAGTCGCCACTAAAGTACATGATCTTAAAGCTACATTTAAGATTCACTCTAACACGATGTTCAAATGGTCAAGATTAAAAGTCATTTGGACATGAAACCAGCAACATAAATTTAGCAGTTCTTAGATGTGAATCCCTTTTGTGTGTAAAGGTATATGGTCATTATTCATTCATCCAATGTCCACTTGCATTGAATCTAGAACACTTTAATCTTATGCCATGCGCATGTAATACATAATCTTGTTCCCATCATATGCATGGTTGATAACACAAACCATGCTCAAACAACTTGAGTTCATGCAAGAACAACATACCCAAAGGTTCTTCATGTATAGTGAACACATCAAAGCCATTCATTCACAATTACATGCAAGGATGTGGGAGATACTTTATTCTTAAAGCATGTGCACATTGATTAATATAATACATGGTAAATCTAAGCCATTTCATGGTGTCTTATCCATTTGTCTAACCGAACATTCCATATGATAACTTTTAATCTTCCTTACGACCCATTCTTTTATGCTAACTAATCCTACCTTATGTGGTGACATCTAGCCTTTTCAAAAACCTGATTAAATGTGCATAATACATGTGGAGTTTACCACATGTTTTTGAGATCAATAATGGGAAATTTAATATAAATTATGCTAATGAGTTTGCATCCCATACAATTTATATCAAAGTTCAATGATTCAGAACATAATAGAAGTATGGGTCACCTATCAAATCTGATGACCTAGAAAATTGATCTACCTTAACAGAGTCTATGTTTCTTTTTCATAGTGACTAAAACAAGAAAAAAGATAGACCCAACAGATGTGATAATCTGTAGGAGCATGTATCATTCACACGTATGCATGTCAATGTGAAACCAGATCCGATCATACTAGGTATTTATGCAAAAAAAATCTGTGATAATTAAAAACTTTATGCATTAATACTATTTCTAATATCAAAACACATGTGTGATTTCTTAACCTATGTTAAAAGTCAAGCTAATTTAGACTAGTTCCTCAACAACCCCTACCTCATAGACGCAATAGTTCTTCTACAATCTTCTTATCCAAAGCGCAAAATGGGTAGTGATCCTTGGTAGTGCCTCTCTCTCTCTCTCTCTCTCTCTCTCTCTCTCTCTCTCTCTCTCTTGTGTTTCACGCATCTTCCTTCTCCCTTTTTATTCTGGTTCTCTCTCTCTCTCTCTCTCTCTCTCTCTCTCTCTCTCTCTCTCTCTCTTGTGTTTCACGGATCTTCCTTCTCCCTTTTTATTCCAATTTTATTGGACTCTCTTCTTTCCTATCCTATCTCCTTCCTATCCTATTTCAGATTCTAATTAGTTACGTATCTTCATCCTTTCCCAACTACCTAGGATACTCTAGGTTCAATGCACCTAGACACTTCTTGGTTTTGGGTAGGGAATTTCTCCAAAAAGGTTGTCTTTGGAGACTTGAACTCTAGTTCTAGAGTTTTGCCTATTCATTCTATAACCATTAGGGAAATTAGCTTTTTGTTGTCAATTCCATGCAAAAGAATATTTATATTTTGAAAATAAAAGTTGTTACAACTCTAGTGCTTATCCACAGGTGAAATTTGAAAAAGTAACCTTGTCAGCGATTTCATTTATACCATCAATACCATTTGACACCCTCAATCCCTCCTGTTACAAGTGGTAAGGTCCAGTATTGATCGGTTTAAACAGAAATGAGAAAGCCTTTATATTGTACCACTTTTGTGCCCAATACCAGTATTACCAATCACACCAGCCAATATGGTACTAGATTAACAACTTAGTGTTATATATCTTAGAAGAGGAATGATAGCATGGTGTAGGACACTATATCAAGTAGTGCACCCCACTTTAACGTAATTTTCCCATAAAGGTTTATTAAACATGTCCATCTAAATTCTTTGCCTCTAAATATCTATTATTCCAAACATCAAGATCATACATGATTGTAACACCTAGAATCATAGGATGATTCTATCATTCTTGATGGTTCTTGAAAATACAGAAAAATTAATAAGAATTTGACACCCAAAATGGGATTTAGTCATCCACTTTTCCTTCATTGCCTATAGACAGATTCAAGGTTTAAGGTTTTGAGTTCTAGGGCTTGGTTTTTGGAAAAGAGGAAAACCCTTTTTGAAAGTATAGATCCTTTCTTGAAAATACTTTTACAATTTTAGCCCTTAACAGTGAATTACTCTAGTGCTTATCCATAGGTGTAATTTAGAAAAGTAACCTTCTTGGAAATTTCATCTATACTGTCGATACCACGTAACACCCTCAATCCCTTCCAATACAAGTGGTAAGGTCCAGCATTGATCGGTTTAAAATGAAAATGAGAAAGCCTTTATTTTGTACCATTTTTGTGCATGGTCTGATATTACCAATCATACCAGCCAGTATGGTACTAGATTAACAACTTAGTTTTATATATCTTAGAAGAGGAATGATAGCATGGTGTAGGATACTATAGCAAGTAGTGCTCCCCACTTTAATGTAATTTTCCCACAAAGGTGCATTAGACACCTCCATCTGAATTATTTGGCTCTAGATATCTATTATTGCAAACATCAAGATCATAGGATTATTGTAATAGCCAGAATCATAGGATGATTCTATCACTCTTGATGGTTCTTGAAAATCCACAAAAATTAATAAGAATTTGACACCCAAAATGGGATTTGATCATCCATTGTCCCTTCATTGCCTATAAACAGATTCAAGGTTTAGGGTTTTGGGTTCTATGGCTTGGTTCTCAAAAAAGAAAGTAGAAAAGGATTTGACAAAGAAAAGAGGAAAACCCCTTTCTGAAATTACATATCCTTTTTTGAAAGTAATTTTACAATTTTAGCTATTAATAGTTAATTACTCTAGTTCTTATCCATAGGTGAAATTTGGAAAAGTGACCTTCTCGGCAATTGCATCTATACCGTTGATACCACCTAACACCCTCAATCCCTCCTAGTACAAGTGGTAAGGTCCAGCTTTGATCGGTTTAAAACAGAAATGAGAAAGCCTTTATTTTATACCATTTTTGTGCCTGGTACTGGTATTACCAATCTTACCAGCTAGTATGGTATTAGATTAACAACTTAGTGTTATATATCTTAGAAGAGGAATGATAGCATGTGTAGGACACTACAGCAAGTAGTGCACCCCACTTTAATTTAATTTTCCCACAAAGGTGCATTAGACAAGTCCATTTGAATTATTTGGCTCTAGATATCTATTATTGCAAACATCAAGATCATAGGATTATTGTAACAGCCAGAATCATAGGATGATTCTATCACTCTTGATGGCTCTTGAAAATCCAAAAAAATTAATAACAATTTGACACCCAAAATGGAATTTAATCATCCATTGTTCCTTCATTGCCTATAAATAGATTCAAGGTTTAGGGTTTTGGGTTCTAGGGCTTGGTTCTAAAAAAGAAATAGAAAAGGATTTGACAAAGAAAAGAGGAAAACCTTTTCTGAAAGTACATATCCTTTTTTGAAAGTACTTTAACAATTTTAGCCCTTAATAGTGAATTACTCTAGTGCTTAGCCATAGGTGAAATTTGGAAAAGTGACCTTTCTGGCAATTTCATCTATACCATCAATACCACCTAACACCCCCAATCCCTCCTAGTACAAGCAGTAAGGTCCAGTATGAATAAATTTAAAATGGAAACAAGCAAACCTTTATTTTGTACTATTTTTGTGCCCAGTGCCAGTATTACCAATCATACCAGCCAGTATGGTACTAGATTAACAACTTAGTATTATATATCTTAGATGAGAAATGATAGCATGATGTGAGACACTAGAGCATGTAGTGCACACCACTTTAATGTAATTTTCCCATAAAGGTTCATTAGACACATCCATCTGTATTCTTTGGCTATAAATATCTATTATGCCAAACATCAAGATCATTGGATGATTGTAACAGCCAGAATTGTGCATTTTCCTTGTTGAATACGATCCATTCCTCAAATAGTGTTTCCCATCATTGACATTCTATGATCAAAGAACAATTTTTTTCCATAATTTTAAGTCACACAATCTTTACTATTTTAGAGTAGTAGTCATAAAAAATAGGAGAATTTATATGCATGGGTCTGATTAACCTTTGGTTGAGCCCATAATTCAAAAGTGGGGTGCACCATACTATCATTCCCATCTTTTGTTATCCCCATAAAGACATGTTGTTTCCACTTCAATGGCCATTTCATACATTAAGAAGGAAAAAGAAGTATATTTGTATTCCACAACCCATTTGTAAGGCAATAATTAATTACTGGGGCCTGACCTTGACAAAATGTACCAAAGATGTGGATTAATTGATTGCAAATTGTCTGATACTTCAAAATTTCCAAATTATATAAAATAGGACAAACTAAGGGGCAGTGGCAATTCCCTAAATTTATTGGATTAGATTATGAATTTTGTTCGAAGGTAATGTATTCAATCCATGGAAAATCTTGTTGTACATGTACTATTTTAGATAACAAAGGTTGGTACTAGTTGAATCTCCACTGTAAATAGATAACAATTGATGCTGAATAGTAAATGAAAATTATTTTTTAATAATGATATAGTTATTCAGTCATTTTCATCTCATGCAGAGTCCACAGTTTCCATGGTTTTGATTGATTACTAAGCTTGTGGACATCATGTCTGCATTATGTACTCATGTTAATTGTTAACTAGAGCAACCGTGGGACTCCCATTAACAAATTTGAGAATTAGAACTTTCATAAGTACAATGATGACAAGAGCTATTAAATGGCCAACATAGCCGGTTCTTTCATCATGTCATGGGTTGAAAACGAATCTCTGGGCTGAAATAAGTTACTTATGTGTAAAGTCAAGGATTTACAGCTAGCTAAACTTATATCTTAGGCACTGTTGTTGGTGATAGAAATCGTTCTAAACTTATTTTCATCTCCAATAGATGATATTTTTGGAAATCTTCTCCAGTAGATGGAACTAGGCTTAGCAATTCAGGTTGGCGGGTTGTGTTTGTGTGTGGCGACCCGGGTTTTTATAACACATTTTAAAATACATTTTGTAAAGATAGGGCCCTTAGAGTAAAAAAAATTTCGCAAACCAAAGCAGCGGAAATTCTTTTCTTTAGAATTTTTTTTGTAAAACCTAAGTCACTACATCATACATAACATAAGTAGAATTTTGTATAAGATAAAATTCCATTGAAGGAATATTCTTTTATTAAACTTCAGGATCCATCCAGTGGTTCACAGTACACAGCCCATTGTATCCTTACAATACTTGTTCAAATATACAATCCAAATTACAAAGTTCAAAATTCAATACATGTTCTAATACTATGTTTCAAGGGATATACCCTGATTACTTATTCTTCAATTGTTCTTCAAGTCTTGAGCTCCTAAGTCTCCTTCTCTGTATCTGAGATATTGTAAACATTCGAACATTTACAATATCTCAGCAAGCTATGCTTGGTAGGGGATAAGAATGTAAGTTATTGATAGTATAATCTCAATATTCAAGTATCCCATAATTTGTTCTATCATAAACACATTCATTAATAACTATTAGTTATAAGGACATCTCATTTCCTTGTCATTTGTGTTCACCTTTATGCATACATATTGTATAAGGACAAATCCGTTAAAAATGTAAAAATAATCAAGAATCATTTCTATACAAAGCTAATCAACTCCTTTCATTATAAGAGATTTGTATATCAGCCAATTACTATACAGGGAATTTCCCTTCTTGGGAAAATATTGGTAATATACAATTACCTGATATTTCATCATGCCATCCCTTAAGTCATTTCACTATGCCAATTTCATCTGCATCATAATGCAAAATAATCAAGGACTACTATGCTTACAGTCTGATCTGTACAACGTGCCCGGATAACTGTTCAATAATCCACTTATACCATTCTCAGTGGAAATTACAATATCCATGTCCATATGGGAGAGCCATGGCTGTCACAGTGGTGGCCTGCCCATAAATGCCCCACCCAACTTTTAGCCTTTCTTAGGCTTGGTATTCAATATAATCAAGTTTCAGAGAGTGGGTGGCCAAACCCTCTTAACTCTCCTAGCATAGCATCCCCAGGCCTATGCCTATTTAAAATAAAACCACAAGCCTCCCAGCTTGTATGTAAAATAATACTTACACATATCAGACTATCTGTCTGTTTATCTAAGACTGGAATATTTTCTACTTTCCTATTCACTTAGGGTTGTTCTCAATTCTCAACTTGACCATTTAATACTTATTTTCCTCATCATTTGGTTGGATTATATTTCAATTTGAGGTATTTACCTTAATATATTGGTATCATACATGTTAATACTTCAAAACATAAGATCATGTATTAGACATGTATCTTCATGTAAAGGCATTCTTAATAATCCACCTACCTCAATAAGGTATTCTTACTCCTTGATATCTGTCAAATCATATGTATAATGTCATTTTTCTAATCAAGGGTACATACTACATGGTCTTTTGATCATCCTTATGTAGGATGATTTGAATCTTTCTTCCTTGAATATCCTATATCCATGGGTTCAATATCATCTATACAAATACTATCTATATCATACATAACAATCTAATTTACATTGATGTTTCTTTTTCCTTATTGTTTTTTATCATACAAGATCTCATCTTGTTTGATCATCCTTATCTCACTTACTATTTTTATTAGGGTTAGATAATTTGTTATTTTTTTATGTTCTTATTATTATTCAACCAGTTAGTGTCTTACTTGGTTGAAGATAATTTATTTCTTCCTATCACTATACAACTCCTCCTTATTTCAAGATGACCAGTACTTACCAGTTAAAGTCTGCTGAAAAAGTGGTTAATACAACCCTCATGTAAGGAGGAGTTTAGACCTCTCTTACGTCAATGGGAGGTGAGGAAAAAGCACTTGGCTCTTGTATACCCCCTATAATCACAATGTTCAGAGTCCACTGGAGTGGTACTAGCTCAACCTTTGACAAGGTTCCTATGAGTTCTTTACCTTAGGTCCCTTCTCTAATTGATTTTAATTAATTTCCATGGATATGCACAATGTCATCCATGGATGTTCATTATTTTCCTACTTTGGGCCAAGGAAATGATAAATCATTCCTTATATTGTCCTACTAACTATAGCCCTTATTAAGTCAAAATCATTCATTCATCTTAGTTGTCCATGAATTTCTATATTTCATTAGTTTACATTTTTGGTGATTTATGCTCCTTATATCTTAACAATTACTTAACAATTGAATAAAATTTGACAATAAGTAAATCATCAACTTGAAAGCATAAATCAAATATAAGTTTAACAACTATATACTAACATTCTTCCTATGAATGTAACTTAAGCTAGTGAAATAAAACTAACATGATCCTAAGTTATGGAACACATCTTCTATCATAATGAAATCATGTTTAAATCCTAATTTACACTAACATGATCCTAAGATAATCAAATCTACTAACAAATTACTCATTTAGGGCATATCATACTAAAATTTAAAGATTACACTATCATGCTTTCTAACTTAGAACATAAATCACATTTACACTTCTATATCCAATAAAAGACAATTAAAACTTAAAATATAAATCACATTTACACTTCTATATCTAATATAAGACAATTAAACTAATTTTATTAAGATTATTATAAACCTTTAAATATGATCCAACCATTAGATCTTAGGTGTTTTCCTTTAGATTAAGGGTTTTAATTACCTTTGGGGCTTTTAATCCATTAAGATCCAAAAATCATATCCACTTGATTTTGTCACATTTCATCTATGATCTAACTGGATTCCATCATAATATCATCCCTTTAATCCATCCCAATGATCTAATCATACTTGATCTCATTGATCAAGTGGGTCCCTTTGTATTTATTTTTTTTTTAAGGTTTTTTCTACCATAAAGGGTAGATCCCCTATTTTATCCAAGATCTGTCCAAATTAACCATATATATATTACTTTATTACATTATTATATCATCACTAAAATAAATTTCCAAGATCTGATCACCTCAGATCTTGAAGATCTTAGAAATTGGACACTTATTTCCAAAATACAGAATAATTCAGGAATAATTTTTAGAAATATTATGACTTCATTAGAAACTAGACATTACAAGCTTTCCACAGCTTCTTTCTAATCTCAATTTGGAGTTCATATGAGTCCACAATCTTAAATTGAAGTTTTCAGCCGTTCCTAGGGTCGAGATTTGATCTGGGCCCACCAGAATTAATCTCTCTCAATTGAGGGTCCAAACCTTGTTAGATTTTCTTGAAAATTGTACCCTAAGGGTTTTTGACCCTTCGGGATAGATTAGAAAGCTCAGAATTTCCATCTGAGCTCTCTATCACCATAAATTGAAGGGTCTGGTATTTACTTTATTTTTACCATTTTTCATTCAAATTAAATTACAGAAAAATAAAATTTACACTAAAACATAATAAATATGTATGGGAAATAGTTCCACCTACCTAATTGGAGAAAAAAAATATGATTGATGCCCAATTTGAGAGAATTACCGGTTGATGATAATATAGCCCGATTATCCACCTTTTTGTGATTTCTGTTGTTGGAACTGTTGGATCTTGAAATTGATTTGGGGCTTTTGTATATACTGTAGTATAGGATGTTATGGATGGTGGAATTGATGAGATTCTTCCTGGAACGGAGTGCTTAATTGAATTTAGGTCTCTTCCTCCAATTAGAAAGAGGAGAGAGAAATAAGGAAAAGAGAGTTTGGGGAGGGATGAAGGGGAATTTGGGTCTGAAATTCCAGGGAAGATTTGGAAATTTCATGGTTAAGGTTGTGAAAATTTTTGGAAATTTTTGGGACATATTTATAGCCAAATTTGAATTTTTTATCATTTCTTTTGATAAGATATTTTATTACTTTAGAATTTTTAATTACTAATGCATTCTCCATTCCCACTACAATCTCCACTACCAGCAATAATGCATTAAGCAATTATTGGTGCTTCTAGAACGTTGGCCCACTTTGTGGGCCCCACTTTTATGTGAAAAGACCCTTTTGCCCTTTAACTCCAAAACTAAAGAATAATAGGCAATATTTGTCCGAACTCGGAATAGAGCGTACTTAGTGGCGTTGGAATCGTATTTCTAAGTAATTCATCAATATTGAAGTCTTATTTCTTGGATATGGGATATGGGTAAAATTACCATTTTACCCCCAAATGGAAAATTAAGGAATTTTCATTTTAACTCAGAATTGAACGTACTTAATGTTGTTTCGATCAGTTTTCCAAGTACATCCATAATTTCTATGTTTTAATTTATAATATAATCTCTATAAAAAGAGAATTTTCAATAACCTAATATTCCAGCCCAAAATTTCTAAAAATTCAAACTTTATTAATTTTTCTTAATAATTTACAAAAATTCGGGGTCATTACATTGTGTTGACATGAATAGTACACATTTAAAGTATATGGGTCAACATGAACACGACATGATTAATAGTCGTGTCAAAAACCTTTGACTCGAACAGGACTCAAATCTTAAAAAATTGACACGACACGACCCATGTAGCATGATTACGTTACTAAGTCATGTTTGGATGACACAACACCACACGACATGACACAAAATGACACAATTCATTAACATGACCTATTTATTAAATGAGTCAACATGACCCAACTCTGTAACACAATAATTAGTGACCCGCTACGACACGAAATGACCCATCTAACACAACACGTTTTAGTATTAGACAATTAGACTATTGGTGAATCTTCATCCATACCAAATTACCAATAAAGTTCTTGTAACATTTTATTTAGAAGCAACACAGAACTTTTCCCCACTCACATAAGGTCCTAAAAGAGATTCAAATGAATCAAATAACCGCAATAGTAGTAAATAACTAGGGATTAAGTAGCACATGAGAGAAATCTACTTTCATCAATATATCAAACATAACAAATAAGTTATGAAAATTATACAAATTACTCAAAATAAGTTGTTCCAGAGTCTTCAGTTGGTTGAGGTGGTCTTGCTACTTATGCTTGCAATGTCCTCGTCAAGCTCATCCATGGCAACTGTAATGACAGAGTCTACAATCATATAGAATAAACATGCATTAGTCATTATTAAGCTCACACAAAATATAGTTTAAATATAAAAACATAAATTATTACCTTTCAATCCATATAGCCAATCTCTTACACAAATCAATGCTTGCATTGTATCTGGCTTTAAAGCAGCTCTATGTTGGTTAAGAACCCGATCACCAACACTAAAAGTAGACTCTAATGCAATTGTAGATATAGGAATGCTCAAGACATCACGAGCCATGGTAGCAAGTTTAGGATACCTAAAATCAATATTTGAATCAAATATAAATGTAAATAAGATTATAAAAAAATATTATTTTTATGAGACAAGAGATTATTAATCAACCAACCTGTATTGATTGCCTTTCCAGAATACAAGAATGTCCATCTTTGACTCTTGCAACCTTGATTCATCCAAATAAAGCTCTAATTGTGATATTTGCATAGCCAAAGAACATTCTTCACTTTCAAATGAATCAAATTCCTAATGCAAATGCAATTATATTATTCAACTAAATGTAAGACAATTCATAGTAAATTTTAATATCTTAAGCAACATATAATGAAAGATATAATTCTAAATATAATTACCTTCATGACATCTAAACCTATTGACTATATGACAAGTTCTGTCTATCATTAACATCAAGAGCACTACCCCTATCCATTGGGGAAGATAAGGAAGGATTAGGGGAACTCTTAACCATATATTCATTGAAGAGAGAGAATATCTTTTCCTGAACTTGAGCAAACTCCAAGCAACCATTACTAAACAATTTCTTGTATGAGAATTCCACAAGGAGAGCTTACATTAAGGATCCAACACACATGCAATTGCCAAAATGGTGCTGAATTCAGACCAACACTTTGAAAACTTGGCAAACATTTGGGTGGACATACGCTTCATATAGTCATCATCACTTCTCATGTATTATGTTAAACTCAAATAAATTACAAATGCTGCACAAAAGTAGAGATTTGTTGTAGATACTTGGATCCAGAAAACATATAGGTAGCATCATAAAAAACAGCCAAAAACTTTGAAATTTTTGTAGCCTTTCCCATTCATCGATAGAAGGATAGTGCTTATAATTTGAGTCACTTAGTTCTATGTGACAAAATGCACATTAGTAACAAAGAGCACTTTCAGAACATATCCTTTTACTGTATTTCTACTAATCAAATACAAATCTGCACGCAAATATTTTAATACAGCTCTAATTCCATCATACTCAACAAATTAGAAAGGCAAATCATGCATAACAACTACAGCTGCTACTAACTCACAAAATTTTTTACGATCAAACTTATTTGAACTTAGTGACATACTCCCCTGACTTTGAGATAAAAGCAACTGGCCTATATCATGAGAAGAGCTCCGTTGACAAGTCTTTATATGACATTTTAAGTTACCTATACCAAATTTGCTATCACAAATATATATCGCAAAGCACTTCTTGCATTTACACCTTTTCCTTCCATCTTCTGATATTGGAATGTGTTCAAAAAAATTCCAAACTAGAGACATTAGCTTCCTATGCTTTTTACGTCTGTTGGATTTTGAAACTAACTCCGCGTTCTCCAAATCAGCAAGCTCATCATCATCATTGTCATGCAGCATATTCAAATTATTAGAAACATCATTGCCCCCAACTTGTGCCTATATTGCAATTGACAAGAAAATTTTAGTTCACAATAAACACAAATTACTAATAAGGGAGTATGGAATGAACAGAGAAATAGAATGATATAGAAATAACAAAAAAATATACATACCAATGGTGTTGTAGGTGTGCTGCTCATTGTGCAAGAATGGTTGAAGTCTTGAAGATATCTGGGATAAAAAAACTAAAAGAAATGTAAAACCAGCTAGGGTTTCACCATTTCACGCAAAAGATCTAAGTGTAAACTAGAAATGTGTTATTCCTTCCTCTCTCTCTCTCTCTCTCTCTCTCTCTCTCTCTCTCTCTCTCTCTCTCTCACACACACACACACACACACACACACACACATCGAGTTAGTAAATAAAAGGTAAATTAAAAACCTAATAGAGGATGGCTCAATAACAACAGTCTTATAATATCACAAAATAAAGGGCCATTACAACATAACTATCCTATATTATTGGAAAGTATAGGATAGATAATGAATAATAGTCCTATTTTAATTAAAAATATAGGACAGTTAAAACATAATAGTCTTATAACTTGTAGAAACAAATGGGATGATTGATGAATAATGGTTCTATTTAAATTAAAAATATAGGATGGTTAAGAAATAACAGTCCTGTAATTTGATAAACATAAAGGACGGGTAATAATAAATTGTCCCATATATGTTTAAAAATATAAGACCGTTATTTCGTAACCATCGTTTAAGTATGTATAACTGTAATACTGTCCTATATATATAATATAGGATGGTTATTTGAAACATGTCTTATATTATGTATTGTTACTATTGTATATTTATTTAATATAGGACCGTTATGTACAAACCATCCTATATTTATAAACATACAAGACGGTTTATTTATAACCATCCTATATTTGATAATATTTCTTTAATAAAATATAGGACTGGTATTTCTAAACCATCCTATATTTTAAAACATAAAGGATGGCTATTTGTAACTATCCTTTATTTATGTTACATCACTTGCCAATGTCTGTGTCGGTGCTAGTTTGCCAGAGCCAGACCGCCTAGCCGTGGACCTGCCTGGCAGCCTCCTCCAAACTCCAATTAATGAAACTTCAAATATGTTGTCAAACATTTTGACATTCGATGTGTGGGCCCCTTACAGTGGCAACAAAACAAAATCAAAATGCACGATGGAAAAAACTTGTCAGGGGGACGGTTTGAAGACCAGACCTCAAATTTGACATGTTTAATTGGGGACCACTTAGCTACACTTGGGTTTGGTTGTCTAATCTTGCACATATGACTATAATGATAATGTTACTTCCTCTAGTCTGTCTCTACATTTACTTACACAGTTACACATATGACTAATTCCATATGTCATCACCGATTGATCTAATATATCTCATTTTCATCAAATTCATGAATGTCATTTATCCAACTCATATAACTAAAGATTTGTTTTGATTTCTTACTAATGTTTCTCATTTCTAACTCCCAATTGATGATAATAGATTGGGAATAACTCATCCATGTGGAGTAAAAGGTACTCACTCTTAGTAATATCATTCAACATTTTTATTTTTTCATGGTTATTTTACCATCAATGCCAAATGTACTTTTTTTCACTATAGACTACAGTCCATAATTATTTTTATTTTCACTAAAGTTATCATATCAATATCCCTCTAATTCTTGATAAGCTTTTGTGCTAATTCAACAATTGAGTTATTATACCAATATAGTTTATAACTTGATAAATTCATATTTGTTGGCATTGTTGCACCATATGTATGAACTTGAATTTGTTTGCTAACCAAATATTATCATGGTTTACTAGTTTTTCATAATATCTTTGTGATTTTATATCTCATTTTCTTTGTCATTTTCTTCAAATTTTAAAGATCACTTCTTTATGCTCTAAGTTTTTGTCATATATTATTTATCATTGTCAAACTCTTCTCCTTTACTAAACTTATTTTATCTCCTGAAATTCTTCCCAAGTAATATTATTCCTATTTTGAAAATTTTGTCATATTACTATCTCTTATGTAGAAATTTTAACTCTTACATTTATATTCATTATTATCATTTACTATCCTTTATTATTATTTTTAAAGTTTATAATAAGTCTAATAATTTCATTTATTTCTACATTATTCTCATCATATATTGCAATTTATCACTCCTTCTCTTAAAATCCACTATTTCATTAGTGTATTTTATTTCTATACATGTATGTTTACTTAAGACTTCAAGTTAGACCTACATATTTGTGATGACCCAGGTTTTCTCATGCATTTTTAAATGCAATATCTAATTCCTAAGGCGGGATGCATCCCTATTTGAAAACCATTTTATAAAAACCCATGCAATGCAGTAGAAAATCTTTGGTTTTAAACTCATTTTGAAAACCCCTAGTGTCATTTGCTTTCACAACAATCAAGGTAGTTTTTTGAAAAAACTTCAGAAATCATAAATGTTTTTCCCCAGATCATTCCAGTCACAGCACACAGCCTAATTGTAAATAAATACAAATACATGTCCAAAGGGTAGAGTGATTACTTACATGTATGATTGTCTCCTTTTAATTTACTTGCTCGTAGCACTAACATAGACGTCCTCTACTCATGGATGGAACTATCCTGAAAAATTTTAAGGATAGGGTGAGTATATACAATGCTCAGTAGGAGTCTATCACTACTAGTTTTGCAATGCATGCTATGTTTAAAAATCATACGCTCTTTAAAACATGTGCATGTTTGAACAACCTTGTTCAATATCGATATTAAAAACCACTGTCGAATTGGAATACTAATGACTTAAAGAATAGCATAATCCAAGTCGAAAGTATCATATATCATAAACATAATGATATGCTTAAGATGCTCAACTGAATCCAACTCATGGATATATGGTATGGTCGACCAACCTCATGTCATGCCATATGCAATGCAAGTAAATCATCAAACCATAGGGCCCAAACTATGCCCATGACCTCGCCGCTGTGTGATCCCTGAGTACCTGAGGACACAGCATCATAGCCTCCATGGGGCATATGACACATCGACCCAGTGCCGTGACACCAGTGGTAGCCCCCTGTACCACATGCAGTCGACGTAGGGACATGCCCTTTTTGGGCGTGGTACCCATTCCACCTAATAGTGGTAGAGGCTGGAGGCCAACCCAGTCCTCTCGGCATAATGCCCATGAGCTTATTAGCCCAAATCATATAAGATCAAACAAGTGAAAACCTCTTTTTCAAAACCTGTCCTCTTTGGGTCCCTCACAACTGCCTACCCAGCGTCTTTTGAGCACTCCAACGTCTTTTGGTAACCCTCAAGGACATGCAATTTTTCAAGAACTCAATGCTCACAAATCATGCAATATATGCAATTGTTTGCAAAGCATGTCTATGCATAGCGTATTTAATCATATGCATGCTGAATTCATTTATATGCTAAACAAGCCATAAAATAAGTCATGCTAAACAAGTCATATAATTTATACTTAAAACATGCATTCAAAACAATCATGGCTCTTTTTAAAAAGTCTAGTAGCGATAGAGCACCTACCTCAAAGTCTCCTGGAGTCGCATCCTTTATCACTCAACCCATCCTTGGGTCTCATTTATAAACTCTTGGATATGAATGGATACAAGGAGTCCTTATTAATTTCAATCTATTTAGACATTAGATCGCTAGATTTGCCTTTAAGGTCCATGGTCCTTGCCTAATTCATTGTCAGGCTAGATCCTATGATAGGGATCTACTAGTCAATGGCTAACTTTGCAAATTGTCCTCTAATCCTATTTTTAAAGTCTCCTTGGGTCCCCATGTCCCAATTCCCAGGACACCCGTTCATCCTGGTTGAACTGCGACCGCCTCACGTGCGTGCGCGCCCAAAGGCCGTATTAGGGACTACGTTTTGCATGCGCACATGCATGCTCAAGTGACGCGCTATGACGCGCATCATCGCACGGACGCACCTTGTAGCATGGCGTGTCTCAGCTCCCAAGGCATCCCGTCCATCCTGGTCGAGCCAGGACCCGTGCCCCACGTCGTGCGCGCACCCAAAGGCCACACCTGGGACAGTGTACGCACTGTCGTACACCTAGAACCCGTCCTAGGTGCAGGTGGAGCATGGCGTCCTTAGGACGCCTGGTTCGTGCAAGGCCGGCCCAAGTCGGCTTGGAGCATTTTTCGGCCAAGAAACCCGGCTAGAAAATGGCTGGGAAAAGACCAGATCCGGCATGGATCTGGCCTGAGGGGAGTGAAACGAAGAGAAAGAAGGTAAGGAGGGGCTTACCTGTAGCCTGAGGATGCCCATCGCCGGTGGTGGAACCCCATTTCACTCCGAACCTCCTGCTCGCCAGAAAACTTAAAGAAAGGGGAAAACCCCATTGCCAAGACCGGAAAAAGAGAGGGGCATGGGAAAAATGGCAATGGTCGGCCTAACTTTGGCCTGGCCGTTGCCAAAAAATGCAGAGGGAAGTTGGGCTTGAGACGCGTTTCCGATTTTGCCAGAAATCCCAGTCTCAAAACGGCTGGGAAATCGTGTTTTTGGAGAGGGGGAGATGGGGCTTTTTATAGCCCTGTTATGGCGGTGCTGCCAATGGCGATGACAGATCTCTTTGGAAAAATCGGGATTGTGGGTTTCTGGAGAAGTTTGGTGGTGGAAGACGACAGGGGGTGCCGTTATCAAAACGGCCCCTGCATTTTTTGTCTTTTTCTTTTTTCTGTTTAAATTCCAGAGCTACCCCTGATCTTTAAACGGCCGTAACTTTTTCATACGAAATCCATTTTGGGTGATTTTTGAGGCGTTGGATTCCATTTTTTGAGTAGAATCTAATGGTACCAAGTTTCCTTAAAAATTCCTTTGTTTACTATTTTAAATAAAGTGAAACATTCAACACAGTTCTTTTCCTATAGAATGTCTAGTTTTTGTTAAAAATAGCGTAAATTGCTCGAGAATTACAATATTATACATTACATCTTTACTCATTGTAATGTTTTTCACTTTTTCTTAATTGTTTCTTACTATTCCTTCTATTAGGATTCTTAACTTACTAAGTAGTATTCCCATTTATTTCACTAAGTAATACCTACTTATATTCTACTATTCCTTCATGAGTTAATTATATTAACTGTTTCTATTCTCATTCTCACCTAATGAGTTAATTACATAACTCCTATTCTCATTCTCACCTCATGAGTTAATTATATAACTCTTCTCTTTCTATACTCATTATCAACTATTGAGTTAATTACATAACTCCTTCTATTCTCATTCTTACCTAATGAGTTAATTACATGACTCATTCTCAACTAATGAATTACATACTCATCCTCAACTAAGAGTTAATTACATAACTCTTTCTTTACTCATCCTCAACAACTAATGACTTACTTACATAACTCTTTTTAAGCTCATCCTCAACTAAGATTCTTTTTGCTTTAAGGTGTAAGCAATATCAATTATTCAATTTCATTGTGCACAATTGGCTACAGCTTAGTATCCTACAGTCTACTGCTATATCAATTATTCAATTTGCTCTATTTAAGAACTACAGGATGATTAATACAAAACTATCCTTTATAATAGAATAATATAAGATGGTTATGTAATAATGGTCCTATATTTTGTATTAGTATAAGACGGTTATTTACTAATTGTCCTATATTGTGAATCTAATGCTTGTTAGTTATAGGACGGTTATTTATAAACCATCCTATGAGTATTACTAAATAAAGGATTGTTAATTAATAACCATCCTATATTTATCATAATATAGGACGATTTTCATAGAAAGGTCTTATATTGTTTTGATGATATAGGACTATTATATTAGAACTGTCCCATATTTATCTTTCTATTATACATTATGAACCTTTCCTTCTCCCGCCTTTCATTGTTTCACTTCACATATTATACATTATGAACCTTTCTTTCTCCCGCCTTTCATTGTTTCACTTCACATTTGTGCCCTTTCATTGTTTCACTTCACATTTGTCCACTAGTAACACCACCTGTCAGTGTCAAGAGAAAGCCCAGGGGGCCAACAAAAATGGAACATATAAATAAGAGATCATCAAAGGGAATAAAAGAAAATGTACAATTCAACAATAGTCGCCAACCAATAGGTGGTAGTGCATATGCTTATGCTAGCTTCATATGTTGCACTGTTAGAAGACTGATGCTAATCTCAATGACTGATTGGAGACTTGTATCACTAGAAGTCAAAGATGCAATATGGGAAATAGTCAAGGTATGTAAATTCTTCCTACATATAACATAATATGTCCATTATATATATATATATATATATTGTTTTTGTTTGTATATGATACACTAAGTCACTACTCACTAGTCAGTAGTCATTAACCTGCTTCTTCTTTTGTTTTGTAGTCTACCTTTGTCGTATCTGATGAGTGCAAGAAGCAAGCATTGCTAGGAGTTAGTGAACAATGGAAGAAATGGAAGAGTGAGGTTGCAAGGAATTACATCCTTCCAAATGTCAATGATCCTTCTAGGCTTAACATGGTCCCTCAGTTGTATTCCTGTTTCATTGACCAAGAAGCATGGAATCAATTTGTACAGTTTAGGATATCCCTTGATTTTGATGTAATCACAACTTGAATTAGCCAACCTAAATTTTGATTCTTGTAATTATTATAGTAAATTGTATTTTGAATACATTACTTTGAGGTTCACGCAAAGCATATAAAATGATAAATGGCGCATGCGACTAATCATATCTAGCACCACCTTTCAAGGGTTGGCTATGCTCGATTAGAGGCAAAAGAAGTAAGTATATCATGTGACATTTTATTTTTGTCTAATCATAGTAGATTTTTATTTTATTAACTCTGACATAGTGTCTCTCTTAATAGCAAAAGAAGGCTGGGACAATGAAGCCCATCGACCGTGCTCTTCTTTAGAAAATGGCACATTCGAAAGGGTGTAACTCCCAGACCTTTACTAATGAAACAAATGCATCAATTGCATCAAGAATTGTCAGTGGTTTAAGACTTTAAGTTTTATACTTTTACATTATGTGCCTACTGCCTAGCTAACTAGTTTTATACTTTCACACTCTTGTATTATATAAATATTACATATATAATAAGGATTTGATCATGTTATGATATTTACATGTGTAGGAAGAGTTAACCCAAGAAAGTGCAACTACAAGGACTCTTAGCAGCATTGCTGTAAAAGGGGGCATCCTGTATAGGGCAATGGGCAACAAGGATGAGCACCCTAGCCAGGTAAGGGACCAAGGTTGCGGTATTGTTCCTTCCAACTTCTTCCCTAAACAAAAGGCTTCTATATTACAAGAATTGGAAGAATAGAAGAAGCAAACTATTGTGGAGATATATAGCAAGGTGAAGGATCAATTGTTGAAGGAACTCCAGGGTGACAAAAGAACCTCATGTTAGGATGTTGGCCCTCAAGCTCAACCTTAAGTTCAAGTTCAACCACCCCAATCTGACAATAGTTGCACTCTTCCATCATACAAAGAGGTGGCAAAGCAAGTACTTGAAAGTGATGTCCCAATTAGTGAGGAATGTATATTGACATATTTACTTTTACAATGTTTAATTATTTAGTAACCTTTTCAGTTTGCATCACTAATCATTATATATATATATATATGTTATTTCTCAAATGCAGCTGGGTCAGTGCATGTTGTAGCTACATACATCTAAAAACTATGTGGTTATGGCAACACTGTATGATGTTTGGCCCATGACTTCCACCACCTTGCATGGTAAGTTGATGCGTCCACACACTAAGCACGTGTGCATTACTGCTACCATTCAACCAAATGCTCCCCTTCCATTTCCAATACAAGGGGATGATATTGAAACTATGGGGATGCAATTGGATATCATGTTAGTTGGCCAGAGGAATTTATCAAACCAATGATATCCAATTCCAAGGTATATATTCTAACTGTAGTCATGGCATCATTTTCTGCTACATTTTTTAAGTCATTCTAAATTGTTAATTGATTAATATTGTCTGCAACATGTTGGATCACCAAAAGCAGCACAAGGCCAAATTGAAGCGATCCTCCCCACCAGCAAATTCTAGTATAGTGGTTAGTGTAGCCCCATCCCAACCTTCCTAGGTAGTTTTATATATTTGCATAGTTATATCATGTCACATGTGGACTTGAACAATGCAACAACTAACAAGTTCAAAGCACTTGAAATGTAGTAAGTTCAAAAGAACTTTACAGGTGTAGTAAGTCCAAGTGGACTTGCAAAATACAACAAGTGAAGGAAAAGAAAAGCACTACACTCATTGTAAACATTTTTTAGGTGCCCACACGCTCAAAAAGTTTTTTTATTTTATCTTAGGTTAGAATTTGTGATCTTAGATTCTTACTTGAAGTAATGATTAGAAATCATAAAGTTTTATTATCTTATCCTAGGTTAGAACTTGTAATCTTACATGAAGTAATGATTATAGGTGTTTTATAGAATTCATGTGTTTCTTTTAACTTTCATCATCATGATCATCAAGCCCTTATCCCAATATAAGATAAAATTTGATCTCACTGTCTCTCTTCTTTTATATATGTTAGTATACTACTATATGTTGTACATATTCATTACTAATTTCTAAATTGTTACATCTACAGTGTAGGGATCAAGTGGAGGTTCCACCTAACACGCCTCCATTCCTAAGGGTACTGTACAGACTGGCCAATGAAGATAAGGAAATCAGCCTCGTAAGGATAGAGATAGGTGTGCTTGTAGACAATGTGGTTGAGGTTTCACTCTTCAAGGAAGACCTCTTAGCCATATGTAATATGGCTCAATTGGAATACATGCACATCGTTGTCTATATAGGGTATGTTGTTGTCGTGTAACTGCTCTATTAGAGTTAGACTATTACAAATCCAAGTAACATTACTTGTTTTTTTAATAATACTTGATAATTATTTAACATTAACCCAAATTCTTAATTCAAGTATTTGCATGATAAGTTGTAAAGATTAGAGGTCAAGGACATTTACAAGTTCCTTGACCCTTCTCTTTTCTTTCGATTAGACCATTTGCCTATGCACAAACAAAGTGAAGATATCATTCTTGGGCTCATGGGTTGTGTGAAGGGGCAAGCCTTACTGATTCTCTACAATAGCAGGTACATTGTAACATATGTTGTTAAATTATGTCATTTCAATTTCATAATTCATACACATGAATATCTATGTCAGTTAATATTTGAGGACATACAATTGAATTATTGTTTTTATAAGTCCCATTGGATGCTGCTAGCTTTGGATGTGCATGGTGGCCATGCAATGTTTTTCGATTCATGTGGAGTGCACATTTGGGAATACCTGATGGAAATTATAAACAAGTAAGTCTTTATTAGTTATTTCATTATAATATAACTACTCATCTGATAAGTGGAAACTATCATAAAATTCATAATCTAATTCTTTTCAATTATATGTATGTAGTGCATGGCATAAATGGATTGAGTAGAAAGGTATTGACTACCTAGCAAAACTCAACTGCAAGAAGGCCAAGGTAAGGTTTACTAATTCTTGCTCTTTAGACTCTTTACTATAATTTTAAACCTGAACTTATTTAACATGATATTTGAACCTTTTTTGTTGTCCTTGGTGACATTGGTGTGCAATGCCCTAAACAAAAATCCAATTGGGAGTGTCGGTATTATGTTCTTAGATACATGATGTAATGCCTCGAGCATTTTATGCTATTTTTGCATCCATTAAAAAAATGAATTGGACATTCTATATGAAATTAACCATGTTAAATATTTTATTTTATTTAAAATAGTAAACAAAGGAATTTATAAGAAAAATTAGTACCATTATATTCTACCTAAAAAATGGAATCCAATACCTCAAAGAATGCCAAAAACGGACTTCGTATGAAGAAGTTACGGGCGTTTAAAGATAAAGGGCATTTCTGTAATTTATATGTAAAAACGAAAAAGGCAAAAACACAGAGGGCCGTTTTGCTGACAGGTTAAACATCGTGCAACGCACTTTCCAACATCCTTTTTCATACCATTCCACCAGAAATGCCTCTTGAGATCCTAATACATCTTCGTACCCCTAGGATGAATTGCATAAGGGGACTGGTGTGCTTCTTGAAGTAACTCGCGCCTCAATTCGTCATCTACTGGTACTACCAACCTTCCCTTAAATCTGGCTCCTCCATCTGGTCCCCTCATAAAATCTATCTTATCTGTCATATCTTGTGTTTCTTTATCTTTGTCTTGTGCCTCTAAGATCCTGTCAAAGAACTTAGACTAAGTCTACAAATTGGCAATCATCACTCCAGACTTCCTACTCAGGGCATCTGCAACGACGTTAGCCTTCCCAGGATGGTACTGTATGGTGAAGTCAAAGTCCTTGAGATACTCCATCCATTTATGCTGTCTCATGTTCAAATCACTCTGAGTAAAGAAGTACTTGAGGCTCTTATGATCAGTGAATACCTCAAATCGCTCACCATAAAGATAATGTCTCTAGGACTTCAATGCAAATACCACTGCTGCTAATTCCAAATCATGTGTTGGGTAATTTACCTCATGTGTCTTTAGCTATCTAGATGCATAGGCAATTACCTTCCCACATTGCATCAACACTGCTCCTAATCCCTTGCCAGAGGCATCACAATAAACCACATAACCGCTTGCACCTGATGGTAAAGTCAATATCGGAGCAGTAGTAAGTCTCCTCTTAAGCTCTTGGAAGCTCTCCTCACAAGCCTCGGTCCATACAAATTGAGTGCCTTTTCTGGTCAGGGTGGTCAATGGTAAAAGCGATCTTAGAGAATCCCTCTATGAAACAATGATAATATCCTACCAAACTGAGAAAATTGCGTATCTCAGTCACTGTCTTGGGCCTCTCCCAGTGTAGTACTGCCTCTACCTTTGCTGAATCCACGGCCACTCCATCTTTAGATATGACATGGCCTAAGAAATGCACCTGATCTAGCCAAAAATCACACTTACTGAACTTGGCATACAACTGATGTCGACGAAGTGTGTCCAATGCTGTGTGGAGATGCTCTCTATGTGCCTCATGAGTAGTCGAATAAATCAAGATGTCATCAATGAATACAATCACGAACTTATCCAAATAAGCTCGAAAAACACGGTTCATTAGATCCATGAACACTGCAAGTGCATTTGTCAATCCAAACGACATCACTAGGAACTCATAATGACCATAACGACTTCTAAAAGCAGTCTTTGAGATATCCTCTTCTCTAACCCTCAGCTGATGATATCCTGACCTCAGATCTATCTTGGAGAACACTTGTGCCGATTGGAGCTAATCAAATAAATCATCTATGCGTGGAAAAGGGTATCGGTTCTTTATAGTAACACCATTCAACAACTGATAGTCAATGCATAGTCTCAGTGATCCATCCTTTTTCTTCACGAAAAGGACTGGTGCTCCCCATGGTGATCCACTCAGCCTGATGAAACCCTTATCCAATAACTCTTGCAATTGTACCTTAAGCTCTCTCAACTCTACTGGACCCATTCTCTATGGTGCCTTAGAGATAGGCGATGTACCTGGCACCAAATCAATGATAAAGTCAATCTCCCTACTTGGTGGCAATCCTGGTAATTCCTCAGGAAAGACATCAACAAATTCACAGACAACATCAATCTTGTCAAGCCATGGTTGCTCCTTGTCCTCAACGCTCACATATGCAAGGAATGTGTTACACCCTCGTGCATAAAATCATGCTGCCTTCATAGCAGAAATGAGGCATGTACCTGACTGATCTTTCCTACCCTGGAACACTATTTTTGGTTGCCCAGGTATAAGAAAAGTGACTCGCTTCTTTCGGTAGTCTACCATAGCCCAATAGTTGGCTAACTAATCCATCCCAAGAATAATATCATAGTCTACCATGTCTAGTAAGATGAAGTTGGTGTCCATACTCGCGCCTGATATCTCTACAGGTATTGCTCTAAAATATTCTGTAGTCTCTACTGTCTCTCCCACAGGTGTCATAATATCTAATCTAAATGCTAGTTTGTGTACACATACATCAAGGCAAAATGCAAAAATACATGATATAAAAGAATGTGTAGACCTTGTGTCAAAAAGAACTTTGGCATGTGTATCTAAGAATAGAAGAGTACCTTCTACGACCTGGTGTGACGCCTGTGCCTATCTTGACTTGATGGCAAATACTCGTCCCTAGCTACGTGGCGCTGTAGCTGTCTCTACACCCATCTCAATCTGCCTCTCTCTCTGCCCCTTAGGATAGTCCTTAATGAAGTGGCCGATGTCTCCACAGTTGAAACACCTATACGGTTGTCTCTAGAAAGGTGTATAGGGCTATCGCTGTGGTTGGGGCTGCCTCTGCTACGGTGGCCTGTGAAATCTATTGCACCCTCGCCTAGGGTGCCAACCTTTGCACCTATCACATCTCTTCCTCTTAGTATCTCTCTTAAATTTGGCCTGTGGTGGATGACCTGATTCACCATGTGTCTACATAGCACCAAACGGCCGCTTGCCCTTAAAGGGCTGGAATGCACCCCCTCTAGTCCTGAGAGAGTTCTTCTCATGCATGGAAGCCATGTCAGCAGCATCCCGCACAGATGTAGGTTGTGAAGAAATCACCCGATCTCTTAGCCAAGGTGTCAACCCATCCACAAATCTGTCGGTTGCCTCTGTGTCTAAGGCCAGCCCGTGAGGTGCAAATCTCCTCAGTCGTGTAAATCGGTTCAGATACTGTTGAACCCTCATGTCACCCGATCTCTTAGCCAAGGTGTGAACCCATCCACAAATCTGTCAGTTGCCTCTGTGTCTGAGGCCAGTGCGTGAGGTGCAAATCTCCTCAGTCGTGTAAATCGGTTCAGATACTGCTGAACCGTCATGTCCCTCTGCTCCAAAGTGGCAAACTCCTTCTTCATGGATTGCAATGCATGGGGTGGAAAATACTGAGTGTTGAAAGCTTGTTTAAAGGCTACCCATGTCATCGTCTCGGTCGGATCTGGTCGAGTGAGTGTGAAAGTCTGCCACCAGAAGCCTGCCTCACCCTTCAGTAGGTAGGAGGCTACTTTGACTTGATCGTCTGGTACAACAAGAATAAGGGCACCCTAAGGTAATGGGACCCACAACATCGCACTAATATCACTGATCAAGAGTACTCATAGCCAACCTCTGAGTGTCGTCACACCCAGGCATACCATCCATAACCATGCTCATCATACATGCACACATAATAAGAATATGAGCCATCATGCCGCAGTGGAAACCCTCCATGGGTATCAACCACGGCCGCTCTCCGTCGACACCGTAGCTAGAGACTTAGCGTCTGTCCCCATGAAAAGGCTCAGACCGGTAGTGTGGACTATCCATGTTACCAAACCCCTACCGAATGCCATCTATGGGTAGGTGTCTATCACATCACAATATCATCACATCCCAATCTCGGAGGGTGGGTGGCCGGCCCTATCCCTCTTAGCATGACGCCCACCGGGTGAGAGCACCCGTCATCAAATATAAAACATGGAAATAATATGTATATGCTAAAACTCAAGAGCACTCATAGCTCGAAATCCCCAAGACACGCCCCTCATCCTAGGGTTAGCCTATAAAAGGACCAGCTAATACGCCTCTATTCTTATTTCCATGTAAATCCATGCATTTCTAATATATACTAAGAAATAAGTCACTATTTAAGCATAATTAATTACCATCATGCTCATAAAAACATTTGTCATGAGTTTATTCAATAAAAGATTTCAATTTGTAATAATCATAATGCACTCAAAGTCGCATGAAATCCACGATAAATAATAATTGCAATTTAAAACACAATCATGCATGATGCTATGTTTATGCATGGTTTAAAATCAAGGAAAAGCACTAATTGTCGTCACCTACCTCAATGTGAGACCACTAGCTTGCTAATAATCCCCTTAACTGGTATATTCAAGTGCACTTGTACATGTCACATCACTATTTTAAAAATATTCTAAATAAAAAGTGGTCATTTATAATTTTTTAAGTTAAAACTAGGTCCGTGTCATCAATATGGTCACAACGCCTCTTTCGGATCATGATTTGGACTCCTCTAGCTCCCAAAAATCAAGTTTTAAGTTCAAGTATACGTAAATGGGGCCTACCAGACCACCATAAGGTGATCTATACCGGTGGTTCCATTTTCCGCCAGTTTACACCGACAAAATTTCACATCACAAAGACGCCCGATTTCCAAACGCGTCACAGGGACGCACCGCATGCGTCACAGTCGCCAGGATGCACCTTGTGCCGACTCCACCAAAACAGCCTACATGAAGGCTTCCATGCGCGCATGATGCCGCGCTTGCATGCGACTCCAACGTCATTTGACATCGTCCCGGGGTGCATCCCGGCGTCAGCGCCAGGGCACCGACGCCGTTACCGACGCCGGAGAAGACAACCGGATTCCAGTCGTCTCCGGCGAGCCCACAGAGCTCCGTTTTGCATGATTTTTGCTCTATTTTTCTCAGAATTCCCTCTAGAATCCATTTATGCCCTCATTTTCTACCGATTTTTTCAAAAACCATGTTTTTTCAAATAATTTTTCCCAAGTTCTTAAAAACATCCCTAGGTACTGGTTTTCACGTTTTCTGAAGAAACCCACCATTGGATCTCTCCCAAATTTAAAGGGTTTGATCTTGTGCACTAGTTGGACGGTGCAATTTTCAAACGGATGTGGTTTCATCCATCAAATCACGCTCCAACAGTAGCGTGCACAGTGTTCCCAGGAAAATCTGATTTTTAAATGAAATTCTAATTAGATTTACCTATTTAATAATTACATAAATTAGAGTTTAAGGCTTACCTTGCGTCTAGATGGGGTTGGTAATCGTTGCTAGGGTTCCACTTGCCAGAAAAATCCAACTTTGCAAAGCTAGGGTCACCGCATTAAACTCAGTGAATGCTCAAAGTGGAGCGTTTTGGCTCCTGGGGAAAGGTAGATATAGGCTTAGAGTCCTAGGGGAAAGGAAACTCTTCCTTTCACG
The DNA here is from genome assembly GCA_035236585.1 of Warburgia ugandensis. Lineage (NCBI taxonomy): Eukaryota > Viridiplantae > Streptophyta > Magnoliopsida > Canellales > Canellaceae > Warburgia > Warburgia ugandensis. The sequence continues at coordinate 47,620,518 of CP141131.1, read as the reverse complement.
CCTCTTTCCATGGTCTCTCCGGTGATTGCGCCAGATCTAGTAGAGACGTGTGGAAGATGGGGGTGCCATTATCAATTTGGACCCCTGTGTAACACGTCTCTGTCAAATGACTAAATTGCCCTTATCAATTTGGACCCCTGTGTAACACGTCTCTGTCAAATGACTAAATTACCCTTACAACTTCAACTGCTCCTAACTCCCTCGTTTGAGCTCCGTTTTTCACGTTCTTGGTGGCGTTGGAATCGTATCGACGAGAACTTTCAAATTCTTAAGTTTTCAAAAAAAAATTCTATCTATAGATTTTTAATTTAATTTATTTAGAAATTTCTAAATTTATACTAAAAATGAAGGATATTACACTCTACTACCAAAAAGGTGGATGGTATCGCTGCCAGAAATGGCATTGTCCCTTCCCTGACTGCTGTGGTAAACAGGGACGACCACTAGAGGTGTTCACGGCACCCTTTCGGGGACATATCCATAGTCGGCGTGGATGCTATGGTCGACTAATCTTTAGATAATGGAGACACACGATAAAGAGGGGTTCTAGTCGTGAGCATAGTGACCCTATGATTTTAGTGTGATTGATATGCATATAGCATTGAGATGGTTGTATACGAGTACTCGTGACTAGTTGGCATGATGTGTATGCCGAGAGACTAATCTGCATGATACTAGCATCTGCTTGAACGATGACTATTTTAAGAGCTTTATGACTATTATATTTGACTCGCTGGTTTGATGCATTTGTCGAGATCTTCATATATGGATCTATTGATTTCTATTTCATGATTTTGATCATATTTATATCGTTGAATACCAGATTATGAGAAAGCATTCCATGATTGAAATTGCATCAATAAGCTTATGTTTTATGCATAACTATGCATGCTTACATAAAAAGAATCATTGATGTTTTAAATGAAAAGCTCTTGGAATCATGCATATTGCCTACCGTGTTTTCAAAATGGTAGTATCAGATCACCTACTAGGTATGAGAAATACTCACCCAAATATATTATTTTTTAGGATAGCTCCACTCACGAGTATAAGAAGCATCAGTAAATGTTAGTGCTACAATCAAGTAAATGAAGAAGAGACAAGTATGAATGTACGTAAAAATCTACCCTTTGGACATGTATCTGTATTTATTTACAGTTGGGAAATTTGTCAGATTTGGATAGACCTGGGAAGACATTTATGATTTCTGAAATTTTCAAAAACTACTTTGGTTGTTGTAAGCAAATGACACTCGAGATTTTCAAAATGAGTTTAAAAGAAAAGATTTTTCCCTGCATTGCATCATGGTTTTCAAATAGGGATGCATCCGGCCCTAGAAATTAGATATTGCATTTAAAAATGCATGGAAAAACCCAGGTCGTCACAGTTAGTATCAGAGCTTAGTTTTATCCTTTCACAGCCAACCCAGCATGTCCAAGGACATAGACAACCAAGATAAATAAGAAGAAGTAGTCTAAATATAAGTAGTAGAGATGACTAGCGTATTAATGCACAAAGCATTTCACCATAAACAAATAGGTGAAAAGGAGATGGGTCTAACAAATACTTAGATATGGGATGGCTTAAATCCTATCAAAACCATAGGAAATAAGGATTGTTGTGCAGTGGTGCAAACAGGAAAACTCATATATGAATTAGATAATGATGAGAATGATGAATGAAGATGTTAGTGAACTTATTGGTAGATAATTCTGACCCGTAATAGATCAATCTCACCAAAGGTGAGAAAATCAAAGAACCTAGATGGCTATCTTACCATCATAAAGAATATCAGAATATGAGTACAATATCAAAAAGGATACAATATGAGTATGGTAGGGGATGTAAAAGATAGAATTTAAGAAGAGTGATAAGGAAGTTGAGCATAATAGAATCATTAGAAGATTTTGATGATAATCTAATAGGGATGAGAATACAAGATGATACTATGAGATAACTGTACTAGATCACAAAGGTATGGATCCTGAAGGACTTAGCTCAATTTTGGATACCTTGAGTGAAGTGCTATCTAATAATGACAACTTGAGTATAATGGAGCAGATCAGAAGATGTGGACAATTAACATATTATGTGATTAAGAGGAATATAACACGAATATGATAGGGAACTGTATTCGACAGAGTTACCAAAATATTTTGACGATAATATTAGGGATGACAGATCTGTGATAATAGATTGATCCTAACATGAACTTATAAGAGAAGTATAGCATGACCAAAACGTCAATGCCATTATTAAGACATTGTATGAATTTTATTAAGGCTATAGGCAATTAAGGATTTCAATGATATTAGTACAGTTTAGCATTTCTTAGAAGCATTCAGTTTATCATATCTGTTAAGTAAAGGAGATGTAGTATCGATTATATACAACAAAGCATTGATCTACGTAGACAAAATGAGGATTTTGACCAAATAAGAAGAAAAGAGAAAAAGAGATAGAAATGCAACTATAAGTATTCGATGAATATTGAATATTCAAAAGAAGAAGATCATGACTTTATGGAGATACATACAAATCTTTCATCTTGAATACTATGGGAAGGCAAACCAAACAAATGCGAAGGAATAATACTAGTTGAGTTGGTGATCTTATTGTAAACAAGTATAATAGAGATAAAGCATATGTGATTTAAGACTTTGAGTAGAGTATCGAATTTAAGGACATTATGCTGTAAAAAATTTTTTTGAAGAAGAATGGTGATCAACTAGAAATTAAATTCTACAAGTGGTTTGATGGCTATATTAATTGTTACAAGTAGCATCTTATCAGATCCATTAACTTATGAGAAACACCACTGGTTGTAGACTATGAAAAAGAAAAGTTAATAATGTCCTACCTTGCCACTACATAAGTAAATAAAGTTATTAAGCTAGGGCAGTGACTTGTCCATTTGTTTTCTTCAGTTAGGGTACTATCAAGGATTAATTTGATGTCTTGAATATCATAGAGGAAGATTGGAAGAGCGAGTATCTTAAGGCCATCATTTAGTCATTACCTTTGGAGTAATATTGACTAAATTAAGGTATCCCACCCTAATTAATCAAATATGTTAATAGCTATAAGACGGTAGTCTAAGTTGTGTGCTAAGAGGGATGTTATAAGTACTTAGACATGAGTTTTCCCTAAAAGAAATTACTTGTTAGACTAAGTCATTTGAGGGTCTGAGGTCAGTTGATTAAACTGCGTCATGGAGGAGCTACGAGTACAATAAATATAGTAGCAACCGAGACAGAAGTAACAAGGAGAAATGATCTAAACTAATGACAAAACTTTCCTAGACCCTGATAGATAAGCTGTAGAGGTCACTTTGGGCTTGGAAGATGCTGCTGATTTGGACCGAAAAGAAAGGTGGTTAAGCACCGATCACTTTAGAGACCTTTGAGCTTATAACCTATATGTCTGGAAAGAGATCGACAGATAATCGAATAAATTCTCTTTCTATATCTATGAAAATGTTCCATGCTTACCTGAGTGTTTTTTGAACTTGTTGATTTAACAGCTTTAGCACAACTTGATATAATAGCTATTGAATGAGAATTATTGTGATAAGCTAAGTATGAAGGGACACTTGAAAGATAAAATTTGAGGAATTGGGAAAATCACTACTTATAATGATGCCTCCTGACAATTAAGATTGAATGGTTGACGATAAAGCCTTGAAAGGAGATTGAACAGCATGTTGATATAAGAAATGGAAGGAGAAAAGTTGAGGTATCCAGCACATTATAAGGAAATTTCTGATGTTAAATTGCCTTTAAACAAAAAGTAGCTGTTATATGCATGTACCAAGTACGAAAAATTGATTGAAGGAATTTCCTAAGGACTAACTTTACTAGATCGAGTATAGAACTTTTGGTCTGAAAGGTTATGAAGAAAATCATCAAGCAGGGAAAGGATAAAGAGGATAATGACAAAAGATTCAATCATAACCTAGTAAGGGTACTCTGTTATGGATAAGAAACTTTTGAAAATTGGATGTGAATAGTAAGATAGGCCTCTGGACGGGAACATTTGATCGATGATGATGAATCCACCATTAACATTTGACATGAGTTTGGATAAATTCTTCAAGGAGAAAAGCATTTGATGGCTTTAGCTTCTATGGAACTTGATGTACAGTTCAGATATCCTAATTGTAATATGAGATAGTATTATTGATGGAGGATGCTACTCTAATTGTTTCATGGTTTTATTTTGAATATAATAAGGGTTGAGGACCCAAGTTATAGTAGAAAAGCGACAGATAGTTGAAATTTGAAGGTACTCAAGGATTTGGCTTTTATCATTGATATAATCGGAAGACACATGGTACCATATCAAGTATTGAAGTATCTTGGGGGAAAACATGAAGCAAAGAAATTAAGATGCAAAGTTAAACATAATAAAAAGAATGTCACTTTTTGAGAATCTTACGAATGACATGCAGCCAACCTTTAGAAGGAGATGTTGACTCAAAGAAGTATGAAGTAATTTATATACGAGTAGGAGAGTATGGTCAGCTAAGGAGACTATCCTATACATGATCAGAGGAATATGAGCATCTAAGGATTGGTAGCTATACGAACTACAGCTATAAACTGGCACGCATGGGACTATGTATCAGAGTACGCAGCGAAAGCGACCCATATATACTTAAAGTAAACAGATAAGATATACTGACGATATATATGTGTAAGGCCTTGTAGAAGGAATCATAAAGATGATAAATTGATAATATACCTAGGATTGGTTGCATAGTAACGTGAAAGGGTTTTAAGGACACAATTCCTCTACATACTAACTTGAGGAATTAACAAAGAGACCTATAGGGTTGGGGCAAAAGGAGTTTTCTTAGTTCGAAGTCTAAGAGAGTCCTCAAGAAGAATATGTCTTATCAAGAAGATAGCTGACTTGAAGGTAAGAATTTGTGAAATTTCGAGGACGAAATTCTTTTAAGGGGTAATGATGTAATGCCCCGAGCATTTTACGCTATTTTTGCATCCATTACAAAAAGGAATTGGACATTCTATATGAAATTAACCATGTTAAATATTTTATTTTATTTAAAATAGTAAACAAAGTAATTTATAATAAAAATTAGTACCATTAGATTCGACTTGAAAAATGGAATCCAACGCCTCAAAGACCGTCGAAACGGAGTTCGTATAAAGAAGTTACGGGCGTTTAAAGATAAAGGGCATTTTTGTAATTTACATATAAAACCGAAAAGGCAAAAAATGCAGGGGACCGTTATCTTCCTCCTCTACCTAACATTCCAGAGGCTTCCACCACCGCCTCTGTAGGACAGTGCTAGAAAGGATGGCGGCACCGCCTTGGCCGGGCTATAAAAACCCTCTTCTCCCTCTTCCCCGATCATCTTCTTCTCCTCATTCTCTTCTTCTCCAGCTGGTCAAGTTAGGGTTCCAATGGGCAAGAGCGCATTACAGGTCATGGGTCCTTCCCAGATTGCCTCAGGTAAGTCCCCACCTCTTTCACCTTCTTTCTCTTCTCCCAACCCAAATCTTCACCGGATTTGTGCATTTCTAACTGGGAAACGCCGGAGAAAACTGGGTAAAAACCCAGCTTTTTGAACCAGGGAAAACCCTGGGACGCAGTGCATGATGCGCATAAGAAACATGCCCCCTGGGGTTACCGGCGCACGTGCGGGCGCAGTCCCAGCTCAACTAGGAGACACAGGGCGTTCCGGGAGCCAAGATGCACGCGCCTGGCACTGAGGACGCGCTCACGCGTTGCTTTTTAGAACACGCTATAGGGCGTAGCTCAGGCGTTCGCACATGCATGTGAGCCAGTCGCAGTTCGACCGGGACGCACGAGCATCCTGGGAACCATGACGCGCGGGGCCGCATGGACAAATCTAGTTCGTCTGTGATTGTGCAATGCTAAAAATGCAATTTCAGGAGCTATAGGACTCTGATTGACGATCCAAAAGAACCGTTGTGTCCGTATTGATGACGCGGACCTAATAAGACTATAAAAATTAGGATCATAGGACTATTCTACATTATTAGAGCCCAAAAAACTTTAGAGATCTCATAGATCTACACGATCAAAGATGATGAAACTTCATAGATTAATTTGTTGGGCCTAATCTACTCTAAATTTCATCTATTAACCTTTGAATTATAGATCTGACTATGCAAGTCAAATGTAAACCCATTCGAAGCATCAGGACAGACGATCTCACCAAAAAGGCTGATTTAGCCATTAATTTAGAGGTCTAAATAGTGATTTATAGATAGATAGAAAATGATGTGGAATCTTTGTTATCCATTCATATCCAGGATTTTATAAAGGAGACCCAGGGTCGGGTTGAGTAATGAAGGACGCGATTCCATGAAACATCGAGGTAGGTAGTCTGATACTACTAAGTTTTTTAAATATATTTTAAACTCCAATTTCTTTACTTGACTCTATTGTCGTATTTATTATGTTTTTTTGAGATATGATGCTTTCACGGAATTGTCTTCATGATTTATGGCTTGAATGCAATTACTGGCATGAACAGATTTTATGCATTGCTCGCACGGCTTGAAAGTGATTGCATAAGTTGCATGGTTTATGATGACTGAGATTTGGATTATATGTATGCTTTTTGAGCCAAATAGCCTTTATATAAGCACTACATACATGTTTTGTGATGATTTGGAATATATGCATAATTATATATGCATTGGTCACATGTTTTGAAACCCATTTGCATAAAATTGTATGATTTATGATAATTGCGATTGGGGTTTCATGTATTCATATTTTTGGGCTACTGAGCCTGTAGGCACTATGCTGAGAGGTTGTGTATGTATGGGGTTGGCCTCCTGGCCTCTACCACCAAAAAGGTGGATGGTATCACTGCCAAAAGGGGCATTGTCCCTTCCCTGACTGCTGTGGTAAATAGGGACGACCACTGGAGGTGTTCGCGGCACCCTTTCAGGGACATATCCATAGTCGACGTGGAGGATATGGTGGACTGGTCTCTAGATACCAGAGACAGATTCAGAGGGGTTCTGGTCGTGAGCATAGTGACCCTATGTTTCAGTGTGATTGATATGCATATAGCATTGAGATGGTCATATACGAGTACTCGTCACCAGTTGGCATGACATGTATGCCGAGAGACTAATGTGCATGATACTAGCATCTACTTGAATGATGACTATTTTAAGAGTTTCATGACTATTATATTTGACTTGCTGGTTTGATGCATTTGCTAAGATCTTCATATATGGATCTATTGATTTCTATTTCATGATTTTGATCATATTTATATCGTTGAATTCCAAATTATGAGAAAGCATTCCATGATTGAAATTGCATCAATAAGCTTATGTTTTATGCATAACTATGCATGCTTACATAAAAAGAATCACTGATGTTTTACATGAAAAGCTCTTGGAATCATGCATATTGCCTACCGTGTTTTCAAAATGGTAGTATCAGATCACCTACTAGGTATGAGAAATACTCACCCAAATATATTATTTTTTAGGATAGCTCCACTCACAAGTATATGAAGCATCAGTAAATGTTAGTGCTACGATCGAGTAAATGAAGAAGAGACAAGTATGAATGTAAGTAAACACTCTACCCTTTGGACATGTATCTGTATTTATTTATAGTTCGGTTGTGAGCTGTGACTGGATAGACCTGGAAAGATATTTATGATTTCTGAAATTTTCAAAAACTACTTTGGTTGTTGTAAGCAAATGACACTCGGGGTTTTCAAAATGAGTTTAAAAGAAAAGATTTTCTGCTACATTGCATTGTGGTTTTCAAATAGGGATGCATCCCACCCTAGAAATTAGATATTGTATTTAAAAATGCATGGGAAAACCCGGGTCCTCACACATGAGAACCCTCATTTGCAATGGATTTACAATCTCACAATTGTGAAAGGTAAGACTTACTGACCAATGTTACATTTTTGTTTTGTATATTTCTTGACTGAATCCAAGATTACATGTTTGAACTAAGTTATTATATGTTTCTTGCAGGTGGATTTGGGAAGCAAGAGTTACTCCCAGCCAGATGTAAATGAATGTATCAATCATGTATGTACATTATACTCAACTATAATACAAAAATCAGTTCATTTCTATGAATGTGTTTTATTTTTCTTTTGATTGAAGTACACTATGTGTCAATGTATGTGCTTTCTTTGTTTCAAACTTTCAATGATAGGATTGGGAAGTTGGTGTCTTGAACTAGACATATGATATGGGATGTGGCTGTCCATAAAGAGGAGTGAATGTATCATGTATGGGTGATTGGGTGTATTTTATTTGTTTAATTCAATGTGAATTATATGGAGAAGTTATAGAATGTTGGAAGTGAATGTGTACAATGATTATAAATATAGCAGGTTGAATGTGAATGTGTTATTTTGTCACATCAGTCCATTTCTGTGGATGTATTCTATTTTTTCTTTTGATTCAAGTATGTGTCAATGTGTGTGCTTACTTTATTTCAAAATTTTAATGATGGGAGGTTGGTGTGTTCAAGGCTTTAAGATAGGGTTGTGATATGTGAGGTTGTGTATGGACACACTGGACAGTAATATTGGAATGGTTATACTTTTAAACTAATATAGGACGGGTATTTAGTATTGGTCTTATATAACTAATTAAATATAGGATGGTTAACAAATAACCATCCTATAGAATCTTAAAATATAGGATGGTTACTTAATAACCATCCTATAAAACCTTAAAATATAGGACGGTAAGTTAATAACCGTCCTATAGAACCTTAAAATATAAGACACCTACTTATTAACCATCCATAGGATGGTTAACTATTAACCATCTTATAGAACGTATAAAAATATATGACTATTTTGTATTAACCGTCCTATAGAACCTATAAAAATATAGGACTGTTAAACCTTTAATTATATAGGACGGTTACTTATTAACCGTTCTATATAATGTACAAAATATAGGACGACTATTTATTAACTATCCTATATCAGTTTAAATATAGGACTGTTACTCAGAAACCTTCCTATTTAGTGTAAAAGAATATAGGATAGTTATTCAGTAACTGTCCTATATTTATAAGACGATTTAGCACGAAAGTCTAACTTGTCGTGACTCGCGAGTAGAATGGGTTAACGTGATGTGTTAACAGGTCACGTGTCATACGGGTCAACACAAAGTTTTACCAGGTCGCGTGTCAGATGGGTCAACATGACAGGTCCTAATGGTTGACATGAACACGACACGATTTTGAGCGTGTATTTTCTTGAACGTATAAAAATATAGGATGATTTTGTATTAACCGTCCTATAGAACCTATAAAAATATAGGACTGTTAAACCTTTAATTATACAGGACGGTCACTTATTAACCGTCCTATATAACGTACAAAATATAGGACAGCTATTTATTAACTGTCCTATATCAGTTTAATAACTGTCCTATATCAGTTTAAATATAGGACTGTTACTCAGAAACCTTCCTATTTAATGTAAAAGGATATAGGACAGTTATTCAGTAACTGTCCTATATTTATAAGACGATTCAGCACGACAGTTTAACATGTCGTGATTTGTGAGTAGAATGGGCTAACGTGATGTGTAATAGGTCACGTGTCATACGGGTCAACACAAAATTTTACTAGGTCGCATGTCAGATGGGTCAACACGACAGGTCCTAATGGTTGACACGAACACGATACGATTTTGAGCGTGTATTTTTCTAGTTAACCTAATCAATGACATGAACATGATAAGACTCGACCCTAACCCGCTAAATGTGTGTCATGTTTGAGTCGTGTTATCGTGTTGTATTTTGCTAAGCCTAGATGGAACTTGGAGACATATAATTTTGTGTATAAGACGGCTAATCAAGAAACTTCGTTAAGTGGTCATTCAAAACCTTGATCATTAGGAGAATAAGGAATTAGGAAAGATGTATTGTATGAGTAAGATTCGGCCGTTTATTTCTTTTGGGTCAAGTTTGTGTGTTTATTTTGATGTAAGGAGTTGAGCTTTGGATGTAGAACATACAACAGTAAATAAAAGCCTACCTTTCAACAGAAGAAAAAGATATTGGCCGTTCAATAGGTCGACTAGTAATTTGAGGCAGTGTGATAGATGGACTTCTTATGTAGTATCTCATTCAGTGGATAATTGTAGCTTTTGTTCTTCTAAATTTTAATGTGGACCTCTCGTAGTCTACACAAAAAAATGCTTTAGAAGTCGAGTTCTGGGATCTTTAAATGGAGTGACTCTGTGATCCAGATTATCAGAAGCTGCATGTATCATGGAATTCCTGTGTGGCCCCAACGCTCCTGAAGCGACTACTTTTGGCTTTTTGGTAGCAGTTGGCTTCAATTCACATCTCCCAAACATGAAGAAGGCGCGTAGGCAGCTTAATTAAGCACTAAGCTATAATTGAGGGTCAACTTCGCTTGCGCGGGAATCACATCTGTGGTCCACCTCCTCCCTTTCGTGAAACTAATTGTGGAACCTACATCATTGTATGGAGCTCCTTCCCATCAACTATCTAGTTCCAACTAGAGAGGAGACTACGGGAAGCACCGTGGATTATCCCAGAGTTGAAGTCGATTTGCCTTTACTCATGAAAGACACACTTAAAGGGTTCCCGTTCAGAGATAAAAAAGGGTGAAACATTAGGATGCCACGTTAGGGAGAGAAGCCATTAACCCTCTTTTGTGGGTTCTGATTTGCGACGAACTATTTCACCAGAAATTCCAGAGATTTAATGCAAGATGATGAGAAAGGGGGTTTAGGGTTTATGCACCGCACAGTAGCTGACCACGGAAAAGCAAGATCCACTAAGGCTTACTGAACGTCAGTCCGGAACTTGACATGAATATTCAAATTCCCGTTGATTTCAACCCCTTCCATTGGCTCTATTGTGGGTCTCTTCATCTGCAGATCTTTTAACGTGTTGAAAGATGACTTTATTATTGTGAATCCAGATAGAGATATGACCCATCATGTAGGAAAATCCCCCCGGGGATTCCCTTTTACTCTGTAGCCATCTGACACGGTTAAAGAGAAACACCTTCTACTATAAGAGGTTCAAAGTGAGAATCGTGCCACAACTGCAAACAGTACAAAACAGCAGTGAACTCTGCTTCTGTAGAGTCATTAAAATGAAGATGACCCCTTCACTTCAAATTGGATATTTCCATGATGGTCTCTGAGTCTTCCAAATCCAGCCTCTCCAAGGTTCCCGTTGCTTGCCCCGTAGTTTAGCTTGAGAGCTTCCAAAGGTGGAAGCATTTCCAAATCTCCCTGGCAAACGTGCAGTGAATTAGAAGATGATTAGTTGTCTCACAATCAACACCACATAATTGACACTTCCTGGCTAAGTAACAGCCCTTTCTTTGCAATCTGTTAATATCTGCAGAAAGCTTGAATATTCACGGAAACTGTTGGCGTTTTGGAATAAGAATATATTTGGGAACTTCGAATCCAAAATCAACCGACTTACGTGCGAAATTGATAACTTACAAAGAGGTAAGGAGAAGTCCACATTGATGGTTGATTTTGAGGAGGAACAAAAAATGAAATTGGATCTCTACAATTCCCTGCTTCAGAAGGAAATTTCGTCAACACAGAAGTCAAAAGTCAGCTGGCTGAGAGAAGGCGACCTTAACACCAAGTATTTCCATATGGTAGCATCTTCTAGAAGATCAAGAAACAGAATTTTTCAACTGAAAAATGGTGAAGGCCAGGTGTTGGATGAAATCAGGAGACTCATATCAAACCACTTCAATAGCCACTATGCGAGGTTCTCTGATGCGAGTCCCATCACCCTACCAGGTATAATCTTGTGAACCCTCACGAATGAAGACACTGACAAATTACTCATGCCAGTGACTTCTGAATTATGTAGGATTGTGGCCTTTGTTATGCATTGAAATAAATCCGCTCGCATTTACGGCTTCAATTCGGGACTCTTTAAAGATAACTGGCATATTGTGGGCCATGACATTTTTAATATGGTCAGGTGTTTCTCATTCTAAATTTCTTCTTATTGAACTTAACCACACTATGATCACATTGATTCCTAAGAATGAGGAGGCACATTCCATTATGCCTTTCGCCCCATAAGTTTGTGCAACACTGCACACAAAATTATTACCAAAGTCATGGGGAACCGCCTTAGTCCACTAACGCCCAAATTGATTGGCAGCAATCAAACGGCATTTGTTCCTGGCAGGAGCATAATAGCCCGTCAGATTTTCACTTACTCCAGACTTAGAAAAGGTGAGCGAGGATACATGACCATTGAAGTTGACTTACAGAAAACTTACGATAGCATTTCTTGGGCCTTCCTCGAGGAAACACTGAAGAAATTGGGATTTAATAGAAAATGGCAACATCTCACTATGTGCAATATGTGTTACTACTACTTCCTTGGCGCTCATCGTTAATGTTGTTCATGGTGAGTGGTTTGACTGGGATAAGGGTTTTATTCTAGGGCTATCTCTTCCTTTTTATCTTATGTGCCGAGGTTCTCTCTGCAATGATTGAAAATGCCAGACGGGAAGGGTTTCCGGAGCCTACTAAGATCAATAAGAACGGCCCATATTATCTTGCACTTGTTTTTGGGGGACGATCTTCTACTCTTTGCTAGAGCTACTTTTGGGAATTGTGCCGTAATAAAAAATGATTCTCAAAGACTTTGAGAGGGAGCCCACGCTGAAGGTGAAATACTATAAGTCAGCTCTCTCCTTCAACAGAAATCTTCCAACTCATCCCTGGCATGTTATCAGGAAGTCTATGAGGATCAAGAACCCCACGGATAAAGATTCTTGCCTGCGAATACCTTGCATTGATAAAAGACGCTCCCCATCAGTCTTCAATAAAATGAAGTTCAACAAAGACTTGAAAGGTGGAAGTTCATGCTCTTATCTAAAGCTGGTAGACTCACGGCAATTAAATCCGTGATTCAGAGCATCCCTATTTATCTTTTGTCGTCATACTCCATTTCGGAAGTAATCATGGAGGAAATTGAAAGGCTACAAAGAGATTTCCTGTGCAAAGGCAAGGATAAAAATGGTAGTGTGCTGGGTTAAGTGCGCAGAAATTATTCTAAGTACGAATTTGGCGGTTTGGGTGTAAGAAATTTGAAGTCCCTCCAAGAGGCCTTTACTGCGAAATTAGCCTGGAGAATATCGTTTAATCAGAACTCACTTTGGGTCTCAATTTTGAAGAGTAAACACGTACATATCAGACAACTACTTGAGCCCAAAGCACGGAAAAATGACTATTCAGTATGGAGGGCAATCGTTATGATTCTTCCTAGGTTCAAGGAGGCCCTTAAAGGGGAAATAGGTGATGGATGCTCGGTTAAAATTTGGAGGGATTGGTGGTGTGGTAGCGCTCCACTGGAGAACTTATTTTCAGATATTCCTAATGATGCTAGGCTGCTCATGGATAAAAGTATTAGTAATCTCATTGATGAACGGAATGGAACTTGGAATAGGGACATTTTTCAGCAATTGGGTCCCACCAGATGCTCCAGCTGGTGGAGCAAATAAGAATTCCTTTGGCTATGGAAAAGGATAAGCTCAGTTTGCACCCAAGCATATCTGGAGAATTTACCACAAAATTGGCTTGCTATCATTTTCTCGGCAATGGTGTACTGCAACAAAAGCTCTTATGGAAGAAGGTTTGGGGTCTACATGTTTAGCACAAAGTTAAAAGTATTTCTATGGCAAGCATTAAATGGTAAGTTCCTAACTATGCCCGAAATGCAAGAGTCATGAGATGATTTTCATGTCCTTTTTTGTTGTGATTATGTAGAAAAGTTTGGGGTCTATTGAGAGCAAATATTAATATTCTTAACAAGTTTTCCACATCCTTAATGGACCGACTATTAAGTGTTTAATTTTACTTTAGAAGCCCCTAATTTAGTATTTAATCAGATCATCCTATCACTCAATTTTGTAATTTTTAGTTTAAATGTTAATTTTAGGTCCAGTTGATCATCAAATTGTTGATTTACAAAATTTAATAGCTAGATAATCATCAGGAGCTAATCAGATGATTAAAGTATGATCAAGATGAATCTAATTGAGTTATGTATATTGTAGATCAACCAAATTAGGAATTGGATGGTTAAGATCATGCCAAATGGTGTCAAATCATCTTTAAAAGGCAAGATTGAATGGTTTCTAATTGAAGACTAAGAATGAATGAGAAACCAGTAAGAGAAAGGAAATTGATAAAGCTAAGGTGTCGTTTTAAAAGTGGAAAGCTTACTATTATGGAGGAGTTGAACATATTTGGAAAGGAGTTGCTATCTTTAAAGGGGAACCTATAAAAAAGGAATGCCCAAAGAAGGAGGAACCATGCTTAGAAGTGGAAACTGAAGAAGAAAGGAAAAGACTAAATAGTGAGACCCAAATTAGAAGGTCGTGAGCTTTATGAGAAAAGAAGGAAGGGAGAACTACAGGGGTTTTAGACCAAACGAAAGCTTGGACCGGAGACTTCTCCATCATAGAGACTAAAGAACTCATCTCTAGTCCTATCCATCATTCCAGTCATCCACCTTACTCCCCACTTCTCTCTTAGGCACTCCTTCTCTCTCACTCTCTTTTCACCATCATCTTCTCCCCACAATCAGTCTTTGCTTCACTTGAATTCCACCATTCCCAAACCAAACCCCCCCCCCCCCCCCCCCCCCACCTATTTCTCATTGATTTTGACCTTCATTCCTCACCATTTCTTTTTCCAGAATTCTTTCTGCTACAATCCATCTTCGTTTTAGGTAAAACCCACTTTGGGTTTCATCTTTCATCTCTTATTTCCATCAAATTTCACATTTCAAATAGACAGGGAGCTGCTTCAAGTCATCTTCTTCATTGGGTTACGGGTTAAAGAAGGAAGTTTTATGGAAAATTCCAAAATTTCCCTTAACCTTATTTATTTAATTCCATTTTATCCTATTTTGTGCTTTCCCCATTCTATCTTTTCCCCATTTTGTCTTTTTCCCAATAGAACTTGAATAATTCCAATCAAGTCCCTTTCTAGTTTCAACTGAACCGAATCAATTGTTTAGTTTTAACCAACAGAACTAATTCAGTTCTTGATTTTTTTTCTCATATTTCTAATCAATTTTCAGATCTTCATCTTAATACACTTTCTAATTAATCTAGTAGTTCTAATCTTAAATTTGAAATTCAAAAAGTCAATCTAAGCCATCCAATCTTAATTTTTACATTGATCTAGATCATTAGATTTTTGAAAGATTTGTATACTCCTAACATTGAATCATTAATCGGGGACTTAAGGGATGGATTGATGAAGGTTGATCATTTCAGATAAGGCCAAAATTGAAGAATTTTTCTATGATTATGCTAAGGAAATTGATATTTTGCTTAATTTCTATCTATTGAACATGAAATTGTGTACTTTTCATTGATTCAATAGATTTAACTTTCTAGTTTATTGTTATTTAATTTCTATTATTTTTGTTAATTTGTGATAAATTAAAATTTATTTAAACTCTATCTTTCTTAAGTTGAGTCATTGTGGGATTGAGCCATACTTGCACAAACTATACTACAATTACTCATGCACCTGCAGAAAATAATTCAAACAAGCTTTTGTCATGTTGTTAAGGATCCGCAATGGTGTTTTCATAAAATTAATTAAAAAACTAAAAATTTCAAAAATAAATTTTTTTAAAAATTAGATGTATTTTTCATTTTTTAGTACAAAATCACTCTATTTCTTGAATTTTGGTACATATTGTTTTTTTTTTTTGTAGGAAATTAGAAAAATAGGAATTTAAGGAGGATCTCATTCAGAATAGCCAAAATTTTCTTTTGAGTGAATTGTAGTAAGGAAACATTATAATTTTTATTAATCATAATTTATTTAGAAAGGATTGTAATAATATAGGTCAAGGTTAGACCATCGTAACCTGAAAGTGGAGGTGGAATATAAATGGTCCCACCCTTGTACGAGAAGATCTTATCCAATACCCCATTATGAGCAGTCCTACCTCCTTAAAATTCTAAGATTAGGATTTGCATAATTAGAATAATTTTGCATTATTTGGTAGTACAATTGCATATAGATAGCATACTTTATAATTGTTGCATTTTAGGATTTGCATTAGTTTATTATTTTTAATTACATTAGGGCATGTTTATCACTTTAAGGTGAATTATATGTTGATCCAACTACCATGAAGAGTGAAAATTAATTAGTAAGGGTACTCGACCCCACTAGATAAAGGATGGATTTCATCACCACTTCTTAGCCCACCTAAGATAATCACCTTAAGAGCGTAACCTAGCCCTCCAAATTAATTTAAAATCAATTAAAAGAGACCTATAGTGGCCATTGGTGATATTTAAATGACTAGCTTTGTCAGCACATTCTATGATTCAGACTACCTATAGCTAGTTGAGGACGGTGTGAAGTATTTGGTTAGGTTAGGATCTAACTGGTAAGCGGTAGGACAAGTTTGAAAGAGAGGAGTGCTAGATTGGGTTAATCTAAAAGCTTCTCCCTACACAAATTAAAGAAAATCAAAATATTTTAGTTTGTTAGCCTTAGGGATTTTTTAATTGTGTCCTTTGTTTGTGAATCATTTAAGACACTATGTTGCATCATTTAGATTAGTTTTGTTCACAAAAAATAGATAAAGTAAAAAAAAAGAAAAAAAAAGAAAAAGAATCTTTCTTTGTATGCACTTTTGGGTATGCGACCAAAATGACATACAACCAAATCAATTATTGTCAATGACTAATCAACAATCAAGGGGTAACTCACATTGTGGTAGTATTAAAGATGATCAAGGCCCTCCACTCATCTTGAATGAGGACCCACCACCTCTAATGGATGTTGAATATCAACCTCCACCAAGGAAAAGTAATCATCCACCAAACAAAGATTAGGGAAAGAGTAACAATAGGGAGTGGGACCAACAAAGTGAATATGGGGATAATGATTTATATCAAAACTTATGTGGCAGAACTCTAAAAGACTACTTACAACCTACACACACCAGTACCTCATCTTGTGTCATTCTTCCTCAGAATGTTGGTGCACTAGAATTGAGAGTAGGAGTAATCCAATTACTTCCCAAATTTCATGGGTTAGATAGTGAAAGTCCTCACTTGCACCTTAAAGAGTTTTGATGAGGTATGTAGTATCCAATAAACACAAAATATTGGTCTAAGTATTGTAAGGCTTAAGCTATGTCCTTTCTCTTTAAAGAAAAATGCTAAAATATGGTTTAATGCACTACCAGTAGGTTCCATAAGGACTTGGAATGAAATGGTTAAGGAATTCTCGACCCAGAAAGATTTTCGACCAAAGTTGACCTAGTACGCCCTATTACACCCTTGAACATTAACCTTCAATTCCGACCAATCTAGGAAGGATCTCAGAGATATGAGATAACCCTCACGATCCTTGTACTGTGAGGAATAATGCCCATCTTCCCATTCATTAATCAGGGAAGGTCTAACTATTGATTTGATCAGACCATTGATCGAACTTCAAATCATCTAATTTGACATTAATTTTAGATCTAAATAGTTCATGATGATCCTCACAAAGTGTAGATTAAGATCCATACAAGGTATTTTGGATCTGAAACATATACGTGGATGATATAGCTGATCTGGATTAATGGCTAAGATCAACTGAAGATCCAAGTATGAAATTGGATCAAACTCTATGATCAGTACCATTTAAATTACTTAATTGGATTATTTTATTAGAATTACTAATTTTTTATTTGATCTGGGGTGATTAGGTAAATAATTTTGATTAGATAATCATGGATATCTAAGATCGAGCACAGTTGAGGTGATAAGTGGAAGATCCAGTCAAGTAGACAGCTGAATGTTATTCAGATTTACTTGTACAAGGTAAGACTATTATCTTAATCATTAGATAGATTGATTTGACTGTAATTAGATAAGATTGACATGAGATTTATATAATAATGCTCGATTAGTTAATTAAGCAATAAATTACCCAGGATTGATATGATCTGAGCATAATAGCTTTTGAAATATGCAATGATATAATTAAGAAGAAGAACCAGATAGTTATGAGTGGGCCTGATTCAGTATGATCAGAATTATTAGCCAATCAGGGTGGGCCCCACCTTGAGATTCCATGGTTGGGAATCATTGGATTGTCTTGAACATGATATATTGGAATATACAAAAATATAATGTTGTGTAATTAAGAATCCAAGTTAGCTAAATTGGATTCTAAATGTGTCCTTGATGTGATATGTATCTAGGTGATGGAACTATGGTGGACCATGCTAAAGTTGCACTTGACTAATTTAGGAGGTACAGACAAGTGGTACTTCGTCTAAGGTAGATGATTACATTTAGTATTCCTTTTAATTTATAAATTGTGATTGTTCACTTGACAGCCTTATTCACATGAAGAGTTTGATGCATGAATATGTATGCCAACCTTATGATTCTCCTGATATTATCATTCAACATGTGTTTCCAATGCTTATAATACATTCTCATTTTACATTATTCATGCATTGTTCTCGGCACATTATATGCTTTATCAATTGGATTATTTGATGATGTTATATGTAGATTTTCAATGCAAGATTATAGATACATTAAAATACCTTATCAACTTGATTTTATCGAGAATGATTATGCATGGACTCAAATACTTGGTTTCATGTTTTCATTGATTTATGATGAGTATTTCTACTCAGTGGATGTCCCTCTGACTTTATATATTATAGACATCCATCCTGATATGTGAGCAAACTATGTATGGTTTGTGATAATCATGGGTAGGCCACTCACGCACGTCCAATCATCCCCCATGCATGGCGGACACTAGTCTCCCATTTCAGCGTCGATAGTGAATGACAGTGGTTTATACCTCAGAGTGGTTGCCACTACAACATAGTAATCCATGCACTTATTATGTATGCTCATGTAGTATGGCACAGGGGATGTTTATATCCTAATACACCTGCAATGTGACGATGCACCCTCAGGGTGAAGCCTATATCGGTGGGCCTAAGGGCTGAGCGAGCTACCTAGTGTCAAGTACATGTGAGGGACTCAGGGATTGGTATGAGTACTCATGACCAGATATGAGTGTGGTGGGACACTCGAGGGACATGATTAGCTTGCATGACTTATCATTCATGATATGCATTCATGCCTTGTTATGATGTATTTGATTAAAATTGACTTTACCAATTGCATAAGCATGCATCATTCATGTTATGCATGTTGTGGTATTTGGATATGATATTTCTACACTTATGTATGGAACCATATCCTCATCGATTTTGTAAGTGATTTAGACTCATTATTCATGCATTGTTTCGTTCTAGATATCTGATGATTTGGCTTTTTATATGAATGTTTCATATCCATTTAATTTATCAGAAACTCATATCTTTATACGTCATACTACACATTCTTTAATATTAAATGTGGTCACCTACACAAGCAATTTCTTGTTGAGGCATTGCTTTGGTTTGCAATGCCTTAGATATAGAAAGAGGTAGTAAGTATGACATACTGACATAGCAGCAAGGGCATTGGAAACCTTTAGTGAGGTATAGAGGATATTCTAGAAATGGATAAGGTTTATTTAGAACCTTACCTCAATTATTTATTTATGGACTGTATATGTGTATGATTTACATTGTGACTTGGATGTATGGATGTATTTATGGTGGATGTGATGGCTGTGCATGGATAGACCCTGGGCAATGTTGTCATGTCTTGATTTTCTTATTGTAACATTTCAAAAAAAAAAAAAAATTCGAAATTGCCTTAAACAGGGGGGGTCGTATTTGATACGGGCACCCCACCCCGTTTAAGTGAAGTGAGAACAGACCGTAAGGTCTGTCCCAAAAAAACAAACACCGACAGGAGGGAGAAGGGGAGGAGGAAGAGGAGGAAGAAGAAAGAGAAGAAGGGAGAGGGAGAGAGAGAGAGAGAGCTACATGTAGGCGTGGAAGGGAAAACAAGGGTTTTCCTGTGTCGTCAGATTCCAAGCCGTCGCCGGAGACGACGCCGGCTTGGATCGACAATCCGACTGGTCATTTTGTTCAGCATATTGAGACAAACAAAACCCCCAAGGTTATTGGGGGATCCGATGTGATCTTGACCATCGATTGAAGAGGGGAACATTGCATGGCTAAGATTGGAGGTTTTACGACTGATCTGAACCAATCCAGCCCATCCAATGGTGAAAAATGCATGGAAATGCATCTAGAAGGTAAGATCTACAAAACCCTATTCTTGATTTTGAGATTTTAGCTAAATCCGCACCATTGATGCTAGATCTAGGTCTTGTGGGTAATCCAACTGTCCATTTTCAAATCAAAGCTTAGGGATAAGTAATTTAGGGCATGATGTAGCTTGGATCACAAAAAAAAAATAGATCTAGGATGAAAATCGATTGGACAATCTCGGCCGTTCGATCGGGTACTATCCACATAGTAACTTCGTGATGTCTGATCAACGATCAGACACCACAGATGAGTTCTTCATCATAAAAAATGATAGAATGATTAAAATGATTGGAATTGGAAGTGAAACAGATTGGATAATCTAGGCCGTCCGATCTGTCACTATTCAAACAGACACCATATGATGTTAGATGAATGATTTGAGGTCACAGATGGATTTTTGAACCCTGAATTAGCTTAGATATGATATAAAGTATAAAAAATAACATTCAGCTCTAACCTAAGAGTTGATCTAGATATGAATCATGAGTTCAGACCACTGAATAGTGAAAGTGACTTACAGTCACTTAAGAAGAGAAGTGAATAGCCAATCCAAGGCCACTGGCATGGATTGGAAATCCAGTAAGTGGTTGCCATTAAATTAGCTATCAACCAATAGTTAATGAAACGCCTTTTGCATAGTAATGAACACTGTCACTTTGCCTTATGCCAAATAGTGTTAGGGAAGCTAGGAGAAGTCTTAGAAATGTATAACTGAACATGTGTTTGTATTGTTACAGAGGTGACTGATAAGGAGCGCGTACGCGAACTGAATGAAGTACTCGCGTCAGTGAATTATAAGATCTCCAATTGAGGTAGGTGGAATTAAGATTGCTACAATTTTCGCTATATATGCATGTGTATATGAATTTCAAGCATTAAAATGAATCTTTTCGGAGTATACAAAAGATAAGATGAATGTGCATGCTGAATTTGAATTATGATTAAACTATTATGCGTAAACTATGCATTATTGTGAACCATGTGAGAGAAATGTAAGACTGATACCAGAAAATTGTGAAATGGCATGTATGAGTGAGAGGGGTCATTATGATGTGGGCAGGCCACGGAGTTGTTATGATGTGGGCGGGCCTTCGGGTTGGACGAGCTACCGGTTCCTGGCTGGACGAGCTACCGGTCCCTGGGATGTAGCCCCATTGTTTGGGGAGTTTGACGGTTTCTGAGAGATCGTTATGATATGGGTGGGCCATGGAGTCGTTATGATGTGGGCGGGCCTTCGGGCTGGACGAGCTACCGGTCTCTTAGGAGTAAAGCCTTGAGGTGTGTCTTTGAGTTTGGTGTGTCTTTGGGTTTAACCCACTGCGCCAACTCATTGTGCCAAAGAGGATAATATTGTTTGCTGTGTACTTGATGCACACAACAACGCGTTGGTATTTGATATATGAAATGGCTAGTAAGAGTGAAGACTGGTATCAGGAAAATGTAAATGAGTTGTAAGTTTGACATGTGATTGCATACTTTGCTTTTCAAAGAATGTGTTTTTTACTAATGCATTGGTATTCTTTCCATCTTTGTGTGGATTCGTGATTTTGATAATGTTAAATGATTTCAAGTTAAATGATAATTGAATTGTTGTTTGCATGATTCAGCATTGCTAAATTGATCTATATATAATTATCATGATTTCTGTTTATATAAAATATTGCATCTTACTCCACCTACATAAGCGATTGCTTGCTGAGGCATTGCTGTGGTTTGCAATGCCTCAGATACAGAGAATAGTAGCAGGTTTGGTATGTTGACAGTATCGTAGAACAAAAGACACTCAAGGAATGGAGCTGCTTACTGATAGGAGCACTTCAACAGAAGCTTGGGAAGAGGACAGGTATAAAAATTGGTCTTTGAGTTGAAGTTGTCATATTAAAAATGAGAAAGAGCTTGCATTGTATGTAATTATGTGAATTTGGAAGAATAATGTGACTAAGTTGTGCTGTGGAGGTTCTGGGTGTGTTGTTTTGAGGTAAAATGTTTTTGTCTTGTTAGATGTATGAAAAGGAGACAAAGTCTCCATTTATATTTTAAAATCGTCAACAATGTTTATCAGGTACTTCGCAATGACATGCGTTAAATGTCATATGTCCGAAAAACAGAGGAAACTCTACCAGATTTTTGGTAGAAATGAGCATTGTTTCACTAAGAATCCTTGTTTTTATAGAAGGAAAAAATGACACTCGGGGTGTTTCAAAGTGAATTTGAAAGAAAAGATTTTCCGTTGCATTGCACTATTTGACAAAAATTATTTCAAATTGGATCGATCCTGCATTAGAAATTAGTTTGTATTTAAAATTTCATTTGAAAACCCGGGTCGTCACACTTATCCATCATTAGTGTATATGTTTTTATTGAGTATTATATTTGATTTAGATGGATGGGTATGGAGACCGAGCCTCCTAAGTGTCATGTTATGTCATTGTATTTATTAGGTGATTGTTGTATCTCATCGATTATATGCAATGGTCTAAAATATAGAGGAGGCCCTGTCAGATTTTAGGTAGAAATAGAAATTTCTTTTCACTGCTAAATTCATGATTTTGTGGTTGTATGACCTGGTATTTTGGAAATGAACACCTTTTAATTAGAGTTTTTGTTTTGGTTAGTTTTTAAAAATAAAAAATTTAAAATAGGGATCTCAACATTTTAAAAATTGGTGTTATATTATTGTGTAAAACTTGGGGTGTCACAATATCTTTAAAATGGATGAACAAGTGCCTAGTATTTGTAAAAGTTCCACACATCTTACGCAAGAATGTCCCAGCACTCCAACATTCCAAGAGGTACTTCACGATTAGGCTAATGTACTTAATACATATGGAAGACCTTTCTCACCATATTCAAAGACATATAATCCCAAGTGGACAAATTGTCCAAATTTTAGTTGGAGAAATGAACAAACTGTTAATGTGTCACAACATGGTCCATACTAGCCTCACCAACAAAATCATGGACCCTCCTACTCTTGGACCTTACTTCCCCTACTTAAAGGGCTTGTAGATGATACTATACATCATCTTATCCAAAGCCAGGAGAGAAAAACTTCACAATTAGAACTTCAATTAAAACAAAGCACACAATCTATGAATGAAATGAAAAATATGATGAGTCAAATGATACAAAATATGGAAAAAGGAAAGTTCCCAGCTCAACTACAAGCTAACCCTAAGGGTGTGCATATGGTTAGCAATGTATCTAATGCATTATCAAGATCTACATGGAATAGACTAAGGCTGTCACTATTCTTAGGAGTGGAAAAAGAATTGAGAAAGATGAGCCATAAAAGATTGAATACGTAGAAAAATACACTAAAGTTAAAGAAAATTCTAAAGAGAAGGATCCCATTCCACCTGCTGAACTATGTCCCTTTCCTACTCCATTCCCTCAAAGGTTATATTAAGTCACAAAGAGTACCACAAATTATGAGATTATGGAGATATTCAAGCAAGTTAAGATCAACATAGCGATCTTAGATGCAATAAAACAAATCCTATCATATGCCAAAATTTTAAAAGATCTATACAAAATCAAGAGGAAATTGAATGCGCAAAAGAAGGCATTTGTGATTGAACAAGTAATTTCAATTCTTCAACACCATACACCCTAAAAATACAAGGATCCAAGTTGCCCCACTTGTACTTGCATCATTGGCAACCAAAAGATTAACTAAGCCCTTCTATCTTTAGGTTATAGTGTCAATCTGTTACTATACACTGTCTATGTTCAGCTAGAACTAGGAAACCTCAAGCCAACATCTACTATATTCTAGCTAGCTGATAGATCAGTAGTAAGCCAACACCCACTTTAATGAGTTTAATGAGAACACTTTGATAGAGGAAGTTAATGCCCTCCGTAATTATGCTCCTATTATGGATATAGAAAGATGGGAACCTCATTTCTAGGAACTTCCAACGAGGGAGTCCATTCCCTTTCCATCATCAGTTGAACCTCCTAAGCTTGAATTAAAACCTCTACCATTAGATTTAAAATATGCATATTAGGAGAAAAAGAGACTTCTCTTATGATAATTCCTCCCAATTAGAAACATCTGAGGAGGAATAATGACTAAACACTTTAAAGGAACACAAAGGTGTTGTAGGATGGACCATTACTAATACAAAGGGCATTGACCCTTTAATCTGTACCTATAGGATGTATTTGGAGAATGATGCTAAACCATGTCATCAACTATAATGAAGGTTAAATCCTATTATGAAGAATGTGGTAAGAGAAGAAGTCCTTAAGTTGCTTGATGTGGGAATCATCTACCCCATAAGTGATAGCAAATGGATAAGTCCAACTCAAGTAGTTCCAAAGAAGCTTGAAGTGACAGTGATCACTAATGCCAACAATGAATTACTTCCTACTAGAGTTACCACCAATTGGTGATGTGCATTGACAATAGAAAGTTGAATGCTTTCATTGGGAAGGATAATCTCCCTTTGCCCTTTGTTGATCAGTTATTAGAAAGGGTTGTAGGACACCACTATTACTATCTTCTAGATGGTTATTGTGACAACCCGGGTTTTTGTAGCACATTTTATAATACATTTTTCCAAGGCAGGGCACCCTTAGTAAAAAAATTTTGCAAAACAAAATAGCAAAAATTCTTTTCTTTAAAACTTGTTTTGAAAAACCCAAGTCATCACCTCATACATAACATAAGTAGAATTTTTATACAAGATAAAATTCCATTGAAGGAATATATTTTTATTAAATTTTAGAATCCATCCAGTGGTTCATAGTACAGCCCGGTATCAGTACAATATTTGTCCAAATTACATAATCCAAATTTCAAACCTCACCATACATTAAAAACTCTCAATATAATACAATGCTCTCAAATAAAAATACATGTCTTCAAAGAATATACTCTAATTGATTATTCTTCTAAATCTTCTTAAGTTTTCTATAATCTTGAGCTCCTAACTCTCCTTCTCTGTATCAAGTTATGCTTGGTAGGGGATACAAAAATATACCACTTCACTAATATAAGGATACATACCTTAGTCATCATTCCATCATGGTTACCCACTCATGAGTTATCTCCACATAAAGTATATATGTTATTTATGTAGTATAGGATAAATTAGTTAAAATAGTGAAGATTGCTCAAAATTTGTTCCTTCCCTTAACTATACTTCCACTTAAGAAATCAGTATTCAGCCAATCTTCATACATGGATTTTCCTTCTAGGAACTCATGCAAGGGCATCTCATCATGCCATGGCATTACACTATGCCTATCATATGTACATCATAATACAAAATACATTTGGACTACTACACCAAGTCTCAATCTGTATAGCGTGCCCAAATAACTGTATAATAATCCACTGATACCAACTGTGGAAATAACAAATCCAGGTTCGCATGGGGGGAACCCTGGCTGTCACAGTGGTGGCCTTCGCATGATTGCCCCACCCGACATTTAACCTCTCTTTGGGCATGGTATCCATCATATAAGTTTCAGGAACTGGGTGGCCAAACCGTCATAACTTCCCTAGCATAGCATCCCTAGTCCAAGCACTGTGTAAAACAAAATCATAAGCCACCATGCTTGTATGTAAAATACATTGTACATATCAGATGATGTGTCTATTTAACTAAGGCTGGAATGTTTTTTATGCCCTATTCTTAAGGTTTCCTTAGTCTTCACATCTCATTACCTTCACCTCATTTGATTTGATTATTAGATTGGATCAATTGAATTAGATTATGATGTTGGATCACTTAATTAGATCATATGGTTGGATCACTTAGTTAGATCATATAGTTGGATCACTTAGTTGGATCATATGGTTGGATCACTTAGTTGAATCATATGGTTGGATCACTTAGTTGGATCATTATCATGCTAAGGTACCAAGTATACTTATATCATGAAGGTCCATAATTTTAGACAAAAGATCATGTATGTATACACATGAATCCTTAATACATTCTTGTACATCCACCTACCTCAAAGTAGTATCTTGATTCATACATCTCAAGTGGTATTCTTCCACAATGCCCATCATGGTTTGGATTCATACATCTGTCAAACCATATGTATAAAGTTATTTCTCTATACAAGTATGTAATCCTACAAGGGATGCCCTAATTTTTCCTTAAATCATGTTTGATCAAGGGTTTGAGTTCTCTATCTACATTTTTCTACATATACATAATACACTACAACATTAGTATTCTTATTATTTTTTATCATTCAAGATCCTTTGGATCTTGTCTGATCATCCTTATCATGATTACAATTTTTATTAGGATTAGATGATTTACTAACATTTTATGCTCTTATTATTGTTACTCAACCAGTTAATATTTTATTGGTTGAGGGTAGCTTATTTCATCCTAAGTCTAGATAGCTCCTCTTATGTCAAATTGGCTAAGGCTTACTAGTTGAATGGTTGAACACAAAGTGGTTACTTCAATCCTCATGTGAGGAGGCATTTAGACCTCACAACCGTCAGCAAAAGGTGGGGGAAGAGCATGGCTTTATTAGATAACCCCTTAACCACCATGTTCATCATCCACTAGGATGACCTTAACTCAACCTTTCATAGGGTTCCTATGAGCATGTTAACCCTAAGTACTCTTTCTAATTGATTTTGATTAAATCCATGAACATTAAAATGACATTCATGGAGTTTCATTATTCTCCTAATTTATATTCCTTATATTATCCTACTAACTATGGTCCTTACTATCATTAAGTCCATGTCATTCATTTTATATAAATGTCCTTCTATTCTAATTTCATTTAGTTTCATTTTCAATGTAATTTTCATTACATAAGCATTAAAACATAAATAAATAAATAAATATACAATTACATCTGCTAAGCAATAAAAGATAATTATAATAACATTCAACAATTTAAATGAAAATCTAATATGCCATAACTTATTCATGATCCAATGGTCTTAGTTGATCCTTATTCATTTTTCATCTCTTTTAGGGTTTAGATATTGATATTTTATTTTCCTTTAGATCTAGCACATCTTCCTGATGTGATTTCATTATTAGATCATCTTCTTGATTCAACTGGTCAAAAAGTTCTTAAGTCATTTCATCCAATTTAAGGGCTATCTTAATCTATCCCAAATCATCATCATTTAGTCCATAACTACATATGATATTAACTTCATATCTTCATCAAAACATATCCATACAGTCCAATCATCCTTCATCAACTTGATCAAGGAGATTTCCATTCATTTTTATGGTTTTTACTACTTTTTAAGGCAAGATCTCGTAATTAATCATAGATCAGTCACTTATAACCATTAATTTCATGTTTCAAAGTCACAAGATCATCAATGGATCATAATTATATAGTTTAATCATTCCATATTTTACTAATCATAAGCATTAGTAACACTTTTCTTTATTAACAAAATTTTATATTCATCAAAATATAAATTTTCTATGTTCAGTAGGTTCTATGCATCACAAGGAATCCATCCAAATTTTTTTATCTCAATTTAGAGTTAAATTGAGATTAGAATTGGAATTTTAAGATTTTAGCCCGTTTTAAGGGCTAAATTTTGATCCTAATATTTTTGTTGATTTATTAGATCTAGAGACCCAAAAATTTCACTATGATCATAGTCTTAAGGTTTTGGGACCTCTTGAACCCATCCATCAGTTCAGATCTCAATTTTGAGATCATCTTGATCATGATTCAATACTGTTACTATGGATTTTTGTGATTATAACTAATAAATACAACTTAAAACATACATTTCATCAGTTCAGTACCTAAATAAAGTGATAAAGAATGTACAGAAGCTTTTTGATCTAAAATCAGAGCTATATTGAGCTCTTAATTGAAGATCTAAGATCTCAGTTCAAAATTGAATGACTAGGATCAAATTTGGGCGTACTGGGCTCAGATGTAATCAATTCACGCCACATAGTGCTCACATGCAAACGCATGTATGGCGGCTCACCCACGGGGAGTCTCTACCATGTTGGAACCCGATCTATTGAGATCGGTTGAGACGGTCTGATCTGGACCGTTGGATCAACCTTTCTCCAGATCTCTTAAATTAGACAACATCAAGGGCTAAGATTTCTTACCCTAAAGTTTTTGGGTCCCATGATTTGGAGATCACCATGTTTTGAAGGCATTCAACAGTGCAAGATCATTATTTAATGGCCAGATTGGCCAGAATAACTTGAAAACCCCGCCGGAGATGGTAATCAGTACCGGAGTGGTTCTTCGATTAGGATTTCCCGATGATCCATGAAGTGGATCATCATGGAACCAAAGGACTTTTGTAGATCACCTTAGCCCGAACACATCTAACAGTGATGATCTGGTTTCAACAATTGGAATGTGATGGCTAATTCAATTTGGGTTTTCCGAACGGAAACTCTGGCTCATCGGGGACGATGTGTCCCTGGACGTGCTCGACATCTCTAATGAGTTTGGAGTGCCATGTGCGTTTGTAGACGCTCTTACAAAGAAAAAAAAAAAAAAGACAAGAGGAGAAGAAGAGAGAATTGGGGCATTCTAAGAGACCTCGTGAAGAATGTTAGGAGAATTTTTGGGAATTTTATGAGCTATTTATAGGGGTTTTTGGAAATTTTCATGATTACTTGTAATTATCATGTTCGATTTCTTTTGATTATTAAATTGTCTTAGGATTCCCACTACCACGTCCTTCTGCACTAGTAGGTGGTAGTGGTTTGACTCGTGATGACTTGGTTTTTTGCCATTAGATCCCTTCATGGGCATCACAGATGTGTGAAAAGACCATTTTGCCCTTTTATAGAGAAAAATCCATTTTATTCTCCTGGACTCGGAATTGAGCGTACTTAGTGGCGTTGGTTTCATATTTTTAAGTACATTCTAAATTTTGATGTCTTAGATCTCAGTTATTTGTAAAATTATCATTTTACCCTTTTATTCTTAAAAATGGAGGAAAGTAAGGGTTTTTCATCCAAATTCAGTATTTGTCATGCTTACAGTCATTCTGAAGGTTTGTTGAGTATGTTTTCAATTATATATGTCTTATTTCTTAATTTCACTTCTGTGAGAAGTGCATTTTTAATAACCCTAATATTCCATCCTGGTTTTCCTTGAAATTTTCAATTTCATTATTTATTTATTCTACCACATTGCAAAAGTTAGGGGTGTTACAGTTACTTTGGATATAACCATATGGAAATTGCACCCAATGATCAAGAAAAGACCACCTTTACATGTCCTTTTGGTACTTTTGCTTACAAAAGAATGCCGTTTGGATTATGTAATGCTCTTGCCACATTTCAACAGTATGTTGAGTATTTTAGTGATATGGAAGAGAGAATGTTTTCTATTTTTGGTGTTTCATTTGAAACATGTCTTAAAAATTTAAGAAAAGTCTTAAATCATTGTAAAGAAAAGAACTTATTGCTTAATTGGGAGAAGTACCATTTCATGGTTCCTAAGGAAATTGTCCTTCGTCACATAGTGTCTTTCAAAGGAATAGAGGTAGATAGAGCCAAAGTTGACCTACTTGCCAATCTACTAATTGCCAAATCTATCAGGAACATTCACTCATTCCTGGGTCATGCAAGATTTTACAGGAGATTCAATAAAGATTTTAGTACAATATCTAGACCATTGTGCCACCTCCTTACAAAAGGTACCCCTTTTGAGTGGACGAATAGCTATCAAGAAGTTTTACAAAGCTGAAAGATAAGTTAACCACCACACCTATCATGTAGCCACCTGATTGGAGTTTACCTTTGAAATCATGTGAGATGCTAGTGATTAAGATGTAGGATTAGTATTAGGATAGAGAGAAGAGAAAATTCCATATGTCATCTATTATGCAAGTGGGACCCTTAGTAGCACTCAGATGAACTATTCTACTACAGAGAAAGAACTCTTAGCAGTTGTCTTTGCTTTGGATAAATTCAAGTGTTACTTGGTTGGTTCTGAAATAGTCATATTCACTAATCATTCAGTCCTCAAGTGTCTTCTTTTCAAGAAAGATGCTAAGCCCAAAGTAATTAGATGGATTCTTCTACTCCAAGAGTTTGATATTGAGATAAAAGATAAAAAAAGGAGTAGAGAATGTTGTAGCTAACCACTTGTCTCACTTAGTCCCAGCAGAACCTTTAGATAAATTTCATATTAAAGAAATTTTTGCTAATGAGCAAAATTTTCATATTTCCCATCCTCGTTGATTTGCTGATATTGTAGATTATTTAGTCATAGAGAAGATTCCTAAAAATTGGAACAAACAAGAGAAGCAAAAACTCTTTTCAATTGTTAAGCACTACTTTTAGGATGATCCATGCATGTTTAAGTTGTCTAGATCAAATAATTAGGAGATGTGTTCTTGACCTAGATCAAAATAGTGTCACCTCCTTTTATCATTCAAAAGCATGTGGTGGACATTTTTTCTGCGCAAAAAATTGTTGCAAAGATTTTGCAATGTGGTTTGTACTAGCCTTCATTGTTTAAAGATGCACATGTTCTATAAATCATGTGAGCGATGTCAAAAGTTAGGAGGAATAACTAGAAGAAATATGATGCCTCTCAACCTTATCCTTGTCATTGAGTGTGATGACCTAGGTTTTTAAATGATTTTTTAATAAAAAAATTTTTTTTGAAAATTGAGGCCCCTAGTTGAAAATTTTCCTTTTGAGAACAAACAGCGAAAACATTTTTTTTCTTTTCTTTTCTTTATAAAAATAATTTTTTATAGAAACCCTGAGTGTCATTGCTGCTTTGCAAACAAGGATCTAACGAAACAATCATCTTTTTATTTTTACCAAAAATTCACCAGAGTCTCCTTTGTTTCTCGGTATCCCTGTTAGATGTCAAATCATACAAATAACCAATAAAGGATACTTTGTCTACATTCAACCCTATCCAAATGTATTATATGTTTAAAAAGAAAATATTTTTACTTTTAAGGAGAGGGAGGATCTAAAAATAAGTTTTATTATTTCCAAAATCTATCCAATCACAACCATCATTCCATCCATTTCTCATATATATCCACATGTCTGAAAAAAATCATGAAGTAATGGTCTAATATGTCAATTCTAAAATGAACACAATTTATGATTTACAAAAATCACTGCTTTTAACAATACTTATATATTTGATAAAAAACAATATATATCTATATATAGATATTAAAACATGATGCTCATGTCAATTCTATAAATTTACAAAAGATACATTTCATGAAACTGTTCAATCATTTATTCAAATGCTCAGTAAGGATCGAACTCAATCTCATTAGATCATAAAGTGAATCTAAATTATAGTTTTGAGAAATCACAAATACATGTTGAAAACATGCATGTCTTCCAAATTTTCACTAGTCACAAATCAATGTTAAATATCATAAGCTCACTAACACATTCATATAGTAATATCCAATCAAAATTGCACTTCAGTGTTTAAAAAGAAGGTATGAAACTCTAATGTGTTATGTTAGTACTTTTCATTCAAATCATGATACTACAATCTATATTAGATTCTCAACTCTGCAAGAAAACTCAAAACATACTAAAATATTCACAAATCCTCAAACTATTATCCAAATAGTCTTGTCAAACATCAGTGACAAAAACTTGACACAAATCCTCAACACTCCATTTTGGAGTCATAGAAAACAAAAAATCAAAATCCTAAGGACCTAGAAACCTATCAGTACCACACTGTCCCCCGCGCCCCCCCCCCCCCGCACCCAAATCAGCTACTCTCACTAGTAGAACAATGAAGGTTTTGTAACTCAACCCTAGGCCAACCTTGACAAGTTGCTCGATTTTAACCTTATTAGTAAATCAATATCTGTGATGGGCCAGGACTAACTCTCACGTGTTGCTTGATTTTAATTGTACATGTGAATCATAGTATGTAGATAGGCTAGACCAACCCTCATGAGTTGCTTGATTTTAACCGTATCAATAAAGAAAAATGTGCAAACTGGCAAGACCAACTCTTATGAGTCACCAAATTTTAACTATATCAACATAACATAGCCTATATATGGGCCAGGACTAACTCTCAAGACTTTCCTGATTTTAATTGTATTAATAAAATAAAACATATAAACGGGCCAGGACCAACTCTCACAAGTTGCTTGATTTTAACCATATCAGCAAAGCAAAATGTTCAAATAGGCGGGGACCAATTCTTGTGAGTCGCCTGATTTTAACTATATCAACATAATATAAATTATACACTCGCTAGACCAACTTACACAAGTCGTCTGATTTTAACCATATTTGTGATCACCTAGACTATAATCTTTAGATGGGTTAGGACCAACTCTAATGAGTTGCCTGATTTTAACTATTTTTGTGATCACATAGATCATAGTCTTTAACAATAAAATCTGATGAAAAAATGCTCAAAACAAATCGTAATATTTTATTGATATCATCTGAAATAAATTTGTAGAAAACACATAGACAATTATGGGTAATCATATACCCAAGTCCTGCCAAACAATCTTGTAGACCTTCCTTACATGATAAATAGTAAATAACATGTATCTTTGCATGAATATTTAAATTTTTATTCAAAACACAACATACATATTTAACTTCATTCATCATATATTGTAATGAAACTCATGACAAAATCAAAATGCAAATATACTAAAAAACATGGCAATATTAATTCCACCCACTTGGTTTGACATTTACCCATTCCACTAGCTTTAAAACCATCAAATCCACTTACTAATTAGTAGTTAAGATTTGACTATTCATGCTTTCATTCTTAATTACTTGCATATCAGCAATTGTGTTGATCCTTGCCTAATAGATCATCAAGAGTGTCGGATCCTTGCTGAATGGTCATGTATTGGTGCAATCTTGGGTATACAGTACTATTGTGTCCATATCTCCATCAAATCAACCCCCCGATTGTTAGTCTTCTAAAGTAGTTTTGTTTACGGTTGGGAGGACCATGATGAACTACTCAAATCTTCAATTCTAGTCATTTTGGCCTCTATGTGTATCATGCCTGACAACCATTTGCAGATGTCAGAGTTCTATTGCCAGTGATGGAGAAGAAAGGGGCGAGGGAGATGGTGAGTCTAGAGGAGGAAAGAGGGGCAAAGGGTTGATGCTGGTGGGTTTTGCTTGCCTACATCACACGTGCTTGATCTGACCCAGGAATGGAACCTGTGTTGTCAGTCATTGCTAGAAACCTGCAACGTTGTGCTGGGTTGGCCAGTGTGGCAGACAAGGTGGTGGTGGTGACTGGTGGCCTAGCTCTGGTCATCGCCCATCGTTCGATTGAAGAGAGAGAGAGCAAAGAGAAATGGAAAAATAAAATGGGAAAAGGAAAATGGCAGAATGCGATTTGCATTTCGGCCTTGCTAAACGGAGCCATATTCTGCCTTACTGAATGGAGTGGAAAAAAAGGGTTTTTTTTTTTTTTCCTTAGGGAGTGGTCAACAACAGTGATTTGTCGGCAACTAGAGGTGGCTAAGAAGAGAGAGAGAGAAGAAGAAATGGGAAAGAGGGTGTTGGGTTTTGTTTCATAAATATGAGGTATAATTATCAAAGCAACCCCTCCCTTTTCTAAAATGATTAGTTTAGTTTTTTTTCATCTTTTTCTATCTTATTTTTATTGAAACACCCTTTGTATTCAAAATGTGATGACTTCTTCATCTGAACTCCAATTCCATCATTCTTAGTGTAGTTGGAATCATTTTTCTAAGTGCAACTTGAATTTTGAGGTTTCAATGTCAAATTCTAAGTTTTCAAAGTGGGCATTTCTAAGAAATTTTAAATTTCTGATTCCATTCCAATAAAAATGTAGTATAATTACAGAGAAAAAGAACCTAAAAATGAGGGTTGTTACATTCTTTCCCACTTAAAGAAATTTCATCCTCAAAATTCTTTTCACATCATACATCATATAATTATGATTCCAAACTTCAAACACTAAGCCTTATATCTCCTAGTAACATAGATTTTCTAATTGTTTTGAGCTGCAAAGAGCCACTTCCACTGTGTACTATGTTACTCATCCTTAATTTCTTCATACATCAATGTTGGCATTTTTTTGCAAATTCTCTCCATTTGTCGTCATGCCTTCTAATCTATGCTTAGATAATTGCATGCATATGAAAAGAACTCAAAGGGTAATCAACTCATAATTAGGTTCATCCAATCATAACTCATATCTTTGTGAAGACTAGATTCTAAGTCATTCAGTAATTAGCTAGAGATCATGGTTTAGGTGTGAATAAGGACCATACATCAAATACTCTTGCTTAGAATACAACTAGTTTTTAGTTAACGGTATTTTCATAATATCCTTCCAACATCACAAGAATCACGTGAATTCAGTCACTACATAGTCTGTACTCAAGCTACAATGCTCTACTCATATACAAGTCATCATCATCATTTTTAATTTCTCATGATTCATGAAATGACATCCTCGAGATCTTTCTTTTCATACACTCGTCAGAACTGCAGTTCTAAACAATCTCTTCTTAGAAGAGGATAAAGTGGTAGTAGTCACTCATTAAGTCACCTCGATGAACCATGGTGTGATAATAGCTATCAAAGGCTATGTGCAAAGCCCAGCATGTCAGCACGGAAATTCAATGATGAACCTTGCAATGGATAGAGAGGATTGTTAATAGTACTACTTATAATGGACAATCTCGATATAAAAGTGTTTGACTTGGCACAATTCACTTCATTAAGACAGAAAAGCACATATCTACATTAACAATGAACTCAATTGTGATGGATTGACAGCTAAACCTAATAACCCAAAAGGGTAAAATGAAAATAGCCTCGATTACTCAATCCAAGATCTTGAGTCAATGTACATTGCCTTTTAGCTAAATCATTCTCTTCCTAAGCATACAACCATACTTTCTTAGGATATCAGCCGCTTACATTCTATACCTCAATAGAGGCTTATCAAAAGAAGCCTTCTAAACATAACTGTCAACATTGCTATCTTTTACATACCTTGGAAATTGTTCTTCCTGTATAGGGATCTAAATCTCCTACCAAATCATCCCCTGGTAACCATTTATGGATGCCTCTCGAAAATGACTCTTCTTATCCAATTAGTAGTTTTTTTGTAATGTCATTTAAATTTTCATCATTCACACTTGCTCATGGTCTACCATATGCAGCTTCAAACTCAGAATAATTTTGAGCATTTCCAATCTACCACTAGTTCAAGTCAAACTACTTCCTCCTTCGAAAGGAATGCAAGTGATTCAAATGGTTTACTTTCTAACTTTTAGAAACTACTTTATCATGTAGGGAACTAGTCCTTCATAGTGTATCATTTTCCATAATCTTTACTATGCTCTATTTGCCTTTAGTGTCCCACTCGGGGCCTTAATCGCCTTCGTTCATGTACTCTCTATTTCAAAGAGATACATGGCGTATCTTCTCTATTACCATCCTTTTCATCAATATTCAATCCAACTTGAATATCTTGTTTGGTGAAGAAACTTTGTTCTTCTGCTCAGTGAGAATAATCCACTTGCTTTAGATCCTTTTTGTTTAGTCATTTTGTTCAAGTAGATCCCATAATATTGCAAAAGTATCATCCTTTGAATTATTATGCTTTTAGTTATCTAAAACTTGCTTTCTTTTGTTATTATCCTTATAATTTCTGCATAACAATTATTATGCTTCCCAAAACTCAATACACACCATCCAACTTAGGGTTTTAACCCTCAAGTAGTAGTCCATGTTAAAATTATATATCTCTTCATATGACAAGTTATCAAATTGGGATGCCAATTGAGTAAACTTATACTCTCATTCTTTACCTCAAGATCCACACTGATATATGTGGATGCTTTCCTTTGATCTTTATATTTCATCATTTTGAATTTCAAAATGATCTATGCCTTTGTGTTATTTCCATCAAATTTAACCTCTTTACCCTTTACAATAGGATTGACTAGACTTTCCCAAACATATATCTAAAATGATAGTGGTAACTAGGCTAACCAAAGTTAAACATTTGGAGTTCCTTTTACAAAGTACACTGATATATTTGGAGTTCTAAAATGAAAAGGACTATTTCTTCTCAATAGAACTCCTCTTGCATTTTATGGCCTATAATTATCGTCAACAATTCACAACTGAATTATGTCCAATAATCATCTTTACCAAGACAAAAAAAATCTAAAATTGCTTTTGATTGTTTTAGCATGCATACATATTCTAATTATCCAATTTGGTTTCCATGAGGAACTCTACAATTCATGTTCATTCATTCAAACTCCTCATGTCATCTTTGTTTCTCCCAAACTCAAATGGTTTCCCAAATGGTTAGGTCTCAATGGGAAGGTTGATAGATTTTAGTCTATCCTCTTGAACAACATATGATTCAATTTTAGTAAGAATCTCTTTACGAGTCATCTCTATAACTCATACTTGGTTAATCAAGTCTCATTGTTAGCTATATATGACTTTGGATGTGTAAGGCTAGCTGTGAGTGGATAACACTGCGCTTTGATATCAACTGTGGAAACCTAGGTTTTTAAATGACTTTTTAACAATTCTTTTTGAAATGCGAGGCCTCTAGTTGAAAATTTTATTTTTGAGAACAAATAGCATAAATAATTTTTTCTTTTCCTTTTTTTTGATGAAAAGATTTTTTGTAGAAACCCTAAGTGTCATTGCTACTTTGAAAATAGAGATCTGATGGTAAAATGATCTTTTCATTTTTACCAAAAATCTAGTAGAGAATCCTCTATTTCTTAGATGTTGGGCATTTTTCGTATGCATTGTGGTATCCTTGATAGACGTCAAATCATAAAAATAACCAATAAAGCATACTCCGTCAACATTCAATCCTATCCAAATATATTATATGTTTGAAAACATTTTTACTTTTAAAGAGAGGATTTGAAAAGAAGTCTTATTATTGCCAGAATATATCCAATCACAGCCATCATTCCATCCATTTCTCATATATATCCACATGTCTAAAAAAAATAATCATGAAGTAATGGTCTAATATGTTAATTCTAAAATGAACATTCACATGTTCCTATGCTTACTTTGGCATCACCATTGCTAATCTCTTTTACAACTTTTCGTTATATATTTTGCTTTCCTTCTTCTATTCTATATCATCAAATCTGAGATATTGTAAACAAATACAATATCTCAAAAAGATGGTGCTTGTGTACATGGAACAAGATGCATAAATAATAAAACAGAATTTATGATTTACAAAAATCACTACTTTTAACAATACTTATATATATGTATATATATATGATCAAAACCAATATACATTAAAACATGATGTTCATGTCAATTCTATAAATTTACAAAACCTACATTCATGTCAAAATTGGCCAATCATTAATTCTAACACTTGGGATGGACTACACTCAATCTCATTAGATCATAAAGCAAATTTGAATTATAGTTTTGAGAAATCATAAATATATGTCCAAAACATACATATCTTCTAGATTTTCACTCCTCACAAATCAATGTCAAATATCATAAGCACACGAATACATTCATATAGTAATATTCAATCAAAATTGTATTTCAGTATGTAAAATGAAGGTATGAAACTTTAATGGTTATGTTAACACTTTTCATTCAAGTCACAAAACCACAATCTATATCAGATTCTCACCTCCAGAAGGAAACTTAAAACATATTGAAATATACACAAAACCTTAAACTATCATCTAAACAATCTTGTTAAACATCGATGGCAAATGCCCAATGCAAATTCTCAAAACTTCATTGAGGAGTCATATAAAATAAAATATCAAAATACATCAAAATGTTGAGCATTTAGAAGCCTGCCAGTGCCACACTACACTTACCCTCATCAGCTACTCTCACTAGTAGAACAACATGTTTCTTATAACTCAACCTTATAAGTAAATCAGTGTCTATGATGGGCCAGGATCAACTCTCACGAGTTATCTAATTTTAACCGTATATGTGAATCATAGTATGTAGATGGGCCAGACCACCCCTCACGTGTTGCTTGATTTTAATCGTATCAATAACGAAAAATGTGGAAATAAGCTAGGACCAACTCTCACAAGTTTCTTAATTTTAACTATATCAACATAACATGGTCAGTATATCGGCCAGGACCAACTCTCAAGACTTGCTAGATTGTAATCTTATCAATAGAATAAAACATATAAACGGGTCAGGACCAACTCTCACAAGTTGCCTTATTTTAACTGTATTAGCAAAGCAAAATGTGCAAACAGGCCAGGACCAATTCTCGCGAGTCACCTCATTTTGACCATATTAATATAATATAGACTATACACAGGCTAGACCAATTGACACAAGTCATCTAATTTTAATTGTATCTGTGATCACCTAAACTATAGTCTTTAGATGGGCCAAGACCAACTCTTACAAGTCTCCTGATTTTAACTATATTTATGATCACATAGACCACAGTCTTTTACAATAAAATCTCATGGAAAAATGCTCAAAACAAATCATCATACCTCATTAATATCATCTAAAATAAATTTGCAGAAGACATAGACAATTATGGATAGCATTATACCAAGTACTGCTAAACAATCTTGTAGACCTTCCTTACAAGATAAATAGTAAATAACATGTATCTTTGTATGAATATTTAAATTTTTATTCAAAACACAACATACATATTTAACTTCATTCATCATATATTATAATGAAACTCATTATAAAATCAAAACACTAATATACTAAAAAACATGACAATCTTAATTCCACCTACTTGGTTTGATGGTTACCCATTCCACTAGCTTTAAAACCATCAAATCCACTTACTGATCAGTGGTTAAGATTTGGTTTTTCATGCTTTCATTCTTAATTACTTGCATATCTACAATAATGTTGACCCTTGTATAATAGATCATTAGGAGTGTTGGATGATTGCTGGATGGTCATGGATTGGCACGATCGTGACTGTACAGTACTGTTGCATCCATATCTCCATTGAATCGACCCTGATTGTTGATCTTCTTGAGGAGTATTGTTCATGGTTGGGAGGAACATAATGAATGGCTT
Source organism: Warburgia ugandensis (assembly GCA_035236585.1). Taxonomy (NCBI): domain Eukaryota; kingdom Viridiplantae; phylum Streptophyta; class Magnoliopsida; order Canellales; family Canellaceae; genus Warburgia; species Warburgia ugandensis. The sequence continues at coordinate 47,581,217 of CP141131.1, read as the reverse complement.
GATTCCTAACAACCATTCCAATCGTTATAGTCCTATTGCCAGTGATGGAGAAGAAAGGGGGGGAGGGAGATGGTGAGTTTGGAGAAGCTGAGAGGAGGAAAGAGGGACAAAGGGTTAACGTTGGTAGGTTTTGGCTACCTCCTTCGCATGTGCCTGATCCAACCTAGGAATGGAACCCTTGTTGTTGATCATTGCCAAAAACCAATGATGTTGTGTTGGGTTGGCTAGTGTGGGATATGAGCTGGTGTTGTTGACTAGTGGCCTAGCTCTGGTCACCACTTGTCATTCAATCCTAGAGAGAGAAAGAGAGAGAGAGAGAGAACAAAGGGAAATGGAAGAAGAAAATGGGAAAAGGGAAATGGCAGAATGTGGTTTGCGTTTTGGCCTTTCTGATCAGAGGGGAAGAAAATAGTGTCTTTTTTTTTCCTAGGGTGAGGTCAACAGAGACAATGTGTGAGTGACCGGAGGTGGGGAAAAGGAGAGAGAGAGAGAGAGAGAGAGAGAGAGAGAGAGAGAGAGAGAGAGAAGTAGAGAGGGGAAAGAGGGAATTGGGTTTTGTTTTAGAAATGGGGGTGCCATTATTAAAGAAGCCCCTTCCTTTTCTTAAATGATTAGTTTAGTTTTTCTTTTCTTTTTCTATCTTATTATTACTAAAATACCCTCTATATTCAAAATGTCATGACTTCGTCATTCAAACTCCAATTCCACTATTCTTAGTGTCGTTGGAATCATTGTTTCGAGTGCAACTCGAATTTGAGGTTTGAAAGTTAAATTCTAAGTTTTCAAAGTGGTCACTCCTAAGAAATTCAATCTTGAGAAATTTTCAATTTTGGATTCCATTCCAATAAAAATGTATTATAATTATAGAGAAAAAGAACCTCAAAATGAGGGTTGTTACATCGAGGTTTTTTATTGTTGGGGCATTGACTTCACAGGTTCTTCTCAACTTCTTTTGGCTACATTTACATCTTATTGGCAATAGACTATGTGTTCAAATGGATTTAGGCTATCCCTTGTAGGCATAATGATCATAAAATAGTTGTTAAATTTTTAAAAGAAAATACTTTTTCTCAATTTGGGACTCCTTGAACCATTATAAGTGTTAAATATACACATTTTTGCATCAAAGTTTTTGAAGCTCTCATGAAAAAATATAACATCACCTATAAAGTTGTAACATTGTATTATTACATCTTCAATTTGACCTAAAATTTCCTTAATTTAATATCTAATTAAATCATATGATCCATCAATTTTGAAATTTTAAACTAATATCTATTTTAGCTCCTATTGATCATCCAACCATTTGTTTGCAAAATTTTATAGCTAGATGATCATTATAGATGATCAAATGATAAAAACATGATGAGGATAATTCTAAGTAAGTTTTATATGTTACCGATCAACCAAAAAGGAATTGGATGACTTAGATCAAATTAAATGGATAAGATCATACAAGATGTAATCTAGGAGGAAACTACTTAGAAAAAGGAGATATTGAAGACAATCAGGAAACAAACTGCTAAATTTTGATAAGAAGAAAGGAAGTTGATTTGGAATCAACTTCAAATTCTAATGAAAAGTCTATATATATATAGGATGGTGGGCACTACAAAAGAGGGCACACTTAAAAGGAGTATCTGAAGGAATTGAAGTACCACATTCACTCCCTATTTTCTCATTGTCACAGCCTTCATCCTTGTGTTGTCCATATCTCTCTCAGTCTTTGATCATCAAGGTTATCACTGTGTTTTTCCTAGCTACACCACCCTACCATTGTCTCAGTCTTTGTTTAAATGTCATTTTTCACTATTTTGTACACCACTATTTCCTTGAGTTCTTCATCATTTAACTTTTGATTTATCCCTTGAGTATAAGCTTTCATTGTTTCAATCAAAATCCAAATCAGGTTTTTCCCTCATTCCTCTCCTTTGGTTTTCAAACCCTAACGGACAAAGGAAAAGAAAACAACATTCCTATGTGAATTTCTTTCCTTATCCATTTGCTTTTACACATCAAACAAACACTCTATCTTATTCATCTCTTCCACAGCCATACTACCAATTCACATATGGTTTTCACTATTGTTTCATAACTATTTTACATCTGGTTTTTAGTCAAGTTTCCAGTTCAATGCACTCTCTGTTCATCACTAGTCATTTTCTTTTCATCATTGTTAACTTCTCCAATTTTATCACAGTCATTCTTTATTACACTCAATATTGTTTAACTTTTGTTATCACCATTATTTAATTACCAATCATCATATCCTTGGGTTCCAGTCATCTTAGAAGGGACTAAAGAGGAGAGGAAAATCCAATTGGAAGCAACCCATTTCATCCTTGCTTCCCCATTGTGTTCACTGTAGTTTACCCCTAGTTCCACTGTGAATTTTTCCTAATTTCTCACTTTTCTTCACTTAAATTCTCTTCCAGTTGAAAGATTTCATTGTTTAAATCAGAATCCAATTCGATTTCACTCAGTTCCATTTTTCTTTCATCGATTTTCAAGTTTCAAAATAGATAGGGAGCTATGCATACCCTTCTTCTTCAATTATGGGTTGGAGAAGATGAGAAATTCTCAGGGCAAATTTTAGAATTGCCCTTAGCTTGATTTATTTAATTCCTCATGCATCCTAATTTGTCTTTATCCTTATCCTTGTTTTGTCTTATCCATCTTTATTTTATTCTCAAATAAAACTTGAAAAATACCATACGAGTCCCTGTTTGATTAGACCTAAACAAATAAATGGTTTAGCTTAACCAATAAGTTCAATTCAATTCTTGATCTTTTTCTTCTCATATTTTCAATCAATTATTAGATCCTCATCAAAACACACATTCTAGTTAATCTAACAGTGCTCATCTTAAATCTGAAATCCCAAAAATCAATATAAGCCATCCAATCTTATTTTTTCATATCAGTTCATATCATTAGATTTTTGGAATATCTACATAATTCAGCCATTGAATCATTAATCGGAGACTTAGGGAATGGATTGATGAAGGGTGACCAACTTGGATGTTGCCAAAACTAAAGAATCTTGGTATGATTAAACTACGGAAGTGGATTTTACTTGATATTTTGTTTAATTTTCTATCTTTTGAATTTGGAATTGTGTAATTTCATTAATTGAATAGATCTGAGTTTATATTTTATTGTTATTTAGTTATTATTATTTTTATTAGTTTGTGGCATTTAAATTTTATTTAAACTACCTCTTTCTTTAAGTCGAGTCCCTGTGGTAGTAACTTGTACTTGCACTAACTATACCATAATAGCCTGCGCACTTTCGAAAAACAATCAACAAGCTTTTTGCACTCTTGTCTCAGACTCGTAATGGAGTTTTCATTAAATTTAATAACAATTCAAAAAATCCAAAAAATTAAAAATTTAAGAATTGTATTTATTTAGCATTTATAGAAATTTTAGGTGTATTTTTTCAATTTTTCTTAGTGCATAATCACTCCATTTCCTAAAATTTGGCACTTATTGCTATTTTTTATTTTACAAAAAATTGGTGAAGGAGGAAGTCAAGGAGGATCTCAATTAGGATAGGTAAATTTTTATGTTTGAGTGAATTATAGTAAGGATGCATTATATTTTTTATTAATCACAATTTATTTAAAAATAGTTGTAATAATACAGATCAAGGGTGGACCATTATAACCTAAAAGTGGAGGTGGAATGTAAATGGTCCACCCTTGTACAAGAAGATCTTATCTAGGACCCCACTATGAGCAATCCTAACTCCTTAAAATTTTTAGATTAGGGTTTGCATATTTAGAATAATTTTGCTTTGTTTGATAGCATAATTGCATATAGTTAGCATACTTTATAATTGTTGCATTTTTGGGTTTGCATTAGTTGCATTTTTATGGCATATTTATCACTTTAAGGTGATTTATATGATGATTGCACTACCATGGAGTGTAAAAATTAATTAGTAAGGGCACCCAACCCCACAAGATCAAGAGTGGATTTAATCATGATCTCTTAGCCCACCTAGGATAATCATCACAAGTGCATAACCTAGCCTTCCAAATTAATTTAAAATAAATTAGAAGAGACCTATAGAGGTCATCACATGCTCGTACGACCCTCTTGGAAGGAGGTAACTCATTGCCACTTCAATGACCCTTGTCTAACTAACTGCACTAGTATTTAAATGACTAGCTCTGCTATCACATTCTGTAACTCAGACTACCTATGACTAGTTGAGGATTGTGTGAAGTGGTTGTTTAGGTTAGAATCTAACTGATAAGCAGTGGAATAAATCTGAAAGAGAGGAGGAGCATTAGATTGGGCTAATCTAAAAGCTTCTCCCCCACAAAAATTCAAGAAAATCAAAATATTTCAGTCTATTAGCCTTAGGGATTATTTAATTGTATCCTTTATTTGTGCATAATTCTAGGAATTTAGGTTGCATCATTTAGGGTAGTTTTTCTTATTGAAAAAAATAAAAAAAACATATAAAAACACAAAAAAAGAAGGAAAATCCTTTTGTTGTATGCACTTTGGATATGTGACAAAACCAGAAGTTTAGTCAAGTAAAACTGAATCAGTTACCGTCAATGATTGGTCAACAATCTATGGGTAACTCACCTTGTGGAAGTAATAGAGCTGATCGAGGCCCTCTACTCATCATGAATCAGGGACCACTACCTCTAATGGATGATGAATATCAACCTCCACTAAGGAGGAATAATCATCCACTAAACAAAGATAGAAGAAAGAATAACATTAGAACAAAGATGAATATCCACCATGGAGACAATGATTTTTATCAAAAAATTCATGGAAGAACTCTAAGAGATTACCTTTAGGCTACATGCTCCAGTACACCATCTTGTGTCATTCTTCCTTAGAGTGCTAGTGCAATGAAATTAAAAATGGGAGTAATCCAATTACTTCTCAAATTCTATGGGTTAGACAGTGAAAGTCCTTACATGCATCTTAAGGAGTTTGATGAGTATGCAGTACCTAATATACACAACACATTAGTTTAGATACTATAACGCCTATGTTATTTCCTTTCTCTTTAAAGGGAAAGGTTAAAATGTGGTTTAATGCACTGCCAACATAAGGACCTGAAATGAAATGACTAGGGAATTCTTAAAAAAGTTTTTTTTGACACATAAGACAAATACACTTTGTCATAAGATAATGAACTTTACCCAAAAAGAAAGAATCATTCTACCAATGCTGGGAAAGGTTTAAAGATCTATTACTCACATGCCAACATCATGGCTATAAACCATGGCACATCATCAGCTTCTTTTATGAGGAACTTAATTTTGACAGGCAATAGTTAGTAGAGATGATGTGCAATGGAAACTTTCTGAAAAAATAACCAGATGAGGTAGAATAGTGTTTGGAATGGTTGGCTTAACATACATAAACATGGGATGATTTAGAAAGAGTAGAACACCCAGATAAGCCCAAGCCCAACACCACATCTATTAGGGGAGGCATGTATGCAATGTCTAAAAAAGATAAACTTAATACCAAAATAGTATCCCTAGCCCAAAAATTAGAGGCTATAGAAATGGGGAAGAATATCCCTAAAAAAGATGAACAAGCATGTAGCATCTACGAAAGTACTACATATCTTACTAAGGAATGTCCTATCATTCTAGCATTCTAAGAGGTACTTCATGATCAGGCTAATGCTTTGAATACATATAAAAGACCTTTTTCCCCATACTTTGTGATGACCCGGATTTTCACATGGATTTTTATATGTATCTAATTCCTAGGGCGGGATCGATCCCTATTTGAAAACATTTTTAGAAAAGCTATGCAATGCAACGGAAAACTCTTTTATTTTAACTTCATTTTGAAAACCCTGAGTGTCATTTTCTAGATGAATAAAATAGTTTTGAAGAATACGAAAATCATAAATGTCTTTCCGGGTCTATCCAGTCACAGCTCAAAGCCCAACAATAATAAGTACATATACATGTCCAAAAGGTGGAGTGTTTACTTACATTCATTCTTGTCCCTTCTTTATTTACTTGATAGTAGTACTAACATTTCCTAATGCTTCTTCTACTCTTATGTGGAGCTGATCTATAAAAATAATATATTTGGGTGAGTATTCCTCATACCCAGTAGGTGATCTGATACTACTATTTTGAAAACATGGTAGGCAATATGCATAATTCAAAGAGCTTTTCATGTAAAACATAAGTGATTCCATTTTGTGTAAACATGCATATTTATGCATAAAATGTAAGCTCATCGATGCAATTTCAATCATGGAATCCTTTATCGAAATCTAATATTCAACAATATAAACATGACTAACATCATAAGGTAGAGATCAATAGTATCCATGTAAGAAGATTTTGGCAAACACATCAAAACCAACGATTCAAAAATAATAATCATGAAACTCTTAAAATAGTCATCATTCAAAGCTGCTGGCATCACTATAAGTATCATGCACATGGTCTTTTGGTTTGGTTCCCACTGCAGGCTGCCTCATTCGGCGATCTGCCCACTTGGAACTCAAGTCGATGGGTCAGTAACCATATCAAACCTACTGGTCATAAGTACTCGTTTACGACCATCTCAATCCTATATGCATATCAATAACACTGAAATCATGGGGCCAACTATGTTCAGGACCAAAATCCTCTAAATCGTGTGTCTCCAGTATTTAGAGGTCAGTCCACCATAGCCTCCACAACAACTATGGATATGTCCTCGAAAGGGTGCCGTGACACCTCCAGTGGTCGTCCCTACTTACCACAGCAGTCAGGGAAGGGACAATTCTGTTTTTGGCAGTGATACTAACTCCGTACATAACAACCTCTCAGCATAGTGCCCACTACACTCAATAGCCCAAAAAGCATATATATAGATAAATCCAAATCTCAGTCATCAAAATCATGCAATTTATGCATTTATTTTCAACCATGCGAGCAGGGCATAAAATTAGTTCATGCTAATATCACATTCAAAGCTATAAAACATGAAGACAATTCTACATACTCATATAAGAACATCATACCTCAAAAGCATGATAAAAATGGTAATAAAGGCAAGTAAGAGTTTAAGATGCATTCATAAAAACTTAGTAGTATCAGACTACCTACCTCGATATTCCTTGAATTGCGTTCTTCATTACTCAACCCTGAGTTACCTTTGTGAAACCCTGAATATCAATTAATAACAAGGATTCAAGTATTATTTTCCAACATTTATGGATCATTACTTAGCCTTATAGATTAATGGCTAGATCTATCTTTTAGAAGTATAGATCCTTGTTTAAATGTGTTTCCAGGTTAGCTCTTATGTATAGATCTAATGTTTAATGGTTAGATCTCATAGATTGCCTGTCCTAATGCTTAGAATAGGTCTGTACTTGTTTTTGAATGGCCAGATCTATCATTCAAGGGCTGATACGTGTACTTTGGGGTTAATCCTCAGCTATTAATCCCCTAACACCTCTAATGGATCCAGTCATGAGATCTGATCATCTTTGACATAGTAGATCTACGAGAATTCTATAGTTTTTGGGCTATAGTCATATAAAATAGTTCTTTGATCCTATTTTTCATAGTCTCATTAGGTCCGCGTCGTCAATACAGAGGCAATGGTTATTTCAGATCATCAATTGGAATTATATAGCCTCCTTAATTGGGTTTTTAGCATCACGAACTTACAAATGAACTAGATTCGTCCATATCGGGCCCACACGTCACGGTGCCTAGGATGCGTGTGCATCCCTGTCCAACTGAAACCGTGTTTGCATGCGTGTGGACACCCAAATTGCATGCTAGGGCGCGCGTCCTGGACGGCATCATGTGGAGACGTCTTCGGGGGGCAGTGGCATCACAGCTCCCAAGACGCTCATGCGCCTTGGCCGAACCAGGACCCACGCCCACACGTTGCGTGCGTCTGAAAGTTGCACCTGGGATTGCGTCCTCAGCACGACATGTGCTGCGTCCGTGGGACAGTCGAGTCGAGGGTTCTGGAATGAACCCATCTTCCCCTACTTGTTCTCCGGCCGAAAAGACATCAGATTCAGCATGGATCTGGGCCGGAAGAGAGGGAAAAAACTAGAGAGGGGATGGTTTCTTACCTGAGCAACCTGAGATGGCTCCCCCTTTTCGTTGGTGTGTGATTTCCCCATTTTTTTCTTTTTCCAGAACCCTTGCTCGAGCAGCCGGAAGAGAAGGAGAAGAAGATGATCAGGGAAGAGGGGGAAGGGCTTTTTAAAGCTGGTGAAGGCAGTGCTGCCCAATGGCGGTGCAGCCATTTCTTCCTGCGCTGCTTTGCAGAGGAAGTGCTGGAAGTCAGTGGGAGGTAGGGGATGACCAAGGGTGTCGTTATCAAAACAACCCCTGCATTTTTGGCCCCTTTTCATTTTATAGTCAAATTATAGATATGCCCTCCATCTTTCAACTCTTATAACTTCTTCATACAAACTCCGTTTTCAATGTTCTTTGAGGTGTTAGATTCCATTTCGAGTGTAGAATCTAATGATGTTGATTTTTCTCACAAATTCTTTAGTTTCATATTTTAATTAAAATAAAACATCTAACCACCTATTTAGGTGATTTAAGCATATATTAATTCCCAAAATAAACAAACCAAACATCATGATTGATCGTGGTTGTAAAAGTGATAATAATATTAAAAAATTTAAGTCATTACATACTTAGAGATATATGATCCCAACTAGAGAAACCATTTTAATTTTAGTTTGTGAAGTGGACCCACTACTAATGTCTCACAACCTGACTCATACAAGCCTCACCAACAACACCAAGGACACACTACTCTAAGCCCATACCAACCAACTCATAGACCTCTTGCTCTATCCCCATACCTCCAATCTCATCAATCTCCTACTCATGGACCTTACTTACCCCACCTAAAAGGCTTGTAGAGGATAATATACATCAACTTAAGCAAAATTAGGAGAGGAAACTTCTCAATTAGAAGTCTAGTTAAAACAATCTGCATATCTATGAATGAAATGAATAATATGATGAGTCAAATCATGCAGAATATGGAAAAAGCAAAGTTTCCAACTCCACCACAAGCTTACCCTGAGGGTGAGCATGTGGTTTGCAAAAATGCACCCAATGCATTATCAAGCTCTAACATGGAACATATTAAGGTTGTCACCATTCTTGGGAGTGGTAAAACAATTGAGAAAGATGAGCCATAAAAAATTAATAAGGTAGAAAATTGCATTGAAAATAAATAAAAATCTAAAGAAAGGGACCCCACTCACGGTTGGTCTTAGAAATGGTGGCAGCTGCATGAGGAGTTAACGACTAGATGTGCTACATCCTAAGTATCACTAGGTACCTCTTTCACCTATAGGAATTGAGAGGGCATAGCAAAATTCTTCTTGGAGGAGGGTTGGTTTTGCCCAGGTGACTGATTCTACCATAATGTACTCCTACTTGTTGCACTAGTAACTGACTCCCCACTCCATTCACTCAAAGGTTGTATCAAGTGACAAAGATTACCACTAATGATGAGATTATGGAGATATTCAAATAAGTTAAGATCAACATATAAATCTTAGATGATATAAAACAAATTCCATCATATGCCAAAATTTTAAAGGATTTATGCACAATTAAGAGGAAATTGAATGTGACAAATAAGGCATTTGTGACAAAATAAGTAAGTTCAATGCTCCAATACCATACACCCAAAAAAATAAGGATCCAGGTTGCCCAACTCTCACTTACATCATTGGCCACCATAAGATTAACCAAGCCTTATTAGATCTAAGATCCAGTGTTAATCTGTTACCATACACAGTATATGTTCAGCTAGAACTAGGTGACCTCAAGCCAATATCCACTATGCTCTAGTTAGCTGACTGTGACGACCCGGGTTTTCTCATGCATTTTTAAATGAAAAATCTAAATTCCTAAGGCGGGATCCCTATTTTGAAAAAAACAATGCAATGCAGCAGAAAAATCTTTTGTTTTAATCTCATTTTGAAAACCCCGAGTGTCCTAGTTCCTAGGACACCCGTGTATCCTGGTTGAACCGCGACTGCCTTATGTGCGTGCGCCCAAAGGCCGTGCCAGGGACCGCGTTTCGCACGTGCACATGCATGCTCAAGTGAGACGTGCTATGATGCGCATCATCGTACGGACGCACCTTGTAGCATGGTGTGTCTCAACTCCCAGGGCACCCCGTGCACCCTAGTTGAGCCAGGACCCGTGCCCCACGTCACGCGCGCACCTGGGACAGTGTACGCATGCGCACATGCATGCCCAAGTATTGCGTTTCAACATGCATCCCAGTCAACATCCTGCAAATGCGTCTTCCACTCAGGCGGGCTGCGTCTTGGTGCCCAGGACGCCCCGCGCATCTTGGACGATTCAAAAGCCTACCGCACGCTTGCGTGAGCGCTATGCTGGCCCCCAGGGACGCGTCACTCGTGTGCATCACAGGGTACGTCCCATGACAACTGGTTTTGGACGGGTTTCAGAGGAAACCCGTCTTCTCCGGTTCCCACAGCGTCTCCTCAGCCGGAAAACACCGAGATCCGGCGTGGATCTGGGTAGGGAAGAAGCAAAGCCAAATAGGAAGGGGTGGGGGGCTTACCTGGGTGGTCTGGGAGAGTACCCATCGTTGATGGGTGCGCCTATTCCTCACCATGAAGCTCTTGCTCGCCAGAAACCGTGAAGAAGGGGAAAAACCCCAATGCCCAGATTGGAACAGAGAAGAGAGGGGAAATGGGGAGATGGGAACAGAATGGCCGGCCTGACTAAGGCTTGGCCGTTGCCAGAAAAATGCAGGGAGATGGGTTGAGACAGGTCTCCGATTTTGCCGGAAACCCCAGTCTCAAACTGCTGGAAAAAATGCGATTTTGAAGAGGGGGGAGATGGGGTTTTTATAGAGGGGAGAAGGCAGTGCCCCTCAATGGCAGAAAAACGGGTTTCTGGAGGGGTCTAGAGGTTGAAGACGATAGGGGGTGCCATTATCAAAACGGCCCCTGCGTTTTTTCGTCCTTTTTCATTTTTTCGTTTAATTTTCAGAAATACCCATCTTTAAATGACTGTAACTTCTTCATACGAACTCCGTTTTGGGTGATTTTTGAGGCGTTGGATTCCATTTTTCGAGTATAATCTAATGGTGCTAAGTTCCCTCAAAAATTCCTTTGTTTACTATTTTAAATAAAGTGAAACATTTAACTCACTTTATTTCCTATAGAATGTTCAATTTTCGTTAAAAATAGTGTAAATTGCTCGGGCATTACATTATTACCCCCTTAAAAGAATTTTGGCCTCAAAATTCCATAAATTATCAATTTCAAGGTATTTTGTCTCTTAGATAACTTCTTGCGAATGCATTTCCCTCTTAGGAATCAAACCTAGGCTCAACCTTAATGTATCATTTTTATTTTTCCTTCTACAAGGCCTTACCTATAAGGGCCGCTTTAGCTGCGTACTCTGATGCACACTCTTATACGTGCCAGTTTAACCATAGCGGTTTCTAGCTGTAATTCATCTATCTTGAAATCCTTAGATGCCCATACTTTTCTCATCGTGTATAGGATAGTCTCCTCGTAGGATCATGCTTCTATATTCATGTATAAATTACTCCATACAACTTTGAAATCATATGATCTTATTTCTCCTATTTTGAATATCATAGGATAATCCCTTTTTCTTTTTATCTTTAATCTAATGATCTCTTCATCATCCATATCTCGTTGTAATGGTTGGTTATATGTCATTAGTAAGAGTCCAAAAATTTACCTTCTTTCCATTGTGTCTAACTTTGCTTCTTATCTTTTACCTTTGTCCCCAAGATACTTCAATAACTGACATGGTATCATGTGCTCTATAGCCAAACCCTTGATTAACTTTGAATTTCAACTATCTATCCTTTTCCATATGTGACTTGATTCCTCCACCAAAGTTACATTCAAAATAAAATCATGAAAGTCAATTTGTAGCATCTTCCATTGAGGACCTTATCATATACTGAAAGTAAAATGTCCTAACACCATATCTAGTTTCCTAATTATTAAATTCATTAAACGCTTTTCTCTGTGAAGATTTTATCCAAACTCAAGTCGATTCATCATCATGGGTCAAATGTCCTCGTCCAGAGGCCTTATGTCACTATTCACATTAATTTGTCATTAGGATTTTCAATAATGTTCCCATTTATGCAAAGAAAAAAGTCTCTTATTCATAACCAAGTACCCTTACTAGGTCATGGTTGAATCCTTTATCATTATCTTCTTTACCCTTTCTTTGCTTGATGGTTTTCTTCGTAACCTTCCAATCCAAAAGTTCTATACTCAATCCAGTAGGGTTAGTCCTTAGGAAATTCCTTCAATTGATTTTTCGTACTTGGTATATGCACATAACAACTAACTATTTGTCTAAAGGCAACGTAACATTAAATCTTCACCTTATAGTGTGCTAGCCATCTCACCTTTTCTCCTTCCATCCCCTATGTCAATATACTGTTTAATCTTTTATCAAGGCTTTATTGCCAACTATTCTGTCTTAACTATCAGGGGTTATCATCCTCATAAGTAGTGGTTTTCTCAATTCCCCAAATTTTATCCTTCCAGTGCCTCCTCATACTTAGCTTATAATAGCAATTCTCGTTCAACAACTACTACATCAAGTTATGCTGAAGCTATTAAATCATCAAATTTGAAAAACACTCAGGTAAGCATGGAACATTTTCGTAGACATATAGAAAGACTTTATTTGATTCCCTATTGATCTCTTTCCAGATATATCCTTGTCATAAGCTCAAGGGTCTCTAAATTGATCAGTACTTATCTACCTTTCTTTTCAATCCAAGTCAGCAGCATCTTTTAGACCCAAAGTAATTTCTACACCTTGTCATGATAGCTATTAAGGTTTGAAAAATATTTCACATTGGTTTAGATCACTTCTTATCTTTGTTGCTACTGTCCTCATCGTACTCGTAGCTCCTTCATAATGTGACCTAATCAACTCCATGATGTGGCCTAATCAACTGACCTCATACCCTCAAATGACTTAGTCTAACAAGTACTTCTTTCAAGGAAAACTCAGGTTTAAAGACTTATAATATCCCTCTGCGTATATAACTTTGACTATTAACATATTTGATTAAATATGGTGAGATACCCTTGTTTTAGTCAACAGTACTCTAAAAATAATGGTTTTAAGATATTTGCTCTTCCAATCTATGATAGCAAGACCTCAATTTGATCCTTGATGGTACCCTACTAGCTGAAGAAAGACAAATGGAAAAGTCACTGTCCCAGCTTAATTCCTTTTTCAATATACTTTATTGGTAAGGTGGGATATCATCAAATTTTCCTTTTTATGGATTATATCCATTGGTGTTCCCCATAAGCTAATGGATTCGATAAGAATCTAATTGTAATATTTGATATTAAACCATTTGTAGATGTTTAACTTCTAGTTGGTCACCATTCTTCTTTGAAAATTTCTTGTCACATAATCTCCTGAAATTCGATACTCTACTCAAAGTCTTAAACCCCATATGCTTTTTCTCTTTTATACTCTTTTACAATAAGATCACCAAGTCATCTAGTATTATTCCTTTGCATTTGTTTGATCTACCTTCCTATGGAATTCAAGATGATAGAAATCTATGTATCTCTATAAAGTCATGATCTTCTTCTTTTGAATATTCAATATTTCATTGAATACTTATCGTTACATTTCTATCTCTTTCTCTCTTTTCTTCAAAATCCTCACTTTTGTTACCTAGATCAATGTCTTCATGTGCTTTGTTGCATATAATCGATACTGCATCTACTCCTTTACTTAACAAATATGATTAAAATGAATTATTTTCAGAAATTCTAAACTGCCTTAAGATCATTGAAATCCTCAGTTGCCTGTAGCCTCAATAAAATTCATACAATGTCTTAATAATGACAATGACGTTTTGATCATGCTATACTTTTCTTACAAGTTCATGCTAGGATCAATCTATTATCACAGATCTATCATCCCCATTATTATCGTCAAAAATCTTTTGACAACTAGGTCGAATTCATTTCCCTATCATATTCGTGTAATGTTTCTCTTAATCACATAATATGTCGCTTGATTTGCTCCATAATTCTCAAGTAGTTATTAGTCGATAGCACTTCACCCTTCATAAGACTCCAATTGAGATATCCAAAATTGAACCAAGTCCTTCAAGATCCATACCTTTGTGACCTAGTTCGAGTCACAGTCATGTCCTAATATTATCTTGCATTCTCATCCCTCTTAGATTATCATCAAAATTCTTCTCAAAGTCTGTCTTTTACATCCCCTATCATACTCATATCATATCCTTGTGATAGTGTACTCATATTCTGATATTCTTTATGATGGTAAGATAGCCATCTAGGTTTCTCGATGTTCTCATCTTTAGTGAGATTAATCTATTATAGGTCAGAACTATCTACAAACAAGTTCATTAACATCTTCATTAATCATTCTTATCATAAGATGATCCTTATATAAGATTTCATCGTTGCATCACTACACAACAATCCTTAATCCTTAAGTCATCTTAGACTAGATTTTGGATAAGGGTTGCACTATCCTCTGCTTAATTATTTGTTAAACCAAGCTGTGTTTCACCTATTTATTTATGGTGAACTGCCTTGAGCATTAATATTGTAATCCTCAAATAGAAGTAGTCATCTCTAGTACTCCTATTTATACTACTTCTTCTTGATTTTCTCTATTGTCTATGACCCTTGGACATCCTGGACTGGCGGTGAAAGGATAAAACCTAGGCTCTAATACCGACTGTGACGACCCGGGTTTTCTCATGCTTTTTTAAATGAAAATTCTAAATTCCTAAGGCGGGATCCATATCTTGAAAAAAACAATGCAATGCAGCGAAAAAATCTTTTGTTTTAATCTCATTTTGAAAACCCTGAGTGTCCCAGTTCCCAGGACACCCGTGTATCCTGGTTGAACCACGACTGCCTGACGTGTGTGCGTGCCCAAAGGCTGTGCCAGGGACTGCGTTTCGCACGCCCACATGCATGCTTAAGTGACGCGCATCATCGCACAGACGCATCTTGTAGCATGGCGCGTCTCAGCTCCCAGGGCACCCCGTGCACCCTGGTCGAGCTAGGACCCGTGCCCCACCTGGGACAGTGTACGCACACGCACTTGCATGCCCAAGTAGCGCCCTTCAGCATGCGTACCAGTCAACGTCCTGCAAATGCGTCTTCGACGCAGGCGGGCCGCGTCTTAGTGCCTAGGACGCCCTGCGCATATTGGACGAGTCAAAAGCCTACCGTACTCTTGCGTGCGCACGATGCTGGTCCCCAGGGGACGCGTCACTCGTGTGCGTCACGGGGTGCATCTCGTGACAACTAGTTTTGGACGGGTTTCAGAGGAAACCCGTCTTCTCCGGTTCCCATAGTGTCTCCCCAGCCGAAAAACACCCAGATTAGGCGTGGATCTGGGCAGGGAAGAAGCAAACCCAAATAGGAAGGGGTGGGGGGCTTACCTGGGTGGTCTGGGAGAGTACCCATCATCGATGGGTGCGCCTATTCTTCACCCTGAAGCCCCTGCTCGCCGGAAACTGTGAAGAAGGGGGAAAACCCCAATGCCCAGATCGGAACAGAGACGAGAGGGGAAATGGGGAGACTGGAACGGAATGGCGGGCCTGACTAGGGCCTGGCCGTTGCCGGAAAAATGCAGGGAGATGGGTTGAGACGGGTTTCCGATTTTGCCGGAAACCCCAGTCTCTAACGGCTAGAAAAAATGGGATTTTGAAGAGGGGGGAGATGGGGTTTTTATAGAGGGGAGAAGGCGATGCCCCTCAATGGCGGTGCCGCCATTTCCCCTGGTGTATTCTAGAGAAATAAAAAAAAAAGGGTTTCTGGAGGGGTCTAGAGGTTGAAGATGATAGGGGGTGCCGTTATCAAAATGGCCCCCTACGTTTTTCATCCTTTTTCGTTTTTCTGTTTAATTTTCAGAAATACCCCTATCTTTAAATGGCTGTAACTTCTTCATACGAACTCCGTTTTGGGTATTTTTGAGGCGTTGGAATCCATTTTTTTAGTATAATCTAATGGTACTAAGTTCCCTCACAAATTCCTTCATTTACTATTTTAAATAAAGTGAAATATTTAACTCAGTTTATTTCCTATAGAATGTTCAATTTTTGTTAAAAATAGTGTAAATTGCTCGGGCATTATACTGATAGATCAGTGGTAATACCTAGGGGCATAATAGAATATGTGTTAATCCAAATAGAACAATGCTTTTCCCAGTTGATTTCTTAGTCTTGGACACACAACTAGTCCTAAATGAGTAGAAAGAAATTCCTATCATCCTTGGACATCCATTTTCTACTACGTATAATGCCTTAATAAAACTTCAAAAATGGTGTCATGAAGATTTCATTTGGCAACATGACACTAGAGTTGAACATCTTTGATATCTGTAAGAAACTAGGAGAAATCTTTGATGACTTGCACTATTCAATACGATAAATTCAGTTGTGCAAGATCATTTCATAACATCTTTCTAATTGGACCTACTTGAGGCATGTTTTGCCACTTCAATAAGTTTAATGAGGATGCATTAATAGAGGAAATTAATGCCCTCCTTAATTTTGTACCTCCTATGGATATAGAAAGATGGAAACCTCATTTGGAAGAACTTGTATAAAGGGAGTCCACTCCCATTCCATCCTCAGTTGAACCTCCTAAGCTAGATTTGAAACCTCTACATTCTACACTAAAATATTCCTATTTAGGAGATGAATAAACTTTTTCTGTTATAAGAGGAACAATTGATCAAAACCCTTAGGGAACATAAAAGTGCAATAGGATAGAACTTAGCGACATTAAAGGTATTAGCCCTTTGATATGCACCCATTGAATCTACATAGTGGATGATGCTAAACCATGTTGTTAGTTGTAGAGAAGGTTAAATCCTAATATAAAAGATGTGGCTAGAGTAGAAGTCTTTAAATTGCTTAATGTGGGAATCATCTGTCCCATAAGTGATAAAAAAATGGGTGAGTCCAACTCAAGTAGTTCCAAAGAAGTCTAGAGTGATAGTGATCACTAATTTCAACAATGAGTTAATTCCTACTAGAGTTACCACTAGTTGGAATATGTTCATTGACTCTGGAAAATTGAATGTTGCCACTACAAAGGGCCATTTTCCTTTGCCCTTTATTGATCAGATGTTAGAAAGGGTTGTAGCACACCAATGTTATTGCTTTCTAGATGGCTACTCAATGTATAGCCAAATAGAAATTGCACTTGAGGATCAGGTAAATACCACCTTCACATGTCCCTTTGGCACTTTTTCTCACAAAAGAATGTCATTTGGATTATGTAATGCTCCTGCCACATTTCAATGCTAATGTTGAGCATTTTCAATTATATGTTAGAGAGACTTTTAGAGGTTTTCATGGATGAATTTTCTATGTTTGGAGATTCATGATAAGTGTCAAATTTTGCATAAAAACCACCCATTTAATACACATATGTTATAACTTATAGTGTTAAATTAGGGTTTTAAGACCAAAATTTGTAATACATACATTTTTGTTCTAAAAAAATGAAAGTTTGATATTTTGTAGTTCCAAAGGCTAATCCAAGGTAAGTATGTGATTAATCATATTTTAAGATTTAATTATAAATTTTCTTTTGAAGGAAAAGAGATGATAATTTGATGGCCAAGATTGAATGAGATGAAATTGAAGAATAAGAACAACATATCGTGTCTAATCTTAAAAAATTTCAATCCAAATGTCAAGATCAGCTTAGGGGAAGAAATAGATAAAATCCAAGGAGCTAAAAATGGCCAAAGTAGGCCTATGAAGTAAGCCATGCAATCCCACCACCTTTGCATGGAAGCCATGTAGGCCATCTTAGCCAAATTCAATCCATGAACAAGGTGTCACCATTGCATGGAAGCCATGTAAACCACCTTAGCCAAATTCAAGCCATGAACAAGGTGACAAGCTAAGAAATTCAAGACACTCATGCTAAGGGATAATGATATGGAGCCAAGCTAAGAGAGTCATCTAAGCCAGCCATACACGCGAGCTAATGGAGCCCTCAAAGTTAGCCACCAAAGCCATTAAGCTAAGATAAATGGGAAGCTAAGATTGGTGGAAAATGTGACGACCCGGGTTTTATATGATGCAAATTTCATAAAAAGGCGAGATCTCTTGTTTTAGAAATATGAAATGCATGAAAATCTTTTGTTATGAAAAACATATTTTGTATAAAACCTGAGTGTCAAAACACATTTTCAAATCATATAGCCATGGCATAGTTTTAAATCAACTCTATTCCCAAGAAAGTGTTAGTCACAGCTCCAGCTATAGAGGGTAACTACAATCAAGTAACATTCGCTGAAAGATAAGGTAGAGGTTTACTTATTTGTACTTAATTTAGGTGTCTTCTGTCACGGGCGTATCCTATCCTTAAGTGTTTATTTGTGTCTGAAAAATATTAAGGATTGGGTGAGTATACACTATACTCAGTAGGAGTCTATTGCTACTAGTTTTACAATGCATGCTATGTTTTAAAATCATATGTCCTTTAAAACAGGTGCATGTTTGATCACTCATGTTCAATATTGATATTAAAAACCATTGTCGAAATAGAATACTGACGGCTTAAAGAATTGCATAATCTAAGTCGAAAGTAACATAGATATCATAAACATAATGATATGCATAAGATGCTCAAATGAATCCAACTTATGGATATATGGTATGGTCGACCATCTTCATGTCATGCCATATGCAATGCAAGTAAATCTTCGAAAACATAAGCACACTATACCCACGACCTCATCGCCGTGTGGTCCCCGGGTACCTAGGGATTCTCGGTCATAGCCTCCACGGGGCATATGACACTTCGACCCAGTGCCGTGACACCAATGGTAGTCCTCTATACCACATGCAATCGAAGTAAGGACATGCCTTTTTGGCATGGTACCCTTTCCACCTATTAGTGGCAGAGGCTGGGAGGCCACCCCGAGCCTCTCGGCATAGCGCCCACGAGCTTACTAGCCCAAATCATATACGATCAAGTAGGCAAAATCCTCTTTTTCAAAATATGTCCTCTTTGGGTCCCTCACAACTGCCTAGCCCTCACAACTGCCTACCCAGCGTCTTTTTGGCACTCCAGCATCTTTTGGTAACCCTCAAGGATATGCATTTATTCAAAACTCAATAATCACAAATCATGCAATTTATGCACTTATTTATTGTAAATAATGCAATCGCATGCGAAGTCATAACCTAGCCTAGAAGCCTGCCAGCCTATAAGCCTGTCAGCTCTCTTTGGCCTGCCCTCATTGGCCCGCCCTCATCGGCCAAGCCTACACTTATCATGCAAACAAGAATCCTTTTTCAAAACATGTCTATGCATGTAACACATGTCTTGGCAACATATGCGCAATGTATTTTTCATATGCATGCTAAGTTCATTTATGAAATCACTTCATGCTAAAGAGGTCATGTGCATAAGGACGTAACATAAGTTCATATGATATTAGAAAGGCAATCATGACTCAAAACATGCATTTTCAAAGCATCATGGGTTCTTTTTAAAAGTCTAGTAGCGATAGAACACCTACTATGCATTCTCAAAGCATCATGGGTTCTTTTTAAAAGTCTAATAGCGATAGAACACCTACTTGGTTTGATAGCGCTAGTCCCCTTGTCCTCGTGCATTCCTGGACATGGTTTAGGGGAAAAAGGTTAGCTTGGCCTATTTTTATAGGTTCTAGAATAGTTTACCTCACTACTTAGGCATTAAGGATTCATTCCCATGCCTAAGGGCCTCCTAAGGTCCCTCACTAGGCCTTGGTATAGTCAGGTTTGCAAAGGTTTAGTGGCCCCGCGCTACTATCATGGTTTAAGGGTCATAACAGCCTTAGATAGGGGTTTGATTAGGTATTTTATGTTTTGGGTGTATTTGTGTCGTCGATATAGACACAACACCTTTCGCGGCGCCTCAATTGAAGTCCTAGAACTCAAGTTATAGACATTTTAGCATTAAGAGTACATAGAATGCCCACAGGGCGCATCCACCGACGCACCGGGCCTTCTGCCCCTTCTTTCATTTGTGGGTACATCCACGGACGCGCCTGGTTCAACCCTGTCCAACCAGTACGCCCTAGGTACTTGCCTTGGGTCTGTTGTGGCTCCCTAGAGCCCCATTTTGCATGGTTTTGCATGCAAAAACTTAGGGGAATTCAACCTAAGATTGAGGGGGAGATGGGTTTGGAGGGTTTAAGGCATGCTTGGTTCGTGGCCGGGTATTTTTCCACGGTTTTCTCCTCTTGCACACTGCTCCCAGATGGGTTTTTCCCAGGGTTTTGGGCTGCCATTGGAGGCGCCCAAGAGCTCTATTTATAGAGCTTGAAGAGGGTTCTAGAGGGGGTTTCTATAGCCATGGAATGGCAGTGGAGAAACCCCTAGAAAGGGGGGTGCCCGTATAAAAAACAGGTCCCTGTTTTCCCGGGCATAATTCCTTTTTTTAAATTTAATTACCATTTTGCCCTTGAACTTCAAAGGGCCATAACTTGCTCATTTTAACTCCGTTTTGGGTGATTCTGGTCTTGTTGGATTCCTTTGTCCAAGACGCACCTAAGGGTATCATTCTCAAGACCAAATTTATGGGTCTAGTTAGGGTGAACAGTGAAATGACCAAAATACCCTTATCTCAAAAAAGTGAACTTTTCATTACCAACTTGGGATTTCAAGGTTACAAAAAAATGGGGTCATTATAGAAAATCAAGAGGATTATTCATGAGAGGGATATTGTGAAGAAAATTGAAGGAAAGTTCATTAGGATAAGTTGGGATGTTCACCAATAGGAACAGACCTCTTCAATTTTCATGGTTTTCCCACCTTTTTATCACTTTTTGCCTCATCACCAAGTACCACCACGAATTTGAATTTCCATTCAAGAGTCCTACCATTCTAAGATTCCTTCACCTTCCTAAACTCCTATCCCAACCACACAACCAATCCCCACCTCTTAGGAAATCCCTTAGTTAATCAAAATATTCCATTGTACCTCTATTTCCTAAGTTTTTCCTACACATCACTTTCCTCCCACTTTCATCTCACCTTTTATTCTTCCTATCTAATTCCTACCTCAACCAACCACTCACTTTCCTATTTTTAAGGTCATTACATGATTTTTGAAGGGGAGATGGCATTTCTCACCTACTCCACTTTCAAAAAGGGAAACCACCTATCCCTTGTTTCCTCCTTTGAAACCCTTGCATCTCACTTATCTTAACCATCAAAAATTGCATGTTTTCATCCCCACCACACCTTATTCTTAGGCCACCCTTTAAAATATCAAAAAGATATATAAAAGACCCATAGAAATCAAAAGTTAGGGGCATCTTTCCATGGGAGGAAAAGGATGCCTCTTTCACTTTTGATGAGGGCGTCCTCTTCCTCCAACTCTTTTCCTCTCTACTTTGATTTGAACTTTGATCTATTTTGTGGCTGCTATTTAATTCCAAGGTGTGTTGTTACTTCCTTGAGTGTTAAAACCTAGGCCTTGGTTGTTTGATTCTTCCTTGAAGGTTGGTTGGTCTCCTTGCTTCTCTTTGCTTGATTTAACTTTCATGTTCCTAGTTATTGCTTTTAATTCCATTTCTTTTCCTTACTTAATGGTTAAGATCTAAGGTTGGATTTTCTCTTAAAGTGACAACCAAGGGAAATCACCTTAAATATAATATTTATCCTTTCTTTTCATTGTTATTTAGTTCTCATTTAAGTTTCCTTGAATTTGGCTTTGTTGCCTTAGTTTCCTTTGAGTTTTTCCTCATTATTCCATTACAATTTCCCTTGAATCTCAAGCTTGTTGACCGAGGAATCATTATTGAGTCTCGTTTTGGATTTATTTTGAGAGAAAAAATAGTTCTTGCTTTCCAAAAGTTGAGCACATCTTCCATGTAATCACTTGTATACACACTTAATGATGATTCATGGAATACTCGTTAATTGAAGAATGAGCATAATTATTTCAGATTTATTTGTTGCATGTTGAGGACATATTAAGGGTTTCTTTGTGTTGAAATCTCATCAATTAAAAGACCTATGAAACCATGCCTCCCATCCAAAAGTGGAATGCATGATTTTGAAGTCCTTAAGGGTTGAAGTTTGATTGATATTGTTAACTTGATTGTCCATTCATAGTTCATTAGTTTGATTGCTCACTTCAATAATCATGATGTTTGCTCTCCATAATCACCTTAAGGACATGTGTGCTGCACATAAATGGTTTGCATAGTTTTGAGTGATTATTGATTGATTGAGATCCAAATTAGTTGCTTCCATTCATGTTAGGAAAAGCAATTTAGTGAGTAGTTGATTGCTGATCTTGATTAGTTTGTTTGCTTATTGTTTCCTGGGTTATTAGTTGTTAAATTCTCTATTCTAAGAGTTAATTACTTGCTTTAGAAGTTGCATGATTACCAAATTAGTTGATAAATGCATGTTTCCTTAGTTACTTGCTTAATTTCATGTTTAGGAAAGTTGCTTAATTGAATTTTTAGAAAGTTTTCAAATTTGAAAAGTCCTTAGTTTAGGAAAGCCATAATTGTAGAAAGTTTTTAATTATGGAAACTGTGTTTTTGAAAAAAATTTCATTTTAGCATATTTCTAATTTTTTCATAACTTCCATTTCCATGTGTTAATTTCCATTCCTAATTTAGGTTCAAAATCTCATGAATTTTGGCTAAGTTAGATACTTTAATGTAGGGACCACTTGCCTCACACTCTCTCAACTCCTCACTGGATCAACCTCACTAGCGTGCTATACTATAACCAATTCGTCCACTTGCAAGTTTTACCTTAAAATTACAACAAGTTTTTTTGCATTGTTAATTACTTGCTTTAGAAGTTGCATGATTACCAAATTAGTTGATAAATGCATGTTTCCTTAGTTACTTGCTTAATTTCATGTTTAGGAAAGTTGCTTAATTGAATTTTTAGATAGTTTTCAAATTTGAAAAGTCCTTAGTTTAGGAAAGCCATAATTTTAGAAGGTTTTTAATTATGGAAACTGTGTTTTTGAAAAAAAATTCATTTTAGCATATTTCTAATTTTTTCATAACTTCCATTTCCATGTGTTAATTTCCATTCCTAATTTAGGTTCAAAATCTCATGAATTTTGGCTAGGTTAGATACTTTAAAGTAGGGACCACTTGCCTCACACTCTCTCAACTCCTCACTGGATCAACCTCACTAACGTGCTCCACTATAACCAATTCATCCACTTGCAAGTTTTACCTTAAAATTACAACAAGTTTTTTTGCCTTATTGTTTGGAGTCAGAATGTTTGTGTAGTGCACCATAATTTACATTGTTTTCACCTAATCTAAGTTCAGGGTTTTGCATTTATTTGCTATTTTTCTCATATTGACCAATTTATTTGATTTTTGTGTGAGAGAAATTAGCAAAGGAGCAATAGTGATCTTGTAGGCCATAGCTTCATCAAAATATATTAGTTTTTCATTGCATTCTTAGGTTAGGATTTAAGTGAAATTTTAGTGAGGCCCATTATAATTTTAATTTCAATTTTCTTTAATTTTTAAATGGGCTATAATAATGTAAGGGAAGTGTGGGGTATGGTGCCTCACACTTGATCATCATTGGACCTCTCACTATAAGAAATCCTAACTCAAATTTTGGTTTTTAGGATAAAGTGCATTTAGTATAATTTTTCATTTGTAATGATAATATAATTCATATATATTAGGGTCATGCTTTTATAACTGTTGCATAATACTTAGGATTGTTTTATTAGTTCAAGCACCTAATTAACAAAGGCTAGTCTAAGCTCGGCTATAACTAAAGCATATGCAGCATGGTTACAATGTCCTATCTATTAAGGTTCCTGACCCTTTGTTAAGTAGCATATAGGTAGGCATTAGTTCGCTTTTGTTTGCATTGCATATTTATAGTTTTGTGGTGGAATGTAATTAATATTAGTAAGGGACCCATAGGAGCCCTTATAAGACAAGGACTGGACTTCATCACTAGTCCTTGGCCCACCTAGAATTAATCAACATCCTTATATGTCACAATCCCAACCCTTGAGCATTAATTAATATCAAGTAGAAAGAAACTAAGGGCATCGAGCTCATAGGAACTTTTTTAGATAGATGCCATATGTTGTCATTCCAGTGGCTTCTAAGCACTGTGGTTATAGTGGGTGTTTTAAAATCCAAGTGATTCTCCAACGCTTTTTGTTGACATTAGTTGAGGTCTAAACGCCTCTTGACATGAGGATTGTATCAACCACTTTCAAGCCAAGCCAAACCTAACTAGTAAGTAGTAGTCAAATCGGGCTAAAAAGAGGAGCTATTTAGATCTAAGTCTAAGAAGCTACCAACTATGCAATAAGAAAAGATAATCATGACATTGCTCAATTAGTGGATACTAGGATTTAATTGTGCATCATTTAGCTTAGGATTAGTATTGAGGTATCATATAGTTAGGGTCTTTCAATTCATACTTCAAAAAAAAAAGAAAGTACTCATTTGTAATATATAACAATTAGTTTCATTGTATATAAATTTGAGTACAATGGCCTATCAAGAAGGTGATAAAAAACCATTATGCTACTATGTTAGTCCTAAGCCATTACCTCATGAGGATAGAAATGAAATCAAAGCAAGATATACTCCTGATCTATCCAATAAATTGGATAATATAATTGGTAAGTGGGATAAGATAATAGTTAGGATGGAAGGAATGGCAACTCAAATGGATAGGTTCCTTAGGAAAAATATTGAGGCATATAAATAGCCCTAGTATGATAGTTCCTATATTGAGTTATATCAACAGTCTCAGTATGAGAATTGTAATATTGAGTCATATCACCACACTCATTACAATAATGACTGTACCGATTCTGACCCAAAATATTCCTCTTCTTCATGGCCATAGAGCTTCAACTATAATGGATAATAAAATGGGTAAGTGGGATAAGATAATAGCTAGGATGGAAGGAATGGCAACTCAAATGGATAGGTTCCTTAGGAAAAATATTGAGGCATATCAATAGCCCTAGTATGATAGTTCCTATATTGAGTTATATCAACAATCTCAGTATGAGAATTGTAATATTGAGTCATATCGCCACCCTCATTACAATAATGACTGTACCGATTCTAACCCAAAATATTCCTCTTCTTCATGGCCATTGAGCTTCAACTATAATGAAAACTATTAGGAGCCAGTGGATGCACCTACTGCATTCACACACTCTAATAATGACTACTATCCTGTGACGACCCAAGTTTTCTCATGCATTTTTAAATGAAAAATCTGAATTCTTAAGGTGGGATCCCGATTTGAAAAACAATGCAATGCAGCGGAAAATCTTTAGTTTTAAACTCATTTTGAAAACCCCGAGTGTCATTTGCTTTCACAACAACCAAAGTAGTTTTTGAAAAACTTTAGAAATCATAAATTTTTTTCCCCAGGTCTATCCAGTCACAGCACATAGTCCAACTGTAAATAAATACAAATACAAGTCCAAAGGGTAGAGAGTTTACTTACATGTACAATTGTCTCCTATTTGATTCACTTGCTCATAGCACTAATATCTCCTGAGGTGTCTTCTATTTGTGAGTGGAACTATCCTGAAAAATGTTAAGGATAGGGTGAGTATATACTATACTCAGTAGGAGTCTATCACTACTAGTTTTGCAATGCATGCTATGTTTAAAATCATATGCTCTTTAAAACATGTGCATGTTCAAACAACTATGTTCAATATTGTTATTAAAAACCATTGTCGAATCGGAATACTGACGACTAAAGAATCGCATAATCCAAGTCGAAAGTATCATATATATATCATAAACATAATGATATGCATAAGCTGCTCAACTGAATCCAACTCATGGATATCTGGTATGGTCGACCAACCTCATGTCATGCCATATGCAATGCAAGTAAATTCTTAAACCATAGGGTCTAACTATGCCCACGACCTCGCCGCCGTGTGGTCCCCATGTACCTAGGGACACAGCGTCATAACCTCCACGGGGCATATGACACATCGACCCAGTGCCATGACACCAGTGGTAGCCCCCTGTACCACATGCAGTCAACGTAGGGACATGCCCTTTTTGGGCGTGGTACCCATTCCACCTAATAGTGGTAGAGGCTAGGAGGCCACCCCAAACCTCTCGGCATAGCGCCCACGAGCTTATTAGCCCAAATCATATAAGATCAAACAAGCGACAACCTCTTTTTCAAAACCTATCCTCATTGGGTCTCTCACAACTGCCTGGCCCTCACAAATGCCTACCCAGTGTCTTTTGGGCACTCCAGTGTCTTTTGGTAACCCTCAAGGACATGTAATTTTTCAAGGACTCAATGCTCACAAATCATGCAATATATGCAATTGTTTGCAAAACATGTCTATGCATAATGTATTTATCATATGCATGCTAAATTCATTTATATGCTAAACAAGTCATAAAATAAGCCATGCTACACAAGTCATATACTTATACTTAAAACATGCATTCAAAATGATCATGGCTCTTTTAAAAAGTCTAGTAGCGATAGAGCACCTACCTCAAAGTCTCTTGGAGTCGTGTCCTTCATCACTCAACCCGTCCCTGGGTCTCATTTATAAACTCCTGGGTATGAATGGATACAAGGAGTCCTTATCAATTTCAATCTATTAGATTGCTAGATCTGCCTTTTAGGGTCCCTGGTCCTTGCCTAATTCATTGTCAAGCTAGATCCTATGATATGGATCTACTATTCAATAGTTAAACTTTGTAAATTGTCCTCTGATCCTAACTTTAAAGTCTCATTAGGTCCGCGTGTCCCAGTTCCCAGGACACCCGTGCATCCTGGTTGAACCGCGACCGTGTCACATGCGTGTGCGCCCAAAGGCCATGCCAGGGACCGCGTTTTGCACACGCACATGCAAGCTCAAGCGACGCGCTATGACGCGCAACCTGGATGGCATTGTACAGACACACCTTTGGTGTAACATGGCTCGTCTCGGTTCCCAGGGCACCTCGTGCATCCTGGTCGAGCCAGGACCTGTGCCCCATGTTGTGCGTGGACCCGAAGGCTGCACCTGGGACAGTGTACGCACTGTCGTACGCCTAGAACCTGTCCCAGGTGCACGTACAACATGGCGTCCCTAGGACGCCTAGTTCATTCATGGCCGGCTGGAATCGGCTTCATCTTCTCTGGCTGGAAAAATTGGCTGGGAAAAGACCATATCCGGCATGGATCTGGCCTGGGGAAGCAAGATGGAGAGAGAAGAAGGAAGAACGGCTTACCTGGGCAGCCTGGGGACGCCTTGTTTCTTGGTGGTGCATTTTCCTCTGCCGGAAACCTTTGTTGTCGGAACCCATGAAGGGGAAAACCCGAATGCCAAACTGGAAAGGAGAAAGGGGCATGGGGAAATGGCAATGACCGGCCTAACTTGGGCCTGGCCATTGCCAGACAATGCAGGGAGATGGGTTTGAGATGGGTTTTCGGTTTTTGTAGGAAACCCCAGTCCCAAAATCGCTGGAAACTGTGTTTTTGGAGAGGGAGAGATGGGGCTTTTATAGAGGGGAGAAGGCGGTGACCCTCAATGGTGGTGCCACCATTTCCCCTAGTGTGTTCTGGAGAAATCGGGAGAAAAGGGTTTTCTAGAGAAGTCTAGAGGTGGAAGATGATACGGGGTTTTTTATTCCTTTTTGTTTTCTGTTTAAATTACAGAACTACCCCTAATCTTTAAACGGTCGTAACTTCTTCATACGAACTATGTTTTCAGCGTTCTTTGAGCCGTTGGATTCCATTTTTCGAGTAGAATTGATGATACCAAGTTTCCTCACAAATTCCTTTGTTTAGTATTTTAAATAAGGTAAAACATTCAACACAGTCCATTTCTTATAGAATGTCCAAAATAGCGTAAATTGCTTAGGCGTTACATTATTACCCCCTTAAAAGAATTTCGTCCTCGAAATTCCATAAATTATCATCTTCAAGGTATTTTGTCTCTTAGATAACTTCTTGGTTAAAGCACTCCCTCCTTAGGAATCAAATCTAGGCTCAACCTCAATTTATCATTTTTATTGTTCCTTCTACAAGGCCTTACCTATAAGGGCCAATTTTGCTGCGTACTCTGATGCATACTCCCATACGTGCCATTTTAACAATACCTATTTATAGTTGTAATTCATCTATCTCGAAATCCTTAGATGCCTATACTTTTCTCATTGTGTATAAGATAGTCTCCTCGTAGGATCATGCGTCTTTATTCAGGTATAAATTACTCCATACTTCTTTCAAGATCATATTATCTTATTTCTCATAGTCCTTTTTGAATATCATAGGATGATCCCTTTTTCTTCTTGTCTTTCATCTAGTGATCTCTTCATCATCCATATCTCCTTCTAATGGTTGGTTACATGTCATTAGTAAGAGTCCAAAAATTACCTTCTTTCTATTGTGTCTAACTTTGCTTCTTATCTTTTATATTTGTCCCCAAGATACTTCAATAACTGATATGGTATCATGTGCTCTACAGCCAAACTCTTAATTAACTTCGAATTTCAACTGTCTGTCGTTGTCCATATGTGACTTTATTCCTCGACCAAAGTTACATTCAAAATAAAGTCATGAAAACTAATTAGTAGCATCTTCCATTGAGGACCTTATCATGTACTGAAAGTAAAATGTCCTAACTCTATATCCAGTTTCATAACTATTGAATTCATTAAACGCTTTTCTCCGTGAAGATTTTATCCAAACTAAAGTCGACTCATCATCATGGGTCAAATGTTCTCATCCAGAGGCCTATCTCACTATTCACATCAATTTGTCATTAAGATTTTCAATAATGTTCCCATTTATGCAAAGCAAAAAGTCTCTTATTCATAACCGAGTACCCTTACTAGGTCATGGTTGAATCCTTTGTCATCATCCTCTTTGTCCTTTCTTTGCTTGATGGTTTTCTTCGTAACCTTCCAGTCCAAAAGTTCTATACTTAATCCAGTATGGTTAGTCCTTAGGAAATTCCTTCAATTGATTTTTCGTACTTGGTATATGCTCATAACAACTAACTATTTGTCTAAAGGCAACGTAACATTAAATCTTCACCTTATAGTGTGCTAGCCATCTCACCTTTTCTCCTTCCATCCCCTATGTCAATATATTGTGCAATCTTTTATCAAGGCTTTATCGTCAACCATGCAGTCTGTATTGTCAGGGGGTATCATCATCATCATAAGTAGTGGTTTTCTCAATTCCTCAAATTTTACCTTTCAAGTGCCTCCTCATACTTAGCTTATAATAGCAGTTCTCGTTCAATAGCTACCATATCAAGTTATGCTAAAGCTGTTAAATCATCAAATTTGAAAAACACTCAGGTAAGCATGGAACATTTTCTTAGACATAGGAAGACTTTATTTGATTACCTATTGATCTCTTTCCAAATATATCTATGTCATAAGCTCAAAGGTCTCCAAATTGATCAGTACTTATCTACCTTTCTTTTCAATCCGTGTCTGTAGCATCTTTCAAACCCATAGTGATTTCTATGGTTTGTTATGATATCTATTCAGGTTTGGAAAAATCTGTCTCACTGGTGGAGATCGTTCCTTTTTTTTTTTGCTTCTGTCTCAGTTATTACTGTATTTATTGTACTTAATCAACTTCATGATGTGGCCTAATCAAATAACCTCAGACCCTCAAGTGACTTAGTCTAATAAGTAACTTCTTTTAGGTAAAACTCATGTCCAATTACTTATAATATCCCTCTGAGTATATAACTTCGACTATTAACATATTTGATTAAATAGGGTGGGATACCTTTATTTAGTCAACAGTACTCTAAAGGTAATGACTAAATAATGGTCTTAAGATATTTGGTCTTCCAATTTATGATAGCAAGACCTCCATTTGATCCTTGATGGTACCCTTCTTGCTGAATGGACAAGTCACTGTCTCGGTTTAATTCCTTTTTCAATATATTTTATTGGCAAGGTGAGATATCACCAAATTTTTCTTTTCATGGATTATATCCATTGGTGTTCCCCATAAGCTAATGGATCTGATAAGAATCTAATTGTAATAATTGATATCAAACCATTTGTAGAATTTAATTTCTAGTTGGCCACCATTCCTCTTCGAAAATTTCTTGTCGCATAATCTCCTAAAATTCGATACTCTACTCAAAGTCTTAAACCCCATATGCTTTCTTTCTTTTATACTCTTTTACAATAAGATCACCAACTCATCTAGTATTCTTCCTTTGCATTTGTTTGATCTACCTTCCTATAGGATTCAAGATAATAGAATTTTATGTATCTCTATAAAGTCATGATCTTCTTCTTTTGAATATTCAATATTCATTGAATACTGGTAGTTACATCTCTATCTCTTTCTCTCTTTTCTTCAAAATCCGCACTTTTGTCTTCCTAGATCAATGTCTTCATGTGCTTTGTTGCATATAATTGATACTACATCCACTTCTTTACTTAATAGATATGATAAACTGAATCCTTCTTAGAAATTCTAAACTATCTTAAGATCATTGAAATCCTTAATTGCCTATAGCCTCAATAAAATTCATGCAATGTCTCAATAATGGCATTGACGTTTTGGTCATGCTATACTTCTCTTACTCGTTCATGTTAGGATCAATCTATTATCATCCCTAGTATTATCATCAAAATCTTTTGATAACTCGGTCGAATTCATTTCCCTGTCATATTCGTGTTATGTTTCTCTTAATCACATAATCTGTCACTTGTATACCTCTTCTGATTTGCTCCATAATACTTAGCTAGTTATTATTCGATAGCACTTCACTCTTCATAAGACTCCAATTAAGGTATCCAAATTTGAGCTATGTCCTTCAGGATCCATACCTTTGTGACCTAGTACGAGTCACAGTTATCTCCTAATATCATCTTGCATTCTTATCCCTCTTAAATTATCATCAAAATCTTTTCAAAGTTTGTCTTTTACATTCCCTATCATACTCATATCATATCCTTGTGATGGTGTACTCATATTCTGATATTCTTTATGATGGTAAGATAGCCATCTAGGTTCTTCGATGTTCTTATCTTTGGTGAGATTGATCTATTACAGGTTAGAATTATCTACTAACATGTTCACCAACATCTTTCCTCATTATTCTCATCATAATCTAATTTATATATGAGTTTCCCTGTTTGCACCACTACACAACAATCCTTATTGATAAGATTTAAGCCATCCAATATCTAAGTAATTGTTAGACTCATCTCCTTTTTCACTTATTGGTTTATGGTGAAATGCCTTCAGCATTAATATTGTAATCCTCAAATAGAAGTAGTCACCTCTACTTCTTCAATTTATACTACTTCTTCTTGATTTTCTCTATTGTCTATGACCCTTGGACATGCTGGACTGGCTGTGAAAGGATAAAACCTGGGCTCTGATACCAACTGTGATGACCCGAGTTTTCTCATGCATTTTTAAATGAAAATTTTAAATTCCTAAGGTGGGATCCTGATTTGAAAAACAATGCAATGCAGTGAAAAATCTTTAGTTTTAAACTCATTTTGAAAACCCCAAGTGTCATTTTCTTTTACAACAACTAAAGTAGTTTTTGAAAAACATCAGAAATCATAAATGTTTTTCCTCAGGTCTATCCAAATACAAAGACACAAATCCAACTGTAAATAAATACAAATACATGTCCAAAGAGTAGAGAGTTTACTTACATGTATAATTGTCTCCTCTTTGATTCACTTGCTCGTAGCACTAATATCTCCTGAGGCCTCTTCTATTTGTGAGTGGAACTATTCTGAAAAATGTTAAGGATAGGGTGAGTATATACTATACTCAGTAAGAGTCTATCACTACTAGTTTTGCAATGCATGCTATGTTTAAAATCATATGCTCTTTAAAACATGTGCATGTTCAAACAACCATGTTCAATATCGTTATTAAAAACCATTGTCGAATCGGAATACTGACAACTAAATAATTGCATAATCCAAGTTGAAAGTATCATATATATATATCATAAACATAATGATATGCATAAGATGCTCAACTGAATCCAACTCATGGATATCTGGTATGGTCGACCAACCTCATGTCATGCCATATGCAATGCAAGTAAATCCTTAAACCATAGGGCCCAACTATGCCCACGGCCTCCCCATTGTGTGGTCCCCATGTACCTAGGGACACAGCATCATAGCCTCCATGGGGCATATGACACATCGACCCAATATCGTGACACCAGTGGTAGCCCCTTGTACCACATGCAGTCGACGTAGGGACATGCCCTTTTTTGGGCGTGGTACCCATTCCACCTAATAGTGGTAGAGGCTGGGAGGCCACCCCAAACCTCTCGGCATAGCGCCCACGAGCTTATTAGCCCAAATCATATAAGATTAAACAATCGACAAACTCTTTTTCAAAACCTATCCTCTTTGGGTCCCTCACAATTGCCTGGCCCTCACAACTGCCTACCCAGTGTCTTTTGGGCACTCCAGCGTCTTTTGGTAACCCTTAAGGACATGCAATTTTTTAAGAACTCAATGCTCACAAATCATGCAATATATGCAATTGTTTGCAAAACATGTCTATGCATAATGTATTTATTATATGCATGCTGAATTCATTTATATGCTAAACAAGTCATAAAATAAGTCATGCTACACAAGTCATATACTTATACTTAAAACATGCATTCAAAACGATCATGGCTCTTTTAAAAAGTCTAGTAGTGATAGAGCACCTACCTCAAAGTCTCCTGGGGTCGCGTCCTTCATCACTCAACCCGTCCCTGGGTCTCATTTATAAACTCCTGGGTATGAATGGATACAAGGAGTCCTTATCAATTTCAATCTATTAGATTGCTAGATTTGCCTTTTAGGGTCCCTGGTCCTTGCCTAATTCATTGTCAGGCTAGATCCTATGATATGGATCTACTATTCAATAGTTAAACTTTGTAAATTGTCCTCTGATCCTAACTTTAAAGTCTCATTAGATCCGCGTGTCCCAGTTCCCAGGACACCCATGCATCCTGGTTGAACCGCGACTGCCTCACATGCGTGCGTGCCCAAAGGCCGTGCCAGGGACCACGTTTTGCACTCGCACATGCAAGCTCAAGCAATGCGCTATGATGCGCATCCTGGATGGCATTGCACGAATGCACCTTTGGTGTAACATGGCGCGTCTCAACTCCCAGGGCACCTCGTGCATCCTGGTCGAGCCAAGATCGGTGTCCCATGTAGCTCGCACACCCGAAGGCCGCACCTGGGACAGTGTACGCACTGTCGTACGCCTGGAACCCATCCGAGGGACCTTGTCCTAGGTGCACGTGCAACATGGCTTCCCTAGGACGCCTGGTTCGTTCATGGTCGATTGGAATTGGCTGGAAAAATTGACTGGGAAAAGACCAGATCCGGCATGGATCTGACCTGGGGAAGCATGACGGAGAGAGAAGAAGGAAGAATGGCTTACCTAGGCAGCCTGGGGACGCCTTGTTTCTTGGTGGTGCGTTTTCCATTGCCAGAAACCTTTGTTGTCGGAACCCGTGAAGGGGAAAACCCCAATGCTACACTAGAAAGGAGAAAGGGGCATGGGGAAATGGCAATGGCTGGCCTGACTTGGGCCTAGCCGTTGCCGGACAACGCAGGGAGACGGGTTTTCGGTTTTTGATAGAAACCCCAGTCCCAAAATCACTGGAAACTGTGTTTTTGGAGAGGGGGAGATGGGGCTTTTATAAAGGGGAGAAGGCGGTGCCCCTCAATGGCGGTGCTGCCATTTCCCCTGGTGTGTTTTGGAGAAATAGGGAGAAAAGGGTTTTCTGGAGACGTCTGGAGGTGGAAGACGACAGCGGGTGCCGTTATCAAAACGACCCCCTGCATTTTTCGTTCTTTTTCGTTTTCTGTTTAAATTACAAAACTACCCCTGATCTTTAAGTGACCATAACTTCTTCATACGAACTCCGTTTTTGTCGTTCTTTGAGGCGTTGGATTCCATTTTTTGAGTAGAATCTAATGGTACCAAGTTTCCTCACAAATTCCTTTGTTTACTATTTTAAATAAGGTAAAACATTTAACATAGTCCATTTCTTATAGAATGTCCAAAATAGCATAAATTGCTCAGGCATTACATATCCTAAGACAAATTATAATAGATGGGCTAATAATCATGAAGAACCATGGTCTTAAGATTGCCAATATTGGAAAGAACCACAATGGCTCCACCTTGGTCAATACTACTATGATTATCAAGAATATTAGGGTCAACCATTATGGGTTCAACCTACTCATCCCTTTTTCAGTACCCCAATGCCATAACATTACTAACCATACCAGTCATTTCCTCTAGAACATGAAGAACCACCCTTAGAAGAGAATATATTGTAAATTTGTGAGAAAATAGCTCAAAACCTAGCTACCATTAAAAAGGGGAATGAGGAAATGA
The DNA here is from genome assembly GCA_035236585.1 of Warburgia ugandensis. NCBI lineage: Eukaryota > Viridiplantae > Streptophyta > Magnoliopsida > Canellales > Canellaceae > Warburgia > Warburgia ugandensis. The sequence continues at coordinate 47,546,747 of CP141131.1, read as the reverse complement.
AGCACGAGAGGGAGTAATGGGAAGAGAAAATGAAACCAAATATGGGAAATACTAACAAAAACATTGCTGAATTTATAAAAGGTATTGAGGAGATAAAACAAATTGGGGATAATGAATAGCCATCCATATAGATCTCCCACTCAAATCTACTCAAGCCATGTTCTAATCCTTGTTATGATTATGATGAAGAGACTTCCATGCATGAAGAGAATGAAGCTTTTGTGCCATCCAACCCAGATCCTCTAGAATCGTGTCCTCCTTACTTTTGTGCATTTGATGAAGACACATCCATTGAGGAGATGAACGAGTTGTTGGGTACTGTGCCTTTAATGGAGAGTTCCTAGTGGCAAGCTAGAGTAGATTCCCTAATACCTGGCAATGTTGAAGACGTGCCTAATTGGGATATACAAACCTTATTTGAATATTCACATGATCAATATAGGCTCATTTGAAACCTTACTTGTGCTAGCTAAATGAGAAGAAAAAGAGTCAGTTGTTGTACTAACCCCACATCAACCAACACTAAGGTACACATCAGGAGCGAATAAGGATTTAAGCCTAACCATGTCCCTGCCTCTAATAAGACAAGAACAACCTTTTAGAGAAGGGCAGAGTCAGCTTATACTCCTATTTCAAGATAATGTAAGTAAAATGGAGGAAAAAGATGAATTGAATGTAATGTCCATTTTTCTCCCCAAAATTAGTTAGGAATGGGACAATTCATTGCTAATTGATTCTAAGAAATTCTTGGTGAGTCAAGATGTCATTGAATTACCACCACCTCTATTATATTGACCTCTGTAAAATACTGAATATGGGGGATCAACAATATGGTCCCACAACATTCAAAATCATGGTGATCTACTGTGTCATATGGTTACCACTACCTAAAATTTTAAGATGGATGAAATATACAGACTATCACAAGGTTCTGAAGTGGCATGTGAAATCTTACCATTTCGTTCTCATGGTTAGGATTAGGAGAATTAGTTGAACTAGCTATGACTTGGTTTATTTAGTTAGGTTAGTTATAGGCCATGTCTAGCTAAAGACATTAAACTTAGTGCTTACTAGGAGGCAACCCAGGATTTTTAGGAAGTCTCATTAGTTTTCATTATCCTTTCATTATTTAAGATATCTATGTTTCAAAACATTGAGGACAATATTTAGTTCTGGTTGTGGGGTGTAGAAATGAGATTTCTATGTTTTCTTACATGTTAGGAAAGTTTTAATAAAAGATTATTATAAGTTCCATTATAAAGATGAGAATTTAAATTTTCTTAATATTCCGCTAAATTTTTTGAACTTAAGCTTATTAATAGAGTTGTATACAATTAGTTCACTATTTTATTCTTTTGCTAATGTATCTCATGAAAAATTAAACTCTGAACATTAATTGCACAAAATAGCTATATATAGTTTAAGCTGAAGAGAAAAATATAACTTAGAGATCCTAAAGAAGATCTATGGAGACTTATAACCCGAATGAGTTTTGAGTCATTCTTCCTTTTATGAGGGATATACATAAATTCAAAATTTTCTTTAGCAGACATTGGTTCTTAACTATATTGAACCCTTATAATATATCCATCACCCTTTTTTTGGAAAAAATGTAAGTAAAATTGAAAAATATTTTGCAAAAAGTATGAAGAATACAATTCAAGGGAAGAACATAAAAAATGGTGAAAAAGAAGAAAATTTCAAAAAAGTCTATGTGTAATGTCAAGTGAAAAAGTAAAGAAAAGAGATAGCCAAAGAAAAACAAGAATGTTCAAAGAAAAACAAGAATGTTCACTCTCATGATGAAAAATGGAAAAGTTGAGAATATATTGATGGAAGACCTTTCCATATTTTTCAGACAACCTTTGTTTACCTTTATACCTATTCTTTGGATAACCCTTACCTAAGCCCATGTTTCATCCTAGTAGAAGTCCTAACTTGATCTTAGCAATAGTATGGCTTAGTTATAGTTATAAATGAATAGGGAATTTGGTAGAGTGTAACATTCTTAATAGTTGATATCCTTTCATGAGATCTTTATCATTCTTTTTAAGTTTTCGTTCTTCTGTACGAAATATGTCAGACTCTTGGACTTGATGAATAACATTCTACTCATATATTAACGAGAGTACACCTTTCTGAGTGACAATTACATCCTTAGACAATAATTTAGGTTACATTTGACTCAAAAACTATTATGTTATATTAGTTATAGCACACACTCACCTTCTGAAGTTTAATGAAATTGGGATATCTACATAAGGGTAGGATTTTAAGCCTTTTTGTTCATCTTTATTCACATTCGTAGGCTAAAGTTAAGTATTTAATATAAGTTGAATAAGAGAAAATTTTCAAATTTTTTGAGAATTTTGTGGGTATTCACTACAAATCCTCATGAGGCCAAGCTCATCCACTGGGGCTAACCTAGGGGCTTAATGGCTTGTTGCTTGTGTTAAATTTAATTGTGAGTACCTATAAAAGTGGTTCCTTGTATTTGTTTTCAAAAAATAATTTTTTGCATGTTTTGCTTGGGACTAGCAAAATTATGGTTGGGGGTGTGATAAGTGACCCACCCAATTAGTACCCATGTTTTACAACTTATTAGGGTAAATTAGAATTTTTAGACAAAAATTTGCAACACATGCATTTTTGAACTAATGAAGCAAAAGCATGACATTTTATAGGTCCAGACACTAATTCAATATAAGTATGTGATTGATCATATTTTTAGGTTTTAATTAGAATTTTTTCTTTTATAGGACAAGAGATGATAATCTGACAGCCTAGATTGATCATGATGAAATTGAAGATCAAGATCAAAAGAGCGAGTCAAAGCTTAAAAGTTATCAATCCAAAGGTGAAGATCATCTTAGGACAAGCAATGGATAAAATCAAAGGAGCTAAAGGTAGCCAATGTGGGGCCATGAAGTAAGCCATGCATTCTCACCACCTTTGCGTGGAAGCCATGTAAGCCACCTTAGCCTAATTCAAGCCATGAACAAGGTGACAAGCTAAGGAATTCAAGCCACTCAAGCCATGGTATGGAGCTATGAAACCAAGCTAAGAGGCATCTAAGTCAGCTATAAAGTCGAGCCAATGGAGCCCTCAAAGTTAACCATCAAAGCAATTACGATAAGTTAAATGGAAGGCTAGGATTAGATAAAAATCAAGATTATTATCCATGAGATTTTAAGGGATATTTTGAAGAAAATTAAAGGAAAATTCATCAAGATTTTTTGGCATGCGAACCAATAGGAAGAGAGCCCTTCAATTTTCATGTTTTTCCCACCTTTTTATCACTTTCTATCTCATCATCAAGTAGCATCGCGAATTTGACTTTCCATTCATGAGTCTTACCATTCCAAGACTCCTCTACCTTCTTAAACTCCCATCCCATCCACCGAACCAATCGCCACCTCTTAGGAAATCCCTTAGCTAATCAAAATTTCCATCTCACCTCTATTTCTTAAGTTTTTCCTGCACAATACTTTCCTCTCACCTTCTTTTCTTCTTTCTATATCATTCCTACATCAATGAACCACCCACTTTCCTATTTTTAAGGGAATTCCATGATTTTGAAAGGGGAGATGCCCCTTCCTAAAAAGATGGCGTCTCCCACCTACTCCACTTTTGAAAAGGACATCCACCTATCTCTTGTTTCCTCTTTTGAAGGCCTAACTTCTTACTTATCTTATCCATCCAAAATTGCATGTTTTCATCCCCACCACAATGTATTCTTAAGACACCCCTAAAAATAGAGGAAAAATATAAAAAATACCCACAAAAATCAAAGGTTAGGGGCATCTTTCCGAGGGAGTAAAAGGATGCCTCCTTCACTTTGGAGGAGGGCATTCTCTTCCTCTCTACTTTTATTTGAACTTTGGTCTCTTTGGGTGGATGCTATTCCCTTCCAAGGTGTGTTGTTGCGTCCTCAACTATTCAAACCTAGGCCTTGGGTGTTTGATTCTTCCTTGAAGGTTGGTTAGTCTCCTTGCTTCTTTTTACTTAATTTTAGTTTCTTGTTCCTAGTTGTTGCTTTTTAATTCCATTGCTTTTCCTTGCCTAAAGATTAATATCTAAGATTGGTTTTTCCTTTGAAGTGACATCCAAGGGAAGTCACCTTAAATCGAATCTTTATCCTTGCTTTTCATTGCTATTTAGTTCTCTTTTATGTTTCCCTAAATTCCATCCTTGTTTCCTTAGTTTCCTTTGAGTGTTGCCTTGTTATTCCATTAGAATTTCCCTTGAATCTCTACCTTGATGAAGTAGGAATCATTATTGAGATCTGGTTTTGAATTTATTTTGAGAGGAAACATAGTGCTTGCTTTCCAAAAGTTGAACGCGTCTTTCATGTAATCACTTGTATGTACCGTTATTGATGATTAATGGAATATTTGTTAATTGATGAATGAGCATAATTATTTCGAATTTATTTGTTGCATGTTGAGGATATATTGAGTAAGGGTTACTTTGTGTTGAAATCTCATCAATTAAAATACCTAAGAAACTATGCGCCCAATCCAAAAGTAGAACACACCATTTTGAAGGCCTTAAGGTTGAAGTTTGAATGATATTGTCAACTTGATTGTCTGCACATAGTTCCTTAATTCAATTGCTCACTTGAACAATCATGAAGTTTGCTCTCCAAAATCATCTTAAAGACATTTGTGTTGTTCATAATGGTTTGCATGGTTTTGAGTGATTATTGATTGCTTGAGATCCAAATTAGTTGCTTTCATTCATGTTAGGAAATGTAGTTTAGTTAGTAGTTGATTGTTGATCTTGATTAGTTTCTTTGCATGTTGTTGCTTTGGTTGTTAGTTGTTAAAGTCTCCATTCCATGAGTTAATTGCTTGCTTTAGAAGTTACATGATTAGGAAAGTAGTTGTTAAATACATGTTTCTATAGGTTAGTTGCTCAATTTCATGTTTATGAAAGGATCTTAATTGGTTTTTTAGAAAATTTTCAATTTAGGAAAGTCATAATTTTAAAAAAGTTTTAATTTTCTAAAGTGTTATTTTTAGACAAATGTGTTTTAAGAAATTTTTTGATTTTAGCATGTTTCGAATTTTTGCATAGCTTCCATTTCCATGTGTTTATTTTCCATTCTTAGTTTAGGTTAAAAATCTCTTGAATTTTGGCTAGGTTAGATACTTTAAAGTAGGGACCTCTAGCCTCACACTCCCTCAACTCCTCGCAGGATCAACCTCACTTGCGTACTACACTATAACCGATTCATGCACTTGTGAGCTTTAACTTAAAATAAAAACAAGTCATCTGAAACATGTCTTAAAAGTGCAAGAAAGTTCTTGAGTTGTTGTGAAGAAAAGAAGCTAGTGTTTAATTGGAAGAAGTGCCATTTATTTCATGGTTCCTAAGGAATTGTCCTTGGCCAAGCAGTATCATTTAAAGGTATAGAGGTAGATAGAGCCAAAGTTGTTCTAATTGTCAATCTACCCATCCCCAAATCTGTTAGAGACATTCGTTCATTCCTACATCATGCAAGATCCTATAGGAGATTTATTAAAGATTTTAGTGCCATATCTAGACCATTGTGTCACCTCCTTTCAAAGGATAACACTTTTCAGTGGATTGATGATTGTCTAGAAGCTTTTATAAAGGTAAAAGACAAGTTAACCACTATACCAATTATGCAGCCACCTAATTGGAGTCTACCCTTTGAAATCATGTGTGATGCTAATGAGTACACTGTTTGTAATAACCCCAATTTTTGTAATTGATTGAGAAAAATCAATAAAGTTTGAGTTTCAGATATTTCAGGCTGAAAATTAGGGTTATTTAAAAAATACTTTTTATAAAAGTATAATCAAATCATAAGACATGTAAAATTGAAATTAAACTTAGCAAACCCTTCAAAATGATTGTAAGCACGACAAATTTCGAATTCGGATGAGAAATCCTTAAGTTTCTTCATTTCTTGGACAAAAGGGGTAAAATAGTAATTTTACCCAAAAATCAAAATATGAGACATCAAAATTTAGAATGTATTGAGAAATACGAATCCAATGCCGCTAAGTGCACTCAAATCTGAGATCATGGGAATAAAACCCAAAATTTTATGCATAAATGGCAAAATGATCTTTTTACACCATGTGGGGCCCATAAGAGACCCAACAACCAAATTTATCAGTAGCCCACGTGAATCATGGGTCAACAAACATCAGTTGGTCTTGGGGAAGAAAAATTAGGCATGGGGAAGAAAAAATGGAGCATGGAAGACTTTCATGCCATTTAATAATAAAAAAATAAAATATTAGAATCATGAAAAAGGACCCAAAATGCCTATAAATACAACCCCAAAAATCCTCATAAAATCCCCACGAAATTCTCTTCACTCTCCCTAAAAAATTAGATCTAGATCCCTCCCCAAAAACCCAAAATTTCCAAGAGTTAGATATCTTTTCAACTTGTTTTTCTTTTTAGATTGGAACAAGAGACCTAAAATCAATTAGGAACTCTATTCTAGATCTAATTTGATCAATTCCACCGTCCAAAACTTCTCAACATATCTATTCTACAAAACCCCCAAAGAAATTTCAAGATCCAACGGTTCAAACAACGGATATTTGCAAGAAAGGTGGATCTTAGGCCATATCTACAACAACAGGGTATTTTTTTTAAATTGCGCATATAACCGAGGTTTTCTCTCCAATTAGGTAGGTAGAAATCCTTTTCATAGATGTTCAGTACTATTTTATGTAATTTTTATTTTATTGTAATTTATTTTGGTAATAGAAAGGTAAAAATAAAGTAAATAACAAAACCCTTAATTATGGATGATAGAGTGCTCAGATGAAAAATCTTACCACACCAATCGATCTAGAAGGGTCCAAAACCCCTAGGGTAGAATTTTCATAAAAATTAGAGACGTTTTGGGCCCTTAATTGAGAGAGGATTGATTGGACGGTCCAGAATGGACTGTCCAATCTCCAGATCAAACGGCGCCCAAGACGCACACATGACGCAACGTCGGAACGGCGCGTGCACTGTGCATGGAGCGTCGTTACAAGTGTCACAATGGCGCATCCGTCAAATCCATGAGCGGACGCACTAGACGAAAACCCTGTTCGCGGGCGCACTCACGATGAGCGTTCCGCTTGTCCCGTCCGCGTCTAGGGACGCCTCTCAAGGGCGCTTCGTCCATTCATCTGAGCGGACGCGCCCAACGACTCGCTTGGTTCTTTCCGCCCGACTAATCTGGGCCGTCCGTTCCTTGGGCCCAGATCAAATCCAAGCCTTAGGAAGGAATGTGAACTTCCATCTTCAATTCCGGAGTCATCTGAACTCCAAATTGAGATAGGAGAGAAGCTATGGAAAGCTTGAAACCTCTATTTTCTTATGAAATGATAAAATAGACATGTTATTTAGTAAAAACTTTCTGTATTAAACAGACATATGGTCTGATATATGGTCTGATATATATGAAATCTATAAGTGAATAGGGAACTAGGAAATATTTCAGCCCTAAGTAAATAGACATATGGTCTGATATATATGAAATCTATTTTACATACAAGCTTAGAGGCTTGTGAGTTTGTTTTAATAGGCATAAGCCTAGGGAAATGCTATTGCTAGAGGAGTTATGAGGGTTTGGCCACCCACTCCTTGAAATTTGATGATATAATGATACCTTCCCCAATGAGAGGCTAAAAGTCGGGTGGTGGCAATTATGGGAAGGCCACCACTATGAAAGTCTTGTCCCCCCATATGGGCAGTGACATAATATTTTCCACCGTGGTATCAGTGGTGAACAGGGCAATTATCCAAGCACGCTAGTACGGATCAGACTGCAGCATAACAACCTTTCTGATTATTTTGCACTATGATGCATATGGGAATAGGCATAGTGAAATGCCTTATGTTATAGCATAATGAAATGCTAAGTAATTGTATATTACCAATATTTCCCAAGAAAGGAAATTCCCAGTATAAGATTAGTTGTAATACTAAATTCTCAAAACGAAGAGAATTGATCAGCTTAGTTGGGAGTGATATTTGACTATTTTCATAAATTTAACTGGTTTACCCGTGAAGGGTATATATGTATATAGATATACATAACTTACAAAGTAAAGAGTATGTTTAAGGATAATGAGATTATGAAGTATTGGAATTACCTTGTCAATTATTATGTTTCTTGAATCCCCTACTAAGCATTGCTTGCTGAGATATTGTACTTGTTGCAATATCTTAAATCCAGGGAAGGAGAGTTACGAGCTGAAGACTATAGAAGACTTGAAGAGAATAATCTTCAAGGTATACCCTTGAAGACATGTATTTTTCTTTGTTGAGAGTTTTATTGTATGGTGAGCTTGAGTTTTGGATTATGTAATATGGACAAGTATTGTACTAGATTTGGCTGTACTGTGAACCACTAGATGGATCCTAGAGTTTAATAAAAGTATATTCCTTCAATGGAATTTTATTTTTTACACAAATTGTACTTATGTTATGTATGAAGTGGTGACTTGGGTTGTCAAAACAAGTTCTAAAGAAAAGAATTTCCGCTGCTTTGTTTTGCAAAAAAATTTTACACTCTTAAGGGCCCTGCCTTTCAAAATACTTTACAAATCATGTTTCGAAAACCCGGGTCGTCACAGTTGGTATCAGAGCGATTCATCCAGTCATAGTACAGTACAAATATGTCCAAAAAAGAGATTATAATCCAAGTCTAGATTAAGATAGAAGTATTTGTATAGAGGATTGATAGAAATTATGAACAGATGCCACCAAAGAGAGTCACAAGACAGGCAACTCAAAATACTCCAGAAGACAATATGGATAGAGTAACCATGAGTAATATGGAAGAGATGGTGACAAGGATGTTAAGGAACCTCCTTCCTCACCTACAACAACCCCATGGTTCATTACCTCCTGTAGAAATACCAAGTACGCAGGCTCAGGTTCAACCTGAAGTGAGTGAATAAGACATAAGTTATTAGTTGATGAGAAGGAGTTATGTGATAAACTCATTAGTTAAGAGATAAGTATAAAAGGAGTTAACTCATTAGTGAAGGATAAGTCTTGAAAGAGTAGCCTCATTTGTTGAAGAGGATGTAAAGAGTTGTCTCATTAGTGAGGAAAGAGTTAAACTCGTTATTTGAGGAATATGGAAAGAGTAGACTCATTTGTGAAGAAAGAGTAACTCATTAGTGAAGGATGAGTATAGAAAGAGTTAGTGCAATGAAGGAATAGTATAGTATAAGTAGATATTACTTAGTGAAAGGACTAGAAATACTACTTAGCAAATAAGAATTCCAATAGAGGGAATAATAAGATATACAAATCCATAGGGAAAACATTACAATAGATGTAAGGTATGATGTTAAGGTCTGACCTAAAGTCCTGAGTAAACATACAAAGTACGTTAATACGAGTATGTATATAACCATTATTTAGTGAAGTATGTATATAACCATTACTAAGTGAAGAAATGGAGATAAAGAGAAAAAAGTGATAAATTGGAAAATAAGATGGAAAAAAAAAATATTCCAACTTTATAGAAAAGGTGAAATGGAGATTTATGAGAAATAGGTGTTAAAGATGAAAACATTAGAAGTATTGTAAAATTCAAAGTTAACATTAAATATATAAAGAAATATAAATGTAGGTATTAGAATTGCTACATGTATAATATTATGGCAATTAATTAAATGAAATTAATCATGAAAATAGAGAGGATATGGCTTGAAAGAAATTTAAGGAGATAGGTGAGAAAGTTCAAAATTTGTAAATGAGAATAGTTTGAAATAAATATGAGCAAGGAGTTAAGCAAGTATTTTTCTCCAAAATTAGTGAGGCAAAGGATTTAGTGGAGAAATGATAAAATTTTAGAACATGAAGAGATGATCTTTGATATTAGAATAAAAGGAAAAGGAAAAAGAGAGTTAGATATGTTAAAGGGACAAAAATATGATCCCAAACTTATTAAGAAAGACAATTAAACCATGAGAATATATGGTTAACAAAGAAATTATAGCTCTATATGGTACAACAATTATGAAATCACCAAGTTAGAAATTATAAAGGTATGACAAATCATTGTGGAAATTAGCACTAGAGGATTTTCAAGGATTAAAGAATTATTGATATAATAACTTTGGTGCTATTGAAAATAATTTTGGGACTATCATAAAGAGAAGTACCTTTGGTATAGATAGTAAAATGGTCATGGAACATGAAAACAAAGAGAAATATTGATTAGGAAAATATAGTCATTGATTATCATGAAGAGGAGTACATCTTATTGATCAAGGCAAATGAAGAGCTAAATATGAATAGAGATATTACTTCCAAGTACATGATGGAGTTAGTGATATTGAAAGATTTAAGAAATATAGTAAGGGGACATGTATTTTTGGAGGAAAGGTGAAATAAAACATGAGAAATGAAAACAAATATTGGTTGTTAAATTTAAGTTTAAAGATGATTGTGAATGAGTTATGAATCCAAATTGTTGGAGAAATAAGTGGTTAGAAATTTTAAGATAGTTTGAAGATTTTCAATCTTACATGAGATGGAATGAGAAAATACCTATGATAGTCGAGGGAAATAACATCAAATTATGTGAATGAATTGAAAGAACAATTTTTTAAGGATATGGAGTGATTATAGCAATTTACATTATGAGAGTAACAAATTTCTTTGAGGAAAAGAAAAAGGAGGAATCAATATAAGGATCCATAAATGATGTTGAGGAAATTAAGTATCCTTTTTCTCTATAAGGATGAGCATTTTCAAAGTTATTATTAATTGGGAATTGGAAATGCAACATCAAAGTATAGAATCAAAAACAAATTTTAAAGTTCTATGAGTTAGATAACAAGATGTTCATGAATTTGAGGAGAATGAAATATATTGAATGAAGTGGTAATGATATATGGAAATAGATTTCAAGAAATCAAGAGCATTCAGGGCATATATGTTAGACACTTACAAAACTTGTCTTGTAAGTGTACATGTGATTAAAGAAAGCAAAGTTTAGGTTATATAAATTTTAAGGATAGCATGGAATTTGACCCAACAAAGGTGGAATATGAGATCAAAATATGAAATGACAATGACAATTAGAGAAATATATCTCTTATTGATTTTATAACATAAGGACATTCTTTTAGTGAAGTTTTGCCATTGGTTACATAAATCCTAAATGAGTTGATAATAGATTGTTGAGAATTAAAGACTAGTTGATAAATTATGGTGTTTGTAAAGATTTGAGAAGGGATGATTACAAAGTTAATATGGACTCTTTTAATTGAAATTATCAAGAATATCGCAAATAAGGAGTTAGTATGATATGATAAAGGCTATGAGGTATGCTTGAAAGAAGCATGAGGAAATGCAAAATCTAGAAATTTTGAAGCCTATGACATATAAATATATATATATATGTATTAGAGGAAAAGAGATAAATATTATCATAGATTGTGAGAATGTTCTGAATATTGTTCTAAATATGAGAAAGAAATAACAAAAGAGGATCAGGAATATATATGCAGAGTTAAATGACACTATTTTGGAAGGAAAAATGTAGAAAGTCAAGTATTATGAATAAAATGGCACTCAAAGAGTGTTACAAAAATAATGAATGGGAATGAGGAAAGAATCATTACAAGGAAACTATTATTCAAGGACAATTTGACGAGAAGTTGTCAATAGAGGGAAATAGTAAAGAAGTATGAACTGTAGAGAAGAAATAAGTATACACTTCCAAATAATGGAAGAATAAGAAAAGAGAAAATTACTTCCAAAGATTGGAAGGTTGTTACAGAGAACAATAGTTTAAGTTATAGAATCTAATCAATATATATTATAGGAAGTCTAAGGACTATACATAGTAGGAAAGCTATGTCCAAACTTTATATGTTGATACATAGTAGGAAAGCTATGTCAAAACATTATATGATGAAAAAGAATGAGGATAAGCAATAGAAGGTATGATGGAACATTGTGAAGTATGGAAAGATTGGTGAAAATTACCAATCAAGTGAAATGGAAGGTTTTAAAACAAAAAGGGATAACTCAGTAAGAGTTATTAATCATTTTTTTTGGGAAATTCTAGCAAGAACTAGCTTTAGTATATAGTGCATTATTAAGGTTAGTCATGGATGAGTATTTTAACCTTTGAGAAAAAGGTAGTATAGAAAAGGAACGAAAGGAAATAGAATTTCCATAAGTGGCAAGGCCACATGTGTAAGACTATGAAAGAATTGTGAAAACTCCTAAGTGAGTTGTATTACAAATTTCGAGGACGAAATTATTGTAAGGGGGGAAGATTGTAATAACCCTAATTTTTGTAATTGATTGAGAAAAATCAATAAAGTTTGAGTTTCAGATATTTCGAGCTGAAATATTAGGGTTATTTAAAATATACTTTTTATAAAAGTATAATCAAATCATAAGACATGTAAAATTAAAATTAAACATAGCAAACCCTTCAAAATGATTGTAAGCACGACAAATTTCGAATTCGGATGAGAAATCCTTAAGTTTCTTCATTTCTTGGACAAAAGGGGTAAAATAGTAATTTTACCCAAAAATCAAAATATCCCAAAAATCAAAATATGAGACATCAAAATATAGAATGTATTGAGAAATACGAATCCAACGCCACTAAGTACACTCAAATCCAAGATCATGGGAATAAAACCCAAAATTTTATGAATAAATGACAAAACGGTCTTTTTACACCATGTGGGGCCCACATGGGGCCCACAAGGGACCCAACAACCAATTTTATCAGCAGTCCACATGAATCATGGGTCAACAAACATTAGCTGGTCTTGGGGAAGAAAAAATGGAGCATGGAAGACTTTCATGCCATTTAATAATAAAAAAATAAAATATTAGAATAATGAAAAAAGACCCAAAATGCCTATAAATACAACCCCAAAAATCTTCATAAAATCCCCACAAAATTCTCTTCACTCTCCCTAAAAAATTAGATCTAGATCCCTCCCCAAAAACCCAAAATTTCCAAGAGTTAGATATCTTTTCAACTTGTTTTTCTTTTTTGATTGGAACAAGAGACCTAAAATCAATTAGGCACTCTATTCCAGATCTAATTTGATCAATTCTACCTTCCAAAACTTCTCAACATATCTATTATACAAAAACCCCAAAGAAATTTTAGGATCCAACGGTTCAAACAACGGATATTTGCAAGAAAGGTAGATCTTAGGCCATATATACATCAATAAGGTATTTTTTTAAAATTGGGCATATAACTGAGGTTTTCTCTCGAATCAGGTAAGTGGAAATCCTTTTCATAGATGTTTAGTACTGTTTTATGTAATTTTTATTTTACTGTAATTTATTTTGGTAATAAAAAGGTAAAAATAAAGTAAACAACAAAACCCTTAATTATGGATGATAGAGTGCTTAGATGAAAAATCTGACTGCACCAATCGATCCAGAAGGGTCCCAAACCCCTAGGGTAGAATTTTCATAAAAATCAGAGACGTTTTGGGCCCTCAATTGAGAGAGGATTGATTGGACAGTCCAGAATGGACTGTCCGATCTCCGGATCAAACGGCGCCCAAGACGCACACGTGACGCACCGTCGGAACAGCGCGTGTGTTGTGCGTGGAGTGTCATTCCAAGTGACACAACGGCGCGTCTGTCAAATCCACGACGGGACGCGCTAGACGAAAACCCTGTTCGCGGGTGCGTGAACGACGAGCGTTCCGCTGGTCCCGTTCACGTCTATGGACGCCTCTCAAGGGCGCTTCGTCCATTCATCTGAGCGAACACGCCCGACGACCCGCCTGGTTCGTTCCGTCTGACTAATCTGGGCCGTCCGTTCCTTGGGCCCAGATCAAATCCAGGCCCTCGGAAGGAATGTGAACTTCTAGCTTCAATTCCGGAGTCATCTGAACCCAAATTGAGATCGGAAAGAAGCTATGGAAATCTTGAAACCTCTAGTTTCTTACGAAATGATAAAATAGACATTTTATTCAGTAAAAACTTTCTGTATTAATGAAATAAGTTTCCAATTACATAGATTTCCACGATCTGAGATGATTAGATCGTAAAAACATGTTTTAATAATGATATACTATTGAAATAAAGTGAGATCTATGGTTTAATTAGATATATATAAGATATATTAAGGGATCTACCCATTATGGTAGAAAACCCTAAAAATACAAAGGGACCCACTTGATCAATGTGATCAAGTGTGATCAGATCCTTGGGATGGAAAGAATAAATGTTGATATGATGAAATCTAAGGAAATCATGAATGGATTATGACAAAAATAGATCAATATGATCTTTAGACCTTAATAGAGAAAATTCCCTAAATATAACTAAAATAATTAATCAAAGGAAAAGATCTAAGATCAAATGGTTGGATCATAAGTAAAGGTTTCTAAAAATGTTAATGTAATTAGTTTCATAGCATTTTAAATATGATTATGTTATAAAGCATGCTAGTATAACATTTAGACTTTAGCATGATATTTGATTTTGTTGTTATCATAAGGTGTTAGATTTAATTTAAGTACCTTGCCTCATTATCATTAAATGTTAAATTAGATAGTTTTATGTTTTGAATTTATAATTGATTTATGGTTAAATGTTATTAGTAGATTTACTTGTTATGAGATAAAGAGCATAAAACATCAAAAATGTATTCTAATGAGAAAATAGAGTTTCATTACACAAATAAGAATGAAGTACTTTGGACTTAATTAGTAAGGGCTATAGTTAGTAGGACAATATAAGGATTATCAAATCCTTGGCCCAAATAAGGAAAAGAATAATAAACCCCATGAATGACATTATAAATATTCATGGACTTAATTAAAATCCATTAGAAAGAGTACTTAGGGTAAACACGCTTATAGGAACCTTATGAAAGGTTGAGCTATGGTCATTCTAGTGAATGATGAACATAGTGGTTAAGGGGGTTATCTAATAGAGCCTTGCTCTTCCCCTACCTTCTTTTGACGTTTGTGAGGTCTAAACGCCTCCTTACATGAGGATTGAAGTAACCACTTTGTGTTCACCCATTCAGCTAGTAAGCCTTAGCCAATTGGAAATAAGAGGAGCAGTCTAGATTTAGGCTTGAATAAGCTACCTTCAACCAGCACATTAACTGGTTGAATAATAATAATAAGAGCAAAAAAGGTTAGTAAATTACCTAACCCTAATAAAAACAGTAAGTAAGATAAGGATGATCAAACAAGATCCATTAGATATTGGATGATCAAGAACAATAACAATAAGAACACTATATTGTACTTAGTATGCATGTTTATTAGTATACTTGTTATAGTTCATTAGATTAGATAATCCAAACCCTTGATCAAAGATGATTCAAGGAAGAAAACTAAGATCATCCTCCATAGGGATGATCCAAGAACTGAACTTAGATCAAAGAAGAACTAGATGATAGAAGATCTAGGACCTTGATCTTTATCAACATGTGTAGATTGTCAACCAAAAGATCTATGAAAGAGCAAGATCAAGGAGATGAACATACAAAGACTTAGAGATAGAAAAATACTTAGATATGAATGATCTAAAGATCATTCTAAACATTAGATCTAGTGATCAATAGGATTGTTCATAATTTATATATTGACAATATGTATGGATGTACAGATTTCATACATCAGTCAGGATCATGGAAGATTGGGGAAAAGAGATCAATCCTTAAAGGTAGGAGGATTTGATGAATGCATACATGATTGTACTCATGATCTTATGTTGACAAGAGTAGTGATAATACTTGTATTAAATCTCTTGAAAACCTTATGATCCAACCAAACACATATAAGATGGTTAAGGACTAAACTATAAGTGAATAGGGAACTAGGAAATATTTCAGCCCTAAGTAAACAGACATATGGTCTAATATATATGAAATCTATTTTACATACAAGCCTGGAGGCTTGTGAGTTTGTTTTCATAGGCATAAGCCTAGGGAAATGCTATTGCTAGAGGAGTTATGAGGGTTTGGCTACCTGCTCCTTGAAATTTGATGATATAATGATACCTTCCCCAATGAGAGGCTAAAAGTCGGGTGGTGGCAATTATGGGAAGGCCACCACTGTGAATGTCTTGCCCCCCCATACGGGCAGTGACATAATATTTTCCACCGTGGTATCAGTGGTGAACAGGGCAGTTATCCGAGTGCGCTAGTACGGATCGATCTAAGATAAATGCAACCTTTCTGATTATTTTGCACTATGATGCATATGGGAATAGGCATAATGAAATGCCTTATGTTATAGCATAATGAAATGCTAGGTAATTGTATATTACCAATATTTCTCAAGAAGGGAAATTCCCAGTATGAGATTAGTTGTAATACTAAATTCTCAAAACAAAGAGAATTGATCAGCTTAGTTGGGAATGATATTTGACTATTTTCATAAATTTAACTGGTTTACCCATGAAGTGTATGTATGTATATAGATATACATAACTTACAAAGTAAAGAGTATGTTTAAGGATAATGAGATTATGAAGTATTGGAATTACCTTGTCAATTATTATGTTTCTTGAATCCCCTATCAAGCATTGCTTGCTGAGATATTGTATTTGTTGCAATATCTCAAATCCAGGGAAGGAGTGTTAAGAGCTGAAGACTATAGAAGACTTGAAGAGAATAATCTTCAAGGTATTCCCTTGAAGACATGTATTTTTCTTTGTTGAGAGTTTTATTGTATGGTGAGCTTGAGTTTTGGATTATGTAATTTGGACAAGTATTGTACTAGATTTGGCTGTACTGTGAACCACTGGATGGATCCTAGAGTTTAATAAAAGTATATTCCTTCAATGGAATTTTATTTTTTACACAAATTGTACTTATGTTATGTATGAAGTGGTGACTTGGGTTTTCAAAACAAGTTCTAAAGAAAAGAATTTCCACTGCTTTGTTTTGCAAAAAAATTTTACACTCTTAAGGGCCCTGCCTTTCAAAATACTTTAGAAATCATGTTTCAAAAACCCGGGTCATCACATTGTTGGAGCAGTACTAGGAAAGAGAAAATAAAAAAAAAGTCATATGTCATCTACTATGCAAGTAGGACCCTAAATAGCACTCAAATGAATTATATAACTACAGAGAAAGAACTCCTAATGCTTGTATTAGTGTTGGATAAGTTCAAGTCTTACTTTATTGGTTCTAAGATAGTCATATTCACTAATTATTTGACTCTTAACTAGCTTCTTCCTAAGAAGGATGCTAAGCCCAGGCTACTTAGATGGATTCTTCTACTCAATGAGTTTGACATTGGGAAAAGATAAAAAAAAGAGTAGAAAATGTTGTAACTGACCATTTGTCTCACCTAGTCCTAACAAAACCCTTGGATGAGTTGCCAATTAAGGACACTTTCCCTGATAAGCAACTTTTTCATGTCTCCCTTCCTCCTTCCTTTGTTGATATTGCCAATTATGTAGTTACAGAGAATATTCTTGAACATTGAAGTAAATTAGAAAAGCAAAAATTCTTTTCCAATGTGAAGAACTATTTCTGTGATGATCCATACCTATTTAAGTACTACCCAGACTAGATAATTAGGAGATTTGTTCCAAATCTAAGGCAAAATAGTGTCATCACTTTTGCCATTCAGAAGCATGTAATGGACACTTTTTTGCATAGAAAACTACTACAAAGATTTTGTGGTGTGGTTTCTACTAACCTTTATTATTTAAAGATACACATGTATTCTGTAAAGCTTGTGAGCATTGTCAAAAGTTAGGAGGAATAACAAGAAAAAATATAATGCCTTTGACCCTATCCATGTTATTATGGTTTTTGATTGTTGGGGCATTGATCTTATGGGACCATTCCCACCTTCTTTTGGTTATGTTTATATCATATTAGCCATAGACTATGTATCCAAATGGATTGAGGCTATCCCTTGTAGAAATAATGACCATAAAATAGTTGTTAAATTCTTAAAAGAAAATACTTTTTTTCTAAATTTGGGATCCTCAAGCTATTACAAGTGATTAAGGTACACATTTTTGCAACAAGGCATTTGAAGCACTCATGAAAAAGTATAACTTCACCATTAAAGTTGCAATATTATATCACCCACAAAAATCTAGACAAGTAAAAGTAACTAATTGGGCTATAAAACAAATATTACAAAACATTGTTAACCCTGATCATAAGAATTGGTCTTTTCAATTGACTAACATACTCTGGGCTTATAGGACTGCACAATGAACCCGATTGGTATGTCTCTATATTGTATTGTATACAATAAGGCTTGTTGTTTTCCAATGAAATTGAAACATAGAGCCTACTATACAATAAAGGTTTTAATTTCAACATGGACAAAAGCAGGCTCACATAAACAATTCCAACTTAATTAGCTAGAAGAAATCAGGGAGGAAACATATGAGAGTAATAGGATATCCAAAGAATAGATGAAAGTTTTTCATGGTAAGAATATCCTGAGACTCCATTCCAAAAAGTTCTTCTGTATAATTCTAGGCTTCACCTCTTTCTAAGTAAGCTTAGATCTCAATGGACCAACCCATACATAAACAAAGAAGTTTTTCCTTATGGGCCTGTAGACATTGAGGATGCTAGGACTGGCCACACTTAAAGTGAATGGTCAATGTTTAAAGCCTTTCCTAGAATATGAGAATCTAGAAGTTGATTCCATAACTTTATAGGATCTTGTTTATTAGGATTGAGTGGATCTGAACCCTTTGTATCAATCTTTGCATTTTACAAATAGTTGTTTTATGCATCACCTGTATTCATTTCTGGTCCTACTTTTTAAACATTGAGGGCAACATTTCTTTTACAGTGGAGGTGTATAATTCTAGATAATATTACTTTTTTTAGTTAATTTGCTTGGGTTTCTAAAAAATTAAAAAGAATGAAAAACAAAAAATGAAATTTTCTTAATTTTTAAAAAATTTTAGTTTTTAGGTCAATTCCCACTCTACGATGAGAATTGGATTTTTTTCAAAGTGTTGTCTAGATGATTGTACATGATTACTTCATCATTTTACTTATTTTCTAAAGTAATCCATGAAAGCTAAATCTCATATCACAGCTGTAGACACAGTTGCATATATATAGTCTAAATTGATAAGTAGCAATAACTTAGAGATCCTGAACAAATTCAGTGGAGGCCTAGAACCTAAGTAAGTCATAGAGCCATCATTCTTTTTGAAAGGTTATAAATGTTTCAAAATTTTCTTTAACATACTTAAATTAAATTTGACCTCAGCAACTTAAATTTGGTTAATTACCTAATTTATTAGAGTATTACCTATAAAATTATAGAAGTTTATTGAATTGGTAGGTTATATGAAACCTAGAAAATGATCTAGGCCATCCTTGTTATAAACATAGACATATGTAGCTTACCAAAAAATATTTTTACCACTAGTTAACCAATTTAAGCCTTTTATATAAGCCTTTTCTTTTCTTACCCAAATTATCCTTTACCTGTGTATAATATATTGATTATCTATTTTATTCAAAAGATACGTTAGAGATGAATAAAGAAATAGCTTTAAGTTGTAATGAAAAAAAAAATGAATATGAAGAAAAGATTTTCAAAAGTGTTGGGAAAAAAAGGGTCCAAAAAAATAAAACAAAAAATATTCACTTTGGTACAAAGTAAAGAAGAATTGTGAAATGTTAGTAGAAGACCTCCACTTATTTTTGAGGAATTTTGAATATCTCTTATACCCTTTCTTTTGTACCTTGTCCTAAGCCTACATTTTGTACTAATAAAAGATTGATTGATTCTAGGAAGAATGTAGTCTTGATAAGGATATGAATGAATAGGATTTAAGAAGTAATATGTCTCATTATTCAAAGATAATGACATCCATTCTAAAGGGATCAAAAATTAAATTCCTTAGTAACTCCTATTTCTTCATGATTATATGTGAGATAAATTTGCCTTTATTGACTCTATTCAATTTTAACCTTTATCTGAGAGTTTTTATTTCTGAGTGTATGCCATAAGTGAGAATTGAGGTTAAAATATATTTTAAATGGAGCTCAAAATATTTAATCTACTTAGAGATAAAGATTTCTATATATTTAGACTGTACACACACACACACTAAGATTTGAGCTCAATTGGAATGTATTTAACATATAAATAGGATTTTAAATTTATTATTCAATTTTATTAGTATGCTAAAATTGATAGATTTATTGAAGATAATTTTCTAAGAAAAAGTGAGAGTTAACTTGAAAATAATTTTTGAAATTTTGAGATTGGTTTTTCGCATGTTTTGCTCAGGGTTTGCAAAATCCTAATTAGGGGTTGTTTAAAGTATTCAATTTTAATTGAAAATCCCTCAATTTTGAAAATTTTAATTAAATATGCATTTTAGCTCCTATTGATCATCCAACCATTGATTTACAAAATTTAATGGCTAGATCATCATCATAGATGATTAAAGCATGATTAGGATGATTCTAATTAAGTTTTATATATTGTAGATTAACCAAAAGGGAATTGGATGACGTAGATCAATTTAAATGGATCAGATTGGGTGACTTAGATAAATTTAAATGGAACAGATCATGCAAGATGCAATCTAGGAGAAAACTACTTAGAATAGGGAGAAATTGAAGACAATCAAGAAACAAATTTCTAAATTTGGATAAAAAGAACAGTAGTTGATTTGGAATCAACTTCAAATTCTATGGAAAAGTCTATATAAAGGATGGTGGGCACTATTAAATAGGACACACTTAGAAGGAGCACTCCACTAAAGGAACAAAAATACCCACATTTAGTCCCTATGTTTCTCATTGTCATAGCGTTCATCCTTGTGTTGCCCATATCTCTCTTAGTCTCTAATCATCAAGGTTATCACCGCATTTTTCCCACCTACACCTCCCTATCATTGTCTTAGCCTTTGTTTAAATGTAGTTTTTCATTGTTTTGTACATTGATATTTCCTTTGATTCCTCACCATTTGACTCTTGATTCATACCTGAGTACAAGCTTTAGTTGATCCAATCAAAACTCAAGTTGGGTTTTTGCCTTATTCCTCTTTTCTCTCCTTCAATTTTGAAACCCAAAAAAACAAAGGAAAAGAAAATGGAATTCTTACGGGGAGGAGTTCTTTCCTTATCCATTGTTTCTGCATGCCAAACAAACACTTTGTTCTATCCATCTCTTCCACAGCCCCACTACCTATTCATATATGGTCTTCACTATTGTTTAGTAGCCATTTTGCATGTGGTTTTCCCCCTATTTCCAGTTCCTTCACTCTATGTTCATCACTAGTCATTTCGTTTTCATCATGTCAACTTCACCATTTCTGTGCTAGTCATTCTTTGCTCCACTCACCATTGTTTAACCTTTGTTATCACAGTTCTTTTAATTACTAGTCACCATCTCCTAGCATTCTAGTCATCTTAGAAGGGACTAAAGAGGAGAGGACAATCCGATTGGAGGCAACCCATTTCATCCTTACTTCTCCACTGTGTTCACTATTGTTTACCCCTAGTTCCACTCTGAATTTTTCCTGATTTCTCACTTTTCTTCAGCCCAATTCTCTTCTAGTTGAAAGATTTCAATATTTAAATTAGAACCCAATTCGATTTTGTAATAACCCCAATTTTTGTAAATTGATTGAGAAAAATCAATAAAGTTTGACTTTCAAATATTTCGGGCTGAAATATTAGGGTTATTTAAAATATACTTTTTATAAAAGTATAATCAAATCATAAGTTATGTAAAATTGAAATTAAACTTAGCAAACCCTTCAAAATGACTGTAAGCACGACAAATTTCGAATTCGAATGAGAAATCCTTAAGTTTTTCATTTCTTGGACAAAAGGGGTAAACTAGTAATTTTACCCAAAAATCAAAATATAAAACATCAAAATATAGAATGTACTGAGAAATACGAATCCAACAGCACTAAGTACACTCAAATCCGAGATCATGGGAATAAAACCCAAAATTTTATGCATAAAGGGCAAAATGGACTTTTTACACCATGTGGGGCCCACATGGGGACCACCACGTCCCCAACAACCAATTTGATCAGCAGCCCATGTGAAACATGGGTCAACAAATATCAGCTGGTCATGGGGAAGAAAAATTAGGCATGGGAGCATGGAAGACTTTCATGCCATTTTATATTAAAAAAATAACATATTATAATCATGGAAAAAGACCCAAAATGCCTATAAATACAACCCAAAAAATTCTCATAAAATCCCCACGAAATTCTCTTCAATCTCCTTGAAAAATTAGATATAGAATCCCTCCCCAAAAACCCAAAATTTCTAAGAGTTAGATCTCTTTTCAACTTGTTTTTCTTTTTAGATTAGAACAAGAGACCTAAAATCAATTAGGCACTCTGTCATAGATCTAATTTGATCAATTCCACCGTCCAAAACATCCCAACATATCTATTCTACAAAACCCCTAAAGAAATTTCAAGATCCAACGGTTCAAACAACGGATATTTGCAAGAAAGATGGATTTTAGGATATATCTTCATCAACAAGGTATTTTTTTAAATTGGGCATATAATTGAGGTTTTCTCTCCAATCAAGTAAGTGGAAATCCTTTTCATAGATTTTTAGTATTGTTTTATGTAATTTTTATTTTACTGTAATTAATTTTAGTAATAAAAAGATAAAAATAAAGTAAACAATAGAACCCTTAATTCTGGATGATGGATTGCTCAGATGAGAAATCTGACTATACCAATCGATCCAGAAGGGTCCAAAACCCCTAGGGTAGAAGTTTCATCAAAATCAGAGACGTTTTGGGCCCTCAATTGCAAGAGGATAGATTGGACGGTCCAGAATGGACTGTCCGATCTCCAGATCAGACGACGCCCAAGACGCACGCGTGATGCACCATCGAAACAGCGCGTGCGATATGCGTGTAGCGTCTTCCCAACCACGAAGATGACGTGTCCATCAAATGGACGAGCAGATGCGCCCAGCGACAGCTGGGTTTGCGGGCGCGCAGACGACAGGCGTTCCGCTCGTCCCGTCCGTGTCCGTAGACACCGCTCCAGAGCGCGTCGTCATTTACTCCTAGCAGACGCGCCCGACGACTACTTGGTTCATTCCACCTGGTTGTTCCGCCCGAACGATCTGGGCCGTCCGTTCCTGGGCCCAAATCAAATACAGGCCATAGGAAGACTGTAAACTTCTAGATTCAATTCCGAAGTCATCTTAACTCCAAATTGAGATCAGAAAGAAGCTATGGAAAGCTTGAAACCTCTATTTTCTTATGGAATGATAAAATAGACATGTTATTTAGTAAAAAAAAAATTTATTAAAGAAATAAGATTCCAATTACATAGATTTTCATGATCTGAGATGATCAGATTTAGAAACATGTTTTAATAAAGATATACTACTTAAATAAAGTGAGATCTATGTTTAAATTGGATAGATATGAAGATATATTAAGGGATCTACCCTTTATGGTAGAAAAACCCTAAAAATACAAAGGGACCCACTTGATCAATGAGATCAAGTGTGATCAGACCCTTGGGATGGAAAGAATAAATGTTTATATGATAAAATCCAAGGAAATCATGAATAGATTATGACAAAAATAGATCAATATGATCTTTTGACCTTAATAGAGAAAATTCCCTGAATACAACTAAAATCCTTAATCAAAGGAAAAGATCTAAGATCAAATGGTTGGATCATAAGTAAAGGTTTCTCAAAATGTAAATATAATTAGTTTCATTTTATATTATTATGTTATAAAGCACGTTACTATAACATTTAGAGTTTAGTATGATATGTGTTTCATTCTTATCATAAGGTGCTAGATTTAATTTAAGTACCTTGCCTCACTTTCATTAAATGTTAAATTAGGTAGTTTTATGCTTTAAATTTATAATTCATTTATGGTTGAATGTTAGTAGTAGATTTACTTGTTATGAGATAAAGAGCATAAAACATCAAAAATGTATTCTAATGAGAAAGTAGAGTTTCATTACACAAATAAGAATGGAATACTTTGGACTTAATTAGTAAGGGCTATAGTTAGTAGGATAATATAAGGATTATCAAATCCTTAGCCCAAATTAGGAAAAGAATAATAAACCCCATGAATGACATTATAAATATTCATGGACTTAATTAAAATCCATTAGAAAGAGTACTTAGGGTAAACATGCTTATAGGAACCTTATGAAAGGTTGAGCAATGGTCATTCTAGTGAATGATGAACATAGTGGTTAAGGGGGTTATCTAATAGAGCCTCGCTCTTCCCCTACCTTCTATTGACGTTTGTGAGGTCTAAACGCCTCCTTACATGAGGATTGAAGTAACCACTTTGTGTCACCCATTCAGCTAGTAAGCCTTAGCCAATTGGAAATAAGAGGAGCAGTCTAGATTTAGGCTTGAATAAGCTACCTTCAACCAGCACATTAACTGGTTGAATAATAATCATAAGAGCATAAAAGGTTAGTAAATTACCTAACCCTAATAAAAACAGTAAGTAAGATAAGGATGATCAAACAAGATCCATTAGATCTTGGATGATCAAGAACAATAAGAATAAGAACACTATATTGTAC
The DNA here is from genome assembly GCA_035236585.1 of Warburgia ugandensis. Lineage (NCBI taxonomy): Eukaryota > Viridiplantae > Streptophyta > Magnoliopsida > Canellales > Canellaceae > Warburgia > Warburgia ugandensis. The sequence continues at coordinate 47,522,204 of CP141131.1, read as the reverse complement.
TTAGTATGTATGTTTAGTAGTATACTTATTATAGTTCATTAGATTAGATTATCCAAACCCTTGATCAAAGGTGATTCAAGGAAGAAAACCAAGATCATCCTCCATAGGGATGATCCAAGAACTGAACTTAGATCAAAGAAGAACTAGATGATAGAAGATCTAGGACCTTGATCTTTATCAACATGTGTAGATTGTCAATCAAAGGATCTATGAAAGATCAAGATCAAGGAGACGGACATACAAAGACTTAGAGATAGAAAAATACTTAGATATGAATGATTTAAAGATCATTCTAATTATCAGATCTAGTGATCAATAGGATTGTTCATAATTTATATATTGACAATATGTATGGATGTACAGATTTCATACATTAGTTAGGATCATGGAAGATTGGGGAAAAGAGATCAATCCTTAAAGGTAGGAGGATTTGATGAATACATACATGATTTTACTCATGATCTTATATTGACAAGAGTGATGATAATACTTGTACTGAATGTCTTGAAAACCTTATGATCCAACCAAACACCTATAAGATGGTTAAGGACTAAACTATAAGTTAATAGGGAATTAGAAAATATTTTAGCCCTAAGTAAACAGACATATGGTCTGATATATATAAAATCTATTTTACATACAAGCTTGGAGGCTTGTGAGTTTGTTTTAATAGGCATGAGCCTAGGGGATGCTATTGCTAGAGGAGTTATGAGGGTTTGGCCACCCGCTCCTTGAAATTTGATGATATGATGATACCTTGCCCACTGAGAGGCTAAAAGTCAAGTGGTGGCAATTATGGGAAGGCCACCACTGTGAAAGTCTTGCCCCCCCATACGGGCAGTGACATAATATTTTTCATCGTGGTATCAGTGGTGAACAGGGTAGTTATCTGAGCACGCTAGTACAGATCAGACTGCAGCATAGCAACCTTTCTGATTATTTTGCACTATGATGCATATGGGAATAGGCATAGTGAAATGCCTTATGTTATAGCATAATGAAATGCTAGGTAATTGTATATTACCAATATTTCCCAAGAAGGAAAATTCCCAGTATGAGATTAGTTGTAACACTAAATTCTCAAAATGAAGAGAATTGATCGGCTTAGTTGGGAATGATATTTGACTATTTTGATGAATTTAACTAGTTTACCCATGAAGGGTATGTATGTATATAGATATATATATATATATATATATATAACTTACAAAGTAAAGAGTATGTTTAAGGATAATGAGATTATGAAGTATTGGAATTACATTGTCAATGTTATGTTTTTTGAATCCCCTACCAAGCAGTGCTTCCTGAGATATTGTACTTGTTGCAATATCTCAGATCCAGGAAAGGAGAGTTAGGAGCTGAAGACTTTAGAAGACTTGAAGAGAATAATCTTCAAGGTATACCCTTGAAGACATGTATTTTTCTTTGTTGAGAGTTTTATTGTATGGTGAGCTTGAGTTTTGGATTATGTAATTTGGACAAGTATTGTACTAGATTTGGCTGTACTGTGAACCACTGGATGGATCCTGGAGTTTAATAAAAGTATATTCCTTCAATGGAATTTTATTATATACACAAATTGTACTTATGTTATGTATAAAGTGGTGACTTGGGTTTTTCAAAACAAGTTCTAAAGAAAAGAATTTCCGCTGCTTTGTTTTGCGAAAATTTTTTACACTCTTAAGGGCCCTGCCTTTCAAAATACTTTACAAATCATGTTTCAAAAACCCGGGTCGTCACAGATTTCACCTAGTTTCATTTTTATTTCCATTGATTTCAAGTTTTAAAACATATGAGGAAATAGCTCCCTACATCCCCTTCTTCTTCATTGGTTATGGGTTGGAGAAGAAGAGCAATCTTTAGGGCAAATTCTAGAATTGCCTTTAGCTTGATTTATTTAATTTGTTATACATCCTAATTTCTCCTTACCCCTATTTATATTTATCTTTATCCTTGTTTTATTTTATCCAACTTTATTTTATTCTCAAACAAAACCTAAAAAATACCAAACAAGCCCCTGTTTGATTAAAGCTAAACAAAGCAACAGTTTAGCTTTTACCAACAAGACCAATTTAGTTCTTGATCTTTTTCTTCTTATATTTCCAATCAATTCTTAGATCCTCATCAAAATGCACTTCCTAGTTAACCTGGTGGTGGTGATCTTAAATCTAAAATCCAAAAAATCACTCTAGGCCATCTAATCTTAAATTTTCACATCAATTCAGATCATTAGATTTTTAAAAGATTTGCATAATTTAGTCATTATATCATTAATTAGAGACCCAAGGAATGGATTTATGAAGGGTGATCGACATGGATGTGCCCAAAACTAAAGAATCTCTATATGATAAAACTAGGGAAGTGGATTTCACTTGATATTTTGTTTAATTTTATATCTTTTGAATATGACATTATGTAATCTTCATTAATTGAATAGATCTAAGCTTATATTTTATTTTTAGTTAGTTTCTATTATTTCTACTAACTTGTGGCAATACGTAGGATCGACTTGTATTTGCACTAACTATATTACAATAGCCCGTGCACTTGCAGAAAACAACCAACAAGCTTATCACCCATAAATAAGTAGATAAGTTGAAGTAGCTAATCAAGCTATGAAACAAATGCTTATAAAGGTTGTTAATCCTAATCGTAAGGATTGGTCTCTTAGACTGATTGATGCACTCTGGGCTTATAGAATTGCACTTCAAACCTCCATTGGTATGTGTCCTTATTGTATTGTATACGATAAGACTTGCCATTTTCTAATGGAATTGGAATGAAGAGCTTATTAGACAATAAAGACTTCCAATTTCAACATGAATAAAGTAGGCTCACATAAAAAACACTAGCTCTTTTAGTTGGAAGAGATTAGATTGGATGCTTATGAAAGTGATAGGATTTATAAAGAAAAATGAAAGCTTTTCATGATAAAAATATAATAAGAAAATAATTTACTCCAAACTAGAAGGTTCTACTTTACAATTCCAAGCTTCACCTTTTTCTTGGGAAGCTTAGATCTCGATGGACCAATCCATATATAGTTAAAAAAGTGTTACCATTTGGGACTGTCGAGATTTAAGATGCTAGGACTGGCCATAATTTTAAAGTGAATAATCAACATTTAAAACCTTTCCTAGAATATAAGTATTTAGAAGTTGAGTCACAAATTTGGAGGATCCTATTTATTAGGTTTGTATCATTTTTCATATTTTAAAATTGTTGTTTTCTACATCACCCATATTTAGGTTTGGTCCTACTTTTTAAACATTGGGAACAATGTTTATCTTAGGTTGGGGGGTGTAGAATTCTAGCAAATTCAAATTTTTAGATGATGTTAATGATTTTCTTAAAAATTTAAAAGAATTGAAAATTTTGTTAGTGTTTAGGTCAGTTCCTGCACTATGATGAGAATTGGATTATCTGAAGTATAGTCTAGATAACTTTAGTTTATGAATGGAATTGAACATAATTAATTTATTATTTTACTCATCTTCTAAAGTATTTCATGGAGCTAAATCTTAGATCACATTTATGCACACATTTGCATGTACATAGTCTAAATTGATAAATAGTTATAACTTACTGATTCTAAAGAAATTCAATGGAGACCTACAACCTATGTGATTTTTGGAGCCATTCATTCTTTTGAGAGGTTATAAATGTGTTCAAAAAAATTTCTTCAGTGTTCTTACAATAAATTTAATCCCACCAACCTTTAAAGTTGGTCAATTGTCAAAATTATTATAGTATTACCTTTAAAATTCTAAGAGTTCATTAAACTAATTGATTACATGAAACCTACAAAATGATTTAGGCCATCCTTGCTATAAACCTAAAGACATAAAGCCTACAAGAAAACATTTGTACCATTAGTTAACTAATTTGAACCCTTTATATAAGTTATTTTTTTTCTCACCCAAATTATCCCTACCCATGTTAACCTAGTATAAATTATCCATTACCTATTTTCATCGAAAAGATAAGTTAGAGATGAATGAAAATATACTTCTTAATTGCAATAAAAAGTAGAAAAGTGAATATTAAGAAAAAATGTTTTTCAAAAGTGTTGAAAAGAAAGAAAAAAGTCTAAAAAAAGAACAAAAATGAAAAAATAAATATTTACTTAAGAACAAAGTAAAGAAGAATTGTCAACTTCAATAAAAGTCCTCCACTTATTTTTGAAGAATTTTGAATACCCTATATGCTAAATACAATCATAAATACTTATGAAAGTGGCAATTTGTATCAATTTTATAATTTGACTTTTTGCATATTTTACTTGAGACTAGCAAAATGCTGGTTGGGGTGTGTGTTAAGTATTTAATTTTACATTGGAAACCCCTAATTTAGCATTTAATTAGTTTATCCAATCTCTCAAATTTGTCATTTTTTGCTTCAATGTTAATTTTAGTTCTAATTGATTATCTAATAGTTTGTCTACAAAATTTAACAGCTAGATGATCATCAAGAACTAATTACATGATTAAAGTATGACCAAGATTAATCTAGTTGAGTTTTGTATGTTGTAAATGAACCACATTAGGAATTGGATGGTTCAAATGGGGATGAGTAGTGCTAAATCATCTTAAAAAGCAAGATGTGAACTTTATTAATGGTAGATGAACATCCTAATTGCCTTTCAAATCCATCACACATGCTATCAACTTATCTTTTAATATTTGGATCATTCTTTAAGATTGTCTATCTATCTTGGATTGAAGTTTAGTTACATACCCATAGCCTATAGTCTCCAAATCAAGATATAAATCTTATGTCTTTGTCAGACACTATTAGCATCAATATTCCAGCAATTTGACAACTTCTCCAATGTAGAGTCTAGTGAAGTGATCTACTAAGTAGGTCATCTTAATGGCTAAGAAATGAGCTGACTTGGTGAGTTCATCCATGATTACCCAAACACTATCCTGGTTGCTCCTAGTCTTAGGTAAACTAGTCACAAATCCCATAATAATGTTCTCCCATTTCCACTCTGGTATCGGCAATGGTTATAGATACAAACACTGCTCTCTCTCCCTCTATCTGTGTCATTCCACCAAAACTCACTTTTTAGATATTGATACATCTTAGTACTTCCTTGATGTACCATGTACTTAGATCTGTGTGCTTCATTTAACAATCTCTTCTTTAAATTTGAATCATTTGGAACACATATCTACCTTTGAATCATAGAGCAGTGATTTCTAATTTCATACTTGGGTTTATTTCCTTTTTTAACTTCCATCATGATGCTTGTCAAATGAGCATGACTAGTTTGAGCCTCTTTAATGTGTTGGACTAAAACTATTTCAACTCTCATGTTTGCAAGAATCACTCTAAAGTTCATATTTCGAATGACCAATTCCTAATCCTTAGCTTCATTCAGTAATTGCCATTATCTCATCATCATATGCGGTAGCAATTCTAAGAACTTTGTGCAAAAGGCATTTACTACTATGTTTTCTTATTTAGATTATAATGGATTGTAACATCATAATCTTTTAAGAAATCTACCCATCTTTTCTGCCTCATGCTCAAGTCTTTTCTGTGAAAAAAAGATACTTTAGACTTTTTTCATTTGTTTAGACTTCAAACTATTTTCCATACAAGTAGCGTGTCTAAATTTTTAGTTCGACACTACTGTGGCTAGCACTAGACCATGAGCTTGATAGTTTTGTTCTTACATTTCAACTCTCTAGATGTGTATGCTACTACTTTTTCATTTTGCATCAGCATACACCCTAGAATTTTCCTTAAATCATCACAATTCATAAAAAAATCCCCCATTTTCATTGAGAATTATTAAAATTGGCGCTGACATTAGGTGACTCATTAAATTCTAAAAGCTTCTCTCACAACCGTCATTCCAATTAAACTTCACATCTAGTTTTGTTAAAAGGCTAACAAGTTGAGAGAACACTTCAATAAACCACCTATAGTACCTTGCCAAACCTAAGAAACTTTGGATTTTTGTTATGTTGGTGGGCTTTTTGATTTTGTCACTACTATTTTAGAAGGGTCCACCAAATTCCTTCTTTTGAAATTACATAACCCAGATATGCCACTTTCTCTGACTAAAATTCACACTTGTTTAGTTTTTCATATAACTTCTATTCTCTAAGCACTCGTAAAACAAATCTTAAGTGCTGTTCATGATCTTCAGAATTCCAGAATAGATTAAGATGTCATCGATGAAGATGATAAAAAACATGTCTATAAACTACTTAAAGATATTGGCCATTAGATTCATGAAAACTATCAGAGCATTGGTTTATCCAAAAGGCATTTCAAGAAATTTGTACCATGCATGATCCTTAGGATTTTAGAATAGAATGAGATGTTATCAATGAAGATGATAACAAACTTGTCTAAAAATTGCTTAAAGATCTTGTTCATCAAATCCATGAAAACTGCCAGAGCATTGGTTTAATCAAAAGGAATTACAAAAATTTCATGCTATGCATGATCCTTAGGATTCCATAGTAGACTAAGATGTCATCCATGAAGATGATAACAAGCTTGTCTAAATACTACTTAATGATCTTTTTCATTAGATCCATGAAAACTTCCAGAGCATTGGTTTATCCAAAAGGCATTACAAGAAATTTGTGCCATGCATGATCCTTAAGATTCTAGAATAGACTAAGATGTCATTGATAAAGATGATAACAAACTTTTCTAAAGCTACTTAATGATCTTGTATATTAGATCCATGAAAACTAGCAGAGCATTGGTTTATCCAAAAGGCACTACAAAAAATTTGTAGGAGCCATACCTCGTCCTAGACGTAGTCTTGGTAGTATTTTCATTTTTGACTATGAGTTGATGATAGCCAGACTTGAGATCAATTTTAGAGAACACCTACACTCCCTGTGACTCATCTAATAGGTCATCAATTCTAGGTAGTGAGTGCATATTCTTTATCATGACTTGGTTCAATTACCTATAATCAATGTACATTCTCATTAATCCATCTTTCTTCTTCACAAACAATACTAGTGCACCCGAAAGATTAACACAAGGTTGATTGAAACCTAGGTCTAATAACTCTTCAATTTATTCCTTGAGTTCTTTTAGTTATGCAGGTGTCATTCGATAAGGGGCCTTTAATATTGGACTCATTACTACACATGAGGCTTTTAAAGTCAGTAAAAAATTCTAATTGAAGTCGCTTAAAAATGACTTCTATTGAGCTAACTTTGAAAGTCCAAGGAGTTTGAAGTGGTTTAGCTAAATGACTTCAATAGCTTCAGACTTTCAAATTCATTTAGGCGAAATGACTTCAAAAGTTAGGCACTTTCGAAATTGTTTGGTCCTAAACTAATTCAAAAGTAATTTTTTTCCCATTTTTCTCATTTTGATCACTAACACCTGTATACTCAATGTAACACCTACTATATATAATCAATATCACTACCACTTATTACATTCAATATAATAAATTTCTTATAACATGAAAAACAAACATACATTCACTTCTGCATTGAGTGCAAAACATTCAAATTCATCATTATCCATCCACATCTATCTTGAAAATAGTTCATACAAGAAACCACAACACATGCATTCACTACAACATCCACATTTGGGTACAAAACATCCAGATTCACCATTACCAATCCACATCTATCTTGAAAATACTTCATAAAAGTAACCACAACAGATACAATTACTACAAGCACCAAATTCATTTCATCCATACTCATTTATTCCCACACTCTCCACTCATTCATTACTTAATATACATATATTTATGTATTTTACCCATGTAAAATAATGAAAACTAAAAGAACACATGCAAGTGAATGAAAAAAATAATTTTTTATGTATTTTACCCATGTAGTTACTTCAAGTGTTCTAATTGAAACTCAGCACAAACTTAGCCTATTCACTTCATATTTTGTTAAGGTTTACTTAGGAGTAACTCTTCTTGTTTTCCCACTTAGAAAGTGCAACAGCTTGTAATTCAACATATTTAATTCATGTCACATTCTTTTAGCTAGATTCATAAAATCATGTGAAAAAATATAGTATTATGAAAAGAAAAATGTGTCCTACCTTTCTTTATTGGGAGATAGTAACACTATTGAATATTAGGGTCCTCATGTATCCTAGCACATAGTATACATAATCCTAATTAGATTGTTGTCTAGGGCACTATGCAACAAGGACAACAAAAAGAATCCATAAATATCATTTGTAATATTGTAAGTTTAATTAGTGGTAACATAGAGTAATTAATTGTTTTCTATACCATGACATTCTTCCAAGTGAGTTTCGATGGTTGTACAATCTTGGTCAGATTAGCCCATTCATACCATACTCTATAAATTTAAATTTCAAAATGCATTATAGATGAATAACAAATTATTTATCTTCACATAATAAACAAAAAGAATGAAAACTTAATTATTTATAATTTCTACAAGGGCGAGATAGTTGTGTGATCCATAAGAACTAAAAAAGAAAGCTAGCCCACCATGCACATCTAAAATGACTAGCATCTAATGAGCCCTATATATACAATCATATGAATTGTAATTAAATTTCACAATCCCTAAGAATAGAATAAGTTGGAAAGAAAATAAGAAAAATTAAAACTTGCCCGTTAATGTAGGGAATCATTAAGCCCTATCCCCTAGAGCATTGCAAGAAACCTGGTAAAATATCATTAACACACCTCTCTATTGACCATTACTCCACCGCTCCACAAATGATGCCGGGGTTAAGGAATTGGTGAAGTGTATCCTCACCCTCAAAAAGGCTAGTTGCATCATTCAAGAAGTTGCATAAAAGAAATAATTATTATCTATACTATGAAAATATAGCACGTAATGTCAAATATTTTATAAGCAAATATGTGCATATACCCCATGTAGGAGGCAATGTGAGGGTGCTCAAGTTAATGCCATAGGCAAACTCATAATAGGTCCTCTGCCATAAGTGGTACTTCAACAATGTCCTCGACAAGCACTCCCTTCTTAACTTGTACGGGGTTGATTGTCCTATCTTCATTGATGAGAATGTAGATTAACCTCACCAATTGAGATGTGTTAGGTGGGACTTTAACATGATCATTAGATGGTTCTTGTAAAAGATGTAAAAAAATTTAGCTCAATAATATTAATCAATGAAGAGGACATAATTTTTTTTATCATAAACAACAAACATAGATACAGGTACCTATTCCATTGGTGCAAAAATAGGTGATGTATATGTAATGCCCAAGTAATTTACGCTATTTTTAACAAAAATTGGACATTTTATAAGAAATAAACTATATTAAATGTTTCACTTTATTTAAAATAGTAACTAAAGGAATTTGTGAGGAACCTTGGTACCATTAGATTCTACTTGAAAAATGGAATCCAAAGCCTCAATGAACGCCGAAAACGGAGTTCGTATGAAGAAGTTACGGCCGTTTAAAGATCAGGAGTAGTTTTGTAATTTAAACAGAAAAACGAAAAAGAACAAAAACGCAGGGGGCCGTTTTGATAACGGCACCCCCTGTCGTCTTCCACCTCCAGATCTCTCCAGAAACCCTCTTTTCACAATTTTTCTAGAAATCTTCCATCGCCAATGGCAACACCGCCATAGCAGGGCTATAAAACGCCCCATCTGCCCCCTCTTCAAAACACACATTTCCCGACGATTTTGGGACTGGAGTTTCTGGCAAAATTGGAAACCCGTCTCAGCCTAGCTCCTCTGCATTTTTCAACAACGACCAGGCCCTTGTTAGGCCGGCCATTCCTGTATCCCCATTTCTTCTCTTCCTTCTGGTCTTGGCAATGGGGTTTCCCCCTTCTTCGAGTTTTCCAGCAATCCAGATTTCTAGCAGGCGTGGAGGAAAATGCACCACCGGCAATAGGCTCTCCCAGACCACCCAAGTGAGCCCCCACCCTTTCCAATTTAGTTTGCCTTCTTCCCTGCCTAGATCCATGTCAGATCTGGGTGTTTTTCGGCTGAGAGATGCTATGGAAACCGGAGAAGACGGGTTTCCTCTGAAACCCATCCAAAACCAGTTGTCACGAGACGCACCCCGTGACGCACACGAGTGACATGTCCCCTGGGGCCAGCATCGTGCTCACGCAAGCATGCGGTAGGCTTTTGACTCGTCCAGGATGCACAGGGCATCCTGGGCACCAAGATGCAACCCGCCTGCGTCAAAGACACATTCGCAGGATGTTGACTGGGACGTGTGTTGTAGCGCTACTTGGGCATGCATGTACGATAGTGCGTACACTGTCCTAGGTGCGGCCTTCAGGTGCGCGCGTGACATGGGGCACGGGTCCTAGCTCGACCAGGATGCACGGGGTGCCTTGGGAGCTGAGATGTGCCATGCTACACCAAAGGTGAGTCCGTGCGATGCCATTCAGGATGTGCATCATAGCATGTCACTTGAGTGTGCATGTACGCATGCAAAATGCGGTCCTTGGCACGACCTTTGGGCATGCACACATGTGAGACGGTCGCGGTTCAATCAGGATACACAGGTGTCCTAGGAACTAGGACACGCGAACCCAATGAGACTTTAAAGTTAGGATTAGAGGACAAATTTACAGAGTTTAACTATTGAATAGTAGATCCATATTATAGGACCTAGCCTGACAATAAATTAGACAAGGATCATGGACCCTAAAAGGCAGATCTAGCGATCTAAGGTCTAAAAAGAATAAAATTAATAAGGACTCCTTGTATCCATTCATACCCAGGAGTTTATAAATGAGACCCAGGGATGGGTTGAAGTGATAAAGGACGCGACTCCAGGAGACTTTGAGGTAGGTGCTCTATCGCTACTAGACTTTTTAAAAGAGCCATGATTGTTTTTAAAAATGCATGTTTTAAGTATAAGTATATGACTTGCTTAGCATGACTTAATTCAGTGTACATATGATAAATACATTATGCATAGACATGTTTTGCAAACAATTGCATATATTGCATGATTTGTGAGCATTGAGTTCTTGAAAAATTGCATGTCCTTGAGGGTTACCAAAAGACATTTGGTAGGCAGTTGTGAGGGACCCAAAGAGGACAGGTTTCGAAAAAGAGGTTTTCACTTGATTGATCTTATATGATTTGGGCTAATAAGCTCATGGGCGCTATGTCGAGAGGTCTGGGTTGGCCTCCAGCCTCTACCACTACTAGGTGGAATGGGTACCATGCCCAAAAAGGGCAACGTCCCTACGTCGACTGCATGTGGTACAGGGGGCTACCACTGGTGTCACGGCACTGGGTCGATGTGCATATACCCCATGGAGGCTATGATCGAGTGTCCTCAGGTACCCGGGGACCACACGGCGGCAAGGTCGTGGGCATAGTTGGGCCCTATGGTTTCGTGGACTTACTTGCATTGCATATGGCATGACATGAGGTTGGTCGACCATACCATACCAGATATCCTTGAGTTGGATTCAGTTGAGCATCTTATGCATATCATTATGTTTATGATATATGATACTTTCGACTTGGATTATGCTATTTCTTTTAGTCGTCAGTATTCCAATTCGACGATGGTTTTTAATATCAATATTGACCATGATTGTTCGAACATGTACATGTTTTAAAGAGCATATGACTTTAAACATAGCATGCATTGTAAAACTACTAGTGATAGACTCCTACTGAGTATAGTATATACTCACCCTATCCTTAACATTTTTCAGGATAGTTCCATCCACGAGTAGGGGACACCTATGTTAGTGCTACGTGCAAAGTAAATCAAAAGGAGACAATTATGCATGTAAGTAAACACTTTACCCTTTGGACATGTATTTGTATTTAATTATAGTTGGGCTGTGTGCTGTGACTGGATAGACCTCGGGAAAAACATTTATGATTTCTAAAGTTTTTCAAAAACTACTTTGGTTGTTGTGAAAGCAAATGACACTTGGGGTTTTCAAAACGAGTTTAAAACTAAAGATTTTCTGCTGCATTGCTTGGTTTTTATAAAATGGTTTTCAAATAGGGATGCATCCAGCCTTAGGAATTAGATATTGCATTTAAAAATGCATGGGAAAACCCGGGTCATCACAGTTGGTATCAGAGCCCAAGTTTTATCCTTTCACAACCAGTCCAGCATGTCCAAGGGTCATGGACAATAGAAAAAATGAAGAAGAAGTAGGATAAATAGGAAGATAGGGGATGTAAAACATAGACTGTGAGAAGATTTTGATGATAATCTAAGAATGATGACCATACAAGCTGATACTAGGGGATAACTGTGACTCGTACTAAATCACAAAGGTATGTGAAAGACTTCGCTCAATTTTGGATACCTTAATTAGAGTCTTATGAAGAGTGAAGTGCTATTGAATAATAACTACCTAAGTATTATGGAGCAAATTAGAAGATGTATACAAGTGACATATCATGTGATTAAGAGAAACATAACACGAATATGATAGGGAAATGAATTCGTCCGAGTTATCAAAAGATTTTGATGATAATACTAAGGATGATAATAGATCGATCCTAACATGAACTTGTAAGAGAAGTATAGCATGATCAAAACATCAATGCCATTATTAAGACATTGTATGAATTTTATAGAGGCTATAGGCAATTGAGGATTTCAATGATCTTAAGATAGTTTAGAATTTCTGAGAAGCATTCAATTTATCATATCTATTAAGTAAAGGAGTAGATGTAGTATCGATTATATGCAACAAAGCACATGAAGACATTGATCTAGGTAGACAAAAATGAGGATTTTAAAGAAAAGAAAGAAAGAGATAGAGATGTAACTACTAGTATTCAATGAATATAGAATATTCAAAAGAAAAAGGTCATGACTTTATTGAGGAAGGAATAAATCCATAGAAATCTTTTCATCTTGAATCATCTGGGAAGATAAACCAATCAACTTCGAAGGAATGATGATAGATGAGTTGGTGATCTTATTGTAAAAGAGTATAAAAGAGAGAAAGCATATGGGGTTTAAGACTTTGAGTAGAGTATCGAATTTCAGGAGATTATGCGACAAGAAATTTTTGAAGAGGAATGGTGACCAACTAGAAATTAAATGCTACAAATGGTTTGATATCAATTATTACAATTAGATTCTTATTGGATCCATTAGCTTATGGGGAACACCAATGGATATAATCCATAAAAAGGAAAATTTGGTAATATCCCACCTTGCCAATAAAGTATATTGAAAAAGGAATTAAGCCAGGACAGTGACTTGTCCATCTATCTTTATTCATCAAGTAGGGTACCATCAAGGATCAAATTAAGGTCTTGCTATCATAGATTCAGAAGAGCAAATATCTTAAGACCATTATTTTTAGAGTACTATTGACTAAATAAAGGTATCCCACCCTATTTGATCAATTATGTTAGTAGTCAAAGTTATATACTCAGAGGGATACTATAAGTATTTGGACATGAGTTCTACCTAAAAGAAGTAACTTATTAAACTAAGTCATTTGAGGGTATGAGGTGAGTTGATTAGGCCACATCATGGAGGAGCTACAAGTACAATAAATACAGTAACAACTGAGACATAAGCAAAAATAAGGAACGATCTCCACCAGTGAGATAGATTTTTCCAAACCTGAATAGATACCATAACAAACCATAGAAATCACTGTGGGTCTGAAAGATGTTGCTGACTTGGATTGAAAAGAAAGGTAGATAAGTATCGATCACTTTAGAGACCCTTGAGCTTATGACAAAGATATATCTGGAAAGAGATCAATAGGTAATCAAATAAAGTCTTTCTATATGTCTACAAAAATGTTCCATGCTTACCTGAGTGTTTTTCAAATTTGATGATTTAACAGCTTCAGCATAACTTGATGTAGTAGCTATTGAACGAGAACTGCTATTGTAAGCTAAGTATGAGGAGGCACTTGAAGGATAAAATTTGAGGAATTGAGAAAATCACTACTTATACCTCCTGACAATACAGACTGCATGGTTGACGATAAAGCCTTGATAAAAGATTAAACAATATATTGACATAGGGAATGGAAGGAGAAAAGTGAGATGGCTAGCACACTATAAGGTGAAGATTTAATGTTACGTTGCCTTTAGACAAATAGTTAGTTGTTATGAGTATATACCAAGTACGAAAAATCAATTGAAGGAATTTCCTAAGGACTAACCCTACTGGATTGAGTATAGAACTTTTGGACTGCAGGGTTACGAAGAAAACCATCAAGCAAAGAAAGGACAAAGAGGATGATGACAAAGGATTCAACCATGACCTAGTAAGGGTACTCGGTTATGAATAAGAGACTTTTTGCTTTGATTAAATGGGAACATTATTGAAAATCCTAATGACAAATTGATGTCAATAGTGAGATAGGCCTCTGGACGAGAACATTTGACCTATGATGATGAATCGACCATTAACATTTGACATGAGTTTGGATAAAATCTTCACGGAGAAAAACATCTAATGAATTCAATAATTATGAAACTGGATATAAAGTTAGGACATTTTACTTTCAGTATATGATGAGGTCCTCAATGGAAGAGGCTACTAATTGGCTTTCATGATTTTATTTTGAATGTAATTTTTGTTGAGGAATCAAGTCACATATGGAAAACGACAGATAGTTGAAATTCGAAGTTAATCAAGGGTTTGGCTGTAGAGCACATGTTACCATGTTAGTTACTGAAGTATCTTGGGGACAAATATAAAAGATAAGGAGCAAAGTTAGACATAATAGAAAGAAGGTAATTTTTTGGACTCTTACTAATGATATATAACCAATGACATATAACCAACCATTAGAAGGAGATGTGGATGATGAAGAGATCAAGAAGAAAAAGGATTATCCTATGATATTCAAAATGAAATAAGAGAAATAAGATCATATGATCTCAAAGAAGTATGGAGTAATTTATACATGAATAAAGAGGCATGATCCTACGAGGAGACTATCCTATACACGATGAGAAAAGTATAGGCATCCAAGGACTTCGAGATAGATGAATTACTGCTAGAAACCGGTATTGTTAAACTGGTACGTATGAGAGTATGCATCAGAGTACACAATGAAAGCTACCCTTAAAGGTAAGGCCTTGTAGAAGGAATAATAAAAACGATAAATTGAGGTTGAGCCTAGATTTGATTCCTAAGGGGGGAATACATTCACCAAGAAGTTATCTAAAATACAAAATACCTTGAAGATGATAATTTATGGAATTTCGAGGATGAAATTCATTTAAGGGGGTAATAATCTAATGCCTGAGCAATTTACGCTATTTTTAACAAAAATTGGACATTTTATGGGAAATAAACTGTGTTAAATGTTTTACTTTATTTAAAATAGTAACTAAAGGAATTTTTGAGGAAACTTGGTACCATTAGATTCTACATGAAAAATGGAATCCAACACCTTAAAGAACACTGAAAATGGAGTTCGTATGAATAAGTTACGACCGTTTAAAGATCAAGGGTAGTTTTATAATTTAAACAAAAAACAAAAAAAGAACAAAAACGCAAGGGGCCGTTTAGATAACGGCACCCCCTGTCGTCTTCCACCTCCAAATCTCTCCAGAAACCCTCTTTCCAAGATTTTTCCAGAAATCTGCCACTGCCAATGGCAGCACCGCCATAGCAGGGCTATAAAAAGCCCCATCTCCCCCCTCTTCAAAACACACATTACCCGGCGATTTTGGGACTGGGATTTCCGGAAAAATCGGAAACCTGTCTCAGCCCACCTCCTCTACATTTTTTGGCAACAGCCAGGCCTTAGTCAAGCCGGCCATTCCCGTCTCCCCATTTCTTCTCTTCCTTTCGGTCTTGGCAATGGGGTTTCCCCCTTCTTCGAGTTTTCCAGCAATCCAGATTTCCGACAGGCGTGGAGGAAAATGTACCACCGGCAATAGGCTCTCCCAGACCACCCAGGTGAGCCCCCACACCTTCTTATTTAGTTTTCCTTCTTCCCTACCCAGATCCACCCCGGATTTGGGTGTTTTTTGGCTGAGAGATGCTGTGGAAACCGGAGAAGACGAGTTTGCTCTGAAACCCGTCCAAAACCAGTTGTCACAGGACGCACCCCGTGACGCACACGAGTGACGTGTCCCTTGGGGCTAGTATTGCGCACACGCAAGCGTGTGGTAGGCTTTTGACTCATCCAGGATGCGCAGGGCGTCCTGAGCACCAAGACGCGGCCCGTCTGCGTCTAAGACACATTCATAGGACATTGACTAGGACGTGTACTGTAGCGCTACTTGGGCATCCATGTACGACAGTGCGTACACTGTCCCAGGTGCGTCCTTTGGGTGCGCGCGTGACATGGGGCACGGGTCCTAGCTCGACCAGGATGCACGGGGTGCCCTACGAGCTGAGACGTGCCTTGCTACACCAAAGGTGCGTCCGTGCGATGCCATTTAGGATGCGCGTCATAGCACGTCACTTGAGTGCGCATGTGTGCGTGCAAAATGCGGTCCCTGGCACGGCCTTTGGTCGCGCACACACGTGAGGTGGTCGTGGTTCAACCAGGATACACGGGTGTCCTGGGAACTGGGACATGCGGACCCAATGAGACTTTAAAGTTAGGATTAGAGGACAAATTTACAGAGTTTAACTATTGAATAGTAAATCTATATTATAGGATCTAGCCTGACAATAAATTAGGTAAGGACCATTGGCCCTAAAAGGCAAATCTAACGATCTAATGTCCAAAAAGAATGAAATGAATAAGGACTCCTTATATCCATTCATACCTAGAAGTTTATAAATGAGACCCAGGGACGAGTTGAAGTGATAAAGGACGCGACTCCAGGAGACTTTGAGGTAGGTGCTCTATTGCTACTAAACTTTTTAAAAGAGCCATGATTGTTTTGAAAATGCATATTTTAAGTATAAGTATATGACTTGTTTAGCATGACTTAATTCAGTGTACATATGATAAATACATTATGCATAGACATGTTTTGAAGACAATTGCATATATTGCATGATTTGTGAGCATTGAGTTCTTGAAAAATTGCATGTCCTTGAGGGTTACCAAAAGACGCTGGGTAGGCAATAGTGAGGGACCCAAAGAGGACAGGTTTTGAAAAAGAGGTTTTTACTTGATTGATCTTATATGATTTGGGCTAATAAGCTCGTGGGCACTATGCCGAGAGGTCTGGGTTGGCCTCCAGCCTCTACCACTACTAGGTGGAATGGGTACCACGCCCAAAAAGTGCAACGTCCTTACGTCGACTGCATGTGGTACAGGGGGCTACCACTGGTGTCATGGCACTAGGTCGATGTGTCATATGCCCCATGGAGGCTATGACTGAGTGTCCTCAAGTACCCGGGGACCACACGGCGGCGAGGTCGTGGGCGTAGTTGGGCCCTATGGTTTCGTGGACTTACTTGCATTGCAGATGGCATGACATGAGGTTGGTCAACCATACCATACCAGATATCCATGAGTTGGATTCAGTTGAGCATCTTATGCATATCATTATGTATATGATATATGATACTTTTGACTTGGATTATGCTATTTCTTTAAGTCATCAGTATTCCAATTCGACGGTGGTTTTTAATATCGATATTGACCATGATTGTTGGAACATGCACATATTTTAAAGAGCATATGACTTTAAACATAGCATGCATTGTAAAACTAGTAGTGATAGACTCCTACTAAGTATAATATATACTCACCCTATCCTTAACATTTTTCAGGATAGTTCCATCCACGAGTAGGGGACACCTATGTTAGTGCTACGAGCAAAGTAAATCAAAAGGAGACAATTATACATGTAAGTAAACACTCTATCCTTTGGACATGTATTTGTATTTAATTATAGTTGGGCTGTGTGCTGTGACTGGATAGACCTGGGAAAAAACATTTATGATTTCTAAAGTTTTTCAAAAACTACTTTGGTTGTTGTGAAAGCAAATGACACTCGAGGTTTTCAAAACGAGTTTAAAACTAAAGATTTTCTGCTGCATTGCATGGTTTTTATAAAATGGTTTTCAAATAGGGATGCATCCCGCCTTAGGAATTAGATATTGCATTTAAAAATGCATGGAAAAACCCGGGTCGTCACAGTATAGGGTTAATAAACAATTAATTTGAGATCTCTAGTTTAAAATTATTGATGGGGAAGGTAGTATGATAAGATACATATCGTGGACTCTATGGGAATGACTAGTGCCTTTGGTCAAATGACTTGATATGCAACTATCTGCCCAATAGTTATAATATATTCCATTTCTAAAGGGAATGGTAGTCAGGCATTAGCATCCAAAGCCATGGTAACAGACACTTGCTTAGTATGTGATGGTATACTAATTCCATGCAAAATGGTTGATTCATGCTCATTGCTTAAACTAGCTGCCATGATGAAATGAATCTAGGGCCTATAGGCATTGACCCGCCTACAAATTTGATATACAATAGAGAGGTTGAGATAGAGAATTATTACATAAGGACAATGAAAATTGTCAATTTTGTCTATATATATACCTCCTTGGCTGGAATTTCTTTTCCGAGAGGCACCAGTTGTCCTTCATGATCTTCTTTAGCTGGAGAATTGCGATTGGAATTTAATGGAGGTACAAGGGCATTGTGAGAATTATGTCTGAGGGATTGAGAAACTATCATCAAACCTCCTTCATACAACTGACTAAATAAATTCATTTTTATTTTCTCAACCAACTCATTGTAGGCCTCCTCATCTTGAACTGTAGGTAAACATCCTTTACCAAAGAATTTAGATGGAACAATACCTCTCTCAATGCCCCTAACTTGACTAGAGTGGTCTTTCTTATTGCCCATAGCCCTATACTGGATGTCCTTGTTGGTAGCAATGCTGCTTATATCACTACCACACATGAGGCTTTTAAAGTCAGTATAAAGAAGTTGTTATATTAACTACTAAATTCATAAATATTTTATAAGCCATTTAGAAAAAATGATTTTAAAAGTATAGACTTAAGAAGTTGTTTAATAAAAAATGACTTTAAAAGTTTGGCAAAGAGGAATTCGTTTGCGAAAAATCACTTTTAACACGGTTTGACTCAAAAAACTTCAAAAGTGTGCAATTTTAAAGTCATTTATATCTAAAGGACTTTAAAAGTGATTGACTTTTGAAGTTGTTTAGACCTAAACATCTTTAAAAGTATAACATTTGGAAATTATTTGAGTCGAATGACTTCAAAAGTATGCACATAAGATTGGCATGAAGAGGATTTTACATGGGAAAGGACTCTTAAAGATGTTTAATTCAAATGACTCCAAAGGTGTTTGACTTTTAAAGTCATTTAGGTCTAAACAACTTTAAAAGGCAGTTAATTTTGAAGTCATTTAACTCTAAATGACTTTAAAAGTCAATCACTTATGAAGTTGTTTAATCAAACGACTATGAAAGTCCTTTCCCTTGTATATTTTTGAAGTCGTTCGACTCAACAACTTCAAAAAGGTTATACTTTAAAGTTGTTTAAAACTAAATAACTTCAAAAGTCCTTGCTCATCTACAAGTGGCACGAAGGTATCCTCCTCTGGTCCTTAAGCCTCTCTCTGTTTCCCTTCTTGCTTTCCATTTTAGATATATATTTTGATTGTTTGTGTCATGAAAATACTGTAAGCAAACCATAACCTCTTTTTATCATGCATTGCTTTCTTGTTACCAACTATCTCTATTTTCATTTTGTAGATCAAGTGGGTTTTCTCACTATAGATGATGGGGTTAAGGAGTGTGTTAGATCATCGTCATTTTACAAAAATTGTATGATTTCATTGCAATGACAACTACTTCTCTCTCTAACCCTCACTATTGGAGAAAGGGAGAACATTACAATTTGTGATTTTCATCCAAATTTTGGGTTTGATGAAGAGTGATGGTTATACCATCAAGTTTAGGCCAAGGAAATTGCAGATTAAAGCTTTACACACTCTCTCCTAGAGTGGTGTTAGCTAAATACCAAGAGGCCAGATTTTGATGGAAAAGAGTAGATTCACTCTTTGATCTTAATATTGTATTAATGAGGTCTAATAATATGTAACATTGAATGTAATCAAAAAATAATTTGATTTCCTTGTTCACTCATTTGTTTATGTATATATATGTTTGTGTGTGTAAAGAATGCATGAATCAATGCTGAGTATCATAAAAAATTGGTTTCATTGTGTATTTATGTAAGATATTGTAATGTAAGAAAATCAAATATATATTTTAAGTGAAATTATATTATCCTTTAAAGTCACTTTCCTTAAACGACTTTAAAAGTCTAGACTTTTGAAGTCGTTTAAGGAAAATGACTTTAAAAGACAAGACTTATAAAGTCATTTAATGCAAAAGACTTTAAAAGACCAAACTTTTAAAGTCATTTAAGGAAAAAGACTTTAAATGTTTGTAACTTTTAATGTTGTTTACAATTAAATGACTTTAAATTTACAAGTCTATTTTAAGAGTTATTTAGTTGACTTTTGCAATGCTTCTTTTGATTATGTTCATCATCTATACACAAAAACTAAGCCAAATTTCATTGTGACTATCCTCAATCAAATCCCAATTGTGAATTGGATCTACATTAACAAATTTGAGGCTGATAACGATTTTTGGGTATTAGTTAATATCTCTTTGTTTGTCTCATATGTATTATGCATATTTGAAGAATTTTTACATGGTTAAGGTTAAAAACTTTCTTTTAGAATTTATCTGTCATATTTTTCTTTTATTATTTTTTTTTATGTTAAAATTTCCACATGTGTGCATGCATATAATGTAGTTATTTCAAATACTTCTAATTCTTGTATACTTACTGTTTAGTAAAATGCCTAACCTAATCTTTTCATTTCTAACAAGTCTTCACATATAGATTTGCTTCAATTTCTTGTCATAATGGACAAATATGTTTGGATGACAATGACAAGAACTTCAAAAGAATATGAAGAGGGAAGAGAAAATTTCATAGAGTTCACACTTAGGGTAGGTGTTGATCGTAATCACATGCATTGTCCATGTTCAAAATGTAGAAACTTGAAAAAAGTAACTATAGGAATGTTGAGAGAACATTTGTGCTTTAATGGAATAAATGAAAGCTATCACCCATGGATTTAGCATTGAGAAGAACTTTTACATAGGCTCTCGACAAAGCCTAGAAGATATGATCAAGATACTCTAGGAAGTGTTGGAGACAGTACATCTGTACCGTTGTTTTGAGATACATATGATGACTTTCAAGATGACCCTAAACAATTTCATACTACACCATTAGGAGGAAGCTAATGAGCCATTGTACCTTGAGTGTAAAAATTATACCAAGTTGTCTATAGTGGTAGAACTTTAAAACGTGAAATTAAGATTTGGTTTTTTATATTAACGTTTTATAGACGTCTTAAAGGTAGTGGGTAAGATGCTACCGAAGGATAATAAATTGGTGAGGTCCACATGGGAGGAAAAAAAAATCCTGGCTACACTAAGGTTGAAGTATGAGAAGATACATGTGTGTCCCAATGATTGCATCTTATATAGGAAGGAGCACAAAGATAAAACTACATGCCCAACTTGTGGACAATCAAGATGGAAATTCAAAAAGAATTCAATTGAGACAGTTACATACATTCTTGTAAAGGTTCTGTGGTACTTCCCCCCTATTCCAAGGTTCAAAAGAATGTTCTGTATAATAGAAGCAACAAAGAAATTAGTATGGCATGCCAAGGATACAGTAACTAATTGCTTTTCATGTCATCTAGTAAATAGCCTAGCATGGAAGCTTGTAGACTTCATGTGGTCTGATTCTAGTAAAGAACTTAGAAACCTATGACTTGCATTATCTATAAATGGGATTAATTCTCATGGTTCTATGAGTAGCAATTATATAGTAGTTGGCCTTTTATATTAGTTTGTTACTACCTCCCACCCTTTCTACACATGAAGAGGAAGTTCATGATGTTGACTATGTTGATATTGGGTCCAAAGTAGCCAGGGAATGACATTGACATGTACTTCGCTCCCTTGATTGATGATCTCAAGACATTATGGGACATAGGCATTGAAGCATATGATGAGTATAGGAAAGAGTAGTTCACCCTAAAGGCTATACAATTGTGGATAATGAGCAACTTCCCTATGTCTGACAAATTTTTTGGATGCACCATGAAGGGATACAATGCTTGTCCTAGATGCAGTGATCAAACATGTGTTGTAGGATTTAAACATGGTAGGAAAATGGCATCCCTCGGCCACATAAGATGGCTGTGCATAGACCATTCATATCATTTTAAGAAGGGAGAATTTAATGGTGTGTAGAGACATGGACATCTCCAAAGATGTTGACAGGATGACAAGTATTGGTGAAGGTTGAAAACATTAATGCCTTTTGGGGAAGAAGAAATCAAGTAAATGTGTAGGTGAAAGTAATTGTAGAAGTTGTTGGAAGACGAAATCAATATTCTTTTGGCATGCATAATGGAAATTACTACATCTATGCCATATGCTTGATGTCACACACATTGAGAAGCATGTGTGTGAAAGCTTGACTGATACCTTACTTAATATCCCAGGAAAAACAAAGAATGGACTTGCAGCTCTAATGGATCTTATGAAGATTAGTCTGAAGAGGAGGTTGCATCCATAGGATAGGGGCAATCGGGGAACATACCTGCCTAAGGCAAATTATACACTTGATAGAGAGGAGAGGAGAATAGTGCCTAAAACCTTGTCTGAGCACAAAGTCCCAGACGGCTACTCTTCAAACTTTAGAAACATTGTCTTCTTGCAAGAGCTGAAATTGTTGGGGATGAAGTGCCACAATTTCCATGCATTGGTGTAACAACTCCTGCTTGTAGCAATATGTTTGATATTACTGGACAAAGTTAGTGTAGCTATTACAAAATTCTACTACTTCTTTAATGCTTTGTGTAAGAAGGTGGTGGATGTTTCAAAATTATAAGAAATTCAAGGTTATCTAGTGACAACTTTATGTGAGCTTGAGATAATCTTTGTACCATCCTTCTTTAACATCATGGTACACTTAATAGTGCATCTCATTGAAGAGGTCAGACTTAGGGGGCTAGTTTACTAGAGATTGATGTACTTGTTTGAGAGGTACATGAAAATTTTAAAAGGATATCTACATAATCACAATCGGATAGAGGGTTGTATAGCTGGAGTTTATATTGTAGAGGAAGCAGTGGAGTTTTGCACAGAGTACTTATTAGGAGTGGATGGGATAGAAATACAAAGAAAGAAAAAATCAATTGCTTTTTAGAATCCCAAGGTGGGCAAACCTCTACCAAGTGGTAATGTATGAACCATTAATTATGAAGAATGGGACTAGGTGCATCTTTATGTGTTGCAAATTGTTGATGAACTCCAGCCATCCATTAAGTAAGTTGATCATGCGCTCAGGTAAAAAATAATTATTGATGGCTATATTTTCTTTGATGACTCCATTAATTTGTGTGTGTGTGTGTGTGCATTGAGCACATGGATGTCCTCAAGGTAAAGAATCAACTTATGCAAAGAAATAGAAATGGCTACAATTTAAGCATTGTCACACTTTCAATACTTGGCTCCGTTAGAAGGTAAAATGAAAGAATTCACACTTAATTAATAAACAACATTTTGTATATGTATATATATATATATATAATCTTACTTAATTACAATAATCATATATCCTACTTAATATGTGTACACACAGATTAAAGATCAATGACAAGTAACAAGAAACTGTATATCTAAATCCTTGGAATCGATGGCCATGGAACCACGACCAGAAGTGATAAAATATACTAGCTATGCCATCAATGGTTATCTCTTTTACACAAAAGACCATGATAATACAAGAGCACAATAGAATAGTGGGGTTAGCTTAGCTTCCAATGTGATATTCTTTTCCAGTTCAAAGGATAATTGGTCAATAGTGGTAGATGATATTTATTATGGCGTTATAAAAGACATATGGGCCTTGGATTATACTTACAGAATTGTTGATGTGTAAGTATGATTGGGTGGAACCCAATAAAGACAACATCAAAATTGATGCCCTTGGATTGACATTGGCTGACCTCAATAAGATCTCTATAAAAATGATCTATTTATTTTGGCTTCTCAAGTAAAATAAGTATTTTATGTGCAAGATGGACATGATAAGAGATGGTCAACTATTTTATCATCCAGTCTAAGGGATTTTTATGATGAAGACGACCTAGGAGATACTGAAATAAATTACCCTTGTATTATCAAAACAATTCCAACAGTCAAAGTAGTACATGGTGAGAATGAGGATTATGTGTGTAATAATGGTCAAGAGGGTGCTTGGGTTAGAAAATTATAGTTGGAATGGATTATATTAGTGAGTTGTAATATAATTCTAGATTTATGATTAGCTCTTTTGTCATGAGCTATATGGATTGATAAGTGAGCTATATGTGACTATATATATATATATATCATAAAAGGATGATAAATGAGGAGTTATTTTTAAAAATACCATGATTTCCTTATTCACATGTTTGTGTGTGTGTGTGTGTACAAAGAATGCATGAATCAATGTTGACTACCATAAAAAATTGATTTCATTGTGTATTAATTGTCTTAAATATTGTAAAGTTTTAATATAATATATATATAATTTGATTTGAAAAATAGTCTATAAAGTTGTTTAATGCAAACGGATTTAAAAGTATGTTACTTTTAAATTTGTTTGTAGCTATCCTCAATGAAATTCCAACTGTGAATTGGAACTACATTCACATATTTTTGGTCACTATCATTTTTTGAGTGTTGGTAATTAGTATCTCTTTGTTTGTCACATGTATATATATATATATATATATATTATATGCATATTTAAAATTTTTTTGCATGATTATTATGATGCAAAAATTGTGGAAGCAGTACCAGTGATGCCTGATAAAAAATTTCTAATCCAGTAATAAAATAGATCAGACAATCTTCATGTTCCCCATATCATGGTTAAAACAATAACCTTGAATGGTAAGAAAAGTATGGATGTGACCACCAAGAATGAGCAACCAAATTTACACTAATTATTATGTAACATCTTTGATTTTTAAATAACAATTTACCAAAATTTTAAATTATGTAAAATTAGAGTGAAAAGAGATTAATTTTGGAATTCTCAAATTTTGGAGTTCTAAAAAGTGAAAACTTTATACACATCAAATCAAATGTTAAAACCTCAATATTGTAATTGTACTAAAAAAAGCAATTCCAATAATACTAAGTTTACTGAAATCAAAATTTAGACAAATAAGTTTTCATTTTTCTTGAAAAGGGCAATTTGCTAATTTCACATACTGGGCCCCACTTGTAGTAATTTGAGATTTGAGTAGCATTCATCTATTTCTTTTACTATAATTAGCTATACATAATGTACAAAATAGTAAAATGCATTATAATTTTCAAGTTTAAAAATTTCCAAAAATAAATTATTAAATAACTAAAGCAGGGGGGCCATTTTGATAATGGCACCCCTCACACTTAAGTCGTTAGCCGATGAAAAGAGAATAGACCAAGGTATGTTCTAAAAAAACCAATAGGAGGAAACCCTAGTAGAGCCAGTTAGAGAGGAGAAAGAAGAGAGAAGAGAGGGGAGAGGGGAGAGGAAGAGAAAGGAGGAGGAAGAAAAAAGGGGACAAGGAGAGGAAGAGAGGAGAAAGAGGGAGGATCCAGGGCACTAGCAATTTTCCACGCTGACAATGCTCAAACCCACAAGAGAGAAAACTGAAGATGAGAGAAGAAAGATGAGAAGAAAAAGAGGAAGAATAAGAAGGGGGAGAAGGAGAGGAAGAGAGATGATGATCAATCTGACCCATCTATTAAAGAAAGTTATTTGGAAATACATAGTTAAGGTAGAATTTGTGGAACCCATATGATAAATTGATTTCTTGTCTTTGATCTAAGCTAAGGACATAACTTTAACTATGTTTTGTGACACCCAGGGTTTTTCATGAAAATTTTTTGTGTTCACTTTCAAAAGGTGGCATGCCTCTAATTTTAAAATTCAAAAATAGCAAAATATTTTACTTTGAAATTCATTTTCCAAAAACCTGGATGTCACTCTCATGCTCACACTATATGTATATTTAGTTTTCTAGAAGATAGAAATTCATTTCTTAAAATAGGACCCATCCAGTGGTTCACTTGTACATCCCCTATAACATTATATTAAATGTCCAATATCACAATTCAAATGACTACAACACAATACAAAAGCTATAATAAAATGTATACCTGAGCATAGAAGTATGGTTACTGGATTCCTCTTCTTATGTACATCTTCTCCTATCTATCTGTATCTGAGATATTGTAAACATAAAACATTTACAACATCTATGTAAGCTATGCTTGGTAGGGGAGTTTAAGAAGCATGTTGAATCTTAATATAAATTAAATTTTCCATAATAATTAGAATATTCATTTTCATAGCAATTATATTGAATTGGATTTACTGTATGTTTCAAATTTCAATAATCCATTTATAAACCAAATATCTACATGTTTTATAATCATTAACAATCCATTGATAAATCAATTATTAACATGTTTCATAATTATCAATATCTACATGTTTCATAATTATAAGTAATCCACTGATTTATCAAACATCTTTAATTATTATTTGTTGTCTAAATAAACTAATCCAATTCCATGAACCATGTCTTGCATAATAGTTCTACCCATTCATATACCCATATGAAACTTATATCAAACTACACCCTCCATCATATACATATAGCATATGTACACATATATGAAAATTATTAAAAGACATAGAAAATTATGAATATAATCAATAAGTCTCCTAATCTACATTCCCAGACTATACTAGGTTTCAGAATCATACCCCTCATCATGTGGGGGAACCTCTGTTGGTATATCAATATAATCATCATGCCTATCACTATACCGGGTTCACAATCCTCCAGCCACAGCTGGGAAAACAATATAAGGCATGTCATCATGCCATATCATATAAGGCATCTCATAATGCCATCATATAAGCACCATAGTGCATGAAATATAAGGACTACTATGCATGCAGTCATAGTGGCGGCCTTCCCATAATTGCCCTACCAGACTTTTAGCAACACATAGTGCTTGGTAACCATAACATAATAAATTTCGGAGAGCAGGTGGCCAAACCCTCATAACTCTCCTAACATAGCATCCTTAGGCCTACACCTGTCTAAAACAAAACTCTCAGGCCTCCATGGCCAGATGAAAAATAATCATAATAGCAGGCAATTTTCCTATTCATATATTTCATAACCAGAATAACAACCTCACTTATTTGGTGATAATCCACCAAGGATGTATCCTATAAACCTAGACTCATACATCATCAATATTGACATGGTACCCATGTACCATAAATATAATTTCACAATTTGCATGCATGATGTACAAGTCATAAGCATCATAACATGCAAATTCTTTTAATTAACATTATTTTCATCATTACAATTTAATGCGTGTCGAATACCAATCATACCATTTTAGTTTCATAACATCTATAATTAGAAATAAGATCATGTTTAGAACATGCATCTTATTATTTAAAGATGTAGTCTTAAATTTTCACCTACCTCGTGTAACGCATTCATCATTTCCAATAGCTTTAATCACTTTCCTTTCCATGATTGACCACACACGCTTCATCTATACAACGAATAACAATTCTTTTCTTAATACATTCACATTTACATGCATATAGATATTTAGATTTAATTATGATTTAACGGTCTGACTTAACATTTTAATGGTCTGATCCCTATGTTCCTTTCAACTTCCAAAATTTGTCATATCTAAGTCAATTCAAGGATCAGGAAATCCGTCTTTAGCATTTATCATTGATCAGACATTAGTGGGTTCCTCTTCCATGACTACTCGGTCGAACGGCCAAGATTATTTGATAAGCTTTTTCTTTTTTTTTTCAATTTCCAGGATTTCAATTATATTCTAGTTAATTCAAGGTCTTATAATTCATTTGTGGCATCTAATCATCGATCAAATGTCACCAATCCACTACTTGAACAGTGATAGATCGGATGGTCTAGATCATCCAATATGTTTCACTTCCAATTCATAAATGTTTGACTTATTTTATTAATTCTTGGATGGAAAGTTTACTGGTAAATCAGATGTCTCTAGATAGAACTTTACATAGGAATATATTGGACGGTTGAGATTGCCTGATCCAATCCTATCAAAAATTTTACAATTTTTTTTTGCCCTCTACAAGTCAATTTAGTGCTCTAGATCTCATCTGTGGTGTCTGATCGTCGATTAGACATCACAAAGTTACTGTTTGCACAGTAATAGATCGGACGGTCTAGATTGTCCAATTTGTTTTCTAGAACAGATCACAAATTCAATCAAATATAACTTCTCTCAGGTATAAATCTATCCATTACTAAGCATAGATTAATAATTCAATGGTTGGATTATCACTTAAACCTAGATTTTAAATAAAATGATATAGATTTAGCAAAATTCAACAAATCAGGAATAGGGTTCCACAAATCTTACCTTCAAAGTGCATTTTCGAGCTTCCTCCAACCTTGGATGTGCCAGATTGACCTTAATTTCAGTTGAACCCTTCCAAATCTTGTCGCACAGTAGTTTCCCCCTCAAGCAATGGCCTAAATCATCCTAGATCTCATCATAGCCATGGGGTTCATGTTCTCCTAGGCTAGCCATGGAAGATGACTTGCTCGGATTAATGATCGGAGTTGTTGTCATCTCCGATGATGCCCTGCAAACTTTGGCCAGATGATAAACCCCATTTTCCTCCTCCGATGGTAGCATAACCAAAGGACTTTTTCCCTAGACTTTGAGGTGAGCAAGGTGAGGGGTTTAGATCTAAAATTTGAGCCCCAATTACCACCAGCGAGCTTCTTATCTTTTAGCAACATGGAAACCCCCCAAAATCCCTTTTTTTTCTTCTTCTCCAGTGGGCCTGCACTTCTTCGGCGTGCAAGTCACCATTTCCCTCCTTTCTTCTCTCTCTTCTTCTTCCTTCTTCCTTTCTTCTTCTCTTTCTTTCCTACTATTCGTTAGGTTATGTTGGGTTTCGTTTTCACTTAAGTGGAGGGGTGCCATTATCAAAATGGTCCCCCTCCTTTTACCTATCTTGTTTCCTTTCTTTTTTCCATTATTTGCTTATGCTAATGATTTTTTTCAAACATCATGATTTCAATCAAAAGCATGCTGACCAGAAATTATGAAATTTCAATGTCTCTTGACTGTCTGAGTTCAGATTTTTTACAGTGGGGCCCACTAGTAAAATTACCAAAATACCCTTTTGTAAGAAAATTACCACATATTCGTCTAATCTTTGATTTTAGTAAACTTAGTGTCGTTGGATTTGTATTGACGAATAGAATTTAGATTTAGTACTTTAAAATTTCAAATTTTAAGTTTTTTTAAACTTTTAATTACCAAAATAGCCCTGACTTCGAAGTCCCATAACTTCCTCATTCAAACTCCATTTTTAGTATTCTTTGGGTTGTTGGATTCTATTTTCTAAGTATAATCTAACTATTTATATTTTAGTTCCTGATTCTAATTTCATAAAAATTATCTTCAGAGAAAACTCATACCTCCATCATGCAATAGTAGAATTTTGGGGTTGTTACAAGTTTAATGTGATATTTAGAGTTCTTATTAATGTGTGGATCTTGGTTACTAAATAATGACAATTTGTACTGATCAAAGAAAAGATTTGAATGACTAAATGTGTCTTTAAAATGTCAATGTTTCACTAGTTGTAAGACCCAAACAAGAGAGTGTAGACTGCCCTTTTGATTGAAATTTATACATGCACCTAGTTGATGTTGAAGCACTTAGAACATGATTTTCTCTTTGATTGCCTACAAATGTGAGAAGAGTTTGCATATCTATCATTTATAACATTTAAAGAGTCCAAATAATAGAGAATATCACTAGTTAC
Organism: Warburgia ugandensis; assembly: GCA_035236585.1. Taxonomy (NCBI): domain Eukaryota; kingdom Viridiplantae; phylum Streptophyta; class Magnoliopsida; order Canellales; family Canellaceae; genus Warburgia; species Warburgia ugandensis. Next base: position 47,492,311 of record CP141131.1, on the reverse strand, counting down.
ATTATTATAAGATGAAAGTTGGTAGCATAATTATAAAGGCTTCAAACTATAAAGAAGACCTAGGTAAATGGCTAGATTGAACTATGCCTTGAACTATTGAATGGAAGTAGTTTGAACCCCTTTTATGTTACTTGAGAATGCTCAATGTTATCAATGAATAGTGTGATTAATAATATGAACAACTATTGTGAGTTTCATATGATCAGGGTTTAGAAAGGAAACATGCTGATTTATATCCACTCAGGACCTACTTCATGAGCTCTATGGTGAACAATTATGATTTGAATTAGTATAAGCATTCTTCCTTCATGATCTTTGAATTGAGACTTTGTTGAATATGGCATGAAAAAGGTGGGACCCTTATTGTATTGGTTTGGTTAATGGGTGCATGTTTAATGTGATGAAGTGGATTACAAAGGCAACATAGAAGAGATAGGGAGATATAGAGTCACCTTGTCGAAGTCTTTTCGTGCATATAAAGTAACCTTGGGATGAACTAGTCACCAAAATAGATAAAGATGGATTGTTAATGCATTTAGTGATACATTGAAGCCAAATATCATTATGTATAGGTATATCTATTTGGAGCTCTTCAACTCATCTTCCATTTACTATTGAGGGGGATTCATTAAATGTAATCTCATGAATGCATCGTAGGGCCCATGCCTTTTATTGATCATTAGGAAAAATGAGGTCATCATTTGCTCATGTTAAGGTCTGCAAATAATGTCTTAGATAGTCTTTCTTGATAGAGGTTAGCATTCCTAATCTTAGAGTGAGAAGGATGATAGTCCTTTAAATTTTGTATTGTTTATAGTGTGAACTCAAATACATTGTTCATATCTTATATCAATTCTTAAGGATTGATAACCACAGAGAGGCCCTTTTCTCCCTTCAATGAATTGACCTCTCTCTCTTGCTCTCTCTCTCTCTCTCTCTCTCTCTCTCTCTCTCTCTCTCTATATATATATATATATATATATATGTATGTATGTATGTATGTACACACACACACACACACAAAAGATATTGTTTAGAATAGTAAAGTGAGGCATCAAAATACTTATATTCACAAATGAGAAAGTCCCAAAGATATTTTTATGATAACTGGATAAGGACTTGCATGGATCAAGATAAGTCTAGCATAAGTATACATGGGAGGATTAAAGAATACATCATATGTTAATAAACTAAGAGGATTAAGATTCTATTGTAATAGATGAGTACGAATCATTCCTTAGCAGTGTTAGTTTCCATGAGCCCTTTTGAAGGTATAATTGATCTAAATGGATGCACTTTTCTCAAGACTTTAAGAAGAAAATAATTTCGTGAGACATAGATTCTAGAAATGGAATAAGAGCTCTCCAAATAGGGCCTTATTCTTGCCTCTTTAGCATTCTAATAGACAATCTACACAACAAAGAAGGTGGTGAGGTAAGTACATACTAGATGGATCATAAAATTGACCTATTGTTGTTTTAATTAAAACTCATAAGTGCACGAATTGTTTGCAATATAGTATGCTAATGAGGTCGATCCCACACGGAGTTGAACTAATGTGATACTAGTGGTCCCTAAAACTCTCTAACTTAGCCAAAATTCAAGCGATTTTTGTCCTAAATTAAGAATGGAAATTAAAACATGAAATTGGAAACTAAGCAAAAACAAGAAACACGCTAAATGGGAAACTTTCCTAAATTAAAAAATTCTAATTTTATGACTTTATTAATTAAAAACTATCCTAAAATGTAATTTATCAACTTTCCTCAACTAACTTTCTTAAACATGAAATTAAAAACTAATCTAAAAGAAACATGCTTTTACAAACTACTTTCCTAATCATGCAAAACTAAGAAAAGTAAGCAACCAATTAACTATTTTAACAAGTATGAAAAATTTAATTACTTTCCAACTAACTAAGATGCAAAATAATAGAATCAAACTAAACTAGAAAAATAAATGAAAGCAATTACTAACATCAATGAAAGGAAAACTACCAAATTAACATATATGTAACCATGGAATGGTATGTATAATTCATTGGTAGGAGTGGGTTTAATCAACTACTTTGGAAACCTAAGCATGCACTCTATTTCTAGCATTAACTGAGTTATCTAACAATCTAATTGGGCTCTTGATAAATCAAGTGAACATAATTGTATGGTGCTGGAAATTAACATACACCATTCATGCAAAGAAATTCCATCAGTAAGGTAATTGAAACTTTCAATGAATAGAACATGTAAAAAATGAAATTAATCACTTATGATGCATTCAAACATTCAAGAACAAAGTTCATTAACTGATGAAAAACAAACATAAATTGACATTTCCAACTAACTTCATTGAATCACATCTAAAAAGTCATCAACATAGCACTCCATACTTACAATCCGAATCTGAAATTTAAATGCTACTGTAATGACATTCACTTAATCTTAATCAATCCTCAATTATAAGCCAAACTCTTCTTCAATTGTTCCAGCATTCACTCATGAGCAAGTATCTTGAAATCAAGGGAAAATCCTATGCAAAACAAAGGCAACAATCCCATTAAGCAACCAAAGCTGGAAAATCAAGAGGGCTTAAAGAGAATAAAGATGCAATGAAAGTTAAAGAACAAAACTAGATTCAAGATGACTCCCTTGGATGTCACTCCAAGGGAAAACCATCCTTGAATCTATTCAAAAGCAAGGAAAGCCAAAGGAAAAATAAATCAAACTAACATGAAAAGAAGTAAATTCTAGCAAAGTGGGTAAGGAGGCTAACCAACCAACAAAGATGAATCAAAACACCAAAAATCCTAGGTTGAACACTTGAGGAAGAAGCACAAACTTTGGCAGAAACTGGTAGCACCCCAAAGACTCCTCAATACAATAAGCAAAAGGAGAAAAGTAATCTTGAAGAAAGTGAGGGTCTCCTTCTTATGGAGGAGATGTCTTTTCCTAAGTGAAAAAAGGAGTGTATGTTTTGCTTAAGTTTTGGGGTGGTTTTATAAGACTTCTCCTATTTTTCCTAGGGTACCCTAATACTAAGGTAAGGTGGGGATTAAAGAGTGTCAAATTGAATGGCTAGGATGGAGGAATGGGTAGACATCAAATAGGAAAGTAAGGAAGGGGGTTGGCTGCCTTAAGGAGTAGAGTAGGTGGGAGATGCCACCTTTTTAGGAAGAGGTGTTTTCCCCCTTCTCAAATTCATTGAATGCTTTAGGAAATAGGAAAGTGGGTGGGGAACAGTTGGGAAAGAGTTGGAAGGTGTTAGGTGTAGAAATTTGGTTGGTTGGGAAGTTTCCTAAGAAGTGGAATGAGATAGAGTTTTGAAAATTCTTAGTGCATCTTAAGGGTGAGGCGGAAATTAAGAAAAAAGTGAGGAAAAGTGAGAAAAATGCTAAAAATGGAAGGATCTTATCCCATTGGTCCACATGAAATCTTATTCTAATAGAGTTTCCCTTAATTATCTTCAAAAAAATTTATGGATAACTCTCTTGAATCTCCTCCAATCCTAGCCTTCCATTTAAGTTAGCTTAATGGCTTAGATGGCTAACTTTGAAGGCACCATTGGCTAAGCTTCATGGCTGGCATAGGAAGCTTCCTTGGATTGTTTTATTGGCTTCAACCCTTGGCTTGAGTGGCTTGTATGGTTCATCTTGAATTCCTTAGCTTGCCACCTTCTTTCATGGCTTATATGGCTAAGGTGGCTTAAGTGGCTTCCATACAAAGGTGGTGAGAATACATGACTTACTTCATGGGCCCACTTTTTCCATCTTTAGATCTTTAATCATATCCATTACTCGTACACAAGATGATCTTGGCATTTGTTTTATGTTGAAGTGATCATTTTAAAGCTTTGACTCGATCTTTGGATCTTGATCTTCAATTTCATCCTGATTGATCTCAACCGTTGAATCACAATTTTACTTCCTATCAAAAGTGAAAAATGCTAATTAAATCCTTGAAAAACTTGATTAGTCACATAATTACCTTGGACTAGACAAACTTTTGGGTTATTAGGGCATGTGTTACAAATTTTGGTCTAAAAACCCTAATTTACCCCTATATGTTGTAACACCTGGGTAACTAATTGAGTGGTTTTTATTCAAAATTAAACACTTATCATGACCAATAACTTGTTTTGAAGGAGCTAGTACATGCCCCTTATCATATTCTTTACATTCTTTTGAATGAAAAAGTTTAGCAAGCTACCCTCTCTAACATTTACTTTCTTCATTGCCAATGGTATTTCTTCCTCCACATTTGGAATGTATTTCCACTTGAAGATTAGAACTAGAGCCTAGACATGATTTTCTCTTGATTTTTCTTAGGGATTGTGTTCTTTTCCTTAGAAAATTAGTTCTGTTCCTTTGAGCATAAACCTTTTCTTTAAGTCTATCATTCTTCTCATGTATTTGTTTCATCTAAGCCTATAGTCATTGTAGGAATTTTTTAGATGCCCTACAAGATTGAAAAGGTTTATTTATCTTACCCTATATTAGAATTGATAATTTTGTGTTGATTAGAGATGGCTTATGAAATTAGTGTCTTTCTTTTATCTTAGATTATTCATCTAGTTTTGGTTAGAACTAGGAGATAAATTGATCTTTTCTAAGGTGAAAATGCCCCTAAGTCCTTAATGACTCAAATAAGTCTACTAAACCAAAGATCTATGTTTGAATTCTCCAAGAACTAAAATGGTAAGAAAAGCAAGAAAATCAAACCCCCTTGTTCTTCTAGGTTTGCAAGCCTAGTTAGCTAGAATTTGGCTTTCACTATCTTCGAATAAGTATAATTTAGATAGTCAAGAACATTTAATGTAAGTCATTCAAAGAAGAAGACCACACACACTCATATCAACATAACAAACAAAACAAAAGGTAGTGACTAATCTAGGCAAATGATGCATTCAAATGAAGATTTGAAAATATGCTCTACAAATGAATTACATGATATATAAGAACATATGGAACATGAAAGAGACTAAAGATATGATCTTTGGCTATGCATGAAAATGAAAAATAAACCAAGATAAGAATTTTAAAGAGTGAGAAACATGAAAATGGAACTAAGAATGCAAACAATGACTTGAATCAGAAACATGGTCTAGACTAAAACTTAGAATAGATTGAAGCTATATATGTGTTAATCATAAGAAAAGAACTAAATAAATACATGCAAATGGATGAAAAATGTTCATTGAATATGAATTAATCATGGAATGAAAAAAATATGATATAGATATGAGAATGCTTTTACTAGAATTGGCTATTACATTGGAATGATAAGAGACAAGAGATATTAGGAACATGAAACTCACTAAGAATTTAAGTGCAATGAGTGGTAGAATTGGAAACTTAATTATAACTAACTATAAACTTGATAATATAAAATTGACAACTAAGGATTTGAAACATTCAATGAATGAAATATGCCTTTTAAATATTCTAAGTAGCATTATAAGACACTTAAGAAGAGAGAGAGAGAGAGAGAGAGAGAGAGAGAGAGAGAGAGAGAGAGAGAGAGAGAGAGAGAGAGAGAGAGAGAGAGAGAGAGAGAGAGAGAGAGAGAGAGAGAGAGAGAGATTCTTTTTATTTTGTTTTCAAAAGAAGATTTTTCTCATCAAATGTGATAGAAGTTTTCTTCTTTCACTTTATCTAAATAAAAAGAAAACTTGTAGAAAACTAGTTTGTCTTCTAGTTTAGGTAAAGTCATTACATACATCATGCTAGACCCTTCCCTTGAAAGATTTTAACTCTTAAAATATCTCTTTCAAAGAAAATACCATGAGAATGGGTCTCTCTTTGGTGTCCTACTCTTAGACAATGTAAATTCAAGTAAATGAGAAAAAGTTGTATTGAACTCTGGGGGTCTACTTAGAAAGTTAAGATTTTCCATCCTTGAATTTCACCTTTTATAAAAATGAATCAGCCAAGCTAGAATTGTAGAAATCCAAAATTTTCTATTATGATACATAAGATATTATCGTAGGATTCAAAGAGATAAGTGAAAAACACAAAAAATAAATAGGAATTCAAATTGAAAAAAACTATCTTGTGAAAATATCTTAAAGAAGACAAGCTCTTTCTTCTAGGGTTAAGAATCCCCCCTTATAATCAAGGAAGGATTAGAAATACCTCTAGAAATTTTACTAGAGTCTCTACCAAATTAAGATCCTAATCCTTGATCTACATGCAAGCAAAAACCCAAAAATAATTAAAAGGTGGAATGAGAGAATGATGACAAAATAAAAATAAAATGCTAAAAAGATAGCAAGGATGAGATTTTCTAATCTATTACCTCCATTTCTATGCTCTAAATGAATAATTTCATTTCACCTTGTTGTGTTTAAGAACAAAACATAGGTGTGTGTATGATGCTTGTATGAATGGTACATAAATGATGGCTATTTTACGTTGTGCTTTGAACATTAGAATTACATGAAATTTATCGTTTTCTATGATACAAGCATCGCATTTGAACTCCTCTTAAGTTTTAATTGCATGTATGTTTAATTTGTGTTGTTAGTCCATATTTAGAGTTTTCCCTTCATTGGTAAGTTTAATTGCATGTTATGTTAAGTTTAGATTTCATTGCTTAAAGTTGTTGCATCTTTAGAATAGTACTTTAATTAGTTTCTAGGTTTAGTTTTTGGTAAGTTTAATTTTAGAAATATATATGCTAAGAAAGTTCATATTTTCATGCATGTCTTATCTTATTTGCTTTTGGTTTGTTTGCCACATATGTCATGTCAGTTTGTTTTCTTTAAATGAATTACATGGCCTTTTTTATGTCTTTGTTCTAATATCATTGTGTTCTTCCTTGTAGTAACAATGGATATGAAGAACATCAAAATGAAGAATATGACCAAAATGAAGAGCATGAACAAGAGGCCAACATGAGCACTACTCAAAAGAGAAAGGGTAGAGGGTGAACAATAATGGAAAAGTTTATCAAGAGAAAGTCTAAGGGGATTAAAGACACTATCCAATATAACAGTAGGGGGGCAAAAGATAGGTGAGAGTGCAGCCTCTTATAGTAGTTTCCTCTACTCTACAATGAGAAGCATGGTTCCTATCACATTTGAGGATGGAAGACTTATGCCATCCTCGACAAAAGATTCAATATGGGAAATGGTAAAGGTAGGTAAATATTGATAACATGTATTATATGATTTATAACATACCTTATTTTCAAATATAGTAATTTACTGTGTACTTTGTAGACTACCTATGACGTGCCAATCAGAAGAAGACATGTGATTTGCATGGAGTTGGTGAGAAATGAAGAAAATGGAAGAATTACCTTGTTCACAATTACATAGCTCCATATGTCAATGATCCTTCAAGTCTATACACAGTGCCTGCCATTTACTTTGACATCATTAACCACGATGTGTGGAATGCATTTTCATAGAACCACACATCTACTGAATTTGAGGTATGTGCAGAAATGATGTTTCATTTAATTAATTACATGTAACATCTGATTATTGCACTTGATTACATATGTACAAATGTGCAGGCAAAGAGTGCATGAAACTAATATGCAACACCACCTCTCGATGGACTACACTTGCTTAGAAGTGTTTGAAGTAAACATCTGTGACAATTTATCCCTTTCAAATTAATTCTATTATAGTTATAGACATTTTGTTCTCTAACTATAGTTTCTTATTTGTCAGCAAAAGAAAGCTGGGACTATGAAACCCATTGATCACTCCATCCTCTGGAAGATGGTGCATTTGGTGGGCCATACGTGCATCAAGTTCTCAAATGAAAGAACTGAACAAATTGCTTCTTGCATTATAAGTGGTTCCCCCTATCTATAAATTTTATACAATTAATTATACGACATGATCATGTCTCTCTAATTAAATTTTGTTGGGCATTCTTACCCAAGAAAGCACATCTACAAGAACTCTAAGAAGCACAGCTGCCAACGAGGACATCTTGTATAGGGCTATGGGCAATAAGAAAGACTCCCTAGTTGAGTTAGGGGCATGGGGCGTGGTATTGTTCCATCTAAATTCTTTGTTAAAGGATGTTTACCTAAATTTTAAGCTGAGGACCTACAATGAGTTGGTTGAGAAAATAAAAATGGATATATTTAGTCAATTGCATGAAGGATATTTGATGATAGTTTCTCCATACCTTGCACATAATTATCGGAGCGCCCCTATGCCTCCATCAAATGTGAGCTGCAATTCTCTAACTGAAGAAGATCATAAGGGACATACGGCGCCCCTTGAAAAGGAAATTCTAGCCGAGGAGGTATATATATGTATATATTGATAAAACTGGGGTTTTACATTGTCCTTCTGTAATACTTCTCTATCTCAACCTCTCTATTGTATATCTAATTTGCAAGTGGTTTGATACTTATTGGCCTTAGATTCCCATCAAAATATCATGGCAATTGATTCAGGCTATATAACATTTGCCATTTTTAAATTCTAGAAATATTTAATTTTGTGGAATTATGGGAAATTGGAAAAAAATTAAGAAATTGAGAAAATGGAAAATTAGGAAATTAAGAATTTGGAGAATTTGGGGATGAAATTATGAGTTAAAGCCTTAATAATGAGAACGTACTCAGAAAATGGAATCCAACAACACTAAATATGCCCAAATCAGAGTTTGGATGAATTTTTGGGTAATTAATTTTTAAAAAGGGCAAAATGGTCATTTGACATGTAGGACCCACACTGAAAGACAGGACTTTTGAAAATGGAGACAGTCAAAGTTGGGTGAAGACATAATGATTAAAGGACTAATAATTTTGTCTCACAATCATTGTCATTAGGAAAAGACCAAAATACCCTTGGGGTTACTATTCATCACCCCCATTGGTTAACTCCTCATTTCTCCACGATCAATTGATCAGATCATGCTAAGATCTTCACCTGGGCTCGAGCTCATCACCCTTTATGGTGTGGCAGTGTTGAATCGTCCGTGGAGTCACTCGATCTCACCATTTTTCCACGTCTTCATTGAAACCATAAAACCACAAAATCAATTTTTTTGCCTATCTGACAGGTAGGAGCCTGATCCTTGGAGTTTTCTTTTTTTTTATTCCAATACTTGTATTTCATATCCATTATCATTGTAGAATAACTAAATCTAGAAGAAAATCAGAATTTTGTAGTAGATCTAGGAAAAACCAAAGAATAGTACTGGCACCACACTTTAGAGGGCTCAGATGGAAAATCTAAACCATTCATTGGATTCAGAAGACCTAAAAATCCTAGGAATAGTGAAAATAGAGAGAAATTAGACCTATAGAGCCCAAGATAGGGTAAAAACAAAATGAACAATCTTGGTTCATCGCCCTCAATGGACTAAGCGACCAAGACGCTCTTGCAAGACGCACGGACCTCTTTAATTTAATAAAGTAATTTATAGGATATTTTCAATAAAAACGTGTTTTTAGGAGCTACAGAAGTTGCATTTTTTATCTGAAAGATCCGTTGGAATCGGCTCGACTAGATGGACATGATCGTACATCAAAAGCACAATTTGACCAAGTATAATTCGATCAAACTTAGGAAATGTGATTCAATAACTTAGATCTAGCCAATCAATAGATGATCAGGCCTTAGAACTTGAACATATTGATGACCCAAGACATGAATGGATAGGAATTATAATTTGATCATAGGTAGACATTTTATAAAGTGATCTTGACCATCGATCTGATTAGGTAACATGGGATTGGCTGATCAAAGAGCTGACCGTTTGATCGAGGTATGATTATAGAGACATGTTTAAATCACTAAATAAACACTAAAATTAGAGGTGTCATGATAATAATGGATAGAATTAATGATTAGATATCAATTACGAAAGTTATGGAGCAATCTAATGGTCAGATCATCTCCAAACTTCACGAGATGTTAGGAACTGACCTTTCATTGATTAAGGAGCATAAATTAAGTGGATCATGACATAGATTGATGACCAAAGACCACAAATGTTCATCGAGATGTTAGAAAAACCTACATCTAGTACAGGATTGACCCGATGAGGGTTATAACTTGAGTTTGGTTACTTTGAGATGTGAGAACGTCAAGTGATAGATGACTTATGATGTGACAGGTATGTCAGACTGCACTATGGGACTTATCTACATGCTTGATTGGAGTGTCGCTATTCTTGAGGTAGGTGATCACATTTTTTTCTTTTGATTTCATCGATCATGACTTATCAAAAATTCTTGAGGCATGTGTCTTATGCACTATTATGATTTATTAAAATGCATTTAGTACTTCATGTTTGCTATCATGACATTTGATTTCATGATGATTCATATTTTGATATGTGATGGATTACACCTTATCATGGACCTTAATTAAGACCATTGGGTGGAGCAGGTAAGCTGGGTCTTGTACCAATTTGAGGGAGGGCCGATAGTTTTGGACTAACAGGCTTCCATCAGGAAATAGACTGATGCAGGCTACACGTGAGGGACCCAGGGTTAGATTGTATCGGGTGAAGTGGGGTAAGCCGGGTCTTGTACTGATTTGAGGGGTGGCCGGTAGTTTTGGGCTGATAGGCTTCCATTGGGAAATAGACAAATGTAGGCTACACATGAGGGACCCAAGGTCAGATTGTATCTGGTAAAGTAGGGTAAGTTGGGTCTTGTACCAATTTGAGGGCATGATTGTAGTTTTGGCTGATAGGCTTCCGTCGAGAAATAGATTGATGTGGGTTGCATGTGAGGGACCCAGGGTTGGAATGAGTACTCATTGCCATTGCCATGAGTGTAGTTGAGGCACTCACAGGACTTATTTGTGCACTACTTTCTTTGATCACAACATGCATTATTTGTTCTGTGGATACAAACTTTTGGTTATAGCGATTGATGAGTATCCATGAGTTTCATGCATTGCTTTCTATGATATTTAGATTTGATGATGATTTGCTTAGCTCATGATTTCTTGATTTATCCATCATGGGTGGTTGATGTTTCACATGCCTTGTATACTTTTGTCTTATGACCTCGAGGATCATCTTCCTTTTTGTACATCAAAGACTAATTTAGTGCATGTCTCTTCGACTTGTGTTTTGATATGTTGGGTTGTACATGAATGTTGACATTTTGGATAGATTGGACCCACACTACTTGTATAGTATACCTTTATTTGCCGATGGGTGTATGACATTGTAATCATGGATGGACCCTGGGGAAATTTATACATATCATTCTTATTATTGTCTTTTCACAACTTTGTATGATTTGTTGTGGTTTTACTTTGAGCATGCTCAATGTATCGATGATTTGACTTCTATTTATTATCATGGTTTTGGATATGGGATGACCCTTGGGGATTTCTTTTGAAGGTTGTATTATTTATGTTAATTGAAAGTTTTACTTTCAGGGATCTCGTCTATTTTTCTTATAAACATACTATTATTATTACAACTTTGGAAAAAGGTTTAGAAAATCCCAGGGTGTCACATGCTATGAGCATCAATCAATCATTTTGCACAAAATTAATATGCCACCACATATTGCGCGAATGTCCATTACCATTGGCTTTGAATGCTAATACCTAACTACCACCTGTAAGAAGAATGTCACAAGATTGTAAGAAGAATGTCATAATCAATTTATACAGGTGGTAGTTCTCAGAATGTCAAAAATGAAAAAAAGAAAAAAAAAGAAAAAGAAAAAGAAAGACTTTTGAAGTCATTTAGGGCTAAGCAACTCCAAAAGTCACAAACTTTTGAAATCATTTAGGGTCATTTAGGCTAAGCACCTTCAAAAGCCACATACATTTGAAGTCCTTTAGGGCTAAGCAACTTCAAAAGTCACAGACATTTGAAGTCGTTTAGGGCTAAGCGACTTCAAAAGTCACAAACTTTTGAAGGCATTTAGCCCTAAAGGACCTCAAAACTCCAACAATTTTGAAGTTGTTTAGGGTTAAATGAATTTAAATGTTTGTGAATTTTGAAATTCTTTGCTTAAATGACTTCAAAGGTCCTAGATTTTTAATATGATTTACCTAAACTACTTTAAAAGTTATTAACTTTCTAAGTTAGCTTGATGGAAGTCATTTATTAAGCAACTTCTACTAGCACTTTTAATCGACTTTAAAAGTCCCCTATATAGTAGTGTTAGAGTTCCTGTACTTATGCTTTTTTATGTAAGAATGTCCTACAAAATTTAATTAGAAAGACATGATCATATATTCTAATTAATTGTATTAAATTGATAGATAGGTGGAACTACTTACAATGAGAGAAGCAATTTATGCATTAGTTTTATCTGAGAAAGTTTGGCCAGTACAAACCACTGAATGTGCCATCTTCCAAAGGATGGAGCGGTCAATGGGTTCTGTAGTCTAGCTCTCTTTACCAGTTAAGCAACACACTATAGTTAGAGAACAAAATGTATATAAATAGTAGCATTAATTTGAAAGGGATAAATTATCACAGATGCTTACTTTACACTCTTATAAATAAGCATAGCCTAACCTAGACATATGGTATTGCATATTAGCTTCATGCACCTTTTTTTCCTCTTGCACTCTTTGCCTACACATTTGTACATACATAATCAAGAGCAATAATTTGGTGTTACATGTAATTAATTAAATGAAACATTGTTTCTACATGTATCTCAAATTCAACAGACATGTTACTCTGTACAAATGCATTCCACACTTCCTGGTCAATGACATTGGAATAAATGGCAGGCACTATGTACAGCCTCAATGGATCATTGACATATAGAGCTATGTAATTATGAACAAGGTAGTTCTTTCATTTTCTCCATTGCTTACCATCTCCTTGTAAAGCACACATCTTCTTTTGCTCTGGCACATCAAGGGTACTAGACAAAGTACACAGAAAATTAATATATTTGAAAATAAGGTATATGTTATAAATTATATAATACATGTTATCAATGCTTATCTACCTTCACCATTTCCCATATTAAATCTTTTGTCAAGGATGGCACAATTCTCCAATCCTCAAATGTGATAGGAACTATGCTTCTTATGGTGGAGCAGAGAAAACTATTATAAGAAGCTGCATTCTAACCTATCTCTTACCCCATACTATTACATTGGATAGTTTCTTTAATTCCCTTTAACTTTATCTTGATACCCTTTTTCATTGTTGTTTTTCCTCTGTCCTTTCTCTTTTGGGTAGTGCTAATGTTGGCCTCTTGTTCGTACTCTTCATTTTGCCCATATTCTTCATTTTGATATTGTTCTTATTTCATCGTTACTACAAACAATAACACAATAATATTAGAACAATGACATGAAAAAATCCTATGTAATCCATTTAAAGAAATAAACCAACATGACATAGGTGGCAAAGAAACCAAAAGCAAATTAGATAAAACATGCATGAAAATAGAAAACTTTCTAATTATAGATATTTCTAAAAATTAAACTTTCTTAAAACTAAACCTAGAAAGTAAGTAAACTATTTTGATGGTGCAACAACCTTAAACAATGTTAACGTGCATGATTCTAGCCATCACATAGCACATTTATATACACATTCATTTGCACTCTTATAAACATAATTGAAACAATTTGGCTTTATGTAAGCAACTATTAGCATTCGATTATCAAGAGATACATCTTAAAGCATTTGCTAGTAAACTTGCATGTATGTCTTGTTGTGTCTTGTTCATTCTCATTTCGTTATATGTCATTCTTATCAATGTGATCAAGTGTGTACTAGGACCACCTATTGATTAGTTTTGGGAATTTTAAGTAGATTGGATGATGCTTCTATTTTACTCTAGGCCAAGTGTAACATTCCTTCTATTTGGGTTTATATTGCCCTAGGTGTAGTATTGCTTCACTCATTTTCTTTAGCATGTAATGCCTTTAGCCTAAGGGTATATTTCCATTTATTAGTTCTCCTCATGAAGTTACCTTTAGGTGAATTTTCCTTAGGATTTGTATTTCTTAGTTAGCTATGTCATGGTCACTATTGATTGCAGTTTTCTCATGCCATGATCTTAAAATTTTCTGAGTATCTTTACTTAATAAAGGTCAGGGTACATAATGGTCCTCTCTCTTTGAAACACACATTTTTATTATATTTTTTTTCTTCTAAATTGTATAAATGTTTTCTATAATGTCTTCATGTTTCTTGTTTGAAGTTCTTGTCATCACTTGGAGTTATGATCCATTAATTGATTAAAGGTTCAGTTACATATGAATATTTTAATTTATAGTGTACTCAAATGATTAACTGTTTTCCTAAGACAAACAATCTATGTATGTTACAAAGGCTGGTTTAATTTAATCGTAGAACTTCTTATTATTGTCTAAAATTTCATTAGAATGACTTTGTACCTGAGAGTTTATAATAGGCTTATGAGTGATAGCTAAAGGAAGATTTCACTTCAAAAAACTATAGTTGATGCTTGCTAGAGATAGGGATCTAATGAGATAAAATTTCATACAAGTTGTATAATTATGTGCCTTCTCATAATAGAACTAAATTTGCTTAGATAATGTGTATAAGATTAGTTAAATAGTACAACTATCACTCTAACATGTTTTTGGAAATTTTCATTATTTTATTTCCTTACTTCTTTATTTAGATAGTTGCTTAGTTTCTTAAATTATTTTCTTTCTAATTTAGGGTATAATTTCTAGTTGCTTAGCTTAGTTGTTTCTTTCTTAGTTGGTTATCTCCTTCTTAGTTAGTTCTTCACTTCTTTCCTCCATTCAACAAACAAAAATTAATAATGTGATTTTTCTAGATAAACTAGAATATATCCATATCACAATTAACATAGAGGTATGTGTATTATTGATAAGTGATTAATTTTGCATAAAAACCACCCAATTAATACCCATGTGTTACAACTTATAGGGGTAAATTAGAGTTTTTAGAGTAAAATTCTTAACACATGCATTTTTGACCTAATAACCTAAAATTTTATTTTTTTGTAGGTCTGGAAGCTAGTCCAAGGTAAGTATATAATTAATCATATTTTTCTTGGATTTAATTAGGATTTTTCACTTGAAGTCAGATGGTGATCCAATGACTAAGATCGATTGGGATGAAATTGAAGATTAAGATCAAAAGATTGAGTCAAAGCCTTAAAATGATC
Organism: Warburgia ugandensis; assembly: GCA_035236585.1. Lineage (NCBI taxonomy): Eukaryota > Viridiplantae > Streptophyta > Magnoliopsida > Canellales > Canellaceae > Warburgia > Warburgia ugandensis. The sequence goes on along the minus strand of CP141131.1, from coordinate 47,477,225 downwards.
TCTTCAGCATAAACCAAAGGTTCAGATCATCTTGTGAACCAGCAATGGATGTGATTAAAGGAGCTAAAGATGGCCAAAGTGGGCCCATAAAGTAAGCCATACATTCCCACCACCTTTGCATGGATGCAACTTAAGCCACCTTGGCCATATAAGTAATGAAACAAGGTGGCAAGCTAAGGAATTCAAGACAAACCATACAAGCCACTAATGCCAAGGGTTGAATCCATGAAAACAATAAAAAGAAGCTTCCTAATCCAGCCATGAGCTTAGGCAATGAAGCCTTCAAAGTTAGCTAAATGGGAAGCTAGGATTGGAAGAGACTTAAGAGAGTTATCTATGAGTTATTTTAAATAAAATTATGAGATAATATATTAGAATAAGATTGCATGTGGACCAATGGGATAATAGAAACCAAAATTTAGAGTTTTTTTCATTTTTTCCCACTTTTTTTTTTTTTTTTTTTTTTAATTTCCTCTTGAAACTTAAGATGCACTAAGAATTTCCCAAAATTCCATCTCCTTTTAGCTCTTAGGAAACTTCCCAACCAACCAATTTCCTCCACATAACATTTCTCAAACTCTTTCCTAGCAATATTCCCACATGCTTTCCTAAAAAAATGGAGGCTTCAATGGTTTTGGAAGGGGGGAGATGCCTCTCCTAAAAGGGTGGTGTCTCCCACCTAGCCCCTTCTTAAGACAACCACTTACTTCCCCACTTTTTGAATTGTTTTTTAACCCTTTCCCCCATAATAGCCCTTCAATTTTACCCTCTTTAATGCCCACCACACCTTAGTATTAGGTTACAGTAGGAAGCATAGGACAAATCTTATAAACGAATGCAAAATCCAAGCAAAGAACTCTTTTCACCATAGGAAACAAACGTCTCCTACATAGGAAGGAGACACCCACTTCCTTCCAGACCAATTGTTTCCTTTTTCCTATTGTTTTATGATGTCTTTGGGTGCTGCTACAAACTTCCAAGTTTCATGCTTCTTCCCCAAGTGTTCAACCTAGGATTTGTAGGGTTTTGATTCATCTTTGAAGGTTGGTTAGCCTTTGATAGAATTTATTTCTTTTCATGTTAGTTTGCCTTTTTTCTTTTAGATTTCCTTGCCTTTAAACTAAGGCCCAAGGGTAGTTTTACCTTGGAGTTACAACCAAGAGAAGTCATCTTGAATCTATTTTTGTTTTTTTATCTTTTATTGCATATTTGTTCTTTGTCAACCCTTTTAATTTTCAGCTTTGGTTGCTTGAGTTCCATTGGATTGTTGCCTTAGTTTTGCTTAGGATTCTCCCTTGATTTCAAGCATACTTGTTCATGAGTTAATGTTGGAATAATTGAATAATTTGGTTTGTAATTAAGGATTGATTGAGATTAAGCGAATATCATTGTAATAGCATTTAAGTTTCAGATTTGGGCTACATGCATGCAGTGCTATGTTGATGACTTTTTAAATGTGATTTAATGAGATTAGTTGGAATTTTCAATTCATGTTTATGAATAGAAGCAAATTAACTTTGTTATTTAATGTCTCAATTCATTAAAAGTAATTAAATTCATGCTTTACATGTTATGCTCGTTGAATGTTTCAATTAGCTTCCTACTGGAATTTCTTAGCATGAATGGTGCATGTTAATTTCCAGCTCTATAGAATCATGTTCACTTTACTTTTCAAGAGCCCAATTGGATTGTTAGATAGCTTAGTTAATTTTAAAAATAGATGCTATTCTTAGGTTTCTAAAGTAGTTGATTGAATCCACGTCTATAGTTGATTTGGTTGCTTACTTTTTTTCGTTTTACATGACTAGGAAAGTAGTTTGTTAAAGCATATTTCCTTTAGAAAGTACATGTTTTAGGAAAGTTCTCCATTTATCATGTTTCTTGTTTTTTTCTTAGTGTCCAATTTCATGTTTTAATTATCATTGCATAGTTTTTAATTTCATGTTTTAATTTTCATTCTTAATTTAGGACAAAAATCACTTGAATTTTGGCTAGGTTAGATAGTTTAAGGTTGGGATCAATAGCATCACAATAGTTCACTCCAAATGGGATCAACCTCACTAATGTAATAACCCCAATTTTTGTAAATTGATTGAGAAAAATCAATAAAGTTTGAGTTTTAGATATTTCGGGCTGAAATATTAGGGTTATTTAAAATATACTTTTTATAAAAGTATAATCAAATCATAAGATATGTAAAATTGAAATTAAACTTAGAAAACCCTTCAAAATGACTGTAAGCATGACAAATTTCGAATTCGGATGAAAAATCCTTAAGTTTTTCATTTTTTGGACAAAAGGAGTAAAATAGTAATTTTACGCAAAAATCAAAATATTCCAAAAATCAAAATATGAAACATCAAAATTTAGAATGTACTGAGAAATACGAATCCAACGCCACTAAGTACACTCAAATCCAAGATCATGGGAATAAAACCCAAAATTTTATGCATAAAGGGCAAAACAGACTTTTTACACCATGTGGGGCCCACATGGGGACCACCACGTCCCCAACAACCAATTTGATCAGCAGCACATGTGAAACATGGGTCAACAAAGATTAGCTGGTCATGGGGAAGAAAAATTAGGCATGGGAGCATTGAAGACTTTCATGCCATTTTATATTAAAAAAAAAACATATTATAATCATGGAAAAAGACTCAAAATGCCTATAAATACAACCCCAAAAATCTTTCAAAAATCCTCATAAATTCCCCATGAAATTCTCTTCACTCTCCTTGAAAAATTAGATCTAGATCCCTCTCCAAAAACCCAAAATTTCCAAGAGTTAGATCTCTTTTCAACTTGTTTTTCTTTTTAGATTGGAACAAGAGACCTAAAATCAATTAGGCACTTTGTTCCATATCTAAATTGATCAATTCCACCATCCAAAACTTCCCAACATATCTATTCTACAAAACCCCCAAAGAAATTTCAAGATCCAACGGTTCAACCAATGGTATTTGCAAGAAAGGTGGATTTTAGGCTATATCTTCATCAACAAGGTATTTTTTTAAATTGGGCATATAAATGAGGTTTTCTATCCAATCAAGTAAGTGTAAATATTTTTTATATATGTTTAGTATTGTTTTATGTAATTTTTATTTTACTGTAATTAATTTTGGTAAAAAAAAGGTAAAAATAAAGTAAACAATAGAACCCTTAATTCATGATGATGGAGTGCTCAGATGAAAAATCTGACTCCACTAATCAATCCAGAATGGTCCAAAACCCCTAGGGTCAAAGTTTCAGAAAGATCTGAGCAGTTTTGGACCCTCAATTGAGAGAGATTAATTCTGGTGGGCCTAAATCATATCTGGACCTTAGGAACGGCTGAAAACTTCAATTTAAGATTGTGAAGTCATATGAACTCCAAATTGAGATCAGAAAGAAGATATTGAAAGCTTGTAATGTCTAGTTTCTAATGAAGTCATAATATTTCTAAAATTTATTCCTATATTTTTTTGTATTTTGGAAATAAGTGTCCAATTTCTAAGATCTTCAACATCTGAGGTGATCAGATCTTGAAAATTTATTTTAGTGATGATATAATAATATAATAAAGTAATATCTATGGTTAATTTGGACAGATCTTGGATAAAATAGGGGGTCTACCCTTTATGGTAGAAAAACCCTAAAATAAAAATAAAAAAAATACAAAGGGACCCACTTGATCAATGAGATCAAGTATGATCAGATCCTTGGGATGGATTAAAGGGATGATATTATGATGGAATCCAGTTAGATCATGGAGGAAATGTGACAAAATCAAGTGGATATGATTTTTGGATCTTAATGGATTAAAAGCCCTAAAGGTAATTAAAACCCTTAATCTAAAGGAAAACACTTAAGACCTAATGGTTGGATCATATTTAAAGGTTTATAATAATCTTAATAAAATTATTTTCATTGTCTTTTATTGGATATAGAAGTGTAAATGTGATTTATGTTTTAAGTTTTAATTATCTTTTATTGGATATAGAAGTGTAAATGTAATTTATGTTCTAAGTTAGAAAGCATGATAGTGTAATCTTTAAATTTTAGTATGATATGCCCTAAATGAGTAATTTTTTAGTAGATTTGATTATCTTAGGATCATGTTAGTGTAAATTAGGATTTAAACATGATTTCATTATGATAGAAGATGTGTTTCATAACTTAGGATCATGTTAGTTTTATTTCACTAGCTTAAGTTACATTCATAGGAAGAATGTTAGTATATAGTTGTTAAACTTATATTTGATTTATGCTTTCAAGTTGATGATTTACTTATTGTCAAATTTTATTCAATTGTTAAGATACAAGGAGCATAAATCACTAAAAATGTAAACTAATGAAATATAGAAATTCATGGACAACTAAGATGAATGAATGATTTTGACTTAATAAGGGCTATAGTTAGTAGGACAATATAAGGAATGATTTATCATTTCCTTGGCCCAAATTAGGAAAAGAATAATAAACCCCATGAATGACATTATAAATATTCATGGACTTAATTAAAATCCATTAGAAAGAGTACTTAGGGTAAACATGCTTATAGGAACCTTATGAAAGGTTGAGCTATGGTCATTCTAGTGAATGATGAATATAGTGATTAAGGGGGTTATCTAATAGAGCCTCGCTCTTCCCCTACCTTCTGTTGACATTTGTGAGGTCTAAACGCCTCCTTACATGAGGATTGAAGTAACCACTTTGTGTTCACCCATTCAGCTAGTAAGCCTTAGCCAATTGGAAATAAGAGGAGCAGTCTAGATTTAGGCTTGAATAAGCTACCTTCAACCAGCACAATAACTGGTTGAATAATAATAATAAGAGCATAAAAGGTTAGTAAATTACCTAACCCTAATAAAAACAGTAAATAAGATAAGGATGATCAAACAAGATCCAGTAGATCTTGGATGATCAAGAATAATAAGAATAAGAACACTATATTGTACTTAGTATGTATGTTTAGTAGTATACTTGTTATAGTTCATTAGATTAGATAATCCAAACCCTTGATCAAAGGTGATTCAAGGAAGAAAACCAAGATCATCCTCCATAGGGATGATCCAAGAGCTGAACTTAGATCGAAGAAGAACTAGATGATAGAAGATCTAGGACCATGATCTTTATCAACATGTGTAGATTATCAATCAAAGGGTCTATGAAAGATCAAGATTAAGGAGATGAACATACAAAGACTTAGAGATAGAAAAATACTTAGATATGAATGATCTAAACATCATTATAAACATCAGATCTAGTAATCAATAGGCTTGTTCATAATTTATATATTGACAATATGTATGGATGTATAGATTACATACATCGGTCAGGATCATGGAAGATTGGGGAAAAGAGATCAATCCTTAAAGGTAGGAGGATTTGATGAATGCATTTACATGAGATATTCATGATTGTACTCATGATCTTATGTTGACAAGAGTAATGATAATACTTGTAGTAAATCTCTTGAAAACCTTATGATCCAACCAAACACATATAAGATGGTTAAGGACTAAACTATAAGTGAATAGGGAACTAGAAAATATTTCAGCCCTAAGTAAACAGACATATGGTCTGATATATATGAAATCAATTTTACATACAAGCTTGGAGGCTTGTGAGTTTGTTTTAATAAGCATGAGCCTAGGGGATGCTATTGCTAGAGGAGTTATGAGGGTTTGGCCACCTGCTCGTTGAAATTTGATAATATGATGATACCTTGCCCAATGAGAGGCTAAAAGTTAGGTGGTGGCAATTATGGGAGGGCCACCATTGTGAAAGTCTTGCCCCCCCATACAGGCAGTGACATAATATTTTCCACCGTGGTATCAGTTGTGAAAAGGGCAATTATCCGAGCGCGCTAGTACGGATCAGACTGCAGCATAGCAACCTTTCTAATTATTTTGCACTATGATGCATTTGGGAATAGGCGTAGTGAAATGCCTTATGTTATAGCATAATGAAATGCTAGGTAATTGTATATTACCAATGTTTCCCAAGAAGGGAAATTCCCAGTATGAGATTAGCTGTAATACTAAATTCTCAAAATGAAGAGAATTGATCAGCTTAGTTGGGAGTGATATTTTACTATTTTCACGAATTTAACTAGTTTACCCATGAAGGGTATGTATGTATATAGATATACATAACTTACAAAGTAAAGAATATGTTCAAGGATATTAAGATTATGAAGTATTGGAATTACATTGTCAAATATTATGTTTCTTGAATCCCCTACCAAGCATTGCTTGCTGAGATATTGTACTTGTTACAATATCTCATATCCAGGGAAGGAGAGTTAGGAGCTGAAGACAATAGAAGACTTGAAGAGAATAGTCTTCAAGGTATACCCTTGAAGACATGTATTTTTATTTGTTGAGAGTTTTATTGTATGGTGAGCTTGAGTTTTGGATTATGTAATTTGAACAAGTATTGTACTAGATTTGGTCAGATCTTGTGAACCACTGGATGGATCCTGGAGTTTTAATAAAAGTATATTCCTTCAATGGAATTTTAATTTGTACACAAATTGTACTTATGTTATGTATGAAGTGGTGACTTGGGTTTTCAAAACAAGTTCTAAAGAAAAGAATTTCAGCTACTTTGTTTTGCGAAAAAAAATTTACACTCTTAAGGGCCCTGCCTTTCAAAATACTTTACAAATCATGTTTTCAAAAACCCGGGTCATCACAGTTGGTATCAGAGTGATTCATCCAGTCACAGTACAGTACAAATATGTCCAAAGGAGAGATTATAATCCAAGTCTAGATTAAGATAGAAGTAATTGTATAGAGGATTGATAGAAATTATGAATAGATGCCACGAAAGAGAGTCACAAGATAGGCAGCTCAAAATACTCCCGAATACAATATGGAGAGAGTTACAATGAGTAATGTGGAAGAGATGATAACAAGGGTGTTGAAGAACCTTCTTCCTCACCTACAACAAACCCAAGGTTCATCACCTTCTATAGAAATACCAAGTACACAGGCTCAGGTTCAACTTGAAGTGAGTGAATAAGAGATAAGTTATTAGTTGATGAGAAGGAGTTATGTGATAAACTCATTAGTTAAGAGATAAGTATAAAAGGAGTTAACTCTTTAGTAAAGAATAAGTCTTGAAAGAGTAGCCTCATTTGTTGAAGAGGATGTAAAGAGTTGACTCATTAGTGAGGAAAGAGTTAAACTCATTATTTGAGGAATATGGAAAGAGTAGACTCATTTGTGAAGAAAGAGTAACTCATTAGTGAAGGATGAGTATAGAAAGAGTTAAACTCATTAGTTGAGGATGAGTATAGAAAGAGTTAAACTCATTAGTTGAGAATGAGTATAGAAAGAGTTAGTGTAATGAAGGAATAGTATAGTATAAGTAGATATTACTTAGTGAAAGGACTAGAAATACTACTTAGCAAATAAGAATTCCATTAGAGGGAATAATAAGAAATAGAAATCCATAGGGAAAACATTACAATAGATGTAAGGTATGATGTTAATGTCTAACCTAAAGTCCTGAGTAAACATACAAAGTACGTTAATACAAGTATGTATATAACCATTATTAAGTGAAGTATGTATATAACCATTACTAAGTGAAGAAATGGAGATAAAGAGAAAAAAGTGATAAATTGGAAAAGAAGATGAAAAAAATAAAAAATAAAAAATTTAACCTTATAGGAAAGGTGAAATGGAGATTTATGAGAAATAGGTGTTAAAGATGAAAACATTAGAAGTATTGTAAAATTCAAAGTTAACATTAAATATATAAAGAAATATAAATGTAGGAATTAGAATTGCTACATGTATAGTATTATGGTAATTAGTTAAATGAAATTAATCATCAAAATAAAGAGGATATGACTTGAAAGAAATTTAAGGAGATAGATGAGAATAGTTTGAAATAAATATGATTAAGGAGTTAAGCAAGTATTTTTCTCCAAAATTAATGAGGCAAAGGATTTAGTGGAGAAATGATAAAATTTTAGAACATGAAGAGATGATTTTTGATATTAGAATAAAATGAAAACGAAAAAGAGAGTTAGATATGTTAAAGGGGCAAAAATATGATCCCAAACTTATTAAGAAAGACAATTAAACCATGAGAATATATGGTTAACAAAGAAATTATAGCTCTATATATGGTACAACAATTATGAAATCACCAAGTTAGAAATTATAAAGGTATGACAAATCATTGTGGAAATTAGCATTAGAGGATTTTCAAGGATTAAAGAATTATTGATATAATAACTTTGGTGCTATTGAAAATAATTTTGGGACTATCATTGATTAAGTCATTGATTATCATGGTCATGGAACATGAAAACAAAGAGAAATATTGATTAGCATTGATTAAGTCATTGATTATCATGGTCATGGAACATGAAAACAAACAGAAATATTTATTAGAAAAATATAGTCATTGAATATCATGAAGAGGAGTACATCTTATTGATCAAGGCAAATAAAGAGCTAAATATGAATAGAGATATTACTTCCAATTACATGATGGAGTTGGTGATATTGAAAGATTTAAGAAATATAGTAAGGGAAAATATATTTTTGGAGGAAAGGTGAAATAAAACATGAGAAAGGAAAACAAATATTGGTTGTTAAATTTAAGTTTAAAGATGATTGTGAATGAGTTATGAATCCAAATTGTTGGAGAGATAAGTGGTTAGAAATTTTAAGATAGTTTGAAGATTTTCAATCTTACATGAGATTGAATGAGAAAATATCTATAATAGTTGAGGAAAAGAACATCAAATTATATGAATGAGTTGAAAGAACAACTTTTTAAGGTTATGGAGTGATTATAGCAATTTACATTATGAGAGTAATCAATATAAGAATGCATAAATGATGTTGAGGAAATTAAGTATCTTTTTTTTTCTCTCTATAAGGATGAGCATTTTCAAATTTATTATTAATTGGGAATTGGAAATGCAACATCAAATATAAAATCAAAAACAAATTTTAAAAGTTCTATGAGTTAGATAATAGATGTTCATGAATTTGAGGAGAATGAAATATATTGAATGAAGTGGTAATGACATATGGAAATAGATTTCAAGAAATCAAGAGCATTCAAGGGATATGTGTTAGACACTTACAAACTTGTCTTGTAAGTGTACATGTGATTAAAGAAAGCAAAGTTTAGGTTATATAAATTTTAAGGATAGCATGGAATTTGACCCAACAAAGGTGGAATATGAGATCAAAATATGAAATGACAATGACAATTAGAGAAATATGTCTCTTATTGATTTTATAACATAAGGACATTCTTTTGGTGAAGTTTTTCCATTGGTTACATAAATCCTAAATGAGTTGATAATAGATTGTTGAGAATTAAAGACTAGTTGATAAATTATGGTGTTTGTAAAGATTTGAGAAGGGATGATTACAAAGTCAATATGGACTCTTTTAATTGAAATTATCAAGAATATCGCAAATAAAGAGTTAGTATGATATGATAAAGGCTATGAGGTATGCTTTGAAAGAAGCATGAGGAAATGCAAAATCTAGAAATTTTGAAGCCTATGACATATAAATATATATAAGAGGAAAAGAGATAAATATTATCATAGATTGTGAGAATGTTCTAAATATTGTTCTAAATATGAGAAAGAAATAACAAAAGAGGATCAGGAATATATATGCAGAGTTAAATGACACTATCTTAGATGGAAAAATGTAGAAAGTCAAGTATTATGAATAAAATGGCACTCAAAGAGTGTTACAAAAATAATGGATGGGAATGAGGAAAGATTCATTACAAGGAAACTATTATTCAAGGACAGAATTTGACAAGAAGTTGTCAATAGAAGGAAATAGTAAAGAAGTATGAACTATAGAGAAGAAATAAAGTATACACTTCCAAATAATGGAAGAATAAGAAAAGAGAAAATTACTTCCAAAGATTGGAAGGTTGTTACAAAGAACAATAGTTGAAGTTATAGAATCTTATCAATACGTATTATAGGAAGTCTAAGGAGTATACATAGTAGGAAAGCTATGTCCAAAATTTATATGTTGATACATAGTAGGAAAGCTATGTCCAAAATTTATATGTTGAAAAAGAATTAGGATGAGCAATAGAAGGTATAATGGAAAATTGTGAAGTATGGAAAGATTGGTGAAAATTACCAATCAAGTGAAATGGAAGGTTTTGAAACAAAAAGGGATAACTCAATAAGAGTTATTAATCATTTTTTTTGGGAAATTCTAGCAAGAACTAGCTTTAGTATATAGTGAATTATTAAGGTTAGTCATGGATGAGTATTTTAACCTTGGAGAAAAAAGGTAGTATAGAAGAGGGTCGAAAGGAAATAGAATTTCCATAAGTGGCAAAGCTACATGTGTAAAGCTATGAAAGAATTGTGAAAACTCCCAAGTGAGTTGTATTACAAATTTCGAGGACGAAATTATTGTAAGGGGGGAAGATTGTAATAACCCCAATTTTTGTAAATTGATTGAGAAAAATCAATAAAGTTTGAGTTTCAAATATTTCGGGCTGAAATATTAGGGTTATTTGAAATATACTTTTTATAAAAGTATAATCAAATCATAAGATATGTAAAATTGAAATTAAACTTAGCAAACCCTTCAAAATGATTGTAAGCACGACAAATTTCGAATTCGGATGAAAAATCCTTAAGTTTTTCATTTTTTGGACAAAAGGGGTAAAATAGTAATTTTACGCAAAAATCAAAATATTCCAAAAATCAAAATATGAAACATCAAAATTTAGAATGTACTGAGAAATACGAATCCAACACTACTAAGTACACTCAAATCCGAGATCATGGGAATAAAACCCAAAATTTTATGCATAAAGGGCAAAACAGACTTTTTACACCATGTGGGGCCCACATGGGGACCACCATGTGGGCATCATCAGTACTATTTTTTATAATTTTTGCATCACTGTAATCATGCAAAAATTCTTCAAACAAGCATATAAACTATCACATCCATAATTTCTAAATCTCAATTTTAGTGAATTATGGAAAATATTAAATTGGGATGAAAATAACATATTAAATTCATATTTTTGGAGTTTTATAATTGAAAGACTATATAGACATCTAATCTAGTATTGATACCTTTATAATTGGATAGTACTCAAAAAGACAATTCAAATGGCACCATGTTTGCAAAAATCATAGATCGAATGGAGGAGATATGAGTATTTGAATGTGAGGGGAAATTCTATAAAAATAAGATTAAAAAAAAATGAAATGCCTTAAATGAAGGGGGACCAAATTTGATACTGGCACCCTGCCTCACTTAAGTGAACCTGACAGACATCGGGTCTGTTTCTTCTTAGAACCCGACAGACCAGAGAAGGAAAGAAAACTCGGTAGGAGGGAGAAACGAGGAGAGAAGGGAAGAAGAAGAGAGGATAGAAGAAGAGGAGAAGGGAGAAGGAGAAGGAGAAGAAGGGGGCCCAAGCTACCAGAGTAGAAAGTACACTAGCAAAACAGAGGAAGACAAGGGTTTCTGGGCATCAAGAGATCCAGGCCATCGCCGGAGACAATGCCGGCTCAGATCATTGATCCAAGCTGGTCAATTTGTTTAGCAACATCAAATGACCAAAACCCCCAAAGTTATTGGGAGATCTGAGGGGATCTTGACCATCGATTGGAGGGCAACAACACGTATGCCTAGATTTGGAGGGTTTCACGATGGATTGGATGTGATTAAACTCATTCTAGAGAGAGAAAAGCACAAAAATGCATCTAGAAGGTATGATCTACAAAACCCAACTTCGGATTTGTGGCATTTTGTTAAATCCATGCATTTTTATGCTAGATTTAAATATGTGGATGATCTAACCATTCAATTCCTAATCTAAGCTTAGGGAGAGGTAATTTAGGGCATGAGGTAGCTCAGATCTAGGCTAAAAGCTGATCAAACAATCTCAGCCAATGTCTAATCGATGATCAGACACCACAGATGAGTTCCCCATCCTCAAAAATGATAGGATGACTAGAATTATATGAATTTGAAGTGAAACAGATGGGATGATCTAGGTTATCCAATCTATCACTATTCAAACATACACCTTGTGATGTTAGATAAATGATTAGAGGTCACAGATGGATTCCTAAACCCTGAATTAGCTTAGATATGATCTAAAGTATGGAATTTGGATAAACTAACATAAAAAATTGAGTGATATGAACTATTCATGATGCTAATTATATTAGTCTGATTTAGGAATACAATTATAGGTTGTATTGAAGATTGTAGTATGGAAAATAACATCCAGCTCCAACCCAAGAGTTGGTTTGGATAGGAATCAAGGGTTAAGACCACTGAACAGTGAGAGTGACTTGCAGTTACTTAAGAAGAGTAGTGGATAGCTAATCCAGGGCTAATGGCATGGATTGGAAATCCAGTAACTGTTTGCCATAAAATTAGCTATCAACCAATAGTTAATGAAACACCTTTTACACAGTAATGAACATTGTCACTTTGCCTGGTGCCAAATAGTGTTAGGGAAGCTAGAAGAAGTCCTAGAATTGTATAACTAAATATGTGTTTGTATTATTATAGAGGTGATTAATTGGGAGTGCGTACGCAATCTAAATGAAGTATTTGTGTTAGTGAACTAGAAGATCTCCATTTGAGGTAGGTGGAATTAAGATTGCTAAGATTTATGCTATATATATATATATATATATATGAATTTCAAGCATTGAAACATGTTTTTATAGTTTATACGAAAGATAAGATGGATGTGCATGCTGAGATTAAATCATGACTGAATTGCTCATGTAAATATATGTTGTACATTGTAATGTTTCAATCCATTTGTTTGTTCATGACATAAATCGATTGGTTCGTTAGTGGTTCTGGGCAGTTGTGCACCCTCATTGTGTGGAACAAAACCTTGAGGCAACATGAAGCCTTTTGGGCAGTGGTTCGTCCATGGGGTAGTTTGCCAAAGAGGATAATATTGATCATTGCATACTTTGATACTAGTAATAACACGCACACCACTGGTTCTGGGTAGTTGCGCACCCACACTGGGTGGAGCAAAACCATGAGGCAACGTGAGCCCTTTCAGATAATAGTTCATCCATGCGGCAGTCTACTAAGGAGGATAACATTGTTTACTGTACACTGATACACACAATGACAGGTTGGGATTTGATATGTGACATGGCTCGCAAGAGCGAAGACTGGTATGAGGAAATGTAAATGACTTATAGGTTTGACATGTGACTACATACCTTGCATTTCAAAGAATGTGTTTTATACTGATGCATTGATATTTCTTCCATTTTGGCATGATTTCATGATTTTGATGAATGTTGAATTATTTCAAGTTAAATGATAGTTGAATGGTAGTTGCATGATTCAGCATGGACAAATTAATTTATATAGAAATATCATGATTTTGTTTATATCCAACTACATCTTATTGCACCTACACAAGCGCAAGCTTGTTGAGATATTGTACTTATTTGTAATATCTCAAAGTAGAGGAGTTCCAAGAAATAGGAGAGGCATATTGACAAGAGTGTGCTAATAGAAGCTTTTGACGAAGTCAGTTAAGAATGGGTCTTTGAATTGAAGTTATTGTGTCAAAAATGAGAAAGATAGTGTAATGATTTGTAAGTTTGTGGAGTTTTAATAACTTATGTGACTGGATTGTGACATGGAGGTCCTAGGTATGTTTTGGTTGATGTCATTTATTTTTATTTCATTAGATGTATGAAAAGGAGATAGAGTCTCCAATTATGTTTGAAAAAATGTCTGAATGCTTATTAGGTACTTCGCAATGACATGCGTTAAATGTCAGATGTCTAAAAAACAGAGGAAACTCTATCAAATTTTTAGTAGAAGTGAGCACTCATTTCACTGAGAATCCTTGTTTTAAGAAAAGAAAAAAGACACTCGAGGTTTTTCAAAGTGATTTTTAAAAGAAAAGATTCTTCTGCAGTTGTTTACGTTTTCAAAAATGATTTTTATTAGAGATCAATCTCGTTATGTCAATGTCTTTATATTTAAAAAGTGTTAGAAAAACCCGATTCGTCACATAAACACATGAGACAAACAAAGAAATACTAACCACCACTCAAAATTGCTGTTGACCGTGAAAATGCAAATATAGTTCTAATTCACAAATGGGATTTGGTTGAGAATAGCCACAACTTAGAGTAGAAATTTTAAATTCCTTTAGTGTAAATGACTTTAAAAACTATGACTTTTAAAGTTGTTTATAGTAAATGAATTAAAAAGTCTATTCTTTTAAAGTCATTTAGCATAAACGACTTTAAAAGTCACAAACTTTTAATGACATTTATACTAAACAACTTTAAAAGTCATAGTTTATAGAGTCATTTAGTGTATAGTTTTTAAAGTCATTTACACTAAATGACTTTATAAACTAATATATTTTTCACTTCAATATGTATATATTTTATATTAGTACTTTATAATATCTTACAGAAATATACAATGAAACTAAAATTTAATGATAGTCAACATTGATTCATGCATTCTTTGTACACACACACAAATATATATAAACACGTGAACAAGTAAATCAAAATATCTTTTTGAATAACTTCACATTTATCATCCTTGTATTACTTTAATCAAATGTATTTATTTCACTTACAATCTCTTACTTAAATAAAATGAAACTAATTTTTTATGATAGTCAATGTTGATTTAGGCATTTTGTACATACTAAATACAATATTTAAAAGAATTTACTTTCCGAATAAGTCTTTAATTACATATATATAGGTTCCCATATATAATATTCATCTCACTTCAATCCATACAGCTAATTATAAATATGGAATTATATACCCCCATATATATTGTTTTCAACGCAAGAACCCTCCTCACCATTATCACACACATAATCCCAATTCTCACCAAGTACTACTTAGATTGATGGGATTGTTTTGGTTATACAAGGGTAATATATTTCAGTATCTCCTACGTCATCTTCATCATAAAAATCACTTTTACAAGATGATAAAATAGTTGACCATCTCTTATCATGTCCATCTTGCATGCAAAATACTTGTTTTTCTTAAGATGCAAAAATAAATTGATCATTTTTATAGCTGATCTTATTGAGGTCAACCAATGTTAATCCAAGGGTAATAGTTCTGATGTTATCTTTGTGGCGTTCCATCCAATCATACTTAAACATAACCACAGTTCTCAAAGCATATCCCAAGGCCATATCTCTCTTATAATCCTGTAACAAATATCATCCACTAGTATTGGCCTGTTATCTTTTGAACTAGTAAAGAATGTAGCATTGGCAACAAAGCTAACCCCACTATTCTATTGCACTCTTGACTTATTGCTATCTTTTGTACAATAGCAATAACCATTGATGGCATACCAGCATATTTAATTACTTCTAGTTGTAGTCCCATTGTCATCTAGCCTAAGGATTTGGAAATACCATTGCCTACTAATTCTCACTAGTCTTGAATTTGTGTATACGCATATTAAGTAGGATATATGATTGTTGCAAGTAAGATTAATATACATACATATATATATATATATAGCATGTAATCTAATGATTATATGTGTGAATTCTTTCATTTTACCTTCTGACGAAGCCAAGTATTAAAAGTGCAACAATGCTCAAATTGAAGTCACTTCTGTTTCTTTAACTTGGATTCTTTACCTTGAGAACATGTATGTGCTCACTACACACACACACACACACAAATTAATGAAGTGATCAAAGAAAATGTAACCATTAATAATTAATTTTAATTTATGTGCATGATCAACTTACTTAATGTATGGTTAGAGTTCATCAACATTTTACAACACATAAAGATGCCCTTAGTCTTGTTCTTTATAGTTAACAGTCGATACATGACTACTTGATAAAGTTTTTCCAACCTTGGGATCATGAAATACAACGAATTGTTTTTTTCTTAGGATTCCAAACTCATCCATTCCTGACAAGTGCTCTATATAAAACTTTGCTGCTTCCTCTATAATATAACATTTGGCTATACAGCCCTCTAGATAATTATGATTTCATACAACCCTTTTAAAATTTTCATGTACCTCTCAAATAGGTACATTTATTACAAATAAATTGGCCCATAAGTCTAACCTCATCAATGAGGTGCACTGTTAAGTGTATCATGATGTTAAAGATGGATGGTGGGAGGATTGTCTCAAGCTCACATTAAGTTGTCACTAGATGTCCTTGAATTTCTTATAATTTTGAAACATCCGCCACCTTCTTACTTAAAGCATTAAAGTAGTTTAATTTTGTAATAGGTCCCCTAATTTTGTCCGATAACACTGAACATATTGCTTTATGCAGGGGTTGTTGCATCTATGCACGACAATTGTGGGACTTCATCTCCAACAATTTCAGCTCTTCCATGGAGACAATGTTTTTAAAGTTTAAGGAGTAGTTGCCTAAGACATTGAGCTTGGACAAGGTTTTATATTCTATTCTCCTCTCCTCTCTATCTAGCGTATAATTTTCCTTAGGCAGGTATGTTCCTCGACTACACTTATCTTGTGGATGCGACCTCCTCTTCAAACCCATATTCATATGATCCATTTGAGTTGCAAGTCCATCCTTTGCTTTTCTTGGGATATCAAGCAAGGTACCAGTCAAGCTTTCACACACATTATTCTCAATATGCACGACATCAAACACGTGGCATAGGTGCAATGATTTTGAGTATGCAAGTCGAAAGAATATTGATTTCTTCTTCCTACAACTTCTACAACTGCTTTCACCTACATGTTTACTTGATTTCTTCTTTCTCCACAAGACATTTATGTTTTCAACCTACTCCAATTCTTGTCATCATATTAACATCATTGGAGGTGTCATTATCTATGCAATATCATTAAATTCTCCCTGCTTAAAACGGTATGGATGGTCTCAGTGCAACCATCTTCTTTGGCCAAGTAATGACATTTTCCTACAATGTTTAAGTCATATAGCACATGTTTGATCACTGTAAATATGACAAGCATTGTATCCCTTAATGGTGCATTTAGACAAATTACCATATATAGGGAAGATGCTTATTATCCACTCGTATAGCCTTTAGGATGAATGACTCTTTCCTGTATGTGTCATATGCTTCAACACTTATGCTTTCCTGGCTACTTTGGACTTGATATCTAGATAGTTAACATCATGAACTTCTTCTTCATGCATAGAAAGGGTGACATGTTGTAACAAACTAATATAATGGGCCAACAACTATACTTGCTACTCATAGAACCATGAGGATTAATCTCACATATAGATAATGCAAGTCATAGGTTTATAAGTTCTTTACCAAAATTAGGCCACATGAAGCCTATGAGCTTACTTGTTAAGATATTAGCTAGATGGAGTGAAAAGCCATTACCTACTTTGTTCTTGGAATGTGATACTAATTTCATCATTGTTTTTGTTATATGGAACAATCTTTTGAACCTTGAAATAGGGGGTTAGTACCTGTGGTGACCTAGTTTTTTATATGATGCAATTTTGATAAAGAGGCGAGATCTCTTGTTTTATAAGTATGAGATGCATGAAAATATTTTACTTTTGGAAAACAATCTTTCATAAAAACCCCGAGTGTCAAAACACATTCTCAATTTATTTAGCCATGGCAAAGTTTTTGAATCAACATTATTCCCAAGAAAGTGTTAGTCACTGCCCCAGCTATTAGAGAGTAACTACAATCAAGTAACATTGAAAGATAAGATAGGGGTTTACTTACTTGTACTTAGTCTGTGTCTCCTAGTACAAACGTTCCTTGCCCTTAAGTATTTACTTTGTATCTGAAAAATGTTGAGGATTGGGTGAGTATATACTATACTCAGTAGGAGCCTATCACTACTAGTTTTATAATGCATGAGATGTTTTAAAATCATATGCTCATTCAAAACATGTGTATGTTTGAATACTCGAGTTCAATGTCAGTATAAGAATCCATTATCAAACTGAAATACTAATGACTTAAAAGATCACATAATCCAAAATTGAAAGTATCATATATATATATATATATATATATATATGATAACATCATGATATGCAATAGATGCTTCATGGAGTCCAACTCATGGATCTCTAGTATGGTATGATCGACCAACCTCATATCATGCCATATGCAATGCACATAAACCATCAAACTATAGGGTCCTCTATGCCCACGACCTCCTCGCTGTGTGGTCCCTGGGTACCTGAGGACACTCGGTCATAGCCTCCACGGGCTTACTAGCCCAAATCACATAAGATCAAATAAGCCAAAGCCTCTTTTCAAAACCTGTCTTCTTTGGGTCCCTCACAACTGCCTAGCCCTTGGCACTCTAGCGTCTTTTGGCAACCCTCAAGGACATGCAATCTTTGCAAGTACTTAATCATGCAATGTATGCACTTGTTTGCAAAACATATATGTGCATAATGTATATGCAATCCTTTACAAAACATGTCTATGTACAAAGCATTTATCACATGCATGCTGAAATAAGTTATGCTAAACAAGTCATATATTTAAAACATATGTTATCAAAACAATAATAGTTCTTTTAAAAGAATCTAATAGTGATAGAGCACCTACCTGGCTAGGTCGCGCTAACCCGTTTGTCCTCGGACGCTCCTGATCATGGTTTGGGGAATCAAGGTTAGTTTGGCCTATCTTTTATGGGTTTTAGAGTAATTGGTCTTATTAATTAGGCATTAGGGGTCCATCCCTATGCCTATGGGTGTCCTAAGGTCCTAATTGGGCCTTGGTGTCTTCAGTTTTTCAAAGTTCTAGTGCCCACGCGCCACCATCCTATTCTAAGGGTCATGCCCACCTTTGATTGGGCCTTGATCAGGGATTTTATAGTTTGGATATGTCCGTGTCATCGACATGGACACAACGCCTTTTGTGGCGCCTCAATTGGAGAACTAGATCTCAAGTTACAAGCGTTTTAGTGTCGTATGTACATAGAGTCTTAAGAATGAAAAAAAAAAAAAACGGAATGCTAGGGCGTTGCGCGACTGCATCGTGTGCCCTGGCTTCCTCAAGGAACGAAAAGAACCCGCAGCGCTAGCATACTGCGCGTCTTCTGCGTGCGCCTCAGCGGGTGCGTTTGCAGATGCGCGGTACTCTCTGCCCGTCTTCCTCTTTAGCGGGCGCGTCTACGGACGCGCTGGTTGGTTTCCTCTCAGACTCGTTCGACGCGTCTCGTCCGTCTGGGGCGTTTCTGTTGTTGGGGGACCGAGGCATCCTTGGGATGCCCTGGTTCATCCCTGAGGAACCAGTGCGGCCCTGGGGACGTCCCAAGGTCCTTGGTGACTCCCTAGAGGCCTATTCCCCATGGATTTTCATGCAAAAACCTAGGGAAACTGAGGCTAGGACTATGGGTGAGATGGGTTTGGGGAGTTTTTGGGCGTACCTGCTTCGTGGCTGGTTTTCTCTCCACGTTTTCTCCTCTTGGTCACTGCTCCTCAACGGTTTTTCTTCAACGTTTTGGGCTGCCATTAGAGGCGCCCAAGAGCTCTATTTATAGAGCTAAGAGAGGGTTCCGGAGGGGGCTCTCACCGCCTTTGAATGGCGGTGGAGAAACCTCCAGAATGGCGGTGATTTCTCCTCCAATCACCACCGTTCTAGAACCCTCTAGAGGTTGAAGATGAAGTGATGCCCGTATCAAAACGGGCCCCTGTGTTTTGCAGGCTAAAACCGTTTTTGTAAAATTTACAGTTTTGTACCTGAACTTCAAAGGGCCATATCTTGCTCATTTTAATTCTGTTTTGGGTGATTTTGGTCTCGTTGGATTCCTTTTTCCGAGACACATCTAATGGAATCATTTTTAGGACCAAATTTCTGGTTTCATTCAAGGTGAATAGTGAAATGACTTAAATGCCCTTTTCTTTAAAAACTGAACTTTTCATTGCTAAACTTGGAATTTCAATATTACAAAATTGGAGTCATTACATTCTTACCCCCTTAAGGGAATTTTGCCCCCGAAATTCTACTATATACAGTCAAAAGATCTCGGGGTACTTTTCTCCCATTTCTGACTGTGGTTCCCAAGTCTCTTCTTCCATGTGCGCATTTCTCCACAAAACTTTGACTAAGGGTATGTCCTTGTTCCGCAGCTTCTTATTCTTACTATCACGAATCTCAACTGGTCTTGTCTCTAGCTTGAGATCCTCCGTCAACTCTATGGGTACCTGGTTGATGATATGAGCAGGGTCAGGCACGTACCTCCTTAGCATAGATACATGGAATATGTTATGCACTTCGGACAGCTGAGGGGGTAGTGCGATCCTGTAGGCCACTTTTCCCACTTTCTCTAGGATTTCGAAAGGTCCTATGTAACGCAGACTAAGCTTGCCTTTGATACCGAACCTCATAACTCCTTTAGTGGGAGATATCTTCAGGAAAACGTGCTCTCCTATGTCGAATTACAATGGTCTCCTCCTTTGATCAGCATAGCTCTTTTGGCAGCTTTGAGCTGTGAGGAGGCGGCTTCTTATGAGTTTGACCTTCTCGGCACATTGCTCTACCAGCTCGGACTGGAGCACCCTGGACTCTCCAACTTCACTCCAACTGGTGGGTGATCGACAGGGTCTCCCATAGAGCACCTCGTATGGAGCCATGCCAATGCTTGACTGAAAGCTATTGTTGTACGCAAACTCGACTAGCGATAGGTTTTCATCCCAGCTTTGCTTCCAATCAAGGGCACAAGTTCGCAACATATCTTCGACTATCTGGATTGTGCGCTCTGACTGTCCATCGGTCTGTGGATGGAAGGCTGTGCTATAGTTTAAGGAAGATCCTACGGATTTTTGGACAGACTTCTAGAGTTGCGAAGTGAAGCAGCTATCCCTATCTGAAGTGATACTAAGGGGTATACCATGTAGACTTACTATCTCTTTGATGTATAGCTGAGATAGGCTGTCAGTGGATTGGGTATGACGTATAGGAAGGAAATGGGCTGTCTTAGTTAATCTATCAACAATTACCCAGATCATGTCATGACCCTTAGAGGTCTTGGGTAGCCCTACGATGAAGTCCATTGTGATATGGTCCCATTTCCATTCAGGTAACTCAAGGGGTTGTAACAATCCCTCAGGTCTTTGATGTTCAGCCTTTACTTGTTGATATGTTAAACACTTTGCCACAAATTCCCCTATGTCTCTTTTCATACCATCCCA
Organism: Warburgia ugandensis; assembly: GCA_035236585.1. NCBI lineage: Eukaryota > Viridiplantae > Streptophyta > Magnoliopsida > Canellales > Canellaceae > Warburgia > Warburgia ugandensis. The sequence goes on along the minus strand of CP141131.1, from coordinate 47,456,057 downwards.
CCAATATTGTTTCTTTAAGTCTTGATACATCTTAGTCACTCCTGGGTGTATTGTATACTTGGACCGATGAGCCTCTTTTAAGATTTCTTGTCTTAACTCTTCATTAGCCGGTACCACTAATCTTCCTTGCATGTAAACGCTACCATCTTCCCTTTTTGTAAATCCTGGTTTTCCTATGAAAGCTTGTATATCTGGATCTCCTTTCTGTTCTTGCTTAACTTTTTCATTAACAGCCAACTTTATTGTTAGTCCTGCCATGATGATCTTGTGCTTACTTATGTCTGGTTTCCGTGTGATTACTTCTTGTAGTAGCTTCCATCTCTTAGTTAATAAACTTGCACACTTCCCTTGGGTTTTTCTGCTTAATGCATCAGCTACCACATTAGCTTTTCCAGGGTGATAATGAATGGAGAAGTCATAGTCTTTTAAGTATTTCATCCATCTTCTTTGTCGCATGTTTAAGTCTTGTTGGGAAAAGATATATTTAAGACTCTTGTGATCTGTAAAAACTTCAAACTTTTCCCCATATAAATAATGTCTCCACATTCGCAAGGCAAAGACTATGGCTACTAATTCCAAGTCATGGGTTGGGTAATTGACTTCATGCTTCTTGAGTTGTCGAGAAGCATAAGCGATTACCTTCCCATGTTGCATAAGTACGCAGCCTAGCCCTTGTTGCGAGGCATCACTGTATATCTCAAATCCGCCACTTCCTGAAGATAAGGTAAGGAAAGGTGCGGTAGTCAACCTTCTTTTTAGTTCTTGGAAGCTTTCCTCACATTTATCAGTAAATTCAAATCTTGTGTCTTTCCTGGTCAGCTTAGTTAAAGGTAAAGCCATTTGTGAAAAACCTTCGATGAATCTCCTGTAATATCCAACAAGTCCTAAGAAGCTTCTTATTTCTGTGACTGTCTTAGGTCTTTCCCAGTTCTGTACTGATTCAACCTTAGTGGGGTCAACTGCTATGCCATCTTGAGAAATAATGTGTCCTAAGAAATTAACCTTTTCCAGCCAAAACTCACGCTTACTGAATTTTGCATATAACTTGTGTGCTCGTAGGGTGCTTAATGTTATCCTTAGATGCTCCATATGGTCTTCAGGAGTTTCAAAATATATTAAGATATCATCCACAAACACTATGATGAATTTATCTAAGTACTCCTTGAACACCCTATTCATGAGGTCCATAAACGCGGCTGGAGCATTAGTCAAACCAAAGGACATCACTCTGAATTCATAATGGCTGTATCGAGTCCTGAAGGCTGTCTTGGGGATATCTTCTTCTCTAACTCGAAGTTGATGGTACCCTGATCGTAGATCAATCTTAGAGAAGACTCTAGCTGACTGAAGTTGATTGAAAAGATCATCAATACGGGGAAGAGGGTACTTATTTTTAATGGTGACCCTATTCAGCATTCGATAGTCTACGCACAATCTCATGGAGCCATCCTTTTTCTTAACAAAAAGGATTGGAGCTCCCCACGGAGATACGCTAGGTCGTATGAACCCTTTGTCAAGTAGTTCCTATAATTGGGTCTTCAGTTCTCTTATTTCTGTAGGAGGCATTCGGTAAGGAGCTTTGGAAATGGGGGAAGTACAGGGTATAAGGTCAATGATGAACTCAATTTCCCTTGGTGGAGGTAGACCTGGTAAGTCCTCAGGGAATAAGTCAGGAAATTCTCGGACTACCTCGACATCCTCAAGCTTTGGTTAGGGATTCTCGACGAATTCAATCTTGGCTAAGAAGAAGGGGCATCCTTGAGCAATGTGCTTAACTGCTTTCAAGGCAGAAATAACACTCACTCCAGAATAATCCTTTCTTCCTTGGAGGGTGAAAGTGTCTCCATTAGGTAGGGTAAAAGTGACACGTTTCTGGTGACAATCAACAAAGGCTTGATGAAAGGCTAGCCAGTCCATACCTAAGATGATGTCAAAGTCATTCATATCTAAGTGGATAAGGTTGGCATGTAACAAATGGTCCTTAATCAAAATGGGGACATCCTGGAGATAAGAATAAGTGGGGAGTGCCTGGCCTACAGGAGTTATGACTTCTAGAGTGAAGTCTAGGTCCTATGGTATAATGTTCAAGGATGATGCAAATTCCCGGGATATGAAAGAATGAGTGGAGCCTGTATCAAATAGAACTTTAGCAGGTGTATCAGAGATAGAAAGAATACCTTCAACAACTACATTTGAAGCTTGGGCTTGATTGGAAGTGAGGGCAAAGACACGTCCTTGGCTTTTTGGAACTTGATCTTCTTTACGCTCTTGTACTTTCTTTTTTGGACAGTTACTAGAAAAATGTCCTAATTCTCCACAACTATAGCAAGTGATGTTGAAAGTGGGACATGGTTTTCCTGGATGATTTCTGTTACACCTAGGGCATGCCTTCCAGTCTGGTCTTCTTCCTTTGTTTTCAAACGGCTTCTTGAAAGGTGGCCTAGGTCGAGATGACTGAAAGGGTCTCTTTCCTTTGTTCTTTATGGTGTTGATGTTCTTAGTTTCTCTTATTGCCTGGTTCCTTTGATAATCTTTTTCATATAGGGAGGCCATCTCTACGGCTTTGGCTACTGTGGAAGGTTGGAAACCTAGAACTCTGTTCCTGAGTCCTGGGTTGAGTCCATCTACAAATCTTTCGGCCGCATCTTCCTCATCAGCACAAGCACGGGGTGCAAATCTTCGGAGGCTGATGAATCTACTTTCATACTGTTGGACGGTCATATTTCCTTGTTCTAAGTCCATAAATTCCTTTTCCTTCTATTTCCTTATATGTTTAGGATAATATTTGTCATTAAAGACCTTTTTAAACTCTTCCCATCCTATTGTTTCTTGCTGATCAAAATAAGTTCTTTCTGTTGTTTCCCACCAAAAGGTAGCCTCTCCTCTAAACACAAATGTGGCCATGGGTACTTTTCTTTCTTCAGCTATGTTCATGGCCTTAAATATCTCTTCAATATCAATTAACCATTTTTCAGTTGTAGATGCTTCATCTTCTCCTGTGAATGAGGGAGCTAGTTTCTAAAACCTTTCTAACTAAACCTCAGTCCTATCTATTGCTTTATCAGGGGAAGGATCTCGGGGGGTAGGAGTTTGGCTTTGACTATTCATGTATTGTCCCATGTACTGTAAGAATTGTTGGAATAACTCAGCCATCCCGTTGCCCGACCCAGTGGAGTCCACTGGTGGGGCTTCAGGTCTTGGAGCATTGCTTCCCTTCTTCCTAGGCATCTGTAATCAGAAGGCAATTCACCAAATCTCAGTTTTGTGTTATCCTATTACCCCTTACTCTTTCATGGATGAAACTTGATTATAAGCTATTCTCCTCATAATTGGGCTGTGAGTAACGTTAAACCGTGCTCTGATACCAACTGTGACGACCCGGTTTTTTATATGATGCAATTTTGATAAAAAGGCGAGATCTCTTGTTTTATAAGTATGAGATGCATGAAAATATTTTACTTTTAAAAAACAATCTTTCATAAAAACCCCGAGTGTCAAAACACATTCTCAATTTATTTAACCATGGCAAAGTTTTTGAATCAACATTATTCCCAAGAAAGTATTAGTCACAACCCCAGCTATTAGAGAGTAACTACAATCAAGTAACATTGAAAGATAAGATAGGGGTTTTCTTACTTGTACTTAGTCTGTGTCTCCTAGTACAAACGTTCCTTGCCCTTAAGTATTTACTTTGTATCTGAAAAATGTTGAGGATTGGGTGAGTATATACTATACTCAGTAGGAGCCTATCACTACTAGTTTTATAATGCATGAGGTGTTTTAAAATCATATGCTCATTCAAAACATGTGTATGTTTGAATACTCGAGTTCAATGTCAGTATAAGAATCCATTATCAAACTGAAATACTAATGACTTAAAAGATCACATAATCCAAAATTGAAAGTATCATATATATATATATATGATAACATCATGATATGCAATAGATGCTTCATGGAGTCCAACTCATGAATCTCTAGTATGGTATGATCGACCAACCTCATATCATGCCATATGCAATACACATAAACCATCAAACTATAGGGTCCTCTATGCCCACGACCTCCTCGCTGTGTGGTCCCCGGGTACCTGAGGACACTCGGTCATAGCCTCCACGGGCTTACTAGCCCAAATCACATAAGATCAAATAAGCCAAAGCCTCTTTTCAAAACCTGTCCTCTTTGGGTCCCTCACAACTGCCTAGCCCTTGGCACTCTAGCGTCTTTTGGCAACCCTCAAGGACATGCAATCTTTGCAAGTACTTAATCATGCAATGTATGCACTTGTTTGCAAAACATATATGTGCATAATGTATATGCAATCCTTTACAAAACATGTCTATGTACAAAGCATTTATCACATGCATGCTGAAATAAGTAATGCTAAACAAGTCATATATTTAAAACATATGTTCTCAAAACAATAATAGTTCTTTTAAAAGAATCTAATAGTGATAGAGCACCTACCTGGCTAGGTCGCGCTAACCTGTTTGTCCTCGGATGCTCCAGATCATGGTTTGGGGAATCAAGGTTAGTTTGGCCTATCTTTTATGGGTTTTAGAGTAATTGGTCTTATTACTTAGGCATTAGGGGTACATCCCTATGCCTATGGGTGTCCTAAGGTCCTAATTGGGCCTTGGTGTCCTCAGTTTTCCAAAGTTCTAGTGGCCACGTGCCACCATCCTATTCTAAGGGTCATGCCCACCTTTGATTGGGCCTTGATCAGGGATTTTATAGTTTAGATGTGTCCGTGTCGTCGACACGGACACAATGCCTTTTGCGGTGCCTCAATCGGAGCTCTATATCTCATGTTATAAGCATTTTAGTGTCGTATGTACATAGAGTCTTAAGAATGAAAAAAAAAAAAAACAGAATGCTAGGGCACTAAGCCATTGTGTCGTGCGCCCTGGCTTCCTTAAGGAATGAAAAGAACCCGCAGCGCTAGTGCACTGCGCATCTGCAGCGGGCGCGTCTGCAGATGCGTGGTACTCTCCGCCCGTCTTCCTCTTTAGCGGGCGCGTCTATAGACGCGCCCATTGGTTTCCTCTCAGACGCATTCAACGCGTCTCGTCCGTCTGGGGAGTTTTCGTTGTTGGGGGACCGGGGAGTCCTTAGGAGGCCCTGGTTCGTCCCTGAGGAACTAGTTCAGCCCTGGGGATGTACCAGGGTCCTTGGTGACTCCCTAGAGGCCTATTCCCCATGGATTTTCATGCACAAACCTAGGGAAACTGAGCCTAGGACTATGGGTGAGATGGGTTTGGGGAGTTTTTGGGCGTACCTGCTTTGTGGCTGGTTTTCTCTCCACATTTTCTCCTCTTGGTCACTGCTCCTCAACGGTTTTTCTTCAACATTTTGGGCTGCCATTAGAGGCGCCCAAGAGCTCTATTTATAGAGCTAAGAGAGGGTTCTAGAGGGGGCTCTCACCGCCTTTGAATGGCGGTGGAGAAACGTCCAGAATGGTGGTGATTTCTCCTCCAATCACCGCCGTTCTAGAACCCTCTAGAGGTTGAAGATGAAGGGGTGCCCGTATCAAAACGGGCCCCTGTGTTTTGTAAGCTAAAACCGTTTTTGTAAAATTTATAGTTTTGCCCCTGAACTTCAAAGGGCCATATCTTGCTCATTTTAATTCTGTTTTGGGTGATTTTGGTCTCATTGGATTTGTTTTTCCGAGACGCATCTAATGGAATCATTTTTAGGACCAAATTTCTGGGTTCAGTCAAGGTGAATAGTGAAATGACTAAAATGCCGTTTTCTTTAAAAGCTAAACTTTTCATTGCTAAACTTGGAATTTCAATATTACAAAGTTGGAGTCATTACAGTACCATAGAACCTTTGCAAGAACATCTATAACCATCTCAGTTGAATTCTTCTTTAACTTCCATCTTGACTATCCACATGTTGGGCATGTAGTTTGATCCTTGTGCTCCTTTGTATACAAGATGCAATCATTGGGACACACATGTATCTTCTCATACTCCAACCTTAGTGCAGCTAGGGTTTTCTTTTACTCCCATGTGGACCTTGCTAATTTATTATCCTTCAATAGCATCATATGCATCTAAAAATGTCAATACAGTTGTATTATCTCCAACACTTTCTACACTGCCTTGATCATATCTTCTAGGCCTTGTCAAAGGCCTATGTAAAAGTTCTTCTCCACGTCAAATCCATGGGTTATGGCTTTCATCAATTCCATTGAAGCATAAGTGTTCCCTCAACACCCCTATGGTTACTTTTTTCATGTTTTTACATTTTGAGCATGGACAACACATCTGATTACAATAATTACCTACCCTAAGTGTGAACTCTATGAAATTTTTTGTTCTTTCCTCATATTCTTTTGATAATCTTGTTGTTGTAACCCAAGCATATTTCTCCATTATGTCAAATAATTGAAGAAAATCTATGTGTGGAGACTTGTTAGACATGAAAAGATTAGGTTAGGCATTTTACCAAACACTAGGTATACAAGAACTATAAGTATTTAAAATAACTAAATTACATGCATGTCACGAGTGGAAATTTTCAATTAACATTGAAAAATGAAGTTAAAAATGAAAAATACATTCATAAATAAATTTAACTTTAAGAAGGCAAGTTTCTAACCATACCCATATAAATATTATTCAAATATATGAGACAATAAAAGAAACACTGACCAACATTTAAAAATCAATATCGACCATGAATATGTGAATGTAGTTCCAATTCATAGTTGGGATTTGGTTGAGGATAGCCACACCAAAATTCGACTTATATTTTGTGTATAGATGAAGACAGTAAAAAAAAACCCAAAGCAAAAGATGATGAAAGAACTCTTAATATAGAGTAGTAAATTTAAAGTCATTTGCTGTAAACGATTTTAAAAGATTTTTGAAGTCATTTACAACAAACAACTTTAATAGTCAATACTTTTAAAGTCATTTACATTAGATGACTTTAAAAGTTAGTAATTTTAAAGTCACTTTTTAAGTCGTTTATAGAAAATGACTTGAAAAAGTAATATATTTTCACGCCAAATATATATATATATATTTGCAATCAGTACTTTACAATGTCTTACATAAATACAAAATGAAACTGATTTTTGTGATTGTTAATGTTGATTCAATCATTCTTTGCACACTCACATACACACACACATAGCAACAAACACGTGAATAAGGAAATCAAGTAATTTTTGAAAAAAATCCTCATTTATCATCTTTTTATTACATATATATATATATATATCAAATGTTACATATTATTAGATCTTATTAATACAATATCATGAGCAAAGAGCTAATGTGGAATGATTTCATCAAAATTTGGGCCCCAATATTTAGCTAACACTACTCTATGGGGTGAGAGGGTAAAGCTTTAAGTTGCAACTTCCTCACCAACATGATGGTAACGTTTTGCTTCATCAAACCCTAATTTTGGATCAGAACCACAAATCATAATGTTATCCGTTCCTTCGATAGAGAGGGTTAGAGAGTGAAGCTAGTAATTGTTGTTTGAAATGAAATCATGCAATTGTTGTCGGAATCCCAATGATCTAACACATTTCATAACCCCATCATTTGTAGTGATAAAACCCACTTGATCTACAAAATGTAAACATACAGAGTTAGTAACAAAAAAGCAATGCGATAAAAAGAGGTTATGGTTTACTTATAGTATTTTTCATGCCACAAACAATCCAAATATCCAAAATGCAAAGCAAGAAGGGAAAAAGAACAGAGACAGACATAAGGACCAGAGAAGGAGGTTGTCATGCCAACCGTGAGAAGTAGAACATTAGCAATGCATAAAGGAAAAAATGAGACGACTTCAACCTTTTATAGACTAACAAGGTCGTTTGAGTCAAATGATTTCAAAAGTATATACTTTGGTTTGGCACAAAGAAGAATTTTATGGGGGAAGGACTTTTAAAGTCATTTGATTCAAATGACTTAAAAAGTCTTTGAATTTTAAAGTCATTTTGGATTAAATGACTTCAAAATTTTGTCTACAACTTTTGAAGTTGTTTAGTGGAAAATGACTTTAAATTTCAATGACTTTTCAAATCATTTGAATCAAACAACTTTAAAAGTCCTTCCCTGCATAAAATTTCATGACAAACCAAAGTGTATACTTTTGAAGTCGTTTGACTCAAATACTTCAAAAGTGTGTACTTTTAAATTCGTTTAGGACTAAACGACTTCAAAAGTCAATAGCTTTTAAAGTTCTTTGGAAATAGAAAACTTTAAAATTTTTGGATTTTGAAATCATTTGTGTCAAATGACTTTAAAAGTCCTTTCTTGCAAAAAAAATTCCTCTTTACACCAGATTAAAGAAGTTATTTTCTATTAAATGACTTCTTAAGTCTATATTTTTAAAGTCAATTTTTCTAAAGAACTTGTAAAATACAAAGTTGGTAGTCAAAATAATGACTTCATTATACTGGCTTTAAAATCCTCATGTGTAGTAGTGACTGGTTTTAGGAATCGGTTTAATATTGCATTCTACTTCTCTTTCTGGCAACAATCCAGGCAATTTCTTCCAAAATACATCTCAAAACTCATTAACTATTAGAGGAACTTTTGTCAAGCTATTCTTTTGAATTATCTTTTGCATGTGCAAGAATACTCTAATAACCTTTTCTTAACAATTGATCTTCTTTAATTGTAGAAATCATAGTTAATGGAAAAATTCTCTAAACACATTGGAACTAGAATGTTGATTGGTTGGGTAGGTTAAAAGTTACCTCTTTACTAAAGCAACATCTACATGATATGCGATAGCCAATCCATGCTGAGAATTATATCAAAATCTTGTATTTTAGTAAGATTAGTCTACTACCTTCCATTCTAGTTTAATTCATGCATTTGTTCTTAGTTTTGCATGTCTTATAGATTAGTTTACTTCATGTTTAGGTTTTTTTAGTTGTAGTTTATGTTCATCTTTATTTTGGTTTTTGATAATTTCTAATTTTAGTTTTTACAAAGTTTCTAAGTTTAGGAAAGTTTTAGTTTTTGCAAATTTTCTTAGTTTAAGTTTCCTAGATTAGGTCATTTTAGTTTTGCATTAGCTTCTTTCTTAAATGCATGTTAGTTAGAAAATTTTCTAATTCTATTTAAGATCTTTATTTTTAGAAAGTTTCCATTTAGTTCATGTTTCTAATGCCATGCATGGTTCCTTTTCCATGTCATTTAAATCCCTACTTTAAACCAAATCCAATCTTTCTTTGGCTAGGATAAGTAGTTTAAATAAAATCCAATCAACATGACAAATTTGTAAGATTCCTCATGGGATTGGCCTCACTTGGGAGTAATTTTAAAGCTAAACCAAGTTTTTGGCACTATTCTAGGCTAATCGCTATAGATTTGATCTTTATTTAGACTATTTATCTCTAGTCACAGTATTAGGTTGCATTAGATTAGGATTTTTGCATCATTCTTGCATATTTTTCTAATTACATAAAAAATGACATATTTGTTCAATTTTTTGCAAGGAGAATTTGTCCAAAAGGACGGACAACAATCCTGTGGCCAAAGCTTCATCAACATATTTAGAATTTCCTTACTTTCCTAGATTAGGGTTTTTTATTTTGAGAGGATTTGTAGTGAGGCCCCATTGCAATCTTAATTTCAATTATTTATTTTCTATAGGTTGTAATCATATAGGCCAAGCATGGGGTATGGTGGCCTAGACTTAATCTTCATAAAAAAACCCATTGTAAGTTTCTCTCACTCTCTTTTATTTTCCTAGTATAGTTACATTTAGTGTAATTTGCATTATGATGGTAGTGTAATTTATACAATTTAGAGTCATTCATTATAAGTCATTGCATGTTATTTAGTGTCATTGTCTTAGTTTGCACCTATTTAACAAAGGTTAGCCTAAGCTTGGCTATAACTAAGGCATAGGCTATCTAGTCATAATGTCATATCTGTTAAGGTGCAGACCCTTTGTTAGATAGCATACAGGTAGGCATTAGATTCCTTTTCTTGTAATTGCATTACACATTTAATTACTTTTTGGTGGATGTTCACATTTATAGTAAGGTCGCCCTAAGAACCCTCATAAGATAAGGACTATATTTCATCACCAGATCCATGACCAACCTAGGTAATAAAATTAATTCCTTGTATCTTCACAATCCCAACCCTTAAAGCTTAATTTAAATTCAAGAAGAAAAAGACTTGGGGTTTCAAGCTTGTATGACCCTTTTCAAAGGAGGAGATCTCTTGTCACTCTAGTGGCTTCTGAGCATCGTGGTTATAGTGGGTACAAAATCCAAGTGATTTTCTTACACCTTTCATTGATGTTTATTGAGGTCTAAACACCTCCTTACATGAGAATTGTATTAACCACTTTAGCGCAAAGCTTAATTAGTCAGCAATAGTCTAGTTTGGATAAAAGGAGCTATCCAGATGTAAGTCTAAAAGATGCTACCCTACAGATTAACAAAGATTATCAAAATAGCTCACTAGGGAACTATTAGAATTGATTGGCCATCATATAGAGTTAGGAGTCACATTTAAAGTTAGGTTGTAGCATTTAGATAGGTTTTCATTTTAGTGCATACAAGGTTGTCGATCCAAAATATGGAATTGGTACCATTTGATCTTAAGATTGAACAAACCCATAAGCAAGAGATAAAAAATCAAATTCCTAACCCCATGGTAGACCCACAACTAAAGCTGATCATAAGCCCATAAGAGACGTCCATGTGCCACTCTAGTTGAATACTCAATCATGCATCACATTGCCACCCACCAACACAGACCACGTTGAACTTATAGCTGGAGTTATACAAGTACTCCCATGCTTTTATGATCGAGAAAGAGAGGATCCATTCCTTGATATTTGTGCTGCATTCAAATTATAAAATATTTGAATGATTCTATTAGACATAGGTTGTTCCATTCTCATTGAAAAATGAGGCCAAATCATGGGTAAATTCCTTAGAAGTAGGTTCCATTGGCACATGAGACTAGTTTTCTAAGAAGTTTTTGAAGAAATTCTTCCCTATCCATTAGACTAATGCCCTTCATAGGGTGATTATAAATTTTCAGCAAAGGGATGATGAGCAATGTTTTGAATGCTAGGAAATTTGGATTGAATTGTTGCAAAAGTACCCTTAGCATGAATTTAAAAACTGATAGCAAGTTCAGAACTTCTATGACGCACTAACACGTCAAAATTGATAAATGATAGATGTAGCTAATGAAGGGACCCTATAACAACCCTCAATTTCTAATTCTTTTTCGTACAATATATTATATTTTAATTGAGATGAAAATCAAGAATTGAATAAAAAAAAATTGAGTTATATGAAAGTGACCCCTTTGGAAACTGAAAATTTGAACTCAGACCTATTATAAAAATGAAAAGTACATATTGATAGGATTCCAATGACACAAAGAACATTGAAATCAGAGTTCAGATGGAGGAGATATGATTATTTATAATATGAGGGCATTTAAAAAAAAAATATTACCAAAGGATGGGGCCAAATTGATATTGCCACCCTCTCTCACTTAAACTAAACAAAACAGACTGCGTGATCTATTCCTTCTAAACTTGATAGATAGAAGAAACCCTGACGAGAGAGGAAGAAGGAGAAAGAAGAGGGGAAGGAGAATAGGAAAAAGGAAGCAAAGGAGAAGAGGGAGATATGAGCGAGAGGAAGGAGAAGCCAAGCTACCAGAGGAGACTAGCAAGCAGGAAAAAATGAGATTTTGGGTGCCAGAGTTGTAGTCATCGCTAGAGAAGATGAGGGATTAGATCGACGATCTGAACTGATCATTTCACACAGTATGGGGAGATGATCAAAACCCCCAGGGTTGTTAGCAAATCTTCATTGTCAATAGGAGAAGTGAATGGCACACTGCATGATCTAAGGAGTTTGTTGAAAAATAGTGGTAAATCTAGCTCATCTAGGAAGGGAATAGCACAAAAACACACCTAGGAGATAAGATCTATAAAACTCTATTCTTCATTTGAGCTATATTTGTTGATTCGTACAATTTTATTCTAAATTTAGGTTTTTACAGTGATCCAGCTATCCATTTCTTAATCTAAGCTTAGAAATAAGTAAATACGTACTTGATGTAGCTCAAATCTAACTTAGATTATTGATTTAGGTTAGAAACCAATCAGACAATCTTAGTCATCGTATCTATCACTACTCAAACAGTGACTTCTTGATATCAAATCGATGATCAGTCATCACAAATGAGTTTTGGAACACTAAATTAACTAGTATATGACAAAAATTGAAAGACTTGGATGGAAATTGATCAAATAATCTCAATCACTCAATCAAATAGTAAAGGGAAAAAGAACCTGACAGTGATTAATTTATGATTGGATGCCACCATTGTAATTCCTTGATCTTAAATTAGTAAAGATACTCAGATATGGTAATCTATGACAGAAGTTGAATTAGTGAACCATAGATGGAAAACCAGATCAATAGCTTAAACGGCTGAGATCATGTGATTGTAGTGGTAGATTAGTGATGAATCACTAAAACCTAATGGTTCCATAACAGATGATCTGGACCATCAAATTAGGGCTAGAATGGATTTCTTTTGTAATTGTTAATATATAACTTGACATTGACAAGGAATTTGGAATATCGATAGGTTGATCGATAAATCGATCTTAACGAGGAACACAATTGAATTGAGAAATTCACCTAAGAGGTAGGTAGTTTTAACATGATATGCTTTTGTGAAACATGAAAACTATTAATGTCTATTCTATTATGTTTGAAAATAGTTAAATCGACATTTTTGAAGATTTCTTATTTATATAGTGAGTATAGTTGTATTTCATGCAACTTATCAATTTGGAATACCATGTTGGTTTATTTAAATTAAAAACTTGTATGTGAAAATGTATTTGAAATTGCATGAAGTTTTTGATCTATGAAATGATGAGGAGTGAGGAATCCTCATACTCAACCCTTATGAGGGTTGCTTTTACATGGTTATATTGTATCATGAGATTGATTTGCATGATTTCACTAGGGCATGGAATTCTATGGTTTTATATGTTATGATGGCATGTAATGATGCCTAGTGTTATTATATTATGGGGGGCATATGGTGGCCTAATGGACATTGTGCAAGGAGGGTTAAGGATTGATCCTTCCCCCTCTAAAACTATATATATATATATATATATATATGATACCTGGATGCAAAAGGTCGAATTCAGGTATATGACATCTGGGGGAGGTCATGGCCTTGTGTACCATGTTTTCCATTCACACAGTGCAGGGAGTCTATCATCTCAGTACGGGCATGATAGCTATGGACTTGATTGGGTCTTATCCATGCACAAAGGGTCCATTATTTTGAGATTCATGTGAATATAGCATGATAGCATAGGTGCATGGCATGGTAGGAATTTTAGGTCTATAATAAGTACTCATGACCAACGACAATTGGCTAGATTACGAGTGTTTCTACACTCGTGAGACCTCGAGGAGGTTCAGATGATATTATATATATATATATACACACTTATTGAGACACATTAATAGTATTTATGTATTTCATGGTTTAAATGCTTTTCATCTATTGATTTTTTATTACGATTCACTATCCAATTTGGATGAGTATATTTATGAGATGATGCATGACATTAGTTGTGGCTATCTTTTATATCTCGTAAAATTACCACGCAAAGGTTACTATTGCCTCTAAAACAATATGCATGGATATTGAAACTGATAATTTGAATTAGTTTGGCATAACATTGATTTGTAAAGCATGATTCAATTTTCAAAGTTTTATTATACTACTCATTATGCATCATATTTTACCGAACTAGATAACATGTGATTATGTATCCTTTTTGTATTTGAAATTGCATAAACTTCATATTTCGATGATGAAACTATCTACACAAGTGTAACCTTGCTAAGACATTATAAATTGTTTACAATGTCTGAGGTTTGATGAAATGAGACACAGGAGTAGAAGATTGTGATAGAGATCTTGAGACAAGGGCATGAAAGGTATACCAAATAGGTTTGGAATGTAGATGATGATCTTTGAACTGATGCAATGATTGACTTTTTGCTTTATTTACATGTGGGCATATATATTGGAGTTATATTGATGTGGTTATGACTGGAGTGGTCTTGGGGATGTTGGTTCAAATCATAGCCTTTTGGCACTACAAAATATTTCTTTTTATTTAAATATGAATAGACATTGTGTGTGTGGATGTATTTTGGAGGGAGATAGAGTCTCCTTTGTTATTTCATATATATTTGTTATCAAGTTGTCGTATTGCATGCGTGAAATGCACTAGATCCAAAACACAAGAGAGACTTTGCTAGATTTTTTTGAAAAATCTTATTTTTGAGAAGAAAAATGATACTCGGGATTTGTTTAAGGTCTTCTCATGAAACATGTTTTCCACTGTTTGTTTTCTAAATAATTTTCCAAACTCAAGGCCCCATAATTGTAAAAGATTTTATGAAAAATTGTTGGAAGGAAAAACTACGAATGTCACAGTACTAAGGTGGTGTTGTAGCCCTAAGCTTGACTGGTTAGAGATGGCCTCTTAGGGGGTGTCTACTTGGGTGACCTCAAGAGTTAGTCCCACATTGCTTGGGGAGAGGAAGCTGGTCGAGTTATAAGAGTTTGGGGAACTTTTATGGTCACAAGGCATTTTCCCTTTAGAGAAGAGCAAAGCAATGTACCTTCGGACAAAGTGGACAATATCGTGAATGTGGGAACCCTAACTATTACAATATCAGAGGCAACTCCCCTTGTGATGTGTGCTAGCCACTTGTTGTTTGCGAGGATGTGGGTTCCCTAAGGGGGAAAGAGGGGGCCTTGCAGCCCAAAGCCTAACTGGTCTAAAGTCAGCTCTCAAGGAGGTGTCTACCTAGGTGACCCCAAGAGTTAGTCCCATATCGCTTGGGGAGAGAGAGTTGGACGGGTTATAAGAGTTTGGGAACTATTATAGACACAATGTGCTTTCCCTTTGGGGAAGAGCAAAGCCATGCAACTTCGGCCAAAGCAAACAATATTATGATTGTGGGACCCCCGGGTGTTACAGGCCCTCATGTTGAAAAGTATGATAAAGGCCTTGGAATTTTTTGAGACCTTAGCTAAGAAATCCAAGCAATAGGGTTATTCTAAATAGGAGAGAGACATACCACACATCAAAAGAAAGGAGGTCCGTATGAAATAGGAATGACCTCAGATATATCATATAAGCTTTACCCCATAGTTGAACAATTGGTCAAGCTTGAAAATATGTTCCATGCCTTCATGGCTATCAATGCATTCACAAAACCTCTACAAGAGATTTTTGCTATTTGTTTTAGCCCAACACACTTAACCAAAACTTGTCCATCTAATACAATGTATGCTGAATATCTATTAGAACAAGGGAATGCTCTGGATGCATATCACAACCCTAGTAATAATCCATACTCTGAGACCTATAATCTAGGGTGGGTTAGGCATACTAATTTGTCATGGTCTAAGAACAATTACTACAGAGGTACATCTATGAAACCCCTGCATAAAACTTTCCTAGAACCTTAGTTCCCCAATAGGCACCTACCTTTCAACTTCCTCAACCACCAAAGAAACCATAGTCCTGGACTATATTCAGTTACTCTTAAAACAAAATGAGAAGACTAATAAGGCCCTACACCAAATCCATTGTCAATTCTCAAGCTATTGCTAAATTAAAGATACAAATGAGCTAATTGTCTGCTGCGTTAAATGATTATGGAAATTGACAATTTCTTAGTCAAGCAATTCCAAACCCTAAGGGCTAGTTTAAAATAGGCTCAAGTTCAAGTTGACCACATGAACAAGCACAATCCAGAACTAAAGTAGACATACTAAGGAAAACTTAGAGGAGAATGAAAAGCTAAAGTTAAGGGAAAAAGACAACAGCCAGAAATCTCCTACTTTATCTAAGCCTATAGCGATGGCATCTTATGTGCCTAAAGCCCCATTCCCTTAATTGTTAAACAAGGCTAAGAAAGGAACTAATTTCTATGAGATAATGGATGTGTTTATGCATGTGTAAATAAGTATCCAATTACTCAATGTTATTAAAAGGATTCCTACTTATGCCAAATTTCTCAAAGAACTCTACACACAAAAGCATAAGTTCAGTATGCAAAAGAAAGCCTTCCTCACTGACCATGTGAGCTCTTTGATTTGCCACTAGAACCCTCCTAAGTTTAGAGATCTAGGTTGTCTTGCATTTCTTGTGCTATTGGAGATCCTATCATTGATAGGGCATTACTAGATTTAGGGGCTAGGGTAAATTTGTTGCCATTTTCTATTTATAGGCAACTTGGGCTCGATGACCTTAAGATAACCAATACCACTTTGTAGTTAGCAGATAGGTCAATAAAGCTTCCATGTGGTATGGTTGAGGATGTTTTAATATAGGTAGATTGGTTTTACTCCACTATAAATTTTATTGTCCTACATACTCAACTTATATCAGAACTCAATAGTCAAATTCTGGTAATTCTTAAATGTCCATTTTTGGTAGCATCCAATACCATCATTAATTGTTTAAATGGTATGATGAGGTTGTCCTTAGGCAATATGAAAGTAAAGTTTAATGTTTTTAATTCCCATCATCAACATTTAGACCTAGATAAATATTATGTAGTAAATTTAATTGAAGGTCCAATTCAAGATGCTAATTCACCATCGTCTATTCTAGCCCCACTTGAGACATGTCTAGTACACTTAAATTATGACTTTGACATATACTAGTCAATAGATGAGGTCAATAATCTTTTATATGCTTTCCCAATCATGGATACATCTTAATGGAACCCCTTCCTCCTTCAAATTATATCCCTATGCCTTTAGTAGAAAAACCACCCACCTTGGTCCTTAAGCCATTACATATTAATAAAAAGTATTCTTGGTTAGGACTAGATGAATCCTTACTTATAATCATAGCCTCACATCTAGATAAAGAAGAGGAAGAGAAGCTTCTTGATGTTCTCAGAGAACATAAGACAACTTTAGGGTGGACCCAGTAGACATTAAAGAGATTAACCTTGTTGTATGTATGCATAAAATTCTCTTAAAATATAATGCTAAATTATCTAGGGAAACAAAAAGGAGACTAAACCCTAATATGAAAGAGGTAGTGAGATACAAAGTGTTAAAACTCATAGATGTTGGTGTCATCTACCCTATATCTGACATCACTTGGGTCAGCACAATACTAATTGTACCTGAGAAGTCCAGAGTCATAGTAATTTAAAATCAGGATAATGAGATAGTCCCCACTCACATGACCATTGGGTGGAGAGTTTGTATAGATTACCAAAAACTAAACTTAGTCACGAGGAAAGACCACTTTCCTTTACCCTTTATTGACCAAATGCTAGAAAGGATAGTCAACCATAGTTAGTACTACTTTCTTGTTAGATACTCTAGCTATAACCATATCAACATATCACCTGAGGATCAAGAGAAGTCTACCTTCACCTGCTCTTTTGGGACCTTCACCTTCCGTCATATGCCTTTTGGAATTTGTAATGCTCCTATAACTTTTGAAAGGTGTATTTACAGATTATTTTATAATATGGTGGAAAGGTTCTTAGAAGTGTTTATGGATGATTTTTTAGTGTTTGGTTCTTCGTTTGATGAATGCATGTACCATTTAAAACTTGTCCTTGCAAAGTATTAAGAAAAGAATTTAGTGCTAAACTAGGAAAAATGTCATTTTATGGTTCAAAATGGCATTGTTCTAAGCCACGTCATATCACATAATGGCATAGACATACGCAAAGCCAAAGTGGATTTAATCTTTAGCCTTCCTCTTGCAAGGATGGTGAAGGAAATTTGCTCATTTTTGGGCCATGGTAATTTCTATACACAATTCATCAAGGACCTCAATAAAATTACTAAGCTCCTATATAATTTACTTATGAAGAAAGCAACTTTTGACTTGGATGATGACCCTTGTTGTAGTTTTAAATAAAACTCACAATCGCACTAATCATTTGCAATATAGTATGCTAGTGAGGTCGATCCCATTAGGAGTTGAACTAATGTGATGCTAGTGGTCCCAACTTTAAATTATCTAACCTAGCCAAGATAATGAGATTTTAATTTAAACTAATGATGGATATAAAAGATGTATGAAATTAGAAACTTTCTAAACCTAAATATGGAAACTTTCTTAACTAACTTAACATGCAAAATAAACCTAAAACAAAGATCTAACTAATAATTCAAAAAATGTACTACTTATGGAAACAACTAAACAAGTGGTATACATGGAATTAAGCTAAAAAGAATGCATGAAACAAAGTAATTAAGATTAACAATATGCATGAACTATGATGTAAAACTAATCTAACATGGAATGCATGAAGGGACTAGAATTCAAGCATGAGAATCTAATCTAAACTAAGCAATTTCTCGAAGGGAAAACACATTGAAACCATGTACATGGACCATAGGTTTATGAGAATGATTTATGGGGTAAATATAGACTGAAATCAGTGGACCTCTAGCTAACTATCACACAATCTACTCTAATAGCTAAACACACAATTTAAAAAGCTTAATTAATTTCTTAAAGAATATCTTTGACCAGTAGTAAGTAATGTGAAGACTTATGCATAAACAAGGTGATAGTTCTATGTTTCTAGAAATTCCAGCATCATGCTGTTTCCAATTTCCAAGTAATCAACACATGAAGGCCAACTTTATATGCATTAAAACATTCAATGCAATAGTTCTTCTATTGGAAATAAGTGTAAATGAGAACTTCAAGTGATTTCATTGAAACAATACCAATTACATCCAAAAAAGTTGAACACATAAAACATATAAATAATTCTGGAAATTGAGTTCTATTCAAGACATGAAACTTGATTCAAACAAATCTAAAACACCTTCCAAAACCCTCAAACTAATCTCCTTTGATATGCAAGTGGTTTCCATTAGCTATCTAAAACTATGTCTATCTCTAGGAAGAAAGAATGGAATGGAAAGAGGGAAACCAAAGACTCAAGTCATTTCTTCTCTTGGCTATCACTACCAGGGGAGAATTAACTTGTTTGTTAAATGAATAAACAAGAAAACTTTGAAATGGACGGCAAATCAACAAGGTAAACAACAAGGGAAACTAATGAAAATAAGGCTGCAATTCAAGGGAACCAAAACGAAAACTAAATGGAAATGAAAAGCAAGGATAAGATTAGATCCAAGGCTCATTCCACCTTTTAGAAATTCGTAGTGTATCTTAAGGGTGAGGTGGAAATTAAAGAAAAAGTGAGAAAAACACTAAAAATAAAAGGCTCTTATCCCATTGGTCCACATGCCATCTTATTCTAATATATTTTCACTTAATTATCTTCAAAATATCTTATCGATAACTCTCTTGAATCTCCTCCAACACTAGCCTTTGATTTAGCTTAGCTTGATGGCTAACTTTGAAGGCTCCATTGTCTAGGCTTCATAACTAGTTTAGGAAGCTTTCTTGGGTTGACTTCTTTACTTCAACCCTTGTCTTGAGTGGCTTGTATAGTTTGGCTTGAATTCCTTAGCTTGCCACCTTCTTTCATGGCTTTTAGGGCTAAGGTGGCTTAAGTGGCTCCTATGCAAAGGTAGTGGGAATGAATGGCTTATTTCATGGGCTCACTTTGGACATCTTTAGCTCCCATAATTACATCCATTACTGCTCCATAAGATGATCTTAGCCTTTGGTTTATGTTGAAGTGATGATTTTGAGCGTTTGACTCGATCTTTTGATCTTGATCTTCAATTTCATCCCGATCAATCTCGATTGTTGGATCACCATCTCACTTCCTAGAAAAATATGATTAATGATATACTTATCTTGCATTATCTTTTGTACCAAAAAAATAATGAACTTTTGGGTTATTAGGTCAAAAATGCATGTGTTATGAATTTTAGTCTAAAAGTCATAATTTACCCCTATAAGTTGTAACACATGAGTAATTAATTGGGTAGTTTTTATGCAAAATTAAACACTTATCACAAAAGGATGAACTAACTTTTGCACCTATTATTCAATTGCCAGATTGGAATGTACCATTTGAAATAATGTGATGCTTCAAACTACACGATCGGGACTATGTTGGGGTCATGTATTGATAAACTCCCCCATTTGATATATTGTGCTAGCAAGACACTAAATGATACCCAACTCAGTTATTCTATTACAAAAAAGGAGCTTTTAGCAATTGTTTTTTCCTAGGATAGGTTTAGATCTTACTTACTAGGATCTAAGGTCATTGTCTATGTGGACCATGCATCGTTAAAATACCTTCTTTCAATGAAAGATGCAAAAACTAGGCTAATATAATGGTTATTATTGGTATAGGAGTTTGATCTAGAAATTTGGGATAAGAAAGGTTCCAAAAATGTTGTAGCTAACCACTTGTCCAAATAAGACAGAAAAGAATTCCTTACCAAGATCAAGCATTTCACATGGGACAATCCGTACTTGTTTAAGTATTTTCCTAATGAGGTCATTAGGAGATGCATAATAGATAATGAACATCATAAAAATCTTTTCCTTTTGTCATGACCATGCATGTGGGGACACTTTAGTGGTAGAAAAATAGCTGCTAAGAATTTTTCGTGAGATTTTTATTAGCCCACCATTTTCAATGATTCACATGCTTATTGCATAGCATGTGCAAGATGTCAATAGTTAGGGAGTATAGGAAAAAGAAATATAATGCCCTTAATCCCCATTATGATCATTGAGTACATTTTCCTAACTCCTTTGGTTATCTGTATAGCCTTGTGGGAGTGGACTACGTGTCCAAATGGGTAAAAGTTATACTGTGTAAGACTAATAACCACAATGTGGTGGTCAAGTTTTTAAAGGAAAATATATTTGCACACTTTGGTACCCCATTGGCCATAATTAGTGATGGGGAGATACACTTTGCAATGGAGTGTTTGAGAATTTAATGAAAAAATATGGTGTTATCAATAGGATTGGTACCCTTTATCATCCTTAGAATAATGGATAGGTAGAAGTGTCAAATAGGGAGATAAAGCAAATCTTAGAAAAGATAGTCAATCTAAATAGGAAAGATTGGTCTTTAAGACTTAGTGACACTTTATGGGCCTATCGTACTACATATAAAACCGTTATAAGTATGTGACCCTATGGCCTTATCTATGGAAGGCCTGCCACTTCCCAATAGAACTTGAGCATAAAGCATATTGAGCCATTAAAAACCTCAATTTTGACCTAGATCATGCATAGACCCACAGAAAGTTCTAAATGAATGAGTTGGATGAGCTTCGAAAAGATGCATATGAGTCTACCAAGAAATACAAACACAACGTGAACAACCATCACAATAGACACATCTAGAAAAAATTCTTTACCTCAGGACAAAAGGTCCTCTTGTATAATTCTAGATTCCATGTATTTCTTGGAAAACTTTATTTTTAATGTGTACAAGTGCACAAAAATATGGTGTGCTTTAAAATTACTCACAAGTGAACGAATCAATTGTAATACACGTACACGAGTGAGGTTGATCCCACAAGCAATCTAATCCTAGCCACAAATAGATTTGATTTGATTTAAACTAGGAATTTAAATGTCATAAAAAAGGAGACATGCATGGAATTAGAAACATGAAATAAATGAAAACTTCCAAAAATAATGTTAAAAAGAATTATAAAATTTCCTAACTAACATGCATTCAAAAAAGAAATTAATGCAAAACTAAAATGACCTAATCTAGGAAACTTAAAACAAAGAAAATTTGCTAAAAATAAAAATTTTCTAAACTTAGAAACTTTTAAAAAACTAATATTAGAAACTATCTAAAACTAAACTAAAGATGCACTTAAACTACAACTAAGGAAACCTAAACATGAAGTAAATTAATCTACAAAATGTGCAAAACTAAGGAACAATTAACAACATGTTGCACGTGGGGATAAGATGCACCAATTGCTTGGATTAAACTACAATGAATGCATGAACCTAACTTAAATTAATGCATGGAGAACTAGGCAAGAAATAACAATGAAACAAACAA
Source organism: Warburgia ugandensis (assembly GCA_035236585.1). Lineage (NCBI taxonomy): Eukaryota > Viridiplantae > Streptophyta > Magnoliopsida > Canellales > Canellaceae > Warburgia > Warburgia ugandensis. Next base: position 47,434,012 of record CP141131.1, on the reverse strand, counting down.
CTTATCTACAAAAACATACATCAAAACCATGTGCATGACCCATGGAGTTGTGCATGTGGTTTTTGAATGTGGTGCTTGTGAAACCTAAGTGCAAATCAACCTATAATGATGCATATTATCTATGATAGAGTGCACATGGAGATAAAAATGAAGAGTATAATTAAAGAAACATGAAAATCATGATTTAAATAACTTAAAAGATCCATGGACAATGCTCATAATTCAAGTAACTTTATTGAAGTGAAATCCATATGAAAGTAGGTGCACAAACATTAGAATCTTAAAAACAAGATGTGCACTATACATATCATGTAAATACAAAGTATCAACTTCAATCTTTTGTGATTCAACTTACAAAGATGATAAGCATGTTAACCCAAAGAGAACCAAAGGAGAAAAGAGTGATATGATGAGAAGGAAAGCAATGGAAAAGTGAGAAAACTAAATATTTCAAGGAATAAATACCTTGATCCAAGGGCTGCTATCTCTTAGATATCACTAAGGCAAAGGGATCCAAGCACAATGAAAGAAAATCACAAGGAAGTAAGAAACAAAGATATGCATGAAATAAAAAGGCAAAACAAGGAATCAATGAAAAAGACCAACCTAGAATTGAAGGAAAAAAAGGAAAACTTGAATGTGAGATTGTGTGGAATACAAAGAGAAAAGAAGCCAAGTGAAGTCATCCAAAGCCCTATGAAATCTCTTAGGAAGATGCAGCACTTTTCAAGGAGTGAAATACACCCCTGTACTTGATTTATGCGAAGAATTCTTTGGGTGTTTCATAGAAATTTTGAGTTTCTAAATATTTGAATACTCTACCTTAAGAAAATAGGAAAGGAGTGATAAACATGAAGGATACAATCTACATAGAATTAGGAAGTGGTAGAGCTTAGATAGTGAAAATTGTTGGACATCTTCAAAAGGAAAAAATCATAGATCATTCATGAGACTTTGGCGTGGAACACTTAGGGATACAAAGATAGGATCATGTGGGGCTTTAAGGAGATGAAAAATGAATGATCAAGACGGACATTGGGAGCTTAAGAAAGAGATGAGAATGGAAGTTAGGAAATAGAATTAGAAGGTGGTGGATGTGGCTTGGAGATTATGACAACGTAACAATACTACACATGAGGCTTTTAAAGTCGGTATAAAGAAGTGGTTATTTTGACTATAGACTTTATAAGTCATTTAGAAAAAAACAACTTTAAAAGTATATAATTAAGAAGTCATTTAATCAAAACCAACTTCTTTAGTCTAGTGTGAAGAGGAATTTTTTATTTTATTTTTTACAAGAAAGGACTTTTAAAGTCGTTTGACTCAAACAACTTCAAAAGTTATTGACTCTTGAAGTCATTTAGACCTAAACAACTTTAAAATTTAATCACTTTTGAAGCATTTTAGTGCTAAATGGCTTTAAAAGACAATCACTTTTGAAGTCATTTGAATCAAATGATTTTAAAAGTCCTTTCCTATGTAACTTATGCGTATAATATTGAAGTCGTTCAAGTCAAAAGACTTCAAAAGGTTATACTTTTAAAGTTGTTTATTATTAAATGACTTCAAGAGTCCTTATTCATCATAAAAAAGCCGAAGTCATCTAATTTTTTCCTATATCCTATATTCATGTTCTTCTTCTTATGAGTGACATGACAGCATCCTCCTCTGGTCTTTGTGCCTCTCTATCTTTCCCTTCTTGCTTTCCATTTTGGATATTTTGATTTTTTGTGTCATGAAAAACACTGTAAGTAAACCATAACCTCTTTTTATCATGCATTTCTTTCTTGTTACCAACTCTCTCTATTTTTATTTTGTAGATCAAGTGGGTTTTCTCACTATATATGATGGGGTTAAGAACTGTGTAAGATCATCGTGATTTTGCAAAATTGTATAATTTCATTCCAAATGACAACTACTTCTCTCTTTAACCCTCACTATTGAAGAAAGGATTACGATTTGTGGTTGGCATCCAAAATTAGGGTTTGATAAATAGTGGTAGTTTATCGTTAATTTTTAGCTGAGGAAATTGTAGCTCAAAGCTTTACACTGTCTCTCACCATAGAGTGGTGTCAGCCGAATACTAGGAAGCCAGATTTTGATGAAAAAGATCAGATTCACTCTTTGATATTTATATTGTATTAATAAGATCTAATAATATGTAACATTAGATGTAATAAAAAAATAATTTGATTTCCTTGTTTAGGTGTTTATATATATGTGTGTCTGTGTGTGTGTGTGTAAAGAATGCATGAATCAACGCTGAGTATCATTAAAAATAGATTTTGTTGTGTATTTATATAAGATATTGTAAAGTGAAGAAATCAAAAATATATATTTGAAGCAAAACTGTTTTAGTTTTTAAAGTCATTTGCCTTAAACGATTTCAAAAGTCTGAACTTATGAAGTCATTTAACTATAAATGACTTTAAAAGTCTTGTCTTTTAAAAGGCAAACAACTTTAAAAGACAAGATTTCAAAAGTAATTTATAGTTAAACACAAGAATTTTTAAAGTCGTTTATAGTCAAACGAATTCAAAAGTCCAAACTTTTGAAGTCGTTTACAGCAAACAGCTTTAAATTTACAAGTCTATTTTAAGTGCTATTTTGTCTACTTTCACCATGCTTTTTCCATGTAATGACTCCAATTTTGTAACATTAAAATCCCAAGTTAGCAATGAAAAGTGCAGTTTTTGAAGATAAGGGTATTTTGGTCATTTCACTATTCACCTTGACTAAACCCAGAAATTTGGTCCTGAAAATGGTACCATTAGGTGCGTCTTAGAAAAAGGAATCCAACAAGACAAAAATACCCAAAACGGAGTTAAAATGAGCAAGTTATGGCCCTTTGAAGTTCAGGGGCAAAAATGTAATTTTTACTAAAAAACGGATTTAGCTTGCAAAACACAGGGTCCCGTTTTGATACAGGCACCCCTCATCTTCAACCTCCTAGAGGGTTCTAGAACGGTGGTGATTGGAGGAGAAATCACCACCATTTTGGAGGTTTCTCCACCGCCATTCAAGGGCGGTGAGAGCCCCCTCCAAAACCATCTTATAGCTCTATAAATAGAGCTCTTGGGCGCCTCTAATGGCAGCCCAAAAGCTTGGAAAAAACCCATTTTGGAGAAGCAACCAAGAGGAGAAAAGTGGAGAAAAACCCAGCAACGAGCCAGGTATGCCCAAGATCCCTCAAAACCCGTCTTCACATTAGTCCTAGGCTCAGTTTCCCTAAGTTTTTGCATGAAAAATCATGAAAAAATGGGCCTTGGAGAGTCACCAAGGACCCAGGGACAATCCCTGGGTCACACTAATTCGACAGGGTTGAACTAGGGCATCCCGAGGACGCCCTGGTCCCCCAATGAACGAAACGTTCCAGACGGAACGAAACACGTCGTCCGCGTTCGAGAGAAAGTACCGGGCGTGTACACGGACGAGCCCGCAAATGAAAAAGATGGGCAGGAAATCCAGCGCGTCTGCAGACACGCCCGCTGGGGCGCATGCCACTGACGCGCAGTGTGCTAGCATTCTGGGATTTCCACCTCTTAAAGGCCTTTATGTACATGTGATACTAAAATGCTTATAACTTGAGATCTAGAGCTCCGATTGAAGCGCCGCGAAAGGCATTGTGTCCATGTCGAAGACGCGGACACACCCAAACTATAAAATCCCTAATCAAGCCCCAATTTAAGGTAGGTACAACCCTTAGAATAGGATGGTGGTGCGTGGCCACTAGACCTTTGGAAAACTGATGATACCAAGGCCCAATTAGGACCTTAGGACACCCATAGGCATGGGGATGAACCCTTAATTCCTAAGTAATAAGACCAACCACTCTAAAACCTATAAAAGATAGGCCAAACTAACCTTAATTCCCCAAACCATGTTTAAGAGCATACGAGGACAAAGGGGTTAGCGCGACCTAGCCAGGTAGGTGCTCTATCGCTACTAGACTTTTTAAAGAGCCATGATTGGTTTGAGAATACATGTTTTAAGTATATGACTTATGCATAGATATGTTTTGCAAATAATTGCATATACATTATGCATAGATATGTTTTGCAAACAATTGCATACATTGTATGATTTGAGAGCATTGAGTTTTTGAAAGATTGCATGTCCTTGAGGGTTACCAAAAGACGCTGGAGTGCCCAAAAGACGCTGGGTAGGCAGTTGTGAGGGACCCAAAGAGGACAGGTTTTGAAAAAGAGGTTTTCGCTTGTTTGATTTGATATGATTTGGGCTGATAAGCTCGTGGGCGCTATGCCGAGAGGTTTGGGTTGACCTCCAGCCTCTACCACTATTAGGTGGATGGGTACCATGCCCTAAAAGGGCAATGTCCCTACGTCGACTGCATGTGGTACAGGGGGCTACCACTGGTGTCATGGCACGGGGTCGATGTGTCATAAGCCCCGTTGAGGCTATGACCGAGTGTCCTCAGGTACCCGGGGACCACACGGCTGCGAGGTTGTGGGCATAGTTGGACCTTATGGTTTCGTGGGCTTATTTGCATTGCATATGGCATGATATGAGGTTGGTCGACCATACCATGCTAGATATCCATGAGTTGGATTCAATGAAGCATCTTATGCATATCATTATGTTATTATATATATAGGATACTTTTGACTTGGATTATGTGATTTCCTTAAGTCATCAATATTCCAATTTGATAATGGTTTTTAATCTCGATAATGAACTTGAGTATTTAGACATGCACATGTAGCCAAGGCAGTAGAAATGGCCTCCTTATACGAAAAAGATTATCAAAGGAACCGGGCAATAAAGGAAACTAAGAACATCAACACCATGAGAAATAAAGGAAAGAGACCATTTCAGTCATCTGAACCTAGGCCACCTTTCAAGAAACCATTTGAAAATAGAGGAAGAAGACTAGACTGGAAGGCATGCCCCAGGTGTAACAGAAATCATTCAGGCAAACCATGTCCCACTTTCAACATCACTTGCTATAGTTGTGGAGAATTAGGACATTTTGCTAGTAATTGTCCAAAAAGGAAAATGCAAGAGCGTAAAGAAGATCAAGTTCCAAAAAGCCAAGGAATTATCTCTGCCCTCACTTCCAGTCAAGCCCAGGCTTCAAATGCAGTAGTTGAAGGCATTCTTTCTATCTATGATACACCTGCTAAAGTTCTATTTGATACAGGCTCCACTCATTCTTTCATATCCTGGGAGTTTGCATCATCCTTGGACATAATACCACAGGACTTGGACTTCACTCTAGAAGTCATGACTCCTGTAGGCCAGGCACTTCCCACCTATTCTTATCTCTAGGATGTCCCCATTTTAATCAAGGATCATTTGCTACATGCCAATCTCATTCACTTAGATATGAATGACTTTGACATCATCCTAGGTATGGACTGGCTAGCCTTTCATCAAGCCTTTGTTGATTGCCGCCAGAAATGTGTCACTTTTACCCTACCTAATGGAGACACTTTCAACCTCCAAGGAAGAAAGGATTATTCTGGAGCGTGTGTTATTTCTGCCATGAAAGTAGTTAAGCACATTGCTCAAGGATGCCCCTTCTTCTTAGCCAAGATTAAATCTGTCGAGAGTCCCCAACCAAAGCTAGAGGATGTCGAGGTAGCCCGAGAATTTCTGAACATATTCTCTTAGGAATTACCAGGTCTACCTCCACCAAGAGAAATTGAGTTTATCATTGACCTTATACCTGGTACTTCCCCCATTTCCAAAGCTCCTTACTGAGTGGCTCCTGCAGAACTAAAAGAACTGAAGACCCAGTTATAGGAACTACTTGACAAAGGGTTGTTTACAATATACTCAATAAAGTTTGAGTTTCAGATATTTCGCGCTGAAATATTAGGGTTGTTTTCAATATACTTTTTATAAAAGTATAATCAAATCATAAGACATGTAAAATTGAAATTAAACTTAGCAAACCCTTCAAAATGACTGTACGCACGACAAATTCTGAATTCGGATGAGAAATCCTTAAGTTTCTTCATTTCTTGGACAAAAGGGGTAAAATAGTAATTTTACCCAAAATTCAAAATCTCCCAAAATTGAAAATATGAGACATCAAAATTTAGAATGTACTGAGAAATACGAATCCAACGCCACTAAGTACACTCAAATCCGAGATCATGGGAATAAAACCCAAAATTTTATGCATAAATGGCAAAATGGTCTTTTTACACCATGTGGGGCCCACAAGGGACCCAAAAACCAATATTATTAGCAGCCCACGTGAATTCATGGGTCAACAAACATTATCTGGTTTTGGGGAAGAAAAAAATAGAGCATGGGAGACTTTCATGCCATTTAATAATAAAAAATAAAATATTATAATCATGAAAAAAGACCCAAAATCCATATAAATACAACCCCAAAAATCCTCCAAAAATGCTCATAAAATCCCCACAAAATTTTCTTCACTCTCCCTAAAAAATTAGACCTAGATCCCACCCAAAAATCCAAAATTTCCAAGAGATATCTCTCTTTTCAATTTGTTTTTCTTTTTAGATTGAAATAAGAGACCTAAAATCAATTAGGCACTCTGCTCCAGATCTAATTTCATCAATTCCACCGTCCAAAACTTCTCAATATATCTATTATATAAAATCCCCAAAGCAATTTCAAGATCCAACGGTTCAAACAACGAAAATTTGCAAGAAAGATGGATCTTAGGCCATATCTTCATCAACAAGGTATTCTTTTTAAATTGGGCATATAACCGAGGTTTTTTCTCCAATCAGGTAGGTGGAAATACTTTCTATAAATGTTTAATAATGTTTTATATAATTTTTAGTTTATTGTAATTTATTTTGGTAATAAAAAGGTAAAAATAAAGTAAACACCAAAACCCTTAATTTTGGATCATAGAGTGCTCAGATGAAAATTTTAACTACACCAATTGATCCAGAAGGGTCCAAAACACCTAGGGTAGAATTTTCACAATGATTAGAGATGTTTTGGGCCCTCAATTGAGAGGGGATTGATTGCACGGTCCAGAATGGACTGTCCGATCTTCGGATCTAACGGCGCCCAAGACGCACACGTGATGCACCATTGGAAATGGTGCCTGCGTCGAGCGTGGGACGTCGTCCCAAGCGAGACGACGGTGCGTACGTCAAACCCACGAACGGACGTGCCAGACGGGAGTCCCCTTTACGGGCGTGTGGACGACGAGCGTCCCACTCATCCCTTCCGCATCTATGGACGCCCCATAAAGGCATTTCGTCAGTTCATCCTAGCGAATGCGCCCGACAAACTGAACGTGTCCGCCTAGCTCGGTTTTCCACTCGAAAGATCTGGGCCGTCGGTTCCTTGGGCCCAGATCAAATCTAAGCCCGAGGAAAGACTCTGAACTTCTAGATCCAATTCTGGAGCCATTTAAACTCAAAATTGAGGACGGAAAGAAGCTATGGAAAGCTTGAAACCTCTATTTTCTGATGAAATGATAAAATGGACATAATATTTAGTAAAACTTTCTGTATTAAAGAAACAAGTTTCCAATTACCTAGATCTTCAAGACCTGAGATGATCAAATCTTGAAAATATGTTTCAATAATGATATACTATTGAAATAAAGTAAGATCTATGGTTTATTTGGAGATATATTAAGGGATCTACCCATTATGGTAGAAAAACCCTAAAAATACAAAGGGACCCACTTGATCAATGAGATTAAATGTGATCAGATCCTTGGGATGGATAGAATGAATGTTGATATGATGAAATCCAAGGAAATCATGGATGGATTATGACAAAAATAGATCAATATGATCTTTGGACCTTAATAAAGAAAATTCCCTAAATATAACTAATACCCTTAATCAAAGGGAAAAATCTAAGATCAAATGGTTGGATCATAAGTAAAGGTTTCTAAAAATGTTAATGTAATTAGTTTCATAGCATTTTAAATATGATTATGTTATAAAGCATGCTAGTATAACATTTAGACTTTAGCATGATATGTGATTTCATTGTTATCATAAGGTGCTAAATTTAATTATTTTAAGTACCTTGCCTCATTATCATTAAATGTTAAATTATGTAGTTTTATGCTTTGAATTTATAATTCATTTATAGTTAAATGTTATTAGTAGATCTACTTGTTATGAGATAAAGAGCATAAAACATCAAAAATGTATTCTAAAGAGTTACACAAATAAGAATGGAGTACTTTGGACTTAATTAGTAAGGGCTATAGTTAGTAGGACAATATAAGGATTATCAAGTCCTTCGCCCAAATTAGGAAAAGAATAATAAACCCCATGAATGACATTATAAATATTCATGGACTTAATTAAAATCCATTAGAAAGAGTACTTAGGGTAAACATGCTTATAGGAACCTTATGAAAGGTTGAGCTATGGTCATTCTAGTGAATGATGAACATAGTGGTTAAGGGGGTTATCTAATAGAACCTTGCTCTTCCCCTACCTTCCGTTGACGTTTGTGAGGTCTAAACGCCTCCTTACATGAGGATTGAAGTAACCACTTTGTGTTCACCTATTCAGCTAGTAAGCCTTAGCCAATTGGAAATAAGAGGAGCAGTCTAGTTTTAGGCTTGAATAAGCTACCTTCAACCAGCACATTAACTGGTTGAATAATAATAATAAGGGCATAAAAGGTTAGTAAATTACCTAACCCTAATAGAAACAGTAAGTAAGATAAGGATGGTCAAACAAGATCCATTTGATCTTAGATGATCAAGAACAATAAGAATAAGAACACTATATTGTATTTAGTATGTATGTTTATTAGTATACTTGTTACAGCTCATTAGATTAGATAATCCAAACCCTTGATCAAAGTTGATTCAAGGATGAAAACCAAGATCATCCTCCATAGGGATGATCCAATAACTGAACTTAGATCAAAGAAGAGCTAGATGATAGAAGATCTAGGACCTTGATCTTTATCAACATGTGTAGATTGTCAATCAATGGATCTATGAAAGATCAAGATCAAGGAGATGGACATACAAAGACTTGGAGATAGAAAAATACTTAGATATGAATGATCTAAAGATCATTCTAAACATCAGATCTAGTGATCAATAGGATTGTTCATAATTTATATATTGACAATATGTATGGATGTACAGATTACATACATCAGTCAGGATCATGGAAGATTGGGGAAAAGAGATCAATCCTTAAAGGTAGGAGGATTTGATGAATGCATTTACATGAGGTATACATGATTGTACACATGATCTTATGTTGACAAGAGTAATGTTAATACTTGTATTAAATCTCTTGAAAACCTTATGATCCAACCAAACACATATTACATGGTTAAGGACTAAACTATACGTGAATAAGGAACTAGGAAATATTTCGGCCCTAAGTAAACAGACATATGGTCTGATATATATGAAATATATTTTACATACAAGCTTGAAGGCTTGTGAGTTTGTTTTAATAGGCATAAGCCTATGGGAATGCTATTGCTAGAGGAGTTATTAGGGTTTGGCCACCCGCTCCTTGAAATTTGATGATGTGATGATACCTTGTCCTAAGAGAGGCTAAAAGTCGGGTGGTGGCAATTGTGGGAAGGCCACCACTATAAAAGTCTTGCCCCCCCATACGGGTAGTGACATAATATTTTCCACCGTGGTATCAGTAGTGAACATGGCAGTTATTCGAGCGTGCTAGTACGGATGAGATTGCAGCATAGCAACCTTTCTGATTATTTTGCACTATGATGCATATGAGAATAGGCATAGTGAAATGCCTTATGTTGTAGCATAATGAAATGCTAGGTAATTGTATATTACCAATATTTCCCAATAAGGGAAATTCCCAGTATAAGATTAGCTGTAATACTAAATTCTCAGAATGAAGAGAATTGATCAGCTTAGTTGGGAATGATATTTGACTATTTTCACAAATTTAACTGGTTTACCCATGAAGGGTATGTATGTATATAGATATACATAACTTATAAAGTAAAGAGTATGTTTAAGGATAATGGGATTATGAAGTATCGGAATTACATTGTCAATGTTATGTTTCTTGAATCCCCTACCAAGCATTGCTTGCTGAGATATTGTACTTGTTACAATATCTCAGATACAAGGAAGGAGAGTTTGGAGCTGAAGACGATAGAAGACTTGAAGAGAATAATCTTCAAGGTATACCCTAGAAGACATGTATTTTTCTTTGTTGAGAGTTTTATTGTATGATGAGCTTGAGTTTTGGATTATGTAATTTGGACAAGTATTGTACTAGATTTGGCTGTACTTTGAACCACTGGATGGATCCTGGAGTTTAATAAAAGTATATTCCTTCAATGGAATTTTATTTTGTACACAAATGGTACTTATGTTATATATGAAGTGGTGACATGGGTTTTCAAAACAAGTTCTAAAGAAAAGAATTTATGCTGCTTTGTTTTGTGAAAAAATTTTACACTCTTAAGGGCCCTGCCTTTCAAAATACTTTACAAATCACGTTTCAAAAACTCGGGTCGTCACAGTTGGTCTCAGAGCGATTCATCCAGTCACAGTACTATACAAATATGTCCAAAGGAGAGATTATAATCCAAGTCTAGATTAAGATAGAAGTAGGTGTATAGAGGACTAATAGAATTTTGGTTTATGAGCAGATGCCACCAAAGAGAGTCACAAGGCAGACAGCTCAAAATACTCGAGAAGACAATGTAGAGAGAGTAACCATGAGTAATATGGAAGAGATGATGACAAGGATGTTAAGGAACCTCCTTCCTCACCTACAACAACCCCAAGGTTCATCACCTCCTGTAGAAATACCAAGTACGCAGGTTCAGGCTCAACCTGAGGTGAGACATACTACACCAACACCAACACCACCACCAGCTACTCCCACACTAGGACAAGGGCAATCTTCCCTTAGACCGAGTGAAGAAGTTGGAAAATCCCCATTAGCACTAGAAAAAGTTGACAAAATGATGGAGAGATTTCAAAAGAGGACTACAATGTATGATGGCAAGGGTGAAGCTGAAAAGGCTGAAGAATGGATATATGAAGTTGAAAAGACTTTTAGTGCACTACGTACTCCTTCAGAGTTGAAGGTGAAATTTGCCACATACTTATTCAAACAAGAACCTGCATTTTGGTGGAGATCAGCTAACAACACTTTCTCGAATTCTAAAGATACTACATGGGAAGAATTTAAGGAAGTATTCAACCATAAATATTTTCCTTCTCATGTACAACAAAGGAAGTTGATAGAGTTTTTGGACCTAAAGCAAGGGAATATGTTAGTGGTGTACTATGATAACAAGTTCACACAACTAAGGAGATTCACGACTCATGTGTGTGACACAGAAACACACACCATGGATCGATTCATTGAAGGGCTACACCCAGGGCTGAAAATAAAGGTGCTAGAATCTAAACCCACTACCTTGGCAGACTGTGTGGAAATGGCCTCCAAGTTTGAAGATGAGTACAAAAAGGTTCAAATTACCAAGTTCAGTGGAGGAGGAAACAATAACCCAAGGCCTTTTCAAAAGAATAAAAGACCTTGGAGCAATTTTAAGCCTCAAAGAAATCAAAGGGACAATGCACCAAGGCCAAATAGACAGCTATGTCCAAGATGTAGAAAATTTCACCAAGGCAATATCTGCCCACCACCTATACAACAACAATCACAACGATTTCCAATCAAGTGCCACAATTGTTGGGAGTATGGACATGTCGCCGCCCACTGTACCAAACCATTGGCAGTCAGGGAAGCAAAACTAGAAATTGCTCCTCGACACCAAGGAAGGGTCTTCACCATCACTAACGGCCAAGCTGGACCATCCAATGTGGTAATTGAAGGTACACTACTTGTAGTAGACAACTATGCCAAAGTACTGTTTGATTTTGGATCTACGCATTCCTTTATATCTTGTGAATTTGCATCTAGTATACAACTATCAGTGAAAAACTTGGGATTTGATCTAGATGTAACAACTCCAGTTGGAAAAATAGTTAAACTACAAGAATACTTGCATAATGTACCTCTAGAAGTATTGGGAAAAAGAATGGACATAGACCTCATTTTATTGAACATGGAGGATTTTGACATCATACTGGGTATGGATTGGTTAGCAAAATACTGGGTAGTTATGGACTGTCACAAGAAGAAACTCACATTTAGTATACCATGGGAGAAAGTATTAATACTGTATGGGAAACACAATGACTTAGACAAATCCATCATCTCAGCTATGAAGGCAGTCAAACATATGTCGAAGGGGTGTCAGGCATTTTTAGCAACAGTGGTTTCCTTAGATGTTGAATAGCCCAGGATAACAGAAATTGAAGTGGTCAGGGATTTCCAAGATGTTTTTCCTGAAGAACTACCAAGGATACTCCCACACCGAGAAATTGAGTTTACCATTGAAGTAATTCCTGGTACAACTCAAATTTCTAAAGCACCTTATAGGATGGCCCCAGCAGAGTTGAAAGAGTTAAAAGGACAATTGCAAGAATTGTTAGAAAAAGGGTTTGTTAGACCAAGTAGTTCACCATGGGGAGCACCAGTAATATTTGTGAAGAAGAAGGATGGGTCAATGAGATTATGCATTGATTATACAATGTTGAACAGTGTCATAGTGAAAAATAGGTATCCCTTACCTAGCATTAATGATCTCTTTGATCAACTCCAATCTGCTAAGGTCTTTTCTAAAATTGACCTTAGATCAGGATATCATCAATTGCGTATTAAGGATGAAGACATACCCAAGTCAGCATTCAGAACTTGATATGGGCATTATGAGTATCTAGTCATGTCTTTTGGGCTGACCAATGCATCAGCAGTGTTTATGGATTTGATGAATAGAATCTTCAAAGAATTTTTGGATAAATTTGTGATTGTATTTATCAACGATATACTGATTTACTCTACCAGTATCAAAGAACATCAAGAACACTTATGAATTGTACTAAATACCCTCAGAACACATAAATTGTTTGGTAAATTTAGTAAGTGTGAATTCTGGTTAGAGAAGGTCAAATTTTTAGGTCATGTAATTTCTAAGAATGGAGTAGAAGTGGACCCCACCAAGATTGAAGTAGTAATGAATTGGGAGAAACCTAAAACAGTAACAGAAATATGTAGTTTTCATGGACTAGCAAGATACTACCATAGATTCATTCAAGGGTTCTCTCGTCTAGCTCTTCCTATGACTTCCTTGACAAGAAAGGGGGTACAATTCACTTGGTCAGAAGAATGTGAAAATAGTTTTCAAGAGCTAAAGAAGAGGTTAACTACAGCACCAGTATTGACTTTGCCAGCTGGAAGTGGGGAATATGAAATATACTGTGATGCTTTAGGCAAAGGGTTAGGAGGTGTGTTGATGCAAAATGGGAAGGTCATTGCTTATGCATCTAGACAATTGAAGAAACATGAAATAAATTACCCAATACATGACCTAGAATTGGCAGCTGTAGTTTTTGCATTGAAAATTTGGAGACATTATTTGTATGGAGAAAAATTCAATGTATTTACAAATCATAAGAGTCTCAAATACATCTTTACTGAGGCTGATTTGAATATGAGACAAAGAATATGGATAGAGTATATCAAAGACTATATTTTTCCATCCAATACCATCTTGGAAAGGCAAATGTAGTAGCTGATGCATTAAGTAGACAACCAAGAGCTCTACTCACAAACATCACAATTAAATCAACTTTTGTAGAAAGGGTCCTTAAAGTCCAAGAAGAAGATACATCAACTCATGAATTGTGTGAAAAGAAAGGATTTATTAAGGGTACAGATGGGGGCATACGTTTTCAGGAGAGATTGGTGGTTCCTTCAAATAAATGTCTGAGAAAGGAATTGATATAAGAAGCCCATCAGTCAAAGTTTTCTATACACCCTGGAGGTACAAAGATGTATCAAGATTTAAAAAGAAACTTTTGGTGGGAAGGCATGAAGAGAGAAATAGGAGAATTTGTGGCTAAATGTCTAAATTGTCAACAAGTAAAGGCTGAACACCAAAGACTAGCTGGAATGTTACAAACATTGGAACTTCCAGAATGGAAATGGGAGAATATCACTATGGATTTTGTAGTGGGATTGCCAAGGACTCGGGCAGGCCATGACATGATTTGGGTGGTCGTGGATAGGCTAACAATGTTAGCACATTTCCTTCCAATCAGACAAAACCAATTAATTGACAGTCTGGCTAAGTTATACATCAAAGAAATAGTAAGACTTCATGGGATTCCACTATCCATTATCTCGGATAGGGATGGAAGTTTACTTCGAGATGTTAGAAGAGTGTACAACAAGCCTTGGGAACCTCACTTAAACTCAGTACGGCATTTCACCCTCAAACAGATGGTCAATCAGAAAGGACTATTCAAACCTTAGAAGATATGTTGATAACATGTGCATTAGATTGGAAAGGGAGTTGGGATGAACATCTTCCTTTAGTAGAATTTGCATATAACAATAGTTTTTAGGCAAGTATTGGTATGGCACCATATGAAGCATTGTATGGACGGCCATGTCGATCACCAACCTGTTGGAGTGAAGTTGGAGAAAGAAAGCTAATAAAGTCAGAACTAGTGGAACAATGTGTAGACAAGGTTAGATTGATACAAAAGAGGTTGTTAACAGCACACAGTCGACAAAAGAGTTACGCAGATAAAAGACGTAGAAACCTGGAATTTGATATGGGGGAGCACGTATTTCTAAAGGTATCACTTGTCAAAGGAGTAATGAGGTTTGGAAGCAAAGGAAAACTTAGTCCTAGATTCATTGGTCCATTTGAAATCTTAGAAAGAGTTGGTCCAGTGGCCTACAAATTAGCCTTACCACCCCAACTCTCAGAAATACATAGTGTCTTTCATGTGTCTATGCTAAGGAAATACCTCTAAGACGACACTCATGTACTTCAAAGGGTGCCAGAAGAGCTAAAGTCTGACCTAACCTTCGAAGAGAAGGCAATACGAATTCTGGACTGCAAGGAACAGAAGTTAAGAACCAAAAGTATTCCGTTAGTCAAAGTCCTGTGGCAACATCACTCTGTTGAGGAAACCATGTGGGAAATGGAAGTAGAAATGAGGAAGACGCACCCTAGTTTGTTTGAGTAAGTAGTGCATTACAAATTTCGAGGACAAAATTATTCTAAGGGGGGAAGATTGTAATAACCCCAATTTTGTAGTTGATTGAGAAAATCAATAAAGTTTGAGTTTCAGATATTTCGGGCTAAAATATTAGGGTTATTTAGAATATACTTTTTATAAAAGTATAATCAAATCATAAGACATGTAAAATTGAAATTAACCTTAGCAAACCCTTCAAAATGACTATAAGCACAACAAATTTTGAATTCGGATGAGAAATCCTTAAGTTTCTTCATTTCTTGGACAAAAGGGGTAAAATAGTAATTTTACCCAAAAATCAAAATCTCCCAAAAGTCAAAATATGAGACATCAAAATTTAGAATGTACTGAGAAATACAAATCCAATGCCACTAAGTACACTCAAATCCGAGATCATGGGAATAAAACCCAAAATTTTATGCATAAATGGCAAAATGGTCTTTTTACACCATGTGGGGCCCACATGGGGCCCACAAGGGACCCAAAAACCAATCTTATCAGCAGTCCACATGATGTCATGGGTCAACAAACATTAGCTGGTCTTGGGGAAGAAAAATGGAGCATGGGGAAGAAAAAAATGGAGCATGGGAGACTTTCTTGCCATTTAATAATAAAAAATAAAATATTATAATCATGAAAAAAGACCCAAAATGCCTATAAATACAACCCCAAAAATCCTCCAAAAATTCTCATAAAATTCTCACAAAATTTTCTTCACTCTCCCTAAAAAATTAGACCTAGATTGCTCCCCCAAAACCCAAAAATTCCAAGAGATATCTCTCTTTTCAATTTGTTTTTCTTTATAGATTGGAACAAGAGACCTAAAATCAATTAGGTACTCAGTTCCAGATCACATTTCATTAATTCCACCATCCAAAACTTCTCAACATATCTATTCTACAAAACCCCTAAAGCAATTTCAAGATCCAATGGTTCAAACAACGAATATTTGCAAGAAAGGTGGATGTTAGGCCATATCTTCATCAACAAGGTATTCTTTTTAAATTGGGCATATAACCGAGGTTTTTTCTCCAATCAGGTAGGTGGAAATACTTTCTATAGATGTTTAATATTGTTTTATGTAATTTTTAGTTTACTGTAATTTATTTTGGTAATAAAAAGGTAAAAATAAAGTAAACACCAAAACCCTTAATTCTGGATGATAGAGTACTCAGATGAAAATTTTGACTACACCAATCGATCCAGAAGGGTCCAAAACCCCTAGGGTAGAATTTTCACAATGATTAGAGACGTTTTGGGACCTCAATTGAGAGAGGATTGATTGGACGGTCCAAAATAGACTGTCCGATCTTCGGATCTAACGGTGCCCAAGACGCACACGTGACGCATCGTCGGAAATGGCGTGTGGGAAGTCGTCCCAAGCAAGATGACGGCGCGTCCCTCAAACCCACGAGCGGACGCGCCAGACGGGAGTCCCCTTTATGGGCGCGCAAACGATGAGCGTCCTGCTAGTCCCGTCCGTATCTGTGGACCCCCCCGTAAGGGCACTTCGTCAGTTCATCCCAACTAACTGAACGTGTCTGCCCGGCTTGGTTTTCCACCCAAAAGATCTGGGCCGTCGGTTCCTTGGGCCCATATCAAATCTAAGCCCAAGGAAAGACTGTGAACTTCTAGATCCAATTTCGGAGCCATTTAAACTCAAAATTGAGATCGGAAAGAAGCTATGGAAAGCTTGAAACCTCTATTTTCTGATGAAATGATAAAATGGACATAATATTTAGTAAAACTTTCTGTATTAAAGAAACAAGTTTCCAATTACCTAGATCTTCAAGACCTGAGATGATCAGATCTTGAAAACATGTTTCAATAATGATATACTATTGAAATAAAGTAGGATCTATGGTTTATTTGGAGATATATTAAGGGATCTACCCATTATGGTAGAAAAACCCTAAAAATACAAAGGGACACACTTGATCAATGCGATCAAGTGTGATCAGATCCTTGGGATGGATAGAATGAATGTTGATATGATGAAATCCAAGGAAATCATGGATGGATTATGACAAAAATAGATCAATATGATCTTTGGACCTTAATAAAGAAAATCCCCTAAATATAACTAATACCCTTAATCAAAGGGAAAAATCTAAGATCAAATGGTTGGAGCATAAGTAAAGGTTTCTAAAAATGTTAATGTAATTAGTTTCATAGCATTTTAAATATGATTATGTTATAAAGCATGCTAGCATAACATTTAGACTTTAGCATGATATGTGATTTCATTGTTATCATAAGGTGCTAGATTTAATTATTTTAAGTACCTTGCCTCATTATCATTAAATGTTAAATTATGTAGTTTTATGCTTTGAATTTATAATTCATTTATGGTTAAATGTTATTAGTAGATCTACTTGTTATGAGATAAAGAGCATAAAACATCAAAAAAGTATTCTAATCAGATACACAAATAAGAATGGAGTACTTTGGACTTAATTAGTAAGGGCTATAGTTAGTAGGACAATATAAGGATTATCAAGTCCTTCGCCCAAATTAGGAAAAGAATAATAAACCCCATGAATGACATTATAAATATTCATGGACTTAATTAAAATCCATTAGAAAGAGTACTTAGGGTAAACATGCTTATAGAAACCTTATGAAAACTTGAGCTATGGTCATTCTAGTGAATAATGAACATAGTGGTTAAGGGGGTTATCTAATAGAGCCTTGCTCTTCCCCTACCTTCCATTGACATTTGTGAGGTCTAAATGCCTCCTTACATGAGGATTGAAGTAACCACTTTGTGTTCACCCATTCAGCTAGTAAGCCTTAGCCAATTGGAAATAAGAGGAGCAGTCTAGTTTTAGGCATGAATAAGCTAACTTTAACCAGCACATTAGCTGGTTGAATAATAATAATAATAAGAGCATAAAAGGTTAGGAAATTACCTAACCCTAATAAAAACAGTAAGTAAGATAAGGATGATCAAACAAGATCCATTAGATCTTGGATGATCAAGAATAATAAGAATAAGAACACTATATTGTACTTAGTATGCATGTTTATTAGTATACTTGTTATAGTTCATTAGATTAGATAATCCAAACCCTTGATCAAAGTTGATTCAAGGAAGAAAACCAAGATCATTCTCCATAGGGATGATCCTATAACTGAACTTAGATCAAAGACGAACTAGATGATAGAAGATCTAGGACCTTGATCTTTATCAACATGTGTAGATTGTCAATCAATGGATCTATGAAAGATCAAGATCAAGGCGATGGACATACAAAGACTTAGAGATAGAAAAATACTTAGATATGAATGATCTAAAGATCATTCTAAACATCAGATCTAGTGATCAATAGGATTGTTCATAATTTATATATTGACAATATGTATGGATGTACAGATTACATACATTAGTCAGGATCATGGAAGATTGGGGAAGGAGATCAATCCTTAAAGGTAGGAGGATTTGATGAATGCATTTACATGAGATATACATGATTGTACTCATGATCTTATGTTGACAAGAGTAATTTTAATACTTGTATTAAATCTCTTGAAAACCTTATGATCCAACCAAACACATATAAGATGGTTAAGGACTAAACTATACGTGAATAGGGAACCAGGAAATATTTTGGCCCTAAGTAAGCAGACATATGTTCTGTTTAGTTTGAAGGCTTGTGAGTTTGTTTTAATAGGCATAAGCCTATGGGAATGCTATTGCTAGAGGAGTTATGAGGGTTTGGCCACCCGCTCCTTGAAATTTGATGATGTGATGATACCTTGCCCTAAGAGAGGCTAAAAGTAGAGTGGTGGCAATTATGGAAAGGCCACCACTGTGAAAGTCTTGCCCCCCCATACGGGTAGCGACATAATATTTTCCACCATGGTATCAGTGGTGAACATGGCAGTTATCCGAGCGCGCTAGTACGGATCAGACTGCAGCATAGCAACCTTTCTGATTATTTTGTACTATGATGCATATGAGAATAGGCATAGTGAAATGCCTTATATTGTAGCATAATGAAATGCTAGGTAATTGTATATTACCAATATTTCCCAATAAGGGAAATTCCCAGTATAAGATTAGCTGTAATACTAAATTCTCAGAATGAAGAGAATTGATCAGCTTAGTTGGGAATGATATTTGACTATTTTCACAAATTTAACTGGTTTACCCATGAAGGGTATGCATGTATATAGATATACATAACTTACAAAGTAAAGAGTATGTTTAAGGATAATGGGATTATGAAGTATTGGAATTACATTGTCAATGTTATGTTTCTTGAATCCCCTACCAAGCATTGCTTGCTGAGATATTGTACTTGTTGCAATATCTCAGATACAGGGAAGGAGAGTTAGGAGCTGAAGACGATAGAAGACTTGAAGAGAATAATCTTCAAGGTATACCTTGGAAGACATGTATTTTTCTTTGTTTAGAGTTTTATTGTATGGTGAGCTTGAGTTTTGGATTATGTAATTTGGACAAGTATTGTACTAGATTTGGCTGTACTGTGAACCACTGGATGGATCCTAGAGTTTAATAAAAGTATATTCCTTCAATGGAATTTTATTTTGTACACAAATGGTACTTATGTTATGTATGAAGTGGTGGCTTGGGTTTTCAAAACAAGTTCTAGAGAAATGAATTTCCGCTGCTTTTTTTTGCGAAAAAATTTTACACTCTTAAGGGCCCTGCCTTTCAAAATACTTTACAAATCATGTTTCAAAAACCCAGGTCGTCACAGTACCTATATTTCAAAATGCATATGATGACTTCTAAGATGGCCCTGAACAATTTCATACTACATTAGAGAATGCCAATGAGTCGTTATACCGTGAGTGGAAAGATTATACTAAGTTGTCTACAGTGGTAGAACTTCACAATGTGAAATTAAGATTTGGTTTTTTAGATCAAGGTTTTACAGAAGTCTTAAAACTAGTGGGTAAGATGCTACCAAAGGATAATAAATTGGCGAGGTCCACATGGCTTGTAGAAGTTGTTGGAAGAAGAAATCAATATTCTTTTGGCTTGCATACTAGAAATCACTGCATCTATGCCATGTGCTTGATGTCATGCACATTTAGAAGAATGTGTGAAAGCTTGATCGATACCTTGCTTAATATCCTAAGAAAAACAAAGGATGGACTTCTAGCTAGAATAGATCTTATGAAGATGGGTTTGAAGAGGAGGTTGCATCCACATGATAGGGGCAGTCAAGGAACATACTTGCCTAAGGAAAATTATATGCTCAATAGAGTGGAGAAGAGAATAGTGTGCAAAACCCTTTTTGAGCTCAAAGTCTCAAACGACTACTCATCAAACTTTAAAAATATTGTCATCATAGAAGAGATGAAATTGTTGGGTATGAAGTCTCATGATTGCCATGCATTGATGTAACAACTCTTGCTCATAGCAATATGTTTTGTGTTATCGGACAAAGTTAGGGGCGCTATTACAAAATTCTACTATTTCTTTAATGCTTTGTGCAAATAGGTGGTGGATGTTTCAAAATTATAAGAAATTCAAGTTCATCTAATGACAACTTTATGTGAGCTTGAGACAATTTCTCACCATCTTTCTTTGACATCATGGTACACTTAATAGTGCACCTTATTGATGAGGTCAAATTCTATGGGCTAGTCTACTTGTGATGGATGTACCAGTTTGAGAGGTACATGAAAATTTTAAAAGGGTATGTACATAATCACAACCGACCAAAGGGGTGTATAGTTGAATATTATATTGCTAAGGAAGCAATGAACTTTTGCATAGAGTACTTATCAGGAGTGGATGCAATTGGAACCTCAAGAAAGGAACAATTGATTGCATTTCATGATCCCAAGGTTGGCAAACCTCTATCAAGTCGTCGTGTATTGACAGTTGACTATTAAGAATGGGACAAAGCATATCTTTATGTGTTGTGAAATGTTGATGAACTCCAACCATACATTGAGTACGTTGATCATGAACTTACGTAATAATTGATTATTGATGGTTATATTTTCTTTGACCACTTTATTAATTTGTGTGTGTGTGTGTGTGTGTGTGTGTGTGTGTGTGTGTGTGTGTGTGTGTGTGTGTGTGTGAAGTAAGCACATGGATGTCCTCAAGGCATAGAATCCAAGTTATGCAAAGAAACAAAAGTGGCTATAATTTGAGCATTGTCACACTTTCAATACTTGGCTTTGTCAAAAGGTAAAATGAAAGAATTCACATAATTAATAAACTACATTATATATATGTATGTATGTATGTATGTATGTATGTATGTATGTATGTAATCTTACTTAATTGCAACAATCATATATCTTGCTCAATATGTGTGTACATAGTTTCAAGATCAGCAAGAAGTCGCAAGTAACTGTATATTTAAATCCTTGGGTTGGATGATGATGGGACCACAACCAAAAGTAATAAAAATGCTGGATATGCCATCAATGGTTATCGCTTTTAAACAAAATACTGTGATAACTCAAGAGTGCAATAGAATAGTGGGGTTAGCTTAATTGCCAATGCTACATTCTTTTTTAGTTCAAAGGATAACAGGGCAATAGTAGCAGATGATATTTACTATAGGGTTATAAGAGAGATATAGACCTTGGGTTATACTTTCAGAATCGTGGCTGTGTTTAAGTGAGATTGGATGAAGCACAACAAGACAGCATCAAAACTGATGCCCTTGGATGTCATTATGGGGTTATAAGAGAGATATGGACCTTGAGTTATACTTTCAGAACCGTGGCTGTGTTTAAGTGTGATTGGATGGAACACAACAAAGATAGCATCAAAACCGATGCCCTTGGATTGACATTGGTTAACCTTAACAAGATCGACTATAAAAGTGATCAATTTATTTTGGCATCTCAAGCAAAACAATTATTTTACGTGCAAGATAGACGTGATAAGAGATGGTCAACTATTTTATCATCCTGTACGAGTGATTTTTATGATAAAGATGACCTAGGAGATATTGAAATAGATTATCCTTATATTACCAAAGCAATCCCATCAATCAAAGTACTACTTGGTGAGAATGTGGATTATGTGCTTGATAATGGGGAGGGGGATACTTGGATTTGAAAACAATATAGTTGGGGGTATATGGATTGTATTAGTGAGTTACAATATTATTCCATATTTATAATTAGCCCTTTTGTCATGAGCTATGTGGATTGATAAGTGAGCTATATGTGAATACACACACATATCATACAAGGATGGTAGATGAGAAGTTATTCTTAAAAATACCTTGATTTTCCTTAATTCACATGTTTGTGTGTGTGTGTGTGTGTGTGTGTAAAGAATGCATGAATCAATGTTGACTATCATAAAAAAATTGGTTTCATTGTGTATTAATTGTGTCATGTTAAGTATTAATATATCAATTATTCATGACAGTGGAGAGATTGTGAGGGAGGTTACCTAGAGAACCTACGTGGGTTGGAACAAATGGAGATGTGTATCTGGATTTTGTGTGACTACTAGGTGCAACTCAAACTAAAAGGAAAATTCTATAGGATGCCCCTAAGGCCGGTGATGCTCTATGGATCAAGGTGATGGGCAGTTAAAGAACATCATGTTCATAGGATGAGCATCACTAAAATGAGGATGTTGGGATGTATGAGTGGCAAGACAAGAAAAGATAGAGTTATGAATGAAAACATTAGAGAAAACTTAGGGGTAGCACAAATAGGTAACAAGATGAGGGAGATTAGACTTAGATGGTTTGGACATGTCCAAAGGAGACCTAAAATAACACCAGTTAGAAGAGTGAGGCAATGCAAGTAGAAGGTTTTAAGAGGACAAGGGAAGGCCTAAAAGAATGTGAATAGAAGTGGTGAGAAAAGATTTAAAAACTTTGTGACTAAATGAAGCCATCGTACTTAATAGAGGGGAATGGAGGAACAAGATTCATGTGGCTAACCTCTAATTGGGATAAGGTCTTGATGATGATGATGATGAAAGTTCTAAGTTTAATTCTCGTGAAACACTTTAGAAAAAGGATACAATAGTGAACTAATTGTGTTCAACTTTATTAATGTGATGACCCGGGTTTCATATGATGCAAATTTCATAAAAAGGCGAGATCTCTTACTTTAGAAATATGAAATGCATGAAAATCTTTTGTTTTGGAAAGCAATCTTTCGTATAAAACCCCGAGTGTCAAAACACATTTTCAAATCATATAGCCATGGCATAGTTTTAAATCAACTCTATTCCCAAGAAAGTGTTAGTCACAGCCCCAGCTACAGAGAGTAACTACAATCAAGTAACATTCACTAAAAGATAAGGTAGGGGTTTACTTACTTGTACTTAATTTGGATGTTCTCTATCACGGGTGTATCATGTCCTTAAGTGTTTACTTGTATTTGAAAAATATTAAGGATTGGGTGAGTAAACACTATACTCAGTAGGAGTCTATCGCTACTAGTTTTACAATGCATGCTATGTTTTAAACCATATGTTCTTTAAACCATGTGCATGTTTGGACACTCATGTTCAATATCGATATTAAAAGCCATTGTCAAAATAGAATCCTGACGACTTAAAGAATCGCATAATCCAAGTCAAAAGTAACATAGATATCATAAACATATACTATGATATGCATAAGATGCTTAACTGAATCCAACTCATGGATCTATGGTCGACCATACTCATGTCATGCCATATTCATGCAAGTAAATCCTCAAAAACATAGGGCACACTATGCCCACGACTTCAATGTCGTGTGGTCCCCGGGTACCTAGGGACACTCAGTCATAGCCTCCACGGGGCATATGACACTTCGACAGGTGCCATGACACCTCCAGTGGTAGTCCTCATTTACCACAACAATCAAAGTGTGGACAAGCCTTTTGGCGTGGTACCCTTTCCACCTATAGTGGTAGAGGCTGGGAGGCCACCCCGAACCTCTCGGCATAGCGCCTACGAGCTTACTAGCCCAAATCATATAATATCAAGCAGGCAAGAACCTTTTTTTTCAAAACATGCCTATGCATATATCATACAGATAAGAATCCTTTTTCAAAACATGTCTATGCATGTAACACATGTCTTGGCAATATATGCGCAATGTATTTTTCATATGCATGCTAAGTTCATTTATGAAATCAATTCATGCTAAACATGTCATGTGCATAAGGATGTAACATAAGTTTATATGATATACGCATAAAGACAGGACATGTAACTTAAAAACTTAAAACATGCATTAGAAAAGCAACCATGACTCAAAACATGCCTTCTCAAAGCATCATGAGTTCTTTTTAAAGGTCTAGTAGCGATAGGACACCTACCTGGTTTGATTGCGCTAGTCCCCTTGTCCTCGTACGTTCCTAGACATGGTTTAGGGGAAAAAGGCTAGCTTGGACTATTTCTATAGGTTCTAAAATAGTTACCTCACTACTTAGGCATTAAGGTCCCTAACTGGGCCTTGGTATAGTCAGGTTTGCAAAGGTTTAGTGGCCCCGTGCCACTATCATGGTTTAAGGGTCATTCTAGCCTTAGATAGGGTCTTGATCAGGTATTTTATGGTTTGAGTGTGTCCGCACCGTCGATACGGACACAACGCCCCTCACGGCTCCTCAATCGGAGTCCTAGAACTCAAGTTATGGGTATTTTAGTGTTAAGAATACATAGACGACCCAAAATAGCCCTGCGTCACCGCTCTCGGGACGCACCTACGTCTCGATCGAGCGGCGATCGTCTCACACATCCGGTCGCATGCTCCCAAGCATCATCAGGCTATGCGTTCCGCTTACGCAAAACGCACGACGTCACCATCATAGGCCCACATGAGGCGGGCACCCCCTCAGGGCGTGTCCGCCGACGCACCGGGCCTCCGCCCCTTTTCTTGTTTGCAGGGACGCGTCGTCCACGGACACTCCCGTCGGTTTCCCTTTAACGCACTAGGTGCGTTTCGATTCTGTGGTGACCTGGGCATCCTCGGGATGCCCTGATTCGACCCTGTCGAACCAGAACGTCCCAGGTACCTACCCTGGGTCTGTTGTGGCTCCCTAGAGCCCCGTTTTGCATGGTTTTTCATGCAAAAACTTAGGGACATTCAACCTAAGACTAAGGGGGAGATGGGTTTGGAGTTGTTTAAGGCATACCTGGTTCGTGGCTGGGTATTTTTTACGGTTTCTCCTCTTGCCTGCAACTCCAAGACTAGTTTTTCCCAGGGTTTTGAGCTACCATTGGAGGTGCCCAAGAGCTCTATTTATAGAGCTTAATGAGGGTTCTGGAGGGGGGTTTCCACCCCCATGGAATGGCGGTGGAGAAACCTCCAGAATGGTGGTGGTTTCCCCCTGCACACTGACATTCTAGAATGTCGGTGATGTAGTATGTTTGGGAAGAAGGGGGTGCCCGTATCAAAATAGGTCCCTGTTTTCTCAGGCCTTTTCATTTTAAATTTAATTACAAATTTGCCCTTGAACTTCAAAGGGCCATAACTTGCTCATTTAACTCTATTTTGGGTGATTTTGGTCTTGTTGGATTCCTTTTTCTGAGACACACTTAAGGGCACCATTTTAAGGACCAAATTTCTAGGTCTAGTTAGGGTGAACAGTGAAATGACCAAAATACCCTTATCTCAAAAAGTAAACTTTCATTACCAACGTGGGATTTCAAGGTTACAAAAATGGAGTCATTACAATTAATAAGCTAAATTCAAAAAATTTAGCTGAATATTTCAAAATCTAACTTTTCATGTAAGAATAATTAGAAGTCTCATGTATATCTATAGCACCACCCAATGAGAACTAAACATTGTCCTCAATGCTTGAAATATAGAACATCTAAATGATAAATGGGTAATTCAAAATACCGAGACTTTCTAAAAAATTGCTAATTTTAACATCTTTAGCCAAACATGGATTATAACTGATCTAACCATCTAAACCTAGAGGTAGTCAGTTAAATTAAAATTTCCTAATCCTAATCCTAAGAATGAAATGGGAATATTTCTCATGCCACTTCAAAACCTCATGGCAGTCTATATATTTCCTCATGCCACTTCAAAACCTCATGACAGTCTATATATTTCCTCCATCTTAAAATTTTAGGTGATGGTAACAATATGGCACAGTAGACTACTGCGATTTTGAGTGTTGTGAAAACATATTGACGATCCCCCATTTTTAGTATTTCATAATAGTCAATATAATTCCTACACCCTGTTTCTTGAGGTGGTGGTAACATGATTACTTTGTGTACTACTGTGTATTTTGTTGGACTATTAGAGACGAATGGTCCTCTTCTCGATCAAATTGAGGGATAATATTAACCATTGTATTCACTTTATCTTTTTCCTCCATTTCCCTTACATTATCCTAAAATAGGTTATGTTATCCTAAAATAGGAATATAAACTAACTCTGCCCTTCCCCAAAAGGTGGTTCTTATATTACTAGAGGCAGGTACATGGTTTGCTTAATCCCTGATTATCATCTAAGGTGTACCCTATAGTAGGTCAATTTAGGGTTAGTACATCAACTCGTTCTTCTTCTTGCTGTTTTACTAGCACAGTTAAGGTGTCATGTGGACCTATATTACTATCTTATGATTGTTCAAATAATGCCTTTAGGTCCCAATTTGGTACATCTTCTACATTGCAAACCTCAATTAGTCTTTCGGGCTCTATAGGAGAATCTACTCTACCTTGCCATTGAAAAGTATTTATTAAAGGCATAGTATCCAACAACTCATTCATCTCCTCAATGGATGTGTTAGCATCAAATTCATAAAAATAAGCATGACACAATTCTAGAGGATCTGGGTTGGGTGGTTCTAAAGCTTCATTTTCTTCATCATAATCGTAACAAGGAGCAGGACATGGCTTGAGTATATTGAGTTGGAGTTTTCTATGGATGGTTGTGGGGTTTGTGATTGAGAATAATCATAAGGGATTTCCATCTTGTTAACAATAATAAATGGCTCTTCATTATCCCGAATTTGTTCAAATTCCTTAGTCCTTTTTATAAATGTAGCAATGTTTCTTTTAAAAGATTCCCTTGTGGTTTTCATTTTCTCTTCTCATTCCTCCCATTCTCAGCTCATTTCCTCATTCTCCTTTTCAAAGGCAGCCATGGTTTGTTCCATTTTTTCACAAAATTGCTGCATATTCTCTTCTAACCATTGTTCTTCATGCTATAGAGGAATCAGCTAGTAGGGTTGGTATTGTTGTGGCATTGGGGTGTTGAAAAAGAGCTGAGCAGGTTGAACCCATGATGGTTGACCCTATTATTCTTGATAATCATGATAGTGCTGATCAAGGTGAGACTATTGTGGATGTTCCTAATATTTGTAATCCTAAGAGCAAGGATGTTTGTGATGCATAGCCCATCCATTATAGTCTTCTTAATTAGTCTCTATACAAAAATTGCTTGGGTATGTGAATGCATTGGTGCACCCACTGACTCCTAATAGTATTCCATTGTGTGTGGAGCTTGATGGTCATGAAGGAGTGGGATATTGAGGTTGAGAATAAGTACAATCATTATGGTATGGAAGTTGTGGAGCAGCTTGCCTAAAAGCTATTATCCTAAGTAATTGACTTTCCATAATATCTAACTTATCCATCAATATATCTAACATATAAAATCTTTTCCCTTCTTAATATGCCCTTATTCTCAACTTTGTATACAATGAAACAAATCGTTATCTACAATGAATCAGTTTTTATTTTATTTTAAGGAAACTCTAATTATATGATTCAACCTAAATACTAATCTTAAGCTAAATGATGCTCAACCTAAATCCAGTATTCACTAATCAAGCAATGTCTTGATTATCTTTTCTTATTTCATAGGTGGAAGCTTCATAGACTTAAATCTAGATAGATAGTCCTTTTATCTAGATTTGACTACTGCTTACTAGTTAGGTTATGCTCAAAAGTGGTTAATACAATCCTCGTGTTTGTGAGGTATTTAGACATCTGCTAATGTCAATTGAAGGTGTGGGAAAATCACTTAGATTTTAAGATACCAACTATAACCATAGTGCTCAGAAGCCACTCGAGTGACAATCGATTGCATCCTTCTAAAAGGGTCCTTTGAGCTTGATACCCTAAGTCTCTTTTGACTTGATTTTAAATTAATATTCAAGGATATTGATTGATTCCTAGGTATGTCAAGGAGCTGATGATGAAATATAGTTCTTATCCCATAAGGGTTCCTCTATGGCCCTTACTAGCATTTAATTCCATTCCACCATAAAGCAATTAAATATGTAATGCCAAACAAAAGCAAACTAATGCCTACCTATATGCTACTTAACAAAGGATCATCCACCTTAGTAGACTAGATAGTATAACCATGTAGCCTATGCTTTGGTTATAGCTGAGCTCAGGCTAACCTTTGTTAAATAGGTGTGCAACTAATGCAATAGTCTTAAGTAAAGATGCAATAATTATTAATGAATGATTATAATCTATATGATTTATTCTACCATCCAAATGCAAAATTATACTAAATGTAAATTATCATAGAAACTAAAACTTGAGTGAGGAATGCTCAAAGTGAGGGGTATGATGATGATCAGGTGTGGACCACCATATCTGACACTTGCCCTATATTATTACAACCCATTTAAAAATTAATTAATTAATTAATTAATTAATTAAAATTACAAATGGGCCTCACTACAAGTACCACTCAAATCCTAATGTAGGAAAGCAACAAAAACCCTAACCTATGTTCATGAAGCAATGGTCCACAGGATCACCACCGGTCCTTTGCCCATTTCCCTCACACAAAAATCAAAGAAATATGGTTACTATATGGAAAATAGCAACAAATGCAAAAATCCTAATCTAATGCACCCTAAACCTAGACTAGAGGAAACTAAGCCAAGGTATGGAACACTACACAAAATGTTGCAACTTCCCAACGACGGTGCCAAAAACTTGTTGATATTTTAAAGTTAAACTTGGAAGTGCATGAATCATTTGCAATATAGCATGCTAGTGAGGTCAATTCCATGAGGAGTTGAACTAATGTGTTGCTACTGGTCCCTACTTTAAACTATCTAACCTAGCCAAGATAATGAAATTTTAATCTAAACTAATGATGGAAATAAAAAAATGTATGAAATTAGAAACTTCCTAAAGTTAGAACTTTCTAAACCTAAACATGGAAACTTTCTTAACTAACCTAATAGGCAAATTAAACATAAACAATGATCTAAATAAGAAACCAAAACATGTAATACTTATGGAAACAACTACACAAGTGGTATGCATGGAATTAAGCTAGAAGGAATGCATGAACTAGAATGCAACTTACTCTAACATGGAATGCATGAAACCTAAAGAATGGAACTAAGATGTAAAATAATAATTAATGGAATCTCAACCAAGATCAAACTACAATTAATAAGAAAACTAAATGAAAACAACAGCTAATCAAACACTTAAAAGAAAGCTACCCAAGTATCATGTGCATGATCAATGAAATGGTGTGCATGATTCATAGAGTAAACATCGATTGAAATTGATGAACCTATAGATAAATCTCATGCAATCTAATATAAGTATTAACTCAACATTCTAAAATTTTAACTAATTCCTTGGAGAATCAAACAAATCAGCAATAAGAAATGCTAACATCAAGCATGAATCATTCATGATTACCATGTTGCTGGAAATTCCAGCAACATGCTATTTTTAATATCCAAGCAGCTTGCACATGAAATCAAGCACCTTAAATACCATGAAACATTCAAAACTTAAGTACTTAGCTTCTAGAAATAAGCAGCAATGATAACCCTCAAAGAACTTTATTGAATGAATGTCAAATTACATCCCAAATAGATCTCATGAACATGCATACACTTGCTGGACTTTGCATGCTTTTTAAAGACATGGAACTTGATTCCAATTACAGATAAAACACATTTTAACAATACTAAATCAAATTCAGCTAACATGTAATTATAACCCAAGAGAAGAAAAGAAAAAATTGGGAAGATGGAAATATTCTAAGACAAAAATGGCCTCAAACTAGAGCTAGATCTAAGCAAAAAACACATAAAAGATGGAGGGAACTCAAAAGATTTAAGCTACTGTTTGTCTTGGCTGTCACTACCATAGAAAATCTTAAATCTTAAGAGAATGGATCAAGAAAATAAGAGTATTTCAAGCTAGATTCAAGGGAAGCAAAGGCATAAAAACAAGTGCATGAAGGTAAGGTAGACAAGAACAAGAAAGCAAGATAATAACATAAGTAACAAAGCAAAGAATCAAAGATGAGATCTAACCTAAACTTTAAAGAAGAAAACAACAAAATAATATCCAATGGAAGAGGTGTGGAAGCATGGAGGAAATGGCTGCCATGGAGAGAAAGATGTTAATGAATCAAGATGAGGGAAGAAGGGTGGAGAACCCCTCCTTAGAAGCAGCAATCACCCCTTCTCCAAGAGTCTTTTCAGGTTTTTTTTCTTCCTGTTTTTATTTGTTTTGGTAACTTCCTAATCTACTTCATAGGTGATCCTAAGGTGGAGAGAAAAGATAGGAAATATAAGGGTAAATGAAGCATATACCTAGGGCAACCATATAAGAGTTTTAAGCAAAATCAAGGTTGGAGATACAACCTTTTTAGGAAGGGATGTCTCCCCTCCCTTCAAAAATCATAGAAGCCCTTCAAATTGGCAAGTTAGATGGATGGGATGAGGTAACAAGGAGAGAGGAAGGAGGGAGGAAAGTGATTGGTAGGAAAAGTTTAGGAAACTAAGATGAGGTGGAAAAATAGGATTGGCTAGGCGATTTCTTAAGAAGTGGGAATTGGTTAGGGGATTGGAATGGGAGTTTAGAAAGGTGGAGAAGCCTTGGAATGGTAGAACTCTTTAATGGAAATTCAAATTCATGGTGCTACTTGATGAGGTGAATAGTGATAAAAAGGTGAGAAAAAGTGGGAAAAACATTAAAATTGGAAGGTTCTCATCCTATTGATCCATATGCCAACTTATGCTAATAGGATTTTCCTTAATTATCTTCATAATATTACTTAAAATCTCATAGATAATCCTCTTGAATTTCATCCAATCTTAGCCTTCCATTTAGCTTAGCTTGATGGCTTAGATAACTAACTTTGAAGGCTCCATTAGCTAGGCTTTGTGGCTAGGTTTGGAAGTTTCCTTAGTTTGACTTTATGGCTCAATCCATTAGCTTGAGTGGCTTGAATTCCTTAGCTTGCCACCTTTTCTCATGGCTTATATGGCTAATGTGGCTTAAGTGCCTTCCATGCAAAGATGATGGGAATGCATGACTTACTTCATGGGCCTACTTTGGCCACATTTAGCTCCATTTCTTTCATCCATCACTTGCCCTAAGATGATCTTAACCTTTTGATTGATGACGTTTAGACTTTAACTGGATATTTTTTATCTTGATCTTCAATTTCATCCCCATCGGTCTCAACTGTTGGATCATCATCTTGCTTCTTACAAAAGATAAAAAATTCTTATTAAATCTTAGAAAAATGCGATTAATCGCATACTTATCTTGAATTAGCCTCTAGACTTATAGAATAACAACCTTTTTCTTGATTAGGTAAGAAATGAATGTATTACTAATTTTGGTCTAAAAATCCTAATTTACCCCTATAAGTGTAATGACCCCAATTTTTATAATATTAAAAGCCCATAAAAAGTTTAGTTTTAAAGATAAGAGAATTTTAGTCATTTTACTAGTTTCCTTGACTAAACCTAGGAATTTGGTCCTAAAAGTGGTTCCATTAGATGCGTCTCAGAAAAAGGAATCCAACGAGACCAAAATCACCCAAAACGGAGTTAAAATGAGCAAGATATGGCCCTTTGAAGTTCAAGGGCAAAACTATAAATTTCACAAAAACGACTTAACCTGAAAAACACAGGTGCCCGTTTTGATACGGGCACCCCATCGTCTTCAAGCTCCTAGAGGCTTCTGGAACGGTGGTGTTTCAAGGAGAAACCACCGCCATTCTGAAGGTTTCTCCACCGCTATTCAAAGGCGGTTAGAACCCCTCCAGAACCCTCTTTAAAAGCCCTATAAATAGAGCTCTTGGGTGCCTCTAATGGCAGCCCAAAACCTTGGAGAAAACCCATCGCGGAGCAGTGACCAAGAGGGGAAAACGTGGAGAGAAAACCACCCACGAAGCAGGTATGCTCAAAAACTCCCTAAACCCATCTCACCCATAGTCCTAGGCTCAATTCCCCTAAGTTTTTGCATGAAAAACCATGCAAAATGGAGCCTGGGAGAGCCACCAAGGACCCTGGGACGTCCCCAGGGCCGCACTGGTTCGACAGGGTCGAACCAGGGTGACCTGAGGACGACCCTGGTCTCTAACGGGCGGGACGATCCAATAGGAACGTCCCACATCGACGCAGGTCGACGTCCGTTTGAAAAACCAAATGGGCGCGTCCAGGGACGCGTCCGCTAAAGGGACAGACGGGCAGAGGTATAGCGCGCATTTGCAGACACGCTCGCTGAGGCGCGTACCGCAGACTCGCAGTGCACTAGCATGCGTCATTGTTTTTGGTTACTTAAGGAAGCTGGGTGCACGTCGCAGACACACAGTGCCCTAGCATTCCTCCTTTTTTGTCTTTAAGACTTTATGTACATACAACACTAAAACGCTTATAACTTGAGATCTAGAGCTCCGATTGAGGCGCCGCAAAAGGCATTGTGTTTATATCGACGACATGGACCCATCCAAACTATAAAATCCCTGATCAAGGCCCAATCAAAGTAGGGCATGACCCTTAGAATGGGATGGTGGCACATGGCCACTAGAACTTTGGAAAACTGAGGATACCAAGGCCCACGTAGGACTTTAGGACACCCATAGGCATAGGGATTGACTCCTAATGCCTAAGTAATAAGACCCAACTACTCTAAACCCATCAAAGATAGGTTAAACTAACCTTGAGTCCCCAAACCATGTTCAGGAGCGTACGAGGACAAAGGGGTTAACGTGACTTAGCCAGGTAGGTGCTCTATCACTATTAGATTCTTTTAAAAGATCTATTATTGTTTTGAGAACATATGTTATAAGTATATGACTTGTTTAGCATGACTTGATTTAGCATGCATATGATAAACGCTTTGTACATAGACATGTTTCGTAAAAGATTGCATATACATTATGCACACATATGTTTTGTAAACAAGTGCATACATTGCATGATTTAAGTACTTGCAAAGATTGCATGTCCTTGAGGGTTGCCAAA
Source organism: Warburgia ugandensis (assembly GCA_035236585.1). NCBI lineage: Eukaryota > Viridiplantae > Streptophyta > Magnoliopsida > Canellales > Canellaceae > Warburgia > Warburgia ugandensis. Next base: position 47,400,747 of record CP141131.1, on the reverse strand, counting down.
AGACGCTGGAGTGCCGAGGGCCAGGCAGTTGTGAGGGACCCAAGGAGGACTGGTTTTGAATAGAGGTTTTTGGCTTATTTGATCGTACATGATTTGGGCTTGTAAGCTCGTGGGTGTTATGCCGAGGGGTGTGGGTTGGCCACCCAGCCTCTACCACTATTAGGTGTATGGGTACCACGCCCAAAAAGGGCATGTCCCTGCTTCGACTGCATGTGGTACAGGGGTCTACCACTGGTGTCACGGCACTGGGTCGAAGTGTCATATGCCCCTTGGAGGTATATGATCCTGTGTCCCTAGGTACCCGGGGACCACACGGCGGTGAGGTCGTGGGCATAGTGGGACCCTATGGTTTTGTGGATTTATGTGCATTGCATGTGGCATGATATAAGGTTGGCCAACCATACCATGATAGATATCCATGAGTTGGATTCCATGAAGCATCTGATGCATATCATGATGTTATGACATATTTTTATGATTATGATGTATGATACTTTCAACTTGGATTATGATATTTCTTTAAGTCGTCAGTATTTTGGTTTGACAGTGGCTTTTAATATCGATATTAAACGTGATTATTCGTACAACATGCATATGTTTTTATGAGCACATGATTTTAAAGATCGCATGCATTATAAAACTAATAGTGATAGACTCCTACTGAGTATATTATATACTCACCCAATCCTTAACATTTTTCAGACATCAGTAAGTACTCAAGGACAAGATACGTCCGTATATATCATGGTTCAGGACAGCTTCACTCACAAAAAGAGGACATCTATGTTAGTGCTATGAGCAAGTGAATCCAAAAGGAAACAAATACACATGTAAGTAAACTCTCAACCCTTTGGACATGTGTTTGTACTTAGTTACAGTTGGGCTGTGCATTGTATTTGGAAAGACACGGGAAAAACATTTATGATTTCTGAAGTTTTTCAAAACTACCTTAGTTGTTGTGAAAGCAAATGACACTCGGGGTTTTCAAAAATGAGTTTAAAACTAAAGGTTTTCCGCTGCATTGCATGGTTTTTTATAAAATGGTTTTCAAATAGGGATGCATCCCGCCTTAGGAAATTAGATATTGCATTTAAAAATGCATGAGAAAACCTGGGTCGTCACAATAAGTTAAACCTAAACTTAGACACTTATCACTCCTCTCTTTTTTTTTTTAATATTTCCAAATGCATCATCTCCTCATTGTAGATATAATCTCATAACTCCTTATCACTCATAGGAATCCTAGCTGCAACTCTAATGCTTACAGCATTTATTAATGTAGCCTTTGTATTTTCTTCAAGCAATAAAAATTGCTTCCTCTCTATAATATGATAATCCACTATTACTTATTAATGAAACATCCTTGCTTTGCTATGTCTTCCAAGGTAGGTATGTTTCTAGGTTTTTATATCAACACTGCAACTGTCATTTCTTATTTCATGCTTCCTCTACAATTAATAGGTAGCATAGTTGCTTTGGTATTAATAATTGATTAAGTATAGTCCTCCTTGTTTTCCTCATATATATATATACATATATATTAAACACCATACATTCGATTGATTGTTTAAATTTTCCATTACATTGTATAAACTTATGCTATAGTTCATTTTATTTGAGAACTATACTACTCGCATGGTAATACTCTTACTCATTCAAAGTCAAATTTCTTAATTTCTTAAAATATGTTAACCTTCATAGGCATTGTAAGGTTTCTTGTTTAAAAATATTGTGTATCTCAATCCCCTTTATACTTCATATTTAGATAACTAACTGTCAGTTTTTTAATTGTACAACTACTTCGAACATCATTCCAAAATAATTTCACAATGTTGTATTTTATGTTAGTAATATCTCTAAGTCTCTACAACAAATGCTCAAAATGTCAAATATTGCCACATATACTTCCTTATCTCATTAACTATCTCAACACAACTAGTTCAAGTATTTGAACCTTCTTATTCATGTAAATGATTCCACATAATGTGACTAATATGTTTGTATAAGAATTTCTTGTTTCAATTTGGGATTTTTTACTATCACAAAGCTTTTCTTTGTAGGAATACTACTTTTCATTTCCTAAACAATGCCTGGACTTCCAAATCAAGGCTTGTACCTTATCACTATCTCTATTTTTTTACTAACTTCACTATAATTGTTCATATGAATTTCTTAGGATGAAACTCATTGTTAACTATTACTTCCACTACGAATACTTTTCTTTCTAATTGATTATAATGATCATTTATATAATTCTATTCACTCCAACATTTTAGACGTGAGTCACTATCAATTTCAAGATTTATTCTACTTATTAATTCAATCTTCTTTGTCTCAAATATAAGAACTCTAGAACTTGATCTCACTATTTTCTTTCACTACCCTTCCATCACTCTTTCTAAACTGTCATTAAAGACTTTGTAAGAACACATAACACATAACACTTTCAACTTGATAATAATGGATAAATTAAGTCAATTGAATCTCCATTGTCATATATATATATATATATAATAGTTAGTTCTTGATCACATTTGCCAAAAGTCGTTATTGCAGTTCACTATGGTTCTAAATCAACTTGCTTCATAAAATTTTAACCTATGTTCTCTTTTTCTTCTTCTCTCTCTCTCTTTTTCTTTTTTTGTAATCATTGATGATCACATGTCTTATTTACTACCTTATGCTATCCACATATAGGGACTTTAATTATATGTCACTCTCATCAAATAATATTTCCTTTCAATCCATCTCCTTGTTCAATTCACATAATGTAATTGACACTACATCATCATTTATACATTAAGATCAATTATACTTTGTAATTTATACACCTTCATACAACATAACACCAGATCTTTATATAGAATTTCTTACCAAGCCCTTCAACAAATAATTACTTAATAATCTGTCTGTATTCTTGCTTCTCATTTACCTTCCACTAACTAGATCATCATAGGCTAAATCCTTTCAAGATAAACAATCTCAGAGTCTTCCACACTTTACAAGATCATCATATTCATTCTCTTTCACAATACACAACTTCCATATTATATGCCTTTATATCAAATACTTACTTGTCATATACTATAATCTTCTATCTCAACAACTTATTTATAACCATATCCAATTTTCATGGTTCAATATCAAATTATTTCTATAGTTAAGCATTTCTTCTATAACAACATTCATATCCTCTTCATCTCGAATCTCCATCAAAAATTTTTAGCCACAAAATTATTAATAAGATGTTTCTACCATTTGGCCAAACTCATTGTCATAATCTTCTAAATTTTTAAAATGCTCATTCACAAAGACCAACTTTCAATCTTTTCTCATAAATAATTTACATGTATTGTTTTCACATTAGAACTTGTACTCACTATAAGTTGTTTCCATTAATAAATCATTGATCAATAATAATATTCTCAATTATAAATAGTAACCCACATACACCGCACTCTGATTTCTTACACTAAGAATCTTACCATTATGACAAGAATTTACTTTTCTTCTATTTCATCACTTTTCCTTGACCATTCACAACTTTCAATTGAGTCACTTTTCCATTAATGATATGAACCTAATTGAGATAAAAAAAATTCATTCTATCCTTGCAAATTCTAGCTTCTCTGCCAACTCCTCTAAGTAGTGTTTACTCAAATTTTAGAAATTCATAAATAACTTAATCATTTAACTCATACCATCTCTAACTTTCACCTTGGACTATCATTCAACTTGGACTTTTGGGTCTAACTTTGAATGGATGAACCTATCTCTAATACCAAGCGAGATGATTGGTGTTTTTAAAATACTTTTTCATAATTTTTTTAAAAAGTGGGGCCCTAAGTTTGAAAACAATTTCAAAGACAAAACAGTGGAAAACATTATCAGTGAAACTCACTTAAAAACCCCTAATTGTCAACCATCATCTCATTATTTAATTTATTTAAATTTTATTTTGATATTTAAATTTTAAAAAATCAAATGAAGTCTTTTCATTTTTCAAGTAAATCTTTTTAAAACAAGTTTACTTCTTCAGGACTTATCCAGTCGACATCCACAATCCCTACATAATTACAAATCAAGCCTAAACACTACAAATGTACATATGCAGTCTAAGTAGAATTAAAACATGCCCTCAAAGCAAGATGTCTCAATTAGCTAATCGTCTGATTCCTTGTTAGTCTTATCTAACTCGCAATATTTGAGGCATTGCAAAAACAATGCAATGCCTTAGTAAGCTATGCTTAGTAGGGAAATAAGATGCATATGAAAACTAAAATAAAACATTTATTTTCTTAATATAATAATCATTTCAATGTATCAAAACATTTTGTATCAATAATTTGTATGATTCAATTTAAGTTAGTCTTAAACTTTGAACATCAAATTTTGAAGCACTTCAATTAAATACCATAAGCAAGTTGAATTGTGCAATGTCATATTCAAATGGTAGCACAATCTCAAGTAAACTTTATGAATATGTGTGAACATCATAAATCTAGTGATGCAGTGTTATGTTCAAATCATTATTAGAATATTGAATAAATCTTTTGAATAGAAATACAAATTAAAGAAGATTAAAATCGTAGAATCATAATAAAATAATATATAATCATAATTATCGCAGATTCCATCACTCAATCATAATCGTAACATCTGGAACTCCAAGGAAATCTAAGCACACATGTTGTCACTCATTTGTGATCATAGCACTATGCAAAATCAGGGACTACTTTGCCATAATGCCCATCTCACACACTGGGATCCACTACAATGTTCCCACTGACACCATCCATGGGATATCCATCACTTCCTTGCATGGGAGGAGGCAGATTGTAGCATGTGGCATACCCATGATAGTCACAACCAAATTTAGTCCCTTGGGCAAGGTGTCTAAGATATCAATCAGAGGGCAAATGGCCAACTGTATTTCCCTCTTAGCATATCATCCACCAAGCCCATGCTTATCTAAAGAAAAACCCTCAAGCCTCCATTCCTAGATATAATAAAAGCATAAGACTACATGCTTGCCTCATGTCAAATTCATAGAAATAACATATTACTCGCATAATTGGTACCATGTACCAAAACCAAGCTCATGTGGTTGTTGAAGCAAATCGTGTGAATGTAAAACGTGCAATGCATTCTTAAATCACACATTTTTAGTCCATGGACTCATAATATAACAAATTTTCATATATAATATTATAGCATTTTTATTTCATAAATCATGTATAAATATTGCATGTATAATATTGCATAATAATAAACTTTTATAAATAAACATGCAATTCAAATATCATGTAGTTACCGATGTCACATCATGATACATCAAAAGATCATGTTATTTTAGAAAATTATCATCTTATAATCCACCTACCTCAAATACGGCTATCCCAATCCTCAGAACAATCAATGGTCTCAATTTTGTATCAATTGGCATATCTATCAAGTCCTATGTGCATACAATGTCATTCCCCTACAAATCCTCATGTACAACGCATTCAGTCTTTGGTCAAATTTAAACATGATGATCTTGTCTAAATGGATCCTATATACATACATATAAACATATGTATATGTATATTTGTAATATTCGCATATCCTGATGATTGATTAAAGATTAGCAATCCAGATCATCCATTTATTGTCAATCTCTACTCATCTTGGACTTACTGGTACTTTATTTCATATTTTAATGTTTGATCTATTAATCTGATAATCAAATTAAATTTTAATAAGTAAGATCAATAGTTTCCAGTCGTCCTAACATCAAATATGCAAATCTAAGGTCGTCAGAACAATCTAACTATTAGATTAATTTAATTAATAATGTAAATAGCTCGATTGTTCTTCGTAAGGTTTAATCCATTCTAATCTTGTTTATTTTCTAAATTTCTATAATTTATTAGCCATAACTAAAATAAGATAAAATTTAATTAATTAAAATAAGACTCTATAGCAATCTTATGTCTTATCACTTATATCCATGTGTAACTTAGTGTCTGATATGGCCTAATGGGGTTTGATCACCTCTGATCAAAATCTAAAAATGGACCACTCAGATAAGTGCTTCAATCATTGATTGGGGAAATAGAGCACTCAATTGCACAAATTTAAGGTTCTAGTAACTAATAAGTGGTTGATCAAAGTGTGAGATTTGATTAGCAATGGATCAAATGATCCAGTGCTAGATCTATGGTCAAATCTAAGTGGTAGCTCAAATTGATCATTGTTTTAGGTGCTAGGTAGTTGATCAAAGGTTAAATTATCTTAAAGAAATAGATCAGTCACAGATCTAGCATCTATTAGCCAACCAATAGTCGGACTGTGTAAAAAGTCTAATTGGTCACATATCTGGGTTTTGGTGATTATTAATGGTTGGATTATGTGGGATTTTCCTAATTTGGTAATGGATATAACATTTGGTGCTAGATCATGGGCTAAATGATGATGGATAGCCAAATTAGTAACAGATCAACATGATCATAACCATACATCATTGTCTACTTCAGATCACTACCGGATCTCCATCGATGACCAAATTAATAGATGGTTTTGTTCCTCATGTCTCGAGGATCACGATGAATGTCTTGGATCAGTGAGTTCCCTCTTGGATTCAACAGTGGAAGACATCCAATTTCAAGGGTGGGTATTGGTAGTGGGGCCCACCACACAAAATAGCAAGAGAGAAAGAGAGAGTGGGGGTTGTGTTTGGTGGTGGCCTGGAGTGGTAGGTTTGATCACTGCCAGCCTGAGCACAGGGAGGAAGAGGTGAAGGGCAAGGGGGATGGGGGAATCTAAAGTTGTCAGCTAGTTGGAAGGTTCAAGCCTTGTCAGAGGAAGTGAAATAGGGAATGGAAATCTGCATGGCCAGTCTGTATACACCGGTGTGCCAAGCTGCTACAGGGGAGAAGAGAGAGGGAAAGGCGACGAAGTAAAAAGGTGTCAGTGGTGGTCGGAAGCCCCAGCTCAATCGCCACCTGGGACCAAACTTAGAAGAGGGAGTGGAGGCGTGGCAAGAGATAGAGAGGGGGGAAGGGAGCAGGGTAGGGCATGCCCGGCCAAATCTGACCACCATGCTCGGCTGGGTGTGTTAACCGGAGGAGGGTGAGAGAATGAGGGTAAGAGAAAGAGAGATGGGGAAAGGGTTCGAAGGGTTTTTTCCTAGAAGGAGGTAATGATGGAGTGAGGAGGAGAAAGGGAAGGTGGGGTTGGTGTGGCCAGTCTTTGTGTGCCTATGAGTTGAGTCGACAGTGCTATGGGGAGAAGACAGTGAGGGGTTTGGGTTGGTGGGATTCACGACTGCCAGCACAAGTAACACAATCGGCAATAGCAGCCATTGTTGCTCAACTTTCATGCTAGTCCTTTCAGTGTGGAACTGCTTACGGCTACAATGGAGCTGGTAAGAACCTCGGCTAACGTGTGTGACCCAAGGTTCAATGCAACCTCAAGTTGGGCACACTGACCAGTGGGTTGACCTAGAGAGAGTGAGATCAGCTTTAATGTTGATTATTTATTTTATTATTTTATTTTTGTACAATCCTTACCTTCCATAAATGTGGGTAATTATTATATCTTATGACATGTAGGAATCAATTTACATTTATGGTTGATTTGTCTGCCTACATTTTTTTGGTCACATCACATGGTTCCCACTTACAATTAATTGTACTATTTTAACCATTAATTAATTTAAATTAAATACCTTAATCAGAGTAATTATGAAATCTTTGTTCAAACTTCAATTTTAACATAATTAGTGTCATTAGATTCATTTTTATGAGTAGATTGCTAATATTAATGTTTCAACGGTCAATTCCATATCTTTCATTAGTTGTTATTAAAAGTTAAAATATTAGAAATTGAATTCCACATTCTTCTTTTCAATTCAATCCCTTCACATAAAATAAATTAAAATTTAGGGGTGTTACACCTTGACCAAGTAAGGACCTAAGCCCGCAGTGTGGTTCCTTCCAAATTCTTCCATAAATCAAAGAATCCTCCATCAGAGAACTTGGAAGAATGGAAGAAGAATATGCTAAATGAGTATACACAAAGGTAAAGAATGATTTCTATAAGGACTTTTGGAGTTTCAACGGTTCAAGCCAAGATGTTTCCCTTAGACCCCCATCTCACAATAACTATAGCCCATATCAAGAAGAGATGGAAGAGCAGCTCCTTGAAGGAGATATCCCAATCAATGAGGTATGTATTGACATGTTTGCCTTCTCAATGTTCAATTATTTAGCAATATTCATTCATTTTTATGTATGTGTTATTTTTTATTTGTAGGTGTGTCAGTGTATGCTATAGTAATATACATCTGAGAACTACATCGATGTGGCTACACTGTATGAGGGTTTTTCCATCACATTGCATGATAAGTTGATGAATCTACACACTAAACATGTATGCATTATTGGCATCCTCCAACCAAATTCCCTCTTACCATTTCCTACAAAAGCAAATGATATTCATACTATTTGGAATGCAATACATAATGTAGCTTGGCTAGGGAAGTATATGAAAGCAATGTTATCCAAGGCATGTATATGATATCACAGCATCATGTTCAATAACAATTTTAAGGGCTTAGCTAACTTTTTAAATATTATTTACATATAATGTTAGTCAAAAGAAGCATAAGGTGCCGTTAAGGGTGACCCTCTCCATGGCAACAAATTTCGGCGTACTAATTGCCTCATCCCAGACATTTATGTCTATTTTTATGATAAAATTGAATCTCTTTGTCTGTTCTTATATATATTCATTACTAGTTTCTAAAAACTTACATCCACAGTATAGGGATCATGTGCTAGTTCCACCTAACATACCTCCATTCCTGAGAGGATTGTACACACTAATCAATTATGATAAGAAAATCAAACCTGTATGCATAGAGGCCAATCTGCTTTCCTTTGACATAGTTAAGGTTCTAGTCATGAAAGAGAAACTCTTAGCCATATGTAATATGGCCCAATAGAAATAGCTACACATTATCGTTTATATCGGGTATGCTTTGTAACTGCTCCATTATGAATATATTGATATTACTTATTAATAGGATATGATAAGTATTTGACATTAAGTATTTGTAGGTCTTTGCATGATCAATTGTAAAGATTAGAGGTCAAGGATGTCGACAAATTCCTTAACCCTATTGTCATCTTTAAAACAAAGGAGCATTTAACTAAGGAGAAACAAATAGAAGATATCACACCTAGAATAAGTAAGTACGCCTTTTATTTAATTCAGTATAATAGTTGAATATCTAATAATTATCATCTTTGTTCATGTCTAATTTTTTTACTTATATTTGTGTAGTGTATGGTATAAATGGGCTGAGATAGAAAATATTAACCACCTAGCAAAATTGACTTGGAAAAAGATCAAGGTGAGGTCTACTGGTTCTTTAGTATAATTTATAATTATACATGATATTTGAACCTTTTCTATTGACTTTATTATCCAATGCCCTAGATAACAATTTGATTGGGAATGTGGGTATTATGTTCTCGGATATATGAGAAGCCTCATTCAAAGGATTTAGGATCTCCCAATTGAGAAAGGTAAGACAATTAATTGACTGGTCATTATTCTTACAGTTTTCTACATCTCTTAAATGACTCCAATAATGAATGTCCCTACTAATTTAATATTTATTATCTTGCAAGCTGATTTGGGAAGTAAGAGTTACGCCCAATTAGATCTAGATGATATCAGAATAGAATGGACTAAATATATTTGACTTTTAATTTATAGATCACTGATATTATTCAATATAAATATTTTTACCAATGAAATACAAAATAGAAGTTCATTTATGTGGATATCTTCCTTTTTCTTATTGTAGTTTGTGTGCACTTTCTTTATTTGAATGAAAAGTGTGTATTGAGAAGTTCAATGTGGAATGTTGGAAGTGTTGAATGTGTATGAATATGTTTTGTAAGATGATTGTAACCTACAGAAATGAAGTGTTGAATATATTTTGAGCTACAGAAACTGCAAGAACAATGTCCAGATAGAAATTAATAAAAGAATACACAAAATTGTGTAGGAAGTACATATAATATAGGACAATTTTTGAAAAAATATCTTAGATAACTATCATAATGGAAGTTGGTTTTTGAAAAACTGTCCTATTGATATAGGATCATTTTTCAAAAACCATCATATAATATTCAAGATTTATAAGCTAGTTTTGAAAAATCATCCTATATTACACATGATTTTTCTAAAATCGTTCTGTATTATATAGCTTATACAACTTTATAAGATAGTTTTTTAAAAACCATCCTATATTACACAGCCTTATAAGATGGATTTTTAAAATCATACTATATTACATAGATATATTACACAACATTATAAGATGGTTTTCCAAAAATCATCCTATATTATATAAGTATATTACACAGCATTATAAGATAGTATTTCAAAAATTGTCCAATATTACACAGATGTATAAGACAAATTTTAAAAATTTGTCCTATATTACAAAGTTTACACAGCTTTACAAGATGGTTTTTCAAAACCCATCATATATTACACAGCTTATACAGATTTTTGAGACTAATTTTACAAAATCATCATATATTATATAGATTTATAAGATGGTTTTTTAAAAACTATCCTATATTACATAGCTTTATAAGATGGTTTTTCAAAAATCATTTTATATAATTCTAAATTTATAAGATGACTTTTAAAAACCATCTTATATAATTCCACCTTTATAAGACAGTTTTTAAAAATCATCTTATAATACTTTTAATATAAGCAATTTAAGAAACCATCTTATATTTGTTTTCATTTTCTAAGACACCTAGGATAAGACCTTTTAATTATCTTGTAAACCTGTTTTTAATTGTCTCATAAACCACTCTCTATAGTTGTGACATTATCCATGTTCCCTACATTCTACACTTGCACATCCACCTCTTCCTTACTCCCTTTCACATTCCTTCCACACCATGTATGCATTCTTCATAAGATCACACGTATTGTCATTTGCATGCATTACAAACATAACTTTGTCCCTTACATGTTTTCTACACTTCTCCATTACATGCACATCCCCCTCCTTCTCCTTCATTCCACACCCTTCCATACACATAGTTTCCTCTTAGCATAGCATGCCCCCTCCATCCTATCCCTTGCACATCTCCACCCTCCATCCTTGATTCACACACACCCTCCTTCTCTCATCATTACATTCCATGCATCAATCTTTTTTAACATTTCTTTTCTTTTTCTTTTGAGATTTGGGAATATGAGGAAAAGAAGCGATTTGTTTCAACCCTTTAATATAGTTGAGGAGAGAATCAAATCCATCCATAAAGCCACCCATTATTTCTAGTTAAAAGAATCATGTTGAAGAGTAGGAAGACTTCAAAATAAGTACCTAGTAACTTCATCATCTCCTAAGGCTAGAATTAGTGAGTCTTAAGCCAACGACCACTGTCTCCATTCTCTTTTCTTTTTCCTCTAGTTCATCCTTAAGGTAAGGGTGTCTCTCTCTATGGCTAACCTTCCCTTAGGATGAATGACCTCTAATCCACTCTCTGCCTCTCTCCTAACTAAAGCTAACTTCTTTACGAAGAGTGACTAGCTAAGGAGATGCAAAAATTTATTTTTCTCCTTCCATTAGATCTTCCTCTTTTACTTCTTTTAAAGTTGGTGATCCTTTACGATGGTGTTAGGTGACTCTTTTCTTGGCTTCCCTAACACTTCATTCCTATGGATCATTGGAAAAGGATTTGACATTTGGGTTGTGGCATGTTGGGTTAAGGAGGTGAGAAAAGCATGGTGGTAACTTAGTGCAGCAAGTGTTGAAGAGAAGTGTACAAGCTCCTGTTGAGTGATGCAATGGGAGAGCCCTACAGTGGAATTCAAGCTCAAAAAATAAGAGGACGTATAAAGAACCTAGTTGGTTGACACAACTAAGGACTCCTACAATGGACACTTCAAAAGGAAGTTTAATTGCTTTATGTCTTTTCCTTTCTTTTGCTGCTTACATGTCAATTCCTCATAAATAATTGATTAATGAAATAGTTGTTTCTTTTCTTTTATTAGTTAGTTTACTTTCCTTGGTTGCTTTTGTTTCCTTGCTTAGTCATATGCTTTAGTTTCGTGTTTAAATTTCTTTACTTCCTTAATTGATTGGCTAAGTTAAAGAAAAAGTAATTTAAGTTTCAATTAACTCCATCTATCAAAGAGTCCTCTTGTGATCATCTCGTATTTACTACTTATATGCTCTAATAGAATTGTGCACTTATGGTAATTATTAAAGCACATTAGCATGCATACTCATTTAAGATATATGATTTCATTCATTCAATCTCCAAAATAGTTGCACTCATCCATGATCTATGATCCTAATTATTGATTATAATTCTAAGCATGTGGACTTAAAAATGTACCATTCAATATCATGCACACTACTGTTCTTGATCTATAGCTTGTGCACCTATTTGAGCTAAAAGAAAATGCACACTCACCTCTTTGATTGATCCATCATGCTCAAGTGCTTTTTTTTATTGATTTAGCACACACAATGTTGATGAGGACTTAAAATATCATGTGCACCCATCTCTGTGATGGATTTATCATGCACATGTTCTATCTGGTAGATTGAATCAAATGTGCATGTTTCTCACCTTATAGTCCCATCTTGCAACCTACATCTATCATACACACCTCCATCTTGTGGTTGTACCTAGCATGCACCTTTTGGTGATGGTGATGTGCCCAGATGCATCCTAGATGCATGTCACTAACTCAGTGCATCTCTGTGACACCGTTTTGTATTGTTTTGATCCAGATTTTGATCTAGACCATTGATTTTAATCTAAAACTAAAAATCTTCAATTCAAAAGGTTGTATAAACCTTAAAGACATTTGTTGGATACGCCTCAATGACATGGACTTAAATTTGTGATAAAAACTTAGATCTAACCACATTTTGACTTGATTAAAACCTAAAAATCATTGAATGATGCAAATTGGCTAGATTAGAGGATGATTAGGCCTTGAAAATTGATTCATTAGATTATTTAATAAGTGAATTGAGGGATTCAATGGTCAAATCACACAATTTGACCTGGATTATGATCCAAACCATTGAATGAGATAAGAACCATAGATTTTGACTGACCAAAGGATGATTTGACCATTAGATCAATAGATTCACTATTAGCACACATGTGGATCTTAGAAAACACTGTGAATATGATGGATTAAGGTATATAAGATACCCAAGAGGATGTTTAGAGTGATCCAATAGTTGGATTGTCTTAGAAACTATTGATTAAGTAAGAATAGACTTTAAAAGCCATTAAGACTATTGATCTGATCTATCAAGATTGGATTTGACCATTTGATTGTTGGATTGACTATGGAAATAGATGAAAAACTAGTAATAAGACATTGATCACTATTGATTGTGGAAACATTGAATGAACTGGACCGTCAATTTGCGACCTACGGCCAAGATAAAAAATCAGATAAAAGATTACTAAAAATTAGACTTTAACTAGTGATGAATGAACACTAAATCACCCAGATCAAAGAGAATATGGAGTGATATGAGTAGAAATGAAGATTTTTGAGTCATAAGTGATGAATTATGTTATGTGAGATTTGGACGGGTGCATCAGACCATGCTAATTGAGAGGAAGCATGCCTGAGAGAGTTGGTTCTAATTGAGGTAGGTGATGACATTTAATATTGATATATTCTATATAAAACCATGGATGTTCATTGGTGACTTCATGCATATTAATGATTTGATGCATGTTTATTTGGCTTTATGACATTGAGACTATTATTCAACATTTATAGTTTGTACTTACGCACTATCATTCTGATTTATATGTCTTCCATGGACTCATGGTTATTTGGATATAGTGATGCTTCAATTTTTATTTTTTTTTACTAGAATTGTTTACCCTTGGATTTATTAAGGAGGCTCGGTGGCTAATCCTTAAGAGATTAACCCTGTGGTGAGGGCAGTGCTCTAGGATGGTGACCCACAGGTGCTCTTGTATGTTGTGCATCAAACATGACTTATTATGCTTATATGTTGTGCTCTTGTATGTTGTGCATCACATATTTATGATCAGTGCTTTTGCCTGGTGGATGCTATGCTAAGAGGGTTGTAGTGTTGACCATCTGCCCTCTAACTTAATGAGATGATTTGACACCTGCCCAAAAGAGAGCAAATTCCTAGGGAGTGGTATCATAGGTAGTCCACACTACGAGTCTAATGCCCCCCATGTGCAACAAATATTTAGTCTCTTGTTCTGGTGTTGATGGAGAGCAACAGTTGGTAGACTAGGGAGTTGGTTACCACTGTAGCATGACAATCCATATTGTTGTTTTGAGTTTTCATGCAGCATTATGATCATTGCTTGGGTTGATATATCTGTGTATACCCACAACATGACGACGCATGGAGGATTGGTATAAGTACTCATACTGGAAGTGAGAGTGTGTTCTACACTCATGGGACATGAGTGGATTGTGTACCCCTCTAATTATGAGGATTTTTGTTTTGTTGAATTCAGGCATAAAGTAGTAGTTTTGAAATATAATTATTACATGTATTATTTTTTAAATGATTTTAAACAATTTAAGGATGTTGACCATTTTCTAGAAGAATTTATGAAAACTCTTTGTCTTTAAAAACTTGGGTTGTTACAATTGGTATTAGAGCCCAAGTTCATACTACTCATAGTCAAACAATCAAGAAAATGAAACACAAGTGTCAACAGTGAGAAAAATATAATTTTGGTTCATTTAACAACTTGGGAAGAAAATTCATCAAACTTTTGATTGAACATTCAAATGCCACCAAAGAGATGTAGGACCAGCAATTCATTTGTAACTACTAAAGACAAAGAATATGTTGGGTTTTAGAGTGACTCAGTAGATGATTTGGCCAAACTTCTTTTTTAAGATGATGAAGCAGCAACTTTAGAGTGCCAACTAGAAAAGGAAGTAGTTTTGAGGAACTACGATTGGGATTCTGAGAGAATGGCACACACTCTTCTGTAAAGATTCAAGAAGATTGTCCCTAACTTCAATGAGGAGAAGGGGTCAGAAGCTGTACAAACATGGCTTTATGACATTAAAAGGACATTTAAAGCCATGCAGATTGTAGAGGACAAGCAAGTTGTTGTTGCAACATTTGTTCTCCTAGTGAGGCTTCTTTCTAATGGACCACAAGAGAAAGAACCTATTTGCTAATGCTGAAGAAATCCATTAGTTAGATTTCAAGATTGTTTTTGAAGAGAAATACTTCCCTCCACATGTTTAGGAGAAGAAAGAGTAGGAACTTCTAAAGCTACAGTAGGACTCTATGACAGTAGAGCAATATGAGAAGAAGTTTGTGAAACTAAAGGTTTGCTCTAGAAGTCCTATGCTATGAGCAATTCAAGAATTTGGGAAAGGATTGAACTTCAATTTGAAAAGTAAAATTTTTGGTGGCCAACCGACTACTCTTGCAAAGGCCATTGACCTAGCTTCTATGATGGAGAGAGAACTTAAGGAGTCATCGATACTTTTGAAGTCTCGATCATCATTTCTAGATCCAAAAAGAAGAGGAGAATCATCTTTTGTGCTCATACTATAACAAGCCACATCCATGAAAGATTTTTTACATCCAACATAGCAGGCACTTCCTATGTGGAGAGAAAAGACATTATCTCTGTGATTGCCCAAAGAAGAAGAAAGATGATCAGCCTTGATAGGAATTTACTTGCACTAACTAATGAGAAGATTCACACTTTCAATGTAACGTGTCTTAAATAATAGTGCAAGTGCATGGCTCTATTGGAGTATAAAATTGAAAACTACATGTTGATCCCATGAAGACTCTTTGCTAGACATAGTTAATTAGAATTTAAATCATCTTACTTTAATCTAGTCAAACCATTCAAGAGAAGGAGAATTAAACTAAATTAGAAAGTAACCCTAATTTAGAAAGCAAGTAATTAAAGAAACTAAGAAACTATCTAAAAAATCAAGGAACTAAACTTGCAAACTTTTTAAAATTGCAACTAACTAGAAAAGACAAAACTTCTTAAAATTACCATCAACTAGAAAAGGAAACTTTTTAAAACTACAATTAACTAAGAATTTAGGAAACTATCTAAACTATAACTAACTAAATATTAAAGTTGTGGTGACCCAGGTTTTTATAACACATTTTATAATACATTTTGTAAAGATAGGGCCCTTAGAGTAAAAAAATTTCGCAAACCAAAGCAGTGGAAATTCTTTTCTTTAGAATTTATTTTGTAAAACCTAAGTCACCACCTCATACATAACATAAGTAGAATTTTGTATAAGATAAAATTCCATTGAAGGAATATTCTTTTATTAAACTTCAGGATCCATCCAGTGGTTCACAAGAGCACCCCATTGTATCCTTACAATACTTGTCCAAATATACAATCCAAATTACAAAGTTCAAAATTCAATACATGTTCTAATACAATGTTTCAAGGGATATACCCTGATTACATATTCTTCAATTATTCTTCAAGTCTTGAGCTCCTAAGTCTCCTTCTCTGTATCTGAGATATTGTAAACATTCGAACATTTACAATATCTCAGCAAGCTATGCTTGGTAGGGGATAAGAATATAAGTTATTGATAGTATAATCTCAATATTCAAGTATCCCATAATTCGTTCTATAATAAACACATTCATTAATAACTATTAGTTATAAGGACATCTCATTTCCTTGTCATTTGTGTTCACCTTTATGCATACATATTGTATAAGGACAAATCCGTTAAAAATGTAAAAATAATCAAGAATCATTTCTATACAAAGCTGATCAACTCCTTTCATTATAAGAGATTTGTATCTCAGCCAGTTACTATACAGGGAATTTCCCTTCTTAGGAAAAATATTGGTAATATACAATTACCTGACATTTCATCATGCCATCCCTTAAGGCATTTCACTATGCCAATTTCATATGCATCATAATGCAAAATAATCAAGGACCACTATGCTTGCATTCTGATCTGTACAGCGCGCCTGGATAACTGTTCAATAATCCACTTATACCATTCTCAGTGGAAATTACAATATCCATGTCCTTATGGGAGGACCATGGCTGTCACAGTGGTGGCCTTCCCATAAATGCCCCACTCAACTTTTAGCCTTTCTTAGGCTTGGTATTCAATATCATCAAGTTTTAGAGAGTGGGTGGCCAAACCCTCTTAACTCTTCTAGCATAGCATCCCCAGGCCTATGCCTGTTTAAAATAAAACCACAAGCCTCCAAGCTTGTATGTAAAATAATACTTATACATATCAGACTATCTGTCTGTTTATCTAGGACTGGAATATTTTCTACTTTCCTATTCACTTAGGGTTGTTCTCAATTCTCAACTTGACCATTTAATACTTATTTTCCTCATCATTTGGTTGGATCATATTTCAATTTGAGCTATTTACCTTGATATATTGGTATCATACATGTTAATACTTTAAAACATAAGATCATGTATTAGACATGTATCTGCATGTAAAGGCATTCTTAATAATCCACCTACCTCAATAAGGTATTCTTACTACTTAAAATCTGCCATAGTCTCGATCAACATATATCTGTCAAATCATATATATAATGTCATTTTTCTAATCAAGAGTACATACTACATGGTCTTTTGATCATCCTTATGTAGGATGATCTGAATCTTTCTTCCTTGAATACCCTATATCCATGGGTGTAATATCATCTATACAAATACTATCTATATCATACATAACAATTTAATTTACATTGATGTTTCTTTTTCCTTATTGTTTTTTATCGTACAAGATCTCATCTTGTTTGATCATCCTTATCTCACTTACTATTTTTATTAGGGTTAGATAATTTGCTATCTTTTTATGTTCTTATTATTATTCAACCAGTTAGTGTCTTACTTGGTTGAAGATAATTTATTTCTTCCTATCACTAGACAACTCCTCCTTATTTCAGGATGACCAGTACTTACCAGTTAAAGTCTGCTCAAAAAGTGGTTAATACAACCCTCATGTAAGGAGGCATTTAGACCTTTCTTACGTCAATGGGAGGTGAGGGAAAAGCACTTGGCTCTTGTATACCCCCTATAACCACAATGTTCAGAGTCCACTAGAGTGGTACTAGCTCAATCTTTAACAAGGTTCCTATGAGCTCTTTACCTGAAGTCCCTTCTCTAATTGATTTTAATTAATTTCCATGGATATGCACAATGTCATCCATGGATGTTCATTATTTTCCTACTTTGGGCCAAGGAAATGATAAATCATTCCTTATATTGTCCTACTAACTATAGCCCTTATTAAGTCAAAATCATTCATTCATCTTAGTTGTCCATGAATTTCTATATTTCATTAGTTTACATTTTTGGTGATTTATGCTCCTTATATCTTAACAATTACTTAACAATTGAATAGAATTTGACAATAAGTAAATCATCAACTTGAAAGCATAATCAAATATAAGTTTAACAACTATATACTAACATTCTTCCTATGAATGTAACTTAAGCTAGTGAAATAAAACTAACATGATCCTAAGTTATGAAACACATCTTCTATCATAATGAAATCATGTTTAAATCCTAATTTATACTAACATGATCCTAAGATAATCAAATCTACTAACAAATTACTCATTTAGGACATATCATACTAAAATTTAAAGATTACACTATCATGCTTTCTAACTTAGAATATAAATCACATTTACACTTCTATATCCAATAAAAGACAATTAAAACTTAAAACATAAATCACATTTACACTTCTATATCCAATAAAATAAAATAAAACTAATTTTATTACGATTATTATAAACCTTTAAATATGATCCAACCATTAGATCTTAGGTGTTTTCCTTTAGATCAAGGGTTTTAATTACCTTTAGGGCTTTTAATCCATTAAGATCCAAAAATCATATCCACTTGATTTTGTCACATTTCATCCATGATCTAATTGGATTCCATCCTAATATCATCCCTTTAATCCATCCCAAGGATCTGATCATACTTGATCTCATTGATCAAGTGGGTCCCTTTGTATTTTTTTATTTTTATTTTAGGGTTTTTCTACCATAAAGGGTAGATCCCCTATTTTATCCAAGATCTGTCCAAATTAACTATAGATATTACTTTATTACATTATTATATCATCACTAAAATAAATTTTCAAGATCTGAAGATCTTAGAAATTGGACACTTATTTCCAAAATACAGAAAAATACAGAAATAAATTTTAGAAATATTATGACTTCATTAGAAATTAGACATTACAAGCTTTCCACAGCTTCTTTCTAATCTCAATTTGGAGTTCATATGACTCCACAATCTTAAATTGAAGTTTTCAGCCGTTCCTAGGGTCCAGATTTGATCTGGGCCCACCAGAATTAATCTCTCTCAATTGAGGGTCCAAACCTTGTTAGATTTTCTTGAAAATTGTACCCTAGGGGTTTTTGACCCTTATGGATTGATTGGAAAGCTCAGAATTTCCATCTGAGCTCTCTATCACCGTAAATTGAAGGCTCTTGTATTTATTTTATTTTTACCATTTTTCATTCAAATTAAATTATAGAAAAATAAAATTTACACTAAATCATAATAAATATGTATGGGAAGTAGTTCCACCTACCTGATTGGAGAAAAACAATATGATTGATGCCCAATTTGAGAGAATTACCGGTTGATGATAATATTGCCTGATTGTCCATCGTTTTGTGATTTTCTATTGTTGGAACTGTTGGATCTTGAAATTGATTTGGGGCTTTTGTATATACTATAGTATAGGATGTTGTGGACAGTGGAATTGATGAGATTCTTCTTAGAACGGAGTGCCTAATTGAATTTAGGTCTCTTGTTCCAATTAGAAAGAGGAGAGAGAAATTTGGGGCTGAAATTCCAGGGAAGATTTGGAAATTTCGTGGTTAAGGTTGTGAAAATTTTTGGGACATATTTATAGCCAAATTTGAATTTTTTATCATTTCTTTTGATAAGATATTTTATTACTTTAGAATTTTTAATTACTAATGCATTCTCTATTCCCACTACAATCTCCACTACCAGCAATAATGCACTGAGCAATTATTGGTGCTTCTAGAACATTGGCCCACTTTGTGGGCCCCACTTTTATGTGAAAAGACCTTTTTGCCCTTTTAACTCCAAAATTGGAGAATAATAGGCAATATTTGTCCGAACTCGAAATCGAGTGTACTTAGTGGCGTTGGAATCATATTTCTAAGTACTTCATGAATATTGAGGTCTTATTTCTTGGATATGGGATATGGGTAAAATTACCATTTTACCCCCAAATGGAAAAATTAAGGAATTTTCATTTTAACTCAGAATTGAACGTACTTAATGTTGTTTCGATCAGTTTTCCAAGTACATCCATAATTTCTAATTTTTTAATATAATCTCTATAAAAAGAGAATTTTCAATAACCTAATATTCTAGCCTAGAATTTCTAAAAATTCAAACTTTATTAATTTTCCTTAATAATTTACAAAAATTCGGGGTCATTACAAAAGTAACTTTCTCAAACTACACTAACTAGAAATTATAGCAAAGAGTAAATTAGGAAGAAAAAAAAAAGAAAGGAAAAAGAACCATTTCATTAATGGTCAAATTACAAATAATTGTTATATAAGCATGGGAAAGAAAGGATGTAAATAAAAAAAATGTCCTCCAAATTTGGGCTTGAATTGTGTTGTAGGGCCCACATGTTGTGCTACTCAACAAAAGCTTGTACACTTCTCTTCAACCAAAAAAACACGATATTGTGTTGTAGGGCCCACATGTTGTGCCACAAACCTGCAAATCCCATCCAATGATCCTTGGGAATGAAGTATTAGGGAAACCAAGAAAAGAGAAGTCCTAACACTTTTTCCTAAACAATCACCACCTAAGAAAGAAGGAAGAACTGTGAAAAAGGAAGTAGAAAAGGTTACTACATTTTTCCTAAGCTAGAAACTCTTAAAAGAAAGAGGGCAGCTTCAAAGAGTTTAGATAAAGAGGGGATTAGAAGTCATTCATCTTTAAGGAAGTTAAACCATAAAGGAGGTTTCCTTCCTTAAACAAGAAATAGAATAAATGAAACCAAACTAGAGAGAGTGGCCCTTGTTTTAGGACTCACCCATCCTTAGCCTTAGGAGATGAAGCAAGAAATAGGTACATGATGTATCCCTACCCTCCAACATAAAGCCCTTAGCTAAGAACCTAAGTGGCTTATAGATGGATTTGTATGTTTTCCTCAACCTTAATTAAGAAATTTGAAAGTTTCCCTATCTCAAAGAATCCTTTCCTTTTTCTTAGTCCAACTCCATAAAAAGAAATTAGAAAGAGAAAGAATGATGTATGAATGCTAAGTAACACTGAGAATGCATGGACTTAAAATTAGAAAGTGGTTGTGTGAATGGAATTAGAAGGCGTATGGAATTAGAAAGTGGATAAAAATAGAAGGTGGATGGAAATAAAATGTGAAGCCCTAGGCCAATGAGGGCGGGCCAAGAGAAGGCTAGCAGGCTTCTAGGCTGGGGTGAGGGACAGAGAGTTAGTACCACATTGCCTGGCGAGAGGAAACTGGGTTGTTTATAAGAGTTTGGGGAACTCTAATGCTCACAATGCATTTTTCCTAGGAAACTTGGGAAGAACAAAACCGTGAGGGGTGTATGGGTGCCCCAAAGCAGACAATATTGTGATTGTTGGAACTCTAGGGTGTTACAAATGGTATCAGAGCCATTTCCCCTTGTGGTGTTGTGGCTAGCCGCATGCAGGCGCCTGGTCGTGGCTATCACGCAGGGACGCGTATTCACTAAGGGGAGAAGATGTGAAGCCTTGGGCTGACGAGGGTGGGCCAAGAGAAGGCTAGTAGGCTTCTAGGTTGGGGTGAGGGACAAAGAGTTAGTCCCACATTGCCTGGGGAGAGGAAACTAGGCTATTTATAAGAGTTTGGGGAACTATAATGCTCACAATGTGTTTTCCCTAGGAAGCTTGGGAAGAACAAAATCGTCAGGGGTGTATGGGCTCCCCAAAGCAGACAATATTGTGATTGTTGGAACCCCAGGGTGTTACATAAAAAGTGGATGAAAAATAGACAGTGATGAAATTAGAACACAGTAAGAGTGTGTGAGTTGACTAAGGAAAGTGTGGAAGATGTGGAAGTGGAAAATGGAAACTATACTAGTATGGAAAATTTCTTGCGTGCTCTTATGCATGACTGTGTGTGATTTAGAAAATGATGATACTTACAAAATACAACTAAGATGCATGAATTTATATGACTTCTAAACTAACAATGATTTCTAAATCTAATGAACTAGCTTGAATAAAGTCTCTAAATTAATCCTAGAAAGAAAGCAACGAAAATTAGAAAGTCAAACACGGTCAAACATGGGACTCCATATTAGGAAAGTGTTAATTCTAAAAATCTACCAACAAACTAGTTTATGTAATGGATCTAAACTAATTATAAAACATTCCTAATGTATTTGGAAATCAAATTAACAAGTTTTTAAAACTCAAAACCAAGGGATCTATGTTTTAAGCATGAACTCTAAAAGTAGAAACTACCTACTTCTAAAATAGGAAAGTGCTTAAAAATATGGAGACTAAACATGCTAAATGAGAAACTATGCTACAAACTAAATCTACAAAGTAAACCTAACCTAAGGAAACAAAATTATCATGCAAATCTACCATGAATGCAACCTAAGCAAGCTACTAAAGATGTTATACAAGTGAACATGAAACAGACACATTCACCAAAAATTGGAGGAATGCATTGAAAATCATATGCTTGTAAACCCTAAGGGAGTGGAAGGGATACATGGTATGCATCTATACTACTCTATGATGAAATACCATGCAAAACATGAACTACAAAGCAAGTAAATATGAGAAACTACAATGCAAAATTAAGAAAAAACTACAACTAATTCATGCATTCAAATCTAAGTAATAGGAAGGATGACACATGCAACTACATTAGAAATCTAAATAAGTAAAACCTTGATGAATGCATGTGATAAGCAATCATTTTTGCATTCTAAATGAGCAAAACTTAGGGCATTATTTTAGGAATTTTTCAAAATTCATGGCACATGCAATTCTGAACTGATAATCCAAAAATGTGTATTATGCAGGTTTAGAGCTAATCCAAAGTAAGTATGTGATCTATCATAGTATGTGATCTATCATAATTTTATAGGTATTAATTAGGGTTTTTAATCTTTTGTAGTGTTAAAAGAATAATCCAATAGTTTAGATCACTTCAACTGATAATTGATGATCTGGATCAACCTATAAAGTTGGGGCCCATTTTCTATCATTTTGGGGTTCAAATAAGAGTCAGGATCATTTGAGAGTAGTCAAATAAGTCCCAGAAACATTTGGTAGATAGATTAGCCCCATGCAGAACCCATGCAAAAAGGTAGTAGAATTCTACTACCTTTGCTGGTGATTTCTAGCCATGCAAGCTACATAGCCATGAAGCCAGGGATGAGAACCACTAAAGCCACCAAGTCGGAAGCCATAAAAAGGAGCCATATAAGCTATCTACATACAAGCAACATGGGCCCACATGTTTTGAATAAAAAACAACAAGTTTTTCCAACTTGTAAAACAATGTTCTATAGAGAAGAAATAGTTAGTAAAAATATGAATTGCAATGTGGAAGAAAAGTAGAAAATGCAAGGTCCATATTTATTAGGTTTTTTGAAATTTAAGGACCCAAATTTCACAAAACTTAAAAATATCCATTCAATCCCAAAAAATGGATGTTTTCTGATGTTGAAAAGTCAAAAAAGATGGTTGTATGCTATGTGGACCAATCAAAGAGAAGAGTTTCTCTTTATCTTTCCTTTTTCCTTCTCTCCATCTTTCCCTAAACCTTATGACCTCCTTCCTTTCCTCCTTAGGCTAGAAATTAGCATGAGATATCCCTATTAATGTGAGTGAAAACCACACAAAGGGGGAGCTATTTTTCTAACACAGTTTATGCTCTTATTTTTACACCTATTTTCCCTTTATTTTTTCATGATTTTTGTTCCTCTTGTTGATGCAGACCATACTTAGTTTCCTCTAGGTTATTTTGCTTCTTATTGTTCTCTAGTTCTCCTACATTAAAGGCCATCAATCTCTTATAGTGATAGCCAAGAGAAAGTAGCCTTTGGGTCCTCTCATTCCAAGCATTCAAATTCCAAATTAAATCACAATCTATTCTCTCTTTTGTCCAGGATAATTGATCTAAGTAAGTTTTGATCGAATACAAATCCATTAGATTCCTTGTGGGATCGACCTCACTTGTGTATAATTATACTACTTTGAATTGTGCTCTTGAGAGTAATTTTTAGAATATAACAAGTTTTTGGCAATATTGCTAGGGAATTGCAATGAACTTTTTATTGGACTCTAGTTTAGATCAATTCATCTCTAATCTTAGTTTAGGTTGCATTATTTTAGGATTTTTGCATCAATTTTTCATATTTTTCTAATTCCCAGAATTCACACATTTTCTTTATTCTGTGTGAGGAGAATTTTGCAAAAGGAGTAGCAACAATCTTGTGAGGCCAAGTGTAATTTTTAAACAAGTTGTAATAATACGGTTGTGTGTGGGCCATCCAAACCTGGAAGTGGAGGTGGCATATACATGGACCCACACTTGTACGAGAAGACTCACATCTAGGAACCCATTGTAAGTAGCTAACCCTCCCTTTATTCTTGCAGTGTAATTTCATTTAGTATAAATTACATTTTTTATTGGCAGTGTCAATCATATAGTATAATAGATGCATATCAAATTGTGTCATAATTTTTAGCATTGCTGCATTAGAATTGCATCTGTCTATCAAGGGATAGCTTAAGCTTGACTATAGCCAAGGTATAAGTTGTCTTGTTATAGTGCCCCATCTGGTAAGTTGTGGACCCTTTGTTAGATAGCATATATGTTGGTATTATTTCATTTTCTTGAATTGTATTAGACATTTACTACCTTCTTTACTGCTTTATGGTGGATGGTTAAAATGTTAGTAAGGGTCCCATAGCAACCCCTATAATATAAGGACTTGATTTCATCACTAGATCCTTGGCCCACCAAGGTAATTAAATTAATAAGTGTTTAATTTTACATAAAAATCATCCAATTATTACCCATGTGTTACAACTTATAGGGGTCAATTAGAGTTTTTAGACCAAAATTCATAAAGCATGCATTTTTAACCTAAGAACCCAAAAGTTTGTTATTTTGTAGGTACAGAAGCTAATCCAAGGTAATTATGTGATTAATCTTTTTTTTAGGATTTAATTAGGATTTTTCACTTTTTTGTAGGAAGTAAGATGGTGATCCAATGGCCAAGATCGATTAGGATGGAATTGAAGATCAAGATCAAAAGATTGAGTCAATGCCTCAAAAATCAGCACTTCAACATAAACCAAAGGCCAAGATCATCTTATGGACTAGTAATGAATGTGATTAAAGGATCTAAAGATAGCCAACATGGTCCTATGAAGTAAACCATGCATTCCCACTACCTTTGCATGGAAGCCACTTAAGCCACCATCGCCATATAAGCCATGAAAGAAGGTGACAAGCTAAGGAATTCAAGCCAAACCATACAAACCACTTAAGCCAAGGTTTGAATCCAAGAAAACAAGCCAAGGAAGCTTCATAAGCCAGCCATGAAGCTTAGCCAATGGAGCCTTCAAAGTTAGCCATCAAGCTAAGCTAAATGGAAGGGTAGGATTGGAGGAGATTCAAAAGAGTTATCCATGAGTTATTTTGAACATAATGAAGTAAAAATCTATTAAATTAGAGAGCAGTAGACTAATGGGATAACAGCAACCAATTTTTAGAGTTTTTCTTACTTTTCCCCACTTTTTCCTTAATTTCCACCTCATCCTTAAGATGCCCTACGAATTTCCAAAACTCACACTCCTTCCACCTCTCAGGAAACTTCTCAACCATCCAAATTTCTCTGCCTAACACATCCCACCTATTTCCTAACCTATCCCCATCCACTTTCCTAAAAAACAGGCCCTCAACATTTTTTGGAAGGGGGGAGAGACCCCTTCATAAAAAGGTGGCATCTCCCTCCTACCTCCCATCTTAAGATAGGCAACAACTCTCCCTCACTTTCCTATTTAGTGTCCATCCTCCCCCATCCTAGCCCTTAAATTTAACCCTCTTTAATCCCCACCACAACTTAGTACTATGTTACTTTAGGAAAGATAGGAAAAAATCTTATAAAACCAGCCCAAAATCCAAGCCAATACCACTCTTTCACCATAGGAAAAGGATGTCTCCTCCATAGTAAGGAGACGCCCACTTCTTTCCAGCCATTTTTTTCTCTTTTGCTTCTTGTTTTTTCATGTCTTTTGGAGGTGCTACAAACTTCAAAGGATCATGGTTCTTCCTCAAGTGTTCAACCTAAGATTTGTGGGGTTTTGAATGATCTTTGAAGGTTGGTTAGCCTTTGCTAGAATTTCTTTCTTTTCATGTTACTTTTCCTTGTTTTTCCTTACTTTTAAAATAAAATTCAAGTCTGGTTTTCCCTTGGAGTGACAGCTGAGGGAAGTCATCTTGAATCTAGTTATGTTTCCTATCTTTCATTTCATCTTTATTCTCTTTTACCCCTCTTGATTTCCAGCTTTGGTTGCTTGAGTTCCATTGGATTGTTGCCTTAGCTTTGCATAGGCTTCTCCCTTAATTTCAAGCATACTTGTTCATGAGTGGATGTTGGAACAATTGAAGAAGATTTTAGCTTATAATTGAAGATTGATTAAGATTAAGTGAACATCATTGTAGTAGCATTTAATTTTCAGATTTGGATTACATTTATGGAATGTTAAGTTGACCACTTTCTGAATGTGATTCAATGAGATTAGTTGGAATTTTCAATTCATGTTTATGTCCAGTAGTAAATTAACTTTGTTCTTGAATGTTTGAATGCATTATAAGTGATTAAATTTATGTTTTACATGTTATTTTTATTGAATGTTTCAATTACCATACTGCTGAAATTTCTTTGCATGAATGGTGTATGTTAATTTCCAGCACAATATAATCTTGTTCACTTTGCTTTTCAAGAGTCCAATTAGATTTTTAGATAGCTTAGTTAATGTTAGAGATAGATTGCATGCTCAGGTTTTCAAACTAGTTGATTAAATCCACTCTTATCTAATGAATCATACATACCATTCCATGGTTACATGTATGTTAACTAGGTAGTTTTCTTTTCACTATTTATTAGTAATTGTCTTTATTTATTTCCCTTGTTTAGTTGTAGTTAGATTCCATTATTTTGCATCTTAGTTAGTTTGAAAGTAACAAATTTGTCATACTTGTTAAAATATTTTATTTGGTTGCTTACTTTTCTTAGTTTTGCATGATTAGGAAAGTAGTTTGTTAAATCATTTTTCTCTTAGATTAGTTGTTAATTACATGTTTAGTAAAGTTAGTTTAGGAAAGTTGCTAAATAGAACTTTATGAAAGATTCACTTTAGGAAAGTCATAAAATTAGAAGTTTTTAATTTATGAAAGTTTTAATTTTAGAAAGTGCATGTTTCTTGTTTTCTCTTAGTTTCCATTTCTTGTTTTTGCATAGTTTCCAAGCTCACATTTCAATTTCCATTCTTAATTTAGAACAAAAATCACTTGAATTTTGGTGAGGTTAGATAGTTTAAAATAGAGACCACTAACATCACAATAGTTCACTCCTCATGGGATCGACCTCACTAGTATGCTATATTGCAAATGATTCATGTGCTTATGAGTTTATTTAAAACAACAACAAGTTTTTGGATCCAATGCTAGGGAGTTGCAACAATTTGTGTTGTGTTCCATATTTGAGGTTATTTTCCTCGTCTAGGTTGAGGGTGCATTAGATTAGGGTTTTTGCATAATGTTTGGCATACCTTTTTGCATTTGTTGCTATTTTCCTCATATTGACCATATTTCTTTGATTTTTGTGTGAGCAAAATTGGCAAAGGAGCAGCGGCAATCCTGTGGGCCATGGCTTCATCATCTTAAATTAGGTTTTATTGCTTTCCTATATTAGGATTAAATGAAACTTGTAGTGAGGCTCATTGTAAATTGTAAATTTTTTATTATTTAATTTAAAATGTGTTGTAATAATACAAGGCAAGCGTGGAGTATGATAGCCACACTTGATCACCATCAAACCCCTCATTGTAAGTATTTCTCATTCAATTTTTAATTTTAGGACTAATCGCATTTAGTATAATTTGTATTTAGACGTTAGTATAATTCATATAGATTAGTGCCATTCATCTATAATTGTTACATCTTTACTTAGGATTGTTGCATTAGAGCACCTAGCTAACCTTGGTTGGATAGCATATATGTTGCATTGGTTTGCTTTTATTTTGTATTGTATATTTATAACATTATGGTGGAATGGAATTAATGCTAGTAAGGGCCCCATAGGAACCCTTATAAGATAAGGACTGGATTTCATCACCAACTCCTTGGCCCACCTAATAATCAATCAATATCCTTGTATGTCATGATCCCAACCCTTGAATATTAATTTAAAATCAAGTAGAAAGAGACTTAGGGTATCAAGCTCATAAGATCCTTTTAGAAGGATGCAATCTATTATCACTCCAATGGCTTATGAGCATTGTGGTTATAGTGGGTCTCTTAAAATCTAAGTGAATTTCCCAAGCCTTTCTTTGATGTTAGTTGAGGTCTAAATGCCTCCTAACATGAGGATTGTATTAACTACTTTTGAGCATAACCTAACTAGTAAGCAGTAGTCAAATCTGGACAAAGGAAGAGCTGTCTAGATTTAGGTCTAAGAGGCTACCACCTATGTACTAAGAAAAGATAATCAAAACATAGCTCAATTAGCACTTACTAAGATTTGACTACACATCACATAGAGTTAGAGTCAACATTTAGATTAGCATATTTAGTATAGGATAGTTTATGCAAGGGCGTCGATCTCAAAACCCAGAGCTAACACCTTTCAACCTAGAGATTCAATGCAACCTTAGATAAGGGGAAAGAAACCAAGTTCCTATCCCCATGGCTGAACCATTAGCAGAAGTCAAGCAAAATGCCATTAGATATTTCTATGCATCACTACATCTCAACACCACATCCTGCATAGCTTTACCTCCTACAAACATAGACCACATGGAGTTAAAGCGAAGAGTCATACAATTTCTCTCCACTTTTTATGGTTGAGATCAAGAAGTCCCTACCTCTATATCAAGGAGTTCCTTGATATTTGCATCACATTTAGGTCCCAAAATTTTTCAGATGATTCTATGAAGCTTAGGCTATTCTTGTTCTCTCTCAAAGATAAAGCTAAATCATGGCTAAATTCCTTAGAAGTAGGTTCCATCAATACATGGGTCCAATTGTCTAAAAAAAATTTGAACAAGTTCTTCCTTGTTCACAAAACAAATGCCCTTCATTGTGAAATTATTAATTTCCAACAAAAGGATGATGAACAATACTACAAATATTAGGAACAGTGGAATGAACTGCTATGGAAATGCCGACATCATGGATTCAAAAAATTGTAGCAAGTTCAATACTTCTACGAGGCATTGACGCCTCTAAATAAGCAAATGATAGATGTAGTGAGTGGAGGGACCCTCATGCTAAAGGATGAGAGTGAGGCTAGTTCTTTCAAACTCTTGTAGATAATTTCCAACAATGGGATTATTCAAATAAAAATGTGAGAAACAACAAGCCCACTAAGAGAAGGGGTCTCTATGGGATAGGAGTGCATACTGACCTATCCCATCATTATGTAATAGCAAAATTGGACAAGTATGATAGTAGATTAGACAAACTTGAAACTATGTTTCAATCATTTATGGCTACCTCATTCCTTAAAGCTCCATAAGAGGTTTGTGTTATATGTTCTAGGCCAACCCATATGACCACGTCTTGTCCATCAAATAAAGTGTTGAACGACTATCTTGTTGATCAAGCAAATGCATTGAATGCATATAGCCAAACTAGCAACAACCCACATTCTAAGACCTACAACCTTGGATGGGCTAGGCATCCCAATTTTTCTTGGTCAAATAACAACTACCAAGGGGGACCATCGGGGAACCCCCTACCCAAAAATTTCCTCATAAAATTATAGTTTCCCAGCAACCACCTAGCTTCTAACAATCTCAGTAACAAAAGAAACCATCTTTAGAGGAAAACATCCACACCATGCTTGAAAAGCTTTTAAAAGATAATGACGGCAATAAAAAGGTCCTTACACCAATTGCAAAATGAGACGAGACATTTAGTCAATGTCAACTCTCATGCCATAGCCAAGTTGGATTTGCAAGTAAGCCAATTATCAAATGAACTGCATAATAGAGGAAAGGGTTAGTTCCATAGTCAACCCATCCCTAACTCGAAGGGCCAATTTGAGATAGGGTCAAGTTCTCAAAACCTTAACCCTCATGAGCATATGTCTATCACCACCCTTAGGAGCAATTGTCATATCGATAACCAAGTAAGGCAGGCTAAGGAAACATCAGAGGAGAAAGAGGCAACCATAATACAAGAGAAAGAGAAAAGATATAAAAGCCCTATAGAATCTGTAGTGGAGGCACCCTATGTGCCTAAAGCTCCTTTTCCTCAGTTACTGAACAAGGTTAGAAAGGGAACAAACTTCAACACGTTAATGGAGGTATTTAAACATGTCCAAATCAACATTCCATTGCTCAATGCAATTAAAGACATCCCCACCTATGCCAAGATCTTAAAAGAGCTTTTTACAATAAAAAGAAAGCTTTCCTCACGGAGCAGGTAAGGTCTTTGATTCAATATAAGACCTCACCAAAGTTTAGAGACCCAGGGTGTCCTACTATTTCTTGCATTATTGGAGATCATGTCATAGATAAGACGTTACTTGATCTAGGGGTGAGTGTTGACTTGTTTCCATACTTTGTTTATGGGCAGCTAAGACTCAGTGAGTTAAAACTAACCACTATGGAGATATCTTAATATAGGTGGACCATTTCTATTATCCTATCCCTAAGGAACATAAAACTGTTCTAAGGTGGACAATAGTAGACATAAAAGGGATTAGTCCAGCTGTTTGCATGCATAGGATACACCTTAATGCAAAACCTTCTAAGGAAACTCAAGGATGACTTAATCCCCACACAAAGAACATGGTTAGAGATGAGGTCCAAAAGCTTCTAAATGTTAGCATTATATATCCTATCTCTAACAGTACTTGGGTCAACCCCGTTTAGGTTGTACACATGAAATCTAGGATCATGGTAGTTAAAAATGAGGATAATGAGTAGTACCCACCCGCATGACCACTGGGTCAAGAGTTTGCATTGACTGTCATAAGTTACATGCAGTCACAAGGAAAGATCACTTTCCTCTACCCATCATTGACCAAATGCTAAAGATGTTAGCCTGACATAACTATTACTATTTTTTGGACAGATATTTCATCTATAACCAGATTCCTATAGCATTAAAAGATTAGGAGAAGACCACCTTCACCTGCCCCTTTAGAACCTTCGTTGACCGACATATGCCCTTTGGGGTTTGTAAGATTCTAGCTACATTTCAAAGGTGTATGTTGAGCCTTTTCTCTAATATGGTAGAAAGCTTTCTTAAGCTATTTATGAATGACTTCTTACTATTTGGGTCATGATTTGATGAGTGCCTGCACCATTTGATGTTAGTTCTAGTAAGGTGTTAGGAGAAAATTCTTGTTTTAAGCAAGAAAAAGTGTCATTTTATGGTACAAAGTGGAATAGTTTTAGGCCACATAATATCACCCAATGGAATAGAAGCTGATAAGGAAAAAAGTGGATTTAATAGCCAATCATCTTCCACCAAGGACGACAAAAGAAATTCACTCCTCTTTAGGACATGCTGGATTTTATAGATGCCTCATCAAGGATTATAGCAAAATTGCTAAGCCCCTCTATAATTTACTTACAAAGGAGGCCATTTTTTACTTTGATGAAGACTGTAAGGAAGCATTTGAGTGACCCAAGGCCGAGTTGACTTCAATACCCATTATCCCACCACCAGATTGGAAAGCACCTTTCAGGATTATGTGCGATGCATTGGATTATGCCATTGGAGATGTTTCGGGGTAGCACATTGATAAACTTTCCCATGTAATATATTACTCTAGTAAAACGTTAAATAATGCCCAACTCAATTATTTGACCACGAAGAAAGCGTTGTTAGCTATACTATTTGCTTTGGATAAGTTTAGACCTTACTTGTTAGGGTCTAAAGTTATAATGTACTCAGATCAATCAACTCTAAAGTACCTCCTTTCTATAAAGGATGCAAAACCTAGGTTGATCCATTGGATACTTACTACTATAGGAGTTTGACTTAAAAATTCAGGGCAAGAAAGGTTCCAAAAATGTTGTGGCAGATCACTTATCCAAACTAATGGTGGAGCATACTAGCAATGACATGCCTATAACTGAATCCTTCTTGGATGAATAGTTATTGCATATTTCCTAGTTTCCTTAGTACGGTGATATTGTTAATTATCTTATTACAGGACAAATGCCCAATCATTGGACCAAACAAGATAAAAAGAGACTTTTGACCGAGGTTAGATATTTTACTTGGGACAACCCATACTTATTCAAGTACTATCCATATCAGGTAATTAAGAGATGCATACCAGATAGTGAACATAATCAAATCATCCCCTTTTGTCATGATCATGCATGTGGATGCCATTTTAGATCAAGAAAAACTGTTGCAAGAATTTTGTAGTGTGGTTTTTATTAACCTACCATATTTAAGGATGCACATGCTTACTGCATAGCATGTCTAAGGTTTCAAATATTAGGTTTTCTAGGAAGGAGACATATGATGGCCTTAAACCCAATACTTATTCTAGAGCCATTCAATGTTTGGGACATAGATTTCATGGGACCCTTTACTAATTCTTTTGAAATATTTTACTTCCTATTGGGAGTGGACTATGTGTCCAAGGGGCTGGAGGCTATACCTTGCAAGGTTTGGTGCTCCACGAGCCATAATAAGTGATGGGGGCAAACACTTTTGTAATAAAGTGTTTGAAAATTTAATGAAAAAGTATGGTGTCAACCATAGAATAGCTATCCCATACCACCCTTAGACCAGAGGTCAAGTAGAGGTATCCATGTAATGACTCAAAAATTTTAAACTATTTTTGCATCACGTTACCAACCACATGTTTGTCCTTTATGTCATATATAATTAATAGGTGGATAAATGTTCTATTTTCATAAAAATAGGAAATAAAGGAATCTATGAGAAATATCTACATAATTAGATTCTATGCTCGAAATGGAAACCAACGCCTCAAAGAACACTGAAAACAGAGTTTGTATGACCAAGTTATGGGCTTTTAAAGATTAGGGGCAATTTTGTAAATTGAAGTTACAAAGGCTAGGGACGAAAAACACAGGGGGTCATTTTACTAACAACACCCCCGTCTTCTTCACCATTTTCCTATCCACCGCCATCCCCTTCCAGCAGTCGCACTGCAAGGGCCTTTGCAGTGTAGCACCAGAAAAGATGGTGGCACTGCCATGGGGTGGCACCACGTTCACGGGCTATAAAAAGCCCTCTCCCCTCTCTCTCCGATCATCAGTTTTCCCCTCTTCTCTGGCTGTTTCAGCCTGAGTTTCTAGCAGGCGTGGAGGAACCACACCCACCGGTGATGAGCACCCTCTCAGGCTGCCAAGTAAGACCCTTTTCTCCCCTCTTTGGTTTTCCTTCTCCTCCGGATCAGATCCATGCCAAATCTAATATTTCCTGGCCAAAAATCATTGGGGAAAGCTGGGTTCAGATCTGGCTCCATTTGAAACCAGATGCCCAGGGGATGCCATGCGTAACACACCCTGAAACGTACTCCCTGGTGTAGCCTTCGGCACCATGCGACTGTGCGGGCGCGATCCCTATTCAACCGGGACACACGAGCGCCCCAAGAGCCGTGACGGGCGCATGCTTGCACCGAAGATGCAACCGCGCGACACCATCTAGGCCACGCGCTGAAGATGCATCGGGCATGCACAAGCATGCAAGCGGGGTCTCAGTTCGACCAGGATGTGCATGCATCCTAGGAATCATGACGCCCGTGCCCAGTATGGATGAATCTAGTTCGTTCGTTGATTCGCGACACTTAAAATGCAATTACAGAGGCTATATAACTCCGATCGACAATTCGAAAGAACCATTGCATTTGTATTGACAACATGGACCTAATGATACTATAAATTTTAGGATTAGAGGGCTATTAAATATGAATATAGCCTAAAAACTATAGAAATCTCATAGATTTACAATATCAAATATGATCAGATCTCATAAATGGATCCTTTAGAGGTGTTAAAAGATTAGTAGCCCAAGATCAACCCAAAAATCACATTAATCAACCACTAGGGAACCACAAATCATATAGATCTAGCCGTTAATCTATGAATCTAGAAATAATACTTGGATTTTATGTCCAAATAACATCCAGGACCTCACAAAGGTGCTCTAGGACTTAAAGACTCAAATTGAAGAGAAACACGATCTAAGTAACAATGATCGAGGTAGGTAGTCTGATATTGCTAAGTTTTCAAATGCATCTCCAAACTCTAATTGATTTATTTAATCCTGATGGCAGTGTTTAGTATGCTTTTTGTGATATGACATTCTCATAATGAGTATGCAGATTTTCCTTATGATCTTGCATGCAATTTCTTGCATATTTGGTAAATAGGCTTTATATAAGTACTACACACTTGTTCTTGAACTAGTTGCATAAATTACATGATTTGTGATGATTGAGATTCGAAATATATGCGTATTTATATGCATTGCTCGCATGATTTGAAATGAATTGCATCGATTGCATGATTTATGATGATTGAGATTTGGATTAATTATATATGCTTTTGGGCTATTGAGCCTGGTGGGCACTATGCTGAAAAGTTGTTATGTACGGGGTTGGTCTCCTGGCCTCTACCACAAAAAGTGGATGGTATCACTGTCAAAATGACATTGTCCCTTCCTTGACTACTGTGGTAAACGAGGATAACCACTAGAGGTGTTCACGGCACCCTTCCAGGGACATATCCATAGTCGTCGTGGAGGGCTATAGTGGGTGATCTCTAGATACTGGAGACACACGATTCCAGTTGTGTGCTGATCATGAGCATAGTTGGTCCTATGATTTTAGTTTTATTGTACTAGATCAATCGAAGTGAGAATTCTGAAGAACTTAGTTCAATTTTAGAAGATTTAATTGGGGCTTTATGGCTATCTTACAATAATAGAGAAAATCAGAAGCTGAGTACAATAATGGATATCTTATGAAGAGAAATACAACATGAGCATAATAGGGGAATGTAAAAGATTGAATTTGAGAAGAATGACAAAGAATTTGATTATAACATAGTTATTAGAAGATTTTGATGATAATTTAATGGGGAAGATAGATCTATGATAATAGATTGATCATGACTTATAAGGGAAGTATAGTATGAACAAAATGTCAATGTAATTATTGAGACACTGCATGGTTTATTGAGAATACAGACAATTAAGGATTTTGATGATATTAGAAGAGTTTAACATTTCCTGAAAGTATTCAGTTTATCATATCTGTTGATCAAAGGTGTGGATGTAGTATCGCTTATATGCAACAAATCCAATGGAGACATTGATCTTAGTAGACAAAAGGAGGATTTTGACTACAAGTATTTGATGGATGTTGAAGACCATGATTTTCTTGAAGATAGAAAAGAGAAGTATAGAATGAAAGATCTTTCATCTTGAGTCGTATTGCCAAATTGAAAAATGAATCAATCAAATTTGAAGGATTGTGATCAACTAGGAATTAAATTCTATTATTAGTTTGATACTTATATCAATTGTTGAAATTAGAAGTTTATTAGATCCATTATTTTATGAGAAAACACCAGTGATTGGAGAAGTTGATAATTCCCTACGTTACCATTATATGATCAATTGAGTGAGGTTATAGTGAGAAGTAAAGAGCAAGGAGAGTGACTTGTCCAATCGATCTTAATCAACGAGAGTATCATCAAGGATCAACTTGAGGCCCTGATAGTATAAAGGCAAATTGGGAGAGCAAATAGAAGTAAGTGTCCTTATCTTTAGAATGATGTTGATTGAGGTAAGGTATTCAAAGCATATCTAAATAACCATGATAGCATCTAGTAGATAGTAGCCTAAGTTATGAGAAATGTTATGGGTACTTAGACATTAGTCTTTCCCGAAAGGAAGTAAATTGATTAGACTAAGTCATTTGAGGATCTAAAAGTACAATAGAAGCAGTAACAATCGAGACAGAAGTAAAGATGAGAAATAATCTAGAACAATGACAAAGATTGCGGATAATCCTAGACCTTGATCGATGCTATGATAAGCGGTAGAGGTCACTTTGGGTCTGAAAGGTATGCTGTTGACTTGGATTAAAAAGAAAGGTAGGTAAGCACTGACTGCTTGTAACCTGTAAATCTAAGAAAGGGATATACAGGTAATCAAATAGATTCTTTTTCTATGTCTAAGAAGATGCTCTATGCTTACCTGTGTGTTCCTTAAAAATTGTCTCTCCAAAAGCTTCAACACAAATTAGCTATTGGATGATTATTCTCGTTGTAAAATAAGTATGAGGTGGTACTTGAAAGATAAAATTTGACAAATTGAGAAAATCGCTACTCATAATGATACCTCCTGATAATTAAGACTTAATGGTTGATAACAAATCCTTAATAAATGATTAAACAATATATTGATATAGGAAATAGAAGAAGAAGAGTTAAGATTGTTGTCCCTTTATATAGTAACATCTGATGTTTAATTGCCTTTAGACAAAAAGGGTATTTGTTATATGAACGCTTCAAGTACGAAGACCAACTGTAGAAATTAAATAGAATTAATTTTCAGGGTTAACTTTATTGGATTGAGATGACAATTATATGTATAGAACTTTTGGTTTGAGAGATCTCAAACAAAATGATCAAACAAGGAAAATTTAAGGAGGATAATGGCAATGGATTGAACCATGAACATAGTAAGTGACTTTGTTAGAGATAAGAGAATTTTGACATGAGTATGAATATTGTTGGAAATTCTAAATAACAATTTTATGAGAATAATGATATAAGGATCTAAACAAGAACATTCGATCTATGATGATAAATTGACAATGAATATTTGACATGATTCTTCGAGGAGAAGTATTTGATGGATTCAATATCTATGAAACTTGATATATAGTTGGGAGATCTTATTTGCAGTATGTGATAGTATGATTGATGGGAGATGCTACTTCACTTGTCTTCAGAGTTCTATTTTGAATGTAAATATTGGTTGAGGAATCGAGTAATATATGAAAAGTGAAGGACAGTTGAAATTCAAAGTTGGAGATTAGTTCTCAAAACAATTTTCCAACTAAAGAGTTTAGTATAAAGAAAGCTTTTATCATTGATGTAGCGAGATGAGAAGTGAAAACTGTCTCAATTATTAAAGTTTCTTGAAGAAAATATGAAGCAGAATGAGACACAATAGAAAGAATGTAAACTTTGGAACTTATACCAGCAAGGTACAAGTCAACCTTAAGGAAAGACTTTAATGATAAATAGATCACTAGATGGAAGACAAGAGGAAAAAGAGATTATCCTATACCATTCAAAATGAAAGAAAAGAAATAAGATCATTAATGAATAAGGAGTAATTTAGTATCAAAGAAGTGTGGAGTAGGTTATACATGATTAAAGGAGTATGGTAATATAAGAATTTGGAGATATCAATTATATGGATTGAAATTATGAAATAGTGCTGATTAATTAACAAGTAAAGACTACATATCAGAGTACGCAGCGGAAGCGGCTCTTAAGTACTTAAAGCAGGTAGAAAAGATATGCTGAATTTTAGAAACATTTAAGGCCTTTATGGAAGGCATTATGAGGAAGGAATTATGAGGATGATAAATTGAGGATGTGCCTAGATTTGGTTGCAAGATAACATGAAGATAAGTTCAAGGACAAAATTTCTTTACTTATTAACCCAATTGAGGTATTGGATGAGAGATATATGGGATGAAGCAAAGAAAGTTTCTTAGTCAGAGTCCTAAGGGAGAATGCATTCATCAAGAGGTTGTCTAAGAGACAAATAACTTGAGATAATAATTTGTGAAATTTCGAGGACTAAATTCTTTGAAGGAAGTAATGATGTAATGACTCAAAAATTTTAAACTATTTTTGTATCACTTCATCAACCACATGTTTGTCCATTACATCATATATAATTAATAAGTAGATAAATATTCTATTTTCATAAAAATAGGAAATGAAGGAATCTATGAGAAATATCTACATAATTAGATTTTGGTCTTCAAATGAAATCCAACGCCTCAAAGAACACTGAAAATAGAGTTCGTGTGACCAAGTTATGGGCTTTTGAAGATGAGGGGCAATATTGTACGTTGATTTTACAAAGGCTAGGGACAAAAAACACAGGGGTCATTTTACTAATGACACCCTTGTCTTCTTCACTATTTTCCTCTCCACCGCCATCTCCTTCCAACTATAGCACTGCAAGGGCCTTTGCAGTGCGGCACCAGAAAAGATGGCGGCACCGCCTTCATGGGCTATATAAAGCCCTCTCCCCTCTCACTCCAATCATCAATTTTCCCCTCTTCTCTGGCTGTTTCAGCCTAGGTTTTTGGCAGGCGTGGAGGAACTACACCCACCGCTGATGGGCACCCTCTCAGGCTGCCAGGTAAGACCCTTTTCTCCCCTCTCTGGTTCTCCCTCTCTTCCAGACCAGATCCATGCCGGATCTGGTATTTCCCAGCCAGAAATTGCTAGGGAAAGCTGGGTTCAAATCCGACTCCATTCGACCTAGATGCCCCAGAGATTCCGTGCATGACGCGTACTCGAAACCCGTACCCTGGGGTGGCCTTCGAGCCGTGCGACCATGCAGGCAAGGTCTTGGTTTGACCGGGACGCACGAGAGCCTCAGGAGAGCCCGCGCCGAATACGCATTCATGCAACGCCGTCCAGGATGCACGCCCTGGCGCATCGTTAGGGCATGCGCAAACATGTGAGGGAGGCCTCAGTTCGACTGGGAGGTGCACGCGTCCTGGGAACCGTGACGCGTGGGCCTGGTATGGACGAATATGGTTCATCCATTGATTCGCGATACTAAAAATGAAATTACGAAGGCTATATAACTCCGATTGACTATCCAAAAGAACCATTGCATTTGTATTGATGACACAGACTTAATCATACTATAAAAGTTAGGATCAAAGGGCTACTCAATATGACTATAGCCTAAAAACTATAAAAATTTCGTAGATCTACAATATCAAATATGATTAGATCTCATGAATGGATCCATTTGAGGCATTAGAAGATTAGTAGCCCAAGATCAACCCAAAAATCACATTAATAGACTGCTAGGGACCCACAAATCGTATAGATCTAGCCATTAATTTGTGAATCTAGAAATAATACTTGGATTTTATGTCCAAATAACATCCAGGACCTCACAAAGGTGCTCTAGGACTCAAAGACTCGAATTGAAGAGAAACACGATCTAAGTAATGCGATCGAGGTAGGTAGTTTGATACTGCTAAGTTTTCAAATGCATTTCCAAACTTTAATTGATTTATTTAATCTTGATGATCGTGTTTAGTATGCTTTTCACGATAGGATATTCTCATAATGAGTATGCAAATTTTTCTTATGATCTTGCATGCAATTGCTTGCATATTTGGTAAATAATCTTTATATAAGTACTGCACACATGTTCTAGAACTAGTTGCATAAATTGT
The DNA here is from genome assembly GCA_035236585.1 of Warburgia ugandensis. Taxonomy (NCBI): domain Eukaryota; kingdom Viridiplantae; phylum Streptophyta; class Magnoliopsida; order Canellales; family Canellaceae; genus Warburgia; species Warburgia ugandensis. Next base: position 47,360,879 of record CP141131.1, on the reverse strand, counting down.
ACGATTTGTGATGATTGAGATTCAGAATATGTGCATATTTATATGCATTGCTCACATGTTTTGAAATGCATTGCATAGATTGCATGATTTACAACGATTGAGATTTGGATTAATTATATATGTTTTTGGGCTATTGAACTAGTGGGAACTATGCTGAGAGGTTGTTATGTACAGGGTTGGCCTCTCAGCCTCTACCACAAAAAGTGGATGGCATCACTACCAAAATGGCATTGTCCCTTCCTTGACTGCTGTGGTAAACGGGGATGACCACTGGAGGTGTTCACAGTACCCTTTCGAGGACATATCCATAGTCATCATGGAGGGCTATGGTGGGTGGTCTCTAGATACTGGAGACACACGATTCCAGCTGTGTGCTAATCATGAGCATAATTGGCCCTATGATTTCAATTTTATCGATATGCATATAGCATTGAGATGGACGTAGACAAGTACTCATGACCAGTCAGTTTAATGTATTTACCGACCCATTGGCTTCAGTTCCAAGTGGACAAATCACCGAATGAGGCAGACTGCGATGGGAACAAAACCGAAAGACCATGTGTATGATATCTATAGGGATGTTATCACCTACTTTGAATGATTACTATTTTGATAGTTTCATGATTATTATATTTGACTCGTTGGTTTGATATGTTTTCCGAGATCTTATTACATGGGCTGAGCGATTACTACTTTATGATTTTAGTCATATTTATATTATTGCATATTGGATTTCAGTAAAGCCATCCATAGTTATATCATTGATTTTTGGATTTCGATAAAAGCTTCCATGGTTGATGATGAGTAAATGAGCGTATGGTTTTATACATGTTTGCACAAAAAAGGAAATTGCATGATGTTTCACATGGAAAACCTCTATTGAAACCATGTATGTTGGATATTGTGTTTTTAAAATAGTGGTATCAGATCACCTACTGAGTATGAGGAATACTCACCCAAAACTATTATTTTTATAGATGAGCTCCAAAAGGATTAGAAGAAGTATTGAAAATGTTAGTGCTACTATCAATGAATGAAGAGAAGACAAGTATAAATGTCAGTATATGATCTACCCCTTGGACATGTATCTATAATTTCTATAGTGGATTGCAAGCTGTGACTGGATAGACCTGGGGTTTATATACAATTATCTTACTTTTAAAAAAATTTCTTGTTCATCTTGAAAGCAAATGACACTCTGGGTTTTCAAAATGAACTTAAAATAAAAGAATTTTCCACTGCATTGCATTGTTTTTATAAAATTGTTTTCAAATAGGGATCGATCCCGCATTAGGAATTAGTGTTGCATTTAAAAATGCATGTAAAAACCTGGGTAGTCATAGTCCAATAGGGAAATAAAGCGAATTCTAGAAGATAATTAATCCAAGTAGGAAAGACTGGTCTATGAGACTCATTGAAGCTTTGTGGGCATATCGTAAAGCATATAAAACCCCTATATGAATGTCACCTTCCTACCTAGTCTATGGAAAGGTCAACCACTTACCAATAGAGTTAAAGTACAAAGCATATTGGGCTATCAAAAAGCTCAATTTTGACTTAGATTCTGTTAGGACCCAACAGAAACTCCAACTCAATGAGTTGGAAGAATTGAGGAAAGATGAATATGACTTTGCAAGATTATATAAAGACCAGATGAAGGTTGCACATGATCATCAAATCTTAAGAAAATTCTTCACACCTGGACAAAAGGTCTTATTGTATAACTCTAGATTGCATCTATTCCTAGGAAAACTTAGATGTAGATGGATCGGACCTTATATAATATGCACTATTTATCCTCATGGGGCCATCGATAATGAGAAGGATGGAGAAATCCGAAAAGTAAAGGGTCAGAGGTTAAAACCCTTCCTAGAAATGCCTAATCCTAATATTGATGAGATGTTATTAGAGGCACCTTAGCATCATGACCCACCTTAGATTACCACTCCAGGACCCCTTGCAATGTACCATCATTGCACTCATCATTATGTCTAGCTGAAGATGTAAAACTTAGTATTCTCTGGGAGGCAACCCAGATGTTTTAAAAATCTCCATCTTCTACATCTTTCCACATAGGATTCTATGTTTTCAAACATTAAGGACAATGTTTCATTCAGGTTGGTGGGTGTAGATGTATATAGGAATTTTGAATTTTCTTGAGCTTTTGAAAAAAAAAAAATTTGGAAGAGTTCCCTTGTTATGATGAGAACTAGATATTCAAAAATTAGTAATTCTAATGTTTTCACCTCTTAATGGGACTGTATATGATTAGTTTTGAATATTATTCATGTGTTGGAGTATTTTATGAAAGTTAATTCTCAAGAAACTATTTACGCATAGCACAGAGTCAAGACTAATAAAGATATATGACTTAGAGACCTTGAGCAAAATTAGTGGAGACTTGTAACCCAGTGAGTTTAGAGATTATCCTCTTTCAGAGACTTATAAGTAATTCCAAAGTTTTCTTCAGTGGACATAACTTAGTTTGATCTTATTATCCTTGTTTTGGTTAACTATCAAGAATAAATAGGAGTAATAGCTTTCTTTCCAAAAACTTGATTGAATCTAATAGGCTTTAGAAACCTAGGAAATGATATAGGTCATCTTTGTTCAGTTTAGAGACATAAAGCCTACCCAATATATATACCCCTAGTTAGCCCTTTAAGCCTACTATTAAGCCTTTTTTTCTTAACTCCAATCATTTTAACCCAAAATAAATAAGTAAAATAAATAACCATTACCCATTTTTAAAATGATTAGAGTTCGTAGAAAAAAGAGGACAAAAAGTCAAATAGGTGAGAAAATTAGCAGTCTTTCTTCCAAAGAAGCCACACAAAAAAAAAGTGAAAAGAAAAAAAATTAGAAAAAGAAGAGAAAGATAAGAATACAAGGGAAATTCACTTCAACAAAACCAAAAAGTGTCCTAACAGATATTCATTAAAGACCTCTACTAAATTTTGAGCCTTTGAAATCCTTGTACCTTTCTTTTCATAACACTTACCCAAGCCTACATTTCATATTAATTAAAGGCCTATGGATCTTAAGTGGTCCATAGCTTTAAACAGGAGATAAAAAGAAGGAATTAAGGTAAAATGCCCCTACTATTCTTGGTGATAATACCCACTCTTAAGGATCACTTTCCCTTGTCTCTTTAGCACTTCAAAATTTATATGAACCATTAGTTTGTTGAATATAAGCCATGAAAGAAGGTGGCAAGCTAAAGAATTCAAGCCAAACTATACAAGCCACTCAAGCCAAGGGTTGAAGCCAAGAAAATAAGCTAAGGAAGCTTCCTAATCTAGTCATGAAGCTTTGCCAATGGAGCCTTCAAAGTTAGTCATCTAAGCCATCAAGCTAAGCTAAATGGAAGGCTAGGATTGGAGGAGATTCAAGAGAGTTATCCATGAGTTATTTTGAAGATAATTATGGAAAAATCTATTAAAATAAGAGGGTATGTGGACCAATGGGATAAGAGCAACCAATTTTTAGAGTTTTTCTTATCTTTCCCCCTTTTTCCTTATTTTTCACCTCGCCCTGAAGATGCACTACGAATTTCCAAAACACTCACTCCTTCCACCTCTTAGGAAACTGCCCAACCATTGCAATTTCTCTGCCTAACACATCCCACCTATTTCCTAACCTATCCCCACCCACATTCCTAACAAAGAAGCCTTCAACGTTTTTTGGAAGGGAGGAAATGCCCCTTCCTAAAAAGGTGGCATCTCCCACCTATCTCCCATCTAAAAAGGTGGCATCACCCCCACTTTCCTATTTAGTGTCCATCCTTTTCCCCCATCCTAGCCCTAAAATTTAACCCTCTTTAATCCCCACCACACCTTAGCACTAGGTTGCTTGAGGAAAGATAGGAAAAATCTTATAAAACCAGCCCAAAATCCAAGCAAGAACCACTCTTTCACCATAGGAAAAGGACATCTCCTTCATAGGAAGTAGACTCCCACTTCTTTCCAACCATTATTTTCTCTTTTGCTTATTGTTTATGGCTTCTTTGGGTGCTGCTACAAACTTCCAAGGTTCATGCTTCTTCCACAAGTGTTCGACCTAGGATTTGTGGGGTTTTGACTCATCTTTGAAGGTTGGCTAGCCTTGGTTGGGATTACTTTCTTTTCATGTTACTTTGCCTTGTTTTTCCTTTAGCTTTCCTTGCTTTTAAACTATGATTCAAGTCTGGTTTTCCCTTGGAGTGACAGCCAAGGTAAGTCATCTTGAATCTAGTTTTGTTCTTTAATTGCATCTTTATTCTCTTTTAGTCCTCTTGATTTCCCGCTTTGGTTGCTTACGTTCCATTAGATTCTTTCCTTACGCATAGGATTATCCCTTGATTTCAAGCATACTTGTTCATGAGTGAATGTTGGAACAATTGAAGAAGAGTTTGGCTTGTAATTTAAGAGTGTTTAAGATTAAGTGAACATCATTGTAGTAGCATGTAATTTTCAAATTTGGATTACATGTATGGAATGTCATGTTGATGACCTTTTAGATGTGATTCAATGAGATTAGTTGGAATTTTCAATTCATGTTTATGTCTAGCAGTAAATTAACTTTGTTCTTGAATTTTTGAATGCATTAGAAGTGATTAAAATGTTTTACATGTTATTTTTTATTGAATGTTTCAATTACCATACTGCTGAAATTTCTTTGCATGAATGGTGTATGTTAATTTCCAGCACAATATAATCTTGTTCACTTTGCTTTTCAAGAGTCCAATTAGATTTTTAGATAGCTTAGTTAATGTTAGAGATAGATTGCATGCTCAGGTTTTCAAAGTAGTTGATTAAATCCACTCTTATCCAATGAATCATACATACCATTCCATGGTTACATGTATGTTAACTAGGTAGTTTTCTTTTCATTGTTTATTAGTAATTGTCTTTATTTATTTCCCTTGTTTAGTTGTAGTTAGATTCCTTTATTTTGCATCTTAGTTAGTTTGAAAGTAACAAATTTGTCATACTTGTTAAAATATTTTATTTGGTTGCTTACTTTTCTTAGTTTTGCATGATTAGGAAAGTAGTTTGTTAAATCATTTTTCTCTTAGAGTAGTTGTTAATTACATGTTTAGTAAAGTTAGTTTAGCAAAGTTTCTAAATTTCATTTTAGGAAATTTTTTAGTTAGAAAAGTCATAAAATTAGAAGCTTTAATTTAAGAAATTTTTAATTTTAGAAAGTTTTATATTTAGCATATTTCTTATTTTTTCTTAGGTTTCATTTCTTATTTTTACTTAGTTCCCAAGTTCATGTTTCAATTTCTATTCTTAATTTAGGACATAAAAAACTTGAATTTTGGCTACATTAGAGAGTTTAAAGTAGGGACCACTAACATCACAATAGGTCACTCCTTGTGAGATCGACCACAGTAGTGTGCTATATTAAAAATGATTTGTGTGCTTGCTAGTTTGTTTAAAACAGCAACACAAATCAATCTTTGTATGCTCGTGATTCCATCCCTTAAATTTTAATTTAAAATCGAGTAGGGAGAGACTTAGGGTTTTCAAGCTTGCAGGACCCTTTTAAGAGCAAATCTATTGTCACTTCAATGGCTTCTAAGCAATGTGGTTAAAGTGGGTATACAAAATCCTTGTATTTTTTCACCCCATTTGCTCATGTTTATTGAAGTCTAAGTGTCTCCTTACATGAGAATTATATTAGCTACTGTGAGTAGGACCTAACTGATAAGTAGTTTTCAAGCTGGGATAAAAGGATGAATTGTCTAGATTTTGGTCTAAAAGCTACTCCCTACAAATTAACATAGAATATCAAAATAGGTAACTAGCATCATGGATTGATTATGTATCATTTAGAGTTAGGAGTTGCATTTAGGATTGCATCACAGTCCATGCATAGTGAATTAGCACCATTTGATTCTGAGATTGGATGTACCTTCAAATAAGGGGTAAGAGAAAAATTACATAAACTAATGGATAACCAAGTTGCAGTTGAAGCCAAGGCCATAAAGGACTTTTGTGTGCCACTACAACTAAACACTCCCTCATGCATCACATTACCACTTACCAATTCAGAGAATTAAAACCTAGAGTTGTTTAGTTACTCCCATCTTATTATAGTTTAGAGAAGAAGGATCCGTACCTTCATGTCAAGGAATTCCTTGACATATGTGCCACATTCAAGTTTCAAAACTTTTTGGATCATTCAATTAGACTAGGGTGTTTCCCTTCTCCTTGAAGGACAAGGCCAAATCTTGGCTAAATTTATTAGAGATCAAATTCATCACCACATGGGACCAATTGTCAAAAAGTTTCTAAATATGTTCTTACCAATACACATAACCAATGCCCTCGGTAGGGAAGTCATAAATTTCTAGCAACGAGAGGACGAACAGTACTATGAGTACTGGGAACAATGGAATGAATTGCTGTCAAAATGTCCACACCATGGGTTTGTGAAGTGGCAACAAGTCTAGTACTTTTTTGAAGCACCTACACCTCAAAATAGGAGAATGGTGGATGCCGCTAGTAGAGGGGCTCATGAAAAAAAGTGGGGCAAAGGCCTGGGAATTCTTTGAAACCTTAACTGAAAATTTCCAGTAATGGGATTATTCAAATCAACAAGATCGAAGCCAACCTCAAGAGAAAGGAGGCCTCTATGAAATAGGAGCAACCCTAGATGTGTGTTCTACATATTCCAGCCCAGGACACTAATCTTGTCCATCAAATAAAGTGTACCCTAAATATCATTTCGAGCATGTAAATGTTATGAATTCATATTGTAATCTTACAAACAGCCCTAACTCTAAGACCTATAGTCCAGGATGGACTAGGAATTCCAATCTCTTATGGTCAAAGAACAATCATTAGGGATGTCCATCTATGAACCCCTACTCAATATTTCCCTAGAGCGTCAGTACCCCAGCAGCCTCTTGGCTTTTAGCAATTTTCTCAACAACCAAAGAAACCAACATTTGAGGAAACCATGTAGTTGTTCATTAAGAAAACCTTTAAAGACTAGGATGGGACTAAACAAGCCATAATCCATCTCTAGAATGAGAGTAAATAGGACTCTAATGTCAATTCCAAAGCTATCGTTAAACTAGAGATACAAATGAGTTAGTTGTCTATTATAGTTAGTGGTAGAGATAATGGAACATTCCTCAGTCATCCAATCCCAAGCCTTAGGGGAATAGTTTTGAAATAGGCATTCATAGAGACCACCTAGGCAAGCCAAATCCATAACTACCCTTAGGAGTAGCCATCCGATAGACAACATGTTAGGGCAAACTGAAGGTAAATTAGAGGAGAATGATCAAGTTACAACGAAGGAAAAGGAAAGGAAAAAAATCTCAAACTCCCTTTGAACCCATAGTGGAGGCACCTTATGTGCCTAGGGCCCCATTCCCTTAGCTTTTGAACAAGGTAATGAAAGGGAACATCTTTCATGAGATAATGGATGTATTCAAATAGTCCCAAATCAATATCATATTACTTAATGCAATTAAGGATATCCCTGCCTATGCCAAGCTCCTCACAGAGCTCTGCACAGAAAAACACAAGCCAAATGCGCAAAAGAAAGTCATTCCCACTGAGCAAGTGAGCTCTTGATTCAGAATAATACCGTCTGATGTTTAGAGATCTAGGTTGTCCTACTACTCGTTGTTATTGGAAACCACATCATTGATAGGGCACTGTTAGATTTAGGGGTTACTGTGAGCCTATTTCCATATAGGGCTTAGTAAACTAAAGTCAACCAACACCATGTTGTAGCTTATAGATAGATCTATTAAAATTCCATGCAATATGGTAGAAGTTGTACTGATACAAGTGGACCAGCTCTATTTTCCTGACAATTTCATTGTCTTGGACACCCAACCTATATCAGACCATGATAGTCAAATCTCAGTTATTCTTAGATGCTTTTTCTTAGCAATGTCCAAAACCATTATCAAAGTCATAACGGTGTGATGAAATTTTCTTTCAGCAACATGAAAGTGAAAATGTATTTAATGATAACCACCAGCATTTAGACCTTGATGACTCCTTCATAATCAACTTGATTGAAGGTCTCATTTCATATGCCTTTCCACTGTGCTCCACTCTAGACCCACTTAAGGCTTGCCTTGCTCATTTTAAAATCAATTTTTACATGGACAGCTCCATTGAAGTGAATACTCTCCTAAATGATATACCAATCATGGACATCGATAAATGGGGACCTCAAGTTGAACCTATTCACCCATCCACATTTGTTCCTATTCCTTCAATTGGAAAACCACCCATCATTGCCTCAAGTCTTATCAAGAACAGTAACAAAAGCTACTTAATGTTCTACATGAACTTATGACAGCTTTAGGGTGGACTATAGTGGACATCAAAGGTATTAGCCCTTCTATTTGTATGCATTGCATTCATCTCAAAGAGAATACTAAATTATTTAAGGAAACACAAAGAAGGCTTAACTCCAACATGAAGGAGGTTGCTAGAGACGAAGTGCTCAAACTACTTGATGTTGGTCTAATATACCCAATTTCTAATATCACTTGGGTTAGCCCAGCTCAGGTTGTACCCAAGAAATCCAAAGTCATGATATTAATAATGAGGACAACAAACTGATCCCCACTTACATGACCACTAGGTGGAGGGTGATAAACATTCAATTTTGTATAAAAAGTCCCAATTAGTAGTCCATGTTTTATAAATTAGAGTATCATTTCTGGGGTTTTTCTAGAAATTCATAACACACATGTTTCTGGCCTAATAATTGAAATTTTTTTTATATTTTACAAGTTTAGGAGCTAATCTAGAGTAATTATGTGATAATTATAATTTTTTAGAATTTAATTAGGGTTTTTAGCCTTTTGTAGGTAGTGAGATGATGATCCAACAGCCGAGATTACTTAAGATGATAATTGAATATCAAGATCAAAAGAGAGAGTCATGCCCTAAATTTAATCATTTCTAAAGCTAAATCAAGGTTCAAGACCATCCTAGGGAAAGCAAGCAAGCAATTGGAAAACTCAACGACGACTAGAATGGGCCTTGTACAATCCATGCGATTCACCACCTATGAATGAGATTTGGAGCCATGCATGTATGCCTCCTAAGCCACATTAGTCACACAAGTCATTCAAGCCTTGAAGCCAAGGGACTTAGTCCCTTAAGCCATCAAAGTGAGTCGCCAAGCCATATGAGCCAATGCCACATGAAGCCACATGGTTGGAGGAGTTTTTGAAGCAATTATTCTATGATAAAAATGTGATTTTCCAATGGATAATTGGCAAGGAATTAAGGAGATTATCATATGGAAAGATAACATGCACATGTGGTCCAATAGGAGAAGAGCCCACTCCTTATCTTGCCTTCCCATCTTTCTTTTTTCTTTTTCTTTTTCTTTTTCTTTTTCTTTTTTTTTTTCCTCCCTCTTTCCACTGTCTTTCCTAACCATTCCATGTGAAGCACCTTAGGGGAAGGGGTTCCATACCAAATCCCTTAAAGATAAAAAAAATAAAAGTGGCACATCCCCCTCCCTTTGGTTATTCTTAGAAAGCACACCTCACAATACCTTCTAAATCCATCTTTTCTCACCTTCCACTCAACATCCTAAGTTCCCTTCTTATCTTTTCTTCTTTCCCTACCTTATCTCATCTTTCCATTCCCCATTAGGTCTCTTTAGGAAGTACAATTAATATATATAATATCCTTGGGGCATCCATGCACCATAGATAGAGGGGTGGAGATGCGTCTTTCTGGCTAACCTTCACACCTCCTTTTTGGTGTCTTCTTCCTTATTAGTAAGTTATTTTCAAGGTTAGTTCTATTGCTCTTAGTTCTTTGCATGTTCCTTTTATTGTGTCTTTGTTTTGCTTCTAAATTCCATGCATTTTTTCTCTTTGCTTTAATCCCTTACTTTCCTTGATTGTTTGCTCTTGTTTTTTTAGCTTTAGATCCTTGTATTCAATGACCACAACTCTCTTTCAGTGATAGCAAAGAGATTGTAGTCCTTGGATCAAGTTCTTATTCTTTGAATCACCTTGCTTTCCTCACTATATTCCATCTCTTTGTCCTTCTCTTTTCTCCTTGGTTTTCCTTTGGGATATATGCATGTATCTTTTGATTATTGAAGAGTTAAGATTGGGCATTGAAATAAGTGTAAATTTATTTCTGTATTCCATGTATTATGTGCTACTTTTGTTTGGAACTTTGATTCAATGATGATTCACGTTTTGTGCACAATTTTCTCAATTATTTCTAATAAGATTAAGCATGTTCGATCCCATGTAATTGTTTAGATTTCATGCACAAACATATCTCTAAGTCCATGTGCAATAGTCTTAGGATTCATGCATTCCAATTTTAGATAGTTCAAGCATTCTTTAAATCATTTGCACCATGCATGCGTCATGCACTTCTCTTTAGTTGATGTTAGTGTTAATTCCTTTAAGGTGGTGTTTTATGCTCATGATCCATGCCTTAAATCACTTGGAGCATATCTTAGTTTCATATGCCTTATTTAAGCAGGTTTCCCTGCATACCTTTAGGTCCATTCTTGCATCATACTTTACTAGTTTCCATGTAATTTTCATTTAATCTTACATAGCATCATACCCATTTCCACTCATGCTTAAAATGCATCTTCGTTCCATGTCTACCTTTTTCATATTCATGTGCATCAAGTTAGTTAAATTTGCATGTTTTGATTACTTAATACAGGTTATGTGTAAGTTTAAGTGTTAATTGTTAAGGTTTGTTGCATTGTTTGATTAGTTTTTGTAAGTTTCCTTATTAGGTTTAGCAAGTTCTATTTTGAGAAAGATTCTAATGCATGCATGTTTTAGTTTTCATGTTAATTCTATTTCTAGCTTAGGTTAAAATCCATCTCTCTTAACTAAGTTAGATAATCCAAATAAAATCCAATCAATATACAAAACTATGAGATGTCTCATGGATTAGTCTCTCTAGCATGAAAAATTACTATTTTGATTCATGTGCTTGTGAGTAATTTAAAACATACACCAGAGAGTCTATATTTATACGGTCACAAGGAAAGATCACTTCCCTCTTCCTTTCAATGAATAGATGTTGGAAAGGATAGCCAGACATAAATATTATTAATTTCTTGATGGTTATTTTGATTATAAACAAATCCCCATAGCACTTGAGGACCAAGATGAGACTAATTTCACCTATCCTTTTGGACCTTCATCTACTATTGTATTCCCTCTGGATTGTCTAGTTTCCAAAGGTGTACACTTAGCATTTATTTTGATATGGTGGAAAGATTCTTAGAAGTGTTTATGGATGATTTTTAGTATTTAGTTCATCCTTCAATGAATGCATACACCATCTGAGGTTAGTTCTTGCTAGGTGTCAGGAGAAAATTTTAGTTCTTAATTGAGAGAAATGCGACTTTATGGCAACAAGTGGCATTGTTTTAAGGGATGTGATATCACCTAATGGGATTGAGGTTGATAAAGTCAAGGTGGATCTAATTTCTAACTTTTGTCTCCTTGGACAGTAAAAGAAATTCATTTGTTCCTTAGCCACGCTGGGTTTTAGATGCACTTCACTAAAGATTTTAGCAAAATCTCTAGGCCCTTATGCAACTTACTTGATAAAGAGGCTACATTTGACTTTAATGAAGACTACTTATAAGCTTTTGAGTGGCTCAAAGTAGAATTATCCCCTGCTCCTATTATTTGACTGCCTGATTGGATTACACTATTCAAGATTATGGGTCACGCCTCCAATTATGTGATCGGTGTTGTCTTGTAGAAGCATATGGATAAACTTTCCCATGTGATCTACTATGCAAGTAGAAAATTGAATGATGCAAAACCCAATTATTTCATTATGGAGAAAGAGTTGCTAGCAATTGTGTTTTCCTTAGACAAATTAAGATCCTACCTCTTAGGATCTATAGTTAGCATCTTTTTTTACCATGCCACCTTGAAGTTCCTTCTTTCCAAGGAGGATGCTAAAGCAAGGCTCATTCAATGGATTCTATTACTATAGCAGTTTGATATTGAAAGTCATGATAAGAAAGGCTTCAAGAACATAGCAGGAGATCACTTGCCTAGGTTACTCATTCAATCTACTAACCAATCCAACCCCATCACTGAGTCATTTCCAGATGTGCAGTTGATAACTATCTCTTAGTTACCTTGGTATGTTGGCATTATAAACTATCTTATCACTCATCAAATGCTAGATAATTTATTCAAACATGATAGGCATAGATGTTTTGCCTAGTTCAATCACTTTTCTTAGGATAATTTGTACTAATTTAAGTACTATCCCGATCAGGTTACTAGGAGATGCATACCAAATAATGAGTATCTACAAATCATTTCCTTTTCCATGATCATGCATGTGAAGGCCACTGCAGTGCAATTTCTACTGGTCCACCATCTTTAAGGATTCACATGCTTATTGTATATTATGTGTAAGATGTCAGCAATTAGGGAGTCTTAATAAAAGAGAGGTGATGCCCTTGAACACCATTCTGACTATTGAGCCTTTTGATGTTTGGGGCATCAATTTTAGGGGACCTTTTTCCAGCTCCTTTGGTCACCTTTACATCCTTGTGGGAGTGGACTATGTGTCCAAATGGGTGGAGGATGTAGCATGTAAGACCAATGACCATAAGGTGGTGGTCCAATTTTTGAAGGAAAATGATTTTTCTTGCTTTGTAATAAAGTGTTTGCAAATTTAATGAAGAAATATGGTACCACCCACAGAATTGCTACCCCATACCATCCTTATTAGCGATGGAGGAAAATACTTCTGCACAAGAGTGTTTGCAAATTTAATGAAGAAATATTGTACCACCCATAGAATTGTTACCATGTACCATCCTCAAACTAGTGGACATGTGGAAGTGTCCAATAGGGAAGTAAAGTGGATCTTAGAAAAGATAGTTAATCCTAGTATGAAAGGCTAGTCATTAAGACTTAGTGAAGTATTATGGGCTTACTGTACTACATTCAAAACCCCTATAGGCATGTCACCCTATGATCTAGTCTATGGAAAGGCATCTCATCTCCCAATTGAGCTTGAGCATAAAGTATATTGGGCCATTAGAAAGCTTGATTTTGACTTAAATAGTGTTAGGACCCACAGAATGCTCCAACTCAATGAGTTGAACAAACTTAGGAATGATGCATATGAGACTGCTAGGATATACAAGGACTAAATGAAGGCTCATCATGATAAGCAATATTGCATAAGTCCTTCGGACTAGGAAAAATGCTCCACTTGTATAATTCTAGGTTACATCCATTTCCCGGTAGGCTTCGTTTTCAATGGACTAGACCCTACATTGTCCACACTATTTATCCTCATGGAACCATTGAGATTGAAAAGAATGAGGAGATCTCCAAAATGAATGGTCAAAGGTTATAACCCTTTTCTCGAATTGGTCAACCTCAAAGTGGAGGAGATTCTGCTTGAGGATCCTATTTATTAGGAACCACCACTGCATGTTTCATGGCATTTTCATTTGTCACAAGTTTGGCATGCATTTATCTTTGTATTATAACATTGTACAAACATTTTACATCAAGCTAGAGATGTTAAACTTAGTGCTCACTAGGAGGCAACCCAACATTTCCAGAGTCTCATTTTTTGCATTACCCATTTAATTTGTAGGAGTCCAATGTTTCAAAACATTGAGGAAAATGTTTAGTTCATGCTGATGGGTGTAGATATGCATGTGAATTTTGAGTTTTCCTCAAAATAAAAATATTTTTTAAGTTTTTTAAAATTTTCAAGGTCAAGTTCCTTTATTGTGATAAGCATTAGATTTTCTAAATCATAGTATTTCTCCTACTTTAACTTATTAATATATATACATATGGTTAATTCTATAATTTATTCATGTTCTAAAGTGTTTATGAAATTAAATCTCTAAACACACAATGCATAGTCTGGACAAATAGATGGCTATGACTTAGATACCTTGAAAAAAATTAGTGGACACCTATACAAGATAGTATTAGAGACTATCATCTTTTTGAGTTTATATATAATTCCATATTTTCCTCAGCTAATATCAACTTTGAAAGATCATAGTGCTTTTGTTTTGGTCAATTGCTAAGAATCACCAATTGGAGTACTAAATTTCCTAAACATTTATTGAATCTAATAGACTTTAAGAAACTTAGGAAATAATATAGGCCATCCTTCCTTCAACCAAGAGACATAAATTCTACCTAGTATATTATATCACTAGTTAGACCCTTTAAACATCTTGGTAAGCCATTTCATTTCAAACCCATCTACCTTAACCTAGAAACCTCGGTAAATATCCATTACCTTTCCTTAAAAAATAAGTAGAGATTGTAGAAAAAGTAAAAGAAAAAATGGAAAGGTCTAAGAAGTAAAGAATATCAAAGTATCTACAAAGAAACAACCTTCCTTAGAAGAAATACAAAGAAAATGACAAAGAATTATTTGAAAAGAAAAGAAAAGTTGTGAACAAAGAGAGAAAGGAAAAATATAATAAATAAGTTGTCGAACATTTATTAAAGACCTCTACTTAAACTTGAAACCTTTGAATACTTTTACCCTTTCTCTCAAAACCTGTCCAAAACCTAAGTTTAATCCTATCTAAAGTCTTGTTCATCTTAGGGTGGAATATAGTCTTATTGAGGATATAAATAGGAAGGAATTAAGGTGAATTACTTCTTGTTCTTGGTAATGGTATCCATTCTTAGGGATCATAGTTCTTTGTATCATCTCTATGCATAAGCTTATGTGAACTATCCATTTCGTTGGTTCTAGTCACATAGTGAAAGGATTTTGTTTGACCCTTTTCCCTAAGAGCTTCTTTTTTGAGTGCATCCCAATGAGAAATTGAGGTTGAGGCATTTTGTTAATGGAGTATAAGCATTTTTGTTTAAAAGTCTAGACTTATGTAACTTCTATAGACTTTGCACTAGGAGATATAATTGTAATGAAGTGTCTTTGGCATGTGAGTAACTTGTAGAATTTTTCATTCATCTTTATTAAATTGTTAAAGTCAATAGAGTACAAATGTAAGAGAATTATCTAAGATAAGCTAAGGAACTTAGCCTTTATGAATTTTGTGGGTATATTCTTTGCAAACCCTCACGAGGCCTAGCTCATCCACTAAGGGTAATCTACAAGTTTAAGGGCTTGTTGAATATGCTAAATGAAATCATGAGCACTTATGAAGGTGATAGTTATTTTTATTTTCATGATTTTGTTGCATGTTTTGCTCAAGAATAGCAAAATTTTAGTTGGGTGGTGTGATAAGTAGTTAATTTTGAATAAAAAGTACCCAAAGCAGTACATCTGTCATAGATTGTAGTGCATTATTTTAGGAATTTTCCAAAATTCATGACACATGGCATTCTAAACTGATAATATAAAAATATGATATTTTATAGGTTCATAAGCTAATGCATAGTACATATGTGAACTATCATAATTTTATAGGTATTAATTAATATTTTTAGTCTTTTGTAGTTGTTAATTAATAATCCAACCATCCATATCACTTCAGATGATAAGCGATGATCTATATCAACCTAGAGAGGCAGGGGCCATTTATATCATTTTAGGGCTAAAGTAAGGGTCATGATCATTCCAAAATAGTCAGATAAGTACCATAAACATTTGATAGAATTTAGGGTGTCGAGAAATAATAAATGGGCCCTATGCAAAAAGGTGGTAGAATTCCACCACCTTTGCATGTGATTCAAGCCATGCAAGCTATAGACCCATGAAGCTAGGGATGAGAACCACTGAAGCCACAAGTCAAAAGCCATATAAGCTATCTACATACAAGCAGCATGGGCCCACATGTTTTGAATAAAAAAGATCATGGTTTTCCAACTTGCAAAAAAAAGTTCCATAGAGAAGAAATAGGAAGTAAAAAACTTAGTTGCAATGTGGAAGAAAAGAAGAAAATATAAGGTTCATATTCATTAGGTTTTTCAAAATTTAAGGACCTAAATTTCACAAAACTTAAAGCTAAAATGGATGTTTTCTTATGTTGACATCCACAAAAGTGGGATGCATGTTATGTGGACCAATCAGAGAGAAGAGCTTCACTTTCTATTTTCTTTTCCTTCATTCTTTCTCCTTTTTCTTTCCTTTTTTTCTCTCCATCTTTCCCTAACCCTTATCCCCTCTTTCATTTACTCCTTAGGCTAGAAATTAGCATGATATATCCCTATTTACATTTGTGAAAACCTTGCAAAAGGGGGTGCTATTTTTCTAATGCAATTTACACTCTTATTTTAATGCTTATTTTCCCTATATTTTTTCATGGTTTTTGTTCCTCTTTTTTATGTGCACCATACTTGGTTTCTTTTAGGCCATTTTTCTTCTTATTGTGCTCTAGTTCTCCTACATCAAAGGTCATCAATCTCTTTTAGTGATAGCTGAGAGAAAGTAGCCTTTGGGTCCTCTCATTCCAAGCATTCAAGCTCTAGATAAATCACAATCCAATCTCTGTTTTGACTTGGATAATTGATCAAGTAAGTTTCGATTGAATACAAATCCATTAGATTCCTTGTGGAAGAGATAGAATATGGTAGAGAAATAAAACAAAAATAAGCAAGAAAAGGAATTGGACTAGGTTGAGATCCTACTTTTATGTCCAAGGAATTTGATGATGGAAGCTTGAAGAGAGCTTGCTTGGGATGATCTTCCTTCCTCTATTTCTCCTTTGATTTAGCTTTGCATTAAAGGAAAAGTTGAAAGATGAAAACCCTATTCGTAATACCTCTATTTATAGATTTCTTAACATAAGGGTTAAGGGAATTAAAGCATGGAGATCAAGCCATTTTAATTAGACCCAAACAAATGGCTAGATGGGGGTGTGGGATTCAAATATAGGAATGGGAGATGAGAATGGAAGAAATAAGATGGAAATGGAAAGAGAAAGGAATAAGAAAGCCTAAGGGAAGAAGGCAATAAGCGGGATAATGAAAGAATTAGAAAATGTGACTAAGGACGTAGCTTAGGAATTAAGAAAGGAAGTGAAATCAAATAGGAAAGTGGCTATTGCGGAGGGGGGAGGTGTGATTTTCTTTATAGAAAAGTAGAGGTGAAACATGGGAGAAAATAAATGGAAAAAGAAGGAAAAGATAAGGAATAAGTAGGAAAAGAAATTGGTGGATATAAAGGTGAAAGAAATAAAAAGTTGGTGGGGAAATCTAGGATTTTTCATATTTAAAAAGTCCTAAGGAGGCTGGGTCGTGGAATATACATGGATGTGTCTGTGAGTGAATTAGAAACCATAAGATGTATTGAAATCTTCTTTTCCTTAGGGCTATGGTTTGAATTTTCAAGGTAGGAAAGGTGGCTAGGGTTTTATTCTTTGCTTCAATTTAATCCTAACACTTAAATCATAGCTACATTTATTTGAATGAGTGGGATCCATTTATAGCATGTGAACCTTCTTTAAACCTCAATCCTTCTCCACCGTTGGATTGATTGCCCTATGATGAATGGCCTTGGTTCTTGAAAATCTTCACATGCTCTTGTAGACAAATTGTGCATCAGTACTTCTTTGGATAAGACATGTTCTCATTGGTTGATTGTTCATTCTTTTTTCCATTTAGGAAAGAGAAAATAAGTGAAAAGTCTTCAAGTGGTCCCATTCATCCTTTTCTAAGAAGCTTTCATTATATATGATTCTGATGTATATGTATTGAGCTTCTTCCATGAGCTTCCAAAGGTGATGGTATGCATGCAATTGTGCTTGACTTTAATAATTTCAACATTTTCACCCTCAGTTCAGTTGGAAGGATTTTTGGCCATTCTAACTTCAACATTGACACTTAATGATCCTTTTCAACCTCTAGGACTTTATTTATGGGATGTGTGACCCTCATAGAGATTGGAATGTGTGAAAAGTATTCAATTTTGTATAAAAATACTCAATTAGTAGTCCATGTGTTATAAATTATAGGCCTTATTCTAGGATTTTTTTTTTAAATTCATAACACATGCATTTCTAACCTAATAATTCAAAATTTTTATATTTGGTAGGTTCAGAAGCTAATCTAGAGTTAGTATATAAATTATCATAATTTTCTAGGATTTAAATAGGGCTTTTACTCTTTTGTAGGTGTTGAGAAAATGATCCAACAACCGGATCAATCAAGATGAGAATTGAAGATCAAGATCAAATCGAAGAGCCATGACCTAAAATTCATCATTTCAAAGATTGCTCAAGGTTAAGATCATCTTAGGGCAAACAAAATAGCAATTGAAAGAATCAAAGGTGAGTAGGATGAGCTCTGCAAAAAGCCATGCAATTCCACCACCTTTGCATGATAAATGGAGCCATGTATGCCACCTAAGTCACCTACAACGATACAAGCCATGCAAGCCTTGAAGCCAAGGGACTAAGCCATCAAGAAAGGATCCATCAAAGAGAGCCACCAAGCCACTTAAGTCAATGCTGCATGGAGTCACATGATTGGATGAAAGTTTTCAAGCAATTATCCATTCTAAAATTGGATTTTTCAAAGATAAATAGCAAGGAATATGGTTAATATCACAAGGTAAGATAGCATGCATAGGTGGAAAAATCAAGAGAGAAAATTTCATCTTTTATTTCCCTTTCCTGTCTCTTTCCTACCTCCACTTAGGGTTTTCTATAATTTTTACATAAGGGGGGAGACGCACTCCTAAAAAAGTGGTGCCTCCTACCTTAAGTTGTTCCTATATTCATGCTAACTTCACCTTTTAATTCTAACACCAAACCTCCATCTCTATCCCTTTCTAAAGACCATCCAAATCTTCATGCCAGCTTTGATTATCCACTTTCTAAACCTTTTAAATACATCCTAAAGTTCCATGTCAAAAAAAAAAAAAACATGGGAGTTCCACGATTTTCATTTGTTTAAATGTCCAACAATTTTTACCTTCTAAAGGTACTTCCACCACTTCCTAATTGCTTGTATTTCTATTTTCTATTACTTATCTTATCATTCCACTTTCATAAGGTAGTATATTCTCATGAAATTAGAAATAAAAAATTCTATAAAGACCCAAGCATTCCATGACTCTGACAATGAAGGATTGGGAAGCCTCTCTCCTTAGAAAAGTGGACCCTCATTCCTAAGGTTCTTCTTAGGGCTTTTGCAATTCATTCCTGGATGTGGCTCTCTTTGTGTTTCCATGCCTCCTTCAAGCACTTGTTCTTGGGTTTCTAAGCTTCTTTTCCAGGTTAGTTTCATTGCTTTTATTGTTTGCTTGTTCTTTATTTTCATGTGCATAATCCATTTTAGTTTTCCATTCAGCTCTACAATTAGTTTGTTTAGTTTTTTTGCTTAGTTTCTCTAGATCCAAGACCTCTTCTCTCTTGTAGCGACATCCAAGATAAAAGTATCCTTGAATCACTTTTTTTTCCCCTTCATTAGTCTCTTGTTTCAATTTGTTTCAAATCCATCTTAGGCAATTTCGTTCCCATATTCATGAATTTTTTGCTAGATTTCTCTCTTAGATTATGTGCATGATATCTTTGATCATAGTTTCTTATCATTGGATTGGATAAGGAGTGTTTTATCATAGTTTTTGCTTCAATTTTATACCGTGAAGAGTGTGCACCTTTTTGTTTCTTATCCTATGTACATGCACAACATCTTAATGTAATTTCCACTTCAATAAATTCAATTGGTTGATTAGCAATACTTTTGGTTTATGCTAGTGTTAAATCTCTTTTAATTTCAATTGCTATTCACTTTTGAATATTGCACATCATATCTATTTTCATGATTGATTTCCAATCAAGCATCATGCACACCATCCTTGGATAGATTTTTCTTTAAGTTTCGTGTGCAATTCCACACGGTTATTCATCTTATTTGTTTAGTTTTGTAGGAACCCACATAGATTTTTAGTTAATTTGTTCAATTTCATAAACGCTCATGCAATTTATCCATATTTCCACTCCATGAGCCTTGCACACAATTCCATGGGTCATAAGCATGGTGATTGGTGATTTTCCTTTAATCGGTTGATTGTTTCTTAGTTTAATTCTAGTTAGATTTAATTGGTTACTTGTTTTTCATCTTAGATTAGTTTAGTAAATTTCTGTGTTTTATTTTAGGAAAGTTTTATTCTTAGAAAGTTTATTTTCTGCAAGTTTCCATAGTTTAAGTTTCCTAGATTAGGTCATTCTATTTTTTCATTAGTTTCCTTATTGAATGCATTTTTATTTTAGAAAGTGCTAATTTCAAGCAACATATTTATTTTTAAAAAATTTTCCTTTAGGTAGTGTTCCTAATTCCATGTATGGTTCCATTTAAATGTTATTTTCCATTCCTAATTTAATCAAAACCATCTAGCTTTGGCTAAGGATAAGTGATTTAAGCAGGATCCAAATGATTTGAAATTTGTGAGATTCCTCATGGGATCAACCTCTCTCACATGCAAATTGGTACATTGATTGATTCACTTGCAAGTAATTTTAAAGGTAAACCAAGTTTTTGGCACAATTGTTGGGGAATTGGAATATATTTGTATTTGGATCTTAATTTAGATTGCTTGTCTCTAGTCATAGTTTTGGGTTGCATTAGATTATGAGTTTTGCTTCATTCTTTCATATTTAGCTAATTCCTCACAAATTTACTAGCTTTCTTTATTTTTGTGCAAGGGGAATTTGGCTTGAGCAACAGCCATCCTGTGAGTCAAATCTTCATCAACTTAATTAAGATTTCCTTACTTTTCTTTTATTAGATTTTTGAGTGACCTTCCAGTAGGCCCCATTGTAATTTGCAATTATTTATTTCATTTTAAATGGGGTGAAATAATATAAGCCAAGTGTGGGGTATCATGGCCTATACTTGATATTCATCAAAAACCTCACAGTAAGTTTTTCTCACTATGTTTTATTTTTCTAGTGTAGTTACATTCAGTGTAATCATGCATTTTGTATGATAGTATAATTCATATAGATTAGGGTCATTCATTATACTTGTTGCATTTTATTTAGGGTTGTTGCATTAGAATTCACCTATTTAACAAAGATTAGCTTGAGCTCAGCGATATCTAAGGCATATGCTGCCTAGTTATAGCATCTTATCTGTTAAGGTGTGGACCCTTTGTTAGATAGCATATATATAGGCATTAGTTTCATTTCTTTGCAATTGCACTGCATGTTTAATTGCCCTATAGTGGATGTTCACATTGATAGTAAGGGCCCAATAGGAACTCTCATAAGATAAAACTAAATTTCATTGCTAGATCCTTGACCCACCTAGGTAATCAAATTGATCCTTGTATATTCGCGATCCCAGCCCTTAAAGCTCAATTTAAAATCAAGTAACAAGAGACTTAGGGTATCAAGCTCATAGGACCCTTATAGGAGGAGATCTATTGTCACTCCAGTAGCTTCTAAGTATTGTGGTTATAGTGGGCATCAAAAGTCCAAGTGATTTTCCCATGCCTTTCATTGATGACTATTAAAGTCTAAATGCCTCCTTCCATGAGAATTATATTGATCACCTTAAAGCAGAACCTAACTGATAAGAAATAGTCGAGCATGGATAAAAGGAGGAGCTATCTAGATCTAGGTCTAAAAGCTACCATCCTACAAATTAACAAAGAATATCAAAATAGCTCACTAGCATTAGAGATTGATTGATTGTGCATCATATAGAGTTAGGAGTCGCATATATTTAATTTACATCATTTAGATAGAATTTTGTCTTAATGAATGCAAGATCATCAATCTCAGAACATGGATTTAGCATAATTAGATACTGAGATTGAATATACCCATAGGCAAGGGGTGAGAAATCAAATTCCCAATCCCATGGCTGAACCATGATAGTAGTTGAACATAAGGCTATAAGAGATTTCTATGTGCCACTCTAATTATCTGATTAAGTACACGAGCATGCATCACCTTACCACCCACCAATGAAGAGAGAGAGAGAGAGAGAGAGAGAGAGAGAGAGAGAGAGAGAGAGAGAGAGAGAGAGAGAGAGAGAGAGATTCCATGCCTACATATTAATGAATTTTGTAATATTTCTGCTACATTCATGTTCTAAAATGTTTCAAATTATTCTATTAAACTTAAGTTGTTTCCCTTTTCATTAAAAGATAAGGCCAAATCATGGTTGAATTCAATAGAGGTTGATTCCATTGCCACATGGGACTAGCTGTCTAAAAGTTTTAGAATTAATGCTTCCCCATCCATAAGAGTAATTCCCTTCAATGGAAAATTATCAATTTCAAGCAAAAAGATGAACAAAATTATAAATGTTGGGAAAGGTGGAAAGAATTGTTGTAAAAATGTCCTCACCATGGATTTAAAAAATGGCAGAAAGTTCAAAATAGATAAATGGTAGATGTAGTTAGTGGAGTGGTCCTCATGTTGAAAAATGAGATAGAGGTGTGGAAATTTTTTGAGACCTTAGCTCTGAATTCCTAGCAATGGGATTATTCTAATATTAGAGAAAGAACTGCTAGCCTCAAAAGAAAGGAAGCCTGTATGAAATAAGAGTGACCTCAAATATGTCATATAAGCTCGACTCCTTGGCTGAAAGGACGGACAAGGTAGGAAGTATGTTCAAAAGAATAGATGTCTACATGGCTGCTAATGCATCCACTGATCCTCCACAAGAGGTTTGTGCTATTTGCTCTAGCCCAGCCCATTTGACCACAACTTATCCATCTAATAGAGTGTACACTAAATATCTTTTAGAGTAAGCAAATGCTCCAAATGCCTATTGCAATCCTAGTAATAATTCTTATTCTAAGACCTATAATCTAGGATGGACTAGGCATCCTAACTTTTCATGGTCTAAGAATAATAACTAGGGAGGTCCATCTATGAACCCTCTTTCACAAAACTTTTCTAGGACTTCATTTCCACAACAGCCTCTTAGTTTTTAGCTTCCTTAACAACCAAAGAAGCCCACATTTAAGAAACCATACAATCATTTATGGAGAAAACTTTAAAACACCAAGATGAAACTAGACAGGCCACCAATGAGAATAGATAGAGCAATAATGTTAATACTAAAGCTATTGCCAAATGAGAAATGCAAATGAGTCAGTTGTCAACTGCTTTGAATGATAGTGAAAAGGGAGAATTTCCCAGTCAACCAATTCCAAACCCTAAGGAACAATTTGAAATAGGGTCAACTTCAAGTAGACCACATGAGCAAGTAAAGTCCATAAATACCCTAGGAGGGCCTGTCAAGTTGATAATAAAGTAGGGTAGACTTAGGAAAGTAGAAGAGGAGAATGAACCAGCTAGATCACAGAAGAAAGAGAAAAGATAGGAATCCCCTACTCCATCTGAGCTTATAGTGGAGGCACCTTATGTGCTAAAGCCCCATTCCCTAAGTTGTTAAATTAGGCTAAGAAGGGAACTAATTTTCATGAGATAATGGATGTGATTAGCATGTTCAAATCAATGTCTCATTATTCAATTCTATTAAATACATTCCTAATTATGCCAAATTTTTGAAGGAGCTCTGTACACAGAAGTGTAAGGTTAATTTGCAAAAGAAAGCTTTCCTCGCTAAGAAAATGAGTTCTTTGTGCAACTAGGACTCAGTGACCTTAAGCTAACCAATACCACTTTGTATTTAGTAGATACATCAGTAAAGATTCCATGTGGTATAATTGAAGAGGTTTTAATATTTGTGGACCAGTTTTACTTCCCTATAGATTTTATTATCAGAGATACCCAACTTGTGTTAGAACCTGGTAATCAGATCCTTGTAATTCTTGGATGTCCATTTAGGCAATGCTCAATGCCATCATAACCTATAGAAATGGTGTGATGAAATTATCCTTTAGCAATATGAAAGTTAAACTCAATATCTTTAGTGCCAATCATTAGCATCTGGACTTGGATCATTCCTATGTAGTAAATTTAATTGAAGGTCTCATTCAAGATGTTAAGATGCCATTGTCTATTCTATACCCACTCAAGGCATGTCTAGCATATTTTAATGGTGATTTTGATATAAACAAGTCCATTAATGAGGTAAATGATGTTTTGGATGATGTATCTATAATGGATACCTCTAAATAGGGACATCTAGTAGAACTTCTTCCTCCTTCCAATTATGTCCTTGTGCCTTTAATAGAAAAACCACCCACCAAGGTCCTTAAGCCATTCCTTGAGAATCAAAATATTCTTACTTGGGAACAGATGAATCCTTGCCTATAATCATAGCCTCATATATAGATAAAGAACAGGGAGGTAAGCTTCTTAATGTTCTCAGAGAATATTAGATAGCCTCAGGGTGGACCATAGCTAACATCAAAGGGATTAGACCTGTTCTGTGTATGCATAGAATCCATCTAAAGGAAAATGATAAACTATGTAGAGAAACACAGAGAAGACTAAATCCTAATATGAAAGAGGTAGTGAGAGACAAAGTTCTTAAACTCCTAGATGTTGGTATCATCTACCATATATCTAATAGCACTTGGGTCAGCCTAGTCGATATTGTCCCCAAGAAGCTCAGAGTCATAGTAATCCAAAATGAGGATAATAAGTTAGTCCCCACTAGCATTACCACTAGGTGGAGAGTTGTATTGATTACCAAAAACTAATCTCAATCACAAGGAAAGACCATTTTCCTCTTCCATTTATAGACTAAATGCTAGAAAGGTTAGCTAGTTACAAATATTACTACTTTCTTGATGGCTTCTCTAGCTATAACCAAATCCCCATTGCACCTAGGGACCAAGAGAAGACTACCTTCACATACCCTTTCGAGACCATTGCCTACCATCGTATGCCTTTTGGACTTGTAATGCTCTAGTTACTTTTCAAAGGTATATGCTGAGCAAATTTTCTGATATGGTGGATAGGTTTTTAGAAGTGTTTATCTATATTTTTTAGTACTTGGATCATCATTTGATGAATGCCTGCACCATTTAAAAATTTTCCTTTCTAAGTGTCAAGAAAAGAATTTAGTATTAAACTAGGAGAAATGTCATTTCATAGTACAGAATGGCATTATTTTTTGCCACATCATATCACATAACAGCATGGAAGTAGACAAAGCCAAAATCAATTTAATCTATAACCTACCTCTCTAAGGACGGTAAAGGAAATTTGTTCATTTTTAGGCTATGCTAGTTTCTATAGATGATTCATCAAGGACTTTAGAAAAATTACTAAGCTCCTACGTAATTTATTAATGAAGGAGGTAACTTTTGAATTTGATAATGATAGTATAAAAGCATTTGAGTGCCTAAAGGCTAAACACACTTCTGCACTATTATTCAATAGCTAGATTGGTGTGCACCGTTTAAAATAATATGTGATGCTTCAAACTAAGCGATTGGGGTTGTGTTGGGGCAGCATATTGATAAACTTTCCTATGTTATATATTATGCTATCAAGACACTCAATGAGGCCCAACTCAATTATTACACTACATCAAAAGAGTTGTTGGCAGTTGTTTTTGCCCTAGATAAGTTTAGATCTTACTTGCTAGAATCCAAGGTCATTGTCTATTTGAATGACAGAGTATTAAAATATCTTCTTTAAAAGAAAGATGCTAAACCTAGATTGATCTAAGGGATACAATTACTACAATAGTTTGATTTGGAAATTTAAGATAAGAAAGGTTTTAAAAATGTTGTAGCGACAACTTATCCAGGTTAGTTGTGGAGTATACTAGTGAGAATGTGTGTATAATAGAAACATTTTTAGATGAACAATAATTGTAGATTTCCTTGTTGCCTTGGTATGCAGATATAGTCAATTATCTTATCATAGGTCAAATGCCTAATCATTGGTTTAAACAAGATAGGAAAAAATTTATTACCAAGGTCAAACACTTTACATGGGACCATCCATTCTTATTCAAATATCATCCTAATCAGGTCATTAGCAAATGCATACCCAATAGTGAACATCATAAAATCATTTCCTTTTGTCATCACCCTGCATGTGGGGGCCATTTCAATTCCAAAAAGGTAGCGTAGAGATTTTGTAATGTGATTTTTATGGCCCACCATTTTTAAGGGTTCACATGCTTACTGTGTAGCATGTGCTAGATGTCAATAGTTAGGAGCATAAGAAAAAGAAATATGATGACCCTGAACACCATTCTTATAATTGAGCCTTTCAATGTGTGCAGAACTGATTTTGTGAGACCTTTTCCAACTCCTTTGGTAATCTATACATCCTTGTGGGAGTGGACTATGTGTCCAAATGGGTGGAAGTCATATCGTGCATGACCAATGACCACAAGGTGGTGGTTAAGTTTTTAAAGGAAAATATATTTGTACATTTTAGTACTCCAAGGGTCATAATTAGTGATGGAGGCAAACACTTTTGCAATAAAGTGTTTGAAAAGCTAATGAAGAAATATGGTTTTACCCATATGATTTCTACCCCTTATCATCATTAGACAAGTGGATAGGCAAAAGTGTTGAAGAGGGAGATAAAGTGATTTTTAGAAAAGATAATCTATTCAAATAGGAAGGACTGGTCTTTAAGACTTAGTGACGCTTTATGGGCCTATCATATTGCATTCAAGACCCCTATTGGCATGTCACCCTACCTTTGGTCCACCTACCAATAGAACATGAGCATAAAGCATATTGAGACATCAAAAACTTCAATTTTGTTATAGATAGTACTAGGACCAATAGAACGCTCCAATTCAGTGAGTTGGACAACCTAAGGAAAGATGCATATGAGTCTACCATGATATACAAAGACTGCATGAAAAGCCATCATGATAAACATATTCTACGGAAGTCCTTCACCCCAAGACAAAAAGTCCTTTTGTATACTTCTAGATTGCATCTATTTTTTTGGAAAATTTTGATATTGATGGACCACATCCAATATAGTATGTAATGTTTACCCTCAAGGGGTCATCGAGATAGAAATGAATGGGGAGATTTCAAAAGTAAATGGGCAAACGTTGAAACCCTATCTAGAGTTGGTCAAACTTGAAGTAGAAGAAATCTTACTAGATGAACCAGTCTACTAGGATCCACCTTAGCATGTCCCATGACACCTACGTCAATCTTATGATCTACATTCATCCTTACATATTATCACAACATTGTTTGGCTGAAGACGGTAAACATAGCGCTCACTGGGAGGCAACCTAAGGTTTTTAGAGTCTCATTGTTCTACATTGCCCATCCATCTTAGAGGAGTCCTATATTTTAAAACATTGGGGACAGTACTTAGTTCAGGTTGGGAGTGTAAATGTGCATGAGAATTTTTATTTTTTTCTTAAGTTTTTGGGAATTTTTTTTTTAATTTTTTAAAATTTTAAAGGTCAAAGTTCCTTTACTATGATGAGAATTGAATTTTTAGAAGCTTAGTATTTCTTCTACATTAACTACTTTTTAGAAATGCATACTGTTAATTCTACATCTTATTCATGTCTTGAAGTGTTTTATGAAAGGTAAATCTGGGAACACATTTACACATAATACATAGTTTAGACTAATAGATGGTTATGACTTAGAGACCTTGACGAAAATTTGTGTAGACCTATATGCCCAAGTGAGTATTAAAGACTATTATCTTTCTTAGGGTTATATCTAATACCATATTTTCTTGAGCGTACATTACTTAGAAAGATCCCAATATCTTTGTTTGGTCAATCGCCAAGAACCAAATAGGATTACAAACTTTCTTACCTAAACATTTATTAAATCTGATAAGCCTTAAGAATCCTAAGAAATGATACAAGTTAAACCTTATGAGCCTCTTAGTAAGCCTTTTCTTTTTTTTCAAAACCCCATTTACTTTAACCCAATGAAACCTAGTTAAAAATATTCATTGCCTATCTTTTAAAAGTGATTAAAGATGATAGAAAAATTCAAAAAGGAAAAATGTCTAAGAAGTGAATTTTTTTTTGTCAAAGTACTTAAATAGAAAAGCCTTTCCCACAAAGAAAAATGAAGTATCAAGAAAATAAGAGAGAAATAAAAAAATAGAAATGATGTTCACTTCAATGCACTCAAAAGAAAAGTTGTCCAACATTTATTGAAGACCTCTGCTAAGATTTGAACCTGTAATGACTCCAATTTTGTAACATCGAAATCCCAAGTTAGCAATGAAAAGTTCACTTTTTGGAGATAAGGGTATTTTGGTCATTTCACTATTCATCCTAACTGAACCCAGAAATTTGGTCCTGATAATGGTACCATTAGGTGCGTCTCAGAAAAAGGAATCCAATAAGACCAAAATCACCCAAAACGGAGTTAAAATGAGCAAGTTATGGCCCTTTGAAGTTCAGGGGTAAAAATGTAATTTTTATTAAAAAACGGATTTAGCCTGAGAAACACAAGGGCCCGTTTTGATACAGGCACCCCTCTTCTTCAACCTCCTAGAGGGTTCTAGAACGGTAGTGTTTGGAGGAGAAACCAACGCCATTCTAGAGGTTTCTCCACCGCCATTCAATGGCGGTGAGAGCCCCCTCCAGAACCCTCTTATAGTTATATAAATAGAGCTCTTGGGCGCCTCTAATGGCAGCCCAAAAGCTTGAGAAAAATCCGTCATGGAGAAGCAACCAAGAGGAGAAAACGTAGAGAAAAACCCGACCACGAACCAGGTATGCCCAAAACCCCTCTAAACCCGTCTCCCCCTTAGTCCTAGGCTAAGTTTCCTTAAGTTTTTGCATGAAAAATCATGCAAAACCAGGCCCTAGAGAGCCACAAAGGACCCAGGGACAGTCCCTGGGGTGCACTAGTTCGACAGGGTTGAACCAAGGTGTCCCTAGGATGCCCAGGTCCTTGTCAAACCGAAACGCACGCTGTGCGTTGAGAAAACCCGACGAGCACGTCCGTGGACGCACCCGCAAATGAGAACGTCGAGCGGAAGACAGGTGCGTTGGCAAATGTGCCCACTGGGGCGCATGCCGCTGACACGGGATGCGTTAGTGTCCTAGGCTTCCACCTCGTTTCGTTTGACCCTCTATGTACACTTGGCACTAAAAAGGCTATAACTTGAGATCTAGGGCTCCGATTGAGGCGCCGCGAAAGGCGTTGTGTCCGTGTCGACAACGCGGACACACCCAAACCATAAAATACCTGATCAAGGCCCAATATAAGGTGGGCACAACCCTTAGACTATGATAGTGGCGCGGGGCCACTAAACCTTTGTAAACCTGATGATATCAAGGCCCAGTTAGGACCTTAGGACACCCATAGGCATGGGGATGAATCCTTAATGCCTAAGTAGTGAGATCAACCACTCTAAAACCTATAGAGATAGGCCAAACTAACCTTGTTTCCCTAAACCATATTCAGGAGCATACGAGGACAAGGGGATTAGAGAGACCTAGCCAGGTAGGTGGTCTATCGCTACTAGACTTTTAACAAAAAGAGAGAGCCCGTGATTGTTTTGAATGCATGTTTTAAGTATAAGTTATATGACTTGTTTAGCATGACTTAATCTTATAAACGAATTTAGCATGCATATGACAAATACAATATGCATAGACTTGTTTTGTAAACAATTGCATATATTGCATGATTTGTGAGCATTGAGTTCTTAAAAAATTGCATGTCCTTGAGGGTTACCAAAAGACGCTGGGTAGGCAGTTGTGAGGGCCAGGCAGTTGT
Source organism: Warburgia ugandensis (assembly GCA_035236585.1). Classification (NCBI taxonomy): domain Eukaryota; kingdom Viridiplantae; phylum Streptophyta; class Magnoliopsida; order Canellales; family Canellaceae; genus Warburgia; species Warburgia ugandensis. The sequence continues at coordinate 47,331,348 of CP141131.1, read as the reverse complement.
GAGGGACCCAAAGAAGACAAGTTTTGAAAAGAGATGTTTTTGCTTGTTTGATCGTATATGATTTGGGCTAGTAAGCTCGTGGGCGCTATGCCGAGAGGTTGGGGTGGCCTCCCAGCCTCTACCACTACTAGGTGGAATGGGTACTATGCCCAAAAAGGGCATGTCCCTACGTCAACTGCATGCGGTACAGGGGGCTACCACTGGTGTCACGGCACTGGGTCGATGTGTCATATGCCCCATGGAGGCTGTGATGCTATGTCCCTAGGTACCCGGGGACTACACGGCGGCGAGGTCATGGGCATAGTTGGGCCCTATCGTTTGAGGATTTACTTGCATTGCATATGGCATAACATGAGGTTGGTCGACCATACCATATATCCATGAGTTGGATTCAGTGGAGCATCTTATGCATATCATTATGTTATGATATATATATGATTCTTTCGACTTGGATTATGCGATTTCTTTAAGTCGTCAGTCTTCCAATTCGACAATGGTTTTTAATCTCGATATTGAACTTGAGTGTTCAAACATGAACATGTTTTGAAAGAGCATATGATTTTAAACATAGCATGCATCGTAAAACTAGTAGTGATGGACTCCTACTGAGTATAGTATATACTCACCCAATCCTCAACATTTTTCAGACACAAAGTAAACACTTAAGGACAAGGTACGCCTGTGACAGAAAACACCCAGATTAAGTGCAAGTAAGTAAACCCCTACCTTATCTTTCAGAACCATTCCAAAGCCTTTGTTTCATGCTTATTGATCTTAAGGTGGAAAATATCCCTAATGAGGATATAAATAGGAAGGAGTTAAGGTGACATATTTCTACTAGTCTAGGTAATGGCATCCATCATTAGGGATCATAATTATTTGTCTCATTTGTGCTCATAAGATTATGTGAACCATTAGTATTATTGAATCTAGTCACATATTGAGAGAATTTTGTTTGATCCTTTCGTAACAACCGGGGGTCCTATAGCAACAATATTCTCTGCTTTGGCTACCCATAATAGCCTCATAGTTTTGTTCCTCCCTTATAGGAAAAGGCCTCGTTGGTAAGAGCATTCCCTGAACTCTTATAAATTATGTAGTTCCCTCTCCCCAGGTGATGTGAGACTAACTCTCATTACCTCACCCATCCTGGGATTCATCCCTCAAGGCTTCACATCTTATCCCTTTAGGGAACACGCGTCCCTACGTGATAGCCACAACTAGGCACCCGTGTGCGACTAACCACCACACCAGAAGGGGAACTAGCTCTAATACCATTTGTAATAGCCAGAGGGTCCCATAGCAATGATATTGTCCACTTTGGCTACCAATTCGACCTCACAATTTTGTTCTCTCTGGGTCCCTCACCTTGCTTGGGTCCCTAAGCCTACTTGGGTCCTTAAGCCGTCTCTCATCTATGGGGTCCCTAAGTCCTCTCCCTTTTTAGGCTTCTCCCTTTGGAGGCCCTATTGCTAGGAGAGTTCCATCAAACTCTTATCAATAGACCAAATCTCTCTCCCCAGGCGATGTGAGACTAAGTCTTAGGATCACCCTGTAGCTCGACAGCCTTAGGCTAACTGTCCTCTTGGCCCGCCCACCAAGGATCCCTCTTTCCCCTTAGGGAATACGCATGCCAACTTGTTGCCAAGATATCAAGGTGTGGCTAGTCACCACATGGCGAGGGGAACTGGCTTTGATACTATTTGTAACAATCGAGGATCCCACAACAAAGATATTGTTCGCTTTGGCTGCCCATACAGCCTCACTGTTTTGTTCCTCCCTTACAAGAAAAGGCCTTGTTGGTAGGAGCATTCCCCGAACTCTTATAAACCACCCAGTTCCCTCTCCCCAGGCGATGTGGGACTAACTCTTAGTACCTCACCCATCCTAGGATTCATCCCTTAAGGCTTCACATCATGCACCCCCGAGTGATAGCCATGACCAGGCGCCTACTTTCGGCTAGCCACCACACCAGGAAGGGAATTGACTCTGATACCATTTGTAACAACGAGAGGTCCCCCAACAATGATATTATCTGCTTTGGCTGCCCATACAGCCTCACGGTTTTATTCCTCCCTTATAGGAAATGGCCTCATCGCTTCCCCGAACTCTTATAATGTGACGACCCAGGTTTTCCCATGCATTTTTAAATGCAATATCTAATTTCTAAGGCGGGATGCATCCCTATTTGAAAACCATTTAATTAAAACAATGCAATGCAGCAAAAAATCTTTTGTTTTAAACTCATTTTGAAAACCCCGAGTGTCATTTGCTTTCACAACAACCAAAATGGTTTTTGAAAAACTTCAGAAATCATAAATGTCTTCCCAGGTCTATCCAGTCACAGCTCACAGCCCAACTGTAAATAAATACAAATACATGTCCAAAGGGTAGAGTGTTTACTTACATGTATAATTGTCTCTTTTGATTTACTTGCTCGTAGCACTAACATTTCCTGAGGCATCTTCTACTCGTGAATGAAGTTGTCCTAAAAAATGTTAAGGATTGGGTGAGTATAAACTATACTCAGTAGGAGTCTATCACTACTAGTTTTACAATGCATGCTATGTTTAAAATCATATGCTCTTTAAAACATGTGCATGTTTGAACGCTCATGTTATATATCGATATTAAAAACCATTGTCGAATTGGAATACTGATGACTTAAAGAATCGCATAATCCAAGTCAAAAGTATCATAGATATTATAAACATAATAATACGCATAAGATGCTCAACTGAATCCAACTCATGGATATATGGTATGGTCAACCAACCTCATGTCATGCCATATGCAATGCAAAGAAAACCTCAAAAACATAGGGCCCACTATGCCCACAACCTCCTCGCCGTGTGGTCCCTAGGTACCTGGGGACACTCGATCATAGCCTCCACGGGGCATATGACACTTATTCGTCGTAAATCATGCAATTTATGAAATTGGTTGCAAAACATGCATGCAATGCATAAAATCTGCTCATGCTAGTATCGCATTCAAAGTCATAACCCTGCCTAGAAGCCTGCCAGCCTAGAAGCCTGTCAGCTATCTCTGGCCCGCCCTCATCAGCCCGCCCTCATCGGCCAAGGCTACACTTATCATGCAGACAAGAATCCTTTTTCAAAACATGTCTATGCATAATGTATTTTTCATATGCATGCTAAATTCATTTCTGAAATCAATTCATGCTAAACAGGTCATGTAACTTAAAACTTAAAACATGCATTCTCAAAGCAATCATGGGTTCTTTTTTTAAAATATGCCCGTTTTCTCATTTGTAGGACCGTCTACAGACGCGCCTGGTTTGACCCTATTGAACCAGGACGCCCAGGCACCATCCCTGGGTCCTTTGTGGCTCCCTAGAGCCCCATTTTACATGGTTTTTCATGCAAAAACTTGGGGGAACTCATCCTAAGACTAAGGGGGAGATGGGTTTGGAGGGGTTTTGGGCTTACCTGGTTCATGGCCGGGTTTTATCCACATTTTCTCCTCTTGTTTGCTTCTCCACGATGGGCTTTTCCCAGGCTTTTGGGCTGCCATTGGAGGCGCCCAAGAGCTCTATTTATAGAGCTTGAAGAGGGTTCTAGAGGGGGTTCTTACCTCCAGAATGGCGGTGGTTTCTCCCCTACACACCGCCATTCTAGAACCCTCTAGGAGGTTGAAGAAGAGGCGTACCCCTATCAAAACGGGTCCCTATTTTTCTCAGGTCAAATCCGTTTTTAATTTAAATTACACTTTTGGCCTTGAACTTCAAAAGGCCATAACTTGCTCATTTTAACTCCATTTTGAGTGATTTTGGTCTTGTTGGATTCCGTTTTCTGAGACGCACCTAAGGGTACTATTCTCAGGAACAAATTTATGGGTCTAGTCAGGGTGAATGGTGAAATGACCAAAATACCCTTATCTCCAAAAAGGGAACTTTTCATTTCCTATAGAATGTCCAATTCATTTTTGTTAAAAATAGCATAAATTGCTCGGGCATTACATATAAACTACACAGTTCCCTCTCCCCAGGTGATGTGGGACTAACTCTCATTACCTCACCCATCCTGGGATTCATCCCTCAAAGCTTCACATCTTATCCCCTTAGGAAACACACGCCCCTACATCATAGCCATGACCAGACACCCACGTTTGGCTAGCCACCACACTAGGAAGGGAACTAACTCTTATACCATTTGCAACAGCTAGGGGTCCCACAGCAACAATGTTATATGCTTTGGCTGCCCATACAACCTCACAGTTTTGTTCCTCCCTTACAAGAAAAGGCCTCATTGCTAGGAGCATTCCCCAAACTCTTATAAATCGCCCAGTTCCCTCTCCCTAGGTGATGTGGGACTCTCTCTCAATACCTCACCTGTCTTAGGATTCATCCCTCAAGGCTTCACCTCACCATCCCCATGTAATAACCACAACTAGGCACCCTCATGCAACTAGCCACCACAACACTAGGGGAACTACTTTGATACAATTTATAATAGCCAGGGATCCCACAACAATGATATTGTCCACTTTGGCTGCCCATACAACCTCACGATTTTGTTCCCCCCTTACAGGAAAAGGCCTCATTGCTAAGAGCATTCCCCAAACTCTAATAAACTGCCCAGTTCCCTCTTCTTAGGCGATGTGGGACTAACTCTCAATACCTCACCCATCCTGGGATTCATCCCTCAAGGCTTTACACCAGTTCCCCTCGTGGTGTGGTGGCTAGCCACAGGCAAGCACCTGGTCTTGGCTATCGCACAGGGATGCGTGTTTCCTAAGGGGGACGATGTGAAGCCTTGAGGGATGAATCCCAAGGTCGGTGAGGTATTGAGAATTATTCTCACATTGCTTGGGGAGAGGGAATTAGGTAGTTTATAAGAGTTTGGAGAATGCTCCTAGCAACAAGGCCTTTTCCTATAAGGGAGGAAAAAAATCATGAGGCTATATGGGTAGCCAAAGTGAACAATATCATTGTTGTGGGACACTGAGCTATTATAAATGGTATCAGAGCCAATTCCCCTCATGGTGTGGTGGCTAGTTGTACATGGGCACCTGGTCTTGGCTATCATGTGGGGACGCGCGTTCCCTAAGGAGAAAAGATGTGAAGCCTTAAGGGATGAATCCCAGGATGGGGGAGGTACTCATGTTAGTCCCACATCACCTGAGGAGAGGGAATTGGGAGGTTTATATGAGCTTGGGGAACACTCCTAACAACGAGGCCTTTTCCTATATGGGAGGAACAAAATCGTGAGGCTGCATGGGCAGCCAAAGTAGAAAATATCGTTGTTGTAGGACCCCCTGCTATTACACCTTTTCTCTAGATCTTTATTTCTGAGTGTATATTAGTGGAAATTAAGGCCAAGACATCTTTCCAATGGAGTATAACTATATTTATTTAGAAGTCCTGACTTATATAGCATGTACCCACATTGCAGTCCAAGATATAACTTAATAAAATGGATTTGGTATGCGGGTAACTTGTAGAATAGCTCATTCATCTTTATTAAGTTGTTAAATCTAATAAAGTTCTAATAGATGATAATTCTCTAACAGAAATTGAGGAACTTAGCTTGATAGAATTTTATAGGTATATTCACTGCAAATCATCATGTGGTTTAACATCCACAAGGGATAACCTAGGGGTTTAAGGGATTATTGTATATGTTAAATGCAATCATATATATGATAATAGCAACCATTTTTGTTTTCATGAATTTTTGCATTTTTTTCACAGGCCCTTTATGGCTTGGCCCTTCCCCAAATCCTACATACACAAAAGCTTAATACACTAGGCAACACTTTTTTTGCTAGAAAGAGAAAAATGCTAGTTGAGGGTGTAATAAGTGTTCAATTTTGTATAAAATTACCCAATTAGTAGTCCACATGTTATATGTTATAGGCATTATTCTATGTTTTTTTGGAAATTCATAACACATGCATTTCTATACTAATGATTCAAAAATTTTATATTTAGCAGGTTTAAAAGCTAATCTAGAGTAAGTATATGAATATCATAATTCTCTAAGATTTAATTAGGGATCTTACTCTTGGTGTTGAGAAGATGATCCAACAATTGGATCAATCAAGATGAGAATTGAAGACCATGATCAAATTAGAGAGCCAGGACCTAAAATTCATCATTTCAAAGCTCACACAAGGTTTAAGATCATCCTAATCCAAGCAAGAAAGCAATTGGAAGAATCAAAGGTGATTAGAATGGGCCCATACAAAAATTCATGAATTTCCACCACCTTTGAATGATAAATGGAGCCATGTAAGCCACTTAAATCACCTACAACCATACAAGCCATGCAAGCCTTGAAGCGAAGGGATTAAGCCACTTAAGCCATCAAGTAAGGAGCCATGACAGAGAGTCACAATGCTATTTAAGTCAATGACACATGTAGTCACATGATTGGAGGAAAGTTTTCAAGCAATTGTCATGCTAAAATTATATTTTTCAAAGGATAAATAGCAAGGAATATGATTAATATCACGTGGTAAGATAGCATACATAGGTGGACCAATCAAGAGAGAAAACCCCATGTTGCATTTCTATTTCCTATCTCTTTCCTACCCCCACTTAGTGATTTTATGATTTTTACATAAGGGGGAAGATGCCCTCCTAAAAAAGTGATGCCTCCCACCTTAACTTGTTCCTATATTCAAGACAACTTAACCTTCCAATTCTAACACCTAACTTCCATTTCTATCCCTTTCTAAATGTCATCAAAATCTCCATGTCAGCCTTGATCATCCACTTTCTAAACCTATTCCATGTAACCCAAAGTTCCACACTAAAAAAAAAAAACCTTGGGGAGTTCCACAATTTTCCATGTACTTCTATTCTCCATTGCTTATGTAGTCATTCCACTTTCATAAGGTAGCTTCTTCTCATAAAATTATATATAAAAAACTCTACAAAGACCCAAGCATTCCACAATTTTGACAATGAAGGATTGGGACACCTCTTTCCTAAGAAAGTGGCACCTCATTCCTAGGGTTCCTCTAAGGTTTTTACACTTCATTCTTGCCTATAACTCTCTTTATGTTTTGATGCCTCCTTCATGTACTTGTTCTTTATTTTCTATTCTAGGTTAGTTATAGTCCATGTTTCATTGCCTTCATTGTTTGCTTTTTCTTTATTTTCATGAGCATAATCCATTCTAATTTTCCATTGAGTTTTGCAATCAGTTCATTTAGTTTTCTCACTTAGTTTGTCTAGATGCAAGGCCTCTTCTCTCTTGTAGTGATAACCATGAGAAAAATATCCTTAAATCACCTTTATTTTCCCTTCATGACTCTCTTTTCACGAATCTCTTGTTCTTTGGTTATTTTAGATCCATTGTAATCCATTTCATTCCTATCTTCATGCCCAAGTGAGTATTAAAGACTATCATCTTTTTTAGGGTTATAAGTAATTTCATATTTCTTTAGTAAACATTACTTTGAAAGATCAAGTGTCTTTGTTTTATTCAATTGCCAAGAAATAATAGGACTACTAGCTTTCTTTATTGAATACCTACTGAATCTAATAGCTTTTAAGAAACTTAGGAAATGATATAGGCCATCTTTGTTTCATCCCAGAGACATAAAGCTTGCCTAGTAATATGCCACTAGTTAGACCCTTTAAGCCTCTTGATAAGCCTTTTCTTTTCATAAACCCATTTACCTTAACCCAAAGCCAAGTTAAGTATCCATCACCTATCTATCAAAGATGGGGGATGATAGAAAAAGTTCAAAAGAACAAAAGTCAAAGAAGTGCAAAATATCAAAAGGTTTACAAAGAAAAAGCCTTTCTTTAAAAGGAATACAAAGAAAAAAAAGAGAGATGTTGCGAAAAGAGAAAGGAAAAATATATAAGATATTCATTCAAAAGAAAGTTGTCCAACAATCATTGAAGACCTCTACTCATATTTGAAATCTTTGAATCCTTGTACCCTTTGTTTCAAAACTAGTCCCAAGGCTACATTTCATCCTATCTAAAGACCTATTGATCTTAAGGTGGACAATAACCTTAATGAGGCTCCAAATAGAAAGAAAATAAGGTGAACTATTTGTAATGGTCTTGGTAATGGCAACTACTTTTAGGGATCATGTTTATTTGTCTCATCAGTGCTCATAAAATTATGTGAACCATTACAATCTTTGGCTTCAGTCACATAGTGAGAGAGTTTTGTCTAACCCCTTTTCCTTAAGAGCTTCATTAATGAGTGTATACCAGTGAGACTTTGAGGTCAAGACATCTTTTCAATGGATTATAAGAATATTTATTTACAAGTCATGACTTATGTAACCTGCACACTGCATTTCAAGATACAATTGTACTAAAATGGCTTTAGTATGTGGATAACTAGTGAAATTTTTTTCATGCATCTTTATTAAGTTGTTAAAGCAAGTAGGGTGCCAATGGAAGAGAATTATCTAAGATTAAGTAAAGAACTTAGCATTACTAAATTTTTTGGGTATATTCACTACAAACTCTCATGAGGCTTAACTCACATGTTTTGCTTGAGACTAGCAAAATACTGGTTAGCGGATGGGATAAGTGTTCAATTTTGTGTAAAAAGTGCCCAAGTAGTAGTCCATGTATTATAAATTATAGTGTCATTTCTAAGGTTTCTTCAAAAATTCATAACACATGCATTTCTAACCTAATAATTCAAAATTTTAATATTTTGTAGGTTCAGGAGATAATCCAAAGCAATTATGTGAATAATTATAATTTTTAGGATTTAATTAGGATTTTTACTCTTTTGTAGGTAGTGAGATGATGATCCAATAGTCGAGATTACTTAAGATGATAATTGAGGATCAAGATCAAAAGAGAATGAAGACCTAAATTTAATCATTTTCAAAGCTAAATTAAGGTTTGAGATCATCCTAGAGCAAGTAAGAAAGCAAGCGGAAGACTCAAAGGAGACTAGAATGGGCCATGCACAATCCATGCAATTTCACCACCTTTGCATGAGATTTGAAGCCATGCATGTGAGCCACCTTAGCCACTCAAGCCTTGAAGCCAGAGGACTTAGCCACTCAAGCCATCAAAGTGAGCCACCAAGTCATAAAAGCCAATGCCACATGGAGCCACACAATTGGAGGACTTTTTGAAACAATTATCCTATGCTAAAAATGTGATTTTCCAAAGGATAATTGGTAAGGAAATTAAGGAGATTATCGCATGGAAAGTTAGCAAGCATATGTGCTCCAATAGGAGAAGAGCCCACTCCTCATCTTGCCTTCCCATCTTTCATTTTCTTTTCCTCCCTCTTTCCACTCTCTTTCCTAACCATTCCACATGAAGCACCTTAATGGAAGGGATTCCACACAAAATCCCTTAAAAAGTGACTCCTCCCCCTCCCTTTGGTTATTCTTAGAAAGCCCACCTCGTCATACCTTCTAAATCCATTTCTTCTCACCTTCCTAAGTTCCCTTCTTATCTTTTCTTCTTTCCCTATCGTATCTCATCTTTACATTCCCCATTAGGTCTCTTGAGGAAGTGCAACTAACATATATAATATCCTTAGAGCATCCACACAACATAGATAGAAGGGTGGAGACACCTCTTTCTAACTAGCCTCCCAGGCCTCCTTTTGGGTGTCTTCTTCCTTGTTGGCAAATTGTTTCAAGGTTAGTTCTATTGCTCTTAATTTTTTGCATGTTCCTTATATTGTTGCTTTGTTTTTCTTCTAAATTCCATGCATTTTTCCTCTTTGCTTTAATCCCTTGCTTTCCTTGATTATTTCTCTTTTATTTTTTGGCTTTAAATCCTTGTATTCAAGGACCATGACTCACTTATAATGATGGCAAAGAGTTTGTAGTCCTTGGATCAAGTTCTTATTCCTTGAATCACCTTGCTTTCCTCACTCTATTCCATCTTCTTTCCTTCTCTTTTCTCCTTAGTTTTTCCTTTGTGCTCTACACATGCATCATTTGATTATTGAAGAGTGAAGATTGGACTTTGAAATAGGTGCAAATTGCTTTCTATATTCCATGCATTATACACCTACTTTTGTATGGAACTTTGATTTGATAAGGATTCATGTTTTGTGCACAAGTTTCTCAATTGTTCCTAATAAGTTTAAGCATGTTGGATCCCATGTTATTGTTTAGATTTCAGTCACAAACATATCTTTAAGTCCATGAGCAATAGACATAGGATTCATGTATTCCAATTTTAGATAGTTCATGCATTCTTTTGATGTGTGCACCATGCATGCATTATGTGCACTTCTCTTTAGTTGATTTTAATGTTAATTCATTTAAAGTGGTATTTTATGCTCATGATTCATGCCTTAAATCACTTGCAGCACATCATAGTTTCATGTGCATGATTGAGTAGTTCCATGCATACCTGTAAATCCATTCTTTGATCATAATTTACTAGTTTCCATGTAACTTTCATTTAATCTTACATAGCATCATACCCATGTAAAATCATGCTTAAAATGCATATTAGTTCCATATCTCCATCTTTCATAATCATGCACATTTAGCTAAATTTGCATGTTTTAATTACTTAGTTTAGGTTATGTGTAGATTTAAGTGTTAATTGTTAAGGTTTCTTGCATTGTTAGATTAGTTTTAGTATGTTTCCTTGTCAGGTTTAGCAAATTCTATTCTTAAAATGTTTATAACTAATGCATGTTTTAGTTTTCATGTTAATTTTATTCCTATATTAGGTTAAAATCCATCTGGTGTAGCTTTAAAATTACTCACAAGCACAAGCATAAATGTAGCAATTTCATGCAAGCGAGCTTGATCCCACAAGGAATCTCACAGATTTGCAATGGAATGGATTTTATTCAAATTGATTAACTGTAGCCAAAGATTGAGAGTTGGATTGAAATAAGACATTAAAATTAACAAGAATGTAAACATGCACAAAATCATAAACTAGAACTAAAGGAAACTTACCTAAATAAAAACTAAGCAATGAAAATAGAAACTTACCTAACTATCATGCATTTAAATAAGGAAACAATAGTAAGATATGCATGAATTACAATAAGTAACTAACTTAATATAATTACTAAAATTGGAAACTTTCCTAATCTAATTAAAAGTAAAGGAAACTTAAACTAAGCAAATGAAATTGGAAATGAACTAATTAACAAGTAAGAAAATAAAGAAACTACATAGAATTAGCACGATTCAAACTAGAAACTAAACTTAAGGGAGTTACCTAAAAAGGAAACATTCCTAATTTAGCACTTCCCTAAACTAAAACTTGCTAAAAATAGAACTTTCTAAAAAAGGAAACTTTCTAAACCTAAAACAACATGTAAACAGCTAATTTGACTAATGTTAAATAACATCTAACAACATAGTTAACCAAATATTAAAGATTAATGGGACTTAGTACATGCACATGGTTCTAAGACTATAGGCATGGTTCTATGGCCTCAAAGATTACTAGATTTGATAGTTCTAATGCAAAATAACATGTCAATAACGATTGGATCCAATAAACAACATGGAAATCTATATGGGTACTTAAGGAGAATTTTTTTTTCAAATTTTGGTACTTAAGAACCTTAACTAAAATGTGCATAAATAAGCAACTAAAAGCATAGCTTTTATGCTAAAAAGCAATCCAGATCTCAAGTATTTTGATGAAATAAACTATCCATAACAATAATTCCCACAAAACTCTATTGAATCATCTCCAAATTACACAAAAAACTAGATGCATAGTACATGTTCTATTGCTGGAAAATGCTTCTAATTATTTAGCATGTAAACCTATCTAAACAATACCAACAATGCAATATAATGCTTACAAACTTTAGTATGATGACATTCAAATAAAGCCCATGAAGGAATTCAAGAGAAAATAAATCTAACTGGGTGAACTAACTAAGGAAAAATATCCAAAACTAAGTGAAAAAGAGGGTAGAAAACATGGAATTCAAGTGGAGAAATCAAGGATTTAAACTAGCTATTCTCATGGCTGTCACTACCCGAGAATAATTAACTTGAATCTTGCTTAAATAACTAAGGAAAACTATAGACTTGAAGTAAGAAAGGGTAGGGTTTTATGTCTCTGGGCTAAAATAAGGATGGCCTATATCATTTCCTAGGCTTCTTAAAATCTATCTAATTCAATAAATACTTAAGAAACTAATTAGTACTACTTTAAGTTCTTGGACCAAACAAAGAATATTGAGGTCTTTCAAAGTTATGTCTACTGAAGAAAATAAGAAACTATATATACCCCTTAGAAAGATGGTAATCTCTAAAACACTCACTTGGGTAGATAGGCCTCCACTAATTTCTTCAGGGTCTTTAAGTCATAACCATCTATCAGTCTGGACTATGCACTATATGTAAGTGTATTTCAAGACTTAACTTTCATAAAACACTTCAAGACATGAATCAAATGCAGAATTAATCTATGATTTTTATTAAGAAGTTAAAGTAGTGGAAAAACTAAACTTCAAACAATCCAATTCTCATCACAATAAAGGAACTTGACCTTAAAAACTTAGAAAAAACTTGAATTTCCTTTTTAAACAAGATAAGAAAAACTTAGAAATATCATGTATATCTACACCCCCAACCTGAACTAAACATTGTCCCCAATGTTTTGAAAATAAAGGACATTTATATGATAAATGAGTTATGTAAAACCATGAGACTCTAAACACCCTAGGTTGCCTCCCAATGAGATCTACGTATAATGTCTTTAGTCAGATGCTAAAAATTGCAACTACTATGTGTAAGACAGGCCTCTAATGGATCAAAGTTAGACAATAGTGAAAAAACTTTTGGAATTAGACCTTCAATCATGTTGCAAGAGTCATTAATTTCTAAGTTTGATAGTTAGCATTGAAAACATTGAGCTCAACTTTCATTTTACCAAAGGATAATTATGGTATACCATTTCTACAATTAATGATGGCATTGGACATTGCTAACAATGGCATCCAATATCACCAGACTTTGATTGCCAGGGTTTGATATAGGTTGGGTATCCAGGACAATGAAATCAAAAGGAAAGTAAAATTGGTCCACCTATATTAGAACATCTTCAACCATACCACATGGAATCTTAACTGATATATCTGCTAACTGCAAAGTAGTATGGGTTGGTTTAAGGTCACTAAGCCTTAGTTTCTCATAGATAGAATATGGCATCAAATTTACACTAGCCCTTAAATCACATGGTGCCCTATCAATGATATGGTTTCCAATGACACAAGATATAGTAGGACACCCTAACTTAGGTGAGGTCTACTGTTGGATTAAAGAGCTCACCTGCTCAGTGAGGATGGCTTTCTTTAACACATTAAGCTTTCACTTTGTAGTGCAAAGCTCTTTAAGAAACTTGGCACAAACAAAAATATTCTCAATGACATTGAGTAATGGGATATTAATTTGCACATGCTTGAACACTTCCATTATCTCATTGAAATTTGTTCCTTTCTTAGCCTTGTTGGGTAATTAAGGGAATGGAGCTTTAAGAACATAAGGTGTCTCCACTATAGGCTCAGCTGGATTTGGAGTTTTCTATACTTTCTCTTTCTCCTATGTTTTTTCTTTTTCATCCTCCTCAAATCTTTTCATCTATCTACCCTACTTTGTTATCCGCCTGATGGCCACTCCTAAGTGTTGTGATGGACTTGGCTTGCTCATGGGGTCTTGGGCAACTAGACCCTATTTCTAATTGGCCCTTATGATTTGGGATAGGCTGACTGGGAAACTATCCTTTTCCCTTTCACTTAATTTAACATACAACTAGCTTATTTGCATCTCTAACTTGGCAATAGCTTGAGAATTTTGTCAACTCTCATTTTGGAATTGATGTAAAGTATTATTAGTGTCCGGATTTTGTTTTATGAGCAATTGAATATTATCCTCAATTGATGGTGGCTTTGATTGTTGAGGATGTTGAAAACTAGGTGACTGCTGAGAAGCTGAAATCATAGGGAAGTTCTGAATAGGGGGATTCTTAGACCATGAAAATTTTGTATGCATAGCCTATCCTAGATTGTAGGTCTTAGAGTATGGATTATTATTACTAGGATTTTGATATGCACCAAGAGCATTCACTTATTCGAAAAGATTTTTTGGATGCACTCTATTGGATGGATAAGCTATAGTTAAATGGGTTGGGCTAGAATAAATAACACACACCACTTGTGGAGGTTTATTATTATCAGCCATTAATGCATTTATGTAACACATTGTCTAAGATAGAGTTTCTACCTTGTCCATTCTACAATCCAACAAGTCAAGCCAATGTGTTGTTTCTGAGGTCACTCTTATTTCATATAAGCCTCCTTTCTTTTGAGGCTGGTATCTCTCTCTCTCTCTCTCTCTCTCTCTCTCTCTCTCTCTCTCTCTCTCTCTCTCTCTCTCTCTCTCTCTCTCTCTCTCTCTCTCTCTTATTGAAATATTCCCATTGCTAGGAATTATTATCCAAATTTTGAAAAAAATCCTAGGCCTCTATTTCATTTTTCAACATGAGGGCCCCTCCACTAGCTGCATCTACCATTTATCTATTTTGAGGTGTTTGTACCTCATAGAAATACTAAACCTACTATCATTTGTCAAAACCATGGTGAGGGAACTTCTCTAATAATTCATTCCCATCTCTCCCAATAGTACTACTCATCATCTCTTTGTTGAAAATTGATGATCTCCCTATGAAGGGCATTTGTCTTATGGACAGGAAAGAAGTTGTTTAGAAACTTCTTAGACAACTGGTACCATATGGAAATGGAACCAACCTCTAAAGAATTTAGCCATGACTGGCCTTATCCTTTAATGAGAAAGGGAACAACCTACGTCTAATAGAATCATTTGTACCATTATGAAATTTGAATGTAGCACAAATATCAAGGATTCCTTGATATATAAGTATGGGTCCTCTCTTTCACAACCATAAAATGTTGGGAATAATTGAATGACTCCAAGTTTATGTTCAAAGTGATCTGCATTAGTGGGTGGCAATGTGATGCATGATGGAGTATTTAGTTGGAGTGGTGTATAGAAATCTCTAATAGCCTTGTGCTCAAATGGTGGTTTAGCCATGGGATTAAGAACTTGGTGTCTTACCCCTTGCCTATGAGTATGTTCAATCTCAAAGTCTAAAGGTACTAATTCAGTGTTCTGGGATTGAAGTCCTTGTGTGCACTAAAATGTAACCTATCTAAATGTTGCAACCTAAATCTAAATGTGACTTCTAACTTTATGTGATGCAATCAAACAAATCCTAATGCTAACAAGATGTCTTTTGTTGATCTTTATTAATCTGTGAGGTTATAGCTTTTAAACCTAGAGCTAGACTGCTCCTCCTTTAATTCAGACTTGACTACTACTTACCAATTAGTTCTTGCCCAAGGTGGTTAATACAATTCTCATGGAAGGAGGAATTTAGACCTCAACATCTGTTAACAAAAGGAGTGGAAAAATCACTTAGATTTTACATACCAACTATAACCACAAAGTTCAAGAGCCACTAGAGTGAAAATAGATCGCCTCTTTCAAAAAGGGACCTATGAGTGCAAAATGCTAGGTGTCTTACTACTTGATTTTAAAATAAGTTTACTGGTTGGGATCATAAGCATACAAGGAATTGATTTGATTTCCTAGGTGGGTCAAGGATTTGATGATGAAATCTAGTCCTTATCTTATGAGGGTTCTTGTGGGGACCTTACTAATAATATGTTCCATCCACCATAAAGCAATAAACAAATAATGCAATAGTAGAAAGCAAAGTAATGAAACCTATATGCTATCTAGCCAAAGTTTATATAGGTGCTCTCTAATGCAACAACCCTAATTAAAGATGCAACAATGAAGATGAATGATCCTAAAACTATATGAATTATTCTACTAACCAAATGCAAATTATACTAAATGCAACCTAACTAGAAAAGTACATCCATGTGAGGGATACTTATAGTGGGATTTCTAATCAAGATCAATTATGGGCCTCCATACCACACACACTTGCCCTGTTTTAATAAAACCCATTTAAAATTAAAATAAATAAATTGCAAGTTACAATGGGGCCTCACTACAAGTTCACTCAAAAGGAAAAACCCTAATCTAAGAAACCAATCAAATTTGATGAAGCTCTTCTTGCAAATTTCTCCTCGCACAAAAATAAGAAAGATATGTTAATTTTTGAAAAATTAGCAAGATATGCAAATGTGAAGAAAAAATCCTAATCTAATGTAACCTAAGATTATGACTAAAGATAAACAATCCAAATAAGAATCCAACTGCAAATCTGTTGCAATTCCTAAACAACAGCATCAAAAACTTAGTGGAGTTTTAAAATTACTCGCAAAAGACAAATCAATGTAATATTTTTCATGATAGAAAGGTCGAGCCCACAAGTAATCTCAAAGATTAGCAATGGATTCAATTTTATTCTAATTCATTAACTTCAGCCAAAGAAAATAAGTTGGATTGAATTAGGACATTAAAAGTAAACAATAATGTAAACATGCACAAAATTATAAACTAGAACTAAAGGAAACTTACCTAAATTAATACTAAATGATGAAAATGGAAACTTACCTAACTAACATACATTTAAATAAGGAAACAAAAGTTAGCTAAGCATGAATTACAGGAAGTAACTAATGTAAGGCAACTATTAAAAATGGAAACTTTCCTAATCTAGAATTAAAAGTAAAGGAAGCTTAAAACTAAGCAAATGGAATTGGAAACTTAACTAATTAACAAGTAAGAAAATAAAGAAACTATAGATAATTAGAAAGATTCAAACTAAGAAATTAAACTTAAGGAAATCACCTAAAAAGGAAACATTCCTAATGTAGCACTTTCCTAAACTAAAACTTGCTAAGAGTAGAACTTTTGTAAAATAAAAAGGGAAACTTTCTAGACCTAAAAAAACATGCAAAAAACTAATTTGAGTAATGTTAAATAAAATATAACAACTAATTTAACCAAATATTATAGATTAATGGGACTTAGTACCATGAACATGGTTCTAGGACTCTATGCATGGTTCTATGGCCTCAAAGATGAGTAGATTTGATGGTTCTAATGCAAGATAACATGAAAAATAATTATGGTATCTAATAAAAAACATGGAAATCCAAATGGGTACATAATGACTCAAGCAAAGGAGGTGTTTTGGTGGCTGGAAATAAAGCATAATGTTAAGGAGATAATAATTTCTAGAGTTCGGTACTTAAGAACCTTAACTAAAACAAGCATAAATAAGAAAATAAAATCATAACTTTTATGCAAGAAAAAAAACCCAGATATCAATTAATTTGATGATATAAACAATCCAAAACAAGGATTCACACAAAACTTTATTGAATCATCTCTAAATTACACCAAAAGCTAAACACATAATTCATGTTTTACTGCTAGAAATTGCGTCTAATTCTTAAGCATGAAATCCTATCTAAACAACACCAAAAATGCAATATAATTCTCACAAACTAAATTAAAATGACATTTTAAGAAAAACCATGAAGGAATTCAAGAGAAAAAAAAAAAAAAAAGCTAAGTAGGTGAACTAACTAAGGAAAAACTGCTCAAAACTAAGGGGGAAAAGGTTAGAAAACATGAAATTCAAGTGGAGAATTCCAGGATTTGATCTAGCTATTCTCTTACCTTTCACCAATAGAGAATAACTAACTTGAATCTTGATTGAATAAACTAAGAAAAACTAAAGAATTTAAGCAAGAAAGGAAAGGCTTGAGGGTTGGAAAGATAGCATGGACTTTAAGGAACAAAACAATGAAAATAAAGTAAAACAACTAAGTTACTAACCTAAATTGGGGAGAAATTAAGAAAGAGAATAACAAGAAGACCAAAGGATGAAAAGCATTGAAGAATTCGGAAATCCAAAGTTCCAAAAGATCCCAAGCTAGAGTGCTCCTTTCAAGGTTGTCTCACCCAACCTCTGCTTGGAAAATTTGTATGGACCATGGGGGTACATATGCAAATGAGTGGGTTCCTAGCTTAGGAAAGGATGAATCCATGATGAAAGTGGCTCTAGGTTTAGGTTATTGAATGAGGAAGGTTTGGAGGAGGAAATTTGGGTAGGAATGATGTCATAAAGATGACATAAGAGAGAGAATTATGATCGGTTGGCTAGTGTCCTAATTAGGAAGGGAATGAGACATCCTTTTCCATGGAGGGAAAGTGGCTATCCACCCTCCTAATTAGATGGTAATTGGCTGGAGAGAATAGTGAAGGAATTGGGAAGGAATAAGATAGGAAAGGTGGGAAAGATCTAGGGTTTAATGTCTAAGGTGGCTTGAATGGCTCCCATGCAAAGGTAGTGGAAATGCATAGCTTGCTTCATAGGCCAATTTTAGTCACTCTTAACTCTTTCAATTGCTTCCATTGATCCATCATCTTGCCTTGATATGATCTTGAGCCCTAATCTACATTGAAATATTGAAATTTAGGCCTTGATTCGATCTTTTGGTCTTGATCTTCAATTCTAATATCGATAAATCTTAGCCTTTGGATCATCTCTCCAAGACCTACAAAAGGTGAAAAACCCTAATTAAATACTAAAAATATAATCACTCATATATTTACTTCATATCAGCCTCTAAACCTACAAAATATCACATTTTTGAATTATTAGTTCAAAAATGCAAGTGTTATAAATTTTGGCCAAAAAAATCCTAAAATAACACTATAAATTATAACACAGGGCAACTAATGGGGTATTATTTATACAATTTTAACACTTATCACCATCTCTCTTGACTAGGTTAGATAATCTAAATAAAATCCAATCAACATACAAACCATGAGATTCCTCATGGGTTGACCTCTCTTGTGTACAAATTTCCACTTTGATTTGTTTGCTTGCAAGTAATTTAAAACATACACCATAGAGTTTGTATTGATACAGTCATGAGGAAATATCACTTCCCTCTTCCTTTCTTTGACAAAATGCTGGAAAGGTTAATTGGCCATAAATATTATTGCTTTCTTTATGGTTATTCTGGTTATAACCAAATCCCCATAGCAACTGAGGACCAAGAGAAGACTACCTTCATCTGTCCTTTTGGGACCCTCATATATTATTGTATTACCTTTTGGATTGTGTAATGCTTTTGCTACTTTCCAAAAGTGTATTCTCATCATTTTTCCAGATATGGTGGAAAGGTTCTTAGAAGTGTTTATCGATGATTTCAGTATTTAGATCAACCTTCCACGAATGCACGCACTATCTAAAGTTAGTCCTTGTTACGTGTTAAGTGAAAATTTTAGCACTTAATGGAAGGGGTGGCACGGGCATCTCTTTCCTAAGGAGATGTCTCCCTCCTTTAACTTGTAACCCTAAGTTAATTGAATGGAAAAAGAGTGGGAGATGGAGTTAGAAAGTAGGGTTACTCACTTGATGGGTCCACCAATTCATAGTCATTTTACGTAATTCTCTCAAACCTTCTAATAAATCCAAATTTAGAAAGTGAATCATTGTGTGAATTCTCCTTCAATTATATGACTCTATGTGGCATTTGGCTTAATTAGCTTATGTGGATCATTTTGAGGGCTCTAATGTATCATGAACTTGCATTGCAAGGCCCATGACCTGGGCCTATAGGTTGCAATGAAGGCCTATTTAGCTTGTGGATATGGCTTGAGGACTTAAGCCCATGTTCTTAGATCTATGGAACAAGGCTAGATTCTAGAAGGCCTGGTTTCTTGAGAAATCCATGTAAATATTTAGATCTTATATAGTAGAGTATAGAATACTCTAGGAGAATGTAGAGTAATCTAGAAAGAGTAGGAGGGTTGCAGAATATGATCTAGAAGATTGATGTACTGACATGTGTAATAATCCTAACCATCCATGGACGAGGTGGATGGAAGAGACAACTATAAATAGGGGTTAGCTCCTTATTAGTAATCAACTCAACTCAACTTAGTTAAGCTCAATTAATTGGAGGGTAATTGAGAAAGTCCCTTTTTGTGTTCTTTTGAGTTCTCTCATTGCTTTTGTAGGTCAGTGAGTGTAGCCCTAGCAAGTATAAGTGGGGAATTGAAGGCTGACTTGTTATTTGCAAAGAAGTTGCAGACAAGTGCCACATGGGTTTAACATAGGAAAAGATGTGACCCCATGATAGTTAGTACTAGAGCAAACGTTAGGCAGTTTGAGTTGGGAGTCGCATGTAATGATTGTGAACCTCATGATAGCATCAGGGCAAGTGAGTCAAGAGTGACCAACATGCCTGTGGAGATTCAACCAAGGACTGGGAGGGAGAAGTCTAGAGATCTATCGAGGGAGTTAGCTTTGGATGCTCGCCTCACTACATTCGAGGAAAGGTTTGGTAAGTTAGAACAAACCTTGTCTAAATGTTTAGAGAAGTCTAATACCTTTGTGGACACCTAGCATAGTCATAAGGCCAACATACAAAACATGGTTGCGGTGTTTAAGTATATGGATGCCAAGACCACTAAGAGGGTAGAGTGCATGTCTAAAGGATGTTAAGATAAGATTGGCCCTATTGGAGAAGGCCATAGCTAGTGTGGGAGGATCTGGACCAAAGGAGTTTGCTCCTAAGGTCAAGACCCCTGAACCTACAAGCTACAAGGGAACCCATGATGTCAAATACTTGGAGAATTTCCTATGGTAGATGGAGTAATACTTAAAAGCTTCCAAGATTTTTAAGGAGGTCGTGAAGGTGGATGTGGCAATGATGTATCTCATCAATGACGCAATGCTATGGTAGAAGTGAAGGTATGGTGATGTTAGTTATGGTCATTGCACCATATCCACTTGGGAAGACTTTAAGAAAGAGATCAAAGCCCAATTCTTCCTAGAGAAGGTAGAGTATTTGACCAAGAAGAATTTGAAGTGGCTAAATCATAAGGGATCTATCTGTGAATATGTCAACTAATTCACAACTTTGCTCCTAAATATCATAGAGATGACTAAGAAGGACAAGCTATTCTTCTTCATGGATGGGTTGCAACCTTGGGTGGAACAAGAGTTGCAAAGGAGGGGAGTGCAAGACCTAGCCACTACACTCTCAACTATAGAGAAATTAGTGGAGTTCAATAAGAGAGCTGAAGGCGCTAGTGAGGAGAAGAAGAATAAGGCTAATGGAGGGAACAATGGGGAGGACAAACCTAAGGGTCCTAAGGAAGAAGACAATGCGGGCCAACATCACTCGAAGGGCAAAGGTAAATTCATCCCTCATTGCTCTAGTTATTTGACATGTGATTGGGATCATCGGGCAATAGATTGTTCAAAGAAGAAGACCCTCAATGCCTTAGTGGTTGAAAGGGAGAACCACAAGGTAAGGGATAAGGATGAAGGGAAAGAGCCTAAGATGGCGGCACTTAGACTCCTCAATGCCATGATAGGATAGGCATAAGGGACCAAGCTTGTTGTAGGGAAGAGTTTGATGTATGTGGACATGTAGGCTAAGAGATTAGGCCTCAAGATAAAGAAGGATGAGGGTAAGATAAAAGCAATAAATTCTGAGGTTAGGTCAGTGCTTGGAGTAGCCAAGGAGATACCCATCAAAGTTGAAGAGCAGCAAGGCACCATCACATTGACTGTAGTGCCTTTTAATAATTATAATGTTATCCTTGGAATGGATTTTCTCACTTCAGTTAAGGCCATCCTTATGCTACACCTTGGAGTATTGAGCTTCTTTAATGAGAAGACCCCTTATGTGGTCCTTGTGTTGAAGGATGCAAGAGGCAAGGGAAGATGATATCTGCCTCATAGTTAGTAGGAGATCCACAACAAGTGTGTAGTCGACATAGCTAGGCATATGTCGCCTAGGTGCCATTAGGGTGCTATGGTCTGAAGGTGATTGACAAGGGTGTTCTGCAATGTGGGAACTCTAAGAGAAACATGTGCAAGCAAAGATGCACAGGGAGCACGGTGATTGGTAGCTACCAAAGGGCCAAGCTTGCAACACCAATTGAGATGTGTTGATGAGGGCATTAACATTATCAAGTGGGGGAGAATGTCATGAACTTACATTGCAAGGCCCATGACCAAGGCTTGCAGGCTCTAAGGAAAGTCTGTTTAACTTGAGGATATGGACTGAGGGACTTAGGCCCATGTTCCTAGATTCATGGAACAAGGCCTAATTCCAAAAGACCTGGTTTGTGGAGAAATCATTTTAAATATCTATACCTTATGTAGTAGAGTATAGAATACTCTAGGAGAATGGTAGATTAATCTAGAAAGAGTATGAGGGTTCCAAAATACTATCTAGACCATTGATGTATTGACACATGTAATATTCCTAACCATCCATTGAGGAGGTGGATTGTTGATGTTTTCCGCAAGTGCACGGGCTATTGTAGTATAGCTATGCAAATATAGGTAGAACCCATAGGGACTCGTTTTAGAATTTTTGGATTTTTTAATAAAATTTAATTATTTAAAATTCAATCAATTGATAAAATTGAACAAAAAAAAAAATCTCAAGCTTCAGATATAATTTATCAATGAGAATTACAGAAGTTCAACACAAGAATAACGGAAATTAACTAAAGAAACAAGAAAATTCCTCTTCCCTAGACTGGTTATTGTCAATTTTTTTAGATTTGAGCATATAAAATTCAATCAAACTCCATCAGAATCTTTCTAGTACTCCTGATTGATGATCCACCAAATGGCTTAGGCAGATTTCATAAATTCTAAGAGATCTGGCCTAAATAAGAATTTTGGATATTGGACAGTTTAGATCACTTTTTAGGGTTGCGATTAAAGATCAGAGACATTAATCATGATAATGGATGTCCTCACCATGAATCTGTAAAATTAATTTGAAATCAGAAGATAAACAGATGAGGAATTGAAGATTTTGATTAGTTAAGGCTAACCTGTTGATTGGGTTAGACCTTAATTGATCTGTCTTGATTAATCTGTTCCTGGATAAGAAGAATAAAGAAAAACCAGAACCGAAATAGTCAGGGACACATATGGAATTAAATTGGGGACACGTATGGAATTAACTAGAAAGAACAGAAATGAGATTTGTTTAAATAAATAAGGGCAAATTTGGAATTTTGATGAAAATCTGGTTTTGAGAAGAAAAAAAAACCCAGGAAACTTGACGAAGGAAGATGGTGGGGAAGGAGGAGAAGAGAGAAGAAGGAAAGAGGAAGGAGGAGAGGAAAAGAGGGAAAGGGAGAGGAGAAGAGAAGAGAGTGAGGAAAACCCAATCTAGGTTTTTCCTCCCTGGGTTGGTTGGAGCAACAGGGCAATCCGACCAGTGAAGACGTGCAGAACCAGACAGTCTGCTTCAGGCAGGTGGTCGAGGTTTCGACTAGTAGAGGGGCGATGCACCAGTGATGACACAGAGAGAAGAGAAGCAGAGAGAGAGTGAGTAGGAAAGGAGTGGAGAAGGAGAGTGTGACAACCCGGGTTTTTATAACACGGTTTGTAAAGTATTTTGAAAGGTAGGGCCCTTAATAGTGTAAAAAGAAATTGTAAAACAAAGCAGTGGAAATTTCTTTCTTTAAAACTTGTTATAAAAAACCCAAGTCATTGCTTCATATGTAACATAAGTAGAGATTTTGTACAAGATAAAATTCCATTGAAGGAATATACTTTTATTAAATTCCAGAATCCATCTAGTGGTTCACAGTAGAGCCAAATCTATTACAATACTTATCCAAATTACATAATCCAAAACTCAAGCTCACCATACAATAAAACTCTCAATAAAGCAAAATACATGTCTTCAAGGGTATACCTTGAAGATTATTCTCTTCAAGTCTTCTATATTCTTCAGCTCCTAACTCTCCTTCCCTGTATCTGAGATATTGCAACAATTACAATATCTCAACAAGCAATGCTTGGTAGGGGATTCAAGAAGCATATTAATTCACAAGGTAATTCCAATACTTCATAATCTCATTATCCCCAAACATATTCATGTCTCTACTCTTTACTTTGTAAGTTATGTATATCTAAATACATACTTACTTTACATGGGTAAACCAATTAAATTTATGAAAGTAGCCAAATATCATTCTCAACTAAGCTGATCAATTCTCTCTATTATGAGAATTTTATATTTCAGCTAATCTTACACTAGGAATTTTCCTTCTAGGGAAATATTGGTAATATACAATTACCTAACTTTTCATTATGCTAAAACATAAGGCATTTCACTATGCCTATTCTCATATGCATCATAGTGCAAAATAATCAAAAGGGCTACCATGCTACAATCTGATCCATACCAGCGCGCTCTGATAACTGCCTGTTCACCACTGATACCACGGTGGAAAATATTATGTCACTGCCCATATGGGGCGACAGGACTTTCACAGTGGTGGCCTTCCCATAATTGCCCCACCCGACTAGTTAATGTTTTGCTAGTTGAAGGTAACTTATTTAAGCCTAAGTCTAGACTGCTCCTCTTATTTCCAATTGGCTAAGGCTTATCAGCTGAATGGGTGAACACAAAGTGGTTACTTCAATCTTAATGTAAGGAGACGTTTAGACCTCATAAACATCAATGGAAGGTAAGAGAAGAGCGAGGCTCTATTAGATAATCCCCTTAACCACTATGTTCAACATTCACTATAGTGACCATAGCTCAACCTTTCATAAGGTTCCTATAAGCATGTTGACCCTAAGTACTCTTTCTAATGGATTTTAATTAAATCCATGAATATTTACAATGCCATTCATGGGGTTTATTATTCTCCTAGTTTGGGCCAAGGATTTGATAATCCTTATATTGTCCTACTAACTATAGCCCTTACTAATATTAAGTCAAAGTCATTCCTTCCTCTTATGTGTTCATGAAACTCTAATTTCCAATTACATTACATTTTGGTGATTTATGCTCATTATATCTTAACATCTACTTAACATTTGAATCTAATAATAAGATTTGACAAAAATTAAATCATAAACTTTAAAGCATGGTTCCAATATAAATTTAACAAACATTTATACTAACATGCTCCTTATGAATGTAACTTAACCTAATGGAATAAAACTATACTTAAACTAGCATGTTCCTAAGTTATAATGGCATGAAATCATACTAACTTGGTCCGAAGTTATACTTGCATAAAATCACTCTATCATTCCCCTAAGATAATTAAATCTAGCAACCTATGATAACAATCAAATCACATGTCATGCTAAAGTCTAAAAGTTACACTATCATGCTTTATGATATAAATCATATTTACAATTATTTTATCAAATAAAAGACATGTAAATTAATAGATTAAGATTATTAGAAACTTTTACTTATGATTCAACCATTAGATCTTAGATCTTTTCCTTTTGATTAAGAGTTTTAGTTATATTTAGGGGGTTTTCTTTATTAAGGTCCAAAGTTCATATTTATTTGTTTTTTTGTCATAATCCATCCATGATCTCTTTAGATTTCATCATATCAACATCCATTTCATCCATCCCAAGATCTGATCACACTTGATCTTATTAGGTCCCTTTGTAATTTTTAGGGTTTTTCTACCCTAGTGGTAGATCCCTTAATATCTCTTAGATCTATCCAAATAAACCATTTATATAACTTAATTTCAATATTATATCATTATTAAAACATATTTCCAAGATCTGATCATCTCAGATCTTGAAGATTGGAAACTTGTTTCCTAAATACAGAAAGTATTATTATATATTTTCTCCATTTTATCATTTCATAAGAAAATAGAGGTTGTAAGATTTCTATAGCCTCTTTCCGATCTCGATTGGAGTTCATATGACTCCAGAATCAGATCTGGAAGTTCACAGTCCATTCCTAGGGCCTAGATCTGATCTGGGCCCATTGGAATGGACGGCCCAAATTAGTCAGGCGAAAACAAGCCAGGTGGAATGCTCGATTCTCACGTCCATCTCGGAGGCGCTATCGCCTGGGAAGTCCACAAACGCGCACGGGACAAACAGAACACTCGTCGTTGCACGCCCCATAACCGAGATGCTAGCTGGGTATGTCCGCTAAGGATAGTATGCAACGCGTGGTAGTTCTACTTAGAATGACGTCGCACGCGCAGCGCGTGTGGAAATGCTTCTACATGTGGATTTCCGTGCTGCGTCGCGCATGACGTCTTGGGCGTCGTTCAATCAGGAGATCGAACAGTCCATTCTGGATCGTCCAATCAATCCCCTATCAATTGAGGCCCCAAAACTTATTCGATCTTTGTGAAAATTCTGCCCTAGGGATTTTGGACCCTTATGGATCGATTGGAAGTGTAAGAATTTTCATCTGAGCCCTCAATCGTCCTGAATTAAAGGTTCTGTTGTTTACTTTATTTTTACATTTTTATTATCAAAATAAAATTACAATAAAATAAAATTTTCATAAAACATTAATAAACATGTACAGAAAGTATTCCCACCTACCTGATAGGAGAAAAAATGTTGGTTATATGTCCAATTTAAAAGAATACCCTTTTGATGATGATATGGCCGAAGATCCACCTTTCTTACAATTGCCGTTGTTTGAACCATTGGATCTCAAAATTTATTTAGGGTTTTTGTAGCTAAGGTATGGTGGGAAGTTTTGGATGGTGGAATTGGTGATATTAGATCTGGAATAGTGTGCCTAATTGATTTTAGGTCTCTTATTCCAATCTAGAAAGAAAATGAAAATGAAAAGAGAGAGATCTCTTAGGAGTTTTGGGTTTTTGGGGATGGATCTAGGTCTAAATTTCAAGGAAAGTAAAGACAATTTCGTGGGAATTTTATGAGCATTTTTGGAGGATTTTTTGGGTTGTATTTATAGGCATTTTGGTCTTTTTTCATGATGAAGTATAATAATGATGGTTCATCTTTTATTATTAATTTAGCATTGGATTCTCCCATGCTCCATTTTTCTTCCCCAAGACTAGCTGGTGGGGTTTGACCCATGATTTCACATGGGATGGCCATACGATTCATTTTTGGGTCCCTTGTGGGCCCCACATGGTGTAAAAAGACCATTTTGCTCTTTATGTATAAAAATTAGGGTTTTATTCCCATGATCTAGGATTTGAGTGTACTTGGTGGCATTGGATTCATATTTCTCTGCACATTCTAAATTTTGATGTCTCAGATTTTGATTATTGGGTAAAATTACTATTTTACCCTTTTGTCCAAAAAATGGAGAAAATTAAGGATTTTCTTCCGAATTCAGAATTTGTTGAGCTTACAGTCATTCTGAAGGGTTTGCTTAGTTTAATTTAAATTGCACATGTCTTATTCTTTGATTATACTTTTATAAGAAGTATATTCTAAATAACCCTAATATTTCAGCCCGAAATTTCTGAAACTCAAACTTTATTGATTTTCTCAATCAATTACTAAAATTGGGGTTATTACAATCTTCCTCCCTTACAATAATTTTATCCTCGAAATTTGTAATACAACTCAATTAGGAGTTTTCACTATTCTTTCATAGCCTTACACATGTGGCCTTGCCACTTATGAAAATCCTATTTCCTTTCATTCTTTTCTCAAACTACCTTCTTCTCAAAGGTTAAAATGCTCATCCATGACTAACCTTACTAATGCACTATATACTAAAGCTGGTTCTTGCTAGAATTTCCCAAAAAGGGTTAATAACTCTTAACTGAGTTATCCCTTTTGTTTCAAAACCTTCCATTTCACTTGGCTGGTAATTTTCACCAATCTTTCCATACTTCACAATTTTTTTATTATACCTTCTATTGCTCATCCTCATTCTTTTCAAATTCTGTCATTGAATATTAGTTTCCTTGAAATGACTATTTCCTCATTCTCATCCCATCCATTGTTTTTGTAACACTCTTTGAGTGTCATTTTATTCATAATACTTGACTTTCTACATTTTTCCTTCCAAGATAGTGTCATTTAAATCTGCATATATGTTCTTGATCCTCTTTTGTTATCTCTTTCTCATATTCAGAATAATATTCTGAACATTCTTACAATCTATGATAGTATTTATCTCTTTTCCTCATGATTCTTTCAAGCATACCTCATAGCCTTTATCATATCATACTAACCCTTTATTTGCAATATTCTTGATAATTCCAATTAAAAGAGTCCATATTGACTTTGTAATCATCCCTTCTCAAGTCTTTACAAACTCCATAATTTATCATCTATTCTTCAATTCTCAACACTCTATTAGATTTCACTAAAAGAGCGTCCTTATGTTATAAAATCAGTAAGAGATATATTTCTCTAATTGTCATTATCATTTCATATTTTGATCTCATATTCCACCTTTGTTGGGATCAAATTCCATGCTATCCTTAAAATTTATACAACCTAAACTTTGCTTTCTTCAATCATATGTACACTTACAAGACAAGTTTTGTAAGTGTCTAACATATATCCCATGAATGCTCTTGATTTCTTGAAATCTATTTCCATATATCATTACCACTTCATTAAATATATTGCATTCTCCTCAACTTCATGAACATCTATTATCTAACGCATAGAACTTTAAAATTTGTTTTGATTTTATACTTTGATGTCGCATTTCCAATTCCTAATTAATAATAAATTTGAAAATGCTCATCCTTATAGAGAAAAAGTATACTTAATTTCCTCAACATTCTTTATGTTTAATGTATCCTTATATTGATTCTTCCTTTTTCTTTTCCTAAAGGAAATTTGTTACTTTCATAATGTAAATTGCTGTAATCACTCCATATCCTTAAAATTTGTTCTTTCAACTCATTCAAATAATTTCATGTTCTTTTCCTCAACTATTATAGATTTGTTCTATTCAATCTCATGTAAGATTGAAAATCTTCAAACTATCTTAAAATTTCTAACCACTTATTTCTCCAACAATTTGGATTCATAACTCATTCACAATTATCTTTAAACTTAAATTTAACAACCAATATTTGTTTTCATTTCTCATGCTTTATTTCACCTTTCCTCCAAAAATATATTTCCCCTTACTATATTTCTTAAATCTTTCAATATCACCAACTCCATCATGTAATTGGAATTAATATCTCTATTCATATTTAGCTCTTCATTTGCCTTCAATAAGATGTACTCCTCTTCATGATAATCAATGCCTATATTTTCCTAATCAATATTTCTCTTTATTTTCATGTTCCATGACCATTTCACCATCTAATATCAAATGTACTTCTCTTTATGATAGTCCCAAAATTATTTTCAATAGCACCAAAGTTATCATGTCTCTAATCCTTGAAAATCCTCTAGTGCTAATTTCCACAATGATTCGTCATACCTTTATAATTTCTAACTTGGTGATTTCATAATTGTTGTACTATATATAGGGCTATAATTTCTTTGTTAACCATATATTCTCATGGTTTAATTGTCTTTCTTAATAAGTTTGGGATCATATTTTTGTCCCTTTGACATATCTAACTCTCTTTTTCCTTTTCATTTTATTCTAATGTCAAAATCATCTCTTCATGTTCTAAAATTTTATCATTTCTCCACTAAATCCTTTGCCTCACTAATTTTGGAGAAAAATACTTGCTTAACTCCTTACTCATATTTATTTCAAACTATTCTCATTTACAAATTTTGAAATTTCTCACCTATCTCCTTAAATTTCTTTTAAGCCATATCCCCACTATTTTGATGATTACTTCCTTTTGACTAATTTTCATAATACTATATATGTAGCAATTATAACTCTTACACTTGTATTTATTTATATATTTATTATCAATTTTGATTTTTTATTATTATCATATTTTCTAATTTATCACTTCTTTCTCTTTATCTCCATTCCTTCACTTAGCAATGGTTATATACATACTTCACCTAATAATGGTTATATACATACTAGTATTAGTGTACTTTGTTTACACATATGTATGTTTACTCAGGACTTTAGGTTAGACCTAAACATCATACCTTACATCTATTATAATTTTCCCTTATTGATTTTTATATCTTACTATTCCCTCTATTGGAATTCTTACTTACTAAGTAGTATTTCTAGTCCTTTCACTAAGTAATGCCTTCAATCACCGCATTGGATGGTCCATCTTGGCCGTCAGTGATGGCAAAGACCTTTCCTTGGTGTCGAGGGGCAATTTCTAGTTTTGCCTCCTTGACCACCAATGGTTTGGTACAATAGGTGGCAATATGTCCATACTCGCCACAATTATGGCATTTGACTGGAAACTGTTGTGGTTGTTGTTGCATAGGTCGAGGGTAGATATTGGCTTAGTGAAATTTTCTACATCTTGGACATGGTTGTCTATTTTGCCTTGGGGCATTGTTCCTTTGATTTCTTTAAGGCTTAAAATTGTTCCAAGGTCTTTTATTCTTCTGGAAAGGCCTTGGGTTATTGTTTCCTCCTCCACTGAACTTGCTAATTTGACCCTTTTTGTATTCTTCTTCAAACTTGAAGGCCATTTCCACACAGTCTGCCAAGGTAGTGGGTTTAGTACCCAGCACCTTTATTTTCAGGCCTGGGTGCAACCCTTCAATGAATCAATTCACGGTGTGTATTTCTGTGTTACACACATGAGTCGCGAATCTCCTATGTGTGAACTTATTATCATAGTCCACCACTGACATATTCCCTTACCTTAGGTTATCAACTTCCTTTCTTGTACATGAGAAGGGAAATATTTATGGTTGAATACTTCCTTAAATTCCTCCCATGTAATATCTTCAGAATTTGAGAAGGTGTTGTCAGCTGATCACCACCAAAATGCAGCTTCTTGTTTGAATAAGTATGCGGCAAATTTCACCTTCAACTCTGGAGGAGTACGTAGTGCACTAAAAAGTCTTTTCTACTTCATATATCCATTCCTCAGCCTTCTCAGCTTCATTCTTGCCATTATACACTATAGTCATCATTTGAAATATCTCCATCATTTTGTCAACTTTTTCTAGTGCCAATGGGGATTTTCCAACTTCTTCACTTGGTACAAGGGAAGATTGGCCTTGTGCGAGGAGTAGCTGGTGTTGGTGTTGGTGTTGGTGTAGTATGTCTCACTTCAGGCTGAGCCTGGGCCTGCGTACTTGGTATTTCTACAGGAGGTGATGAACCTTGGGTTTGTTGAAGGTGAGGAAGAAGGTTCCTCAACACCCTTGTCATCATCTCTTCCACACAGATCATTGTTACTCTCTCCATATTGTCTTCTGGAGTATTTTGAGCTGCCTATCTTGTGACTCTCTTTGGTGGCATCTACTCATAAACCAAAATTTCTATCAATTCTCTACACAACTAATTCTATCTTACTCCAAACTTGGATTATAATCTCTCTTTTGGACATATTAGTACTATACTGTGACTGGATGAATGGCTCTGATACCAACTGTGACAATGCGGGTTTTTATAACACGGTTTGTAAAGTATTTTCAAAGGAAGGGCCCTTAATAGTGTAAAAAATTTTGCAAAATAAAGCAGTGGAAATTCCTTTCTTTAAAACTTGTTTTGTAAAACCCAAGTCATCACTTCATACGTAACATAAGTAGAGATTTTGTACAAGATAAAATTCCATTGAAGGAATATACTTTTATTAAATTTCAGAATCCATCCAGTGGTTCACAGTATAGCCAAATCTATTACAATAATTATCCAAATTACATAATCCAAAACTCAAGCTCACCATACAATAAAACTCTCAATAAAGCAAAATACATGTCTTCAAGGGTATACCTTGAAGATTATTCTCATCAAGTCTTCTATCGTCTTCAGCTCCTAACTCTCCTTCCCTGTATATGAGATATTGCAACAATTACAATATCTCAGCAAGCAATGCTTGGTAGGGGATTCAAGAAGCATATTAATTCACAAGGTAATTCCAATACTTCATAATCCCATTATCCCTAAATATATTCATGTCTCTACTCTTTACTTTGTAAGTTATGTATATCTAAATACATACATACTTTACATGGGTAAACCAATTAAATTTATGAAAGTAGTCAAATATCATTCCCAACTAAGCTGGTTAATTCTCTCCATTATGAGAATTTAGTATTTCAGCTAATCTTACACTGGGAATTTCCCTTCTTGGGAAATATTGGTAATATACAATTACCTAGCATTTCATTATGCTAAAACATAAGGCATTTCACTATGCCTATTCGCATATGCATCATAGTGCAAAATAATCAAAAGGGCTACCATGCTACAGTCTGATCCGTACTAGCGCACTCAGATAACTGCCTGTTCACCATTGATATCACGGTGGAAAATATTATGTCACTGCCCATATGGGGGGACAGGACTTTCATAGTGGTGGCCTTCCCATAATTGCCCCACCCGACTTTTAGCCTCTCATAGGGCAAGGTATCATCAAATCATGAAATTTCAAGGAGCGGGTGGCCAAACCCTTATAACTCCTCTAGCATAGCATCCCCTAGGATTATGCCTATTAAAACAAACTAACAAGCCTCCAAGCTTGTATGTAAAATAGATTTCATACATATCAGACCATTTGTTTGTTTACTTAGGGCTAAAATATCTTCTAGTTCCCTATTCACTTATAGTCTAGTGCTTAGCCATTTTATATGTGTTTGGTTGGATCATAAGGTTTTCAAGGGATTTAATACAAGTATTAACATTACTCTTGTCAACATAAAGTCATGGGTTAAATCATGTATATCCCATGTAAATGCATTCATCAAATCCTCCTACCTTTAGGGAGTGATCCCTTTTCCCAAATCTTTCATGATCCTGATTGATGTATGTAATCTGGACATCCATACATATTGTCAATATATAAATTATGAACAATCCTATTGATCACTAGATCTAATGTTTAGAATATCTTTAGATCATTCATATCTAAGCATTTTTCTATCTCTAAGTCTTTGTGTGTCCATCTCCTTGATCTTGATCTTTCATAGATCCATTGATTGACAATCTACGCTTGTTGATAAAGATCAAGGTCATAGATCTTTTATCATCTAGTTCTTCTTTGATCTAAGTTCAGTTATAGGATCATCCCTAAGGAGGATGATCTTGGTTTTCTTCCTTGAATCATCTTTGATCAAGGTTTTGGATTATCTAATCTAATGAACTAGAACAAGCATACTAATAAACATGCATACTAAGTACAATATAATATTCTTATTCTTATTGTTCTTGATCATCCAAGATCTAATGGATCTTGTTTGATCATCCTTATCTTACTTACAGTTTTTATTAGGGTTAGGTAATTTACTAACCTTATATGCTCTTATTATTATTATTCAACCAGTTAATGTTTTGCTGGTTGAAGATAACTTATTTAAGCCTAAGTCTAGGCTGCTCTTCTTATTTCCAATTGGCTAAGGCTCACTAGCTAAATGGGTGAACACAAAGTGGTTACTTCAATCCTCATGTAAGGAAGCGTTTAGAGCTCACAAATGTCAACGGAAGGTAGGGGAAGAGCGAGGCTCTATTAGATAACCCCCTTAACCACTATGTTCAACATTCACTATAGTGACCATAGCTCAACCTTTCATAAGGTTCCTATAAGCATGTTGACCCTAAGTACTCTTTCTAATAGATTTTAATTAAATCCATAAATATTTACAATGTCATTCATGGGGTTTATTAATCTCCTAGTTTGCGTCAAGGATTTGATAATCCTTATATTGTCCTAATAACTATAGCCCTTACTAATATTAAGTCAAAGTCATTCCTTCCTCTTATGTGTTCATGAAACTCTAATTTCCAATTAGATTACATTTTGGTGATTTATGCTCATTATATCTTAACAACTACTTAACATTTGAATCTAATAATAAGATTTGACAACAATTAAATCATAAACTTTAAAGCATGGTTCCAATATAAATTTAACAATCATTTACAGCATGCTCCTTATGAATGTAACTTAACCTAATGGAATAAAACTATACTTAAACTAGCATGTTCCTAAGTTACAATGGCATGAAATCATACTAACTTGGTCCTAAGTTACACTTGCATAAAATCACACTATCGTACCCCTAAGATAATTAAATCTAGCAACCTATGATAACAATCACATCACTCTTCATGCTAAAGTCTAAAAGTTACACTATCATGCTTTATGACATAAATTATATTTACAATTATTTTATCAAATAAAAGACTTGTAAATTAATTAGATTAAGATTATTAGAAACTTTTACTTATGATCCAACCATTAGATCTTAGATCTTTTTCTTTTAATTAAGGGTTTTAGTTATATTTAGGGGATTTTCTTTATTAAGGTCCAAAGGTCATATTGATTTGTTTCTTGTCATAATCCATCCATGATCTCCTTGGATTTCATCATATCAACATCCATTTCATCCATCCCAAGATCTGATCACACTTGATCTTATTGATCAAGTGGGTCCCTTTGTAATTTGTAGGGTTTTTCTACCCTAGTGGGTAGATCCCTTAATATCTCTTAGATCTGTCCGAATAAACCATTTATATAACTTAATTTTAATATTATATCATTATTAAAACATATTTCCAAGATCTGATCATCTCAGATTTTGAAGATCTTAGCAAGTGGAAACTTGTTTCCTAAATACAGAAAGTTTTATTATATATTTTCTCCATTTTATCATTTCATAAGAAAATAGAGGTTGTAAGATTTCCATAGCCTCTTTCCAATCTCGATTCGGAGTTCATATGACTCCAAAATCAGATCTGGAAGTTCACAATCCATTCCTAAGGCCTAGATCTGTTCTAGGCCCATTGGAATGGACGGCCCAGATTAGTCGGGTGGAAACGAGCCAGGCAGAAGGCTCTATTTGTCGCGCGTCCATCGCGGAGGCGCTACGAAAGCTCTTGCCCGAGAAGTCTACGGACGTGCATGGGACGAGCGGAGCATTCGTCGTTGTGTGCCCGTAACCGAGATGCGAGCTGGGAGCATCCACTAAGGAAACACTTCCACGTGCTGCGTCGTGCATGGCATCTTGGGCGCCGTTCGATCAGGAGATCGGACAATCCATTCTGGACTGTCCAATCAATCCCCTATCAATTGAGGCCCCAAATGTTATCCGATCTTTGTGAAAATTCTACCCTAAGGGTTTTGGACCCTTCTGAATCGATTGGAAGGTTAATAATTTTCATCTAAGCCCTCAATCATCCTGAATTAAAGGTTCTGTTGTTTACTTTATTTTTACCTTTTTATTGCCAAAATAAAATTAGAATAAAATAAAATTTTCATAAAAAATTAATAAACATGTACAGAAAGTATTCCCACCTACCTGATTGGAGAAAAAATGTTGGTTATATGTCCAATTTAAAAGAATACCCTTTTGATGATGATATGGCCCAAGATCCAGCTTTCTTGCAATTGCCGTTGTTTGAACTGTTGGATCTCAAAATTTATTTAGGGTTTTTGTAGCTAAGGTATGGAGCAAAGTTTTGGACTATGGAATTGGTGATATTAGATCTGGAATAGAGTGCCTAATTGATTTTAGGTCTCTTGTTCCAATCTAGAAAGAAAATGAAAATGAAAAGAGAGAGATCTCTTAGGAGTTTTGGGTTTTTGGGGATGGATCTAGGTCTAAAATTTTAGGGAAAGTGAAAAAAAATTTCGTGGAAATTTTATGAACATTTTTGGTGGATTTTTGGGGTTGTATTTATAGGCATTTTGGTCTTCTTTCATGATGAAGTATAATAATGATGGTTCATTTTTTATTATTAATTTAGCATGGGATTCTCCCATACTCCATTTTTATTCCCCAAGACCAGATGGTGTGGTTTGACCCATGATTTCACATGACCTGGCCGTAGGATTCGTTTTTGGGTCCCTTGTGGGCCCCATATGGTGTAAAAAGACCATTTTGCCCTTTATGTACAAAAATTAGGGTTTTATTCCCATGATCTCGAGTTTGAGTGTACTTAGTGGAATTGGATTCGTATTTCTCTATACATTCTAAATTTTGATGTCTCAGATTTTGAGTTTTGGGTAAAATTACTATTTTACCCTTTTGTCCAAAAAATGAAGAAAATTAAGGATTTTCTTTCGATTTCAGAATTTGTCGTGCTTATAGTCATTTTGAAGGGTTTGCTAAGTTTAATTTAAATTATACATGTCTTATTCTTTGATTATACTTTTATAAGAAGTATATTCTAAATAACCCTAATATTTCAGCCCAGACTTTCTGAAACTCAAACTTTATTGATTTTATCAATCAATTACTAAAATTGGGGTTATTACAAAGAGGGAGAAAAGGCCAGGCCTGCTTGTTGTGTCATGCACCAATGGCCGGCCAATGGGGAAACGAGAGTGAGAAAGCTGGGAGAGAAAGAGAGAGCTACAGGTTGAAGAA
The DNA here is from genome assembly GCA_035236585.1 of Warburgia ugandensis. Taxonomy (NCBI): domain Eukaryota; kingdom Viridiplantae; phylum Streptophyta; class Magnoliopsida; order Canellales; family Canellaceae; genus Warburgia; species Warburgia ugandensis. Next base: position 47,295,203 of record CP141131.1, on the reverse strand, counting down.
CAAGGGGTACTAGAGAGAAGAGGGGGTATATGAAGAAAATTGATAGAGAGAGATGTGAGAGAGAGGGAGATGGAGATGGAGATGTAGGGAGAAACATGTAGGAGAGAGGGAGAAAAAAGAGGAGAGAGATAAGTGGAAAAAAAAATAAGAGAGAGGGAAAAGAGAGATAAGAGGGAGAGTGGGGTCTACTGGAAATCTAGACTTGCTAGAACTCTACAAGTCTTCAATTTTGTCCTGTCCTAGGACTCTTCAAAGTCTTCTTTTTCCATGCAACTTCATTATCCTCATCTGATCTTCGTGATTTGATCTGGATTGTCCACACTTGAGTCAATTGATCAGCAATGCACATGAGCCAATTAGAATCATCCAAACTGTTTATTATTCATCTAATTAGCTTTGATGATCATCTGACTGTTAATTTTGCAATTTAAGGGTTGGATGGCCAATTAAATCTAAATTAAACTATTTTATGCAAAAACCTTGAAATTGATGGCCTAGATGCTCTAATTGAATAATAAATTAGGGGTATTTTGATCAAAATTGAATACTTAACACACACCCCAACTAGCATTTTGCTAGTCCCGAGCAAAACAAGCAGACAACTATTTTACAAAACTGGTACAAGATGTCACTTTCGTAAATACTCACAATTGCATTTAGCACATGTAACAAGCCTTTGAACCCCTAGGTTACCCCTAGTGGACGAGTTAGGCCTCGTGAGGGTTTACAGTGAATATACCCACAAAATTCAGTAAAGTCAAGTCCTTTATTTTATCTCAAAGAATCCTCATTCATTAGCAATTGTACTAATTTTTCACAACGTAATAAAGAGGATTTGACAATTTTACACACCATGCACATATTAACGACATCTTATTTGAGCTATTTCTCAGAGTGCATGTGTGTGTACAGTCACATAAATCTTGATTTTTAATTGGATATGCTTACATTCCATTGGAAATATGCCTTGACCTCAAATCCTCATAGGTATACGCTCAGAAATAAAACTCTCAGATAAGGGGTTAAATATATTTCACTCATTATGTGACCGAATCCAACAAACTGATGGTTCACATAATTCTTTTTAACGCTCATGAGACAAAGGAAAGTGATGCCTAGGAGTGGATGTTAACATCAAGAATATGAGGGGTCTTTCACCTTAATTCTTTCTTTTTATCTCCTCTTTAAGGCTATGTCCACCTAAGATCATTAGGTCTTTACTTAGGACGAAATGTAGGCTTAGGACAAGTTTAGAAAAGGATGGTATAAAGAATTCGAAGGTTCAAAATTGAGTAGTTGTCTTCAATGAATATCTTCTAGGACAACTTTTCTTCTTGGTTTGTATGTGAAGTAAATTTCTCTTTCAAACTTGGTCTTCCTTTTTCTTTTCTTCTTCTTTTTTTTTTCTTTGGAAGAAAGACATTTAATTTTTTCTCACTTCTTTGACTTTTTGTTCTATTTTTGAACCTTTTCTACTCTACTCATTTTGAAGATGGGTAGTGGTTATTTATTTTGGGTTATTCTATGTTAAGGTGTATGGGGTTTAAGAAAGAAAAGACTTAATAACAGGCTCAAAAGGCTCACTAGTGGTATATTATCTTAGGTAGGCTTTATGTCTCTGGGCTGAGCAAGGATGGCCTATATCATTTCGTATGTTTCCTAAAGCCTATCAGATTCAATAAATTTCTAGAATTAAAGCTATTACTCCTATTTATTCTTGATGGTTGACCAAAACAAAGATAACAAGATCACACTAATTTATGTACGTGGAAGAAAGTGTGGAATTACTTATAACTCTCTAAAAGAAGCTAGTCTCAAACTCTCACTAAGTTATAGGTCTCCACTAATTTTCCTCAGGGTCTCTAAGTCATATCTCTATATTAGTCTTGATTATGTGCTGTGTGTAAATGGTTTTCAAGAAATAACTTTCATAAAATGCTTCAACACATGAATGACATGCAAAACTAATCATATGCATTCCCATTAAGAGGTGAAAACATTATATTTACTAAATTCTGAACATTCAGTTCTCATCACAGTAAGGGAACTCTTTTTTTTTTTAACTTTTTATTTTTTTCTCAAAAAATTTCATCCTTTTTTTTTTTCAAGAAAATCTCTAGCGCATTTAGCCCCCAACCTAAATGAAATATTGTCCCTAATGTTTGAAAACATAGGATTCTATATGAAAGTGAAGAGATGTAGACTCTAAACCCTTGGGTTTCCTCCCAATAAATGCTAAGTTTAACGTCTTCAGCCAGACGTAATAATGAGTGCAATGATGATATGCTGCAAGGCTCCTGGAGTGTAACCTAAGGTGGATCATGATACTTAGGTGTCTCTAAAAGTGTCTCATCAATTTCAAGATTAGGCAGTTCTAGGAAAGGTTTTAACCTTTGACCATTAACCTTTTGAATTTCTCCATCCTTTTCAATCTCAATGGCCCCATGAGGATAGATTGTCCGTATTATATACGGTCCATTCCATCGAGATCGAAGTTTTCCTGGGAACAAATTCAATCTATAATTATATAGTAAGACCTTTTGACCTGGTGTGAAGGATTTTCTTAGAATGTTTCTATCATGTAAAGCTTCATTCGGTCTTTGTACAAATGTGCAGACTCATATGCATCTTTCCTCAAATCCTCCAACTCATTGAGTTGGAGTTTTCTGTGGGTTCCAGCAGAATCTAAGTCAAATCCTTAGCTTTTCGACAACCCAATATGCCTTGTACTCTAACTCTACTGGTAAATGGCAGACCTTTACATAGACTAAGTGGTAAGGTGACATTCCTATAGAGGTTTTATATGCTATGCGATAAGCCCATAAAGTGTTAATAAGTCTCAGAGACTAGTCTTTCCTATTTGGATTGACTGTCTTTTCTAGAATTCACTTTATTTCCCTATTGGATACCTATACTTGACCACTAGTCTGAGGATAGTATGGGGTAGCTATCCTATGGTTGACACCATACTTTTTCATTAAATTCTCAAACACCTTATTACAAAAGTGTTTTCCCCCATCACTTATTATGGCTCTTAGAGTACCAAACCTTGCAAAAATATTTTCTTTCAAAAACTTTACCACAACCTTGTGGTCATTGGTTTTGCATCGTATAGCCTCCACCCACTTGGACACATAGTCCACTCCCACTAAGATGTACAAATTTCCAAAAGAATTAGGAAAAGGTCCCATAAAATCTATGCCCTAAACATCAAAAGGTTCTATGACAAGGATTGGGTTTAAGGGCATCATATGTCATCTTCCTAAACTTCCTAACCTTTGACACCATGCAGATGCTTTGCTTTAAGCATGGGCATCCTTAAATATGGTAGGCCAATAAAATCCACACTGCAAAATTTTTGCAGTTGTCTTTTTAGAGATGATATGGCCCCCACATGCATGATCATGACAAAAGGAGATGATTTGATTATGTTCACTATCAGGTATGCATCTCCTAATTACTTGGTCAGGACAGTACTTGAATAAGTGCAGGTCATCCCAAGTAAAATATCCAACCTCGGTTAAAAATCTCTTTTTATCTTGTGTGGTCCAATGATTAGGCATTTGTCCTGTAACAAGATAATTAACAATATATCCATACCAAGGTAATTGGGAAACATGCAATAACTGTTCATCTGGGAATGACTCAGTTATAGTCCCTTGATCGTTAGTGTGCTCCACTACTAATCTGGATAAGTGATCTGCTATGACATTTTATGAACCTTTCTTGTCTCGAATTTCTAAGTCAAATTCTTCTAGCAGTAGTATCCAATGGATCAACCTAGGTTTGGCATCTTTTTTAGAAAGGAGGTATTTTAAAGCTGCATGATCCGAGTATACTATAACTTTAGACCCTAACAGGTAAGATTTAAACTTATCCAAAGCAAACACTACAGCTAACAAATCTTTCTCAGTGGTGGAATAGTTTAGTTGTGCATCATTTATTGTTTTACTAGCATAATATATCTCATGGGGAAGTTTATCAATGCGCTGCCCCAAAACAGCTCCAATGGCATAATCCGACGCGTCACACATTATTTCGAATGGTGTGTTCCAATCTGGTGGTTAAATAGTAGGTGTAGAAGCCAATTCAGCTTTGAGTCGCTCAAATGCCTTCTTATAGTCCTCATCAAAGTCAAAAGTGGCCTCCTTCATAAGTAAATTACATAGGGGCTTGGCAATTTTGCTAAAATCTTTGATAAATCGTCTGTAAAAGACAGCATGTCCTAAAAAGGAGCGAATTTCTTTTACCGTCCTTGGTGGAGGAAGGTTGGATATAAATCCACTTTTGCCTTATCAACTTCTATTCCATTGGGTGATATTATGTGGCCTAATACTATCTCACTCCGTACCATAAAATCGCACTTTTCCCAATTTAAGACTAGATTCTTCTCTTGACACCTTATAAGGACTAACTTCAAGTGGTGCAGGCACTCATCAAATGATGACCCAAATGCTGAGAAGTCATCCATAAACACCTAAAGGAATCTTTCTAGCATGTCTGAGAAAATGCTCAACATACACCTCTGAAATGTAGCTAGAGCGTTACAAAGCCCAAAAGGCATACGTTTGTAGGCGACGGTTCCAAAAGGGCAGGTGAAGGTGGTCTTCTCCTGATCCTTTGGTGTTATAGGAATTTGGTTGTAACCAGAATATCTATCCAGAAAATAGTAATACTATGTTCGGCTAACCTCTCAAGCATTTGGTCAATGAATGGTAGAGGAAAATGATCTTTCCTCGTGACCACTTTCAACTTTCGATAGTCAATACACACTCTCCACTCAGTGGTCATGCGGGAGGGGATTAGCTCGTTATCTTCATTTTTTACTACCGTGACGACCCCAGATTTCTTTGGTACAACCTGAATAGGGCTAACCCAAGTACTATCAGAGATAGGGTATATGACGCCAACATCTAAGAGCTTGAGGACTTCATCTCTAACTACGTCCTTCATGTGGGGGTTTAGTCTCCTTTGAGTCTCCCTAGAAGGTTTTGCATTTTTTTCTAGATATATCCTATGCATGCAAAAGGCTGGACTTATCCCTTTTACGTCTGCTATTGTCCACCCTAGAGCAATTTTATGTTCCTGAAGAACATCTAAAAGCTTACCCTCTTATTCTTTATCTAAGTCTGATGCTATTATTACAGGTAAGGTTTCATCTAGGCCTAAATATGAATATTTCAAGTTATCAGGTAAGGGTTTTAGGTCCAAAGACAGTGGGTGCTCTATTGAGGGTATGGGGACAGATTTAGATGGTGGGAGTGGTTCCACATAAGGACCCCACTTAGAAGTATCCATGAGTGGTGCAGCATTTAAAAGATTGTTTAGCTCCTCAATAAACTTGTCTATATCAAATTCTCCATTAAAGTGCATCAGACAAGCCTCGAGTGGGTCTAAGATGGACAATGGTGAATGACTCTCATTAATTAGACTCTCAATCAAGTTGACATCACAAGGATCATCGAGGTCTAAATGTTGCTAATCGGCATTAAAAACATTAAGCTTAACCTTCATGTTGCCGAATGAGAGTTTCATTACACCATTCCTATAGTTAATAATGGTGTTGGACGTTGCCAAGAATGGACGCCCAAGGATGACTGGGATTTGACTACTAGGGTCTGATACAGGTTGGGTGTCTAGCACAATGAAATCAACAGGGTAATAAAACTTATCCACTTGTATCAAGACATCTTCAACCAAACCACAAGGTTTCTTGATAGATCTATCAGCTAATTACAACATGGTAGTGGTTGGTTTCAACTCACCAAGTTTTATTGCTCATAAACAGAGTGTGGCAACAAGTTAACACTAGCCCCTAAGTCAAGAAGTGCCCTATCTATGACATGATCTCCAATGACACAAGTAATTGTAGGACATCCTGGGTCTCTAAACTGTGGTGGGGTTTTATGTTGAATCAAAGAGCTCACTTGTTCGGTGAGGAAGGCTTTCTTTTGCACATTAAGCTTTCGCTTCGTTGTGTAGAGCTCTTTTAAGAATTTGGCATAGGCCAGGATGTCTTTAATTGTATTGAGCAATGGTATATTGATTTGTACATGTTTAAATACTTCCATTAACTCATTGAAGTTGGATCCCTTCCTAGCTTTATTCAATAATTGGGGAAAAGGGGCTTTAGGCACATAGGGTGCCTCCACTATAAGTTCTACAGGATTGTTCTGTCTTTTCTCTTTTTCTTGTATTTTTGTTGCCTCTTTTTCCTCTACAGTTTCCTTAGCCTGCCCTTCTTTGTTATTGATTTGACGACCATTCCTACGGGTGATTATGGACTTGGCATGCTCATGAGGGTTATAGTTTTGAGAACTTGACCCTATCTCGAATTGACCCTTAGGGTTAGGGACGGGTTGACTAGGAAACTGACCCTTTCCTCTATTATGTAGTTCAGCACATAATTGGCTTATTTGCACCTCTAACTTAGCAATGGCTTGAGGGTTGACATTGGCTAAATGTCTACTTTCATTTTGCAATCGGTGTAAGGATTTTTTAATGTAATCATTATCTTTTGCAAATTGGTACACCCTGGTGTGGATGTTTTCCTCTGAATATGATTTATTTTGTTGTAGAGGTTGTTGAAAGCCAGGTGGCGGATGGGGAACTGTAGTTCTAAGAGGAAAGTCTTGGACAGGGGGATTCACAGATGGCCCCCCTTTTTAGTTATTCTTTGACCAAGACAAATTGGGATGCCTAGCCCATCCTGGGTTGTAGTACTCAAAATATGGGTTGTCGCTAGGTTGGCAATATGCATTCAATGCATTCGCTTGGTCTACAAGATATTCAGGGAATACTTTATTAGATGGACACGCTGAGGTTAAATGGACTGGACTAGAACAAGTAGCACATACCTCTTGTGGTGGTTTTTGAGATAATGTAATAGCTATGAAAGATTGAAACATAGTTTCAAGCTTGTCCATTCTTCCATTTAATTTTTTAGAGACAGAGTTGAGCTTATCAGATAGATCAGTATGTGCTCCTATCTCGTAGATACCTCCTTTCTTAGTGGGCTGGTTAGTTCTTTCTCTCCTATTTGAATAATCCCATTGTTGAGAATTATCAACTACAGTTTGAAAGAATTCCCAAGCTTCACTTTCATATTTTAACATGAGGGTCCCACCACTCTCTGCATCTATCATTTGTCTATTTTGAGGTGTTAATGCCTCCTAGAAGTATTGAACTTGCTGCCATTTCTCAAATCCATGGTGAGGGCATTTCTGTAGCAGTTCAATCCACCGTTCCCAACATTCATAATATTGTTCATCATCCCTTTGTTGGAAATTTATAATTTCACGACGCAGGGCATTTGTTTTGTGAACGGGGAAGAACTTATTCAGGAACTTCTTAGACAATTGGTCACATGTATGTATAAAACCTACCTCCAAGGAATTAAGACATGACTTGACTTTATTCTTAAGAGAAAATGGGAATAACCTTAGCCTAATCGAATCATCCAAAACATTTTGGAACCTAAATATGGCACAAATATCAAGGAACTCATTGATATGTAGGTATGGGTCTTCTCGGTCTCGACCATAAAAAGTAGGGAGTAACTGAATTACTCCTGGCTTTAACTCAAAGTGGTCAGCATTAGTTAGAGGTAATGCTACACAGGAGGGGGTATTAAGTTGGAGCGGCACATAAAAATCTCTAATAGTCTTGCACTCAATCTTTATTGGTGGTTCATCCATAGGGATAGGAACTAGGTTTCTTTCCCCTTGGTTTTGGATGAGTTGAATCTCTGGGTTTAACAGTAGTAGCTCAGGGTTTTAAGATCGATGCCCTTACATGAACTATTCCTAATCTAAAATGTCCGACTTCAAAATGTGAACTCTAACTCTATGTGATGCAAGCAAAAAGGTACGATCAAACACCTTAGGCTAATAAGCAATATATTGATTTTTTTTAATATGTGTAGGGACAATGCTTTTAATTAGCCTAATCTAGCGCTCCTCCTCTCCTTTAGACTTGATTATTGCTTACCAGTTAGGTTCTTCGCAAGGTGATTAATACAAACCTCGTGTAAGGAGGCGTTTAGACCTCACAAACGTCAACAGGAGGTGAGGGAAGAGTGAGGCTCTATTAAATAACCCTCAATAACCACAGTGCTCCAAAGCCATTAGAGTGACAATAAATTGAGTCTTAGTAAGAGGGTCCTATGAGCATGTGATAGCCCTATAGGTCTCTTCTGATTGATTTTAATTTAAATTGAAGGCTAGGGTAGCACACTTGAGGTGATTATCCTAGGTGGGCCAGGAGTGGTGATGAAATCCACGCTTGATCTTATGGGTAGGGTACCCTTACTAATTGATTCCACACTCCATGGCAGTTTATTTAGCATATATATCACCTTAAAACATTAACTGTGTCCTAAGATGTAAATAAAAGCGATAAACTAATGCAAAACCTAAAAATGCAACAATTATAAGAGGATGCTTTCTATATGATTTATACTACCAAACAATGCAAATTTACTCTAAATGCAAACCCTAATCTAGGAATTTAAATGAGGAGACTTACAGTGGGGTTTCTGATGAAGATCAAGTGTGGGCCACCTTATCCCACACTTGCCCTGTATTATACAACCCTTTAAAATGAAAATAGAAAATGCAATTTACATGCGTCCTCTCTACAAGCTTCACTCAAAAGAAAAAAAAATCCTAATCTAGGAAAGCAAGGAAAATTTTAGGTTGATGAAGATTTACTTGCCAACTTTCTTCACTTTGCTATTTCCTAAAAAAGAAAATTTAGAAATAAGTACCAATTTCAGGAAATTAGGTGGTTATGCATTAAAAAAAAAATTTGAAAAATGCACCTAAAATGCAATTCCTAATATTTTTATTTTTTTAGATTTTTAATTAAATTTTATCAAAACTCCTTTGCAAGTCCCCCGGCAAATGCGCGAAAAACTTGTTGATGTTTTCCGCAAGTGCACGAGCTATTATAATATAGCTATGCAAATACGAGTCGAACCCACAGGGACTCGCTTTAGAAGTTTTGGAGTTTTTAATAAAATTTAATTACTTAAAATTCAATCAATTGATAAAATTGCACCCCAAAAAAATCTCAGACTTCAGATATAATTTATCAATGAGAATTACAGAAGTTTAACATAAGAATAACGGAAATTAACTAAAGAAACAAGAAAATTCCACTTCCCTAGACTGGTTATTGCCAATTTCTTTAGATCTGAGTGTATAAACTTTGATCAAACTCTATCATAATCTTTTTGGTACTCCTGATTGATGATCCACCGGATGGCTTAGACAGATTTCATAAATTCTAAGAGATTTGGGCTGAATAAGAATTTTGGACATTGGACGATTTAGATCACTTTCTAGGGTTCAGATTAAAGATTAGAGACATTAATCATGACAATGGATGTCCTCACCATGAATTTGTAAAATTATTTTGAAATAAGAAGATAAACAGATGAGGATTTGAAGATTTTGATTGGGTTAGACCTTAATTGATATGTCTTAATTAATCTGTTCCTGGATAAGCAGAATAAAGTAAACCAGAACCGGAATAGACAGGGACACAAATGGAATTATATTGGGGACACCGATGGAATTAACCAGAAAGAACAGAAATGAGATTTGTTTAAATAAACAAGGGCAAAATTGGAATTTTGATGAAAATCTAGTTTTAAGAAGAAGAAAAACCAGGAAACCCGACGAAGGAAGATGGTGGGGAAGGAGGAGAAGAGAGAAGAAGGAAAGAGGAAGAAGGAGGAGAGGGAAAGAGGGAAAGAGGGAAAGGGAGAGGAGAAGAGAGTGAGGAAAACCCAATCTGGGTTTTTCCTCCCTGGGTCGGCTAGAGCAACAGGGCAATCCGACCAGTGAAGATGTGCAAACCAGACCGTCTGCTTCAGGCAAGTGGTCGGGGTTTCGACTGGTAGAGGGGCGACGCACCAGTGATGACACAAAGAGAAGAGAAGCAGAGAGAGAGTAAGTAGGAAAGAAGGAGTGGAGAAGGAGGGGGAGAAAAGGCTAGGCCTGCTTGGTGTGTCACGCACCAATGGTTTGTTAGTGGGGAAACGAGAGTGAGAGAGCTGGGAGAGAAAGAGAAAGAGAGAGCTACAGGTTGAAGAACAAGGGAGTCTAGAGAGAAGAGGGGGTATATGAAGAAAATTGATAGGGAGAGACGTGGGAGAGAGGGAGAGGGAAAAAAGAGAGGAGAGAGATAAGTGGAAAAAAAAAAAAAAAAGAGAGAGAGGGAAAAGAGAGATAAGAGGGAGAATGGGGTCTATTGGAAGTCTAGACTTGCTAGAACTCTGCAAGTCTTCAATTTTGTCCTGTCCTAAGACTCTTTAAAATCTTCTTTTTCCATACAACTTCATTATCCTCATCTGATCTTTGTGATTTGATCTGGATCGTCCACACTTGAGTCAATTGATCTACAATGAACAAGACCCAATTACAATCATCTAGACTGTTTATTATTCATCTAATTAGCTTTGATGATCATTTGACCGTTAATTTTGCAATTTAACGGTTGGATAGCCATTTAAAGCTAAATTAAACTATTTTATGCAAAAACCTTGAAATTGATGGCCTGGATGCTCTAATTGAATACTAAATTAGGGGTATTTTGACCAAAATTGAATACTTAAAATGGATGAAGGAGAGACACTATAAATAGGGGTTAGATCCTCATTTAAAATTAGCCCAACTTAGCTTAGTTAAGCTCAATTCGTTGGACGATAATTGAGAAAGTCCTTTTTTGTGTTCTCTTGAGTTCTCTCATTGCTTTTGTGGGTGAGTGAGTATAGCCCTAGTGTAACACCCAAGCAATTTATGCTATTTTTAACAAAAATTGGACATTTTATGGGAAATAAACTGTGTTAAATGTTTCACTTTATTTAAAATAGTATATCAAGGAATTTTTAAGAAAACTTGGTATCATTAGATTCTACTCGAAAAATGGAATCCAACGCCTCAAAGAACACCGAAAACGGAGTTTGTATGAAGAAGTTACGGCCGTTTAAAGATCAGGGGCAGTTCTGAAATTTAAATAGAAAACGAAAAAGAACGAAAAACGCAGGGACCGTTTTGATAACGGCACCCCCTGTCGTCTTCCTCCTCTAGCCTCTCCAGAAACGCCATTTCCAGAGGTTTCTGCCACCGCCAATGGTGGCACCGCCATTGGCAGCACTGCCATAGCAAGGCTATAAATACCCCATCTTCCCCCTCTCCAAAACACAAGTTTTCTGGCGATTTTTAGACTGGGGTTTTCGGAAAAAATTGGAAACCCGTCTCAACCCAGTTCCCTCTGTGTTTTCTAGCAACGGTCTGGCCCAAGTCAAGCTGGCCATTCCCGTCTCCCCATTTCCCCTCTTCTCCTTTCCGATCTGGCATTGGGGTTTTCCCCTTCTTCTTGGGTTCCGACAACATGGATTTCCGGCAGAAGGAAATGCACCACCGGGAAAAAAGGGCGTCCCCAGGCTACCCCGAGCTGAGTGATAAAGGACACGACTCCAGGAGACTTTGAGGTATGTGCTCTATCGCTACTAGACTTTTAAAAAGAGCCATGATTGTTTTGAATGCATGTTTTAAGTTTAAGTTATATGACTTGTTTAGTATGATTTAATTTTATAAACGAATTTAGCATGCATATGACAAATATATTATGCATAGACATGCTTTGCAAACAATTGCATATATTCCATGATTTGTGAGCATTGAGTTCTTGAAAAATTGCATGTCCTTGAGGGTTACCAAAAGACGCTGGGTAGGCAGTTGTGAGGGCCAGGCAATTGTGAGGGACCCAAAGAGGACAAGTTTTGAAAAAGAGGTTTTCACTTGTTTGATCTTATATGATTTGGGCTAATAAGCTCGTGGGCGCTATGCCGAGAGGTCTGGGTTGGCCTCCAGCCTCTACCACTATTAGGTGGAATGGGTACCCCGCCCAAAAAGGGCAATGTCCCTACGTCGACTGCATGTGGTACAGGGGGCTACCACTGGCGTCACGGCACTAGGTCGATGTGTCATATGCCCCATGGAGGCTATGACCGAGTGTCCTCATGTACCCGGGGACCACACGGCGGAGAGGTCGTGGGCATAGTTGGACCCTATGGTTTGAAGATTTACTTACATTGCATATGGCATGACATGAGGTTGGTCGACCATACCAGATATCCATGAGTTGGATTTAGTTGAACATCTTATGCATATCATAATGTTTATGATATATATATGATACTTTCGACTTGGATTGTGCTATTCTTTAAGTAGTTAGTATTCCGATTCGACAATGGATTTTAATATTAATATTGAACATGGTTGTTCGAACATGCACATGTTTTAAAGTGCATATGATTTTAAACATAGCATGCATTGCAAAACTAGTAGTGATAGACTCCTACTGAGTATAGTATATACTCACCCTATCCTTAACATTTTTCAGGATAGTTCCATTCACGAGTAGAAGACGCTTATGTTAGTGCTACGAGCAAGAAAAATCAAAAGGAGACAATCATACATGTAAGTAAACACTCTACCCTTTGGACATGTATTTGTATTTATTTACAGTTGGGCTGTGAGCTGTGACTGGATAGACCTGGGGAAAAACATTTATGATTTCTGAAGTTTTCCAAAAACTACTTTGGTTGTTGTGAAAGCAAATGATACTCGGGGTTTTCAAAAATGAGTTTAAAACAAAAGATTTTTCACTGCATTGCATGGTTTTTATAAAATGGTTTTCAAATAGGGATGCATCCCGCCTTAGGAATTAGATCTTGCATTTAAAAATGCATGGAAAAACCCGGGTCGTCACACCTAGCAAGTGGGAGTGGGGAATTGAAGGTTGACTTGTGCTTTGCAAAGGAGTTATGCATAAGTGTCGCACAGGTTCAGCATAGGAGAAACTATGACCTTGTGATAATGGCTCCCATGCAAAGGTGGTGGAAATGCATAGCTTGCTTCATGTGCCCATTTTAGTCACCCTTATCTCTTCAATTGCTTCCTTTGATCCATCATCTTGCCTTGATACGATCTTGGACCCTGATTTACATTGAAATCTTGTGATCTTGATCTTCAATTCTCATCTCGATAAATCTCAACCTTTGGATTATCTCTCCAAGACCTATGAATGGTGAAAAATACTAATTAAATCCTAAAATATGATAATTCGTATACTTACTCTGGATTAGTCTCTAAATCTATAAAATATCATATTTTTTAACTATTAGATCAGAAATGAATGTGTTATAAATTTTGGCCAAAAAATCCTAAAATAACAATATAAGTTATAACAAAGGGCAACTAATGGGGCATTATATATACAAAGTTGATCACTTATCACCATCTCTCTTGATTAGGTTAGATAATGTAAATAAAATCCAATCAACATACAAAACCGTGAGATTCGTCATGGGATTGACTTCTCTCATGTGCAAATTACCACTTTGATTTGTATGCTTGTGAATAATTTAAAATATACACCCGAGAGTCTATACTAATACAATTATGAGAAAAAATCACTTCCCTCTTCCTTTCATTGACCACATACTAGAAAGGTTTGCCAGCCATAAATATTATTACTTTCTCAATGGTTATTCTGGTAATAACCAAATCCCATAGCACCTAACGACCAAGATAAGACTACCTTCACCTATCCTTTTGGTACCTTCGCTTATTATTGTATGCCCTTTGGATTGTGTAATTCTCCAGCTACTTTCAAGAAGTGTTTGCTCATCATTTTTTGGGATATGATGGAGAGGTTCTTAGAAGTTTTTATGGATGATTTTTTAGTTTTTTGATCAACATTCAATTAATGCATGCACTATCTAATGTTAGTACTTGTTAGGTGTTAGGAGAAAATTTTAGTGCTTAATTGGGAGAAATGCTACTTTATGGTGATAAGTGGCATTGTTTTAGGGCATGTGATCTCACATAATGGGATAAGGGTCAATAAAGCCAAGGTGGATCTAATTTTTAACCTTCCACCTCCTCAAACAGTAAAAGAAATTCTTTCGTTCCTTAACCACGCCAAGTTTTACTAATGCTTCATTAAAGATTTTAGCAAAATCTCTAAACCCTTATGCGACTTACTAGCTAAAGAGGCTACGTTTGACTTTAATAAAGATTTCTTACAAGCTTTTCAGTGGCTTAAAGTAGAGTTAACCTCTACTTCGATTATTTGACTACCTTATTGGATTACATGATTCAAGATTATGCATCACAATTCCAATTATGCAATTGGTGTTGTCTTAGGGCAACCTATAGATAAACTTCACCATGTGATCTACTATGCAAGAAGAACATTGGATGATACAAGACCCAATTATTCCATTATAGAGAAAGAGTTGTTAGTAATTCTGTTTGCCTTGGGAAATTTTGGATCCTACCTCTTAGGGTGCAAAGTTAGTATCTTTTATGACCATGCTGCCTTGAAGTACCTTCTTTCCAAGAGGGATGCAAAGCCAATTGGATTATATTACTATAGAATTTATGTATTGAGATCCGTGATAAGAAAGGCTCTGACAATGTAGTAGCAGATCATTTGTCTAGGTTAGTCATTCAACCTACTAAGTCATTTTTGGAGAGCAGCTGATGACTATCGCCTAGTTACCTTGGTAAGCCGATATTGTAAACTATCTTATCACCCTTCAAATGTCAAATCATTGGTCCAAACAAGATAGGCATAGATTTCTTGCCTAGGTAAATTACTTTTCTTAGGACAATCTATATTGATTTAAGTACTTCCTTGATCAAGCAATTAGGAGATGCATACCAAATAATGAGTATCAATAGATCGTCTCCTTTTACCATGATCATGCATGTGGAGGCTGCTTCAGTGTAGAGAAGATGGTAGCAAAAATCTTGTAATGTGGTTTCTACCAGCCCACCATCTTTAGGGATTCACATGCTTACTGTATAGCATGTGTAAGATGTCAGTAGTTAAGGAGTCATAGTAAAAGAGATACGATGCCCCTAAACACTATTCTGATTATTTAGTCTTTCAATGTTTGGGGCATTGACTTTATTGGTCCTTTTTCCAACTCCTTTGGTCACCTTTACATCCTTGTGGGAGTGGACTATATGTCCAAATAGAGGTGGCAATATGTGTAAGACCAATGACCATAAGGTGGTGGTCCATTTTTTTAAGGAAAATATTTTTTCACACTTTAATACTCCATGGCCATTATTAATGATGGGGGGAAACACTTTTTTAATAGAGTGTTTTCAAATTTAATGAAGAAATATGGTGTTTTCCATAGAATTGACACCCCATACCATCCTTAGACTAGTAGATAGGTGGAAGTGTCCAATAGGAAAATTATGCAAATCTTAGAAAAGGCAGTTCATCCTAGTATGAAAGACTAGTCATTAAGACTTAGTAATGCATTATGGGCTTATCGTACTGCATTTGAAACCCCTATAGGCATATCACTCTGCTATCTAGTCTATTTAAAGGCCCGTTATCTCTTAGTTGAGCTCAAGCATAAAAAATATTAAGCCCTTGAAAAAGCACAATTTTGACTTAGATAGTGCTAAGACCCACAAAAATCTCTAACTCAATGAGTTGGATGACTTAGGAATGACTCATATGAGACTGCTAAGACATACAAGGATCGAACAACTCTTATCATGACAAGCATATATTGCATAAGTCCTTCACACTGTAACAAAAGGTCCTCTTATATAACTCTAGGTTACATCTCATTCCTAGCATGCTTCTTTCTCGATGAACCAGACCCTGCATTGTCCACACTGTTTCTCTTCATGGAGCTGTCGAGATCAAAAAGAATGGGTAGATCTCCAATATTAATGGTCAAAGGTTAAAACCCTTCTCTCGAATTGGTCAACCCCAAAGTTAAGGAGACACTTCTTAAGGATCCTATTTATTAAGACCCATCACTACATGTTCCATGACATCTACATTCATCATAAGTTTGGTGTGCATTCATCATTGTATTATATCATTGCACTACCACTACATGTATGGGTGAAGATGCTCAACTTAGGGCTCACTGGGAGGCAACCTGGCATTTTTAGAGTCTCATTTTTCTACATTACCCATTTAGCATGTAGCATTTCTATGTTTCAAAAAATTGGGTAAAATGTCTAGTACATGTTGGGGGGGATAGATTAGCATGATAATTTTGAGTTTTCCTCAAAACAAAAAAAAAAAATTGAGTTTTTTTAAGTGGTCTAGGTCAAGTTCTATTGTGATGAGAATTAGAATTTTCAAATCTTAGTATTTCTCCTACTTTAACTTATTAATATACATGCATAGTCTAGACAAATAGATGGTTATGACTTAGAGACCCTAAAGAAAATGAGTGGAGAACTATATCATTGAGTATTAGAGACTCATCTTTCTAACGGTTATATATATTTTCATATTTTCTTGAAAGAACATCAAATTTGAAAGATCCCAATGTCTTTGTTTTGGTTAATTTCCAAGAATCACCAATTGGAGTACTAACTTTCCTAAACATTTATTGAATCTAATAGGCTTTAAGAAACCTAGGAAATGATATAGGTCATCCTTGTTTTAGCCTAGAGACATAAAGACTATCTAGTATATTATACCACTAGTTAGACCCTTTGAGCCTCTTGGTAAGCCTTTTATTTTCAAACTCATCTACCTTAACCCAAAAATTAAGTTCAATATCCATTACCTATCCTTTAAAAATGAGTAGATATGGTAGAAATTTTTTTTTTAAAAAAAGATAGAAGCCTAAGAAGCGATAAACATCAAAGTATCTACAAAGAAAAAGCCTTCCTTTGAAGAAATACAAACAAATTTAAAAAGAATTATTTGAAAAGAAAATAGAAGTTGTGATACAAAGAGAGAAAGGAAAAACAAAAAAGATATTCACTTCAGTGCACTCAAAAGTGAAGTTGTCCAACATTCATTGAAGACCTCCACTCAAACTTGAAACCTCTGAATACTTTTACCCTTTCTTTCAAAACCGGTCCCAAACCTAAATTTCATCCCATCTAAAGTCATGCTGGTCTTGGAGTGGAATATAGTCTTATTGAGGATATAAGTAGGAAGGAATTAAGGTGACCTACTCCTTGTTGATAATGGCATCCATTCTTAGGGATCACAATTCTTCGTATCATCTATGAACATAAGCTTTTGTCAACCATTAGTATCATTCATTCCAGTCACATAGTGAGAGGATTTTGTTTCACCCTTTTCTCTAAGAGGTTCATTTTTAGTGTATATCAATGAAAAAGTGAGGCCTAGACATTTTTTCAATGGAGTATACGTGTTTATGTTTGTTTAAAAGTCTAGACTTATGTAGCCTATAGACACAATGCTCTCCGAGATATAATTATAACAAAATGGTTTTGGCATGTGAGTAACTTGTATAATTTTTCGTTCTCCTTACTAAATTGTTAAATCCAGTATAGTATTAATGGAAGAGAATTCTTTGAACTTAGCCTTTATGAATTTTGTGGGTATATTCACTGCAAACCCTCATGAGGCCTAACTCATCTACTAAGGTTAACCTAGGGGTTTAAGGGCTTGTTGCATATACTAAATGAAATCGTGACAACCTATGAAAATAATAGTTATTTTTGTTTTCATGATTTTTTGCATGTTTTACTTGAGACTAGAAAAATTCTGGTTTAGGGGTGTGATAAGTAATTAATTTTCAATAAAAAGTACCCAATTAACAGTACATGTGTCATAGATTATAGGGCATTATTTTAGGAATTTTTTAAAACTCATGACACATGCAATTCTAAACTAATAATCCAAAAATATGATATTTTGTAGGTTTAGAAGCTAATCCAAAGTAAGTATGTGATCTATCATAATTTTCTAGTTATTAATAGGTTTTTTAATCTTTTGTAGGTTTTAAAAGAATAATCCAACGGTCCAGATCATTTTCGATGATAATCAATGATCCAGATCAACCTGGAGCACCAAAGCCCATTTTCTATCATTTAAGGGTCATGATCATTCCAGAGTAGTTAGATAAGTCTCAAAATCATTTGCTAGAATTTAGGGTGACTAAAATTAATACGTGGGCCCCATGCAAAATCCACACAAAAAGGTAGCAAAATTCCACCACCTTCGCAAGTGATTTCAAGCTATGCAATGTAAAGATTCATGAAGCTAGGGATGAGAGCCACTTAAGCTACCAAGTTAGAAGCCATAAAAAGGAGCCATATAAGCCATCTGCATACAAGTGACATGGGTCCACATGTTTTGAATAAAAAACAATATGGGTTTCTAGCTTGCAAAATCATGTTCTCTATAGGAGAAATAGGAAGTAAAAAATGAGTTGCAATGTGGAATAAAAGTAGAAAATCTAAGGTTCATATTTATTTGGTTTTTGGAAATTTAAGGACCCAAATTTCACAAAACTTAAAACTATCCATTCACTCCAAAAAAATGGATGTTTTCTTATGTTGAAAAGTCAACAAAGGTGGGGTACATGCTATGTGGACCAATCAGAGAGGAGTTTCACTTTTTATTTTCTTTCCTTTTCTTCCTTCTCTCTTTTCTTTTCTTTTTCTCTCTCCTTATTTCCCTACATTTTATCCCCTCTTTCCTTTTTTCCTTGGGATAGAAATTAGTAGGAGATATTACTATTTATAAGTGTGAAAACTATACAAAAGGGGGAGCTATTTTCTATCAATATTTACATTCTTATTTTAAAGTCTATTTTCCCTCTATTTTTGCATGGTTTTTGTTCCTCTTGTTGATACACACCATATTTGGTTTCTTCAAGGTTATTTTAGTTTTTATTGTGCTCCAATTCTCTTATATCAAAGGTCATCAATCTCATGAAGTAATTGCCTAGAGAAAGTAGCCTTTGGGTCCTCTCATTCTAAGCATTCAAGTTCCAGAGTAAATCACAATCTAATCTCTTTTGGCTAGGATAATTGATCTAAGTTTTGATTGAATACAAATCCATTATATTCCTCATGGGGATCGAGCCCACTTGCGTATAATTATACAACTTTGATTCATGCACTTGCGAGTAATTTTTAGAACACATTAGCATACTTGAAGAAGATGAATGTAAAAGATGGAAGATGGTGGAGAAAGTAAAAGAAAAACAAGAAAGAAAAGGAATTGGACTAGGTTGAGACCCTACCTTTATCTCCAAGGAATTTGACCGTTGAAGCTTGAAGAGAGCTTGGACGAGGTTGATCTTCATTTCTCTATTTCTTCTTTGATTTAGCTTTGCACTCAAGGGAAAGGTGAAAAATTAAAACCCTATTTATAGCACCTCATTTATAGATTTCTTAGAATAAAGTTTTAAGGAAATCAAGAGTAGAGATCAAGTCATCTTACTCAGAACCAAACAAAGGACTAGATGGGGAGTGTGGAATTCAAAAATGGGAATGGGAGATGAGAATGGAAGAATATGATGGGAAGGAAAAGAGAAAGGAAATAGAAATCCTAAGGGAAAGAATTAGAAAGGGAGACTAAGTAGGTAGCTTAGGAATGAAGGAAGGAAGTGAAATCAAATAGGAAAGTGGTTGTTGGAGTGGGGGAGACATGATTTTCATTATAGGAAAGTGGAGCTAGAAAAGAGGAGAAAAGAAAAAGAAAATTAAAGGAAAAGATAAGGAATAAGTAGGGAAACAAATTGGTGGGGACAAAACTGAAAGAAATGGAAAATTGATGGAGGAATCTAGGGTTTTTCATATTTAGAAAGTCTTAAGGAGGGTGGGGCATGAAATGCACATGGATGTGTGTGAGAGTAAATTATAAACCCTAAGATGTATGGACCCTTAGATGAGACTAGATGGTTGAGATCTTATTTTCCTTAGGGTTTTGGTTTAACTTTGCAACATACGAAAGGTGACTAGGGTTTTCTTCTTTGCACTAGTTCAATCAAAACCCTTGAATCATATCTACCTTTACTTGAATGAATGGAATCCATTTATGGCATGTAAACCTTCTTTAAACTTCATTCCATTTCCATTATTAGATTGATTGCCTGAGGATGAATTGCCTTGGTTCTTGAAGATCTTCATATGCTCATGTGGACCAATTGTGCTTCAGTATCTTATTTGGATAAGACATCTTCTCATGGGTTGATTCTTCATCCTTTTAGTTGAGTAGGAAAGTGAAAATAAGTGAAAAGTCTTCATGTGGTCCCATTCTTCTTTTTCTTCTAAGAAGCTTTCATTATATATGATTCCAATATATATGGATTAAGCTTCTTTCATAACCTTTCAAAGGTGACAACATGTCTGCAATTTGCTTATATTTGAAAATTGCTACCTTTTCACCCTTAGTTGAGTTGGAGTCGAACATATGGTTTGTGGTCGTTCTGACTTCAATAGTGACACCCTATGATTCTTTTAAACCTTCAAGACTTTATTTATGGCATCTGTGAAGTTTCATATATCTTGGAATGTGTGAAAAGTGTTCAATTTTGTATAAAAATTACCCAATTAGTAGTCCATATGTTATAAATTATAGGCATTATTCTAGGATTATTTTTTTAAATTCATAACACTTACATTTCTATCCTAATAATTCAAAATTTTTATTTGTGGTAGGTTCAGAAGCTAATCCAAAGTAAGTATATGAATTATCATAATTTTTTAGGATTTAATTAGAGCTTTTACTCTTTTGTAGATGTTGAGAGGATGATCGAACAACCGAGACCAATTAAGATGAGAATTGAAGATCAAGATCAAATTGGAGAACTAGGACCTAAAACTCATCATTTTAAAGAATAATCAAGGTTCAAGATAATCCTAGGGTAAGCAAGAGAGCAATTGAAAGAAACAAAGGTGATTAGAATGGGCCTGTATAAAAAGTCATGCAATTCCACCACCTTTGCATGACAAATGGAGCCATGTAAGCCACCTAAGTCACCTAAAGCCATACATGCCATGCAAACCTTGAAGCAAAGGGACTAATCCACTCAAGCCATCAAAGAGAGCCACCAAGCTACTTAAGCCCATGCCACATGGAGTCACACGATTGGAGGAAAATTTTCAAGCAATTATCCATGCTAAAATTGGATATTTCAAAGGATAAATAGCAAGCAATATGGTTAATATCACATGGTAAGATCGCATGCACAGGTGGACCAATCAAGAGAGAAAAACCCATCTATTATTTCCATTTCGTATCTCTTTCCTACCCCCACTTAGGATTTTCTATGATTTTTACATAAGGGGGGAGACACCCTCCTAAAAAAGTGGCACCTCCTAACTTAAGTTGTTCCAATATTCATGGCAACTCCACTTCTAACACCTAACCTCCATCTCTATCCCTTTCTAAATATCATCCAAATCTCCATACCAGCCTTGATCATCTACTTTCTAAACCTCTTCCATGAATCTCAAAGTTCCATGTCAAATAAAAAACACCATGGGAGTTCCAAGATTTTCAATTTCTTAAAAGCCCAATGATTTTTACCTTGTAAAGGTAGCTCCACCACTTCCTAATTCTGTGTATTTATTTTCTCCATTGCTTATCTTACCATTCCACTTTCATAAGGTAGCATCTTCTCATCAAATTAGGAATCAAAAACTCTATAAATACCTAAGCTTTCAACGATTCTGACAATGAAGTATTGGGACACCTATGTCCTAAGAAAGTGCCTCCTCATTCCTAGGGTCTTCTTAAGGTTTTACATTTCATTTTTGGCTGCTTCTCTCTTTGTATTTCCACACCTCCTTCAAGCACTTGTTCTTTAGTTTCTAAGCTTCTTTTCTAGGTTAGTTGCAATCTATGTTGCATTGCTTTTATTATTTGCTTGTTCTTTATTTTCATGTGCATAATCCATTTTAGTTTTCCATTGGTTGATGAGCAATACCTTTGTTTAATGCCAATGTTAAATCTCTTTTAATTTGAATTGTTATGCATTTTTTAATATTGCACATCACATCTTGTTTCATGCCTTATTTACAATCAAGCATCATGCACACCATGCAAGGATAGATTTTTCTTTAAGTGTCATGAGCAATTCCACAGGGTTATTCATCTTATTTGCTTAATTTCATAGGAAACCACACAAATTTTTAGTTAGTTTAATAGATTTCACAAACATAAGCCTTTGTTCAGGTAATTTAGCCATCTTTTCCATTCCATGAACCCTACACACAATTCCATAGTTCATGAGCATGGTGATTGGGTGATTTTTCTTTAAGTGGTTAATTTTTCTTAGTTTAATTCCAGTTATATTTTATTGGTTGCCTATTATACATCTTAGATTAGTTTAGTAAGTTTCTATGTTTTGTTATGGGAAATTGTTATTCTTAGAAAGTATTATTTTAGCAAGTTTCCATTGTTTAAGTTTTTAGATCAGGTCATTCTAGTTTTGCATTAGTTCCCTTATTGAATGCATTTAAGTTTAGAAAGTGTCTAATTTAATGCAAGATCTTTATTGTTAGAAAGTTTCCTTTAGTTCTTGCTCCTAATTCCATTCATGTTTCATTTAAAATCTATTTTACGTCCCTAGTTTAATGAAAACCAAATCTCATTTCCTAAAGATATGTGATTTAAACAAGATCCAATTGATTGAAAATCCATGAGATTCCTCATGAGATTGACCTCTCTCGTGTGCATATTACATCATTGATCTATGCACTTGCGAGTAATTTCAAAGATACACCATGTTTATGGCGTTGTTACCTAGGAATTGCAATGGATTTGTGATTTCATCTTAATTTAGATTGCTTATCTCTAATCATAGTTTTAGGTTGTATTATATTAGGGTTTTTACATCATTCTTGCATATTTTACTAATTCCTCAAAAATTGACCATCTTTTCTTATTTTTATGTGAGGGGAATTTGCATACAGAGTGGTCGTGATCTTGTGGGCCAAAGCCTCGTCAACTTAATTAGGATATTCTTGCTTTCTTCAATTAGGTTTTTGAGTGAAATTGTAGTGAGGCCTCATTGTAATTTTTAATTATTTATTTCATTTTAAATGGGTTAAAATAATATAAGCCATGTATAGGGCATATAGATAGGCATTAGTTTCCTTTCCTTACAATTGATTTTTTAATTTCTTTATGGTGGATGCTTACATTGATAGTAAGGGCCCCATAGGAACTATCATAAGATAAGATAGGATTTCATCACCAGATCCTTAGCCCACCTAAGTAATCAAATTGATCCTTGTATGTTTGTGATCCTAGCCCTTGAAGCTTAATTTAAAATCAAGTAGCAAGAGACTTAGGATATCAAGCTCGTAGGACCCTTTAGAAGGATGAGATCTATTGTCACTCCAATGGCTTCTTAGCATTGTGGTTATAATGGGTATTGAAAATCCATGTGATTTTCCCATGCCTTTCATTTACAGTTGTTGAAGTCTAAATGCCGCCTTCCCTAAGAATTGTATTAACCACTTTAGAGGAGAACCTAACTAGTAAGTAGTAGTCAAGCTTGGATAAAAATAGGAGCTATCTAGATCTAAGTCTAAAAGCTACCACCCTAC
Organism: Warburgia ugandensis; assembly: GCA_035236585.1. Classification (NCBI taxonomy): domain Eukaryota; kingdom Viridiplantae; phylum Streptophyta; class Magnoliopsida; order Canellales; family Canellaceae; genus Warburgia; species Warburgia ugandensis. The sequence goes on along the minus strand of CP141131.1, from coordinate 47,271,807 downwards.
ATATTAAGAAAGAGTATCAAAGGAGTTCACTAGCATTAGGAATTGATTGATTGTGCATCATATAGAGTTAGGAGTCGGACATAGTTAGGTTATATCATTTAGATAGAATTTCATATTAGTGCAAGCAAGGTCATTGATCTCAAAACATAGATTTAATACTTTTAAATCCTAAAATTGAACATACCCACAAGCAAGGGATGAGAAATCAAATTCCTAACCACATGGCTGAACCACCAGTACTATTTGAACAAAAGGCTATAGAGATTTCTATATGATAACTCCTCAATTTTGCACAAAAAATACTTAATTAGTAGTTCATGAGTTATAAATTATAGGCATTATCCTAGGATTTTTTCAAACATTTATAACACATGTATTTTTAACCTAATAATTCAAAAGTTTAATATTTTGTAGGTTCAGAAGCAATTCTAAAGTAAGTATGTGAATCATCATAATTTTCTAGTTTTTATTTAGGGTTTTACTCTTTTTTTAGGAAGTGAGAAGATGATCCAATGGCTTATTTTATGCTTCACAGAGTTTTTCGCAAGTCGAGCTATGTAGTTAGCTCATCAAGGGTGCAAGGGGCAATACACCTTTATGAGGGGCAAGCAACAAGGCAATTGGAAGAAATTAAAGGTGACTAAAATGATCCATGCAAAAAGTCATGTATTTTCACCACTTTGCATAAGAATTAGAGCCATGCATGAGGTTTCCTAGTCTAACTAGGAAACCTAAGGAAGCCAACCCATTCAAGCTTTGAAGCCAACCGACTTAGCCACTCAAGCCACCTAGGAATAAGCAATCAAAGTTAGCCATGAAGCCACATGGATCCATTCCACTTGGAGCCACACTATTGGAGGAAACTTTTCAAGAAATTATTCTATGTTAAAAGTGTGATTTTTAAGGGATAATTAGAAGGTTTTGAATGATATTAGTAAAAGGTAAGATGGCCATGCATAGGTGGACCAATCAAGGGAGAAAACCCACTTTTCACTTTTCATTTTCCATCCTTTCCACCCACCTAACTAGGGTTTCCATGTTTATGGCTTAAGGAGGGAGCCACCTTCCGAAGAAGGTGACCCCTCCCCTTGCTTAGTTGGCATCATAAATGGTTGGACCTAGTTAGGAAACCCTTAGATATACTTCAAATCAAAGCACATCAAAACCCTAATTTTTTTCCAATATTTCTACCATTTTTCTTTCTATTTTTTCCTCCTTCCAATAACCAAAATACTATGTTATTAGAAATAAAGGAGCTCCAAGTCATTTTCTTAAGAAGGTGACACCTCTCCCCTTTCTAATTACATGGCGGCCACCATGACATCACCTTCTTGCCTCATCTCTTCACCTAACTTTCCTACCTTAAATTTTTAGACCTAAATCTACCTTCCCTTTCCTAGAATAAGCTTGAAACCCAAAAATCTATAAATTCTCAAGGCATTCTACTCTTTTTTTTTCTATGTAGAGGTTCGTGAAAAAACTTGAAACATCGCACTTTTGCTAGGAATCTTTTCGAGCTTGGAATTTGGACTTCTTTTAGGCTATTCTTCATTTGGATCCTTAAGTATTGTCTTTTCTTTTTGCACTTCAATTATGGATTAGTAGTTTGATTTCAATTCTTACTTTTCATTGCTTTGTTTTTCCTTGTTTTGTTCTCTAAATTCCACACGCATAATTCCCTCCTTGATTCCCTTTGGTTCTTTCTTTCATCTCATAGATTTCATTGCTTATTCATCAAAGATCCAAGTTAACTCTTCTCTAGTAGTGAGTCAAAATAAGAGGAAGCTTAAATCCTTGAATGTACCCTTGGAACTTCACGTTTTTCCTTTAACTCTACTTAGTTTTAGGCATCTTTTTCCATAGTTATTTCATCCATTCATCCATCTTATCTCTGCAATGCCTTTCTGGGTTTGCTTTGCATGATATCTTACTTTATATTGTGGGCATTATATTGTGATTTTGTTGTTTTTTAGATTAAGTTTTAATGCTTAGTTTTGTGAACAATGTCCTTATGATATACATGGTATATGCGCACAATTTTTGGTTTAATTTGGCATTGATTCAATAAAATCTTTGAGGATTCTTATTCTTGGAAGTTTCTTATATCAAATTACTTTAGATATGGGTTGTTATCTTTTAGCAAAATTAGTGTTTGAATAGCTTTATATGCTTGATTTGATTTGAAGTTCTAAGTGCTTAAAATCTGAATATTTCTCCCTCCAATCTTTATGTTTTTATTTTAGTCATCAAAACATCTTATTGGCTTGAATCCTTAGGAACTCATTTATATTTTTATGTTGTTTATTAATTGCATATCTTAGCTTGAATGTTAGTTTACTTTTGAATCATTAAATATGGCTATCTTTCAACCCATGAACCATGCGCACTATCCATGGATCATGCATGTAGAACTTGGGTTAATTTCCTTTGATTCTTAAGTAGATTAGTTGCTTAATCATGTTTTTGTAGTTTTAATTAGTTTCTTCCGTCTTATTTTAAATTTAAAAATTTTCCCTTTTGAGTTTAGAAAGTTTCATTTTTAGCAAGTTTCTAATTCTAGTTTAGGAATGTATTAATTTTGGAAAGCCTCATTTCTAGTAAGTTTCCTTAAGATAGTTGCTTAGTTTAATTCATGCTAGTTTTGTATTAGTTTCCTTTACTTGAATGCATGTTAGTTAGGTTAGTTTCTAATTCCATTGCATATCTTTAATTTTTCAAAGTTTCTTTTAGTTGTAGTTTCTAATTCAATGCATGTTTCCAATTTCTTGTTATTTACTTTCCTAGTTTGAATCCAAATCCAATCAAACTTTCTCCTTGGCTGAAGTTAAGCACTTTAAATAAGATCTACCCAACATACATATTTCTGAGATTCCTCGTGGGATCGACCTCTCTCATGTGCAATTCCTATTTTGATTCATTCACTTGCAAGTAATAATAAAGCTACACCACTATGCGCTACTCAAGTTAAATACTCCATCATGTATCACCTTACCACCCACCAATCTAGACACTTTGAAATTAAACCTGGAGTCATATAGTTATTTCCAACATTTATAGTTGAGAGAGAGAAAAAGAGGATACATACCTGCATATTAACAAATTCCTTGATATTTTTGTATATTTAAATTTTGAAATGTTTCGTATGATTTTATTAGACTTAGGTTGTTTCCCTCCTCATTGAAAGATAAGGCCAAATCATTGCTAAAATCATTAGAGGTCAGTTCTACTACTACAGGCGACTAATTATCTAAAAGTTTCTAAACAAATTCTTCCTCATCCATAATACTATTGCCCTTTGAAGGGAAATGGTCAATTTTCAGCAAAGAGATGGTAAACAATATTATGAATTCTAGGAAAGGTGGAATGAATTGTTACAAAAATGTCCTCACCATGGATTTGAAATATATCATAGTTCATTACTTCTATGAGGCACTTACACCTCAAAATAGACAAATGGTAATGCAACTAGTGGATAGCCCTCACATTGAAAAATGAGACAGAGGCCTAGGAATTTTTTAAAACCTTATCTAAGAATTCCCGGTGTTGAGTTTTTCGCAAGAGCACAGGCTATTGTGGTACAGCATATGCAAGTGCAGGTCAATCCCATAGGGACTCGCTTTAAGAAATTGGAGTTTTAATAAAATTTAATTATTCAAAAATTAAATTTTAATAAAAAATTTTAATATAAAATGGAATCAGACTTCAAATGTATTTAATCAATGAAATTACAGAGGTCCAATTCAAAAAAAGATAGAACTTTAACTAAAAAAAGAAATTTTCACTTCCCTAGATTGCTTATCATCAAATTCTTCAGATCTGGTCTCATAAACTTTGATCACCCTTCATCAGCCTCTTCTTGGTGCTTCTCATTGATGATCTACTAGATGGATTAGGCAGATTCCAAAAACTCTGAGAGATTTGGGCTAGATAAGAAATTTGACATTTGGACGATTTAGATCACTTTCTGGATTTTGGATTTAAGATCAGAAATGTAATCAATCCAAGGGATGTCCTAATAATGTAATTTAAATAGGAATTGAAATTCTATTGTAAAAAATATTAGGCATTGAAGAGATTTATTTTTATTAACATTAACTATTGATTAGGTTAAGTTAAATCAAAATAAATTCAGATTATGCTATTCCTGGATAGATAGAACATAGATAAAACAAAACTAGAATGGGAATAGGGACACATAAGAAATTAAAAAGGGGACTGAGAAGGAATTCTAATTAATGGGCAAAGGGCAAAATTGGAATCAAACAAAAAAATCTAATTAAAACGAAAAAGGGAACAGGGAAGAGGAAAACTAAGGGAGGAGGGAACTGATAAAGAGATGGGGCCTGACATAGTAGTGCTGTGCTTTGGAGTGAAGAACAATGGGGCAGACAATGATTTAGAAGAAGACGATGATAGAGGAGTCAACGCCAGTGTGGTGCGGACAGTGGAGATGATGTTAGTGAAGCAAAGGAGAGATCAAGTCTGTTGCTGTGAAAGACTGGTAGACTAGTGCTAGAGAGAAAGGATGACATAGAGCGAACTAGCCACATGAGGAGGGGTGATTTGTGCATGGAAGAAGAAGCAGGTGAAGGAGAGAGGGTGAGGAGACAGGTTTGGCAAAGTGGGCACAAGAGACAGAGGACAACATGGAGCTGGGGTGGTGCATGTTGGGCAGAGAAAAGGGGGATCGAGTGTTGGAGGGCCTACTTTGGTATGGACAGTGGAGGAATTGAGTAGACATCGTTGGCTGGGAGAGAGATAGAGAAAGCAGGCGTTGACAGAGAGGAATCTAGAACTCCGTTTCTTGTTGGAAACCAAGAGAGGAAAAGAAAATGGGCTAGGCAGTGATAGTGAAATAGAAAGAGGGAGATTGAAGGAGAAAGCAGAGTGACAAAGGGAGAGGGAGAGGGAGAGGTGGTTGGATGGCAGTGAAAGAAGAGAATGAGGGAGATCTAGGTCAGGCTGAGAGGGAGAGATAGAGAAGAGGGACTAAGAATGATGAAGGGTGGATGAGTAGAAAGGGACTGGGTATAGGAGAATAAATTGGATGGAGTGGTGCGGTAAGGAGATGAAGCCCTTAAGTTTGGTTCGTTATCGGGAAAGGAACTAGAACAGGGTAGTTGAAGCTAGGAATGGCAATCAGACTGGTGATGGGTGGAGGCGGATGAACAGAGAGATCGGAGTGTGTCTGTTTGGAATGAAGAGATTGATGGGAGGTGTGCACCGAGGCTGGAAGTGGAGACGAAGAGAATAAGGGGACCAGTGCATTGATGAAAGACGAAGGTTGACGGGGAAGGTGATGATTACAATGGAAAAATAGAACAAAATAATGATGAATAAAGAGGACTGGGCAGAGAAGAGAGTGTGAAGGCGGTTGACATGTGAAAGAACAGAAAGAACAGAAAGAAAAAAGAATGATGATGAAATAGGAAATAACAATGGAAACAAAACAAACTAAAAACCAAAAAACAAGACTCCAACTAGTTTCTCTTTATAAAGCTTTTCCCTCTTCTTATCTCTTCTCCCCCTCTTTCCTTATCCTTTAAGAGTTAGTTTCCTACTAGAAAACTTCCCTTTCATTCCAATTCCTATCCATAATCTCCTCTCCTTATTAGAACTCTTCTTATTTTACTAAACTATCCCGTCTTACCTTATTGAACTTCAAGATGATCTGCACCGTTGAAATTTAATTTAATCCATACAAGCATATTTTGGTTGATCTGCAAAACAACTAACCAAATTAGAGTGATCTAAGCCATACATTATGCCTCTAATTAGCTCTAATGATCATCTGGCCATTAATTTTGACAAATTAATTATTGGATGATCAATTAGGGATAAAAATTAAACTAAAAATTACAATTTTGATTGGTTAGATGATCTCATTATCTAATTTAATGCTAAATTAGGGGTCTTTTGGCCAAAATTAAACACATAACACACACCCGAACCAACATTTTGCTAATCTCTAGCAAAACATGCGAAAAATCATTTTACAAAAACTGGTACAATGTGCCACTTTTGTAGGTTCTCATGATTGCATTTAGCACATGCAACAAGCCCTTGAATCCCTAGGTTACCCCTAGTGAATGAGTTATGCCTCGTGAGAGTTTGTAGTGAATATGCCCACAAAATTCAATAAGGTTAAGTTCCCTATTTTATCTTAGAGAATCCTCATTCATTAGCAATCTACTAGTTTTTCACAACTTAATGGAGAAGATTTGACAATTTTACACCTCATATACATATTAAAGACATTTTATTTGAATTATTTCTCAGAGTGCATGTGTGTGTACATCCACATAAATCTTGACTTCTAACTGGATATGTTTGAATTCCTTTGGAAATATGTCTTGACCTCAAATCCTCATAGGTATACTCTCAGAAATGAAACTCTCAAATAAGAGTTTAAACATATTTCTCTCATTATGTGACCGATTCCAAGAAGCTAATGGTTCACATAAATCTTTTAAATGCTCATGAGATAAAGGAAAGTGATCCCTATGAGTGGATGTTATCACCAAGAATATTAGGGGTCTTTTAGCTTAATTCCTTTTTTTTATCTCCTCTTTCAGGCTATGTTCCACCAAATATTAACAGGTCTTTAACTAGGACAAAATGTAGGCTTAGGACAGGTTTAGAAAAGAAGGGTATAAGGATTTCAAAGGTTCAAAATTGAGTAGAGGTCTTCAATGAATATCTGTTAGGAAAACTTTTCTATTGGGTTGTACTTGAAGTGAATATCTCTTTCATATGTTTATCTTTCTCTTTCAATTTCTTTTTTTTTCTTTTTTTACTTCTTTTTCTTTGCCTTCTTTGGAAGAAAGACCACCTATTTTTCACACTTCTTTGACTTTTTTCCTCTTTTTGAACTTTTCTCTACTAACTCAACTCATTTTGATAACAGATAATGGATATTTATTTTACTGGCTTGTTCTGGGTAAAGATGAGTAGGGTTAAGAAAGAAAAGGCTTAATAATAGCCTCAAAGGGGCTAACTAGTGGTATGATATACTGGGTAGGCATTACATCTCTAGGATGAGCAAGGTGGCCTACATCATTTCCTAGGTTTCCTAAAGCCTATCAGATTCAATAAATTTTCTAGAATTAAAGCTATTATGCTTATTTATTCTTGATGTTTAACCAAAATAAGGATAATAGGCTCACTCTCATTTATATATGCTAAAGAAGTTGTGGAATTACATATAACTCTCTAAAAGAAGATAGTCTCTAAATCTCGCTACATTATAGGCCTCCACTAGTTTTTCTTAGGATCTCTAATACCTCCCTATTAATCTTGACTGTGCTGTGTAAATAGTTTTTAAGAATTAATCTTCATAAAATGCTTCAACACATGAATGATATGCTAAACTAATCATATGAAATCCTATTAAGAGGTGAAAACTATGGAACTACTAAATTATGAACATCCAATTCTCATCACAATAAGGGAACTCTACCTTAAAAACTTTTTTTTTAATTTTTTTTCCTAAAAGAATCAAGAAAACTTAAGAAAAATTCAAAAATTCTATATGCATCTACACCCCCTACATGAATGAAACATTATCCTCAATGTTGGAAACATAGGATCCTATATGACAATGGAAGGATGTAGAAGATTGAGATTTGAAAAACATCTGGGTTGCCTCCTAGGAAGCACTACGTTTTACATCTTCAGCCAGATAGAATGATGAGTCAATGACGGTATGTTGCCAGGCTCCTTGAGTGGTAATCTAAGGTGGGTCATGATATTGAGGTGCCTCTAAAAGTGTCTCTTCAATTTGAGGGTCAAGCATTTCTAAGAAAGGTTTTAACCTTTGACCATTCACTTTTTGGATCTCCCCATCCTTCTCGATCTTGATGGCCCCATGAGGATAGATTACGTACTATATAAGGTTCAGTCCATCTAGATCTAAGTTTTCCTAGGAATAGATGTAGTCTAGAGTTATACAGTAAGACCTTTTGACTAGGTGTGAAGGATTTTCTTAAAATATGTCTATCGTTTACAGCCTTCATTTGGTCTTTGTACAATCGTTCAGAATCATATGCATCTTTCCTCAATTCTTCCAACTCATTGAGTTGAAGTTTCTTCTGAATCCTAGCATAATCCAAGTCAAAATTGAGCTTTTTGATAGCCCAATATGCTTTGTGTTCTAATTCTATTGGTAAGTGGAAGGCCTTTCCATAGACTAAGCAGTATGGTGACATTCCTATAGGGGTTTTATATGATGTATGATAAGCCCATAAAGCATCATTAAGTCTTAGAGACCAGTCTTTCCTACTTATATTGACTGTCTTTTCTAGAATCCTCTTTATCTCCCTATTGGATATCTCTACTTGACCACTGGTTTGAGGGTGATAAGGGGTAGCTATCCTATGATTGACACCATACTTTTTCATTAAATTCTCAAATACTTTATTACAAAAGTGTTTTCCCCCATCACTTATTATGGCTCGAGGAGTACCGAACCATGCAAAAATATTTTCTTTTAAAAAATTTTCCATGACCTTCTGATCATTGGTTTTGTAGGGTATAGCCTCCACCCACTTGGACACATAGTCCACTCACATTAGGATGTACAGATTTTCAAAAGAATTAGGAAAAGGTCTCATAAAATCTTTGCCCTAAACATCAAAAGGTTCTATGACAAGGATTGGGTTTAAGGGCATCATATGCCTCCTTCCTAAACTTCCTAACCTTTGACATCTTACACATGTTTCGCAGCAAGCATGTGCATCCTTAAATATGGTAGGCTAATAAAATCCACACTACAAAAATTTTGTAGCTATCTTTCTAGAACTAAAATGGCCCCCACATGCATGATCATAACAAAAGGAGATGATTTGATTATGTTCACTATCTGGTATGCATCTCCTAATTACTTGATCAAGACAGTACTTGAATAAGTACTGATCATCCCAAATAAAATATCTAACCTAGGTTAAAAATCTCTTTTTATCTTGTTTAGTCCAATGATTAGGCATTTGTCCTATAACAAGATAATTAACAAAATCTCCATACTAGGGTAACTAGGAAATATGTAATAACTGTTCATCTGGGAATGACTCAGTTATAGGCCCATGATGGCTAATGTGCTCCACCACTAATTTGGATAAGTGATCTACTACTACATTTTCTGAACCTTTCTTGTCCCTAATTTTTAAGTCAAACTCTTATGGCAGTAGTATCCAATGGATCAACCTAGGTTTTGCCTCCTTTATAGAAAGGAGGTACTTTAAGGCCATGTGATCCGAGTATAATATAACTTCCCCAATAGGTAAGATCTAAATTTATCTAAAGAAAACACTACAGTTAACAAGTCTTTCTCAATGGTTGAATAATTAAGTTGCCCACCATTTAGTGTTTTACTAGTGTAATATATCACATGGGGAAGTTTATTAATACACTACCCCAAAACATCTCCAATGGCATAATCCGACATGTCACACATTATTTCAAATGGTGCGTTCTAATCTGATGGTTGGATAATAGGTGCAAAAGTCAACTCGACCTTGAGTCGCTCAAATTCTTTTTGACAATTTTCATTAAAGTCAAAAGTGGCCTCCTTTGTAAGTAAATTATAGAGGGGCTTGGCAATTTTTCTAAAATCCTTGATGAAGCATTTGTAAAAGCCAGCATGTCCTAAAAAGGAGCAGATTTCTTTCACCATCCTTAGTGGAGGAAGGTCGGCTACTAAATCCACTTTCACCTTATCGACTTCTATCCCATTGGACAATATTATGTGGCCTAATACTATCCCACTTTGTACCATAAAATGGAACTTTTCCTAGTTTAGGATAAGATTTTTCTCCTGACACCTTGTAAGAACTAACTTTAAGTGGTGTAGGCACTCATCAAATGATGACCCAAATACTGAGAAGTCATCCATAAACACCTCAAGGAAACTTTCTACCATGTCATAGAAAATGCTCAACATACACCTTTGAAATGTAGCTTGAGCATTATAAAGCCCAAAAGGCATATGTCTGTAGGTGAAGGTCCCAAAAGGGTAGGTGAAGGTGGCCTTCTCCTGATCCTCTGGTGCTATAGGAATTGGGTTGTAACTAGAATATCCATCCAAAAAACAGTAATAGCTATGTCTGGCCAATCTCTTTAGCATTTGGTCAATGAAGGGTAGAGGAAAATGATCTTTCCTCATAACAGCGTTCAACTTTCGATAGTCAATACAAACTCTCCACTCAGTGGTCATTCGGGTGGATACTAACTTGTTATCCTCATTTTTTACTACCATAACCCCAGATTTCTTAGGTACAACTAGAACAGGGCTGACCCAAGTACTATCAGAGATAGGGTATATGACGCCAACCTCTAAGAGCTTGAGGACTTCATCTTTGACCACATCCTTCATGTGGGGGTTCAATCATCTTTGGGTTTCCCTAGAAGGTTTTGCATTTTCTTCTAAATGTATCCTATGCATGCATACGGCTAGACTAATCCATTTTATGTCTACTATCATCCACCCTAGAGCAGTTTTATGTTCATTAAGAACATCTAAAAGCTTACCCTCCTATTCTTTTTCTAAGTCTGATGCTATTATTATAGGTAAGATTTTATCTGGGCCTAAGTATGAATATTTCAAGTTATCAAACAAGGGTTTTAGGTCCAAAGATGATGGTTACTCTATTGAGTGTATGATAACATATTTAGATAGTGGGAGTGGTTCCACATAAGGACCCCACTTGGAGGTATCAATGATTGGTGCAACATCTAAAAGATTGTTTACCTCCTCAATAGACTTGTCTATATCAAATTCTTCATTAAAGTGAATAAGACAAGCCTCTAGTGGGTCAGAGATGGACAATGGTAGATGAATCTCATTAATTAGACTCTCAATCAAATTGACATCACAAGAATCATCAAGGTTTAAATGTTGTTGATCGATATTAAAGACATTAAGCTTAACCTTCATGTTATCGGACAACAGTTTCATTATACCAGTCTTATTGTTAATAATGGCATTGGACGTTGCCAAGAATGGATGTCCAAGGATGATTAGGATCTAACTACCAGGATCAGTTACAAGTTGGGTGTCTAATGCAATGAAATCAATAGGATAATAAAACTTGTCTACTTGTATCAACACTTCTTCAACCAAACCACGAGGTATTTTGACAGATCTATCCACTAATTACAACGTGGTAGTGGTTGGTTTTAACTCACTGAGTTTTAGTTGCTCATAGATAAAGTATGAAAACAATTTAACACTAGCCCCTAAGTTAAGAAGTGCCCTATCTATGACATAATCTTCAATAATGCAAGTAATTGTAGGACATCCTAGGTCTCTAAACTTTGGTGGGGTTTTATGTTGAATCAAAGAGCTTACCTGCTCGGTGAGGAAAGCTTTCTTTTGTACATTTAGCTTTATTTTTCTTATGCAAAGCTCTTTTAGAACTTAGCATGGGCAAGGATGCCTTTAATTACAATTTGTGCATGTTTAAATACCTTCATTAACTCATTGAAGTTTGTTCCCTTCCTAGCCTTGTTCAGTAATTGGGGAAAAGGGGCTTTAGGCACATAGGGTGCCTCCACAATAGTTCTATAGGATTTTTTTGTCTCTTCTCCTTCTTCTGTGTTTTAGTAGCCTCTTTCTCCTTGGCAGTTTTCTTAGCCTGTCTTTCTTCATTATCTATTTGACGACCACTCCTAAGGCTTCTTATGGACTTGGCATGCTCATGAGGGTTAAGGTTTTGAGAACTTAACCCTATCTCAAATTGATCATTAGGGTTAGGGATGGGTTCACTAGGGAACTGACCCTTTCCTCTGTTATATAGTTCAGCTGACAATTGGCTTACCTGCATGTCTAGTTTGGCTAGAGCTTGGGAATTGATATTCGAAGCCCTTTTTGTTTCTTCATTCTATTTTGCTATCATGCTCTCAATTCTATCCTCTAAAGATAGTTTCTTTGATTACTGAGGTTGTTGGAAGCCAGGTGGTGGTTAAGGAACTATAGGCATAGGAGGAAAGTTTTGGGTAGGGGGTTCCTTGGTGGTCCCCCTTGGTGATTATTCTTTGACAGGAAAAATTGGGATACCTAGCCCATCTAGGATTGTAGGTCTCAGAATCTGGGTTGGTGCTAGGTTGGCTATATGCATTCACTTAGTCTATAAGATATTCAGGGAATACTTTATTAGATGGACAAGCTGAGGTTAAATGAGCTGGACTAGAATAAGTAGCGCATATCTCTTGTAGAGGTTCATGGGATAATGTAGCAGCCATGAAAGATTGAAACATAATTTTAAGCTTGTCCATTCCTTCCCCTAATTTTTTAGCGACAAAGTCAAGCTTATGGGATATATCAGTATGCACTCCTATCTCATAAAGACCTGCTTTCTTCATGAGCTGGTTAGGTCTTTCTCTCCTATTTGAATAATCCCATTGCTAAGAGTTATAGGCCACTGCCTGAAAGAATTCCCATGCCTCACTTTCATCCTTTAACTTGAGGGTCCGTCCACTTACTGCATCTATCATTTGTCTATTTTGAGGCGTCAATGCCTCATAGAAGAATTGAATTTGCTACCATTTCTCAAATCCATGATGAGGGCATTTTTGCAATAGTTCATTCCATCTTTCCCAACATTCATAATATTGTTCATCATTCCTTTGTTGGAAATTGATAATTTCATGACGAAGGCATTTGTTTTGTGAACAAGGAAGAACTTGTTCAAAAACTTCTTAAACAAATGGTCCCATGTATATATGGAACCTACCTCTAGGGAATTAAGCCATGACTTGGCTTTGTCCTTAAGTGAGAATGGGAAGAGCCTAAGCTTAATAGAATCATTTGAAGAGTTTTAGAACCTAAATGTGACACAAATATCAAGGAACTCCTTGATATGTAGGTAGGGGTCTTCTCGATATTGACCATAAAAAGTAGGGAGTAATTGAATGACTCTCGGGTTTAACTCGAAGTGGTCGACATTTGTGGGAGGTAAAGTGATGCAAGATCGGGCATTAAGTAGTAGAGGCACATAAAAATCTCTAATTGTTTTGTGCTCAATCTCTGCTGGTGGTTCAGACATGGGATAGGAACTAAGTTTCTTTCCCCTTGTCTTTGAATGCGTTGTATCTCTGGGTCTAAAGATACTAAATTTGGGTTCTGAGATCAATGCCCTTGGATAAAATACCCTAATCTAAAATGTCCTAATCTAAATATTGACTCTAACTCTACATGATACACAAACAAATAGGCACAGTTAAACAATCCTTAGGCTAATAAGCAATATTGTAACTTTCTTGAAATTGTGTGAGGACGGTGCTTTTAACTTAGCCTAATATAGCACTCCTCCTCTCCTTTAGATTTGACTATTGCTTGCCAGTTAGGTTATGTGCAAGGTGGTTAATACAATCCTCATGTAAGGAGGCATTTAGACCTCAACAAACATCAACAGAAGGCATAGGAAAATCACTTGGATTTTAAGACACCCACTATAACCATAGTGCTCAAAAGCCGTTAAAGTGACAATAGATCACATCTTAATGAAGGGTCCTACGAGCATGTGATGGCCCTATAGGTCTCTTCTAATTGACTTTAGATTAATTTGAAAGGTAGGGTTGCGTGCTTGTGGTAATTATCCTAGGTGGGCCAAGACGTGGTGATGAAATCCACCCTTGATCTTATGGGGTTAGGTGCCCTTACTAATTAATTTCCACTCTCCATGGCAATTCGATCAACATATATATCACCTTGAAGCAGTAAACGTGCCTTAAGAATGCAATTAAAATAGTAAACTAATATAAAACCCTAAAAATGCAACAATTATTAAATATGCTTTCTATATGCAATTATTCTACCAAACAATGCAAGACTATTCTAAATGCAAACTCTAATACAAGAAATAAAAGGAGTGAGAGATACTTAAGTGGGGATTATGATGAAGATCAACTGTGGGCCACCTTATCCTACACATGCCCTCTATTATACAACCCTTTTAAAATTGAAATTAAAATTGCAAATTACAAAGAGGCCTCACTACAAGATTCACTCTAAAGAAAAGGAAATCCTAATCTAGGAAAGCAGGGAAATTTCTATTTTGATGAAGATACTCTTTCCAAATTTTTTGAAAAATAAAAATAGAAATAAGTACCAAATTCAAAAAATAAGTTGATTATGCACTAAAAAATTTAAAAATGCACCTAAAATGACTATAATGCTAAAATTATGCACCTGGGTTGGTAGTGGAGACGAAGAGAATAGGGAGACCGGTGTGTTTATGAAAGAGGGAGTTTGACAGGGAAGATGATGACTACAATAGAAAAATAGAACAAAGTAACGATGAGCAAAGAGAATTGGGCAGAGAAGACAAGTGTGAAGGGGGTTGACGTGTAAAAGAATAGAAAAAAAAATGATGATGGAACAAGAAATAACGATGGAAACAAAACAAATTAAAAACCAAAAAACAGGACTCCAACCAATTTCTCCTTATAAATCTTTTCCCCTCTTCTCCCCCTCTTTCCTTATCCTTTAAGAGTTAGTTTCCTACTAGGAAACTTCCTCTTCATGCCAATTCCTATCCATACTCTCCTCTCCTTATTAGAACTCTTCTTCTTTTAAGAAACCATCCCCTCTTGCCTTATTGACCTTCAAGATGATCTGCATTGTTGAAATTTGACCTGATCCATCCAAGCATATTTTGATAGATCTGCAAAACAACAGAAAAAATTAGAGTCATATAAACTATACATTATACCTTTGATTAGCTCTAATGATCATCTAACTGTTAATTTTGACAAATTAATGGTTGGATGATCAATTAGGGCTAAAATAAAAATTAAACTAAAAATTGCAATTTTGATCGGTTAGATTATCTAATTGATTGCTAAATTAGGATTCTTTTGGTTAAAATTAAACTCTTAACACCTAGCACTGGGAGTATTCTAATAGGAAAGAAAAAACACCTGGCCTCAAAAGAAAAGAGGAATGTATAAAATAGGAGTGACCTCAAATATGTCATATAACTCAAGTCCTTGACTAAAATAATGGACAAGGTTGAATGTATGTTCCAAGGAATAGATGCCTACATGGCTACTAATGCATCCAGTAAGCCTCCACAGGAGGTTAGTGCTTTTTGTTCTAGCTCAACACATTTAATCATAACTTGTCCATTTAATTGAGTGTACATTGAATATCTTTTAGAATAAGCAAATGCTCTAAATGCATATCACAATTCTAGTAATAATCCTTATTCTAAGACCTATAATCTAGGATGGGCTAGGCATCCTAATGTGTCATGGTATAAAAACAATTACCAAAGAGGTCCATCTATGAATCGCCTACACAAAACTTTCCTAAGGCTTCAATTCCATAGCAGCCACCTGGTTTTTAGCTTCCTCAACAACAAAAGAAAACCATATTCAAGGAAATTATGCAATCATTTATGGAGAAAACTTTAAAACATCATGATGAAAATAGACAGACCAACAATGAAAGTAGACAAAGCACCAATGTTAATTCTCAAGATATTTCCAAATTAGAAATTCAAATAAGCCAGTTGTCAACTGCTTTGAATGATAGAGGAAAGGGACAATTTCCTAGTTATCCAATTCCAAACCCTAAGGGACAGTTTGAAATAGTATCAAGTTCAAGTAGACTACATGAGCAACCAAAATCTAGAACTGCTCTTAGGAATGGTCGTTAGGTTGATAATAAAGTAGGGTAGACTGAGGAAGTAGAAGAGGAGAATGAACTTGCTACAACATAGGAGAAAGAGAAAAGATAGAAATCTCCTACTCCTTTTGAGCTTATAGTGGAGACACCTTATGTGTCTAAATCCCCATTCCCTCAGTTGTTAAATAAGTCTAAGAAGGGAACTAATTTCCTTGAGATATGAATGTGTTTAAGCATGTTCAAATGAATATCTCATTACTCAATTCTATTAAAGACATTCCTACTTATGCCAAATTTCGCAAGGAGCTCTACACACAAAAGTGCAAGCTTAATGTTAAAAGAAAGCCTTTGTCACCAAGAAAGTGAGCTTTTTACTCCAACACTAGATCCCTCCCAAGTTTAGAGATCCAAGCTATCCTATATTTCTTATGTTATGGGTAGGGCATTACTAGATTTAACAGCTAGTGTTAATTTGCTGCCATACTCTATCTATGAGCAACTAGGGTTAGGTGACCTTAAGCCAACCAATACCACTTTGCAATTAGCAAATAGATTAGTAAAGATTCCACATGGCATGATTAAAGATGTTTTAATATTGGCAGATCAATTTTACTTCCTTGTAAACTTTATTGTCCTAGATACCCAGCCTATGTCAGACCTCTGTAGTCAGATCCTTATAATTCTTAGAAGTCCATTTTTGGCAACATTCAATGCCATAATCTACTATAGAAATGGTTTGATGAAATTATGCCTTGACAATATGAAAGTTAAGTCAATGTTTTTAATGCTACTCATCAGCATCTTGACTTAGATGATTCCTATGTAGTAAATTTAATTGAAGGTCTAATTCAAGATGTTAATACTCCATCATCTATTCTAAACCAACTCAAGGCATGTCTAGCACATTTTAATGGTGATTTTGATATAGACAAATCCATTGATGAGGTAGATAATCTTTTCTAAACTACACCTATAATGGATACATCCAAATGGGAACCTCTAGTGGAACCTCTTTCTTCTTCCAATTCTATCCATGTGTCTTCAGTAGAAAAACCAACCACCTTAGTCCTTAGGCCATTACTTGAAAATCTGAAATATTCTAACTTGGGACGAGATGAATCCTTGCTTGTAATCATAGCCTCAAATCTATATAAAGAATAGGAAGGTAAGTTGCTTGATGTTCTCATAAAAAATAAGATAGCCTTAGGGTAGACCATAGCAGACATCAAAGGGATTAGCCCTACTATGTGTATGCATAGAATCCATCTAGAGCAAAATGCTAAACTGTGTAAGGAAATATAAAGGAGACTTAATCCTAAAATGAAACAAGTAGTGAGAAATGAAGTACTTAAACTCCTAGATGTTGGTATCATCTACCCTATATCTAACAGCACTTGGGTCAACCCAGTTCAGGTTGTCCCCAAGAAGTTTAATTTGAAATATGAGTTAGTCCCTACTAGCATGACCACTAGCTGGAGAGTTTGCATAGATTACCAAAAACTAAACTCAGTCACGAAGAAAGACCATTTTCCTCATCCATTTATTAACCAAATGCTAGAAAGGTTAGCTGGTCACAAATATTATTGCTTTCTTAATGGATAATCTGGCTATAACCAAATCCTCATAGCACCTATAGACAAGGAGAAGACTACCTTCATCCACCCTTTTGGGACCTTCACCTATCATCATATGCCTTTTGGACTTGCTCCAACTATTTTTCAAAGGTGTATATTGAGCATATTTTCTAATTTGGTGGAGAGATTCTTAGAAGTATTTATGAATGATTTTTTAATATTTTGGGTCATCATTTGATGAATGTTTGTACCATTTAAAACTTGCCATTACTAAGTGTTAGGAAAAGAATTTTAGTATTAAAATAGGAGAAATGTCATTTTATAGTACAAAATGCTACTATTTTAGGCCACATAATATCACATAATGGCATAGAAGTAAAAAAAGCAAAGTGGATTTAATCTCTACTCTTCCTCCTCCGAGGACGATGGAGAAAATTTGCTCATTTTTAGGACATGCTAGTTTCTATAGATGATTCATTAAGGACTTTAGTAAAATTGCTAAGCCCTTGCATAATTCACTAATGAAGGAGGATACTTTTGAGTTTGATGATGATTACATGAAAGCATTTGAGCACCTAAAGGCTGATCTCACTTCTGCAACTATTATTCAACCACCAGATTGGTGTGCACCATTTGAAATAATGTGTGGTGCATTAGACTCTACAAATAGTGCTATGTTGGGGGAGCAAATTGATAAACATCCCCACGTGATATATTATACTAGCAAGACACTCAATGATGCCCAACTCAATTATTCCACTATAGAAAAAGAGTTGTTGGTAGTTGTTTTTGCCCTAGATAAGTTTAGATCTCACTTACTAGAATCTAAGGTTATTGTCTATTCGAACTGTACAATATTAAAATATCTTCTTTAATAGAAAGATGCTAAACCTAGGCTGATCCAATCGATGCTATTATTATAGGAGTTTGATCTGGAAATTCGCGATAAGAAAGTTTCCAAAAATGTTGCAGCAGACCACTTATCAAAGTTAGTTGTGGAGTCTACTAATGAGAATGTGCTTATAATAGAAACATTTCCAGATGAACAATTGTTGTACATTTCCTAGTTACCTTGGTATGTAGATATAGTCAATTATCTTTTCATAGGTTAAATGCCTAGTCATTAGTCTAAACAAGATAAGAAAAGAATTATTGCTGAGGTTAAACAATTTACCTAGGACGATCTGTACTTGTTCAGTACTATCCTAATTTGGTCATTAGGAGATGCATACCCAATAGTGAATGTCATAAAATCATTTCCTTTTGTCTTATCCATTCATGTGAGGGTGTTTTAGTTCTAGAAGACAGCTATAGAGATTTTGCATTGTGCTTTTTATTGGCCCACCACTTTCAAGGATTTACATGCTTACTACGTAGCATGTGTCAAATGTCAACAATTAGGAAGCTTAGGAAAAATAAATGTTATGCCCTGAACCCTATTCTTATCATTGAGCCTTTCAATGTGTGGGGCATTGATTTTATTGGTCCTTTTCCAACTCTTTGGTTATATGTACATCCTTGTGGGAGTGGATTATCTATACAAATGGGTGGAAGCCATACCGTCCAAGATCAATGACCACAAGGTGGTGGTCATGTTTTTAAAGGAAAGTATATCTACATGCTTTAGTACCCAAGGGGCCATAATTAATGATGGGGACAAACACATTTGCAATAGACTATTTGAAAATCTAATGAAAAAATATGGTTTTACTTATATGATTGTTACCCCTTATCATCCTCAGACAAGTGGACAAGTAGAAGAGTCAAATATGAAAATAAAGTAAATTTTAGAAAAGACAATCTATCCAAATAGGAAATACTAGTCTGAGAGAGGATACATACCTACATATTAAGGAATTCCTTAATATTTTTGCTACATTTAAATTTTGAAATGTTTCACATGATTTTATTAGACTTAGGTTATTTCCCTCCTCATTAAAAGATAAGGCCAAATCATTTATGAATTCATTAGAGGTCAGTTCCACTGCCATAGGGGACTAGTTGTCTAAAAGTTTCTAAACAAATTTTTCCTCATCCATAATACTAATTCCCTTTGAAGGGAAATGGTCAATTTTTAGGATGGTGAACAATATTATGAATGCTAGGAAAGGTGGAATGAGTTGTTACAAAAATGTCCTTACCATGGATTTGAAATATGTCAGCAAGTTCAGTAGTTCTATGAGGTACTTACACCTCAAAATAAACAAATGGTAATGCAACTAGTGGAGGGGTCCTCGTGTTGAAAAATGAGACAAAGGCCTAGGAATTTTTTGAGACCTTATTTAAGAATTCCCAGCAATGGGATTATTCTAATAGGAAAGAAAGAAACACCTAGCCTCAAAAGAAAGGAGGCATGTATGAAATAGGAGTGACCTCAAATATGTCATGTAACTCTACTCCTTGATGGAAATAATGGACAAGGTTGAATGTAAGTTCCAAAAAATAGATGCCTACATGGCTACTAATGCATCTGCTAAGCCTCCACAGGATGTTAATGTTTTTGTTCTAGCTCAACACAATTAACCACAACTTGTCCATGTAATTGAGTGTACATTGAATATCTTTTAGAATAAACAAATGCTTTAAATGCATATCACAATCCTAGTAATAATCCTTATTCTAAGACCTATAATCTAGGATGGGCTAGGCATCCTAACTTGTTATGGTCTAAGAACAATTACCAAGGAGGTCCATCTATGACTCGCCTGCACAAAACTTTCCTAAGGCTTTAGTTCCACAAAAACCACCTAGTTTTCAGCTTCCTCAAGAACAAAAGAAAACCACATTCAAGGAAACTATGCAATCATTTATGGAAAAAACTTTAAAACATCAGGATGAAAGTAGACAGACCATCAATGAAAGTGAAAGAAATCCTGCTAGATGATCTAGTCTACGAGAACCCACCTTACCATGTCCAATGACACCTAAATATCTCTTAAGATCTCTATTCATCATTAAATTTTGACAAGTTTGGCTAAAGATGGTAAACTTGTTGCTCACTAGGAGGCAACCCAAGGTTTTTAGAGTCTCATTGTTCTACATTACCCATTCATCATATAGGAGTCCTATAATTTAAAATATTGAGGACAATATTTAGTTTAGGTTTGGAGTTGTAGATATTCATGAGAATTTTGAGTTTTTGAAAGGAAAAAAATTCTAATTTTTTCAAAGTTTTAAAGGTCAAAGTTCCTTTACTATGATGAGAATGGATTTTTAGAAGCTTTGTATTTCTCCTACTTTAACTTCTTATTAGAAATGCATACGGTTCATTTTGCATCTTATTCATGTCTTGAAGTGTTTTATGAAAGTTAAATCTAGGAACACATTTATACAGTACATTGTCTAGACTAAAAGATGGTTATGACTTAGAGACCCTAAGGAAAATTAGTGGAGACATATATACATAAGTGCTAGATATTATTATCTTTCTTAAGATTATATCTAATGCCATACTTTCTTCAGCATACATTACTTAGAAAGATCCCAATATTTTTGTTCTGGTCAATTGCCACGAACCAAATAGGATTACTAACTTTTTTTCTTGAATATTTATTAAATTTGATAGGCCTTAGGAAACATAAGAAATGATATAGGCCATTCTTGTTTTGTTCTAGAGACATAAAGCCTATCCAATATAATATACCACTAGTTAGACCCTTTAAGCCTCTTGGTTATCTTTTTTTCAAAACCCCATTTACCTTAACCCAAAGAAACCTAGTTGAAAATATCCATTACTCATCTTTCAAAAATGAGTAGAGATGGTAGAAAAATTCAAAAAGGACAAAATTCTAAGAAGTGAAAAAAAAAAAAATCCAAGTGTTTACGTAGAAAAGCCTTTCTTTCAAAGAAAAATAAATATAAAGAAAAGAAGAGAGAAAGGAAAAATAGAAAATATATTCAATTCCATGCACTCAAAAGAGTAGTTGTCCAACATTTATTGAAGACCTCTACTCATATTTGAACCTTTGAATCCTTTTACCCTTTCTTTCAAAACCATTCTCAAGCATATCTTTCGTACTATCTAAAGACCTATTAATCTTAAGGTGGAAAATAACCTTAATGACAATATAAATAGAAACGAATTTAGATGAAGTAGTTCTATGGTCTTAGTACTAGCATCCATCCTTAGGGATCAT
This sequence comes from Warburgia ugandensis, assembly GCA_035236585.1. Classification (NCBI taxonomy): domain Eukaryota; kingdom Viridiplantae; phylum Streptophyta; class Magnoliopsida; order Canellales; family Canellaceae; genus Warburgia; species Warburgia ugandensis. The sequence continues at coordinate 47,250,472 of CP141131.1, read as the reverse complement.
AATTATTTATCTCATTTATGCTCATAAGATTATGTGAGCCACTAGTATTATTGGATCTGGTCACATATTCAGAGAATTTTGTTTGATCCTTTTGTTTAAGATCTTTATTTCTGAGTTGTATGGCAGTGAGACATTAAGGTCAAGACATCTTTCTAATGGAGTATAAGCATATCTATTTAGAAGTCCACCCCCTTTGCATGATAAATGAAGCCATGTAAACCACCTAAAGCTAGACAAGTCATGCAAGCCTTGAAGCCAAGGGACTAAGCCACTCAAGCCATCAAAGAGATCCACTAAGTCACTTAAGTCAATGTCACATGGAGTCATATGATTGGAGGAAAGTTTTCAAGAAATTATCCATGTTACAATTGGATTTTTCAAAGGATAAATAGCAAGGAATGTGGTTAATATCACATGGTAAGATAGCATGCATAGGTGGACCAATCAAGAGAAAACCCCATCTTTTATTTTCATTTCCTATCTCTTTCCTAACCCACTTAGGGTTTTCTATGACTTTTACATGGGGGGAGACACCCTCTTAAAAAATTATTGCCTTCCACCGTAAGTTGTTCCTATATTCATGACAACTCCACCTTGTAATTATAACACCTAACCTCCATCTCTATCCCTTTCTAAATATCATCCAAATCTCCATGATAACCTTGATCATCCACTTTCTAAACATATTCCATGCATCTCAAAGTTCCACTTCAAAAACAAAAAACCATGGGGGTTCCACCATTTTCACTTTCTTAAAAGTCCAATGATTTTTACCTTCTAAAGGTAGTTCCACCACTTCATTGTTCCATGTATTTCTATTCTCCATTGCTTTTCTTATCAATCCACTTTCATAAGGTAGTATCTTCTGATCAAATTAGAAATCAAAACCTCTGTAAAAACCCAAGCATTCCATGATACTAACAATGAAGGATTAGGATGCCCCTTTCCTAAGAAAGTCCCACCTCATTCCCAGGGTTCTTCTTATGGCTTTTGCACTTCATTCTTGGCTGCTGCTCTCTTTGTGTTTCGATGGCTCCTTCAAGCACTTGTGCTTTAGTTTCTAAGCTTCTATTCTAGGTTAGTTGCAGTCCATGTTTCATTGCTTTCATTGTTTGCTTGTTCTTTATTTTCATGTGCATAATCCATTTTAATTTTCCATTGAGTTTTGCAATTAGTTTGTTTAGTTTTCTTAATTAGTTTGTCTAGATCCAAGGCCTCTTTCATCTTATAGCGATGGTCAAGAGAAAAGTAGCCTTCAATCACCTTTGTTTCTCCTTCATTACTCTCTTGTTCTTAGCTTGTTTTAGGTCCATCTTAGTCAATTTCATTCCCATCTTCATGCACTTTTTGCTTGATATCTCTCTGGGATTACATACGTGATATCTTTGGAGATTAGTTGTTGATGATTGGAATGGATTGAAGAGTGTTATAGCATGAAGAGTGTGCATCTTTTTGTTTTTCATCTTATGTATGTGCGATACGTATTGATGTAATTTCCACTTCAATAAATTCAATTGGTTGATGAGCAAGACCTTTTATTGATGCTAGTGTTAAATCTCTTTTAATTTCATAGGGTCATTCATCTTGTTTGCTTAGTTTCTCCAGAACCTGCTTAGATTTTTAGTTAATTTATTTGATGCTTTGATTAGATTTCACAAACACAAGCCTTTGTTCATGCAATTTAGCCATCTTTCCACTCCAAGGACCATGCACACAATTCCATGGGTAAATGCCAATGGTGATTGGGTGATTTTCTTTAATTGGTTGATTGTTTCTTAGTATAATTCTATTTAGATTTCATTTGTTACTTATTTTGCATCTTAGATTAGTTTAGTATGTTTTTAAGTTTTGTTTTAGAAAAGTTTTATTCTTAGAAAGTTTTATTTTAGCAAGTTTTCTTAGTTTAAGCTTTCTAGATTAGGTCATTCTAGTTTTGCATTAGTTTCCTTATTGAATGCACTTTAGTTTAGAAGGTTTCCAATTTCATGCAAGATCTTTATTGTTGGAAAGTTTCCATTGGTTCATGTTCCTAATTGCATTTCGTTTTAAATGTTATTTTCCTTTCCTAGTTTACTCAAAAAACCATTTCTCTTTGGTTAAAGACAAGTGATTTAAACAATATCTAGTTGATTGAAAAACCATAAGATTCCTCATGCAATCAATCTCTCTCGTGTGCAAATTACTACATTGATTGATGCACTTGCGAGTAATTTTAAAGCTACACCAATGTGAAATTGCTCTTTTTGGATTAAAATTGGCAATTTTATGCTTTTTTTTCATTTGTAACCTAGACTTGCAAAACACTAGAATTAACCCTAATTAGTGATAATTAAGTGATTTCTAAGACTAAAACATTCTAAATATAGGGATATATAATATATCTACATCCATCAAATACCACCAAACTTAGATTTTACTAGTTCTAAAGCAAAATTATAGAAAATAGAAAAGAAAAAGTCTAAAAACAAATCCTAACCACTTTGGCAAGTGCTGTCATTTGCATTTATCATATGTAGAAAGCCTTTAAACCCTTAAGATACCCCTCATGGATGACTTGCAGTCTTATGAGGTTTCTAGAAATGTTACATGTAAACATTTTCAAAAATCTTATGAAAATCCTTCAATTTTCTCAGAGAATCAACTTAGGAAAGCTGATAGCTTTGGGTTAACCAAGGATAGCCTCTATCATTTCTTATATTTCATATGACTTAAATATAACCATAAGCTTAAGAGATAACTAATATAGTTTGTCAAATGTTGTCCTAATAACTAACCAAAACAAGAATATGAGAACAGGTAGAAAACTATTGTTTACTGAATAAAATTTTGAATTTATGTATAACCTTCTCAAAGAATGATTGTATCTAAACTCACATGAGTAAATAGTCTCCACTTGTCTTCTTTAGAACCTCTAACTTATATTTTTTCTTTAGCTTTAGCTATATATACATATGTATATATGGCTATTTAATGCAGTGAGTATTTCAAATTTAACTTTTCATGGAATACTTTAGAAAAAGAGTAAAAGGATGAACTAATTGCATACAAATATATTAGTAAGCTAAAGTTCAAAAGATAGGTGAACAATCAAAAAATCCAAATTCTCATCCTTGCAAAGGAACTTTTCATAAATTTTTATCAAAATTTTTTATAATTTTCATAAGCAAGGACTAAGAAATTATGCGGACACTTCAAAATTTGAATACTTTAACCCAGATTTAAATTAAACATTGTCCCCAATTTTCCAAATAAAAGCATGGACATATGAAATAGCCAAGTACAAAGACTAGGTTTAGAAAGATATTACTAGCACTCCTAGGATAGTGCATTGATCTTGTTGATGTAGCCATAAAGAAAAGAACACAAAAACTACAACTATATCTACCCTACAAATGACTAGTCTAGCCTACTTAGTTATCAATTTGTCCTCCTCTCCTATAGAGTTTGATGGATTTTAACTTGATCAGAGCTAATATCATACTGCCCTTGGGATTAGCTATTGGCTAACTAGGAAATTTTCCTTTTTTCCTCTCTTGATGACAGCTAAGAGCTAACCCATTTGATGTTCAAACATTGCTCTGGACTGTGAGTTGGCTTGCAAGGCTTATTTGATTCTAAAATTATTTTGTTTCATTTTGAAATTGCAAAGTTCCTTGCGTAAAGTTGTTCAGTGTCTCCTCCAAGGAAGGTTTCCTTTGCCATGGTAGAAACTATGGAGGTGGCTGTTGTTGCTGCCGAGGCATGTTATTCCCTAATGAACACCCTTGGTGATTATTCTTTGACCAAGAAAAGTTGGGTGCCTAGCCCATCCAGGGTTGTAGGTCTCAGAATAAGGGTTATTTTACTAGGTTGGCAACATGCGTTTAGACCATTCCATGCTCTAAAAAGAAATCAAAGAAACCAAGTTAGAAGAACATGGCGGAGCAAAGTCTTTAGGATTATAATAGATTGAACAAACCTCAATTTGAGGTTGCATAGAAGATATGTTCATCATAAAGGCACCAAAACCATTATGTTAGATCATCTATTTTTCCTACTTTCTAAGTGAACATATCAATTTTTCTATACAAATCAACAGTGATCCCTACTTCATATATTCTACCTTTCCTTTGAAGCTATGAATTTCTTTCTATGTGGATAGAGCAATCTCATTTCTTGGAATTATTAACAAGTGTTTTAAAGAAATTCTAGGCTTCCACATCACTTTTAATCATGAAATCCCCTCCATTAGTGGCATCTATCATACATCGCTTCTAAGGGGTCAGACCTTCACAAAAATATTGAACCTAATACCATTTCTCAAAAACATGGTGGGGACATTTCAATAGCAAGTCCTTTCAATGTTCTTAGCATTCATATTAATGATCTACCTCTTTTTTATGGAAATTTATAATTTTGCACCTAAGGGCATTGGTTTTATGGATTTGGAAAATTTTATTCAAGAATTTCTTAGATAATTGATCCCATGTGGTGATAAACCCTACTTTTATCAAGTTGAGCCATGCCTCAGCTTTGTCCTTAAGGGAAAATAGGAATAGCCTCAATCTAATAAAGTCATCAGAGAAGTTACAAAATTTGAAAGTTGCATAAATTTCAAGAAATTGCTTTACATGATGGCAAGCGTCTTCTTTGTCCAAGCCATAAAAAGTAGGTAGGAGTTGAATAACCCCTAATTTCAAGTCAAAGTGATATGCATTTATTGCAAGTAATGCTATGCATGAAGGCAAGTTGAATTGAACTAGTGTAGAGTAAGCCTTCAACATTTTTACTTCTGCTTCCTTATTGGCCATTTCCACAACATGAATCTCTTAATATTTTGGACTAATTTGGCCTTGGCCCATAGATTATTCAATCTCTATATCCCAAGGTACTAGATGAGGACTGTGCATACACCAAGAGACAATGTACTTGTATAGACAATGTACTTATATACAACGAAATTAAGTGTGATGACCCAGGTTTTCACATGCATTTTTTTAAATGCAATAACTAATTCCTAGAGTGGGATCGATCCCTATTTGAGAATATTTTTAGAAAACAATGCAATGCAGCAAAAAAATCCTTTGTTTTAAACTCACTTTGAAAACCCCGAGTGTCATTAGCTTTCGCAACAAACAAAGTAGTTTTTAAAAATTTTGAAAATCATAAATGTATTCCCAGGTCTATCCAGTCACAGCTCACAGGCCAACTATAAATAAGTACATATACATGTCCAAAAGGTAGAGTGTTTACTTACATTCATGCTTGTCTTCTCTTCCTTCACTTGATCGCAGCACTAACATGTTCTGACACATCTTCATAGTCTATGTTGAGCTAATCTATAAAAATAATATATTAGAGTGAGTATTTCTCATACTTAGTAGGTGATATGATACTACTATTTTGAAAACACGATAGGTAACATGAATGATTCCAAGAGCTTTTAATGTAAAACATCAGTGATTCCTTTTGTGTAAGCATGCATAGTTATGCATAAAACATAAGCTTATTGATGCAATTTCAATCATGGAATCCGTATGCAAATCATGTCATATAAATATGACTAAAATAGAAATCAATAGATCCATATACAAAGATCTCGACAAATGCATCAAACCAGTGAATCCAATATAATAATGATGAAACCCTTAAAGTAGTCATCATTCAAGCAGATGCTAGTACCATGCACAAGAGTCTCTTGGTGTACACGTCACGCCAACTGGTCACGAGTACTCATATACGACCATCTTAATGTTATATGCATATCAATCACACCAAAATCATAGGGCCACTACACTCATACTCAGCATACAGCTGGAATCCACCATAGGCTCCACGACAACTATGGATGTCCCCGAAAGGGTGTCGTGAACACCTCTAGTGGTCGTCCCTATTTACCACAACAGTCAGGGAAGGGACAATGCCTTTTTGGCAATGATACCATCCACCCTTTTAGTGGTAGAGGCTGGGAGGCCAACCCCATACCTCCTTTCAGCATAGTGCCCACCAGGCTTATCAACCCGTAAAATATAAAAATCATGTCCTCTTTGGGTCCCTCACACTGCCTCACCAGCGTCTTTTGGGCACTCCAACATCTTTTGGTAACCCTCAAGATTGTGCAATCCTCAATCATCAAAATCATGCACTTTATGCATTTATTTGCAAGCATGCAGCAATGCATAAAATTAGTTCATGCTACTATCGCATTCAAAGCCATAAAACATGAAGACAATTCCGCATGCTTGTATAAAAACATTATAGCTCAAAAAGCATGCTAAAAATAGTAATAGAGGCAAATTAAAGTTTATGATGCATAGTATCAGATTACCTACAAATCAAGTATATTTGGAAATGCATAAAAATGTAGCAGTATCAAACTACCTACCTCGATGTTCCTTGAATCGCATTCTTCATTACTCGACCCTAATCCATCTTAGTGAAACCCTAGATATTCATTAATAATAAGGATTCAAGTATTATTTTTCAACCTTCATGGGTCATTACTTAGACTTATAGATTAACAGCTAAATCTACCTTTTAAGATCTATAGGCCCTTGCTTAGCATGCTTCTAGACTAGATCTCAAAGATCTTTATAGTTCTTAGGCTATAGTTATACTCAATAGTCCTATGATCCTAAGTTTTATTGTCTCATTAGATCCACGTCCTTACTACGGACACAATGGTTCTTTTGAATCGTCAATCGGAGTCCTACACCCTCCATAATTGCATATTTAACGTCACAAAGTCACGGACGAACCAAATTGTCCATTTAAGGCCCGTGCGTCATGTTTCCCAGGATGCGTGTGCGCACACCCGAGTGGCGCACTATAGCGTGCATCCTGGATGTGCATTGCGTGGATGTGTCTTTGGCACGGGACGTGAGAGTCACAGCTCCTGGGACGCTCGCGCATCCCGGTCACACTAGAACTGCGCCTGTACACTGTGTACATGCGAGGACCGCCCGAGGGAGCACATCACATGTGGCATCCCCAGGGTCATCTTCTTCGATGGGTTGGGTCCAACAATTTCAGGCCAGAAAAACGACCAGATCCGGCATGGATCCATCCTGGGAAAGGAGAAAATAGAAAGACGAGGAAAAAGGGTCTTACCTGGAAGCCTAAGACGGTGCCATAGCCGGTGGGTGCGGATCCCTTTTCCTTTGCCTGCATCTCAAGTCGCCAGAAATTACAGGGAAGGGGAAAACCCATTGTTCGGTGCTTCCATGGGAAAAATGGGGAAGATAAGCGAGGGGAATGGCTAGCCTGGCCGTTGCCGGTCTTTACAGGGAAAACCGATGGAGGGTTTTTCAATTTTTATGCTGGAACCCTAGCTTGGCCAGAGAAGAAGAAGAGGAGAATGAGGATGATCGGGAAAGAGGGGAAACGGGTTTTATAAATGAGGGAGGCGATGCCGCCATCCTTTCTAGCACTGCCCTACAGAGGCAGTTCTGAAAGAGTTGAGAATGTTGGTGGCTGGAGGTAGGGGATGACCTAAATGGCCCCCTATGTTTTCGGGTCCTATTTGTTTTATACTCAAATTACATATATGCCCTCAATCTTCAAACGCCTATAACTTCTTCATACGAGCTCCGTTTTCAGTGTTCTTTGAGGCGTTGGATTCCATTTTGAGTGTAGGATCTAATGGTACTGATTTTTTTCACAAATTATTTTGTTTCATATTTTTATTAATATTAAACATGTAAAACATATATTAATTTTCAAAATTAACCACTTTTACAAAATAGCTTCAAATTTTGAGGCATTACATCATTACCCCCTTAAAAGAATTTCACCCTCGAAATTCCACAAATTCTTACCTTCAAGTCATCTGTCTCTTAAACCACTTCTAAATAAGTGTAGTCCTTAGTACTCGAACTAAGAAAATTTCCTTGCTTTATTCCATAATTCTTTCATCTACCATTCTCTTATGCTTTCATCCAATACTCTAATTGGGCTAAATTGGGTTAATGACTAGAGGAATTGTATCCTTCAAATTCAGTTCATGTTATCATGTGACAATCTTAGACACATTATCAAATTACCATCCTCATACTTCCTTCCACAAGGTCTTAAATATATCTAAAATCCACAAGGTCTTAAATATATCTAAAATTTATCATATCTTTCTGCCTGCCTTAAGTACGTAAGAGCCGCTTCCACTACGTACTCTGATACTTAGTCCCTTTCTTGCTAATTTATCAATACTAGTGCATATAATTTCTATCAAGTTTATGGAATTACAACCCCTTATCCAGGCTTTGTCCTCATCCATTAAGGCTTAATTGTCTAGAGCTATAACGATTTTCCAATTTCTTGAATTTCATCTTTTAATTATCACCTCATACTTATCTTAGAATAAGAATAATCATCCAATGGTTATCATGTTAATTTGTGTTGAAGCTTTCAGAGTGAAAAATTTTAAGAAACATACAGGTAAGCATAGAGCATCTTCTTAGACATAGACAAAGGTTCTTGTTCGATCACTTGTATGTCCTTTTTAGGTTTATAGGCTACTAGCTCAAAGGTCTTTAAAGTGATCAGCGCTTGACTGCCCTTCTTTCCAAGTCAGCAACCTCTTCCAAACCCAACTTGACCTTTAAAGCTTTATCATAGCATCGAATAAGGTCCGGGAATATCAATAATCTTAAGGCTCAGGATTGTCCCCAAAGTGCACATATCATCCCTCAATTGGTTTATCTTCCAATGTACCCATATGACTCAAGATGAAAATTTGCATTTATTCTATCCTGAATAAGCCATGACTTCTTCTTTTGAATGTTCAATATTCATCAAATACTTATAGTTGCATCTCTCTCTCTTATAGGTTCATGCCATGATCAATCTATTATCATAACTATGCCATCCCAATTAGATCATCATCAAAATCTTTTAATGACTTTATTATATTCAAATTCTTTTTCATTCTTCTCAAATTCTATCTTTTACATCTACTATCATACTCACGATGTATCCCACTTGCTAATGTACTCATATTGTGCTCTTCTCTGTGATGGTAAAATAGCCCTAAGGTTTCAATTATGCCATCTAAGTTCTTCGATGTTCTCACTGGTAAGTTCACTAGCATCCTTCTTCATCATTTTCATTATAATCTGATTCATATATGAGTTTCCCTGTTGGCACCATTGCACAACAATCTAGTAAAAAGCACCTTGGATTTAAGCCATCCAATACCTATGTTTTTGCTAAATCTATCTTATTTATGGTGCATTTCTTTGTGGTCTAATATTATTCCCTATTCTAGTCATCTCTATTAGTTCTATTTATACTACTTCTTCTTAATTTTCTTGATTGTCTATGACCCTAGGACATGCTAGACTGGCTGTGAAAGGATAAAACTGAGCTCTGATACCCACTGTGATGACCCGGGTTTTGACATGCATTTTTTTAAATGCAATAACTAATTCCTAGAGTGGGATCGATCCCTATTTGAGAATATTTTTAGAAAACAATGCAATGCAGTGGGAAAATCCTTTGTTTTAAACTCATTTTGAAAACCCCAAGTGTCATTAGCTTTTGCAACAAACAAAGTAGTTTTTGAAAATTTTGAAAATCATAAATGTATTCCCAGGTCTATCCAGTCATAGCTCATAGCCCAACTATAAATAAGTACAGATACATGTCCAAAAGGTAGTGTTTACTTACATTCATGCTTGTCTTCTCTTCCTTCACTTGATCGCAGCACTAAGATGTTCTGATACTTCTTCATAGTCTATGTTGCACTAATCTGTAAAAATAATATATTAGGGTGAGTATTTCTCATACTCAGTAGGTGATCTGATACTACTATTTTGAAAACACGGTAGGTAACATGAATGATTCCAAGAGCTTTTAATGTAAAACATCAGTGATTCCTTTTGTGTAAGCATGCATAGTTATGCATAAAACATAAGCTTATTGATGCAATTTCAATCATGGAATCCGTATGCAATTCATGTCATATAAATATGACTAAAATAGAAATCAATAGATCCATATAGGAAGATCTCGGCAAATGCATCAAACCAGCGAACGGCGACAATGGATGTCCCCGAAAGGGTGCCATGAACACCTCCAGTGGTCGTCCCTATTTACCACAACAGTCAGGGAAGGGACAATGCCTTTTTGGCAGTGATACCATTCACCCTTTTGGTGGTAGAGGCAAGGAGGTCAACCCCGTATCTCCTTTCATCATAGTGCCCACCAGGCTTATCAACCCATAAAATATAAAAATCATGTCCTCTTTGGGTCCCTCACACTGCCTGGCCCTCACACTGCCTCACCAGCGTCTTTTGGGCACTCTAGCATCTTTTGGTAACCCTCAAGATTGTGCAATCCTCAATCATCAAAATCATGCACTTTATGCATTTATTTGCAAGCATGCAGCAATGCATAAAATCAGTTCATGCTACTATCGCATTCGAAGCCATAAAACATGAAGACGATTCCGCATGCTTGTATAAAAACATTAGAGCTCAAAAAGCATGCTAAAACCAGTAATAGAGGCAAATTAAAGTTTATGATGCATAGTATCAGATTACCTACAAATCAAGTATATTTGGAAATGCATAAAAACATAGCAGTATCAAACTACCTACCTCGATGTTCCTTGAATCGCGTTCTTCATTACTCGACCCTGACCCATCTTAGTGAAACCCTAGATATTCATTAATAATAAGGATTCAAGTATTATTTTTCAACCTTCATGGGTCATTACTTAGACTTATAGATTAACAGCTAAATCTACCTTTTAAGATCTATAGGCCCTTGCTTAGCATGCTTCTAGGCTAGATCTCAAAGATCTTTATAGTTCTTAGGCTATAGTTATACTCAATAGTCCTATGATCCTAAGTTTTATTGTCTCATTAGATCCACGTCGTTACTACGGACACAATGGTTCTTTCAAATCGTCAATTGAAGTCCTATAGCCTTCGTAATTGCATATTTAGCGTCACAAAGTCATGAACGAACCAAATCATCCATTTAGGGCCCATGCATCACTGTTCCCAGGACGCGTGAGCATCCTGGTCGAGCCGCAACTACAGTCGCACGCTGGCACACGCCCGAGCGGCGCACTACAGCGCGCATCCTAGATGTGTGTTGCGCGGATGCATCTTTGGCGCAGGATGCAAGAGTCACGAATCCTGGGATGCTTGTGCATCCCAGTTGCACCGGAACTGTCCCTACACACGGTGTGCATGCAAGGACCGCCCCAGGGAGGGCGTCACACGTGGCATCCCCAAGGTCGTCTTCTTTGATGGGTTGGGTCTGGCGATTTCAGGCTAGAAAAATGACCATATCTGGCATAGATCCAGCTTGGGAAAGGAGAAAATAGAAAGAGGAGGAAAAAGGGTCTTACCTAGAAGCCTAAGACGGTGCCATAGATGGTGGTTGCGGCTCCCTTTTCCTTTGCCTGCATCCCAAGTCACTAGAAATTACAGGGAAGGGGAAAACCCATTGTTCGGTGCTTCCATGGGAAAAATGGGGAAGACAAGCGAGGGGAATGGCTGGCCTGGTCGTTGTCGGTCTTTACAGGGAAAATCGATGGAGGGTTTTCCGATTTTTATGCTGGAACCCTAGCTTGGCCAGAGAAGAAGAAGAGGAGAATGAGGATGATCGGGGAAGAGGGGAAACGGGGAAACGAGTTTTATAGATGAGGGAGGCGGTGCCGCCATCCTTTCCAGCACCGCCCTACAGAGGCAATTCTGGAAGAGTCGAGAATTTCGATGGCTGCAGGTAGGGGATGACCTGGGGGTGCTGCTAGTAAAACGGCCCCCTATGTTTTCGGGTCCTGTTTGTTTTATACTCAAATTACATATATGCCCTCAATCTTCAAATGCCTATAACTTCTTCATATGAGCTCCGTTTTTAGTGTTTTTTGAGGCGTTGGATTCCATTTTGAGTGTAGGATCAATGATGCTGATTTTTTTCATAAATTATTTTATTTCATATTTTTATTAATATTAAACATCTAAAACATATATTAATTTTCAAAATTAACCACTTTTACAAAATAGCTTCAAAATTTGAGGCATTACACTAAGTTGTTGTATACAATGAAAGACTTTTTTTTTATCTAATATAGGGTAGACCTAAACTAGAATATGCAACCTAAATGTTGAAACAAACAAACAAACAAGGACAACTAAAATTCCTAACCCTGAGCAACAATCTGAAAGGCTTGTTTTCTTGAATTTCTTTATGAGAGAAGCTTTTAGATTATTTCTAACACTAGGTACCTCTTCCTGTCTTTTAGATTAACTCTACTATTTACCAGTTAGATCCAAATTTTACCAACTACTTCAAAGCCTCCTCAATCAGCCATTGTTGATTTGAATTATGGAATATACTAGCAAAGCTAGTCATTTAAATACCAGTGCAATCGATTATATAGGGATCACAAAAGTGATAATAGGCCGCTTCCTTCCAAGAGGGTCCTATGAGCATGAATGGCCACTAAGGTCTCTTCTAAATTGATTTTAAATTAAAAGATTGAAGGCTAGGATGCGTCAAGTACTATTTAACCTAGATGGGCCAAGGAGTGGTGATGAAATCCACCCTTGATCTTATGGGGGTGAATTGTCCTTACTAATGTTTTAAACAATCCCAAGTAATTCGATTAACATATAAGGACCTGAAAGCAATAAATATGTCCTATTTGTACAAGAAAAGTAGTAAAGCTAATGCAAAACCCTAGAATGTAACAATTAAGAAAGTACTTTCTATATGCTCTACACTACCATTCAAATGCAACTAAGTTAACAATGCAACCTAATCTAGGAATTGGAAATGAGGGAAAAATAGCCTCATAGTGAGGTCTAGAAATAGTCTTCTCATATAGGGGTGGGTCCATATGCAGGCCTCCTCCTCTTCTAGGTAAGGATGGCCCACCCTTAACTTGTACAACCCTTAATTTAAATGAATGAATTGCATCTAAAAAATTCAACTTCGTCCTCAATACAATAAACTCAAATGCAAAAAATATAATTGGAAACTATCCTAAGGTCTTCTTCCAAAGCTTTATTCACATCCAAATTCCTACATAAAAGAAAAGGAAAGTATCAAACTCTTTAGGAATAAGGAAAGTTATACAAAAATGGAAGTTATGCTAAAACAGAAACTATCCTCTATGCAATCCTAAATCTACTACTAGTGTTAAAGCATTACAACCTAAATTTAATTAAACTTTGTTGTGATCCCCTGGCAACAATGCAAAAAAACTTGATGTGTCTTAAATAATATAGCAAGTGCACGGCTCTCAAATACTAGTCAAACCCATGAAGACTCTTTGATAAACCAAATTAATTAGAATTTAAATCATCTTACTTTAACCTAGCCAAACCATTTAAGAGAAGGACAATTTCTAACTAAACTAAATTACAAAGTAACCCTGAATTATGGAGCAAGTAATTAAAGAAATTAAGAAACTATCTAAATAAGCAAGGAACTAAAGTAGGCAACTTTTTAAAATTACAACTAACTAGAAAAGAGGAAACTTCCTAAAATTACCATTAACTAGAAAAGGAAACTATCTAAAACTATAATTGACTAAGAATTAAGGAAACTATCTAGACTACAACTAACTACACATTAAAGTAACTTTCTAAAACTATACCAACTAGAAATTAAAGTAAGAAACAAATTAACAAAAATAAAGGAAAAAGAACTATTTCATTAATGGCCAAATTATAAGGAATTGTTACATAAGCAAGGGAAAGAAAGCATGTAAATATTTAAGAAAAAAGTATGTGATGAAAGGAGCTAAGGTAGGAAGCATCCATTAAGTTTAAATGTCCTACCTTAGAATGCAATGAAAGGATAAGGATAAGGAAAACAACTAAGGTGAGGAACGTTCACTAAAATTGGACGTCCCACTTTAGCATGAAAGAAGAAAAAGAAATGGAAGAAAACTAAAGAGAGAATGAAAAATAAAATATCTAAGGATGAGGCATCTATTAGAATGAGACATCCCACCTTAGAACGTGATGAGAAGAAGTAGAAGAAGGGAACTAGACTTGAATGCTTCCATTAAGTTTGGACATTCAACTCTAGATATGAAATAAGAGGTTAAGAAGAAGGGAACTAAGGTGGAGTGCACCCATTAGGCTTGGGCATCCCACCTAGTATGGAATAGAAGAGAAACAAAATAAAACATAGAGACTAGTGTTACTTGGATTAGGAACACCAAGTTCCTTACTTAAGGAGGCGTGGAGTGTAGTACTTACCTGGTCATGCTTCTCTTTCCCAACTCACACACAAAGCTTTAAAGCAAAGGAATTAAATGGATGGTTCAAAGGAATGACTGGACTCTTACCTCTTCTCCTGAAGATATGGATGTGTAAGTTCTAGGGAGAGATGGTGAGAGTGATATCTCTCCCTCTGTTTCTCTTGTACTGGTATTCTAGGGAAAAGTAAAATATGGTTCTCCTTCTCCTTCACCATTATTTATAGATTTTCTGGAGAGAAGCTCTAGGAATTAGATGACTTTGATCACAAGGACATGGAATAAAGGAGTGGTTGAGATGAAAAGGACAAAGGGAGAAAATGGAAACAAGTGGAGGCATGGAATTTAATTTGGCGATGTGGATGCATTGGATGGAGGAAAATAGAAGGGGATTAGATATGGGATATTGATGAGGATTCAAAGGAAAGATAGGGTGAGAAAGGAGGAAAGAGATGGGGAAGAATAAGAAAGAAAATGTAAGGGATATGGGAATGGAAAGGGGATAGGATATGATCTCCTTGAGTTGGGAAAGGTTGACAGGGCTATTTTGGATGGATGGTTTGATGATTGTCCTTTTTCCTTGGATGGTGGAGATGGGAGCATGAAGATCCTATCATGGCTAAAGAATTTTCTTCCATCTTTATCTTAGAATCAAATGCCCTTCCTTTAAGATGTCTTCTTTTTATGCTTAGTTGAATGTGTGGATCTCCTTGCATGGAATATGGGATAATGGCTAGAGTTGTGCTTTGCCTTTTCTTCATTTTTGCACTGCAGGTTTTCCTTAAATTGTCTCTCTTCTATCCTCCTTTATTTGTTTCACCTTTCTTCCTTAATTCTCTTATAAGAAAATGTGTAATAAAGGGGGGATACACTTGCTTGCATGGGGAAATTGTCCAACTGCCTAAATGTTCTCTTCTTTTGGTTGAGTATGAGACAGAGTGAGTGGAATGTGTGTCTTGCAGGCCACCACCTCTGACTTATTTTGTTTTAGAAAAAGCTCTCATTGTATGTGTATCCAATTTATGTAATTTAAGCTTCCCTTAAAAGCTTTCTAAGGTGGTAGAACACGTGCATGCATGCATTAGAAGTTCTATCACCTTTACCTTTTATAAGAACACCCTATTTTATATGGATAAGGTTAGTCATTCACTTAGGATTTCTAATTGCTCTGATTTTGATAACAACCCCCTTATCATTTTGATCTCCCAGACTTAATGTTCAGCATGTGGGACCATGATGTTTCTTAGATAGCGGTCTTACTAGTTTTTAGTTTTTTATTCTAAAAGTAGCATTCTTTTAGTTGTATGCTAATCATACAAAATATGAAGTAAACTCTAATTAGTGACATTAATGGTAAGTTCATCATTAGAATTGCTAAAAACAATGATATTACATGTCATATTTCTAAATATATCAAATACCCTCAAACATATTTTGTTAGTCCTCAAGAAAAACTACAAAATAAAAATAAGAGCTAAAAAAATCCTAACCACTTTCATAGGTGTTTTCGTATGCATTTAGTGTATGAAAAAGCTTTTAAACCCATAGGTTATCTCTAGTGGACAAGTTATAGTCTTGTAAGGGTTTCCAAAAATGACATGCATCAATATTTTAAAAACTTTTATGAAAGTCCTTTATTCCTCTCAGATAATTTTCTTCTATTCAACATTCATTAAATTTCTAACTTTAGCATGCTAAAAGAAATGGCCAACAATTCAAAAATCCTACCATCATATATAGAAATATTATATAAACAAATATTATATTCAAAAATCCTACCAATTAGGGTTAATTCTATAATTTTGTAGGTCCTTGGTACAAATGAAAAAAAGCATAAAATTACCAATTTTACCCTTGAAAGAATAATTTCACCGTCCAAAGTACATCATGGGTCACCCATGCCAAAAATGAAGACTGGGAAGTTCAAAATAATCATCAAGTGTACTATTGAGGTCAAAGCATTCAAAAACCCTATGTACAACTCTTCCTCAAATGAAGATGAAAAAAGTGGCACATCCTCAATTTAGACATAATTAAATATATTTCACCACCTCAAGAAGCTTATGAGATAAGTTCAATTGACATACAATTGAATCATATACAATGAAAACTTCTTAGAAATAAAAGAAGACAAGGACCCCACATGAAGATTTTTTTACTTATTTTCTCTCTCCTACTCAACCAAAGGAAGAAGAATCAACCAATGATTGGAGGTCTTATCCACAAAAGGTATTAATCACACTTGGTCCACATGAAGCATATTAAGATCTACAATAATGTGGGTCATTCATCCTAGGGCAATCCAATCCACGATGGAGAGAAAAAGAAGTTTTAAGGAAGATCTCTAAATGGAATTCAATCCATCAAAGTAGGATAAGCATGATCTAAGGGCCAAGAATGAATCATTGAAAAGACCAACACCCTAGCCACATTTCCTATATTGAAAAGTCAATCCAAAAACATAAATAAAGGAAGATCTCAACCTTCCATCATCATCAAAAGTCCACATTCTTTTAGGGTTTCTAAATCAAACACATACTCCACATCAAATTTCCTGATTTTGAAATCCCTTGACTCCCTCCACCTTATTTCCTTATTTTCTCTTTTCTTCCCATTTATTTCGCTTTCTAATTATTCCTTACCTTCCCACTAACTTATTTTTATTTTTATTTTTTTCTCATCACCTTTCATTTTCCACCCACTATCCACATTAGACATAGATGCCCCCCTAGATACACTTACTAAATCTACTCCACCTTCCTTCCCTCGCTCCCAAGCTACCTCTTTCTTTCCTCTTTCCAATTCTTTCCTTTCCCCACTTATTCCCTTCCTCCCTTAGCTTATCCTTATCCTATTTGTTTCCTTTCCCATCTTAGTCCCTTCCTATTTCCACTTCACTTGCATATATAGAAAAACACACCCCCTTCATCTAACCCTTATTCAAATCTAATTAAGTGGCTTAGATCTTAACCATACATCCTTAGGGCTTCCACTCCTTAAACTTTATAAATAAGAGGTGAAAAAGAAGAAAAAGTTTTATCTCTTACATTTTCCTTATTGAAAGCTATATCTAGGAGAAATATAAGGAGAGAGAGATCACCTTTGCCAAAGCACCCACAAGATCAAAGTTTATCCTTTGGAGAAGAGGTAAGGAGGCTCGTCCATCCCCACTTCCCTTTCTTTCTTTCTTTCTTTCTTTCTTTCTTTCTTTCTTTCTTTATTTTCACCATCTTCTTTTTCCTTACTTTAGCATTACACATCCACCACCTCTCGTTATTTCACACACATACTCCATCTATCTACATCTTCTCTTCCACTCCTTAGTCCTTCCACCACTCTAGCCTACACCTTCTTTCTTCCATATTTATTTAATCTTTTATCTTTCTTTGGGATTTGGAAATAAAGGAAAAGTAAGCACACCTTCTAATGTTATTCAAGGACTCTTCTAATTCCTAAGATGGTTGAGGATTTCATTTGTTTTGTAGCATATTAGGTTAAGGAGATGAGAAAATCTTGGATGTAGATTAGTGTACTATGAGTTGAATGTAAATGCATAGGCCCTTGTTGAGTGACACAACAAAAAAACCATAAAGCAGAGTTCAAGCCCAAAAATAAGAAGAGGACATGCATAGAGCCTTGTTGAGTAACATAACAAAAAACTCCTATATAAGGAAGTTTCTTTGTTTGCTTTATTTTCGTAATCTTTCTTTATTGTAATCCTTGTAATTCAATCTCCATTAGTGAAAAGGTTATTTTCCTTTTCATAGTTAGTTTTATTTCTTTTATTACTTTGTATATTAGTTTCCTTACTTTAGTTTATTTCCTTGCTTTGAATTAGTTACTTAGATTAGTGGTTTAGTTTAAAGATCTCCCCTTCTTTCCTAGTTGGCTAGATTAGAGTAAAGAAACTTAAGTTTTAATTAACTCTCATTTATTAAAGAGTTCTCATGAGATTGACCTGTGTTTGTTGATTGTGTATTCCAATATAGCCAATACATCACTACCTTTTTGCTAAAGATGTTCCATTATCAATCAAACCTCAGAATGTGAGTATGTGAATATAGCCAACATATACGTATTTGTAGGTCTCCAAGAAAATTATGACCTAAATTACCATCCAAAAGTATGTTTTGACTTCAAATCTCACAAGATATTCCTGACATTTAGAAATAACTTAGATATGGGTAAATCTCTCCTCTATATGTGAGTAGGATAATTTTCAACAAAGCCAAATTCTGACATATTTCAACGAAAGAATGATACCTGAGAAAAAATATGATACTGGTCACATAGAAGGATATCAACTATTAAAGAATGTTACACTTTACCAAAATCCCTATTCATTTATTACCACATCCAAGCCATACTACTCTAAGATCAACCAAGACTTTTAATAAGACGAAATATGGGCTTAGTTCAAGTTATCAAAGAAATGGATATAAGGATAAACAAAGATGTTTTAAAAGATATATAAAGGTCGATGTATTAACAATCTTCTTTTGTACACAGGAGAGAATATTTTTATTTTCATGGGCTACCTTTCTTTTCTCACTTTTCTTTTCCACTTTTCCTTTGACTTTGGAATATATCATTTTTTGAATTTATCTTCATTGTAGCCTTTTGATGTTTATCTCTTGACCTATATTGTTCATACTTTTTCTCAACATAATCCTTCAACCATCTCATATTTCCAAAACAACTGGGTACCAGATATATTATAGGGGTTAAATACGAGTAAAAGTTGATTGTTTAACAAAGAAAAGGTTTAATATAAAGGTTCAAAGGGTTAACTAATGGAGGAATAATTTGAGAAAGGTTACAGGTTTTGGGTTAAATAAAGATGACCTCTATCATTTCTTAGGTTTCATATGACTTAAAAATGACCATAAACTCAAGAGATATATGGCATAGTTTTTAAATATGATTTCATACTAGTTGACCATGACAAGAATAATGAGACCAAATAAGAAATTTTGGAATTTAGATGTAACCCTCAAAAAGAAGGAATAGCGTTAATCACACATGGGTTATGAGTCTCTACAAATCTTCTTCAAGATCTCTAAGTTCTACTTTCTTCTTAACTTAAAATAGATATATATATATATATGGCTCTTTATATAGTAATTATTTTGAGTTTAATTTTTATGAAAAAATATAAGAAAAAGGATAAAATAATGACTAATGACATGCAAATCTATTAAATAGCTAAAGTTCAAAAATATATTGAACATTCAAAAAGTCCAAATTATCATCCTTGTAAAGGAACATTTTATAAAAATTTTAAGAAATAAAGAAAAGACTTGAAAGTTAAGTAAAAAGGACTTTGAACACATCAAATTCAGAATGCCCTATCCCCAGAATTAAATTATTGTCTCCAATGTTTTAAAATAAAATCATGAAAAAATAAATAAATTAGTAAAGAGAGAAGGGTTAGAAATAGAGTACTTATAATCAACTCATGGTGCATCAATCTATTGATGTGATCACAAAATTTCATAATATATAATGCAAAATGTAGCTAAACTAACTAAGCCTAAAAATACAATCGACCTATAGTTGATTTTAATCTTGATAAATAGGCTCCTCTAGTGGGAGTTTGTAACACCCTTAATTTTTTATAAAGAAATTAAATAAATATTGAAATTAAGAATTTCAATGAAAATCAGGCTGGAATATTAGGGTTATGAAATATGCACTTCTCATAGAAGTGGAATCAAGGTATGAGAGATGTATAATTGAAAACATATGCAACGGACGCTTCAAAATGACTGTAAGCACGGTAACTTCTGAATACGGATGAAAAATATGTATTTTTCTTCATTTTAATGAATGAAAGGGAAAAATAGTAATTTCACAAATAATCAAGACTTGAGACCTCAAAATCTGAAATGTACTTCGAAATACGAATCCAACGCCACTAAGTATGCTCAATTTCGAGCCTGGGAGAATAAAATGGATTTTTCTCCATAAAAGGGCAATTTGGTCTTTTCACACACATGTGGGGCCCATAAGGGACCCACAAAGGAATCCAATGTCTAAAAGACCTGCAATCATTAGTCAAACCACCACCACCTGCTAGTGGAGAAGGAGGTGGTAGTGGGAATCTAATATACATTAAATAATAAAAAGGAGAAAACATAATTATTGCATTGTATTATGAAAGCCACTCAAAACACCTATAAATAGACCTCAGAAAAATTCTAAAAAATCTTCATAAAATCATTCACGAGGTCCCCTAGCATGTTACAAAATTTCAGCTCCAGAAACATCCCCCATCTTCCCCAATTTCTTTTTCTTTCTCTCCCTCTTTCTTAAGCCTGTGGGTGTGTCCACAGACGCACCCATCTCTCCAGACTTAGTGGAGAAGTCGGGCAGGTCCCGGGACGCGTCGTCCCCGATTGAACTTGGTTTCCACCTGGAAACCCTATTTCAATTAGCCATCAAATTCTATCCGTTGAAACCCCATCTTAACAGTTGTATGGAGTCAGAAAAGGGCTCTTTACAACAGACCTTTGATTTGAGGATGATCCACTTCCCAGATCTTCAGAAAATTCAAAACGAAAGTTAACAAAGTAAGGGTTACCGTCTCCGGCATGTTCTTCAGGCTATTATGGCCAATCCGACTATCCAATGGTGATCTTGCACTGTTGGTAATTTTTGGAAGGGTGAGATATACAAAAACCCCATGGTCCCTCACATTCTCCAGCAACGGAAATGGTGAAATTTCAAGCTGTATGGGTTATCCGGCGTCTAGGGTTTTCTCCATCTTCTCCGGCAGGTTTTCTCTTTCTCCAGTGAAATCCTCCCCTCCAGCCCGGCACAGGTAGGTGCTCTGGCACCCCCTCTTTCATTTCCAGTAGATAGGCAAGGTTTTTCGGCCACCTGGAGAGCTCCCCTGCCGTTGATCCGTCAGGAACGACGAATCCAGCATTGAGGGTTGAGATCTCCTCATTCCTGGTTCATATCTATATTCTGAGTGGTTGGATGATTTCCTAGGGTCCGAAAACCCCAAGACATGAAATCTGGGCACTTAGTTTTACTGGATGGAGGAGATCCAGCCGCAGGCGATCCGACGGTCCAGATCGGATCGTCTCGCCTATAGATGGTCACCCCTGCCCAAACACCTGGGATAGGCGGTTACAAGTACGGGACGCTACCTGTAACCCAGATTTAATCTGGATCGTCCATCTAGTAAATTGAAATCTTATTTTTCTAATTCAGAACTCGATAGAGATCTAATTTTAGATCAGGAAGCTTCTATAGATTCCTTGTCACTTGATCTAGATATTGAATATATTATATCCATGTTTCAAATTGTGATTATATATATTATTTGGTAAAATCAGTACCCATGATCTTAGATCATGGCCCAGATGACTTTAAAAGACAAATCTGAACCAATGGATGTCTTCAGAGACCTACTAAAACCCTAGGACTATGTTCACAGTCAGATTTCTATTCATAGATGTAAAGGAATTGATCAAAAATAGTAAAGATGGAATTCAGCCCTTAAAGCAAGCTGAAATCTTAAAATCTTAATTCTGATTGTAATTGACCTCCAAATTTAGATCTAAAACTTTCCTCAGATTCATATTTATGTTAAGAATACACTGAACATGTTAGATCATGTTTTTAATTAGTATCTACATGAACTATTTTGGTAAAATTCGGGCCATTGATCTTGGATCATGGACAAGATGATCCCCAACTTGAAATCTAAACCATTGGATGTGTTTAGAATGTTCCAAAACCTTAAGAACCATGTTCATAGTATAAATTATGTGTCTATAGATGAGTAAAATTGATCCAAAATAGCAATGTGAAATTCGGCCCTTAAAACGGGCTAAAATCTTGAAATCTCAATTCCGATCTCAATTTAGATCCAAATTGAGATCAGAAAGTTTTTATGGATTTCTTGTGATAATCAAAATGGACTAAACTTATAAAAAAAAATTATTTTAATTAATTAAATTTTCTGTAATTAAGTGGATAGATAACTAACATCCTTGATCTATAAGATCTAGGATGAGCAGACCACTAATACCATATTGGATGATTACTCTATAACATAATAAATGATATCAGTGGATTAAATTGTATTTATTAGGCAGATCTTAAGAGATCTAGCCTCAAAAGTTACTAAAATCCCTAAAAATGAGTAGTATCTCCTAGATCAAGATGATCCAGGATGATTGGATAGTATGGATGTATTTTTATGATGATCTTGAGATAAGATCATAGGAATTTAATGAATGGATGATGTGGATTTGGGCTAGATCAAGATCTATGCCCTTAAATGTTATAAAGTAACTTAAGATCTCCTTGATCGGATAGATCAAGGAAAATTAAATCAATGGATGAGATTAATCAATGATTTAATAATAAAATTATATCAATATAAAATATTGGATCTAAAATAAAATGAAGGATTAAGATCTAAACCCTAAAGAGATGAAAAATAAATATGGATCAATTAAGACCCTTAGATCATGATAAAATGTTAGATTTGCTATTTGAATTATTGAACATTATTATCTTTTATTTCTTAGTTGACTTAATTATAGAATTGTTTATTTAAGTGTTTATTTAAGTTTTTAGTTAATTGTTTATTTATGCTTTAAACTTATGCTTCAATGCTTAGGTAATTGTAATTTCATTGAAATGGTAATTAAATGAAATTAGAAGGAAGGGACATTCACATGGAACGTATGACATGGACTTAATAATAATAAGGACCATAGTTAGCAGGATAATATAAGGAAGATAAATTCCTTGGTCCAACTTAGGAGAATAATAAATATCCATGAATGACATTTTAGTTCATGGATTTAACTAAAAACAATTAGAAAGAATACTTAGGATTAAATGCTCATAGGAACCTTGTGAAAGGTTGAGTTAGGGTCAAGCTAGTGAATGAGGGACATAGTGGTTAAGGGGGTTATCTAATAGAGTCATGCTCTCCCCCCACCTTCCGTTGACGTTTGAGAGGTTTAAACGCATCCTTACATGAGGATTGAAGTAGCCACTTTGTATTCAACCATTTAACTAGTATGCCTTAGCCAATTTGACATAAGAGGAGCAATCTAGACTTAGAATGAAATAAGCTACTCTCAACCAATAAAACATTAATTAGTTGGGTAATCATAATGAGAGCCTAAAATATAGTAAATCATCTAATCCTAATAAAAATGGTAATCAAGATAAGGATAATCAAACAAGATCCATAGGATCTTGGATAATCAAAAACAAATACTAATGTAGTATTATATTACATGTGTATCTTTACAGTATATATGCGTATGTATAAGAACATAGATAGAGAATCCCAAACCCTTGATCAAATTTGATTCAAGGAAAATTAAGGTATCATCTATAGGAACACATACTTGAATAGGGAAATAACCTTATACATATGGTTTGACAGATGGATAAATCCAGACCATGATGGACATTGTGGAAGAATACACTTGAGATGTATAATCAAGATACTACTTTGAGGTACGTGGATATACAAAGATATATTAGAGATTCATGTATAGATATACATGATTATCTGTCTAAAACTATAGACCTTAATTGTATCAGTATGCTTAGTACCTTAGCATAGTCATGATCCAAACAAGTGGTCCAAAACTTATGATCCAAAACATATGATCCAACTAAGTGATCCAATACACATGATCCAAATAAATGATCCAAAAGCATATGATCAATTAAGTGATCCAAAACATGTGATCCAATTAAGGGATCCAAAACATGTGATCCAATTAAGGGATCCAAAACATATGATCCAATTGAGGGATCCAAAACATATGATCCAATTACATGATCCAATACACATGATCCAAACAAGTGATCCAAAATGAATAATCAAACAAAGTGATTCAAAACAGGGGATCTAACCAAATGACCAAACAAAGTGATCCAAAACATGGGATCTAACCAAATGATCAAACAAAGAGATCTAACCTCATAATCTAATCCACTTGATCTAATTTAATGATCAAGTATAATGAGGTGAAAGTACTGAGATATGAAGACTAAGGAAACCCTAAGAATAGGGTATGTATAATATTCTAGCCTTAGTTAAATAGACATATCGTCTGATATGTACAATATATTTTCCATACAAGTATGGAGGCTTGTGGTTTTGTTTTACATAGAGCTAAAGATTGGGGATGCTATGCTAGGGAAGTTATGAGGGTTTGGCCACCCACTTCTTGAAACTTATATAATGATACCATGCCCAAAGAGAGGCTAAATGTCGAGTGGGACAATAATGGGAAGGCCCTACTGTGACAGCCATGGTCCACCCCATGAGGACATGGATTGATTATTCCATAGTTGGTGTCAGTGAAGGATTATACAGTTATCCAGGCACGCTATACGAATTGAGACTGTGAGCATAGTAGTCCCAATGTATTTTGCATTATAATGCACATATGATAGTCATAATATGATGCCATGGCATGATGATATGCTATTACATGAGTTCCTAGAATGAAAACCCCATATGATAATTGGCTAGGTATTGCTCTCCTAAGTGGGAGAATAGTTAGGGGGGAAGGAACAAGGGTTGAATCATCTTTGGCTAGGTATTGCTCTCCTAAGTGGGAGTATAGCCAGGGAAAGTAACAAGTTTTGAGCAATCTTCACTATATTAACTAATTTGTCATGTACTATTAAATAACGTATGTACCCTATGTGGAGATAACTTATGAATGGATAACTATGATGAAATAAGGACTGAGGTATGTCTCCTTATGTTGATGAAGTAGTATGTTTTTGTATTCCCCCACCAAGCATAGCTTGCTGAGGTATTGTACATGTTTCCATGTTTACAATCCTCAAATACAGAGAAGGAGGGTTAGAAGCTCAAGACTGTAGAAGACTTAAGAAGATATTGATGAATAATCAATCAAGACACATCCTCTTGAAGACATGTATTTTATTTGAGGGAATTGTATTGTATTGAGAGTTTTTAATGTATGGTGAGGTTTGTAAATTTTGGATTATGTAATTTGGACAGGTATTGTACTTATATCATGCTGTACTATGAACCACTGGATGGATCCTGGAAGTTTAATAAAATCATATTCCTTCAATGGAATTTTATTTTGTACACAAATTGTACTTATGTTATGTATGAAGTGGTGACTTGGGTTTTCAAAACAAGTTTAAAAAGAAAAGAATTTCCACTGCTTTGTTTTGCAAAAAAATTTTACTAAGGGGACGCCCTTGCCTTTGAAAAATGTATTACAAAATGTGTTTCAAAAACCCAGGTTGTCACAGAGTTCCTCCCCCTCTTTAGGATTTCTCAGCTCTAGAAATGGTTTCAACTACTGACCATTGAGTTTGGAAAATTTGCAATCTTTCTCTCGATGACCTCATGAGGATAGACACTTCTCACAATATATGGGCCAGTCTATCAAGACTGTAAAATTCCTTGAAAGAGATGCATATGGGAATTAGAAAGGAGGACCTTCTGAAATAGTTCAAATGTTTTGCATAGTATGGTTTTGTCATGAACCATCTTCATATGATCCTTGAAACCATTTGGCAGTTTTGTATGCATTTATTCTGATTTCTTCCGACTCTTAAAGTTGGAGCTTCCTATGGGTTCCAACTTTGTCGTGATTGAAATTGAGATGTTTATTTGCCCAATACGATTTATGTTCCAATTCAAGCAGAAGATGACAAGCCTTCCCAAAAACTAGATTGCATGGGAACTTACTAATAGAGCATCTTGTAAGCTATTCTATAAGCCTACAACAAATCATTTAGTCTAAGGGACCAATTTTTCCTAATGGAGTTCACCATTTTCTCTTGTATGCTCTTAATTTTCCTATTGGACACCTCAAATTGCCCACTAGTACGGGGATGGTAGGTTGTTGCAACTCTATGGGTGACTCCACATTTCTTTATGAGGGCCTCAAATACCCGACTACAAAAATGCTTTCCTCCATCGCTGATAATAGCGCATGGAGTATCAAATGTGAAAAAATGTAGTCTCTTAAAAACTAGACCACCACCTTGTGGTCATTGGTCTTAAACGTTGTTGCCTCTACCCACTTGGACACATAGTCCACTCCCATTAGGATGTATAAATTCCAAAAAGAATTAGGAAATGGGCCCATGAGGTTTAGTGGCATCATGTCCCTACAACCAATGTTCCCTAACTTCTAGTAGTGATCATGCACTTTACAATATGTGTGAGAATCTTTAAAATTTGTGGAACATTAAAATCAACGGTGCAGAAATTTTATAGTGGTCTTCTCAGCACTTAACGGGCCCCACAAGCACAGTTGTGACAAAAGGAGATGATTATATTATGGTCATTGTCAAAACACATCTCCTAATAATCTGATCAAGATAATATTTGAACAAGTATAGATTCTCCTAGAAAAAGTAACTAACCTTAGTTTGAAACTTTGATGTGATGGTATTTGTCATGTAATAAGATAGTTTACAATATCTGCATACCAAGCTAACTGGGAAACTTGTAGCAGTTGCTCATTCAAAAAAGTTTCTATGATGGGCACAAGTTCACTAGAAGACAACTATTAACATAGAAAGGTGATTTGTTACTACATTCTTAGAACCTTACATATCCCAAATTTCTATGTCAAACTCTTATAGTAGGAGAATCCATCAAATGACTCTTGGTTTAGCGTCCTTCTTGGAGAAAAGGAATTTCCATGCAGCATGATTTGAATAGATTATCACCTTAGACCCTAACATATAGGACCTAAACTTGTCCAAGGCAAATACTATGGCCAACAACTCTTTTGCCACAGTGGAATAGTTGACCTAGGTGTCATTCAAAGCCTTACTGGCATAATATATCACATGGGGAGTTTGGCAATTAGTAGCTTCAAAATAGGTCCAATCATGTAATGGGAAGTATCACACATGAACTCAAATGGCGCGCCCCAATCTAGCAGTCATATGATAGGCATAGAGGTGAGTTTAGCCTTAAGGCATTCAAAGGCTCTCATACAATCTTCATCAAAGCCAAAATTTGCCTCCTTTGCTTTTCTTGGGATGTTTTTGCCTTCTCTTCTAAGTGGATTCAATGCATGCAAATAGTGGGGTTAATGCCCTTGATGTCCAAGATGAACCTCCCTATTGCTATCTTATGTTTTTGAAGAACATTAAGTAGCCTATCCTCCTATTCTTGATTGATATTAGAGGGTATGATAGTAGGCATGGTTTTTTAGGGACCTAAAAATTCAAGTGTGGCTACTTTCATCTCAGGCAATGTTTGAGTGGTCAAAGGTGGTGTAAGGGGCTCTAGTTTTGGTTTCCATTTTGGAGCATATATTACTGCTACAGCTTCAAGTAGTAGGTTGACTTCCTCAATGGAACTATATTGATCCATGAATGGATTGGAATTGGAAGATGAAAGGAAGGTATCATGAACTAGACTTTCTATGACATTGATGGCAAATGATTTTGAAAGAGTCCATATGTTGTGTTGCATTGAAAATGTGGAATTCTAATCTCATATTGCCAAATGATAGTTTCATGACACCACTCCAACAATTCATAATAGCATTAGAAGTGGCCATGAATGGTTGGCCCAAGATGACTGGAATCTCATTATCTAGATTTGAAATAGGCGGTGTAACTAGGAAAACAAAAGTCCACTAGAACGAGGAACTTATCAACATTTATCAAGAAATATTCTACCACTCTAGAACTCTTTACAAAATGATTTGCCAATTGAATGTTGGTAGAGGTAGGTTTCAATTCAAAGTAATTTGCATTAGTCATAGGTAAAGTTACACAAGACATTGAGTTGTATTGGACAGGAGTGGAATAATCCTTCAATGTCTTTTCTACTACCTCATTGGTCATATCTTCCACAAGGTTTTCTAGATCTTCTTGATTCTTAAGTCCTTACCTAATGGAATGGTCCTTACCTAATGGAATGTTCAATCTCCTCATCTAAAGTTATTATATCTAGATTGAGGGATCTACCATTGTGCATACACTAATGGGAGGTGTAGTTGATTCTAATTTATACAACTAAAACAAGTAATTGTATAACGAAAGAGTCTCTCTCTCTCTCTCTCTCTCTCTCTCTCTCTCTCTCTCTCTCTCTCTCTCTCTCTCTCTCTCTCTCTCTCTCTCTCTCTCTCTCTCTCTCTCTCTCTTCTTCCTTTTAGATAGTCTAGGGATCCTAAACTAGATAGTGCACCCTAAATTCTGAATGATGTGCATCAAAACAAACAAAGGACACATAATAATCCTAACCTTATGGAAAATGCGATGAAAGATTTATTTTATTCTTGAATTTCTTTATGAGAGTGGCTTTTAGATTATTTCTAATCTTGGTAGCTCCTCCTCTCTTTTAGATTTATCTGAATACTTACTAGTTAGATCATGATCTTAATCAACCACTTCACACCCTCCTCAGTCATCCGTAGGTGATATGAGTCATTGAATATGTTGGAAGATCTAATCATTTGAATACCAATACAATTGATTAGATGGGGGCCACCATAGTGATAGTAATCTTCTTCCTTGCAAGAGGATTTTATGAGCTCGTAAGCTATTATAGATCTCTTCTAAGTGATTTTTAACTAATTTAGAAGGTTGAAGTGAGGGGGCAAAGGGATGCTGACGAAATCTACCCTTGATCTTTTACGGTGATTGCCCTTAGTAATTCCAATAGTAGTTCGGTCAACATATATACACCTTAAAGTAATAAACATGTCCTATAATACAAGGAAAGCTGTAAACATAATGCAAAAACTTAGAATGCAACTAGTAATGATGAGCTCTATATATGCTTTACAATACCATCCAAATAATGCAAAATTAAACTACTTAATGAAACCCTAATCTAGAAAATAGAAAGAAAGTCAGAAAAGCTCACACTGAGGTCCTAAAATTAGTCTTCTTGTAAAAGGGTGGGTTTATCTACATGCCACCTCCTCTTCTAGGTTAGGATGGCCCACCCTTGACCTATATTATTATAGGCCTTTTTAATTTTAAATGAATCATGATATATATATAAACATTTTTGACCTCGAGTATAATTCACTTAAAATAAAAATGCAACTATCCTAAGTCATATTCCAAGTCCTTTTCAGATTTCTATTTTTCACAAAGAAAAAGTGGAAAGAAGTAGCAAAATCTTTAGGAATAAGGAAAATAAGTACAAAAAAGGGAACTATTCTATACGTAGTCCTAAAAACTATGACCAGAGGCAAAGTATTATAAACTAGATCTTAATTAAAACTCAAAAGCGATTCCTGGGCAACGATGCCAAAGACTTGTTGTAAATTTCAATTTAACTTCAAGTGCATGGATCTATTGTAACATAGACTTAACAAATATAGGTTGATCCCACAAAGTCTCTTAAATAAAATTCAATTAAAATTCAAGCTACCTTACTTTAACCTAGCCAATCAATTAAAGAAAGTTACTAAATAAAGCATTTGCATTTAAGGAAACATGATAAAGAATTAAAGCAACTAACTAAGAATAAAAGAAACTACTTCCATTAATTAGAATGTTTACAAGGAATAGATTGCATAAAAGAAAAGAAAAGAAAGCAAATAGAACTTCGCTTGGGTTTAGATTCTACTTTAGGGTTCTCTTGTTATGTCACTCAATAGGAGCTTGTAGAGTTATGTTTAACTTTAAACTAAACTAAATTATATCCAAGCTATTATCATCTGTACGACTCCATTTATTTGTTTGGGCACATCAAGTATCACCAACAAGCAAAGAGGGTAGTCACCTTAACATGCCATTTTCCCTTTGTATCACACAACCATACCCAATGAAATACTTTAAGAAAGAGGTACTAAAGCATCCATAGAAGGGGGCACCAAGCACACATCCTTAAAAAAAAAAAAAAAAACCAACCATTTAGAAAGGAAAGAAGAAAGAGGAATGCAGAAAGAGGTTTATGCTCCTCCTTGTTTGGAAACTTTAAGCGGAGGGTAGCCTTCTTAGGAGAGAGCAAGGAAGAGACTCTTTTATGCCAGAGACCCTAAGTAGAGGATGGCCTTAGGGAGTAAAATATAAGAAAAAGAGGGAAACCAATGTGAGGTGCATCCATTAAGGTTGATCGTCCCACTTTGGGGTGTGATGAAAGAGAGATGAAAAGAGAAGCAAGCAATGTGGAAGGCTAGATGGATAATGAAAAGAAAAGCAACTAAGGTAGGAGGTGTCCATTAAGTTTGAATGTCCTACCTTTGAATGAGATGAAAGGATAAGGAAAAGGAAAACAACTAAGGTGGGAGCATTCCTTAAAATTGAACTTCCCACTTTAGCATGAAAGAAGAAAAAGAAATGGAAGAAGGCTAAAGAGAGAACGAAAAGGAAAATATCTAAGGAAGAGGCATCTATTAGAGTGAGATATCCCACCTTATAATGTGATGAGAAGGAGAAGTAGAAGAAGGGAACTAGAGTTGAATGTGTCCATTAAGTTTGGACATTGTACTCTATATATGAAATAAGATATTAAGAAGAAACGAACTAAGGTGGAGTGTACCCATTAGGCTCGGCATTCCACCTAGCATGGAACAAAAGGAAAACAAAACAAAACATGGAGACCAATGTTCCTTGTATTAGGAACACCAAGTTCCTTACTTAAGGAGGTGTTCATTGTAGTACTTACCAGGACATGCTTCTCCTTCCCAACTCACACACAAAGCCTTAAAGAAAAGGAATTGAGTGGATGGTTCAAAGGAATGGCTAGACTCTTACCTCTTTTCCTAAAGATATGGACATGTAGCTTCTAGGGAGAGATGGTGAGAGTGATCTCTCTCCATGGTTTTGCTTCTCCTTCGCCCATATTTATAGATTTTTTGAGGAGAAGCCTTAGGGATTAGATGGGTAGGATCATAAGGAGAAGGAATAAAGAGTGGTTGAGATGAAAGGGAGAAAGGAAGAAGCAAGGAAAATGGAAACAAAGGGGGGTGGTGTGGGTGTGGAATTTAATTTGGGAATGTGGATGCATTGGATGGAGGAAAATAGAATGATATTAGATGTGGGATATTAATGAGGATGAGAAGGAAATATAGGGTGAGAAAGGAGGAAAGAGATGGGGGAGGATAATAAAAAAGAATGTAAGGGATAATGGGGCATGGAAAGGGGATATGATATGATCTCCTTGAATTAGGAAAGGTTGAGTGGGCTATTTTGGATGGATGGTTGGATGATTGTCCTTCCTCTTTGGCTGGTAGGGAGGATGAAGATCTTATAATGGCTAAGGAACTATCTTTATCTCGAAGTCAAATGGCCATCCTTTAAGATGTCTTCTTTTTATGCTTAGTTGATCATGTGTATCTCCTTGCATAGAATGTAGGATAATGGCTAAGGTTGAGCTCTGGTTTCTCTTTATTTCTTCTCCCTTGAATCATACATCACTTAGGATTGAATAATTGTGATTGTTTTGAAGTTTCCTTATCCAAAAGATCATGTTTAATAGCTCTTTTATTCTTAACCATTGGATCAACATGCCTTAGAGTGGATGGCATAGATTCCATAAAGATTTCCTTATCCACTCTCAGTCTCCCCCTTTACGCTCTCTCAACCCACCATTTTTTCTTTGACCAATAGGCTTTGAGGAGGATAGGAAGTCTCCCCCCTCATGGGACATTTTGACTCCTTATTAAGGTGGGCAGCCCACTAAAAATATCTCCACCAATGGGGTTCTAATAGTCTTCCTTAAAGTTGTGCTTCTCATTGGTCCATCCTTACTTGAGTTAGTCCTAATTGGTTACTTAGAATAGTCATAAACAAGGATATATCTTGGCCTTTAAATGCTTCAAAAACAAGGATGACTATTTGTTGTAGATTTTTTGAAAATTATTCTCCACCTTTATTCCTTAATTCGCTCAAATGAAAACATGTAATAAAGGGGGGTACACTTGCTTGCATGGGAAATTCATCCAACTCCCTTAGTGGTCCCCTCTTTTGGTTGAGTAGGAAAGAGAGTGAGTGAAATGTGTCTTCATGCAAGCCTCGATCTCCGACTTATTTTGTTTCAGAAAAAAGCACTCATTGTATGTATGTCCAATGTATGTGATTTGAGCTTCCTTTAGAAGCTTTCTAAGGAGATGGAACACGTGCATGCATGCATGAGAAGTTCTCTCACCTTAACTTTGGTAAGAACGCCCTATTCTATACGGATAAGGTCAGTCTTTCACATAGGGTTTTTTTACTACTCCAACTTTAATAAATGCACCCCTTATCATTTGAATCTCCCAGACTTCAAGTTTGACATGTGAGCTTAAGATGTTGCTTGGATAGTGGTCTTACTCTTTCTTAGGTTTTTTGAAATGTTAAAGATTACATTTTTTTCAGTTCTATTGTAATCCTGCAAAATGTGAAATAAACCCTAAATAGTGATATTTATGGTAAGTTCAAGATTAAAAACTGTTAAATATAGGGATATTATATTTCGTATTCCTAAATATATCAATGAAGTTTTTGCACCTATAAGATGTCTGATAATTGAGGTTTCATGAAAGAAACTAACTGGTATTTCATTCATCTTATTAGCCTATGAAAACTAAGTTAAACTGATCTATTGTTGGCAGAATTTTTTAGTAGAACCATCTAGTAATAGGTTCAATAGATGAATTGTGTGAAAATTGGTGAACTAGACCACTTGTCTGGCACCTCTTGATTCAAATACCTTATTTGATGGTTAGTTTATAAGACCACCCATCCATCACTTTAAGCACTAGATGGCTAGACTAGTATGTAATGTCATGAGTTAGTCCATCTGGCACTTAGTAAACTACTTTTATCATTTCAGTTTTAATCTTATTAAACATACATTGGCCTATCTAGAACTTATTTCATCCATTAGATCAACTAGTATTCTTCACACTAATTAGTCTACTAAACATTTGGTGAAATTGTTTACCAATCAATATTTCATATGTTGTTGAACTATCTAGTAGTCACTTTCTTAACCGATGTTACTATTATATTTACAATCAGTTATTGATGTTTTAGGTTTCTAACTAATCAGGATATATATGATATTAACCATAACACCTTGCAGATTCAGTTGGACATATGGTGCATAAATAGTATGCTTAGTGAATGGACAGTAAATGTTATATTTTGCATTATAAAAATTTGTTTAATTTTGAATGAATCTTACTTACAAAACATACTAGTAAGCTTTGACTCATTTTTTACAAGTAAATTCATGATTTTGATATTCAATAAGTGCAATGTTGAATGGATTTATTAATCGTCATACTGTCCTCTTGGTTGTTTAGTTCATTTTGAATTATGATTTGCTTATGACTTTGTTCGTGAATTCTAAGAGTTTTGAATGCCTTTATACTTTTGAATTGATCAATAATCACACTATTGTATTTTAATATCAATCTCATAGTTTGAACACTATTAAGTGTTTAATTTTGGCCAAAATACCCCTAATTTAGGATTTAATTAGACCACCTAACTCATTAATTTGGTAATTTTTGGATAAAAATAAATTTGGCTCAAATTGACCATCCAACCATAAATTGTCAAAATTAGGAGTCAGACAATCATTTGAGCTAATTGGATGTTTAATATATGATTTAGATTACTCTAATCTAGTCTTTGGTCTTGCAGATCAACTAAAAGAGGGTTGGATTGCTCAGATCAATATTCAATGATGTAGATCAACTAAAAGAGGCATGGATGGATTAGAGTGAATTTCAATGATGTAGATGAGTCAAGAGAGCAATGAATGGACCAGATCTCTAACAAAGCAGAATTTGAAGGTTTCTTGATAGAGGGAGTGTCCTAATTTGGAAGAAGAGAAAGTTTCCTAATAGGAAACTAACTCTTAAAGGAAAGAGGGTGAAAACTATAAGAGGAGGAGCTGGGGGGAGGTAGAGGGTGAGTTTTTTTTGTTTCCTCTTCATCGTATCACTATTTCTCTTTGCTTTCCTTGCATTCCATTCATAGGTTATTTTTTATTTTACTTTTCATCGTGTTGTTTCCTTTTTCATGCACCACCTTACCTGCTCCACTTCCTCACCACAACCCAGACTGCCCCTGTTGTTCACTGCACCCTTTTCTTTTGGTTTCTCTCCTTCCCACCACCTCTGATCATCACCCTTCCGTGGGCTGGCTTCTCCCTTCACCCATTACACCACACCTCCATTTTCAGCCTCCCATACCCAATTCCCTCTTTTTCTCCTTTAGTTTGACCACCCAGATCATCCAACGACCCTCTGTTTTTCCAATTCCCCAACACCGCACTCACCTCCTAGAAGGGCGTTGTCTTTCCCAGATCGTCTGCCTCTACTCCAGAAGACGTCCAGATGAACTAGCACTATGCCTAGGTCTCCTTGTGTCTTCGCTCCAGCACGGATAACCTAGACCTGCCTCCTCTTCTCCACACCAATCCCGTTCCCAACATCCAGAAGCCTAGACGTTATCTCCACTCAGACCAGCACCTTTTCCGCACCAGGTCGTCATCTGTCTTCTCCACCACGCTAGATGGTGTGATGACCCGGGTTTTTGTAACACATTTTGTAATACATTTTTAAAGGCAGGGTGCCCTTAGTAAAAAAAATCGCAAAACAAAAGAGCGGAAATTCTTTTCTTTAAAACTTGTTTTGAAAAACCCAAGCCATCACTTCATACATAATATAAGTAGAATTTTTGTACAATATAGAATTCCATTGAAGGAATATATTTTTATTAAATTTCTAGAATCCATCTAGTGGTTCACAGTATAGCTCAGTATTAGTACAGTATTTGTCCAAATTACATAATCCAAATTTCAATCTTCATCATACATCAAAAACTCTCAATACAATACAATGCTCTCAAATAAAAACACATGTCTTCAAAGAAAATACTCTGATTGATTATTCTTCCAAATCTTCTTAAGTCTTCTGCAATCTTGAGCTCCTAACCCTCCTTTGTATTTGAGGTATTGTAAACATTGAAATATTTACAATACCTTAGCAAGCTATGATTGGTAGGGGATACAAAAATATACTACGTCAATAATATAAGAATACATACCTCAATCATTATTCCATTATGGTTACCTACTCATGGGTTATCTCAACATAGAGTATATACGTTATTTATATAGTATAGGATAAATTAGTTAAAATAGTGAAGATTGCTCAAAATTTATTCCTTCCCCTAGCTATACTTCCACTTAGGAATTCAATATTCAGCCAATCCTCATATGGGGATTTTCTTTCTAGGAACTCATGTAGTGGCATCTCATCATACCATGGCATTACACTATACCTATCAAATGTGCATCATAATGTAAAACACATTAGGACTACTATGTCATAGTCTCAATCCATACAGCTCGAATAACTGTATAATTCTCCACTGATACCAACTGTGGAAATAACAAATCCATGTCCTCATGGGGAGGACCATGGCTACCACAGTGGCAGCCTTCCCATTATTACCCCACCTGAAATTTAGCCTCTCTTTGGGCATGGTATCCATCATATAAGTTTTAGGAAGTGGGTGGCCAAACCCTCATAACTTCCATAGCATAGCATCCCCAATCTCTAGCACTGTGTAAAACAAAATCACAAGCCACCATGCTTGTATGTAAAGACATTGTACATATTAGACGATATGTCTGTTTAACTAAGGCTTGAATATTTTCTATGCCCTATTCATAGGGTTTCCTTAGTCTACACATCTCATTACCTTCTCCTCATTTGTTTTGATCCTTAGATTGGATCAATTGAATTAGATTATGAGGTTAGATCACTTAGTTAGATCATATGGTTGGATCACTTAGATCATAGGGTTGGATCACTTTATTGGATCATATAGTTGGATCACTTAGTTAGATCATATGGTTGGTTTACTTAGTTGGATCATGACTATGCTAAGGTACTAAGCATACTTATATCATGAAGGTCTATAATTATAGACAAAGATCATGTATGTATGCGCATGAATCCTTAATATATTCTTGTACATCCACCTACCTCAAAGTAGTATCTTGATTCATACATCTCAAGTGGTATTCTTCCACCTTGCTCATCATGGTCTGGGTTCATACATCTGTCAAACCATACGTATAAAGTTATTTCTCTATACAAGTATGTATTCCTATAAGGGAAGCCCTAATTTTTCCTTGACTCATGTTTGATCAAGGGTTTGGGTTCTCTATCTACATTTCTCTACATATACATAATACAATACTACATTAGTATTCTTATTGTTTTTTATCATTCAAGATCCCCTAGATCTTGTCTGATCATCCTTATGTTGATTACAATTTTTATTAGAATTAGATGATTTACTAACCTTTTATGCTATTATTATTATTACTTAACTAGTTAATGTTTTACTGGTTGAGGGTAGCTTATTTCATCATAAGTCTAGACAACTCCTCTTATGTCAAATTGGCTAAGGCTTACTAGTTGAATGATTGAACACAGTGGTTACTTCAATCCTCATGTAAAGAGGCATTTCGACCTCACAAATGTCAATGGAAGGTGGGGGAAGAGCGTGGCTCTATTAGAGAACTCTCTTAACCACCATGTTCATCGTCCACTAGGGTGACCTTAACTCAACCTTTCATAAGGTTCCTATGAACATTTCAACCCTAAGTACTCTTTCTAATTAATTTTAATTAATCCATAAACATTAAAATGTCATTCATGGAGTTTTATTATTCTCCTATTTTGGACCAAGGAATTTATATTCCTTATATTATCCTACTAACCATGGCCCTTATTATCATTAAGTCCATGTCATTCATTCCATGTAAATGTCCTTCCATTCTAATTTCATTTTCAATGTAATTTCTATTACATAAACATTAAAGCATAAATAAATAAATATACCATTAAATCTACTAAGAAATAAAAGACAATTACCATTCAACAATTTAAATGAAAATCTAATATGCCATAGCTATCCATCATGATCCAACGGTCTTAGTTAATTCTTATTCATTTTTCATCTCTTTTAGGGTTTAGGTCCTGATCTTTCATTTTCCTTTAGATATAACACATCTTCTTGATGTGATTTCATTATTAGATCATTGATGCACCTCATCAATTGATCTAATCTTCCTTGATTTAACCGATCGAGGAGATCTTAAGTTATTTTATCCAATTTAAGGGCATAGATCTTGATCTATCCCAAATCATCATCATCCAGTCCATAAATCCACATGATATTAACTTCATATCTTCATAAAAACTCATCCATGCTATCCAATCATCCTTGATCAAGGATATTTCCATTGATTTTTATAAATTTTACTACTTTTAAGGCTAGGTCTCTTAAGATCTGCCAATTCAAATACATCTAACCCATTTAGGTTATTATATTATTATATCATCATCCAACATAATTTGAATGGTCTGATCATCCCAGATCTTATAGATCAAGGATGTTAGTACACTTATCTACTTAATTTCAGAACATTTAGTGAATTAAAATATGATTTTATTGGTTCATTAGGTTCTAATCATCATAAGGAATCCATCCTAACTTCTGATCTCAATTTGGAGTTAAATTGAGATCAGAATTGAGATTTTAAGATTTCAGCCTATTTTAAGGGCTGAATTTTAATCTTACTATTTTTGTTTATTTAATTGATCTAGAAATACAAAAATTCTATTGTGATTATGATCCTTATAGTTTTGGGACCCTTTGAACACATTCATCGGTTCAGATTTCTATTTTGGGATCATCTTGATCATGATTCACTACTGTTACTATGGATTTTTGTAATTATAATCAATAAATAAAATTTAAAACATACATTTCATGAGTCCAGTACCTAAAGCAAGTGATAAGGAATCTACAAAAGCTTTTTGATCTAAAATCAGAGCTATATCAAGCTATTAATTAAAGATCTAAGTTTTCAGTTAAAAACTAGACGGCTCAGATCATCCCAACAAAAAAGGACAAAAGGATGGTCGGCCCTGCTCTTATTACCTAGGATTACCTATCACCAGGTTAGAGTGACCGATGATAGACGAGACGGTCTAGATTTGGACCGTCAGATCACCCATCAATGGATCTCCCTCATCTTACAAGATTAATGGCCTAGATTTCATCTCTTGGGGTTTTTGGGACCTAGGAATCCATCCAACTGCTCAGAAGTTTCATCTGAGCTGTGGATAGATGGGATCTTGACCCTTCATGCCGGATCCATCATCTTCGATGAATCAACAGTAGGGGAGATCCCATGGATGCTGGAAGACACCCTATACATGCTAGAATGGAAAGAGGGGAGTGAGGGGTGGCCTACCTGTGTCGGTCCGGTGAGGAGAGGGTCATCAGAGGAGAAGAATCAAGTCGGAGAAGAAGATAGAAAACCATTGATGCCGGCAACTCATATAGTCTTGAAATTCTCCCTTGCCGTTGCTGGAGAAGGTGGAGGGCCATAGGGGAAACATAGATCTCATGTTTCTGAAGAGATCTATTGTTCATGATTGCTTTTCACTAGCCATATTGGCCAAAATCTCTTGAATTAACTGCCAGAGACGGTGATGCACAGGTGAGGTTTCTTCGTCTTGATTTTCTCAATGATCAAAGAGGTGGATCATCATGAAACCAAAGGGCTTTTGTAGATCACCCTTGTCCAACTAAATCCAATAGTGAAGATTGAATTTTAACGGTTAAAATGTGATGGCTAACTCAATTAAGGCTTCTAGGAGGAAACCCTGGTTTAGTTGAGTATGACGTGTCCCTGGACACGCCCGACATCTCCAATGAGTCTGGAGTGTCGGGTGTGTTTGCAAACGCTCTTATAGAGAATAAGAGAGAAGGAGAGAAATAAAGAAAATTTGGAGAAGATGGGGTAAGTTTCTGGAGCTAAGATTTTGAGGCATTCTAAGGGACCTCGTGAGGAACATTACGAAAAAATTTTAGATTTTTATGAGCTATTTATAGAGGTGTTTTGAATTTTCCATGATTATTTGTAATTATCACCTTGATTTCTTTTAATTATTAAATTGTCTTAGGATTCCCACTGCCACCTCCTTCTCCACTAGCAAGTGGTAGTGGTTTGACCCATGATGGCCTATTTTCTCGCCGTTGGATCCCTTGTGGGCCCCATGGATGTGTGAAAAGATTATTTTGCTCTTTTATGGAGAAAAATCCATTTTATTCTCTCGGGCTCGAAATTGAGTGTACTTAGTGGCATTGGATTTGTATTTCTAAGTACATTCAAAATTTTGATGTCTTAGTCTCGATTATTTGTAAAATTACCATTTTATCCTTTTATTCTTAAAATTGGAGAAAAATAAAGATTTTTCATTTGAACTCAAAATCTGTCGTGTTTATAGTCATTCTAAAAGGTTTGTCAAATATGTTTTCAATTATACATGTCTTATACCTTAATTCAACTTCTATGAAAAGTACATTTTTAGTAACCCTAATATTCCAGCTTAAATTTTCTTAAAATTTTCAATTTCTTTATTTATTCAATCTCCTCACAAAAGTTAGGGGTGTTACAGACGGGCCAGCCACCTCTGCTTCCTTCTTCATCTCCAACCAGGTGACACCACCAAATTGAACACAGCACCAGCTGGCCAGCACTCCATCAGCCTCTTCCATCTCCTCCAGCTTCTTTGGCAGTTTCGTTACTCTATTTTTCTCTTTACGGAAGTTTTAAGGAAGTTTCATGAAAAATTCCATTTATGCCTTTAGTAGAAAAATTAAAATCTCATTTGAATCCCTATTTTGTCTTTTTCTTAATCCAGGTTTTGTGTTATTCAGGTTCTGCTTGTTCTTAGATAATTCCAGAAATTAGAATTAATTGATTTAAGCATAATCGAATCAACGGTTTAGCTTAAATTAACAGAGGAACATCAATTTCTCATTCATTTCAATTCTAATATTTAATTAAAATTTAGATCTATGTTATAGGATAATTTAAAGCACTTTCACTCTTCCTAATCTTTAATCTGAGAATCTAAAATCCTATCTATGCCGTCAACTCGTAAATTTCTTATTTAGCATAAATCTCTGAGAATCTTTAGGATCTGCCTAATCCCTCCAGTGGATAATTACTCTAATGTGCTAGAAATGTGTTAATAAAGACTGATCATGATTTAGGACACTAGATCTGTAGAAATTGAAGATAAGTAGTCTAGGGAAGTGGAATTTTCTTATTTTTTTAGTTAAAATTCTGTTTTTTGTGGATTTGACTTCTATATTTCATTGATTAGACACATCTAAATCTGATCTCTCTTTTGTTAATTTATGTCAATTAATTTAAAATTTTAAAATTTTAGATTTTAATAAAAACTCCTAATTCTTAAAGTCGTCCTTGTGGAATCGACCCGTACTTACATTAATTATACCACAATAGCCCGTGAACTTGTGAAAAATAACAACAAACACAATAGTGTATATAACTTTAATCACTATAATTTCAAATTCTAAATGCTCAAAGGCATTCTTTTGTATCTGTTTTGCACTACGGTGCAATGGGATTTCTAAAAATTAGGTGACTCATTTGAATTGGTACCTACTTATGATAGCCCTGTTTGGATGAGAGTATTATATCATAGGAAGAATACTCTTGCATTAGATTGATCTAATGCCTCCATGAGAGCAAGTGCAGTTAGTGTGGTAGCCATTGACAAGTGTAGTTGTGACTTTATGTTTTGTTGCATGCATAATTGACCTTCTAATTGTAGACATGGGTTGACATGACAATCATTCTCAAGAATATTGACTAGTGCACATGACAGGATGATAAAGTACCACTCAACAATTGACCATTGAATTTGATTGAGTGATTGGTGATTTGATCCATCATGAATATGGTTCTAATGTTTGATACGTCTTTGATTTTGATTGTATCATTTAGACTCAAATTTTGAAGTGCCACATTTTGACAATGGCATGCTTTCAAGAACAATTAACTTGCATATGTTTTAAAACTAAATAGCATATATTTCTATGGTTTTTGTTAGTTTTAGATTTTCCATTGGGTAATTTAAATTACTCATTGAACCACACTATAGGTGAATAAAAGAAGGAATTAGTTTGGACTTTTTGACTTGTTGGGTAGAAAAATTGAATATTCAAGAATTCAAAAGTATGAAGAACCTTAGAATTAGTTTTTATTTCCATTTGAAAACTATTGATAGACTTGATCAAACTATTAGACTATGAATTAAATGGCTTGTGATTTGATTTAGTATGTTTGACTGTGACTAGTAGATCTTAATTGTGTTGATGGTTTAAATATTATTTTAATATATGTGGACTTCTATTTTTTTTTTTTGGTCTTGAAGTAGTTCTGAAATCTATATATTACATGTATTCTTTTTCTTTTTTTTTAATTATTTTAAAAAATTCAAGATGCTAATTATTTTCCAAAAGAATTTGCAAAAAACTATTTAAAAAAAAACCTAGGTTATTACACATTTAATTGAATGCATCTTATTATCCTTGTGCATCCATGATTTTTCTGCATGTTTTTGTCTAGCTTAGAATTTTTCATTGAGTGGTTGTACTCACCCCCACCAATAATTTCATGTAAGAAGAACGAGTAATGCATCTCCAAAAAGTTAGAGAGATTTGAAGAAAAGTATGCTAGAACATTTAGTAAGAATGTTTATTTTATTACCAAACAATTGAGGATATAATTCAAATACGTAATGGTGATATATTATTTATGGTTTCATTATATTCATTTGGGTTGTGACTAGTGGTCATGGCAATGCTTTTCTTACATGCTTATTTTGGATATATGTGGAGTCTTGAAAAGACACCCAAGCTTGGAGAGGAATTTTGGGAATTAGTATATATAGTATATTTTCAATTAAAAAAGAAGAAGGAATTTTACTCAGGTTCCTGATCATTTTCAAACCAATTTAATAAAAACTATTTTTGAAAACTCGAAATATCACAATAAGTGTGATACTTTCTCCTTCATTTAGTCCTCCCCCTAGAATTAATGTCTTTAATTGGATTCTTTTAAAAGGAAAGTCTCTCACTTGGGAAATCTATATAGAAGCGACTGGAAAGGAGCAAGTAGTTGCTATCTTTATAAGAAGAACTCTAAACTAATAGACCATTTTTAATGATTCTCTACTCAATCTCATCACTAATTTGGCATTAGGTACTCCACTCTTTTTTACATGAGGTGGGGTGTCCTAGCTCTTGTCACTAGTTGATGGCTAAGTGGTGCTCGCCAATATCTAGTAGAAGAAGTGGAACCTCTGGTATTTCAATGCTATGGCTAGCTTTTGGATCATTTGGAAGCAGCAAATGATAGGCATTCTAGAAGAATCTCATCCTTAAGTATATTAAGGACAATATTACTTTTATGGTGGCTGTAACTAAATAATCCAAAGGATTCTCAAATTTGGAGATGAAGTGGAAGTAGAACAAAGTTATAAATTGCAACTTCACAAGATGTTTGCCATGGCATCCTCCTTTTATATAGCTGAAAGTAAAGTTTGATGGTGTATGTTATTGGAATTCTAGAACCTCAGGTAGATGAAGTATGTGATGCTCTTAGAAGTAAATGAAAGCACATGTCAGGCAAAGTGAAAAGTGTTTGGTAGGCTCACTTTTTTTTTTTTTTTTTTTTAAGTTGTTCAATGATCTAAGCTGCTTATTAGATTTGGCCTATCCCATATTCCAGAATAGTAGAGCTCCCATCTAAAAACTAACTCCTCTGCGTTTTTGGAATTCTTTTGTTCTACATCATTTATTTTATAGCTGAAATAAGGAGAAAAACAAGTTATGAAGAGTTATCTTCTTAGATGAAATTTATGCTATTTAGAAGAGCTAGGATGTGGACAATTTGATGAATGACTTAAATCATAAAAGCATAGGAAAAAGGGCCATGCACACCACTTTTCACTTTACCTAACATATGCTCTAGTTCACTCCTAGGAGCATCTTGGAATTCCTCTCTCGCACATAGGGGGCTTAGTCAAGAAATTTTTGTAGGGTTTTATAATATAGACTTTGCAAGACCAAGCCCCATAAAAGATGCACATGAAACAAAACTTAGACCAATAGTGGAGCAAGCAATTGAGATTTGCTTGCAACTAGGGCTTTTTCAACATAATAGTGGAAGAGGACTCTAGGAATGTTATCTCATGATCTGATAACATCAAATACCTTCCATGGAGGTTTTAGAACAGAATTGTTCAAATTCATAATCACTTGAGGATGTTAAAGGTTCGGTTCGGTGGGTGTCTTATAATTTGTGTTCATCTCGACTCTCCGTGGCATCCCACTTAGCGGTAGTGTGTGTAATTCTCTGGCTTCTTAGTGATAGTGAGTTGCAGCATTTTGCAGACATAATCTATGTAATTTGAGCTAAGTGCTAGTGATTGTTGGAATTGTAGTTTGTTTGACCTCAAATCGTAAGGCTCACCCCAATGGTTTTGTGTGACTATCTCAGTCTAGAAGATGAATGTGATACTTACTGCCGCTCAAAAACACAACAATGGAAAAAAACAGCGTGATAGTGAAACTGTTGGATGTGATTGTTGCGACCACTCCGTCGGCAGATGTTTAGAAATAGAGACGTTAAAAAGTATAGAAGAAGGTGTAGAAGCTGGGGCGGGCTACCTTAATTGGTAGCCCTGGGACTACAGTACTATGGGTTGCACTCCCTAGAAGAAAACACGAGCAACTTCGCAAGTACCTAGAATAAATAGTGGAAGAAACGCTGTTAGTGAAGAGTGGGACTACAGTACTATGGGTTGCACTCACTAGAAGAAAACACGAGCAACTTCGCAAGTACCTAGAATAAATAGTGGAAGAAACACTGTTAGTGAAGAGAGAGAGAGAGAGGGAGGGTTTCCAAATCTTTCAGATTTTGGGGGCCTTTGTATTGAGAGAGAGAGAGAGAGAGAGATGTCATCAGACTTAGACAGGCAAATAGAGAAGCTGAAAAAATGCGAGCCCTTGAAGGAGTCTGAAGTGAAGGCTCTATGTCTTAAAGCCATGGAGATCCTTGTAGAAGAAGGAAATGTTCAAAGGGTTGATGCACCAGTTACGGTATTAGTACTCTCTCATTATCATTCTCCGAAACACAATATACTGAACTAAAGGATCCATTTACCCATAATCCATCTGTCTGCAACTTTTCTTTAATGGCTTATCCTCTTTTTCCCTTTTATGGGACTTTTTGTTTGGTTTGAAGTAGAGAAAATCTCATCTAGGTTTTCTTCTTAGG
Source organism: Warburgia ugandensis (assembly GCA_035236585.1). Lineage (NCBI taxonomy): Eukaryota > Viridiplantae > Streptophyta > Magnoliopsida > Canellales > Canellaceae > Warburgia > Warburgia ugandensis. Next base: position 47,206,115 of record CP141131.1, on the reverse strand, counting down.
TGTTTTATCGATGTGGGTTCGATCTGGTTTCATAAGTGCGTAGTGGTTCTGTATTTTCAGTTTTTGGATGTTTTTCCGTGATTTATTATTTAGAGAAATGATAATTAATCCAATTCATGAATGTGAACTCGGATCCGAGTAGGTGGAAAAAATATCATTTTTATGACTATTTCCTTGAAGAATAAATCGTCTGTTTCTCTACTGTACAGCTAATTACAGGCCGAAAGAAAGCATCTTGGTGATGATGAATTTGAACAATTTTTCTGAATGTTCTGATGCTACACGTTTTATGTGGAACTTTCAGCTAATCCAAAATTATTTTTTGGTTATGTACCGGTTCTTATGTGCAATTTAAATGTTCGGACTGTGTGATGCATGGTAGCAAATACCTGGCGTGCATAAACTTTTGTTGCTCCTACCTATAACCTTAAGTACTTATCAGATTCTGGTGCATGTGAATCTACTGTTTATAGTCATAACAGCTAATTCAAATTTTGTTTTACATTATATTGTCTGTTATTTGTTATTTAAATATTGAATTGTTTAATGCATGGTAGCAAACGTGTGGCATGCATAACCTTATGTAAAGCTTCTCCATCTAACCTTCTGTCCTGATTAGTTTTGGGTGATGTGGATCTACAGTTTAGAGTAGTAACAGATCCAAAACCAATTGTGTGTGCGTGTGTGTGTTGAATTGCATCAAATCACGCAATGCTTCTACCTCTGAGCTTTTCTCCTGATTAGGTTTCAGTGCATGTGAATCTACCCTTTATAGTTACACATACCCAGAGTATTGATTTGTTACAATTTTACAGTTCAAATGCTTTACTGCAATTGGGGTGGCATGGAAACTTGGCTTATATACGATACTAGAAATAACAAATAGGACTTCAGAGTGAACTGGTATGAAGGTTAATTATTCATGGTGTACCTTAGTGCACGATGGCCCTTCAAATGTCTGATTGGTCTAAATGCTAAATATTGTTTTTGGCCATGCCACAAAGTTCTTTGAAACTGGCTGGAATTTGATGCTAAGATCCCAGAACTAAATTGAGTGTAAAATATATCCACATGCCCACAACTTATTCAAATGGTAGTGAACCATAACATCCAATTTCGCTATGCTGTACAATCTACCTCTGTAATAATTTTACTGGCGATATTTTATGTAGTGTATAGGGCATGCAATATACACTATTGTGTAGTAAATGATGGATGTTATTGCTTAGGTGCTTTGATAATGTGCCAAGTTCACTTTGGCCTTTGTTAGTTTCCCTAGTTGACTGCACTGTAGTCACATTTTATGTGGCTTCAATTGCTGCATAGGCTGTTATTGAAAGGTCTTTCATAGGCTATTTATTTTAGCTGAACATAGGAGCCTAGTTTCTCAAGAAGCATTTTTGTCTTACTATTAATTCTGGCAGTTGTGCCAAATCAGCCATATAGCTAGCTAGAAGAAATCCAAGTGAAAGAATCATCTCAGTAACGTGTGAAGAAATCTTAAATAAGGGATGGAAGTAGCAAAGAACCATGAAATAAATAACCGGATACATTTCCTAGAAGAAAATGTCCTTCAAATAAAACCAGTATAACTTGTCGTAATCCTGATCCACGAAAGGAAAAATAGATTCTTGCCCTGTGACAAGGTGCTGCCATGTATATACTAGCCAAGTCACAGGAGAACTTGGTCAATAAACCATAGAAACAGGAAGAACAATCCTCTCTTTGGTTATATCCCTTCATAAACGTGTCCAGCACTTGCTCAATCTTATTGCTAAAATACCCATCATTCTTGACTGAACAAGTTCATAATGGAAAAACATAAAATGTAGAATAATGGCTGCCCCTTTGATGCCAAGAGCGTTTCACCGGTATGGTGTTACCTATGTAGTTAAAGGTGCGCCTAGGCGCTAGTCGACGGTTAAGGGCCTGGGAGGGGGCTAGGCGCAGAGTAAATGAGGCGCGCTCGCCTAGGTGCGCACTTGGGTGCGCCTGGGCGCCCCTTTCAGGCGCGCCTCTGACTCCAGGCGTAGACGACTCAACCCGGTAACTTATAAAACTTGTTTTTTTTTTTTTTTTTTTTTTCACCTTCCAACCCTCATTTTAATCTTCCAACCTCCTGAGAAGGTGAAAACGACCATTCCTCTTCGATCTTTCATAGATCTAAGCAGAAAAAGGTATGGATTTATGAATTTTACAATGTGTATACAGTTTCTGTAAAAAAACGTAAAAACTAGTACCGTTTTTTTGTATTTCTTCATTGAAACGTATTTCTATCCACATATATAGCTTTCCCATGCTTGTGTATTCGTGTGTGATAATTTTTTCATCTTTTTTTTGTAATTTAGGGTTATTTTTTTTAATTTTTCCAAAAAAAAAAGTTACGAAAATTAGGAAAAAATTGTTCTTTTTTATATTTATTAGTTAATACCTATTCTTATCCACATATATAGCTTCCTCATGCTTGTATCTTCATGTCATCATCATCATCAAGACCTTATCCCAATTAGGGGTCGGCCACATGAATCTTATTCCTCCATTCCACTCTATTAAATACCATGGTTTCATTTAGTCCCAAAGTTTTTAAATCTTTCCTCACCACTTCTATCCACGTTCTTTTGGGCCTTCCCTTTGCCCTTTTAGAACCTTCAACTTGTATTGCCTCACTCCTTCTAACTGGTGCCGTTGGTGGCCTCCTTTGAACATGTCCAAACCATCTAAGTCTAATCTCCCTCATTTTGTTACCTATTGGTGCTATCCCTAAATTTCCTCTAATATTTTCATTTCTAATTCTATCCTTTCTTGTCTTACCACTCATCCATCTCAATATCCTCATTTTTGCGACACTCAGCCTATGAGTATGATGTTCCTTAACTGCCCAACACTTTGATCCATATAGCATGGCCAGCCTAATAGCCATCCTATAGAATTTTCCCTTTAGTTTGAGTGGCACCCGCCGATCATATAAAACACCCGATGCACATCTCTATTTGTTCCAACCCACTTGGATTCTTTGGGTAACTTCTCTCTCAATCTCTCCACTCTCATGGATCAATGATCCTAAGTATCGAAAGTGGTCTCTCATGGGGACCTCTTGGTTATCAATTTTAACTGGTGCTCCACTCCTACTCTCCCTACTAAAATTACATTCCACATATTCTGTCTTAGTTCGGCTAATTTTAAATCCTTCCGATTTTAATGCTTTTCTCCATAACTCTAGCTTTATGTTTACACCCTCCCTTGTCTCATCAAGTAGGACTATATCGTCTGCAAATAGCATGCACCAGGGAATCTCCTCATGCAGATGTTTTGTTAACTCATCCATAACTAATGTGAAAAGGTATGGACTCAATGCCGATCCTTGGTGCAATCCGACAGTGACAGGAAAATCAGCAGTCACGCCACTAGTGGTCTTAACATTTGTTACTGCTCCCTCATACATATCTTTAATTATGTCTATATACCTCTGAGAAACCCCTTTAACACTCAATACCCTCCATATTAACTCTCTAGGGACTCTATCATAAGCGTTCTCTAAGTCAATAAAGACCATGTGTAGGTCTTTTCTCCTCTCCCTATATTTCTCTACTAATTGTCTTAGTAAGAAAATAGCTTCCATGGTAGACCTCCCAGGCATGAAACCAAATTGATTCTCCGATACACTTGTTTCATGTCGTAGCCTCTTCTCAATCACTCTTTCAAAAAGTTTCATGGTGTGGCTCATAAGTTTGATCCCTCGATAATTAGTGCAGCACTGAATGTCTCCTTTATTCTTATAGATTGGTACAATAGAGCTTTTCCTCCACTCATCAGGCATTTTCTTTGATTTTATAATCTTGTTAAACAACTTGGTCAACCAAACTACCCCACTATCTCCCATATGCTTCCTAACCTCTATTGGTATACCATCAGGCCCCATGGCCTTTCCTGATTTCATCTTTCTCAAGGCCTCTTTTACTTCAAGCATTCTAATCCTACGTTCATATCTATAATAGCCAGTGTTATTTAGATTTATAGTATTTTCAATCCCTATATTCTCAGGGCCATTGTCATTTAACAATTTTTGAAAGTATATTTCCCACCTTTGTTTGATCTCATCATCTTTGACTAGTATCTTTGATCATCGCCTCTAATGCACCTAACATGCTCTAAGTCCTTACCCTTCTGTTCTCTTACTTTTGCAAGTTTAAACACATCTTTCTCACCTTCTCTTGTTCCTAGTCTATTATAGAGCTCATCATATGCTTTAAGTTTTGCCTCCCTTACTATTCTCTTAGCAATGTTTTTAGCATTCTTATATTGTTCATAGTTTTTATTATTTCTAATCTTTTGTCATCCTTTAAAATGCATTCGTTTTTCTTTAATAGCTTTTTGCACTGTTTCATTCCACCACCATGTTTCCTTTGTTAATAGCCTTTTACCTTTAGATACTCCTAAGACATCTTTTGCCACTTTCTTAATGGACTCAGCCATATTTGTCCACATGGTATTTACTTCTGTTTCATAGTTCCAATTTCCTTCTACCATCAACTTATTTTTGAATGAGGTTATTTTCTCTCTTTTTAAGTTTCACCACTTAGTTTTTGGATGTGTATTAAGTTCAATTCTTTTACTACATCTTTTAATATGAATATCCATAACCATTAACCTATGTTGTGAGGTTAAACTCTCACCGGGTATCACCTTACAATCCTTATATATAGATCGTTCATTATTCCTAAGTAGAAAAAAGTCTATTTGGCTTTTATGAAGTCCACTTTTAAAGGTTATTAAGTGTTCATCCCTCTTCTTAAAGAGTGTATTTGCAATAGATAGGTTATATGACAAAGCAAAATCGAGGATATTCTCCCCCATTTCGTTTTGTTCACCTATACCATACCCTCCGTGTATTCTATCATATCCTTCCTTATCTTTTCCTACATGGCCATTTAAGTCTGCTCCTATAAATATCCCCCAGTGTTGGGAATTTCTTGCATGACTCCCTCCATATCTTCCCAAAACTGTCTCTTAATTATATCTTGTAACCCTACTTGTGGTGCATATGCACTTATAATATTTATAATCTACTTTCCTAGAATCATTTTTATTATTATAATTCTATCACTGATTCTTTTAACGTCCACAACTTTATCCTTTAATTCTTTATCCACTATTATTCCTACGCCATTTCTATTATTTTTCTTTCCTGCGTACTATAATTTATACACATCTATTTCTCTAGCTTTAGCTCCTTTCCACTTGGTTTCTTGGATACAAGCGATGTCGACTCTCCTACGTTTCATTGTGTCTACTAACTCCAAACTCTTACCTGTCAGTGTCCCTATATTTCATGTAGCGATGCGAATCTTATGTTTTGGAGATACCCTATTTACTATCGTCTTTCTCGACCTCCATGGTATGAACCCATGTCCACTTTTTACTGCACCTGGGTTCTGATGCAGTGCGTCGCTTCTGAGGGGACGCTCTAGCAGCCCTTGCCCATTTTTCACTACACCCGGGATCCGATGTAGCGCGTCGCTTCTGGGAGAACGTCCTAGCAACCCTTGCCTATTTTTCACCGCATCCGAGATTCGATGCAGCGTGTCGCTTATGGGGAACGCCCTAGCTTGAGCGAATTTTAGTTTTCGATTCATGTCATGTTGGGGTTGCCATAGTTTTTAAAAGCTGAAGATGATTTTCATTAAAATCATCTTCAGCTTCACCCTTGCCGGCTGGCTACCTGACGCAAGGGTGGCCATATTTTAAGAAGCTGAAGATGATTTTCATTTCTTCCTCACAAACTAATATACAAATGCATATTTATTTGTAAGAAATAAATAATAGAATCATCTTCAACTTCCCCCTTGTCGGCTGGCTACCTGACACAAGGGTTGCCATCTTTTAAGAAGCTAGAGATGATTTTCATTTCTTCCTCACAAACTAATATACAAATGCATATTCATTTGTAAGAAAGAAATAATAGAATCATCTTCAATTTCCCCTTTGCCGGCTGGCCCCCGGCCCAAGACCCTCCTTTTTTATCCGGGCTTGGGACCGACATTGGCGGAGTTATGCTTGTATCTTCATGTATGATGTACTTTTCATGCTTTTTTTGTATTGTAGTGTTATTTTGTTCAATTTTTCCAAAAATAAAACTTACGAAAATTAGAAAAAAATTGTTTTATTTATATTTATTAGTTAATACCTATTCTTATATACATATATAGCTTTCCCATGCTTGTGTCTTCATGTATGCTGTATTTTTCATGCTTTTTAATAATTTATTAATGATTTTTAGCTAATTTTTAGCATTTTAAGCTAATTTTTAATTATAAAAAATATAATTTTGAGCCTCAGGCTCCAGGCGCGCGCCTAGGCACCCCAAGCTCCAGGCGCACCCCTTTGCGCCTCGGTGCGCCTCGTGCCTTTAACTACATAGGGTGTTACAGGCTAGGGGGTTCACTTGTGTGTATTCATTTTGATAGAGATGATGGTTACTCAACTTGCATATGGAAGAATTAGCACCTAATTTATGTTTTTATGAAGAAAATATGTTCTTTCTCCAACGTGACTTTGTCTGGACATATGCCCCATTACCAGAAGGTGTCTAAAGAAAAAGTTTGACCTTTCCCATGGGAATTAAATATACATCAGTCTAGAAGCTGGAGATGAAGCTGAAATTGTATATTGCTTATAAGCTTTATTGATTCGCAGATCACACAGTGAAGAGGGATAGAACCATTATAATAGGAGGTTTCAGTAAATAGACTGGTGATAGCATAGCAACCAAATTCTTTGCACGATTTTTTGTTTCCTGTGATAAGTTGATTGTAGCGACTCCAATCTCGGAAAACCAAGAGCTGTCTGTTCTTGGGAAAAATAAAAAATGAATCTGTGGACTGGACCTGTGTCAACAAACATATTCATAATGCATATAAATATTTATAGCATGTTAAATAGAATACCCAACTTTTAGATGTTTTACCTTCCTTCCACAGTGACTTAACATGGACCCATTTCCATGTAAGACTGAAATTTGGATAGGATGGCTGAGAAAATGTTAATGGCCATTAGTAATAAGTCAGCAACTTTCCTAATCACAACAGGATGGGAAGGAGCTTATATTTTGAAGAATCAACAAGATGTGAAAGGCTAAGTTGACCTATATCTTCCTGAGAAAACTTGTATTAACTGAAGCATATAAAGGCACATGCATGACTGAGGATTGTCAGACAACATCTCAAGGCATAGTACTCAGTCCCTAAATTACTCCAAGCACCATGCTCCTTATTCTTCACTTGTGCAATTGGATCTTTAGTTTCATGGTTTTGCTTGCATATACTACTAAAAATGGACTAAAAGATTGCTCAGTAGAGATCATGACACTTATGAAACAAAAAAGTGTAAACAGATAAGCATTTGCATGAAATCTGGGCTCCAACATCTTTGTTTGATTGGTTGGGAATGGACAGAAATTGATTTCCAACGAAAACATTTACCTTTAAATTGAATTATGACTAGGACCCAAAAGATTATGCTATTTAAGATTTTTGGTCTTTTGATAAATGAATTTGAAGTCATAAAACACATTTCTAAGATAATTCCGCTTTCCACGGGCGCCAATTTCCATCCATTTCCTACCAACCAAACGAGCAAAAATGGTGAATTTATTTCTTCACCTACTATTGTATAATCAATTATATGGTAGGAAACAGTTTGAACACTTTTCTTAACAGCTGCAAGCTTTGTTTTCAAACTGAAGTTGATTGTCATCATTTCAGCTGGCAAATATCTGCACAAGCTAATTGGTGTTTCTCTAAAGTCATTCTCACATATGGAACTCTACTATGCAGAATCCTGTAGACCAATCTCATACTACAGATAACTTATGATTCATGACTTGCCTTTGGCAGTGCCTTCTAGTTTGCCTCACCTGTCTGCATTGATTAGTTTCTCAATGCCTTAATCTGCAAGTCATCCAATTGAGTTCTTCAACAATAATCTGTGGAGCAGTAATAGCAATTTTGGTGAAGCTCGGGTTGACTCAAAATAAAACTTCATCTATATACTAAGTGTTATGGGAGAAAAAATGGTGCCTCATATTTGCACACCCCTTTTTAATAGGCTGCACTCACATGCCATTCTTCTGCAAGCTAGAACTCCATTAGGTACCACCTTTTGGATGACCTAAACCATTACCAATCTTCGCTGCATCCTAGAGCTGTGCATTTAAAATCTCATCTGTTAATGATCCTAACCACTGTTTCCTTGGCTTTTAAAGTGGGTGTGTGATACAGTTCCAGGGCCCCTTTTCTCCTTAAAGAAACATCCACTAGAGTTATCTAATGGATGAGATTTTCTGTGCACAGCTCTTCGAAGTTACAATCAAGACTGCGAATGGTTCAGATCTTCTAAAATGTGGGCCCAGTTGGAGTTATAGCTTGCTGAAGAGTGGGTTGGGCATGCACCAATTAAAAAGGCGCATGCTGATATCCGGCATTGTAAAAATTCTGACAAGATCTTGATGGATTAAGCTGTGTTGTTGATGCTTGACCAATTATCGGTTAATTATTTTTGCAGTAAAAGTATAGATAAGATTCCGTGTAAACAGGCAACTCGAAAGGGCTGATGTCATAATGGTTCTAGAGCTAGCCAGGAAGCCCGGTAGAAAATACACTCAGAGGAACTCATGAAGCCACCTGCTTCTCTAAAGAGAAAATTTCTCTGTTTCCTGAGTTATTTGGTGCTTTTGTTCTCTCAAAGTTCAGTCAGCTTTTCTTTTTAAGCGTCTCAGTGCTTCCATTCGTGCACCCATTCCCTCAACCCCTGAAGAATCTATTGCATTACTGTCTTCTCCGCACATGGAGAGGGAGAAAACCCCAAAGGAGGGATAGAAAGGCAATGGATGAATAAACTTGTTTACTTCGAGACTAGTTTGTTGCATTGATGAATCTTATGTGTTTCAGCATTTGCTAGGACTGCTGAAAGTTCTTCTCTTCATGTGGTTGAATAAATAATGTTGCTTTATGGTTGCTTAGTGTGAAGTATGGTATAGAAACACAGAATTGACTTAAATTCTTCCACCATGTTTTTAGATATGTGGTGACATCCATGGACAATTTTACGATATGAAAGAGCTGTTCAAAGTAGGAGGTGATTGCCCAAAGACAAACTATCTGTTTCTAGGAGATTTTGTTGACAGAGGGTTCTACTCTGTGGAAACATTTTTACTGCTGCTAGCACTGAAGGTAATATTACTCTCTTGGATGTTTCTTTTCTGGTGGATTGGCAAATGCAGTTCATCTTAGACTTCAGTCTATATACTATCTGTTGATGTTGTTTTGGATGTAGTCTTAAAATATTCTAAATGCAGTCTCCATATAAAAAATTTCCAATTCGTCTCCTCCTTACCATTTTAATAGATGACAGTAAGCTGTAAATAGAGCTATTTGCTCATCTGCATATATGAAACCGAACATGATTTATTTCTTTTCTGTTATGTATCAAAGATGCATATGACTGCAAAAGTGCCCTGAATTAACAGGGCACTTCATATTTGAATGCCATGTATAATCTCTTTGCCCTATCAAACTTGCTAGTCAAATGAAGACTTGATGCATCCCTCTTCCCTTCTTTCAGGTGTATCTAACTTAAGAATGATAACATTTGTGTTCATAATTTCATATGTAAAATGTTTGCTAATTCAAATCATTGTATTAGGCAATCCTGCAATATTTTTGCTGTAGTTATGACCTCAATTAGTTCTGTTGCCATGCAGTTTGAACCCATACATGTAAAAACTGTTGATGAATTGATAAAAATATGTAAAATTTCCATAAGCTTTTTGCCAGGTGACGTCCAAATTGAATATCTACCTAGGGTTTGACGTCATGCATGTGATTTGCAGTTTTCAGTTACTCTTCAGCTTTGTAAAGAAATCTCCCAGATAGATGATTGCATTATTGTTAAAAAGGTATTATCTAGATACATTTAGTTTATGATGTAAAAGGAATCCGCTTAGCAACTTAGAGCAAATTGTATCACTTTTCCAATAATAATATTTGCCTTTGTTCTTGGTACTGTAATTTGATACTGTTCTTTGTCCTATTAATATTTTTATAAAGGCATTTCCTTATTCTGTTAGTTGTCAACCTACATTGTTCATTGGGTGGTCCAAGCCACCAATATTATTTATTAATAACTGTTGTAGCTTGCCCATAAAAAAAGAATGAAAGCAGAAAGTTCAGTCTAAATGTTAAAGGATAATTGGCTTGCGCACTGTTGATTATGCACATCTAATGTGTGTTTCCTCTAGTATATACATTTGAATGATGAGTGAATTTGAACCCATGTGGCCATGACCTCTTGGTTGTGGGACAGGGCACCTATTTAATGTTATGTTGCTCATTTAAGTCTGATATTATGAAGTAGAAACTGCTTCTGCAGTATTATTTCTTTACTTGCTTGTTGTAAGAGATATGCAATATGTAAGTTAGTAAGTAAACTTGTTAATCTACTCACACGCTGGTGATTCTTTCTTGCTGTAAGTGAATGCAACGAAAAGACTAAAAAATAACGAATAATGAGACAATTCATTTATTGACATTTCATGCTCATTTCCATCTGCTACAACACTGGTACTCATTGCTAACCACTCGAATCCATGAAAGGACCACTGTTATTATGGTCAAATAATCTGCAATGCTTCTCAGCTACCTCAAAGGGGGTCTGACAATATGAAGTGCAATACAAATCCAATTTGAAGTTCCAGATCAGTTTATTGTGTCATTATTTAGATGCCACAATGACAATACCTTACTGACAGATTCTGCCGAAGTATTGATGTCTTCAGAAGGTTGCACTTTTGAACTGAAATTCAGATCTCTTGATGTGTACTACATTTTTATAGATACATCACGTACTCTTTTCTTCGGTCTGTCTTGTTCTATACTAGAATATGTGAGAAGGACATTAAAAACAGTCATAGAAAATAACCTTCAGAAGCTGCAGAGCTCCAAAAAGTTTGATGGGAGAAATTTTAGGAATGATGTTCTGTATGTTATAGTACTTGATATGATGAAAATAATGGAGACAGGAAATGCGTTATGCCCGATTCTTCAATTTAAGTTCATTCACCCAAAATTAAGTACTGTTTGGTTGAACCCTTAAATTTCCATTTTGTGGGAGTTTCTAAAATTGTCGTAAGAGAAAATCACAACTCTAGAAAAGATGTGTTTGGTTTCTTTCTCCACTATTTGAGGAAATTGTGGAAACACAATGTGGCCTCAAAACCATGATTTTCTATAATACAGCTTGGAGCTGTTTCTTAGAAAATCAAGACTTCAGAAAAGGCGCTCAAAAACAAGTACTGCTCTTGTTGAAAGAAAATGACTAAAAATGCTCTCATCATCATCTAAAAGCAACCTTTTTGAGATGATATTTTTATCAATGTCAAAACGAACTCCTTGATCTTTTGGGTTTTCTTTTCTCTCCATTGTGTTTAAGGAAAAAGGACGAAGCATCAATAGAACAATAAAAATTGCAAAGAATATATTTGTCAATAAAGTAAACAGTTCATTAAATTTTGGAATTTTCTTTTCTTCTCAATCTACCATGAAAGTTAGAAAGCAAAATTGGGACTAGAGTTTGGCTACTTATAAGTTCTCCCACTTTGAATTTGTTTATCTCTTAGAGGGCTAGAGTTTGGCTACTTACAAGTTCTCGTTTCCAAACACGATAGGCAAATTACACCCCCTTTAGGACTTATGAGTTCTAAACATCATTGGAGCTTATAAGTTTTCACTTATATGGTAAAAATGGACCATTTGAGTTCTATTTCAGTTCTCTTTTTAAAGCTTGAACTTTTAAGTTCTTGATACATTAGTTCTTTCCTTCTAATGTGGGACCTGCACTCTCTCTCTCTCTCTCTCTCTCTCTCTCTCTCTCTCTCTCTCTCTCTCTCTCTCTTATTTTTAACTATGGGACGCATGTGAGTTTTATAATGGGACCTACCTTCTCTCTCTCTCCCCAACACACATCTCCATCCACCTCCACCACACTTTTTTCAAACTGAGACCGATGTGAGTTTTATGGTGTTACCCCACTTATCTCTCTTTTAATGTTGGACCCATGTGGATTTCATTGTTTAGGACCCACACTCCTTTTCTCTCTTTCTAAATCCACCTCTACTATGGACTCCCTTTTCAATGTGGGACCTACATAGGTTGTATAGTAGGACCCATACAAACACATTCTCTCTCTCATGTCTATATCCACTTCCACCTGTAATGCAGAGAAATATTGATCAAGCGGAGATTTCCTAACTGAAATCCCAAATTGGTGCACAAAAAGACCCTCGAAAAACCTTAGGATGTTGCTGTTTTCATTGGAAATTAATAACCACGTTTTACTATGTTGTGATATTTAAAGATGAAAATGTAAGAAAGACTAAAATACCCCTACTAAAGACCACTTATGGAGAGTATAAATGTCCAAAATCCTCTTATTTATTAAATAAGTAGCAACGTAGTAAAAAACTCCTAGCTGCTGTTTACTTCAATTTTAACCCTTCTTCCTACCTTTAAATCAATTTAAGCAGTCAAATAGGCCTGGGCATGCTTTTTGACATCTGTTCCCTTCACTTGGAGAGAACGTCCTCGAGTTTGGTGGAGGACGTTCTGGAGCTAGTTGTCGGTGCGCGAAGCTGATAGCAAGTAATTTAAGGGGGGAAGTGGGGAAGTGCTGAAGGGGCACTGTGGCGCAACAGTAAAGTTGCCATCATGTGACCTTGAGGTCACGGGTTCAAGGCGTGGAAACAGCCTCATGCAAAACTATAAGGTAAGGCTGCATACTATAGACCCTTGTAGTCCGCCTCTTCCCCTGACCTCACATACGCTGGAGCTTCATACACTCGGGCTGGCCTTAAGTGGGGAAGTGCAAGGCAAAAAAAAAAAAAAAAATTTCAAATAAAATTCAGAAACATAGTTCACATAATTTTCCATTTCAAAACTAAATGAAAGTGCTTAACATCCATAAACCATAATCCATAACCCAGTTCCATAACTCCAAAGGTTACAAAATGTTAAAAGCTCTTCTCAAAAAAGAACTGAAACAGGAATTCAAGCCCCAACTATTTAACTGGAATTAACGCCATATATCATGAGATTTGCTGCAACAATGAAAAAGCGAAACATTCAATAATTCTGATTTCTGTTGAGCATCTAGAAACCGGAAATCATGGTAAGTCAAGCATCAGGAAACCAGAAAACAGTTCTGCTGTTTTTCTCACCTTGGTATACACTATTGAATCAGAAGTGATGAGCACCAAGAAACCAGAAAGCCATGGAGGTCGAGCACCAAGAAACCAAAAAATAACTCCTGTTTTCCCACCTTGCTTCAGCGAATCAGAAGTGACAACCCTTCTTCTTCTTCTTCTTCCTGTTTTCCTAACTTCAAATGGGAAAACTAAGAGAAGATTCAAAGAAATCAGAAGAGACGAGACCAAGAAACAGTTCCTATAGTTCTTAACAGTGAAAACAGTTCCATCTTCGTTGACAGTGAAAACAAACTCAAAAGTCACAGATCTTCTTATTCTTCTTCTTCAATAGAGAAATCAAACTGGAAACGAAAAATACACAGCATTGATGTTGTTTTACTATCGTTGGTTGGAGCTGACGATGTTTGATGGAGATTTCAGCTGGAAATTAGTCTTCTCTTCTTCTTCTTCTTCAACAATAGAGAAAACAAACTGGAAAAAAGAAAAGAAAAGAAAAAAAACAGTGTCAATGCTGTTTTCCTGTTATTGGTCGGAGCTGACAACGTCTGCCTAATATTTGAGCCGAAAATCAGTTGATTTCACTGCAGAAATCAATGAAATTTTGGCTATCTCTGTGTAGGTCACTCTGTCTTTTTACAGATAAAGGCCTCGATCTATTTGGGTTTTCAGTTTTTCCCCTCCTTGATAAAGTACCAACCAAATTTATGTTATTTACAGGAAACCCATGAAGGGTATTCTATAATTAACAGCACAATCGTGCCTTATTTTTTAAACAATTGAAAAATTAAAAAAAGAAACACATTGGAAGCACGCCTTTTCTCTATCAGAAGTGTGATACAAAGCGTGAACCAAATCGAACGGAAGCATGAATGTTTTCAAACGGAATACGGAACAATGATTATCAATCGGAAGCATCATTGAAGCGCGAGTTACAAAATCTAGGATTCACGCTTTACTTCCTGCTTTTGAAGCACAAATTAGGGATTTGTGAATCCTTTGATCTGGGGGCTGCTTTTGGGCAACGAGGTAATGTAAACTTTATGAGAGGAATTTTCTACCTATAATCATGCAAATAAAACACGAGACAAGAAAGAAAGACTTGCCCAAGCTATGGTGATCCAACTGTCGTGAATGCCATGAGGAAAAGCTTGCCAAGTTGAGTAATGATTCTTGGTTCTTGAGAAAAGTTTAAGAGTATGTTTGAAGAATCTCTAGAGAGTGTATGAAATTAAGATAGCGAGGGAAATGTTAGCCGAGAAAGACAAGTTTGAAAGAGAAACAGTAATCAGACTTTGATGACCATCTTTTAATGAATTTTTTTTTTAACTGTCTTTTAAGTTCTTTCCACGATGAAATTCAAAAATTTTAATTCCCTCCTATGACTTTTGAAGATGGATTTTGAGAAATCGTCTTATTAAATTATATTATATATAAGACAATTTTTCTTAACCATCTTAGGTTTATTTTACTAAGATGGTTGCATAATAACTATCTTCTTTTTACCGTCTCAGAAAACACTAATTTTAGTAGTGAAAAGTGTAGCCTTTTAATCATGGACCTCAACATCCATGGGTATTTCAGTGTTTTTTGCTCTTGATAATGCTAATTGATCACCTTGAATTTCTGCTACTTATGTTAATCCATGCGGAATGTAGCTTCTTGTTTTTATGGCTGTCCAGTTTGTAGAGTCCTGCTGTCATCTTGACTTTCTTTTTTTCTTTTCCAGTTTTTTGCTTATGTTTACTTTTATTTATTTCTTATTGATGCAAGGCTGTAATTTCATGTGCTTTCCCATTTTCTATTAGGAATTTTTTAATTTATTGCTCTTGCTCCTGGTCAAAGGTTCATCTGGGTTCTTGACATGTTCCCGAATTGCACCTTTTCTTGTCTTTATCAACTCTTTGCATGGATTTCATTTTTTCCTTAGGATAGTTACAGTTCACTCATACTAGATCACAAACAGTTAAATGACGTTTCCATCCAATGTTGGTGCTGGTCTTTTGGCACCATTGCTGACGCTTTAAAAGAGATCTCTAGTTGTGATGTGCTATTGCTATCCAGTTGCCATTACCTCAAAGTACTTGCTTGCTTTTCCATATAACTGTATGTGAGAATGCACGATATTATCAATTGCTGCCTAAGTGCCAGGTGGTTTTGAGCAACTCCAGCAAGATTGACATCTCAAGGCAGCCTCCAACTTTCATGAGTGCAAATACAGCGTTCTTCTATTAAACTGTGCAGGAGGTTCATCACAAACAGGCCAGATACTTTGCCTATCGTGCCCTTCCTTTTACATCAAGTTGTGCCTTACCTTTTCTGGGTTTCTTCTAGAGGAACCATGGGCAGCCTCCGACTTTTTGTGAGTCAAATACAGCCTTCTTCTATTTAACCCCTTCAAGAGGTTCATCAAGCAGGCCAGATACTTCGTCTATCCTGCTCTTTCTTTTACATCGAGTTGTGCTTTCTCCTTTCTGGATTTCTTTCAAGAGGAACCACGTGGGATAACAGTCCAAGTGTTTAAGGATATATTTTAATGGAGTTTATTTAATCCCTGACCTTCTGTAGCTGCTCATGCCTTTCTAGAGAAGACATATCTGATTTGCCAATACTTTTTAAAAATTACTCTCCTCATCATCATGCTTTTATTTCATCATTGTTGGATCAGCTTTCTGGACTAAACCACTGTAAACTGCAGGTAAGGTATCCAGATCGGATAACTCTCATACGAGGGAATCACGAGAGTCGCCAGATCACACAGGTTCAAAAACTCATACTGGTTTTACATTTCTTTCTTCTAATATTTTACAATGTAGAGGCCTCAGTTTCCTCCTTTCTAGGTATATGGATTCTATGATGAGTGCCTACGCAAATATGGCTCCGTAAATGTGTGGAGATATTGCACGGATATATTTGATTACTTAAGGTTTGTTGTTGATTACTAAAAAATCCATTGTACACGTGGTGTTGGTTTGTCTTCCAGACTGTTCTCTATATATTTACCTTTCAAAGAAAATATTTGTCATCCATAGACTTTCTTCCACAATCATCTTATTGTTTCTAACATTAGTTAATTTTGTGGTCATGTTGTCATGCAGTTTGTCGGCACTCGTAGAAAACCGTGTTTTTAGTGTCCATGGTGGCCTCTCTCCTGCAATAACTACATTAGACCAGGTCAAATATATACCATCTGACTTTGCTCTCTTATTTTACGTTTGTAAGGTTGTGATATTCTGACATTTATGGACTGATTTCAACAGATTAGGACAATTGACCGGAAGCAGGAAGTACCTCATGATGGTGCCATGTGTGATCTTCTATGGTCAGATCCCGAAGACATTGTCGACGGTTGGGGTTTAAGTCCTCGAGGTGCTGGCTTCCTGTTTGGCGGCAACGTAGTCACTTCATTCAACCATTCAAATAAAATTGATTATATTTGTCGAGCTCATCAATTGGTGATGGAAGGATTTAAATGGATGTTTAATAACCAGATTATCACAGTCTGGTCAGCTCCAAACTACTGTTACAGGTAGCACTCATGTTTGTCCTTGATTTTCTAGTATCTTTAACTTGTAAAGGTTTCAAAATTTGTGATGGTGGTCTAGAAAGATAAGCAGGAGGTTCAAGGAAAATTTTGAGTGGAAGATGTATTTTGACTATGCAGTTTCTCTTTGCTTGACTGTGGGTCTCTTCCCTCACCATTTGATGTGCTTCAGATGTGGCAATGTGGCTGCGATTCTTGAGCTGGATGAGAATCTAAACAAGCAATTCCGTGTTTTCGAAGCCGCCCCACATGTATGTACATCTAAGTTATCTACTGGCTTCCATTAATTAGATAAGTACTTAGTCTACGGGTGTTGAGGGATAAAGAGTATAATGCAGGAATCAAGAGGGGTCCCTTCAAAAAAACCAGCACCAGATTACTTTCTCTGATGCGGGAATTATTAGAAGCTTCATCTTCCTTCGTCAAATTGACATACATGGTCATTCAAGGATCACTTGTGAATGTCGAAGGGCTGAAAATATCTTCTTACAGAGAGATTGCACTGATGGCCGTCGGCAGTCACAAGGTGCTTAGAAGTACTAAATCGGTTTGGATTGGCGGGCTTGTGAATACTTCTTCTTTATTTATTTTTTATTTTTGTCATGCTTTTTCCGTAAGAGTATAGAATGTACTGCATTACGTGCATCTGTATTGATAATACAACTCCAACCGCAAGTCATCTTTTAGCAAAACAAAGTCAAGGATAATGTGTTAGGTACAGGGAGGTGCTTCTATTGGTTGGTATAGAAAGGTTCGTGAATCATGGTTGTTGAGGAGGTTTTCCTGATTTAGATTGTCAAGCATTTGAAGCAAGTCTATCAGAGGCCTGATGGAAAATCAGTGCACGCATGTGTGACAGTGAATGAACTTGACTCATTGTATTGATAAGGGCACTTAGCCAGTGATGGCAAGTTTCGATTATGTGTTTTGCACGTAAGCAAGCATTGGATGCTTGTAGACGGCAATGAACCCTTTGGTCCTGGCTGTGCAAGTGTAATCTTTGCACCTTATTTTAATATGGCGAGAAGAACTTGTTTGAGTTTAATTACTTGTTAATTTTCCTACGATGGTTAAACCTAAGCCAATGAAAGATATGATTGTTGAAGTTGTCAATGTTATACGTGTATTTTGGGTCTCAATATGTTATCGTTATCCATTAAGAGGATGATGCCACCAATTATTTCACTTATTCTGGTCGTTTGTTGGAGACCCTATAGGAAGGATAATAGCTTAAGAACTCATCATCAAGATCTTATCCCAATTAAGGGACGGCCATATGAATCTTGTTTTACCATGCTTCATTTAGTTTTAAAGTTTTTAAATCTTTTCTTACCATTTTTATCTATGTTTTTTTTAACCTTATCTTTGCCCTTTTAGAACCTTCTATTTGCATTGCCTCACTCATAATTGGTGCTGCTTTGGGTTTTTTTGGAGCATGTCCAAACCATATAAGTCTAATCTTCCTCATTTTGTTATCTATTTGTGTTATCCTTAAGTTTCCTTTAATGTTTTCATTCCTTTAATGTTAAGATGGATGAGTGGTAAGACAAGAAAGGATAGAATTAGAAATGAAAATATTAGGGGAAATTTAAGGGTAGCACCAATAGGTAACAAGATGAGGGAGATTAGACTTAGATGGTTTGGACATGTTTAAAGAAGACCAATAATAACACTAGTTAGGAGTGAAGCAATACAAGTAGAATGTTCTAAAAAGACAAGGAGAAGGCCCAAAAGAACGTGGATAGAAGTGGTGAGGAAAGATTTAAAAACTTTGGGACTAAATG
The DNA here is from genome assembly GCA_035236585.1 of Warburgia ugandensis. Taxonomy (NCBI): domain Eukaryota; kingdom Viridiplantae; phylum Streptophyta; class Magnoliopsida; order Canellales; family Canellaceae; genus Warburgia; species Warburgia ugandensis. Next base: position 47,187,535 of record CP141131.1, on the reverse strand, counting down.
AAGCCATGGTATTTAATAGAGTGAAATGGAGGAATAAGATTCATGTGGTCGACCCCTAATTGGGATAAGGTCTTGATGATGATGATGATGATGATGATGATGATGATTCCTAATTTTATCCTTTCTTGTCTTGTCACTCAGCTATCTCAACATATTCATTTTTGCTATGCTCATCCTATAAACATAATGTTCTTAAATTGTCCAACACTTTGATCTATAGAGCATGTCTGGCCTTATAGCCATCTTATAGAATTTTTCTTCTAGTTTGAGTGGCACATGCTGGTTACACACACCTCCATTTGTTCTAGCTTGCTTGAATTCTCTGAGTAACCTTCCTATCAAGTTCTTTAATCTCATGAATCATTGATCCTAAGTACTGAAAGTGATCTTTTATAGGGATTTCTTGGTTATCAATTTTAATTGGTGTTCCATTCCTACTCTTCTTCTTGCAAAAATTGCATTCTATATATTCTGCGTTAGCTTTTACTAATTTTAAATCCTTTAGATTCTAATATTTATATCTACAACTCTAGCTTTGTATTTACGCCCTCCTTTGTCTCATCAATTAAGACTATTTCATTTACAAATAGCATGTGCCATGAAATCTTCTTGTACAGATGTTTTGTTAACTCATCCATAACCAACATGAAAAGGCATGGACTCAATATTGATTCTTGGTGCAATCATATAGTGATAGAAAAATAACTAGTCTCGCCACTAGTAGTTTTAACATTTGTTATCAATCTCTTATACATATATTTAATTATATCTATATATTCTCGTGAAATTCCTTTCTAGCTCAATACCCTTCATATGAACTTTCTAGAGACTTTATCATACGCTTTCTCTAAGTTAATAAAGATTATGTGAAGGTCTTTCATCCCCTTTTTATATATTTTTTATATCAATTGTCTTAGTAAGAAAATAACTTCTATGGTAGACCTCTTAGGCATGAAACCAAACTGGTTTTCATATATACTTGTCTCACGTCGTAGCCTCTTCTCAATTACTCTTTCAAAAAGTTTTATGGTGTATAACTAGCACAGTTATGTATATCTCCTTTATTCTTATAAATTCGTACAATAGAGGTTTTCCTCCATTCATTCAACATTTTTTTTTAATAATCTTGTTAAACAACTTGGTCAACCATATGCTTCCAAATCTTTATTGGTATACCATCAGGCCACATGGCCTTTTCTGATTTCATCTTTTTCAAGGCCTCTTCCGCTGTAGGTATTCTAATCCTACGTTCATATTTATAATGTCCAATGTTATTAGGTTTTACAGTATTTTCAATTCTTATATTCTCAAAGCTATTGTCATTTAACAATTTTTGAAAGTAAGTTTCCCACCTTTGTTTGATTTTGTTATCTTTGACTAGTACTCTTTGATCTTCACTTCTAATGCACTTAACATGGTCCAAGTCCTTATCCTTCTGTTCTCTTATTTTTGCAAGTTTAAACACATCTTTCTCACCTTTTCTTGATTCCAGTTTATTATAGAGGTCATCATATGTCTTAAGTTTAGCCTCACTTAACTATTCTTTTAGCAACTTTTTTACCATTCTTATATTGTTCACAGTTTTCATTATTTCTAGTCTCTTGTCGTGCTTTAAAAGACACCTATTTTTCTTTAATAACTTTTTGCATTGATTCACTCCATCACCATGTTTCCTTTATTAATTGTTTTTTACCTTTAAAAACTATTAAGACATCTTTTGCCACATTCTTAATGGACTTAGCCATATTAGTCCACTTAGTATTTACTTCTGTTTTATAGTTTCAGTTTTCTTCTACCACCAACTTATTTGTGAATGAGGTTATTTTCTCTCCTTTTAATTTTCACCACTTAGTTTTTGGATACCTATTAAGTTCATTTCCTTTATTCCATCTTTTAATATAGATATTCATAACCATTAACCTATGTTGTGAGGTTAAACTCTCACTAGCTATCATCTTACAATCCTTACATATTGATCTTTTGATATTCATGAGTAGAAAAATGTTTATTTTGCTTTTATGGAGTCCATTTTTAAAGGTTATTAAAGTACTTATCCATCTTTTTAAAGAATGTATTTGCAATGGCTAGGTTATATGCTAAAGAAAAATAGATGATAATTTTTCCCATCTCATTTCGTTCTCCTATACTATACCATTAGTGTAGCCTATCATATCTTTTCTTTTTGTTTCCTACATGAACATTTAAATCTGCTCTTATAACTATCCCCTCAACGTTGGTAATTTCTTGCATGACTCCTTCCATATTTATCTAAAATTGTCTCTTGATTATAGCTTCTAACCCTACTTATAGTGCGTGTGCACTTATAACATTTATTTTCTACTCTTGTAGAACAAGTTTTATTATTATAATTCTATCACTAATTCTTTTAGCATCTATAACTTTATCCTTTAATTCTTTATTTACTATTATTCTCACATCTTTTCTATTATTATCCTTTCATACATGCCAGAGTTTATACTTATCGATTTCTCTAGTTTTAGCCTCTTTCCAATTGGTTTCTTGGATACAAGCAATGTTGACTCTCCTACGTTTTGTCATATCTACTAACTTCAAACTCTTACCTATCAACGTCCTTATATTTCATGTTATGATATGCATCTTATGCTCTTAGATAGCTTATTTCCTGTGCATTTTTAGACCTCTATGGCATGAATCCATGTCCACTTTTCACTACACCTAGGTTTTGACACAGCGAACCGTTTCTGAGGAGAAGCTCTAACAGCCCTTGCCCATTTTCCACTATACTAGGGATCTGATGTAGTTGGTCGCTTCTAAGGAATGCTTTGATAACCCTTGTCTATTTTTCATTGCACCTAGTATTCGATGCAACAAGTTGTTATGGGAGACGCCCTAGCTTGAGGGAATGTCACTTTTCAATTCATGTCATGTTAGGGTTGCCTTACTTTAAAGAAGCTAGAGATATTTTTCATTATCTAATTTTCTTACTTACACACTAATATACAAATGCATATTCATTTGCAAGTAAGAAAAAAATAACAAAACCAAAAGCATCTTCAACTTCTTCCTTGCCGGCTGGCAATTGATGCAACACCCTCCTTTTTCATCTGGGCTTGAGACCGGCATCGATAGACTTAGAACAGCTTTAGAACTATGAACACAAAATGAAGAAAGCGTCTTTACTAGAAGTGGCTGCTAAAAGAAAAGGGATTGAAGGGAGAGGGTGGCTGCTCGGTGTTGTTGTCCTTCCTTCAACCCATGAAATTGATGCCGGAAAAACCCATACCCAGAATCGGATTGTGTAATGTTACAAACCATGGCCGCAAGGTAATATTTCAGTTGGTATGACTCTTAGTAGGTTCATCTTTAACATGATCTAGATGTCAGAAAATCAGCCGTGATACTGATGACCTTTGATCTGAAAATCTCGTCCGCTAGATGATCCTCGAGATGAGTTGATGGCCTGTGACCCAAAGATCTCACTTGCTGGATTCTAGCCACTGCATTCGGAAAGTTATAAAATGGATTCTCGCTCAAGGGCCTGGGAAGAAGTACATGCCACCGTAGAAAATCTTTTTGGAAGATTCATGCCATTGAGCATATAAATTTAGGTGATCCACAAGAGTCAATGGATTTGGATGACTCTAGCTAAATTTTCTTTGAAGCTTTCGGATTTATTCATGGATCTGCGGATATCCATTTATTCATACACTTCAAAAGTCACGTAATTGTATATGCTTATGAGCATCTGAGTAGTGTTGGACTCATACATAGTGATGATTTTTTCTAGTTTTAAGCCATTTATCATCTTTGGAATGACTTAGATGCCCTTTGGATGCAGTTAACTTATGTTTCTTTCAGTTGAAAATTAGAACCATTAACATTTTCAAAGACTACATTTACTAGGACTATACTTCAAGTCCCTTTGGGTTTTATGTAAAACGTGGTCCTCATGAACTTTTTATTTATTTTTATGCTAATGAGCAATACTAGCTAATTCTTGTTTCTTTTTCTGGAAAACAGTTACCACTTCATGTTATTCGTAGATTATCTGCGAATCCATTATTCGTGAACGATTGGATATTTGAATTTTTTTATATGTTATCTACGTAGATTTAATGTTTCCAATCTGTTTAGATCCAGATTAGCATAGATATGATCGGACTAAATCCGCTGGTCCATTTTGTTGGCTCTACTAATGCATTCAATGGGCTGAAACTTGGTATGTAGTCCTTTAAGCCATTTATTATTTGCAGCGGATGGATATGGATTTGAATTTTTTTTATCAGTTCTCCTAGTGGATTTAATGTCTTCAATCCGTTTAGATTTAGATCCACAAATTGAATTGGATTTGATCCATTGATGCATTTTGTTGGCTCTACTAATGCATCCAGTGGGAACAAAATTTGGTATGTAGTCCTAAGCTATACCAAACATGGTAAACAGCTTAGATCTACAAAAGACTAACTATACATGTCATAAAGGTGCCACATACTTCTTTACATGCCCTTGAGCTGTGTACTTCTGTTAGGACTCTATATGATCAACTAATGAGAGAGATTTTTGGGTCACTGGCCACCAATGTTATGGCCAACATTTAAATGCTTTGAGAATGTTTGTGGACTAGGAACCTAATTAAATAATATTTCAAAGGAAGCCACTCAATCTCAAAACAAAGCTATAGTAACTTCTTTCAGTTTCTCTCGGTCACATCTGTATCAAATTTTCATATGAAATGGTGATGTGTGCTAACTAAAATTGTGTCCCATTAAAATCTATCATGAAATAGAAAAAATATATGTATACACACACAAATACGTATATATATATATATATATATATACACACACACCGACATACAGCCTTGAGCCTTTGTCAACTAGGCGAGAGATTCCTTGTTGGCCCACTTTGCTACTTTAACCCTAAATCTATACCTAAATCCTTCTTTTTTGGGTTCAAGAATCTTCATAGAAAGTAGTTGTCGATGTTTGAGTTTAGAGATTTCTGTAGTTTCCTTTCTTTGTCGATGTAATTGTGTACCTTTCTGTTTCTTCTTCTTCTTCCATTCTTTTCTTTTTTTTTCTTTTCCTCTTTTTTCTTTTGGACAAAAAGAAAACTTCTAGTATTGGAAAGAAAAACTACATAGTATGCGGCAAAGTAATGCTATTAGCGTCTGCCCATAGGGTGTTACAAAGATAGGCCAGTGGCCTAGTATGCCATGCTTGGCTGCTCATACCTGAAGCTGCCTTACTAGCTAATATAGCAGCACACCTATACCCCCTGCGGAACGAATGGATTGTGAAAAACGAAGATGCCTGCTTCAATCGTATAATGGACTCCAGCCAGTGCTGCTGAAATTCCCAATGTAGGCTGGTAGTTTACCCTGTGATAGCATGGATCAAGGTTGAGTCCCCCGTCACCTGTAAATTGGATGTACAAAATTGATTAGCAACTTGAAGACCCATTCTCATGCAGTCGACTCTGCAATGTTATTTGTTTAAATGCCTATATGGACACTAAATGCAGCGATTAGTCTGCCATTGTGGTCACGTATGAGCCCACCAACCCCTGCTAGGCTCGGACTTCCTTCGAATCTCCATCAAATTGAGCTTAAAGTATCCAGCTTTTTTTTTTTTTCTTTGACCCACACGTCTAGGCAGTTTCAGTGTGCTCCCAACGGTCGAGAATTTGTTACTATCCCTACCATTGTTCTTGTCTACTATAGCTATCTGCACCGTGTTATTTCTGCATTTAGCTCATATGTATGCAATGTTGACTCTTTTTCCCCCAGGTTGGGATGCGCTGTATTTGAGAGATATGAAACAACAGTTTTTTGGGCCTGGTATGAACCAAAGATTCATAGCATCTGCTATGGAGTTGTATTGAGCAGTTGGGGTAAAGACAGTTCCTATGCACGTTTCTGCCACAGTGGAGTAATGGTTCATTACCCCATCCTACGTTTTCTCTTGTACGTAGCTTTCTGTGCTCCAAACTTATCAATCTACGAGGCTATGAACCTCTACAATGCTTTTGCCGCTGATTTGACCGTACACTGTCTTGGCTGATCTATAGTCCAAATGACCCTATCTTCTTGCCTAGGAAACAGCAGGATGTTCCTAATTTTGCTAGCTATTTCTTCTCCAGATTGGTTAATGAGGTTTATCCTCCACGTTCTTGTGATGGGGTTGATGTTATCTTCTAACTTCGCATTAATGATTTCTGAGCTGAGACTTCGCAGTATCATTGGATCTTGAATCATTTCTAGGATACTTTGGGTGTACACCCATGGATCAACAATTATCCTAATTTGGTTACCTCTTCCTACCATCCACTTTAGACCTCTGTTTAGCACTTCTATACCAACATGGGACTGCCTTCGACATATCTGAGTCTGTAGTTGTCGGGTGCATGGTTAAGAAATGTTCGTATTATATATATATATATATCTTTCACATAGTTGACCCATAGTGAGGACTTGCCACCCTAACTTTCCTTTGAGTGCTCGATCTGGTTTTGGGTTCACAAACCTGGTTCCAACAAACTAGTTAAAGCCCCTTCTCTCTTCTTGAAGGACTCCATAAGAAGGACCTTTGTTTCTTCTCACAAGTCTCTAAAACCTCCTTAGGTGTGGTTTGAAGATCATAGTTTGCCTCCTTGACGTGACAGACTTTATTATTGTTGCCCTACCTGCTCGTGATATAATATTCTTTTGTCAAGTTTGTGTTATGAACTAGCAATTCCTGGCTGTTGGCCTTTTATCCGTTAGAGGCACCCCTAGGTATGTTTCACCTAGACCTTATTTGTGCACACGAAGACTCCCTGCAGAGCTCTCACTACGAGGGATGTTTTTCGAACAAACCATTGACGATTTGTTTCTAGCAATTTCTTGCCTAGCTTCAGGTATGAGCGTGCAAAGCATTTGATGAATTCTTTGGCAGTTCGGAAGTGTTGCTCATGTGTCTTGATCATTGATGTCATTAGCAAAGAGGTGTGAAATACTCGAGATTGTTTCTGAATAGTTATGGGTGGTTACTACCTTTTTTTTTCTTTCCAAAATGTGCTTTTCCTTTGTGGCTGAGAAAGCATCCATGGGTAGGACATACGTGTATGAGAGATGGAGCAACCGTGCCTTGTACTTTCTTGGCTTGAAAACCATATGGTGAGGGCTGACCTTTCACAAGAATTGCAACGGATGTTGTGGCAATACAAGTCATGACCAGCATGATAAGTTGCTCTGGGAAGTTGAATTTCCATAGGACCTTCTGAATAAACCCCCATCCTAGTGTGTCATAGGCTTTATGGATATCTAGCTTGACTGCTAGGTTGCATATACTCCTTTTCTTAGTCCTAAAAGATCTAAGAATTTCATGGACCAATAAGGTGTTATCATGGATGTTTCTTCCTGGTATAAATGCTTTTTGGGCTCTTTCTTTTCTTTTTAAAACTAATTGTTCTAAAAAGGTCCGATTATAGCATCAATAACCTTTGGTATCACCATACAAACGGTGTTACTTAGTCTTTGTTAGCCTGTACCTATCAACTAATTCTGGGTTTTGTTCCTTTCGAATAAGTGTAATACGTGTTTGGCTAATCTCTCCATCAACCCCACGTGTACTTTGACTTGATCAGGAGAAAAGAGTGCTTTTCACCTCACCTTTGGTGATTGGTCTCAAGATGTAATCGATCTGGGCTGCTTATACCATTTTGAATATTCGCTACCATAGAGAAATTTGAGGTTAGCTAGAGGTTGTGAAGAGTTGGTTGAAACTAAATGTTTCAAATTTCCTTCTCTTCAAAGACAAGCTCACCCTACTTAATATTTATCTTTTTGCATCCTCATTTTTCTTCTCCTTAGTTGAGTTAAAAGAGGAAATATCTGGTATTCTAGTCTCCTTGCTAGAGCCATCTAATCCTAGACTTTTGGTTCCACATTGTTTCTTGGTGTTGAAGACATAAATATAGTTTAGGCAAGATTTGTTTCTCATGTGCAAAATTTAGATTTGTTAAACTTTGATCTTGGCAGAGGACTTTGTAGAGTTTCTGAATTTTTGTGTTGATGTCCCCAAAAACTGCTTCTTTTTTTTTCCAAGTCCTTATAGCATTTTTAACGCTATAAAGTTTCGTACACATTCCAAAAGATGGAGAACCCAGATATGCTGTTTCCCTTGCTTGTTTCATTGCCTGATCATATGTAGGATAGTCTAACCACATGGCTTCAAATCTGAAAAGAGGCTTAGTTTTTCGTGAATTGGACCTGATTATGAGATGGATGGGATTATGATACGACACTATTATTGGCAGAAAATTAAGTTGGCTATTGGGCATGCAATTGATCCATTATATATTCACAATAGCTCTATCTATTCTCTCTACCACTGTATATCCTAAGTCCAACTACCCTATGTTTGTGGTAACTCCGCTTAGATCCATTGAGTTAAAATACCCTAAAATGCACCATGATTGATCTAGAGGTGGGCAATGTATTGTACAAATATATGTATTTGCACATGTTTATTAATGAAACCAAGTTTGCTTAGATGGTAGTACTGGGTATTTATCAAATTTTAGTTTAGAGTTCAAATCACCAAAATAACATTGTTAGGTTTTTTTAGAAAAATCCTATAATTAATGGACATCCAAATTATATGGACTTGGAATGATGCCAACCATTGAATTTTGAATGGCTAATATCATAACCCATTTGATCTATTGTGAAAATCACATATTAATGGTTGAGATGCACAACCAACCATGTTTTGACCATAGGAGCAAATAAGATGGCTGGGATCTAGTGATAGAATCTTAATCTAGAAGGGTGGACTATTAGGCTTAACAATAGGAAATTTGAAATAAGAGTGATGGAGTTTTGTAGTTATGGTACAGTTGGCAATGTGATATGTTATGGGAGATGACATCTACCAAAGGAAAGATCTATTTTTTGATCAAGCCTAGGCTACGGAGCAAGTGAGGCAACCCAATCTTGATCCTGTGGCTAATCTTGATCCTGTGACTTAGCCACAATACATTTATAACAAGACATGTTCCACTACACAAGGTAAGGAGAGAAAAATTGTAGATAAGAAGAGAGAAAGGAAAGGGAGAAAGAGGAGAAGGGAAAGAAGGAGATAGGAGAAGAGAAGATAGAAGAATCTCTGCAACTTGGAGTAAGGAATCATGGCCAAACCTACTAGTGGATTTTGTTGCAAAAATAGAGGAGAAAAATCCCAAGTAGGAGGGATAGGATTTTCCTAAGTTAGGATTTCAAATTTGTACACTTGAAAAACATGTTCCAATGTTCTAGTTTTAATGTTGATTAAGGCATGATTTAAGCATGAATCATTGATGGTTATAGTTGTTGGAATTTTTATTTTATAGAATGTTTTAGACACATCATGACTCTTTGATTTTGAGCATGGTAGATATAGTGCCTTTCTTTTTTTTGGACTACATTAGATGGTTGATTTTAGTAACTATATAACATAGAAAATTTAGATAAAACCTTGACCTGAGTGGAGTTTATTAGTGAAAATTTGGGTAGTAAAGCACTGTTTTTTAGCACTTTTTCTAAAGGCATGTCTACTATTTTTTTTCTTTTCAACATGAGTTTATGGACAATTTCATGATGATTATTTTAGTATTTGTTTCATGAAGAAATCAGGAAAAATAAAAAATAAAAATAAAAATGAAAAAAAATGTTTTCATGAGGAAAGTAGTTGTGCATGAAAACTGAGGTTATAATAACTTACAAAAGTGATCGTGTTACTTGTTTTGAACAAGATTTCAAAATGGGTTTTCATCTTACTAATTTAATGAGTTGAACATGTATCTTTTTGTTGGTTTTTGATTAAGTTAACAGTGATGGAACACACACACACACACACACACACACACACACACACACACACACACACACACACACACACACACACACACTAACTAAGGTTTTGCACTTCTAAAAATAAAGGTGTTATCATGCAGCTTTTCCTTGAAAGAAACTAAGCATGTTGTATGGGCTGTTGTGGTTGAAAACTATAATTTATACCTACTGATTTGAGTTGAAAACAATTAATGGACTTTCTTATTTTTATGAGCTAGTATTCTTTGACACGATTGGGCAGAATTTTGCCTATTACTAACTTGAGAAATGACTTTAGTGCTTAAGCACTTTATAACTAATTTATGCATCTTGATAGCATGGATTTTCTTTTGAGGATTTCATATTTTTAATACTCGTATGATTTAAATGATGAATGTTTTTTGCATCTTGGAATTTGGACTAGCATGGAAATCTCATATCTCCACCTAATGAAGTGCTTTATTTTGATCCTATAAGGGTATGAGCTTTGAACCATGCACCAAGGGTGTGAATGGTACTTATGATTTTAGATGACATATAGTCCTATATTTATAGATTTCATATGACTCATGGTAGTTGTCCAGATGGCTATAAGACCTTAATGGCTCTATGCTAAGACGATTTAGATTGACCTCCAAATAGGATACCTGCAAGACAATAGGGATATTATGGGAGTATGTATTATGAGAAAACTACTATCATCCAGATCTAGTGGTCCCATGAGAAATAGTGGTTTGACCATATAGTGTTCACTGTCATCCTCGAGGATATAGACCACTTTCCTGTAAGGCCTATGGAGGGATGTTGCCATCTAGTTATATGATATGATATGATATTATTATATTTAGATGTTTGGTACATCTACTAAATACTAAACTATTGTTACCACATATTTTACTACCAATAATTGATCACATGTATTTTCATATTCTACATAGATGTGCAGTTTTTTATCTTTCTTTGAGATTATTGTTATCACTTTGATATCAAATGATTGCTTCAATGAAAATGATTTATCGTGTATAAACATATGATTTTGTGAGGTTTTCAAATCAGATTAAAAATTCCTATTGAGTGTCATACTCATCCCTACCAACATTTTAGGTGAAGCAACCAAGGATTAGCATAGTTTGGCAAGTAAAATTATTTACAAAGTATAGGAGCAAAAGTATGAAGAGCAGTCTTAGTTTTAGTTAAGTGTGTTAAGACATTAAATTCTTTTCATGTGCACTAATGGATTACCTTAGTTTGTTTGGGCTGTGAGCAATGAGTCTTGGCAATGGTCACTTAATGTAATTATTTTAAACATATCTGGAGCTTTTGAAATGACACCTAGGCTTGAAGAAGTACTTTTAGAAATTAGTATATATGGTGTGTGTCTATATATATATATATATATATATATATATATATATATATATTACATTTCTCAAGATCTTGACTATTTTCAAATAAACTTATCTAAAACTATTTTAGAAAAATTGGGTCATCATAGTTGGTATCAAACCTTAAGTTTATATTGCTCATAGTCAAGCAACTAGGAAACCATGAGAGTCAATAATGAGAAAACGAGTCTTAAGTTCATTATACAACATAAGAAGCAGAATTCATTAGACTAAATTGTGGTTGAATATGGATGTTGTCAAAGAAATAGAGAATCTAAAAACATTCATTCACTAGAACTCAAAGAATATTATAAAGGAAGCACAGAGCTCATCCTGCAAAACATAGAGGGATAATTGTAAACTCTTAGGAGAAGGATAGAGGTTTGCAATCAGTTCCCTTGTTGTAAGGAATATCACCAGGGAAAACTTTGCAAACATCAAGAGAGGCATTATTTTTGGGTGTAGTGGACGTGGACACTTCATTCGTGATTATTCAGGATGAAAGAAAGAAACCAATCATGCCTAATGTTTAGTCTACCATAAATATCATCCAAACAAAACTTGCATGCACCATTGTTGTTTCTTCTATGGCAAGAAAGGTCATTTCCTCCATCAGTAACCAGTGAGGCAAAAAAGCGAACAACCTAGATAAGATCTAGTCCAGAAAGAGTCCTTACATCATTTATAGAACAAACTCGTACACCAAACACAATTGTGGAAGGTACTCTCCTAACTTCTGTAGAATTTCTAGAGGATCGCATGACCCTAGTGTAATGACCCTGGATTTTTGTAAATTATTAAGGAAAATTAATAAAGTTTGAATTTTTAGCAATTCTGGGCTGGAATATTAGGTTATTAAAAAATTCTCTTTTTATAGAGATTATATCATGAATTAAAACATAGAAGTTATGGATGTACTTGAAAAACTGATAGAAACGACATTAAGTACATTCAATTCTGAGTTAAAATGAAAAATCCATAATATTCTCCATTTTAGGGTAAAATGGTAATTTTACGCATAGCCAAGAAATAAGACTTCAATATTCATAATGTACTCAGAAATACAATTCCAACGCCACTAAGTATGCTCGATTCTGAGTTTGGACAAATAGTGCCTATTTTTCTCCCATTTTGGAATTAAAAGGGCAAAAAGGTCTTTTCACATGAAAGTGGGGCCCACAAAGTGGGCCAATGTTCTAGAAGCAACAATAATTGCTCAATGCATTATTATCTGGTAGTGGAGAGTTGGATAGGATTGTAGTGGAGAATGGGATGGGAATGGAGAATGTACTTTTAATTAAATATTCTAAAGTAATAAAAGATATTATCAAAAGAAATAATAAAAAATTCAAATTTGGCTATAAATCTGTCCCAAAAATTTCCAATTTTTTTTTAACCTTTCCCATGAAATTCTCAAATCTTTCTTAGAGTTTTAGCTCCAAATTCTCCTTCATTCTTTCCCAATCTCTCTTTTCCTTATTTCTCTCTCCTCTTTCTAATTGGAACAAGAGACCTAAAATCAATTAGGTACTCCATTCCAGGTAGAATCTCATAAATCCCACCGTCCATAACATCCTATACTACCGTATATACAAAAACCCCAAATCAATTTCAAGGTCTAACGGTTCCAACAACAGAAATCACAAAAAGAGGACAATCGGGCTATATTATCATCAACCGATAATTCTCTCAAATTGGGCATCAAATATAAGTTTTTTCTCCAATTAGGTAGGTGGAACTACTTCTTAGATATATTTATTATTATTTAGTGTAAATTTTATTTTTCTGTAATTTTATTTGAATGAAAAAAATGTAAAAGTAATGTAAATGCCAGATCCTTCAATTCGTAGTGATGGAGAGCTCAGATGAAAAATCTGAGCCTTCCAATCAATCTAGAAGGGTCCAAAACCCCTAGGGTAAAAATTTAAAGAAAATCTAATAAGGTTTGGGCCCTCAATTAAGAGGAATTGATTGGACGATCGAAATGGATTGTTCGATCTTCCTAAAGAAGATCTGGCTCCCGGGACGCTTCACAAAACGCCGCATGAGAACATGCAGCGCTGCAAGGTCTTCGCGCGTGTGGCGCGCGTACGATGTTGTCTCGTTTGGACAACCGCTCATGGGACGACGGTCCTGGGAAAGCGTGTCCCGCTTGCGTCTTGGTTACAGGTGCGCGGCGACGATTTCGTCCACCCGGCCCGTTCCGCCCGAATAATCTAAGTCGTTTATTTCACTGGGCCCAGATCAAATCTGGAGCTTAGGAACAATTGTGAACTTCAAATGATGATTGTAGAGTCATATGAACTCCAAATTGAGATCGAAAAGAAGCTATGAAAAGCTTGTAACATCTAGTTTCTTATGAAATCATAATATATATAAAATTTTTCATGAAACGTTCTGTATTTTGGAAATAAGTTTCCAATTTCCAAGATCTTCAAGATCTGGGGTGATCAAATCTTGGAAATTTGTTTTAATGATGATATAATATTAAAATAAAGTGGAATCCATGGTTGATTTGGACAGATCTGAGATAAATTAAGGGATCTACCCTTTATGGTAGAAAAACCCTAAAAATACAAAGGGACCCACTTGATCAATGAGATCAAGTATGATCAGATCCTTGGGATGGATTAAATAAATGATATTATGATGGAATCCAGTTAGATCATGGATTAAATGTGACAAAATCAAGTGGATATGATTTTTGGATCTTAATGGATTAAAAGCCCTAAAGGTAATTAAAACCCTTGATCTAAAGGAAAATACCTAAGATCTAATTGTTGGATCATATTTAAAGGTTTATAATAATCTTAATATAATTAATATAATTGTGTTTTATTGGATAATAGATGTGTAAATGTGATTTATGTTATAAGTTAGAAAGCATGATAGTGTAATCTTTAAATTTTAGTATGCTATGCCTTAAATGATTAGTTTGTTAGTAGATTTGATTATCTTAGGGCCATGTTAGTGTAAATTAGAGATTTGAACATGATTCCATTAGGATAGAAGTACAATTTTATGTATTTCATAACTTAGGATCATGTTAGTTTATGTATAGTTTTATTTCACTAGGTTAAGCTACATTCATAGGAATAATGTTAGTATATGGTTGTTAGACTTATATTTGATTTATGCTTTAAAGTTTATAATTTAATTATTGTCAAATTGTATTCAATTGTTAAGTAGTTGTTAAGATATAATGAGCATAAATCACCAAAAATGTAAACTAATGAAATATAGAGATTCATGGACAACTAAGATGAATGAATGATTTTGACTTAATAAGGGCTATAGTTAGTAGGACAATATAAGGAATGATTTACCATTTCCTTAGCCCAAAGTAGGAAAATAATGAACATCCATGGATGACATTGAGCATATCCATGGAAATTAATTAAAATCAATTAGAGAAGGGACTTAAGGTAAAGAGCTCATAGGAACCTTGTCAAAGATTGAGCTAGTACCACTCAAGTGGACTCTGAACATTGTGGTTATAAGGGGTATACAAGAGCCAAGTGATTTTCCCTCACCTCCCATTGACGTAAGTGAGGTCTAAACACCTCCTTACATGAGGGCTGTATTAACCACTTTTTGAGCAGACTTTAACTAGTAAGCACTAGTCATCTAGAAATAAGGAGTTGTCTAGTAATAGGAAGAAATAAATTATCTTCAACCAAGTAAGATATTAACTGGTTGAATAATAATAAGAACATAAAAAGATAGCAAATTATCTAACCCTAATAAAAATAGTAAGTAAGATAAGGATGATCAAACAAGATGAGATCTTGTATGATAAAAAAAACAATAAGAAAAAAGAAACACCACTGTAGAGTAGATTGTTTATGTATGATATAGATTGTACTTGTATAGATGATACTAAACCCTTGGATATATGTTATTCAAGGAAGAAAGATTGAGATCATCCTACATAAGGATAATCAAAAGACCATGTAGTATGTACCCTTGATCAGAAAAATGACATTGTACATATGATTTGACAGATATATGTTGATCAAGACTATGACAGGTTTCAAGGAGTAAGAATACCTTATTAAGATTGCCTTTATATTAAGATACATGTCTAATACATGATCTTATATTTTGAAGTATTGACATGTATAATACTAATATATTAAGGAAAATACCTCAAATTGAAATATGATCCAACCAAATGATGAGAAAAATAAGTATAAAATGGTTAAGTTGAGAATTGAGAACAACCGTAAGTGAATAGGAAAGTAGAAAATATTTCAGCCCTAAATAAACAGACAGATAGTCTGATATGTATAAGTATTATTTTACATACAAGCTTGGAGGCTTGTGGTTTTGTTTTAAACAAGCATAGGCCTGGGGATGCTATGCTAGGAGATTTAAGAGGGTTTGGCCACCCGCTCTCTGAAACTTGATGATATTGAATACCAAGCTTAAGAAAGGCTAAAAGTTGGGTGGGGCAATTATGGGAAGGTCATCACTGTGACAACCATGGTCCTCCCATATGGACATGGATATTGTAATTTCCACTGAGAATGGTATAAGTGGATTATTGAACAGTTATCCGGGTGCGCTGTACGGATTAGACTACAAGCATAGTAGTCCTTGATTATTTTGCATTATGATGCATATGAAACTGGCATAGTGAAATGCCTTAAGGGATGACATGATGAAATGCCAGGTAATTGTATATTACCAATAATTTTTCTAAGAAGGGAAATTCCCAATATAGTAACTGGCTGAGATACAAATCTCCTATAATGAAAGGAGCTGATCAGCTTTGTATGGAAATGATTATTGATTATTTTTACAATTTTAACGGATTTGTCCTTATACAATATGTATGTATAAAGGTGAACACAAATTATAAGGACATGAGATGTCCATATAAATGACAGTAGTCTATGATTGTGTTTATGATAGAATGAATTATGGGATAATTGAATATTGAGATTATACTGTCAATAACTTACACTCTTATCCCCTACCAAGCATAACTTACTGAGATATTGTAAATGTTCGAATGTTTACAATATCTCAGATACAGAGAAGGAGACTTAGGAGCTCAAGACTTGAAGAACTATTGAAGAATAAGTAATTAGGGTATATCCCTTGAAACATTGTATTAAGAGCATATATTGTATTTTGAACTTTGTAATTTGGATTGTGTATTAGGACAAGTATTGTAAGGATACAATGGGCTGTGCACTGTGAACCACTGGATGGATCCTAAAGTTTAATAAAAATATATTCCTTCAATGGAATTTTATGTTGTACAAAATTCTACTTATGTTATGTATGAAGTGGTGACTTGGGTTTTACAAAACAAATTCCAAAGAAAAGAATTTTCGCTGCTTTGGTTTGCGAAATTTTTTTACTCTAAGGGCCCTATCTTTACAAAATGTATTATAAAATGTGTTATAAAAACCCGGGTTGCCACACCTAGTTCAATGCATTTTATCACATCTTAATACCTTTCATCATGTGTGGACTGCACTACACATAAACTAGGTTGTTGCTTAGAGGGTAGTACCCTGGTAGAAGGACTAGTGTTGGCATAGGAATATCTACAAGATGTGTTTATTTTTGCATCTGATAGTGAACTTAATGTTCATTCAATCCTCCTAAACATTACAAAATTCAAGGTTATCCTAGGGATACATTGATTGGTTTTTCAAAGAGAATAGTTGAATTTCAAAAGATTGCATGAGCATGTGTTGTTCTAATATAAAGACAGCTAGAAACATTGCTAAGAGATGTTAATACTTTTCTACTCATGAGTAAATGGGGATTTTCTTTCATAAGTGTGATTCATGCTTAGGGCATTGTAAAAGTAAATTTTGTATTACTAAATGATAAAAGAGTAGATCTTTACCAAGCTAAGGATGCAATGGTGTTGATGTTCAAAGGTGGGAAGGAAGCTTAGTTAAAATGGCTGAGTTCTAGGAGGCCTAAGTGGTGGATTTGTGGCACATGACAACATCAAACTTAAAGCCCACTTAAGAAAGAGTGTATGGATATTTTGGGATGAGGAGGAGTCCATGTTAGCTACCCATATGGATTAGGATCCATAAGGACTAAGGTGGGACAAGTTTTCGTTAATTTTAGCTCCAAGGGTGGTAACCCAAGTTAATTAGCTCAAAAACATGGAATGGTCCTAGTTGGGATAGGACTTCTAAGCCAAATCAAAATGTGTGCATTTGTTGACTTAAAGACTTAGAGACATTGAACCTAGACACTTAATGGAATCATAGGGAAGTAGTAAACCTATTTGGAGTTACCTACTTAGGCAAGTAGGAAACTAAATAGAAATAACTACAAAAGTTGGATATCCCAACCTATCCTTTTTTTGGACTGCAAAATGTCAAAACAAAGAGGAGAAAAAACATAGAAACAAAGGGAGAAAATGTGGAGAGAAAGAGAAGAAAAGAGAGGAAGAGAAGTAGAAGAAGGAAAAGGTAATTTCCATACCTAAGGACCTTGAAGAGAGGAGCACTTCACGCTGGAGAAAATGTTATCCATAAGAGCTAAGGGGTGTAAGATTTTCCTACGTTAGGTTTTCAAATTCATGCACTTTGCAAACATGTTTTCATGTTCATGTTTTGGGGTTGATGCAAGCATGATTCAATGATGTTTTCAGTTGTTAACTTATTGGTTTTATAATGTGTTTATGATGTAATTTTGTTGATGGGTTTTGAGCATGTTAAGTTGTGCATTTTTGGGATTCCAGTAAGATGTTACTATTATACAAGTTTTCATAAAAATTTTGATTATATTTTCAATGGAAAACTTTGAAAGGGAGCCTCGGTGTAATTGTAAAGTTTTCATCATGTGACCTTGAGGTCATGGGTTCAAGGCTTAGAAATAGCCTCTAGCAATAAAAGGTAAGTGTGACACCCCGAGTTTTTTAACCTTCTGTTATCCCATATTTATACTCAAATAATAATAATATATTTATAGAAAATATATGGGATTCCATAACTTAAAACTCATATTTTAAAACTTTTCACAGCGTCAAGCAAATACCATTTAAGAAAACCCCGAGAGTCATTTCACCTCAAAACCACATTGAAGAACAGAATCAAAAGTAGACATTTTGAGCATGCTCACAAAGTAAAACCACGATGAAATTTTTACAACTGCAAAGATACGTAATAATGAAAGTTCCAAAGCTCCAGGGTTTGTCCAAGATCACCACATCATCCATGAATAAACATACAACCACTATACAGTGATATGGGTCTAATCTATCAATATATACAACGACTAAGAAGAATGCCGAAAAGCCAATACTAGTCCAACCAAAAGTAGACCACTTTGTTGGTATCTGATAATATCTATCCTCAAGCCCTCGTCTGACTCCACTCTAGTCCACCTTCTTCCCTTTCTGACTGTCGCGCTCTGATTCTGAGGCATTACAAAACAAAGCAATGCCTCAGCAGAGCCATGCTTGTGCAGGTAATATACATTCAAAATAACTTAATAAAACAAAGCATATGGAGCAAGGCATAAAGATCATAAAATGATCAAACATAATATAAAGCCGTAAATCACACGATAAAGGACATACCATGTCCATACAATAAATAAGATATCATCAACCATGATATCAAGACATGCACAATCTGAGAAAATCTAGAAATACATGAATGCATGTCAAAAGTATCAGCATCATACACAGTCAAGCCTTGTGAGTGTCTCACATACACTCACGGCAATGTGGGGTCAGCTCTTTGTACCATTTGCTTTCACCCTTTCACCCTTGCACCCTTGCACCCTCACGGCACTTAGGCACTCACGGGAATGACGCGCACCACTTTCACTTTAACCCTTTCACCCTCACAAGCACTCAGGCACTCATGAAAAGTCGCATTGCACACCCGCTTTCACCTTTCACCCTCACGGGCACTCAGGCACTCACTGGGTGAAAAATAGCATCCTACCACAGGATCAATAGTCTCAAATATCAAGTCAAAGTGACTCCCACATGTCAAGAAGACTAACAATCAAGTGAATATCACGAAGGATATAAAAAATAGTGCATGCAATAATCACCAGAAAGATAACACGCACATGAGAAGCTACATGCTGAATCAATCTCATGCATATGGTAAGGCATAAATCACATGCCTCAAAGACTCAAATCATCAAATCACTATTTGAGAATCATGGAAAAATTGTGAATGAAATCACCTACCTCGGTATCACACTATCCCCAAACAAGCACGTAACCCATATCAAGGGGTATGCCCTGATGTACCTGTCATGCCATAAATCATGTCATGGTTAACACATATAACCAAAATCTAAAGCCTGATAATCTATTGATCAGCTCGATCTGAATCATCTAATAGCATTTAGTAGTTTTGCTATTAAAAAGTTACTCCAAACTAGATTTTTATCTTAAATCTAGATCCGCATTGTTGATACGATCACAACACCTCTTTCGGATCGTGATTTGGACCTCTGTGGCTCATAAAATTAAGGTTTAAAGGTTTAAAGGGTAAAAAAAGATCAAAATCCAGCAATTGGGCTCGCCGCACTCATGCACTGTGCGTGGCGGGCGCGTCTATGGACGCGCTTCGCTTCAAAACCCTCTCAGGGTAGTGGGCACTTCTGTGGACGTGCTTTGCGTCAGAACCCCGCGTTGGTAACAGGTGCTTTTGTGGAAGCGCTCTGCGTTAGAACCCGCGCTGGGTAGCGGGCGCTTCTGTGGAAGCGCTCTGCACGTGGGGGACAGAACAGCGCGCGTGGCACGTTCCAGCCTCTCCACATGGTGCACCCTCATCGCACCACATGGTGCTCCCTCGTCCATGCGTTTCCTCCTGTTCCGGTCACCGTCGCCGGAGACGACGACTGGACTGGTTCGCAGTCGCCGGCAACCCTAGGTGCTCCATTTTTTGTGATTTTTACACCCCTGTGTCCGGTTTTTAACCTACATTCCATTTCCACCGTCCATTTTCCGAAATCCTTCCTAAATCTATCGTTTTTTCACGCTTTTTTTTTTTTTTCATTTTCAAAAACTCCCATACTACGATTTTTGGGGTTTTCTGGCATCCCTAGCCCTTGGATCAGCATGAAATTTTGTGGGTCCTTTCCTCTCCTCATCATACACAATCTGAATGGTTCAGATCTAAATCTGACACTATCTCATCTAATTTTTTTCATGAAAACAGTAAACACAAATTTTTGGTAAATACTACATGTTCATGCCATTTTTTTGGTGTTTACAAGTTCATAAACCTTGAAATTAACACAAAATGGAAGGGTGGAGTGATCCTACCTCATTCCAGACTGTTCAAGGGTGGAGAAATCCATCTCCACGGTGCGTCATTGTCCACGTGATGGCAGAGAAGATTTGAGAGAGAGGAGAGTGCATTTTGAGCACTCTCTCTCTTCTCCTTACCTTATATGTATTTTATTTTTTGTTTTATTATATTTATTTATTTATTTTCTCATTTAAAAAAAAAATCAAAATGTTACAGTAAGGCTGCATACTATTGATCTATTGTGATCTGCCCCTTCCTCGGACCCTACGTACTCATGAGTTTCATGCATCAGACTACCCTTTTTAGTGGAAAACCTAACTATTCTATTATTTATTTCATTCTTAAGATTTTGGTTTAAGATTATGGGAGAGAATAGGGAGATTTCATTGATTTTTAGCATGATTTTTGGATGTGTTTCTCACCTTGAATTATAGGTGTCTAAACCCTGCATACTTATTGTTTTACTTGTGTTTTTTCTATGATTAAGACATGAAAAATTCCTTATGAAATTGATAATTTTTTCAATATTACATGGCCAAAACCAAGTTAAAAAAGATGCATATTTGATATGTTAAATCAATAGGATGTAAACTTAATCAACTCATGAGAAAAAATATGTGAAAAGTAGCTAAATTCTATTCTTTTCAAAAATGCTATTTTTGCATATTCATAAGATGAGTGTTCTTAGATGGTTACCAAGCACAGATCACTATTGCATTTTTTGGTCTAAATGCTAGTAGTTTTAAGGTGAAGTTTCAATGTGTATACCTGCTCATTGCAGGAGACCTTTTTGTGGCCTAAAACATGATGATTTTAGCTACTATTTTGACATAGTTTCATTTGTAACAACCCCAATTTTTATGAATATAATTGAATTAAAAAAATTAAAAGTTTAAATTCTAAAAGTGGAACTAGAACTTTGAGTCCCAGGAAAATTCATCTTTTAAAAAAAATAAAATCAAGACTTAAAACTTGAATATTTGTAATGTACTTGAAAAACTAATCAGAATGATTATAAGTAAATCAAATTCTGAATCCGAATGAAAAATCCTTATTTTTCTCTATTTTTATGAATAAAAGGGCAAAATGATAATTTTACTCATAACCAAGACCTAAAACATCAAAATTTGGAATGTACTCAAAAATACAATTCCAATGCCATTAAGTATGCTCAATTTTGAGTTCGAGAGAATAAAACGATTTTTTCTCCATAAAAAGGGCAAAATGGTCTTTTCACACCTTTGTGGGGCCCACAAATGGATCCAATGCCCAGAAAACATGTAATCATGAGTCAAACCACTACCAGCTACTAGTGGAGAAGGAGGTGGTAGTGGGAATCCATTGACAATTTAATAATAAAAAGAAATCAAACATGATAATTACATGTAATCATGAAAAATTTAAAAATCTCTATAAATAGCTTATAAAATTCCCAAAATTTTTCCTAACGTTCTTCATGAGGTCCCCTAGAATGCATCAAAATCGCAGCTCCAAACGCCCCTCCATCTTCCCCATTTCTCTTTTCTTTCTCTTCTTCTCTCTCTTTGTCTGTGGGCATGTCCCTAGATGCACTCGGGCAGACAACCTCTGTGTCTGCATTGGGAGCGTCCAAGGAGGCGTCGTCCTTGATGAACAAGGGTTTTCACCCAAGGAAACACTAATTCAATTAGTCATGACATTCTAACCATTAATTTTCAATCTTCATTGTTGGATTTGGTCGGACAGGGCTGATCTACAAAAGCCCTAAGTTTTCATGATGATCCACCTCCTGGATCGCTAAAAAACTCGAAGCGAAGACAAACACAGTAGTGGGTACCATCTCTGGTGGAGTTTTCAAGTTATTCCGACCAATTTGGCTGTTAAACGGTGATCTTACACTGTTAAATCTCTTCAATGTGTGGTGATCTACAAAAGCTCCGTGGTCCACCTTCTTTGACAACGACAATGGCTATTTCCTTGACTGTATGCATGTTTTGGCGTTAGGGATTTCTTTCATTGGTAAATCTCTTCTCTAGTGAAATTACTTCACCAGACTAGCATATGTAGGTGCACCCTTCACACCCCTTTCATTTTCGGCATTCCCTGGGTGATTTTCGGCTGTCCTTGATCTCCTCCGGCCACTGATCCATCGGAAATGATGGATCCGGCAATGGATGGTGAGATCTCCATCATTTGCAACTCAGAAGTAAATTTTGAGCTATTGGATGATTTCTTGGGGCAAAAAAAACCCAAGAGATGAAATCTTGGCCTTTGGTTACCAAGGATGAAGGAGATTGGCGATGGGTGGTCTGACGGTCCAGATTTGGATCGTCTCGCCTATCACCGGTCACCTCTCCCCGGTGATGGGTAATCCCAGGTAACGCAACATGGGTTGCACTCCCTTTTTTTCATGTTCTGTGGAGTTGATCTCATCCATCCAATTTTGATCTAAAATTTTATTTCTTCAATTAAGAGCTCATTTTAGCTTTGATTTTAGATATGAAAGTTTTTATAGATTCCTTGTCACTTGTATAAGTTACTGAACTTATAAAATGTATGTTTTAAATTGTATTTACTGGTGATAATCACAAAAATCCATAGTAACAACTTTGGATCATGATCAAGATGACCTCAAAATAAAGATTTGAACTTATGGATGGGTTTAGGATGTCTCAAAACCTTAACGAACATAATCACAATAAAATTTATGGATCTTTAGATCAAGTAATTGAATAAACACAGTAAGATCAATATCGGCCCTTAAAACGGGTTGGATTCCTCTTGATGAGGTGAACCTAATAAACTTAGAAAATTTATGTTTTGATGCATGTAAACTTTTGTTAATAAAGAAAATTATTACTAATTCCTATGATTAGTGAAATTTGGAATGATCAAACTCTATAATTTTGATCCACTGATGATCTTATGATTTTGAAACATCGAATCAATGGTTAAAAGTGACTGATATGTGTTTAATTAAGAGATCAAGCCTTAAAAGTAGTAAAATCCATTAAAATGAATGGTAATCTCCTTGATCAATTTGATCCAGGAGGATTGGACAGTATGAATATAAATGAATGATGATATAAAGTTAATATCATATGGATTGATGGACTTGATGATGATAATTTGGGATAGATTAAGATCTATGCCCTTGAATTGGATAAAATGACTTAAGATCTTGTTGATCGGTTGGATCAAGAAGGATAAGATCATTTGATGAGATGCATCAATGATCTAGTGATAAAATCACATTAAGAAGATGCATTAGATATAAAGAAAATTGAAAGATCAACATCTAAAACCTAAAAGGGATGAAAAATGAATAGAAATCAACTATGACCGTTGGATCATGATGAATAGTTATGGCATGTTAGATTTTCATTTGAATTATTGAATGGTATTATAATTGTCATTTATTGCTTAGTAGATTTAATTGTTAGATTTACTTATTTATTTATGCTTTAATGCTTGTGTTATGAAAATTGCATTGAAAATGTTATGAAATGAAAAATAGAGTTGAAGGACAATTACATGGAATGAATGACATGGACTTAATGACAGTAATGGCTATAGTTAGTAGGATAATATAAGGAATATCATTTCCTTGGCCCAAATTAGGAGACTAATGAAACTCCATGAATGTCATTTTAAATGTTCATGGACTTAATTAAAATTAATTAGAAAGAGTACTTAGGGTTAAAATGCTCATTGGAACCTTATGAAAGGTTGAGCTAAGGTCACTCTAGTGAATGCTAAACATTGTGGTTAAGGGGGTTTTCTAATAGAGCCTAGCTCTTCCCCTACCTTCTGTTGACATTTGTGAGGTCTAAACACCTTCTTATATGATGATTGAAGTAACCACTCTGTGTTCAGCCATTCAACTAGTAAGCCTTAGGATGAAATAAGCTATCTTCAACCAGTAAAATATTAATTGGTTGAATAATAATAAGAGCGTAAAAGGTTAGTAAAATATCTAATCTTAATAAAAATGGTAAGTAAGATAATCAAGATCAAACAAGATCCATAGGATCTTGAATGATCAAGAACAATAAGAATCATAACATTGTATTGTATTTAGTATGTATGCTTATTAGTATGTGTGTTGTAGATCAAATCTAGATCATTAGATTAGATAATCCAAACCCTTGATCAAATATGATTCAAGGAAGAGAACCAGGATCATCCCCCTTAGGGATGATCAAATAACTGAACTTAGATCAAAGAAGAACTAGATTATAGAAGATCTAGGCCCTTCATCTCTATCAACAAGTATAGATTGTTGATCAAAGGATCTATGAAAGATCAAGATCAAAGAGGGATACACAAAGACCTAGAGATAGAAAATACTTATATATGAAAGATTGGAAGATCATTCTAACCGTTAGATCTATTGATTAATAGGTTAAAATACTATCTGAGGAAGATAGATTATATGGATGATAGAAACACAAGACAGATCTAGATCCTTTATATCAAAGGACAAGATTAGATAAAGAATATAGATTATCCAAAATTATACAAAAATAATGACAGTATGTATGTATTTACAGATTACATACATCAATCATGGAGGATTTGAAGGGATGAATCACTACATGAAGGTAGGTGGAACTTTAAGAATACAAGACCTATGGCCTATGGAATTGTTGTTATACATAGATATTATAATGCTTAAGGATGATAATATTCTTAGTTACAT
Source organism: Warburgia ugandensis (assembly GCA_035236585.1). Classification (NCBI taxonomy): domain Eukaryota; kingdom Viridiplantae; phylum Streptophyta; class Magnoliopsida; order Canellales; family Canellaceae; genus Warburgia; species Warburgia ugandensis. Next base: position 47,162,371 of record CP141131.1, on the reverse strand, counting down.
TTGAATCATAATTCATGTATATGAGATAGAAATAACTGTTAAGATTAGATGAAACACATAATAAATACTTGGGTATCATTTATGATTACCCCTAAACTTAGATAAGAACATAATAATAATGGATATCATTTGTATCAAATGAGTATCCTTACACTTAATAACATTTGGTAATGATTACCAAATTAAAAGGAAATGGGGATCATTTACAATAAATGATTAATCCTTAAACTTATATGAACATGGGTATCAGTCATTGTAAATTAGGATCCCTAAAACTAGAAATGAAATTATATCCTTAGTATGAGAATATTGAATACAAGGATGATAATATAAACATACAGGTCATCTAGATGTACAAGAAGTATTTTTATATACAAGCATGGAGGCTTGTGGTTTTGTTTTAAACAGGTATAACCCTGGGGATGCTATGCTAGGGAAGTTATGAGGGTTTGGCCACCCGCTTCCTGAAATTTGATGATATTAGGATACCTTGCCCAAAGAGAGGCTAAAAGTCAGGTGGGGAAATTATGGAAAGGCCCCACTGTGAAAGTCCTGTCTCCCCATATGGGCAGTGACACAATATTTTTCATAGTGGCATCAGTAGTGAACAGGGCAGTTATCCGAGTGTGCTAGTACGGATTAGACTGCAACATGATATTCCTTGACTATTTTGCATATGATGCATGGCATAGTGAGCTGCCAATACTGCCCTAATGAGGGAGTGTTTTCCTAACAATAGTCTGGATGATTTATCAACTTAGTATATTTGAGTATGGTTATTGATGTCTGAGATATTGACTATTTTTCACGATTTTTGACCATATATATGTATATATACATACGATATAGTGGTGAGTGGTTTGAAATTATCATAGTGGATGTTACATGATAAATTTTATGATAGAATGATCATATATGGTATGGTTCATGGAAATTGAATGATGTTACTCATATGAAATATGATGAACTTGAATACTGTACTTTTGAATTATACGATCCCATATGTTCTTGAATCCCCTACCAAGCATAGCTTGCTAAGATATTATAAATGTTTGAATGTTTACAATATCTCAGATATAGAAAGGATGGACCGAAAGGATACAACAAGGGAATATGACGACCATACTATTGATCAAGACTATGTACATTTGTGAAAGGATTGAATTGTATTTTGATTTGCGTATTTTGGACATAAGATATAATAAAGGGGTTGTGTATGTGAACCACTGGATCGATCCTGTAATTTTAATAAAATGAGTTTCTTTGGAAACATATGTTGTACACAAAATTATGTATGTATATGTGAGTGAAATGTGGCATTTGGGTTTTCTGAAAAGAATTTCAAAGAATTTTTTTTTCGCTGCTTAAGTTTTCAAAATGTTTGCAAAATTGGTCAACCACCATTTGAAAATGAATAACGAAAATGCATTTCAAAAAATCATCTATCTTACTGATATCTTATTGTATCATAAGATGACTAATCCCAGTAATATAGAGTAGAAATAGAGGTTGATAAAATGTTTTTTTTTGCTTGAGTTTTGTCGATTGACTTTCAGTCCGATTTACTTCATTTTGAACTAATATTTTGAACATACATATATGGTTTTATAAAGAGATCCTATTGGTATTTCATTTACCTTTGATCTAGGATGAATATCACAAAAAGTTCAGGCCAAAAAGTAGCATAAAAACAGATGTTTTTACTTGAAAGTTTATGAACACATGAAAATAGTGTTTTTGAAAAGAATATAATTTAGCTACTCTTTTCAAGTTTTTTCTTATGAGTTGATTGAGTTTACATCCTTCTAATTTAATATATCAAATATGCATCTTTCTTAACTTGGTTTTGACCAACTAAAAAATTAAAAAACTTATCATTTTCATAAGGAGTTTCCATACACCAAAACAACGATTTTATCCTAAAATTTTTGGAAAGAATGCCAATGTTTTTCTATGGACTATCTTGATTAAAAACTCATGATTTATACCTCCTATTTTGAGTTAAAAGTAACACCTAATAATTATATTTATAGATTATGTGGTTGAGCCATGAAAAGTTGAAGGTTTAAGAGGCTTAATAACTATCTAAAAAGAGAGAATTGTATTTATGTAAGCCGATTTTGAGCATGTGGTATATTTGAAAATTGGTATTGTCTGATACATAAATAGAGCATTTATATCATGCCTAATCTCTTGTTTGAGAACTAGCTAACTATTTGACATTTAAATTTGGCCTATGTTATGCCATGATGCTATGTTTTTTAATAAGTGGTTTGTCTAGAATTTGATGTTAGCACTTGTTTTAACTTAAGAATAAGCTGTGATGATGCACTCGGGAAATTATTCGACTTATGATAGTCTTCAAAGGGCTTGAGACATTATTGGGACTATGCTAGGAGGATTTCAAATGAGCCCCTAACTTTTGAATAGGATAACTGCCCAAAAGTAGGTTATTTATGGTAGTATATATCATGCGAAGACTACTTCCATCTCGAGTTGGAGACCCAACAAGAGCCAGTGTATAGGACCATTTGGTGCACTTGGGAAATTATTCGACTTATGATAGTCATTAAAAGGCTTGAGACCTTATTGGCACTATGCTAGGAGGATTTCAAATGAGCCCCTAACTTATGAATAGGTTACTTGTCCAAAAGTAGGTTATTTATGGGAGTATATATCATGGGAAGACTACTTCCATCTTGATTTAAAGACCCAACAAGAGCTGGTGTATAGGACCATTTGGTGTATGCACTCAAGTGTAGTTGGAAGGTGTGTTCCTCTACATGCATAGGGACCAACCTGTTGTTCAGACATGGAGAGACATGTTGGTCATCCTTGAGGGTTCAAACTAGTTGCCTATGAGGCTTATGGCAGGGCCATGCCATCTACTTATGTGATATGTGTTTTTCTGATACGTGACACATCTTCAAATCATTTTATTGCATCTCTAGATTTATAATTTTCATTGAGCTATGGTATCACATATTTGATATTGTCATTTGATTTGAAATCAATGGCTTTATTTTGTATAAAAGCATAATTTTTACAATTTTCAAAACTAGCTTAGGGATTTCCTATTCAATGGTCATACTCACCCCCCTAACATTTCAAGTGAAAGTCCTAAGAATTAGGTTCAACTTGTGACATTGAAAGAGCAGGCAGTAGAGAAGAAATTGAAGTACGAGGAGTATACTTGGTGTAGTTTAGTTACTTTAGTTATGTCTTATGAATTTTTTTTGATGAACATTTAATATGAATTTATTTTTATTTCATGTGGATTTATGGATTTATTTAGTTATTTAGGATGTGAATGGAGGATTGTAATATGTGATCATTTAATTTTGTGATTACTTTACATGCATATATTGCTGTTTTTGAAATGATAGACATGCTTGAAGAAGTGATTTTGGAATATACTACTTATGGTATGTTTTTTAAATATTAAAGAAAAAAAAATCCGAGGAATTTGTGACATTTACTAAAAGAATTTATGAAAAACTATTTCTGAAAAATTTGCGTTGTTACACTTGGTATTAGAGTACAATTTAGTCTGTTGATAGCCAAACAGCTAGGAAACCATAAGAGTCAATAATGAGAAAGCAAGTCCTAGGTTCACTAAACAAGCAGGAATAGAAACTTATTTGCTCTTTTTGATATTGGAAATTTCGAATGCTGCCAAAAAGACAAAGAGTTGCTACCTCATTGTCCATAACCAAAACTTCCTCCTCTAGGGAACCAGAGAGAAATGAGGTGTGAAATGAAATTGTGGAGGATGTCATAGAGCTTCTCCTTCAAACATTGAAGCAACTATGCAAGCTCCTAATAAGGGAGGCAAATAAATGGAGGAAGATAGAGTTAGGAGGGATAGGAACATAGTGGACACTATTAGAATGGTTCAAGAAGGTCAATAATGAGAAAGCAAGTCCTAGGTTCACTAAACAAGTACGAATAGAAACTTATTTGCTCTTTTTGATATTGGAAATTTCGAATGCTGCCAAAAAGACAAAGAGTTGCTACCTCGTTGTCCATAACCAAAACTTCCTCCTCTAGGGAACCAGAGAAAAATGAGGTGTGAAATGAAATTGTGGAGGATGTCATAGAGCTTCTCCTTCAAACAATGAAGCAACTATGCAGGCTCCCAATAAGGGAGGCAAATAAATGGAGGAAGATAGAGTTAGGAGGGATAGGAACAAAGTGGACACTATTAGAATGGTTCAAGAAGGTTGCCCCTAAGTTCTTTGAGGAAGAAGGCCTAGAAGTGGCATAGACGTGGTTATATGATGTGGAAAGAATTTTAAGGCAAGGAAGGTGTCAGAGGATCTATAAATGGCCATTGCCACTTTTGTTTTGACTAGAAAGGCTGTATTCTGGTGGCCAATGGTAGCACACCTACTTTTCTGAGGTAAAGGAGATTTAATGGGAGGATTTTAGGATTGTGTTTGGTGAGAAATATTTTCCACCACAAGTTGTAGAAGCAAAGGAAAACAAATTTCTGAATTTAGTGTAGGGAACAATGATTGTTGAGGAATATGAGAATAAGTTTGGGAAGTTGAGGAGATTCTCCCGTGACATGTGACACCTTGGGTTTTATACGCCATATAAATACAAAATCTGTTAAAAGTTGGGATCCTTGATTAAAAATTTTCATTTTTAACATCAATTGAAAATAACTTTTTAATGAAAGTACTCAATTCAAAATCTTATGAGTTATAAAACCCACAAAATTACAAATTTAACAATGAAATGATCTTCTCATTTCTACCAAAAATCTAATAGCATTTCATGCATGTGATGCGACAAACACTTGATAAACATAATAAAAATAAATACACAATCTGGGAGACTCAGTCTCCGTAACCATCCAGATCATACAATTTTTTTATTTATTTATAAAAATATATACCTAAATGGTAGAGTAAAAATAAAAAAGAAACAACAACATTAACTAGGGTTTGCCCATACATAGCCATTACATCCAAATGATATCCATCCATCCATGTCATAAAGATGTAAACCATATACATTAGTCCATAAATAATATCCAAAGGTAGGGTTTGAACAACCACATACAATATTGAAAATCTCCTCTGTGTACAACTAAAGGCCGCTAATGCTCTTACTTGCTCTATCTACATGCCACACCTGTTGCCTTTCTCTGTATAGAGATATTGCAAAATATTGCAATGCCTCATCAAGCTATGCCTATGTGGGTGATGACCATAATAATAATTTATAAATATTTAACACTATATGAACAATCATGTATCAAATCTCAAGTCATGTGATAAATATCTTCCTCATGTAAATAGTTCTAACATTATCTCAAATATGAGAATACATAGTGATAAAATATATTGAGTATACAAAGCCTCTCAAGCTCGTCCAAATATCAATATCAAATTGATACAACTCACACCACCTGCATGTTTGAAAACATGTCAAATTAGCTACACTTCTAAGGCTTATAAATATGCCAAAACCATGTGAATATAGAGCATCAAAAGCTTGAAGAAAATACCAATGAATACGCAAGTCATCAATAAGGGCACCCTCACATATGGGTCCTAAGAGTGTCAAAAATCACATATGCGCAATGCATCAAATAAGTGAGGAATATCTCATTATACATATGCACATCCTCAATACAGGGCACCCTAACACCCGGATCCCACAAGTGTACCACACACTCTTATATCAAGTCATGAGTGCTCATACCAATCCTCCATCCATCATCACACCGTGGGTACATAGGGAATATCCCTCTTGGGGCACTCATCGAACAATATGATAAAATCAATAATAAAAAAAAGACATGAACCACTATGCTGCAGTGACAACCAACTATTGGGTCTATCAATTGTTGCTCCCCATCAACACTGGAGCGTCAACATCAAGGCAAGTGTCTAATCATCTCATCAAGTTAGAGGGTAGGTGGCCAACCCTATCAACCCTCTTAACATAGCATCCACTAGGCAGAAACACCTGTCATAAATTTGCAAAACATGAAAATCACTTGACAACTCAAAGTTAAGAAATGAAATGAAATCCTCTGGTGAAATAATGAAATCCAGGAGTGCCTATCGCTTGCCATCCTAAGGCACTACCCCTCATCTCGGGGTTAACCTCTCAAGGTCCAGCCACCAGGCCTCCTCAATGAAGTCCATGGATAAATAAGTAATAAAAATAGGAATTCACACCTTCAATATGCAATGGTAAATATATTTGTCATTTAATGACTTCAGAGGTCATGGAAGAATACTAAAATCATGCAACATCACACTCGCTTATGAAATATGATTGAATCAAAGTCAAATCATGCATTCATGAAAATATGATAATCAATGAACTCATGCCTAGGTGCATCAATCATAGATAAGATAAATATCTTAATTAGAATCATGGCATATTCAAATATACTTAGAATCCATTCATAAATACTGAGTTGATGAAATAAAAATCTATAAATTTTAAAACAAAAACATGACAATTATTAATTATCATCACCTACCTTAAATGAAGAACTACTCATCTATACCTCTCAAATCACAATCAGCCTCTAGTCTAGATTAGCCCGCCCCAGACCCACAACCTAGATACACATCACATCTAGGTCTAGCTAGAATCCAAGTTATCTAAGTTGAACTCTTAGTGTTTATATTTCTCGATCTTAATTTACTATGTTTCAATATGTTCTGATGGTTCACAACCACTGGAACTCAAGATGGGGCCAATCCCAGTTGGTTGATAATCCATATTATGCTGAACAAGGCCCACCATTAACTATTATATTCATTTTTTACTCTTATTATATTGTATTCCAAAGTTACAATACTCATAATAGGTTAATTCTAGGTAATCCATCGTTTAATCAGCTAATCATGCACAATTATATGCAAATCATGCAATTTTTTTTGCCAATCACTTATGAATCAATAAAAATAAGTTGTTAAGATGATAATCCTACCTTATATAAGTCAATCTGAAGGATATCTAGCTGTGTGTGTCACCGGATTGTCAATCAATCACCTTAAAGGTGCCCGATCTAGACTATTTGTACTAATCTGGTCACAATTATGCACCTGATCATCTTAGATCAAAGAATATGGTAGTACAATTTCAATGAATCATTTGGATGTATGGATCATCGAATTTGATCCAATTTCATACCAAAATCCTTAATTAATCTTAGTCATTTCAAGATTGGCTAGATCATTTAAAAAATGCTCCAAATCCCAGATATCTCATATGGATCTTGATCTATGCATCATGAGGATCATAATGGACTATTTAGATTACAAAGTAAGGTCAGATCATCATAGATTAGGCTATTTGATGTTTGATCAAAAGTCTGATCATGATCAATGGCCAGATCTTCTCCAATCAACAAACGGTATACTAGGTTTTGTTCATAACATTGAGGGGAATATGATGAATGGTTTAGATCATCCAATCTATACCTTGATATTTTGGCAAAGTCATATACCCTCATCACATCTCTCTTAAAATTTTCTAGCAAACGTGGGTGGATCAAAAAGAGAGTATGGGCTTTTGTTCCTCTCACCTTGCTAAAGAAGATGAGCGATTTAGATCATTGATCTGGGCCATCATTTTCTCTGACAAAATCAACATCTCTGATGAGCTTCGTCGTTGATTTTTTGGCAAGATGTGGCCAGATCAGAGAATGGGAGTACTGGATCTCAGTCATCTGTGCTAGCTGAGCAAGATGATCAGTTCATATCATCAATCCAAGCCATCGTTTTATTCGGTGACCATCATATTCCCTGCACATCTTCTTTCCCCATTTTCTCCTCCTTACTAGTATCAATGGCTATTTTTTGGAAGCCAAACTCCGTTCCTCTCTTCCTTTTCCTCTTCTTCTTTTTCCTCCCCCTTCTCCCTTCTTTTCTTCTTCTTCTTCTTCTTCTTCTTCTTCTTCCCTTCACATTCCTTTTTCATCCTTCTATCTCAGGTAATTTGGCTAATTACAGTTGATTAACTTAAAGGAGGGGATGTTGATATCAAAATCGACCCCTATCTTCAAGTTAACATCAATTTTTTTACAAAAATTCCTTATATTCAATTTGCTATAACTTCTCAATCCGAACTCTAATTTCACTATTCTATATGCCATTGGAATTGTATTGATATGTACATTCCAAATCTGATGGTTTCAACTTCTAATTTTTAGTTTTCAAAGGGGTCACTTTCATGGAATACAATGCCTAAGTCGTTTACCAATTAAATTGTAACTTAAATACATGAAAGATGGCTCAAAATTGAGGGTTATTACATGAGGTGTGCCCTATGGAATTGGAAGTAGCACAGTACTTTGTATATGGTCTAAAATTCAAGTTAAAGAAACAAATCCTCAAGTATCAACTCACCATTTTGGATAAAGCTGTATAGTTGGCTTTAATTTTAAAAGGAACCTAAGGAAGCCAAGAAGGAGACAGAGTAAACTAGTAGGACCACTAGTACAGTCTACTAAATCCTTTTAGAATTATCAACTACAGTCTAGAAAAGTCTTTTCTAAGATTGATCTAAGGTTGGGATATTATCAATTTAGGATCTGAGATGAGGACATACCTAAGACATCCTTTTGTACTTTTATGGCCATTGTGAATTCCTTGTGATGCGGTTTGGGTTGAGAAATGCTCCTACAACATTTATGGATTTGATGAATAAAGTGTTTGATGAATTTCTTTATAAGTTCATCATTATATTTGTCAATGATATCCTAATCTACTATGGAAGCATGGAAGAGCATAGGGTACATCTGCGAATTATTTTGAGGATACTCCAGACTCACCAACTGCACGCTATGTTTAGTAAGTACTAGTTTTGGCATCATTGGTTACAATTCCTTGGGCATATTATATCAACATATTGCATAACAGTTGATCCTAAGAACGTGGAAGCTATCACTAGTTGGGAAAGACCCAAGTTCGTGATGAAGATTCATAGCTTTCTTGGTCTAGCAGAACATAACACAAGATTATAGAGGGATTTTCTTGTATTAATCATTTTATGATATAGCTGACCAAGAAGGATAAGATATTTGTTTGGATAAAGGAGTATGAGTAGAGTTTTCAAGAATTGAAGAGAAGACTCATTTTGGCACCTATTTTGACCTTGCTAGTAAGAGGTTTTGTGGTATGCAGTGACACCTTAGGAAAAAGACTAGGATGTGTACTGATGCAGCATGGTAAGGTGATCACTTATGCATACAGATAACTAGAGAGTCATGAGGTAAACTATCCCACCCATGATTTTGAGTTAGCAACTATCATTTTTGATTTGAAGATCTAGAGGCATTACTTGTATGGTTCAATGTTTGATGTCTGTAATGATAATAAGAGTTACAAGTACATTTTCTCATAGAGTAATCTCGACATGAGGCAGCATCATTGGATGGAGTACTTGAAGGATTATGATTTTACCATCCAATACCACCCTAATAAGGCTAACATTGTGCTAGATGTGCTAAGCAGGCAGATGAAGGGAGTGATTGCCAATGTGTCGGTAATATCAGTTTTCATGGGACAAGTTCTACAAGTTTAGAAAGAATGTGAGAAAACTCAGGGGATGAGCAAAAAAATCAATTTTATTACAGGGCTTTGATGGAGGTGTACAGTTTTAGAATAGGCTTGTCATACTTGTAGTTCAACGTTGAGGTAGGAACTATTACAGGAGCTACATGGATCAAGATACACCATGCATCCTAGAGGTATTAAGATGTAACAAGACTTGAAAAGAAACTTTGGGTGATAGGGAATGAAGAGAGACATTGGTGATTTTGTGGTGTGTCAGAAGGTGAAGGCAGAGCATTAGAAGCCAGATGGGTTATTGTGGACCTTGAAACTTCCGAAATAGAAGTGAGACCATATTATAATGAATTATATCTTGGGATTGCCAATGGCTTCTAGTGGACATGATATGATATGGGTAATTGTGGATAAATTGACCCAGTCCATGCATTTTCTTCATATCAGACTATTATATATATATATATATACACACACACACACACATAGAAACATTACATACATCCCTCTATATTTAAATTTCTTTAGCCCCAAAAAATACTTAATTATCACTAATTAGGGTTAATTCTATAATTTTACAAGTATAGGGTACAAATGAAAAATGTCAAAATGATCATTTTACCCCTAAAAGAGTAATTTTACCTTCCAAGCTACATTGTGGACCCATACTGGCCAATCATAAAGTTAAGGTGTTCAAAATGATCATTAAATGTCAAAATCAAAGTCAAAGTAGTAAGTAAGGTCATACAATGTGAGGTTCTGCAAGAAAATAAGTTGGAAGACTAGGCCCTACATGAGACTTATTCCTTACTTTCTCTCTCCTACTCGACCAAAAAAATGGACTATTAAAGGGGGAGCATGAAATTTACATGAAAAAGTAGTGATTCCTAATCAATTACAAGTAAAAAACATGAAGAAATAAAGGTGATTGGTGAAGAAAAATAAGGAGGAGAAGAGAGAGAATTTATGGGTAATCTATGGTTGAAAACCATCTTACTTTTCAAGCACTTAAAGGTCAGGATCTACCCATGCAAATGCATATCCTAAGTAGCCAATGAAAACGTATTCAAGCAAGGATGGACCAATAAGAGGTTAGATTACAATGAAGACCAAAGTGAAAGTCTATTGGTGGAGAATTTTGAGGAGAGCTACCTACCTAAATTCAAGGAAAGTAGATCCGTACAAATAAGGGAAAAATACATCCCAACTATGTGAAATACTATTTGCTGGAGCAAAATATGAGAAAATTAAGAGTGGATAAGGAAATCTCTAAGAAATCTAGGCCATTCACTCTAGGGTAGTTCAATCCAATGGTGAAGAGTAAAGAATCCTTAAAAGAAGATCTTTTTGGATAAGATTACTTCAACAATCTTAGCCATTCACGATAGGATGATGATGATCTAAGGGCTAAGAATGTAACATGGAAAATATGAAAACCTTAGCCAGTTAGCCCTTATTGAAAAGTCAAATCAAATCTTAAAGTAAAAGATATCTCTACCCTTTCTTAACATCCAAAGGTCCACATTCAATTCCAAATTAGAAAATCCGCTTACTTTCCCATGGTTTCCATGCCTCCATCCTCTATCCAATCTCTAAATTAAAACCAAATCTTACTAACCCCTCGATTCTCTCCTAATCTTCCTCCTTCTTCCCACCTATGATATCACCTTTCCTATCCTAACAAAACCTTCTTTCCTACCCAATCAATCTCCTTCTTTCCTATCCCAACTCATCCCCAAACTCCATTCCAAATCAAATACTACCCTCCCCTTGTATTCAACGCCTCCCACTCTCTCTCTCCTCCCCTTCTCATCATCCAAAACAATTCAATCTTCCATCCTTACTTCCCTTAAATCCTAACATTCCATCCTTAGGTTTTCAACCTTAAAACATTATAAATTTGAAGTAATGGAATTGGAAAACTTATCTTCTACCTTTTCCTTGAGTTCAAGAGCCAAAATAAGGAGAAAATGAGGAGGAAGATCACCTTCACCCAAGCTCCCTAAACATCAACATTCAAATCCCTTGGAGCAAAGGTAAAGGTCCTTGACTCTAGCCAAATTTCTTCCTTTTTTCCTTCCATTCTTCTTCTCTTTTCCTTCCTTTTCTTCTTCCTTCTCCATACTTGCACCTATTTCCACGCATCACCAATATAGCTTCCTTTTCATGTTTTGCATACATCCTTCATGTTTATGTTGTATGCACCACATATAGTTGCATGTAGTTCTCGTTCATTTTCTTTTTCTTTATTCTTGTTTTGTAATCGTGAAGCATATATGCATCATAAGAATCATGCTAGTTCATGTAATTTTCATGCTTTCCTATCCATACTTCTATATTGCATTCATTAGTACATGTTTAAATTCCTCGTACACTCCTTAGCACATTCTTAGATTACACGGATGATTGTTTCATTTCTCGAATTCACTTGCTTAAGTCTTACTTTGTTAATTGCATGTATCTTAGATAATTTAATGCTTTAGTCCACCTCTGAATTGGATCCTATGATTCTCATTATAGTTGCATTACGTCATGCTTTAGGATGATTTTCATGCATCATAGTAGCATGTTTTAGCTTACTTAGGTTGCATTGCACACATGTTAGCATGCTTTTAGTTCCATGCGTCTTCATTCCCCTCCCTTCCATGCTCTTATCTCTCAACCACACCACCTTCCATGATTCACATACACTTTCCTTGCTTGCTTCTTTAAAGTACACATGGGATTTGGAAATAAAAGGGAGAAGGAAAGATGCCTTGTTCCATTATATGGCAGCAAGATGTCTTTCCCATCTTAGGTTAAGGGGTTGAGAGAAAACAAATCTTACCACTATGCCACGCAAATTTATAGCTAAAGGCTTCATGTTGAAGGTAGGATTACACCATGTACCTATTCCTCACTTCATCTCCTAAGGCTAGAATTGGGCGAATCCTAAGCCAAGATCTAATTTAATCATGTTTATTTTCCTTTATTCCATTTCATGCTTAAGGAAGGAAGCCTTCTCTATGCTTGACCCTTCCTTAAGAATGACTGCTGATTGTTTAACCACAAGTGCACGGGCTATTGTAGTGTAGCTTATGCAAGTACGGGTCAATCCCACGGGGACTTGATTTAAAATAATGGAGTTTTCAATAAAATTCAAGTAATAAAAGAATCAAAACAAAGAATATAGTAAAATTCAACTAACAATAAAATAAAATCCATATTTATTCAATTGTTGCAATGTACACAATTATTTATTCCAAAAACACAGAAAATGCAACAAAATAATCAGTCCTAGATAAGCCTGTCCTGGATTGCACTGTCCCTGGATAGTCAAAAAGTGAATTAAACAAAACCAAAATAGCAGGGACACAGATGTAATTAAAGTGAGGACACAGTTGGAATTAGTCTGAGGACACAGATGGAATTTCAGACAAAGGACCCAGATGGAATTACTTTGAGGATGCATTGGGAATTTTTGAGATCTTCCAAGGGCAGATCTGTAATTTTCTGGGTTAAATGAAAAACTAGGAAAACATGGAGTTTGAGGAGGAAGAGGAGAGAAGAAGAGAAGAGGAAGAAGAGAAGGAAGAAAGGAGAATCGTTGGGAATGGAAACCCAGTTTGGGTTTCCAGTCTTGGACCGTCCGGTGAAGAGAAAAGAAGGAGATAGGCTGGCCGGAGGAGAAGAGGAGAGGGAAAAAGAAGGAGAAGAAAAGGAGATGGGAGAAAATTGGAAGAGAAGATGGAGAAGAATGGAAACGCGGGAGGAAACCAGACTTGGGTTTTCATCCCTTGGCCGTCCGACTCGGAGAAGAAGGGAAGAAAGTGGCTGGAGAAGAAGAGGAGAGGGAAAGGAAAAGAAAGAGGAGAGGAAAGAATCGGGAGAAAACACAGAACAAGTTTTCTCTCTATGGCCGTCTGACTCTGGGAAGAGATGGGACGCGATCCGACCAGAGAGAGAGAGAGAGAGAGAGAGAGAGGAGAAGAAGAGGGGGTGCGACAGGTTGGACTGAGAAATGGGAAGAGAAAGGAGTGAGAGAGATAAACAGATGGGAAGAGAGTGGGAAAGAGAGAGGGCGTAGTGAGTTGTGGAGAAAAGGAGAAGGAGATAGTGAGGGGGAAGGATAAAGAAAGGAGGAGGGAGATGTGGGAGCAAAGAGAGAGGGCCAGCCCAACCTCCCAAAGGGAAACTGTTCTTTGGGGAGTGGAGAAGGGGAATATAAGAAGAGGGAGAGAGAGACATGTGAAAGAGAGGGAGATAATAGAAGGAGAAAAAGAGATAGAAGAGAGAGAGAAAAGAAAGGAGAGGGATAAGAGAAAAAGAGAGAAAAGAGAGGAGAAAGAGAAGGAAGAGGAGATAGAGTGATAGAGATATGTGGGGTCCACTAGCTTTCCTGGTCTTGCTAGAACTCTGGCTTCAACTTTGTCCTGTCTTAGGACTCTTCAAATTCCATCTTATTTCCATGAAACTTCATCCTCTTCATCTGATATTCTTAATTTGATCTAGAGCATCCACGTCTGAGTTAATTAATCTACAATGCACAGCAACCAATTAGAATCATCTAAACCATTCATTATTCATCTAATTAACTTTGATGATCATCTGACCGTTAATTTTGCAATTCAATAGTTGGATGGCCAATTAAAGCTAAAACAGAATATTTTATGTAAAATCTTGAAATTAATGGCCTAGATGCTCTAATTGAATACTAAATTAGGGGTATTTTGACCAAAATTGAACACTTAACAATGACTGACCTCTAATCCCTTCCTTGCCTCTCTCCTTAAGAGCTACCCTCTTTTCGAATAGTTTCTAACAAGGAGATGGACAAACTTGTTTTATACTTCCATTCCATATTTTCCATTACTTCTTGACTTTATGGTTGTGGCACATCGAGTTAAGGAGATGAGAATAGCTAGGTGGTAAGTTAGTGTATTATGGGTCAAATAGAAGTGTATAAGCTCCTGTTGAGTAGCACAAAATGGGAGCCCTACATTGGAATTCAAGCTTGGATTGGAAGAAGTCCTTTTAATTACTTTCCTTTACATTGCTTATGTAATAATTCCTTGTAAATCAAATCAATTGATGAGAAGTTTCTTTCTTTATTTTCTTCCTTAATTAGTTCTTTATATACTCATTTTCTTACTTCACTAGTTCCTTAGTTCTAGCATTAGTTTTTTGTTTAATTTCCTTTATTGCTTTGTCTTAGATTTTTTCTTTCCTTTCATTGTTAATTTCCTTGGTTAGGCTAAAGTGATATAACCTAAGTTTAATTTACTCCATTAATCATAGAGTCCTCATGGGATCAACTTGTATTTTTTGATTCTATACTCCAATAGAGTCATGCACATGTGGTAATTATTAAGACACATCACAGATAAAAAAAATCATTGGAGAGCTTAGCCAAGCTATACATCAAAGAGATAGTGAGTCTACATAGAATGCCCCTGACCATCATATATGACAGGGATAACAGATTCACTTCACACTTTTGGCAGTGTGCAGAAAAGATTGGGCACTTCTTTAATTTTCAGTAGCACATTTCTCCCACAAATTGATGGGCAATCCAAGGGGACCATTGAGAAACTTAAAGATATGCTATGAGAATGTGATATGGAATGGAAGTGAAATTGGGATGAGCACCTTCTTCTAGTTGCAATAATAATCACCACTCCAGCATCGTCATGGCAACCTGTGAGGCACTCTGTGGTTGACCATATCATACACCCAATTGTTGGAGCAAGGTAGGGGAACAATGATTTGTGAAGTTTGAGTTGAGTGAACAATGCATAGAGAAGGTGAGTTTGATTCAGAAGAGACTCCTTGTAGCACACAGCTGATAGAAGAGCAACACATATATAAGGGAACGGGATTTAAAGATTGGAGTCAAGGATCATGTGTTTTTGAAGATGTTAGCAATGAAGGGAGTTATGAGATTTGGTAAGAAAGAAAGCTAAATCCAAGATTTGTGGCTCCGTTTGATGGGTAGCGTATCTATTGGCCCTACTTGCATAGCTACCTGAGGTAAATGATGTATTCCACATTTCCATCTTACAAAAATACATTGCGGATCCTACACATGGGCATAATTAGATACCATAGAATTCCCCCAATCTTGCCTTTGAAGAGAAAGCAGTGAAGATTTTGGATAAGAAAGAGAAAATTATGAGGAACAAGACCATTCCAATAGTCAAAGTTCTATGGCAACACCACTCGACAAAGGAAGCCATATGGGAACCACAGGCTGACATAAAACTAAAGTTTCCCAAATTATATAGGGAAATTCCATGATAGTTTCAAGGCCAAAATTTTTATAAGGTGGGTAGGATGTAATACCCATAAATTTTCAATACTTTTTGGCTTATGATTAAATGAGGATTTTCTTTTCATTAATGTGACTCATGCTTAGGGCATTGTAAAAAGTAAGCTTTGCATTACTTAAATGATGAAAGAGTACACCAATACGAAGCTAAGAATGCAAGGGTGTTGATGTTCCAAGGTGGGAAGGTAGCCTAGTTAAAATGGCTAAGTGTTAGGAGGCCAAAGTGGTGGATTTGTGGCACATGATTCCATAAGATTTAAAGCCCATTTAAGAAAGGGTGAATAGATGTTTTAGGCTAAGAAGAAGTCCATGTTACCTAACCCATGTGGATTAGGATCCATAAGGGCTAACGTGGGACATGTTTTCCTTAATTTTAGCCCCAAGGGAGGTAGCCCAAGTCCATTAGCTAAGAAAGGTGGTAAGGTCCTAGTTGGGGTGGGACTCCTAAGTGAAGTCAAACTGTGTTCATGTGTTGACTTAGAGACATTGAACCTAGATACTCAAATGGGATCATAGGGAAGTAATGAAACCTATTAACAATTAACTGCCTAGGCAAATATGACACTAATTAGAAATAAATATAAGAGTTGGACGTCCAGGCCAATCCTTATTTTGGGCTTCCAGATGTCAAAACAAGGAGGACAAAAACCATAGAAATGAAGGGAGAAAACATGGAGAGAAATAGAAGAAGGAAAAGTTAATTTCCTCACATAAGGATCTTAGAGAAAGGATCACTTGGTGGGGGAGAAAACATTGTCCATAAGATGCAAGCAACTGAGGATTTTCCTAGGGCAGGTATTCAAATTCATGAACTTTGCAAACATGTTTTCATGTTTGGGGGTTGATATAAGTGTGATTTATATATTTAGAAATATAACATACAATATCCCCATATTCAACGGTTTCTAACCCTAAACTTACCATAAATATCACTAATTAGGTTTTATTGCACATTTTGTAGGATTAGGGTACAAATGAGAAAAACACATATTTTTGGCAATAAAAATCCTAAAAAGAGCCCAACCATTGTCCAATCAATATCATGGGTCCACATGCCAAATATGAAGTCCTGAAGGTCAAAGTATAAATATGGGTGTTGTTAGCATCCTTAATACTATAAAAAAGCCCATGCACCACCTAAAAGCTTATCTTCACTAGAAGGGGTGTATTTATCAAAAGGGAGGGTGGTGGATGTCCCATGCATGCATGCAAGCTATCCATCACCTTGGGAAGCTTTTAGTTGAAGCTCAAATCAACTGCAATAGAGTACAAGTGTAGTTGATATTTTGGAGTGAACTAACTTAGACAGTAGGGCCTGCTTAAAAGAGTAGTATAACTAGTTCACCCACTTAACTTCAGAGAGGTGACCACTTAATGGGCTACACATTTTCACTATGTAAGGTGGTGAGTCACATGTCCTTATACATGTTGTGCATAAGAAAATAAAGGAAGATATGATAACAAAAAAAATGTGTAGAAGAGAGGAAGAGTTTACAATAAATCTTTGGCTACTGTTAATTCAGAGTTTTTAAGGAAGAATTGATAAGATTTACCTTTCATTATGGCTATACTAAAGCATTCAATGAGAGCTCACTCAATCAAGGATAGACCAATGAGAAGCAAGATTCTAACAAAGGCCATCACTATAAGCCCTTGGTGGAGATTTTTTGGGTAGGCTGCCCACCATTTTTCAAGGAGCCAAAATGAGTTCCACCTTGGAATGAAAACATGTTTATCGTATTGGCCAAAGATAAAAATGGTGAGATGGGGGGGAAGCAAGGAGAGACTTAGAGTGGATAAGAAAATCTCTATGAAATCTAAGGCATCCTTTTGAAAGAAAATTACATGTGAATTTAGAAGAAAGTTGGGAGGAAACTTCTTGAAGAATGTTAGAACATGATCTGTACCTTCTCATCTCCACCATCCAAGGAAGAAACTCATTCATCCAACCCTCCATCCAAGTAGTGTAGTCCAAGTACTGTAGGGATTCCTTTTTACCTCCTTCCGTTCTCCCTTATCTTTCCTTCCATTTTCTTTCCTATCTTATTCCTTCTTGTTATCATATCTTTCCCATCTATCCTAATATATATTACATGTCCAATCCTCTCCCTATATCCTTCCAAAGCAGCCTTCAACTCTTCCATATCTGTTACGTGCCCTATCCCCCTTCCACTTCTTATTATCTCGGCTCATATTTCCTTCCTTCCTCGTATGATCTCAATTGTTCATCTTTTAGGGCTTCTCCCCAGAAAATCTATAAATAGAGGTGAGGTGAAAAGGAGAACCATCTCTTACCTCCCCTAGAGTATAGAGTCTACACAGGAGAAATGGAGGGAGAGAGATCACTCTCACCATCTCTCCCTAGAACCACATATCTAGATCTTTAGGAGAAGAGGTAAAAGTCCAACCCTGATGCTTGAACCATCCATTCCTTCCTTTGCTTTAAGGCTTCATGTGTGAGTTGGGAAGAATTAGGCATCTCCAAGTAAGTACTATACTCCATGCATCCTTAAGCAAGGAACTTGGAACACCAGTCACCGCTTTTACTTTGTCTTTCCCCTTCTATTCCACAACCAAGGTGGGACACTCCAGCCTAATGGGTGCACTCCACCTTAACCCTCCTCTTGCTCTTTCTTCTATTGTAAGGTGGGATATTCAAGCCTAATGAACACCTCCCACCTTAGTCCTTTTCATTCTCCTTAATCACTAGAATGGGACATTTAAACTTAGTGAATGCACTCCACTCTAGCCTTCCTCTATCCCTCTTTCTCTTCACCCCATAAGGTGGGACACCCAACTCTAATAGACACCCCCACCATAGCTTCTTCCCTTTTACTGATTTATTTCATTTTCACTCTAATGTGGGATGTCTAAAACAAGTGGATGTACCTCACCTTATTTCTCTTATTTCCCCTTTTTGTTGCACTCTCTATAAGGTACCCTCTTTTTAGAGTATTGGCATAATAGAGAAGTGCACAATTTCTTCTTTATTTTGTTCCACACCCCCATTCTAATTTTCTTTTCTTTGCTCTCTCACAAGAAGGCTGCCGTCTTTTCTAAGGGCTTCTATCCAAGGAAAAGCATAAATCCTTTCTCCCATTCCCCATTCTTCTATCCTTTTCTAAGCGGGTTGGTTTTCTTTTTCGGAGAAGTGATAGGCACTTCCTTCTATGTTTGACCAAGTACTTATTTCGTAAGTGATTTTCTTGGGCATGGTTGAGAAATACAAGGGAAAGTGAAATTTTGGGAGACTCCCCTCTTTACTTGTAGGTTACGAGTCATGTGCTTAGACGAGTAAATGAAATCACATTGATGATGATAACTTAGTTGCAATCTAGTTGAATTTGGGTTGAAAAGATGTGTACAGTGTATAGTCTCATGTTGAGTGACACAAAAAGAGAGCCTTATAGTGGAAGTTCAAGTGTGGGAGAAGTTCTAATTTACTTGCTTTCTTTTCTTTTCTTGCTTCTGTATTCAATTCCTTGTAAACACTTTAATGAATGAAAATAGTTTTTTTTTATTCAAGTTCTTCGATAGTTTGTTTCAATTCTATTTCCTTGTCTTGTTTCATTAAGTTTAATTGCTTTATTTAGATACTTTCCTTCAATGTTGGCTAGGTTAAAGTAATACAACTCTAATCGTAGCTAAATTTCATTTAAGTCTATGTGAAATTGACCCATATTTGCTCGTCTATTCTACAATAGGCCTTTGTACTTGTTGTTAAATTAAAATTTACATCAAGTTTTTGGTGTCGTTGCCAAGGACTACTAATAGAGTCTTCATTAAGATCTAGGTTATAATACTTTACACTAGTTTTAGTTTTTAGGAATGCATATAGAATAGTTGCATTTTTTTAAATTAATTTCCTTATTCCTGAGGATCTTGATACCTCTTTCTATTTTTATTTGTGTAGGAATCTGGTAAGGACTTGGAAGAAGACATATGATAGTCATAATTTTCATTTTGAGAGAATTTTAATGAGTCTATACTTGTAATTTTTTTAATCAAGATTCATTCATAAGGATGGTAATAAAATAGGTCAAGGGAGAGACATCCTAACCTGGAAGAGGAGGTGGCATGTACTTGAACTCAACCTTGTACGAGAAGACTAATTCCAGGACCCCACTATGAGTACCCAATCCTTCTTTCCAATTCCTAGACTCAAAAGTATATAGTTTCATTCATTCCTACTTGTTGCATTCTAGGTTTTTGCATTAGGTTTATAGCTTTATTTGCATCATAGGGCACATTAATTGCTTTAAGGTGCATATATGCTGATCGAACTATTGTGAGAATGCTAAAACATTAGTAAGGGCAATTACCTCTAAAAGATCAAGGGTGGATTTCATCACCATCCCTTGGCTCAATCTTAGTTAAACAATACCTGACACATCTCAACCTTCCAAATTAATTAAAAATCACATAGAAGAGACCTATAGTAGCTTACAAGCTCATAAGACCTTTGTGGAAGGAATCAAACAATAGTTACTCTAGTGGCCCCTATCTAATCAATTGCATTGGTATTTAAATGATTAGATCTGCCAACACACTTGATGACTCAGATAATCTATGGTTGACTGAGGAGGGTGTGAAGTTGTTGATTAAGATTAGAATCTAACTGGTAAGTAGTAAGATAAATTTGAAAGAGAGGAGGAACTACTTAGGTTAAAAATAATCTAAAAGCCTCTCCCATAGAAAAAAAAAAAAATCTTTTAACTTGTTTTCCATAGGGATAGGATTATTGTCCGTCTGTTGTTTGTTGGTTACATATCATTTAGCATTTTGGTTGCATTGTCTAGTTTAGGTTTCCTTAGACTTGCTAAAAAAAAGGGACACTCTTTCATTGTATACAATAACTTGTTTTCATTGTATAAACTAGAGTCAGCTGTACCATACACTGGTGTATGCACGTCATAGATCCCTCATCTAGATCTAGTATCTTTAGATGAGGAGATTGAATGGACTATTAAGCAATGACTTAGGAATCAAGAAGATTTAAAAACCTTACTGAAGATATGCCCAATGAAGTAGTAGAAGCCAAGCCATTGAAGAATTATTCTACTCAAATTCAATACAACTCAGTGTCTTGTATAGCTTTACCTGTGACTAACCCTAACCACTTTGAATTGAAACAAGGGTTTATTTAACTCCTATCAACATTTTTTAGGCTAGAAAAGGAGGACTACCATGTCAAGGAATTCCTTAACATTTATTCTACCTTTAAATATAGTAATTTCTTTCATGACTCTATTAGGTTGATACTCTTCCCTTCTTCTTTGAAGAACAAAGCTAAAGGTTGTCTCAACTCTTTAGAAGTATGGTCCATCATCCCATGAGATTAGCTATCTAAGAAATTTCTCCATAAGTTCTTCTTAGTCCACAAAACAAGCCATCTCAAAAGGAAAATTATTAATTTTCAATAGAAAGAAGGAGAGCACTTTTACAAGTGTAGGGTTGTTTGAAGGAATTAGTGTTGAAATACCAACACCATGGCGACAAGTCTAATATTTCTACGAATGTCTGGCCCCTTAGAATCAACACATGATCAATGTCACAATCAGTGGGGCTTTCATGACTAAGAGTGATGTGGAGGCTTGAAATTTCCTTAAGGGCATATAAAAAAATTCCTAGCAATGAGATTACGCTTCTAGGATGGAGAGAAATTCACTACCTCTAAAGAAAAGTGGTCTACATGAAATATAGGTCACTCAAGATCTATACAGCAAGATAGATATATTGGCCCACAAAGTGGACAAAATATATGATTGTACCCAATAGTTAGACACTTTCATAATGATTAATAGATCTAGTATGCAACCTCAGTTTGAGGTTTGTTTGATCTGTTCTAGTCCCACCCATTCTATTCCATCGTGTCCATTAAGCTTTGGTTTCCCTAAATACTTTTTAGAGTAAGCGAATGCTATGAATGCACATTGCAACCCTAGCAATAATCCCTATTCTAAGACCTAAAAACCTTGGATGGGCTAGGCATTCAAATTTTTCATGGTCAAAGAATAATCACCAAGGGGGCCTGTATTGGAATCTCCCTTAGCAACATTTTCCCAAATCTACAATGCCCAATAGTAGTAGCCTCCTCAATAGTTTCTGCAACAACCTAGGAAACAATCACTGGAGGACACACTAAATTTATTCATGCAAATTTCCACGCAATTCCAAAATGATACAAAGCAAACTTTGCAGTTCAACTTGCAGTCCATTGCGAAGTTGGAGTATCAAATGTGTCATCTATTTGCTACTTTGAATGAGAGGGAAAAAGAAAAATTCCCTAGTCAGCTTATGTCCAACCTCAAGGGTTAGTTTGAGATTGGCTCGACATCAAATGATTAGGCCAAGTCAATTACTACACTTATAAGTGGCAAAAAAATTGACAATTAGGTAGTCTAGACTAAGGAATTGCCAATAACGAGGCAAAAGAGAAGCCTCCTATTTCACAAAGGGTAAAGAGAAGGTTCAGCCATCTCCCTCTTCCTCTGAACCCTTCATGATGCTCCATATATTGCCATGGTTCCTTACCTTCAAAGACTAAATGTGGAAAAGAAGGAAAATTTTAATGACATAATGGATATTTTGGAGCAAGGAAACATAAACATTCCATTACTTAGTGTAATTAAGGAATTTTCTCCTTATGCCTAATTCGTAAAGTAACTTTGCACTCAAAAGCACGAGCTTAATGTGCAGAAAAAGGCCTTCCTCACTAAGCAAGCTACTTCTATTTTATAATCCCAAACCCCTCCTAATTATAAAGATCATAGATGCCCTACAATATCATGTAATATTTAGGAGCAAAAATTTGATGAGACACTCCTTGATTTAGGGGTGAGTCTTAACTTATTGCCATATTCAGTCTAAGAGCAACTAGGATTAGGCAAGTTAAAATGCACCTCTACCACCCTCCATTTGGCTGACTGATCAGTAAATATTCCTAGAGGAGTGGTTGGAAATGTTTAAATATAGGTTGATAAGTTTCTATTTCCAGTAGACTTTATTGGCTTAGATACACAACCTGTATCTCATCTAGCTAATGAAATCTCGATCATTTTGGGATGTTCATTTCTTGCCACTTGTAACACCATCATCATCTATTGCAATGATTTCATGCAATTATCTTTCAAAAATATGAAAATAGAGTTTAATATTTTCTACGTTGCACAATAGATAGACTTTGCATATTCACATCTTGTAAATATCATTGAAAGTTTAGTGCTTAACAACTTTCTCACATCTTCCATTCTTGATCCCCTCATGGCATGTTTATCCACTGATGGTATAAACATTGATCTAGGACACCCCATTAAGGAAGTCAACTCATTACTTGAAGCTACAATAGTAATGAGCATTCTTAAATGGACAACTAAAATAGAGCCCCTTACTCCACCTTCAACTATCCAAGCCTTGCCTGTTGAGAAAACACCCACACTTGACCTAAAAACTTTGCCCGAAGTCTAAAGTATGCATTTTTAGGTCACTAAGAAACTCTATGTGCTATCATTGATTCTGATCTTAATCAATAACAGGAGCTTAAGATGCTTAATGTTTTGGGTTGTACATATTAGACATCAAGGGTATTAGTCCAACTATTTGCATGCACCATATTAACTTAGAGGAAAAGCCAAAATGCCTTAGAAAATGTAAAGATGTCTAAACCATAATATGAAGGAGGTTGTATAGGCAAAAGGTTCTTAAGTTGTCAAATGCAGGAATCATCTACCCCATTTTTGATAGTCCTTGGGTCAACCTCTTTCAGGTTGTTTCAAAGAAATCTGGAGTAATGGTAGTAAGGAATGAGGGTAATGAGTTGGTCTTTACCCACATGAACACCAGGTGGAGAGCATGTATAAACTACCATAAACTAAACTCGGTCATAAGCAAAGATCAATTCCCTCTACCTTTTATCGACCAAATGCTAAAATTTTTAGTCGAACATGAGTATTATTGCTTTCTTGATTGGTATTATAGATATAAACAAATTCTCATAGCACCAAAGGATCAAGAGAATGCTACCTTTCTTTTAGGACCTTTGCCTACAGAAGTATGCCCTTGGGGCTATGCAATGCATGTGCAACTTTTTAAATGTGTATGATGAGTATCTTCTTAAACATGGTAGAAAGGTTCCCAGAGGTGTTCATGGATGAATTTTTAGTATTTAGGTAATCTTTCGATGAATGCTTGTCACACTTAGCCTTAGTGTTGGAGAGGTGACAAGAGAAAAATCTAGTGTTGAAGAGGTGACAAGAGAAAAATCTAGTGAAGAGTGGGATTGTTTTAGGGCACATCATATCCCAACATGGGATGGAGGTTGATAAGGCCACAGTAGATTAATCTTCTCCCTTCTAGGCTAGTAAAAGAGATTTGTTTGTTCTTAGGCCATTATGGATTCTATAGAAGATTCATCAAAGACTTCAACAAAATTTCTAGGTCCTTTGCAATCTACTTACAAAGGAGGAAAATTTTGACTTTGGTGAAGATTATATGAGACCTGTTAATGCATCAAGATTGAACTATCTTTGCACCTATAATTCAACCACAAGATTGGAATGCACCATTCAAGATAATATGTGGCACTTATAATTATGCAATTAGTGCTATTGTGGGGAAGAGAATTGCTAAACTTCCCATTGTGATTATATTATGCAAGCAAGACTCTGATTGATGCCCAGCTCAACTATTCCACTACGTAAAAAGAGTTGCTGGTAGTTGTCTTTGCCTTATTTGATGGATACTACTATTTCAAAATGTTGATATAAAAACTCAAAAAGGCTCCAAAAATGTACTAGTAGATCACCTATTTAGGATAATTGTTGAGTCTGCTAGTGAACTTATGCTTATAACTGAGACCTTTTTTGATGAGCAATTGTTGCAGGTTTCTCAGCTGCCTTGGTTTGTGGATATTGTAAACTGTCTTGTCAAGGGACAAATGCCATCACACTTGTCCAAACAAGATATATTTATGCTTCAAACCAAGGTTAAATAATTCTTTTGGGACAATTTGTACTTATTCAAGTACTGTCTCCATTAGATCATTAGGAGATGTGTACTTGATAATGAACACAATAGTATAATCTCCTTTAATCACAACCATGTTTTGTTAGCCATTATAGTGCTAACAAGAACATTGCGAAAATCTTGAAGTTTAGATTTCATTGGCCCACAAATTTTAAAGATTGCTAAACATACTACAAGGCTTGTGACCCCTGCAAAAAGTTAGGGACCATGGGACATAGAAATATAATATCATTGAACCCTATTTTTATAGTGGAAATCTTTGATGTATGGGCATGGATTTCATGGTACCATTTCTTAATTCTTTTTGGATTTTATACATCCTAGTAGGAGTTGACTATGTGTACAAATGGTTAGAGGCAGTAGCGTATAAAACCAATGACCACAATGTAGTGGTCCAATTCTTAAAAGAGAACATCTTTTCATGCTTTGATACTCCATGCGCTATTGTAAGCAATGGAGGAAAACACTTTTGCAACTGGTTTTTTTAAAGCCCTAATGAAAAAATATGGTGTAACCCATAGAGTTGCAATGCCCTACTACCCCCAAACTAGTAGGCAAGTAGAGGTGTCCAATAGGAAAATAAAGCACATTTTTGGAGAAAAGGGTGAATTCAAGTTAGAATGACTAGTTATTACTACTTAACGATGCGCTATGGGTTTATCAAATGGCTTTTAAAACCCTTATTAGAATATCACCATACCTCTTAGTTTTTGGAAAGGCTTGTCATCTTTAGGTTGAATTGGAACATAAAGCACATTGGGCAATTAAACAGTTCAATTTTGATCATGACAATGCTAGGACCCATAGGAAGCTCCAAATTCAAGAGTTGGAGGCAATTAGGCGAGATTCCTACGATACTACCAGACGACGTAAGGAGCATAGGAAAATGGTCCATGATAAAAATATTGTGCATAAAACATTCGAACTAGGTTAGAAGGTCCTTCTATATAACTCCCATTTGCATCTTCTTCCAAGGAAGTTATAGTCTCGATGGATTGACCCATTTATTGTATGGAACATTTACCTTCATGAGGCCATTGAAATTAAAAAGGATGGTGTAATTTCCAAAGTTAATGGTCAGCAGTTGAAACCATTTTTAGATCTGAGAGACCCTGATGAGGATAAGGAACTCCACTAGAGAAGCCTATTTATTAGGACTAAATACATTATAGGTAGAGTGCATTTATAGTAAAGTCAATAGATGTATTGCATTTTGCATTGTGTATTTTCCATTATTAGACACAGCAACAGATTCATGCACCATCTCTAATGTGTAGGTAGTATCCTTCTAACTCTTCTCTCTTTACTTAGTTATGTCAATTGTCCATGCTTATATTTTAAAACATTGGGGACAATGTTTAATTTACATATGGGGGTAGGAAATTTCAAATTTGATGTGTCCAATCTTTTTACATATTTTTTGAGTGTTTTCTTTGTTTCTTTGAAGCAAAAAATAAGAAAAATTTATGATTAGTTTCTTTACAAGGATGAGAATTTAGATTTTTGAATATTTAGTATATTTTTTAAATTTAGCTTATTAAAAGAATTGTATAATTAGTTCATATTTATATTCTTTTTCTAAAGTTCTCCAAGAAAATTGAACTCGGAATAATTATTATACAAATAGCCACACACACATATATAGTTAAGTTAAAGAGGAAATATAACGTAGAGATCCTGAAGAAGATCTATAGAGAGTTATAACCCATGAAAGTTTAGAGCTAATCTTTCTTTGAGAGGTTTATACATAAATTCTAAATTTTTCTTCAACAGATATAAGTTTCAAGGTAGTCTCTCTTGTCTTGGTCAACTATTGGGAAATCATATTTAAGACTTACCATATATCTCTTAAGTTTATGGTCATTTTTGTTTAAAATGTAGGAAATGATAGAGGCCATCTTTGTTTAAAATCCATAGAGCCTTTACTCTTCTCAGAGTTATTTCCACTAGTTAGACCCTTGGGCCTTTATATTAAGCCTTTTCTTTGATAGCCAATTTACCATTATCCATATTGAACCCTCTATCATATCCATTACTCAATTTGTTTTGGAAATATGTATAGATGATTGTATAAATATCTTGAAGAAAAAGCATACGTAGTTCAAGAGAAGAGGATCAAAAGTACTTCATAGAAGAAAAATGCAAAAAAAAGAAAAGAAAAAAAGGAAATATGCAAAAGTTAAGGGAAAAGTGAAGAAAGGCAGCCAATGAAAATAAGAATATTCACTCTCATGTGAAAAGAAGATTGTGAATACAACTTAGAAGAGCTTTACATATTCTTCAAAACAATCTTTGTATACCCTTATACCACTTTTTTCAATAACCTTATCCTAAGCCTTTGTTTTGTCCTACTAAAAGTTTTAACTTGACCTTAGGAGTAGTATGGCTTGGATTTGTTATGAATGGATAAGGAATTTGATAGAGTGTAACATTCTAAATAGTTGATATCCTTGCATGAGATCATTATCAGGTTTTTTCTAAGTAATTGTTCTTTTGTATGAACTATGTGAGAATTTTCTTAGGTATGTATTACTTTACTCACATATTGAAGAGAGATGTATGCACATATGTGAGATTTGAAACCAAAACATACTTTTAGATGATAATTTACTTCAAAATTGATAATTATGCTTATATTGGCTATAGTCACACACTCATAGTTTAAGGATTGATTAATAATGGAATATCTTTAGTAGAAGGGTATGATTTTGAATTGTTGGTCATTTCTATTAGCATGCTAAAGTTAGAAATTTAATTAAAGTTGAATAAAATAAAATTACCTAAGATAAATAAAGGACTTCCATAAAAATTTTGAAATATTTATTGGTATCATTTCTGGAAACCCATACAAGACTATAACTTATTCGCTAGGGTTAATCTAATGTAACAACTATCTATTTTAAAGTTTTTTGTGTAATTATATTACAGTTATGATTGAAATGGACTAAGGAGTTGAATTCTAATGAAATTGCATTTCATTGAATTTACCTTTTTGAAAACTAAAAATTTGACTTTAAAACCTTAAATATTTGGATTGTACTCGAAAAAAGGATTTCAATGACACTAAGAATGCTAAAATCAGAGTCCAAATGAAAAGGTTGTATTTTGTAAGCAAGGGACAATTTAGTAAATTTTCTTAGTGAGTTCTACTCATTAAACTTGAAGGAAAATGTCTAAGACTAATCATTTAAGTAAAATGGATGGGGCTATTTTGATAATAGCACCTCCCTTAACCAAAACCCGACAGACTATTAGTTTTCTCTCTTCTCTCACATTCTTCCCTTCATCGGCTAGTTCTTGAAGCTCCATTATTAGCTAAGAATAGGATGCTAGAGCCGATTGCATGTGCACCAAAACCTTCCTCCCCATATTCCTTCTCCCCTCTAGTTTGGTTAGGCTAGAATGCATCACACCCAATCCTTTTCCATTTCCTCATTTCCCACATGTATTTTCTCTAGGATTGGACATTAGGCAGTGACTGAAAAAGAGCCACTAGTCACCACTACCTTCTTGGTCTTCTCTGTCATTAGTTGGCCTCCACATGAAGGTTGCTAGCTTGAAATAACCATTGACCAATGATATTGTCGGGTTTTGGTTGAGTAGGGGCGCACAAGAAGCAAGCACCCCAAAACCCACTGGTGTCAACCCATCCCCTCCTCCTTTCTTCCTGCCTCTCCTACCAGAATCATCAATCCCCTCTTTCTATCACTACTAATAGAAACCTGGCGACTATAATCTGTCGTTAAATATAGTATCCTGAAGTGACCAAAATGACTTAGATTGAAGATCCTAGACACTCATGTATTCCCCTCAGCATCACGAACAAAACCTTCAAGCAATTCAATGATCAGGGTTGATCTGACAGAGATCTAGACGCATCAATGAAGTATGCCCATGATCCTGTTGATTCATGATGATCCAATGGCTACTTGCCATTTCTGGATACTTGTTGAACTCATATTAGAATACTTATAGGTAGGATCACTACTGATTTGCACTGATTCACTTTTGATTTTAATTCAAATTCCAATTGCATAGTAAATCTTAAATAATCTAGGAATTTCTTTCATAATTGAATGTAATTAAGATACCACAAGTTAGATCTAATGCTTTAAAATGTCTAATCAATAGATATACTCCTATAATCTTAGATATAAACGTGAATTCATCAAGAAGAGATCATAACAACCATGAATCGTCAAATTTCTATTAGATACACAAACATTGAATGTGTAAATTACTATTCTCATGCTATAAAACATGATCCAATGGTTGGATTTACTAAAATTGAAAAGTTTAAATGTGTATGACTATAAGAAATGCATGAACCTTAGGTTTGACCATCCAAGACTAGATCTAGTCATGGATTAAGAGTTTATGGTCACTGATCAATGGAAGTAACAAAAGAGTTGTTTTGTAAAAAAAGGAACTCTAGATGTTTAATGAGAGATGTGGACCACTAATTGATGAATGATGGTATCGATTTAATAATGCAAAAACCATTGATCATTAGATTAGCAACATGCAGGTAATGAAATGTGATCATTTCCATGAATGACCATGATCACATTATTTTGTCCCAATTAGTGCCAAGAACTAACCTAGAGCAAATTCTAGACTATGGAAATTAAGAGAAAACCTAAATTGTAGATATGAATGTGTACTTATGTTGTTACAAATATGCGATTGATCACTACTACATGCAGGAATTAGATAGTTATTCACATTAGTGAATTTAAAGGGTGATAAGTGAAGTTAAAAATGTACAATGTGTTTTGATTGGTGATTAAATTGTTCATGAAAAATTGTGTGCCATTATCATGAATTTAGTAAGAAATGTCTAAAACTGTGATAACATATATAGTTAAAATCAGTTGACTCAGGAGAGTTGGTCTTGGCCCATTTACAAAACTATATTCTACTAATATGGTTAACATTAGGTGACTTGTAAGAGTTGGTCCTGGCCCATCTAAAGATTGTGATTTATGTGATCACTGATATAGTTAAAATTAGAGACTCGTGAGAGTTAGTCCTAGACCATTTATAGACTATGTATTACAAATATAGTTAAAATCAAACAACTCATGAAAGTTGGTCCTGACCTGTGTGTATAAACTCTATTCTACTAGTATGGTTAAAATCAGGTGACTGATAAGAGTTTTGTTATGGCCCATCTAATGACTGTCATCTATGTGATCACATATACATTTAAAATTGAGTGACTCGTGAGAGTTGGCTTGGCCCGTTTATAGATTGTGTTTCACAGATACGGTCAAAATTAGGCAACTTGTGAGAGTTGGTCTTGGCCTATTTACAAACTATGTTCTATTGGTATGGTTAACATTAGGCGACATGTAAGAGTGGGTCCTATCCCATTAGGTGACTAGTAAGAGTTGGTCCTGGCTCATTTATAGACTGTGTTCCATATATGCAGTTAAAATTAGTCAACTAGGGAGAGTTGGTCCTCGCTTGTTTTCGGACTATTTTCTACTAATATGGTGAAAATCAAGTGACTCATAAGAGTTGGTCCTAGCTCGTTTATAGACTATATATCACATATACGGTTAAAATCAAGCGACTCGTGAGAGTTGGTCCCAACTTGTTTATAGATTGTATTCTACTTATATGGTTAAAATCAGCTACTTGTAAAGTTCTATTATGGCTCATTTAAGGACTCAAATATATGTGATCACAGATATAGTTGAAATCATGTGACTGTGAGAGTTGGTCTCGCATTGTTTACAGAATTTTTTCATAGATATAGTTAAAATCAAGAAACTCATGAGAGTTAGTCTTAGCTTATATACATATTATGTTTGACTGACATTGTTAAAATCAGGCAACTTGTAAGAGTTGGTCATGGGACATCTAAAGATTGTGATCTATTTGATCACATACATGGTTAAAATTGGGCAACTCGTGAGAGTTGGTCCTGGCTTTTTTATAGACTATTTCACAGATATGGTTAAAATCAAGCAAATCATGATAGTTGGTCATGGCCCTTTTACAGACTGTGTTGTACTAATATGATTAAAATTAGGTGACTCGCAAGAGCTAGTCTTAGCCTATTGAGAGACTATAATCTACGTGAACACATTTACATTAAAAATCAGGCAACTCGTGAGAGTTGGCCTTGGCCTATTTATAAAATGTGTTCCATGTATATGGTTAAAATCATGCAACTCATAAGAGTTGGTCCTAGTCCATCTAAAGATTGTGATCATAGATACGGTTAAAATCAAGAGACCTGTGAGAGTTGGTCTCGACCCATTTACACTGTGTTTCATCGATACTGGTAAAATTAGGTGACTTGTGAGAGTTGGTCCTGGCCCTTTTATAGACTATGTTCTGCTGATATGATTAAAATTAAGTGACTCATTAGAGTTTTTCATGGCCTATCTAAAGACTATGATTTATGCAATCATAGATGTAGTTATGTCACGACCCGGGTTTTTATATGATGCAATGTTGATAAAAAGGCGAGATCTCTTGTTTTATAAATATGAAATGCATGAAATTCTTTTCCTTTTGGAAAACAACCTTTCATAAAAACTCCGAGTGTGAAAACACATTCTCAATCTATTTAGTCATGGCAAAGTTTTAAATCAATAATGTTCCCAAGAAAGTGTTAGTCACAGCCCCAGCTATTAGATAGTAACTACAATCAAGTAACATTGAAAGATAAGATAGGGGTGTACTTACTTGTGCTTGGCCTTATGTCTCCTAGTAGAAATGTCCCTTGCACTTAGGTATTTACTTTGTATCTGAAAAATGTTGAGGATTGGGTGAGTATATAATATACTCAGTAGGGCTTATCACTACTAGTTTATAAATGCATGAGTTGTTTTAAAATCATGTGCTCATTCATTCAAAACATGCGTATGTTTGAATACTCGAGTTCAATATTAGTATAAGAATCCATAATCAATTTCAAAATATGCATATGTTTGAATACTCGAGTTCGATATCAGTATAAGAATCCATAATCAACTGAAATTCTTATAACTTAAAAGATCACATAATCCCAAACGTGAAAGTATCATATATATATGATAACATCATGATATGCAATGGATGCATCATGGAGTCCAACTCATGGACCCCTAGTATGGTATGGTCGACCAACCTTATATCATGCCATATGCAATGCATATAAATCCACAAAACCATAGTGTCCCACTATGCCCACGACTTCACCGCCGTGTGGTCCCCGGGTACCTAGGGACACAGGATCATATACCTCCACGGGGCATATGACACTTCGACCCAGTGCCGTGACACCAGTGGTAGCCCCCTGTACCACATGCAGCCGAAGCGGTGGACATGCCCTTTTTTGGGCGTGGTACCCATCCACCTATTAGTGGTAGAGGCTGGGTGGCCAACCCACACCCCTCGGCATAGCACCCACGAGCTTACAAGCCCAAATAATATACGATCAAATAAGCCAAAACCTTTTGTTAAAACTTGTCCTCTTTTGGGTCCCTCACAACTGCCTGGCCCTCGGCACTCCAGCGTCTTTTGGCAACCCTCAAGGACATGCAATCTTTGCAAGTACGTAAATCATGCAATGCATGCACTTGTTTGCAACACATGTATGTGCATAATGTATATGCAGTCATTCCAAAACATGGCTATGTGTAAAGCATTTAACATGCATGCTGAATTTATTCATACAAATCACATGCAAATCAAATCATATATCTAAAACATATGTTCTCAAATAATAAGAGTTCTTTTTAAAAGAATCTAATAGTGATAGAGGACCTACCTGACTAGGTCGCGTTCACCCTCTTGTCCTCGTACACTCCTGAACATGGTTTAGGGACTTAAGGTTAGTTTAACCTATCTTTGATGGGTTTAGAGCATTTGGGTCTCATTACTTAGGCATTAGGGGTCCATCCCTATGCCTATGGGTGTCCTAAGGTCCTAATTAAGCCTTGGTATTCTCAGTTTCCCAGAGTTCTAGCAGTCACGCGCCACCATCCTATTCTAAGGGTCATGCCCTAATTTTATTGGGCTTTGATTAGGGATTTTATAATTTGGATGTGTCCGCGTCATCCATACGGACACAACGCCTTTTGCGGCGCCTCAATCGGAGCTCTAGATCTCAAATTATAAGCGTTTTAACATTGCATGTACATATAGTCTTAAAGACAAAAAAAGAGGAATGCTAGGGCCCTGCGCGTCTGCGACGTGTGCCCAGAATTCTTAAGAACCAAAAAAACGCGCCTCGCTAGTGCACTGCGCGTCTGCGGCGTGCGCCTCAGCGGGCGCGTCTGCAGACGCGTGCGACAAAGTTGCTCGTCGTCTCTTTAGCGGGCGCGTCCAGCGACGCGCACGTTTGGTTTTTTCCAAACGGCGTCGACGTGGGACGGTCCTGTTGGATCGTCCCGCTTGTTAGTGACCTGGGTCGTCCTCAGGTCACCTTGGTTCGACCCTGTCGAACCAGTGCGGCCTGGGGACGTCCCAGGGGTCTTTGTGGCTCCCCTGGAGGCCTATTCTGCATGGTTTTTCATGGAAAAACCTAGGGAAATCGTTCCTGGAACTATGGTGGAGATGGGTCTGGGGTTTTTTCGTGCATACCTGCTTCGTGGGTGGTTTTCTCTCCACGTTTTCCCCCCTTGCTCACTGCTTCACGACTGGTTTTCTCCAAGGCTTTTGGGCTGCCATTAGAGGCACCCAAGAGCTCTATTTATAGAGCTTTTACAGAGGGTTCTAGAGGGTTTCTAAACGCCTTTGAATGGCGGTGGGGAACCCTCTGGAATGGCGGTGGTTTCTTCTTGAAACACCGCCGTTCCAGAAACCTCTAGGAGGTTGAAGACGACGGGGTGCCCGTATCAAAACGGGCACCTGTGTTTTACAGTTTTGCCCCTGAACTTCAAAGGGCCATATCTCGCTCATTTTAACTCTGTTTTGGGTGATTTTAGTCTCGTTGGATTCCTTTTTCCGAGATGCATCTAATGGAACCAATTTTGGTACCAAATTCCTGGGTTAAGTTATGTTGACTAGTGAAATGATCAAAATGCCCCTTTCTTTAAAATTGAACTTTTCATTGCTAAACTTGGAATTTCAATATTACAAAATTGGAGTCATTACATTCTTACCCCCTTAGGGGAATTTCACCCTCGAAATTCTACTATATATAGTCAAAAGATCTCGGGGTACTTTTCTCGCATTTCTGACTCCGGTTCCCAAGTTTCGACTTCCATGTGCGCATTTCTCCACAAAACATTGACTAAGGGTATGTCCTTGTTCCTCAGCTTCTTATTCTTATGATTCTGGATCTCAACTGGTCTCGTCTCTAGCTTGAGATCCTCTATCAACTCTATGGGTACCTTCAACTATAGTATTTGAAGCTTGGGCTTGACTGGAGGTGAGGGCAAAAACACTTCCTTGCCTTTTTGGAACTTGATCTCCTTTACACTCTTCAACTTCCTTTTTAGAAAAATCCCTAGCAAAATGTCCTTGTTCTCCACAAAGATAGCAAGTGATGTTGGAAATGGGACATGGTTTGCCTGAATGATACCTGTTACACTTAGGGCATGTCTTCCAGTCTGGTCTTCTTTCTTTGTTTTTAAATGGCTTCTTGAAAGGTGGCCTAGGTTCGAAGGATTGAAATGGCCTCTTTTCTTTATTTCCTATGGTGTTGATGTTTTTAGTTTCCTTTATTGCCTGGTTCCTTTGATAATCTTTTTCATATAGGGAGGCCATCTCTACGGCTTTGGCTACTGTGGAAGGTTGGAATCCTAGAACTCTGCTCCTAAGTCCTGGGTTGAGTCCATCTACAAATCGTTCCGCCGCATCTTCCTCATCAGCACAAGCACGTGGTGCAAATCTCCGGAGGCTGATGAATCTACTTTCATACTGTTGGACAGTCATATTTCCTTGTTCTAAGTTCATAAATTCTTTTTCCTTCTGTTTTCTCACATGTTTAGGATAATATTTGTCATTAAAGACCTTTTTAAATTCTTCCCATCCTATTGTTTCTTGCTGATCAAAATAAGTTCTTTCTGCTATTTCCCACCAAAAGGTAGCCTCTCCTCTAAACACAAATGTGGCCATGGGTACTTTTCTTTCTTCAGCTATGTTCATGGCCTTAAATATCTTTTCAATATCAATTAACCATTTTTCAGCTGTGGATGCTTCATCTTCTCTTGTGAATGAGGGAGCTAGTTTCTGAAACCTTTCTAACTGAACCTCAGTCCTGTCTATTGTTTTATCAGGGGAAGGATCTCGGGGGGTAGGAGTTTGGCTATGATTATTCATGTATTGTCCCATGTTCTGTAAGAATTGCTGAAATAACTCAGCCATCCCGTTGCCCTACCCAGTGGAGTCTACTGGTGGGGCTTCAGGTCTTGGAGCCTTGCTTCCCTTCTTTCTAGGCATCTGTAATCACAAGGCAATTCACCAAATCTTAGTTTGTGTTATCTTATTACCCCTTTCTCTTTCATGGATGAAACTTGATTATAAGTTATTCTCCTCATAACTGGGCTGTGAGTAACGTTAAACCGTGCTCTGATACCAACTGTCACGACCCGGGTTTTTATATGATGCAATGTTGATAAAAAGGTGAGATCTCTTGTTTTATATATATGAAATGCATGAAATTCTTTTCCTTTTGGAAAACAACCTTTCATAAAAACCCCGAGTGTGAAAACACATTCTCAATCTATTTAGTCATGGCAAAGTTTTAAATCAATAATGTTCCCAAGAAAGTGTTAGTCACAGCCCCAGCTATTAGAGAGTAACTACAATCAAGTAACATTGAAAGATAAGATAGGGGTGTACTTACTTGTGCTTGGCCTTATGTCTCCTAGTACAAATGTCCCTTGCCCTTAGGTATTTACTTTCTATCTGAAAAATGTTGAGGATCGGGTGAGTATATAATATACTCAGTAGGGCTTATCACTACTAGTTTTATAAATGCATGAGTTGTTTTAAAATCATGTGCTCATTCATTCAAAACATGCGTATGTTTGAATACTCGAGTTCAATATTAGTATAAGAATCCATAATCAATTTCAAAATATGCACATGTTTGAATACTCGAGTTCGATATCAGTATAAGAATCCATAATCAATTTCAAAATATGCATATGTTTGAATACTCAAGTTTGATATCAGTATAAGAATCCATAATCAACTGAAATTCTTATAACTTAAAAGATCACATAATCCCAAACGTGAAAGTATCATATATATATGATAACATCATGATATGCAATGGATGCATCATGGAGTCCAACTCATGGACCCCTAGTATGGTATGGTCGACCAACCTTATATCATGCCATATGCAATGCATATAAATCCACAAAACCATAGGGTCCCACTATGCCCACAACCTCATCGCCGTGTGGTCCCCGGGTACCTAGGGACACAGGATCATATACCTCCACGGGGCATATGACACTTCGACCCAGTGCCGTGACACCAGTGGTAGCCCCCTGTACCACATGCAGTCGAAGCAGGGACATGCCCTTTTTTGGGCGTGGTACCCATCCACCTATTATTGGTAGAGGCTGGGTGGCCAACCCACGCCCCTCGGCATAGCACCCACGAGCTTACAAGCCCAAATCATATACAATCAAATAAGCAAAAACCTTTTGTTAAAACTTGTCCTCTTTTGGGTCCCTCACAACTGCCTGGCCCTCGGCACTCCAGCGTCTTTTGGCAACCCTCAAGGACATGCAATCTTTGCAAGTACGTAAATCATGCAATGCATGCACTTGTTTGCAACACATGTATGTGCATAATGTATATGCAGTCATTCCAAAACATGGCTATGTGTAAAGCATTTAACATGCATGCTGAATTTATTCATACAAATCACATGCAAATCAAATCATATATCTAAAACATATGTTCTCAAATAATAAGAGTTCTTTTTAAAAGAATCTAATAGTGATAGAGCACCTACCTGACTAGGTCGCGTTCACCCTCTTGTCCTCGTACACTCCTGAACATGGTTTGGGGACTTAAGGTTAGTTTAACCTATCTTTGATGGGTTTAGAGCATTTGGGTCTCATTACTTAGGCATTAGGGGTCCATCCCTATGCCTATGGGTGTCCTAAGGTCCTAATTAGGCCTTGGTATTCTCAGTTTCCCAGAGTTCTAGCGGTCACGCGCCACCATCCTATTCTAAGGGTCATGCCCTAATTTTATTGGGCTTTGATTAGGGATTTTATAGTTTGAATGTGTCCGCTTCGTCCATACGGACACAACGCCTTTTGCGGCGCCTCAATCGGAGCTCTAGATCTCAAATTATAAGCGTTTTAACATTGCATGTACATATAGTCTTAAAGACAAAAAAAGAGGAATGCTAGGGCGCTGCGCGTTTGCGACGTGCGCCCAGCATTCTTAAGAACCAAAAAAACCACGCCTCGCTAGTACACTGCACGTCTGCGGCGTGCGCCTCAGCGGGCGCGTCTGCAGAAGCGTGCGACAAAGCTGCTCGTCGTCTCTTTAGCTGGCGCGTCCAGCGACGCGCCTGTTTGGTTTTTTCCAAACGGCGTTGACTTGCGTCGACGTGGGACGGTCCTGTTGGATCGTCCCGCTTGTTAGTGACCTGGGTCGTCCTCAGGTCACCCTGGTTCGACCCTGTCGAACCAGTGCGGCCTAGGGACGTCCCAGGGGTCTTTGTGGCTCCCCTGGAGGCCTATTCTGCATGGTTTTTCATGGAAAAACCTAGGGAAATCGTTCCTAGAACTATGGTGGAGATGGGTCTGGGGTTTTTTCGTGCGTACCTGCTTCGTGGGTGGTTTTCTCTCCACGTTTTCCCCCCTTGCTCACTGCTTCACGACTGGTTTTCTCCAAGGCTTTTGGGCTGCCATTAGAGGCACCCAAGAGCTCTATTTATAGAGCTTTTACAGAGGGTTCTGGAGGGTTTCTAACCGCCTTTGAATGGCGGTGGGGAACCCTCTGGAATGGCGGTGGTTTCTTCTTGAAACACCGCCGTTCCAGAAACCTCTAGGAGGTTGAAGACGACGGGGTGCCCGTATCAAAACGGGCACCTGTGTTTTTCAGGTTAAATCGTTTTTGAAAAATTTACAGTTTTGCCCCTGAACTTCAAAAGGCCATATCTTGCTCATTTTAACTCCGTTTTGGGTGATTTTAGTCTCGTTGGATTCCTTTTTCCGAGACGCACTAATGGAACCAATTTTGGTACCAAATTCCTGGGTTAAGTTATGGTGACTAGTGAAATGACCAAAATGTCCTTTTCTTTAAAATTGAACTTTTCATTGCTAAACTTGGAATTTCAATATTACAAAATTGGAGTCATTACATTCTTACCCCCTTAGGGGAATTTCACCCCCGAAATTCTACTATATACAGTCAAAAGATCTCGGGGTACTTTTCTCGCATTTCTGACTCCGGTTCCCAAGTTTCTTCTTCCATGTGCGCATTTCTCCACAAAACATTGACTAAGGGTATGTCCTTGTTCCGCAGCTTCTTATTCTTATGATTCTGGATCTCAACTGGTCTCGTCTCTAGCTTGAGATCCTCTGTCAACTCTATGGGTACCTTCAACTACAGTATTTGAAGCCTGGGCTTGACTGGAGGTGAGGGCAAAAACACTTCCTTGCCTTTTTGGAACTTGATCTCCTTTACACTCTTCAACTTCCTTTTTAGAAAAATCCCTAGCAAAATGTCCTTGTTCTCCACAAAGATAGCAAGTGATGTTGGAAATGGGACATGGTTTGCCTGAATGATACCTGTTACACTTAGGGCATGTCTTCCAGTCTGGTCTTCTTTCTTTGTTTTCAAATGGCTTCTTGAAAGGTGGCCTAGGTTCGAAGGATTGAAATGGCCTCTTTTCTTTATTTCCTATGGTGTTGATGTTTTTAGTTTCCTTTATTGCCTGGTTCCTTTGATAATCTTTTTCATATAGGGAGGCCATCTCTACGGCTTTGGCTACTGTGGAAGGTTGGAATCCTAGAACTCTGCTCCTGAGTCCTGGGTTGAGTCCATCTACAAATCGTTCCGCCGCATCTTCCTCATCAGCACAAGCACGTGGTGCAAATCTCTGGAGGCTGATGAATCTACTTTCATACTGTTGGACAGTCATATTTCCTTGTTCTAAGTTCATAAATTCTTTTTCCTTCTATTTTCTCACATGTTTAGGATAATATTTGTCATTAAAGACCTTTTTAAATTCTTCCCATCCTATTGTTTCTTGCTGATCAAAATAAGTTCTTTCTGCTGTTTCCCACCAAAAGGTAGCCTCTCCTCTAAACACAAATGTGGCCATGGGTACTTTTCTTTCTTCAGCTATGTTCATGGCCTTAAATATCTTTTCAATATCAATTAACCATTTTTCAGCTGTGGATGCTTCATCTTCTCCTGTGAATGAGGGAGCTAGTTTCTGAAACCTTTCTAACTGAACCTCAGTCCTGTCTATTGTTTTATCAGGGGAAGGATCTCGGGGGGTAGGAGTTTGGCTATGATTATTCATGTATTGTCCCATGTTCTGTAAGAATTGCTGAAATAACTCAGCCATCCCGTTGCCCGACCCAGTGGAGTCTACTGGTGGGGCTTCAGGTCTTGTAGCCTTGCTTCCCTTCTTTCTAGGCATCTGTAATCACAAGGCAATTCACCAAATCTTAGTTTGTGTTATCCTATTACCCCTTTCTCTTTCATGGATGAAACTTGATTATAAGTTATTCTCCTCATAACTGGGCTGTGAGTAACGTTAAACCGTGCTCTGATACCAACTGTCACGACCCGGGTTTTTATATGATGCAATGTTGATAAAAAGGCGAGATCTCTTGTTTTATATATATGAAATGCATGAAATTCTTTTCCTTTTGGAAAACAACCTTTCATAAAAACCCCGAGTGTGAAAACACATTCTCAATCTATTTAGTCATGGCAAAGTTTTAAATCAATAATGTTCCCAAGAAAGTGTTAGTCACAAATTGACTATTAGAGAGTAACTACAATCAAGTAACATTGAAAGATAAGATAGGGGTGTACTTACTTGTGCTTGGCCTTATGTCTCCTAGTACAAATGTCCCTTGCCCTTAGGTATTTACTTTGTATCTGAAAAATGTTGAGGATCGGGTGAGTATATAATATACTCAGTAGGGCTTATCACTACTAGTTTTATAAATGCATGAGTTGTTTTAAAATCATGTGCTCATTCATTCAAAACATGCGTATGTTTGAATACTCGAGTTCAATATTAGTATAAGAATCCATAATCAATTTCAAAATATGCATATGTTTGAATACTCGAGTTCGATATCAGTATAAGAATCCATAATCAATTTCAAAATATGCATATGTTTGAATACTCGAGTTCGATATCAGTATAAGAATCCATAATCAACTGAAATTCTTATAACTTAAAAGATCACATAATCCCAAACGTGAAAGTATCATATATATATGATAACATCATGATATGCAATGGATGCATCATGGAGTCCAACTCATGGACCCCTAGTATGGTATGGTCGACCAACCTTATATCATGCCATATGCAATGCATATAAATCCACAAAACCATAGGGTCCCACTATGCCCACGACCTCATCGCCGTGTGGTCCCCGGGTACCTACGGACACAGGATCATATACCTCCACGGGGCATATGACACTTCGACCCAGTGCCGTGACACCAGTGGTAGCCCCCTGTACCACATGCAGTCGAAGCAGGGACATGCCCTTTTTTGGGCGTGGTACCCATCCACCTATTAGTGGTAGAGGCCGGGTAGCCAACCCACGCCCCTCGGCATAGCACCCACGAGCTTACAAGCCCAAATCATATACGATCAAATAAGCCAAAACCTTTTGTTAAAACTTGTCCTCTCTTGGGTCCCTCACAACTGCTTGGCCCTCGGCACTCCAGCATCTTTTGGCAACCCTCAAGGACATGCAATCTTTGCAAGTACGTAAATCATGCAATGCATGCACTTGTTTGCAACACATGTATGTGCATAATGTATATGCAGTCATTCCAAAACATGGCTATGTGTAAAGCATTTAACATGCATGCTGAATTTATTCATACAAATCACATGCAAATCAAATCATATATCTAAAACGTATGTTCTCAAATAATAAGAGTTCTTTTTAAAAGAATCTAATAGTGATAGAGCACCTACCTGACTAGGTCGCATTCACCCTCTTGTCCTCGTACACTCCTGAACATGGTTTGGGGACTTAAGGTTAGTTTAACCTATCTTTGATGGGTTTAGAGCATTTGGGTCTCATTACTTAGGCATTAGGGGTCCATCCCTATGCCTATGGGTGTCCTAAGGTCCTAATTAGGCCTTGGTATTCTTAGTTTCCCAGAGTTCTAGCGGTCACGCGCCACCATCCTATTCTAAGGGTCATGCCCTAATTTTATTGGGCTTTGATTAGGGATTTTATAGTTTGAATGTGTCCGCGTCGTCGATACGGACACAACGCCTTTTGCGGTGCCTCAATCGGAGCTCTAGATCTCAAATTATAAGCGTTTTAACATTGCATGTACATATAGTCGTAAAGACAAAAAAAGAGGAATGCTAGGGCGCTGCGCGTCTACGACGTGCGCCCAGCATTCTTAAGAACCAAAAAAACCACGCCTCGCTAGTACGCTGCGCGTCTGCGGTGTGTGCCTCAGCGGGCGCGTCTAAAGACGCGCTAGACAAAGCCGCTTGTCGTCTCTTTAGCTGGCGCGTCCATCGACGCGCCCGTTTGGTTTTTTCCAAATGGCGTTGACTTGCGTCAACGTGGGATGGTCCTGTTGGATCGTCCCGCTTGTTAGTGACCTGGGTCGTCCTCAGGTCACCCTGGTTCGACCCTGTCGAACCAGTGCGGCCTGGGGACGTCCCAGGGGTCTTTGTGGCTCCCCTGGAGGCCTATTCTGCATGGTTTTTCATGGAAAAGCCTAGGGAAATCGTTCCTGGAACTATGGTGGAGATGGGTTTGGGGTTTTTTCGTGCGTACCTGCTTCGTGGGTGGTTTTCTCTTCACGTTTTTCCCCCTTGCTCACTGCTTCACGACTGGTTTTCTCCAAGGCTTTTGGGCTGCCATTAGAGGCACCCAAGAGCTCTATTTATAGAGCTTTTACAGAGGGTTCTGGAGGGTTTCTAACCGCCTTTGAATGGCGGTGGGGAACCCTCTGGAATGGCGGTGGTTTCTTCTTGAAACACCGCCGTTCCAGAAACCTCTAGGAGGTTGAAGACGATGGGGTGCCCGTATCAAAACGGGCACCTGTGTTTTTCAGGTTAAATCATTTTTGAAAAATTTACAGTTTTGCCCCTGAACTTCAAAGGGCCATATCTTGCTCATTTTAACTCCGTTTTGAGTGATTTTGGTCTCGTTGGATTCCTTTTTCTGAGATGCATCTAATGGAACCAATTTTGGTACCAAATTCCTGGTTTAAGTTATGGTGACTAGTGAAATGACCAAAATGCCCTTTTCTTTAAAATTGAACTTTTCATTGCTAAACTTGGAATTTCAATATTACAAAATTGGAGTCATTACAAGTTATAATCAGGCAACTCATGAGAGTTAGTCGTGGCTCGTTTATAGAATGTGTTCCACTTATATGGTTAAAATCAAGTGACTTGTAAGAGTTGGTCCTAGCTCATTTACAGACAGTGTTTCATAGATACTATTGGAATCAAGCAACTCATGAGAGTTAGTCCTGGCTCATTTATAGACCGTGGTCTACTAATATGGCTAAAATTAGGTGACTTATAAGAGTTGGTCATGGGACATTGAAAGAATGTAATCTATGTGATCACATATATGGTTAAAATCAGGTGATTAGTGAGAGTTGATCCTGGAATGGTAAAGAGTTCATTTCACATATATGGTTAAAATCAGGCAACTTGTGACAATTGGTCCTTGCCCTATTACAAACTATTTTTTTAGTGATATGGTTAAAATCAGGTGACTCCTATGAGTTGGTCTTGGCCCATCTAAAAACTTTGATATATGTGATCACAGATATAGTCAAAATTACATGACTAGTGAGAGTTCATCTTAGCCCATTTACAGACTATGTTCCACTTATGTGGTTAAAATCAAGGGACTTGTAAGAGCTGGTCCTGTCCCATGTAAAGACTATGATCTATATGATTGATAGGTGTGATTAAAATCATGCAACTTGTGATAGTTACTCTTGATTGTCCATGGACTATGTTCTTTTATGATTTGTAATCAAATGGCTCCACACTAAGACTAGAAGAGGCTATGTGTATATATACACATGATATTTTGACATCACTCCCATGTTAGGCTAAATTTTTTGAGCCGGTAGTATGGATCTATAATATATCACGGGTTAGTTTATTTGCATTACTATTTCCTGGATTGTTTTATGCAACTTTATTTTAGTATTTTATGATTTGATATGTTACAGTTGTTTGGATTATGCTGCTTATTCTTATGTTGGTCTTTTGGTAAGTTGCATAGACGTGTTTCCCATATGTATTGAAGGGGTTTTTGTTGTAGTTGACAGGCATGTTGGATAGGCAGTAGCAATAGGTAGTATTATCTTAGCTATAATTCGTGGACTATCTTATTATAAAATATTTAAGATAAGTTTGCATAAACTAGTTCCAGGATCAATAGCAATAAACTTAGATTAACTTGTGTAATTATATGATCTGTACTACTAGCTCTCTATGCCTGACAAATATGGCAAATGATAATATTCATGTTAAAAATACCAATCTTGTAGAATATCCTACGGACACTGAATCACTCTATAATTGGACAATTCCTTCTATGAAACCTAAAGAGGTTTATAATATAGGTAAATTTGATTTCTCTTCTAATAAGATAATAGAAAACATAGAACAAACAATTAGTTTATATAATATAGAAAGATCATAAATTTATTCTCTGAAAATGATCTACGGCCATATTTGAATTCTGGAAAATATAAATTTATTTATGTAGGGTTAATCCAAATTGGGTTTAAACCCTTAACTCTTAATTGTTTGAACTCCTCAATACTCGTGGTTCTTCGTGATGCTAGATGTCTAGATTGGGCACCCTCTCTAATGGGAGTATTGTAGACCAGCCTCTATCATGGACCTGTCCAAG
The DNA here is from genome assembly GCA_035236585.1 of Warburgia ugandensis. Taxonomy (NCBI): domain Eukaryota; kingdom Viridiplantae; phylum Streptophyta; class Magnoliopsida; order Canellales; family Canellaceae; genus Warburgia; species Warburgia ugandensis. Next base: position 47,118,449 of record CP141131.1, on the reverse strand, counting down.
TTAATGTTTTCCCTGACTTTAGCTTATCTTTGTCAGACCCTAATATATCCGATGCTCTGAGTCTTTATATTAAGACACATGGATATAATTTTAAATTAGGTTCCGAGACAATAGCTCTCACATATAGAGTTCAATTTAAGGTTTTACCTACTCTGGTTACTAAAGCCATACACAAATCCCCGAAAGACAAGACCATTTTAATAGAAACAAACCTCTTATCTTCTGATATAGAGGTTAATAGAAAATCGAAATGGGATGAAATAAATTTCCTGCAATCTTGGCAATTAATAAAAGCTGTGCCTTCAAGGAAAATTATAGAATAGAATCTTGATCAGATAATACAAACTAAAGATGGAGATGTTGAAATTTGCATTGATAATAAGCAATCCTTCAAACTTTATAGAGTCACTTCCTATTCTGCTAGTTCCTGTAGGTTTTCTATTGATAATAAACAGGAGTCAAGTTCAATTGAAGAACTTAAAATATCTCAGAATAATGTAGTTCATCCAATTTACAAGAAATATTCTCAGGATAATAATCCTACACCCTCTGAAATGGAGTTTAACATTTGAGTTTTATGGATTTTTCCCTCGGGAGTACACTGAGAAAACAAATCAGTAATGAATTTGAATTACCCAAACATAAAAACTTCCTAGACTAGTACTTCAAAACTTTTAATAAAGAGGAAGTACAAAATTATAAAATTCAATTTTAAGAACACCTTAATAAAACTCAAAAACCACAATATTTTGTTCCCTAAATTTTAAAAACCTTTGCTCAAAATGAAATTAATACTATCAAAGAATGGACTATTAGTAAAGGAGAAATAATATCAGCTAAATTTCCTGTAGCAATTCCTTTAAGACTTCCTATAGAAGGTAGAGATCTTAATACTATAGCTTATGTTGATTCAACCGCTACCAGAGCTCGTAATGATATCCGTATTTAAACAAAAATAATTACACTAATTTCTACATACAAACGATGGGAGAAAAAATAGTTAATATTGAAATTGGAATAAGCCAGATCCTTGCTTACATAGATTCAAAAAAGGCTAAAAAATAGCAACAACCAGAAAAAATTGAACCTTCAATAAAACCTCCTCTTAACATTCATGGATTCAGATTAGAAACTGACATTGAGGAAATCCTCAAAATACTTAAATAAAAAATGTCTGATCTTAGTCTTAGTACATTATCAGCCCACAAATCTGATATAGAACAAGATCCTGAAAATAATAGTCAACATGAAACTTAGGACGAAATGAGTGAAGGAGAAAATCTCCAACTTCAAAACCAATTCTCTCAAATAAATAAAATTGAAAGAGAACCCAGAAATCTTAGTAGGTATTATTATAAACAACCTGTAATAACCCCAATTTTTGTAAATTGATTGAGAAAAATCAATAAAGTTTGAGTTTCAAATATTTCGGGCTGAAATATTAGGGTTATTTAAAATATACTTTTTATAAAAGTATAATCAAATCATAAGATATGTAAAATTGAAATTAAACTTAGCAAACCCTTCAAAATGATTGTAAGCACGACAAATTTCGAATTCGAATGAGAAATCCTTAAGTTTTTCATTTTTTGGACAAAAGGGGTAAAGTAGTAATTTTACCCAAAAATCAAAATATTCCAAAAATAAAAATATGAAACATCAAAATTTAGAATATACTAAGAAATACGAATCCAACACCACTAAGTACACTCAAATCCGAGATCATGGGAATAAAACCCAAAATTTTATGCATAAAGGGCAAAACGGACTTTTACACCATGTGGGGCCCACATGGGGACCACCACGTCCCCAAAAACCAATTTGATCAGCAGCCCATGGGAAACATGAGTCAACAAAGATCAGCTAGTCATGGGGAAGAAAAATTAGGCATGGGAGCATTGAAGACTTTCATGCCATTTTATATTAAAAAAATAACATATTATAATCATGGAAAAAGACCCAAAATGCCTATAAATACAACCCCAAAAATCTTCCAAAAATCCTCATAAAATCCCCACAAAATTCTCTTCAATCTTCTTGAAAAATTAAATCTAGAATCCCTCCCCAAAAACCCAAAATTTCAAAGAGTTAGATCTCTTCCCAACTTGTTTTTCTTTTTAGATTAGAACAAGAGACCTAAAATCAATTAGGCACTCTGTTCTAGATCTAATTTGATCAATTCCACCATCCAAAACATCCCAACATATCTATTCTACAAAAACCCCAAAGTAATTTCAAGATCCAACGGTTCCAACAAAGGATATTTGCAGGAAAGGTGGATTTTGGGATATATCTTCATCAACAAGGTATTTTTTTAAATTGGGCATATAATTGAGGTTTTCTCTACAATAAAGTAAGTGGAAATCCTTTTCATAGATTTTTAGTATTGTTTTGTGTAATTTTTATTTTACTGTAATTAATTTTGGTAATAAAAAGATAAAAATAAAGTAAACAATAGAACCCTTAATTCTGGATGATGGAGTGCTCATATGAAAAATCTGACTGTACCAATCGATCTAAAAGGGTTCAAAACCCCTAGGGTAGAAGTTTCATCAAAATCAGAGATGTTTTGGGCCCTCAATTGTAAGAGGATAGATTGGACGGTCCAGAATGGACTGTCCGATCCCCAGATCAGACGACGCCCAAGACGCACGCGGGACGCACCGTCGGAACGGCGCGTGTGATACGCATGGGACATCTACTCAAGCTCTACAATGGCACATCCGTCAAAGGAACGAGCGGACGCGCCCAGCGACAGCTTGGTTTGCGGGCGCGCGGACGACGGGCGTTCCGCTCCTCCCGTCCGCGTCCGTAGACGCTGCTCCAGAGCGCGTTGTCATTCACTCCGAGCGGATGCACCCGACAACCCGCTTGGTTCATTCCACCTGGATGTTCCGCCTGGTTGTTCCGCCCGAACGATCTGGACTGTCCATTCTTGGGCCCAGATCAAATACAGGCCCTAGGAAGACTGTGAACTTCCAGGATCAATTCTGGAGTCATCTGAACTCCAAATTGAGATCAGAAAGAAGCTATGGAAAGCTTGAAACCTCTATTTTCTTATGGAATGATAAAAAATACATGTTATTCAGTAAAAAATTTCTGTATTTAAGAATTAAGTTTTCAATTACATAGATTTTCAAGATCTGAGATGATCAGATCCTAGAAACATGTTTTAATAATGATCTAATACTTAAATAAAGTTATATCTATGTTTAAATTGTATAGATATGAGATATATTAAGGGATCTACCCTTTATGGTAGAAAAACCCTAAAAATACAAAGGGACCTACTTGATCAATGAGATCAAGTGTGATCAGATCCTTGAGATGGAAAGAATAAATGTTTATATGATGAAATCCAAAGAAATCATGAATGGATTATGATAAAAATATATCAATGTGATCTTTTGACCTTAATAGAGAAAATTCTCTAAATATAACTAAAGTCCTTAATCAAAGGAAAAGATATAAGATCAAATGGTTGAATCATAAGTAAAGGTTTCTGAAAATGTAAATATAATTAGTTTCATTTTATATTATCATGTTATAAAGCATGCTAGTATAACATTTAGAGTTTAGTATGATATGTGTTCATTCTTATCATAAGGTGCTAGATTTAATTTAAGTACCTTGCCTCATTTTCATTGAATGTTAAATTAGGTAGTTTTATGCTTTAAATTTATAATTCATTTATGATTGAATGTTAGTAGTAGATTTACTTGTTATGAGATAAAGAGCATAAAACATAAAAAATGTATTCTAATGAGAAAGTAGAGTTTCATTACACAAATAAGAATGGAATACTTTGTACTTAATTAGTAAGGGCTATAGTTAGTAGGACAATATAAGGATTATCAAATCCTTGGCCCAAATTAGGAAAAGAATAATAAACCCCATGAATGACATTATAAATATTCATGGACTTAATTAAAATCCATTAGAAAGAGAACTTAGGGCAAACATGCCTATAGGAACCTTATGAAAGGTTGAGCTATGGTCATTCTAGTGAATGATGAACATAGTGGTTAAGGGGGTTATCTAATAGAGCCTCGCTCTTCCCCTACCTTCTGTTGACGTTTGTGACGTCTAAATGCCTCCTTACATGAGGATTGAAGTAACCAATTTGTGTTCACCCATTCAACTAGTAAGCCTTAGCCAATTGGAAATAAGAGGAGCAGTCTAGATTTAGGCTTAAATAAGCTACCTTCAACCAGCACATTAACTGGTTGAATAATAATAATAAGAGCATAAAAGGTTAGTAAATTACCTAACCCTAATAAAAATAGTAAGTAAGATAAGGATAATCAAACAAGATCCATTAGATCTTGGATGATCAAGAACAATAAGAATAAGAACACTATATTGCACTTAGTATGTATGTTTAGTAGTATATTTGTTATAGTTCATTAGATTAGATAATCCAAACCCTTGATCAAAGGTGATTCAAGGATGAAAACCAAGATCATCCTCCATTGGGATGATCCAAGAACTGAACTTAGATCAAAGAAGAACTAGATGATAGAAGATTTAGGACCTTAATCTTTATCAACATGTGTAGATTGTCAATCAAAGGATCTATGAAAGATCAAGATCAAGGAGATGAACATACAAAGACTTAGAGATAGAAAAATACTTAGATATGAATGATCTAAAGATCATTCTAAACATCAGATCTAGTGATCAATAGGATTATTCATAATTTATATTGACAATATGTATGGATGTACAGATTACATACATCAGTCAGGATCATGGAAGATTGGGGAAAATAGATCAATCCTTAAAGGTAGGAGGATTTGATGAATACATACATGATTTTACTCATGATCTTATATTGACAAGAGTAATGATAATACTTGTACTGAATCTCTTGAAAACCTTATGATACAACCAAACACCTATAAGATGGTTAACGACTAAACTATAAGTGATTAAGGAACTAGAAAATATTTCAGCCCTTAGTAAACAGACATATGGTCTGATATATATGAAATCTATTTTACATACAAGCTTGGAGGCTTGTGAGTTTGTTTTAATAGGCATGAGCCTAGGGGATGCTATTGCTAGAGGAGTTATGAGGGTTTGGCCACCCGCTCCTTAAAAATGGATGATATGATGATACCTTGCCTAATGAGAGGCTAAAAGTAGGGTGGTGGCAATTATGGGAAGGCCACCACTGTGAAAGTCTTGACCCCCCATACGAGCAGTGACATAATATTTTCCACCATGGTATCAGTGGTGAACAGGGTAGTTATCCGAGCGCGCTAATACGGATTAGACTGCAGCATAGCAACCTTTCTGATTATTTTGCACTATGACGCATATGGGAACAGGCATAGTGAAATGCCTTATGTTATAGCATAATGAAATGCTAGGTAATTGTATATTACCAATGTTTCCCAAGAAGGGAAATTTCCAGTATGAGATTAGTTGTAATACTAAATTCTCAAAATGAAGAGAATTGATCAGCTTAGTTGGGAATGATATTTGACTATTTTCACAAATTTAACTGGTTTACCCATGAAGGGTATGTATGTATATAGATATACATAACTTACAAAGTACAGAGTATGTTTAAGGATAATGAGATTATGAAATATTGGAATTACATTGTCAATTATTATGTTTCTTGAATCCCCTACCAAGCATTGCTTGCTGAGATATTGTACTTGTTGCAATATCTCAAATCCAGGGAAGGAGAGTTAGGAGCTGAAGACTATAAAAGACTTGAAGAGAATAATCTTCAAGGTATACCCTTGAAGACATGTATTTTTATTTGTTGAGAGTTTTATTGTATGGTGAGCTTGAGTTTTGGATTATGTAATTTGGACAAGTATTGTACTAGATTTGGTCATCTTGTGAACCACTGGATGGATCCTGGAGTTTAATAAAAGTATATTCCTTCAATGGAATTTTATTTTGTACACAAATTGTACTTATGTTATGTATGAAGTGGTGACTTAGGTTTTCAAGACAAGTTCTAAAGAAAAGAATTTCCGCTGTTTTGTTTTGCAAAATTTTTTTACACTCTTAAGGGCCCTGCCTTTCAAAATACTTTACAGATCATGTTTTCAAAAACCCGGGTCGTCACACAACCTACTCCTACTGATGTATTAATTGAAGAAAATGATATCTATCTCCAGAATAAATACGGAGCTAACTTAATCTATGAATGGAACATAGATGGTATGACCAATAATCAAATTTATCAGACTGTACATAGATTTTTTTATGTATTCAACAGTATGTAAACAAAGAGGTAATACAAATAAGCAAATTGCTTAAATGATAATAGTTGGATTTTACTGGAAACCTTAAAGGTTGGTGGGATAATGTAATAACTCAATCTCAAAGAGATGAAATCCTTAATACAGTCAAAATGGAACCTCATTTTCGATGGTATGAAGATGTTTTCCTTGCCAGAGTTCTTCACCTGCATGATGCAGGCCAGTCTTACTGGAAGCAGAACTTCATAGAAGGTCTTCCTTATCTTTTTGCAACTAGGGCAAAGAATTACTTAAAAACCCAATTTAATGGGGAAATCCCCTACGATACCTTATCATATGGGCAATTAGTTCATTCATGTGTCAATGAAGGCATAACTCTTTGTAATGAAATTAAATTATGAAATCAATTAAAAAGAGAAAGAATAATAGAAAGGAAACAGTTAGGAGAATTCTGTCAACAATTTGCAATAGATGTTCCTAAAATAAAAACTCCTAATAAAGAAAAGAAACAATATATTCCTCATAAGAAGAAACACTTTTCTAAAAACCACAGTCAGAAATTTAAACAAATTAAAAACTCTAAAACTGGAAAAAATTTCCTATAAGAAAGACAAGTCTAAAATAAAATGCTACAAATGTGACAAAATGGATCATTATGCTAATAGATGTTGGACTTAAAAGAAAATTCAAGAACTTCAAATTGATGAAGGAATAAAACAAAAGCTTTATAAAATCATTCTTAACTCATTTGAATCTGAATTATCGGATAATATTGACTTTGAAACATCGTCATCTCAATCAAATAATGAACCCTATTGTAATCAGTGTAATACACTTGAAAAAGATTCTGAATACTGGAAATCTGTAGTTGAAATGAATAATCTTTCTATAAATGTTCTGTCTTAATCTCAACAGGATCTTCTTGAAATAATTACTAAAATAGAAAATCAAGAACTTAAGAAACTACTCGAGAAGATAATATATTCATTTGAAAAAGAAAAATCTAAAAAATCGATTGATATTGATAATGTCTTCCAAATGTTTGAAGTCACTAAAAGACTAGGCAATAAACTAGTTTTCACGGCTAATGTATCAGTACAAGATTTAAAACATGAGATTAATAATCTTAAAATAGAAATTGTCCTGTTAAAAAAAAAAAATCTTTTAGACAAACAAATAGCCAAATTAGAAAAAACATAAAAAGTAATAGGTGAAACACCTAATATAGATGTTTTTGATCCCAAACCGCAATACCTTGATTTAATAAAACAAGTTACTTCGTAGAAGTGGTATATTAATATTACAATCTCTATTGGAGGAGAATGGTATTGCTCCGATCTAATAGCTCTTGTGGATAGTGGTGCAAACATAAGCTTTATCCAAGAAGGTTTAATACCAACTAAATATTTTGAAAAAACTTTGCAAAGTTTAACTTCAGCCAGTAATAATAAGTTGAAAATTAATTTTAAATTGAATAATGCAGTTGTATGTAATGACAACATTTGTATCCCAACTCCTTTCCTGCTAGTTAAGGACTTGCATCATCATGTAATACTTGGAACTCCCTGTATAATATCATGCCAATAGATAAAATTGATACCATTGGAATCTATTTTACCAAAGAAGACAAACAATTTTCTTTTAAATTCTTAATAGATCCCAAGACACACTTGCTTAATGAAGCTCGTCGAATTCTTTTAAAAGAACAACAAATCAATTTCATTAAAAAAGAAATTGCATATAAAGATGTCTAGAATAATATTCAAGATAAGAATTTCCAAACCAAGGTTAAGAACCTTCTTCATACTTTTCTTGAAAACCTCTGTAATGACTTACTTAATGCTTTTTGGAATAAAAAAATTCATTGTGTTTCTCTTCCTTATATAGAAGGATTTACAAAGGATAATATTCATACTAAAGCTAGACCAGCCCAAATGAACTCTGAATATATTGAGCTATGTAAAAATGAGATAAAAGATCTTGTTCAGAAAAAACTTATTTGTAACTCATCATCTCCATGGAGTTGTATAGCTTTCTATGTTAATAATGCAGTAGAAATGGAAAGAGGTAAACCAAGATTGGTTATTAATTATAATCCTCTAAACAAAGTTCTGAAATGGATTAGATATCCGATCCCTAATAAAAGAGACATTCTTAATAGACTTCAAGGATCAGTAATATTCTCAAAATTTGATCTTAAATCTGGATATTGGCAAATCCAGATTCAAGAATCTAATAGATATAATACTGCTTTTACTATTCCCTTTGGTCAATACGAATGTTATGTTATGCCGTTTGGATTGAAAAATGCTCCTTTTGAATTTCAAAAAATTATCAATGATATCTTTAATCCTTATAGTCAATTTATCATTTCATATATTGATGATGTGTTAATATTTTCAAAAGTAATTGACCAACACTTCAAATATCTTGATTCATTTAGATGGTTAATTCAGAAAAATGGCTTGGTTTTATCTACTTCAAAAATGAAACTATTTCAACAAGAAGTTAGATTTCTTGGACATAATATCTTTCAAGGATGAATCGTGCCTATATAGAGAAGTATTGAATTTGCTTCCAAATTTTCAGATGAAATCATTGATAATAAGCAGTTGCAAAGATTTTTAGGTTCTTTAGATTATATATCTGAGTATTATCAAAGTCTTATTGCTGATACAATCATCTTGTTTAATAGACTAAGAAAAAATGCAAAACCTTGGTCTGATGAACATACCAGAATAATAAGAAAAATAAAATCAAGGGTTAAATCATTTCCCTGTTTGAATCTTGCAAATTTTGAATGGTTTAAAATTGTTGAAATTGATGCCTTTGATATAGGATATGGAGGTATTCTTAAACAAGTTAATCCCTCTTCTAATAAAGAAGAATTAGTTCAATTTACCTCTGGTAAATGGAATAATACCCAAAGAAAATATTTCACTATAAAAAAAGAAATACTTTCAATTGTTAAATGTATTTCAAAATTTCAAGATGATTTACTTAATAATTTTTTTTACTTAGAATTGATTGTAGTGCAGTTGAACAAATAATAGAAAAGGACGTGACAAATAATGTTTCACAATAGATTTTTGCTGGATGGCAAGCCCAATTATTTATTTTTTATTTTGATATTGAATACATGAAGGGAGAATATAACTCTCTTCCTGATTTCCTAACCCTTGAGTTTTTGCAGGGATCATGGCTAATCCAGGTGATTGGACTACCCTGGGTAATACCCATGGAAGGGGTAGAGGAAAGTGTCGTGGTAATATCCAAGACCGAAAGGGAAAGCAGAGCCAATGACCATTGCTTCAAAATGAGGCTTCTAAGCCTAAGTTAATATCTTTGGGTAATATCCCTTAGTTGAGTAATACTCCGACATTTTTACCTAATGATGATGAGCTACCTAGATAGCAGTTTACATCACAAAAATCTGCAAAAGAAATTTTAATAATGACAGTGGAGCAATATATACTCCAAGAACATCAGGATGTAATACTCCATCTTGATAGATCACAAATGTTGTGAGGATGCGACTCTCAAAATCCTTGGGATGTTGCTTATCTCCACTGGTAGAATAATAATTATCTGTTGCATGTTGGTCGCAGTCAATTCCTTATGGAGAAATTTCTCCAAGAAATCAAAGCTACAGAAATAAGCCACTTCTATAATCATGACAAATCCATCATCAATTTCAGCAAAATCCTTATTAATAAGGTCCTATCTCCCCAGGAATGGGATATAAATCCAAGGCAATACAAATAGATTGAAGCCAAGGGCACCCGCTATCCATATAATTGGTAGGATTTCATTGACTCAATGAGTTATGTAATGTACCTCGAAAATGAGTTGAGGAAACACTCATGGTTCATAAAAATTAATCCTAAAATAATAAAAGGGATCTTCCTCCATGGTTTTACCATTGGTGGAGGAGATTTGGACCAACTCTGGCAATATTACCGAAGAAGCTCAAGGAGCTTTACAATCAATGGGTGGAATATGCACCTGAGATTAATAACATCCCTCCAAACCAGTTAATAACAGGTCAATGTGAGGCAATTTTCTTTATCAAATTTGATATTCCAGGGATATGGAAATGCTCAATGACCATTAGCAAAGATAAGCTTAATATTTAGGCTCTTAAAGGAATTTATTTTGTCGAATGGTGGACAAAATTTGATACAGAGGGCATGGCTCGAGAAATTGAAAACATCATATAGCATAATAAAGCTATTTGGGAGAATGCTCCTAATCACCAATCCTCAGCCTCTATCAAAGAAATTAAGAAGATGCTTCAGTGGAAATATCCTGCCTATTCAGAAGGACAAATTCTTGTCAAATGTATGGACTACATGAAGAATCAGGTTATGCAGTCTTTTAATATTTCTTCATCAAAATTGTCATCAGCAAAATCTCAAGATGCAATGTCCAAAGACTATCTTTCAAGACAGTTAGGATCCAAATGAAGAAGAAAATTTCAAAGACTACTGGGATGCTTCTATGATAGGTTTATCTCAGTTTTTGAAAGGCAAGAATGACAAGAGAAATCTCAAGACAAATCCTCCCCCAAATGTTCAATTCCAGCAACTGGTTGACGAATATGACAAAAGGGACGAAGACAAACTCAAAGCAATCAAGAAAGATGACAATGAAGATCTCCAATAATGCGACTTGGCCCCACCAATAATTTAAGAGAATCTACTTTTTCAAAAGAAAGGGAATCTCCTTTTCAAAAGTACCTCTAATAATTGAGGAATCTACTTTTTACTTTTCTTTATTTCACATCTACTTTTTCTTTATGTCTTTTCTTACTTTTGCTTTTCTTTATTTCAAATCAGGTTTGTAATTATTTGAGTCCAATCATTGTAACGGATTCCAACCAATGTTAAGTTTGGAATCCTAAGTCTATAAATAGGTTGTAAGATAGTCTACTCAGTATCGCTTGCTTGGTTTCTCAGTGTGAGCTAAGCTTGCTGCCTCCTCTGTAATCGTTCCCTTATTTGTAATCTTTCCTCTTCTCAGTTGAATAAAATCCCGTCGGGGTCCTTCTGTAGATCTTTGTCTGATTATCTACAAATCGCATGAGAGTGTCTATAAGTATTTAGCTTATTTCATTATTATTATGCTTCTGCTTACAAATGGTATCAAAGCCATGTCAGGCTAAATTTTTTGAGCCGGTAGTATGGATCTATAATATATCATGGGTTAGTTTATTTGCATTGCTATTTCTTGGATTGTATTATGCAACTTTATTTTAGTATTTTATGATTTGATACGTTAAGGTTGTTTGGATTATGCTGCTTATTATGCTGTTGGTCTTTTGCTAAGTCACATAGGTGTGTATATATATACACACACACATGCATATATTGTGATTCAAGTAAATGCACTAGCTTGGCTACATCGAGATTTTTGTTTCCTAGTGGCATATTGGAACTAAGTCCTAGATCGGATATTGTTATGTGTTGTGAGTGCCTTATGTCATTCCAAGTTAAATTGTAGATAGTTAGAGTTTTGCTTGATCTGTATAGAAAACTATGATTTTCTTCATATTTGTGCATGTTGTTTCACCTAGACGTGAACAAACTTGTTAAGATATTGTATTTCTTTAAAATATATTAGATTAGAGGAATCTAGATTGATAGGAGTTGTTGTTCGGGTAGTGGGAAAAGTGTAGAAGATTTGGAAGAAAAGGTAAGTTGTGGACTGAGCTATAATGGTTGTAATTGATAAGAAAGTGACTGTATTTGTATTATAAACATTATGAAAATCTAATTATTATGATGACTTATATGATTACGTTGGTGCTTGGAAGTCCTGAATGATGAAAGTCATTGTTTTGTGTACACACACACACACACACAAATATATATATATATATATTGTCTTTGCATATTTTAAACTCAAATAGTATAAAGAATTGTGTTCATCAAGTGTCCACATTACATGTGTTAAATACATAGGATTAGGAAAATAGTAGAGACTTTGTCAGATTTTTGGTAAAAATGAGCATTTGATTTTAATCATAAAGATCATGCTTTAAAAATGAAAATGGTGCTCAGATGTTTAGAAAATACTTAAAAAGAAAAGGCTGGTTTTTGCTATTTGTCTTCAGAAAGAATTTTTACTAGAGGCCTCACATTTCAAAAATAATTTTAAAAAAGTTGATAAGTGTTCAATTTTGTATAAAAGTACACAATTAGTAGCCATGTGTTATAAATTATAGAGTTTTTTTTGGGTTTTTTTTAGAAATTTGTAACATATGCATTTCTAATCTAACAATTCAAAAGTTTGATATTTTGTAGATTCAAAAGTTAATCCAGAGTAAGTATGTGAATGATCATAATTTTCTAAGTTAATGAGGGTTTTCAACTTTTGTAGGTGTTGACAAAGTGATCCAAAGGGCAAGATTGATCAAAATGAGAATTGAAGATCAAGATCAAAAGATCAAACCAAAGCCTAAATGGCATCAATCCAATGTGTTATCAAGGTTTAAGAACATCTTAAGGAAAGCAAGAAGACAATGGGAAGCATCAAAGGTGATTAAAATGGGTCCACAAGGAAGCCATGCCACATGGAGTCACATGATTGGAGGATCAATTCAAGCAATTATCTCATATTAAAAGTGTGATTTTCAAGGGATAATTGGAAGGTTTTGAGAGATAATTGTAAAAGATGAGATGATCATGCATAGGTGGACCATCAAGAGAGAAATCCCACTTTTCACCTTCTATTTTCCATCCTTTCCCTCCACCTAAAAGAGGGTTCCACGATTTTCACCTAAAAAAGGTGAGACCTCCCCCTTGCTTAGTTGTCATATTTGGTGGTTTCCTAATTAGGAAATCCCTAGATCTAGTTCACATCTAAAACACTTCAAAACCCTAGATCTTTTCTAATATTTTCTACCATTTTACTTTCTATTTTTCTCTTTCCAACAACCAAAATACCATGTAATTAGAAGGAAAGGAGCTCCAAAACACCTTCTTAAGAAGGTAACACCTCCCCCCTTTTTAATTACATGGCAACCACCTTACCTCACTATGATGTCACTTGCTTACCTCATTCCTCCACCTCATCTCTCCACCTAACTTTCCCTCATTGAATCCCTACATCTAGATCCATTCTTCCTTCTTAGATTAAGCCGTCATTCAATTAGAAACTTAGCCTTCTATAAATCCCATGGATTCCATGTTTTCTTCAAGTAGAGGTTTTGACTTAACACCTTGAAAATTGCACTCTAGCTTGGTGATCTCTAAAGTTTGGACTTTGGATTTCTTTTGTGCTGTTATTCCATTGGATTCTTAAGTATTTTCTTCTACTTTGTACTTCAACTCTAGGTTGGTAGTTTGCTTTACATTCTTGCTTTCATAGTTTGTTTTGTTGCTTAAGTTTCAAACTCATACTCCCTCCTTGTTTTCCCTTAGTTCTTTGCTTCAACCTTCTTAGTTTTTCTTGCTTATTCATCAACGATCAAGTTAATTCGCCTTTGTTATGATAGTCAAGGGAAGAAAAGGCTTTGATAATTTATTTCCATCCTTTCATTTCACATTTTTTCCCTTAGATATAGGCCTAGTTCTAGGCATCTTTTTCCTTAGGTTATTCTATCATTCCAGCCATCCTTTCCCTTGAATTGTCTTTGAGGTTTCACTTGCATGTTATCTTAGTTTAGATTGAGAGAATTAGAGTGTGTTTTTCATTTTAATTGAATCAAGTTATAGGCTCTTGAAGAGTATGCCATTTTCAGATTATGGATACATGTTCATACACACTCTACATTGATGTATTTTGGCATTCAATCAATAAAGTTTTTTAAGGATTATTGCTCATGCTTGATTCCAGTAGCTAAGTGCTTTAGATCTTGTGTGTTATATTGCATAAAAAGTGCTAGTTAAATTGCTTTCCATGCTTGGTTTGATTTGAGTTTGTTAAGTTCCTGAAATCTGAAAAATTTTCATTCAATTTTCATGCTTAGTTTCCAGTAGTCAATACATCTTATTTGCTTGATTCCTTAAGAACTCATTTATCTTTTAAGCTTTTGGTTTTAGAATCTTGATAGTCTTGTAAGCCATGAACCATGCACACCATCCTGTGGATCATGCGCATGGAGCTTGGGTGAATCCTCTTTACATTATTTCTTTTTTTAGTTGTTTAATATTAATTTAATTACAGTTAATTCATTCTTTGCATGCTAGTTTAGTGTTAAAAAGTTTCCTCTTTTAGTTTTACTAAGTTCCACTTTTAGAAAGTTTTAGAATAAGGAAAGTAATAAATTAGGAAAGTTTCCTTAAGTTAAGTTGCTTAGTTTAATTTATTCTAATATTGATTTTTTCCCCTTTAATTGAATGCATGTGATTTAGGTAAGTTTTTAATTCAACTTCTTAGTTTTATTCTTAGAAAGTTTCCTTTAGTGATGGTTTCTAATTTCATGCGTATTTTCTTTATTTTGTCATTTACTTTTCTAATTTAAATTCTAATCTAATTCAATTTCTCTTTCTTTGGCTAAAGTTAACCAATTTAAATAAGATGTACCCAACAAATAAATCTGTGAGATTCCTTGTGGGATAGAACTTTGTTGCATGTAATACTACTTTGATTGGTGCTCTTGCAAGCAATATTAAAGTAACATCAAGTGTTTTGTGCTGTTGCAAGGGAGTTGCAACGGATTTGCAGTTGGATCTCTATTTAGATTATTTATATTTAGTCATAGTTTTAGGTTGTGTTAAATTAGGTTTTTGTATCATTCTTGCATATTTTACCAATTCCCCACAAATTGACCATCTTTCTTTATTTTGTGCAAGGGGAATTTGGTAAAAGGAGTGCTGGCGGTCCTGTGGGCCAAAGCTTAATAAAGTTAATTAGGATTTATTTACTTTTTTAGATTAGTTTTTTGAGTGAACTTGAAGTGATGTCCCATTATAATTTACAATTATTTATTTCATTTTAAATGGATTGTAATAATATAAGGCAAGAGTTGGTATGGTGGCTCTTGAACTTTATGATCATAGTGGGTATCTAAAATCCAAGTGATTTTTTCATGCCTTTTGCTGACATTTGTTGAGGTCTAAACGCCTCTTACCATGAGAATTGTATTAACCACCTTGGGTTGAATCTGACTGGTAAGTAGTAGTCAAGTCTGGACTGAAGTAGGAGTTGTCTAGCTCAAGTTTAAAAGCCAGCACCTCACAAATTAACAAAGATCATCAAATCAAGCTCGCTAGCATTAGTGATTGTTTGTTTGCATATCATATGGAGTTAGGAGTCACATTTAGAACTTGGATTCATTTAGTTACTCCCCACATTCTATGATCATGAGAGAGAGGATCCATACCCACATATCAAGGAATTCATTGATATTTGCGTTACATTCAAATTTTAAAATATTTCAAATGATTCTATTAGCCTAAGGTTGTTCTCCTTCTCGTTAAAAGATAAGGCCAAAACTTAGTTGAATTCTTTATAAGTCGATGTCATTGCTACATGAGACAAATTGTCCAAAAAGGTTTTGATCCAATTCTTTTTAGTACAAAAGACTAATTCCCTTTGTAGGAATATAATGTAGTTTCTAGCAAAGAGATGATGAATAATATTATGAATGCTAGGAAAGGTGGAATGAGTTGCTACAAAAATGTCCCCACCATGGATTTGAAAAGTGGTAGCAAGTTCAGTACTTCTATAAGGCACTTACACGTCAAAATAGACAAATGGTAGATTCCACTCGTGGAGGGTCACTGATGTTAAAAAATGAAATAGAGGCTTGGGAGTTTTTCCAAAACCTAGCAGACAATTCTAACCAATGGGATTATTTCAATAGGAGAGAAAGAAATACCCAACCTCAAAAGAAAGGAAGCTCGTATGAATTAGGAGTGACCTTAGATATATCTCATAAGCTTGATTCTGTGATTAATAGAATGGATAAGTTTAACTCCTTGGGTGAAAGAGCAGACAAGCTTAAGGCTATGCTCCAAACCTTCATGGATGTCCAGGCATCCATGAAACCTCCATAAGAGGTTTCTTCTATTTGTCCAGCCCCATACATTTAACCTTAGCAATAATCAATACTCTGAGACCTATAATCCAGGATGGTTGAAGAATAATTACCAAGGAGGTCCATCTATGAACCCCCTTCACAAAACATTCCTAGAACTTTAGTTCCCTTGTAACCACTTGGTTTTCAGCTTCCAAAGAAAACACTTGATGATACATAGTCGCTCTCAAACAAAATTGATCAATTGACCAAAGCCTTATACCAATCATAGAATGAGAGTCAGTAGAATATAAATAACATTTCTCAAGCTATTTTAAGATAGAAATGCAAATAAGCCCAATTATAGCTATTAATAAGTGTCTAATTTTGCAAAATCCATCCTATTAGTTATCCATGTGTTACAACTTATAGGGGTAAATTAGGGTTTTAGACCAAAATTTGCAACACAAGCAATTTTGACCTAAGGAAACAAAAGTTTGATATTTTGTAGGTATAGAAGCTAATCCAAGGTAAGTATGTGATTATTTGTTAGGATTTAATTAAAGTTTTTTACTTTTTGCAGGAAGTGAGATAATGACCTGACGGCCTAGATCGATCTAGATGAACATTGAAGATCAAGATCAAAAGATTGAGTTAAAGCCTAAGAAGCATCAATCCGACATGAAATCAAAGGTCAAGATCATTCTTAAGACAAGCAATGGATGCAACCAAAGGAGCTAAAGGAGGCTGAAGTGGGACCATGAAGTTAGCCATGCATTTTCACCACCTTTGCATGGGAACATTCAAGCCACCTTAGCCATATAAGCCATGAGAGAAAGTGTTGGAGACAGTATAGCTGTACTGATGTTTTGAGATGCATCTGATGACTTTCAGGATGACCCTAAACAATTTCACACTACATTAGAGGAAGCCAAT
This sequence comes from Warburgia ugandensis, assembly GCA_035236585.1. Classification (NCBI taxonomy): domain Eukaryota; kingdom Viridiplantae; phylum Streptophyta; class Magnoliopsida; order Canellales; family Canellaceae; genus Warburgia; species Warburgia ugandensis. The sequence continues at coordinate 47,101,322 of CP141131.1, read as the reverse complement.
GAGCTGTTGTAGCCTAAGTGTAAAGATTATACCAAGCTGTCCATAGTGGTAGACCTTTACAACATGAAATTAAGATTTAGTTTTTTATATCAAGGTTTTACAGAAGTCTTGAAAGTAGTGGGTAAGATACTATCAAACCATAATAAATTGGTGAGGCCCACATGGGAAGCAAAGAAAACCCTGACTGCACTAGGGTTGAAGTGTGAGAAGATACATGTATGTCCTAATAATTGCATCTTGTATAAGGAGCACAATGATAAAACTACAGGTCCAACTTATGGACAATCAAGATGGAAGTTAAAGAAGAATTCAACTGAGACAGTTACAGACGTTCCTGCAGAGGTTTTATGGAACTTCTCACTTATTCCAATTTTCAAAAGAATGTTCCTTATAATAGTAACATCGAAGAAATTAGTATTGCATGCCAAGTACAGAGTGGCTTATAGCTTTTCATGCCATTTAGTAGATAGCCCAGCATGGAAGCTCTTAGACTTCTTGTGGCCTAATTTTGGTGAAGAACATAGAAACCTATGACTTGCATTATTTGCAGATGGGATTAATCCTCATGTTTCTATGAGTAGCAAGTATAGTTGTTGCCCCATTATATTAATTTGTTATAACCTCCCACCATCTCTATGTGTGAAGAGGAAGTTCGTGATGCTAACTATGTTGACATCGGGTCCAAAGTAGTCAGGGAATGACATTGAGGTATACCTTTCTCTCATGATCAATGATCTTAAGACATCATGGGACGTAGGCATTGAAGCATACAATGCATATAGGAAAGAGTTGTTCACCTTAAAGGCGACACTGTTGTGGATAATAAGCGATTTCCCTGCATACGATAATTTGTCTGGATGCATCGTGAAGGGATACAATGCTTGTCCTATCTGTAGTGATCAAACATGTGTTGTATAACTTAAACATGGTAAAAAAATGGCATTCCTTGGGCACAGAAGATGGTTTTATAGAGACCATCCATATCATTTTAAAATAGCAGAGTTTAATATTAGTGTAGAGACAAGGATACCTCCAAAGATGTTGACAGGATGAGAAGTATTGGAGTATGTCAAAAATATTAATGTCTTGTTAGAAGTAATTGTAGAAGCTGCTGGAAGAAGAAATCAATATTCTTTGGCTAGCATACTAGAAATTGGTGCATCTGTGCCATGCGCTTGATGTCATGTACATTGAGAAAAATGTGTGTGAAAGCTTGATTAGTACCTTACCTAATATCCCAGGAAAAATAAAGGATGGACATGTAGCCCGAATGGAAATTATGAAGATGGGTTCGAAAAGGAGGTTGCATCCAGAGGATAGGGGTAGTCAAGGAATATACTTGCCTAAGGCAAATTATATGTTCGATATGAGAAGAGAAGAATATTAAAACCCTGTTCGAGCTCAAAGTTCAAGATGGATACTCTTCAAACTTTAAAAACATTGTCTCATGAAAGAGTTGAAATTGTTGAGGATGAAGTCCCACGATTGGCATGCATTGATGCAACAACCACTTGTAGCAATATATTAGGTGTTACCGAACAAAGATAGGAGAGCTATTACACAATTTCGCTACTTCTTTAATGCTTTGTACAAGAAGGTGGTGGATGTTTCAAAATTACAACAAATTCAATGTCATCTAGTGGCAACCTTTTGTGAGCTTGAGACAATCTTCTTGCCATCCTTCTTTGACATCATGGTGCACTTAACAGTGCACCTCATTGATGAGGTCAGACTATGTGCACTAGTTTACTTACAATGGATGTACCGGTTTGAGAGGTACATGCAATTTTTAAAAGGGTATGTACGTAATCACTACCAACCAAAAGGGTGTGTAGCCTAATGCTATATTGCAGAGGAAGTAGTGGATGCAATTGGAATCCCAAGAAAGAAACAATTAGTAGCATTTCATGATCCCAAGGTTGGCAAACCTCTATTGAATCATTGTGTATTGATCATTGATTATAAAGAATGGGACCATGAGCATCTTTATGTGTTGTAAAATGTTGATGAACTCCAACCATACATTGAGTAAGTTGATCATGCATGCACTTATGTAAAATTTAATTGTTGATGGTTTTATTTTCTTTGATCACTCTATTAATTTGCACACGTGTGTGTATGTAGTGAACACATGGATGTGCTCAAGGCAAAGTAACTAAGTTATGCGAAGAAAAAAAAGTGACTACAATTTGAGCATTGTCGTACTTTCAAGATCAGCAAGAAGTAATAGGCAACGGTATATCCAAAATCTTGGGTTGGATGGCGATGAGACTAAAACCAGAAGTAATAAAATATGCTGAATATGCCATCAATGGTTATTGCTTCTACACGAAAGAACATGATAACCAAAGAGTGCAACAGAATAGTGGAGTTAGCTTAGTTGCCACTGCTACATTCTTTTTCAGTTCAATGGATAAAAGGCCAATATTGGCGGATGATATTTATTATGGTTATAAGAGAGATATGGGCCTTCGATTATACTTTTAGAACTATGGTTGTGTTTAAGTGTGATTGGGTGGAACACAACAAAGACAACATCAATGTTGATGGCTTGGATTAACATTGGTTGACCTTAATAGGATTTGCTAAAAATATGATTCATTTATTTTGGCATCTCAAGCAAGACAAGTATTTTGCTTGCAAGACGAATATGATAAGAGATGGTCAACTGTTTTATCATCCTATTCGAGGGATTTTTCTAATAAAGATGACCTAGGAGATACTAAAATAGATTACACTTCTATTACCAAAACAATTCCATCACTCGAAGTAGTACTTGGTGAAAATGAGGATTATGTGGGTGACAATGGTGAGGAGGTTGCTTGGGTTTGAAAACTATATGTAATTGGGGCTATGTGGATTGTATTAATGAGTTGTAATATATATATATATATATATATATGTAGAAGGGGAGCCTTGGCACAATAGTAAAAGTTGTCATTGTGTGACCTTGAGGTCACGAGTTCAAGGTGTGGAAACAGGTAAGGCTGTGTACTTTAGGCCCTTGTGGTCCGCCCCTTCCTCGGACCCTACATAGGTGGGAGCTTCGTGCATCAGGGCTGTCCTTATAATTTTCTCTTTTGTCATGAGCTATATGGATTGATTAGTGAGTTTATATGTGGGTACAAAGAATGCATGAATCAATGTTGACTATCAAAAAAATTCAATTTCATTGTGTATTAATTGTTAGATATTATAAATTCCTAACATAAAATACATATCTTTTGAATTAAAAATAATTATAAAGTTGTTTAGCATAAACAACTTTAAAAGCTGTTACTTTTAAAATCGTTTATTGCTAAATGACTATAAAAGTAGACATTATTAAAGTCATTTGCATTAAACAACCAAATTTTGCCCAAAAAATGATCAACCAAATTTAAACTAATCATTATGTAACATCTTTGGATTTTAAATGACAATTTACAAAGATTTTGAATTATGTGAAATGAGAGTTAAAAGAAATAATTTTAAACTTCTCAATTTTTGGAGTTCTTGTATTATAGGGAATCGTGTCATTGATAGGGCACTTCTTGATTTATGAGCCAGTGTAAACCTGTTGCCATTTTCTTTCTATAAGCAACTAGGGCTTGGTGACCTTAAGCCAACCAATACCACTTCGCTGCTAGTAGATAGATCAGTAAGGATTCCACATGGTATGATTGAGAATGTTCTAATAAAGGTGGATCAGTGTTGTTTTCCTGTAGATTTCATTGTCCTTGATACCTAGCCTGTGTCAAGTTACGGAAGTCATATCCCAGTCATTCTTGGATGTCCATTTTTGGCAATGTCCAATGCCATCATCAATTATAGGAATGGTGTGATGAGATTATCCTTCAACAATATGAAAGTCAAGTTCATCGTTTTCAATGCCGATCATCAGCATCTAGACCTAGATGATTCCTATGTAGTAAATTTAATTGAAGGTCCAATTCAATATGCTAATACTCCATCATCTTTCTTAGAACCCCTTGAGGCATTTCTAGCACATTTTAACTGTGATTTCAATATAGACAAGTCCATTGATGAATTAAATAATCTTTTATATGTTGCACCCATTATGGATACCTCCAAATGTGAATCTCAAGTGGAACCACTTCCTCCTTCAATTCTTTCCTAGTACCATCAGTAGAAAAAACCACCCCACATTGGTACTCTTACTTAAGACCAAATGAAACCTTGCCTGTAATCATACCCTCAGATCTACATAAAGAACAAGAAGGTATGCTTCTTGATATTCTCAGAGAACATAAGACTGCTCTATGGTGGACCATAGTAGATATTAAGAAATTTAGCCATATTGTGTGTATGCATAGGATTCACCTAGAACCAAAAATCCAAAGTACCTGGAGAAACACAGAGGAGATTAAATACTAACATGGAAGTGGTAGGGAGAGGCGAACTGCTTCAACTTTTAGATGCTGGTTTCATATACCCCATATTTGATAGTACTTAGTGTAATTTAGGTTGTCCCCAAGAAGTTCAGAGTTATGGAAATTCAAAATGAGGATAACGAGTTAGTTTCCACTCACATGACCATTGGGTGGAGAGTTCATATAGATTAGTATAAGCTGATTGCAGTCATGGAAAAAAGATCATTTTCCTCTTCCCTTTATAGACCAAATGCTAGAAAGGTTAGCTAGTCATAGTTATTACTACTTCCTTAATGGATATTTTGGCTATAACTAAATCCCCCTAGCACTTGAGGACCAGGAGAAAACTACCTCCACCTACCCTTTTGGGACCATTATCTACCATTATATGCCTTTGGGCTTTGTAACACCCCACATACTTTTGAAAGGTGTATGTTGAGCATATTTTCAGATAAGTTAGAAAGGTTTTTAGAAGTGTTTATGGATGATTTTTTAGTGTTTGGTTCTTCCTTCGATGAATGCCTACACCATTTAAAACTTGCCCTTGCTAGGTGATAAGTGTTTAATTTTGTATAGAAAGTACCTAATTAGTTGCCCATATGCTATTACTTATAGTTAAATTAGCATTTTTGGCCAACATTTTATAACACATGCATTTCTGAATTAATAATTCAAAAGTTTGATAATTTATAATTTTAGAGGCTAATCAAGAGTAAGTATACGAATGATCATATTTTTAGGATTTAATTAGGGTTTTTCACCTTTTGTAGGTCATGAAAAGATGATCCAAAGGCTGAGATTTATTGAGATGAGAATTGAAGAACAAGATCAGAAGATTGAATCAAGGCTTAGATTTCAACATTTCAAAGTAGATCAAGGTCCAAGATCATATCAAGGCAAGATGGTGGATCAATCGAAGTAATTGAAAGAGCTAAAGGGGACTAAAATGGGCCCTTAAAGCAAGGCATGCATTTCCACCATCTTTGTAGGGAGCCATTATGTGATGACCCAGGTTTTCCCATGCATTTTTAAATGCAGTATCTAATACCTAAGGCGGGATGCATCCCTATTTGAAAACCATTTTATAAAAACCATGCAATGCAGCGGAAAATCTTTAGTTTTAAACACGTTTTGAAAACCCCGAGTGTCATTTACTTTCACAACAACCAAAGTAGTTTTTGAAAAACTTTAGAAATCATAAGTGTTTTTCCCCAGGTCTATCCAGTCACAGCACACAGTCCAATTGTAAATAAACACAAATACATGTCCAAAGGGTAGAGAGTTTACTTACATGTATAATTGTCTCCTTTTGATTTACTTTGCTCGTAGCACTAACATAGGTGTCCTCTACTCGTGGATGGAACTATCCTGAAAAATGTTAAGGATAGGGTGAGTATATACTATACTCAGTAGGAGTATACTATACTCAGTAGGAGTCTATCACTACTAGTTTTGCAATGCATGCTATGTTTAAAATCATATGCTCTTTAAAACATGTGCATGTTCGAACAACCATGTTCAATATCGATATTAAAAACCATTGTCAAATCAGAATACTGACGACTAAAGAATCGCATAATCCAAGTCGAAAGTATCATATATATCATAAACATAATGATATGCATAAGATGCTCAACTGAATCCAACTCATGGATATCTAGTATGGTCGACCAACCTCATGTCATGCCATATGCAATGCAAGTAAATCCTCAAACCATAGGGCCCAACTATGCCCACAACCTCGCCGCCGTGTGGTCCCCGGGTACCTAGGGACACATGGTCATATGCCTCGATGGGACATATGACACTTCGACCTAGTGCCGTGACACCAGTGGTAGCCCCTTATACCACATGCAGTCGAAGTAGGGACATGCCCTTTTTGGGCGTGGTACCCATCCACCTAATAGTGGTAGAGGCTGGAGGCCAACCCAAACCTCTTGGCATAGCACCCACGAGCTTACCAACCCAAATCATATACCATCAAACAAGAAAAAACCTCTTTTTCGAAACCTGTCCTCTTTGGGTCCCTCACAACTGCTTGGCCCTCACAACTGCCTACCCAACGTCTTTTGGGCACTTCAACGTCTTTTGGTAACCCTCAAGGACATGCAGTTTTTCAAGAACTCAATGCTCACAAATCATGCAATATATGCAATTGTTTGCAAAACATGTCTATGCATAATGTATTTAATCATATGCATGCTGAATTCATTTATATGCTAAACAAGCCATAACATAAGTCATGCTAAACAAGTCATATAATTTATACTTAAAAACATGCATTCAAAACAATCATGACTCGTTTTAAAAGTCTAGTAGCAATAGAGCACCTACCTCAAAGTCTCCTAGAGTCACATCCTTGATCACTTCAACCCGGTCCTGGGTCTCATTTATAAACTCCTGAGTACGAATGGATACAAGGAGTCCTTATCAATTTCAATCTATTTAGACATTAGACCGCTATATCTGTCTTTTAGGGTCCATGGTCCTTGCCTAATTCATTGTCAGGCTGGATCCTATGATGTGGATCTACTATTCCATGGCTAACTCTGTAAATTGTCCTCTAATCCTATTTTTAAAGTCTCATTGGGTCCGCATGTCCCAGTTCCTAGGACACCCGTGCATCATGGTTGAACCGCGACCGCCTCACGTGCGTGCGTACCCAAAGGTTGTGCCAGGGACCCCATTTTGCACGTGCACATGCATGCTCAAGTGATGCGCTATAATGTGCATCATCGCACGGACGCACCTTTGGTGTAGTATGGTGTGTCTCAACTCCCAGGGCACCTCGTGCATCCTAATGGAGCCAGGACCCGTGCCCCACGTTGTGCGCGCACCCGAAGGCCACACCTAGGACAGTGTACGCACTGTCGTACACTTGGAACCCATCCCAGGGACCCAGTCCCAAGCGCACGTGCAGCATGGCATCCCTAGGACGCTTGGTTCATTCATGGCCGGCTGGAACCGGCTTTGTCTTCTCCGATTGGAAAAACCTACTAGAACAGACCAGATCCGGCATGGATCTTGGCCTGGGGGAACCAAAATAGAGAGAAACAAGAGAAAAATGGCTAACCTGGTTAGCCTAGGGATCCCTTTTTCCGATGGGTGTGCTTGCTCACCAAAAAATTCGAAGAAAGGGAAACCCCATTGCCAAGTCCGGAAAGAAGAAGAGGGGAAATGGGGAGACAGGTAAAGGAATGGCCGGCCTGACTTGGTCCTGGCTGTTGTTGAAAAACACAGAGGGAACTGGGTTGAGATGGGTTTCCGATTTTGCCGGAAACCCCAGTCTCAAACTGGTCGAAAACTATGTTTTTGGAGAGGGGGAGATGGGGCTTTTATAGAGGGGAGAAGGCGGTGCCCCTCAATGGTGGTGCCACCATTTCCCCTAGTGTGTTCTGGGGAAATCGGGAAAAAGGGTTTTCTGGAGAAGTGTGGAGGTGGAAGACGACATGGGGTGCCGTTATCAAAACGGCCCCCTGTGTTTTTTGTCTTTTTCGTTTTTCTGTTTAAATTCTAGAACTGCCCCTGATCTTTAAACGACCGTAACTTATTCATAGGAACTCCGTTTTGGGTAATGTTTGAGGCGTTGGATTCCATTTTTTGAGTAGAATCTAATGGTACCAAGTTTTCTTACAAATTCCTTCGTTTACTATTTTAAATAAAGTAAAACATTTAACTCAGTTTATTTCTTATAGAATGTCCAATTTTTGTTAAAAATAGTGTAAATTGCTCGGGTGTTACACATTAAAGCCACCTTAGCCATATAATCCATGAGAGAAGGTGGAAAGCTAAAGAATTCAAGCCATTAAAGCGAAGCGTGTGAGCCATGAAACTTAGCCAAATAAGCCCTCAAAGTGAGCCACATAAGCCAATTAAGCCAAATGCCACATGGAGTTAATACAATTGGAGGAGAATTCAAGCAATGATCCACCTTCTAAATTTGGATTTTCAAGGTTCAATTAGAAACCCAACTTTCCATCAAGAGAGAAACCCTACTTTCCAATTCCATCTCCCACTCTTTTTCCCTTGAAATTGACTTAGGGTTACAAGTTAAAGGAGGAAAGAACTTTTATGGAAAAAGAGGCCAACAGCCCCCTTCCTAATTGATGATCAAATGGGAAACTTTGGATATACTTCAATTCAGTTAACTTCAAAACCCTAGATTTGAGAGGGAAAGAATGAGGGAATGGGACTTAAATAGTTAACATAAGGAGATTAGGTCAACATTTTTTTTGGTTTTATCTTTTGGTTTTGCTTTTTATTTTGTTTACAAAGGACCTTTCTTTTTAATTTATTTACAGTGTCTGTATTCTACATTTGTTTTGTTTACCCAAAGGGCTGGAATAATATCTATCATATCCATGTACACGTGCATATAAGTACATGCATAGATACGGGCAGCGACACACACCATTATTGGATGTTGTAAGTGAGATAAGTATCTTCTTCTTCTCCAGAGATTACTACCAACATTTGTTTTGTTTTATCTTTTGATTTTTAATTTTTTCTCCTCTTTTCTTGTTTTTGAAAGGATTCAAAAGACCTTGCTTTTTCACTTATTTACTATGTTTGTATTCTAATTGGTTACTTACAAGATAATGTTCTCACATTGATCTCTCATTAGTTAGTAACCTTTAGATTCTCTTTAATCTTAGTCTTTTCTGGTGATAATGTGTTGCTTGATTTCTCCTTGTGGTTGCTCAACATAAACTTCTTCTTCTAGTTCACCATTTATCAGCAACGACATTGTGTTGTGGGGTACATAGGACCATCTTCTCATGTCGAATACTGCAATCAACACAGTATGCCTCGAACTCTTTGGAAGTGTATTCTCCCCTATAGTCTATCCGTAGACACTTCAATTTCTTTCCTGTTTGCAGTTCCACCATCGCATGGAATTTCTTAAAGTGCTTGAATACTGATCCTTAGTTCTTACAAAATATACCCACACCTTTTTAGAAACATTATCTATAAATGTTATAAAATATCTGTTTCCTCCTAAGGACTCCTCTTTTATGGGACCACATACATTAGAGTACACCAAACCCAAGACATCTTTACTTTTATTACAGGGAGAAGTGAATACAACTTTATATTGCTTGCCAAACAAACAATAATTGCAAGGATTGAGAGTTATATCTTTGCCTATTTTGATGAACTGCTTCTTAGCGAGTGTGAATAGCTCTTTCTCTCCCATGTGTCCAAGTCTTTTGTGCTAAAGATCTGTCAAGCCATTAAAGCAAAGCGTGTGAGCCATGAAACTAAGCCAAATAAGCCCTCAAAGTGAGCCACATAAGCCAATTAAGCCAAATGCCACATGGAGTTAATACAATTGGAGGAGAATTCAAGCAATGATCCACCTTCTAAATTTGGATTTTCAAGGTTCAATTAGAAACCCTACTTTCCATCAAGAGAGAAACCCTACTTTCCAATTCCATCTCCCACTCTTTTTCCCTTGAAATTGACTTAGGGTTACAAGTTAAAGGAGGAAAGAACTTCCATGGAAAAAGAGGCCAACAGCCCCCTTCCTAATTGGTGATCAAATGGGAAACTTTGGATATACTTCAATTCAGTTAACTTCAAAACCCTAGATTTGAGAGGGAAAGAATGAGGGAATGGGACTTAAATAGTTAACATAAGGACAATTCGAATAACCAACACCCTCATGGGAGAACATTACAAGATTACCTTTAGCCTACTAGCAGCAGCACACCATCATGTGTCATTTTACCTCAAAATGCTGGTGCAATTGAATTAAGGATGATTAATTCAATTACTTCCTAAATTTCATTGGTTGGACAGTGAGTGTCCTGACTTACACCCAAAAGAATTTGATGAAGTGTTGCACTACATAGTGCACAAAAAACATTGGATTAGATACCGTAAGGCTCAAGCTATTTTCTTTTCCCATAAAGGAAAAAGCTAAGATGTGATTTAATGCATTACTAGTAGGTTCAATATGAACATAGAAAGACATGACAAGGGAGTTCTTGAAAAAGTCCTTTCTGACCCATAAAACCAATACTCTTGGTCGAAAGAACATGAACTTTACCTGGAAGGATAAAGAGACCTTCAACCAATGCTAGGAAAAGATTGAAGGACTAGTGGCTGATGTGTCTACATCATGGATACCTTGGTGCATTATTTTTTTTATATATAAAGGACTCAATTTTGAATTGGCGTAGAAAATATGTGCAATGGTAAACTTTTGAACAAACAGTTAGAGGCATAAGAGTACTTAGAATGGTAAGTTAAGAGCGCTCAAACCTTGGCAGATTCAAAGCAAGTAAATTACTAAGATAGGACAAAGGCCACTACATCTACTAAGGGAAGCATCCATGCCATGAATGCAAAGATAGTTTCCCAAGTTAGAAAAGAAGAGAATATAAAAATGGGAAATGTTGTCTCTAAAAAGGTCATCTGTGTATGTGGTATTTGTCGAAGTATTGCACACCCTACTCAGGAATGTCCTACATTCCAAGATGTACTTCACAAATAGGCAAATTCCCTAAGTTCATATAAATGATCATTTTCCCCATATCCTGAGACATACAAGCCCAATTGGAGAAATAATCCTAACTTTAGTTGGCAAAATGGTCCAAATGCTAATGTCTCACATAAGGGCCCCTCCAATCTCACTAAGAACTACTTACTCATAGACCATATATGTCTCCACCTAAGATGTTAATAGAGGATAATCTTTAGAAGTTTTTTCAAAGCCAGGAAAGGAAAAATGCTCAACTTGAAGCATTTATGAGTGACATGAAAAATATGTTCACACTATTCATACAAACCCTAAAAAAGGAAAATTTTCTGCTCAACCACAAGAAAACCCTAAAGTTGCACATGTGGCCACAACAAAGGGTTCTTCCAATGCGAACATGGAACAAAATAATTCAGTCAACACTCCTTAAAATGAAAAGTTGCTTCAAAATAATGGTCCCACTAAGACTAATAAAACTAAGTAGTCCTCAGGCTAAGGAAAATCCTATAATTGAGGATACAGCATAGAAATCTCACCCTCCCACTAACCCATGTCCTCTCCCACTTCCGTTTCCATAACAGCTACTTCATGTTCCTAAGGTAGCTTCCAATGATGGTATCTTAGATATTTCTAAACAAGTTATGATCATCATTTTGATCTTGGATGCCATCAAATAGATTGCATCATATGTTAAGTTTTTGAAAGACCTTTGTACTATCAAATGAAAGTGGAATGTGAACAGAAGGCTTTCTTGATTGAATAAGTTAGTTTAATCCTTTAGCATCTCACACCACCTAAATATAAAGATCTAGGTTGCACAACTCTCACTTGTATAATTGAAAACTACAAGATAAATTAAGCTTTGCTTAATTTTGGATCTGGTGTGAATCTACTATCATATTTGGTGTATGAGCAGCTAGGTCTAGGAGAACTTAAACTAATTGCAGCTACCCTTCAACTAGTTGACAAATCTATCAAAATACTTACAGGGATGGTAGAAGATATGCTTGTCTAGGTGGAACAAATCTACTTTCCAATAGACTTGTCACTTTTGGACATAAGGTCAGTGCTGAACAAAAGGAATCAAATACAGGTAGTTCTTGGGCAACCATTTTTAGCCACATCCAATGTCTTAATCAATTGTTGGAATGGTGTGATATGACACTGGAACTAAACATTTTAAACATCTATAGGAAGCCAAGAAAATTTATTGATCACTAGCATAATATCAACATGATAAATTCAATTATATAACATTAGTTTGTTAAGTCTTCCTTACTAGATCCACTGGAGGCTTGTTTAACATTTTAATGAATTTCATGAGAATGCATTAATAAAAGAAGTTAATGCCCTCCTTAATTCTATGACTATTATGGCCATAGTAAAATGGCAACCTCAGTTTGAACAATTTCTACCTAGAAAATCCACTCCCATTCCATCTTCAACCAAACATCCTAAAACAGAGTTAAAAACTCCACCATCTACTCTTAAGCATGCATACTTAGGAGCAAAATAGGCTTTTCTAGTCATGATCTCCTCCCGATTAGAAACATCCTAGGAGGACTCATTAAGTCAAAATTTGAAGGAGCACAAAAGTACTATAAGCTGGAGCTTGGCGAATTTAAAAGTATCAATCCTTTAATATGCACCCATAGAATTTACATGGAAGATGATGTTAAGCCATCCATAAAATGCAGTGTAGGTTGAATCCAAATATAAAATAGGTAGTTAGGGTAGAAATTCTTAAACTATTAGATTTGGGGATCATCTACCCCATAAGTGATATCAAATTTGTGAGTCCAACCCAAGTGGTACCCAGGAGATCTGGAGTGACAATTGTTCCCAACATAAACAATGAACTTATTCCTACTTAAGTTATGACTGGTTAGCATATGTGCATCTATTATAGAAAGTTAAACACTATCACTCGAAAGGACCACTTTCCATTGCCCATCAAATGTTGGAAAGGGTACCATGACAAAAGTTCTACTATTTTATAGATGGTTATTTTAGATGTAACTGGATAGAAATCATGCTTGAGGGCCATGAAAAGATTACATTCAATTGTCCTTTTGGCACCTTTGCTTACAAAATAATGCCATTCAGATTAGGCAATGATCCTACAACATTTCAAAGATGCATGCTAAGTATCTTCAGTGATATGGTAGAGAATTTTTGGAGGTCTTTATGGATGATTTCTTAGTTTATGGGGATTCATTTGATACATGTTTAGAAAACATGCGAAAAGTACAATATTGTTGTGAAGAGAAAAACTTAGTGTTAAACTGGGAGAAGTGTCACATCATGGTTCTCAAGGGAATTATACTTAGCCACATTGTCTCATCGAAAGGAATAGTGGTAGTTCAAGCAAAAATAGATCTAGTTTCTAATCTAGCCACCTCTCAAATAGTTACAAACATTCTCTCCTTCTTAGGTTTTCATAGGAGGTTTATAAACTACTTAAGTGTGATATTTAGACCACTATGTAACCTCCTAGCCAAGGACATGTAATAACCCCAATTTTTGTAAATTGATTGAGAAAATCAATTTAGTCTGAATTTTTAGAAATTCTGGGCTGGAATATTAGGTTATTGGAAATTATCTTTTTATAGAGATTAAAACACTATTTAAAACTTAGAAATTATGAATGCACTTGAAAACCAGATCAAAATGACACTACGTACGATCAATTTTGAGTTAAAATGAAAAATCCCTAATTTTCTTCATTTTTATGAATAAAAGGGTAAAATGGTAATTCTACCCATAACATAGATCTAAAACATCAATATTTAGAATGTACTCAAAAATATGATTCCAACGCCACTAAGTACTCTCAATTCTAAGTTTTAGAGAATAAAACAAATTTTTCTACATAAAAGGGCAAAATGGTCCTTTCACACCTTTGTGGGGCCCATAAGGGGCCCACAAATGAATCCAATGACCAGAAAACATGTAATGAGTGGTTAAAAAACTACCAACTGATAGTAGAGAAGGAGGTGGTAGTGGAGGATCCAATGTTGATTTAATATTCAAAAGAATTGAGACATAATTATTACAAGTAATTATGAAAAATTCAAAAACATCTATAAATACACCCCCAAAAGTTCACCAAAAATGTTGATTAAAATTTCCACAAGATTATGTTGCTTCCCTTGAAAAACCAGATCTAGATTCATTCCCAAATTTCTGAAACTCTCTCTTCTTTCACTTTCTCTCTCCTCTCTCTATATTGAAACAAGGGACCTAAATTCAATTAGGCACTGTGTTCCAAATCAAATATCAGAAATCCCACCATTCATATTGTCCTACACTACCTTATCTATAAAACCCCAAATTAAATTTCAAGATCCAATGGTGCAATCAAAGAAAAATAATAAAACAAGCAGTTATCGGGCGATCCTATCGTTAAGTGGATATTTCTTTTAAATTGGGATGCAAAAACTACATTTTTGTCCAATCAGTAGGTGGAAACTCTTCCCAAACTTATTTCATGTTAGTTTATATAAATCTTATTTTCTGAAATTAAGTTTAGGTTAAAAACTATAAAAATCAAGTAAGGGTAAGAATCCTTCAATTCTGTATGATGGAGGGATCAGATGTAAAATCAGAGCCGTCCAATCGATACATAAGGGTCCAAAACCCCTACGGTGGAATTTTAAAGAAATTTTATCTAGTTTTGAGCCCTTGATTGATTGGACGGTCCAAAATGGACAGGCCGATCTTCTTTACAAGATTGGGCTCCTGGGACGCCTCTCAGAAATGTGCCTTGTGGTAGTGTCTCTGCGCACATGCTCCACGTGTGACAGCATCCTGACGAAATGACTGTGCAACAGTGGAGGTCCCAGGGATTGCTTGACCAAGTGCATCCTAGTGACGGGAGCAGGGCGACAGATCCACCTGACTAATCAGGGTCGTCTGTTCCACTCAGCCCAGATCAAATCTGGATCCTCGGAACGATTGTGAACTTCAAAGTTCAATTACGGAGTCATATGAACTCCAAATTAAGATTGGAAAGAAGCTATGGAAAGCTTGTAATCTCTATTTTGTTCTTAAATCATAAAATTGATACAAATATTCAAGAAACTTTTTATTTTTAGGAATTAAGCTTCTATTTTTTATGATCTTCAAGATTTGAGATGATCAGATCTTGGGGATCTAATGCAATGAGGATATAATGTTGAAATAAAGTAATATCCATCATTTATTTTGACAAATCTATCATAAAATGAGGAATCTACCCTTTATGGTAGAAAAACCCTAAAAATACAAAGAGACTCACTTGATCAATAAGATCGAGCATGATCATACCCTTTGGATGGGTTGTATGAATGGGATTATGATGAAATCTAGTTAGATCATGGATTAAATATGAAAAAAACAAGTAGATATGATCATTGGATCTTAATGGAGTAAAAGCCTAAATGTAATTAAAACCCTTGATCTAAAGGAAAAGCTCCAAGATCTAATGGTTGGATCATAAGTAAAATTTTCTAATAATCTTAATCTAATTAGTTAATTTTTGTTTATTTGATAATAGAATTGTAAATGTAAGTTATGTTATAAAGTAGGAAGCATGATAGTGTAATTCTTAAATTTTAGCATGTTATGCTCTAATTGTTATTAGTTTGTTATTAAGTTGGTAGATTTAATTATCTTAGGGCCATGTTAGTTTAAATTAAGATTTTAGCATGATTCCATTAGATTAGTAGTAAAATTTCATGTATTTAATAACTTAGGATCATGCTAGTTTAAGTATAGTTTTATTCCATTAGCTTAAGTTACATTCATAGGAAGCATGTTATTATAAATGGCTGTTAAACTTATATTTGATTTATGATTTAATTTTTGTCAAATATTATTAGTAGATTCAATTTTTAAGTAGTCATTAAAATATAATGAGCATAAATCATGAAAAATATAAACTAATGGAATATAGAGATTCATGGACAATTAAGATGAGGGAATGACTTTGACTTAATATTAGTATGGGCTATAATTAGTTGGACAATATAAGGATTATCAAATCCTTGGCCCAAACTAGGATAATAATAAACCCCATGAATGACATTTTAAATGTTCATGGATTTAATTAAAATCAATTAGAAAGAGTACTTAGGGTTAAAATGCTCATAGGAACCTTATGAAAGGTTGAGCTAAGGTCACTCTAGTGAATGCTGAACATGATAGTTAAGGGGGTTCTCTAATCAAGCCTTACTTTTCCCCTACCTTCCATTGACGTTTGTGAGGTCTAAATGCCTCCTTACATGAGGATTGAAGCAACCACTTTGTGTTTACTCATTTAGCTAGTAAGCCTTAGTCAATTAGAAATAAGAGGAGCTGTTTAGACTTAGGATGAAATAAGCCATCTTCAACTAGTAAAATATTAACTGGTTGAATAATAATAATAAGAGCATAAAAGGTTAGTAAATTATCTAACCCTAATAAAAATTGTAAGTAAGATAAGGATGATCAAACTAGATCCATAGGATCTTGAATGATCCAGAACAATAAGAATCCCAATGTTGTATTTTATTATGTATCCATGTATTTATATTGTAGACAAATCTAGATAGAGAATCCAAACCTTTGATTAAATATGATTCAAGGAAGAGAACCAAGATCATTCTCCTTAGGGATGATCAAGCAACTGAACTTAGATCAAAGAAGAACTAGATGATAGAAGATCTAAGCCCTTGATCTTTATCAACAAGTATAAATTGTTGATCAAAGGATCTATGAAAGATCAAGATCCAAGAAAGGAATATACAAAGACTTAGAATAGAAAATACTTAGATCTAAAAGATTAGAATATCATTCTAACCGTCAGATCTATTGATTAATACTATCTGAGGAAGATATACTGAGTTGATAGATAATCTAGACTCTGCTGGACATACTCCCTCATTTGCCCGACCCAACTTTGAGCCTCACTTAAGCTTGGTATCCATATATCATAACAAGTTTCAGAGAGTGGGTGGCCAAACCCTATTAACTCTCCTAGCATAGCATCCCTAGGCATATGCCTATTTAAAACAAAACCACAAGCCTCCATGCTTGTATGTAAAATAGTTGTCATACATACTAGACAATTTGTCTATTTACTTAGGGCTGGAATATCATCTAGTGACCTATTCACTTAGAGTTTTTTTTCCCTCAATTCTAACTTAGTCATTTCATATGTGTGTTATTTTCTCTCCTTTTAAATTTCACCACTTAGTTTTTGGATGCCTATCAAGTTCATTTCCTTTCTCCATCTTTTGATATGGATATCCATAACCATTAACCTATGTTTTGAGGTTAAACTCTCACCGGGTATCACCTTACAATCCTTACACATTGATCGTTTAGTAATCCTAAGTAGAAAAAAGTCTATTTGGCTTTTATGATGTCCACTTTTAAAGGTTATTAAGTGTTCATTCCTCTTCTTAAAGAGTACATTTGCAATGGCTAGGTTATATGACAAAGCAAAATCAATGATAGTTTCCCCCATCTCATTTCGTTTACCTATACCATACCCTCTGTGTATTCTATCATATCCTTCCTTTTTGTTTCCTACATGATCATTTAAGTCTGCTCCTATAAATATCCCCTTAGTGTTGGGAATTTCTTGCATGACTCCCTCCATATCTTCCCGTAATTGTCTCTTGATTATATCTTCTAACCCTACCTATGGTGCGTATGCACTTATAACATTTATAATGTGCTCTCCTAGAACAAGTTTTATTATTGTAATTTTATCACTAATTCTTTAACATCCGCAACTTTATCCTTTAATTCCATATCCACTATTATTCCTATACCTTTTCTGTTATTATCCTTTCCAACATACCATAGTTTATACTCATTGATTTCTCTAACTTTAGCCCCTTTTCACTTGGTTTCTTAGATACTAGGAATGTTGACTCGCCTACATTTCATCATTCTGCTAACTCCAAACTCTTACTTGTTAATGTCCCTATGTTCCATGTGGTGATACAAATCATATGCTCTAGAGATATCTTATTTACTAGTGCCCTTCTCGACCTCCATGGCATGAACCCATGTCCACTTTTCACTACACTTGGGTTCAGATGCATCGCGTCGTTGCCGAGGGGATGCTCCTTGCCCATTTTTCACTACACCTAGGATCTGATGTAGCAAGTCACTTCTAAGAGAACACCCTAGCAACCCTTGCCTGTTTTTCACCACATTCGGGATTGGACGCAACATGTTGCTTATGGGGAACACCCTAGCTTGAGGAAATGTTATTTTTCTATTCATGTCAAGTTAGGGTTGTCATACTTTTAACTTCTCCCTTACTGGCTGGCTGTAATGACCCCAATTTTTGAGATATTAAAATCCCATGAAAAGTTCAGTATTAAAGATAAGGGCATTTTGGTCATTTCACTAGTCGCCTCAACTGAACCCAGGAAATTGGTCTTAAAAATGGTTCCATTAGATGCGTCTCAGAAAAAGGAATCCAATGAGACCAAAATCACCCAAAACGGAGTTAAAATGAGCAAGATATGGCCCTTTGAAGTTCAGGGGTAAAATAGTAAATTTTACAAAATGACTTAACCTGAAAAACACAGGTGCCCGTTTTGATACGGGCACCCCGTCGTCTTCAACCTCCTAGAGGTTTTTGGAACGGCGGTGTTTCAAGAAGAAACCACCTCCATTCCAGAGGGTTCCCCACCGCCATTCAAAGGCGGTTAGAAACCCTCCAGAACCCTCTTTAAAAGCTCTATAAATAGAGCTCTTGGGTGCCTCTAATGGCAGCCCAAAAGCCTTGGAGAAAACCAGTCGTGAAGCAGTGAGCAAGGGGGGAAAACGTGGAGAGAAAACCACCCACGAAGCAGGTACGCACAAAAAAACCCCAAACCCATCTCCACTATAGTTCCAGGAACGATTTACTTAGGTTTTTTCATGAAAAACCATGGCAAATAGGCCTCCAGGAGAGCCACAAAGACCCCTGGGACGTCCCCAGGCCGCACTGGTTCGCCAGGATAGAACCAGGGTGACCTAAGGACAACCCGGATCACTAACAGGCGGGACGATCCAATGGGACCGTCGCACGTCGACGCAGGTCGACGTCATTTGAAAAACCAAACGGGCGCGTCCGTGGACGCGCCCGCTAAAGAGAAGGACGTGCCGAGTTGTAGAGCTCGTCTGCAGACGTGCAGCACACTAGCGAGGCATCTTTTTTTGGTTATTTGAGAATGCTGGGCGCACGTCGCAGACGCGCAGCACCCTAGCATTCCTCCTTTTTTTATCTTTAAGACTCTATGTACATACAAAATTAAAATGCTTATAACTTGAGATCTAGAGCTCCGATTGAGGCCCCGCAAAAGGTGTTGTGTCCGTATCGACGATATGGACACATCCAAACCATAAAATCTCTGATCAAGGCCCAATAAAAGGTGGTCATAACCCTTAGAATAGGATGGTGGCGCGTGACCACTAGAACTTTGGAAAACTGAGAATACCAAGGCCAAATTAGGACCTTGGGACACCCATAGGCATAGGGATGGACCCCTAATTCCTAAGTAATGAGACCCAACTACTCTAAACCCATCAAAGATAGGTTAAACTAACCTTGAGTCCCCAAACCATGTTCAGGAGCGTACGAGGACAAGAGGATTAACGCGACCTAGTCAGGTAGGTGCTCTATCACTATTAGATTCTTTTAAAAGAACTATTGTTATTTGAGAATATATGTTTTAGATATATGACTTGATTTGCATGTGATTTGTATAAATCAATTCAGCATGCATGTTAAATGCTTTGTACATAGCCATGTTTTGGAATGACTGCATATACATTATGCACATACATGTGTTGCAAACAAGTGCATGCATTGCATGATTTACGTACTTGCAAAGATTGCATGTCCTTGAGGGTTGCCAAAAGACGCTGGAGTGCCGAGGGCCAGGCAGTTGTGAGGGACCCAAAAGAGGACAAGTTTTAACAAAAGGTTTTGACTTATCTTATGTGATTTGGGCAAGTAAGCCCGTGGGTGCTATGCCGAGGGGTCTGGGTTGGCCACCCGGCCTCTACCACTAATAGGTGGATGGGTACCACGCCCAAAAAGAGGCAAGTCCCTACGTCGACTGCATGTGGTACAGGGGGCTACCACTGGTGTCACGGCATTGGGTCGGCGTGTCATAGGCCCCGTGGAGACTATGACCAAGTCTCCTCAGGTACCCGGGGACCACACGGCGAGGAGGCCGTGGGCATAGTGGACCCTATGGTTTGATGTGCATTTCATATAGCATGATATGAGGTTGGTCGACCATACCAAACTGGAGATCCATGAGTTGGACTCCATGAGGCATCTATTGCATATCATGATGTCATCATATATATGATACTTTCACTTTTGGAATTATGAGATCTTTTAAGTTATAAGAATTTCAGTTGATTATGGATTCTTATACTAATGTTGAACTCGAGTATTCAAACATACGCATATTTGGAATTTCAGTTGATTATGGATTCTTATACTGATATTGAACTCGAGTATTCAAACATACGCATGTTTTGAATGAGCATATGATTTTAAAAACATCTCATGCATTTATAAAACTAGTAGTGATAGGCCCTACTGAGTATATTATATACTCACCCAATCCTTAACATTTTTCAGACATCAGTAAGCGCTCAAGGACAAGATACGTCCGTATATATATCATGGTCCAGGACAGCTCCATTCCCAGAAAGAGGACATCTATGTTAGTGCTATGAGCAAGTAAATTCAAAAGGAAACAAATATACATGTAAGTGAACTCTCAACCCTTTGGACATGTGTTTGTACTTAGTTACAGATGGGCTGTGCATT
The DNA here is from genome assembly GCA_035236585.1 of Warburgia ugandensis. Lineage (NCBI taxonomy): Eukaryota > Viridiplantae > Streptophyta > Magnoliopsida > Canellales > Canellaceae > Warburgia > Warburgia ugandensis. Next base: position 47,080,648 of record CP141131.1, on the reverse strand, counting down.
GTGACTGGAAAGACCTGGGGAAAAACATGTATGATTTCTGAAGTTTTTCAAAAACTACCTTAGTTGTTGTGAAAGCAAATGACACTCGGGGTTTTCAAAAATGGGTTTAGAAATAAAAGGTTTTCCGCTGCATTGCATGGTTTTTATAAAATGGTTTTCAAATAGGGATGCATCCCGCCTTAGGAAATTAGACATTGCATTTAAAAATGCATGAGAAAACCCGGGTCGTCACACTGGCACCTGATGCAAGGCCCACCTCCTTTTTCATCCAGGCTTGGGAATGACATTGGCAGAGTTGGAAAAACCATCCCATATATACTGATAAATATAGGACGATTTTTGGGTTTTCAAAAAATCATCCTATATATGATTCAATATAGGAATCATCTTATATACTTATCTATATAGGATATTTTTGAATAACCATCCTATATTTTTTTTAGTAATATAGGATGGTTTTTGAAAAATTGTCCTATATTTTTTAATATTTATAGAGTGGTTTTTGAAAACTGTCTTATATGGGTTTTCTATATAAGACAATTTTCGAAACTGTGGTATATGGGTATTCATTTTATAAGATGACCAGGTATAAGACGGTTTTGTAACTGTATTTTATAGCTATTTTTAACCATCTTATAATCCCATGGCTCTTGAAGAGTGCTTTCATTTTTAGATTTACACTTATGTTCATGCACACTCTAATTTGATGTATTTTGACATTCAATCTATAAAGCAGCTTAAGAATTATTGTTGATGTTTACTTTTAGTAGCTAAGTACTTTAAGTCTTGAGTATTATCTTACATAAGTGCTAGTTAAGTTGTTTTTCATGCTTGGTTTGATTTTAGGTTCTTAAGTACTTGAAATCTGAAAATTTTCCATTCAAAATTCATGCTTAATTTCCAGCACCTTATTCATCTTATTTGCTTGATTCCTTAGGAACCCACTTATATTTTTAGGTTGTTTAGTTAGTTCTTTGATTATATCTCATGTTGGCATGCTATTGATTCATGAATTTTAACCCTTTTCTAACCCATGAACCATGCACATGGTACTTGGGTGACTTGCCCTTAAGTTTTCTTAGTTTATTGTTTGATCTTGGTTTAGCATTAGTTAGTTAGTTTTCAATGTCTTAATTTAGTTTAAAAAGTTTCCTTATTTAGTTTTAGAAAGTTTTATTTATAGTAATTTTTTAATTTTACTTTTAGAAAGTGTAAATTTAGGAGTTTCATCTTTTAGCAAGTTTCCTAGATTCATTCATTCTAGTTTTACATTAGTTTCTTTTATTAGATGCATGTTAGTTAGAAAAGTTTTTAGTTTCATGAATTTCTTTATTTGTAGAAAGTCTCCTTTAGTTGTAATTTCTAATTTTATGGATGTTTCCAATTCCATGCTTAATTTAATCAAAACCATCTCTCTTCGGCTAAGATAAGCAACTTAAATAAGATCTAATCAATTAAAATTCTATGAGATTTCTCATGAGATCAACCTCTCTCGCATGCAAATTACTATAATGATTTGTGTGCTTACAATTAATTTTAAAGCTACACCAATGTATAGATATTATTAAAGCATATGAATGATAATGATAAAGATATGGAGTTTCCATTTTTATTTGAAAATGTGAATGATGACTTATTTATGAATTTCATCACATGAGTAAAATGTGTATCAACACTAAATTTGAAGAATAGAGGAGACTATTAGATTTTTAGTAAGAAATGAATTGTTCATTTTACCCTAAGACCATTGGTTTAGAATTACTTACACTCACATTTCATATATGCATTTCAAGGATTTAATCTCTCATTTTGGTTTGATGCATAACCATGGTTTGACAGATGATTTGTATTTCATCACATGTAATCAAGGTTTGATTTATTATTTATACTTGTGGGTAGCTGATTAGGGTGGCCCAAGAGGGCGCTTGATGAAGGCAACTAATGAGGGCAGGTGTAAGAGGCATTGCCGAGCTTCTAAGTTGAAAGATTCTAGGTGGCAACTTCTAGGTGGTAAGCTTTTAGGTGCTCACAATATGGTCATGGTTTGGGTTAATATGAACTATGAGATGTTTTTACATGCATGATTTGATTTGAAATTTAGTTTTTTGCATGGATTTACCTATGGTGAACTAATATGCTCAAATATGTGTATTTGGTATGGATTTGTCATTGGTGGGCTGATATGCTCTGATTTTGATGTGGCCTGGATTTGTTTGTTAATGAATTAAAAAGTGATTCAATTGTTTTATAGTTTTATTGCTGATTTATGCATATTATAATGTGCATTATCCTTCACATGGATATCTTGTGATTTTACTAGTACTATGTTGTACATGGATAGATTAAATCCTTAGATGGGATTTCTTTTATGCTAATTACATTACATATGATTATAACATGCTCTAAGTAGATTATGAGCTATTAAATTTTGAAATGATTTGACATAGATCTATCTACATCATGAGTTGATATCTGATGAAATGACATAATATGGATTTTTCTATATTATGAGTTCATATAATATTATGAGATGTATGATATGAATTGAGATGTATGTGATGTGAATATTATCAGATGCTTAAGACTTTATGAATATATATTGTTCCTTATAATAAACAGCATGGATATCCAATTTGTATTTAGCTTTATTTAAATTACCCAATTGATGTTCAAAACACCTACCAAGCAGAGGCTCGCTGAGACATTGTAATTTGCTTACAATGTCTCTAGTTTGAAGAAATTGACTTGAAGAAAAAATAGCTCGAGGTAGATGGAAACTTACATGAGGATAATAGTAGTGTGATCTTGTGTTAACAATGTAAGTATATGACTTTAATTTGATCTTTTTGGACATGTATGTATATGTATTTATACAGTTGGACTAAGATTTGTGACTAAATAAAATCCTAAAAAATGTTAAATATAAACTCATTGCATTTTAGATTCTCTAAAATGTATTTTTGTTGGCAGAGATGACACTCAAGTTTGCTGAAAAATATTTATTTTGAAAAATGTCTTCCACTGTTTGCATTTCATAAATAAAGAAAAATTCATTTAAAAACCTAGGGTGTCACAGGAAAAGACAACAAAATTCCTTCTTTTGTGAACTAATGGACTATATTTATGGCTTACAGTTTTTGTGACTCTCCTAAGACGTCCCTTAGTTGGAGTTTGCTATTTGTAACCTTAAGAACTTAGAATTGATTGCATAAAATTTAGCTTGTCTATAGATCAAGCAAGTCACTCTATTTGTTTTTGTTTATTTCCATTGTTCACACTCACAAGCAGATATTGGAAGAGCAATTCCATTTCACACAATTCACTCATGCATTGTATACTCATAGGTTCAATATATTGCATACTCTAGTCCTATGAAAATTATACTCGTTGAACTTAAGCCTCTACTTGATACAGCGGGTACTAGGGAGGTGGACGAAAGGTCAACTCTTAGCCTTACACCTTGAGTGTATAAAAAAGGAATCAAGTAGCCCTACACCACTAATGGATGGCTTTTGAGGTACTCCTAATCCCCCATCCATGAAGTATATCCTTCATGAACATCATGTGTGTGCAGTCTACTATAGAAAGCCTTAGGATGTCCCACAATGGATAGGACACATCTCATAGTTTCTAAGATGTGCTCTTCCAATGTTAGGGTCTCACACCTTCAACAAGTGACTCCAAACATCCTAATTCCCCTCTCATATTTTCTCATTTAAAAAAAAATCCTCTAAAACATCAACCAACGAAGTTTTCTTCTCCTTTATTTACAAAATTTTCAAAAAAGAGAAGGTCATCTTCCAACCTTAGTTCCTCCACTACTTCTCTAAATTAAATTTCCAAAGAACGAAAGAGGGAAGTGTATTTCTCTATCTTAAATTTTCCAAAGGAAATCCCAAATAGAAATAAGATTTCTCTATCTTCCATCAAAATCATTTTCCAAAATTTTTGTCTCTATCATGTTGCATTCCTAAAAAGGAAGAGAGAGAATTCTCTTAGATTTCTCACCACCAAAATTTTAAAAGAGAAAAAATAAGATTTTCTCCTTTTCGACTAAAAAAGATTCTTAAAGAAAAGCAGAAAGTTTCTCCCTCTCTTTGATTTTCCATTTTAAGGAGAACACTTTCTCCCCAAGCTCAAATTCCAAGAGAGAAGGAAACACAGTTCCCTCTGTACTTGACTCTCATAAGTTTCTTTTCTAAGATTGTAAACTTCATCTTTATTATTTCTCATCTCAGGTAAATATTTCTCCAAAAAAAAAATTGAATCCTTCACATCTGTGTTTTTGCAAGAAACCAAGGACTTGCTCCACCAAATTTTTACACCCTAGTTACTTTGTCACTTTTGATCAAGCATATCATCTCATTAGAGAACAAGCAGATAATAATCCCAGTTTAGTTAATGTTAAACTTAGTGTCCTTTAATCCAATCTCAATGATACCTTTGCCCAAGTATTTGAGTTTTGCTACAAGTACACAATAGTCAGTTGTAATATTCTGCAGGGCCGAATCCCAATGGAAGATGTATAATGGTTGATTGTTTAACCACAAGTGCACGGGCTATTGTAATGTAACTTATGCAAGTACGGGTCGATCCCACGAGGACTTGATTTAAAATCATGGAGTTTTCTATAAAATTCAATTAATAAAAGAACCAAAACAAAGACTATACTAGAAATAAACTAAGAATAAACTAAAATTCAAATTTATTCAACTATTGCAATGTACACAATTATTTATTCCAAAGAAAACAGAAAATAAAACTAAAAGCTGTCCTGGATAAGCCTGTCCCTGGATTACACTGTCCCTAGATAGTCAAAATGATGATAATGTAAAACCAGAAGAGCATAGGGACACAGAAGTAAATAAACTAGGGACCCAGACGGTATTAAACTGAGGACATGGATGGTATTAAATGGAAAGGACAGAGGTGGAATTTCTGAGATCTGACAGGGCAAACTTGTAATTCTTTAAGGGTTCTGGTTTTTAACAAAAAAACCAGGAAAATGTGGGGAAGAAGGGGAGAAAAGAAAGGGGAAGAAGGTAAGAGGAAGAAGGACAGGAAGGAGAGAAGAAGGAACGCGGGAGGAAACCCGACTTGGGTTTCCTTCCCCTGGACATCTGGAGTCTGTGGAAGGCCTGGATCTGGACTAGGTGCACGATCCGGCCAGTGAAGACTACGGTACGTAGAAACACCAGAGATGGGGAGGAGAAAAAAGGAGAGGAAAAGTAGTAGGAAATCCCCGGGAATGGAAACGCGGGAGGAAACCCGACTTGGGTTTCCTTCCCCGTACCATCCGGTGATGGAGAGACAGAGAGAAACGAGGTAGAGAGGTAGAAAGAGATATGAGGGAATGGAGAGAAGAAGGGAGAAGAAGAGGTGATGGTGCTAGGTTGTTGAAGACGATGCCTGGGCTGGTTCGGAATGGGGCAGACCCTGCTATGAAAGAAGAGTGTTGTTCAGTTGATGCAGATGGTGAGAAATAGAGGGAGCTGGGAAGACACTGGTGTAGTCTGGGGAATGAGAGAAGGGAGTAGAGAGGTAGTGCTGCGATGAGAAGAAGATGCAGTTGTGGTGCAATGTCTAAGGAGAGACCCGGGAATGGTCCTCTTCTCCTTCCGTGAAGAGGGAGAAGAGAGGAGATGAGTGACGGCAGTGATGCCGATCTGCCTTGGGTCGAAAGGGAGTGTGTGAGAGAGAGAGATGAGAGAGTGCAGTTGAGATGGGAGTTTGGTGCGTTGATGAAAAAGAGAAGAGATGGTGGGAGATCACGAGAGAGAGGGTAATACGGGTTTGAGAGAGAGAGAAGGAGAAATGTTGGGAGAGGAGAGAGAGCAAGAGGAATGGAGAATGGAGAATGGAGATAGACGTGAGAGAGGAAGAGAAAAGGAAGGTGAGAAGAGGGAGAAAGGGACGGTGAAAGAGATGGCAGACAGATGAGATTAGGTGAGAAGAAGAAGGGAAAGGGAAGAGGTCTCCTCCTCCTACGGTTTAGCCAAGAGGAGATGAGGGAGAGTGTTAGGTGTTCAATTTTGGTCAAAATACCCCTAATTTAGTGTTCAATTAGTGCATCTAGGCCATTAATTTCAAGATTTTACATAAAATATTATGTTTTAGCTTTAATTGTCCATCCAATCATTGAATTGCAAAATTAACGGCCAGATGATTATCAAAGCTAATTAGATGAATAATGAATGGTTCAGATGATTCTAATTGGGCCCTGTGCATTGCAGATTAATTGAATCATACGTGGACACTCCAGATCGAATCAAAGATATCAGATAAAGAGGATGAAGTTTCATGGAAATCAGATGGAATTTGAAGAGTCCTAGGACAGGACAAAGTTGAAACCAGAGTTAGTGTAATAACCCAAAAATATTAATAGTTTTAAAATAATAAGAGGGGTAAAATTGTAAATATGCATGGGCCTACAGTGCGTGGGACCCACAAGGAGGCTATAAAAGCCAGCCCTGTCTGGTGTGCGGCCAAACCATTCACTTCTGAGTTCAGTTTGGCGACGCAGGGCATGACGCGGAACCCTCCGAGCAGGCGCACGCAGGGGCGATCTAACCACGGTAGGCCACCCTCCACATTCCCCTGTGTTTCCTATTGCTTCTGCTATTTTTAACGCCGGAAAACGGTGTGGATTGCCATTTTCCGGTGAACAAATAGGAAGTACTGTTTTTGTTAAAATAAACTAATGAAACGGTATCAGATTGTGATCTGAACCGTCCATCATAGGCATTGTAACATGAAGAACAATCCCATGAATTTTCATGGTGATCGGACCGCTGGATATGCCGCAAAACTCATAAAATAGTATAGGGAAAATTTTAGGGCCGTGACAAAAATCGTGTAAAAACACTAGAGAATGGCATAGATGGTTAAAAAGGAGCTCATATATGGAATCTACGTGAAAAACTGAACGAAACGGTGCAAAAATCGCACCATTTGGACACATGTGCGTGGCTGGCGGTGACCGGAGTCCGGTCATCTTCTCCGGCGATGGCGAACCACCGCGACACGTGTTACCCTCTGACGCGGGCCACGTAGGCGCCACGCACACAAACGGCACGCGCTTGACACGCGACACCACGCGCGCAGCACCTGCACAGCACGCGCCCACACAAGCTACACGTGGCGCCATTCACCACGCGCCACGCGGAAAGCAGTCCACCGACAAAACGACCAGACGTGCGCACGAAAACCAATGCACGGAGACCGGTGCACGCGCGTGCAAGAAAAAGGCACACGCGCGTGCGTGCCCGACAAAACGACGCCTAGCGCGTCTGTGCAAGCGCCGCACAGAGACGCAGCGCAGACGCGTTCAGCGCGTCTGTGCACGCGCCCGCCCGGAAAAAAACGACGCCTAGCGCGTCAGGGCAAGCGCCCGCACGAGGACAGGCGTCCGCCTGTCCAGCGCATCCGTGGACGCGCCCGCACGAGCGCGAGCACGTGCGACGCACGTGATTTTGTGATTTTCGGGTCCTTTGACCCGTTCATTCATAAAAACTTGATTTTTAGGAGCTACGGAGGTCCAAATCGCGATCCGAAAGAGGCGTTGTGATCGTATCGACGGCGCGGACCTAGATGTGACTTGAAAAGTTAGATGTAAATTCTGTTTTTAAAGTTAAACCATAGAATGTGGTTAGATAGTTTCAATTAGGCTGATCAATGGATGATCAGGCCTTAGAGGTTGATGGTATACATCAAATGCGAGATAATCTAGGAGATTAGAGGGTTAAACAGTATTAAATTACTAAATGATGGAAGATTTATGATGTAACAGGTACGTCAGAGCGCGCCACGTGATATTTCCACGCGCTTGATTTGAGCATTTCATTTTCTGAGGTAGGTGATTATATTCAATTATTTCATGATTTCAATAACCATGAATGGATTTTAAAGCTTTGAGACATGCGTTTTACATCTTCTCATGTACATAATTAGATCCCTATTTTCATGTTACAGCATGACTTTTCTATTGGAAATGACAATGCTTGTCGGGCTTTAATTGTATTATTGAGATTATTTATAATGTATTTACAAGGTTTGTAAGATTTATACCTTGCCGATGATTTATGACGGGTGCTGTCACCCGGTGGGTACTATGCTAGGAGGGTTGTAGGGTTGGCCACCCGCCCTCTGATTTTGTGATGAGGATGATGATAGACACCGCCCTAGAGTGGTATCATGGGTAGTCCCCCCTACGGGTCCGTTCCTTCCCATGGGGACGGAGAAAGTCTCTCGTTTGGTGTCGACGAGGAGCGGCGGTGGTTTAGACCCTGATGGGGTTGCCACTGCAGCATAGTAACCCATATTGTTGTGCATGTTTATATGATGTTGTATGTATGGTGAACCGGGGCAAGTCGGGCCTAGGCCGTGAGAGACTCCGGGGGCTGATGTTGACTGCACGGGAGGTACCAACGTTAATATGGATATACATCACCGGTGATTGAGTATATTGAGAAATTTTGATATAGTTTTGATACAGTGTTTTGGTATCAATGATTGCATGCATATCTTTCCATTGGGTATATATACTAGTATGGTTTTGATGTACTTGCCATGTATTTTGATCATGCCTTGCATGCTATATTGATTTACCTCGGCATCTGATTTGTGAAGTTGTGATTGCAAGCATTTCAGTCATTTGACATGTTTTGGGTGTATTTCTCTTATGAGAATTCTATTGTAAACTTTGTTAAACTTTATTTGAGTGTAATCACCTACACAAGCATAGCTTGCTGAGGCATTGCCTTGTTTTGCAATGCCTCAGATTTGGGACGCGATAACAACAAAGGAAAGCAGGCAGAGTAGCGGGGATCAGGAAGGAGGCTTGAAGACATTCTATTTTATTTTCTCCTTCGGACATATATTAGAGTATGTCATTTGGATTAGACTTTTGAGACTTTCTTAGATGTGGATACATATTATGGATTGGACTCATATTATGTTATGGAGGATTGTTAAAGTTTAGATGGAGATATTGTGGTGATTATGGATGGAACCTGGTGACGTTTGAATTGATTTACTATCATCTTTAATTATCCAGTGTATTTATTGTGGTTTTTAATCGAGCATGCTCAGAGTATCAATGTTTTAATGTTGTTTATGATTACGGTTTTGAATGAGGTTGACCCCCGAAGTTTATGCTTTCGAAAAATTCTTTTAATGCTGCGTTAAAAGCTCTATGATATAAAATTTTAAATTTTTAGGGATCCCGTCTATTTTCTTAAAACGGATTGTTATTTTTATTTTAATGAGGAAAAAGTTTGTTAAAATCCGGGGTGTCACAGTTAGTAAGACCAGGAAGCTAGTGGACCCCACTCTCTCTCTCTTATCTCTCTTTTCCCTCTTTCTTATCTCTCTTTTCTCTTATCACTTTCCTCTCTTTTCTCTTTTCTCTTTTCTCTCTTCACTCTCTATCTCACACATCTCCCACTCTCTCAGGTTTCTATTTTTCTTCATAAACCTCTCCCTTCTCCACTCCCAAAGGAGGACGTTTTCTCCCCTTTGGGGGCGAGTGGTCCTCTTTCCCCCTCTTCTCTCCTTGTCTTTCTCCACACAAATCCCTCTTTGAACGTCTCTCTCTCTCTCTCTCTCTCTCTCTCTCTCTCTCTCTCTCTCTCTCTCTCTCTCTCTCTCTCTCTCTCTCTCTCTCTCTCTCTCTCTCTCTCTTCACGTTCTTCTTCATCTCTTCTAGCCCCTTCCCTATCCACATTGCTACAATCCAGCCCAGCACATCTCCCACCTTCCTCCACTATCAATCAGCCCTTCTCCCTTAATCTCCATCTCTCTGTTATCTCTCTCACGCACCCACTATCTTCTCTTCCTCAAGTCTCATCCCTCTTCTCTTGGCCGGCCATAGGTGCGTGACACACCTAGCAAGCCTGGCATCAACACTCTTCTCCTCTTTTCCCAAATTTTCCCATTCTCTTCTCCTCCCGCACCCTCCTTCCTCTGATCTCTCCTTCTCTCTTGGCTCTCTCTTCTCTGTCCCTCATTCATCACACGGACGCTCCAGAGACGGAAACCCAATTCAGGGTTCTGGTTCAAACGCTGGAAAACGACGTTTCTGCATCACCGCACGACCCCAAGTGAGAAACCCGGATTGGGTTTTCCCCACTTTCTCTGTAGTGACCCCAATTTTTGTAATATTAAAAACCCATAAAAAGTTCAGTTTTAAAGATAAGGGCATTTTGGTCATTTCACTAGTCACCTTGACTAAACCTAGGAATTTCGCCCTAAAATTGGTGTCATTAGATGCGTCTCGGAAAAAGGAATCCAATAAGACCAAAATCACCCAAAACGGAGTTAAAATGAGCAAGATATGGCCCTTTGAAGTTCAAGGGCAAAACTATAAATTTCACAAAAAACGCAGGTGCCCGTTTTGATACGGGCATCCCGTCATCTTCAAGCTCCTAGAGGCTTCTGGAATGGTGGTGTTTCAAGGAGAAACCACCGCCATTCTGGAGGTTTCTCCACCGCCATTCAAAGGCGGTTAGAACCCCTCCAGAACCCTCTTTAAAAGCCCTATAAATAGAGCTCTTGGGTGCCTCTAATGGCAGCCCAAAATCTTGGAGAAAACCCATCGCGGAGCAGTGACCAAGAGGGGAAAACGAGGAGAGAAAACCAGCCACGAAGCAGGTATGCTCCAAAACTCCCCAAACCCATCTCACCCATAGTCCTAGGCTCAATTCTCCTAGGTTTTTGCATGAAAAACCATGCAAAACGGAGCCTAAGAGAGCCACCAAGGACCCTGGGACGTCCCCAGGGCCGCACTGGTTCGACAGGGTTGAACCAGGGTGACCTGAGGACGACACAGGTCACTAACGGGCAGGATGATCCAATAGGAACGTCCCACGTCGACCTGCGTCGACGTCCGTTTGAAAAACCAAACGGGCGCGTCCAGGGACGCGCCCGCTAAAAGGACAGACGGGCAGAGGTATCTAGCGCGTTTGCAGATGCACCCGCTGAGGCGCGTACCGTAGACGAGCAGCGCGTTAGTGCACGGCGAATTTTTGTTACTTAAGGAAGCAGGGCGCATGACGCTGACGTGCAGCGCCCTAGCATTCCGACTTTTTGTCTTTAAAGACTCTATGTACATACAACACTAAAATGCTTATAACTTGAGATCAAGAGCTCTGATTGAGGCGCCGCGAAAGGTGTTGTGTCTGTATCGATGACACGGACACATCCAAACCATAAAATCCCTTATCAAGGACCAATCAAAGTAGGGCATGACCCTTAGAATAGGATGGTGGCGCGTGGCCACTAGAACTTTGGAAAACTAAGGATACCAAGGCTCAATTAGGAACTTAGGACACCCATAGGCATAGGGATGGACCCCTAATGCCTAAGTAATAAGACCCAACTACTCTAAACCCATAAAAGATAGGCTAAACTAACCCTGAGTCCCCAAACCATGTTCAAGAGCGTACAAGGACAAAAGGGTTAACGCAACCTAGTCAAGTAGGTGCTCTATCACTATTAGATTCTTTTAAAAGATCTATTATTGTTTTGAGAACATATGTTATAAGTATATGACTTGTTTAGCATGACTTGATTTAGCATGCATATGATAAACGTTTTGTACATAGACATGTTTCGTAAAAGATTGCATATACATTATGCACACATATGTTTGTAAACAAGTGCATACATTGCATGATTTAAGTACTTGCAAAGATTGCATGTCCTTGAGAGTTGCCAAAAGACGCTGGAGTGCCGAGGGCCAGGCAGTTGTGAGGGACCCAAAGAGGACTAGTTTTGAACAGAAGTTTTTGGCTTATTTGATCGAACATGATTTGGGCTTGTAAGCTCGTGGGTGCTATGCCGAGGGGTATGGGTTGGCCACCCAGCCTCTACCACTATTAGGTGGATGGGTACCACGCCCAAAAAGGGCATGTCCCTGCTTCGACTGCATGTGATACAGGGGGCTACCACTGGTGTCACGGCACTGGGTCGAAGTGTCATATGCCCCGTGGAGGTATATGATCCTGTGTCCCTAGGTACCCGGGGACCACACGGCGATGAGGTTGTGGGCATAGTGGGACCCTATGGTTTTGTGGATTTATGTGCATTGCATGTGGCATGATATAAGGTTGGTCGACCATACCATGATAGATATCCATGAGTTGGATTCCATGAAGCATCTGATGCATATCATGATTTATGACATATTTTTATGATTATGATATATGATACTTTCGACTTGGATTATGATATTTCTTTAAGTCGTCAGTATTTCAGTTTGACACTGGCTTTTAATATCGATATTGAACATGATTATTCGTACAACATGCATATGTTTTCATGAGCACATGATTTTAAAGATCGCATGCATTATAATACTAATAGTGATAGACTCCTACTGAGTATAGTACATACTCACCCTATCCTTAACATTTTTCAAGATGATTCCATCCATGAGTAGAGGACATCTATGTTAGTGCCACAAGCAAGTGAATAAAAAAGGAAACACTTATATATGTAAGTAAATTCTCAACCCTTTGGACATGTATTTGTATTTAATTATAGTTGGGTTGTGTACTGTGACTGGATAGACCTGGGGAAAAGCATTTGTGATTTCTAAAGCTGTTCAAGAACTACCTTAGTTGTTGTGAAAGCAAATGACACTCGGGGTTTTCAAATTGGATTTTCAAATAAAAGATTTTTCCGCTGCATTGCATTGTTTTTCAAATAGGGATCCGCCTTAGGAATTTAGATTTTTCATTTAAAAATGCATGAGAAAACCCGGGTCGTCACATTCTCCCATCTTCTCCCCCTTACCTTCTTCTCCAAATTGGATGGTCCTGGGGAAGGAAACCCAGAACGGGTTTCCATTCCTGGCGTCCCGCGTTCCCACTTCTCTTCCTCCTTCTTCTTCTCCTTCTTCCTCTTCCCTTCTCCTTCCTTCCTCTTTTCTCCTCTCTTCTTCCCCCGCTACGATTTTCTCATCCATGTTTTCCTGGTTTTTTTGAGTAAAACCAAAACCCCAGAAATTACTAGTCTGCCCCTGGAAGATCTCAAGAATGCCAACTGAGTCCCTGCTTTAATACCAACTATGTCCCCAGAAGAGTTCCATCCATGTCCCCAATTTAATTCCATCTGGGTCCCTATTCTATTTACATCTATGTCCTGGTTCTGTTTTATCTATATTCTGACTATCCAGGGACAGTGCAATTCAGGACAGATGATTTAGTTGTATTTTCTGTTTTCTTTTGAATGAATAATTGTGTAAATTGCAACAATTGAATAAATCTATATTTTAGTTTATTGTTATCTTATTTCTAGTATATTCTTTGTTTTTATTCTTTTATTAATTGAATTTTATTGAAAACTCCATCATTTTAAATCAAGTCCTTGTGGGATCGACCCGTACTTGCATAAGCTACACTACAATAGCCCGTGCACTTGCTGTTAAACATTCAACAGAGAGGTTGGGCAGTGAAGGAATAGGAGAAGGGAAACGTGGTGAAGAGGAGAAATAACGTGAGAGTAAAGTGGAAAGGAAAGAGAAGAAATAAGGAAGGGAAAAGAAAAGGAAAGAAAGAAGGGAAAAAAAAAAAAGGAAGGAAAGAAGGAAAAAGAAAAGAAAGGAAAGAAGTGGGGGAAGGGGTTGCCTTTTGCTCCTTGCTAATTTGGGTACTCCTTTTAGAAACTCCTCCAAATTACCTTATCCATGTTATTTTCATTTTGTCCATGGTTTCTATTTCATCCATCTTCATGAGTGATCTAGTCCATCCAGTGCACTTTAAGATGATTTGCACTGTTAACTTTTGATCGTAGTCGTCCATGCATCTTTTGGTTGATCTGCAAAAGAAAAGACTAAATTAGAATCATCTAAACTATATATTAGCCATCTAATGAGCTCTAATGATCACTTGATCATTGATTTTGACAAATTATGGTTTGGATGGCCAATTGGATTTAAATTCAAAATCAAGCTAAATTTTGCAAAATTAAATAGTTAGATAATCTAATTGAATGCTAAATTAGGGGTATTTTGACCAAAATTGAACACTTAACACACCCCCTAACCAGCATTTTGCTAGTCCAGAGCAAAACATGTGAAAAACCATATTTCAAAAATTAAGTCAACTACTCTTTCTTTTTTTTCCCTCAGAGAATTATCTTCAATAAATCACATCAACTTTAGCATACTAATAAAAATGACTGAAAAATTCAAAATCCTACCCATATGCCAAAGTAATTCCACTTAAGCTCAGATCTCAGAGTGTGTGTGTGTGTGTGTGTGTGTGTGTGTGTGTGTGTGTGTGTGTGTGTGTGTGTGTGTGTGTGTGTACAGTGTGTGTGTGTGTGTGTGTGTACAGTCTACACATAGAATAATCTTGATCTCTAAGTGGACTTCTAACCTTTGAACTCCATCTGAAATATGTTTTGACCTCAATCCTCCCTAGTGACATGCACTCAGAAACAACATCTCTAAGATAGAGGGTTCAAATTATATCTCTCTTTTAATTATGTGAGAAGAGTCAATAAAGGCAAATTTATCTCACATATGCTCATGAAAAACGGGAGTTACTAAGGAATTTTATTGTTTTGATCCCTTGGGAATAGATGCCATGACCTTTGAATATTTAGAAATACCACTCTTTTAGATCCTATCCATTCATTTCCTCATCAAGACTATATTCATCCTAGAATCAATAGGTCTTTAACTGGGACGAAACGTAGGCTTAGGACAAGGTACCAAAGAAAGGGTATAAGGATATTCAAAGTTTCTTCAAAAATAAGTAGAGGTCTTCTAAAGTTGATAACTCTTTCTTTCTTTGATGAAGTGAATATTTCTTTTTCCTTTCACTTTTCTTTGCATTCTTCAAACTTTTTTTTTTCTTTCACACTTTTGAATCACTTTGAAGAATATTTATTTTCTTGATATCCACTTTTCTACTTTTATTACAACTAAAAGGGATTTCTTCATTCCTTTCTAACTTTTTTTCCAAAGAAAATGGGTAATGGATAATTTATACTGGGTTAATATGGGTAAAGGGTAATTTGGGTGGCAAAAGAAAAGGCTTATATTAAAGGCTCAAGTTGGCTAACTAGTGGTAACAATACATTTGGGTAGGCTTTATGTCTCTAGGTTAACATCAAAGATGGCCTAAATCATTTTCTAGGTTTCTTATAATCTATCAAATTCAATAAACATCTAGAATTTTAAAGATAATATTATAATTATTCAGGTAATTAGCCAAATTTAAGAATTTGGGATCAATTTTCTTTAAGCACGCTGAAGAAAATTAAGAATATTTATAACCTCTCAAAAGGATGAATGGCTCTAAAACTCACTTAGGTTATAGGTCTCTACTGAATTTCTTCAGAATCTCTAAGTTATAGCAACTTATCAATCTAGACTATCTATATGGAACTGCGTGTACGGATGTGATCTGAGACTTTACTTTCATAGAATGCTTTAGAAAATGGGTAAAAAGATGAATTAATCATATTTAATTCCATTAATAAGCTAAATTTATCTATATTATACTTCAGAAAATCCAATTCTCATCATAGTGTAGGAAATGACCTAAAATTTTTCAATTTTTTTTTTTAAAACAAGGAAAGCACCTAAAAAAAAACTAGAATTTGCTAGAATTCTACACCCCCCAACCTGACAGAAACTTTGTCCTCAATGTTTAAAAAGTATGATGATAATGCATTGAGAAATGCAAAAAATAAAATAAAATTGAGAGATATAGAAAAAAACTGAAAAAGAAAAATAAGAAAGTAAAAACTACGCTACATGCTTTATTTTCAAATGAAAATTTTCAGAGAAAAAAAATTACTGAGTTCAAAACTTTCCTCAGTCGCATATGAAATAAGATGGGTGGGCCTCTGAAAAGGAATAATGAATAAATTTATCTTGCAATTTAAAATTTAAAATTTTATCACAAGGCAAGATAAATTTATCTTCAAGCTGCTTCACATAATTAGAGACAATTTGTAGGAGTTCGATGCAGCCTTTTGGAAGTGGAGCAAGGATGTCATATTGCTCAGTGGGTGTGACATTTTCCTTATCAATAAATTCATCTCTTTTTCTGACCAGTTTAGATACTATTTCAACCTTTTTAGGTCCAAATTGCTCAATTATGTTACCATTATGAATAATGGTAGCTACCTTTGTTTTTTCCATGTCTGTAAATGAAGAATTAATCTCGTCTCCTACATCCATATCATCAAGATATTCATTTGGTGGAATAGGACATTCCTCTTTATTAATAGTATGTAGCATTTGAGACATCATGTCCTTCAATTCAGTCGTGGAATTTGTGTTCTCTTTTAATTGGGCTTTAATTTGAGCAATTTTCTTCTCCTGGTATTGCATGACTTGATGAAAATTATCCTCCACTTTCCTCTTATGTGGAGGAAGGTAAGGTCTATGAGCAAATGGTCCTTTGTGGTGATAGGGTTGATGATGGGACTTCTGTGAGACATTAGCCTTATATTCATTTCTAAAAGTGGAATGATTACTCCATTTAGAATTATATGCCTCTAAAGATGGGGGAAAATGTTGCTCATAAGAATGTCTCAATTCATGAAGAGCATCCTGAAATGTAGGAGCAATAAGACATTCTTGAGTGGAGTGTGTATTACTTTCACAAATATCACACACCTGTTCGACTTTCTTAGAGGGACATTTCTCCATTTCCATGGCCTCAACTGCTCTATCTAGGGATGTTATTTTTATATCATCTTTTCAGTCATAGCATATATTTCTCCCCTAGAGGATGTGGTGGTGGTCTTAGGCTCGCTTGAAAAACCTACTTTTTTTTAATCAGCCCAAGTTTGTGCACTCTCTGCCAACCATTCCAATTACTTTTGTGCTTCTTGAGGTTGTTTATTTAAGAAATTACCATTGCACATCATTTCAACAAATTGACGCATATTAGATTTAAGTCCTTCATAAAAGAAGCTAATGATATGCCAAAGTTTGCATCCATGATGTGGACAAGTCAATAATAATTCCTTAAATCTTTCCCAGCATTGATAGAAAGTTTCATTATTTGTCTAGGTAAAATTCGCTATATTTCGATGAAGAGCAATTGTCTTATGTCTAGGAAAGAACTTATTCAAGAACTTCCTAGTTAGATCTTCCCATGTTCGTATGGAACCTAGTGGCAATGAATAAAACCACATCTTAGCCTTTTCTTTTAAGGAAAAAGAAAATAGTTTGGGTCTTACCATATCTAAGTCAATGTTTTGTGTATGTTGAGTCGTGCACACTTCATCAAATTCTTGTAAATGCATGTAGTTTGGGTCTTACCATATCTAAGTCAATGTTTTGTGTATGTTGAGTCGTGCACACTTCATCAAATTCTTGTAAATGCATGTAAGGATTCTCACAATCCAAATCATGGAATTTGGGAAGTAATTGGATTACTCCCGTTTTTAATTCTAACGGACTAGCATTCTGAGGAAGAATTACACAGGATGGTGTGCTAGTGCGTGTATGTTGGAGGTAGTCTTTTAAAGTTCTACCACGAAAGTTTTGATGACCCTCAATATTATCATCCCCATGTTCACTCTGTTGGTCCCACTCACTATTGTTTCTTCTCCAATCTCTATTTGGTTGATGATTATTCCTCCTTGGTGGAGGTTGATATTCATCTTCCATCAAGGGTGGTGGGTCCTCATTTATGATGAGTGGAGGCCCTTGACTTCCATGGGGTGAATTACCCCTGGAGTGTTGATCAGTCATAGATGTGACTTGATCTTATTGTATGTCTTTTTGGTCGTACTTGACTAACCTTCCGGTTTTGTCGCATCTCCAAAAGTGCATGCAAGGGAAGCTTCTTTTTGTTTTTTATTTTTTGTTTTCTTTTTAGAAAACTAACCTAAATGATGCAACCTAATTTCTAGAATGATGCGCAACCAAAAGGGCACACTCAAATAATTTTGAGGCTAATAAGCAGCAATATTTTTTACTGTCTTGGATTTGTGTGGGGATGACGTTTTTTATTAGCCTAGACTAGCGCTCCTCCTCTCTTTAGGAGTTGACAACTGCTTACCAGTTAGGTTCTATCCAAAGTGGCTAATACAACCCTCATGTAAGGAGGCGTTTAGACCTCAACAAACGTCAATAGGAGGTCGGGGAAGAGCGAGGCTTTATTAAGTAACCCCCAATAACCACAGTGATCAAAAGCCACTAGAGTGACAGTAAATCATGTCCTATTAAGAGGGTCCTACGAGCAAGTGATGGCCCTATAGGTCTCTTCTAATTGATTTTAAATTAATGTGAAAGGAAGGTTTGCGTGCTTGAGGTGATTATCTTAAGTGGGCTAAAAGGTGGTGATGAAATCCACCCTTGATCTTATGGGGGCAGGGTGCCCTTACTAATTAATTTTTACACACCATGGCAATTCGATCAACATATAAATCACCTTAAAACATTAAACATGCCCTAAGAATGCAATTAAAAGCAGTAAACTAATGCAAAATCCTAAAATGCAACAATTATAAAAGATGCTTTCTATATGAGTTACACTACCAAACAATGTAAATTATTCTAAATGCAATCCCTAATCTAGGAAATGAATGAGTGAGGAAACTTACAGTGGGGTTTCTGATGAAGATCAAGTGTGGGCCACCTTATCCCACACTTGCCTTGTATTATACAACCCTTTAAAATTTAAAATGAAAATTGTAATTTACAAGGATCCTCACTACAAGATTCACTCAAAAGAAAAAAAGAAAGTCCTATACTAGGAAAGGAGGTAAATTTCCATTTTGGTGAAGATCCACTTGCCAAATTCCTCACTTTCCAATTTCATGAAAAATAAAATTAGAAATTAGTACCAAATTCAGGAAACAAGGTGATTATTCCCTAAAAGCAATTGAAAAATGCACCTAAAATTTCCTAAAATGATAAAAATTGTAATTCCTTTTTTTTTTTTTGAAAATTTTCAAATTTCAAAAATTTTTGGATTTTTTAATTAAATTTTATGAAAACTCCTTTCCAAGTCCCCAGCAACGGAGCCAAAAACTTATTGATTGTTTAACCACAAGTGCACGGGTTATTGTAGTGTAGCTTATGCAAGTATGGGTCGATCCCACGAGGACTTGATTTAAAATGATGGAGTTTTCAATAAAATTCAATTAATAAAAGAACCAAAACAAAGACTATACTAGAAATAAACTAAAAAAAAAGCTAAAATTCAAATTTATTCAACTATTGCAATGTACACAATTATTTATTCCAAAGAAAACAAAAAATAAAACTAAAAGCCGTCCTGGATAAGCCTGTCCCTGGATTGCATTGTCCCTGGATAGTCAAAATGATGATAATGTAAAACCAGAATAGCACAGGGACACAGAAGTAAATAAACTAGGGACCTAAACGGTATTAAACTGAGGATATGGATGGTATTAAATAGAAAGGACAGAGGTGGAATTTCTGAGATCTGACATGGCAAACTTGTAATTCTTCAGGGGTTCTAGTTTTTAAAGAAAAAACCAGGAAAATGTGGGGAAGAAGGGGAGAAAAGAAAGGAGAAGAAGGGAAGAGGAAGAAGGAGAGGAAGGAGAGAAGGAGGAACACGGAAGGAAACCCGAAGACGTGCAGAGTCTGTGGAAGGACCGGATATGGACTGGGTGCATGATCTGGCTGGTGAAGACTACAGTACGTAGAAATGCCAGAGATGGGGAGGAGAAAAGAGGAGAGGAAAAGCAGCGAGAAATCCCCGGGAATGGAAACGCGGGAGGAAACCTGACTTGGGTTTCCTTCCCCATACCGTCCGGTGACGAAGAGACAGAGAGAGAGAAACAGATATGAGGGAATGGAGAGAAGAAGGGAGAAGAAGAGGTGATGGTGTTGGGCCGTTGAAGAAGACGCCTGGGCTGGTTCGGAATGGGGCAGACGCTGCTATGAAAGAAGAGTGATGTTCGGTTGATGCAGATGGTGAGAAACAGAGGGAGCTAGGAAGACACTAGTGCAGTCTGGGGAATGAGAGAAGGGAGTAGAGAGGCAATGCTGCGATGAGAAGCAGATGCAGTTGTGGTGCAATGTCTAAGGAGAGACCTGAGAATGGTCCTCTTCTCCTTCCGTGAAGAGGGAGAAGAGAGGAGATGAGTGACGGCGGTGATGCCGGTCTGCCTTGGGGAGAGAGAGAGAGAGAGAGAGAGAGAGAGAGAGAGAGAGAGAGAGAGAGAGAGAGAGAGAGAGAGAGAGAGAGAGAGAGAGAGAGAGAGAGAGAGAGAGAGAGTGCAGTTGAGAGTGCAGTTGAGAGGGGAGTTTGGTGCGTTGATGAAAAAGAGAAGAGATGGTGGGAGATCATGAGAGAGAGGGTAATACGGGTTTGAGAGAGAGAGAAGGAGAAATGGTGGGAGAGGAGAGAGAGCAAGAGGAATGGAGAAAGCAAGAGGAATGGAGAAAGACGTGAGAGAGGAAGAGAAAAGGAAGGTGAGAAGAGGGAGAAAGGGATGGTGAAAGGGATGGCAAACAGATGCGATTAGGTGAGAAGAAGAAGGGAAAGGGAAGGGGTCTCCTCCTCCTACGGTTCAAATCTTAGAATCCTTAGACCATTTGTAATTGAAAAATATTGGAAGTTGAGCCATTTTATCTTGATTTAATCTGGATCATCCAAATTCATTCTAATTGCTCTTAGCCGTCCATTTCAATCTAAGCTTGATCTACAATCCAAAATATTGATAGGCTTGATATAACCACATGGATCTTGATATATAACCTACAAAATTTAGAAAAAGACCTAATTAGTACTATTTTATAATTAGTTTTTTACATATAGTTATCTCAAATCTTCATCTAACCATAAAAATTCATCAATTTATGGTTAGATAATAAAAAAAATTAAATGATATATTTTTCAATAAATTTCTAAGTAAAGGCTAAAAATATATCATTTCTCATGCTAAATGAGGGTAATGTATACAAAAATAGACACTTAGCACACACCCCGACCAGTATTTTACTAATCCCAAGCAAAACATGCAAAAAATCATTGCATTAAAAATGATATAAAATTTTGTTTATGTAGGTACTCACAATTGCATTTAGCATATGCAATAAGCCCTTAAACCCTTAGCTTACCCCTCATGGACGAGTGAAGCCTCATGAGGGTTTTTAGTGAATTTACCTAAAAAATTCAAGCAAGGTGGTTCTTAAATTTATCTCTAAGAATTCTCTTTTATCCATACTCAAATTACCACTCTAGCATGTTAATAAAAATGAAGGAAAATTCAAAATACTATCATATGCTAAAGATATCTCATTTAGGTTCAGATCTTAGAGTGGAATGTGTTTTCATTCTACATATACAATAGATCTTAATTTCTAATTAGACTTCAACTCCAAAACTCCATATGAAATATGTTTCGACCTTAATCCTTACTAATAGATATACACTTAGAATTGAAACTCTAAAAAAAGGGGTAAAACATATCTCTCTTTAATATTAGGTAGAATCAACAAGACCAAAAATATCTCATACATTCTCAAGAAAGAATGGAAGTAAGAAGAAATTTTACTAATCCCTTCAGAAAGGATGTCATTACCAAGAAATTTAAGAATACTATACCATAATTCCTATTCATTCATATCCTTATCAAGCTTATATTGCTCTTAGAATCACTAGGTCTTTAACTGGGCCAAAATGTAGGCTTAGGCAAGGTTATTAAAAGAAAGGTATATAAGATATTCAAAATTCTCCAAAAATAAGTAGAGGTCTTCCACTACAATTGACAATTCTTATTTTGTTTGTACTAAAGTGAACATTCTTCTTCTTTTTTGCACTTTTTTTTTCTTTATTACCTTTTGAATCTTTTTGAACAAATTTTCTCTCTTTTGATAATCTCTTCTTTACTTTTATTTGTGTTGCAACTTGAAAAGTATATCTTCAATCATCTCTAACTTATCTTTCTAAGAAAGAGGTAATGGATACTTTATATGAGTTTAATATGTGTAAAGGTAATTTAAGTTCACAAAAAAAAATGACTTATATATAAAAGGCTCAAAAGGGTTAACTAGTGGTAAAAATATCATTGGGTAGGCCTTATTTCTCTAGGTTAAAACAAAGATGGCCTAAATCATTTCCTAGGTTTTATATAAACTATCATATTCAATAAACTTATAGAAAGTTAAGGGTAATATTCAAATACTAAATCTTAGTATTTGACCAAGTCAAAGAAATACTAGCATAAGCTAAAAATTATATATGCTGAAGAAAAATATAATTTATTTGTAATTTTTAAAAGAATGAATTGCTTTAAAACTCACATAGGTTATAAGTCTCCACTGATTTTCTTCAGGATATCTAAAGTCATAACTACTTCTCAATCTAGACTACATGCATGTAATTGTGTGCAAAATTGCGACATGAGACTAGCTTCCATGAAATACTATAGAACATGTGTAAAGTAATGAATTTATCATATATAATTCCATTAATAAGCTAAATATGGAAAGAAAGATTAGAATTCTATATCCCCAACCTAAGTGAAACATTGTTCCCAATATTTAAAAGTACGATAATGATAATGCATTGGGAAATAAAAAACTGGGAGATATACAAAAGGAAAGTTCTGAAGAACAATGGTACATGAATATTATAGATGGACTTTGAACAAGGTCCTCTCGATCTTAGTAAACTAGATCTTATAAAGTTATGGATTCAACATCAGGATCACAATTCTCAAGGAAAGACTTTAAACATTGACCATCACCTTCAAAGTATGACTGGTCATACGATCCTCAAGCTCAACAGTCCCATATGGAAAAACTTCTCTAATAGTATATGTAATGACTCCAATTTTGTAATATTGAAATTCCAAGTTTAGCAATGAAAAGTTCAATTTTAAAGAAAAGGGCATTTTGGTCATTTCACTAGTCACCATAACTAAACCCAGGAATTTGGTACCAAAAGTGGTTCCATTAGATACGTCTCGAAAAAAGGAATCCAACGAGACCAAAATCACCCAAAACGGAGTTAAAATGAGCAAGATATGGCCCTTTGAAGTTCAGGGGCAAAACTGTAAATTTCCCAAAAACGATTTAACCTGAAAAACACAGGTGCCCGTTTTGATACGGGCACCCCGTCGTCTTCAACCTCCTAGAGGTTTCTGGAACGGCGGTGTTTCAAGAAGAAACCACCGCCATTCCCGAGGGTTCCCCACCGCCATTCAAAGGCGGGTAGAAACCCTCCGTAACCCTCTGTAAAAGCTCTATAAATAGAGCTCTTGGGTGCCTCTAATGGCAGCCCAAAAGCCTTGGAGAAAACCAGTCGTGAAGCAGTGAGCAAGGGGGGAAAACGTGGAGAGAAAACCACCCACGAAGCAGGTACGCACGAAAAAACCCCAAACCCATCTCCACCATAGTTCCAGGAACGATTTCCCTAGGTTTTTCCATGAAAAACCATGCAGAATAGGCCTCCGTGGGAGCCACAAAGACCCCTGGGACGTCCCCAGGCCGCACTGGTTCGACAGGGTCGAACCAGGGTGACCTGAGGACGACCCAGGTCACTAACAAGCGGGACGATCCAATAGGACCGTCCCACGTCGACGCAGTCGACGCCGTTTGGAAAAAAACCAAACGGGCGCGTCTCCGGACGCGCCCGCTAAAAGAACGACGAGCGGCGTCGTCTCGCGCGTCTGCAGACGCTCCCGCTGAGGCGCGCGCCGCAAACGCGCAGCGCACTAGCAAGGCGTCGTTTTTTTGGTTCTTAAGAATGCTGGGCGCACCTCGCAGACGCGCAGCGCCCTAGCATTCCTCTTTGTTTGTCTTTAATACTATATGTACATGCAATGTTAAAACGCTTATAACTTGAGATCTAGAGCTCCGATTGAGGCGCCGCAAAAGGCTTTGTGTCCGTATCGACGACGCGGACTCATCCAAACTATAAAATCCCTAATAAAAGCCCAATAAAAGTAGGGCATGACCCTTAGAATAGGATGGTGGCGCGTGACCGCTAGGACTCTGGAAAACTGAGAATACCAAGGCCTAATTAGGACCTTAGGACACCCATAGGCATAGGGATGGACCCCTAATGCCTAAGTAATGAGACCCAAATGCTCTAAACCCATTAAAGATAGGTTAAACTAACCTTAAGTCCCCAAACCATGTTCAGGAGTGTACGAGGACACGAGGGTGAACGCGACCTAGTCAGGTAGGTGCTCTATCACTATTAGATTCTTTTAAAAGAACTATTGTTATTTGAGAACATATGTTTTAGATATATGATTTGATTTGCATGTGATTTGTATGAATAAATTCATCATGCATGATAAATGCTTTGTAAATAGCCATGTTTTGGAATGACTGCATATACATTATGCACATACATGTGTTGTAAACGATCGCATGCATTGCATGATTTACGTCTTGCAAAGATTGCATGTCCTTGAGGGTTTCCAAAAGACGCCGGAGTGCCGAGGGCCGTACAGTTGTGAGGGACCCAAAAGAGGACAAGTTTTAACAGGTTTTGACTTATCTTATGTGATTTGGGCAAGTAAGCCCGTGGGTGCTATGCCGAGGGGTCTGGGTTGGCCACCCGGCCTCTACCACTAATAGGTGGATGGGTACCACGCCCAAAAAGAGGCAAGTCCCTACGTCGACTGCATGTGGTACAGGGGGCTATCACTGGTGTCACGGCACTGGGTCGGCGTGTCATAGGCCCCGTGGAGGCTATGACCAAGTGTCCTCAGGTACCCGGGGACCACACGGCGAGGAGGCCGTGGGCATAGTGGACCCTATGGTTTGATGTGCATTTCATGTAGCATGATATGAGGTTGGTCGACCATACCATATTAGAGGTCCATGAGTTGGACTCCATGAGGCATCTATTGAATATCATGATATCATCAGATATATGATACTTTCACTTTTGGAATTATGTGATCTTTTAAGTTATAAGAATTTCAGTTGATTATGGATTCTTATACTGATATCGAACTCGAGTATTCAAACATATGCATATTTTGAAATTGATTATGGATTCTTATACTAATATTGAACTCGAGTATTCAAACATACGCATGTTTTGAATAAATGAGCACATGATTTTAAAACAACTCATGCATTTATAAACTAGTAGTGATAAGCCCTACTGAGTATATTATATACTCACCCGATCCTCAACATTTTTCAGATACAAAGTAAATACCTAAGGGCAAGGGACATTTGTACTAGGAGACATAAGGCCAAGCACAAGTAAGTACACCCCTATCTTATCTTTCAATGTTACTTGATTGTAGTTACTCTCTAATAGCTGGGGCTGTGACTAACACTTTCTTGGGAACATTATTGATTTAAAACTTTGCCATGACTAAATAGATTGAGAATGAGTTTTCACACTCGGGGTTTTTATGAAAGGTTGTTTTCAAAATGAAAAAGATTTTCATGCATTTCATATTTATAAAACAAGAGATCTCGCCTTTTTATCAACATTGCATCATATAAAAACCCGGGTCGTGACAGTATATGGATAGGCCCATCGAGATCTGTGCTTCCTTGGGAAAAGATGAAGCAAAAAATTGTAAAGTAAAAATTTCTGAGATAGAACAAAGGATTTTCTCTAAATGTTTTTATCTAGAAAAACTTTCATTTTTTTTTCTTATAAATCCTATTACTCTCATATGCTTCCTGTCTGATTTCTTCCAACTCATTTAGTTGGAGCTTTCTATGTGAGCTTGTTTTATCCATGATAAAATTAAAGGTTTTAATAGCCTAATAAGCTCTAACTTCTAATCCCATAAGCAAATGACAAGCTTTGTCGTACACAATACAATATAGAGACATACCAATCAAGGTTTTATGTGCAATCCTATATGCCCAAAGTGCATTAGTTAGTCTCAAAGACTGATCATTGGGATTGGGGTTAATAGTCTTTTGAAGAATTTGTTTAATATCCTGATTAGAAATTTCTACTCGTCCACTTGTTTGTGGGTGATATGGTGTTGCAACTTTATGTGTAATATTATATTTCTTCATAAGAGCTTCAAAAGCTTTGTTGCAAAAATGAGTACCATTATTACTAATAATAGTTCAAGGTGTACCAAATCTTTAAAAGATTTTCTTTAAGAATTTAACAACTACTTTATGATCATTATGCCTACATGGAACATCCTCTATCCACTTGGAAACATAGTCTATAGCTAATAATATATATACATATTCAAAAGAAGGTGGGAATGGCCCTATGAAATCAATGTCCCAATAGTCAAATACCTCAACTACAAGAATAGGGTTCAAAAGCATCATATTTCTACTAGTTATTCCTCCTAACTTTTGACCATGCTCACAAGATTAATAGAAGTCATGGGTATCTAAAAAAAGAGTGGTCCAATAAAAACCATACTACAAAATTTTAGCAACAGTTTTCTAAGCTAAAAAATTTCCTCCACGTGCTTCAGAATGACAAAAGGAGATGACACTATATTGTTCTATGTTAGGTATGCATCTCCTAATTATTTGATTTTGGTAATACTTAAACAAATAAGGATCATCCCAAAAGTAATGCTTTACATTGGAGAAAAAATTTTGTTACTTGCTTACCCCAATATTTAGGAATCTTCTTTGTTACTAAATAATTTGCAATATCAAAAACTTGAGGATGGAGGACTTGAAAAGGTTGCTCATTAGGAAATGTATCCTTAATTGGAAACTTATCCAAAGGTTCTATTAAACAAGTCTAAAAATATGGCCAGCTACTACATTTTCTATTCCTTTCTTATCTTTAATTTTAATGTTAAATTCTTGGAGTAGAAGAATCCATTATTTAGTCTTGGATTAGCATCTTTCTTAGAAAGAAGGTATTTAAGTGCCAAATGATCAGTGAATATGACTATCTTAAACCCAACCAAGTAGGACTTGATCTTATCTAAGGCAAAGACAATATAAGGAGTTCCTTTTCTGTGATGGAATAGTTCATCTACATACTATTAAGTGTCCTACTAGCATAGTACATAACATAAGGTTTGTTATCATTTCTTTATCCTGATACCACTCCTACAACATAATCGCTGACATCACAGATGATTTCAATGGGTAGACTCCAATCAAGTGGCTACACAATAGGTGCAGTGGTTAACTTATCTTTTAGCTTTGTAAAAGTTCATGACAATCATCAATCCACTCAAAAGGGGTATCTTTTGTAAAGAGGTGACACAGTGATCTAGATATAGCATTGAAATCCTTAAAAAGCCTCTTATAGATACCTACATGACCTAAAAAATGAGCAAATATCCCTAACTGATTTAGGGAGAGGTAGATTAGTGATCAAATCAACTTTTACTTTATCTATATTTATACCTTAAATGAAACAATATGGCCAAGTATAATTCCCTTACAAATCATAAAATGACATTTCTCCCAATTTAACACTTAATTTTTCTCTTGACAATGACTCAAGACTTTTCTTAACTTTTTCAAGACATGTGTCAAATGAATCATCAAAAACTAAAAATTCATCCATAAGGACCTCTAAAATTCACTCTACCATATCACTACAAATACTTAGCAAGTATGTTTGAAAAGTGGTAGGAGCATTACACAATCCCAATGCATCCTTTTGCAAGTAAAGGTGTCAAAAGGACATGTAAAGGTAGTTTTTTCATGATCCTCAAGTGTGATTTCTATCTTATTATATCCAAAATAACCATCTAGAAAGTAGTAATACCGATGTCCTACAACCCTTTTTATTATTTGATCTACAAAGGGTAGAGGAAAATGGTCCTTCTTAGTGATAGCATTCAACTTTCAATAGTCAATGCAAATACACCAACCTTTGGCAGCTCTTGTAGGAATTAATTCATTGCTGGTATTAGTAACCACTATTACTCCAGACTTCTTTGGAACCACTTGAGTTGGACTCACCCATTTGCTATCACTTATGGAATAGATCATCCCCACATCAAGAAACTTAAGGACTTTTGATCTAACTACTTCTTTCATATTGGGGTTCAATCTGCATTGCATTTGATGACATGGTTTGGTATCATCCTCCAAATAAATCCTATGGGTACAAATTAATGATTAATTCCCTTTATATTAGCAATGGTCCATCCTATAGTACCTTTGTATTCCTTTAAAGTGTCTATTAATTATTCCTCTTGAGATATTTCTAATTGGAAGGAAATTATCACATGGAAAGTCTCTTTTTATCCTAAATATGCATACTTTAAATCTGAAGGTAAAGGTTTCAATTCAAGCTTAGGAGGCTCAATAGAGGATTAATGAGAATAGACTCCCTTTCTAGCAGTTCCTTAAAGCAAGTTTTTCATCTTTCTGTGTCCCTAACTGGCATAGAATCAAGAAGGGCATTGACTTTCTCTATTAATGTTTCCTATTAAACTCATTAAAATGAGCCTTATAGACCTCCAAAGGGTCCGAAAAGGTAGATGAAAGAAATCAATCTTGCACAATTGAATTTGACATATTTACACTATGCAAGTCATTAGAGATATCAACAGGTTGCTATAAATGTTAAAGATGTCTAAATTTAATATCATATAACTAAAGGAAAGTTTCATGACACCATTTCTGCAATTAATTAAGGCATTAGACATAGTCAGGAATGGTTGTCCCATATGACTGGTATTTCATTCTTCTCATTCATCACTGGTTATGTATGCAAATCTAAAAAGTCTATAAGCAAGTAGAACTATTCTACATGGACAAGCACATTTTCTATTACCCCTCTCAATATCTCAATGTAATAGTCACCTAGCTAGAGTGTAGTCGAAGTAGGTTTAAGGTCACCCAAAATTAGTTCCACATATACTGAGTACAATAATAGGTTTAGATCCTAAATCAAGTAAAAGCTTGATTAATCTTATAGTTGCCAATTGTACAAGTGATAGTGGGGTAACCTGGATCTTTGTATTTTGGTGTTGTATGATGTTGAATAGGAGAACTAACTTGTTCAATCAAGAATGCCTTCTTTTGAACATTTAGTCTTCATTTTTATGGAGCAAAGGTCTTTTATGAATTTGGCATATGATAAGATTTGTTTATTGCATCTAATATCTATATGTTGATCTTAACTTAGTTGAAAATTTTCAAAATCTCATCGTTAGAAATAGATTTGGGAGTTTACTGTAACCTCTAAGGGAATGGTGCAGTACCAGGGCATGATTCAATGGGTGGGAGGGGTTCCTTATCTATAGATTTTTCTTTTTCTTTATTATTAGGAGGTTCCTGAACCTTTTTAGCATTTGTAGTACCCGCTCTCAATTACCTAACCACTTTTGAGAAAAATAATAGCCTTAGTTTGTTCCATGGTTGAACTTGAAGAACCATCTATACTAATCACAAGTGCACCTTTGGGGTCAACCAGTGGTAAAATGTCCCTTTGATTAGGATTTGCATGAGTTGACTCATCATGTTTTTCTATTCATTCATGGATTGTTTAAATTTAGTATTTTTCTTCTCCTAATTTTGGATAAATTAGTTAAGATTATTTTCTATTGGCTTCTTAGGTGGGGAGACATATAGGGTCCAAGAGTAAGTGATCCTTGATTTTGTTGGTAAGGTTGGTATTGAGCCTATTGGGAAACATTAGCATTGGGTCCATTGTACTAATGAAAATTAGGATGATTTTGCCAGTTGGGATTATATATCTTAGTGTATGTGGAAAAAGGTCTTTTATATGAAATCAAGGCATTCACTTGATCATAAAGCATACCCTAGAATGCTAGAATTGTGGGGCATTCTTGAGTGGGTTGTGAGGCACACCTATTTGACCTTCTTAAAAAAAAATTCATTTTTATGGCCTCAACTTTTCTAGTTAGGGACACTATTTTAGTATTCATATCATATTTTCCAAATATAGCATACATTCCTCCCCTAGTAGATGTAATGGTGGACTTGGGCTTATTTGGAAAATCCGCCTTTTCTAAATCAACCTGGTTGATGCACTCTATGCTAGCCATTCCAAACACTCTTGCACCCCATTAGGTTGTTTATTTAAAAAGCTTCCATTACACATCATTTCAACAAACTGGAACATATTAGAATTAAGTCCTTCATAAAAGAAGCTAATGATATGTCAAGGTTTATGTCAATGACGTCGACAAGTTAACAATAATTTCTTAAATATTTCCCAACATTGATAGGAAGTCTTTTTATCTTTTTGGGTAAAATCATGATTTTACAATGTAGAGTATTGGTTTCATGGGTAGGGAAGAAATTTTCAAGAATTTTCTAGTTATCTCTTGCCAAGTTCTTATTGAACCTGTTGGCAATGCATTAAACCATAGCTTAGCTTTTCCTTTAAATAACGGAAATAGCATGAGCCTGACCATATCTAATCCTAGATTTTGTAGATACTAACTAATGTTACTTTATCAAATTCATTTAGATGTAGGTAAGGACTCTCACTATCCAACCCATGAAATTTTTTGGTTCTACCAATTGTCCCCATGTGCACTTTGTTGATCCCATTCCTTGTTATCATTTCTTCTCTCTCTAGGTGGTGGATTATTCCTCCTTAGTGGAAGATCCATCATCATCCTCATCATCTATTAGATGTGGTGGATCATAAATTAATGGTTGATGATCATCTCTAAAATTTCTATGGGGTAGATCACCCCCTCGATCATCTTGTGAATTAATCATCCATGACAACTGATCTAGTTATATGGGCTGTTAGAGTTTTTTTCCTAACCTTCTAATTTTGTCACATATCCAAATGTGTACACAATGAAAGAGTTTGTTTTGTTTTATTTTAGGACTAAATAAAGTCATGACACTCAATAGAGGGGAATGGAGGAACAAGATTCATGTGACCAACCCCTAATCGGGATAAGGTCTTGATGATGATTATGATGATGATGATTTTGTGAAGAAAACTAAACTAAATGATGTAACCTAGTGTCTAGAATGATGCACAAATAAAGGACATAATCAAACAAACCTATGCCTAACAAGCTGAAATGATTTTATTTTCTTGAATTTTTGTAGGGGAGTAGCTTTTAAATTAACCTAATTTAGACAGCTCATCCTCTCTTTCAAACTTGTACTATTTCTTACTAGTTAGATCTTTGCTAAATCAACCACTTCAAACCCTCCTCAATTAGTCATATGTAATTTAAGTCATAGAATGTGTTGGCAGAGCTAATCATTTAAAAACCAATGCAGTGATTAAGCACAAGGCCACTTAAGTGATAATAAATCATCTCCTTCCAAGAGGGTCTTATGAGCTCAAAGGCTTCTATAGTTCTCTCCTAACTGATTTTAATTAAAATTTTGAAAGCCTATAATATGGAAAAAGTGATGATTAACCTAGGTAGACAAAGAGGTAGTGATGAAATCCCCCACTGAACTTGAGGCCCTACCCTTACTAATTATTTTTCATTCACCATGGCAGTTCAATCAGCATATGTTCACCTTAAAGCATGTAGACGTGTCCTAAGAATGCATAGAAAAAAGATAAATGGATGCAATCTATATGAATTAATCTACTAAACAAGAATACAAAAATAATTTAGTAAAACAAATCCAAAATCTAGGAAAAATAAAAGATTGGGTAGATCATAAAGTGGGATCATCATCATCATCATCATCAAGACCTTATCCCAATTAGGGGTCAGCCACATGAATCTTATTCCTCCATTCCACTCTTTTAAATACCATGGAGTCATTTAGCCCCAAAGTTTTTAAATCTTTCCTCACCACTTCTATCCACATTCTTTTAGGCCTTCCCCTTGCCCTTTTAGAACCTTCTACTTGTATTGTCTCACTCCTTCTAACTGGTGCCATTGTTGATCTCCTTTGAACATGTCCAAACCATCCAAGTCTAATCTTCCTCATCTTATTACCTATTGGTGCTACCCCTAAATTTCTCCGAATACTTTCATTTCTAAGTCTATCCTTTCTTATCTTACAACTCATCCATCTCAACATCCTCATTTCTGCGACACTCATCCTATGGGTATGATGTTCCTTAACAGCCCAACACTCTGATCCATAGAGCATGGCCAGCCTTATAGCCATCCTATAGAATTTTTCCTTTAGTTTGAGTGGCATCAGCCGATCACATAAAACACCCAATGTACATCTCCATTTGTTCTAACCCGCTTGGATTCTCTAGGTAACCTCCCTCTCAATCTCTCCACTCTCATGGATCAATGATCTTAAGTATTGAAAGTGCTCTTTTATGGGGACCACTTGGTTATCAATCTTGACTGGTGTTCTACCCCTACTCTCCTTGCTAAAATTACATTCCATATGTTCTGTCTTAGTTCAGCTAATTATAAATCCTTCAGATTCTAATGCTTCTCTCCATAACTCTAGCTTTATGTTTACACCCTCCCTTGTCTCATCAAATAGGACTATATCGTCTGCAAATAGCATGCACCAGGGAATATCCTCATGCAGATGTTTTGTTAACTCATCCATAACTAATGTAAAAAGTTATGGACTCAATGCCAATCCTTGGTGCAATTAGATGGTGATAGGAAAATCACCAGTCACGCCACTAGTGGTCTTAACATTTGTTACCGCTCCCTCATACATATCTTTAATTATGTCTATATACCCCCTGAGAAACCCCTTTATCTGTCACGACCCGGGTTTTTATATGTTGCAATTTTGATAAAAAGGCGAGATCTCTTGTTTTATAAATATGAGATGCATGAAAATCTTTCTCATTTGGAAAACAACCTTTCATAAAAACCCCAAGTGTTCAAACACATTCTCAATTTATTTAGCCATGGCAAAGTTTAAATCAATATTATTCCCAAGAAAGTGTTAGTCACAAATTTGACTATTAAAGAGTAACTACAATCAAGTAACATTGAAAGATAAGATAGGGGTTTACTTACTTGTACTTAGTCTGTGTCTCCTAGTACAAACATTCCTTGCCCTTAAGTATTTATTTTGTATCTGAAAAATGTTGAGGATTGGGTGAGTATATAACATACTCAGTAGGAACCTATCACTACTAGTTTTATAAATGCATGAGATGTTTTAAAATCATATGCTCATTTAAAATATGCGTATGTTTGAATACTCGCGTTCAATATCAGTATAAGAATCCATAATCAAACTGAAATACTCATGACTTAAAAGATCACATAATCCAAAAATTGAAAGTATCATATATATATATATATGATGACATCATGGTATGCAATAGATGCTTCATGGAGTCCAACTCATGGATCTCTAGTATGGTATGGTCGACCAACCTCATATCATGCTATATGAAATGCACATAACTCATCAAACCATAGGGTCCACTATGCCCACGACCTCCTCGCTGTGTGGTCCCCGGGTACCTGAGGACACTCGGTCATAGCCTCCACGGGGCCTATGACACGTCGACCCAGTGCCGTGACACCAGTGGTAAACCCCTGTACCACATGCAGTCGACGTAGGGACTTGCCTCTTTTTGGGCGTGGTACCCATCTACCTATTAGTGGTAGAGGCCGGGTGGCCAACCCATACCCCTCGGCATAGCACCCACGGGCTTACTTGCCCAAATCACAATAAGATTAATGAAGTCAAAACCTCTTGTTAAAACTTGTCCTCTTTGGGTCCCTCACAACTGCCTGGCCCTCGGCACTCCAGCGTCTTTTGGCAACCCTCAAGGACATGCAATCTTTGCAAGTACTTAAATCATGTAATGTATGCAATTGTTTGCAACACATATATGTGCATAATGTATATGCAATCTTTTCAAAACATGGCTATGTACAAATCATTTATCATGCATGCTGAATTAAGTCATGCAAATCAAGTCATATATTTAAAACATATGTTCCCAAAATAATAATAACTCTTTTAAAAGAATCTAATAGTGATAGAGCACCTACCTGGCTAGGTCGCGTTAACCCTCTTGTCCTCGTACGCTCCTGAACATGGTTTGGGGACTCAAGGTTAGTTTAACCTATCTTTTATGGGTTTAGAGTAGTTAGGTCTTATTACTTAGGCATTAGGGGTCCATCCCTATGCCTATGGGTGTCCTAAGGTCCTAATTGGGCCTTGGTATCCTCAGTTTTCCAAAGTTCTAGTGGCCATGCGCCACCATCCTATTCTAAGGGTCATGCCCTCCTTTGATTGGGCCTTGATCAGGGATTTTATAGTTTAGATGTGTTCGCATCATCGACACGGACACAACGCCTTTTGCAGCGCCTCAATCGGAACTCTAGATCTCAAGTTATAAGCGTTTTAGTATTGTATGTACATAAGACCCTTAAGACTTAAAATACAGAATGCTAGGGCGCTGCGCGTCAGCGTCATGCACCCTGGCTTCCTTAATAACCAAAAAATGACGCCTCTGTTAGCGTGCTATGCGTCTGCGGCGTGCGCCTCAGTGGGCGTGTTTACAGACGCGCGTGACTTCTCCGCCCATCTCTCTCTTTAGCGGGCGCGTCCCTGGACGCGCCCGTTTGGTTTTTCAAACAGAGGTCGACGCCGGTCGACGTGGGACGTTCCTATTGGATCGTCCCGCCCGTTAGAGACCTGGGTCATCCTCAGGTCACCCTGGTTCGACCCTGTCGAACCAGTGCAGCCGTGGGGAAGTCCCAGGGTCCTTGGTGGCTCTCCCAGAGGTCTATTCTCCATGGTTTTTCATGCAAAAACCTAGGGAAACTGAGCCTAGGACTATGGGTGAGATGGGTTTGGGGAGTTTTTGAGCGTACCTGCTTCGTGGCTGGTTTTCTCTCCATGTTTTCCCCTCTTGGTCACTGCTCCACGATGGGTTTTCTCCAAGGTTTTGGGCTGCCATTAGAGGCACCCAAAAGCTCTATTTATAGGGCTTTTAAAGAGGGTTCTGGAGGGGTTCTAACCGCCTTTGAATGGCAGTGGAGAAACCTCCAGAATGGCGGTGGTTTCTTCTTGAAACACCGCTGTTCCAGAAACCTCTAGGAGGTTGAAGATGAAGGGTGCCCGTATCAAAGCGGGCACCTGTGTTTTTCAAGTAAAGTCGTTTTTGTGAAATTTACAGTTTTGCCCCTGAACTTCAAAGTGCCATATCTTGCTCATTTTAACTCCGTTTTGGGTGATTTTGGTCTCGTTGGATTCCTTTTTCCAAGACGCATCTAATGGAACCACTTTTTGGACCAAATTCCTATGCTTAGTTAAGAAAACTAGTGAAATGACCAAAATTCCCTTATCTTTAAAAACTGCACTTTTCATTGCTAAACTTGGAATTTCAATATTACAAAATTGGAGTCATTACATTATCACCCAACACCCTCCATATTAACTCTCTAGAGACTCTATCATAAGCTTTCTCTAAGTCGATAAAGACCATGTGTTCTCCTCTCCCTATATTTCTCTACTAATTGTCTTAGTAAGAAAATAGCTTCCATGGTAAACCTCCCAGGCATGAAACCAAACTGATTCTCCAATACACTTGTTTCATGTCATAGCCTCTTCTAAATCACTCTTTTAAAAAGTGTCATGGTGTGGCTCATAAGTTTGATCCCTTGATAATTAGTGCAGCTCTGAATGTCTCCTTTATTCTTATAGATTGGTCCCAAAGAGCTTTTCCTCCACTCATCAGGCATTTTCTTTGATTTTATATTCTTGTTAAACAACTTGGTCAACCAAACTACCCCAATATCTCCCATATGCTTCCAAACCTCTATTGGTATACCATCAGGCCTCATGGCCTTTCCTGATTTCATCTTTCTCAAGGCCTCTTTTACTTCAGGTATTCTAATCCTACGTTCATATATATAATATCCAATGCTATTTAGATTTATAGTATTTTCAATCCCTATATTCTCAGGGCCATTGTCATTTAACAATTTTTTAAAGTATATTTCCCACCTTTGTTTGATCTCATCATCTTTGACTAATACCCTTTGATCATCGCTTCTAATGCACCTAACATACTCTAAGTCCTTACCCTTCTGTTCTCTTACTTTTGCAAGTTTAAACACATCTTTCTCACCTTCTCTTGTTCCTAGTCTATTATAGAGCTCATCACATGCTTTAAGTTTAGCCTCACTTACTATTCTCTTAACAACGTTTTTAGCATTCTTATATTGTTCATAGTTTTCATTTTTTCTAATCTTCTACCATGCTTTAAAACGCACTCGTTTTTAGCATTCTTATATTGTTCATAGTTTTCATTTTTTCTAATCTTCTACCATGCTTTAAAACGCACTTGTTTTTCTTTAATAGCTTTTTGCACTATTTCATTCCACCATCATGTTTCCTTTGTTAATAGCCTTTTACCTTTAGATACTCCTAAGACATCTTTTGCCACTTTCTTATTGGACTCAGCCATATTAGTCCACATGGTATTTACTTCTATTTCATAGTTCCAATTTCCTTCTACCATCAACTTATTTTTGAATGAGGTTATTTTCTCTCCTTTTAAGTTCCACCACTTAGTTTTGGATGTGTATTAAGTTCAGTTCTTTTACTCCATCTTTTGATATGAATATCCATAACCATTAACCTATGTTGTGAGGTTAAACTCTCACCGAGTATCACCTTACAATCCTTACATATAGATCATTCATTATTCCTAAGTAGAAAAAAGTATATTTGGCTTTTATGAAGTCCACTTTTAAAGGTTATTAAGTGTTCATCCCTCTTCTTAAAGAGTGTATTTGCAATGGATTGGTTATATGACAAAACAAAATCAAGGATATTCTCCCCCATCTCGTTTCATTCACTTATATCATACCCTCCGTGTATTCTATCATATCCTTCCTTATCTTTTCTTACATGGTCATTTAAGTCTGGTCCTATAAATATCCCCTCAGTGTTGGGAATTTCTTGCATGACTCCCTCCATATCTTCCCAAAATAGTATCTTGATTATATCTTGAAATCGTACTTGTAGTGCATATGCATTTATAATATTTATAATCTGCTCTCCTAGAATAATTTTTATTATTATAATTCTATCACTCATTCTTTTAACGTCCACAACTTTATCCTTCAATTCCTTATCCACTATTATTCCTATGTCATTTCTGTCATTTTCCTTTTCTACGTACCATAATTTATACCCATCTATTTCTCTAGCTTTAGCCCCTTTTCACTTGGTTTCTTGGATACAAGCGATGTTGACTCTTCTATGTTTCATCATGTCTACTAACTTCAAACTCTTACCTGTTAGTGTCCCTATATTCCATGTAGCAATGCAAATCTTATGTTCTAAAGATACCCTATTTACTATCGCCTTTCTTGACCTCCATGGTATGAACCCATGTCCACTTTTCACTGCACCTGGGTTCTGATGTAGCGCATCACTTTCGAGGGACGCTCTAGCAACCCTTGCCCATTTCTCACTACACCCAGGATCCGATGTAGCGCGTCGCTTCTGGGAAAATGCCCTAGCTTGAGCGAATGTCAGTTTTTGATTTTTGCCTTGTTGGGGTTGCCATAGTTTTAAAAACTTGAAGATGATTTTCATTAAAAATCATCTTTAACTTCACCCTTGCCGGCTGGCTACCTGACGCAAGGGTGGCCATATTTTAAGAAGCTGGAGATAATTTTCATTTCTTCTTCATAAACTAATGTACAAATGCATATTCATTTGTAAGAAAGAAATAATAGAATCATCTTCAACTTCCCCCTTGTCGACTTGCTACTTGACGCAAGGTGGCCATATTTTAAGAAGTTGGAGATGATTTTCATTTCTTGCTCACAAACTAATATACAAATGCATATTCATTTGTAAGAAAGAAATAATAGAATCATCTTCAACTTCCCCCTTGCTAGCTGGCACTTGACGCAAGACCCTCCTTTTGTATCCGGGCTTAGGATCAGCATTGTCAGAGTTAGATCATAAAGTGGGATCATGGAATTAAATCTTCTCATATAAGGGTAAAGCATTTACAAACCACCTCTACTTACATGAAGGGATGGTTTTACCCTTGATCCGCATTATTACAACCCTTTTAATTATGACTAAAGTTCAAATACAAGTCATCCTCACTACAATTCCACTCAAAAAGAAAAATAACAAAGAGAAAAACTATCCTAATTTGATGGTGCTTTGGCTACACGATCACCTCTCCAACAACAATGCCCAAAATTTGTCTTAGTTTTCCTACAAGTACACAGTAGTTAGTTGTAATATTATGCATGATTGTGTCCCGATGGAGGATTTATTATGAAATTAAAGTACCAAAGTTGATCTAAACTAATTATCCTAAAAGTAGTGCAAAATTAAAAGATTTTGATGTTCCAATTTAATGGATGATATTGAATGGATTTATAATCTAAATCTAAATTACTAGCAATAAAGATCGCTTATTTTAAATTAGATCACCCACTTATTATTTTCTATAACTCAAGAATCTAGTTGAGACTACAATTATCATTTCAAAAAATAATTTGTTTGAAAAAATTAATTAAGAAAAATTTTAAACATATATAATTCATCAAATTCTAAGCATTCTATGTAAAAAATAACTATAATGGATCAAATATCAATTCCAAGTATTCATTATGAATAGTAATAGCACAAAACTAAAGAATTGTATTGCAGATGAAAATATATTTTTTAAATTAATTTCATAAGACAATTAAAACATTGAAAATTTCATAAGTGATGTTTCTAACCTAAAAATAAGATCACTTTAATCCTAAGCAAAATAAAACTAGCCTAGCATGATTTCTAAATTATTTCTAAAATTTTATGAAAAATAAATAAGAATTTTTAAAAATAATTAAAGCTTTCTAATTAACTACTTTCTAAATCATTAAACATAAATAAATAGAAAAAAGAAAAAAGAAACTAAAACACTAAGGCAACACCTGACACTGTGTCTGCAAGTGAGAGAGTGTCAATAGAAAAGAATGTATAACTGAAGCTATCATGTGCTATCATAAGCATGTGATACTAGCTAATCATATTTTCTTATCATTGTTTACAATCCACAAATGGTTCAGTCTTTGTTTACTGATAAGTATTTAATTTTACACAAAAACCACCCAATTAGTACTAATGTGTTACAACTTATAGGGGTAAATTAGAGTTTTTAGACCAAAATTCATAACACATGCATTTTTTACCTAATAGCCCAAAAGTTTGTTATTTCGTAGGTCCAAAAGCTAGTCCAAGGTAAGTATATAATTAATCATTTTTTTAGGATTTAATTAGGATTTTTTACTTTTTGTATGAAGAAAGATGTTGATCCAACGACCGAGATTGATCAGGATGAAATTGAAGATCGAATCAAAGCCTCAAAATCATCACTTCAACATAAATCATAGGCTAAGATCATCTTGTGGACTAGTAACAAATGTGATTAAAGGAGCTAAAGACGACCAAAGTAGGCCCATGAAGTAAGTCATGCATTCCCACCACCTTTGCATGGGAGCCACTTAAGCCACCTTAGCCATATAAGCCATGAAAGAATGTGGCAAGTTAAGGAATCAAGCCAAACCATATAAGTCACTCAAGTCAAAGAAGCTTCCTAAGCTAGCCATGAAGCTTAGCCAATGGAGCCTTCAAAATTAGCCATCTAAGTTATCAAGCTAAGCTAAATGGAAAGCTAGGATTGAAGGAGATTCAAGAGAGTTATCCATGAGTTATTTTGAAGTTAATTAAAGGAAAATTGTTAAAATAAGAAGGCATGTGGACCAATGCGATAAGAGCAACCAATTTTTAGAGTTTTTCTCGCTTTTTTTCACTTTTTCCTTAATTTCCACCTCACCCTTAAGATGAACTACGGATTTCCAAAACTCTCACTCCTTCCACCTCTTACGAAAATTCCCAACCAACCAAATTTGTCCACCTAATACATTCCATCTCTTTTCTAACCTATCCCCACACACTTTCCTAAAATATAGGCTTTCAACGTTTTTTGGAAGGGGAGACATCCCTTCCTAAAAAGGTGGTGTCTCCCACCTACCTCCCACCTTAAGACAGCCCACTTGTTCTACGCACTTTCCTATTTGATTTCCATCCTTTTCCCCCATCCCAGCCCTTCAATTTGACCCTCTTTAGTCCCCACCATACCATAGTACTAGTTTACCCTAGGAAAAATAGAAAAATCTTATAAAACCAGCCCAAAGTCCAAGTAAAAGGACACTCTTTTCTCAATAGGAAAAGACGCCTTCTCCATTAGGGAGGAGGACATCCACTTCTTCCCAGCCATTTTTTCTCCTTTTGCTTGATGTTTTGTGATGTCTTTGGGTGCTGCCATGTCCTTTCAAGGTTCATGCTTCTTCCTCAAGTGTTCAACTTAGGATTTGTGGGGTTTTGATTCATCTTTGAATGGTTATTAGCCTTTGCTGGAATTTCTTTCTTTTCACGTTAGTTTGCCTTATTTTCCTTTAGCTTTCCTTGCTTTTAAACAAAAATTCAAGTTTGGTTTTCCCTTGAATTGACAGCCAAGGGAAGTTATCTTGAATTTAATTTCGTTCTTTAGCTTTCATTGCATCTTTATTCTCTTTCAGCCCTCTTGATTTTCCAGCATTGGTTGCTTGAGTTCCATTGATTGTTGCCTTAGTTTTGCATAGGATTTTTACTTAATTTCAATCATACTGGTTCACGAGTGAATGTTGGAACAATTGAAGAAGAATTTGGCTTGTACTTGAGGATTGGTTAAGATAAATGAACATCATTGTAGTAGCATTTAATTTCAGATTTGGATTACATGTATGAAGTGTTATGTTGATGACTTTTTGGATGTGATTCAATGAGATTAGTTGGAATTTTCAATTCACGTTTGTGTCTTGTAGTAAATTAACTTTTTTCTTAAATGTTTGAATGAATTAGAAGCGATTAATTTCATGTCCTACTCATTGAATGTTTCAATTACCTTATTGCTGAAATTTCTTTCTATGAATGGTGTATGTTAATTTTCAGCATTATACAAGCATGTAAACTTCATGGAATGGGAAGGCATTAGAAGAGTAGCAGAATCACAGCTCATAACATATAGGGAAGCATATCATCGTCGCATAAATGTCCTTTCGCTCCTTTAGTATCCTTTTTCTCATTGTAAGGAAAACACAGCCATAAGTTCTCCCCCTTCTTTTTCAATTTTCTTTCTTCTTTTTCCCTCTTTTGGTTTACTTGGTGCGAGACCATCTATTCTAAATCAAAGAAAAAATATTAATTAGATCATAAAATACATATAAACTTTTTTCGGCTAACCCTTCTAGATAAGAGAACTCCAATGGCATCAAGCATAACTCCAAATGCATTACACATCTCACTTCTGATGAACATCAATTATCTAAACAAATACTGGACAAAGTTTTCAGATTTGGTGACACGGTAACTCTTTTGTATAAGCAAGCTACAATAAAATTTATGGAGAAAAGTCATTTAGTAGATCCTTAGACTTACACCTCTTACCCAAAGGATCACTTCGTACTTAAGAAATAGGGAACATTTACAGAAAGAAGTAGAACGATAGTTCAAATCAATACGCATATGAATTCGTCATATACCAAGCACATGCCAAACTTTTTAAGCATAACTTAAATACAAGAAATAAAACCCTGGAAGGGTAAGCATCTCAAAAAGCAAAAACTGAACTAGAAATTACATTATATTCAACATAAATCTAGAAAGTTTGCACTTACCAGAAGAATTGTTGTATGGCAGTAAGATTTTGACTTCAAACAGAAGATGAACATCGGTATTCCTTCCTCTAGCAGAAACTTTACAGTTCGTTCCTCTATTTTCTTCCCCAGTTCTGTTTCCATGGGGCGGCAAATTATGCTTTCTTTTTCTGAAATTCAGTCATCCCACCAAAAATAGCCTTGTAGGTATCCATAATGACATGCGAACCACCCTTAAAGTCACGCCTACTTTGTAGCATCCGATAATTCTTGCTAGCAAAAATCCTCGACTGCCGGTGAAGGGTGGCCCAATGAAAAAATAAGGGTGCATATATCAGCACCGGAAAATATATAATAATTACTTAAAATTTATAAATACTCAAATTGAAAACTCATAAGTTGTAAATAAGTTCTCAAGTGATAGAACTCATCGGTTCAGGGTACTTTTAATTTTGTAAGTTCTTAGAATTTATAAGTTTGTTAGGAATTTAAAGTAGCCAAACTCTATACCCTATTCAGAATTATAAAGTAAATCACTCGTTCACTTTCATTCACATGGCCGGTAATTCTAATTTCTGGACAAAGAAGATAGAGATGACTTAAACTTATGTTCAAGTTTATTCTAAGAGGGATGCTAAATTGTTCATGACCAACTGTATTAAATATTTGTTTCTTATTTTATTGTTACTAGAAAAGTTTAAAATAAACAATAAAATAAAAGAGATTTTTCAAGTGCCAAAAATAGTCTAGCACAGTTGGTTACAAGATACCAGGGTGTCTCCACTCATTATGATTATGGTTGCGTAGGGGTTCCAGGTGGCACTTTCCTCTAAGAAGATTTCAAGTGATCATAGAGTTTATGCATGAGATATGAGATATCTAAGGCTGGCCAATCTATGTCGATCATCAAAATGTAGGTCCCACCTACTTTTAGTGGCAACAGTGGAGATGCATATTCGGGTAAGACCTGCGTGATAAAACACATTCGCAAATTGCCGAACTTAGGACCTTCCGGCCCATCACATTCCCTAGGCAGGAGACAGCCATGAATAGCAACCGGCCAGCAGGATCGACATGAAATATGAATGGAAAAAGGATTGAATAGTGAATTCGCTTGTTTCTCATATGTTCCATATACAATAGAGTACAGCTCATCACAATAGGAAAAAAAAAAAAAAGAGCCAAATATATTCCTTGTTCAATTGGTATGACTGGTGGTTCTAGCCCATCTCAATAGGTACGATCGTGGTATTGATTTTCGCGCAAACGAAACAGTCTCAGTGCTACATCTTCTTCTATGTCATTTCCTTGAAAATGGGAGGAACATGAGCTTATCATCAGCAGCATGGCCCACAGTAATCGTAACGTCCAGCGGAGCAAACCTGGCCAACAATTTTCATCGTCCACCAGCAGACCCACATCCATGATGAACACAAATTCAGGAGCTTCTCCTCTAAAACTTTTTATCATGGACCACACACCATAGGGCCGCACCAATGGACAGCCTGGATTTCCACACAAAAGTACCCACATGAAGGGAGCCGGATCCATCTTTAGCTTGTGCACGCCTGACAGTAGGAAGTGCACAGCCACGTAAGCTGAACTCAGAAACTGAAAGAAAAGGTAAGGAAAGAATAAAAAAAGCAATATTCGTAGACCCAGTACCAGGCAAACGTCGCTGGCCACTCTGTTGCAGGCCATGTGCAAAAGTAAGGTAAAAGCAGTCGAAAGTCTGCACATCTAAACCCACTTTTTCTGTTTTCCTACGTTTGCTTTCTCATTAAACAAGCCCAAAATCCATCTCTAAAGCTCTGCAACCCGGCAAATCATCTGATTAGTTCAAAAACATGTGGGTATTTGCAGCTTAATCTTCTTTGCATCATATAGCTAATTACAGTACAAAAGACTAAGGTACTTCAGTTGTTGGTCCCTTCTCTTTTCTTTTTTGCCCTTACAGTTAACCAGTAGTGTGAGAGTTTCCCTATAATTGAAGGGAAAACGTTTGAGAATTCTGCTCTGCGGGTGCTGAGTCAGATGGGTCTGACTGGAGGAATGGTTAAGAGTGTCTTCTCGAAGAATCGGTCTGTGGATGCACATGAAAGTAATGTGAGTTACAGTTATTTGCTCTTTTGAGGTTCCGGTGAAGATCATTGAGTTGAATTGATGGTGCTCTTTACTAATTATTGTAAATGCTGGGTGTTTAGTGGTCTATTTTCGCCAATCGGGTTTGAAATGATTCTCTTGTTTTCATGTTTGTTGTTCTGTTTTCCTGTTATACATTTAGAATGCTTAATTTTCTGCACGATGACTGCTGAGTAACGATGCTGACATTTTATCTAGTTCAGGCTATTGGGTTTCAAATGGAGATGCTCGTTTGTTTTCGTAATGTTCTTTTCTGGTTTATGAGTTTAAAAAATCTAACTTATGTCAGTCAGATTAAAATTGGATGGGTATTTGTCATTTTACACTATTTTGGTTTTAATTGGACTTCTCACTTCGTTTGAATTACTTACAACTTTTAACATTAAATGCTTTTCCAAGTGTGATTTTTCCTCACTATTTGATGTGCAGTTTCAAGTAATTGCATTGAGAATGTTACCTTTTGGCTTTGTTCTGGTCTTGGATTACTGAGTAGACATTTGTTGTTTTCATTTGATACATGATTTCATCAGGTAAAAAATTTTGGGGTGGACAGAAGAAAATGGAGTCTGGTTAGATCCTATTTGTGTGGGGATGAGTTCAATTCAGTTCTTGCAGAGGAGGACTCGACTTCTACTAGGAGTCCTGAAGCTACAGTGACACGACCCACCAGAGAAGCTTTGAACGATGAAGAGAATAACCAAGCAATTGAAACCGAAGAGCACGATGAACAAATAACGGAGGAACAAGATAATACACCATCTAAATACTTCGACAAAGGGGAGTTTGCTGCAATTCTTATCCAGTCGGCACTTAGACGCTTTCTGGTTTTGTCATCCTTCTTAGATTTTACTTTACTAGCTTTCTTGTTCTGTTTGCAATGTTTGCGTTTGCGATTCCTATAGAAACATATTTTTGTATGTGACTTTCAGGCCAGGCAACGATATAGAGAACTTAAACAATTTGGCAAGCGTGAAAAAGGAGAAACTGAAAATCCAAGTGAAGAGTCTGTTGGTACATCTATTGAAATTCAAACAGGAGATTCTGCTGACAGTCACAGACTTCGAGA
The DNA here is from genome assembly GCA_035236585.1 of Warburgia ugandensis. Lineage (NCBI taxonomy): Eukaryota > Viridiplantae > Streptophyta > Magnoliopsida > Canellales > Canellaceae > Warburgia > Warburgia ugandensis. The sequence goes on along the minus strand of CP141131.1, from coordinate 47,035,971 downwards.
GGAAAGCCGTACTTTTCAGTACAGGGTGCACCACAAGGTTCGAGCCCAGGTCTTAAAGCTGAAGGTTAGAAGATATGCATCGCTATTCTGCTTCAGTTCCTATTGTTCTTCCGTTTGAGTTATAGAAAACTGATGCGATCAGTTTCCTTTGCTAAATTGCTTCACAAGTTGTCTCACTTAAATTGCAACCTCTACCTCATTTGGTTGGAATCACGCTGTTCTAAGCATTACTCATCCTTGCTTACAAACGTTACTGTTCAGTTCTAACTTATTGGGGATAAGCATTTCATCATATTCATAATCATAATTCTCCTGTTAAAAAATAAATATAGAGCCATAGTAGACACATAAACTCATGTACATATCTTTTGGTATTTGCTACGATGATAATGTACTTAAGGTAATCGTATAGCATACAATATTATCCTAAGAATTAAACGTATCAATACCTCATTATGCATTAGTGCAATGCCACTATATATTAAAAGACAATTTATGGACATATAAAATCAACAGACTAGCTACTGATACAGTCCAGCTAGAACTATGAATAAGAATCAATGTTTCCTGTTCTAACTTTCCTAGTAATGCAACGACTTCTCTCTCTTAAAGCCTCCTGTTAAGGTTCTGTTCACCGAATAATGTTGGCTGTGGCCCTAATAAACCAATCCCAAATGACAATCGACACAAAGGAAGACTTTTCCAAGTGAAGAGAAGTAACAATCATAGGCATCTCCCCTTTCCTGAAACTTGGTATGATAATTAGCATACTGTAATAAACTAATGGCTTGGATGGATCAAAATAAACAAACATAGGGAGCTCCTCTTTCATGAAACTCTATATGATAATTGGCAGACTACAATAAAACGCTGGCTTAGATGGATCTAAGTATATCCTACTTGCACAACAAACAAATAAGAAACAGAGAATTCTATGTATAGCCATGATTTAGACTGGAAGTACCACACTCAACTCATAAGAAGAGACACTACCAAGTAAAGAGCTAAAGGAGATAAACATTCATAGGACACTTATACACAGGGGTACTAAACTCATATCGAACTTTAAACTCTGTGTTTATTCCAAATGGCATGTCATGAAACACATGCAACGGATAAACATAATAGTGGTTGCTCAAGTATAGTTGCAACAACCTCATTTGCATAATTTGGACTACATGATATGCATATAAGGGTGTCTAAGATTTACATTTGTTATTTAGTTTGGAAAGACGAAGAGGAGCCTTGGAGCAACGGTAGAGTTGTCATCATTTGACCTTGAGGTCACAGGTTCGAGGTGTGGAAACCAGCCTCTTGGAAAAATATAAGGTAAGGCTGTGTACTATAGACCCTTGTGGCCCGCCCCTTCACCTAACCCTGCATACGCAGAAGCTTCATACACCAGCTGCCCTTTTTCTTTATTTTGTTTGGAAAGAAACTGAAATGAGAAGCACTGGATGCTCACGCAACTGGAACAAGTAATGAGTTGAATATGAATGACATGTGACAAACAACATGACAATAGAAAAAGAAGTAGAAGCAAAAGAGAGAGGAGGGAAAAATAAAATAAAATCAAACACCAGTTGACCTAACAACCAACTAAAGGTTGCTTCATTAAGACTTTCATATGTCGTTCTTATGTTAGAGTATAAATATCTCTTTTTGTGTATGGTCTGTTAAGTAAACATCATCCGCTCAAATTTGCAGGAAGATTGGGACGACAGCACAGTTAGTAGCAACACATCAAAACTGAGATCCAGAATAGACTAGAAGCAACTACCAGGCGTGAGAGAGCTTTGGCATATGCATTTTCTCAACAAGTAAGGCCAGAATATTTGTCTGATTCAATTATAATCCTGGTCATTAAATAATTCAAATTTCTCTAACTTTCTCCAGCTAAGAATTTGTACAACAAAGAAGATATCAATCAGACCTGATTCCGTGAAGCACAACTTGGAATGGAGTTGGCTAGAGAGATGGATGGCAACCGGCATGCCAGAAAACTTTTCAGTTGAAGACCGTTTAAGCAAATGTCTTGAGCCCATTAGTGGTGATCAAAGATCCATATTTGTTACAAAAAAAATTGACATGGCAGGAGAAGAAAAGGAAAGCTGCGCCTCTAATGATATATCTGTTGGACTTGACAGCAGCACAGATGACTATGGACCTGTTAGAAACAGACAGAAGGCCACAAGAAGCGTGTCACGAAGAAAAACTGTACTAAGCTACCAAAATACAACTCAGCCAACCAAGGTAAACACTACGAGTATTATTTTCCTGAATTCCATGGCACATCTATATTACATTAAATCTTTTGCCACACTATCTGCTGGTTCCTCTCATAAACATGAAAGTAAGAGAACTAAGATTTGCCAGCTGGATTTTCTAGTATTTACTATATTCTTCTTTCAAGTCTTCCACCACTATCTTTTTGCTAGGTAAGCAAGAAAGCGACTTCAAGAGAAGCAGAGGAGAAAAAGCAAAAGTAGATGCACAAACAAAGTATTGGGGACACAAAATGCAAGGATGATTCTTCCGAAGTACCATCCGACCAGTAATAAAAAGCTTGTTCCAGGCATATCAGCTAGGCAATTAGGAAATATCACGGTTAAAGGCCTTTCCTATGTTTTGGCATTCCTGTACATAATTTCAAAGTGTGGTTGTGTCTTATTTATCTTTAAATATAGTTAAACTTTTCCAAGAACCGTACGATTTGCTCATAATAGTGGTTTTCATGGTCCCAAGGCTTTTTTATGCCGTTCTCTATTTCATCAGGTGATAGATATTTATTTCTGTCCTTGTATCTTAGGTCTTCAAAAAACATTGAATAAAATCGAGCACTAGAATATTGTCTAGACCTATGTGTGTTCTGAGTCTGAAAACTGGCCTGTTGTGTCCTAATGTTGTACCATTTTTTTCCTCCCAAAAGTTAGAGACATACCCATACCTGAGAGCAGCCTTGAACCCATGAGCTACTACCACGGGAAAGCCCCCTTACGCCACTAGGCCAAAGTCGTATCTTAATGTTGTACCATTTTACACCTACCTAACCTACTTTGGAATGCTTCAATTCCAAAACAAAAATGCTACTTCGATTCTTCATCTTGCACTGCCTATGCATCTGTTATATATTGGGATAGAAGCCATACCTGTTCTTTATGCCATGCACAAAGTTAACTAACAGGCTTACCATCTAACATGTACGTAATGCCGAACATGGTTTTAGAAAGAAAAAGACAGAAGTCTGAGTCTTAATTAATTTATTCAAGTTTATTAAGCACCTGGCAAGTATGTTATCTCTTACTCAAATGGTGTGTGGTCCACTATATTCCTTGACTGGATAAATCATCCTAGAATGTTATTTTCCCTTGATCTTGCTGATTCATCTATTTGCTAGTTGTTAATATTATTGTGGAGGTATTACTGGCACTGAATCTATTACATAGGACATTTCACGAGGGCAATAGCTTCCTCTCTTTGACGACTAAGTTGATAATGCCAAAGCTCAACCAGTCAGGGTCATGTCATGCATGCCAGGATTATTGTTTCTTTTTCTTGTTTTTTCTTCGTTTCCGAAGGTAGTGAAAAATAATGTCATACTTTAAAAAGTATCTTGGGCACGGAATAAGATGGCAAGTCATATTACCGAAGCCTTAGAGCACAGTACGCGCAAGAAGAAGCCTCTCAACTGGCTGACCCCGTTTCTGAGGCTGTGCAAAGGTGTGCATGGGTTTGTTGATCTAACTTCCAAGAAAAAAAAGGAAAATATTCACTTTACTATCATTTCAAGGCCCCATCTTTTTGTCAGTGCATCCTCGCGGTACATTCCGTAACGGACCATTAAATATCCTAGCCGGACGTATCACAAGACTTTTTAAGACGGCAAAAATGTCATTTTGTAGACGACCAATCGCAGTCTTTCTTCTTCGTTTGGGGTCCTAGATGGGTTTTTTCTTTTAACATTTCACAAAGGTAGAGTGTCTAACGGCTATTGCTAATACCCGTCTTTCTTCTTTGTTTGGAGCCCTACATTCGGTTTTATTCCAACAACTTGGAGCCCTAGTTGTAGTGAACTATGAGTAATCAGAAGCGAGGAAGAAATGAACTGAACAATTTGAAATTATCCGTTAGTAGAAGAACAAAATGAAACAGTTTTAGAGGCGAAAAAAGAACCTACTTTCTTACTGTAAGACACTCTCCTATTTAAACATTTTTGTCCTCTTAAAAAATCACATGCGAATCACTTGACATGTCTACAATATTTAATGGTCCATCGAGAAATGGGCCGCAGGAATGCACTAATTGAAAGGTGGGCCTTTATGTGACCCTTTTCAAACTTTGTGTCCCTAGGTGAGATTCTTAGCAACGTTCAAGATACTAAAGTGAAATTTTTCTAAGAAAAGAAAAAAAGAAAAGGAACAGAAAAAAAGAAAAGAAGATGATCAAGTCATAAACAATGAGGAAGAGACCTGAACGAAAACTCAGAAAAAAGGGTTCTATAGAATGATGACTGGCTAACGGTTCCAGGTTTATACAGGCCTCCAAAATACCTTCCGTTGCAAGAAAGATCCACATTTCGTTCACCGCTCCTCGGAATATAACTAAAGGATATTTCAATCTCATGTGAGTCACCAAAATAACTTTTTCTATTCAGACTAGACTTAGTGTCCAGGCAGCCGTATTACCCAAATTACCATTCATTCATAAGCAAATTCCAAACAACCCAAATATCTGAATTCCCAAATTAGTGCAGAAATCACTAGTTTGTTCAAATCTTTAACACTAATGAGACCTGGCTGTACTTTTCCTCAATGTCTCCGCATCAACTGCGTCACATTTTGGCACTTGAACTATAAACAAATTTAAGCTTGAGAGACACAATATAGAGGTCTACTTCTTGCAGCTGCCCTCGTCAGTGAGTATGACTCAACAATATGATCCCCTAATTCAGAAAAGATTCTGCCACTAGAAGGCCCAAACTCCTTCCTTCACAAAAGCATCACTATGACGGAGAGATTGATCTAGGTAATAACACCTATTAAGGAGTATTTTAAAGCTATCCTCAAACTATCTCCTTTCCATAAACTCTATGACGGATTCTCCAAGAGCTCTCTCCATCATCCTTCCAAGCAAGCCTATGATCACTCAGAGGAAATGCTGATAGTGGCCTCAGAAAGTAGCCATTTTTATATTAAAATGCTAGGAGGAATGCTAAATAGATGCTCCAAAGAGGGTGTTTATGTATCTTTTTTTTTGTGGAACGCACTTTTGAATGATCTAACTCATTGATATGATTGGTGTAGCTCTAGATGTGTAATGGATCAAGACACATCGATATAATTATTGTAGCATCACCATTGATTGCAAAACTTTATGATCCCTTTGTTCTGAATTGCACTTTTTTAGATGCTAGAATTTTCCCATCAATTATTTTCTTGATCCATTATACGTCCAAAATGGGACCAATCATATGAATCATGCAAATGTGGGCTCCACAAGAAGTGGTACCCAAATGATCTTACTTGGAGCATCTAGTTAGCATTCCTCGAACACTAGATATTAGATGAATGTTAGCACCACCACCTTGCATAGGATGAATAGCTGACTTGTTGTTTCTTCCATCAATGTGAATTGTATGCATCTATGGCTATATTGACATTTTGAACATGGGAAAATGTGGCTTAGTGAGCATAAGTTTCAATATAAGCTAACTAGAATGTATTAGGGTACACCCGCATGTGGTCCTTACTCATGTGAGAAGAAATACAATATATATGTAATGTTAGGGTTCATGTCAGTGCGAGTGAGAGAGAGAGAGAGAGTGAGAGAAAGAATTGGAGTATAGAATCAACAAATATGAGTTGATCCCACAAGGGCTCTTTAATAAACAAAATTTGATTAAAACATAAGTTGTTTTACTCTAACAAGCCAACAAAAAGAAAGGGAGAACTTTAAACTAAGCAACTAATCTAAGTAACTAATTCAAAGCAAGGAAATAAACTAAATTAATGAAACTAACTAAGACATAAAGTAAGGAAAGAAAGTAAACTAACTATGAAAAGGAAAGTAACTTTTTGACTAATGGAGATTGAATTACAAGGATTACAATAAAAAATAAAAAGAAAATTAAAGCAAATAAAGAAACTTCCTTGAAGTTGTCACTATAAGAATCCTTTGTTGTGTCACTCAACAAGGCGCTTTACACATCCTTTTCTTCTTTTTCAAGCTTAAACTTTGCTTTACAATCTTCTTGTTGCATCACTCAACAAGGGCATATACACTTACATTCAACCCAAAGTACACTAATCTACTACGAAGCTTTTCCCATCTCCTTAACCCAACATGCCACAAACCCAATGAAATCCTTAATCATGCTTGAGAATTAGAAGAGTCCTTTACTAACATTAAAAGGTGTTCTTCCTTTTACTTAATTTCTAAATCCCAAAAGAAGAAAAGATGAAGATGGAAGATGGAAGATAGAAGAAGATGATGGTTGTGATGAAAAAATATGTCAAGTTTAATGGAGAGTGAGGTATGGAATGAAGGTGGATGGAAGGCACTGTATATATGGTCATTGTAGAAGGTGTGTAAGGAAAATGGAAGATTGATGGAAGTGGTGCGTGTAACACAAAGAGTGTTAGGCATGGAAAACATATAAGAATGAAGAAAGGTGAACATCTAAAGGTGAAGGGAGAATGAGAGAAAGGGGATGATGAAGAGAATGGAAGAAATAAAGGAGGAAAATGGGGATGGTTGAGCTTCCTTACATCTTCTCCAATGGATTGTCTTTGATCTTAGGGGGAGCTTTGGCAAAGGTGATCTTTCTTCCTCTATTTTTCCTAAATTTAGCTTTCAAGTACAAGGGAAAGGGAAGGGATAAAAAAATTTCTTCTTTCTCACAACTTATTTATAGAGTTTGAGGAAGGGAAGCCCTAATGATGGATGGTTAAGATCTAAGGAAGAAAGAATTGTGTAGAATGGATGAGATTTGGAGGAAAGGTAAGTAAGGAGAGGGGGCATGTTTTCCAATTTAGGAAAGTGTGGTTAATTTGGGATAAATTGGATAAGAAAGTGGAGTGGGAGAAGGAAGGGAAGTGGTAATGGTGGTTAGAAAGGTAGATTTGAATTGTTAAGAAAGAAGTTTGCTTAATAAAGAAGGAAGAGAGGAGATTCAGGAGTTGGGTTGACTTTGATCAAATTTAAGTAATAGGGGGAGGTACCTTTTTCAAGTTGGAGTTTGGGGTAAGAAATGGGTGGTAACTTAAAAATGAAGGGAAATAACTTAGTGAAAAGGTAAGGCATAAAGTGGAAAGTGAAATAGAGGGAAGGAAAGGGAAATATATGAAAAGTGGGAGGAAAAAATTCTAAGGGTTTCCAAAATAAAAAAGTCTTAAGGGGGGAATTTCCTAATTAGGTGAGTTGTTTTTATAAACCTTAAAGTAAAGGTGGACCATAGGATGATGATGGGTGGTTGAGATCTTCCTTTCCTTAGGGTTTTGGGTTGACTTTTCAACATGGAAAAGGTAGTTAAAGTTTTAGTCTTTCCCTTACTTCATTTCTAGCCCTTAAGTCATGCTTACCCTTACTTGGATGGGTGGGATCCCTTTAAAACATGTAAATCCTCTTTAAGCTTCATTTTAGCTCAATTATTGGATTGACTTGCCCTAAGATGAGTGCCTTGATTCATTAGATATATCTTCATATATTTCATATGGACCAATTATGCTTCACTACCTTGCGTGGATAACATATCCAGTCATAGGTTGATCTTTTTCTTTTGGTTGAGTAGGAGAGAGAAAATAAGTCAAAGTCTCCATATAGGTCCTAGCCTTCTTTTATTTCTAAAAACCTTTCATTGTATATGATCCCATTGCATGTGAATTAAACTTCTTTCATAAGCTTCTTAAGGTAGTGAAATTCAAGCGTGCATAAATTGAAGTTTTGCTACCTTTTCACCCTCATTTAAGTAGGAGTTGTGCATAAGGCTTCTGGCCACTCTGACTTTAACAGTGATACCCAACGATCATTTTGAACCTCTAGGACTTCATTTTTGGCATGTGCAACCCATGATGTAGCTTGAAAGGTAAATTTGCTATTTTAGGGGTAAAATTGATAAATTTATGTATTTTTTATTTGTACCCTAGACTTGTGAAATAGTAGAATTAACCTTATTAGTGATAATTAAGTTTTTTGGGGGGCTAAGACATTCTAAATATATAGGTATAGATGTTATATTTCTATTTATATCAAATGCTCCTAAACTTAGATTTTGCTAGTCCTTGAGCAAAACTACAAAAAAGAAATATAGAAATATGAAAAAACAAATCCTAACCACTTTCATTAGTGCTCTCCTCTACATTTGGCATATATAGAGAGCCTTTAACCCCTAGTGGAAAAGTTGTAGTCTCATAAGGGTTTTCAGAAATGATACCCACAACCATTTTCAAAAATGTCATGAAAGTCCTTCATGTATTTCAGAGAATATTCTTATACTTAGCTTATATTAAATTCTTAACTTTAGCATGCTAATAGAAATAACCAACAGCTCAAAATCCTACATTTAATGCTAAAGATATCCCATTAATTCATCAAGCCTTAGAATGTGAGGGTGTGATATAGCTACGATATATACAATTATCTATCTCCAAGGAATTTATAACCTAAATTACCATCCAAATATATGTTTTGATTTCAAATCTTAAAGGATATACTTGACACTTAGAAAGAAGTTATTCGAAAAAGGTATAAATCTCTTATTAAAATGTGAGGGAATTAATGTTCATCAAGTTCAAAGTTCTTACATATTCCATACAAAAGAATGGTGATTTAAAAAGAATTAATAATGCTCTCATGAAAGGATACCAACTATTAGAATATTACACTCTGATGAGTCTCCAATTTTTTATAAAAAATCAACCAATTAGTTGACCGTGTGTTACAACTTATAGTGTTAAGTTAGGATTTTTGGCCAAAAATTATAACCCATGCATTTCTAACTTAATAAACCAAATATTTGATAATTTATAAGTTTAGAGGCTAATTCAGGATAAGTATGTGAAAATTCATAATTTTTTAGGATTTAATTAGAATTTTTCATCTTGTAGGAAATGAGATGGTGATCCGATGGCTAAGATCGAGTTAAGGTCTACATGTCATCAATCCAAATGACTCCACCACATTTGCGTGGAGCCATGCTAACCACCTCAGCCATATAAAAGGTGATAAGTTAGGGAAGCCAAGCAAGCCAAGGATATAGGCCATGAAACCAAGCTAAATGAGCCCTCAAAGTGAGTCATTTGAGCCACTCAAGTCAATACACGTGGAAGCATACTATTGGAGGAAGAATTTCAAGCAATTTTAAGGGTTAATTAGGAGGAAAATTGGATATGCATGCAAGGTGAACCAATGGGAAACAGCCCCACCATTCTCTCTCTCTCTCTCTCTCTCTCTCTCTCTCTCTCTCTCTCTCTCTCTCTCTCTCTCTCTCTCTCTCTCTCTCTCCATTTATTTTTCACTTTTTATAGGAGTTTCATGTGGAAAATCAAGAAGGAAGGGAGCTCCACGGCCTATTCCTACTTTGTAGGAGCTCCCATTCCATTCCCTCTTATCTTATCTCTCCACCCCACCCCACCATTCTCTCTCTCTCTCTCTCTCTCTCTCTCTCTCTCTCTCTCCTTATTTTTCCATTTATTTTTCACTTTTCATAGGAGTTTCATGTGGAAAATCAAGAAGGAAGGGAGCTCCATGGCCTATTCCTACTTTGTAGGAGCTCCCATTCCATTCCCTCTCATCTTATCTCTCCACCCCACCCCACCAAGTCATCCATGATTTTTACGTAGGGGGAGATGCATTCTCCCAAAAAGGAGGCATCTTCCACTTTCCTACAATCTTTCTAACCTAGGCAATCAACCTTCCCTCTATTTCCACATCATCCCCTTTCTTCTTATCTCTTTACTTCTCTCTCCATCTTGATCTCCCTCTCTTTCTAATTCTCCACACCCTCCACAATTTCAATAAAATGGAAGATGCCCTACCCTAAAAAGTAGGTGCCTTCCACCTTGTTGCAACCTTATCCCACCTTGTCTCAACTCATCTTCCTCCTTATATGACTTATTAGTTGTACTAGGTTGACCACTATCTACACACTACCTACCCTTCTACTTCCATACCCTAGAGGCTGCCTTTAGAAAGTGCTTAATCCATATAAAATAGGCTAGGTTTTCCACATGAAATAACTCTTGGAGAAAGGAAGAATATCCCATCCTAAGAAGGAGGCATCTCAACCCTTCCATCTTCTTCTTCCCTTTAATGCACTCCCTCCTTCTTCCTTCCAAAAGTCTTCAATGCTTCCCCCCTTGCAGCAGCCTTTTTTCTCTAGCGTTCCATCCCTCTTTCATGCTTGATTTCTCCTTCAAAGTTCAGGTTGGTTGTCTCTTAGTTTTTTTTTTAATTGCCTTTGATTTCTTGCTTTGTTTTGATCTTTGATTCCATGCTTTAATTACTTAGCTTGCTTGTCTTGTTTGTCTTTTGATTGTTAAAGAGAGTGTAGTTCTTAGATCAATCCTTGTCGTCTTTTTCCTTAAGTTCTTTGTCATTTCTTGCTCTCTTTTCTCTCCCTCACCCCCCCCCCCCCGCCCCCCCTATTTTCCTTAGATCTTTATTAGATATTACATGCACACTTATGATTGAATGTTCGAAGATTGAAGTTCTTTAGTTTTGGTTATAATTGAAGCCTTGAATGGTGCGCACACTTCATGGAGAGTGTGCACCACACTTGTAATTTCTATACTTCAATCAATGAAATCTTTGCTTTATGGTAGCTGTGCAATGTTCATAGATGTTTCATACACGTTAATAATTAAATTTTCATGGTAGTTAAGTGAGTTTTCCCTACTTAGTATTCATGTATATCATCCTAGACTAGTTACATTTAAAGTTCATATGAAGAACACTAAGGAACCATGTGCACCACTCGTAGGCCATGTGCATGGTTTTAAAGTGTTTCTTCTTAGGAAGCTTGTTTGATTTTGATTATATTTACATGCTTTACATGAAGTTTCATTCACGCATTCTCTTTAAATTAGTTTGCATCATAGTTAATGCATATTTTCATGTCCCATCTATGCCTTTTAGTTACTTCATTTCATGCATTTACTCTAGTACAATTCCATGCACTAATTACTCAGTCCATATACATGTTACATTCTCCCATGTATCATTTTGTTCATGTTTCCTTAGTTTTCAATATGTGAGTTGTTTAGTTTTAGGGTTCTTTCATTGTTAATTAAGTTATGGCATTTTTAGATTAGTTTGAGTAATTTACTAATCTTAATTTTTGGAAAGATTTAGAATTAGTAAGTTTCCAATTCCATAGATGTGTAAGATTTCATGTTAGTTTAAGTCCTTAGTCTAGGTGAAAACCATTTCTTTTGGCTAGGTTAGATGTTTTAAGTAGTGGTCCACCTAAAGCATAAACCCATTTTATTTCTCATGGGATCAACATCACTCACATGCAATTACTATAGTGATTCGTGCACTTGAGAGTTACGTAAAACATCGCAACAATTTTTTGGCACCGTTGCTGATGAGTCACAGTAGAATTGTGTAGTGGATCTTAACTTTGAATATTTACCTCTAGTATAGGTTTAGGGAGCATTAGTATAGGATTTTTCATAATTTTTTGCATTTATTGCTATTTCCTCATATTGACCATCTTTGTTTATTTTTTTGTGCGAGGGAAATTGGGTAAGGAGCGACATCTATCCTGTGGGCCAAAGCTTCAGGGTTTTATTGCTTTCTTAGATTGGGTTTTGGGTGAAATTTATAGTGAGACCCATTATTTTTTTGCACTTTATTATTCAATTTTTAAATGGGTTGTATTAATATGGGTCAAGTGTGGAGCATGGTCGCCCACACTTGATCTTCATTAGAAACCCCACTATAAGTATCCCTCCCTTTCTTTTTATTTTTCAAATTTAGTTGCATTTAGTGTAATCTTTCATTATGGATGGTAGTGTAACTCATATAGAATAGGATCATTCATGATAATTGTTGCATGTTATTTAAAGCTATTGCATTAGTAAGCACCTATTTACTAAAGGTTAGCCTAAGCTTGGCTATAACCAAGGCATAAGCAGTTTGGTTATAATGTCACATTTGTTGAAGTGTTTGACCCTTTGTTAAATAGCATATAGGTATGCATTAGTTTTATTTTTGTATTGCATTGCACATTTACTTGCTTTATGATAGAATGCATCACATTGATAGTAAGGGACCCACAGGAACCCTCATAAGATAAGGACTAGATTTCATTACCAAATCCTTGGCCCACCTAGGTAATTAAAATTGATCCTTGTATTTTTGTGATCCCAGCCTATAATGACCCTCAATTTTGGGTCATTTTCTATGTATTATGTTATTTTTTAATTAAAATAAAATTAGGAATTGAATTTCGTGAAAATTTAATTCTATGGAAGTGACCCATTTTGGAAACTCAAAAATTGGAACTTAAAACCATCAGATTTGGAATGACCATATTGAGACGACTCCAATAGTATAAAGAACATTGAAATTGGAGTTTGGATGGAGAAGATATAATGATTTTAATATGAAGGGCATTTTGGAAAAAAATATTATAACTTAAAGGGAGGAGGCAATTTTGATATCGGCACCCCTATTCCTTTATGTTAGTCGACTATAATCAACCAACTTACCTAAGATGGTAAGAAGAGAAAAGAAAGGAAAAGGGAAGGAGAAGGAGAGAGAAAGAAGGAGAGAGGGAGAAGGAAAAGAAGAAGAGGAAAAGGGGAGAGTGTGTGGGGAAGGTGGCCACTAGGAATGGGGTGCAACAGGGAATGGCGTGTGACATGTGAGAAAAATTTGGGGTTTTTGGGTTGTCTGATTGTAGGGAGTCGCTGGAGATGACGACAACTCAGATCTATGATCCGAGCTAATCATTCTCTTCTGCACAATCGTGTAATCAAAAACCTTGAAGAATCATGGTGATTAGGTAAGAAATGAGAAAGAATTGGCAATAGAAGATGATGTTGGTGACTGGCAAAAATCTAGCGACGGACACCCATTTATTGGGATTATTTGATTAGGCAAGAAATGAGGAAGGATTCAAACTAATCAGGTAAGAAATGAGAAAGAATCCCAACTGTTCAAATGATTTATTGGATTATTTGATTAAATTTTCTAATTTATCCTTCTACCTAGGATGATTAGGTGGATCATCATTGTTTAGATTGCTATGGATAGTGTAGATCAAGTACCTTTAAGGAGATCGGTTGACAATTTGGCCATGTAGACAGCTGGATGTCCTTCAGATTGACTTGTGCAAGGTAAGATTACCATCCTCACCATCTGATAGTTATTAGTGGGCCCAATTTAGTGAGACTTGGAATATCAGCCAATAGGGGCAGGCCCCACCTTGAGATGCCATGGCTGTGAACCATTGGATAGAATTGAAATACACAAAATTAAGATTTGCAAGTATAATATTTATTTTATAAAGAAGAATCCAATTTAGATAACTTAGATTCTAAGTAAGACTTGGATGTGATGTGTATCCAGGTAGTTGGACTAAGGCAAACTGAGCTAGACTGGAATTTGATCGTGATTTGAGAGGTACATACAAGTGATTGTCATCTGAGGTAGGTGATGACAATTAATAATGGAGATGTTGTTTTGAAATTATAGATTTTCATCTTATTAGCTTTGTGATTATGAATGAATTCTATACATATATTATTATATCGTGATTCTTATTAAGATATTTGTCTTATTTTTACTTGATGCACGCACACATGATTTCATTAACCACTATTTTCCACAAAAGCATGATTTTATAATACTCTCATGACCTATAAAGTCATTAGATGGTGATTTTATTCACTGTTGCATATTGAGGTGCTAGGATGCCCTGCTTTGTCATTGGTTTTATCGTGGACTTAGTGGAGGAGGCTTGGTGGGTGGTCCTTGAGAGGCTAATCCTGGGTGAGGGGCAGTGTCTTGGGATGGTGAGCCACAAGCGCTCTTGGATTTCATTATCCACCAGAGGATTTCATTTTATTTCTTGACTTTGAGTTATCAGATGATTTTTGTGTTTTACAAATTTATGACGAGTGTTTCTGTCTAATGGATGCTATGTTACGAGGTTTATAGGGCCAGCCACCCGCACTCTGATTTTGTGATGATGATTATTAGACACATGCCCCATAGAAGGGCAAACACCATAGAGAGTGGTATCATGGGTAGTCCAAGCTACGGTTTCGATCCTCACCCATGCGGAATGTATAGTCTCACATTCTAGTGTCGATGTGGAGCAGTAGTTGGTAGACTCCGGAGTTGGTTACCACTCAGCATAGCAGTCCATGGACTTCTTGATGATTGATTTTATCTCATTTTGCAGAGAGCGTAGCAGGATAGGGAATGACAGCCCAAGAAGGGTGGACCCATGGAGAACAATTCCCTGAGGGGAACGACAACCTAGTATGAGTGGACTTGGAGGGGGTAGTATCGCTTTGTTGTGCATGCTGACACACATGGGGCCAGGCATGGAGGATTGGTATGAGTACTCATGAGCATACATACGAGTGTGTGGTACACTTGTAGGACCCTTGTGTTAGGGTGCACCACATTGATGACATGTATATTCATTGAAATATTTGTCGCGTATTTGATGCATTGCCCTTATTGATGACCTACACATTTATTGAGATATTCTTCAAGCTTTTGATGCTCTATATTGTCATGGTTTTGGCATGATTTCGGACATGTGGTTGGCATGAGTTACATTGATTTGATATTTTCATTTGACGAGCTTGGGAGGTTTGCTTTCTCAGCATGTTTTGGAACATGCAGGAGGCTTGGATGTATTTCTTTATGTTCAGCATTATTATGATCTTTAATGCCTTCACTATTGCTGCTGATTTAATTTGTGTGTGATGCTAATTATGCTCTACTTCGTTACAATTTATTCTCATATTTGGTATCATGTTAGAATCGTTTTCATGAAAAAGATATTTTATCACATGCCCTAAGATTTGATGCATGACCTTTTCATATTATATTAAATGTTTACTATTATTATTGTCATCACCTATAGAAGCATAGCTTGCTGAGGCATTACGATGTTTTTACAATTCCTCAGATATAGAGAGAGGCAGTAGGTATGATATGCTGGCAGAGCAGTCGAGGACGTTGAAGGCCTTCAGTGGTGCATAGGGGAGATTTCAATGATGGACATGGTTTTTTCAAAGCCCTACCATAAATATTATTTATGGACTGTATACATGTATGGTTTACATTTGTGACTTGAGTGTATGGATGTATCCATGTTGAATGTGATGGTTGTGCATGGATAAACCCTAGGCAATGTTGTTATCTCTTTGATTTTACTTTACCGTTGAGGTATACAGTTTTATCAAAATTTGTAATTGATCTAGATGGATGGGTATGGATACTAAGTCTCCTAGTTGTGTATTTATGTTTATTGTATTTATTAGGTATTATTGTATCTCATGCGCTAAATTCAATGGTCCAAAATACACAGGAGACTCTATCATATTTTTTGTATAAATGGGAACAATATTTCACTTTTAAATCCATGATTTTGTGGTCGTATGACTCTTGAGGTTTTGAAATGAATGCTTTTTATTCAAGTTTTCATTTTCAGTAAATTTTTAAATTCAAAGTTTTAAAACAAAAATCTTGACTTTTTAAAAATTGGAATTATATGTTGTGTAAAACCCGGGATGTCACACAGCCCTTGAATGTAATTTAAAATCAAGTAGCAATAGACTTAGGGTTTTTGAGCTCGTAGGAACCTTTTTGAAATGTTAGGTCTATTGTCACTACAATAGCATCTGAGCATCATGGTCATAATTGGTGTCAAAAAATCCAAGTGATTTTTCCATGCCTTTCGTTGACATTGGTTGTGGTCTAAACACCTCCTGACATGAGAATTTTATTGATCACTTTAGAGTAGAACTTAACTTGTAAGCAATAGTCAAGTTTGGATAAAAGGAGGAGCTTTATAGATTTTGGTCTAAATGCCACCCTACACATTATCAAAGAATATATAATGAGCTCATTAGCAAGCTATTAGGATTAGTTGTGCATCATTTAAATTTAGGACTAACATTTAGGTTGCATCAAATAGTTAGGGTTTCCATTAATTTCACATAATAAAAAAGAAGAAGAGAATGCTCATTCACTATATATAATGATTAGTTTTGTCTTATATGAAATTGAATACAATGGCCAATCAATAAATGGAGAGTCTAAAACCATTGTGCTACTATTTTACTCCTAAGCCATTACCTTAAGAGGATATGTATGACACAGAGGCAAGATTTACTTCTGATCTATCTAAGAAATTTGATGCTGTGATGGATAGGATGAACTGAACACTGAATAGGTTTAATGCTTCAAAGAAAAATATAGAGGCATATCAAGAACCTCAGTATAGTAATTATTGTACTGAGTCATACAAACAACCTCAGTATAATAATGACTGTGCCTATTTTGAACCTCCATATCACCCTACTTCATGGCCATCAAGAGCAAGTGGGGGTACTTAGTGTATTCAAACACCCTAACAATTACAATTATCCTGAGACAAACTACCAAGACTATAATGGATGGACTAGGTATCATGAACAATAATGGTCTTAGGATTATCAATTGTATCAAGAAGAACCATCATGGTCCCACCTTGATCAACCTTACCACGATTATCATGAATATCATGGACAACCATTATGGTTCCAAATCGATCAATCCTTTTCCAGTACTCCAATACCACATCAGTATGAGCCTTCGAGTTGTTGCCTCCAACATAGAGGGAACAAGTAGTAGAAGAGACCATTAGGTTATAAATGTAATCAACTAAACAATGCTGTGAAGTTATGGGTGAATTTAATGCATTATGGAAAGGGTTGAGGAAATTGAACCAATTGGGAATAATGAGGAGCCATTTATTGCTAATAATAGGATGAGATTATCTTATGATCTTTTAAAGCTATAGAGTTTCTAGCCATCCTTGCCCATTGATAGTGATGATAGGATGGAAATTTCTTATGAACCTCTTAAGCCCCAAAGTTTTTCACCATCCTTACTCATTGTAATTAATAATATGATGGAAATTACATACGATCATTTTGAGCCACAAAGTCCACAAACATCCATAGAAACCTTCAACTCATATATACTCAAGCCATGTCTGATTCCTTTTTATGATTCTGATAAAGCGACATCCATTGAGGAAGAGAATGAATCCTTAACAACATCCAACCCATATCCTCTAAAATCATGTCTTGCTTATTTTTATGAATTTGATGAAGACACATGTATTGAGGAAGTGAAGGAATTATTGGAGACTGTGCCATTAATGAACACTTCTAAATGGCAATCCAAAGTAGAACCCCTTATAAAGCCTGAAATTTCAACTAAGCCTTGCAATGTAGAAGACGTACCTGATTGGGACTTATAGACCTTATTTGAACAAACATCGGATAGTAATCTAGGTCCATCTAAAACCTTACCTGTGCTAGCAGAACATGAAAAAGAATAATCAATTGATGTACTGGCCCTACATCAACCAACTTTAGGGTACACATTAGAAGATAATTGAGGTTTAAGCCTCATCATGTCCCTACCTCTAGTCATACAAGAACCACCTTTTAGGAAAGTGTAGAGTTAGCTTATACCCTAATTTCAAGACATGTAAGGAAAATGGAGGAAAAAGGTGAATTGAATACAATGGTCAATGTTCTCCCTCAATTTGGTCAAGATGAGGACTATTCTTTATATTGTCCAACAAAACTTAAATTCATGGCAGTTCATGATGCCATCATGTTACCATCACTTCAATTTTCGAGGTGGAGGAATTATATTGACTACCATGAAATACTGAAAGTGGGGGATCATCAATGTGGCCCCACTAAATTTAAAACCATAGTGGTCTAATGTGTCATATTGTTACCACCATTAAAAATTTTAAGGTGGAGGAAATATATAGATTACCGTGAGATTCTGAAGTGGCATGAGAAATCTTGCCCATTTCATTTTTTACAATTTGGTTAGGAAAAATAGGTTAGACTAGTAAAGTTTAGATTAGGGTACACTAGGCTATGTTTGGATGAAGACATTAAACTTAGCCCTCACTGAGAGATAACTTAGCATATTTAGAGTCTTAGTGTTGGGCATTACCTATTCATTATATAGATGTCCTATATTTCAAAACATTGAGGACAATGTTTAGTTCAAGTTTAGGGGTGAGGATATGGATATGCATGATATTTTTAAGCTTTTCTTGCATTTTAGAGAGAGAGAGAGAAGTTCCTTTATAAAGATTTTTTGAATATTTAGCTATCTTTTGAACTTTAGCTAATTAATAGAGTTGCATACAATTAGTTCACTATTTTATCCTTTTTCTAAAGTATTTCATGAAAAATTAAACTCAAAATATTAATTGCACAAAAAAAAATTTTTTTTTAAGTGAAAGAGAAAATATAACTTAGAGATCCTAAAAAAGATCTATGGAGACTTATAACCCAAGTTAGTTTAAATCCATTCTTCCTTTTCTGAGGGTTATATATAAATTCAAAATTTTCTTTAGCAGACATTAATTCTTAATTGGTCTCATTATTCTTCATCTTGGTTAGCTATTGAGAAATCATAAAAGACTATACTATATATCTCTTAAGTTTATGATCATTCTTAAGTCATATGAACCCTAGGAAATGATAGAGGTCATCCTTATTTAACTCAAAGCGTTACCTTATTTTTTGCTAGTTAGCCAATTGAACCTTTAAAGTATAAGACTTTCTCTTTCTTAGCCAAACAACCTTCACCTATATTGAACCCTTATAATATATTCAATACCTAATTATTTTGGAAATATGTAAAGAAGATTGAATAATATCTTTGAAAAAGAAGTATGAACAATACAATTCAAGAGATGAACATCAAAAAGGTTAAAAAGAAGTGAAAAGTTCAAAAAGGCTATATATAAAGTCAAGTGAAAAAGAAAAAATTAAAAAAAAAAAAGGATAGCCAATAAAAAGAAGAATGTTCACTCATGTAAAGAAAAATGGAAAAGTTGTGAATACATTGATAGAAGACCTTTATGTATTTTCTAAACAACTTTTGTTTACCTTGATACCCATTTTTTTAATAACCCTTACCCAAGTCTACGTTTTGTCCTAATAGAAGTCCTAACTAATTTTAGGAGAAGCATGGCTTGGATATGATTATGAATGAGTAGGGAATTTGGTAGAGTGTACAGTTCTTAGTAGTCGATATCCTTTCATGAGACCATCATTGTAATGACCTGAATTTTAAGTCCTATTTAAAATTGGAATGTTAAAAAGTGAAATTTTATAGAGATCGAATTTGGTGGAAATAACCCCATAATCAGATTCTACTAAAAAAATGGAATCGAATGACATAAAGAATGTTGGAAAAGGAGATTGAATGATTGGAGGACATTTTTGTAAATTTTATAAACATCACAAAAATAACCAAAAAATGTAGGGGGTCGTTTTGATAACGACACCCCCTTTCTTCATCTCCTTCATCACTGGCGCATCATCGCGTCTGTGCCGACCTCATTTCTTTTGTCAGCCTCTGCAGCGCCAGGAAAAATGACCACACCACCTCCCTCCTCTATAAATCTCCCCTCCTTCTCCACCTCCTCCCATCGCACCTCTTTCCCTCTCCTTCCACTCTAGCATTTCCCTGCATTCTCTAGCGTTTAGGGTTTCGACGACACTGAGGATCTCGCACCACCAAAAACCCCAAATCTCTCCCTCTCTAGCCACCCAGGTACCCTTCTCTTCTCCCTTTGTTTCCACCTTCTAACTCATCTCCTCTCTTCTCTTCGATAGATCTAATTTCACTAACCGGCAATGTGCCAGTGAAAACAGATTCATCGGATCTGTTGGGTACCATATCCGAGGGAGCTTAAATAGATGATTCGAGCCATCCGATGAAATCAAGGGACCCTAAAACCTTAGAAAACATAAGACAGTGGGCATCCTGGACGTTGATCAGGGACCAAGATGATTGGACATTCCAAATTAGATCGTCTCATCTAATCAACCTTAAACTACATACATTAATCTTTGAAATGTAGATTTGACCATTCAAATCAAATATGATTCCTATCTAAACATTAGGACAGGTGATCTATAAGATCTGACCGTTCAATTACAAGATCTTGATGACATAAAAGTCATTGAAGGCAATCTAACCATTAAACATTGGATCTATAAGTAAGATCTAGCCTGGAAACGCACTAATCTATGATTTATAGCTTAAAGGATAGATCTAACTAATAATCTGTAAATTTAATTGATGATTTATAGAGAATGGAAAATGATACTTGAATTCTTGTTATCAAATAATATCCAAGACTTCACAAAGGTGATTAAGGATTTGATTGAAGAAAAATGCAATTCAAGATACATCGAGGCACGTAGTCTGATACTACTAAGTTTTCAAATGCATTCCAAAATCTAAAATGATTTATACTTGAATTTGTTACCATGTTTAGTATGCTTTTGGAAATGATATTTGAAAAATAATATTTTGATCATGCGAACTGTTCTCGTGGTTCATGATCTTGATTTAAAATGTGATTTCTTATATATTTCATGAACAGATTTTATATATGCATTGCTCGCATGTTTTGAAACTAGTTGCATAAATTGCATGATTTATGATTATTGAGAATTGGATTATATATATATATATATATATATCTTTTTCGGGCTAATGAGCCTGGTGGGCACTATGCTAAGTGGGTAGATCGCTGATTAAGGCAACTTGTGAAGGAAACAAAACCTTGAGTTCCAAGTGGGTAGATTGCCGATTGAGGCAACTTGTGGAGGGAACAAAACCTTGAGTTCTAAGTGAACAGATCACCGAATGAGGCAGCTTACGAAGGGACAAAGAGGTTGATTGTATATGGGGTTGGCCTCCCGGCCTCTAACCACAAAAGGTGGTAGGTATCATTGCCCAAAGTGGCACTTGTCCCTTTCTCGACTGTTGTGGTATTAGGACTACCATTAGAGGTGTTCATGGCACCCTTTTCGAGACATATCTACAGTCGACCGTGGAGACTGTGGTGGCTAGTCTCTAGATACCAGAGACACACGATTTCAAAATAAGTTCTAGTCGTGAGCATAATGGGCCCTCTGATTTTCGTTTTTGGTATCACCATACATGGTCTATTAAAATGGTCTTAGACGAGTGCTCGTGACCAGTCAACTTGATGTGTTCGCTGAGAAACCAATGTGTATGATATCTATCATTGGGTTGAGATTCTAGTATCTGGTTTGATCGATCACTATTTTAACATTTTCATACTAATTATATTATTGATCAATGGATTTTGATGGAAAATTCCATTACTTGAAAATATATAATAAGTGAGTGATTTATGTATGAATACCCATGTTTATATAAAGTGATTACGTGATTTTATTATCTAAAAAACCCCTCTTAAAATTATGCATATTGTATATTGTGTTTTCAAAATAGTAGTATCAGATTCACCTATTGAGTATGTTAAATACTCAACCCAATATATTATTTTTATAGATTAGCTCCAACAAGATTAGAAGAGGCATTAGGAACCATTAGTGTTACAAACAAGTGAACAAAGATAAAGACAAGTATGAATGTCAGTATATGACCTATCCTTTGGACATGTATATGTAATTATTATTGTTGGGTTGTGAGTTGTGACTGGATGAACCTGGGATACATATATTGTATTTTGAGTAAACATTAATTTGCTTTTCTTAGAAGTAAATGACACTCAAGGTTTTCAAAATGGATTTAAAACAAAAGTTTCTTTGGCTGCATTGCATTGTCTTTTAAACGGCGCCAGACTGTGCATTTGAAATTAGTTATGCATTTAAAAATGCATGTAAAAACCTGGGTCGTCACAATCATTACCATTCTTTCTATGTTATCTTTCTTTTGTATGGAATATGTGAAATTTTTGGACTTGATGAACAACATTCTACTCATATATGAATGAGAGATTTATACTCATTTTTGAGTGACAAGAATATTTTGTGAGAATTGAAGATACATTTGGATTGTAATCTAGGTTATGTTTGACTTGGAAATTGATAATTACATACTAGATGTAACACACACTCACTTCCAAAATTTAATGAAATAATGAGATATCTTTAACATAGGGGTAGGATTTTGAAGCTTTTTGTTCATCTTTATTAGTAGGCTAAAGTTAGGTATTTAATATAAGTTGAATAAGAGAACATTTTCTTAGATAAATAAAGGAATTTTCATAAAATATTTTGAGAATTTTGTGGGTATATTTACTGCAAACCCCTATGAGGCATAACTCGTCTACTAAAGATAACTTAGGGGTTTAAGGGCAATCATGAGTACTTATGAAAGTGGCAATTTTTATTAATTTTATAAAATAATTTTTTACATGTTTTACTCGGGACTAACAAAATTCTGGTTGGAGGATGTGATGATTGCCCAATTTAGTATAAAAATCAGCCAATTAGTTGCCCATGTGTTATAACTTATAGTAATTTTTGGCGAAAAATAATAACACATGTCTGACCTATTAAACCCAATATTTCATAATTGCAGGTTTAGAGGCTAATTTGGGATAAGTACGTAAATAATAAAAAAATTAGTATTTAATTAGAGTTTTTCATCTTTTGTAGGAACCGAGATGGTGATCCGACAGTTGAGATTGATCAATATGAAAATTGAATATCAAGATCAAAAAATAGAGTCAAAGCCTAAATGTCATCAATCCAAAAGGAGATTAAAGGTCAAGATCATCTTTAGGATAAGCAATGAAAGCAATTAGAGGCTCGAAAGGTGTTTGAAATGGGCCCATGCACAAGCATGCAATTCCCACTACCTTTGAGTGAAGCCATGCTAACCACCTTAGCCATATAAGCCAAAGGTGATAAGCTATGGAAGCCAAGCAAGCCAAGCCACCAAATACAAGGTATAAGTCATGAAGCCAAGCTAAATGAGCCCTTAAAGTGAGCCATTTGAGCCATTCAAGTCAATCCACATGGCAACATGTTTTTGGACGAAGAATTTTAAGGGTTAATTAGAGGGAAAATGGATATGCATGCAAGGTGAACCAATGGGAAACAACCCTACCTTTTTCTCTCTTTCCCTTATCTCTTTATTTCCTTATTTTTCCTATTATTTTCCACTTTCCTTAGGAGTTATACATGGAAATTCAAGAAGGAAGGGAGCTCCATGCCCCATTCCTACTTTGTAGGAGTTCCCATTTCATTCCCTCTTATCTTATCTCTCCTCTCCACCCCACCCCACCAAGTTATCTACAATTCTTACTTAGGGGGAGACACATTCTCCTAAAAAGGAGGAGTCTCCCACTTTCCTAAAGTCTTTCTAGACCAACCAATCAAACTTCCCTTTATTTCTACATCATCTCCTTTCTTCTTATCTCTTTCCTTCTGTCTCCACCCTTATCTCCCTCTCTTTCTAATTCTGCATGCCCTCCACAATTTTAACAAAGTGGAAGATGCCCTACCCTAAAAGTAGTGGGTGCCTTCCTATGAAGCCTTGGCCAATGAGGGCGGGCCAAGAGCGCTAGCAAGCTTCTAAGCTGGCAGGCTTCTAGGCAAGGTGAGGGATTGAGAGTTAGTCCCACATTGCTAGGGGAAAGTTACTGGGCTCTTGATAAGAGTGCTGAGGACTTCCCTTGCAACGAGGCCTCCCGATGGGTGAATCCCAAGAGGAGTGAGGGACCTAAGGGAACAAAACCTTGAGGGGTGCAGCCCAGAGTGGCGAGGGACCCAAAGAGGACAATATCATATCTGCTGTGCACTTGATACACAGAACGAGGCCTTTTCCTTAAGCAATTGGGGAAGAACAAAACTGTGCGAGGTGTATGGGCACTCCGGCACGGAAAATATTGTTGCAGGGTGTGGGCCCTCGGGCTGTTACAAGTGGTATCAAAGCCAGACCCCGACCCAGTGTGGGTGGCTAGCCGCACGCAGGCGCTCGCATGTGGTAAGACACGCGGGGACACGTGTCCCCTAAGGGGGAGAGGTTGTGAAGCCTTGGCCGATGAGGGCGAGCCAAGAGGGCTGGCATGCTTCTTAGCTAGTAGGCTTCTAGGCAAGGTGAGGGACTGAGAGTTAGTCTCACATTGCTAGGGGAAAGTTACTAGGCTCTTGATAAGAGTTCTGAAGACTTCCCTTGCAACGAGGCCTCCTGATGGGTGAAGCCCAAGAGGGGTGAGGGACCTAAGGGAACAAAACCTTAAGGGGTGAAGCCTAGAGAGGCGAGGGACCCAAAGAGGACAATATCATATCCGCTGTGCACTCTGATACACGGAACGAGGCCTTTTCCTTGAGCAATTGGAGAAGAACAAAACTGTGCGGGGTGTATGGGCACTCCGGCACGGACAATATCATTGCAGGGTGTGGGCCCTCAGGTTGTTACAAGATCGTTGTGATGCCTTAGCCGATGAGGGCGGGCTGACAGGGTTGACAGGCTTTTAGGCAAGGTGAGAGATTGAGAGTTAGTCCCACATCGCTAGGGGAAAAGTTACTAGGTTCTTGATAAGAGTGATGAGGACTTTCCTTGCAACGAGGCCTTTTTCCTAGGCAACTGGGGAAGAACAAAACGTGCGGGGTGTATGGGCACTTCGGTATGGACAATATCGTTGCAGGGTGTGGGTCCTCAGGCTGTTACAAGTGGTATCAGAGCCAGACCCCTACCCCGAGGGTGGTCGGCTAACCCCACACGAGGTCGCGTGGCCCCTATGGAGGGGAGAGGGCTAGCCTTGGCGAATGAGGGCGGGCCAAGAGGGCTAGCAGGCTTTTAGGCAAGGTGAGGTGCTAAGAGTTAGTCCCACATCGGAAGGGGGATCATTCCTAGACGATTGATAAGGGT
Source organism: Warburgia ugandensis (assembly GCA_035236585.1). Classification (NCBI taxonomy): domain Eukaryota; kingdom Viridiplantae; phylum Streptophyta; class Magnoliopsida; order Canellales; family Canellaceae; genus Warburgia; species Warburgia ugandensis. The sequence goes on along the minus strand of CP141131.1, from coordinate 47,011,026 downwards.
CCAGGTATACGTTAACAGTTAGAACGCATTTTAAAGCCGTGCGAGCCTGGTCCAAACCAGACAATATTCTAACTATGTGGGCCCATGTGGGGCGTTACACTTCCACCTTGTTGCAGCCTTATCCTACCATGTCCCACCCCATCTTACCCCTTAGGTGACCTAATAGTTGTCTTAGGTTAACGATTCTCTACATGGCACTTACCGTTCTACTTCCATAACCAATAGGCTGCCTTTAGAAAGTGCCCAATTGATGTAAAATAGTCTAGGTTTTCCATGTGAAATAACTCTTGGAGAAGGGGAGAGTGCCCCCTCCTAAGGAGGTGTCTCAATCCTTCCCTCTTCTTCTTCCCTTCAACGCACTCCCTCCTTCTTCCTTCCAAAAGTCTTCAACGCTTGCCCCCTTGGAGCAGCCTTTTTCCTCCAGCTTGCCATGCCTCTTTTGTGCTTGATTTCTACTTTGAAGTTTAGGTTGGTTGTCTCTTAGTTCTTGTTTAATTGCCTTTGATTTCTTTGCTTTGTTTTGATCTTTGATTTCGTGCTTTAGTTGCTTAGCTACCTTTTCTTGTTTTTCCTTTGATTGTTGGCTCTTATTTTGGTCCTTAGATTCTTGAATCTAACGACTATAACTCTCTTGTAGTGACAGCCAAGAGAGTATAACACTTAGATCAAGTCCTTGCCATCTCTTTCCTTAAGTTCTTTCCATATCTTGCTCTCTTTTTCCTTCCTTTTCCCCTTTGTTTTCCTTAGATCTCTATTGGATTTTACATGCATGCTTATGATTGAATGTTGGATGATTGAAGTTCTTGAGTTTTGGTTGTAATTGAAGCCTTGAATGGTGTGCACATTTCATGGAGAGTCTGCATCACACTTGTAATTTCTATACTTCAATAATGAAATCTTTTGTTTATGGTAGCCGTGCATTGTTCATATATGTTTCATGTGCATTAATAATTGGTTTTTCATGGCTGTCAAGTTCCATTCATGCATTCTCTTTAAATTAGTTTTCATCATAGTTCATGCACATTTTCATGTCACATCTATGACTTTTAGTTACTTCATTTCATGCATTTACTCTAGTACAATTCCATGCACTAATTACTGAGTCCATATATATGTTACATTCTCCCATGTATCATTTCTTTCATGTTTCCTTAGTTTTGCATATGTGAGTTGTTTAGCTTTAGGGTTCTTTCATTGTTAATTAAGTTACAGGATTTTTAGATTAGTTTGAGTACATTACAAATTTTAAATTTTGGTAAGATTTATATTTAGCAAGTTTCTAAGTCATACATGTGTAAGATTTCATGTTAGTTTAAGTCCTTGGTCTAGGTCAAAACCAATTCTTTTGGCTAGGTTAGATTATTTAAGTAAAGGTCCACCTAAAACACAAACTCGTTCAATTCCTCGTGGGATCAGCTTCACTCGCATGCAATTACTACATTGATTCATGCATTTGTGAGTTAAGTAAAACATCACAACACACTCTACCAAATTCCCTACTCAATAATAACCATATCCAAGTCATATTCTTCCTAACATCAAGTAAGGACTTTGAATAGGATGAAGCATGGGCTTAGGAGAGGGCTACCAAAAGAATGGGTATAAGGATTACAAAAGTCATTTTGAAAAATATGTAGGAAAGGATAGGGAAGGCGGTTTAAACCAATTTTTTTTAACAAGTTTTAAAGTCAGTTACCTTGAACTATCTTTAGAAACTATGCTTTTAATATTTTTGAATTAAAAAATCTAAACCAACTTTAAAAGCATAGTTTCTAAAGATATGCAAATTATGTTATATAATTTTTCTATACCTGAAATGTGTTATGCAGCAATGTAACCTAAATTGAAATCTCATTCATAGTAGTGTGATTGCAAATTATATTTATATACCCAAAATGTGTTGCTAGTCTTTCTCCAACGAAGTTATATTTCATGTCTTCAACAACCAGGCATACATAAATTAAAATGACACAAGAACAAGCAAATTAATTTTAGGATAACTCTTAATTAACCATCTTTAATATATCAAATGTTACATAGTATTCCATCTCATTCTCAGTAATTACATCAATTAATGGTGTTATTTTAATTAATACAAGCCTAGGATTTACTGTCAAGCACTTGTCTACAAGATCAAGAACAAATCTAGAACCATCTCATGAAAATATAGCCTCTTAGTATTTAGCTCACACCACACTCTTGCAAGCCCTTTGATGGTAAAGCTTTAATATTAAATAAATCTTGTTAAAATAATAACTATGAGCCATGACCTCTCAATGAAAGAAACAATGTGGTTCCTCTGGCTCACTAAAACTAACATTATTCCCAACCTCTTTCTTAATTTTATTCTTTGAGGTAGTTACTCTCATAAGCAAATTGATTATCTTTATCAGTCTCATCTTCATTAGAACTTCTAAGATCATCCGAACTAATAAGAATAGTCTCATCATCCTTAAATTTTGTTGATTCAGGATAAGAACAACAAATCCTAACTTTGAAATTGGCTTTTCCCCTTCTCTAACTACTTTTTGCCTCTGATTCCTTAATTTTGTTGATTCAAGAGATAAATGACACTGTACAAATTCATTCCATCATCACCCTCTACCCTTTCTCTTATGAGGCCTATTTAGGTTGAACTATCCTTAATAATCTTGAGTTTCTTCATGTTCCATTTTCCTTACATAGGCAATACATGTCAAAAAGTAGAAAATCAAGTGGCAAATATTTGGTTTTTTGATATTTTAAAAGTGAGAAAATCATAGAAAATTAATTAACAAATCAATTGCAAATCAATTGCAAAACTATAGCAACTGCAAACTAATAAAATCTCTGCACATAGCAGTCAACAAAACGTCAGGTTTTCAATATGCTCAGCACATTTGGATTTTTATTTTTATAGTAGTTAATAGAGATAGTACACCTTTGGAACTACCGTTGCTTTACACATCTACTCCATATGAGTAGTACTCTTGGTATGAATAGTAATTGAACACACCAACTATCATATTACTAAAAACTAAATGCTGAAATCTAACCACAAAATTTTTAATTTTTTCTCCCAAATCAAATGCCTAATGTGGGCTACGAAGGAGTAGTTGCCAACCAACAGAAGGAGAAGTGCCATCACTAGAAGGTGTAGAACTCAAGCAGCCAGCAATTGACTATCATGGTGAAGAGAAAAGAAAAAAGGAAAAGAAGTGACACTGGACGAGGGAGAAGAAGTCAAATGAAGGGGAGGGGTGGAGACTTAGCCACTTAAGAGGAGGAGATTCTGAGGTAGGGTTTATTTCTTTTCTTTATATATACATCCCTCAAAATGATAATCACACCCCCTTGACAAACTAAATTAAGAAGTTTTCAAATTTACATGACCACCAGCTATATGTAAATTAGTACCCTTAAGATTGATAATCACACTCCATATATATGCAAAATTTTCTACACCCTTCAAATTGATAGAAGCACCTCTCCTAAGTTTTTTTACTGTCTTGGATACATTTGTACACTCCATTTTTATGGGTTCACTATGAAGAAAGATAAAAAGGTACCTAGAGTCAATAGAGGATTCTACTTGAGGAGCCATGGCAATAAAAGCTACGATTAAACTCACTTCTACTAATTACACTCTATGGAGATTGAGAATGGAAGATCTTTTGTACTATAAGGATCTATACAATTTGCTAGAAGATGAATGATCAGAACTATAAGTCAAATCTGACTGCATCTACCACTTAATCAAAGTTAGAGGTAGGAGTAAAAGCGGGAACCAAGGGGATCCCAGGATCATGGTAGATCCAAAAGGTAGCATAGGGGTAATATTAAGTGCTTTTATTGTCGTAAGATAGGTTAGTTGAAGAAAGAGTACCGAAACTTGAGAAGTTAAGGTAGTAAACAACCGAATGAGAATAGTGGTGAAACACTTGTTATTGTTGCACAAGATATAGCAGTACTTTTTGTTAAGGAAGAGTCATGTCTACATGTCACGAATAATGAGGCAAAGTGGGTAGTAGACATAGCAGCTTCCGAAAATGCCACTCCTTTCAAAGACTTCTTTGCTTTTTATAGAGTAACTGAGTTTGACATAGTGAAGATGGGGAAATGTAGTTCCTCTAAGATAGTAGGAATTGTAGATGTGCAAATCAAAACAAAACTTGTTTGTGCAATGGTACTAGAGGATGTTCACATATACAGGAACTTTGGTCGAACCTTATCTCGATTTTAGACCTATCTCGATTTTAAACCTTAATCAATAGGGCTATGTTAACTATTTTGGCCATAGCACTTGGAAATTGACAAAAGGCGTTATGATCGTTGCCTAGGGACATATTTGTTCCACTTTGTAGAAGAATCATATAAAGATTTGCAAAGATGACCTCAATGCAGTAGAAGACAAGGCATCATCGAATTGTGGCATAAGAGACTTGGCCACATGGGAGAGAGGGTTGTTCACTCTCACAAAAAAGCAACTCATCAAAGTTGTCAAAGATATAACTCTCAACCTTTGTAATTATTGTTTATTTGGAAAGCAGCATCAACGTACCATTCACATGAGAAGCATATTAAAATTTTCTATCAATGGATACGAGAGGTGATGAAGGAACATCTACTAAAACTTGAAAAGATTAAAACTAAAGAAAATGCAGTAGACATGTTGACAAGGGTGCTAACATATTAGAAGCTAAAGCTGTGTAAAGACATAGTCAGAATGGACTCAAACTGAAAACATATATACATTCTCCCCCCATGGGTATGGAAGGGGAGAATTGATGGGGCCATACCCATGCATAGCAATAGGCACTATCTAATTTCTCTTAGTAAATAGGTGTCAAATTTCCTGTTATGTCGAGATTTTTAGGCACTAGATTTGTGGGTCGAATTTCTTAAAAAGTCAAGTTTTTTGGGCACCACATTTGGGGGCCTGATATTTTGACAGAAATCTTCACAAGTAGGATCCTTGAACTCCTATAAATAGGAGCAAGAGAAACAAGCAATTGTATCCCTAATGGAAAAGGATTGTACATGCACTTACAATGTAGTTGATGTTGAAATTCTCCTTCTTCCGGGGATGTAGATTGAGTTTGGTCGAACTCAGTAAATCTTCTCTCTTGTATGGTTGTGCTTGTTTAACTTTGATCTTCAATGCTAAGTCCAACAAAAACTAAGCGTGTTTTTGGAAACTTGTTTTTATTGTATTTTTTCTATTTCACAAGAGAAAAATAGTCTAGTTTTCTAATGTCAAATAGAAAGAATATAATAAAAACAAGTTTCCCAAACATGCACAAGAACCTCATTTGTAAAGCTTTACTGCCTATTTTTGCACGCTATTCTTGAAGCGGAAGATTCTCAAAGTCGTTGTTCCCTTGAGAATGATGGGTTTAAACAATCAAACTCTTGCATGTCATATTTGTCAAAGAAGGTGATTCTTGACCTTCACATTGATTCATACTTTGTACTTTTAAACATGGCATTAAAACTTGTTCACTAGAAACAATGCTTGGTTTGAGTTGATGCGGTTTTAAGATTTTCAAATTTTGCCTTTTTGACTTCCCAAGTTTTGTTCAATCCAAAGAAGCATTTTTCGATTGGAAAAATGTAGCTACTTCATATCTGCCTTGGCCAGTACTTGCGTATTAAAGCTGCACCGACTCCTTTTTCCAAAGTTTGTGTTGTCTACATTTTGAGTATTATGCTATACTGTGTATCAAACTGAAGCAAATAAATAATACATTCCTTTCTATAGCTTCTATTATGATCTACACCTTTACTGAATTGATTGATCAAAGAGTAATACAAACAGGTTTATATAGAAGTTATATATTGTAATGCCTCAAATTTTGAAGATTTTGTAAAAGTGGTTAACTTTGAAAATTAATATATGTTTTAGATGTTTAATATTAATAAAAATATAAAACAATGCAATTTGTGATAAAAATCAATACCATTAGATTCTACACTCAAAATGGAATCCAATGCCTCAAAGAACACCGAAAAAAGAGATCGTATGACAAAGTTATAGGCTTTTAAAGATCAAAGGCATTTTTGTAATTTAAACTTAAAAAGGAAAAAGGGCGAAAAACGCAGGGGGCCGTTTTGATAACGGCACCCCCCATCGTCTTCCTCTTCCAGCGATTTCCAGTGACTTCCAGCACCGCCTCTGTAAGGCGGTGCTGGAAAGAATGGCGACATCGCCATAGGGCAGGCACCGCCTTCGCGAGGCTATAAAGCCCTCGTTTCCCTCCTCCCTAATCATCATCATCCTCCTCATTCTTCTCCCGCTGCCCTCACCCCAAAACCCAGCAAGCTAGGTTCCTAAGTGAAAGAGGCCATACTCACCACCAAGGCCGCCATTGCGGGCTAACCCAGGTAAATTCCCCACTTTCCCCTTTGTTTTCCTTCTTCTCCCAACCCAGATCCCTGCCAGATTGGGCCTTTTCTGGCCAAAAACAGAGGAAGACAGGTTCTGGTTCGAAACCAATCGAACCAGAGCGTCATGGGGATGCACAGGCGTGACGCACGCTCGTGACGCACTCATGGGACGGTACACGCGCGTCCCGGGAACCACGACGCGTGGACCCCAGCGTGGACGAAATTGGTTCGTCCGTGATTTTGGGACACTAAAAATGCAATTACAAGAGTTGTAGGACTCCGATTGATGATCCAAAAGGACCGTTGCATCCGTATTGATGATGCAGACCTAATTACGCAATAATATTTAGGATCAAGAAAATATTTAGGGTGACTATAGCCTAAATACTATAAAGATCTTATGAATCCAGGAGATCAACCATAATCAGACCACATGGACTGATCTAATGGAGACCTTAAGACATTCTTAGACCAAGAATGTCATGGATTGACCCTTAGAAACTCATGAATCATATAGATCTAGCCGTTGCCCTATGAATCGAGAACTAATGTTAGGATCGTATGTCTGAATGACACCCAGGGCTTCAGGACTTCACCAAGGTACTCTAAGGATTGAATTGAGCAAAAGCACGAGCTAAGTAACGACACTCGAGGTAGGTAGTCTGATACTGCTATGTTTTAATGCATTTTCAAATGTACTTGATTTATAGGTAGTTTGCTACTGCTAAAGTTTTCATATGCATTTCCCTGATAACTGTGTTTAGTATGCCTTTTGAGATATCATATTTGCATAATGAGTATGCAAATGTTTACTTAGGATCTTGAATGCAATTATTTGTATGGAACTGATTTTAAGAATGCATCGCTCGCATGGTTTGTAAAGAAAGGCATAAATTGCATGATTTCGATGATTGAGATTTGGATTCTTTATGTTTATGCTTTTTGGGCTATTGAGCCTGGTGGGCACTATGCTAAGTAGGTAGATCTCCGAATGAGGCAACCTGCGCAAGGAATAAAACCTTGAGTTCCAAGTGGACAGATCGCCGAAGGAGGCAGCCTGCGGTAGGAACAAAACCTTGAGTCCCAAGTGGGCAGATTGCCAAAAGAGGTAGCCTGCGGAGGAGCATAGTAACCCAATGATTTCAGTCGTATTGATATGCATATAGTATTAAGATGGTCGTAAACGAGTACTCATGACCAGTCAGCTTGAGACCGTGTGCTTGTTATTTTATGATGCAATTGTTTGCCTCAAATGAGGACTATTTTAAGTAGCTCATAATCATCATATATGACTCATTAATTTGACATGTTGTAGAGATCTCATGCCATGGATCTATTGAGTTCTAATTGATTTTGATTTTCTGAATTTAGTCATATCTCTATTAATGCATACTAAAGTTTGGTAAAGGATTCTGTGGATGGTATTACTTACATTTTGTGCATACATATGTGTATTTATTCAAAACAGGCATTCCTGATGTATTACATGCAAGCTCTTTCTTTTTTATGTTACATGCCGTGTTTTCAAAATGGTAGTATCATGTTGCCTACTGAGTATGATAAATACTCAACCCAATCCATCATTGTCTTTCAGATCGATCAAACAAAGTATAACTAGAAGGAGTATCAAGAAGCGTTAGGACTACAGTCATTTAAGCAAAGATAAGGCTAAGCGAGGACTTAACTAGTGATCCCTTTCGTAATTGCTATAAACTTGGTTGTAAGTATTTGTTTATAACTGTGGCTGTGACTAACAATCCTGCGAGCAGTACTTATTTCTATTTGGTAAAAAAAAAAAATTTCCATGGCACTAGGCATTGAGATTTTGTCATGACACTCGGGCTCTTTATACAATTTTAATTAAAAGGAAAAAGATTTTTCTATGCATGTATTCGCATAAATTATTTTAAAACAGAGATCGATCTCACTGTTATTATAAAATTGATTCATAAAAACCCGGGTCGTCACATATATAGATAAGTATCAAAGATAATGTAGATCTGTTTAGTCACAGATCTTATGTGATAGCACCAATCTTATTAGATAACACAAATCTTATTTGATAATACAGATAAGATCTTATTTGATAACACCTTCTCTCCAGCTAATGCAAAGATAATTTTGGAATTAGCTTACTAATTAAACATTGTAATTGAAGGATTGTTTCCTAATAAACATAATCTCAAGTCAATCTATACTTGCTTTGTTGCCAGAAGTAGATCCGAAATTGATGATGTCTTCTACAAAGAACCGATCTTGATTGCATTTTAACAGATAAAGATCCCTTATAATGGGCATTATATCCTTTAACACTGATCATGAAATCGAAGGACGACTGAAGCTATTCAAGGTAGTCCATTAGAACAATCAGACAATCAATGGTAGTTGGAGGCTGAATCTGCAAAAAGATGTCAGATTAAAGGCTTTTCAAATGACTTTGATGAGATTAAGGAAATTAGATGACGCAACTCCCACCCCTATAAGCTGCGATCCCTCCACATCAGTGATTAGTCCAAGAAAGTGGGGGGCTTGGGCATTCTGGTTCTTGGGAAAGCATTGACCTTTAGATGGAACAACAGGAGCATGATGCATGGTTGTCGATTGAGGATGAAATCGATGGAGGACAACACAGAGCACGTGAGATTTGGTGTTAATCTATAATAGCACTCATAGGGTATCAATTGTAACGCATCAAAAATTGCACCCTCGGAGGACGAGGTCAAAGCAGATGAGGGCGTAAGATTCGAACAAACTCCATTGAGAATATTGGCGATTGAGAGATAAAAGGATCTTACTGCTGGTAGCATTTGGGAGTCTATATCATTGGGCTAATATACAGCCCTGTCATCGTTGGCTATCCTCAGTGTTTTGCAGATGATTTCCAGGATAGCCCGGTACATCTCATTGACATGGCACTCATGCAAAAATAGAGCCATAAAGATTATCTCTTATTGGAAAGCAAGATTTGAATTTCCTTTTCAACAGCTCGAGTCCCATGCATATCACATGAGATTCTAACAAGGTCACCCACTTGTCCAGTTACGGCCTTTAGTATCTGCACCGTGTGATCCTCAATGCACACTTCAAATAGCATCTGGACCAAATAGTTCCCAAAGGGATCAGTCATGAGTTCTACAATGTGGCCAATAGTCTCAGCAAAAATCTTTTGGACATCTTCTGGAGTACCCTCAGCAATTTTCCTTTGTAGGAAACGGCAACCATGCTGGTCTTTTGCCATGAGATAAATTCTCCCCGCAATTTCATCAATGGAGTTATATTTCTGTTGTAATCTTAGAGAATGTTTGAAATCTGTGTTGTCAGGGGAGGAGCCCCTGAAATATCCAGAATTCAAAACAAAAAGATGCCGGGAGCGACCATTGGAGGAAACACTTCCATTGGAGTTACCATGGTTCAGTGACTCATGGTTTCCAATAGCACTAGGTCTTATAGCTTTTAGCGTGTTCAAGCCATGTGACCTAGTCAATATCTTTTCAGGGAAAATGGTTTTCACCTCCTCCAAGGTGTACACTGCTGGTGAGTCCTTGGCAGAAGTACATGCTAAATTGCTTGCACACATTTGCCTGTGACTATATGCACATGAGCAACTTTCTCCCCTTCCACAGAACCCCTGGATCTCTTCACCCTCTTTTCTCTCTCTTTCACGTTTCCCTCTAGTTCTCTTTCTTTCCCTTCTACTTTCTCTCTTTCTTCTCCCTCTCGTTCTCTCCTTTCTCACTCTCTCCTGTTTCTCTCTTTCTCACTCACCCTCTCTCTGTCTCTCTTTCTCACTTGCATCTCTCCTCTCTTCTCTTTCTCTTTCTCGTTCTCTTCATCTCTCTCTCTCTCTCTCTCTCTCTCTCTCCCTCAGCATCACCGCACCAGCTCCATGCTTCCTTCTTTCCATCTCAGCCCGCATCCCCGGTCTCTACTCTTCTCTCTCTCTCTCTCTCTCTCTCACCACATTCTCCCTTTCTCTTATTTCTCTCTATCACCCGCAATTTCCACCTCCCTTTCTTCTCCTCTCTCTCTTTCTCTCCATTCTGACCAACCTAGCCAGATTGGCGGGCCGCACAGGTCGCCATCATTTTTTCCCTCTCTCACCTGCACACGACTCGACACCCACCGGCAGGCAATCCTTTGTAACTGGTCGGTGATTCTTTTTTTTTTCTTTAATTCCCTTCTCCCTTTGTCAGCTGGTCGAACAGCACTTGGTGGCAAATATTTTTTTCTCCCTCTGTTTTTTTTCTCTCGCCCAGATTGCACCAACCAGCACTGCGCAGACAGAGAAACCACCTACCGACGACCTCATTGCCGCACTCTTTCACCCCCTCTCGCACCTTCTCCTGTTCCTTCTACACTTCTTTCTCTCTTTGGCAGAACAGTCGTCTCCGACAAGCTTGCCTGAGAAGGAAGCTGGCGAAGCACCCCTTTCCTTCTTCCTCTGTCTCTCTCGCTTCCTCCTCTCTGCTAACCGGTACCAGCACAGACTAGCCGACGAGTTTGTCTCTATTCCTCCTCCTCTTCTTCCCTCCATCTCCTCTCTTCCCCCCCTACTTCCCCATCGTCGTCTTCCTCCTTCACAGGTTTCTTTGGTTTTCGTTTAAAACCAGAAATCTAGCAAAATTCTATTTTTGACTTTAGAAAATAAATAAAATTCCTTCTGTATCCCCATTTAAATTCCATGTGTCTTGCTCTTATCCTAGTTCAATTTTATCTCTGTTCTGCCTTTTCATAGACTGTGTAATTCAGGGCTCTTATCCTAGTTTAATTTTCTATCTTTTTAGAACTGAAAATTATGTAATTTACATCATTTAAATAAATCTGAAATTTTATTTTATTGTTAGTTTATTATTATTATTATTTTAGATTTTTAGACAATTAAATTTTATTTAAATTCTATATTTTTAAGTTTAGTCATAGATCTTATCTAATAACGCCAATCTTATCAAATAGCACAAATCTTTATCTAATAATACAGATAAGATCTTATCTGATAATAGTTTCGTAGCAGTTGTTGCCGCATGTTGAAAGGCAGGATATGAGCAACGGTCTCAAGCATATCGTAGTATCATAGCCAAATGATCTCGTGTCAAGTTGAAAAGCTAATGTTTTATATTGTCCGCGGTTGAAATCTGTCGACTTTACTGTTTGCTAATGTCAAAAGTAAAACATAGATATATTGTACAGTTTTATCTATTTTCTCATAGTAAAGAAGATTGGAACACTGCCGGTGACATAAGCTTAAAGCTAAACCACGGAAATCTTTTGTGTATTTGATTCAATTTTTTTAATCTATTTTCTTTGCAGATTGTGTGAATCGGGCATTATACACTGATTAAATGGTCTTTACACGTACACAAATAGACTGAGTTATGGGGCTCGCTGAATGATAGATTTTGGTAGCGACTACCAGCAGATTATTGTGTGGTCATGGTCTTGCCTGTGTCAGTATAACATTCGGCTACTTTGATTGCCCCGAATAGATAAAATTGTGCACACCTCAGCCAGTAAGCCAAAGTGGAGATAGAATGCAGCAATTGGACATTGGAAAATTTTCAGTTGACAAACCATACCTAAGATTGAATTCGATAATTCAACTTACAAGTTCACCCAGAAATCTTAGCATAGGATTTAAAAAGACCAAAACAAAACAAAATAAGGATCGGAAACCAAAAGATCTGAAATCCTACTCAGCAGCTCAGAATCCCATGAAACAAAACAGAGCCAGCACAATCAATAGAATAGAAGCTGCTTCTTGCAGACGGGCTGAGGCTGAGGGCGAAGGTCCTGTGGCCACAGCATGAACAATGGCAGGCTGTCCTGTTTTTGCCAAGGCTGCTGGTTCGTCCTTTCCTCCCTCTGGCAGCACATTGACATGTACTTTCAAACCTTTCTTGCAGCTCTCAAGCTTGGTACTGGCAAAATATCGCGCTCCCTCTGCATCCAGGACAACCCTGTCTAACCCATCTGTATACATTCGTATTGGGTTGCTAATGTCACACGATTCGTACTCCTCTCTGCTTCTCAACTCTGCAATGCTCTCCAATGCAGCTGAATATGTGAACCCTGTTTTACATCACAAAAATATGAAGAGGCTTTCGCTGTTAGAGGTACCAACTACAGATATCCACATCCTGCCATGACCAAAACACGTTCGCACTGTCACAGTTCTTTATGTACAATGGGCGCCAATATCTATGGCCATACTTTTTGGAGAGATTGCATTTCAACCTAAAAGGTCCAGATCACATACAACTATGAGATCTAAGGGACATTTCTATCAGTCCTATCAGACTCATAGCACTCAAATAGGTCATCCATTTGAAAGAAATCCGATACTTCATCATTAAGCATCTGCAGGTCCATTATTTTTCCTTGGAATTATTGCCATGGAAATAACATAAGACCAGAGTTTTGAACTTCCGTAGCTATGAAGATTTGAAAAATAAATAAATAAAAACAGAGCCATATAAACGACACCGTATCTTCCATCTACCAGTCTTGGCGGTGGACTATTGGACAACTCAATTTCCCCATGATTTTCAATTTCCACATAGCAAGCAGAATCATTCTTTTTCAAGCTTTATCACGAGAACTGCATGTGGGTCTGGACCCAACAATACAATTAGGAGATCAAGACCCTACATATTATGAGCTCACTTATGGATACATATCCATGCCTATGTCAGATAATTCTGTGGTCTAATCATGTTATTGGCTCATACGGTGAAGAATTGGTCCCCGTGTAGTAGACCAATGAGATCAACAGTCCGGATTATGGAAAAACAAAGCTCTAGTCTGTGGTGATAAGGAAATGCTGGGGCCAGCTAGATATGCTTGCTCGAAATCTCTTCCACTGAATAATGGTAACCCTCTAACTCCTTCCTCAAAACATTTAGAGGAATCTTCAGCCCCGCACACAGCACACAAGGGTCCTGCGCTCCCACTTTACCAGTGTGGGGCTTGCATGTGTTGATCAGGCTCATTCATCTGATATCTAGTATACTGAATAACTAATGATATTAAAACAATACTGATTGGATGAATATAGAAACTAAAAATTGTACGTATATTCATAGAAACAAGGATGATCAAAGAATCTGTTTAAGGATCGATTAAATGAATGATTTGAAAGCATATTAGAATCATCCGATGGTGATAATTTATCATTTAAATATCCGGAGTTAGATAAATCAGATGAACGGTTCTGATCAACGAAAGGTGAGCCCACCACAGTAAACCGGGCATGTGTGCTGCCCGCACTACTTAAGTTTTCCTCACAGATTTATACGATTGCCATGCCTGATTAAGACAAAACACGGTAAATGAACGGATCAGATCACTCAAATCAAGACCCAACTTGTGTTTTCAGTCGCCCATATAAACCCTTCATGCTCGCAGTTCCCCCCGGAGCTGTCGTAAATGGAACCCTAATCGTCACTTCGTCGGACTTCTCATCGCGGAAAGAGAGAGAAGAGCTGCTATATCAATAACAAATCCCAAAACCGAAGTAAAGTGCCGATTCCATGCCCCGCCATTACAGAGAAGCTCCACAGGCTCTCATTGGTGCACAGAACTGGGACCAAAACAAACCCGCTTGCTGAAAATTCTGAGACTAATTAAATGCTTGTAGGTTCGGGCATTCTTCCAATCATAGCATGCGGAGCATGGAACTGTACTGGTGTACATTTTCACAGAAGCCTTAAACATTGCAAATAGTAGTGGTAGTAGAAGAAGAAGAAGAAATTGACTTACAGATTTTATCTCCGACCCTGAAAATCTTTCCAGCGGACCATTCTCCAACGTTTGATTGTGGGTCCCATCCCCTATCTTCCCCCACCACATGATGAACTTGTGCTTCACATCTCCATTCATGGCCACATGAAATCGCCAAAATACATATCAAGGCTACCGGCGGAAAACCCTTAATCATCGGACTACCCATACGAGAGAGAGAGAGAGAGAGAGAGGGAAATGCGCTCACTTTCCTGTGTCATGTGTCATGTGACTGGGAATGGTAGATATAAGAACTCCACAAAGTCTTTTCGTAATACCGGGGAGGTATACGAGGCAAGACGGCCTATTGGGGCGCTTCCTACAAGCACCTGAATATCCCTACTCTTGGATGATCCTACCCGTTCATTTCATTATATGACGGTTTGATATCTTTATCGTACCAAAAACACAAACCTCTATAACCATCCAATCTACAAAATAATGGGCGTCAAAAGCGGGAAACCAGGGAAGGGATCACATAATTCCAAGCGGCCGAACTTAGGCAAAATGTAGGGAAGCTTCTAGGGAAGCGCCCTGGGCAATCTTCAGCCTACCAATTCCCAGGAGTGGATTTCTTTTTGTTTTCTAATCTATCCGCTTGAAACTAGCATATACCAGTTATGTCACTTCACAATTAACCATAACTGAAGTTCGTACATACCTATCCACGCATTTTCCTCACTTTTAGCTGCTCAAATTAATGGAAATTTTCTTTATCTTGACACATGGACCAAAACATACTCAAAATTGTCGTTAAGGCAAACTTCATTACGGTAGTGATCATGGCCGCTGATTTGGTGGTCACCATGTGGATTACGTACAGGCAGATTTTTTTATTTTTTTATTTTTTATTTTTATTTTTTTCCCGGCGGTGACTTCAAATCTTCTATCAACGAATACTATCCGAATCACACCAAAAACGTTTGAGTTTTGCGGTGAGTTTTTTATTGGCCATGTAAATTTGTGACTTTGGTCTGATGTTTTGGGTGGTCAGTCTGTATTAGTATTGTCATTATTATTATTATTATTATTATGGGCCGTCCATTTGTTTAGCAATTTGATCAACAGCTCAACCACCTGTATATGCAAGTCATCTCTATCATTAAACGTAGACATTTATTTAGCACTTAAGAATCTAGTTTATCAAGTACAGTTAAATCTCAATAACTTACTACTGACGCAAAATTAATACGACATATCATTCCAACTTGGGTGACTTTAAAGAGGCAAGTACAGCCACTTTACCCTAAGATAAATACAAAGTAAGCACTTAGATTTATTATTCATCAAATTACTGTTCTATATAATAGAAAAAAGAAAAAGAAAATTTTAATTAGCTTAACAAAATATTGGTTGTTGAAGTTGAAACTCATTTAATAATAAAGAGTAAGGCGCTTATATCATAATAATTGATGCAGAGTTTGAAGAAAGTATTACTCTAAGAAACAGACAACTGTAGATTGTGATCTTTATAGAGTTCCACTGCAGATAAGAGAATATTGAGCAGAACCCTAATCATGAAAACGGAATTCAGTTTAATATCATTTGATGGTGGAGCATGCTCGTAGCTTTACATATATACTTTGATAGGCAGACGGGCTTTTTTCTTTTTCCTGTGATTCAGTGTCTTGGGATACAGCTAAACCAAATATGTTAACTAATCAATTACAGAGGAATGGTAAACTTAGAATAAATTGAATTGGTAAAAAGCCAAGTAGTATACAAGAGAACGTGCGATGTGATCAAGCGCCTACAATCGACAGGCATATGAATTGCCTACACCGTAGAATAATCCTAATTACCCAATCCTTACTATCTACATTCTTTCAGTTTCACACAGTATATGCCAATTCCTCTTTATTTCGAATGGATGAGTAGAGTGATCGGAATTTGGACCACTTCCAATTAGAGGTAGGTAGTTAATATTCAAAGGTGTGGCCGAGCTAGCTACTTGAATTCAAGTACTTGTACTGTTGCACGCAACCTAGACGAGCTACGTACCTACTTCAATTCAAGTACTTTTCACAGTTACACCACGATGCAACGCAAGCAAGCCACGTCGTATAATCCTTTGCCATGAAATTTGTAAGAAGATGCTATTTGACTTTGGGGGTACACCAAACAATTTCCTCTCTATTTCCCACGAACCCCTCGCTAAATGATAAGAACGGCCATAATTCGGGGTGTAGGTACAAAGGACCGAAAGATGTTAACCTAGGGGACGATTAAGACGGCAACGGAGAAGAATTTTGGGGCATTCGCCTTGGAGATGAACATGTCTGAACAAATGTCTCCTAGCATGGTGGCCCGAGAAGTGCCTCTCCGTGCGATCTTGAAGGTTTCGGGTTCAAGTTCTCATGGGCGAGTGTGTTGTAAAATTAATATAAAAATAAAATATAAGAGAATGAACGATTTGGATTACCAACCACTGGATAAGTACCTTTTAGACTGTATAAATCCAAATACCATACAAAGGTCTCTTACCATATAAGCTTTGGACCCGATAAAGCACAATGGACCTAACTGTTTAGCTTTTGTGGTAGGTCCTGTGCTGCATACGATTCGGTTTCTGGGGCCTATCTTAGATAGGAATGTCCTGAAGACCTCATCCTAGCCTTTGTTTTTCTTAGATGAAAGTAGAACGGACGGCTTAGAAAGCTCTAAAATAATCAATGTTGACAAATGACGGGATTTGCATTTTTGGATATATGAGTTTTGGAGACGACGAGATCCAAAAGATGAATGGCTTGGATTGTCAATCACTTGGTGGGCGCATACTTTTGCTTGGATTTTGGCGTGCACCAAATAATTCGCCCTAATTGTTGGCCCCGCTTTTCATTGTCTTGGCTCTGGATTAATCACAGGAGAGTCCGTGGTCTCATTATTCGGGCTCGGTGGCCTGTATAAATATATGTTGCGGCCTGGTCTTCTTCTCTGTGTGCAGGGTTACATAGATACTTGAATCATTTTTTTATACACCTAAGATTATTTGAAAGTAAACCACTATCCTACTATGGAGATAGGCCCCTATATGAAGAGGGATACACTAGACCCTATTATCAGGGTAGGAATCCCCTATAAAGAGGGAGATGCAATATCTACACTGGATCCTATTATCTGGAAAGAATCCCACTATAAAGACGGAGATGCAGACCTTGAACCCTCGACTTGCCGCAAAGGTTAACGAGCAAGGCTCCTCGAGCAACCACTGGGTTATCTTGGAGATACTTGTGCTTCTATTTGTTACACTACTTTTCCAGAGTAGAAATTTCGTGGATGAATGCTGAAAAGCAGCTGCAATTGCTCTTGGTTTGGCCACATCTTCCTCACCATTAAATCACAACCGAACATGTTTGAGATCTACACTTTTCTCCTTCGTTGATCAACAACCTGAGACTTTTCAACCTTAATCACCAATTTCGATGATTGGGACTGCATATTAAGGAAACGAAGAGAAGCAAATTCTGACTCACTACCAAGAGAAGCAAATTTCCAGAATGGCTTTGCAAGATTAAATTGTGTCTTAAGAGGAAAGGGAGGTGCAAACTAGAGATTGGAAAATCTGGATTTTAGAATATCGAATGTTCACTTTATTACATTCCTCAAGGATGCGAGTTGAAGGTTGAATAATTCCCCTGTATTACGTTATTTAACCGCGTATATTGGATGTTTCTATTGTCACATCTATTGTGATATCTCCTGTGATAACTTATGTGATTTTTGAGATATGTGTCACATGTTCTGTGCTATTTGGGATATGTGACATATGTTCTGCTATATCTGTGGTGATGTTTTGATATCTGAGTTGTGAGAGATTTTTTAATAAAAATTAATGCATCAACCAATCAAAATGCAATGACAACATAAAATTGTGGAATGCCCAGAATGTCTTTGCAAGATTAATCTCTGTCCTAAGAGGAAAGGGAGGTGCAAACTCGAGATTGGAAAATCTGGCTTTTAGAACATCGAATGTTCACTTTATTACATTCCTCAAGGATGCATGTTGAAGGTTAAATAACGCCCCTGCATTACGTTATTTAACCGCTTATGTTGGGTGTTTCTATTGTCACATCTATTGTGATATCTCCTGTGGTAACTTCTGTGACATTTGAGATATGTGTCATATGTTCTATGATACTTTTTGTGATATTTGGGATGTGTGACGTATGTTCTGCGATATCTGTGGTGATGTTATGGTGATATTTGATATACGTTGTGAGAGATTTTTTAATAATAATTAATGCATCAACCAATCAGAATGCAATGACTGCGTAAAATTGTGAAATGCCAAAATGCTTTTGCAAGATTAATCTGTGTCTTAAAAGGAAAGGGAGGTGCAAACTCAAGATTGGAAAATCTGGCTTTTAGAACATCGAAAGTTCACTTTATTACGTTCCTCAAGGATGCGTGTTGAAGGTTGAATAACTCCCATGCATTACGTTATTTAACCACTTATGTTGGGTGTTTCTATTGTCACATCTAGTGTGATATTGCCTGTGATAACTTTTGTGACATTTGAGATATGTGTCATATGTTCTTTGATACCTTCTATGATATTTGGGATGAATGATGTATGTTTTGCGAGATCTATGGTGATGTTTTAGTGACATCTGATATACGTTGTGAGAGATTTTTAAATATTTTTTAATAAAAATTAAGGCATCAACCAATCAGAATGCAATGATTGTGTAAAATTGTGGAATTCCTAGAATGCCTTTGCAAGATTAATCTCTGTCCTAAGAGGAAACAGAGTTGCAAACTCGAGATTGGAAAATTTGGCTTTTAGAACATCGAATGTTCACTTTATTATGTTCCTCAAGGATGCATGTTGAAGGTTGAATAACTCCCTTGTATTACATTATTTAACCACTTATGTTGGGTGTTTCTATTGTCACATCTATTGTGATATCTCCTGTTATAACTTCTGTGACATTTGAGATATGTGTCATATGTTTTGTGATACCTTCTATGATATTTGGGATGTGTGACGTATGTTCTCCGATATCTGTGGTGATATTTTGGTGATATCTTATATAAGTCGTGAGAGATTTTTTAATATTTTTTAATAAAAATTGACTCTTCAACCAATCAGAATGTAATGACCGTGTAAAATTGTGGACTGCTCAGAATGCCTTTGCAAGATTAATCTGTGTCCTAAGAGGAAAGGGAGGTGCAAACTTGAGGTTGGAAAATCTGACTTTTAGAACATCGAATGTTCACTTTATTATGATCCTCAAGGATGCGTGTTGAGGGTTGAATAACTCCCCAAAATTGGGTTATTTAACTGTGTATGTTGGGTGTTTCTATTGTCACATCTATTGTGATATCTCCTGTGATAACTTCTGTGACATTTGAGATATGTGTCATACGTTATGTGATACCTTCTATGATATTGGGAATATGTGATGTATGTTCTCCAGTATCTGTGGTGATGTTTTGGTGATATCTGATATACGTTGTGAGAGAGTTTTTAATAAAAATTAATGCATTAACTAATTAGAATGCAATGGCATAGTAAAATTGTAGAATGCCTAGAATGCCTCTGCAAGATTAATCTGTGTCCTAAGAGGAAAGGGAAGTGCAAACTCGAGATTGGAAAATCTAGCTTTTAGAACATCGGATGTTCACTTTTTTATGTTCCTCAAGGATGCTTGTTGAAGGTTGAATAACTCCCTTGCATTACGTTATTTAACTGCGTATGTTGGGTGTTTCTATTGTCACATCTATTGCGATATCTCCTGTGATAACTTCTGTGACATTTGAGATATGTGTCATACGTTCTGCGATACCTTCTATGAAATTTGGGATGTGTGACGTATGTTCTATGATATCTATGGTGATGTTTTGGTGATATCTGATATATGTTGTGAGAGGTTTTTTAATATGTTTTTAATAAAAATTCATGCATCAAACAATCAGAATGCAATGACATCGTAAAATTGTGGAATTCCCAGAATGCCTTTGCAAGATTAATTTGTGTCCTAAAAGGAAAGTGAGGTGCAAACTCGAGATTGGAAAATATGGCTTTTATAACATTGAAAGTTCACTTTATTATGTTCCTCAAGGATCCGTGTTGAAGGTTGAATAACTTCCATGCATTACGTTATTTAACCAAGTATGTTGGGGGGGTGTTTCTATTGTCCCATCTATTGTGATATATCCTATGATAACTTTTGTGACATTTGAGATATGTGTCATATGTTCTGTGATAACTTCTGTGATATTTGGGATGCATGATGTATGTTTTACGATATCTGTGGTGATGTTCTGGTGATATCTGATATATGTTGTGAGAGATTTTTTAATATTTTTTAATAATAATTAATGCATCAACCAATCAGAATGCAATGACTGCATAAAATTGTGGAATGCCCAGAATGCCTTTGCAAGATTAATCTGTGTCCTAAGAGGAAAGGGAGGTGCAAACTCAAGGTTGGAAAATCTAAATTTTAGAACATCGAATGTTCACTTTATTACATTCGTCAAGGGTGCGTGTTGAAGGTTGAATAACTCCCATGCATTATGTTATTTAACCTCGTATATTGGGTGTTTTTATTGTCGAATCTATTATGATATCTCTTGTGATAACTTCTGTGACATTTGAGATATGTGTCATATGTTCTGTGATACCTTCTGTGATATTTGGGATGTGTGATGTATGTTCTACGATATCTGTGGTGATGTTTTGGTAATATCTGATATACGTTGTGAGAGATTTTTTGTAATGACCCCAATTTTTGTAATATTAAAATCCCATGAAAAGTTCAGTTTTAAAGATAAGGGCTTTTTTGGTCATTTCACTAGTCGCCTTGACTGAACCCCAGAATTTGGTCCTAAAAATAGTTTCATTAGATGCGTCTTAGAAAAAGGAATCCAATGAGACCAAAATCACCCAAAATGGAGTTAAAATGAGCAAGATATGACCCTTTTATAGTTCAGGGGCAAAACTATAAATTTCACAAAAACTACTTAACTTGAAAAACACAGGTGCCTATTTTGATACGGGCACCCCGTCATCTTCAACCTCCTAGAGGCTTCTGGAACGGCGGTGTTTCAAGGAGAAACCACCGCCATTCTGGAGGTTTCTCCACCGCCATTCAAAGGCGGTTAGAACCCCTCCAGAACCCTCTTTAAAAGCCCTATAAATAGAGCTCTTGGGTGCCTCTAATGATAGCCCAAAACCTTGGAGAAAACCCATCGTGGAGCAGTGACCAAGAGGGGAAAACGTGGAGAGAAAACTAGCCACAAAGCAGGTACGCTCAAAAACTCCCCAAACCCATCTCACCCATAGTCCTAGGCTCAATTCTCCTAAGTTTTTGCATGAAAAACCATGCAAAACGGAGCTTGGGAGAGCCACCAAGGACCCTGGGACGTCTCCAGGGCCGCACTGGTTCGATAGGGTTGAACCAGGGTGACCTGAGGACGACACAGCACACCTCGGTCCCCCAGACGATGCAGACGTTCCAGATGGAACGTGACGCGTCGAACGCGTCGGAAGGAAACCAACGGGAGCGTCCGGGGATGTGCCCGCTAAAGAGAAAAATGGGCGGAGCGTACCACGCGTCTGCAGACGCGCCCGCTGAGGTGCGCGCCGTAGATGCGCAGCGCGTCATTTTTTTGGTTACTTAAGGAAGCTGGGCGCACGTCGCAGACGCGCAGCGCCCTAGCATTCCGTCTTTTTTTGTCTTTAAGACTCTATGTACATACAACACTAAAACGCTTATAACTTGAGATCTAGAGCTCCGATTGAGGCGCCTCAAAAGGCGTTGTGTCCGTATCGACGACATGGACACATCCAAACTATAAATCTCTTATCAATGCCCAATAAAAGGTGGGAATGACCCTTAGAATAGGATGGTGGCGCGTGGCCACTAGAACTTTGGAAAACTGAGGATACCAAGGCCCAATTAGGACCTTGGGACACCCATAGGCATAGGGATGGACCCCTAATGCTTAAGTAAGAAGACTCAACTACTCTAAACCCATAAAAGATAGGCTAAACTGATCTTGAGTCCCCAAACCATGTTCAGGAGCATACAAGGACAAAAGGGTTAACGTGATCTAGTCAGGTAGGTGCTCTATCACTATTAGATTCTTTTAAAAGATCTATTATTGTTTTGAGAACATATGTTATAAGTATATGACTTGTTTAGCATGACTTGATTCAGCATGCATGTGATAAATGTTTTGTACATAGACATGTTTCGTAAATGATTGCATATACATTATGCACATATATGTTTTGCAAACAAGTGCATACATTGCATGATTTAAGTACTTACAAAGATTGCATGTCCTTGAGGGTTGCCA
Organism: Warburgia ugandensis; assembly: GCA_035236585.1. NCBI lineage: Eukaryota > Viridiplantae > Streptophyta > Magnoliopsida > Canellales > Canellaceae > Warburgia > Warburgia ugandensis. The sequence continues at coordinate 46,988,574 of CP141131.1, read as the reverse complement.
AAAGATGCTGGAGTGCCAAGGGCCAGGCAGTTGTGAGGGACCCAAAGAGGACTGGTTTTGAACAGAGGTTTTTGGCTTATTTGATCGTACATGATTTGGGCTAGAAAGCTTGTGGGTGCTATGCCGAGGGGTGTGGGTTGGCCACCCAGCCTCTACCACTATTAGGTGGATGGGTACCATGCCCAAAAAGGGCATGTCCACCTTCGGCGCATGTGGTACAGGGGGCTACCACTGGTGTCACGGCACTGGGTCGAAGTGTCATATGCCCCGTGGAGGTATATGATCCTGTGTCCCTAGGTAGCCGGGGACCACACGGCGGTGAGGTCGTGGGCATAGTGGGACCCTATGGTTTCGTGGATTTATGTGCATTGCATATGGCATGATATAAGGTTGGTCGACCATACCATGATAGATATCCATGAGTTGGATTCCATGAAGCATCTGATGCATATCATGATGTTATGACATATTTTTATGATTATGATATATGATACTTTCGACTTGGATTATGATATTTCTTTAAGTCGTCAGTATTTCGGTTTGACAGTGGCTTTTAATATCGATATTGAACGTGATTATTCGTACAATATGCATATGATTTTATGAGCACATGATTTTAAAGATCGCATGCATTATAAAACTAATAGTGATAGACTCCTACCGAGTATAGTATATACTCACCCTATCCTTAACATTTTTCAGGATAATTCCATCCACAAATAGAGGACATCTATGTTAGTGCTACGAGCAAGTGAATCAAAAAGGAAACACTTATATATGTAAGTAAACTCTCTACCCTTTGGACATGTATTTGTGTTTATTTACAGTTGGGCTATGTGTTGTGACTGGATAGACCTGGGGAAAAATGTTTATGATTTCTAAAGCTTTTCAAAAACTACTTTGGATATTGTGAAAGCAAATGACACTCGGGGTTTTCAAAATGAATTCCAAATAAAAGATTTTCCGCTGCATTGCATTGTTTTTCAAATAGGGATCCCACCTTAGGAATTTAGACTTTTCATTCAAAAATGCATGAGAAAACCCGGGTCGTCACATTTTTTAATAAAAATTAATGCATCAACCAATCAAAATACAATGACGGAGTAAAATTGTGGAATGACTAGAATGCCTTTGCAAGATTAGTTTGTGTCCTAAGAGGAAAGGGAGGTACAAACTCAAGATTGGTAGATATGGCTTTTAGAACATCGAATGTTCACTTTATTACCTTCCTCAAGGATGCATGTTGAAGGTTGAATAACTCCCTTGCATTACATTATTTAACCATATATGTTGGGTGTTTCTATTATCACATCTATTGTGATATCTCCTTTGATAACTTATGTGACATTTGAGATATGTGTCATATGTTCTGTGATACCTTCTGTGATATTTGGGATGTGTAACGTATGTTCTGCAATATCTGTGGTGATGTTTTGGTGATATTTGATTTATGTCATGAGAGATTTTTTAATATGTTTTAATAAATATTAATGCATCAACCAATCAGAATGCAATGACGGCGTAAAATTGTGGAATGCCCAGAATGCCTTTGTAAGATTAATCTTTGTCTTAAGAGGAAAGGGAGTTGCAAACTTGAGATTGGAAAATTTGACTTTTAGAACATCGAATGTTCACTTTATTACGTTCCTCAAGGATGTGTGTTGAAGGTTGAATAACTCCCCTGTATTACGTTATTTAACCACTTATGTTGGGTGTTTCTATTGTCACATCTATTGTGATATCTCTTATGATAACTTCTGTGACATTTGAGATATGTGTCATATGTTCTGTGATACCTTCTGTGATATTTGGGATGTGTGACGTATGTTCTGCGATATCTGTGGGGATGTTTTGGTGATATCTGATATACGTTGTGAGAGATTTTTTAAAACTTTTAATAAAAATTAATGCATCAACCAATCAGAATTCAATGATCCTCAAAGTATTGGACCTCCAAAATGTAGTATGTAATTTCATCAAATTACAAACTAGTTTCATTGGAAAGCATTAATGAAGTAGATATGGTATTTAAGATAAGTTTTACATAAACATTGACATTGTGATAGAAATGATAATGACAAGTAGAAATACGCAAAGGATGCATGTTACCACATTGCATGACAATGATGGGGTAACAAATACGAGCTGGACATTGTAGCTCTCTCGGTTATGTAATGTGTCAGTGAACTTGAACACTATAGTCGGATCGAAACTCCTACCATCCAACTACTCTCTCCAGCCATATTGTCGTCCCAATTGGTGGTAACGGTGGTAGCTCAACCAGCATGTACTTATCAAGCCAAATGAATCTTCTTGTATATTGTTCATTGGCAAGGAAAGGAAAGTACCACTTTCCACATTGGGCTTTGAACACACTTGGAGTAGTAGCATAGGCCCTCGATCGCATGCACATAGGGGGTGGGTGGGGATTTCACTATATTCCTGTAAGAAGATATCATGTACATATATTTTTCTATGTAAGTAATACACACAATTAATATAAGCAGTTATCATTTAACTTTTCATAACAAACCAACCAAATAGACCAAAAAAGAGTTTTAATACAACAACATATTCCTTATCATGATTGCACAACTACTGGTTGTTTCTATGAACATAATCAAACCAAAATTTCTGTGCAATGGAAGCGTGTTAAGCAGCAGCATCTCAACAAGCAGAGTCCTGGGTAGGGTGTACTTGCATGCTCTGTGAATTGCCTTCACACATTAGGGTTGCTTGTAAACTCTGCATCTTCACCTCATCCCGATGCAACACTTGCATACCAGCGTTCACCCTCTCTAAGTCTACAACCGTGATAACTTCCTCCTCTAAATCGTTGCTAATGAGTATGTCGTTATTATCATTGTCGCTTTTAGACTCAGGATTCTCTCCCATCTCCTCTGCTGGCCACATGTTGTCAACACGTTCCTGTCGCATAAAATTATGGAATGCCTAGAATGCCTTTGCATGATTAATTTGTGTCCTAAGAGGAAAGGGAGGTGCAAACTCGAGATTGGAAAATCTGGCTTTTAGAACATCAAGTTTTCACTTTATTACATTCCTCAAGGATGCGTGTAGAAGGTTGAATAACTCCCTTGCATTACGTTATTTAACCGCGTATGTTGCGTGTTTCTATTATCTCATCTATTGTGATATCTCTTGTGACATTTGAGATATGTGTCATATGTTCTGTGATATTTGGGATGTGTGACGTATGTTTTGTGATATCTATGGTGATGTTTTGGTTATATCTGATATACGTTGTGAGAGATTTTTTAATAAAAATTAATGCATCAACCAATCAGAATGCAATGACCCTCAAAGTATTGGACCTTCAAAGTGTAGTATATAATTTCATCAAATAACAAATTAGTTTCATTGGAAAGCATTAACGAAGTACATATAGTATTTAAGATAAGTTTTACATAAACATAGACACGGTGATAGAAATGATAATAGCCAGTAGAAGTTTACAAAGGATGTATGTTACTGAATTGCATGACAACAATGGGGCAACAAATACAAGTGAGACACGGTAGCTCTCTCTGTTATGTAATGCGTCAACGAACTTGGACACTACATTCTGATCAAAACTCCTACCATCCAGCTACTCTCTCCAGCCACATTGTCATCCCAATTGGTGGTAACGGTGGTAGCTCAACCAATATGTACTCATCAAACCAGATGAATCATCTTGTATATTGCTCATTGACAAGGAAAAGAAAGTACCACTTTCCACCTTGGGCTTTGAACACACTTGGAGTAGCAGCATAGGCCCTCAACCGCATGCACATTGGGGTTGGGATTTTGCTCCATTCCTGTAAGAAGATATCATGTACATATATTTTTCTACGTAAGTAATACACACAATTAATGTAAGCAGTCATCATTTAACTTTTCATACAAACCAACCAAATAGACCAAAAAAGAGTTCTAGTACAACAACATATTACTTATCATGATTGCACAACTACTAGTTGTTTCTATGAACATAATCGAACCAAAGTTTCTGTGTAATGGAAGTGTGTCAAGCAGCAGCATCTCGACAAGTAGATTCCTGGGTAGGGTGTACTTGCATGCTCTGTGAATTACCTTCACACATCAAGGTTGCTTGTAAACTCTGCATCTTCACCTCATCCCGATGCAGCACTTGCATATCGGCGTTCACCCTCTCCAAGTCTACAATCGTGATAATTTCCTTGTCCAAATCATTGCTAATGAGTATGTTGTCATTGTCATTATCACTTTTAGACTCAGGATTCTCTCCCATCTCCTCTACTGGCCATATGTTGTCAACACGTTCCTGCCGCATAAAATTGTGGAATGCTCAGAATACCTTTGCAAGATTAATTTGTGTCCTAAGAGGAAAGGGATGTGCAAACTCGAGATTGGAAAATCTGGCTTTTAAAACATCGAATGTTCATGTTATTACGTTCCTCAAGGATGCGTGTTGAAGGTTGAAAAACTCCCCTGCATTTTGTGGTCGCTGCATCCCTTGGCCAAACTCCTTCAAGTGATGCCTAGTCTTTCAATATGGTCAAGAAATTGTGGCCTTTTTGCCTAACCCTCATCAACTAGGTAGTACTTCCCTAAACCATTATTGTGTTAGTGATTAATGAATGAACCATCAAGGTAGAACCTATGAATATAAACATATCATTACTATACATGAGGCTTTTAAAGTCGGTATAAAGAAGTCATTATTTTGACTACCAACTTCATAAATATTTTACAAGTTGCTTACTAAAAAATAACTTTAAACATAAAGACTTAATAAGTCATTTCATTAAAAACAACTTCTTTAATCTAGCAGGAATAGGAATATTTTAGAGGGAAATGACTTTTAAAGTCGTTTGACTCAAATGACTTCAAAAACCTATATTTTAAAAGTCGTTTAGACCTAAATGACTTCAAAAGTGTGAAATTTTAAAGTTGTTTGTGTCAAATGAATTTAAAAGCATAATTTTGGCATGAATAGGGATTTTATACAGGAAAGGACTTTTGAAGTTGTTTAGGACTAAATGACTTCAAAAGTCAATGACTTTTAAAGTCGTTTACTATAAACAACTTTCAAAGTGGGGGACTTTAAAAGTCGGTTACAACAAACGAATTTAAAAGTGGGGGACTTTTGAAGTGGGATTTCTCTCTTGATTTATCCACCTATGCATGATCATCTTACCTTTTACATATATCTATCAAAACCTTTCAATTATCCCATGAAAATAACACTTTTAGTATGAAATAATTACTTTCTCCAATCGTGTGACTCTATGTGGCTTAATGGCTCATTCCTTGATGCTTAAATGACTAACTCCCTTGGCTTTAAAGCTTGAATGGCTTGGCTTCCTTAGGTTCCCTAATTATACTAGGAAACCTCATGTATGGCTCTACTTCTCATGCAAAGTGGTGAAAATGAATGGATTTTTTGTTGAATCATTTTTTATGCTTCCCAGTACCTTCTTGCTTGCCTCAGGATCATTTTGAAACTTGATCACACTTTGGAATGATGAGATTTAGGCTTTGGTTTGATATTTTGATCTTGATGTTCAAATCTCATCTCTATCAATCTCGGCCTTTGGATTATCTTCTCAACACCTATAAAAGATTAAAAACCCTAATTAAGAATTAAGAATTTATGATGATTCACATGCTTAATTTGGATTGGCTGTTAGGCCTACAAAATATAAAACTTTTGAATTATTTGGTCAGAGATGCATGTGTTACATATTTATGAAAAAATCTTAGAAATAACACTATATTAAATAACACATGGGCTACTAATTGGGTATTTTTTTATATAAAAAATTGAATACTTATCACAACTCTTAACTAGCATTTTGCTAGTCTCGACCAAACATGCAAAAAATCATGAAAATAAATATGAATGCCATTTTCGTAGGTACTCACAATTGCATTTAGCATAAGCAATAAGCCCTTAAACCACTAGTTTACCCCTTAGTGAACGAGTTAAGACTCATGAGGGTTTGCAGTGAATATACCTACAAAATTCTATAAGGTGATGTCTTTTGTTTATCTTAGAGAATTATCATCCATTAGCACTCTACTGACTTTAGTAACTTAAGAAAGATAAATGCAAAATTCTACTAGCTAAGCCTTTTTGTTATAGTTTATATCTCTTAGTGCATGTGTGTGTATATAGGCTATATAAAATAGGACTTCTAAATAGTAATGCTTATTTCTCCATTACTTGCAAAGATGTCTTAACCACAAATTCTCATTGGTATACACTAAGAAATAAAGCTCCTAAAGAAATGGGTTCAAAAAAAATCCTCCCTCTATATTACCCAATCCAAAGATACTGATGGTTCGCATAATCTTATAACCATAATTAAGACAAAGAAATGTGATATCTAAGAATAGATGCCATTACCAAGACCAATAAAGGTATTTCCCTTTAATTCCTTCTTATTTATATCCTCACTATGGCTATCTTCTACCTTAAATTAATAAGTCTTCAGATAGGACAAAATGTAGGCTTAGGTATGGTTTGAAAAAGAAGGTGTATAAGGATTTCAAATTTCAAATCTGAGTAGAGGTCTTCACCGTATATTTGGACACTTTTAAAAGTGGGATACTTTTAAAATCACTTACCGCAAACGACTTTAAAAGTGGGGTACTTTTAAAGTCATTTATAGAAAACGACCTTAAAGTTGGTAATTTTAAAGTCGCTTACAGAAAGTGACTTTAAAAGTACCCATTTAAGCTATCATTTCCCCAACCCAACACACATAAAGAGAGGAAACCAGATGGCAAAAAAGGGAGAAGAAGGGGAAGAAGAAGGAGAAGGAATAAAGGGAGAAAAAGAGAAGCAGGGTGCATCTCTTCTTGCCAGAGAGTAGCCTTGCTAGTCAGAGAAGATGTGTCATACCAGCGAGTAGAAGAAGGGTTTTGGTGCCGGAGTTCATAGGATGTTGACGGAGGAAACGATTGAAATCCGAGGAAATCATCTCTCTTAGCACAAAGGGGCTAACTTATAGGTAAGATTCGAGAAAACCCATATCTTGATTTGAGTGGTTCAAGTGTATCTGTGGTTGAAGCATACATCTAGATATTCCTTTCATGCCTACCTATGGTTCAAGTGTACATCTAGATCTTCCACAAGATGAATGTTTAAGGAGCACTAGGAACAACCTCCTATAAGCATGGCTTACGGCCATGGATCATCATGTTGTCGAAGGAGTTGTATACAGAGCTAACATAGTATTTTTCAAAGGTGTCAAGGGTTCATATGATTTTATCCTTCTTCAAGTTGATTATTAGGTTATCATTAAGCAATTATAGTATGTGGTGATAATGTAAATCTTCTGCAACTCTTAGGAGTGTTTTGAGTTAGATGTCACAAACTATTTGAACAGAGCAGTGTAAGAAACTATCGATAAAAAAGATTTAGGAAAATTAGAGGCCCTGTATAGTTTAGGAAATCTTAAGCCTAATTAACTAGGGATCCAACTAGAAGCTGATTTTGTCTCTACTATATAATTTAAATTTGTTTTGAGCCTTCAAAAAATCAATATTTTTGGTGATCTTTTTTTCATATGCTTGATCCTATAGAACACTAAACTGCTTTCGTCTACCAAACTTTATGGTGATTATATGTCTCTATGATAAGAGTTTATTGAATACTTTCATTATTCCTAAAAAATCTCTGTAATCACTTGTATAAAAGAGCACTATTCATTTCCTATAACCTTTTGATGCCCAAACCATGTTCTTCTTTGGTATGCATACTTTTTTCCATTTAACTAGATGTAATTTGTTGGAATCATCTATACTTTTATATAAGAATCTTCTCCAAATTTAATTGATTTTTAAGATGATAGTAGCTGGACACTTCAATATAGACATTTAGTAAAGTTGCATGTTCGATAGAGATAATTTAACATGTGACTCTGCTACCCTTGGAGAGATAAGCTCTCTTCCTAGATGAGAGATTTTTTGGTATTCTTTTGGCAAAGGGTCCTAGAGTGATATTTTGGATTTGCTGGAAAAGATAGGGAGACCTAAATTGGTGAATAGGAGTTGTACCACCTTGCAATTAAGACAGGTTGCAATGTTGTCCTGAATATGCGAATAAGTATGTACACCAAAGATTTGTGATTAGCTAAATTCATTTTTTGACCAATCACCAATTTAAAACATCTAAGAATGGATTTAATTCTCAAGCCATGTGGTGGAGTCTCCTTTACAACCTACGAGCAACCTCCAACCTTAGTCACCCATATAAGAGGTTCTTCTCTCTCTCTCTCTCTCTCTCTCTCTCTCTCTCTCTCTCTCTCTCTCTCTCTCTCTCTCTCTCTCTCTCTCTCTCTCTCTCTCTCTGTTTCAAACTATGCCTCAATGTTTATTATTTTAAACCAAAACCATAGGGAGTATACAAGATCTGTTATAGGCTAAGTATAAAGAGTTGTTGAACTACATGGATGGAATAAATTTCTACCAAATCTTAGGGTTCAGAAAATAAAATAAAATCTAAGATGATAGAGAGTAACTTAGGAATTGTGAATCCACCAAAAGAATCATGATAATTTTTCTCATTACTTGAAAACATGCATGAATTAAAAGCCTTGACTACAAGTTAAAACTTCTTCTAAAGAAGGAATAAATATTATAATGGCATGACCTATCTAAATTAGCATGAATTATCTACAAACTATAAACATGACTCATCTAATCTTATCATAACACATCCAAGAAAGCATTTACTCAGATATTAAAGACCATTTTGTAAACATCTCATTTAAACTACAAGTGTTAAAATTAATAGTAGATAAAAAGATCAAAATTGTTCTTCAAAGGAAATCTTACCATGAAATTATTCATACATCAATTTCTAAACTAGAACATAATAAAATTATATGAGAAACATGAAAACTCATCTTTAGCTTCTTTCAATCTATAAGCTTTAAGTTGGTGGGGGTAAGGAGGGTATTTGGTGTTGTTGATGGAGGCCTATAATAAATTGGTCGAGAAAATAAAAATGGAGGCACTAGTCATTCCTTTTAGAAATTAAAAATATTATAATCATTGGCCAGATAGTTGATATCACATCGCTTGGCTGGAGGCACTAGTCATTCCCATAGAGTACATGGTATGTATCTTAGCATACTAACTTTCCCATCAATACTTTTTAGTTAGAGACCTCAATTTAATTTTTTATTAACTTCATACAGTTAATCAACAACAACATTCATCATCAAGGTCGCCCGTTGTTGCACCATCACCTTTTAGCACACCAATGGAATAGGTACTTGTACATATGTTTATTTATATTTTATCATAAAGTAGGTCCTCATCATTGATTAATATTATTTAGTAAAAAATTTATACATCTTTTACAACAATTGTCAAAGAATCATGTGGAAGTCCTACATAACACATCTCGATCCCTAAGGTTAATCTACAATCTCATTACAAAGATAGGGAAATCAATCCCATACAAATCAAGGAGGGAATGCTAACAATGACATTGTTGAAGTGCCACTTATGGTTGAGGACCTATTACAAGTTTGCCTATGGAATCAACTGAGTACCCTCACATTGTCTCCTACATGGAGTATATGCATATATTTTCTTATAAAATATTTGACATTACATGTTATATTTTCATGGTATAGGTAATAATTATTTCTTTTATGCAGCTGCTTAAATGATGCAATTATCCTTTTTGAGGTTGAGGGTGTATTTTACCAATTCCTTGACCTCCTTATCATTTGTAGAGTGGTGGAGCAATGGTAGACAGAGAAGCGTGTTGATGATATTGTACCAGGCTTCTTTTGGTACTCTAATGGACAAGGCTTAATGATTCCTTGCAATAGTAGATAAGTTTTGATTTTCTTGCTTTCTTTCCAACTTATTCTATACTTAGGGATGGTCAACTTTAGTTACAATTATATGACTATCTATATAGGGCTCATTGGATGCTACTTGTTTTGGACGTGCATGGTAGGCATACTTTCTTTTTAATTCTTGTGGATTACACATCTATCTTGCCCTCGCAGAAATTATAAATAAGTAAGCTTTTATTCTCTTCATGTATTATATGTAGATAAATAATTTATTATTTTTCTATAATGCATTTGAAATTTAAATTTGTAGAGCATGGTTAATATGGGCTAATTTGATCGAGACTGTACAACCACTGAAACTCACTTGGAAGAATGTCAATGTGTAGAAAAAAATTAATTACTCTTTTTCACAACTAATTAAACTTCCAAGATTACAAATGATGTTTATAAATCCTTTCGTTGTCCTTGTTGCATGGTATCTTAGATAGTAGTCCAAATGGGAGTGCGGGAACTATATGCTAAGATACGTGAGGACCCTAATATTTGATGATATTGGTGTCTCCCAATTAAGAAAGGTAAGACACTTTTACTTTTCATAATCTTATATTTTTCATGGATTTTTATGGATCCATTTTAAAGAATGTGACTTGAATTAAATATGTGCATTACAAGTTATTGTGCTTTCTAAGTGCGCAAGCAAGAAGAGTTACTCCAAAGTAAACATCAAGGAAATACTAAGCGAATGGGCTGATTAAGTAGTAGATTCAATTAGAATACTAGGACTAGCTACATGATTGTAAAGTACATAATAAAGTATTTTTTTCATTCACTTGTAAGTGTTCTTTTAGTTTTTATTATTTTCTTTGAAATATATACATAAATTTTTTAAGCGATGACTGAGTGGAAACTTGGAGCATGGGAATAAATGAGAATGGGATCAAGTTGTAAGTGAAGTAAATATGGGAGTTGGTTTTCAATATACTCATTGAATTATATAAATTTTATTGGATGATGATTGAGGGTAACTTAGTGTGGAGTATGGGAGTTGTAAGTGAAGTGAATATGAGAGTTGGTTTTCAAAATAGTCATTGAATTATATAACTTTTATGAAATGATGAATGAGGGTAACTTTGTATGGAGTTGTAAGCTAAGTGAATATGGGAGTTAGTTTTCAATATATCCTTTGAATTATATAACTTTTATGGGATGATGTATGAGGGTAACTTAGTGTGGAGTATGAGAGTTGTAAGTGAAGTGAATATGAGAGTTGGTTTTCAATACATTCATTGAATTATATAATTTTTATGGGATGATGAATGAGGGTAACTTAGTGTGAATGTGAAAGTAAATACGAATATGTATAAATTTATAAATAAAGTGAATGTGGATGTTGGATTAAATGCGTGTGTTGTGGTTAATTTCTTATTTTGTGGTTTTTCAAGATAGATGTGGATGGATAATTAATGATGAATTTCTATGTTTTGTACACAATGTGGAAGTGAATGTACGTTTATTTTTCATGTGTATAAAGATTGTAAGATCAAAAACAATATTGAATTGTATGCAAATGGTAGTGATTGCAATCTCAAAAATGAAAAAAAGAAAAGAAAAGAGACTTTTGAAGTTGTTTAAGTCTAAACAACTTCAAAGGTAGACCACGTTTGAAGTCATTTAAGGCTAAACAACTTCAAAGGTGGGCTACTTTTAAAGTTGTTTAGGGTTAAACGACTTCAAAGGTGGGCTACTTTTTAAGTCATTTAGGGCTAAATGACTATAAAAAATATACCCTTTTTAAAGTTGTTTAGAGATAAATGACTTTAAAAGTTGGATATTTTTAAAGTTGTTTAGACCTAAACGACTTCAAAAGTTAACTGCCATTAAAATACTTTTGAAGTCATTTATGGCTAAACGACTTCAAAAAGTCATTACTTTTAAATTCATTTACATAAAACGACTTTAAAAGTCCTTGATTTTTAAAGTCATTTATGTAAATGACTTTAAGAGTTATTGACATTCACTCAAGCTGGGGCATTCCCCATAAGCGACGCATTGCATCAGATCTCAGATGCGGTGAAAAATAGACAAGGGTTGCTAGGGCGTTCTCCCAGAAGTGACGCCCTACATCAGATCCCGAGTGTAGTGAAAAATGGGCAAGGATTGCTAGAGCGTCCCCTCGGAAGCGATGCGCTGCATCAGAACCCAGGTGCAGTGAAAAGTGGACATGGGTTCATACCAGGAAAGTCGAGAAAGGCAATAGTAAATAGGGTATCTCTAGAACATAAGATTCACATCGCTTCATGGAATATAGGGACACTGATAGGTAAGAGTTTGGAGTTAGTAGACACGATGAAATGTAGGAGAGTCAACATCGCTTGTATCCAAGAAACCAAGTGGAAAGGGGCTAAAGTAGAGAAATAGATGGGTATAAATTATGGAACATAGGAAAGGAAAATAACAGAAATGGCATAGGAATAATAATGGATAAGGAATTAAAGGATAAAGTTGTGGATGTTAAAAGAATCAGTGATAGAATTATAATAATAAAAATTATTCTAGGAGAGCAAATTATAAATATTATAAGTGCATATGCACCACAAGTAGGGTTACAAGATATAATCAAGAGATAGTTTTGGGAAGATATGGAGGGAGTCATGCAAGAAATTCCCAACACTGAGGGGATATTTATAGGAGCAAACTTAAATGGCCATGTAGGAAAAGATAAGGAAGGATATGATAGAATACACGGAGGGTATGGTATAGGTGAACGAAATGAGATGGGGGAGAATATCCTTGATTTTGCTTTGTCATATAACCTATCTGTTGCAAATACACTCTTTAAGAAGAGGGATGAACACTTAATAACCTTTAAAAGTGGACTTCATAAAAGCAAAATAGACTTTTTTTCTACTTAGGAATAATGAATGATCTATATGTAAGGATTGTAAGGTGATACTCAGTGAGAGTTTAACCTCACAACATATGTTAATGGTTATGGATATTCATATCAAAAGATGGAGTAAAAGAACTGAACTTAATACACATCCAAAAACTAAGTGGTGGAACTTAAAAGGAGAAAAAATAACCTCATTCAAAAATAAGTTGATGGTAGAAGGAAATTGGAACTATGAAACAGAAGTAAATACCATGTGGACTAATATGGTTGAGTCCATTAACAAAGTGGAAAAAGATGTCTTAAGAATATCTAAAGGTAAAAGGCTATTAACAAAGGAAACATGGTGGTGGAATGAAACAGTGCAAAAAGCTATTAAAGAAAAACTAGTGCATTTTAAAGCATGGCAGAAGAATAGAAGTAATGAAAACTATGAACAATATAAGAATGCTAAAAACGTTGCTAAGTGAATAGTAAGTGAGGCTAAACTTAAAGCATATGATGAGCTCTATAATAGACTAGGAACAAGAGAAAGTGAGAAAGATGTGTTTAAACTTGCAAAAGTAAGAGAACAGAAGGGTAAGGACTTAGAGCATGTTAGGTGCATTAGAAGCAATGATCAAAGGGTATTAGTTAAAGATGATGAGATCAAACAAAGCTGGTAAATATACTTTCAAAAATTGTAAAATAACAATGGACCTGAGAATATAGGGATTGAAAATACTATAAATCTAAATAACATTAGATATTATAGATATGAACGTAGGATTAGAATACCTAACGTAAAAGAGGCCTTGAGAAAGATGAAATCAGGAAAGGCCATGGGGTTTGATGGTATCCCAATAAAGGTTTGGAAGTATATGGGAGATATTGGGGTAGTTTGGTTGACCAAATTGTTTAACAAGATTATAAAATCAAAGAAAATGCCTAATGAGTGGAGGAAAAGCTCTATTGTACCAATCTATGAGAATAAAGGAGACATTCAAAGCTGCACTAATTATCGAGGGATCAAACTTATGAGCCACACCATGAAACTTTTTGAAAGAGTGATTGAGAAGAAGCTACAACATGAAACAAGTTTATCAGAGAATCAGTGTGGTTTCATGCCTGGGAGGTCTACCATGGAAGCTATTTTCTTAATAAGACAATTAGTAGAGAAATATAGGGAGAGGAGAAAAGACCTCTACATGGTCTTTATCGACTTAGAGAAAGCTTATGATAGAGTCCATAAAGAGTTAATATGAAGGGTGTTGGGTGGTAAAGGGATTTCTCAGGGGTGTATAGATATAATTAAAGATATGTATGAGGGAGCAGTAGCAAATGTTAAGACCACTAGTGGCATGACTGGTGATTTTCCTGTCATTATCGGATTGCACTAAGGATTGGCATTGAGTCCATACCTTTTCACATTAATTATGGATGAGTTAACAAAACATCTGCACAAGGAGATTTCCTGGTGTGTGCTATTTGCAGACGATATAGTCCTAGTTGATGAGACTAGGGAGGTTAAACGTAAAGCTAGAGTTATGGAGAGAAGCACTTGAATCTGAAAGATTTAAAATTAACCAAAATAAGATAGAATATATGGAATGTAATTTAAGCAAGGAGAGTAGGAGTGGAACACTAGTCAAGATTGATAACCAAGAGGTCCCCATGAAAGACCACTTTCGATACTTAGGATCATTGATCCATGAGAGTGGAGAGATTGAGAGGGTGCCACTCAAACTAAAGGAAAAATTCTATAGGATGGCTATAAGGCTGGCCATGCTCTATGGATCAGAGTGTTGGGCAGTTAAGGAAAATCATACTCATAGGATGAGCATCACAAAAATGACGATGTTGAGATGGATGAGTGGTAAGACAAGAAAGGATAGAATTAGAAATGAAAATATTAGGGGAAATTTAGGGGTAGCACCAATAGGTAACAAGATGAGGGAGATTAGACTTAGATGGTTTGGACATGTTCAAAGGAGACCAACAACGACATCGATTAGAAGGAGTGAGGCAATGCAATAGAAGGTTCTAAAAGGGCAAGGGGAAGGCTCAAAAGAACGTGGATAGAAGTGGTGAGGAAAGATTTAAAAACTTGGGGACTAAATGAAGCCATGGTATTTAATAGAGTGGAATGGAGGAATAAGATTCATGTGGATGACCCCTAATTGGGATAAGGTCTTGATGATGATGATGATGACTTTAAGAGTTATTGACTTTTGAAGTGAGCTAGTTAGAAGTTACTTTTTAACCAACTTCTATTATCATTTTTTACTAACTTGAAAAGCCTCTTATGTTGCAGTGTATTAACACATAATGGATTTACCCTTAGCAATTGTGAATTGCACACCTTCTCTCGTAAGAGCTTCTTTCAACATGGTAGAGTCATGTGCATTCCCCTTAAAGTCAGCAAGTATTTATGTGAATTGCATGTCAAAATTACAGCATGCAAGATCATTCTATGTGATGAACCCCTTCCTATTATGCCACCTTCTCAAATCGCGAGGACCCACACCAAAAACCTAGTTGGGATCAATGTCCCATTTGCTGCTCCAATGCAATCCTATAAATGAAATGACAAATTGAATGCTAAGTGTGTTAGGTTCCAAACTATTGTATTAAAGATCAGAAAAGACAAATGGAGTTACTGTGAAATGGATGTCTCTCTAATAGTTGTTTGTAATCTCTGAGTGGTCCTCTATTGCATGAGGAGCCATAAGGCGACTGTACAATTACAACATCACATGAAGGACCTTATGGAAGTTGGTACTAATAGTATAAGTGGACTTGAAAAGATCCTTTGCTGTGGGTTCGTACCTCGAGTCCTGAACAACAATCATTAAGAAGGTTGCCACCATCTCCTCCACTGTCACTCAATAGGTTCCAAATAAGAGGCCGGTGGTCTGAAGAATACTACACCAGCTTATCAAACTAGAATTGATACATTACTTATAATTTTGGAAATCTCATCCCAGTTTCTTCATAAACTTACTGAAATTCCTCGTAACCTCGAGTATTTTTTTTTTTTGCACTCATAGGTGAAAGTGTTTGCATATGCAGTGCGGCATCCTCCTCCTCATGTTGCATAATTTGGGTAAGTATGTGTGATGCAGTCATGCTAACCACATGTTGCACTTCATAAAGCACTTCATTATTGAGTATAAACAACATTTATGCAATAGTTAGAGACAATTGCATTATAAACATAGATAACAACAAATATTTTGCTTTTATTTTAATGAATTTTTGGCAAAGTCTCCTCTGTGTTTTGGACATTTCACAGTTCATGCGTGTGATGCATTACACCTAATAATCAACATTTACAAGAATTTGTATTTGAAGTTTGAAATCATAGAATGACAGCAACATAAAATAGTGATTAAAAATCCATGATATAGTGACGTCCATCACTATAGAAAAATAATATCCATGGTCTTAACATATATAATAATAAATGACAACTGGATTAAAAAGCACTTATAGAGGTCCAATATAGAAACACACCAAAAAAGTTTTAAACAACAAAAACCACAAAAAGCTATTCTAATCGAACTACATAGGTCCTCTAGAAAGTGCACTCTTCTACTAGTGCATCCTCACATACAACAGTTGTCTGTCCTCTGACCAACGATCAAAAATGTCCTTAAAGCTTAGGTCCATTTGTAGAAAAATACTATACTCCTTAACTCTCTTTAACTCAATCAGACCCTCCAAAGTATCCAATGTAGTCATCCATGATGTTTTGTTTAGACCCACAAGTCTTTCTAGACTTGATATAATGGAAGGATCAATGAATGGAGAGGGATCATTAGATGTTGAGGATGCTACCTGATCGGATTGCTTCTCTTTTCCCTAGACTCATCGCAGGTTAACAATCATAAAGGAGGGAATTGAGGATGATGTTGTGGAGGTAGCTGGGCAGACAAGGGGTTGCAGAAGGTGTTGATATGGATCTTGTGGATGCAATCCATCATCATGACCTTTTACTTCCTACCCATAATGTGGAACTTGCGAGTCACATGCATCAGCATCCACATTGGACATATCCGGATTGTATGCTTCCTCAAATGGTTGTGTATATTGACTACTAACCATGCATAATTCTTGGAGTGCCTCATCTTCTACATAAATATTAATCCCATAGTAGACTTCTCCTATAGCACTGCTACCCCCAAACACCATCTCCAAGTGTTCATAACCTCCTAATTCAACTGTACAGATACATAAACATTTGTAAGAGCATTATAAAGGTGATGTATAGTACTACAGTGTCAGAGTAGTGCATTACTTACAAGTGGATATTCATGATCTTTGGAGTTGTAAGGAAGAAATTTCTATCCTCATCCCACCCTAATCCTGAGTCTCCATTCCTCAACTTTGTAAGTGTAATGTACTTGCTTTTGAAAAGCCTTATCTTTGTATTTAACCTTTCATCGTCAAATCAACTCCAAGCTAGATTTTGAAACAAAGTAGCAATTCCCTAATCACAGCACCCTTTGGCATACTCCCAGTTATGATGAATCTACCCTCTATTATTTTATCATAAAGTATTTTAAGGATAAAGTATTCTTGTTCCTTGGTCCATTTATTATAAGGCCCCTTGTCTCCCTCATCTATGCCTTCAGACACAATGTCTAGACCTTCGCCATCAACTGGATTAGGTGTCATAGGAACTCTATCCTTTCATTTGCATGTCATTTGAAAATAAATATATTTTCTATTTAGCATATCAAAAGATCTCAAATAGATCATACAAATAGAGGTGGCATCAGAACAGTGTAGTTGAAAGCAGTATATCTACTAATCTTTCTACTTGTAGTAATTTTGTAAAGGTTGATTTGTTTTGGAACTGTCAGTGTTGTTCATGGTGTGCATTGAGGTTTGGTTTTCTAGTTTCTAGATGAACTAGAGCTCATATACAATGTAGTTTGAGGTATTGTTCTAAGGAGAACAATAGACCAAAGGTGAATTTGATAATAATACATAGAAAGAATGAAAGTTAATGCACATGAAGCCTAAGGTTTTAATATACGTTAATGCAAATAGATATGTTGGTACAAAGGAACTAATGATATGATCTATAAAGGAGTTAATCTAACATGTCTCAAACAATCAAGTCTTAGATGCACCCACATAACAATGACCATAGTGTTTACCTTGTTAAGATCTGATGATTGCCATAGTTTCTCTCTGTCAGAGGAAAGAGGCAACATAATTTTCCTTGGAAACTAAAGTTTCATATTCTTATGTAGAATAATTGGAGGAGTTCTCAATGACATTGGTTCTCCATGTCAATTGGTTTTTGGTGAAATAAGGAAATCCACAATACTCATCCTTTGTTGGCACTTGGAAACATAGACAACAGTACTAGAGAACAAATAGCTACACTCTGAGGGTTGTTTTGACTGTGCTTTAGTAATTTTATATATGTTTTAAGGCTACCGATAGTAGAGAAAGAAACAATCCATAGATGAGCATCTATTCTAGCATATCAAGAAACCATTACAAGTTCATGTTAAAATGTCAATATTGTCTCTTACAACATGTCTATTGGTTGTACTAAGAGAAACAATGAACTGTAAATAGCTGACATCTGAATTATGTACAACCCCTATTTTGAATGTAAACATATATGAAGCAGTGAACCAGATATTGAATGATGTCACCTTGTTAACACCCACCAAAATAAATAAGCACAACACACCAACATTGCCATAATTCTCATATGTAACTGAAACAGTGAAACCAGTCATATTGTCTACATTCAATTAAAGTTTATTATTGCTACTACTATACAATTATACATGTTTTTTATTAAAGTTAAATCCTTGCACCTATCTTTTGTAGTTGGGGTTTGTGAGTACCATGTTTTGATACTCTTGTATTTCTCGTTATCTTAATCTACATAGGTTGATAAGCCTAATACACATGGATGCATCTAGGTATGTGCATAAGTAAGCAGACATACATACACAAACATACAAATGGGCATAAACTATAAGAAGACACAAGACAATGCATGCATGTCTCCTCATGAAAAGGTGTGAGGCCCAAGCTGTAGATCTGTTTGTTCAACATTTCTAGAAACCACCACATGCATTTGCTCGGTATGTAGGACATTCTTGGGAAGTGTCATATGTTAGAGTTAATAGTTTCCAAGCTTATTAGGACTATTAAAAACTTCATTTGACATAGTATGCAATTGGTTCAGAATTACAACTTTAGAATTGTGTATTTATGAGCTCCCAATGTTACCTTTTGATTTGTACAATCATTCTAACCCTCTGCCTCTTATCATGTCTCATTTACCAAATCGGTCTCTTACCAAGGAATAATATGCCTTACAGCTCTCACTCCAAGTACTCAAGTAGCATTTCATGAGAAATCAAATAGGAACTATTTCACTCTTCCTAAGGCTTATCAACCTCTACAAGTTATGATGATGAGAAATACAATCTTTAATTGTAAAACATATGAATTGACATGGTATCCTCCTAAGGCTTGGTTTATTTAACATATTCTAAGAGCACATCTAAATCAAGTGAAATGAATCAATTTTGTTGGTCTCTAGTATGGAGAATACCTTGATTCCTAAGCTACAATGTTTGAGGAGTATAAGATTCTCACATGAGGCTGTTGTGAAATGGTGTTGAAGAGTCCTGGATTTTAATGCTAAAGAGCACCGATGAGGAATTTAGGGATTTGATAGAAAGAGAATGATCTCTTTCTCTTTGTTACATAGCATTTGTTTCTAAAGTTTCTTAATATTAAAAAACACGATTCTCTCCAAAGATTATAGCAAACCAAAGAAGATCACAATATGACATTTCATGAGTTTTGACAATTTACAGAAGAATTTTTTTAGCTTGTTGAAAGCATGAAATTAAGGGTAGCTTGATCCCTTCTAGATATAGACAACATTACAACAACTAAAATAGTAGACCCAAAATCACAAGTGATATTAAGACATAAGAACCTAAAATCACAATTGCAACCCTAGAAGAGGAAAAACCAGAAATCGAAACTGATTTTTTATAAATAGGTCTAAAATTTCAAACCTAGAAGATAGCAAATGAGAGAATCAATAGTTAACCTCTATCACAACAAGAAAAGAAGAACACAAAAGCAATCAAACCCCAAAACTGTAGACATTAGAAGAGAAATTGTAAGCCCTCAAAAAAGGAAAAATGATAGAGGTGGAGAGAATACCTATTGGCCAAAGACTAATGAGGGAGCAAAGTCATCACTTGCAGTAGAAAGAAAACTCTACTGGATTTTCATAACAAGGTTGAACAAGAAAGGCACTAGACTTTTAGGACCAAAGTAGAAAACTCCACTGGATTTTCTTCTTTATGTCATGAGCTTCTTTATGGGATGAGGAAGCAGAGAAGAGATAATCAAGGCTCTCATTTCTTCTCTCTAAAAAACATGTTTTCAAGTTGATTTTTCTCCATCTAGAAACAATGAGAATTTACACTATAAAGAGCTATTGACATATCTCTGTAACATCAAACACATCAACTGTGATAATGTTGAATTGACCTGATATCTCACATATGCCCAAGATATCGCAGTTATATAAACCTGATATCCCACATATGCTCAAGATATGACTGTTAAATAAACATGATATCTCACATATGCCCAAGATATCAATGTTAAATAAGCTGCACATTTGAGATATGCCATGATATCTTAGAAATTCCAAACAAATGTAGTTAAATAAACCCCCCTTATGATACCTGTTAATTGCTCTCCCTCTCTTCATAGTAAAAGTGACCACATCAATTAATGAGTGATCAAGATCAGGTAAATGATTTGGCCACCTATATAGTTTCCTAACCAAGTTGAACCACACATCCAAGCAAAGTCCATAATTTACAAGAGAGCTACTATTAGGATGTGCACTGGGTCTACTTACCACATGGTTGGACAAGTTGAAGCCCTAATATACATGTCTTCCTTGTCCTGATGTTGCCTTTTTCATGTCCTCATATGTTTTCATTTAGGCCAATAAATGAAGATTGAGTACACAAACTCAGCTCAACAGAGTACTAGTACACTCTAGTAAAGGAAATCACCAAATAAAACACAGACCATACAAACACAATCAGTGGCCATTAGTTAAGACATTTGAATTCTGTGATGGATTCCATAGTTTTCAATCCTTCTGTTGAATGTTACTCTTGAATTTACCTGTAGGTGAAAATCATCTATATTAGATTCCATTAATCATGGATTCTACCTCGAATCCAAATTCTTTGTTATGTGGCAAGTTAAGAGGGAATTCAATTCTATAGTTAAAGATATCTTGACTAATCTCTTCATTGGACCCACTTGCATCATATCACAATGATGCAAAATTCCAAATTTCTTGTTTATAATGGAGGGTTTGTAAATGAAGGGTCTTAGATCATCGGATCAAGATAAGCGGCAACGAAATGGACTTTTGGCCACTTGTTAGACCTTGATTGGCAAGTCTTATGTGATCCAGTAGAGTAGATGCTCCAACACATTCTAAGAAGTAGAAACTGTTAAAACTCTACATATGTCTATTCCCTTTAAACCGCTAAACTAAACCTTAGTTGGGCTTTGTTTTACTACTCCTAACCATCTCTTAGAAGTATTTGAGCCAGTAGTTCATAAAAATCCTCCCTAATGTTGTTGCCCAAACAACTTAACCATCATTGATCAACTGGTGTCCATAAATAATATCTCCATCAACATTTTGATTGGAGCAAAAAATTCCCATGATTACATCTCACTAGGGTCCATAAATGGAACTTTGTATGACCAAATTTTACTAAAAAACCAGTGAACACATTGATTCTTTAAAATTCAAATTTTCTTTTCAATATCTTTGCTCATAATGTAAAACATTTCTCTTGAAACATAATATTTGTATCAGAATTTTACTTCTAAGTTCAATCAAAGTTTAAAACTTCATTTATTTTCATTTGAAAATAAGGAAATCCTAATAGTACGTTATAAGATCATAATTTTTTGAAAAAATAGGAGTCAATTTCACGTTTGGAAATAAATAATGTTAGATAACAAGCATTGGTTTGAAAACATATACTCAGTGGTTAGATACAATCAATGTAAATCCATCTGCATGATAATTTGTCATTTGTCATGTATAGTTCACTATGGTAGACAATGCGTATCCATCTAGCTAATCATTGTTAATTAATGGAAAAGCTCGTCCATGTACCAAAATTTGCCCATTAATTGGTAGTCTCGAGATAACATTAAAGGTTTTGATCTCGCCTTAGAACATTGTATGTGATCAAGTCCATCCATCATGGAGATCATCATGATCCAGTTATCAACATTTAAACTTTAGGCGAGCACTAAGTAAGATGTGATAGATGATTTGATCTTCCAATTAGGAATGGTTAGACATGACAATCAATCAGACTTAATCATTAATCGAACTAACATACAACGAGATTTATGAGTTGTATATGAGGTTCACTTCGTGCACTTCATGAAGTAGCCCTCATAGGCACCACCTCTTCAAGCCTAATAATACTTGTGCTTGTGACCTACACCAATTAATTGATTTCAATCTAAATATTTTATTTTTCAGATTTGATAAATCTAATGTATTTTGGATCCAATAAAAATGAAATTGTGTAATGATAAATTTGATAATTCTAAACCACATATATTTAGATCTAGCAAAATAAAAATGTGCAATGATAGATCTAATGTATCTAAGCTATATATCTTATATCTAGTAGAATTAAAATTGTGCAATTATAGATTTGACGCATCCATACTATAAAACACTCATGCATGATTCATTTGAAAGGTAAAATCACATATTGATATATTCATGTACAATCCATTTTGTCTAATAGAATCACGTGTCTAGATTCATAGGTGTGATTTATTTAAGATAGTTAGAGTATGCTTAAAAGATTTAGACATGGTCTAGCATAGATTAATCCATATGAAATAACATAAACTGAATCATATTATCTTTAAACACATCTAACTGATATCTTAGATCTAAGGAAATCTATTTAGAACAAAAATCTTGTAAAGCAATTAAAAACATGATCACATTTACATCATGGCTAAAGGACTTCTTATATCTATGGGAATATATAGTAAAACATACATCTTGTAAACCAATAACAAATGTAAGTAGATCTAACCATAGCTAGACACTCTCTAGATTAGGTTTGGTTCTCCTCTTGCAGATTTAGAAGTTAGAATTGGAATTAAGAGAGAGAGAGAGAGAGAGAGAGAGAGAGAGAGAGAGAGAGAGAGAGAGAGAGAGAGAGAGAGAGAGAGAGAGAGAGAGAGATGTGTGATCTAGTATGGACAAAGTGGGTGAGACTTGGGAGAAACATGGAAATGGACATTTTGGAGGCTTTTAGAAGTGAGGGAGAGGAGGATTAATCTAGTTTGAAAGCATTTCCGCTCTCCTAAATCTATCCCATAACTAATTATGAAGTATAATATAGGTGTAAAGAATGAAATGTTTTTTATTGGGAAGGTGTAACATTCATTTCATAATGACTAACATAATTTCAGTCTAATGTAATATTATGAGTCGTAGGTAACATTTCTTTGATGTAAATGATATCCAGTACATAACATGTAACAATCCTACATTTTGTCACTATTTTGATTGAATTTGGAATACATAATCAAAGTTCGTTAAAACTAAAATCCGTAAGAGCAAATTTACAAAAAAACTCTAAATTAGACTTTGAAACCTCAAAATTCATAATGTATGCAATGAGAACTTTACAATGACACTAATTTTGTATGAAATGGAGATCAGAGACAAAAAAACCCAAAATTTAACTAAATAATAGAGAGGACCAAATTGATAACATAGCCTTTCCCTCTCTCTCTCTCTCTCTCTCTCTCTCTCTCTCTCTCTCTCTCTCTCTCTCTCTCTCTCTCTCTCTCTCTCTCATTGCCGGCAATGACCGAAAAACCAATTGAAGTTTTTGTTAGTTTTTCACCTTTTTTTGACACCAAATGGTGATAGAATCACTTTAGATTTCACAGGAGTGAAGGTAAAATTAAGACCTCCAAAACCCTTGTTTTATCTTCTTAAAATTTTGCATTTTTAAAACTATGTAATAGTCACCGGCAGTGATCGTTTCCTGATCGTCTTCTTTGGCGATGATGATTGGATTTTGGTGCTAGCAACTAGATTCTGATGAGGAAAAGAATTGAAAATTTATATGGTTGGAATCCTTGCTAAATGAATTACACATCTGTGTCAATGAAAGTTCAATTGGAGATCATCTAACCTTTGAATATTTTATCTAAACACGATGCATGAGTGGTGCTAGATCTACTTATTTGACTATTGAAAACATGATTAGCTAGTAGATCAATGATTCTAATGGCATGAATTGCATGTTAAGGACAATTTAGGTTAAAAACAATAAGTAAAAAGCTTGTAATATGTATAAAAGTTGGATTGATTTGAGTCATCCTTTACAATGTACACTTGATTCGTGATTTGGAATGTTGATTGTCTTGATCTAACCACTTATCTATGGCATTTATTTGTGTACTTTAAAATTACTCACAAGTGCACAAATCAATATAGTAATTTGCATGCGAGTGAGGTTGATCTCACAAGGAATCTCATGGTTTTGTATGCTGATTGGATTTTATTTATATTATCTAACCTAGCCAAGAGAGATGGATTTTAAACAAATCTAGGAATACAATGAACATGAAAACTAAAACATGCATGAGTTAGAAACTTTGTAAGATTAGAACTTGCTAAACCTAACAAGGGAACTTACTAAAACTAATCTAATAATGCAATAAACCTCAACAACAATTAAAGAAACCTAATCATGAACTGAACCTAACATATCATGCAACTAACTAATCTAATAAATATGTAAAGCTAATAAAATAAAATCAAAGTGGTGCGCATGGATATAGGAGTTGTACGCATGAACCTAAATGCCTACAATGCAGAAAAAGAACAAGTGTATGATGCTTGATTCAAAGATTGAATGAACTGGAATGCATATATGGGACATGAAAGATGCGAATATTAACTTGAGTGAAGGGAGACATGTAAACATGATTTTGAGGTGGGAAAAAATGCCTAAATAAAACATGAAGGTTTTGCATAGGAATTTGAATGAAATTGATGCACAAATGAACATTAAAATATGCATGTACACCTAAGTAATTAATGCACTAGAATCTAGAGGTGTGTGTTTTCAAGGCATGGAATATGAGAAAAAAAATAAGAAATTTAAAGAATTTCAGGCATGAGAAACTTTGCATGAAACATAAGCTTTATTAAATTTAAATTGACACATTAATTGTTTGCAAGATTACAAGTAACATAAAAAAGAACATTGCACAACTTTTAGAGTCCTAAATCTACCCTAGAAAATAAAATTGTGCAACTTTTAAAGTCCTAAATCTACCCAAAACTAGATCCAACCTCACTCTCCAATAA
The DNA here is from genome assembly GCA_035236585.1 of Warburgia ugandensis. Taxonomy (NCBI): domain Eukaryota; kingdom Viridiplantae; phylum Streptophyta; class Magnoliopsida; order Canellales; family Canellaceae; genus Warburgia; species Warburgia ugandensis. The sequence goes on along the minus strand of CP141131.1, from coordinate 46,963,421 downwards.
CCAAAAGATGCATGTGTGTAACTAAAAGAAGAACCAAGAAGAAAGATAGGGAAAGAGAGATGGAATGGAAAAAGAAAAGTAAGATAAGTCAAGGAATAAGAACTTGATCTAAGGGCTACAATCCCTTCGCTATTAGTATAAGAGATTTGTGGCCCATGAATACAAGGATCTAAGGCTCTAAATAATAATCAAACAAGAAAGGAAAACAACAAAATCAAAGAAAGGTAGAAAAGCCTGAGCAAAAGAATCAAAGCAAAGCATTAAAGGAAGGGGAAAAAAAACAAGGAACTAACTTGGAATTAAGGAGTGAAAACCAAAGAACATAAGCACAGAATGATGTATGGAGGGCTGCTACCAAGATGAGAAACATGTTGAACCTAAAGAAGGGAGCAAGGTGGGAGGCGTCAACTTTTTAGGAGGTAAGAGTCTCCTCCTCTCTATTTTATTTATTTATTTATTTTGGAACCCTAACTTCTTTTATATATGAGTTTTGTCCTTCTCATCTTGATGAGGTCTTGCCCTAAGAAGATGGAAAAGAAAGATATAAATTGAAGATAGAATTCCCATGAAACTTCGGAAGTTTAGGAATTGGAAATTATATTTAGAAAGTGGAGAATTATAGGACTTCAAGAAGGGTAGAAATTGTGGAATCTCTTTTAGGGCATGGGACATGTGATGCTAGGAAAGGTAGGTAGGACTTAAGTGAGAATTGGGGAGAAAGTATGAAAGATGGGAGATGAATGGAGATAATGAAAGAGTGAAAGTGGCAAGTGGAAGTGGAAGTGGAAGTGAAACAACTATGAGGAAGGTGGGAGGCCCCTCCCTTTAAGGAAGGAGGCATCCCCCCTTAAGTGTTTCACATAGAATAACTTGCATATTAAGTGGGGAGAGAGATGGGAACAAGGGAAAGAAAAATAGAAGTTAAGGGCTCTCTTCCCACAGGTCCACATTGCATGCTATCTTTTCATGTAGTAATTTCCATAATTCCTTGTCATTTATCCCTTAAAAAATTCAATTTTCACATAGATAATTGCTTAAAAGCATTCCTCCAATCGTATCTCCACATGGCAAGGCTCATATGGCTTGGTGGCTCACTTTGATGGCTCCTTGCTTGATGGCTTAAGTGGCTTAAGTAATTGGCTTCTTAGCTTATTTAGTTTGTCACCTTCTATCATGGCTCAAATGGCTTAGGTGGCTTGAATGACTCTCATGCAAAGGTGGTGGAATTGTATGGTTTGTGCATGAGCCCATTTTAATCACCTTTGATATTTCCAACTTCTTTCTTACTTGCCCTAGAATGATCTTGAATCTTGATTAAACTTTGGAATAATGAATTTTAGGTCCTGGCTCTCTGATTTGATCTTGACCCAGCTCTCTGATTTGATCTTGATCTTCAATTCTCATCTTGATTGACTTCAACCTCTCAACACCAACAAAAGAGTAAAACCCCTAATTAAATTCTAAAAAGTTATGATTATTCATATATTTATTCTGGATTAGCTCCTAATTTACAAAATATCAAACTTTTGAATTATTAGGTTGTAAATGCATGTGTTATGAGTTTTGACAAAAGCTTAGTCTTTTATATTTTAATTTATAACACATGGACTACTAATTGGGTACTTTTTTATATAAAATTGAATACTTATAATCTATGTGACTTTTGACATGCGGATCAGAGGAATTGCATGGATCTCAGACTAGCTTCCTTTTATTCTTCAAATCAATAAAAATGTGTATTTTGTCAATTCTATCATAATCCTGTAAAATACAAAATAAACTCTAATTAATGATAAATTAAGTGATTTTAGGATTAAAAATGTAATTTTTAGACATATTAAATGTAATAATTATATGTATATCAAATACCCCCAACATACAATTTTGCTAATTCTAGAGCTAATATACAAAAGAAAAAAGAAATATGAAATTAGGAAAAAAATCCTAAAAATCCTAATGGACTACTTTTTTAGGTGTTGTTATCTACATTTAGTGTATTTATAAAGCCTTTAAACCCCTAGGTTACCCTTAGTGGACGAGTTATTGTCTCGTAATAGTTTCCAAAATAATATCCATTAACATTTTGACAATTATATGGTAGTTCCTTCATTTTTTTTTATAGAACTTTTCATCTAGTGTACATTAAATATCAAACTTTAGCATGTTAATAAAAATGAACAATAATTCAAAATCATACCCATATACTAAATATGATCCATTACTAATTAATCCTCTTAACGTGTGTGTGTGTGTGTGTGTGTGTGTGTGTGTGAGAGAGAGAGAGAGAGAGAGAGAGAGAGAGAGAGAGAGAGAGAGGAGAGAGAGAGAGAGAGAGAGAGAGAGAGAGAGAGAGAGAGAGAGAGAGAGAGCACAACCAACATATACACAATTGTCAGTCTCCAAATAAGATATAACCTACATTGTCGTCCAAAAATATGCTTTGACTTCAAATTTCATAAGTTATAATCAACATTCAGAAAGTAATCACTTTGAAGTGGGTAATAATAATGACGTGTCTTAATAATTACTATAACTACACAGCTTTATTGGAGTATAGAATCAGCAAATATGGGTGATCCCATGAAGACTCTTTAATAAATGGATTTAATTACAATTTAACCTGGCCAAGCATTCAAAAGAAGGATTATTTTTTACTAAAACTAAAGACAAGGAAAGTAAAGACATAAAGCAATTAAATGAAAGTAAGAAATGAGTAACTAATTAAAAAGGAAACAACTAATCTAAGAACTAACCATTAAATTAAACAACTATACTAAGCAAGTATCTAACAAGGGAACAACTAAGCTAACTAAGCGACTAGAAAGTAAACCCTAAATTAGAAAGCAAGCAATTAAAGAAAATAGGAAAATATCTAAATAAAGCAAGGAAATAAACCAAGACTTTCTAAAACTACAACCAAGGAAACTATGAACTAAGTAGATTTTCTAAAATTACCACCGACTAGAACAAGAAACTTTCTAAAACTACAACTAACTACAAATTAAAGTAAGGAACAAAGTAGCTAAGAAAGAGAGAGAGAGAGAGAGAGAGAGAGAGAGAGAGAGAGAGAGAGAGAGAGAGAGAGAGAGAGAGAGAGAGAGAGAGAGAGAGAGAGAGAGAGAGAGAGAGAGAGAGAGAGAGAGAGAGCTTTTTCATTAATGTAAAATGGAAAAATTATAAGGATTTTTTACATGAGCAATAAAAAGAAAATAAAATTCCTTGAAATTTGGGCTTGAATTCTATTATAGGGCCCACATGTTGTGTCACTCAACAAAAGCTTGTATACTTCTGTTCAACCCAAAATACACTAAGTTATGACCAACTAACAAATCCCATGCAATGATCCTTAGGAACTAAGTATTAGTGCAACTAAGAAAAGAGGAGCTTTAACAACTTTTCCAAATAATCACCACCCAAGAAAGAAAGAAAATGATGGAAAAGGTAGGAGAAAAATTTATGACATTTTCTTCAAAGTTAGAAGCTTTTAAAAGAAAGAGGGCAACTTTGTGGAGTTTCAATAAATAGGGGATTATAAGTGATTCATATTTAAGGAAGTTGAACCATAGAGGAGGCTTCCTTCCTTAAACATGAAATAGAAAAAAAGAAAACAAGTTGGAGATAGTGGCCCCTTGTTTGGGACTCACCCATTCCTAGCCTTAGGAGATGAAGCGAAAATTAAGTACATGGTGTATCCCTACACCTCAACACTAAGCCCTTAGCTAGGAAGCTAGGTGGCTTATGGATGGATTTCTATGTTTCCTCAACCTTAATTAAGAAATTAGAAAGTTTCCCTATTTCTAAGAATCCTTTACTTTCCTTAGTCCAACTCCATAAAAATAAATTAGAAAAAAAGAAATAGAAATGATGCATGAACTAACTAACATGGACTATACATGAAATATAAAATTAGAAAGAGGGTGTGTAAAACATGGACTTAGAAGGTGAATGGAAATAGTGTGTATGGAATTAGAAAATGGATAGATAAGGAAGCATGGTAATAAGGTGTGTACGAAGGAAGGTGAGAATAGAAGATGAAAGAATGTGAGATGCATGCAAATTAGCATGGAAGGATCCACGCCCGCAAATCAGAAAGTGGGTGTGCATGTGAATCTAAAATAGAAAAGTGATGATTCTTACAACAAAATGCATGATATTTTGATACTATGTATGGAATTCTAATTTAGGAATGTTTTTTAAATCTAAGATGCTAATATGTGTGATGTTTCTAAATTAATGCTAGCAAATTAGAAAGTCAAACATGGTCAAACATAGGCTTTTAAATTAGGAAAGTGCTACTTCTAAGCTAGATCTAAGAATATACCATGCAACTACTTTCTAAAATGGTTAAACTAATCCTAAAAATTACTAAGATGTATGGAAACTAAAATGAAAAGTTTCTAAAACTAAAAATAAAATAATCTGAGTTTTAAGCATGAACTCTAAAATTAGAAACTACCTACTTTTAAAATAGGAAAGTGCTTAAAAATATGGAAATTAAGCAAGCTAAAAGGAAAGCTATACTACAAACAAGATCTACAAAGTAGACAACAACCTAATGAAACAAGATTTACTCCTAAAACTATCATAAATGTAACCTAAACAAGATGTACAAACTACACATGTGTAACACTAAAAAGAATGTGTCCTTCCAAATTGGATGGAATGCAGTGAAAACCTAAGTCCTATATGCATGCAAATCTTAATTAAATGGAAAGAAAACATGATATGCACCTATTCTACTCCAATATGAAGGAAACTACTATGCTAAACATGAACTACAAAGCAAGTAAAGATGGAAAAATAACATGAAAAAAGTAAGAGAAACTACAACATTATTATGTGTGCAAATCTATGTATATCAAGAATGATGCATGAACTATCTAATCAAATCAAAATCCTAAGTGAATTAAAGCTTCAAAGAAGGTGAATGGAAGATATAGAAAATGGTAGAGAAATAAAAATAAAATAAAAAATAAATGAGTTGGAACTTAGGTTGAGAACTTACCTTTATCTCCAAGGAATTTGATCATGGAAGCTGGAAGGGAGCTTGGATGAGGGTGATCTTTCTCCCTCTATTTCTCCTAGCTTTGGCCTTGAGCTCTAGGGAAATTTGAAAGATCCTCAATGTATTCAAAACACCTCTATTTATAAATTAGCATGGGAATTAAAATGATTTAATGGTTGAGATCAATCCATTTTAATTAGAAGCAATTCAAGGGCTAGATTGGGGGCACTATGGAATTCAATTATGTAAGTGAGAGATGAGAATGGAATAAATAAGATAGGAATGGAAGGAGAAAAAAGGACAAAATAAAGACAATAGGTGAAGGAATGAAGGGAATGAATGAGGAAAGGAAAGAATTAGAAAGAAAGACTAAGAAGATAACTTAAGAGGGAAGGAAAGGGGGTGAAACAAAATAGGAAGGTGGGTTTTGGAAGGGGAGGAGGGGCGTGTAATGCCATGGTGGAAAGTGGAGCGGTTTCAGAAACCCTAAGATGTATGAATCCTTAGATGAGAATGTATGGTTGAGATCTTCCTTCCCTTAAGGATATGGTTTGACTTTTCAACATAGGAAAGGTGGTTGTGGTTTCCTTCTTTGCTTTACTTCAATCCTTGCCCCTATATCATACCTACCTTTGCTTGGATGGATGAGATCCCTTCATGGTATGTAAACTTTCTTTAAACTTCATTTCTTATCCACCATTGAATTGGATTGACCTAAGATGAATAACCTTGATTCTTATATATATCCATATGCTAATATGAACCAATTTTTCTTCAATATCTTATATGGATAAGACATTTAAGCATTTGTTTATCCTTTTTTCTTTGTTTGAGTAGGAGGGAGAAAATAAGTAAAAAGTCTTCACATGGTCCCATTCTTTTTCTTCTAAGAAGCTTTCATTGTATATGATTCTATTTTTTGTGAATTAAACTTCTTCCATAAGCTTCTTAAGTTGGTGGAATGTATGCAAATGTGCTTGAATTGAGATTTTTCCACCTTTTCAATCTCATTTGAGTTGGAGTTGATCATAGGGTTTTTGGCCATTCTGACTTCAATAGTGACACCCAATGATCATTTTGAACCTCCAAGACCTCATCTGTCATGTATGGCTCCTCAATGTATCTTGGTTTCTAAATTTGCTTTCTAGGGGCAAAATTAGCAATTTATGGTACTTTTTCATTTGTACCCTAGACTTACAAAATCATAGAATTAATCCTAATTAGTGATAATTAAGTGATTTCTAGGGATAAAACATGCTAATTATAGGGATATGTATGTAATATTTCTATATCCATCTAATAACTTTCATCTATATGTGATCCGAATAATGTATAACAAATTATCTCATATATAACAAGAAAGAATAGTAAAGCAAGAAACAATAATAGATATCATGGAAAAGACATCAAGGTAGGTCTTTTACTAGGACAAAACATAAGGATTAGGACAAGGTTATGAAAAAAAATGATATAAGGGTAAACTAAATGTTTTGAATGATATGTAAAGGTCTTCTAATGAAGTACTCACAAAATTCATTTCATTGTGAGGGTGAACATTCCACTTTTCATTGGCTTTCCTTTCTTCTCATTTTTCTTTTTTTTATTCTTCCTTTTTACTTGAATTTGAGCATGGCCTTTTTTCACTTTAAACCATTTCACTGTTCATCTCATCAACTTCATTGGGATATTTCCATTATATGATTAAAAATGGGTATTGGTTAATTGGCTAACAAGAAAAGGCTATAGTTTAAAGACTCAAAGGTCTAACTAGCGAAAAATAACTAAGGGTAGGCTAAAGGCTCTTGGTTAACCAAAGATAGCCTCTATCATCTCATAGGTTTCATATGACTTAAATGTGTCCATTAAATCGAGAGATATATAATATTGTCTTTGAACGATAATTCTCAACAATTGACCGAAACAAAGAATAATGAGACCAACTACAAATTAATCCACTAAAGAAAAGTATGAATTTATGGGCAACCCTCTCAAAGAAAGAATAACTCTATTCTCACATTAGTTATAAGTCTTTACTAATTTTCTTCAGAATTGTTAAGTTATACTTACTCTTCAACCTAAACTATGTATATGTGGCTAATGTGAAATAAGTGTTCTGAGTTTAATTTTCATGAAAAACTCTAGAAAAAATAGTAATATGATGAACTAATTGTATATAAATCTATTAATAAGCTAAAGTCCAAAAATAACACTAAAGTTTCAAAAAATCCAATAATTTTAATTCTCACCCCAAACTTACCACAAAATCTAAAAAGAACAATTTTTATTTTTCAATATTTTTTGGATAATTTTGACTCAAAAATTAATATAAAAAAAGGCTCAAAAAATGATAAAAACCTATAGTAACACATTAAAATTTTCAAACATCTCACCCCAAACTTAAATTAAATATTGTCCTTAATGTTTAGAACTGGACACCATGGACAAACAAAATAACAAAACTATAGGATGAAGGTAAGAGAAAGTGTACCTCAATGATGTGTATGCCAATGATTGTGCATATATATCTTGATGTGAAAATTCTTATGCAACCAAACTATAATGCAAAATAATGATAAATGCAATGAAAATGCAAGACTCAGTATTGACTTTACTATACACTCTACCTAAAGTAACAGTTTGAAACATGCATGTAGAAATCAATCCTAATAAACAGGATTCTCTAGGAGAACTTCCTCCAATTCAAGGTTCCTAAATCTAAAACTGGTTTCAACCACTGCCCATTGACTTTGGAAACTTTCACATCTTTTTCAACCTTGATAGTGCCATAAGGATAAATAGTATGAACTATGTAAGGACCAGTCTATGAAGATCTTAATTTACCTAGAAAAAATTCAATCAAGAATTATAAAGGAGTTTCAGATAGGTGCAAAAGATTATCTCAAAATATGCCTACCATGAGCCACCTTCATTCGGTCCTTATACTTTTTTGCACTCTCATATGCATCTCTCCCAATCTCCTCAAACTCTGTGAGTTGAAGTTTCCTATGAGTGCTTACTTTTTTTGTAATCAAATTTGAGTCTTTTAATAGCCCAATATGCTTTGTGCTCTAACTCAATGGGTAGATGGTAGGCTCTTCCATAAACCAAGAAATAGGGTGACACTACAATTGGAGTCTTAAATGTTGTATAGTAAATCTATAACGCATCACTAAGTCATAAGGATCAATCTTTGCTATTAGGATTAACCATCTTCTCTAAGATGTGCTTAATCTCTTATTGGACACCTCTACTTATCCACTAGTTTGTGGATGGTAGGGCATTGCACTCTATGGGTAATATCATATTTTTGCATTAAGGCTTCAAACCCCCTATTGAAAAATGTTTTACATCATCTTTAATAATAGCGCATGGAATCCCAAATGGTTGATTTTACATGCTACGGCCTCTACCCATTTGGATACATAATCCAATCCCACAAGTATATAAAAGTTTCCAAAGAAATTAGGAAAAGGACCCATGAAATCTATGCCCTAAATATAAAAAATCTCAACAATTAAAATAAGTTTTAAAGGCATCATGTCTTTATGTCGTATGCTCCCTAATTTCTGACAATGGTTACATACTTTTAAAAAATCAAGAGAAATCCTGAAATTTAGTAGGCCAATAAAATCCAAACTACAAAATCTTTGTAGTAATCTTTTTCACACTAAAATAGCCTTCAGATGTATGGTCATAGTAAAAGGAAAAGACACTATGATGATCATTATCTAGAACACATCTCCTAATGACCTAATCAGGATAGTACTTGAACGAATATGAATCATCATAAGAAAAGTACTTTACCTCAGCTAAAAATGTAAATCTATTCTTCTTTGTCCAATTTGAGGGCAACTTATTAGTAACAAGATAGTTCAATATATCTAAAAAACAAGGTAATTAAGAAACATGCATCAATGAGTAGACTCAACAATTGTTGTTGTTTTAAATAAAACTCGCAAGCGCACAAATCGTTTGCAATATAGTCTGCTAGTCAAGTCGATCCTGGGAGGAGTTGAACTAATGTGATGTTAGTAGTCCCTACTTTAAACTATCTATCCTAGCCAAAATTCAAGAGATATTTTTGAACTAAACTAGAATTGTAATTTAATACATGAAATTGGAAGCTAAGAAAAAACAAGAAACATGCACTTTCCTAAAACATGCATTTTCCTAACTAAAATCTTTCCTGCAGTGAAACTTTTCTAAAATGTAATTTATCAACTTTCCTAAAATAACTTTCCAAGACATGAAACTAATAACAACTCTAAGGAAAACATGCTTTAACAAATTACTTTCCTAATCATGCAAAACTAAGAAAACTAAGCAACCAAATCAACTACTGAACAAGTGTGACAAAATTAATTACCTTCCAAACTAACTAAAGTGAAAACTAATGGAATTTAACTACAACTAAACAAGAGAAATAAAGGAAAAGTTACCACTAACAAACAATGAAAGGAAAACTACCCAAGCATCATGCATGTGACCATGGAATGGTATGCATGATTCATTGGATATGAGTGGATTTAATCAACTACTTTGGAAACCTAAGCATGCAATCTTATTCTACTATTAACTCTATCTAACAATCTAGTTGGGCTCTTGAAAAATCAAGTGAACATGGGTTGTATGGTGCTGGAAATTAACATAAACCATTCATGAAAAGAAATTCTAGTAGCATGGTAATTGAATCATTCAATGAATAGAATATGTAAAACAACGAAGTAATCACTTATAATATATGCCAACATTCAATAACAAAGATAATTAACTACTGGACACAAACATGAATTGAAAATTCCAACTAACTTCATTGAATCATATAAAAAATTCATTAACATAATACCCCATACATGTAACCCAAATCTGAAATTTAAATTCTATTATAATGATGTTCACTTAATCTTAGTCAATCCTTAATTACAAGCCAATCCTTCTTCAATTGTTCCAACAATCACTCATGAACAAGCATGCTTGAAATCAAGGGAAAATCCTATGGCATAATAAGGCAACAACCAATGAAAACTCAAGTAAACAAAGTTGGAAATCAAGAGGGCCAAAAGAGAACAAAGATGCAATATAAGGTAAAGGATAAGACTATATTCAAGATGACATCACTTGGCTGTCACTTCAAGGAAAAACCAGCCGTGAATCTTAGCTTTAAAAGCAAGGAAAGATAAAGGAAAACAAGGCAAACTAGCATGAAAAGAAGTAAATTCAAGCAAAGAGAACAAGGAAGCTAACCAAGGAGTCCACAAAACAAAAGCAAAAGACAGAAGAGATGGGTTGCAGGAAGAGGGCGTCTCCTTCTACGGGAGGAAAAATCCTTTTCCGTAAGTGAAAAATTCTAGTCTGCTTGGATTTTTGCTGGGCTTTTATGCTTGTTCTCCTATTTTTTCTAGCATTCCCTAATGCTAAGCTGTGGTGGGGATGAAATTACTTCAATTTGGATGGATGGGGGAAAGGTTAGGGTTCTCAAATAGGAAAGTGGGTGGGAATGAAATGGAGAAGAGATGGACTGTGTGAGGTGGAGAATTTTGGTTGGTTGGGATGTTTCATAAGAGGTGGAATGTGATAGAGTTTTGGAAAGATGCAACTCTACAATGGAAATTCGTAGTGCATCTTAAGGGTGAGGTGGAAATTGAGGAAAAAGTGGAGAAAAATAAGAAAAACACTAAAAATGGAAGGATCTTATCCCATTTACCCACATTCCATCTTATTCTAATAAGATTTCCCTTAATTATCTTCAAAATATCTCATAGATAATCCTCTTGAATCTTCTCCAATCCTAGCCTTCCATTTAGCTTAGCTTGATGGCTAACTTTGAAGGCTCCATTGGCTAGGCTTCATGGCTGGATTTGGAAGCTTTCTTGGCTTGACTTCTTGACCCAATCCCTTGGCTTGAGCACCTTGAATTCTTTAGCTTGCTGCCTTCTCTCATGGCTTATATGGCTAAGGTGGCTTCCATGCAAAGGTGGTAAGAATGCATAGTTTACTTCATGGGCCCACTTTGACCATCTTTAGCTCCTTTAATCACATCTATTACTAGTCTACAAGGTGATCTTAGACTTTTGTTTCATGTTGAAGTGATGATTTTGAGGCTTTGACTCAATTTTTTGATCTTGATCTTCAATTTCACCCCAATCAATCTCGGCCGTCAGATCACCATCTTACTTCCTACAAAAAGTGAAAACCCCTAATTAAATCTTAAAAAACATGATTAATCACATGCTTACCTTGGATTAGCTTTTGGACGTATAAAATGATAAACTTTTGCTTCATTAGGTAAAAAATGCATGTGTTAGAAATTTTGGTCTAAAAATCCTACTTTATCCCTATAAGTTGTAACACATAGGTAACTAACTAGGTACTTTTTATGCAAAATTAAACACTTATCACACCTCAACCAAAATTTTGCTAGTCCCAAGAAAAACATATGAAAAATCATTTTGCAAAAACAAATACAAAGTGCCACTTTTGTAGGTACTCATGATTGCATTTAGCACATCAACAAACCCTTAAACCCTTAGGTTACCCTTAGTAGACAAGTTAGCCTAGTGAGAGTTTTTAGTGAATATATGTACAAAATTCTCTATGGTTGAGTCCTCTATTTTATCTCAAAGAATCCTCATTTATTAGCACTCTTCTAGTTGTTCACAACTTAATGGAGAGGATTGACAATTTTACAAATCATACACATACTCAAGACATTTCATTTTAGTTATTTCTCAAAGTGCATGTGTGTATACAACCACATAAGTCCTAACTTCTAACTGGATATGCTTAAATTCCATTGAAAATATGTCTTAACCTAAAATCCTCACAGGTATACTCTAAAAAATGATGCTCTAAAATAAGGGTTAAACACATTTCTCTCATTATATGACCAAATTCAGCATAGATAATGGTTCACATAAGTTTTGAAGTGCTAAAGAGACAAATGAAAGTGATCCTTAAGAGTGGATGCCATTACCAAGAATAGTAGCAGGGTTTTACCATAATTTCTCCTTTTAATCTCCTCTTTAACGCTATGTTCCACCTAAGATCCACAGGTCTTTAACTAGGACAAAATGCAGGCTTGGGTGGGGTTCTGAAAAGAAGGGTATAAGGGTTTTAAAGATTCAAAATGGAGTAGAGGTCTTTAATGAATATTTGTTAGGAAACTTTTTGGTTTTGTTGAAGTGAATTTCCTTTGTATTCTTTTCTTTCACTTTTTCTCTTTTTCTAATACTTTTCTTTTTCTTTTGGCTTCTTTGGAGGAAAGAATGCTAATTTTCTCACTTCTTTAACTTTTTGTCCTCTTTTTTTTTTTTTTTTTTCTTTTGAACTTTTCCACTAACTCTACTCACTTTGAAAGTGGGTAATGGATGTTTATTTTACTAGTTCATTTTGGGTTAAGGTGATTGAGGTTAAGAAATAAAGGCTTAATAGTAGGCTCAAAGGGCTAACTAGTGGTATGCAACATACTGGGTAGGTTTTATGTCTCTGGGCTAAACAATGATGGCTTATATCATTTCCTAGGTTTCCTAAAGCCTATCAGATTAAAAAAAAATTCTTCAAAATAAAGCTATTAATCCTATTTATTCTTCATAGTTAACCAAAACAAGAATAACAGGACCACACTAAGTTATATACACTGAAGAAACAGTAGAATTACTTATAACTCTCTTGAAAGAAGACAGTCTCTAAACTCACTAGCTTGTAGGTCTCCACTAATTTTCCTTAGGGTCCCCAAGTCATACTTCTCTATTAGTCTTGATTATGTGCTATGTGTAAATATTTTCTAAGAATTAACTTTCATAAAATACTTCAGCACATGAATAATATGTAAAACTAATCATATACACTCCCATTAAGGGGTGAAAATAGTAGAATTACTAAATTATAAACATCTAGTTCTCATCACAGTAAGGGAACTGTTCCATTTTTATTTTTTTTTGAAAGTGCAAGAAAATTCAAAATCCCTATATGCATCTACACCCCCCAACGTGAATGAATCATTGTCCCCAATGTTTGAAAATAGAGGACTTTATTTGGAAATATGTAGAAGATGAGCTTTTAAAAACATCTGGGTTGCCTTCGAGGGAGCACTAAGTTTTACATCTTCAGCTAGACATAATGATGAGTGCAATGATGGTAATCTACAAGGGTTCCTAGAGTGGTAACCTAAGGTGGGTCATGATACTATGGTGCCTCTAATAGTATCTCATCAATCTCAAGATTAAGCATCTTTAGGAAAGTTTTAACCTTTGAACCTTGACTTTTCGGATTTCTCTATCCTTCTCAATCTGGATGGCCCCATGAGGATAGACTATGCATACTATATAAGGTCCAATCCATCAAGATCTGAGTTTTCCTAGGAAGAGATGCAATCTATAGTTATACAATAATACCTTTTGTCTAGATGTGAAGGATTTCCTTAAGATTTGGCGATCATGTGTAACCTTCATCAGGTCTTTGTATAATTGTCCCGAATCATATGCATCTTTCCTCAATTCTTCCAACTCATTGAGTTGGATTTTTAGATAGGTCCCAGCAGAATCTAAGTCAAAATTGAGCTTTTTGATAGCCCAATATGCTTTGTCTTGTAACTATACTAGTAAAGTGGTAGGCTTTACTATAGACCTTACTATAGACCAAGCAATAAGGTGACATTCATATATGGGTTTTATATGCTATACAATAAGCCTACAAAGTGTTGTTAAGTCTCATAGACCAGTCTTTCCTACTTGTATTGACCATCTTCTTTAGGAGCTTGTTTATCTCCTTAGGATATCTCTACTTGGCCACTTGTTTGAGGGTGGTATGGGGGAGCTATTCTACGGTTGACACCATACTTTTTCATTAAATTCTCAAACACTTTATTACAAAAGTGTTTTCCCCTATCACTTATTATGGCTCTTGGAGTACTAAACCTTGCAAAGATATTGGTTTTATAGCCTCCACCCACTTGGACACGTAGTCTACTCCCACTAGGATATAAAGACTCCCAAAATAATTAGGAAAGGATCCCATAAAGTCTATGCCCCAAATATCGAATGGTTCTACTACAAGGATTGGGTTTAAGGGCATCAAATGTCTCCATCCTAGACTACTTGATCTTTGACACCTTACACGTGTTGTGCAGTAAGCATATGCATCCTTAAATATGGTAGGCCAATAAAAACCACACTACAAAAATTTTACATATGTCTTTCTCGAGCTAAAATAGCCCCACATGCATGATCATGATAGAAGGAGATGATCCTATTATTATCACTATCAGATACGCATCTCCTAATCACCTGATATGGATAGTACTTGAATAAGTATGGATCATCCTAAGTAAAATATCTAACCTCAGTCAAAATCTCTTTTTATCTTATTTGGTCCAATGATTGGGCATTTGTCCATAATAAGATAATTAATAATATCACTGTACCAAGGTAACTAGGAAATATATAATAACTATTCATCTGGGAAGGATTTAGTTATAGGCATGTGATTGCTAGTAGATTCCACCACTAGTCTGGATAAGTGATCTGCTACAACATTTTTGAAACCTTTCTTGTCTTGAATTTCTATGTCAAACTCTTGTAACAATAGTATCCAATGGATCAACCTATGTTTCTTATCCTTTAGAAAGGAGGTACTTTAAAGACGCGTGATTCGAGTTTACTATAACCTTAGATCCTAACATTAAGGTCTAAACTTATCCAAAGCAAACACTACAACTAACAACTCTTTCTCTATGGTCAAATAATTGAGTTGCACATCATTTAGTGTTTTACTAGCATAGTATATTGCATAGGAAAGTTTATTAATGCGTTGCCCCAAAACACCTCCAATGGCATAATCTGACAGATCACACATAATCTCGAAAGGTGCGTTCCATTCTGATGGTCAGATAATGGGTGCAGAGGTCAACTCGGTCTTGATTCATTCAAATGCTTATAGTCTTCATCAAAGTCAAAAGTGGCCTCCTATGTAAGTAAATTACAAAGGGGCTTAGCAATCTTGCTAAAATCTTGGATGAATCTTCTGTAAAAGCTAGCATGTCTTAGAAAGGAGTGGATTTCTTTCACCATCCTTAGTGGAGGAAGGTTGGCTATTAAATCCACTTTTTCCTTATTGATTTCTATCCCATTGGCTGATATTACATGGCCTAAAACTATCCCACTTTGTACCATAAAATGGCACTTTTCCCAGTTTAAAATAATACTTTTCACTTGACACCTTACTAAAACTACCTTAAAGTGGTCCAGGTATCCATCAAATGATGACCCAAATATAGAGAAGTCATTCATGAACACCTTTAGAAGCCTTTCTATCATATTAGAGAAAATACTCAACATGTACCTTTGAAATGTAGTAGGAACATTGCAAAGCTCAAAAGGCATATATCGATAAGCGAAGGTTCCAAAGGGATAGGTGAAGGTGGTCATCTCCTGATCCTCAAGTGCTATAGGAATCTAGTTATAACCAAAATATCCATTCAGAAAATAGTAATAACTATGTCCAAAATACCTCTCTAGTATTTGGTCAATGAGGGGGTAGAGGAAAGTGGTCTTTCTTCATGACATTGTTCAATTTACAGTAATCAATGAAAACCTTCCACCCAATGGTCATGCGGGTGGCTACTAACTCATTCTCCTCATTTTTGACTACCACGACCTCAAATTTCTTGGGTAAAACCTAAAGGGGACTGACCCAAGTGCTATAAGAGAAAGGGTATACTATGCCAACATTTAGAAGCTTAAGGACTTTATCTCTGACAATGTCCTTCGTGTGGGGATTAAGTGGTCTTTGAGTTTCCCTAGAAGGTTTTGCATTTTCTTCGAGGTGTATTCTATACATGCATACTGCTGGACTAATCCTTTTTATGTCCGCTATCATCCATCCTATAGTAGTTTTATGTTCCTTAAGGACATCCAAAATATTACCTCATGTTCATTATCTAAATTTGATGCTATTATCATGGGTAAGGTTTTATTTGGGACTAGGTATAAATATTTCAAGTTATCGGCAAGGATTTTAGGTCCAGATGTGGTGGTTGCTCTATCAAGGGTATGGGGGCATATTCAGAAGGTGGGAGTGGTTCCACATAAGGACCCCACTTGGAGGTATCCATGATTGGAGCAACCTCTAGAAGGTTGTTTACCTCCTCAATAAACTTGTCTAGATCAAATTCTCCAGTAAAGTTGGTGGGACCCCAATCCTCAACAAAAGCATTGAGAGAGCTAAGTTCTCTTATCTTATGCAAGTCACAGTCTAACTAATAAAATCTTCCTCTCTTTTAACTACTAAATTCTACCAAAATTTTAACAAAGTCTCCCCTATTTTTTAGACTTATGCATTTAACGCGTGCAATGCGGTTTACATGATAGACAATGTTATAAAGCCCCAAAAGGAGACTCAGTCTCCATACTATTCATCATAATACATCAATAACACCTACTTGCTAACTCGGAGTTCAAATGAATCTCACACATGCCCCATCAACATAAAACATATAGAATGCATAAGGATAATTGTCAAATAATATGACATAGCTCATACTTGGCGTTAGGATATATATACAATACAAAATTTTACATCTTCAGTTAGGCTTTTTTCATTTCATTCAATAACCTTCCCCTTATCAGCTTGACTAGTACTTGCAAAATAATAAGGTGAGCTACGAAGCCTAGCAAGGGAAAAGAACTAAACCCATGCATATCCTACCCTTCTTGTAGAGCTTAGCTCAACTGCACATTCAACTCTAACCATGGAGCATTCAATTTCCATTTTAGCTAATTATTAGCAAGGTAACTAGCATGTATCATCATATATAACATATTGGTATTAGAACAGACTTATTGTTTATTCCAAATTCAACCATGAAGCAATAACTATAGCATGCAAACAAACACATGCAATATCAACTTCTCAATCCTTCCCAACCATATGACATTTAAGGTATGAAAATAAGCCCATGCAATATCGTTTCCCCATTCATGTCCAACCATAGGACATTCACTTCTATTTCAACAAATGAGTAACTAAGTTATGAACTTCATTCCAAATTTAAAATATAAAGCCATGAGCATGGCATTCAATAAAACCATATAGGAAAGTATTTCTTTCAATGGTTTCCTCAGCAATAATAAACAAGTATGACATCAACACAATGATAAAGCCATCATCTCCCTCAAGGTTTACCATCTTGGGCGATGCACTATGAGTATCATAAATAAGGTAACCAAACCCTCAGGGCTTATTCTCTTGGGTGGCTCCAAAGTCAGGTTTCCTCAGGGTTTACCATCTTAGGTGGCTCCACCATAGTTGCAATCAACCAAGCAGCCCTTTCCCTTAGGGTTTACCATCTTAGGAGAGTCAAGTTTGCCAGCTCATCCCTCAGGGTTTACCATCTTGTGTGGCTCCACTATGATCCCAAAAGACCAGCAGCCCTTTCCCTTAGGGTGTACCATCTTGGAAGGCTCAATACCTGACAGCTCATCCCTCAGGGTTTACCATCTTAAGCAACTCCACCATAGTCACAAGCAACAAGGTAGCCCTTTCCCTTAGGGTTTACCATCTTGGAAGGCGTCGTCATAGCTTACCGGGTGGCCCTCAGGGCTTACTATCTTAGGGTTGATCATTTTATCACAATTTGCATCATCATAACAGCTTTGCATAGTTAATCAGAATATCATGTGACAATTTCAATAAGTAATTGCAATTCATATAATCCATTCAACCAATATGATAATTTATTTGTTCTACACCTTCATACTGTTAATTCAAGCAAATAAATCAACAAGAATTTAAGGATAAAGAAGGGTTTAGGGTCCTAACCTACGTCCAAGGTACAACTCACAATTTAACTGCCAACATCATTCACATCGCACTCAAAATCTCTGCAACGAATACAAGTTCTAAGTAAATTTCAGAATTCCATGCAATTTGCTATAATTACTTCTAGTTCCCTATTCATAATATCATTGATCTAACCTCATACATCTAAATAGACGATTAGTACGCCAATTGGACACTATCTAATTAGATCAGTACTACTGGTCTTAAATCGACGGTTTAGATCAAGCGTGTACCTCTAGGATTTTGATTTCCAACATTTAAGGTAAGTTATTCCACAATTCAATGCTTTTAACCATAATTCATGGTTGATCTCCTTTTCTGACCTTCAATCATCATTGATCGAGTTTTGGATGATCAAATAGAATCTCTCATCAATTTGTCCATAATTGGTTCATCATTTTAGTCATAATTCATTACTAATGGATAATTGGAGTTACAATTTACCCAGATCTACCTTTTGATCATATTTTTAATGATCAGATGTTAAGATCTCAATTTTTTCCTATGCACTAACAAGTTTTCAATCACAATTTCAAGGGCCAATTGATTCCTGATTGACAATCCATCTTCACACAAAAAGATCGAGTTTGATTTATCCAAACTACAAAATTTTCAATTTTTCTCAATTTTAGGGGTCGTCGGAAAATGTCATTGCCATCGAAGAATGTGACCGAATTCTGGTCATCACCGGTGACATAAACGATATCTTTTTTGCAAGATTTTTACATGAGAATGTTTGGAATTTGCTGAATTTTTGTTTTCAGTGTTTTTCCCTTTCAATTTCTACTCAAACCACTGTTTGTAGCCAAAACTTTCAACGATTTTAAAAATCACCAGTGTTACATTTTTTGTCTATTTTGGTGTCATTCCTTGATGGATGTGCATGAAACCAAAGGGGTTTCACTCAGGATCACTCAACGATTAGGATGAACGGTTCAATCATCAATCTAACACTATTCTTTCTACTATTGTCACTGTGCACGACGGGTTTTACCATCCTAGTTTGTAGGAAAAATAGGCGTAAGCTTGGAAAAAGAGATGGAACAAACGAAGGGGTAAAAGGAGAGTTGGAAAGAGGACCTACTTATTGCCTGATCTCCTTACTAGCTTGACCTTAGGGTTAGTTGGCTTCGGGTTGAAGGAATGCCACTGTTGGTGTCGTCCGCTTGTGAAGCAAAGCCAGAGTGAAAACATGATAACCATTAGAGAGGGAGAGGGTTTTATAGTGTGTGGGATGGAGGGGATTGACATGAGGAGGAAGATGTCATCGTCAGGCTTGCTGGAGAAGAGGGTAGGCTGGGGTTTGTGTACATGTGAAGCTTGATCAGAAAAAGGGGGAAGACTAGGGAAGTTTCTTGCTGTCCTTGACGCATGGAAGTAGAGCTCCACAAGGTGAGTTCTACTCCAGCGTGTCGACCCATTCACACGTGACTCACCGAGTCACAATAACTTGAGGGGAGTGCCATTATCAATTTGGACCCCCTTCACATCAATTGTAAAACTCTTTGATCTTTGGGTCCCAGTGTACGTTTTACGTGTTCTTAGTGTCGTTTGAAAGCTCTCATCGCGCACAGTCTAATGAATGACCTTTCATCATCAATTTTTTGTACCTCAAAGATCCTTTGAAGTTGCTCTAACCAATCCTCTACTTAATGGGATCTGACATCCCATCGAACTTGGGTGGTCCCAACTTCCTAAACTCTTGTAAAGCAAGTGTTTACCTGCTTACACCCTCTTTGGAAGCTCTAAGGACTAGCACAACTAATGGCTGACCTCTTGCTGTGACGACCTGGATTTTTATAACACATTTTGTTATACATTTTGCAAATATTGGGCCCTTAGTAGTAAAAAAATTTCACAAAACAAAGCAGCAAAATTTCTTTTCTTTAGAACTTGTTTTATAAAACCCAAGTCATCAGTTCATAACATAAGTAAATTTTTGTACAAGATAAAATTCCATTGAAGGAATAAACTTTTATTAAACTTCAGGATCCATCCAATGGTTCGTAGTAAAGCTCAGAATCACTATAATACTTATCCAAATTTCAAAGCTCACATACAATAAAAACTTTCAATACATATAATGCTTTCAAATAAAATACATGTCTTCAATGGATATACCTTGATTGATTATTCTTTCAAGTCTTCTCAAGTCTTGAGCTCCTAACTCTCCTTCTCTATATATGAGATATTGTAAACATCCAAACATTTACAATATCATAGCAAGCTATGCTTGGTAGGGGATTAAAGAAGTAACATAATTTGACAATATAATCCTAATACTCATTAATCCCATTATTCATTTCTGTCATAAACATGATCATGGATCAATGTCATTTCTATAACCTTTCTTTTATCATTTATGTGCATCCTCATACATAATGTATATGAACAAATTCAACAAAATAGTGAAAATATTCAATTCTCATTCCCAACTGAGCTGATCAACTCTTTCAATTGTAAGAGATCAGTATATCAGCTAGTTACTATACTAGGAATTCCCTTTTTCCTGAGAATATTGGTAATATACAATTACTTGGCATTTCATTATACCCTATATAAGGTATCTTACTATGCCTATCTCATATGCATCATAGTGCAAAATAAATCAAAGGACTACCATGCTTGCAATCTGATCCGTAGAGCACACCCAGATAACTGCTCAATAATCCACTCATACCATACTCAGTGAAAATGTAAAATCCATGTCCGTATGGCGGGACCATGGCTATCACAGTGGAAACCTTCCTATAATTGCCCCACCCTACTTTCTACCTTTCTTAAGCATGGAATTCATCATCAACAAATTTCGAAGAACGGGTGGCCAAACCCTCATAACTCCCCTAGCATAACATCCCCAGGCCTACGCCTGTTTAAAACAAAATGACAAGCCTCCATGCTCGTATGTAAAATATTTCTTATACGTATCAGATGCTATATCTATTTATCTAGGGCTAAAATATCTTCTACTTCCCTATTCACTTAGGGTTTTCTTCAACTCTACACTTAACCATATCATATCTATTTTCTCATTATTTGGTTGGATCATAAATATTTAGCACAATGGTATTTGCATTATACGTGTCAACATTTCTATACACAAGATTATGTATTCAGCATGTATCTTTCATATAGATGCATTCATAAAATCCTCTTCCCTCAATAGAGTATTCTTACTCCTTGAAGTCTATCATAGTCTTGATCAACGTATATCTGTCAAATCATATGTATAATGTCATCTTTCTATCCAAAGGTACATACTACATAGTCTTTTGATCATCCTTAAGCAGGATGATCTGAATCTTTCTTCCTTGAATCACATATGATCAATGGTTCAGATCTTCTAACATAATAAATCTAAATTACAAGTCTATTCACATAATAAGAATCTACTCTACATTTGTATTTCTTTTCTTTTATTATTTTTTATCATTCAAGATCTCCTCTTAGATTCTTGTTTGATTATCCTTATCTTATTTACAATTTTTATTAGGATTAGTTAATTTGCTAACCTTTTATGTTCTTATTATTATTTCTCAACTAGTTAGTGTTACTGGTTTGAGGATAATTTATTTACTCCTAATTCTAAACAACTCCAAAAATTTGTTACTTCAATCCTCATGTAAGGAGGCATTTAGACCTCAACAAACGTCACCAAAGGGGGAGGGAAGAGAGAGGCTCTATTAGATAACCCCCTTAACCACAATGTTCAGCATTCACTGGAGTGACCGTAGCTCAACCTTCCATAAGGTTCCTATGAGCTTGTAAACCCTAATTTATCTTTGCTTGTTTTTTTTATTAATGTCCATGATCATATAAAATGTCATTCATGGATGTGTATCATTCTCCGAATTTGGGCCAAGAAAATGGTAAACCATTCCTTATATTGTCCTACTAACTATAGCTCTTACTAATTAAGTCCAAGTCAAGTCATTCCTTCTTATTTATGTCATGAAACTCTAATTTCTCATTTGGTTACATTTTTGGTGTTTTATGGTCTCTATCATAACTAATTATCAATTAAATCTAGTAAGAAATATGACAATAATGAATCATAAACGTCAAAGCATAAAACTAATATAAATTCAATAATCTAAGGATAACAATGCTATGTAACTACTATCATGATCCATAATTAATGAAATCAAATTAAACTAACATGATTTTACATCACAATTCCATTACCATCTTAAATGAAAATTATACTATAGTCCATACTCAAATTAAACTAGCATGACCCTAATTCATATATTACTTATCCTAAGGATATTTAAAGAAAATCACGTTTACTAACATGGCCCTAAGATGATTAATTCTAACCATCTAATAACATGTAGATCATTTACATCAAAATGAAGAAATAACTTGGCATAGATCCTATAATCATGCCATAAATTAAAGTGAAAATAAATTAAATAATTAAATAAAATCATACTAATCAATTTACATCATCAAAGGCTTTTAATATGATCCAACCATTAGATCTTAAGTCCTTTCCTTAGATATAGGGTTTTTACTTCATTATAGGTTTAAAGATTATCTTCACAAGTTTTTGTCATAATTGATCAATGATCTTACTAGATCTCATCATTATTAACTCCATCCTACCCATCTATAAGATTTGATCATGCTTGATCTTACTGATCAAGAAAGTTCCTTTACAAATTTTAGGTTACTTCTACAATAAAGGGTAGATTTCTTAAATTATCATAGATCTGTCATATTAAACCCTCAATTTTATATATCCTTATCATTATAATATAAATAGATCAGATTCTTAAGGTCTGATCATCTCAGTTCTTCAAGATCATGGAAGTAAGAATCTTATTTTCTTTAAAAATAAAGTTTCTTGCAATATTTTCTAAATTTTATTATTTCAAATGAAATTAGAGAACATAAGCTTTTCATAGCTTCTTTACGCTCGTGATTTGGAGCTTAGATGACTTTGAAATTCAAGTTTGAAGTTCATAGTCGTTTTAATGGTCCAGATTTGATCTAGCCATTATTAGCGACCACCAGTGAAAACAGGGTGGTGACCTATAAATGGTGAGACGATCTAGATCAGACCATCAAATCACCATCTCCCTTTTCTCCTTCAAATTGGGCCATCATATCTCCATGCAATTGGCTATTATTTCATACTTAGGGGTTGTGAACCCGTATAAATCTATTAGATGGCTCAGATTTTTCATCTGAGCTCTCCATGATGCAGATCTTGAGGGTTTTCACCGAAACTTAATTTTCCAAAACATTAACAGAAATCCAAATCCAGTGAAATTAAAAATATATAAAATGACATAAACTGAATATTGGATGATATTAATTTGCTCCAAATTGATGAATTGATTCCAAAATAAATAAATCCTCGCCGTATGCCATAATACACTAAATAAATCTTTATTTGTATTTTTTAGTTGATTAAACAGTTGGATCTTGAAATTACTTTAGGGTTTTTGTAGATTAGGGAATTTAGAACAATATGGATGGTGAGATTTGCGAAATTTGACTTAGAACAGAGTGGCTAATTGAACTCAGGGCTCTTGATACAATTCTAAAGAGAGGAGAGAGAAAGAGGGAAAAAGAGAGATATTGGGTGAGATGGGGGAGGAGTTTCCTTTAATTTTTAGGGGAGTCTAGGGGATATCATGGTGAAGTTGTGAAAAATTTTGTGAAATTTTCAGAATCATTTATAGGCAAGTTTTTTAATTTTAAATTAATTTTTATAATAATCTCCTTCTTTCTTTTTATTATTTTATTTATGGATAGAGTTTCCACCTCCACCTTTTCCTCTACTATAATCTGGTAGTACATTGCTCAATTATCATTGCTTCCAAAACATTGGCCTACATTGTGGGCCCCACTTTCATGTGAAAAGACCATTTTGCCCTTTTATTCATAAACGTGGAGAAAAATGGATATTATTTATCCAAACTTGGATTTTAGTGTACTCAATGGCGCCAGAATTGATTTTTTGAGTACCTTCCTATTTTTCAAGCACATTCCAAATATTCAAATTTTAAATCTTGGTTATGGGTGAAAATGTCCATTTTACCCTTTTATGTAGAAAATTGAGATTTTTCATTCTAACTTAGAATTTAACGAAATTAGTGTCATTTGATTCAAATTTTCTTATACATTCTTAATTTTTAAGTTTTCACTCATGATTTAATCTCTATGAAAAGATATTTGCTTTTAACCTAATATTCCAAGCCAAGTCTTCTAAAATTTTAATCTTTCATTGATTTTGTCTAATCAATTTACAAAAATTGGGGTTATTACAATCTTCCCTCCTTACAATAATTTCGTCCTCAAAATTTGTAATACTACAACTTATTCCAATAAATTAGTATGTGACTTCCTCATTTCTGCTTATGTTTCTCATTTGGCTTCTTCAACAGAGTGATGTTGCCACAAAACCTTAACTAAGGAAATTGTTTTGGTTCTTAACTTCTGCTCTTTGTGGTTCAAAACATGTATTGCCATTTCACGCATTCTTGATGTCGTTTGAAAGCTCTCATCGAACACAGTCAAATGAACAACCTTTCATCATCAACTTTCAATGTTTTAAAATTTTACTTTTTAATTACTTGAATTTTCATAAAATTTCCACTTTGAGATAAGATTTCTCACATTTTGCTATGAATCCAAATGAACTTCCAAGTCCTCTACTCCTTAACGAGGTATATAACTTAACAAGTTCTAAGGATCTAGTATTTACCTAGAACTACCTTCAATTTGCAACTGGACTCATGTAGAGCCCACCTACTCAATCCCACCTTAGTTGTCCTATTTCACTGTATCTAGGAAGATTAATGAGTTAATTCATGTTTTAATCTACTCTTTAGCGCACAGGTGTGACACACTTAGTGAAGCCTTAAGGAGTGTATCCCACATTGTCTGGGGAGAGGGAATTGGGTAATTTATAAGAGTTCGAGGAACTCTCTTAACAATAAGGCCTCTAGAGGAAGAAGCCTGAAAAGGGAGATGGCCTAGGGATCCCATAGATGGGAGACAGTTGAGGGACCCAAGTAGGGTGAGGGACCCAGAGGAAACAAAACCTTAAGGGTTGGGCCCAAAGAGGACAATATCATTAGTTGTGTACTCTAATATACACGATTGAGACCTTTTCCCATAAGGGAGGAACAAAACTATGAGGCTGTATGGGCAGCCAAAGCAGACAATATCGTTGCTGTGGGATTCCCAGCTATTACAAAAGTGCATGAGAAAAGACTCCAGTGGGTTAGAGATGGACAATGGTGCATGAATGTCATTAATTAGACTCTCCATCAAATTGACATCGTAAGAATCATCGAGATCTAAATATTGTTGATCAGTGTTAAAGACATTAAGCTTAACTTTCATGTTACCAAATGACAATTTCATTACACCATTCATACTATTAATAATGGCATTGGACGTTGCCAAGAATGGGTGTCCAAGGATGACCAAAATCTAACTGCCAGGATTAGATACAGGTTTGGTTTCCAATACAATGAAAAGAATTGGGTAAGAAAATTGGTCCACCTATATCAATACATCTTCAACCAAACCTCACCCTCAGTCTCCAAACTTCGGTGGGGTATTGTGTTGAATCAAAGAGCTTACCTGCTCGGTGAGGAAAGCTTTCTTTTGTACATTTAGCTTTCTTTCTCTTTTGTGGAGCTCTTTTAAGAACTTGGCATAGGCAAGGATGTCTTGAATTGCATTGAGTAATGGAATATTGATTTGGATATGTTTAAATACATCCATTAACTCATTGAAGTTTGTTCCCTTTCTAGCCTTGTTCTGTAATTGAGGAAAAGGGGCTTTAGGCACATAGGGTGCATCCACTATAAGTTCTACAGGGTTTTTCTATCTTTTCTCTTTCTCCTTTGTTTCGACTGTCTCTTTCTCCTCTACAATTTTCTTAGCTTGCCCTACTTAGTAATTAAGCTAAATGAAGACTTATGCTAAGAACAAAGTAGGTAATGCAAACGTGATAAGAAAGAATGGGAGTTTGGGTGTGATTGCAAGACAAAGAACTAAATAACTGGTGTAATTGAGAAGTGGAGTGAAATGGAGGATGCAATTAATAGCGGAGTTAGTGGCTGGTTTATGCATGCATGCAAACTAGCCCCAAGACATGTGAATCATTGTATTTGTGCTAGAGATGGGAGGAAACTAGCACTAATCAAGCAAGAAGGAAGGGTCATAAGAGGTGTGGAAGAAATTTGGAAGAAGAGCAAGAGTGAAGGTGAAAGAGGAAGGGTGCATTGAAGGATTTATGCACAAGCAGCAAGACATCCCATGCGCTAAAGCTTGCTACCTCCTTCTTGAAATTAGAGCTGAAGATACTTGCATCAAACCACAAGAAAGAGCTTCATGATCATCACAGGAGGTAGGGTAAATTGGAAGTGGATTAATAGATGCCTAGTAAACCTTAAAAATCTAGGTAGTTCGAGGATTTCAAAAGATGTTTTATATGTAAGATCATGCTTAGTTTTAAGCTAGTGGCAATGGTTGATTTTAGCAGTTCCTAAAATGGTTTTTTTTCTTCTTTTTTTTAAGTAGGACTTTCCATGATTGATTTTAGCCATGTGAGATCTAAAATGGATGTGTTGGATTAAGTAATTGTTGTGTTTTTCTTTGGGGATTTAAATGAAAGGGGGATGCACTGCTTTACAAGGCTGAGATGCAGGGGGAAGTCTTGCTAGAAATTGCCCCGTGCTCCCATCATCTGGAGTAGTACATATCTCTGTTGGATAAGCTAAATAGACTTGAAATTTAGGGACAAATTTAGAGAGAGTTAGGGGTTAATAATACTCACCAACTGTGGGTAAAAATAATGCAGTATTGGGAACCCATTCCTTGCAAAAACAAGCAGGAATTTGGGTCCTAATTTCACCAAGTTTTGCCACCTTAATTCCTTGTAACATTGGGGTAAATGAAGGATGAAATGATGTTGAGGAAATGGGGATAAGTAAGGGTTAATCACAATAGAGATTTATTAGCAAGCATGAGGGTATATCTGAGATTTTGGGCCAAGTATTAATGCCTCTGCTAGAGGTAATCCCAGCAAAAGCAGCAGATATACTTGGTAAACATCAACTTAAGCAACTATTTTTTCCTAATGTCTTGTAGGAGGCTAGTAAAAACTTATTACACAACCTCTTGACCTAAAAGAGCCAAGTGAAAATTTAGTAGAAACCATCTAAACTAAGAGCAAACAAGTGGGAATAGAGATGGAAAATCATGCCCCTGCCTGATAGTAGGAGCGTGTGAGAAGTGGATTGACCCGAGGTTGATTAAATTTATGTATAAATTTTGGGGAAATAAACCTAGATGACACTTTGGGACTTGCGGAATTGTTAGTAGACACTTATAACTGAAGAGATACCAAACTACTAGGTCATACTTGACCTTAGACTTACCTTAATGCAAGGGAGTACCCTGCTGAATTGTAGGAACACACCCTTGAAAAAAGGAACTTGGACTCTATGTATAATCAAAACCCATTAAGGTAGAAAACTATTGTTTCAAACTTGTTATACATGAGTAGGAAGAAGATTACCAGTAGATTCGGGTTCCTTGAATTGAGTTGAGGTAGTATATGACTGCCCTTAACTCTCTTAACCACAGAGTACTCTGCTCAACCTACAGGTGTACCCTTGTGATGTACGACCAAGAGACTGCCATAGAGAATTGTTCTTACTGATTTTGAAACTATCTAAAAATGTATGTTCTTGATTCTAAAAAGGAGTAATATACTTTATTGTGATTCAAAATTCACTGAGTTGGCTCTTGGACTAAATTAAGTACTATGTAGTGGGTCGCGTATCTTTGGAATACGTAGTTTGTGAGGATAGTAGATCGTGATGACTAGAATGGTCAGTTGGGCATACTACATGAAGAGGCAGCTCATCATCTCTTCATAATTTTCTTGTCTATACGCATGTTCAAATTAGCTAGTTAGGATGACATGGAAGACTTCTAGTTAATAACACTACATAAACAATTAGAGATTTAATGGAAAGGACATGGTTAGTAGACATATACTACTCAATGATTAAACCACTAAGTTTCTAGTTGGATTATGAGGAAAACAATTATTATACCAACTTAGGAGTAATGAACTCATTCCCCAAGTCATCCCAAGAAAAGAAGCAAAATTAAGTGATAATGACTAGAAGAAGAAGAATCTAACTAGGTAGTCAAGTACTTAAACACTCAGTATTTAGAGGTATAATTAGATGACATTAAAGAGATATTCACCCTCATAAAACTAGAAATTTCACATGTGCATAAATCATAAAGGTAAACATGAGAACTACTAAATTTTCTAATTTCATTGATGAATCCTGATCGCATGGTACCGGATGTTGCACTTTAGCCTTTAAGTGTTTATAACATTAAGGGAAACATGCATGTCATTGAAGCATAAAATGTACTAGGGCAAGCACATTGAAAACCTCTTAGATTAGGAATAGGTGTTTAAATAATACATGAGTTAGTGAGAAATTGCATGTTTTACAATCACTTAGATTTTCATGCCAAGTTTTTGAAACAAGGCTTGGGGAAGACACTCTAGGAGTGGTCGTAAGTCCTAGATACATTTCTTGATTCGTACTTAGGAAAGCACTCAAGGAGTAGTTGTAAGTCCTAAGAGTACCTTTGGATATGCATTTTAGGCCAATGCCCTAGGTAGTATAGGTAGTGTATGGACCTTATCCAAAGGTACTCTCGGGACTTACATAAGCTCAATAAAAAAATACATCAGCCAAGAAGAAGGCTAATAAACATTTTAATTTTGTGAGGATATTTACTAACAATAATACCTAGTTAGAAGATGGTTGTTTAAAGATATATGTATATTATATGTTTTCTAATCTTTTCATATTGTAAAGGAAAAATTTTGCTGCTTTTTGAAAGGAATTTTCAAACACTATTCAAAAAAATTGAGATGTTATAAGTTTGGTATCAGAGATCATGCCTTGCTACTCACAACTAAATTACCAAGAAAACAAACAGCATTAATCTATATGGTATTGAAGCTTATGATTAATTAGAAAGTAGTTGCATGAGGGAAACTTATTAGAATATCAATGGTTGCAAATGGCTCCTAGAAGACATGGAGAAGGATCCACCTCCACCAACCAATAGATCAACCACCACTGGGACCCAGGGTGTTACTAAGGACCAGCCACATGTAGCAAACTAGGTGGCCATGCTCCTGTTTCAAAGGATGAGGCAACGTTTATAGACTACTAGGGATGGAGGTCAGCTAGTAGGAGATGGCAATGTGGAGGAAGATCATCCTAAAGGGTACAATCTACTAGAGAGATTTAGGCAGATTACGCCTAAGTTCTTTAGTAAGGATGGGCCAGAGATTGCAAAGACATGGCTCTATGATGTAGAGCAAGTCTTTGAAGCCATGGGTATACTTGAGGAGAGACAAGTAGTGGTCACCATATTTGTTTTGACAGGTGAGGCAGTGTATTGGTGGCTAACAGCTAAGAAAAACTACTTTGAGGGTGGAGACATTATATCATGGTAGGACTTCAAGGCTGTTTTAATGTTTAAGTTCTTCCTTTGACATGTTCAGGAACAATTAGAGTTGGATTTTTTGAGCCTCACTTAGGGCACCAGGATAGTTGCGTAGTATGAGGTAGAGTTCACCCGTTTGAGGAGATTTGTGCCTAAAGTTTGTAGTCTAGAGTTGAGGGCCATGTAGAAGTTCGTCAGGAGACTTAGCTTTAATCTGAATAGAATGATTTTGGCAACCCAACCTACCACTGTAGCCAAGGCGATGGAGTTAGCATTGATACTTGAGAGGGAGTTGAGCGGCCCTCCTAAAGACATGAGTAGACCATTGGTTCAGACCAATCAAAGGACCAAATGGAAGGGGAAGAAGAAGTTCGCAACTCTAAGGGGTGTCACTCGACTTATGAGGCAATTCGGGAATCATCTTAGGAGGATTAGGATGTGTAGGGCATATTTTAGATTTTTCATAGATTCCATCTGAGCAAACACTCTTTTGGCAGAGCCGTAAGATGTGACCTATGTGGGAAAATGGGCCTCCTTCTGCGCTACTATGTTAGGATGAGGAAAACACCTCCACCAAAACAAAATCAGGCACCACAGTTTGATCAGATGCCACAATGACAACATATGGGTCCACAACAAGACAGGCCCCTAGGAGTCAGGGCCGAGTATTCACCATCACTACTGACCAGGCCTACGCATCCAGTGCTATCGTGGAAGGTACACTCTTAGTACATGATAGACTGGCATGCATACTTATTGATCTAGGTACTACCCATTCCTTCATATCTATTATGTTTGCATTATGCTTATACACTATTTCAAGTAGACTGGATTTCCTATTACAGGTCAAAACTCTAGTTGGGGAACCAATGTTAGTACCTTTATTCATACAAGATGTACCCTTATTGATATCGAGCTAGGGATTGAAGGTAGATCTAATCATCTTAAGTATGATAGATTGTGACATTATCTTAGGCATGTACAGAAAATAAGAGCCTCAAGTATATTTTCACTTAGTGCGACCTCAATATGTGACAAAGGCACTGGTTAGAGTATTTGAAAGACTTTGACTTTACCATTCAATATCATCTTGGTAAAGACAATGTGGTTTCTGACGTGCTTAGTAGGAAGATAGATGGTTCTATTGCTAACATCACCATCTGCTCAGCCTATTTGGACCAGATCCTCCAAGCTCAAGTATCGTGCCCAGAGACACAAATTTGGGGCTTAGCTTACCATTCTTCCCAAATCTCATCACACCCTTGTTTGGAGACACTTGCACAAAGATGTGGTCCCCAGCTTGAAATTCTAGACCTCTCCTCCTTAGATCAACATAGCTATTTTATCTACCACGCGCTGCTAATAGATACATGTAAATCAGTCTCACCTTCTCGGTATACTACTATATCAACTCTGATCTAACAAACTACCTCTCATCAACATCACTCTAGCATGTCGATGTGTGGCACAGTCTACCATATAATGCCTCATATGGAGCCATGCTAATGCTAGAGTTGTAGCTGTTGTTGTAGGTCAACTCCAGTAAAGGTAGATGTTCATCCAAACAACCCTTTTAGTCCAGAGCATAGGCTCTCAACATATCCACAAGCATCTATATCATCCTCTTAGACCGACCATTAGCTTGAGGATGAAATGTTATGCTAAAATGAGTAGGGGTGCCTAACCTCTCCTGCACACTTTGACAAAAATGAGATGTGAACCTATTGTCTTTGTCTAAAACAATAACTAATGGAATACTGTGCAGGCTAACTATATCCTTGATATAGGGCTTGGTGAGGCCCTTTAAGGACTGTCTGGTCTGATGGGTTGAAAGTGGGCCAACTTGGTAAGTTGATTGATGAGTGTCTAATTTTTCATAAAAACCACCCAACTAGTACCATGTGCTACAACTTATAAGGGTAAATTAGTTTTTTAAGACCAAAATTTGTACCATGTGTATTTTTTACTTAACGAAGCAAATGTTTGATATTTTGCAAGTCCTCTACTAATCTAAATAAGTATGTGACTAAGCATATTTTTCTAAGATATAATTAGAGCTTTTATCTTTTCTAGGAAAAGAGATAGTGATCCAATAGCCAAGATCGATCGAGATGAACATTGAAGATCGAGATCAAAAGATCAAATCAAAATCTAAGAATCATCAATCCAACATGAGATAAAAAATGAAGATCATATTTAGGACCAGTAATGGATGCAATCAAAGTAGTTAAAGGTGCCACAACCTTTGCACGGGAGCCATTCAAGCTACCAAGCCAAATTCAAGCCATGGATAAGGTGATAAGCTAAGGAGTCAAACCAACCACCAAATCAAGGAATTTTCTAAAGCTAGCCATGAAGTTAAGCCAATGGAGCTTTCAAATTTAGTCATATAAGCCACATAAGCCATGTGGGGAAGGGTAGGATTGGAGGAAATTTAAGAGGATTATCCACGTGGGATTTTGATGATAATTAAGGGAGATATTATTAGGATAAGATGGCAAGTGGACCAATAGGATGAGAGCCTTCTATTTTTGGTGTTTTTCTCACTTTTCTCCATTTTTTTCACACTTTCCACCTCATCCCTAAGATGCACTACGAATTTCAAATTATATTTTAGGGTTGCATCTTTCTAAAATTCTATCACTTTGTGAAGACTCCATTCTAACCACCAAACCACTCTCCACCTCTTAGGAAACTACCTAGCCAACAATAATTCTCTATCTCATTCTCTCCCTCTCTCTCTTATCTCATTCTCACCTCACTTTCCTATTTTGTAGGAGTGTCCAATTAGTTTTGAAGGGGGAGACGCCCCTTCCTAAAAATGTGGCGTCTCCCACCTACTCCTCTTCCTAAAGGAAGCCACCATCCTATCCCACTTTCTTCTTTAAAACCCTAGCTACTCATTTCATCCTAACCATCCAATCACTTTACCTTTCATCCCCACCATACCTTAGCCCTAGGACATCCTAGAAAACTTAGGATTTAAAATATAAAAGGGCAAAACTACATCAAAAGAGAGAACGTTTTTTTTTTTTAAGGGACAAGAGAGCGTCTCCTCCAAAGTGAGGAGACATCCTCTTCCTTCCCCCTCTGCTTTCACCTTTTTTCTTGAACTTTCTTGTCATTTTGGGTGTTGCTACTTATTCCTACCGTGGGTTGCCCTCCTCCAAGCTATTCCATCCCTGGTCTTTAGTGTTTGATTCTTCCTTGAAGGTTGGTTAGTTTCCTTGCTTCTACTTGTTTAGTCCTAGTACTTTTTCTGCTATTTTTGTTTTTCTTTCATTTATTTTTTCTTGCTTTAAAGATTAAGATTCAAGGCTAGTTTTCCTTTGAAATGACAGCCAAGGGAAGTCAACTTGAATTTAGTATTTTTCCTTTGACTTCCACTGAATTCCAGCATTATTTTCTTTAATTTCCATTGGTTGTTGCCTTATATGCCATAATAGTTTCCCTTGAATATCAAGATTGTGAGAGAAGGATAAGTGATTCTTTTGTGATCCTTGTGTGGTTTGCACAACCCCTGGGAGGATGCACAACCAACTTGTACTTTGAAACATTCAATCAATGCAATTCTTACTTCTATGTTCATGGTGAAAAG
Source organism: Warburgia ugandensis (assembly GCA_035236585.1). Classification (NCBI taxonomy): domain Eukaryota; kingdom Viridiplantae; phylum Streptophyta; class Magnoliopsida; order Canellales; family Canellaceae; genus Warburgia; species Warburgia ugandensis. The sequence goes on along the minus strand of CP141131.1, from coordinate 46,930,458 downwards.
TTATGATTATGTTACTTGATTTAAATCTTATGTTCTTGGTCATTTAATATAGATTCTTCATGTTCAAACACATCATTCATCTATTGAGTTTCATCAAAGAAACACCTTCAAAATTCATGCACACAATCCATTGGATTACACGCATGGTTTTGATGGTGATTTCCTTAGGAAGTTGCATGTTTGATTAAGATTTCATTGCTATAATTTCATATATTACATGTTAGTTTAGTTCATTCATGAGTTTATGATCCTTTTCCATGCTTTATACATGCACTTTTCCATAGTTATATCCATGCATAAAGTTCAAATTCCATACATAACAAGTTGTCCTTGTTTTGCATGTTTCAATTAGTCTGTTTAATTCGTGTTGAGTTTAATTCTCCATTTGTTAAGATTAGTGGCATATTAGGATAATTTGATTGTTTCTACTTTTAACATAGAAAGTTTGATTTAGAAAATTAATAATTTAGGAAAGTTTTAATTTTAGCATGCTTCTAATTTTTGCATAGTTCTCATTTCCATGTGTTGATTTCCACACTTAGATTAGAAGAAAAATCTCTTGAATTTGGCTAGGTTAGGTAGTTTAAAGTAGCAACCATTAGCATCACATTCCTTTAACTCCTCGTGTGATCAACCTCACTAGCATGCTATATTGCAAACGATTTGTGTGCTTGTGAGTTAATCTTACCAACATTGATCTACCACAACCCCAATCATATCATGCCCACTGGATGTCTTAGGCAGTCCAAAACTAAATCCATATTAAGTGGTCCCACTTCCAAACTAGAAGCTCTAAAGTCAACAATAAACCGGTGCTCTGCCTTGAGCCCCAATAGGTGATGCACCATGCTACATCCCTTGACACTAAAACTATCTCTTCAAATCTTGATACATTTTCATACCCCTTGGGTACATGGTGAACTTGGAATGATAAACTGCCTTCAACATCTCCTATCTCAACCCTGAAGTGGCTGACAAGACCAATCTACCACAGAACCTCACTCCTCCTTTTGTCCACCTCTCTGCTACACAAAGCATGTGTCACCTCACAAGACTATTGTGCCTATAAAATCTGATCCAAGAAGGCTAAGCAAATGGTGATGTTGGTGATCACGCCACCTGACTTCCTACTAAGAGCATCGCGACCACATTGGCCTTTCTCAAATGATACCATATAGTGAAATCAAAGTCCTTCAAGTACTCTAGCAAGCACCTCTACCTCATGTTGAGGTCACTATGTGAGAATAAGTACTTAAGGCTCTTGTGGTCTATGAACACATCAAACTTCTATCCATACAAATAGTGCCTTGAAATCTTTAGAGCAAACACAAGTGTTCTTAGCTCCAAATCATGTGTGGGGTTGTTCTACTTGTGCTTCTTCAACTGCCTATAAGCATATGTAATGACTCTGCCATTCACACCCTAGCCCCTTTCTTGAGGCATTTTTATATACAACAAAGCCACTACTACCTCAGGTAAGGACAGTACTAGTCCAAAGGTGATCTAGTTCTCCTTGATCAAAGGCGATCAATCTCTTGTAGTGATGGCTAAGAGAGAGTAACCTTTGAATCATATTATTTCAACTTAGTTTACTTTTCTTGCTTGCTTTATTTTGCTGCCTCATCTTTTCTCGCCTTCATTCTTTAACTTGATTCGCTCCCATGGTTCACAAGTATGGCCATTGTTGGATAGCATTAGATCTGATATTGAAATCAAGATTTATTGTTTATAGGCTAATGAATCATGTGCACCACTTTTGTAAACTTTTTCATACAATTAAATAAGTTTCATACATACTCCTCTTTATCATACACACTCTTCATGGATATTTTGTTTAATTTTGGTACTCATGTTCCATGTTTAGATTTCATTGATATTCATTACTCAAGTTTAGTTGCATCTTTAGATTATATCTTAGTTTTTGGAACTAGTTTAGAAAATTCATACATCTTCAAGTTTTTAAGTTAGTCATGCTCTGAGTTTTGAATTATTTCTTATCTTAAATGCGTGTTAGTTATAGATAGTTCTAGTTTCATTCGTAGAAGTTCTAATCTAAGTTTTAGAAAGTTTCCTTTTTGTTTAAGTTTCTAATTTTATGCATGTTTCTAATTCCATGTGATTTTAATTCTTCAACATCTAATCTCTTTTGGCTAGCATAAGTAATCTACATAAGATTCCAATTACATACAAATCAGTAAGATTCGTCATAAGATCAAGCTCATTTGCACAAGATCATACTACTTTGATTCATGTGCTTGCAAGTAATTTGCAATATTCTCAATTTTAAAGAAATTATATAAATACATAATTACAAGTTTTCTAAAATTTTGTGAAAATTGAATTTCTAGGAGATCAGAATTTTGTAGAGATGGATTCACTAGTTGAAACAACAATATTTAGAAAGTACACGAAAAATAGAATCCAACGACACTAAGAACACTAAAATTAGAGTCCAAACAAAATTTTCTTAATTATTCTAATTAAGGTATTTTAATAAATTAAGTAAAAAGTATAGAATGGTAATTACCCATGTGGGCCCACTAACACGTCACGAAATCCCACAAACTGACGTGCCATCATTACCACGTAAGGGGGTGATTATCAACATTTATTGCTGATAATCATGCTGCATTTAATGCAAAAAAAAAAAAATCATTTAAACCACTTTAAATGCGGTTTATGATGCATTAACTCTCCCCTCCCTTGTTTTCCCCTTTGCGCTCGGTGAAAACGTTGCCAGCTCCATCGCTGGCGACAACGATCGACGTTATAACTGGCAACCCCCTTCCCCTATTCACGGGCACGGCAGAGAGTGGCCAACGACCATCGTCCCCGGCTCCCTCCCCCTTGCGTTTCATCTCTCCTCCTCCTCCTCCTCCTCTCTCTCTCTCTCAATCTTACCGTCCCCCCCCCCGGGCACTGCATGAATGCAGCCGAATGCCAGCCAACTCTGAGTCGCCAACAAACCACCCTTTGAGGAGAGTGTTTCACGCCCTTGGCTGCTTGTAAGTTCTCCTTTTCTACCTTCTTCCTTGTTTCCCTGTTTTTTCACATCCCCTTGCCTTGACCGGTCGACTGTTGGTGAACAGAACCAATTGGCCAAGAAATCCCACATACATGGATGGCCCAGATGGATGATCTGAGCTGTTCATAGTGTTTTTGGGCCCCCAAAACCCTAAGAAAAAGGGAAACAGTAAAATTTGTGGGAGATCTAGACCGTAGAAGGAGCAAATACAATACGAACAGTCCGAACACGTAGTCCCCAATGGACGACAAGTCAAGGATTCACCTTGGAGATGCACACGAAGATGCATAGATTGGGCACAAGCCACATGCATCGTTCTCAGTGATGACATGATGGAGATGCATTTTGACTGATGACTGAGACGCATGCGCATGCATCATGAAAGTGTGTCTTAGTAACATAATCTTTTCACGTTCCCAATCCATATTTTGATCTTGACCATTGAAATGGATCTAAAACACTAAAATGAGAATTCAAGAGGCTATGAAAACCCAAAAATTGGACTAAGATGTCCGTTGGATTCGTCTCGGCAATGTAGACCTAAATTTATCATCAAAACCTTGATCTAACCATGTCTAACTAGATCAAATTTTTAAATATCAATTAATAACTTAAATCGGCCCAATCAGGGGATGATTAGGCCTTAGAAATTTAACAGATATATGACATAGGAAGTGGATTGATGGATCTAATGATCATATCACATGTACCAGCTAAGGAAATTGATCTTGATTGTTTATCTGAGCATGAACTTTAGATTTGACCATAGGTGGTTGATCGGACCACCAAATCAAGATACTGATTATGTATACACACCTGAATTGCTAGAAAACACTAAAATTGAAGTGATGGTGATACTTAAGACATGAATTAATGATCTAAATACTAATCAATGCTATAGAGCACAATCCAACGATTGGATTGCCTAAAAAACTGATGAGATGGAAAGATTAAGTTCCCTACTGATCAAGGAACATCGATTTAGTGATCACTACTCAGATTGACTATTAGATATAGTAGATGTTTAATAAGATGGAGAGAGATGATTATAAGACATTGATTTATGTTAATAAGGGTAAATCAAATGATCTAGACCGTTGATCTAGGATCAACTACTTGACTGGAAGATTAATTAGACTAATTGACTTATAAATTGGGGTCTAATGAACACCAATGTATATGAGTGAAGAGTAAATTATATAACAGAACACATTGAGGATTGTAAATGATGTAGTGTAGTACTGTGGTCCTGATAGGTACATCAAAGCATGCTAGCTGAGAGGATTACGCACGTGATTGGGTTCTTTTCTTCATTGAGGTAGGTGACTACATTTGGTATTCCTCCAATTTTATAAATCATGTTTGTTCACCAGATAGCATTTTTTTACATTAATAGTTTGATGCATAGATATATATACCAACCCCATAATTTCCTTGAGATTACTATTCAGCTTGTGTTACTGATGCTTATACTATCTTTTCATTTTACATGATTCATGCATTATTCTTGATACATTATATGCTTCATCGATTGAGCTATTTGAGGTTGTTATGCATAGATTTTTGATGCATGGTTTTGTATTTTATCATGGTTTATGTAGGAGGGTCGTGGGTTGGCCACCCACCCTCTGAGTTTATAGATTATAGACACCACCCTAATATTGGACAACTATGTGCAATTTGTGTTAATCATGAGTAGGCCACCCACGCACATCCAACCAGCCCCCATGCTTGGTGGACACTAGTCTCTCTTTTCAATGTCGATAGTGAGTGACAGTGAATTATACCCCGGAGTGGTTGTCGCTGCAGCATAGTGATCTATGCACTTATTTTGTGTGCCCATGTAGTTATAGGTATTCCTAGATGGTTACATCCTAATTTACCCACTGTGTTACGATGCATCCTAAGGGGTGATTATGCTGCGGGCAGCCCCAAAAGGAACAAGTGTGGGGGAAATGGTATGAGTACTCATGGCTGGTTATGTGAGGGATGGGTTAGTTTCGTGTCTTATTATTCATGACATGCATTCATGCTTTGATATAATAGACTTGACTATATTTAGCTCTACCAGTTTTATGAACATGTACTATTCATGTTATGCATGGCATGGTACACGAAATTATATTATTGTCAGTTATTGCATTTGATTTTGACTTCTTATTATTTATGCATTGTTTCATTCTTGAGATCTGATTATTTATCCACTTATTTGAATGTTTCACATCCATGAGCTCTATCATAAACCCTGATCTTTATACGTCATACTACCTATTCTCTACTTGATATTAAATGTAGACACCTACACAAGTGATTGCTTGCTAAGGCATTGCTTCATTTTGCAATGCCTTAGATTTGGAGTGGATTAGTAGCAAGGGCAAGCAGATGGAGCATTAGAGAGGAAGACAAAGGACCACCTATTCAGCATGGGGACTAATCTTGACGTACATAGTTTCCTACTTTGATATTAGACTTGTACTTGAGCTATATATATGCGTTATGAATTGGTGACAATGTATGGATCTAACCTTTAACTTTTATGAGTATGGATTTATCATTGCAATTTGATGTGGTATATAATGGAGGAGACCCTGGTCCATATTATCATTCTGATGGGTTACTTGCATTTTCTTTCCTTGATCAATGTTTAGCCATGATTTCAAACTTTACTAAAGTATGCCGCATATTATATTTGATTTCATTTGTTGCTCTCAAGTTGATTGAACCCCAGGGTTTTCTTTTAGTATTTCACTTGATATGATTGATGCGATTATAGTTGCATATATATTTTACATTTTCTAGGGATCTCGATTATTTTAACAAATATCATTATTATTATATGAAAAATGATTTTAGAAAACTCGTGGTGTCACTTAGTATTTAGATCACATCAATTTGTCCATGGTATCTCATTTTAAACATTGAGGAAAATGTTTAATTAAGTTTAGAGGTGGGGCACTTTAGAATGTAATGTGTTCATTGTAGGTTTTTATTAATTTTGTAAGTCTATTTGTCAGTTTTATTAAAAAAATGATGATATTTTTTAGAATTTGTGGTGAATTCCTTTGCAAGGATGTGAATTGAAATTGTTAAATTTTCTAAAAATTTAGTATTATCTTTGGAGTTCAAATTATTAATAGATGTGCATACAATTAGTTCATCTTATTACCTTTTTTTCAAGAGTTTTTCATGAAAATTGAGCTCATAACATTATTTGCACATTAGCTCGATATACATAGTTTAGGTTGAAGGGTGAGTACAACATAGAGATCTTGAAGGAAATTAGTAGAGACTTATCACCCGTGTGAGAGTAGGACCATTCATCTTTTGTGAGGGTTATACATAAATTCATAACTTTCTTTAGTGAACATTAATTCATAGTTGGTCTCATTATTCTTTGTTTTGGTCAACTAATGACATTCGTCATAGGAAATAATAGAGTCCATCCTTCATTAATCCAAAGCCTTTAGCCAACCCTAAGATACTTTTTGCTATTAAGCCTATACATTATAGCATTTTCATGAAAACCAATAACCATTACTCATATTAACCCCATAATATATTCATTACCCATTATGTTTTAAAAGCATGTAAAGATGGTTGGAAATATCTTGATAAACTAATATGAATACTATAGTTCAGGAGGTGAACATCAAAATAGTTGAAAGAAGAATACTTCAAAAGTACAAAGGTTATTCTGAAAATCAAGTTATGATACAAAAAAAAAAATGTATATGAAAAGAAGAATGTTCAATCTCATGTGTGAAAAGAATATTGTAATACTTTAGCAGAAGACCTTTACATATTATTCAGAATACTTTGTTTACCCTTATACCATTTTCATTGATGACCATGTCCTTAGCCTTACATTTTATCTTAGTAAAAGACCTACTTTCATCTTACAACTGGTATGGCTTAGATGTGAAAATAAATGAGTAGGGATTTTGGTACAATGTAACATTCTTAGTAGTTGTTCTTTCTAAGCTAGTGGTTATCATTTTTTGAGTTACCATCATTTCTTATGAAATATATGAGATACTTTGCTTGTAATATACATCATTCAACTCACATATTGATGAGATTTTTATTACTTGCTTCAAAGTAACTTGTTTTGAGTGTTGACTGTATCTTGTGATATATAAAGTCGAAGCATATATGTGGATCGTAATTTAGATTATATCTTACATGGAAACTAAAAATTGTGCATATGTTAGCTATTCACACATACACAATCTAAGGTTTGATTACTACATATGGGTAGAATTTGGAATATTATTAATATGCTAAAGTTTGATATTTAATGTACATTAAATAGAAGAAAATTTTCTAAGATAAATAAAGAAACTTCCATAAAAGTTTTGTATTCTGTATTTTTAAAAATGTTTACTAATATAATTTTTGGAAACCCCTAAGAGACTATAACCCATCCACTAAGGTTGACTTAGGGGTTAAAGCCTTTTTGTATACACTAAATGCATGCAACAACAGCTATAAAAGTGGTTAGGATTTTAAGATTTTTTGTTTTTATTTTCTATTTTATACTTTTTCTTAAAAAATAGCAAAATGTAAGTCTAGAGGTATTTGATATACACATAATTATTATAAATAATATCCTTAAAATTGCATTTTTAGTTCCTAGAATTACTCAATTTATTACTAATTAGGGTTAAATTGAGCAAATTGCACATTTTTCGCATTCTAAAATCTAAAGGAGTCTTATATGTAATCCAAGTGAAATCAAGGGCCCACAACTCAACAACTAATACTAGAGGAGTTTAGAGTGCATTCAAGGTGCCTATATCACTCTCTAAGTAGTTAGAAACCCCATGTAGGTGACCACCTTTATTCATGCAAGATGGCTATCATTATCAAAACTAAAAGCTAACAAAATTATCTATGCATGCACCACCCTAGCAAATCTTCCACTTGAAGCCATCCAAGCTCACTCCAAGGCCTACATGTTTTGCCACTTTTTTTGTATTTAGAAATCTAGGCAAATGGTCCCACCTATAGCTCACTCATTCACTCTCTTACATGTTAAAAGGCCCACATAGAAACATGATTTTCCCCCTAGTTTTTAGTTGGACAAAATGTATTTTCGAAAGAGCTTAAAATGTGTTTTGTTTAAAAGTGGAAAATATGTGTTTTACATGTAGAGAAGAAAGGAAATAATCATCTAACTTTGAGTAGCGGAAAAACAAGAAATCTATGGCTAAGAATGGATGAGTTTTGAGATGATTCAATGGCCAAGATTGTTGCATACTTAGGGCTACCTAAGGTGTAGCATTTTTCTACGCAAAAGATGAGCTTTAATGAGGGTTTTTAGGAGAATCTATAGAGAGAGAGAGAGAGAGAGAGAGAGAGAGAGAGAGAGAGAGAGAGAGAGAGAGAGAGAGAGAGAGAGAGAGAGAGAGAGAGAGAGAGAGAGAGAGAGATGGGGGATGAATCTAAATAGTTTTAAGAGATTCTAAAGGGGGATTCAAGGGAAATCTTATGAGATGGACCAATGGGAGCTTGACACAATAGGATGGAGAGAATAGGAAGAAGCTGATCACGTTCTCTCTAGGGAAGCTGGGATCTCTTTCTTAGAAGTTTTTTATTTGTTTTACATATTTTCCTCCCTCTTGGCTCCTATATAAAAAACAAAATACACATAGGACGTCCCTCCTTTCTCTCTTCACTTTTGGAGGTTTTGGTGGATGGGATAATGTTTTCAACTTGGGGAAGGCTTGGGAAGAAGGTTTCCACATGTTTCTAAGGAGGATTTGGTGGCTGATTTAGAAGAGCTCTCTCTTCTCCCTTGGTTGCTAGATAGAGATATTGGGACACCTCTCTCTTGGGTTCTCTCTCTCTCTCTCTCTCTCTCTCTCTCTCTCTCTCTCATGCTAGGATAGTTTCTTCTTGTGGTGTGGCTTGTTTTGTGTTGGCTCTTCTCCTTGGTGAGTGACACATCAAGAGAGAAAGAGTTGTGTGGCTTTGTTTGCAGGTGAGGTTCTGGTATTTGCATGACTTGGACTAGTTCTTGGAGGAGTCTTGATGTAACATGAGTAATTTTGCAAATTCTATAAATTATAAGTATAATTTGAGAAAAAATAAGGGTATTTTTCCATTTTCTTTCTTTCCTCTTATCTCAATTAACCACTATCCCACTCTCTCACATCAATTAATCATGAACTAAATTCAATTAAACTAGTCATGAAAGATAGTACAAAGGGTGTAAGGACATCACTTGGACAACATAGGAAGAGTGGGAGCATCAATGATTGAGTGTTAGATGGATCCAAGTGAGTAAAGGCTTTATGCATGTATAAGCCTAGGTGGGAAATGTTAGTTTGATGTAAACAATCATTAAGCAATTTAAAAAATGAAATGAAATGAAAAAACATAAGATGGTTGAGAGCGGTAAGGCCATAATTAAAGTCCAGAATTAAGTAGAGGTACGAGGGACCTAAGTTGTTGATGGAGAAAAGCATGGGAACTTATGAAAATGCAAGGAGAGAGAGAGGGGGAAGTAATGATGAATGAGTGCCTGAGTTAGTGAAGAAGAATTGGATGGCTGGCCTTTACATGCATGCAAGCCAGGCCATCACGTGAAGCGATGTGGGTATGATAGCTGGTTACATGCATGCTAGGTCGCTGTCCAATTGCTTGATGAAGTAGATATAAAAGGGGCTAACAATTATGCCCTCTCCCATGTTTATGCATCCAGACATAAGGATAGGAAAAACACCATTGAAAATCTTGTGAGGACCTCAAGAAATAAGAGGAGATTGTAAGGCTTTGAAGCTAGGAAGGAAGTGGAAGAAGCAAGAAAAGACTTGGAGGGAAAAGAAGGCGTTTTGACAAGGTGAAGCACAACGCTAGGCTAAAGTTTTTCCTACAGCTTGGAGCAAGAGTTTCAATAGTTTGGAGTAGATATTTGGGAAGCTTCTAAGAGGTAGGTGGGCAATAAGAAAGGGTTTAATATGAAATTAGGTTGAGCCCTTGACAGGAGATTTAGCTAAAAAGAAATTTTTTTTCTTGATGTTTCATAAACCATGTGACATCTAGCCATAGTTCAGGCTTTGAGCCTGGATTCTTACATTCTCTGTATATCTAGCTGGCAAATTCTAGCTGGCGACACCCATATATTTCAACATTTTGGAATGAGTTTTCTGTCTAATTTGTGGGTGCTGTTGTCATGGGTTTATGAGGCATGATGTGGCTTAAATTTTGTGGAATAATACGAAGGTTTGGCACGTTTATAAGACAAGGAAAATGGCCCCAATTGTCCTGCTCATTTGTGCAAAAATTTGGGCGTCATTTTCCCCCCATATATTGAAGGCACATGCCTTAACTCTATGCTTTACCTTTAGTTCTAATAGTGAACATATGATCCATGCAAAAAATTTAATCAAGGAAGTTCACATTCTAGATAGTATTCACATGGAAAATAAGAATGCTCCCTGCTGGACCCTGTAGGGAGATGTCTCACAAAATGGTGACTTTGGCCCACTATTATGAGGTCATCTCCCGATGTTTTCCATGAAATTTCATACTCCTTTAATACGTTGTGCCTTCTTGCAATAATGGGTTGTGGATGGTATGAAAATTTGGAATAGTTAAAAAGGGCAGACCCTGTGCACAAAGCTCCCACCTATGCAGGGTTCGTGAAAGGGGCGGACCACAAGGGCCTATAGTACACAGCCTTACCTTGCATTTTGCAAGAGGCTGCTTCCATGCCTTGAACCTATGACCTCACGCTCACATGTCAACTATTTTTACCGTCACACCAAGGCTCCCCTTCATCCGGAAAATGATGCCTAATGTAGCGTTTTTAGGAAATATAGTGGCTGTTAAGCATGATCATCCTTACTGTTAACTAAGCACCTTGATGTTTATGATGATTTTGTCATGAATTAGAAGTACACATCTAAAGTTTTTAAGGAACACTAGAATCAGTGAGGATCAACTCTCATAAACCATTCACCTTATATAAGTTTTAACATGAAATCGGGTAGTAAAATGAAAGCACCTAGTACTACATTATGTATAAATGATAAAAACCTAATCATTTTTGGGTTGTTTTTCCACGAATGAAAAACATTTATATTCAATTGATAAGGATCTGACCGACTAACATCAGTAAGGAACAACTCTTATAAACCATTAACTTAAAGTTCTAGCATGAAAATCAGCTGGATAAGTTGTAACACCTAGTTGTACCTGTATGCAAATGATGAAATCTGATGAATACATTTCACTTTAGGACACCACATGTTGAATAATAATCTAAGGACTAAAGATTCTAGGTTTTGCAACAAGGTAACCTTAGGATGAAAGAAACACATGGCTATTCGCTATTTTAGACATTACACAACATTCAAAGAAAACTAAAAGTAGTGCAAACATGGTTTAGCACCTTATAATGCATGGGCATATTAAGATAACAAACTTAATGCTTACTACCTTAGGACACTCTAAAAATAAGGAACACCAGTAATGATATCATTATTAAAATGAAAGTCTAAGTGTAATACCTAGAGTTTGAACTATAAAGAAAAGATGTCATATATGCAGTAATCAACTATACTCATCCTAACTGGTTCACACTACTATGAAGTATTAAGTTTGCTATCTTATGTATTTCCATGAATTATAAGGTGCTAAACCATGTTTTCACTACTTTTAGTTTTTTGTGAATGTTGTGTGACTTCCAACTTAGTGAACAACCATGTGTTTCTTTCATTAAGGTTACCTTGTTATATAACCTAGCATCTTCAGTCCTTCGACAATTATTCAACATGTGATGTCATGAAGTGAAATGTATTCATCATGTTGTGGTCCAAAATTTGAATTGCCCTATAGTCAAAGGTCAAGTCTGGCATTAGCTCTACCACCACTCACTCCAAAGTGTGAGAGGGATCTACCATGTACCTCCATAGCATAAACACATGGAAAGCATGAAGAACATCAGCAAGTAGCTGCAAGACGAGCTAGCATCAAGGAGTCAACTTCCCCTTCTCACCAAAATGTATCACATCCTTCATCAGGAAGATCTTTATAAACATATAATCCTTGACGACAACTCAACTTCTTGGCATCCTCTATCAACATAGCTCTTCTGGTGACTATGTGCAGTCAGAAGTCGGTTCTAAATAGTTAGACCTTCTCTACGCACTAACATGATGTGACTTGAGTAGTCATCTCTCGCCAACATCACTCCAACAAGTTAGGGAATGACATGGCCTCCTGCAAAGTGCCTCACAGGGAGCCATATTAATTCTCGTGTGAAACTTGTTATTGTATGTGAACTTGACAACTGGTAGGTTCTTGGCCCAATTGGTCTTCAAGTTCATTGCACATGCCCTCAGCATATCCTCAATAGTTTGAATGGTCCTCTAACTGACCATCTTTCTATGGGTGGAAGGTTGTACTAAATCATAGCATTTAACCCAATGCCTCTTAAACACTCTTCTAGAACTTTGAAGAGAGCCTACTATCCCTGTCAGAGATGATCATCGTCAATGCTCTATGCATGCTCACTGCCTCTTTAATGTAAAAGTCTTTCTAAACTATCCACTAACTCATTCTATCGAATCAGGAGAAAATGGACAAACTTCGTTAATCAATCTATGATCACTCATATCATGTCATCCCCCTCCCCCCCCACACCCCCTATCCCCCCCCCCCTTCCCCACTGTCCTGAATAGACCCATAATGACGTCTATCCTAACATGGTCCCCCTTCTACTCTGGAAGCCCTAATGTCTACAATATCCCAGCTAGCCTCATGTTTAGCCTTGACTTCTTGATAGGTCAAACATCATGCCACACACTCATTAATGTCTCTCTTCCTCTCATCCCACCAAAAATGTCACCTCACGTCTTAGTACTTTTTTATAACACCTGGATGAATCATGTATAGCAATAAGTGCAGCTCCTAAACAAGCTATAGTCTTAGATTGGAAATGTGACGACCTGGGTTTTCACATGCATTTTTAAATGCATAACTAATTCCTAATGTAGGATCAATCCCTATTTGAAAACAATTTTATAAAAAAAATGCAATGCAGCAGAAAAATCTTTTATTTTGAATTCATTTTGAAAACCCGAGTGTCATTTTCTTTCAAGACGAACAAAGTAATTATGAAAAAGTAAAACAATCATATATAAATCCCAAGTCTATCCAGTCATAGTTCACAACCCAACTATAATAATTATAGATACATGTCTAAAAGGTAGATCATATACTTACATTTATACTTGTCTTCTCTTCTTCATTTACTTGATCATGACACCAATATGTCCTAGTGTTTCTTCTAATCCTTTTTGGACTAATCTGTAAAAATAATATATTTGGGTGAGTATTACTATACTCAGTAGGTGATTTGATACTGCTATTTTGAAAACACGGCATGCAACATGTTTGGTTTCAAAAGAGGCTTTCCATGCAATTTCCCTTTTGTGTAAACATAAATTTTATGCATAAATCACAAGCTTGTTTGCACATTTTCAATCATGGAAGATTTTGTTGAAATACAAAAATCAACAATATTACTATCACTAAAATCATAGAGTAGTAACCACATAATGAATCATAAACTAATCATAATTATGAAATTCTTAAAATAGTGATCGATCAAAGCAGATGATAGCATTACTATAGATATCATGCACTGGTTCTCTCAGCGAACACATCAAGCCAACTGGTCACGAGTAGTCATATATGACCATCTCAATGTTATATGCATATCGATAAAACTGAAATCATAGGGTCAACTATGCTCCTTTGTAAGCTACCTCATTGGGCGATCTGCCTACTTGGAACTTAAGGTTTTGTTCCCACCGCAGGTTGCTTTGTTCCTACCATAGGCTGCCTCATTCAGCGATCTGCCCACTTGTAACTCAAGATTTTATTCCCTTCGCAAGTTGCCTCAACTGGTAATCTACCCACTTAGCATAGTGCCCACTAGTTTTATTAGCCTGAAAAATATAGATACATGTAATCCAAGTCGCACTCATCGTAAATCATGCAATTTATGCAATACATTTCAAAACATGTGAGCAATGCATTCATAAAATTAGTTCAGTGCAGACAATTGCATTCAAGATCATGAGGAAAATCTACATACTAAACACCGTCATCAAGATTAAATAAATCAATTAAAGTTTGGAGATGCATTTGAAAACTTAGCAGTATCAGACTACCTACCTCAATCGTTGTCACTTAGCTTGTGTTTCTCTTCAATTCGAGTCTTAGAGTATCCTTTGTGAGGTCCTGGATATTATTTGAACATAAGAATCCAAGTATTATTTACTATTCTTTATACAATATTAGTAGATTCACATATCAACGGCTTCAATGGTTAGATCTACACTATAGACTACAGATCTTTGATTCGTGGGTTTCTAATGGTTAATTATATGATTTAGGGTTGATCTTGGACTAATGATGTCCTAATACATCTAATAGATCAAGTAATGAGATCCGATCATAGTTGATCTTGTAGATCCATAAAATCTCTATGGTTTTTAGGCTATATTTATAGCAAATAGTCCTCTAATCCTAACTTTTATAATTTCATTCGGTCCGCATCATCAATACAAATGCAAAAATTCTTTCGGATCGTCAATCGGAGTTATATAGCCTCCTTAATTGCGTTTTTAGTGTCAAAAATCCACAGACAAACCAAATTCATCCATACCATGCCCGCATGTCACGGTTCCCAGGACAGGTGTGAGTCTTAGTCGAATCGAGACTGCATTCGCATGCATGCGCATGCCCAAATGACGCTCTAGGGGGTGTGTCCTAGACTGTGTCACGCAAAGGTGTCTTCGGTGCGGGGGTAGCGATGTCACGACTCCTAGGACCCTCGTGCATCCCGGTCGAGCCGGGACCGTGCCCGTATATAGGCGCCCAAAGTCCATCCCAAGGGATGTGTTTGGGGAGCGCGTTACACCCTGCTTCCCCAAGACGCTCGAGTTTGAGGGTTTTGGAACGAACCCGACTTCTTCGGCGATTTTTGCATGGGAAACACCAGATCTGTAATGGATCTAATCTGGAGGAAGGGAAAATCAAGAGAGGGGGATGAGGTTCTTGCCTGAGTAGCCTAAGAAGGCCCCCTCTTTTTGCCAGCATGTGATTTCTCCATGCCTACTAGAAACCCTAGGATTGCATAGCTGGAGAAGAAGAAGAAGGGATGATCTAAGGGAGAGGGGGAGAGGGTTTTTATAGCAGGTGAAGGTAGTGCCGCAATTCTTTGCGGTGCCGCATTGCACAAAGGCAGTGCAGTGTGTCGGCTAGAGGTAGGGGACGACCAGCGGGTGTCATTAGTAAAACGACCCCCTATGTTTTTCATCCCGAGGCTTTGTAATTTCAAATTATAGAATTGCCCCTCATCTTTAAAAGCCCATAACTTGGTCATACGAACTCCATTTTTTGTGTTCTTTGAGGTGTTGGATTCCATTTCAAGCATAGAATCTAATTATGTAGATATTTCTCATAATTTTCTTTGCTTCATAGGTTAATTAAAATAAAACATCTAACCACCTATTAATATGATTAAATATCTATTAATCTCCAAAAAATTTCAAAATAAACAAGCTATAACTAATTAGCACATGGAAAGTATCATGATTGATCATGGCTATAAAAGTGATATAATAATATTGAAAAATTTTAGTCATTACAGGAAATGGTTAGAACCACAATTCTTATGTAGAAGCACACACCTCCATCTTGTGCTCTAGTGAAACCTACCCTCTCACATAGGACATGGGTCTTTGCGTCACTATGTTATACCTTTAAGAATCTGTTAATCAATGCTAATTAGATTGTGACATTGGGAATCACTGCTCCTGACTTCTTGCTCAAAGTGTTTGTCACCACATTAACCTTCCCTAGGTGGTACTAAATCGTGAAGTCATAGTCTATGAGGTATTTCATCCACTTCCAATGTATCATGTTCAGATCACTTTGCATGAAGAAGTATTTGAGGCCCTTATGGTCTATGAAAACCCCCAATCTCTACCCATAGAGCCAACTCTTCAGTCCACACACCACTGCAGCCAACTCTAAGTCATGAGTGAGGTAATTCACCTAATGCATCTTCAAATGATAAGATGCATATGCAATTTCCTTACTCTACTACATCAAAATGCTCCCCATTACTCTTCATGAGGCTTGTAGAAAACCACAAATCCATCAATGCAAGAAGGTAGTACCAATACTGGTGCAAAGGTGAGTCACCTCTTAAGCTCCTAAAAGCTTGTCTCTCAAGCAACATTCCACATGAACTTTGTGTCATTTCTAGTCAACGTGGTCAAGGGAAGTACAATTTGTGAAAATCCCTCAATGAATTTGTGGTAGTAGCCCTCAAGACCAAGGAAGCTATGAATCTTAGTCTCTATCTTGGGTCACTTCCATCCCATCACTACATCAACCTACGCTAAGTCAATTATCCATCCTTTAAGATGATGTGGCCAAGGAAGTTCACTTGCTCCAACCAAAACTCACACTTACTGAACTTCATAAATAAGCAATAAGTCTATAAGGTACTCAGAACAATGTGCAAGTGCTCCTTGTGATCCTCCCTACTCATGAAGCAAACAAGAATGTCATCCACAAAGACAATCACAAACTTATCTAAGTATGCTCAGAAGATACAGTTCATGAGATTAATGAAATTGCAAGTGCATTCATTAATCCAAAAGAAATCACCAAAAACTCATAGTGGTAGTAATGCATGCTAAATGCATTCTTAAAGACATATTCCCTCAGATTCTCAATTCATAGTAAATTAACCTCAAACTAATCTTCAAAAAGATTTGTGTTGACTTAAGCTGATGGAAGAGGTCATCGATCTAGAATAAAGGGTGGTGTTTCTTTACCGTCACACTTCAAGATGCAATAGTCAATGCAAAACCGCATCAATCCATCCTTCTTCTTCAAAAATAGGACGGACCATCCCCAAGGGGATCCACTCAATGTAATGAATCCCTTGTCAAGCAACTCCTGAAGCTGTGTCTTGAGCTCTCTTAGCTCAAATGGAGCCATTCTGTATGGTGCCTTAAAGATAAGAGTTGTGCCTAGCACTAGCTTAATGGTGACATCAATCCCTTTATGATGTAGTAGTGTAAGATGCTTCTCTGGAAAGACATCTGGGAAGTCCCTAACCACATCTATCTCATCGATATGAGGCCTCTCTTCCTCCATTGCCATCAAACTTGCCAAAAATGCCTAACACCCCTTCCAAATGTGTCTAGTTGCCTTCAAGGCTGAAATGAAGCATGCTACCATCACATCATGTCTCCCTTGACTACTAGCCATCCCTGTGAAGAAAGTGATCCTCTTCCTACAACAATCCACCATTGCCAATGTTTTTCCATCCATTCCATTCCTACGATAACATAAAAATCCACTATGTCAATGAGGATATAAGGTCTGCGTCCATCCTCTCACCCATGATCACAATGGGTACCTCCTTGAGGAACTACCTTGCACAAATTTACTCTCCCATTGGAGTCATCACATCCAAAGTGAATCCTAAGGCATGCATTGGAAAATCCACACATGATGCAAACACACATGACATCAAAGAATGTGTCAACCAAGATTCAAAAAAAATCTTTGCATGCCTATTTGTAATAAAAGATGTACCTTTGATGATTACATCTAATGCCTGTGCTTATCCAAATATAATGGAATTCACTTGCACTTGGCTACGTGGAACTGCATCTGTCTTGTCTCCATCATCTATCTTCCTATACCCCTATCTCCTAGTGCAGTCCACCGCTAAGTGCCCAATCTCACTATTGATGTAGCATCTTAATGGTGGTCACCACTATTGATGTTGCTGATGTTACTGTAGTGGCCCCTGCTTGTCTTAAGGTAGTTCTTACCAGAATGGTACTCCTACACCTTTGGTAGAATCTCCTATCTAAACCCTTTCCATATCTAGTAAGTTGTTGCTGTGTGTGAGGTCTCTATGTCTCTATTGAAGAGAAAGTCCTCTTACCCTTATTGGGATGTCCTGCACTCCCTCTCTCAAGCTCCTTTCTCTCTGTTCAAGCCCTAAGAAGATCCCTCTCCAACACGGAGGCCATGTCAATAGCTTATGCCATTGAAGTCGCACTCATCACCAAAGCTCAATTCCTTAACCTTGGGCTCAATCCATCCACAAATTGATCTGTCGTGTTTGTGTCGGTAGTACAAACATTGGCAGCAAACTTCCTTAACTATATGAAATGGCTCACGTACTACTAAACCATCATGCCTCCTACTCTCAGGCTAGGAACTCTCTCTACTTTGGCTTCTATGCTTCTTAAAGGCCTCTAACAAATGTTGGTGTTGGTGGAGGAGTGTGTTCTCTCATCAATATGGCAACAAAGCAAAGCCTCCCCCTTAAGACGAAAGTCACAATCTATAGAAGGCCCTCTGTACCTCAAATATCCATCTCGCAACTGCATCCAGCTCCTCGTCACCAGAGAACAATGTCACCATCAACTAAAAATAACTCCCTCTTGAGCTAGCCCTAGATGCCCTCGATACCACTACAACTAGTACCTGATTTGATTCTAGTTAGATGTCTCTGCAAGTGCCATAATTGGTGCCACTATGGTGCTTGAGCTAGTACCTGCACTATTGTCTATGTCAGTGCCAACTAGTACTATAGATGTGGTAATATGATCTATATCACCAAGGCCATGATCTCTACCACTTGATCACTCAGCCCCAAATACTCAGCATGTGCGGCAGCAAGAGTAGCGACAGTCAACCACGTCTCTTCCAACAAGCCATCTATGCAAGGTCAACCCAGATGGGTGTGGGCTTCCTTTTCTCATTCACTCTTAATGACCCAATTTATGCATTGATGTGATTTCTTGGACATGTTTGACTAGCTGTGAAAGGATTATCCTGGCCTTTGATACCAACTATGACACCTAGGTTTTTGGGTGACTTTCTACAAATCTTTTTCAAATGTGGGGCCTTGAGATTTGAAAGAAGTTTTAGAAAACAAACAATGAAAAATAAAATTGTTTGAAATTACTCTTAAAACCCAAGTGTCATTTTTCATTCACAAAACATGAATTTTTTTGGTACAATGATTGTTTTATATAAAAAAGTTGGCAAAGTTTCTCCATTTTTTGGAACTCGTGCATTTTTTTCATGTGATGTAGTGTCCTTGATAAACCACAATATAATCATTTAAACACGAGGGAGACTTCTACATTCGCTCATATGTATACACATATACTTATATAGAAGGGTAACCTAGTACATGAAGCTCCTACGTATGTGGGGTCCAAGGAGGGGGTGCATTACAAGAGGTTGTTTCCATGCCTCAAACCTGTGGCCTCAACGTCACACCATGACCACTATACCATTGCACCAAGGTTTCCCTTCTACACACATATATGATTTGAAAATCAAAGTTTAGTCAAACATAAAATAATTAGAAAACTAACTAGTCTTGCCAAGATCATTCTAGTCACAACCACATATCCAAGGTTCAACATTACAATTACACATGTCTAAATAATATAAGTCATAATACAACAGTCTACTTACAACACTAGAAGATAAATACCAACAAGTCTATACACATGCTTTGACGTTACCTTTGCTGACTTCTTTTACAACTCCTAATCGATCTTCCACTCCCTTTCTCTTATTCTATTTCTTTGAATCTAAGATATTGTAAACAAGTACATTATCTTAGAGAGCTTGTGCTTGTGTAAGTAGTTTTATCATCAAATATGATAATTTAAACAACTGCAAATCCAAAGAAATTTCATAATCATTTTGTCATGGAGTTTTGAAGAATAAGATGCATAGCAGCAGCATAGTAAAATATTGAAAGCACATTTCAGTTCATATGGCAAATCCATGCCAAATTAATCTTAGCTAACATCAGCTTAGAGCATCCACACATGCTATTTCAAAAGCATTAATGATCATAGTAAAAAAAATTATAAACTATACATGCTCACACCATATCTCCTAAATGCTTTGTCTCATGCATATGCACATCCACACATGTATAGCAAAATCATCATCAAATAGTAATTAGATGATAAGCAATAAAATCATAAATTACATAAACACATTAATATGTCTCATAAAACATATATACATAATACCATCAGAGTTGCATCCTACTCAAGATCTTTCGAGTATAAATAACTCAAAATCCAACTATCTGTCATTTAGTCATGAGAACTCATTGTTGGCCTAAAATCATAGGGTGTTGTGCACCTATCACTATTGCACTATAGACATATTAGTCTTAATTCTAAAAAATAATGGACCCTCTATGTAGCAAATAAGATTGCATCGTGTTCGAAGCTATACGCCACTATGTGCATGGAAAACACGATGCATAGGCCATGACCCTACCCATGCCATCACTGTAACTAGTTTCAAATATATGAAGTTTCAAAGATAGGATGATCAATCCACAAACTCTCATAGTACAACATCCACCAAGTAATATACCCTTCATAACATAATATAACTAGGCACCTTCATGTTCCTCTATGACTTATAAAACAATTGAAAGTCATACATCGATGAAGTCATGCAAGTCAAATCTCACGGTACTACATAGCCAAGTAAAAACAACCTTCCCATGGATTGATTTTGAGGATTTTATACATTAATATCCCTCCTCATAGTTTCATAAACCATGCAACAAATGCATGTTTGAACACAGTTCCATATAATAAGTTTTTAATAGATTAAAATAAGCCAACATGGTATTTTAGAACTAATATTTTGCATAAAATATATGTATGATCAACTACATGCGAATTAGAAATCATATAATTACATTTTTACTATTTTCAAAAAAATAATTATCATAGATTCCATATTTTATAGAAAGCACATCAATGTTAAAACTACCTACCTCCTTTGGCATTATTCTCATTTCACTTGTATTCCTCCTTTAGTATGATTTATCGATCAACCTAAACAATATGCTGATATTCCAATTTTTTGTTAATTTCAAATCATGGGTCAACAATTACATAAGAAGTCTGTTGCTCTTACTATTACATCATTGCATTTCAAATTTGATTCCTCCTGATGAAAGATCCACCATGGAGATAAGATTCATGTAAATAGTGCTCTTTTAGCCACAGATCAGCTCACAAAGGGTTGAAAAGTGGTGATCCATCAATTTGATCATGGATCAGGTTCTTAGATCTATCATTTCAATTTTATATCAGTAAGACCGCCATATTTGATTTATTGGGAATGCATATCCACACCATCGATCTCCACTCAATGGTCCAGATTTATTGCATGCTCCAAGAATCACAAATCCAAACAATTAGGGACTACTAGAGTGCATATCCATGTTCCTAAGCATGGATCCATAATTTGATTTGGTTTTGAATGGTGAAATTTAGTTAATTTGATACTCACATTTGCACATCACATTTGGGGTTAGAATTTCAACAATTGGATGATCTCCAATCAGATATTTGTTAATACGGATGCATGCATCAGGTCAATGTGAACTTGAATATGTAGTTTTTATTCACTTGCCTAGCTGAAATGGCTAGCTATCGCCAAAGATGTTTGATAGAATCTAACTGTTGCCTGTGATTATGTTTCCATATGACAATAGTGTAAATTTTGGGAAAATTGAAGGAAATAAGTATATCTAAGTTTAAGCCATAAAAATGGCAATATTGAAGAGAAATGGTGGATTTTTACCTTTGATTTTGCTCCCAAAATATTGATCATCACTAGAGCTGCATGCACTATTCCAGGTGAGATCCAACGACATAACTCTACCCAAATCATAGTAATTTTTCATAGGTATGGTTGTTTTGATGAGAAGAAAAAATGAACGATTCAAATCTTTAGTTTTCCACTTTGATTTCCGTATGCATGGGCTGTCTCCAATGCTGTCTTCTTCCTCTATCACCAGTTTTAATGGTAGAATACAATGTTTGGATTGTGACTAGTGTGCTTCTCCCTCTCTCTTTCCCCTTCTCCTCTTCCTTCTTCCCTTGTGTTTTTCTCTTCTCTCCTATAGATTTTCTATCCTAGCCCATGGATGGGAATCAAGCTCCACGTAAAGTTCGAACGCCCTCGCCCCCCCTCCCCCACATGTTAAGCTCCTCCCTTAAGTTGTTTAGTAAATAAGTGAACGGAGCAGTGTGCATATATATTTTGACTCTCCTTCCACAAGGTGTGAAATTTTGGGTTTTTTCTGATCTGACCTCCATTTTACACATTCTTAATGTCGCAGGAAAGCCCTTGTCATGTACATTCCAAATTTTGAGGTTTCCAAGCCTAATTTTGAGTTATAGAAAATATTAATGTTACAAATTTCCAACTTCAACAGAATTAAATTCCTTCATTCTAATAATAGAATGCTACATAAAATGAAATGAAAAGTTGAGGGTTTGTTACACATTTGAAACAACAATTGCCATCAAGTCCACAAGATGAATAAATTCATGTCAATATTGGGAATAAATTCATACATAATGCCTCATAAGTTAAATTTTGTATGCATTTCATATTTATATCAATCCATGCAAGCATCATGTGTGCATAAAGAATTCAATAAATCTATTAACAATAATCTGATAAGATATGCCTATTCAAAACTATCAGTATGCAAATCTAACTTTTTCAAAACAACCTATAAACATGTAATCAATATATAAAATAATTTGTAACAATTTATAAACATAAATTCAGTCAATAAAATAATTTGTAACAATATGTAAACATATAATCAATCAATCAAACAATTTGTAATAGTATGTAAACATATAATCAATAGATAAAACAATATGTAATAATATGTAAACATACAATCAATTGATAAAATAATATGTAGTAATTTGTAAGCATACAATTGATCAATAAAACAATCTTTAAACATGTAATCAATTGATAAAATAATCTGTAAAAGTCTATAAACATATAATGAATTGATATAATCATCTATAATCATCTATAAACATATAAATGATTGATAAAACAATTTAATAGTATGCAAAAATATAATCAATTGATAAAATAACTTGCAACAATTTATTAACATATAATTGATCAGTAAAACAATCTTTAAATATATAATCAATCTATAAACTAATCTTTAGCAATCTATAAACATATAATTAATTGATAAAATATATGTGATAATCTTTAAACATATAATTAATCAATAAAATAATTTGTAAATATATAATCAATCATTAAAATCATTTGCAACAATATATAAAGATATAATTGATCGATAAAACATCTATAGCAATATGTAAATATGTAATCAACTGATAAAAAAATCTATAGAAATTTGTTAATATATAATCGATAAAATCGTATCATGTAGTATCATAAATGTCAATCATAGATCAACCCACTGGTCAAATCAATAAATCAAATAGTTTATCAATTGCAGAGTGGCATAACTATCTTGCCACAAGCTTTGGTCTAACTCTCATGATTGACCAACGTCTCAGTCCTGTCAAACTATCTATGTGGACAACTATCCACGTAAGGAAACAACAGCCATCACTACATTCATTCGTGGATACCTCATAGTCATGTCACATTGGCTCTCATGGGGGTACTAGATCTACCTAGAAGTAGTCTCCCCATGACACATACTCTTGCCCGTATTCCCTCTCTCTGGGCCAGTATCTACATCAAAGGCAACGCCTAGTCTACATTTCCTATCATTGCACCAATAGGGACTTACATCTTGCTCGGAAGACCATCTTTGAAGAGCCGTCTATCAAACAATAAGACTACACATCAAGTACCTTATCAAAAATAAATATCAATACTTACAAGCATTAAGTATTGTCATCCCTATAAGTTATAAAATCTTCCATTTCATGTTATGTTTAGTAAATCCATTTCTTTCTTTATTTTCATATCATATAAGTGGAAGTAAAGCACATCATTTTCCTATAACTATCAAAACATTTTAGGTAGAATTTACAATGAATATCCAAAGCATATGCAAGGAAACTATTGGTGCTCTTGTACCCAAATACCGCTTATCAGCCTTATAATCATCCTTTACAAATCAAGCTATGGATAAAGTGCACTTTTCATAAATAATTTTATTCAAATAAATCCATAAAAAAATAATGCAAGAAATATGGGTATTCATATCCCAAATATGGCTTAATAGCCTTTTAAACATCATTTACACATCAAATCATGGATAAAATGCACATTTCACAAATAATTCTGAACTTGCATCAAAATATTGTACGGATGAGTTATCAAACATGGAATGAAATTCATTTCATTTTTAAAATCGTAATTTTCTCATTTGCAGCATAAATACAACTTTGAAATCATACTTTTTTCATTACTTCTCATTCCATGAACCAATTTACATATATTCCATAAATATTGCCCTTTTATGCAAATTTAAGAAATAATAAATTATGAATGATCGACATATCAAAGGCTATCTTATACCAACTTGTATTTGATGCATATTCATTCCCATTTATCTCATAATTCATAAAAACTTAATATTTGATGATAATTCAAATGTATTAAAAACATCGCATTCTCATAACCACCTACATCTTGTGGCAAATTTATCCATTCCACAAGCTTTTCCACTTCTTTATAATATCAAATTGACATGCAATTCAATCTTAACTGTACTTAACCTCTATAGGCCACAAAAATCTATTTTTAACAACATTTTTTAGCTTTACATTTGCTTTATAGTTGTGCATACCAAAAATCAAATTTTACATCAAAATTTATATACGTAGATTATAAATTTAATTGTGATCTATTAGTCTAGATAATCTAAAAATCATGGAATCACAATCCAGATCTTCTAGGTCATCCACAAATCAAGATCAACTGTATATTGCTCTTTCTTCACTAATTATTGTGAATCGCAACCATTTAGGTTGTTGATCAAAATTTCTTCCATGATGGATCAATGCTCTAATCATCCATGGTTGCTAGAAACAAAGATCGGTATCATTGATCTCAAATCAATGGTTTAGATCATGCAGCACACATCTAGAATCACCGATCTATACCAATGGATTGTTGAATTTGCATATTCATGTCCCTAACCTCTGATCGATGATCTGGTCCCATTTTTAGATGATTGGATTCACAAACTATCAACCTTAGAATGTGGTTGGATAAGTATTTTCCAACTGATCTGTAAGCAATAAATGGACCTATCATGTAAATGTGAGCCATCGAAACTAGATCCAATTTTCCAACTACTAGATCTATCATTTTTAAATTGATCCAACACATACCAGTAAGGGAAAAATTACAAGAAACCCTAAATTTGTACATTCATTAACCACATATATAAATCAATGAGGAATCACACTAGATTCTTACCTATATCGTGTTATCCTACGCATGGACGTCACCATCAAAGTTGGATCAGAGGGGTTTTAGGTGCTTGTGATGCATACCCCCATATCTGATCAAAATTCAATGAAAATGCATCAGGTCATGCTACCTACTAGGGGTTTTTCTCCTCGCATTAAGAGGAATACAATGTATTGCTCAAATATTCAATTTGAGTTGTCTTTTCCTCGGTACAAATAAAAATCCGATAACTCTGCTCATAGTCACAGAGTTTTTGTTGTCGCAAAAATGGGTAAGAGAGAAAAGACTTTATGGGCAAGGTTATGCTCTAATGCCACTCAATTCAGTGTGATCATCAGCGCAGTAGAACTATGAGAGAGAGAGAGTCATATAGGAATGGGGTTTGTGTGTAATGGGAAGGGCGCTATGGTGCCTATGCAGGTAGTCGGGTTGGCCAGCACCATCAAGCCGCTACTGCCAATGACCAAGAGGAAGAGAACAAAGGGGAACTCCCAATCATTTCTCCTCCTGCCATTTTCCATCTTTGTTTTTTTATTCCTCCACCCCAAGAGTTGAGCTCCATGTGGTGGGTCGTCCCCAATGTGTTGATCTTATCAATTTTGACCAACTCGCTCCATTCATGAAATTTAGGACTTTTAAGTCCTCAAACTCCGTTCATACATTCTTAATGTCATTGAAAAGCTCTTGTTGTGTACATTTTGAATTTTGAGGTGTGAAGAGCCAATTAGGTGTCTTTCAAAAATTCATTTTCATGAAACCCAAACATGAAAATCCAAATTCACATTTCATTTAAAATTAGTCAAAATTACATGAAATGAAATTTAGAAATTAGGGGTGTTGCAACAATTGAAACTTGCCAAAGAATTTTGGTCAATCTCCATGTTTAAAACAAAAGATGATCTCTCAATCCACTTAATTATGATTGGTTTGATAATTGTCTTTAGAGGAGAGAGATGCAATTGATGTCAATGAGCAACCCATTGATTTAGTTCCCTTGGAATGTGTTGGAATGAGATATGCTTGAATCTTTGAAACAACTATAATAAATGATCTATACATGACATGGATTTTTTCTCTCTAGTTTTGTGATAACTAGGGTTTTTGGCAAACAATACATATAAGTAATAAATTTCAAAACTACTTCTTCAAACTTGAGCTAGTTAAGAAAAAATCCTCTACACATGATCTACTAGTCATAACCCAAACATACCAAGTTCAATCACAATTTCAAGTAATTAAAATTTCAATAATTAATTACAAGCTTGTTAATAGTTTTCAAATAAAGAGGAAACTAATCCTATAGTTCTTCATACATATACAACTTCTAATCCTCAAGATCTCTTGAATGTTGAGTTTATTGACTCATTCAATCCTTCGCCTATCGGGTGTTTTAATGAGTAATATTATTACCTAGTAGGAAATATGACACCAACCAGAACCATGAAAATCAATGCTATGAAATTTCAAAACATTCACAAGAATCTAGTTAATAGTACATGCTATCATCAAATCTGGCATATTAGGATTGAATTCAATCAATACAATCAAAATTAAAGAATATCAAATATTCAAATCAATTTCAAATCATATCCATCAATTGATCAACTCTTCAATCAATCAACTAATCAAATCATATGCATAGGTCTACCAATCAATTACTAAGTGGCACTTACCATCCTATCACATGCACTAGTCTATATTCTCAAGAATGATTGATATGTTAGTCTATGTCCACAATCAGAAGGTCAATTATGCATGCACCAAGACCCAAGTCCTATTTGCATTGTCAGTGGGTATCACACTAACTACACCAACCCTCATGGGGTCACTTGATCAATACAAAAGAAGCCTTCCCATGAAACAATACCCTTGTCCAATCATGCCTATCTTACGCAGGTGTCAATTTCAAAAGCTAGTGGCCATCTGGACTTCTTAACATAGCAACCAGTGAAGTTTTGCATGCATTCCCTTAGCCAGGTCTAACTCTAATGAGTCACATAATTTTTAGAAATTCCCGTTGCACCTTAGGGAAAATGTCACAACCCCGTCGGGCCCACAGTAATGATATTGTCCCGTGCGCACTCACGTGCCACGGGTTTTGCACTTCCCCCACGTCCAAGGGAAAACTGGTCGTTACTGTGAAGGGAGGCATTCCCCCTTATAACTCAGGCCCATCACCACCTCTAACCGATGTGGGACTAACTCTCAACCATCACCCCCTCGGCCTTCTCTGCTTCTCCGCCATCACGGTACCTCACAGTGCCTAAGCCGGCAAGGCTAGATCTCTCCCCCTTAGGGGACACACGCCCTCATGTGACCGAGGTACGCATGCGGTTAGCCATCCACCCTCGAGGTCAGGGTTTGGCTCTGATACCACTTGTCACAACCCCATGAGCTACCATGGCCTTGTGAAGGGTGGTGAAGCGGAGAAGGTCGAGGGGGTGACGGTTGAGAGTTAGTCCCTTACTGCCTGGAGAGGGGAGCTGGGCTGGGTTATAAGGAGTGGGAACACTCCTCACAGTAATGACCGGTTTTCCCCTGAAAGGGGAGAAGCAAAACCATGCTGGCCCAGTGGGTCCAAAGCGGACAATATAGTTACTGTGGGCCCAACGAGGTTGTGACAAGTAGTATCAGAGCCAAACCCTGACCCCGAGGGTGGATGGCTAACCGCATGCGTGCCTCGGTCACACAAGGGTGTGTGTCCCCTAAGGAGGAGAGATCTAGCCTTGCCGGCTCAGGCACCGTGAGGTACCGTGATGGCGGCGAAGCGGAGAAGGCCGAGGGGGTGACGGTTGAGAGTTAGTCCCACATTGGTTAGTGGGGGTGATGGGCCTGAGTTATAAGGGGGAATGCCTCCCTTCACAATAACGATCGGTTTTTCCTTGGACACGGGGGAAGAGCAAAACCCGTGGCACGTGAGTGCACACAGGACAATATCGTTACTGTGGGCCTGACGGGGTTGTGACAAGTGGTATCAGAGCCAAAACCCGACCCCGAGGGTGGATGGCTAACCGCATGCGTGCCTCGGTCACACGAAGGCATGTGTCCCCTAAGGGGGAGAGATCTAGCCTTGCCGGCTCAGGCACCGTGAGGTACCGTGATGGCGGCGAAGCGGAGAAGGCCGATGGGGTGACGGTTGAGAGTTAGTCCCACATCGATTAGGGGGTGTGATGGGCTTGAGTTATAAGGGGGAATGCCTCCCTTCACAGTAACGACTGGTTTTCCCCTGGACGCGGGGGAAGAGCAAAACCCGTGGCACGTGAGTGCGCACAGGGCAATATCGTTACTGTGGGCCCGACGGGGTTGTGACAGAAAAACATATAGAAAATGTATGCTTTTGAATGTTGAGAAATGCCAACCATTTAGGTCAAAATCATATTACACTTTCAAGTGTCAGAAACACAAGATTTCATTCAAAAGACAATAATGTGAAGTATCATTCAATTTAAAGGTACAGAAGTGCTTAAATGCTCTTGGCATAAATAAAAGATAATGTGTTCAATTGCATTGTTTCAATGCATTCATAAAACAAAACAAAATGATATCCAAGAGAGTTACATAACCAATAAGGCGTTTGTACTAAATCGCACTTACAAATCAAGAGCATGAGCTTACCCATATGCATAAGCATTTTTAATAGTTAATCTTACTGCCATATGCATTTGATCATCAAAATTGGCAAACCAAGTACATGATCCAATTCTTTATGTTCTTAGAACACAAGTGACATGCATTATCATGCTAGAAAACATCATTCTTTGCACTAGAATGAGTCAAAGTTTACTATCCTATTTTGCAAGAAAAATCAATACAACATCAAATGCTAATTCATTGTTCAAACACGTTATTTATTGCATCGGCATGGTATCGTGATCAATAAGCAATGAGACATGGACATACCAGTTCATCAAAATTCAAATGACTAATTGGTAAAGATAATAGGAAATCTTGCTAGTGCAATGACTGTCACCTAGTCTAACTAATGCAAGAAATTTCAATCGGTTAATGCATCGAGTTCTCAATGGACTAACTGGTGCAAAGGATGGCAAGTGAGTGTGCTAGTGTAACATGTTCCAAACAGGCTAACAATTGTTTTAAACATTAAATTAACCAGAAAATGCCCTAAAAAAATAGTAAGCACCATTAAAATCAGACAGGTCAGCAATATCAAAAACCAAAAATAGTACTCTTGTCCTTCAAGTTACAAATGGACTGACTACTGAATAATATACCAAACTAGCCATATAGTACTAAGGTACTATATAGGACATCTAGTGCACTAAACATTAGATAGACCCTCTAAAGCACGAAGTGCAAGATAGGTCATCTAATTCACAAGTGTTCAAACTATCCATCAATCGCACTAATGAACAACATGAAAAACACGTCCATACAATCCATTAGTGTGACCCAGTTTTCAAAGATACATGAAATGCCATATAATTCCTTCAATTTTTCTTAGAAAATCAAAGCTTTACACTTGCATAAACATCCAACTACTCGGTCATAGTGTACGAGTCTTTTAGCTAGTCACAGAGTGTGTTGGACCAAACTAGCCATATAGTACTAAGGTACTAGATAGGACATCTAGTGCACTAAACATTAGATAGACCCTCTAAAGCACGAAGTGCAAGATAGGTCATCTGATTCACAAGTGTTCAAACTATCCGTCAATCGCACTAATGAACAACCTAAAAAACACGTCCATACAATCCATTAGTGTGACCCAGTTTTCAAAGATACATGAAATGCCATATAATTCCTATAATTCCTTCAATTTTTCTTAGAAAATCAAAGCTTTACACTTGCATAAACATCCAACTACTTGGTCACAGTGTACGAGTCGTTTACTTGGTCACAGAGTGTGTTGGGTGACTAGCTGATCACTGAGTGTACCAGTCATTAAGTGAATCACCAAAACCACTCACTGATCAAGGGTCCACATGATGAATCAATTAATCAATGAGTCTCCTAACATGTCATCTATCCACAGTGTCATTAAAACACCAAATTTTTTTGCAGTTCAACTGGTGCGCTAGATTAGTCGCTAGATGCTCTAAAAGTCATCTGGTGCACCAAATTACTAAGACTATATACTACAATTTGTGTTAGACAAGCTGACTATAAACCACTCCATGCTCCCTTTTAAAAACTTTAAAAACCATAAACTTAGCAGTAGAATTTCACACTTGAAATGATCAAGACTTCTCATAGAAACTTAGATTTAACTTCCATAAAAGAAAGTATCCCTTTTCAAAAAAAAAACAATGAGCAAACATTTTCACCAAACACATATTTTTATACTTGAACTACAACTATTTAATTTGAGAAGAACGATATGTCAATCTTATACATGATTTTTAGATGATTTGAAGTACTTGAGACTAGGCAAGGATCGTATGCCTTTCAAACACACAAATTGAAGACTAACTCTAGTCATGAATCATGCACCATTTCATCCAAAATGAATCATGATGAGTAAATTATCATAGTGTTATGCATTGAATTCATAGCAATAATTTGTCATGACTCGAGGCATATGAAAACCAATTCAATTGTTCAAAATTCATGCATCAAAACCTTGTCATAATACATCGATGTAAAGTACCTCTCAATTGATTATAAAAATTTACAAATCTCAGTCCTAAAACACTGCTAAAATGGTTTGTTAGTTGGCATAAGACAAACCAATCCATGATCAAGCCAAAATCCAATTCAAAGATGCATCAAATGTATCATGTGGCACATGCTAAAACATGTGTTCAAGGTCATCACAAAATATTTCAAATAGACATGGGATTTAGCATGGATGAGATATGAAATGAGTAAAAGACTGATCGTTATATACAATCGAGATGATAATCGAAATAGAACAAGTTTTTCATAAAAATACATTCATATGAAAATTAAGGTCATCACAAGTTTGTCCTTATCCTATGGCCTGATTAATGATCAATGCAGAATATTTAAAGACTACTATCTTGAATGCTTTGAGTGAAAATGTGGCTTCTAAGTCTACAATACAAGCCTCATGCTTAACCATGTTTTTTATGCAAAGATAGAGCAACTTCTTAAGAATTTGGATGGTAGACTCCTTGTAGGGAAATAGTAAGGCTCTTACTCTCTAACCAACTATGGTGAATTTTCTGATCAATTGGAGTCTCCATGTGTCATGGTCTAGGTTTTCAGGGCTTGACAAGTTTGGTAAAGGTGATGAGGATGGTGTGGTGGTTGACTTTGAAGGTGGCAGTTGTATAAGACTTTTAGTAGGGATGTTATGGTTGGTATGAATTTGCTAGTTTTTAAGCCTTCTTCACTTGGAAAGTTTTTTGAAACATGGAAGGGTCAATGATAAGGTGTTTAGCTAGGTGCTCTAGGATGAGTTAGCCTTTGATGCACTTTTTGGAAACATATTTAAGGTTGAATTCTAATAATAGGAGCAACCAACATGCAACTCTCCAAGATAGTGTTGGCTTTCCCTAAAGGAAATTGAGAGGACACATTTGCAATATAATTCTGATGTCATGGGATAACATGTAATGTTGAAGCTTTTGTGTGGTAGACTATGGCAAGCTATGTCTTTTTGATTAAAGTGTACTGGGATTCATAGTCCAATACTTTCTTGCTAAAATAGTGGATTGGTCTTTCTCGACCATCTTTGTCAAGTTGTGCGAGCATACTACACATTGTGTGTCATGAACTGAAAGGTACATAGTAAAGGCCTTACAAGAACTGAAGCATCATAATTAGTGGAGTGACAAGTAAACATTTATGTTCTAAAAAGATTTATGAAATTCCTCATTTTAGGTTTGGATGCACATTTCCTAAGGAGTTTGATGATGGGTTCATAAATGATGATAAGTTTGGGTATGAATCAGTTTAAGTACTATACACTACCCAGAAACCCTTAAATTTCTCTCTTAGTTTTGGATGGAGGCATTTCTTGAATTCTTTGATGTTAGAGGGGTCTACCATAAATCCTCTCTAAGTGATCATAAAGCCTAACAACTTTCCAAAGGTGACACCAATGACATACTAGTTGGGATTCAACATCTATTGGTATTGTCATAGCTATTCAAGGAACTTTCATAGAGTTGTAACATCCCCATCTCTTGTGAGTGAGTTGAGAGTCATATCATGCACATATATGTCAACTTCTTATGTATCATGGCATGCAACATGGTAAGAGTCATTCTTTGGAGTGGGGAGTGGGAAGTTGTCTTTAGGGCTAGCCTTGTTCAAGTCTCAAAAGTCAACACAAACTTAAATTTGACCATCCTTCTTGGGGAGAAAGACGATATTGGCCAACCATTTGACGTAATGGCCTATACCTCAATGAATCCAACTCAACTGTTTTGAAACTTCTTCTTAGATTTGATCCTCTCATTCTATGGACCTTCTCACGAACATGTTTGGCATCTAATAATGTCAGAATTTCATGTTGGACAATGTTAGTGTTGATCTAAACATATCCTCATAGAACCAAGTGAAGACATCCTTGAATTCTTTGAGCACCAACACAAGTAAGTACTTCACATTATTGGACAAGTTAGTACAGATGAAAAGTTCTTGTTTATTATCTTCATTCAATGGTTTCATGTTCATCCTCATTGAGCTTAGCCTGATTCCTGTTTGATTGTTCTATCATCTTTAAAAGTCAATCTGGAATATCATCATCATTATCTTTTGAGTGATAAAAAACGTTAAAATGTTGAAAAGAAGAGGCAAGGGGACACTAGAAATCAATATTAATTGATTCAAAAGAAGGGAGTATCTCTAATTCATCATAAACAATATAAGTGGCATCAAAAGTTACAAAGGATACCACTGCTCAATTGGTGAGAGGTGGTAAAGCTTTAAAATTACTCACAAGCACACAGATCACTGTAGTAATTGCACATGAGTGAGGTTGATTCCACAAGAAATTTCACGAAAGTGTATGTTGGATGGATCTCATTTAAACTATTTAGCCTTAACAAATGAATTAGATTTAACCTTGACTAAGGCTTTAAACTAACACGGAAACCACAAATGCATGAAATTAGAAAATTTCTAAATCTAAGCATGGAAACTATCTTAAAATTAATCTAACATGCAATTTAACCTAGACAATGATAAACTAATACCTAAACATGACCTAATCGAAGCATGTAATATAACCTAACATGATGTGCATGATCTAAACATGGAAAGTGCATGAAATAAAGTAACCTAAAGTGCATGAATGAAATATGGATTTTTGTCTAAGCTAGGAAACAACCTAAGCTAACACAAACCACATGAATGGAACTAGACTTAAAGCATGGAATCTAATCTAAATCAAGCAATCATCTAAGAGAAACCACTTCAAAACCATGCACATGAACCATGGGTTTATGTGCATGGTTCAAGAATGATGTTTATATGAAATTCAATTACAACTAAGTCTAGGATGATGTACATGGAATCTAATCATAGAAAACTAAATTAAATAGCCATGAAAAACTAAATTTAAAGCAAGAAGAATATTCATAAAAAGTGTACACTTAATCATGAATTTTCCATTGATTTGAATTAAAACAATTACAAGTGTAGTGCACAATCTCTATGGAGTGTGCGCACCTTTCTTAGATTCCAAAAGCAACTCAAAAATCTTCTTAATCATCCAAATAGCAATCAATGCTACGCACACATCTAAGTCCTTATGGATATGATTTCATCAATGTTTTGGGCAGTCACCATTGGAGTCTCCTAAGTACCAGATCGCTCAGTAGGTGCTCTACAAGTACCATAAGACCTAGAGGTAGGCATGCTATATGCCATTGTAAGTCCTAGACATCCTATGCTAAGAGGTGCAGTTGGCCACTAATGGACCAGGTGGTAGGACGATATGCCACTAATGGTCCCGATGCCACTAATGGTCCCTAGTGGTAGGACAAGATGCCACTAAAGCTGCCTAGTAGTAGGATGATATGCCACTAATGGTCCCGATGGTAGGATGATATGCCATTGATGGTCCCTGGTGATAGGATGATTTGCCACTGATGATCCTTGTGATAGGACGATATGTCATTAATGGTCCCAATGGTAGGACAATATGCCACTGATGATCCATATTGGTAGTACAATATACCACTGAAGTTCCCTACTGGTAGGAATGTATACCACTGTGATTAGAGCAATTAGTTTTCCATGGTGATGTGGGCATGAATTTGTACATTTCAAATTGAGGGCTATGCACCTTGATTCAGCTTCATTTGTTTCGAGTACTTTGGTTTGATAGACTTATCATATTCTTTTGGACATTATGGTTGATTTGAAATCACTAGCCTTTCCTCATGGATTTTCACCTTGCATGTATGAGACCATTTTCAGATTTATGATTTTAGTTTGATTTAATAAAGATAGAACTATTTGCACTTATGAATTGATCGATTATGCTTTTCAAAAGCATGAATAGTTTTTGGTTTATCTAGATTACATAGTTATCAAATGCTGGTTTGCTAACAATTGGACTTCAAGCATATAGTATACTTTTTGACTTTATTGACTGACTTTATCTTTTATTAATACTGTGTTATGATGTATATACTTAGCTGGTGATTTTATCATTGGGTTTTAGTACATATTAATTCTTCTAAATTGACAGTTTTACCCTGGTAAGATTTACTAATGTGTTAGATGAATTGAGCATTTTGAGTGATTTTGATTCATACCTGCATATGAAAATATATTGTATTCAAGCAGAGAAAGTTGTCAGGTGACTACTTATACAAATGATAATGAGAATGTTAGATACCTAACTCTTCGTAGGTAGATTTAACTATCAAATGACAAATAACTTAGACATTTAAAGTGATTTATTGAATGATAACATAAGGAGAATGAATCTGAAGCACCATATGTCATGATTAAATTTGGAATGATCATGTGTCTAGTCATGGAAAATGATGTCAGTACAATTAAATGCTCATGAAAAGATCAAAGCTTGGAATGCTTAAATCCTTGGAAAAAGATAATGCAAAGATAACTATAGAAATAGTGAAAGTCATATGATTCATCAACTATATTGAAGTGCACACGTAAACTGATTCCATATTTGTAAGATTTAAGAACTTATAATTTTGGTATGATTTGTTATTTGAAAACACCATGAGTTTTGTTTAGGTATGGCAAGTACTCAAAATGCATTGATTTATGTAAATCATGAGCTGCATGACAAAATAGCTACTTATTCCACCTACAAAAGCGCAAGCTTGCTGAGACATTATAATCATTTAGAATGTTCCAGATTTGATGAATTAGAATAGACAAATGAATAGGTCAAACGTGAGAGCAGTTGTGGAGTTTGAAATTTTAGAAGATGGGGATTTTCCTATCTAAATGGCGAGCTTTGCAACCTTGGATTAGTTTTATGATGTAGTGGAGAACACAAATGTATATTTACTTTCATATTGTGGATTCAATTGTATTTAAGGGAATATGTTGTGACATGGTTGTGACTAGAGGTTCTGGGAGGTGATAAACTTTGTGTATTTGATTATAAAGTGATAAAAATTATTTGTATTGTCTATCAGGTGTGCGCACGCATGCATCAAATGTCATATGTCTAAAAAATAGAGGAAACTCTATTGTAATTTTGGTAAAAATGAGACACTCATTTCATTGTAAAATCCCTATGTTTTATGTAAGAAATTACTCTCAGGATTTTCAAGAAAATAATTTTCACTATTTTATTTTTTAAAAGAACTTTAAACAAGGGATATCCCAAATTTTGAAAAAAAATTCAAAAAGTATTTCAAAAACCCAGGGTGTCATAGTTTTGGTATCACAACTCAGATTCAATCCAATTACAACAAGATGAGTTATTAAGAGTCCACAAAATAAGGAGAGTAGTCCTTGTGAAATTAATAAGAAGAGAGTATCTTATGGAGTAGTATGATTTTTGGAGGAAAGGATCAGAATAAGGGAAAGCATTGGTATGTGATGGAAGATTATTGTCATGGACAATCTCTTAAGTGTTCAAGTTCTAACTTGGATGGCGAGTAATGAGTTTGAAGAGTACAAAAACTATAGTATAATACTAAGTTGAAAATTATTATATAAAGGATTTGGAGGCAATTAAAACAGTGGAAACCTCTTGGAAACTGGGAGAGTTATAGAATTAGTCTAAATATATAGAGGAGACTTAACGCTTGAAATTTTTGAGGTATAATGGAAGATAAATAGTAAAAACTTTAGCCAGGAAACATGGTAAGGTTGATGTAGAGGAGATAAATGATTTATAACAATAATCTAATCTAAATAATGAATTTAGACCAACTTAAAAAAATAAGCATAACTTAATTTAGTAAAATATAGTTAGAAAAGCATCGAATTGGGAATAACTAGTGTGAAGAGGAAGTGGATAAAACAAATAAATGAATACAACAAGTAAGATAGAGTGATTGTCTAAATATAAAACATAGAAATGGTTGACATTAGGAGTGGTAATAATTTTAAGTCAAGTTCTTTCTAAGAGGATAAACTTGAAAATTAGGAACTCTCTACAAAGAACCGAGTTAAACTAGAAAATCTGACAATTCAATGGGATTTTGATGAGAAACAAGACAGATATAAAAAGGGTTTGAAAGAAAAGAATATAAAACTTGGTCAGAAGATTTGATGAAGACACTTACACAAAGATAATTAGAAAGTAACATATAAGAAAAAGGGTTCAGAAGTAAAGTAGGATATTATGATTTTAACAAGTCGATGAGACATAGTTACATCTAAAATTTTCAAAGATTAGTAACTTGATAAATATAGAGAAAGTGAGAAGCAAGAAAGGAAATCCTTGGTTAAACTAAATTATGAAGTCATTCTAGCCTAGACAAAAAGAATATCCATCCAGAGTTGTTGGAGAATGGTATAAAGAAACCTGAGAATGACATTGGACAATTTCAAGGACGAAATTTGTATAAGGAAGGAAGAATGTAACAACCTCAAATTTTGAGTTAATTTTTAGGTAATTATAACATATTTTAATTAGAATAAAAATAGAAATTTAATTCCTTGGAGATTGAATTTCAAGGAAGCAATGCCCTTGAAAACTCAAAATGTGGATTTGAAACTATCAAAAATGAAAACTACACATCGAATTGATGCCAGCAACACTAATTTTGCCCGAAAATGGAGATCAGGGTGGAAAAACCCCAAAATTTCACCAATTTAGGGGGCGTCCAAATTGATAACAGCACCCTTACCTTCTTTGGTTCTTAACATGTCAGACACCCTGCCATGTGTGGAGCTAGGTTCGACACCCATTGTCCAACTGTCTAGCATTGGGCAGCAACTCAAAAAATGGGGAAAAGACAAGGGATGTAGGAGAAAAGGAAAAACCCAACATCCCCCCACTCTCTCCATCCCCCCATCTGTCAATCTCCCCACCTGCAGATGACTAGACTATCACAGTAACCGACCAGTATGAAACCCCTCCTTCCTTCCCTGATGTTGGAAACCCCCTCTACCCATGATTTTTGGCACCAATAGGAAACCCTCTTCCCTATTTTCCTGGTCGTTCCACCGACCATAGACCACCAATGAGCCCACTTCACCTGCTCTCTCTCATGCTCCTGTCCTTTGGTCAACCACCGCAAGAATTGTCCTCCTCCTCTCGAGTTCAATTATAGGTAGCCCTAAGTGGCAACCAAACTAGGGCTGCTGGCCACTTGCTCACCCAGATACCCCATCTCCTTCTTCCCTTCTCCATCAGCACATCAGTCCCTCTCCCTTCTCCCTATTTCTCCTCTGACCAGCATAGCTTGATGGGCTACACTAGTTAGGTTTCTCGCCCTCCATTCCCTCTCTCCCCTCTTCCTTGCTCATTAGCGACAACCAGTTGGCTTACCACTGGCAAACCCATCAGCACGCCAGTCCCTCTCCCTTCTCCCTATTTCTCCTCCGACCGGCGTAGCTCAATGGGCTACACTAGTTTGGTTTCTCGCCCTCCTTTCCCTCTCTCCCCTCTTCCTTGCTCAGAAGCGACAGCCAGTTGGCTTACCGCTGGCAAACCCATCTCTCCCCTTCCCCTCTCAAGCTTTCGGCACCTGACCAGCAAAGGGTGGTGGTGTGCTTGAACTCCACCTCCCCCTATTTCCCTTTGCTCCTCTGGCAAGTTAAGGCAAGGTGACTTGCCCATGTCACTCACTCTCAACTCACCTTGGTGAGTTGATTTAACACAATGAACCCCACATACCCCCTTAGACTTTGATCTCTTCCTGTGCTCAATCCAGGAAGGATTTCATAGATGTGAGACAACTGTCACCATCCTTACAATGCAAGGAACAAGACCCATATATTCATTCGTTGATCAAAGATGATCTGACTATTGGTCAGGATTAAACCAAATCGTTAGATCTGTGACTGATCTGACCATCTGTCATGATCTAGTTATTGATCTATATTTGAATGATGGATCTGTGACTAATTTTGCAGATCTTGCCATGATCCAATAATTGATCTACCTCCAAATGGCAAATCTAAACCTATCCCAACCATTCAACATGAATTGACCATTGATATGTCTTTAAAAGTCAGATTTATAATCAATATAAGTTCCCAATTTGATCTGGACGTAGATTTTACTCTAGATGATCTAATATGTGATCAGATCCAATCATTCATCTTGATCTAACAATATATTAGTGAAACATACTCTTAAATCCATATCTGATTTAAGTATTAATTCCAATCTTATCGTAGATCTATCACCAAACCCCTAGACCAACGACATATCTAGCTCGTTCGTAAGATCTAACCATTGATTGACCATCAAATGCCAGATCTGTGAGATCAGGCACCACATCTCTTTCTGATATGCAGTGTTCAATGGTTGGAACTACAAATCAATATATCTTTACTTTCTGGGCAGGCTAATCAATGACAGAGACACGATTGAAGCCATAATTTATGGATCGACTACAAAGCCTATGAATTAGTCAATCGATAGGTCGAGATAAACTACACAAGAGAATAGTGAATAAATGCCATACAAGGTAGGTGGATTAAGATTCTATTTTGGAATGTTTAATAATTGCCATGTCTTTGTAAGAATGATTGAATGTAGATGATGATTTACAAAGTATCGTCATTAATTATTAAAATTATAGAAGCTTGTGATAAATTTAGAAGTTATCTTGTGACACCTTTTAAATTATCAAATCAAAAATGGAATGGATAATTTAAATAGAAAATGTTACTATTACCCTGGTTGTAACACCCAACCAAAAGATTGGAAACCATACTTATTGACTGGAACTTAGTATATATATACATTTAGCTGATGATAATACTTAGAAACATGATATATTCCAGATTGGCTACAGATGTTATATGAACTTAAAACACTTATTTTATGCTAATTATCACATTAAGACAAATGAGTAACCAGACTAGCTATCTTTATTTTGAACTTAGGCTTACATCAAATGGACATTGTAATACCTATGCAAGGTTTAATCTTACATATGCTACTGAAACATAAGGACTTGTATACTGATACTATAAAATTTGGAATGCCCGAAGAGTTGGAAATATTAGTAAGCATATCAGTAATAAAGTAAAGAGTTCAGATTTGCTTATAGGGTTTTGAATTTCATGAAGACCTAAGAAAATGTGCTAGAAGGTGTCATACTTGTAACTTAATGACTCGAGAATGATGAAATGATTCCCATTTAAACTTGAAAAGAATATTCTAAATGTTATGGAAATGTAATAGATATTTGCAAGCCATGACCTTAAGTTGTAACATATGTGTCTTTACTAATCAAAGTTTTATCACAAGTTTATCTATGGGCCACTAATGACAAACACTTTTAAGATATTGTTTAAATATTCATCATTTGTAATCATTGTGTTCAATGTATACTTTTAGGAACTGAAAAGGCATTATTTAATATATAAATAAAGGTTGCATGTTTTTAATGGTCACAAAGATAAGTTTTTATAGCTTGTTAAGAATATTGGTGGAAAATGAATAAATTTGAATGGTTTCTCATAAAACCTTGAAATAGAAATTTTATTTTCATGAAATGATTTTGAAGATTATACGATTTATGATTTGGGCATGCACTCGATGAGTAGCCATAAGTCCTAATGGATACAAATTTGTCAGTGTTTAGGCAGCACTCTGTGAATAGCTATAAGTCCTGATGATTATGGTTTCATCAATGTTTTAGGTAGGCACTCTACAAGTAGCCATAAGTCCTGATGGATACAAATTTATTGATGCTTAAGCAAGCACTCAACGATATGTTGTTAGTCCTTATGGATATGATTACATTGATGTTTTGGGCAATGACTCTTGGAGTATCCTAAGTCACAGATCGCTTGGCAAGTGCTTTACAAGTATCGTAAGACCTAAAGGCAGGCATGGTATGTGCCGCTATAAGTCCTAGAGACCCTGTGCTACAGGGTGCAGTTGGCCACTAATGGTCCTTGTGGTAGGATGATATGTCACTAATGGTCCCTGGTGGTAGGATGATATGTCACTAATGGTCCTTGGTGGTAGGATGATATGCCATTGATGGTCTCGGTGGTAGGATGATATGCCACCGATGGTCCCGGTGCTCGGACTATATGCCACTAATGGTCCCAGTGGTAGGACAATATGCCATTGATGGTCCCTGGTGGTAAGACTATATACCACTGTGATTAGAGTAATTAGTTTTCCACAATGATGTGGGCATGGTACATTTCGGATTGAGTCTGATGTGGCCTAATCAAGTTTGATCGCCTTTGATAAAAAAAATTCAAGAATGAACATCTCATATCAAGTGCTAGATCTATAGTCAAATCTAAATGGAAACTCAAATCGATGACTTATCAAGGTGTTAGGTAGTTGATCACGGGTTAGATAATCTTAAAAGATTGGATTGGTTGTAGATCTAGAATCTATTAGCTGATTGACAATTGGATCATGATGACATCTAGTTATAGGATAGGGTAGTCTTGACCCTGGGGCGAAGAGGCGAAAACTCGCACATGCGATTTTTAAGGGCAGAGAGCTTGTAGGAACCATCCCATCCCAATAGCATATATTTGGAGCTCAATATGAAATTAGGCAGTGTGTACAGGGCCCAAGTACATATTCACCACGACATGCTGATATGTGATTACTAACGATTCCAACTTCATGTACCCAAGTTGTAGAGAACAATCCAAACTGAAGCAATCTTTCTAGATTTGCTTCGCCTTGCAAGTCGATGTTGTCATTGGGTCACTCACAACCTAATTAGTCATTGTTTCCTTCTTTGGAGGGTTGGTTGGTTTGCCTTCTCATCCAGCTTAAGTTGAGATCAGCCATAAGGGCTTTTGCTTGTCAGATCAGTGGCAGATCTGAGTTTTGGTAATCGATTAATAGTTGGATCATGTGAGAGCTTGTTGATTTGATCATAGATCAGACATTAGGTGATAGATGATAGGGTAGATAATGATGGATGGTTAGATCAAATCTGATTGATCAGATCTATGGTTTTTATCTCATTCAATGGTTCAGATCTATATTCAAATTTATTTGGATGATCTAACTATTATATCAATCTATTTACCTTTCTAAATCATTTAATTAATCAAATTCTAAGGTATGATCACTTTTGATTTGATTGATCTAAGTTATTCTATGATTTTTGCGTTTGGATTAAAATGTGTTCTAATCCTAAATTTTATTGCATAATTTAATCTGTGTCATTGAGACAAATTCAATGGATGTCTCGGATAAAAAATCAGATGTTATATTGCTCTCTGAATTGAAAAACTAAGTTTCAGATAAATTTCTATAGTTCAGATTGAATCTAGATCAAAATAATGTAAAACTACGTCACCAGGACACACCGCGTCTGTGACACACTTCTAGGACACACATGGATGCATCTTCGTCAGTGGGATATACTCACGTCCTATAGTGGTCGTGAATGGTGCATGCACATGCACGGTCATGCAAAGTGTGCACATTCTGATGTGAGTACATTAGGGTGCGTCCTAGGTGCAAATCAATCGAGGACGAATCGCTCAAACCATTTGTTCCTTTCCCCTTTGATCTACTATCAATATGATTCTAAAATTTTACTGTGTTCATTGTTCTTAGGGTTTTGAGAGTCCCAGAATTCAATGAATAGTTTAGATCATCCATCTAAGCTATCCTTAAGATGGGTTTTCTACTGTGACACAGTTTTCCCCAATTGAACTTTGTCGGGTGGAAAAAACCAGTTTGGCTGGCACGAAAAGAGGAAAAATGGAGAGAAAAGAAAGAGGAACAAAAAGAGAGAGGAAGAGAAGGGTTTACCTATCTGGTAGGTGGGAAAATCCATTCGAAAAGCATGACTTTCAATGGAGAAGAAGAAAAGAAAAGAGGGGTTTTTCCAGTGAAATGCAACATAACAGGGG
This sequence comes from Warburgia ugandensis, assembly GCA_035236585.1. Lineage (NCBI taxonomy): Eukaryota > Viridiplantae > Streptophyta > Magnoliopsida > Canellales > Canellaceae > Warburgia > Warburgia ugandensis. The sequence continues at coordinate 46,887,683 of CP141131.1, read as the reverse complement.
TGAAGGATATAAAACATGTCGAAACGTAATGGGGACAACTGTAACAAGGTTGCGATGCCTACTATGCCAAAGAGAGCAACATGAAAGGGGACATGGGGAGATGGGAAGATGAAAGGAGAAAGAGGGAGCACGACCGAGGAGTGGGGTCTCTTTATCACCGGTGGTCCGCTCTTCTTACTGGCATGCACGTGATCACTGACCTATTTTTTCGATGAGGGAGTCGAAGGTGCCTGCATGGGAGAACTATTGCAGGGGGTGCCATTATAAAAAAATAACCCCTCTATTTTAAAAAACATTTTTGTTTTAAAAACATATAAATGGCGTCCATTTTAAAATTATTAAAATGCCCCTACTATTAAGAATCATGTAACATTTTCACATGAACTCCATTTTCAGTGTTCTTAATGTTGTGTCATTGGATTTCATTTTTTTAGTACAATCCAATTATTAAGATTTCAACACTTTATTTGGCTTCTATAAAAATCTCATTCATAAAATTCTATTTTATCCTTTTTTTGTAGTAAAAATTGCATAAAAGAAGCTTCTAAATTTTGGGTTATTATAGTAAAACTCCTATACAATTATCACCCTATCACTTAGCCTATGGAAAGACATATCACTTACCAGTGGAGCTAGAGCACAAGGTATATTGGGCTATCAAAATGCTCAATTTCGAGTTAGATTCTACTAGACCCACCACAAACTCCAACTCAATGAATTGGAGGAATTAGGGAAAGATGCATATGATTCTACACTATTGTACAAAGACCGCATGAAGGTTACCCATGATAGACATATCTTAAGAAAATCCTTCGCACCTAGACAAAAGGTCTTGTTGCACAATTCACGATTACATCTCTTCCTAGGCAAACTAAAATCATGGGGCCATCAAGATTGGGAAGGAAGGGGAGATCTAAAAAGAAAATGGTCAGAGGTTAAGACCTTTCATAGAACTGCCCAACCCTGAAAATGAAGAGACACTTTTAGAGGCACCTTATTATCATGACCCACATTAGATTTTCCAAAGACCCTTGCAGATTATTGTCTTTGCACTCATTAATATGTCTGGGTGAAGATGTAAAACTTCGCGCTCCCTAGAAGGCAACCCAGATGTTTTTCTTAAAATCTCCATCTTTTACATCTTCCATTTAAGATCCTATGTTTTTCAAACATTGAGGACAGTGTTTCATTCAAGTTGGGGTGTGTAGATGCACGTGGAGATTTTGGATTTTCTAAGCTTTACAAAAGAAAAAAAAGTTTAAGGTTCCCTTACTGTGATGAGAACTAGATGTTTAGAATTTAGTAATTTTACTATTTTCACCTCTTAATGGGAGTGTATATGGTTAGTTTTGCATATTATGCATGTGTTGAAACATTTTATGAAGGTTAACTCTCAAAATATATTTACACACATCACATAGTAAAGATTAATAGAAAGATATGACTTAGAGACCCTGAGAAAAATCAGTGGAGACCTATAACCGAGTGAGTTTAGAGACTATCTTCTTTTTAGAGAGTTATAAATAATTCCACAATTCCTTTAGTGTACATAATTTAGTGTGATCTTGTTATCCCTGTTTTGGCTAACTATCAAGAATAAATAGGAGTAATAGCTTTCTTTCTAGAAAATTTATTGAATCTGATAGGCTTTACAAAACCTAATGAATAACATAGGCCATCCTTGTTCAGCCTAGAGACATAAAATCCTACATAATATAGTATACCACTAATTAACCCTTTGAGCCTATTATTAAGCCTTTTCTTCCTTAACCCCAATTACCTTAACCAAAAATAAGTTAGAAAAATAAATAACCATTACCCAATTTCAAAATGAGTAGAGTTAGTAGACAAGTTCAAAAGAGGACAAAAAGTCAAAGACATGAGAAAAATTGGAAGTCTTGCTTTCAAAGAAGTCAAAATAAAAAGAAAAGTGAAAAGAAAGAAGTATCAAAAAAAGAAGAGAAAAATTGAAAAGGAAATTCACTTCAACAAAGTCAAGAAAGAATTGTCCAACAATAAAAAAGAAGACCTCTACTCAATTTTAAACCTTTGAAATCCTTATACCCTTCTTTTCAAAACCTTACCCAAGCCTAAGTTTCATCCTAATTAAAGACCTATGGATTTTAGGTGGAACCTTATGGAGGAAACAAAAAGGCGGAATTATGGTAAAAGATCCCTACTATTCTTAGTAATAACATTCACTCTTAGGGATTACTTTCCTTTATCTCATCAGCACTTAAAATTTTATGTGAGCCATTAGTTAGTTGGTTTCAATCACATAATGAGAGAAATATGTTAAACTCTTATCTGACAGCTTCATTTCTAAGAGTATACTTGAGAGGATTTGATGTCAAAACATATTTCCAATGGAATTTAAGCATAACCAATGAAAAAGTAGGTGACTTTGAAAGTCGTTTGCTATAAATGACTTTAAAAGTAGGTGAATTTTAAAGTCATTTGTTGTAAATCACTTTAAAATTTTGGACTTTTAAAGTCATTTGCTCTAAACAACTTAAAAGTCACCTGCTCATACTTAAGTGATTGTCTTCCCCATCCTAAGACACACGAAGAGAGAAAACCCGATGGGAAAAAACAGAGAATAAGAGGATGAAGGAGAAGGAGAAGGAGAAGGAGAAGGAGAAGGAGAAGGAGAAGGAGAAGAGGGAGTAAAGAGAGAAGTAAGGAGCAGCCATTCTTGCTGAAAGTAGCCTTGCTTGCCAGAAAAGATTCAACACAACGACGAGGAGAAGAAGGGTTTCAGTGCTAGAGTCAGTAGGCCATCAACAGAGAAGACAACTGCTGGGATTAGAGATCTGAGCAGATCATCTCACTCATCACAAAGAGCTTAACTTATAGGTAAGATCCTAGAAAACCCATATCTTGATTTTAAATAGTGTTTCTTTTATTGATAGATTATAGGGTTACATAGTATTTTATTTCTATGCATTTCTTATACAAGAATAATGCTTTTTATTCTTCATTTTATATAATTTTTTTTTACTTTCAATGTATACCTTACTTATAGTTTGTTATTTTAATTATTATAAACATTTTCTTCAAAGGCAATGATTATTAGAAACTTATGCGTCCATATTTATGAACTTATCCCTTTTGTTGTTTCAATTTTCACGTCTCATCACAATTTTCCTCAAGAAAATTTGTCTTCCACCCATGTTTATAGGATTATTCATGTTTCTTTGTTTTTATTCTAATACTATTTCATAGTTATGTTAGTTGAACAACTTTTATTGATCATTTAATCGTCCTTGTATTTGAAATAAGTTTCTACGCTTAATTCCAACAGTAACAAGAAGACTTGAAAACAAGCATACAAATGACAAATAAAACTAATAAATAATGTTAATGATATCAAAATCAAAGCTCTTGGTTGAAATAAATATATAAACAATCATCAAACATAAAACTAAACTAAGGACTCAAGAAATAGTTTGCCACTCTATATGGGACCATGATTATCTTTATCACCAGATTCACAGGCTCACTACTAATAGTACTGCTTACGGATATGTAACATTGAACAGGTGAGATATATATATAGGGGAATACTTTATTTTTGTAGCTATTGTACTAAATAAAACATTCAAAGGTTAGCAAAATAATATCTAAATGTCATGTTTAAAGTCCTGAAATGTATTTTCAACTAGATTTCCCTGAAATCATCCCCAACTAATTCTTACCTTTGACAATGACCACACATTATCTTTGAGCATCTAAATATTGGTTCTAGTTTTACAAAATGAGGATCAATCCCCTCTTTGCAAGAAGATGTATATAAAATCTTGATCATGGAAGGAAAAGGAACCTCCCACCTACATGTCATTTATAATACTGTTAGAAGCCCTAATGCAATGTAAAGGAATATTATAAGTCCATTTATAAGTCTAAGCATCATGAATAATTAAGAAGAGACTAATAACAATCTCCAAAAGTATTGGAAAAGGGATCAACCATTACTGTAGGAGAAACATAATACTTATTTTACTTGAAAAACCATATTCTTAATCCTTTGAATGACTCCCCCTAAACTTCACTTCTTTTTGAAATTTCTATTATTCTTTCGACAATAAATCCCACAAAATAGTGATAGAAAATACTTCCTTCATAGACAGAATGCCAAAATCATGATCAAGTAGATTGTCTATGGTCTTATAGGATTTTGGTCATAATTAGATGTATGACAGTTTAGTAAATCAAAGATGATTTTAATATGATAAGACTCATGCTCTAGTGATTCCACTTTCCATTTTTTATTGTCTAAAAGTCTCAACAAACATTAAGAAACATGATTGCTAGTTCCTTTTCTCCATCTCCATGTGAATACAAATGATAGACCAATTCTTGCCCAAAGATCTATTAATTGATGATTCAAGGTGTACTAGTCACAAGCTCACTATCTGATCCTAGAGATAAAGAAACCTAATTAAACCAAGTATTTCCCAACACTACAATCGCTATTAAGGAAGCTCATGATGGACTAAAATTGGAGAAAATATCAAAGAAAGAAATATATTCTTATTTTAATAAGTAAGCTAGGATTAAAGTAACCTACAACATTAAGGTTGAGTTACGAAGCCAATATACCAACTTAGCCACAAGATCAACCCTGGTAGGAATCAATTTCTATGAGTGCATGAGATGCTAATCATTAAATAGATTTAATTATGTGCCGAGATAAAAATCTAGAAAAGTTCCATTGATAACTTAGCATTTTCTTATCATTCATGCACTACAACCCAAGAAGTTGAGTGTTCAGATGCACACATAGCAACACTTAAGCAATGTCAGATCTTTCAATTCCTATAACTTTTATGAGCCAAGATAATGTGTGCGACATATCGAAGGATACTAAGTCTCCTTTGCTATTTCATTATATTTTGTTTATCAAGGTTGCCTGTGACACCCTGGATTTTCTAAATCCTTTTCCAATATATATAATAGTAGTAAAAAATTTATTTTTATAAAATAGGAGGGATCCCTAAATTAAAACTCAAAATTTATTAATTTTTCGCAGCGTCAAGGAAAGATACCCAATAAAGAAAACCCCAAGGGTCATTCACACCCTAAAACTACAATGATGAACAAAATAAATTTCAGACACTCTGAGCATGCTCAAATTTAAAACTGTGATAAATTATGCAAACTATAAAGAGACAATGATAATAAAAGTCCCAAAGCTCTAGGGTCCATCCATAATCACCACATCATTCATGTGTAAGTATATGCATACTATACAATAGTATGGGTCTAATCTATCAAAATACACAACATATAGGTAGAGTCCCAAAGTCTAATACAAGTCTAATAGACGTACACTACTATATCTCTGAACACAAAAGTATATGATCCTCAGGCCCTCATCCAGATCCACGCTAGTCCACCCGCTTCCCTCTCTGACTATCATGCTCCAACTCTAAGGCATTGCAAGACAAAGCAAGGCCTCAGCAAGCTGCTTGTGTAGGTGATTTACATTCAATATAAAAATGATACAAAATCACATGGTGCAAGGGATGAAGATCATGGTAAATCTCATAAGATAATTTTATATACACAAAACCTCAGATTGACACAATGAAAGACATACAAAATACATGACATAAATAAGGCATCATCAATCATGGCGTCAGGACATGCAACATTTGAGAAAATATGTAGATACAAGTAAGCCATAACCATGTGAATCTATATCCAGAGAACAACATGAATGCATGTCAAAAGCATCAAAACATCATACATGGTCAAGCCCTATGAGTGTCTTAATTACACTCATGGCAATGTGGGGTCAACTCTCAAGACCATCCATTTTCACCCTTTCACCTACAACGGGGCACTCAGGGAAAGATGTGTTCTAATTCCACTTTCACCCATACAGGCACTCAGGCGCTCACAAAAAGACACGTTTCACACCCGCTTTTACCCTTTCACCCACACGAGGCACTCAGGCACTCACGGGGGGGGGGGGGGGGGATGCATCCCATCATAGGCTCAATAGTCTTAATCATCAAGGCATAGAGACTCCCACGTGTTGAAAATCTCAATAGTCAAGTCAATGTAATTGAAATATACCAAAAATAGTGCATAAAACATGCACATTGGAAGTAGCAAGCATATCGGCTATACATGCTGAAAATGATCTCATGCAACATGATAGGGCATAAAACCTATGCCTCAAAGTTTCAATCACTAAGTCATGATTTAAGGAACCATGGAAAATCGTGAATGTAACCACCTAGACGCATAAGCTATATCAAGTTGTACGCCCTAACGTACCTATCACATCATAAACCATCATTGATTGTTAATCCTCTCATTTTCATCACAACCCCTAAAATTTCTATTTCATTTAGTGATTCACATGGATCTTTATGATCAAGTGTCGATCTGATGATCAAATCAATCTTTGATTAGCACATCCTAAGGTAATTGCTTAAATCGACCATCAAGATCATTTTTTCATGGCAATTCAACAAGATCTGCCCTTCTAATCTCTTAGATCATTTCATGTTTGACGTATACAACCAAGGTCTAAGGCTTGATCATACATTGATAGGCTTAATCTAGTTATCTAATTGTATTTAGTGGTTTAACTATTTAAAAGTTGCTCCAAACTAGGTTTTTATTATAAATCAAGGTCCGCATCATTGAGATGATCACAATGCTTCCTTCAAATCATAATTTGGACCTCTATAACTCCTAGAATCACATTTTTTATCAATGGACGATAAAAATAAAATAAAAAATTCAAAATTAGGAGAAACGGCTTGCTGCACGCGTACTGTCCACATGTGCACTGCACACAGCGCACAACATGGCCTGCTCATGTCGCACCGCTCGTCACACCTAGTCACGCTGTGGTCGCACCACGTGCCCCACCACGTCTCTCTCGAGTATTGCGCGTGTGCTCACTGCCTGACGTTGCTCATCTGACCATCACCGCTCACCATTGCCGAGGATGGTGACTGAACTGGTCCGCCGTTGCCAGAGACGACTGCCGGAATCCAATCGTCGGTGACCCCAGTGCCTCATTTCTAGTGATTTTTACACCATTTGGTTGATCACCATAAAAATTCATCGGTTTGTTCTTTGTATCATCATGCACAAGATGAAGAGTTCAGATCATCATCTGACACCATTTCATCGACTTCTTTCAAGGAAATTAGTAATGCCTAAAACTTACTGAAAAACAGCAAGTCCACGTCATTTTCCGGCGTTAAAAGTTGATGAACTTCAAAAAAGCAAGGGGGAAAGAAGGGAAACGGTCCTACCTCAATCAGACTAGTCAGAGGGGAGGAAGAGATTTGTCACATCAATGCGGTTGCCGGTGATGACTGTCGTCGAAGATGGTCGTCACCAGTGGCTCGCATGGCCAAAAATGTTGCAAGAAACGAGTGGGGAGGGTGCATTCAAGGCACCCCCCTCTTATGCATTTTTTTATATATATGATTACCAACATTTAATGCTGGTAATCATCACCCTACTAACATGGACAGCTTTGATGATTTGTGGGGCCTGCTTAGGAAAAGACGGTTCTACCCCTCCAAATAATTTTAATTAAATACAAAAATTAAAATAATTAGCCATTTTTACTCCGATCTCTGACTTTAGCATTTTTAGTGTCATTAGATTCTATTTTTTGAGCACATCTCAAATATTGAGGTTTTGACTCGAGATTCTATCTCCAAATTTCTCAAATTCTCAAAATTCATAAAATTAATTTTTCTAACATTTAAAATAGTGAATGTTACATCCTACCCACCTTATAGAAAATTTCATTCTTGAAATTTAAAATATACGTACCTCAAGAAAAGAGCTCTAGATGGGTACGCCTCATCTCATCCTCCAACTCCCAAGTAGCCTCCTACACTGAGTGATGCTACCAAAGGACCTTGACCAGAGGAATGGTCTTAGTCCTCAACTCTTGGATGCTCCTCAAATGTCAATTTAGGTCGTACCTCTCCTGGAATCTACACGAGTATGTGAGATGGATCTGGCACGTACTTCCTCAGCATGGAAATGTGGAAGACATCATGCACTCTAGCTAAATGCAGGGGTAAAGCTCAGTAATAAGTCCAACTCTGCCCAAAATCTCGAAAGGACCAATATATCAAGGATTGAGTTTCCCCTTGACACCAAATCTCATCACGCCCCTCATAGGGGAAACTCTAAAAAATACATGCTCTCCAACCTCGAACTCTAAGTCCTTCTGTCTCCTGCCCGCGTAGCTCTTCTGGTGACTGTGGGCTACAAGTAATCATCTCTGAATGTGTTAGACTTTCTCCACACAGTGCTCAATCAACTCTAACCTCACGACCCATCTCTCTCCCTTGTCACTTCAGCATAAGGGAGACCGGCAAGGCCTGCCATAAAGCCCCTCATAAGGCACCATGCAGATAGTCGCATGGTAGCTATTATTATATGCAAACTCTATGAGTGGAAAATGCTCGTCCTAACTACCTCTCCAATCCATGACATAGGCCCTTAACATATCCTCCACTATCTGGATGGTCCTCTCAGTCTAGCCATCTATCTGGGGATGGAACACCATACTGAATCTCAACCTCAACCCCAAAGCCTCCTACACACTTTGCTAGTACTTCGAGGTAAACCGTGTGTCTCGATATGAGATAATCGTTAATGGCACTACATGTAGGCTTGCGATCTCCTTAACATACAGCTTCACCAAGTTGTCCATGGTTTGAGTCTGTCTAATAGGGAGGAAATGGGAGAACTTCGTCAATCTGTCAACTATGACCCATATCATGTCATGCCCACTAGCGATCCTCTGCAGACCCACTCTAAAATCCATAGTGAGGTGGTCCCACTTCCACTATAGAAGGTCTAATGTCTGTAATAACCCCGCTCGTCGCTAATGCTCCGCCTTGACCTATTGACAGGTCAAACATCTTGCCACGCACTCACCAATATTCCTCTTCATTTCATTCTACCAAAAGTGTCGTCTAAGGTCCTAGTACATCTTCGTACCTCCGGCATGAATAGAATATGAGGACTGATGCGCCTCCGGGAGGAAGTCGTGTCTCAACTGATCATCTACAGGCACCACCAATTTACCCCTATACCTGACACCCCCATCTAGCCCTCTTGAAAAATCAGCCTTATCAGCCATGTCCTGCGTCTCTGTATCGCTCACCTGTGCCTGAAGGATCCTGTTAAGAAACCTACATCAAGTCGAGAGGTTAGCAAGCTTCACTCTCAACTTTCTGCTCAAGGCATCAACTACAACGTTAGCTTTCCTCGAGTGGTACTGTATAGTAAAGTCAAAGTCCTTAAGGTACTCCATCCATCTCTGCTACCTCATGTTCAGATCACTCTACGTGAAGAAATACTTGAGGCTCTTATGGTCAGTGTATACCTCAAATTTCTTGCCATATAAATAATGTCTCCATGACTTCAATGCAAACACTAGTGCTGCCAACTCTAAATCATGGGTTGGGTAGTTCACCTCATGCGTCTTCAGCTGTCTCGACGCATAGGCGTTGACCCTCCCATGCTACATCAGCACCACTCCTAAACCTCTGCATGATGCATCATAAAACACCACATAGCCACCCAAACCTAAAGGTAGGACTAGTACTGGTGTGGTAGTCAACCTCCTCTTGAGCTCTTGAAAGCTCTCCTCACAAGCATCCGTCCAAACGAACCTGGCGTCCTTCCTAATCAAGGTGGTCATGGGCAAGGCGATCCTCAAGAACCCCTCAATGAATCGTCGATAGTAACCATCCAAACCGAGAAAACTACAAACCTCTATCACCATCATAGGCCTTTCCCAATGCAAAACTGCCTCCACCTTTGTCGGGTCTACGGTCACACCATCCTTGGACATCATGTATCCCAAAAACTATACATGTCCTAACCAGAAGTCGCACTTGTTGAGCTTCGCATACAAGTAATGACGGCGAAGCAGGTCCAACACAATGCAAAGATGCTCCTTGTGGGCCTCATGGCTAGGAGAGTAGATCAGGATGTCATCCAAGAAGACAATCACGAACCTATCTAAATAAGCTCAGAATACCTTGTTCATCAAATCTGGGAACACTGCAGGTGCATTCGTTAACCAAAAGGGCATCACTAAAAATTCATAACGGCCATATCGACTCCTAAACGCAATCTTAGGGATATCCTCCTCCCTAATCCTCAATTGGTGGTAGCCTGATCTTGATCAATCTTAGAGAATACCTGTGCCGATTGTAACTGGTCAAACAAGTCATTGATACGAGGCAAGGGGTGACGGTTCTTCATAGTAACAATGTTCAATAACCTGTAGTCTATGCACATCCTCAATTATCCATCCTTCTTCTTAACGAAGAGGACTGGTGCTCCCTAAGGAGATCCACTCAGCCTGATGAAACCCTTATCTAGAAGCTCCTGCAACTGTACTTGGAGCTCTCTCAACTCTGCAAGGGTTATCCTATAGGCGCTGTACCCGGCACTAAGTCTTTGGTAAAATTGATCTCCCTGCGTGGGGGTAGTTCTGGCAGCTCGTCTGGAAATACATCAGCAAAATCTCGCACCACATCTATATCCTCAATCTGTTGCTGCTCCCTGTCAGTCGTTGTCACGCAAACCAAAAACAATCAACAACCTCGAGCGTAACATCAAGCTACTCTCATGGCTGAGATAACACAAGGGCCACTAACACTCCTCTTGCCCTGGACTACAACCACTGGTCGACCTGGTGCACTACATATAATCTGCTTCTTATGGCAGCCTATGGTAACCCAAAACGTCGCTAGTCAATCCATCCCCAAGATAACATCAAAATCCATCATATCTAATAGAATGAGGTTGACATCCATCCTAACACCTAATATCTCCACTGGTACCCTCTCAAGGTACTCAGTAGCCTCCAGTCTCTCTTGCTGGCATCGATACATCTAATCTGAATGCTAGTTCACACATATGCAAGTTAAGGCATGATGCAAATGTGCGTGCAATAAAAGAATGGGTAGACCTTGAATCAAAAAGAACTCTGGCAAGTCTATATGCCACTAGAAAAGTACCTTCTACCACCTGGTTTTAGGCCTATGTCTGCCCTGAAGTGATGGCGAAGATGCATCCCTGACTACGTTGTGCTGCCTCCACGGTGGCATTGGTCCTCACTGGCCTATCTCCCAGACCGCTCAAGCACTCTCTCCTCATATGCCCTGTCTCTCTACAACCACAGCACATAAACGGCTCACTCGGCTGAAAAGGCTGCTATCGCTGTTGCTACTGTTGGTGGTGGGACTAGTGGAGCTGTTGTGGGCCCTAATGTTGACGGCCCTGTCCTGAGCACAATCGCCCCAAGTGTTGGCCCTTACAATGAGGGTAAACTGTCCTGCCCTGACCTCTCCTCTGCCTAGGAGGGTACTGCTTGTCAGGGGGGCCTTGAGGCTATGTGGATGCGAAGGGCCTCTTGCCCTTAAAGGGCTGACTCATCTCTCCTCTACTCTGCAGCAAATCTCTCTCGAGCACAGAAGCCTAGTTTGCAGCCTGTCTCACCAAGGTCAGGTGTGCAATAAGTACCCTATGCCTCAACTGTGGCACCAACCCGTCAATAAATCTATATGTCGCGTCCTGATCTGAGGCAAAAGGGGTAGCTGCAAATCTCCATAGTCTAGTAAATCAATTCAGATACTGCTAAACAGTCATACTCCCATGAGATAACGTGGCGAACTCCCTCTTCATAGTATGCAAGGCATGAAGAGGGAAGTACTACTCATCAAAGATCCTCCAGAAGTCCTCCCATGATAGTGGTGTTGAGGATGGGGGGCGCGTCTACTACTGAGTCTTCCACTAAAACCCAACCTCTCCAACCAATAGGTATGTCGCTAACCTAACCTGATCCTCAGGTGGGATCTCCATCCCCTCAAAGGCCTTCTCCACCTCAAACAGTCATCTCTCTACTGTTGCTATGTCTCCTTCCCCATGGAAGGTGGGCACCATTCTCTGAAATCTCTCAAGCTACTCAGCTGATAAAACATGTGAGCTCGAGGATCCTCCCTCTATAGCTCCTTGCCTAGGAACTGTTGGTACTAGGTGGGACGACTATACTACTATGTCCCCCTGGACTACTGTAGTCGTCATTGGGTGGACAGAGAGCATAGCTTGCATCTATGCCCAAACCTGCTACATAATGTGCTCAGTGAGGCATGGCATGAGACTCTGAACCACGCGAGCCACTAGGTCTGCCTCCTGATCCCCTTGCCTTGATGTCGAGGCAGGGGCAGCAACTAGTGGAGCGATGGTGGGCCTAGTCCTCTGTCAAGGAGCCATCTGTTAACAACCCAATAACACATTGTACCAGTATTTCTCCTACCTTCGTCTAAGTCATGAACTTATGGGTTTTAAGTCTAGTTAGACCCCTAAAGTGGTGATGATGGAATAAACCTGGGCTCTGATACCAAACTGTGATACCCCGAATTTTCTAAATCTCTTTCCAATATATATAATAGTAGTAAAAAATTTATTTTTATAAAATAGGTGGGATCCCTAAATTAAAAATCAAAATTTATTAATTTTTCGCAGCGTCAAGGAAAGTTAACCAAGAAAGAAAACCCTGGGGGTCATTCACACCCTAAAACTACAATGATGAACAAAATAAATTTCAGACACTTTGAGCAGGCTCAAATTTAAAACCATAATAAATTATGCGAACTGTAAAGAGACAATGATAATAAAAGTCCCAAAGCTCCAGGGTTCATCCATAATCACCACATAATCCATGTGTAAGTATATGCACACTATACAATAGTATAGGTCTAATCTATCAAAATACACAACATATAGGTAGAGTCCCAAAGTCTAATACCAGTCTAAAAGACATACACTACTATGTCTCTGAACACAAAAGTATATGGTCCTCAGGTCCTCGTCCAAATCCACGCTAGTCCACCCACTTCCCTCTCTGACTGTCTCACTCCAACTCTAAGGCATTGCAAGACAAAGCAATGCCTTAGCAAGCTATGCTTGTGTAGGTAATTTACATTCAATATAAAAATGATAGAAAATCACATGGCGCAAGCTATGAAGATCATGGTAAATCTCATAAGATAATTATATATACACAAAACCTCATATTTACACGATGAAAGACATACAAAATCCATGACATAAATAAGGAATCATCAATCATGGTGTCAGGACATGAAAATTTTGAGAAAATATGCAGATATAAGTAAGTCATAACCATGTGAATCTATATCTAGAGAACAACATGAATGCATGTCAAAAGCATCGAAACATCATACATGGCCAAACCCTGTGAGTGTCTCAAGTACACTCATGGCAACGTGGGGTCAACTCTTAATACCATCTTCTTTCACCCTTTCACCCACAATGGGCCACTCAAGCACTCACAGAAAGATGCATTCCAATTTCGCTTTCACCCTTTCACCCACACAGGCACTCAGGCACTCACGGAAAGATGCGTTTCACACCCACTTTCACCCTTTCACCCACACGGGGCACTCAAGCACTCACAAGGGGGGATGCATTCCATCACAAGCTCAATAGTCTCAATCATCAAGGCATAGAGACTCCCACATGTCGAAAATCTCAATAGTCAAATCAATGTAACTGAAATATACCAAAAATAGTGCATAAAACACACACAATGGAAGTAGCAAGCACATCAGCAATACATGCTAAAAATGATCTCATGCAACATGATAGGGCATAAAACCTATGCCTCAAAGTTTCAATCACTAAGTCATGATTTAAGGAACCGTGGAAAATCGTAAGTGTAATCACCTACCTCGATAACGCAGTACTCCAATCAGACGCATAAGCTATATCAAGTCATATACCCTGTCATACCTATCACATCATAAGTCATCATTGATTGTTAATACTCTCATTTTCATCAACAACCCCTAAAATTTCTATTTCGTTTAGTGATTCACATGTATCTTTATGACCACGTGTCAATCGACAGTCAGATCACTCTTTGATTAGCACATCCTAAGGTAGTTGCTCAGATCGACCATAAGGATCATTTTTTCATGGCAATTCAATGAGATCTACCCTTCTAATCTCCTAGATCATTTCATGTTTGACATATACAACCAAAGTCTAAGACCTGATCATACATTGATCAGTTTGATCTAGTTATCTAATTGTATTTAGTGGTTTAACTATTTAAAAGTTGCTCCAAACTAGGTTTTTATCATAAATCTAGGTCCGCACCATTGAGACGATCACAATGCCTCTTTCCAATAGTAATTTGGACCTCTAGAGCTCTTAGAATCACATTTTTTTATGAATAGACGATCAAAAGAAACTCAAAATCAGGAAAAGGGGCTCGCCACGCGTGCGCTCCGCGTGTACCATCCGTGTGGGCATGTGTACAGCCCACGTGCACCGCGTGTGGCAAACCACGTGGCATTGTGCGAGTGGCAAACCGCGTGGCATGCACGCGTCATGCGCGATCATGCCCCGCATTGCACCTAGTCGTGCCACCACCCCCGACGCGCTTGCCACCCCACATCTCTCATCTGATCATTGCCACTCGCCATTGCTGGGGATGGTAACCGAACTAGTCCGCCATTGCCGGACACGACCACTGGAATCTAGTCGCTAGTGATCCCATGTGCCCCATTTCTTGTGATTTTTACACCATTTTGTTAAGTTTTTCACATACATTCCAATTTCAAACTCTATTTCAATAAATTCCTTCATTATCTGTCATTTTTACATGATTTTTACTATGTTCCTAAAAACCCTCATCTTACTGTTTTCTTAGTTTTTTGGCATCCCTAGCCGTCGATCACCATGAAAATTCATGGGTTTGTTCTTTGTATCATCATGTACAAGATGAACCGTTTAGATCATCATCTAACACTGTTTCATTGACATCTTTCAAGGAAATTAGTTATGCCTAAAACTTACCAAAAAATGGCAAGTCCGCGTCATTTTCTGACATTGAAAGTTGATGAACTTCGGAAAGCAAGGGGAAAAGAGGGGGGATGGTCCTACCTCAGTCTGACTAGTCGAAGTGGGGGAAGAGATTCATCTCGTCAGTGTGGTTGCCGGTGATGGCTATCACCGAAGATGGTCGTCGCCAGTGGCTCTCATGACAAAAAATGTTGCGAGAAACGAGTGGGGAGGGTGCATTCAAAGCACCCCACTCTTAAATGCATTTTTTTTTATGATTACCAGCATTTAATGCTAGTAATCATCACGCTACTAACATGGACAGCTGTGATGATTTGTTGGCCTCGTTTGTAAAAAGACTATTCTACCCCTCCAAATAATTTCAATTAAATACAAAAATAAAAATAATTAGCCATTTTTACTCCGATCTCTAATTTTAGCATTTTTAGTGGCATTGGATTCCATTTTTCGAGCACATCTCAAATATTGAGGCTTTGACTCGAGATTCTATCTCCAATCCATAAATGATGGCTCTTTTACGTTGTGCTTTGAACTTTGAAATTACCTAAAATTTATCATTTTCTATGATAAATGCACCATGTGAACTCCTTTTAAATTTTAATTACATGTTATGTTAAGTTTAAGTTTCATTGCTTAAAGTTGTTGCATCTTCATAATAGTACATTAGTTAGTTTCTAGGTTTAGTTTTAGGAAAGTTTAATTTTAGAAATATCTATACTTAGAAAGTTTCTATTTTCATGCATGTTCTATCTTATTTGCTTTTAGTTTGTTTACCACCCATGTCATGTTGGTTTGTTTTCTTTAAATTGATTACATGAACATTTTTTAATCTCATTGTTCTAATATCATTGTGTTCTTGTTTGTAGTAACGATATATCAAGAACAAAATTAAAATGAAGAAAATAAGAAAATGAAGAGCACAAACAAGAGGCCAACATGAGCACTACTCAAAAGAAAAAGGCTAGAGGGGAATTAAAGAAACTATCCAATACAATAGTAGGGGCAAGAGATAGGTGAGAATGTAGCCTCTTATAGCAGTTTTCTCTGCTCCACAATAAGAAGCATGGTTCCTATCACAATTGATGATTGGAGACTTGTGCGATCTTTGACAAAACATTCAATATGAGACATGGTGAAGGTAGGTAAACATTAATAACATGTATTATATAATTTATAACATACCTTATTTTCAAATATAGTAATACTCTGTGTACTTTGCAAACTACCATTGATGTGCCTAAGAAAAAGAAGATGCATGCTTTGCAAGGAGCTGATGTGCAATGGAGAAAATGGAAGAACCATCTTGTTCGCAATTACATACCTCCATATGTTGACAATCCATCGAGGCTGTATACAATGCCTGCCATTTACTCCAACGTCATTGACCAAGACATGTGGAATGCATTTGTATAGAACTGCACATCCACTGAATTTGTGTGGAAACAATGTTTCATTCAATTAATTACATGTAATACCCAATTATTGCACTTGATTATGTATGTACAAATGTGCAAGAAAGGAGTGCAAGAGAAAAAAAGTGCATGAAATTAATGTGCATCACTACCTGTCTAGGTTGGACTATGCTTATTTAGAAGAGCATAAAGTAAGTATCTATGACAATTTATCCCTTTCAAATTAATGCTACTATATTTGTATATATTTTGTTCTCTAACTATGGTGTCTTTCTTGATAGCAAAAGAAATCAGGGACTACGGAACCCATTGATTGCTCCATCCTTTAGAAGATGGCACATTCGGTGGATTGTACTAGCCAAATGTTATCAAATGAAACTACTACACAAATTACTTCATGCATTCTAAGTGGTTCTACCTGTCTATCAATTTTATACAATTAATTAGATGACATGATCATGTCTTTCTATTTAAATTTTGCATGACATTCTCATCCAAGAAAGCACAAGTACATGAACTCTAAGCAGCATTGCTGCCAATGAGGACATCCTGTAGAGGGCTATGGGAAATAAGAAGGACCACCCTAGTCGTGTTAGAGGCATGGGATGTGGTATTATTCCATATAAATTCTTTGGTAAAGGTTTATTGAAAGTTCAAAATGAGGAGGCCTAGAATGAGATGGTTAAGAAAATAAAAACAAATATATGTGGTAAGTTGTGTGAAGGAGGTTTGATGATAGTTTCTCCATCCCCTGCTAGCTGCAATTCTCTAACTGAAGAAGATCATGAAGGACAGCCGACGCCCCTTGAAAAAGAAATTCTAGCCAAGGAGGTATGTGTGTGTGTGTCTATATATATATATAGACAGAACTAGAAATTTTCATTATCCTTTTATGAAAATTCTCTATCTCAACCTCTTTATTGTATATCTCATTTGCATGTGGGTCAATGCCTATTGGATTCTCGTCAAAACATCGTGGCAGTTGATGCATGCTATGAGCATGAATCGACCATTTTTAACAAAATAAGCTGCCGCCATATACTAAATGAGTGACCATTACCATGGCTTTGAATGCTAATGCTAGTCTACCATTCTCTTTTGAAATGAAAAATATTATAACCACTGGGCAAGCAATTGCATATCACATCACTTGACCAAAGGCACTAGTCATTCGCATAGAGTCCACGGTATGTATTTAATCATACTACCTTCCTCATTAATAATTTTTAGCTAGAGACATCAATTTAAATTATTTATTAACTTTATATGGCTAATTGGAACAACACGCACCATCGAGGTCACCTACCATTGCACCATCACCTATTATTGCACCAATAGAACAAGTACTTGCATATATGTTTGTTTTTTTCATCATAAATTAGGTCCTCTTCATTGATTAATATTATTTAGCTAAATTTTTTTACATCTTTTACAACAATCATTTAAGGATTGTGTGAAAGTCCCACCTAATATGCCTCGATCCCCAAGGTTAATCTACAATCTCATCAACGAAGATAGGGTAATCAACCCTGTATGAATCAGGGAGGGAGTGCTTACCAATGATGTTATTAACGTTCCACTTATGACAGAAGACCTATTACGAGTTTGCCTATGGAATCAACTTGAGCACCCTCACATTGTCTTCTTCATGGGTACATGCACATATTTTCTTGTAAAATATTTGACATTACATGTTATATTTTCATCATATGGATAATAATAATTTCTTCTACGCAACTTCTTAAATGATTCAACTAGCCTTTTTGAGTATGAGGGTACACTTTATCAATTCCTTAACCCCGACATCATTTGTGGATTGAAAAAGCAATGGGCAATAGAGAGGTGTCTTGATGATATTTTACAAGGCTTCTTCCAATGTTGTAAAGGATAGGGCTTAATAATTCCCTACAATAGTGAGTAATTTTTTATTTTCATAT
This sequence comes from Warburgia ugandensis, assembly GCA_035236585.1. NCBI lineage: Eukaryota > Viridiplantae > Streptophyta > Magnoliopsida > Canellales > Canellaceae > Warburgia > Warburgia ugandensis. Next base: position 46,869,424 of record CP141131.1, on the reverse strand, counting down.
TTTCTTGCCACCTTACAGTAGGGATTGTCAATTTTAATTACAATCCATATGACTATCTATACAAGGCTCATTGGATGGTGCTCATTTTGGATGTGCATCGTGGGCATGCTTTCTTTCTTTATTCTTATGGATCGCACATCTGTCCCACCCTGGTAGAAAATATAAATAAGTAAGCTTTTATTCTTTTCATGTATTATGTTTTGATAAATAATTTGTTATTCATCTATAGTACATTTGAAATTTAAATTTGTAGAGCATGGTTAGCATGGGCGAATGTTACCAAGACTATACAACCACCAAAACTCACTCGAAATGCTGTGAAGGTATAGAAAATAGTTGAATACTCTATTTTATAATTGATTAAACTTACAATATTACAACTGATATATATGGATTCTTTTGATGCCCTTGTTGGACAGTGCCCTAGACAACAATCTAATTAGGAGTGTGGATACTACTTACTGAGATACATGAGGACCCTAATATTCGATGGTGTTGATGTCTTCCAATTAAGAAAGGTAAGGCACTTTACTTTTCATAATCTCACATTTTTCTATAGTTTTTTATGGATCTAGCCAAAATACTGTGACCTTTATTAAATATGTTGCATAATAGGGTACTATGCTTTATGATTGGACAAACAAGAAGAGTTACTCCAAAGTAAACCTCAACAAAATATGAAGCGAATGGGCTGAGTATGTGCTGAGTTTCAATTAGAACACTTGGAGTAGCTTCATGGTTATAAAATACATAATAAAGTATTTTTAATTCACTTGTATGTGTTCTTTTAGTTTTCATTATTTTCTTTGAAATATATACATATGTATATATAATTTTTTTAAGCGATGAATGAGTACAAACTTAAAGTATGAGAGTAAATGAGTATGGGAGTTGTAAGTGAAGTGAATATGGGAGTTGGTTTTCAATATATTCATTAATTATATAACTTTTATGGGACAATGAATGAGGGTAACTTAGTGTATTGAGGTTTCTCATTTTGTTGTTACTCAAGATAGATGTGGCTGCATAATGATGAATTTGGATGTTTTGTACCCAATGTGGAAGTGAATGTATATTTGTTTTTCATGAGAATAAGATTGTAAGATCAAGAATAATATTGAATTGTATACAAGTGGTAGTGACCGAAATGTCACAACTGAAAATATATATTGACTTTTGAAGTCATTTAGTTCTAAACAAATTTAAAACTGGTGGACTTTTAGAGTCTTTTAAACCTAAAAATCTTCAAAAATCAACTTGTTTAGGTCTAAATGACTCCAAAAGTCTTTTTTTTTTGTATAATTTTGAAGTCGTTTAGCCCTAAAGAACTTCAAAAGTGCAAACTTTTAAAGTTTTTTAGCCCTAAACGACTTTAAAAATCTGGTACTTTTGAAGTCATTTATCACAAATGACTTCAAAACTATGGCATTTTTGGAGTATTTTTCAACTCATTTAAATATAAACGACTTCAAAAATACCATACTTTCGAAGTTGTTTATGTTAAATTACTTCAAAAGTACTCCAAATGTGTCATAGTTTTGAAGTTGTTTATCACTAAACAACTTGTCCCACACTTTTGAAGTCGTTTACATAAACGACTTCAAAAATTCCACACTTTTGAAGTCATTTAGATAAACAACTTCAAAAGTCCTAGATTTTTAAAGTTGTTTGTCTAAACGACTTAAAAAAGTTATCTAATTTTGAAGTTGGCTTGATAGAAGTTGCTTTTTAACCAACTTCTATTATCATTTTTTACTAACTTTAAAAGCCTCCTGTGTAGTAGTATATTTTTTACGTTTTGATAACTTTTTTCCATCTTTTTATCACTTTCCACCTCATCACCAAGTAGCACCATGAATTTGACTTTCCATTCAAGAGTCCTACCATTCCAAGACAACTGTACCTTATTAAACTCCCATCCCAACCACCCAACCAATCCACTCCTCTTAGGAAATCAATTAGCCAATTAAAAATTTCCATTGCACCTCACTTTCCTAAGTTTTTCCTACCCATCTCTTTCCTCCCACATTCCCCTCACCTTCTTTCCTTCTTCCTATCTCATTCCTACCTCAAACAACCACCTAACCTCCTAAATTGTAGGGTGTTCAACAATTTTTGAAGAGGGAGATGCCCCTTCCTAAAAGGGTGGCGTCTCACACCTACTCCTCTTCCTAAAGGCAGACACCACCCAACCCACTTTTCACTTTTGAAACGCTAGCTACCTACCATCTTAACCTTCCAAAACCATTTGATTTCATACCCACCACACCTCATTATGAGGGCATCATAAAAATTTTAAAAAAAAGGAGAAAAACTGTAAAAATGCAGAAAAAACCTAAATGAAGGGCTATTATACACAAAAGGAAAAAGACATCTCCTCCATTGGGAAAGTAGATGTCCTCTTCCTAACCTCCCCTTTTCTCACTTTTTCATGGACTTTCTCTTCTCTTTGGGTGGCTGCCACTCTATGCTAATGTGTGTGGCATCTTCTTCAAGCGTTCCATGCATGGTTCTTAGTGGTTGATTCTCCCTTCAAAGGTTGGTTAGCTTGCCTTGTTTTCCTTGTTTGATCTAAGTACTTTCATGCTAGTTTATAATTTGTTTTTTTTTTCTTTTTTTCTTTGCTTACAGACATAGATTTAAGGCTGGTTTTTTTCTTGAAGTGACAACCAAAGGAAGTCATCTTGAATCTAATCTTTCCCTTTACTTTCCATTGCCAATTAGTTCTCTTTTAAGCTTCCTTGAAATCCAACCTTGTTTTCTTAGTTTTCTTTGAGTTTTGCCTTGTTATTCCATTAGAATTTCCCTTGAATCTCAAGTTTATTAGAGTAAGAATCATTATTGAGATCTACTTTTGGATTTAAGTTTGGAGAAAGCATGGTGCATTTTTTTCAAAAGTGGAAAGCACCTTTTATGTAATCACTTGTATGCACACTTTTTGATGATTGATGGACTACTTTTTAATTGCTGAATGAGCATGAAGTGTTGATTTGTGTTGAAATTCTGCCAATCAAAAGACCAAAAAAACCATGCGTCCAATCCAAAAGTGGAACACAAGGTTTTGAAGGCCTTAAGGGTGGAAGTTTGAATGATATTATCAACTTGATTTTTCTTTCATAGTTCATTGATTTCATTGTTCGTTCAATCAAACATGGTTTTGAGTTAGTTGTTGATTAATTGATATATAAGTTGTTGTTTAAATTCACATTAGGAAAAGTAGTTAGTAGTGTTGTTCTTGATTAGTTTGTTGCATGTTATTGCTTTAGTTGTTAGTTGTTAGTTGTTAAAGTTTCCATTCCATGAGTTTAATTGCTTGCTTTAGAAATTGCATAATTAGGAAAGTAGTTGTTTAATGTATGTTTCGTTAGATTAGTTGCTTAATTTCATGCTTAGGAAAGTTAATTTAGGAAAGTCATTAAAATTGCATTTTAGGAAAGTTCTTAGTTTAGGAAAGTCATAAAATTAGAAGGTTTTCAATTAGGAAAGTTTTATTTTAGAAAGTTTCAATTAGGAAAGTTTTATTTTGGAAAGTGCATGTTGTAGGAAATTTTTCAATTTTAGCAAGTTTCTCAAATTTACATAATTTTCATTTTCATTTCCATGTGTTAATTTCTGAAATTAATATAGTTTAGGTTAAAAATCTCTTGAATTTTGACTAGGTTAGATAGTTTAAAGTAGTGACCACTAGCATCACATCCATTCAAATCCCTGTGGAATTAACCTCACTAGGGTGCTATATTACAAATGATTTGTGCCCTTATGAGTTTAACTCAAAATACACAAACATCCCAATCCAATGATGGAGAGAAAATGATCCTTTAAGGAATATCTTTTTGGATAAAAACACTCCAATTATATCTCATTCACTCAAGCTAGGGCAGTGATGATCTAATGGGTAGGAATGTCGTAGAAAAGAGTTACAAACCCTAGCCACTGACCCACTACATTAGAATTCAACAACTCTTCATTATTTTAGACTTTTTGAAACTTCCTATACAACTATATTGAATCCCATGCATCCTTTCTCATATCTTTTCATTTCCCTCATTCTCCTTTATTTTCTCACTTTTCTTCCTATCGCTTTCCCACTATCTTTCTGTCTTTTTTTCCTTCCCACCTATTCTATTTCCCTTCCCACCCTAGCTTATCTCCTTCCATTGTATAGCATTCCATGTCCCACACTTCCCCCATAGTGAATTTCATCATCCCTCTATTTCCTTCCTCCCTTATCCTTTCCATTCATCCCTTAAATCCTAGCTTTCCTTTAACTCTTCCTTAGATCCTAGCCATCCAAACCTTAGGGATGCCACCCTAAAAACCCTATAAATAAAGGTGAATAACATGGCTAGAGGATCTCTTACCTTTCCTACAACTTGATATCTACACTTAGGAGAAATAGAGTGAGAGAGATCACCCTTGCCAAAGCTTCCCCAAGACCACACATCCCAACCATTGGAGAAGAGGTAAGGAAGCTCATCCATCCTCATTTCCTCCATTTTCTTTCTTATTCTTCCTTCTTTCGCCCACTTTCATCTCACTTCCATACTTGTTACATCATCTCTCCATTACACATAACCCACCTTCCACTTCATGCATTTCACCCTTGTATTTAGATCTCCATTGCATCCTTACCCACTTGCATGTATTACCCTTTTTACTACTACACCATCTCTTCATTACACGCATAACATTCTAGCATAGTACTCTAGAATAGCACAAACCCTTCCACCTCTTACAGTCCATGCTCCATTCTACCTGCTTAGAATTGCATGTGTTCTTCATCCCTTTTACCATCTAAGCCTTGCAAAAATTAGCCCTTGCACCAACTTTCCTTCTCCATCCATTCACCTACACACATTCATCACTTTTGCACCTTTCCATTGCACATCCCTTACATGCCTTACGCCTTCCACTTCTCCCATTTTACCTCTGCACTACACCCTATTTCCTCTACTAGAACTACACACGCACCCCTATCTTTCACCAACTTCTATGCACAAACCCCCTTCTCCTTCCATTCACTCACATGCATTCATCTTCTTGCTTCCTTCTCTTATTTTCCCCTTTGGGATTTGAGATAGTAAGAAAAATGAAGAGAAGCCTTTGCTATTCTAGGTAGCTAAGGACTCCTTCTATTCCTAAAGTATCATTGAGGAAAGAATCAAGCCTTTCCATAAAAGCCATCCAAATTCCTAGCTAAGGGCATCATGTTGAAGAGTAGGACTACTTCCAAGGTAAAGTGCCTATCTCCTTCACCATATCCTAAGGTTAGAATAGGTGAGTCCTAAGCCAATGGTCACTATTTTCATGTTCTTTTCCTTTTCTTCTAATTCAATCTTAAAGGTAGGTAGCCTCTTCCATGGCTAACCTTCCTTAAGATGAATGACCTCTAATCCCCTCTTTGCCTCCTTCCTAACTAAATATACCTCTTTTCTAAGAGTATCTAGCTAAGGAGATGCAAAAAAAAAAAAAAAAAATTCTTATACTTTCACTCCATCTTCCTCTTCTCTTCTTATAAGGGTGGTGGTCTTTTAGTTAAGGATTTAGGCTCCTCTTTTCTTGGTTATCCTAGCACTCCATTCTTGAGGTTCACTGGAAAAGGACTTAAACTTTTGAGTTGTGGCATGTTAGGTTAAGGAAAAGAGAAAAGCCTGGGGGTAATGTAGTGTAACATGGGTTGAAAAGAAATGTACAAGCTCTTGTTGAGTGACACAACAAGAGAGACGTACAGTGAAATTCCAAGTCCCGAAAAGGAAGGAATGTGTAAAGAGCATAGTTGAGTAACACAACCAAGGACTCCTACAATAGACACTTTGAGAAAGTCTCTTTATTTGTTTATTTACTTTCCTTTCTTATTGTATATAATTTCCATTGTAAGCAAGTCATTAGTGAAAAGTTTCTTTTCCCTTATTTGCTTTACTTTCTTAGTTTAGTTCATTAGTTTATTTTCTTTATTTCCTTATTTTGGTTAATTGCTTAGTTATTTATTTGGATTTATTGCATTTCCTCTAATGTTGGCTAGGTTAGAGTAGGATAACTTGGGTTTTAGTTGAACTCGTTATTCATAGTGTCCTTGTGGGATCAACATGTAATTGTCATTTCTATACTCCAATAGAGTCGTGCACTTGTGGTATTTATTAAAACACATCAATGTCCAAATCTTTGATATTTGGCTTATCTTTCCTATCATAAAGGAGGTTATTGAAGAAGATCTTGATTTCTAAGGAGGGCTTTATACCTACCTTCATCTAACCATGGTTCAAGAAAACCCATAGAAGGGATAGACATCTCCTTCCTTCAGAAACTAGCCATTGGGGGTCTTTGGGTATTCCATGCCTTCCTTTGGACATATTCTTTTTAATTTGACAATGCTTCTTCATATCTCAATCCATATGGACCATGCTTGCGACTTTTGAACTAATGATTCCTAGGAAGTACCTCATCTTATAGAAGATTTAGGAAATTGTTTTGTTTTTTGCATGGGGTTATATGATTACCTTATTGTGGAGCTTGTTAAGATGATATGAAAACTCTCAGAGAACCACTAAGCTATATTTTATTCTATCCTACAGGAAGTTCCTAAAGTACCCTTATGAGACTATCATCATCTCTAAAGATAGTAACAATACAAGCCTTTGTTCAAATTTCAATTTTTGATGAAGAGATAAAAGGATTGCTCTGATCAGGTGAAACCACAGATGACATGAGAGTAGATTGAATAACGCTGTAATATAGACCACTTAGAAAGTGGACATGTGAGTGGCTAGGCCAACAATAACTTCATTGTCCATGACTCCATAGATTTCTGTCTTGGTGTTATCATAAGCCATTATCCCTTGGTTGGTGGCCTTGAGATGATTAGGTTTGAACATTAAATCCAATGCTTTCTATAAAAGGCCAAGATTCAATTAGAAACATTATTAATGAGTACACCAAGAGCTGGCATATCTCTACACTCAATTGTGATGTATAAGACCTTGTTATGATTTACGCCTTCAGGTGGTAGGTTTGAATCTATGAAGGTCAATGCTTTGGACATCTGGATGGGTCACACAATAGTTGTCAGTTGTTCTAGTGATGTGTGAGACGAAACATGTACCTAATTTAGTTTATCCAAAACTACGTGTCTATGCTTGTGAATGCCACGAGAAGACCCCATATTGAAACATGTGTTGAGTCTTCTTCAATTGTTTAACTAATTCATCATCATTTTGCATGGAACCTAAAGCTAGAGTAGTAGTGAGAGCCCTATCTTTTACTAATGGGGTAGGTTGGTCTTTGATAAGGTTTGATGGCTTGAAATTTTTACCATCATAAGTGACATAAGAGAGTTCTTTTGAATTTTGAGTGATAGTGAACCATAGGTGCCATTAGTTCTAGGTGAAGATGGTGGCCGAAGGACAAAAGGTTGTGTCTCCAGATTTAGCATGAATGGTGAAGATTGGTTTTGAATGAAGATTTAACCTTATGAATATGACTTAAATGACAGTCCTAGAATAGATTGCACCAACCAAGGCATTGGTGGTGCTTTAGACTTGATTTGAGTGGAATCAAGGAGCGTAAGAGAAAGATAGACAACATGTGCTTTACCCTTCCCAAACTAAGGGGTGATTTCCACCATATTGTTTTCTTGAAAGCAACTTAGCTTGGACTTGAGGGACTATGTTTTGAAGTGGTACCCAACATACTACACTATAGGATAGAAATCCTTAGGCAAGAGAGTGTAAAAGAGAAGCACGCCATAATAATTTTAGGGATGTGACTTTAGCTAAGAAGGTCATGGATATGATACCTCATGGCCTATGGTTAAATGACCAAAAATGTTGTGGTAAAGGAAATTGGGTGTAATAACCCCAATTTTTGTAAATTGATTGAGAAAATCAATAAAGTTTGAGTTTTCCGAAATTCTGGGCTGGAATAGTAGGGTTATTAAAAAATGCACTTCTCATAGAAGTACAATCAAGGTATAAGACATGTATAATTGAAAACATACTCAGCGAACCCTTTAGAATGACTATAAGCACGACAAATTCTGAATTCGGATGAAAAATCCTTATTTTTCTATATTTTTATGAACAAAAGGGTAAAATGGAAATTTTACTCATAACCAAGGCCTAATACATAAAAATTTGGGATGTACTCAGAAATATGAATCCAATGCCACTAAGTACGCCCAATTCTGAGTTCATGGGAATAAACCCTATTTTTCTCCATAAAGGGCAAAATGGTCTTTTCCCACTGCATGGGGCCCAAAGGGGTCCCCCAAAGGAATCCAATGGCCAAAAAAAGTGCAATCATCAGTCAAACCACTACCACCTACTAGTAGAGAAGGAGGTGATATTGGGAATCCAATGACCATTTAATAATAAAAAGAATTAAAACATAATTATTACATGTAATTATGAAAAATGCAAAATACCTATAAATACCACCCCAAAAATCCTCCAAAAATTTTCATTAAAATTCCCATGAAATCATCTTGCTTACTGTGAAAAACCAGATTTAGATTCCTTCCCAAAATTCCAAAACTACCAAAAATCTCCCCTCTTAAACTTTTTCTCTCCTCTCTCTAATTGGAACAAGAGACCTAAATTCAATTAGGCACTATGTTCCAAGTTGAAATTCACAAATCCAACCTTCCATACCATCTTAGACTCCCTTATCTACAAAACCCCCAAATCAATTTCAAGATCCAATAGTACAATCAATGGAAAATCACAAAACAAGGGACAATTGGGCTATATCATCATCAATGGGTATTTATTTTAAATTGTGCTTCAAATCTAAGTTGTTTCTCTAATCAGGTAGGTGGAACCACTTCTTATAATTGTTTCATATTTTTTTAAGAAATTTTTATTTTTTTGTAATTAGTTTTAGGTTAAAATTTATAAAAACAAAGTAAGGACCAGAACCCTTCAATTCTAGATGATGGAGGGCTTAGATGGAAAACCTGAGTTGTCCAATCGATCCAGAAGGGTCGAAAACCCATAGGGAAGAAATTTTATAGAGTTTTGAGCCTTTAATTGAATAGGATTGATTGGACGGTCCAAAACGGACTGTCCAATCTCCAAATCCAATCGAGAGTTGTGGGACGATGGCAAAACGACGCGTGCAACGTCGTCTCAATGGGATGACCGCGCGATAGCACAGATCACGAGGGAGCGTGTTATGTATGTGTCCCAGTGAGGGGTGCGCAGCAACCATTCTTCCCGGCCCACTCTGCTCGATCAATCCAAGCCATCCGTTCCGATGGGCCCAAACCAAATCTTGACCCTAAGAATGACTAGGAACTTCACAGTTCAATTGTAGAGTGATGTGACCTCCAAATTGAGATCGAAAAGTAGCTATGGAAAGCTTATACCTTCTATTTTCTTTTGAAATCATAACATTAAAAAATTCTTCATGAAACTTTCTATTTTCAAGAATTTAGTTTCTAATTTTCATGATCTTCAAGATCTGAGATGATCAGATCTTGGGGATCTGAATTAGTTATAATATAATTTAAAATCAAGTAATATCCATAATTGATTTGGACAAATCTAAGATAAATTGAGGGATCTACCCTTTAATAAGATCAAGTATGATCAGATCCTTGGGATGGATTGAATGAATGATATTATGATGGAATCCATTGAAATCATGGATTGAATATGACCCAAAACAAAGGAATATGATCTTGGACCTTAATGGAGTAAAAGCCCTAAAATTAATTAAAACCTTGATTTAAAAGAAAAAGATCTAAGATCTAATGATTGGATCATAAGTAAAGGTTTCTAATAATCTTAATATAATTAGTTTCATTGTCTTTTATTTGATAATAGTATTGTAAATGTGAATTATGCTTTCAAGCATGATAGTGTAATTCTTAGATTTTATCATGCTATGTTCTATATGATATTAGATTGTTATATTAGGTTGATAGATTTAATTATCTTAGGACCATGTTAGTTTACATTTAAAGTCTAAGCCTGATTTCATTAGATTAGTAGTCAAATTTCATGTGTTTTATAACTTAAGATCCATGTTAGTATAATAAAGTATAAATGCCTTTTGAATGAGATAGATGTACAAGTCTCTTATTATTTAAAGTGTATGATTATTTGAATTGTCAAAGTATAGTATAAGCATCTTAATTGTATTTAAGCTTAGTAGATATAATTTTTTAATTAGTAGTTATGTCTCAATATTCATAAATTACCAAAAAGGAAATCTAATGCAATAGAGATTCATGAACAATTAAGATGAGTGAATGACATGAACTTAATATTAGTAAGGGCTATAGTTGGTAGGACAATATAAGGATTATCAAATCCTTGGCCCAAACTAGGAGAATAACAAACCCCATGAATGACATTTTAAATGTTCATGGACTTAATTAAAATCAATTAGAAAGAGTACTTAGGGTTAACATGCTCTTAGGAACCTTATGAAAGGTTGAGCTAAGGTCACTCTAGTGAATGTTAAACATACGGGTTAAGGGGGTTTTCTAATAGAGCCTCACTCTTCCCCTATCTTCCGTTGACCTTTGTGAGGTCTAAACACCTCCTTACATGAGGATTGAAGTAACCACTTTGTGTTCACCCATTCAGCTAGTAAGCCTTAGCCAATTGGAAATAAGAGGAGCAGTCTAGACTTAGGTTGAAATAAGTTATCTTCAACCAGTAAAACATTAACTGGTTGAATAATAATAATAATATCATAAAAGGTCAGTAAATTATCTAACCCTAATAAAAATTATAAGCAAGATGAGGATGATCAAACAAGATCCATTGGATCTTAAATGATCAAAAATAATAAGAATAATAACATACTATTGTACTTAGTATGCATGTTTTTAGTATGTACGCTATAGATCAAATTTAGACCATTATATTAGATAATCCAAACCCTTGATCAAATATAATTCAAGGAAAAGAACCAGGATCATCCTCTTCAGGGATGATCAAATAACTGAAATTAGATCAAAGAATAACTAGACGATAGAAGATCTAGGTCCTTAATCTTTACCAATAAGAATAGATTGTTGATCAAAGGATTTATGAAAGATCAAGATCAAAGAGATGGATACACCAAGACTTAGAATAGAAAATACTTATATCTGAAAGATTAGAAGATCATTCTAACCATCAGATCTATTGATCAATAGGATTATTCAGATTATATATATATATTGAAAATATGTATGGATGTACAGATTACATGCATCAGTCAGGATCATGGAAGATTTGGAGCGATGGATCACTACTTGAAGGTAGGAGGATTTGATGAATGCATTTACATGGGATGTGCATGTTGAACCCCATGACCTTATGTTGACAAGTGTAATGTTAATAATTGTATTAAATCCCTTAAAACCCTTATGATCCAACCAAACACATATGAAATGGTTAAGTTAGAATTGAGGACTAGACTCTCAGTGAATATGGAACTAGAAGATATTCCAGCCCTAAGTAAACAGACAGATTGTCTGATACGTATAAAACTTACATTTACATACAAGCATGGAGGCTTGTGGTTTTGTTTTAAAGGGGCATAAGCCTTGGGGATGCTATGCTAGGAGAGTTATGAGGGTTTGGCTACCCTCTTCCTAAAATTTGATGATTTGATGATACCTTGCCCTATGAGAGGCTAAAAGTCTAGTGGGGCGATTATGGGAAGGCCGCTACTATGAAAGTCCTATCTCCCCATATGGGCAGTGATACATTATTTTCCACCGTGGTATTAGTGGTGAACACGACAGTTATCCAAGCGTGCTAGTACGGATCAAACTACAGCATGGTAGTCCTTTGATTATTTTGCACTATAATGCATATTAGATAGGCATAGTAAAATGCCTTATGTTTTGGCATGATGAAATGCCAGGTAATTGTATATTACTAGTGTTTCCCAAGAAGGGAAATTCTCAATATAGGACTAGCTGAAATATTGATTCCTAATAGTGGAAAGAATTGATCAGCTTAGTTGGGAATGATATTTGACTACTTTCATAAATTTGACAGATTTACCCATGTACAGTATGTATGTATAAGGATGTACATTTATTACAAGTAAAGAGTTAGATACATGAGTATGTTTATGAATAATGGGATTATGAAGTATTAGAATTATACTGTCAATTATTATGCTTCTTGAATCCCCTACCAAGCATAGCTTGCTAAGATATTGTAAATGTTTCAATGTTTACAATATCTCAAATACAGAGAAGGAGAGTTAGGAGCTCAAGACTGTAGAAGACTAAAAGAGAATAATCATCATCGTACACCCCTTGAAGACATGGATTTTCTTTTGTTTGAGAGTATTGTATTGTAATGAGAGTTTCATTGTATGGTGAGCTTTGAGTTTTGGATTATATAATTTGGACATGTGTTGTAATGGATTTGGGCTATACTATGAACCACTAGATGGATTCTGGAATTTAATAAAAATATATTCCTTCAATGAAATTTTATCTTGTACAAAAATTCTACTTATGTTATAAAGAAAAAAATTTCTGATGTTTTGTTTTGCAAAAAAAATTTACTACTAAGGGCCCTGCCTTTGAAAATGTGTTACAAAAACCTGGGTCCTCGCATTGGGGGTCCCATCCTTGGGGTCATTCCTTTTCTCTATTGCAAGCTGCAAAGTTCGCAAGTCCCTTGGAAGTGTGCTAAGGATGTGGATACAAGCTTGGACAGTGGTAGCTAGTGGTACAATGTAATGAAGAGGATTTTCTATGTTTAATGGCCTGGCCTTGCAGGATTAAAAAGACAGAACAACCTCTCTTACATCAATGTAGTCTTATAGGATATCATTGGTGTTAATTTTTAATGCAAGGTAATCTTCATCATTAGAGCTAAATCCATCATGATAAATGCAAAAGGCCATGGATTTAAGTTCAGGAAGTGAAAGTGCATTGATTAGATCAAATGAGCTAGGAGTTTTAGCAATGGGAGCTAGGTATTTTATGCAAGCTTGAACAATATCTTCTAAAGGTTTAATATAGTTCCTTACTTGAACATCTATGCATGGTAGAGGCTTTTAGAGCATAAAACAATTGATGGTGCCTTCTTTTGGGATACCTTCTAATAGGAGTTGTTGTTGTTGTTGTTGTTGTTGTTGTTGTTGTTGTTGTTGTTGTTGTTGTTGTGTGTGTGTGTGTGTGTGTGTGTGTGTGTGTGTGTGTGTGTGTGTGTGTGTGTGTGTGTGTGTGTGTGTGTGTGTGTGTGTGTGCATGCATGCATGCATGTGTGTCCGTGTGTGTGTCTCGTGTCTCGTGTAATGTCTGTGTCTGTGTCTGTGTCTGTGTGTCTGTGTGCCTTCATGTTCCAACAGTGTTCAACATCATGGTCATTGATCTTGTGATAAGTGCAAAATTTGGTATGATCATTCTCATTGTAATCTTCCATTTCTTAGAATTATAAAAGGGAGGTAAGATTGGTTTTCCAAGGATGCATTGCATTGTTTCAAGAGGGATGATGATGGCTCAATGCAACCTTTTGTGAAAGAGTCCTTCACAACTGTACTTGGTTGGAATTTTGAGATGTGTTAAATGACTCCTTCATGATCCAATCATTCAATAGTAAGGTCCCAAATATGCATTTTTAAGCTTTGGCACCTTTTTGTGGTATGCCCTGCATCCTGATAGTAATGAAAATATTCTAGAATGGGGAATTGGAGGATCTTTGAACGCTGAAGATATTTTCCAAGATTTTCATGGCAAATGGCTCTCTCCTTTGTTCCAAGATGATTCCCTAAGCAATTGTTATGGTGGTTCTTTGATAATGAGGGTAGAGAGTCATGTATGGAATGGAGATACACTTAGCAATAAGCTCGATAACTTCTCCATATGACTTCTTTTCTTCTAGGAGACTTGAAATGCATCTTGAGGGCCAATACTTTTATAGCATACCTAAAAATCCTTTGATAGAAACGGTATGGTTTCCCTCTAGTGGTAGCAATGACTTCTAGCCCAAATTGCTCATTAGCAACAACTTCATAATTAGAGATTCCTTGTTGAATATTCTTCTAGACATAAGTTGTGAAAAGTTAGCACTATTCTTTCTTATGCCCATAGTACTTGTGGTAATCATAGTATTGGAGTAACAGACTTTCCAAAGGATATGGAGAGTACTTCGTCATGATGATGCTAATGTATGGTTTAATCTTTTCTTGTTCAAGCAACCATAATAGGTTGTACTTTAAAGAGTAGCATTTATGTGTTTGTTCCCAATTTCCCTATGGTACGCACAATAGAAGTCAAGTCTAAAATTTTGGGGGCATTTAGATGTGATGGTTGAATTTTATCATGAAGAGACTAGATATGATCTTTAACGATTCTAAGGGCGTCTCATGGAGGGTGGCCAAAATCCATGAACTTCTCTTTTAACCAAGTCCACCATTCAGCTATAGGAACAAATTTTGGGTGAGGGTTCTTCATGAAATGCATGTTTTCTAAGAGTTGGTAGAACAAGGTACTTGTGGCAAGAGTGACATGGGAGACCTTGTTAGATAATGTATTCGTGTGTTATGCATTCATTTCAAATCCTGCTCCATCCTCAAAGCAATGTCAAGTAGGTTGTCAGTGGCATTGGCATTGGCATTGGCATTGGCTTCCCTCAAGTTCTAGGATTTGCTAAAGTTTTTAGTCATGTTGTCATAATAGAAAGTTAGAGTATTGATGATCCAAAGTCAATTGACAATTTCTATATTTTCTCATGACTTTGAATCCTATATGACAATATTCGTTAGCATTTGATCGAACTTTCTCACACTCTCCATCAATTGAAGTTTCATTTTACTTGACTATTGTATGACAAACTACTCTTCCAATGAGTGGGCCAGTCCTCGTTTACATCATAAGTGATTCCCACTCCACCCAAAATTCATTAGGGCCTAAGGTATCCTCCCATTCCTTGTAATCAATGGTGTCAATGATTGGGAGACGTTGGTTTTAGACTTTAATGACACTGATACTTGGAAAGGGTTGGTTTTGCATAGGTGGAGGAGGGTGACATGGTAATTTGGAAAAGGGTTGGTTGGCCCACAATGACCACCTTGCATTCATCAATTACATCTTGGATTTTGTGCCTAAGGCTCCAACATTTGTTAGTGGGATGGTTATGGTGCAATGATAGGCACAGTTTCTTTGGGTTAAGAGGGTGATTTGTTTGGCACATACTAATTGCTCAAAGGTGTGGCTTAGTGTCATGACAGGATTGGTGAAGCTCCAGTATCCTCTTTGATTGTTGGACTACCTTTTTTGGCTTGGTCAGGAATTTTAGTTTGTTGTTAGTTGAGGATTGTAAGGGGGATTTGTAGGAATTAGGGCACGTGGTTGTTATGACATTTGGGGATTGATATGATTGTAGCTGGGTAATTGTTGTGTTTGAGGTCAAAGGCTTAGTTGGAAAGTAGGAGATGGGGCTAGGGTTTGGCCGTATGGCATGGAAACATGTTGGACATGGTTTGCTAGCTTAGTAAGCACTACTACACAGGGGGCTTTTAAAGTCGGTTAAAACTGATAATAGAAATTGCTTAATAAGGGACCTCTACCGACCCGACTTTAAAAGTTGTTTAAATATAAATGACTGCTAAAGTTAAAGATTTTAGAAGTCGTTTATTATTAAACGACTTCTATAGTTTAGGAATTTAGAAGACCTTTAGAAGTCATTTAAAACTAAATGACTTCTAAAGTCTTTAATTTTAGAAGTTGTTTATTTTTAAACGATTTCTAAACTATACAACTTTAGAAGTCATTTAAAAATAAATGACTTCTAAAGTTATAATTTTTTAAATTTTCTTTTCTAGATCCACCACCTGTATACATTGAAAACCTAATACTCAAACAATGTTTATAAACATTAAAAACCTGTTAACATACAATATTCATCCACTTCTTTATACAAATCCACCCGTATACATTAATTGGATAAGAAACATCATATACACCTTGATACGTCAATCTACACAAACATGAAAAAGAAACAACCACTACAATGCATCCACATCTTTATTATTAATACATTACCACCTGTGTACACATTGAATAATAAATAGTCTACTCATCTAATACTACTTCAAACAACCTTTATAAGTATGAAAAACCAAACATCATATACCCCTAATACTTCAATCTCCATAAGCAATTTCAAAGCACCATCCACTATAATGCAATGACATCTTTCTTGATGCACTACCACCTATGTATATATTGAATAATATACTCCTAATACAAACTTTCTTTATAAATATCAAAAACCAAACATCCAATACAACATTCATCCACTTCTTTCTTGATACCCCGAATTAATCTCAAAATATAACTCCGAATACATCCATAATGACTACAAAGCATCCATACTCATCATTACCCATCCACATCTATCTTGAAAATAATTTATATAAGAAACTATAACATATGCATTGTCTTAACATCCACATTCACTTCATTTGTAAATCCATACACATTCACATTTACTTTCACACTCTACATAACCTTCTCATTCTTCATCTCATAAAAGTTATATACTTCAACCGCCACATATTCACTCCATGTTCAAACTCCAAATTTACTTCATCCATACTCATTTATTCCCACACTCCAAATTTCCACTCATTTATTGCTTAAAATACAAATATATATATATATATATATATATTTCAAAGAAAATAATAAAATCCAAAAGGAGAACACACAAGTTAATGGAAAAATACTTTACTCCAACAACTAATTGAGAGTCATTACATAGCCCATTCAGATCTTATTTCATTATAAATTACCCTGGAGTAAGTCTTCTTGGATGCCCACTCTGAAAGCACAGCAGCCTGAAATACAACATATTTAATTAAGCTAAAACTTTTTAGCTAAATCTATAAAAACTGTAGAAACATATAAGATTATGGGAAAAAACAATTGTACTTTTCTTAAATGGGAGACAGGGGTACCATCAATTGCGAGGGTCCTTATGTACTTCAGGACATAATACCTACACTCCCAATCTGACTGTTGTCTAGGGCATTGTGGAACAAGGACAACAAAACAACTAATAAATATCATTTCTAATAATATAGGTTTAATTAGTGATAACTTAGAGTAATTAATTGTTTCATATACCTTGGCATTCTTCTAAGTGAGTTTTGGTAGTTGTATAGTCTCGGTCTCAATAGCCCAATCAAACCAAACCCTACAAATTTATATTTCAAATGCATTATAGATGAATAACAAATTATGTACTTATATACACATTACACATGAAAAAAATAAATTCTTACTTATTTATAATATCTGCGAGGGCAAGATGGACAGACGATCCACAAGAACAAAAAAAGAAAGCATGCCCATCATGCACATCCAAAATGAGCAACATCCAATGAGACCTACATAGACAGTCATATGGATTGTAATGGAAGTTGACAATCCCCAGATATAGAATAATTTGACAAGAAAACAAGAAAATTAAAACTTACCCGCTATTGTAGGGAATCCTTAAGCCATATCCCTTAGACCAGCAAAATAAGCCTGTTATTATATCCTGACTATGATGCTCGATCACCCATTGCACCAAAGCTCTAGAAATGATGCTCGATCACCCTCACCCTCAAAAAATCCAGTAGCATCATTCAAGAACCTACATAGAAGAAATAATTAGTACATATATCATTAAAATGTAACTCTGCCAATGCTGGTCCCAAGCCCGGATATAAAAGGAGGAGGGTCTTGCGTCAGGTGCCAGTCGGCAAGGTGGAAGTTGAAGATGATTCTATTATTTCTTTCTTACAAATGAATATGCATTTATATATTAGTTTGTGAGGAAGAAATGAAAATCATCTCCAGCTTCTTAAAATATGGCAACCCTTATGTCAGGTAGCCAGCCGGTAAGGGGGAAGTTGAAGATGATTCTATTATTTCTTTCTTACAAATAAATATACATTTGTATATTAGTTTGTGAGGAAGAAATGAAAATCATCTTCAGCTTCTTAAAAAATGGCCACCATTGCGTCAGGTAGCCAGCCGGCAAGGGTGAAGCTGAAGATGATTTTAATGAAAATCATCTTCAGCTTTTTAAAAACTATGGTAACCCCAACATGACATGAATCAAAAACTGACATTCGCTCAAGCTAGGGCATTCTCCCAAAAGCGACGCGCTACATCGAATCCCAGGTGTAGTGAAAAATGGGCAAGGGCTGCTAAAGCGTCCTCTCGGAAGCGACGCGCTGCATCAGAACCCAGGTGCAGTGAAAAGTGGATATGGGTTCATACCATGGAGGTCGAGAAAGGCGAGAGTAAATAGGATATCTCCAAAATATAAGATTCGCATCGCTACATGGAATATAGGGACACTGACAAGTGAGAGTTTGGAGTTAGTAGATATGATGAAACGTGAGAGAGTCAACATCACTTGTATCCAAGAAACCAAGTGGAAAGGGGCTAAAACTAGAGAAATAGATGGGTATAAATTATGGTATGTAGTAAAGAAAAATAATAGAAATAGCGTAGGAATAATAGTGGATAAGGAATTAAAGGATAAAGTTGTGGACGTTAAAAGAATCAGTGATAGAATTATAGTAAAAAAAAAAATGATTCTAGGAGAGCAGATTATAATTATTATAAGTACATATGCACCACAAGTAGGGTTACAAGATATAATTAAGAGACAGTTTTGGGAAGATATGGAGGGAGTCATGCAAGAAATTCCCAACACTTAGGGGATATTTATAGGAGCAAACTTCAATGGCCATGTAGGAAAAGATAAGGTAGGATATGATAGAATACACGGAGGGTATGGTATAGGTGAACGAAACGAGATGGGGGAGAATATCCTCGATGTTTTCTTTGTCATATAACCTATCCATTGCAAATACACTCTTTAAGAAGAGGGACGAACACTTAATAATCTTTAAAAGTGGACTTCATAAAAGCCAAATATACTTTTTTCTACTTAGGAATAATGAACGATCTATATGTAAGGATTGTAAGGTGATACCCGATGAGAGTTTAACCTCACAACATAGGTTAATGGTTATGGATATTCATGCCAAAAGATGGAGTAAAAGAACTGAACTTAATACACATCCAAAAACTAAGTGGTGGAACTTAAAAGGAGAGAAAAATACCTCATTCAAAAATAAGTTGATGGTAGAAGGAAATTGGAACTATGAAACAGAAGAAAATACCATGTGGACTAATATGGCTGAGTCCATTAAGAAAGTGGCAAAAGATGTCTTAGGAGTATTTAAAGGTAAAAGGCTATTAACAAAGGAAACATGGTGGTGGAATGAAACAGTGCAAAAAGTTATTAAAGAAAAACAAATGCGTTTTAAAGCATGGCAGAAGATTAGAAATAATGAAAACTATGAACAATATATGAATGCTAAAAATGTTGCTAAGAGAATAGTAAGTGAGGCTAAACTTAAAGCATATGATGAGCTCTATAATAGACTAGGAACAAGAGAAGGTGAGAAAGATGTGTTTAAACTTGCAAAAGTAAGAGAACAAAAGGGTAAGGACTTAGAGCATGTTAGGTGCATTAGTCAAAGATGATGAGATCAAACAAAGGTGGGAAATATACTTTCAAAAATTGTTAAATGACAATGGCCCTGAGAATATAGGGATTGAAAATACTATAAATATAAATAACATTGGATATTGTAGATATGAACGTAAGATTAGAATACTTAAAGTAAAAGAGGCCTTGAGAAACATGAAATCAAGAAAGGCCATGGGGCCTGATGGTATACCAATAGAGGTTTGGAAGCATATGAGATATATTGGGGTAGTTTGGTTGACCAAGTTGTTTAACAAGATTATAAAATCAAAGAAAATGCCTGATGAGTGGAGGAAAAGCTCTATTGTACCAATCTATAAGAATAAAGGAGATATTCAGAGCTACACTAATTATCGAGGGATCAAACTTATGAGCCATACCATGAAACTTTTGGAAAGAGTGATTGAGAAGAGGCTACGACATGAAACAAGTGTATCGGAGAATCAGTTTGGTTTCATGCCTGGGAGGTCTACCATGGAAGCTATTTTCTTACTAAGACAATTAGTAGGGAAATATAGGGAGAGGAGAAAAGACCTCCACATGGTCTTTATCGACTTAGAGAAAGCTTATGATAGAGTCCCTAGAGATTTAATATGGAGGGTATTGAGTGGTAAAGGGGTTTCTCAGGGGTATATAGACATAATTAAAGATATGTATAAGGGAGTAGTAACAAATGTTAAGACCACTAGTGGTGTGACTAGTGATTTTCCTGTCACTGTCGGATTGCACCAAGGATCGACATTGAGTCCATACCTTTTCACTTTAGTTATGGATGAGTTAACAAAACATCTGCATGAGGAGATTCCCTGGTACAAGCTATTTGCAGATGATATAGTCCTACTTGATGAGACAAGGGAGGGTGTAAACATAGAGTTATGGAGAGAAGCATTAGAATCGAAAGGATTTAAAATTAGCCAAACTAAGACAGAATATATGGAATGTAATTTTAGCAAGGAGAGTAGGAGTGAAACACCAGTCAAGATTGATAACCAAGAGGTCCCCATGAGAGACCACTTTCGATACTTAGGATCATTGATCCATGAGAGTGGAGAGATTGAGAGGGAGGTTACCCAAAGGATCCAAGCGGCTTGGAACAATTGGAGATGTGCATCAGGTGTTTTATGTGATCGGCGGGTGCCACTCAAACTAAAGGGAAAATTCTATAGGATGGCTATAAGGCCGTCCATGCTCTATGGATCAAAGTGTTGGGTAGTTAAGGAACATCATACTCATAGAATGATTGTTGCAGAAATGAGGATGTTGAGATGGATGAGTGGTAAGACAAAAAAGGATAGAATTAGAAATAAAAATATTAGAGAAAATTTAAGGATAGCACCAATAGGTAACAAGATGAGGGAGATTAGACTTAGATGGTTTGGACATGTTCAAAGGAGACCAACAACGGCACCAGTTAGGAGTGAGGCAATACAAGTTGAAGGTTCTAAAAGGGCAAGGGGAAGGCCCAAAAGAATGTGGATAGAAGCGGTGAGGAAAGATTTAAAAACTTTAGGACTAAATGAAGCCATGGTATTTAATAGAGTGGATTGAAGGAATAAGATTCATGTGGCCGACCCCTAATTGGGATAAGGTCTTGATGATGATGATGATGATATCATTAAAATGTAACATGTAATTAAATATCAAATGATTTATAAGTAAGTATGTGCATATATACCCAATATAGGAGACAATGTGAGGGTGCTCAAGTTGATCACATTGGCAAATGTGTAATAGGTCCTCTGCCATAAGTGGCACTTCAACAATGCTATCGACAAGTACTCCCAGCTTGATTTGTACAGGATTGATGCCCATATTGTTGTTGATGAGACCATAGAGTGCCCTTAGGTATTGAGGTGTGTTAAGTGGGACTTCCATGTGCTCCTGGGTCAACTGTTGTAAAAGAAGTAAATTTTGCAGCTAATTAATATTAATATATGAAGAGGGCCTAATTTAAGATGAAAGAAAAACCAATGATATATACAAGTACCTGTTCCATTGGTGCAGTAGCAACAAGCGCCACTAGAATGGAGGCCGATCTCAGTGCCGCATGTTGTTTCTAATTAACCATATATAGTTATTAAATGACTTCCATGAGGCCTTTAGCTAAAGAATGTTAATGAGAAAGGTAGTATGATAAGGTACCTACCATGGACTCTATGGGAATGACTAGTTCCTCTAGCCAAGCAACGTGATATGCAACTACCTGCCCAACGGTTATAATATTTTTCATTTCTAATGGGAATGGTAGGCAAGCATTAGCATTCAAAGCCATGGTAATGGAAACCCGCTTGGTACCTTGTGGCATAATAATTCCGTGCAAAATGTTTGATTCATGCTCATAGTATGAACCAACTGCCATGATATTTTGACAGGATTCCAAGGCCAACAAGCATTGATCCACTTGCAGTGCAAATACGCAATAGATAGGTTGAGATATATGAAAGATTATTACAAAATGACAATGAAAATTTATAATTTTGTCTATGTACTTATATACCTCCTGGGCAAGAATTTCATGTTCATGGGGAGGCAAATGTCCTTCATCATCCTCTTTGGTTGGGGAATTGCAGCTTGCATATGATGAAGGTATAGTGGGGCTGGGAGTATTATGAGTAGGGGTGTAGCAACCATCATGAAACCTCCCTCTTGCATCTGTCTAAATATATCCTTCCTTACTTTTGCAACAAACGCATTATAGGTTGCTTCATCATCTTGAACTTTAGGTATACATCCTCTACCAAAGAATTTAAAAGGAACAATACCGAGACCCATGCCCCTAACTCTACTAGGGTGGCCTTCCTTATTGCCCATAGCCCTATACAGGATGTCTTCCTTGGTAGCAGTGTTGCTTAAAGTTCCTATAGTAGCACTTTCTTGGGTAAGAGTGTCCTACAAAATTTAATCAAAAAGACATTATCATTTGATCTAATTAATTGTAAAAAAATTATAGACAGGTGAAACCACTTACTATGTGCGAAGCAATTTACGTAGTAGTTTCACTTGAGAACTTATCGCTAGTGCGGCCCACTGAGTGTGCCATCTTCTAAAGAATGGAGCAACCAATGGGTTCTGTAATGCCAGCATTTTTTGCAATCAAGCAAAGGCACTATAGTTAGAGAACATGTATATAATTATAGTAGCATTAAATCGAATGGGATAAATTATCATAAATGCTTACTTCGTGATTTTCTAAATGAGCGTAGCCCATCCTAGATAGGTGGTGCTACAAATTTGTTTCGTGCACCTTTCTTCCCCTTGCACTCTTCACCTGCACATTTTTACATGTGTGATCAAGTACAATAAATTGAACATTACATGTAATTAAAAAAATGAAGCACAATTTCTGCACATACCTCAAACTCGATGGAGGTATGGTTTTGTACAAATCCATTCAAAGCCTCCTAGTTGATGACGTTGGAGTAAATGGAAGACACCATGTATAGCCTTGATGGGTTGTTGACATTTGGAACAATGTAATTGCGAACAAGGTAGTTCTTCCATTTTCTCCATTGCTCACCAGTGCCTTGTAAAGCATGTGTCTTCTTGTCATCCGACATGTCAAAGGTAGACTACAAATGGAAGACATCAAATTACTATATGTGAAAAATAAGGAAAGTTATAATGTAAATAATACATGGACTTAATGTTTACATACCTTCACCATTTCCCATATTGAATCTTTGGTTGAGGATGGCACAAGTCTCCAATCCGCAAATGTGATGGGAACCATGCTTCTTACTATAGAACAGATGAAACTAATATAAACAGGGACACTCTCACCAATTTCTTACCCTCTACCATTTTATTGGACAGTTTCTTTAATTCCCTTCGATTTGCTCTTGATAACCTTTTCCATTGTTGTTTGCCCTCTGCCCGTTCTTTTTAGAGTAGGGCTCATATGAGCCTCTTGTTCATGCTCTTCATTAAAGCCATGTTCTTTAGTTTGATGTTCTCCTAGTTCCATCATTACTACAAAGAAACATTCAATGATATTAAACAATACTTTTAAATGACCTTTCAATAATTTCATGCTAATTAAAACCCTCATCTAAGTAAAACATGAATACTAATCATCAACAACAAAGGCAAATATTAATTTGTTCTCCAAGACTATATATTTGCTTATAATATGTAGTATCAACTTTATCACCAATAAAAAGGCACAATGAAAATTCAAGTGAATTATTTTTCTATCATTTATCATTTACTAATACTCTTTTTCATGAGACAAACTCTCTCTCTCTCTCTCCCCCTATGATGACTTGGATTTTCTTTTAAAACCCCAAGTGTCAATTTTCTTTTCTCAAACCAAGGATTCTTAGTGAAATGAATGCTCATTTCTACCAAAAATCCAACAAAGTTTCCTCTATTTTTCAGACATATGACATTTAACACATGTCATTGCGAAATACCTAATAAATATTCATTGACAAATATTTTTAAAACATAATTGGAGACTCTGTCTCCTTTTCATGTAAAAAGTTGTGCTAATACTCATGCTATGCATTAGTGATCATTAAACTTAATGTGAATAATCATGACAATGATTATAGATGTTGAATTTAAGTTATCATGGCTGATTGGGCAATCATCATCTTACTTGGTCATGAACTTGTATGAAAACATGTTCATGGGCACAACATATTAGCTACTTGTGGCTATGTTATTAGAAAGCTTCCATGCCTTGAAAAGCAATGCATAGGATAGCCCATTTAATTTGTTTGGAAAGAGTGTGGGAAGCCTAAGATAGCCCATTTAATTTGTTTGGAAAGAGTGTGGGAATCTTAGGCTTCTAGAGAAAACATAAAAGAATATATTTGTCACTTCAATCCGCAACTTCTCAACATGACATGTATTATATTTATTAGATGCGTAGCAATTAAGCCTATAATGATCAATCTTAGGCTCAAAAGAATATATTAATTTGTTGTTGCTGCTAACATTGATAGTCAGCTTTTTCCTCACAAACCAGATCATCTCAATCTGATCTTGTTTTCTTTATCTAATAAATTATCACTATTCAGTAAAAGAAATTCTGGGTCAGTGTTTTCATGCTAGATTGTGATTACCCCATACCATATCTTAATTACCCTATCCATACCACATACTAATTACATTGAATAACATTGATCTAACATGTTAGCATTATGGTTTTCTCAGACGCGCGTGCAGATCGGGTCCCACCCTCTTCTCTCCTTTCTCCTCTCCTTCTCTCTTCTCCTCTCTCTTCTTCTTCCCTCTCTTCACCGACGTGGGTGCAATGTGCAGATCGGCTTCCACCCTCTCCTTCTCTCTTCTTCGACGTGGGTAGTTCTCTGGTGTGCAGATCGCCTCCAACCCTCTTCTCTCCTTTCTCCTCTCGTTCTCTCTTCTCCTCTCCTCCCTCTCTCTTCTCTTCTTCTTCCCTCTCTTCTCCAGAGTGGGTGCAGCATGTAGACGAGCTCCCACACTCTCCTTGTCTCTTCTCCTACATGGGTGCAGCGTGCAGATCAGTTGTCACCCGCTCCTTTCTCCTCTCCTTCTCTCTTCTCTTCTCTTCTCTTCTCTCTCCCTTCTCTTCTCTTCTCTCTCCCTTCTCTTCTTCTCCCATATTTTCTCCCTCTCATCGAGTTGCTCTGTCGGGTTTTGAGAAGAAACAGAGACCCAACAGTGGAAAAAGAGATGGATATTTCTCTATGTAAGGCACGCACATTAAGATCAAAAGTTTATACTTTTAAAGTCGCTTACTTATAAACAACTTTAAAAGTATTGATTTTTCATGTTGTTTAATTATAAACAACCTTAAAAATGTATAATTTAAAAAAAAAATTATTTAGTATATATACGCCTCTTTTGTTAATTAGTATGTACTCCATAATATCTAACAATAAGTACCGCAAGCAATAAATGAAATGAAATTTTAATGATAGTGAGTTTAGGAATCAAGGGTTAGTTTAATTAAGGGTTTAGGGCTCAAGTGTTTAGGAAACAGCATGGGGTTAATGGCTTAGGGTTCAAGGTACTTATGTATGTAAGTGTTCAGAGTTCAGGGGTTCAAAAGTACTCAATAAACAAGTTTTGAGGTTAAGAGTTAAGGGCTCAGGGGTAAGGTTCACTGTTAGAGTTTAAGGGCTTAGGGTTAAGGTCAATATTAGGGGCTTAGGGTTAAGGTCAGTATTAGGGGCTCAGGTTAATTAGGGTTAGGATTCATGCATGGTTGATCTACACTTAATTAATTAATTTTAAATAAATATATATATATATGTATGTATGTATTTGATTGACACTAATATTCCAAAGTTTACTCGCTCCACCCAAAATTGCAGGAATAGTACTCCATTTCTAAGAACTAAAAATATATAATATAACCAAAAATTAGTACAAAAAATGTACTAATAAAAGAACATGAAACAAAAGAAATATGATAAATTAATTATATGAAAATGTGGGGGAGTTAATTAGCTTAATTCCCATTTTTGACCTGTGTGTGTCAAAGTGGTTCTTATAATAATTAATGTTAATTTCCTTGACATGAAATTCAAATAATTCCAACATTTGTAATTTGTTATTTAGGAACAAAAGTTGTTAAATAATAGTTAATACGACAAATTTAGTAGGTCTATCTATCCCGTAATAAATATCATCCGCCACTATTAGCATGTTATCCTTCGAACTTGGAAAGAATAGCATTGGCAACAAAGCTATAACTCCACTGTTTAATTTTTTGCACTCTTAAGTTATCATGGTCTTTTGTGTAAAAGAGATAACCTTATTACTTCTGGTCATGGTCCCATACTTCTGGTCGTGGTCCCATAGCCATCCAACGTAAGGTTTCTAGTATACTTCCCTGATCTTGAATCTGTGTATATTAAGTAGGCTTAAGTAAGATTAATATATACATACATATATAAATAGAATGTAATTTTTTAACTTAAGTGGGATTTTCTTCCATTTTACCTTCTTACACAGCCAATTATTGAAAGTGCAACAATACTCAATTTGTAGCCACTTCTGTTTCCTAATTTTAAATGAATATATATATATATAATATGTATTCAATTTACACTAAGTGCATCGCAAAGTACTATAGAAACACTCCTAAAAAAATAAAAACATGTGATGAACAAAGAAATACAAAAATTATACTAATAAAAGCACATTAAGCAAAATAAGATGAATAATTTATTATTAGTTTAGTTATACTTTTAAAATCGTTTATTTATAAATGACTTTAAAAGTACATACTTTTAAAGTCTCTTATAAATAAACGACTTTAAAATTACATACCTTTAAAGTTGTTTATAAATAAATGTCTTTTAAAGTACATACCTTTGAAGTCAACATTTTAAAATGTTTTTTGTTCAAATTATATACACCTTTTATATATTTACAATATCTAACAATTAATACACAATGAAACAAATTATTATTTTTTATAGTCAGCATTGCATTCATGCTTTCTTTTTGTACACATATATATAACTAACTTGTATATCAATCCATGAATACATTATTGCTCATGACAAAAGACATAATTATAAATTATAAATATTGAATTATATAGATGTTGCAACTCATTAATATACATATTATTCCACAAACACCAAAATATATATTGTTTTCAAACCCAAGCACCTTCCTCGCCATTGTCACGCACATAATCCTCGTTCTCACAAGTATTGCTTTGATTGATGGGATTGTTTTGGTAACAAAAGGGTAATTTATTTCAATGTCTCCTAGATCATCTTCATCATATAAATCCCTTCGGACAAGATGATAAAATAGTTGACCATCTCTTATCACTTTCAACTTGCACGTAAAATACTGGTTTAGCTTAAGATGCCAAAATAAATTGATCATTTTTATAGCCGATCCTATTGAGGTCAACCAGTGCCAATCCAAGGGCATCAATTTTGATGTTATCTTTGTTTTGTTCCACCCAATTGCACTTAAACACAACCACAGTTCTAAAAGTATAATCCAATGCCCAAATCTCTCTTATAACCGTGTAATAAATTTCATCCATCACTATTGGCATGTTATCCTTTGAACTAGAAAAGAATGTAGCATTGGCAACTAAGCTAACTCCATTATTCTGTTGCACTCTTAAGTTATCATGGTCTTTCATCTAAAAGCAATAACTATTGATGGCATATCCAGCATATTTAATTACTTCTGGTCGTGGTCCCATCGCCATCCAACATAAGGTTTCTAATATACCATTGCTTGCTACTTCTCACTGATCTTGAATTTATGAATGTTAATATATTAAGTAAGTTGTGAAGCCCTTGGCCGATGTGGGTGGGCCAAGAGAAGGCTGGCAGGCTTCTAGGCTAAGGTGAAGGACAAAGAGTTAGTCTCACATTGCCTGGGGAGAGAAAACTGGGCTGTTTATAAGAGTTCAAGGAACTCTAATGGTCACAATGCATTTTTCCCAGGAAACTAGGGAAGAACAAAACCGTGAGGAGTGTATGGGTGCCCCAAAGCGGACAATATTGTGACTATTGGAACCTCAGGGTGTTACAAATGGTATCAGAGCCAATTCCCCTCATGGTGTGGTGGCTAGCCACACGCGGGTGCTTGGTCATGACTACCACGTGGGACACGTGTTCCCTAAGGGGGGAAGATGTGAAGCCCTGGGCCGGTGCAAGCAGGTCAAGAGAAGCCTGGCAAGCTTTTAGGCTAGGATGAAGGACAGAGAGTTAGTCCCACATTGCTTAGGGAGAGGAAACTGGGTTGTTTATAAGAGTTCAGGGAACTCTAATGGTCACAACACATTTTTTCTAGGAAACTGGGGAAGAACAAAACCATGAGGGGTGTATGAGCACCCTAAAGCGGACAATATTGTGACTATTGGAACCTTGGAGTGTTACATAAGCTTAAGTAAGATTAATATATACATATATATATATGTATATACACACACACAAAACGTAGTTATTTAATATACATTAAGTGAGAACTTACCTTCTTATGCAGCCAATTATTGAAAGTGCAACAATGCTCAAATTGTAACCACTTCAGTTTCTTTATGTAACTTGGATTATTTACCTTGATCATGTCCATGTGTTTACTACATACACATATATACACAAACAAATTAATAGAGTATTAATCATAGAAAATGTAATTAACCATCAATAATTAAATTTTACCTATGCATGCATGCATAATTAATTTACTCAATGTATGGTTGGACTTCATTAACATTTCCTAATACATAAAGATGCACCTAGTCTCATTCTTTATAGTCAACGATCGATACACGACCACTAGATAGAGGTTCGCCAACCTTGGGTCAAATACAGCTAATTATTTCTTTCTTGGGATTCTAATGCATCCACTCTTGCTAAGTACTCTGTGCAAAACTCCACTACTTCCTCTACAATGTAACATTCAGCTATATACCCCTCTGATCGATTGTGATAACGTACATATTCTTTTAAAATTTTCATGTACCTCTCAAATGGACACATCCATCGCAAGTAAACTGGCCCACAAAGTCTAACCTCATCCATGAGATGCACTGTTAAGTGTACCATAATGTCAAAGAAGGATGGCAAAAAGATTGTCTCAAGCTCACACAAAGTTGTCACTAGATGACCTTGAATTTCTTATAATTTTGAAACATCCACCACCTTCTTGAACAAAGCATTAAAGAAGTAGCAAAATTTTGTAATAGCTCCCCTAACTTTGTCTGATAATATCGAACGTATTGCTACTGGAAGTAGTTGTTGCATCAATGCATAGCAATCGTGTGACTTCATCCCCAACAATTTTAGCTCTTCCATGGAAACAATGTTTTTAAAGTTTGAAGAGTAGACATCTGGGACTTTGAGCTCAAATAAGGTTTTACACATTATTCTCCTCTCCTCTCTATTTAGAGTAAAATTTGCCTTAGGCAAGTATGTTCCTCGACTGCCCTTGTCCTCTTGGTGCAACCTCCTCTTCAAACCCATGTTCATAAGATCCATGCAAGCTGCAAGTCCATCCTTTGTTTTTCTTAGGATATTAAGCAACGTACCAGTCAAGCTTTCACACACATTCTTCTCAATGTGCATGACATCAAGCACATGACATATATGTAGTAATTTCCAGTATGGCAGACGAAAGAATATTGATTTTTTCTTTCAACAACTTCTACAATTACTTTCACCTACACATTTACTTGATTTCTTCTTTCCCCTCAAGACATTGATGTTTTCAACCTGCTCTAATACTTGGCATCCTATTAGCATCTTTGGAGGTGTCCTAATCTCTACACAACAATTAAATTCTCCCTTCTTAAAACGATATGGATGGTCTTTGTGCAACTATCTTCTGTGCCCAAGGAATGCCATTTTCCTACCATGTTTAAGTTATACAGCACATATTTGATCACTGTAGATAGCACAAGTATTGTATCCCTTCACAATGAATCCAGACAAATTACCATACGCAGGGAAATTGCTTATTGTCCACAATAGTATAGCCTTTAAGGTGAATGACTCTTTCCTATATGTGTTGTATGCTTCAACGCCTACGTCCCATAATGTCTCAAGATCATCGATCTAGGGAGACAAGTACACGTCAATGTCATTTTCTAGCTGCTTTGGACTTGATATCAACATAGTCAACATCTTGTACTTCCTCTTCATACATAGAGATGGTAGAAGGTTGTAACAAACTAATATAACAAGCCAACAACTATACTTGCTACTCACAGAACTATGAGAATTAATCCCATCTACAGATAATGCTAGCTGTAGGATTTTAGGTTCTTCACCAAAATTAGGTCACATGAAGTCTACAAGTTTCTATATTGGGCTATCTACTAGATGGTGTGAAAAGCTATCAGCTACTCTACCATTGGTATGCCACACCAATTTCTTCACTATTTCTGTTATATGAAACATTCTTTTGAACCTTGGAATAGGGGGAAAGTACCATAGAACCTTTGCAGGAATGCTTGTAAATGTCTCAGTTGAATTCTTCTTTAACTTCCAACTTGGCTGTGCACAAGTTGGGCATGTAGCTTTATCCTTGTGCTCCTTCCTATGCAAGATGCAATCATTGGGATACACATGTATCTTCTCATACTTCAATCCTAGTACAGCCATGGTTTTCTTTGCCTCCCATGTGGACCTCGTCAATTTATTATCTTTCGGTAGCATCTTACCCGCTACTTTCAAGACTTCTGTAAAACCTTGATCTGAAAAAACAAATCTTGATTTCACGTTGTAAATTTCTACCACTACAAACAACTTGGTATAATCTTTACACTCAAGGTACAACGGCTCATCGGCTTCCTCTAATGTAGCATGAAATTGTTTATGATCATCCTAGAAGTCATCATATGTATATCCAAACATTGGTACAGCTGTACTACTGTCTCCAACACTTCCTACAGTGTCTTGATCATATATTCTAGGCCTTCTCGAGGGATGTAGAAGTTCTTCTCCATGCCAGATCCATGGGTAATAGCTTTCATCAATTCTATTAAAGCATAAGTGTTCTTTCAACAGCTCTACAGTTACTTTTTTCAAGTTTCCACATTTTGAGCATGGACAACAAATGCGATTACGATCAACACCTGCCCTAAGTGCAAAGTCTATGAAGTTTTTTGTACCCTCCTTATATTCTTTCAATGTTCTTGTCACAGACATCCAAGCATATTTATCCATTATCATAGGAAATCAAACCAAATTTGCTTGGAGACTTATACGACATGAAAAGATTAGGTTAGCCATTTTACCAAACATTAGATATACATAAATTAGAAACATTTAAAATCACTATATATATATATCTATTTCAGGCATGAAAATTTTCAATTAACAATAAAAGAAAAGAAAATTATGACATACACATTCACGAATGAAATCAACTTTCAAAAGAACAATTTATAACAAACAGCCTTGTAAAAATTATTCAAATATGCATAATACATATGAGACAAACATAGAGATACTAACCAATAGTTAAAAATCAATATTGAAAATGAATTTGTGAATGTAATTCCAATTCACAAGTAGGATTTGGTTTAAAGTAGAGAAACAGAAGTTTGGTTTACTTTTTGTGCACATATAATAAACTAGAGTGAAAAGTCATGCCGGACGTCATTTGATGAAAAATGACTTTAAAAGTCTATGATTTTCAAGTTGTTTGAATATAAATGACTTTAAATTTCCATACTTTTAAAGTCATTTGTATTTAAACAACTTTAAAAGTATGTACTTTTAAAGTCGTTTATTTCAAACGACTTTAAATGTTCATAACATTTATTTTTTTTATTTACCATTTTTGCATTTCACACTAACATAAATACACACAGAAACTAATTTTACAAACACAATCACATATAATACATACATATATATATATAAACAAACACATCAACAAGGAAATCAAATTATTTTTTTATTACATCCAATGCTCTACATGTATATCAAATGTTACATACTAGCTATTAGATCTTGTTAAGCCAAGATCAAATAACAAATATGCTCTTTTCATCAAAATCTAGCCTAGTATTTAGTTAACCACTACTCTTCATCAAACCCTATTTTTGGGTGAGAACCACAAATCATATTGTTCTCCCTTTCTTCAATAGTAGGCTTGTGAGAGAAATAGTTGTCATTTTTAATGAAATCATACGATTCTGGAGAAATCAGGATGATCAAACAGATTCTTTAACCTTATTATATGTAGAGAGAAAACCCACATGATCTACAAAATAAAAACAAAAAAAAGTTAGTAACAAGAAAAGAAATATTCATGTGATTTAAAAGAAGTTGTGGTTTACTTACAATTTTTTCCATTACAGCAATAGTCAAAATATAAAAAGGGAAAGTAAAGGGAAAAAAAGAGATGCATAAGGACCAAAGATGAATCCGTCATGCCAAAACCTTGAGAAGAAGAGGATAAGGGAAAAAATGTTACTTCAATGGCTATTTATAGATGATCGAAGACTTTAGAAGTCGTTTAGTTATAAACGACTTTGACACTTTATCATTTGTAAAGTTGTTTATTTATAAACAACTTTAAAAGTCCATTTCTGCTAAATAAAAAAATCGCTCCAAATTTATCTGATACTTTTCAAGTCGCTTAATGAAACGACTTCAAAAAGTCATGAACTTTTTAAGTCGTTTATATCTAAATGACTTTAAAAGTTTATCACTTTTTAAGTCATTTAAAAATAAATGACTTAAAAACTTCTTCCCGCGAAATTTTTTTAGCTCACGCCAGTTTTTTAAAGTTGCTTACTTGTAAACAACTTCTTAAGTCTTTCTATTTAAAGTCTTTTATTTTCAAGAGACTTGTAAAATATTTACAAAGTTAGCAGTCAAATAAGCAACTTCTTTATACTAACTTTAAAACCTCATGTGTAGTAGTGAGGGGCAGGTTTATTTCCTTTAGACTCATTCTTCTTTGACTCAAGTGTGTAGTATCCCTGCATAATGCTGAAGTTGGTATGTTTTCAATACTTCTTAAATTCATCAACTATCTAAAAAGGGTGATGGCAAAGGTTACTCTTGTAATCAAGGTTTAGGCTACAAAGAATAAGGTTGATGTCTTCCTCTCCCGAAGGGGTGGCTTGAAGTTTTTGGATAGTTTGTTGCCATCTTTTAATGAACCTTCCAAAGGATCCATTAGGACCTTGCTTAATCATATCATGATCCATAGTGGCAACTGCTTGGCTAGAGAGACTGTGGAATCGTTGTAGAAAGGCAGCCATATAGTGTTCTCAAGTGTTCACTTAGTTTCTTTTAACACTCATGAACCAAGTTAGGGCTTCTCTTATCATATATCTGCTGAAGAGATTTTCCAAGTTGTGGGCCACTAAACTTGAAGACTAAAAGGTGGTAAACATACATGGTGACATGAATCTAGGGCCATTTGGTACCATCATACTAAACCATCGCAAGTCTTTAGGGATGATGGCCTCCAAGAGAAGTTCAAGGCTTTTGAGGTCAAGTTAGTGTGGGGCCAATTATTAGGACTTTTTTTTATAGTGGATTTGATCTCCCTGAGTTCTTTGGCTAGGTCTTCAATGATGGTATTTCCAGCTTATGGCTAATGAAATTTGGACTATCCAGACGGACTTGACTCAAGTTGGGGTTTGGGACATTCTACTTCACATTTTTCATTTTCATTGCCTAACTGATCAATGCAAGTAAGAGTATCACAACAATTGGCTTAGAGGACAAGGAGTTTGATTTTTGAGGAATTAGGATTGTTATCTGCCATAATTTTTGGTGATGTTTGGTAGCTTGTGGACTCGAATGAAGTGGGTGAGGAAATTGGTGCCCAAGAGGTTGGTGGGGAAGATCCCAAATTCTTTTGGATGATTGGATGGGGAAGACAAGCCTCCCTTGGAAGCAATATTTATTAAAAGCCACAAATAATGAAAAATGATTCAGAATCATGGTGATCATTAGGTTGGAAAGAAAAACAAAATTCGATACTCAAAAGGTGAGAAAAGAAATGAAAGGAGAGAATGAAGACTTACGAGATGTGAGAAACTTTGATTTCACATTGATAAGTGTAACATTCGCTATTTTAAATTCTAGAATAATGAATTATAGGAATTATAGGAATTTGAGAAATTTTGATATATAATCTCAAGTTAAAACCTCAATATTTGATATGTGCTAAAAAAAAAGGAATCCAACGCCACTAAAAATGCTAAAATCAGAGATCATAGTAAAAATGGCTAACTATTTTCATTTTTGTATTTAATTAGAATTATCTGGAGGGGAAGAACTGTCATTTTACAAGTGGGGACCATTGAGTCATCACAGCAGTCCATGATGGGATAGGCATTAGTAGGGTGATGATTACCAGCATTAAATGCTGGTCATAAAAATAAAAATATAAAACAAAAACTCATTTAAAGGGGGGTGCCTTAAATGCACCTCCCCCTTTCGTTTCAAGCTAATAGACCACCTGTTTGTGAACCACTAGCAATCACATCACTAGCAACAAGTTCACGGGGAGGACGCCATTGATCGTCCCTTCCCACACGGGCACTGGTGACAGAAGGCAACTGAGAGTGGCCGACTTGATTGAGGTAAGCCATCCTCCATGCTCTCCCTAGTCTTTTTTTTTTTTTTTTTTTTTTTATTGTTTTAGAGCTAAAAAATGGTGTGGATTGCCATATTTTGATGAGGGATATGCATTACTAATGTTTTCAAAATAAGTTGATGAAACGGTGTTAGATGATGATCAGAACTGTTCATCTTGTGCATGATGATACAAAGAAAAAACCCATGAATTTTAATGATGATCAGATGGCTAGGGATGCCAAAAAAATAAGAAAATAGTAATATGAGGATTTTTAGGTAAGTAGTAAAATTTGTGTAAAAATGGAAAATAATGAGGGAATTGGTTGAAATGGAGTTTGAAAATGAAATGTGCGTGAAAAACTAAGCAAAATGGTGTAAAAATTGCACGATTTGGGCACCTAGGGGGTCTCCCGCGACTGGATTTCGGTTGTCATCTCCAGCAACGATGCACCAGTCTGATCACCATCCCCGACAACAGCGAGTGGAGACAACTCGACAGGCGACGTTGGGCGGCGACGGCATCAGGCAGTGAGCACCCACGTGACACGCAGAGCGATCGCTATGCAACGCGTGGCACAACAAATGCTTGCCACGCGTTGACAGGTAGCACGACGGGTGCGACATGTGGCATGATGGGGATGACATGCGCACGACATGGTGTGACACGCGCGTGATGCGGGCTGTGACAAGCCACCGCCACGTGGACAACACGTAGTGCACCACGCAAGCGACATGCGTGTGGGCTGTATGAGGGTGCACACGTGTGCCGGGTTCTTTCTCTGGATTTTTGGGTTTTTTTCTGACCATCCATCCACAAAAAATTGGTTCTAAGAGATACAGAGGTCCAAATCACGATCTGAAAGAGGCATTATGATCGTCTTGACGACACAGACCTAGATTTAAGATAAAAACCTAGCTTGGAGTACCTTTAAAATAGTAAACCACTAAATACTATTAGATGACCTAGATTAAGCCGATCAATGTATGATCAGGGCTTAGACCTTGGTTGTATGCATCAAACATGAAATGGTCTGGGGGATTAGAATGGAAAATCTCATTGAATTGCTAAGAAAAATGATCTTAATAGTCGATCTAAACAAGTGCCTTAAGATGTGCTGATCATAGAGTGATCTGACTATCAGATCAACACGTGATCATAAAGATACATATGAATCACTAAACGAAATAGAAATTTAATGGATCGTGATGAGAATGAGTAGGATTAACAATCAATGATGGCTTATGATGTGGCAGGTATGTTAGGGCACTTAACTTGATATAGCTTACGCATTTGATTGGAGTATAGCGTTATTGAGGTAGGTGATCACATTTGGGATTTCCCTCTTAATTTCATCAATCGTGACTTATCTACAATCCTTAAGGCATATGTCTTATGCACTATCATATTTTGTTATATGCATATAGTACTTCATATGTGTTATCGTGACATTTGATTTCATGACTATCCATGTTTGATATGTGATGGATTACACTTTATCATGGATCTTGACTGAGACCATTGGGTGAAGCGGGGTAAGCCGGGTCTTGTACCGATTTGAGGGTAGGCAGGGAGTTTTGGGCTGACAGACTTCCGTTAAGAAATAGACTAATGCGGGCTACATGTGAGGGACCCAAGGGTCGGATTGTATAGGGTGAAGTGGGGTAAGCCAGGTCTTTTACCGATTTGAGGGCAGGCCAGTAGTTTTGGCTAACAAGCTTCCGTTGGGAAATAAACTGATGCGGGCTACACGTGAGGGACCCAGGGTTGGAATGAGCACTCATTGCCATCACCGTGAGTGCAGTTGAGGCACTCATAAGACTTAATTATGCACAACTTTCTATGCTTTCGACATGCCTTATTTGTTCTGCAGATACAGACTTTGGTGATAGTGATAGATGAGTATCCATGAATTTCATGCATTGCATGTAATGATATTCAAATTTGATGATGATCTTGCTTAGTGCATGATTTCTCAAATTATTCATTATGGATGTTGAGGTTTCACATGCCTTGTATACTTTTGTCTTATGAGGTTTTGCTATGATTATGATATTTAGTGCCTTTGATTTTATTTATATTTATTTTTAAGTGTGAATCACCTACACAAGCATAGCTTACTGAGGCATTGCTTTGTTTTGCAATGCCTTGGGGTTGGAGCACGATAGTCCGATAGGGAAGTGGGTGGATTAGTGTGGATCTGGGCGAGGACCTGAGGACCATCTACTTTTTGTATTCAGAGACATAGTAGTGTACATCTTTTAGACTTGTATTGGACTTTTGGGACTCTACCTAGATGTTTGTGTATTTTGATAGATTTGACCCATATCATTATAGAGTGTGCATATACTCACACATGGATGATGTGGTGATTATGGATGGACCCTGGAGCTTTGGGACTTTTATTATCATCGTCTCTTTATAGCTTGTGAAATTTATCATGGTTTCAATATTTGAGCATGCTCAGAGTGTCTGAAATTGATTTTGTTCATCGTTGTAATTTTTGGGCTATGAATGACCCATGGAGTTTTCTTTATTGGGTAATTTTCCTTGATGTTGAGAAAAATTAATAAATTTTGAGTTTTGTTTTAGGGATCCCGCCTATTTTATAAAAACAAAATTATTTCTACCACTATATGTATTGGAAAAAGATTTTGAAAACCCGGGGTGTCACAATAAGAAATGAAGATGGAAGTTGAAAATTGAATTTTAGCGATAAAGGCATGAGAATTGAGGGGAATTGAACAAAAATTTTGAAAATGTGGACACGAGTTTTTGAAATATTAGAGATAAAAGGAAAAAAAGTGTAAATATTGAATGGAGAGACTAAAAACTTTAGGAAAATATTTTTTTCTTTGAAAATTGAGAATGAAGTTTGGATGTTAAGAATTGAAATGATTGGGACAAAAGAATTTTTAAAGCTTTTAAAAGGTAGAAAGAATTTTTAAATTGGATTTTTTTTTTTTTAAATGGGAGGAGAAAATAGGAGAGAGCTTAGGTATGGAGTTGAAAAATGCAAAGGAAGCAAATTAAAAATTTAGAAAGCTTGTACAAATTGGAACATAGGAGGGGATTTGGAAATTATAAATAAAAAAATGAATTAGAAAAAGTTGGTTGAGAATTGAGAATTGAGAATTAGAAATGCTTTCTCTATCATCATCAAAGCCTTATTGTGAATAGGGGCTACATGAATTTTGTACTTCCAATCCCCTTTATCAAAGGACATGGGCTCATTTAGTCTGAAAGTTTTAAAATATTTTCTCACCACTTCTATCTTATGTCCTTTTGGGCATTTCCTTTGCCATTTTAGAGCCTTCGACTTGGATCAATTCACTCCTTTTAACCGATGCCACTTTTTTCTCTGTTGGACATGTCTGAACTATCTAAGTCTACCCTCCCTCATTTTGTTACCTATTGGTGCTACTCTTAAGCCTTTAATATTTTCATTTTTGATTATATCCTTTCTTGTCTTGCCACTCATCCATCTCAAGATCCTCATTTCAGCTACACTTTCCTATGTAAATGTTGTTCCTTAACTACCTAACACTCTAATCTAGAAAGCATGGCCAGGCTAGCCATCTTATAGAATTTTTCTTTCAGTTTGAATGACACTTGTTGATCACACAAAACTATAGAGGCACATCTTTGTTTGTTCCAACCCACTTAGATTCTCTGGGTAACATCCCTATCAATCTCTCCACTCCTATGAATTATTCATCTCAAGTTTCGAAAGTGGTCTTTTAGGGGGACTTTTTGGTTATCATTTTTTACTAGTACTTCACTCCTACTCCCTCCTTGCTAAAATTGCATTCCATATATTCTATCTTAGTTTTTCTAATTTTAAATCCTTTATACTCTATATCATCTCTCCACAACTCTAGCTTTGAGTTTATGCCCTCTCTTGTCTTATCAATCAAAACTATGTCATCTAAAGACAACAATCACCATGGAATATCCTCATGTAAATGTTTTGTTAACTCATCCATAACTAATGTGAAAAGGTACAGGCTCAATGCTGATCCCTAATGAATCCTATAGTGATTGGAAAATCGTTGCTCTCTGTTGTGGTCCTAACATTTATTACTACTTCCTCATACATATCCCTAATTATGTCTATATACCTTGTGAATTTCATTTCTCACTCAATGCCCACCATATTAACTGTCTCCAGACCCTAGTCAATAAAGACCATGTGGAGCTCCTTTCTCTTCCCACATTTCTCTATCAATTATCTACGTAGGAAAATAGCTTCTATAGTAGACCTCCAAGGCATGAAACCAAACTAGCTTTCCACTACACTTGTCTCATGTTGTGGCCTCTTCCAAATCACTCTTTCCCAAAGTTTCATGGTATGGCTCATAATTTTGATCCCATGATAATTAGTGCAACTCTATATGTCTCCTTTACTTGTAAATTGGTATGATAGAACTTTTCCTCCATTCATCTTGCATTTTCTTCAATTCTTCAATCTTATTAAATAACTTTTTTAGCCAAACTACTCTAGTATCTCCCATATACTTCCAAACCTCTACTGGTATACCATCTTGCACCAGGGCCTTCCTTGATTTCATCTCTTTTAATGCCTCTTTCACTTGAGGTGTCCTGATTCTACAACTGTATCTACATAGTCCAATGTTTATTTAGGTTTATAGTTATTTCAATCTCTATATTTCTATAAATTTGACATTTAGCAATTTTTTAGAGTAAATTTTCCACCTGTGATTGATTTCATCATCATTGACTATTACCCTTTAGTCATTATTTTTTAAGCATTTAACATGGTCTAAGTCCTTGCTCTTCTCTTCTCTTACTTTTGCAAGTTTGAACACATCTTTCTCACATTCTCTCAACCTTAACCTACTATAGAGATCATTGCACGCTTTGAGTTTAGCTTCACTCACTACTCTCTTAGCATCCTTTTTAGTATTCTTATATTGCCCATAGTTTTTGTTATTTCTAGTCCTCTGCCATGCTTTTAACACACCCGTTTCTCTTTAACAACCTTTTGTACTTTTTCACTCCACCAAGTTTCCTTTACTTGTTGCCTTTTACCTTTAGATACTCCTCGAATATTTTTTGTCACTTTCTTAATGGACTTGGCCATATCAGTCCACATAGCATTTACTTCTATTTCATTATTCAACTTTCGTTCTACCGTTAACTTGTAGTAAATGATGTTATCTTCCCCCCTTCTAAGTTCTATCACTTAGTTTTTGGATTCCTGTTAAGTTTATTTCCATTTCTATATCTTTATGTAAATATCCATAACCATTAACCTATACTATATGGTTAAACTCTCACCAAGTATCACTTTACAATCCTTATACATTGATCTTTAAATATTCCTAAATAGAAAAAAAGTCTATTTGAATTTTATATGATCACTTTTAAAGGTTAGTAAGTGTTTGTCTCCATTCTTAAAATATGCATTTACTAGAGCTAGGTTATATGCTAAAGAAAAATTGAGGATAACTTCTCCTATCTCATTTCTTTCTCCAATACCATACCCTCTATGTATCTTATCATATCCTTCCTTTTCTTTTCTTATATGACCATTTGAGTCTGCTCCTTTAAATATGCCCCCTATGTTGCATTGCTCCATGTATATCTTTCCAAAATTGTCTCTTAATTCTATCTTTTAAACTTACTTGTGGGGATGCACTTATGAAATTTATGATTTTCTTTCCTGGAGCAAGTTTTATAAGTAGAATTCTAGCTGGTTCTTCTAATGTTTACAACTTAATTTCTTTATCCACCATTATCCCTACATCATTTCTATTATTGTCTTTTCCTACACATCAAAGCTTATACTCATCCATTTCTCTGGTTTTAGACCCTTTTTCACTTGGGTCCCCCGTCTACTTTTCTCGTCATCTAGGATTCGGTGTATGGTGTAGCTTGTAGGGAAATGCCCTAGCAGCCCTTGCTCATTTTCCACTACATATGGGATCTGATGCAATGCATCGCTTATGGGGTGCTGCCCTACCAGCTCTTGCCTATTTCCCACTAAGCCTTAGCAACCCTTGCTCATTTTCCACTACATCTAGGATCCGATGCAGCACGTTGCTTATGGGGTACTGCCCTACCATCCCTTGCCAATTTCCCACTACATGCAGTCTTTAGTCCAATGTATCACTTATGGGGAATGCCCTAGCTTGAATATCTTTAGATTCATGTTAAGGATTTGCCAAAATATTTTACTCTAATTGGGAACTTGACACAACCCTCCTCCTTTATCTAGGCTTGGGACCTACTACAAGATCATAAAACCACACAAGCTTCTTCTATATTTTGTGTTTTTATTTTTTTCTTAAATGTGGATGGAATGGAGAAAGGAAGAATTGAATTTTGAAAATTAGAAGGAGAAGATGATTTCTAAGGATTGAATGAGATAAAATTCTTTTTAAATTTAGAAATAATTTTTTTTGGAAATTGGGATTTAGGATTTGAAAATTGGAATTTGAAATAAAAGGAATTTTTGAAGGTGGTTTTTGGATTGAAAAGGAAGATGGAATATTGGAATTGCATGAATAATTTTAAAAAGGAATGGTGAGGTGAAAAATGAAGACTTGGATTGGTTTCAAAAATAGAGAAATGGAATGACTTCATGAAATGACCTTTTTTTTTGTAAAATGGACTTTTGGTGAGAATGTTGAAATTGGAATAGACAATGGGAGGATATTTTTGAGAATAACAGTGGAAATTTTGAGAATAGATTCTTGATTTATTTTTATTTTTTGGAAAACATGGATGCAATTTAGTTAATGATTATTATTAAAGGAAATGAAATCTAGGATTTAGAGTAGCACAGTCGAATCTCTAAGGTACGCATCATAGACTATTGTGGGATATCCTAAGGCTTTCTAGATTAACTATATGAAAATGATGTTCATGAGGGGTATGTAAGGCTTATAACTTGGGTTCCCTTAGCAAAAGTTTCACCTATGTACCTCATGGATTTTGGACTGTGGGTTGCTTAAATGTTATCCATTAATGACAAGTAGTCATCTTTCTCTTTGATACACTCAAGGTGCAAGGGTAAGTGTTAATCCTTTTTTCCACCTCCCTAGTAATCCATAATGTCAAATAGGGGCTTGGTTTAATGATTACTATGTTCATAGGACAAGGCCATGAAAAGTATGATTCTCATTGAATGTGATACATGAGTAGTTTATGTGAAAGGGAGTGGCTTTTCCAATCACTAATAAAGGCGTGAAAGAAAAGAAAGAAACATTCAATTATTCAAAGCAAAAGCCATGAACTAACTAAGATGACTTGATTCATTTATTTCCTATGTCTAGATTTCTAAACCTAGGAATGGCTAACCCAAACTAAGGGATGTCTCTAGTGGACCTGGCAAGATGTAATTTGTAGATATTTTTTAGGTGTCCACAAGCACAAATTAGCAAGGGTAGAGATAATTTTGTCGTACTGTAGGTTCAATATTTATTCTAGGTTGAAATGATTAGTTAGTGTTTTATGAAAGATGAGTATTTTATTTTGGGTTGAACTATGCTAACTAAGGATGAGGCAATTAGTATGATTAAATGATATTTTCCAAGATTTTATATTAAGTTTCTACCATTAGTTTATACAAGCCTAAGCAAATTATGAGAGTGGAGTTACCATTCGCTTGACCTTCTAGGTTCAAGACACTAGATACTTGGACTTGGCCATTCTCTTAGTCTAGAAATCTAATGTTAGAAAATGACAAATTTAATCATGAAAGAAAGTAAATCAAATCATCTATGTGCATTATAAAACATTTAAACTACAATTCTAGAAGCATGAAATGAATTTATTAAATGATGCTAAGTATTTGAAACATAGAATATCAAGCAAGGCTTGAAGCATGCAATGAATTGACCAAATGACGCTATGTACTTGAAACATAGAATACGAAGCAAAGTTAGAAGCATGAATTGAATTATAAACATGATAGAAAAATAATTACACATGGAGATTGATACTAACTAGACTTGATTTGAACATGAAACATGACATTAATTCAAAAACTAGAAATGTCATGGAAAAAATTTATAAGCTAGAAATATGATAAACATGAATGAAGGATGGAGTATGAAATGAAGCTATAGATTGAAGCCAAAAGATTAGAAACTTGTTTTAAGAAAAACTAACTACAAAATTTTAGAAACATGGCAATTGGAAAACCAAAAACATGCTTCTTCTTATTCTTCCTTTTTTTCTTAGAAACTAGAAACATGAGTAGAATTAGAATCTTTAAATTGAAAAGGTGCTTTGGACTAGAAACTTAGGACAAAGTCATGGATTATAAAACTAAAAGCTATAGACTAAACATACATTGAAAAATGTGATTTTAACAAAACTAGAAAGTAGAAAGACCATGAATGATTAGAAACTCTAGAAATGTAACCTCTTATTATTAATTATTATTTTTTGCACATTGTACTACAAGTTTGGAAAAGAGCATGCCCTAAGCTAAGAACTATAAATAATGAGTGAAGGCAATTGAAAGGGTTTTTAAATCATTTTAAAGTTATGAATTTAAAAACTTAGAAAATTTTGAAGTATTTTGCAAAATTAAAATAATTTCAAATTTATAGGAATAAGGAATAACCAATATTTTAGATGTTTAGCTCTTGAAAATTCTAAAAACAAATGATTTTAGAAATATTTGCAAACAAGTATGACATGTATTTTGGAAGACAAATGACCATTTTCTGAAACCTTTACAAGGCTTAACAATTTGACAAATATGTGCAAACTTTGAGAAAACATGGTGATTTTGAAAACCTTAAAATATGAGCCTTAGTGAGGTTTTCTACTTTTCTTGTACCTTAGGGTTTTTCTTGGGTTGTCGAAAGTGATTAACTTGTATAAAATTTGGTGTATATAGGAGGACCTAATATTATTCCATGCTTCTTCTGATATACTTTTCTTCTCATCTCCTACCTTTACTGATGCAATTGCTCCTCTAATGCTACACATTGATTACATTACTAATGTGCCATCATGCTTACCATTAGCACAAGAGCCACCTTTTGAAGATATTAAATATGGCAAGACTGATGGGATGGAGGACATTTGTAGATGAGTTAATAGTTTCAACACTAAATGGGAGCTTTTGTAAGGTTTTAAGAAAGCAGTGTCATCATTCACTCTCAAATTGCACTTGGATGGCAAACTCCAAACTTCATTGACTAAATCCAAATCTTTTGGAGCCATACCAGAACCTTCATTAGAGTTGAATCCTTCCAGGCCTTGGAAGAAATGATAATGATGGAACTCATGGGTCCCCCAAGAACCATTAGGGCCCTTAGATCAATTTTTACTTTTAGAAATTTTATTTATTTAGGCAAGAATTATTTAGAATTTTAAAATTGAGGGTTTCTACATTTCTTTTTTATTTTATTTTATTTTTTTATGATTACATTAGTAATGGCAACCCACCTAATTATGAAGCAAACTTTGAGATTGAGAAAAAAATTAACTTTTGTGATTGATTCCCTTCAAGGTGCACTTTTGGTTCTAACTTCTTCTTTTCTACATTAGATTACTTTTGCTCATTGTAGAGTGCCTGTTATTTCTGGCCAAA
This sequence comes from Warburgia ugandensis, assembly GCA_035236585.1. Classification (NCBI taxonomy): domain Eukaryota; kingdom Viridiplantae; phylum Streptophyta; class Magnoliopsida; order Canellales; family Canellaceae; genus Warburgia; species Warburgia ugandensis. The sequence continues at coordinate 46,825,300 of CP141131.1, read as the reverse complement.
GAAATGAAGAATGGCAGCTTAGGTTTCTCTTCTCTAGAGACTTTTAGGGAAGAAGAGAAATTTGAGGAAAAAAGAGGTTGAGAGTTTTGATCATTGGGAATGGTTCAGTTACCATAATGCCCTCATATATACATTTAAAAAATATTTTATTAAAGCACATTTTTGTCATTTAAATAAATATACAAGCTAGTCAGCCCCTCAAGTTCTTGCTACTGTTCCTCCCAACTCGGCCCTAGCTTGCCTTGAGTCATAGAAATTCTAACCTTAGACCTACTCGGGTCGTGAAAGATTTACCCCTAACCCAGACCCTTATGGATCATTTGAATCAGGCTCCTTGCTTGACCTCATGCATTCCCATACCTAAGAGTGTATCATGCATGCAAATTCTATGTCACTTATACACTCCTAAATCTAATTTTCAGTCAAAGTGTAAGTTGCAATTCTAAAATGCAATCAAGCATATTTCAAAGATATCAAGTTGTCTGCAATCAACCACGCTAGACATTTCACTTATTTGGTGATCAAACAATTCTATCTTCCGGGCCCAATCTAAGATATATGATATCGCAAAAATATAATGCATCAAACAATCATAACCTTTTGATCACTCATCATTCTAACATAGTTCTTCAACTCTCAAGATCATCCATTTGACACCTCAAACTATACCTAAAAGGAAAAAAATCTTCCAAAACAAACTCACTTCGGGGAAACTGAAATAGAGGGTCGGCTAGGAGGGCGGAGATCACCAATAGGGCCCACTTGTTCGTCAGCCTTTCTTTAGTTCCATGGCCTTAGAAACGAAAGAACTCACGCCGGTGAAAGTGAACGGGACGCCGACTCTCATTCGTCGTTCACTAAACCACTCGCGTTGGTGTTATTTTCTCTTGCTCAAATCCCTAAATTCCAAAACAAATTTTCCCTGAAAAAGCTTCTCCATTTTCCTCTTGTCATTCTACCCCGGGGTATCCATTGTTTTGGTAATCTCCTGGAATCTGATAGATTTCTGCAATTTATTTACAGCGTTAATCATATCACACCAATTTCCTTTTTCTAATTTGATTTTCGTTACTGTTTCCATGTGGTTGATTGTCTCAGAGTCTTTTTTATTTGGGGTTTTGTACAGGTAATCCCCGATGACTTTCGATTTAATTCTAAACCCTACATGCAGGGGTTGCGGGTCAACTTCAGATCTCTATGGAAGCAATTGCAAGCACTTAACCCTCTGCATGTCTTGTGGGAAAAAAATGGCTGAAAACCAAGCAAAATGCTATGATTGTGGTGTTCCCATTACTCGGCTAATTAGGGTGTGTTTCTTATCTGAGTCTTTTGTTTTCAGCTCAATCAAGTTGCATTTTATGTAATTCTAACGTTTTAGAACTTGGTCTTCTTGTTCCCTTATCATTGTTGAACTTCTGTGTATGATTTTGTGTAGGAGTATAATGTGAGATCAAATGGGATCAGTGATAAGAATTACTCTATTGCTAGATTTGTATCCGGTTTACCCAATTTTTCGAAGAAGAGAAGTGCAGAGAATAAATGGTCTCTTCACAAAGAAGGGCTCCAAGGGCGTCAAGTGACTGATACTTTGCGGGTAATTTTAGGCTTAATTTTGCATTGAATGTTTCTTGTTTTCTGTGAATGACATGTACCTGCAGAAATCTATAAGGAGAAACGATCAAATACTCTACTTCGCTCTTCAAGGTGATAAAAGTCTCCATATATGACTGTATATGAATATCTCTAGCACTCTGCATTGCATGTTTGTATACGATTTAGGAACTAAGCTGATCCTAGTTACCATGCTTGTGCAGTACCTACCATCCAATTTCAATAACTAACCTACAGCCACTGCTACATTAACTCTGCTTCCATGAGTATCATACCAAGAATAAATATGTAAAGCCAAGTAAGTATTTATGGGAAACTAAAAGGCTCCCATATGTAGTCCGAAGTGGATTTCTTCATATGTTCGTCTGGAAGATAGTTTCATTGAAATGCTTATTTTTGTCGTAAGTTGTAAGAAGCTTAAGTGAGACACTGAACATATTGATTCCTTTAATCTGGATAAGAAGTGGAGGGAAAAATTGTAGCTCAGTTCTCGCGTTAACTGTTTGGAATAGATTGGTGGAATATACCTTGTAATGCCCACATAATAGAAGACATGTTGTGAAAAGCCCGTGTAATAGAAGACATGTTGTAAATTGCCCGTATAATTTTTTTTTCCATCTATTATGTATTTAACTGTGGATTCATAGTGGAGGATAGCTTAGGTGCATGGTACCTGTCACTAGTGAATCATCAAAATAGGAAGAAGTTTCTTGGAACAGCCACAGACAGAAACCTTTTCAACACATTCATACCAGAGAAATCACCACCTGTAGGTGTAGTTTTTGAAACAGCCAAAAAGAGAAATTTCTTTATGATTGGTTTAGCTATTTCATTTGTAGTATGTAAAGGTCTTATTTTCTGGATGTAGGTCCCATTTGTTGTGCAATCATATCTGCATGATAGAGGACTGACTTCCCCAGGGAATAAGTGGCCCATGTTTGCAGATCTAGTTGTGTTGTGCTTGGAGAGGTGATTGTGATGCTTTTCAGGATACTGAGGATGACCTGGTCCATGGTGAGATTTAAGAGAGGAAAATGAGAGTGGGAATTGAATTGAAATGTCCAACTACGGTGTTCCTTCCAATCTTTTCTATCTGCTTCAGAATTTGTTAGTACTAAATCACAAAAGTACCCTTTACCATTCTTCTATGAAACTAGCTTTCTCCCTTTTACCTGTTAACCAAAAACACCTTTCACTTGAAGGGGCAGGAGATGGTCATATTAGGGGATGAGAATATCAATTCCCTCAAAGATATTGGTCTTCAACAAATATCACTGGTATCTGTGCCTAGAATTGTCAATCATGGTGGTGATTTCTTGTTCTTATATCTTGTTGTTGCTAAAAGTATGTGGTTTTCATGACATTCAAAAGAAAAAAGGTATGTGATTGTCTTTCGAAAATTTCTGGATGTTTACAATCCAAGTTGCATTTATTATACTCTTTGGTTGAGATGCTAGGTTAGAAGGCCTTATTGACATGGCTATGGGTGTCAACCCTTTTCATGCAATTGAATGGCTAGTTCTGCAGCACTTCTTGGATTTGATTTCTGCTTCCACTTTGTGTAGTATATTCACTTTTCCTAATTGGTGAAGAAACTGTCTTGCTTTATTTGATTTACCTTCAACATGGATCATGTAGGAGAAGTACAAAAATAAATCCTGGCTTCTGGAGGATGAGACAGGCCAATATCAGTATCAAGGGCAGCTTGAGGGTGCACAATCTGCAAACTATTATCTGCTAGTGATGCAGGGAAAGGATCAGTTTTCGGTTATCCCTGCCGGCTCCTGGTATGTTTCTTAGTCTCCAAATTTGAGCGACACAATAATTTCTAGCTGCTTCTTTATTGTTTGTTTTTTTCTAAGGTTCCTATGCTGTCTCTGCTGGAATTTGTTCTGAGAAATGCTTTGTTGAAGTCAAGTCTGTACTTTGGTTTGGTTACATTCTTGAACTATACTGGAACCCTGCTGCTGTGTACACTAAGTTGATGCCAATTTATGCTAGCCGTCACTATGTCATGACGGTCAGAAGTTATACTTTTTGACTTGTAGGTACAACTTTAATAAAGTAGCCCAATATAAGCAACTTACACTAGAGGAAGCTGAAGAGAAGATGAGGAACCGGAAGAAGACTGCAGATGGATATCAAAGATGGATGATGAAGGCAGCAAACAATGGAGCTGCAGCTTTTGGTGAAGTTGAGAGAATTGAGGGTACTGGTGAGGTTGCTGGGGGCTCCCGTAGAAGAGGAAATGGTGATGATGATGAAGACATGGCCGTCTCAGATAGGGGAGAGGAAGACGAGGAAGAAGAGTTGGCAAGGAAAAATAGGCTTGGTCTAAGCAAGAAAGATGGGGATGACGATGATGAAGGTCCAAGAGGAGGAGATCTTGATATGGATGATGATGATATTGAAAAGGGTGAGTGCCTGTTGTTTTCATACCTTATACGTAGTTGAGATTCAACCATTGAAAGATTTGGTGTTTATTTTATATTATATGCTATGTAGTCGCAAGCGCAAGGGGTGTGCCTTGTGCCTAGAGGGACTAGGCATGCCTAGTCGCGTGACTAGGCATCAAGGAGCAAAATTAAGGATTTTAACTATTTAAAAAAAGAAAAAAATCAGAAAAAATCTAAAAAATTGAAAAAAATCCAAAAAAATTAAAAAAGCATAGAAATATAAAGATATGAATAAATACTTGTCAACAATACAATAACAAGTTAACAACCTAAGGAGTAAGGACCTAAGGTTAAATCAAATAATCAATCATACAGTTACACACATAGAAGTAAGTTGAGACTTGAGAAACATACAAATACAATAAACAATGAAACAATAGGGAGTAGCAACCTAACAGGGAGGGATTACTTCCTCAATCTACTATTGTCTCGTCATCATCGCCATCATCTTCCTGTAAATTTAGGAACAATAAACAATCAAACAACAGTTTTGTAAATAAAGTAAAGCAAATGTTAAAGTTAACTATTAAGACTGAAGAGCCATTTTCCTGCACCTCTTCCTTATCAAGAAAATCAAGACCATCATCAGAATCATTTCCTCCTCATCGCCCTGCTCTTCTCCAACATCCTCATCTGGTTCTCGATGAGCATGAGCTTAAGACTAAGAAATATGGCTCCCCCTCTGCCCCCTCTCTCGCCTTTGGTATTGCCTAGTAGATGGAGCATCGTGTTCACTTGATCCTTCGGCAAGCTCAACATGTAAGTGAGGTCATCACCTTGATGCACTAGATCATTTCCAGTATGTTCTTGAACAATCCACTCATCACTTTTGTCGACCTCTCGTAACAGAATAGGATCTATATACGTTTGCATTTTCAAACGATCCTCATGTCGACGATGAAGGTGTTAATTGTATTGAATGTATATTAGATCGTTCAATGTCTTAGCGTGTAACCTATTCCTCTTCTTAGTGTGGATCTGAAAAAAAGAAAGAAAAGAAACATAAATTTAGAATACAATGAATGTTATACTAAATTACTAATGACTAACTACTAATACTACGTATTAATATCTAAATAGCTTATGTTCTCGAAGACACTCTAGTTGCGCTCTCAAGGAGATGCACTGCATATCTGGGAGAGGACCTTAATGGCGAATGTTTGAAGATGTGGGGCTTCAGCCCCAAAGGTAATCTGCCACTCCCCTACATTAGTTGAAAAATAAAATAAAATTTAGAGTTAAAACTTAAAACATAGGATAACATAAAATACTTACAAGGGGCTAGGGTTTTTCTTTTGCGTATTGCCAGGTCATTGCCAAACAAGCCTTTAGCATGTCTGTAGAGTGATATCTGATTTATGACCATGTCAGCCTCATCTCCATCATATAACCTGCTAATGGCATGCATTAGACCATTCTTGATATCACCGTTATGCTCAATTTTAATGTCATGATCATAATAGAAGGATGGGTTGAGGTAATATCCTGCTGCATGCAAAGGCTGGTGAAGCTGAGAACTCCATCTACTGTTTATAATTCCCCAAACATGAGTGGCCTGGCGCTCATCCCCTGTTAGATTGGCTTGAATCTCATCTTTTACCTTGACTATAACCTCAAAGATATATCCCATCGCTGGCTTCTCTTCACTATCCACCACCCTCAAAACCTCTACGAGTGGAGCCATAATCTTCAAATAGAAGAGGATGTGGTTCTAGAAGCTGGTGCATGATACAATCTTTTTAGCTTTTTTATCCTCAGGCCTTTTTGGCCATTTACTATTCATCCACTCTGAATAGTGGAACATTGCCCTCAACTCTGTTTTGAAATTGTGGATGCTCTCTAGGCTCAAGAAGTTGGTGGCAAAGCGCGTCATTGTAGGTCTGACCAAATCCCTTTTTTTGTAAACCTTCTCATAAGATGAAGGACATGTGTGTGGCTATATATAAAAACGTCATTGCCCTAGCTTTTGCCACAATTTTCTTCACAATTGGTAATTTGCCTATGTCCTTCAACATCAAATCAATGCAGTGCGCTGCATAGGGGGTCCAATATAAATGTGGCCTTCTCACCATCAACTCTCTTCCCGCAGCAACGTAGTTGGAGACATTGTCAGTTATGACCTAAAATACAAAAAAAGGTAAAATTATATAGGATGAGCTTGCATTATATGCTTATAAACAATTTAAAATATCTAACAACTTATATATATATATATATATATAATTAAACTATTACCTGAACCACATTGTTCTCTCCAACTTCATCAATTACGTCAACATGTCAAGTATTAGGCTTGCACTCCTGACATTTGAAGACCCATCAATAGATTTCAAAAAAATTGTCCCAGTTGGACAGTTTACTAAAAAGTTGACAAGGGTGTGATCCTTGCCATCGGTCCACTAATCTGACATGATGGAGCACTCATAAAGGCATGATACCATAAAGCTTAGTGTCAGTGTCACTGTGAGACTTAAAAGTAATATACAATAATACAAGGATGCAAAAAAGGACACTGAATACATACCTAATCCAATCACCTGTACAATGATCTATGTACTCTTTTGTCGCCTTTATTTGCTATTGAAGAAAATTCACCCTCAACTTCTGATACGTGGGTGCCTTGAAACCTTAGTCACATAAGATTATACGATAAAAGATTAGGTAAAAGGCTAAAACGAATATATAACTATTTATTATAAAAAATATAAGATATATACTTGGGCCATGTTGCGCAACTACCTCTAACATGGTCTGGAATGAACAACTATGAGCAGCATTGAATGCAATGCTACGTTCATAGAACCAAGAGGCGATGTAATCACATGCTCTTGTTCTAAACTCCTTGTATGCTCGATTCATTGTTATCTGTTGCATGGGTGCCTTTTCCTTACCCTTACCCTGGGCCTCAGGGTTGGGAGCAAAGAGATAATCAGTAGGCTCTTTTGTTTGTTATGTGGGCATCTTACCACTCTTATCTCCAATGGAAATACCAGCAACCCTGATACTATCAATCTCCTGCACCTCCTCCTCCTCCTCCTCATCATCATCATGCAAGCCAAACAAATTATCTGACTGTTCCATCTCCCTTGTTATTTTCTCTCTAGTCTCTTTCTTCTTCTTTGTTTCATTCATATAATTTAAATTTTTTTTAGATATCTCAGGAGTGACTAGAGAGCATTTTTTGGCATTCCTATGCCCACCTGTCAAATGTTGCTTTAATCTAAATATTTCACCACTATATCTATTCCTACAAAGCTTGCACCATACCAAATTTTTATTATTTGGATCCCGTGCCTCTGCATATTCCCACCCCGGATCCATTACTCTAGAAGAAGCATTGGTGGAGCTCCTTGATGATGACATATTGTAGTATCAATAGGAAATAGGAATACAGGAAACTACTAGAGTGGAATGAAAATGGAAACAAATCAAGCAATTAGAGATTCAGAAGAGGAAACCTGCAAACAAATAGAACCAAAAAATCAACAACAAAATAAAATAAGTAACAGTACAAAATAAAAAAATTACTGTTGTTAGTGAAAAAAAAAAGTAAGAAAAAACATCAAAAGATTCTATTGATAAGTTGTTTTTAGCATTCCCATCATCCTATGATGATACTTACACATTTGCTAAAAAAAAATCCCCTTACTGTTTTTTATTGTTTTCTGTCAAAAATGACAAAAAAAAAAAAATACAGTAAAAAAAGAGAGTCAATTAAGCTCATGAGTCAATCGTTTTTAGCATTATGATGGTGAGGATATGCATATTTGCTTTAAAAAAATGAAAAAAATACAGATTACTGATGTATTTTACATTTTCGGGAAATTTTTTACAGAAAACTACAAATATAGTGCATAATATACTAAATCAATGAAAATGGATGGAAAGAATGAAATAGAGTTTTCGTTTTTACCTTTAGAGCATACATATGTTGAGTTTTCAAAGAAAAATGAAGCATTATGCAAAAAATAATAATGAAAAAACGATATTGGTTTTACCATTTTTTTTTTTATAGAAAAACAAAAAAAAGGAAAATAAATAGAAGTTACAATCTTACGATTCTTACCTCAATTACTTGGATTTGGATGGAAGATTACTCATTTAGAAAGGGAGCAGTGGAATGGGGAAGAAGAAGAATGAAAAAAAAAAACCCTGTAAGTAGGGTTTTAAGTGACTGTTGATGTGCTTGGAATCGGGGGCGCATTAGGCGCAAGGCGCATCTAGGCGCCCGACCAGTTGCAGCGCGACTTAAGTCACTGTGCGTAGTTGAAGTCGAGTCTCATGGGTCACGCCTTTTTGCGCCTAGCAACTAGTCGTGCCTGCGACTACATAGATTATATGCTGCTACTCTATGTGCATTTACTCATGGTCCTTGCTCCATAGGATTGAATCTCGTCTTTTCAGTACTTTTTGGTTTTTATTTGAGTGATGTACTCTGTGCCTCAGTTATAATAATTTCTTAAAGTGCTACGCTTTTGTTTCTGTGAATGTCCACTTGCTGCTTCTAGGAACTGCACACTGACCACCTCTAGCTCAATAAATTTGCCAACTCTGATGCTCTTTTTTGTTTTTGTTTCAGTTTAGATTTAAACTATGAGTAATTTACTTCTAATAATTAGAGAAGGTAATTAATTGTTATTGTCATTAAATTAATTACTGTTATTATTATTGATTTGTATTTCAGCAACTGTTCTAATGGTGCTTCTTATTTAAAAAAGAAACTATAATTGGTAGTATAATGGAAACTATAACGATTATAAGATAAGGAGAAGAGCATGCAGCAAAACCTTCTTTTGCAGTGGGGCAAGGAGAGTCTCTCATCCGGTGGCCAGGGCTCTAGACTGTGCATGGATGTATGCGTCAAACTTTCTAAAAAATTAAAAAAAGGAAGAGAGGAGTATCACTGGGTGACAATATTGTGCCTTCTACTAAATGAGGATTTTTTTCACTTTAATTCTAAACTCTTTTTATCAATGACATTAATGTTTAAGTTCAAAGTGTTGTTATTAGCAATTAATTACTATCTCTTGTTCATAAGTTATAGCTTATATTATAATATATATATATATATCACCTTAAAATTAAAAAGGTTATTAGCATATATTTACCAAAATATGTAGAATTACTTAACTAATAACTCATTCATCTAATTGCTCTAGATTTAGATGATTCTAGCATCTAAAAGCATCCAAGAAATAAACGGCTGAGAAACTGTGTAACAAATTTTCAAATTGAACTTCATAAGACACAATTTTTACTTTGCTATAGTTCTCTAATATTCATGTTTGTCCATAATCAAGACATACAATGCCTGATCAATCCTTCCCAGGATGAAAAAGCAGTTTTAAGATACTTGCAGTCCATGGACGCTCTTATATGGAGCATCTATTGAACATTGCTTCAAGCAAAGTTACTAATCAACAACTATAAGGTAATAAGATATTTTTCTTATATATATTGCGTCATTACATTAAGTAGGGCCCCACCTTTGGTTGATTTGACCTGTCTATATGATCTTTCCAGCCATGGATGACTATTACTGAAAAATCAGTGAGGATTAGAGTGTCATTATCAAGACAAGGCTGCAATTGACTATTACTCAAAATGAGTTAGTATATTACTTATCAATTAAAACGGGTGCAGATGGGCGTCTCTACCAAGTAAAGGGTGATATAGGACAACATGCAAAATGGCCTAATGTATATGCTAAGATTAGATCAGAATCAATTTAAATAAAAAAAATATAAATTAAACTATCACTAGCACTTTTAAAATGTAGAAAAACGGCCTTAATAAGCATGATCGGCCTACAATGAAGTATAGGATTTGTAAATCGTCCTACATCTTTACCTATTAAGGTAAGGTTGAAGTTTCAATCTAGAGTGTCCCTTTGATTGATGAACGATCTTGATTAAGCTTCGAATCTAGGATTTTTAAGAATTTAATGCAAGATAACAATTAAAGATTATTACCAACGTGATCATCAGATAAAAGATAAAGTAAAAAAAAATACTGAATGATAGATCAGGTTGAAATGATATTACCTAGGCCTTGTACCAAACGTGGCTTCACGCCCACGTGAAGGAAACTAAATGAAGGAATCCACAAAGTCTAACATAATCTCTATTCATTATTCATCAAAAACTCACAAAAAAGAGAGGGATCTTAAGTAGGGGATGTCCAACCCTAGTCTAGAGGAAAAGACAATTGCCTCTACTTAAGTCTTATGTAGTTGCAGGCGCAAGGGGTGCTACTTGTGCCCAAAGGGACTAAGCGCTAGATGCCAAGGCCAAAATTAAGGAATTTAAATATTTAAAAAAAGGAAAAAATTCAGAATAAATCTAAAAAATTGCAAAAAAATCCAAAAAAGAGAGAGAAAAACATAGAAATATAAAGATATGAATAAATACTTGTCAAATGAGTGAAATGAAATTCTTAAGTAATAAATCAACATGTCAATAACAATAACCTATAGTTAAACCAAACAATCAGACATAATTAAGTTTAGAAACATACAAATATAAAGGTAATGATCTCCATGCTAGTCCCTCAATCCCTTGTGGCCTCCTCATCATCATCGCTCCAACCACTATCTTCCTATAAATCCAGGAGCAATAAATAATTAAATAATAGTTATATAAATAAAGTGAAGTAAATATTAGAGTTAACTAATAAGACTTAAGAGTCATCTTCTTGTACCTCTTCCTCATTAGGAACATCAAGATCGTCATCAGAATCATCTCCCTGAGAAATATAGACATCCTCCTTCTTAGTCTCATCGTCCTGCTCTTCTCCAACATCCTCATGTGGTTCTTGATGAGTTTGAGATTGAGAAATGCAGCTCCCCCTTTGCCCCCTCTCCCGTCTCTGGTATTGCCTAGTAGATGGAGCATTGCGCTCACTTGATCCTTCAGTGAACTCAACATCTAACCAGGTGAGGTCATCACTTGGATGCACCAGATCATCTCCTGCATCTTTTTCAACAATCAGCTCATCACTTTCGTCGACCTCTCGTAAAAGAATAGGATTTGTGTACGTTTGCATTTTCACATGATCCTCATGTTGACGACGAAGGCGTTGATTGTATTGAACGTATACTAGATCGTTCAATTTCTTTTAGTTGCAGCCTATTCTTCTTCTTAGTGTGGATCTGAAAAGAAAAAATACATATAAATTTAACATATAATGAATGTATACCAAATAACTAATAACTAATAAGAACTAAATCTTAATATTTAAGTCGCTTACATTCTCAAAGACACTCCAGTTACACTTGCAAGGAGATGTGTTGCATATTTAGGAGAGGACCCTCATGGCGAATGTCTGAAGATGTGGGGCTTTAGCCCCAAAGTTAATCCACCACTCACTTACAAAAGTTGACGAGAATTAAAGTTAGAAAAATAAACAAAATTAGAGTATTATAAAATAAAATTTAAAAGTTAAACTTAAAACATAGAGCAACATAAAACACTTACAAGGGGCTAGGCCAGGTCATTGCCAAACAAGCCTCTAGCATGTCTGTAAATGGATAGCTCATCTACCACCATGTCAGCCTCCTTTCCATCATATAGCCTACTGATGGCATGCATTAGACCATTCTTGACATCACTATTACGCTCAATTTCAATGTTATGGTCGTAGTAGAAGGATGGCTCAAGGTAATATCCAACTGCATGCAAAGGCCAGTGAAATTGAGAACTCCATCTACTATTTACAATCCCCCAAATATGAGTGGCCTGATGTTCATCTCCTGCTAGATTGGCTTGAATCTTCTCTTTGGCCCTGGCTATAGCTTCAAAGATATATCCCATTGCCAGCTTCTCCTCACTGTCGACCACCCTCAAAACCTCTACAAGTAGAGCCATGATTTTCAAACAAAAGAGGACATGGTTCTAGAAGCTGGTACGGAGCACAATTTTTTCAACTTTCTTTTAGGCCTTTTCGGCCATTTATTGTTCATCCACTCTGAACAGTGGAACATGGCCCCTAACTCTATCGTCAAATTGTGGATGCTTTTTAAGCTCAAGAAGTTGGTGGCAAAGCGAGTTATTGTAGGTCTGACCAAATCTCCTTTTTTTGTAAATCTTCTCATAAGATGAAGGACATGTGTGTGGCTATATATAAAAACTGTCATCGCCCTAGCTTTTGCCATGGTTTTCTTCACAATTGGTAATTTGCCTATGTCCTCTAACATTAAATCAATGCAGTGAGTTGCACAAGCAGTCCAATATAAATGTGGCCTCGTCACCATCAACTCCCTTTTCGTAGCCACGTAGTTAGAGGCATTGTCAGTTATGACCTAAAATACAAAAAAAGTAAAATTATATAGGATGAACTTGCATTATAAACAAGTTAAATACTTAACAAATTATGAATATAAAATTAAACAATTACCTGAACTACATTGTTCTCCCCAAATTCATCAATCACCTTCTCTAGCATGTTAAGTATTAAGTTTGCGCTCTTGACATGAGCAGACCCATCAAGAGATTTCAAAAAAATTGTCCCAGTTGAATAATTTACTAGAAAGTTGACAAGGGTACGACCCTTGCCATCAGTCTACCAATCCAACATGATGGAGCACCCATACCTATAAAAGCACAATGGAGCACTCTTGCTGTCAGTGTCAACTTGAGACTTGAAACTTGAAAGGAATATGTAATAATAGTGAACACTTACCTATTCCAGTTAACTTTACGATGCTCTATGTACTCGTCTTCTCTACTTGTTTTTGAAGAAGACTCACCCTCAACTCGTGATATGAAGGTATCTTGAAACCTTAGTCACATAAGATTATAGGATGTAAGATTAGGTAAAAGGCTAAAATAAGTATTAAACTATTTATTATTAAAAATATAAGTTGTATACCTTGACCATGTTGCTCAACTGCCTCTAACATGGTTTGAAAGGAAGGCTACGAGCAGCATTGAACGCAATGCTATATTTTATAGAACTAAGAGGTGATGTTCATCTTATGAGAAGATTTGTCCTAAACTCCTTATATGCTCTGTTCATTGTTGTCTGCTGCCTATGTAGTTAGAGGGGCGAGGTGCACCGAGGCGTAAAGGGGTGCACCTGGAGCCTGGGGCGCTTAGGCACGCACCTGATTCATGAGGCGCAAAATTATGTATTTATTAATTAAAAAATAGCTAAAATAACCCTAAAATACAAAAATAAGCATGAAAAAACATCACACATGAAGATACAAGCACGAAAAAGCTATATATGTGTATAGAAATACATTTTAACTAATAAATATGAAAATCAATTTTTTTTCTAATTTCTAAAACTTTTATTTTTGAAAATTTTGAAAAAATAACACTAAAATACAATAAAACATGAAAAATACATCACACATGAAGACACAAGCATGGGAAAGCTATATATGTGGATAGGAATATGTTTTAACTAATCATCACCATCAAGACCTTATCCCAATTAGGGGTCAGCCACATGAATCTTATTCCTCCATTCCACTCTATTAAATACCATGGCTTTGTTTAGTCTCAAAGTTTTTAAATCTTTCCTCACCACTTCTATCTACGTTCTTTTGGGCCTTCCTCTTGCCCTTTTAGAACCTTCTACTTGTATTGCCTCACTCCTTCTAACCGGTGCCGTTGGTGGCCTCCTTTGAACATGTCTAAACCATTTAAGTCTAATCTCCCTCATCTTGTTACCTATTGGTGCTACCCCTAAATTTCCTCTAATATTTTCATTTCTAATTCTATCCTTTCTTGTCTTACCACTCATCCATCTCAACATCCTCATTTCTGCGACGCTCATCTTATGAGTATGATGTTCCTTAATTGCCCAACACTCTGATCCATAGAGCATGGCCGGCCTTATGGCCATACTATGGAATTTTTCTTTTAGTTTGAGTGGCACCTGCCGATCACACAAAACTCCAGATGCACATCTCCATTTGTTCCAACCCACTTGGATTCTCTAGGTAACCTCCCTCTCAATCTCTCTACGCTCATGAATCATTGATCCTAAGTACTAAAAGTGGTATTTTATGGGGACTTCTTGGCTATCAATTTTGACTGGTGTTCCACTCCTACTCTCCTTGCTAAAATTACATTCCATACATTCTGTATTAGTTTGGCTAATTTTAACTAATAAATATTAAAAAAAAACATTTTTTCCCAATTTTTGTAACTGTTATTTTCTGAAAAATTGAAAAAAGACCCTAAAATACAAAAAAAAAGATGAAAAAATTATCACACAGGTAGACACAAGGATGGGAAAGCTATATATGTGGATAGAAATACATTTCAATGAAGAAATACAAAAAAATGAAAACATTTTTATATTTCCGTAACTGGTATTTTTGAAAAAACACAAAAAAACCTAAAAACAAACTCAAATCTAGAGAAAAGAAGCATAAAACTCAAATGGAATGTTTGTTTATACATATGGAATAAGAACCCATCAAGATTTATGGAAAAAAGTAAACAAAAAACAAAAAAATTGAAAATCCGGTACTGGATTTTACGTTTTTTAACAGAAACTGTAACAAAATGGTAAGATTCGTGAATCCATACCTTTTTGTGCTTAGATCTGTGAAAGATTGAAGTGGAATGATTGTTTTCACCTTCTTAGCCCATTGGAATAGCGAAAATAGGGTTGGAAGAGGAAAAACGAAAAAAAGAGAGTGAAGTTTATAACTTACCGGCAAAGTCAATTACGCCTGGAGTCGAGGGCATGCCTGAAAGGAGGCTCTAGGCGCACCCTGGAGCGCACCTAGGTTTCACGGTGACTTGCTTCCTCCCAGGCGCTTACCGTACGCCTTGTGCCTAGGCGCGCTTTTAACTACATAGTTTGCTGCATGGGTGCTTTCCCCTTACCCTGGACCTCAGGGTTGGGAGCAAATAGGTAGTCAATAGGCCCCTTTGTTGTTTACATGGGTGCCTTTCCCTTGCTCTTCTTGCTTCCAATGTAAATGCCACCAATCCTAGTACTATCAATCTCCTCCACATCATCATCACCATCACCATCACCATCACCATCATCATCATCGTGCAAGCTAAATAAATTCTGTGGCTTCTTCATATCCTATATTATTCTCTCTCTGTTCTCTTTCTTCTTGTTTGATTCATTCATATAATCTAATATCTTCTTAGAAATGTCAGGAGTGACATGAGAGCATTTTTTTGGATTTCTATGACCACCTATCAAATGTTGTTTAAATCTAAATATTCCACTGTTGTACCTATTCCCACAAAGCATGCACCAAACTAATTTTTTGTCATTTGGATCCCTTGCCTCTCCATATTCCCATCCTGGATCCGTTAATTTTGATATGCATTGTTAGAACCCCTTGGTGAAGACATATTATAGTCTATGTCTTGTCACTTGTGGTTGTGGAATGGAAAGCTAAGCTGAACCCTACAAACAAAGTTAACAAACATAAGAAATAAACAAAGTAAAAAAACAGTATTAGTACTGAAACTAACAAAAAAAACAGTAGCTATTTCATGATTTTTACAATAAAGAAAAGAAAAAAAAAAACAGTAAAGGAAACATACTAATTATGCAAAGGATGATGTGGAATTATCATTTTTTTAGCATTACAATGATGTTTTTAGTATTGCTACTGAATTTAACAAAAAACAGTAGCTATTTCATGAATTTTACAAGAAAGTAACATAAAAAACAAAAAACAGTAAAGGAAACATGCAAATTATGCAAAGGAAGATGCGGAATTATCATTTTTTAGCATTACAATGATTTTTTCAGTATTGCTACTGAATTGAACAGAAAAAAACAGTAGCTATTTCATGAATTTTACAAGAAAAAAAAAGCAGTAAAACAAATGTACAAAATATGAAAATATTGACATAGGGTTGTCGATTTTAGTATTAGAAAGGAAACATTTATACGTGTATTACAAAAACAAAAAACACAAAAAAAAACCCTACTGTATAATGTGTTTTACGATTTTCACTGTAAAATAATGAAAAAAAAGAGGTTAAAAAAAAACATAAAATAAGACCATGGAAATGTCGATTTTAGCTATATAATGCAAACCTATGGACGTATTTCACAAATAATTAGAGAAAAAAAAATACTGATATAAATCACAATTTTCGAAAAAAAATACAGAAAACTGAAAAAACAGTAAATACTACATTAAATCTATGAAAATAAATGGAAATGATGAAATAGAGTTTTCGTTTTTAGCATTAGAGTGTAGATATGTTGATATTTTAGACAAAAAACAAGCATTGATCATTATAAATGAAAAAACGGCACTATTTTTATCGATTTTTTTCCAGAAAACAAAAAATACTTAAATACCTAATGAAATCTGTAATTTCTTACCTTTAATCACTTCAAGAAACCTTCAATCGCCCATGGAAGATGAGGATGGTCGCAAGAAGAAGAAAGGAAGTTGGGGAAGAAAAAAAGAAGAAGAAAGGGGGAAAAAAAGGGTTTTATGTAAGTGACAAGGCACCTGGAGTCGGGGGCCCAAAAGGCGCAAGGCACAGCAAGTCGGGCGCCTTGAACCCGCTATGCCTGGCCTTAGTCGAGTCACAAGGGGTGTGCCTTTTTCCTCCTAGCGACTAGCCGTGTGACTAGTTGCATCTGTGACTACATAGCTTAAGTCACAAGATACTAATAAACCCAATACACTCAGTGATAAACATCTAAAGTAAAGGGAAAAAAGAATTAAACTATAACATAACATTAAAAAATAATAATAGTGGGATGGTCTCCATCAAAGGGGTTGAATATATGTCAAGGATATTGATAAAGAAGAAGGTAAATTCTTGAATTCTGATTCATTTGTTTAGCATTCTTCATAACAAAAATATTAATCAACAATTATAAGTTGATAAAATGTTTCATTAATATTCACTATAAAAAAGATAGTATTTAATGCATCCGTATGCTAAGTTGGAGAAGGGGAGCCTTAACACATCGGTAGAGTTCTAGTCGTGTGACTTAGAGGTCATGGGTTCGAGGCGTGGAAACAGCCTCATATAAAAATGTAAGTTAAGGCTGCGTACTATAGACCCTTGGTCTGCTCCTTCCTTGGACCTTGTATGTGCGGGAGCTTCTTGCATGGGGCTGCCCTTTTAGTGTGGTAAGTTGGCCCTATTTTTGGTTGATCAGACCCGTCTATCTGATTTCTGTGCCTATAGATTACTACTTGAAAACCAGTGAGGATTAGAGTGCCATTATCAATAAAAGGTTGTTTGCATGAAAAATGCATACTATATTATTTATCAATTAAAATGGGTGCTAATGGGAGTCTTTGCCAAATAAAGGAAGTTTGAATATGACTTGGTTAATATAGGCCTCGTTTCTGATCCTTTTGCCAGACAGCCTGTTGCAGCATCTCCATGGTAACTCTCGTTCTTTTATCTTTTCTTTGTTTTGCTCTACATTTTACTCTTTTCATGGTTTTGAAGGGATATAGCATATTAGGAAATGCTTTTTTGCTGTTAATAAATGCTGTATCTTGATTGTGTATCAGTTCTTTTATCTGGACTATTGGTTTCTGAATGTCATGATAGCTTATCCACTTTTTTTGTGAAACACTACTACTGCCTCTAAAGATGGAACAGTAAAATGTACAAGAAGGATTTCATCTCTGGTGAAGCAGTCAGTGTCTGATTGGTTGTTGTCTGACCTTTATAGGTGATGACTGGGAGCATGAAGAAATTTTTACTGATGATGATGAAGCTGTTGGTAATGACCCAGAGGAACGGGAAGATTTGGGTCCTGAGATACCAGCTCCTCCAGAAATCAAGCAGGTTTGACTGGATCAGTAACTTCTAACTACAGCATATAGGGTCTTAATTTGTGCATATATAGATCTTGATTTTATTTACTTACACAAACTCACTTTTGTTAGTCTTCAAATATTTAAGAGTTACGTTCTGTTATTCATAGGGCCGACCCCTAATTGGGATAAGGTCTTGATGATGATGATGACATTCTGTTATTCATGCTCCTCCAGAAATCAAGCACATTTTGATTGGGGATAAACACGATACTATAAGGTGCCTAACTTCTAAATATCTTATTATGAGTACTATGATGAAACTAAGATAACCTCAATCTCCACTTTGTTGGAACCTGTGTCACCAATGGAGCTGGACTGATATAGGCTGTTATATCCATCATTATCTGAGTTGTATTGTAATAAACGGTGAATAATATCATCAGTTTGCATTGTAACCAATTAGAATTTGGGTTAAGTTTTGCACTGTTGCAGTCAAAAGACTCATAGTTTACTGATGTTTTTTTGCGGGCCAGGCTAGCATGTTGCTCATTTTTCATATGTTTTTATGTTACATACATGGAAATGTAATCTATGCTTGTTCTTCTAACATTTATGCCCTTTATATACCTGCAAGCTCCTGTGTTTTTTGTATTATCGTGCAGATTGGACACATTGGTGCATTGAGTTTATACCATAAACATAGGATATTTATGTGAAGAGTCATTTAGTTTTCTCATGCTTGTAGGATGAAGAGGATGAGGAAGAAGGTAATGAAGAGGAAGGGGGAGGCCTGAGCTCATCTGGCAAGGAGTTAAAAAAGCTGCTTGGAAAAGCAGCTGGCCTGAATGAATCAGATGTGGAAGATGACGACGATGAAGATGATGTAATTTCTTTGCCACTGCTTCTGAATTGCTTACTGTATTTAAGTAAAAGCATCAGAGCACCTCCTTACCTGCATTTTTGAAGCTTAAAAGCATGTCTTTGTATGCGACATTTATGGAGATATGCTGCCTTTGCTTTGCATTATGGGAACATTAACAAGGGTCATTAGTGTTTCTTGCTCAACAGTGACAAATGCCAAATTTCTATGAATTTAAGGAACTAAATGATTCAATAAAAATTCATGTTTTCTGGGTTGGAGCAGGTGTTCTGTACTGTTTATTGTGGATATCTGGAAGTTTTAGTTCTCATGTTAGAATTTAATTATGCACTGTAAGTTGGAAACCTCCATATAATATGAGGAATTCCGACATCATTTACCCTAGTTCATGGCATGTGAAGACTCACAGTCTTACAGTACTTTTGCCATATTTTTGCAGGCAGAAGATGAGATTGGGCTTTCTCCTGTGCTTGCACCAAAACAAAAGGATGGACAAAAAGAAGAGCCTACTGACCACAGTCCTGCCAAACCAGTAAATGTGGGTTCTTCTCGGGGAACTCCATCTCAATTCAAGTCAGCAAAATCAAAGAGGAAACAAGGCGGTGATGATGTAAAAACAGCTAATGTGGCACCTGCAAAAAAGGCGAAAACTGATAATGTATGTCATTCCTGATTGATGACTTTGTTTTATTTTATTTTCTGATATACATCTAATGATGACTTGTTTCCGAATTTCCCTTAGCTTCTAATCTCAGCTACAGAGACGAGTCTACTTGATTGTGCTGCTGCATGCAGAACCAAATTATGCTAATATTTTATAACTTTTTGGTTGCTGATATATAAGCCTTACTTTTTGGTTCAGGACTCAAGGTCTGTTAAAGATGAGCCTTCTTCCACTTCCAGAGGTAGTGCACCTCCAAAAAGCACAGCATCATCCAAACTTGAGGCAGCTTCATCTGCTGGTCCTGTCTCGGAGAATGAGATTAGGGCTGTTTTGATGCAAATGGCTCCCATGACAACTCAAGATCTTGTTGCAAAATTTAAAGCAAGGCTAAAATCACAGGAGGTATGTTATAGATTTATTACATATTAGAAGCTATTCTGAGATATCTTATATATTTTGCTGATGGTCTCAAAAGTAACAACTGGGATTTTAATGTTACTAGACAAAAGCCAATAGTCATCCTGCTAAATCTGCATTTGCTAACAGTCTCCTTGGTCATAATAGTAGCATATTTCCTTCTAGAAGTAACTCTGATATTTCTGCTTGATTTCTTTTATTATTGAATGGTTCACATGCACCCTTCCATTAGCCACCATAAGAATCCCAGTGTATACATCATTTTGTGGCTTCAACGACTTCATGCATTGCAAGCAAAACATTGTTTCAGTGGAACCAAATCGGAAATCACATTAAAATGCCTCTAAATGTATATGATTAATGATTAAATGGCACTCAAGCCTTTAAGTTGCTTGCTCTGACATCTGCTGGTTTGATTATATCCTGCAATTTTGGATCCACAAGAAAAATATAAGAAGAGAGAGAAATTGCAAGGAATCATTAGGAAGCTTTATTAATCTATAACAACAAATAAATTAAGCAAGTCCTACCCAGTGAAACCTCACAAAACATTGAATGAAGAAAAGTGAGTAGAACGGCTGGTGGCATTATAACAGAAAATAGTGTAAAAGTGCAGATCTTATTATAACCAAACATAACAATGTGTTCAATTTTAATCATTTAAGACTACATAAGGCTGTTATTACACTATAGAGAAGCTTACGGATGCATGTGGGAACTACAATCTCAACCAGGTTTTCTATTTTCATTTTAGGTATCGTGTTATGATAACTAAACATAATTTAAAAGACAATGACACAACTGCCCCTATGCATTTAAGTGAACTAAAATTGAAGCAAAAGAAAATTAAAACCCAAAAAAGCACGATCATATGTGGACCCTCCCTCTTCTAACATGAGATATTCTAGTTGTCTTGGGCTGTGTTCTTACATGCACCAATAATTTCTCTTGCCTTAGTTTCTCTAGGGGAGAGTTAACTTGCTCAAGTTGATATCATCTTCATAGAATAATCACCTTGTAAGGACCCAAGATGTGATCTGCCAATTGCCTAAAGGGAAATGACTGTTAAGTCTGTCAGCCAAGCAAACATGTTTGGCACCAATAGACATTGTTTGTTGCTTCTTAGATGGCTTCTCAGTTCTCAATATGGGAGATGAAGTATCTAATGCTCTAAGCACCTCTATTGCCTTATTTCAGACATATGATGTTTCTTGCTAAATGATCTTCACGAATCCAACCTCTTCTCTTTGATGATTACTGTCTTTGTCATTGGCTGTGCTAGGTGAAGTAAATCTTGTGTTCATAACATAATCAAAGGCATTGTACAAGCAATTACCAGTCAATTTTCTTAATGTTAACCATCTTTCTCACCTACGTGAAACAATGGTTAATGGATCTGACCCATAAAGGGAAAAAATTAACCTAAATTGGATGGGAGTTCAACGGGTAAAAGACCAGTTGGATCTTGGGGAAGATCAGCTGGAGAAATTCAAGGAATTCTTGCTCGGAAATTGCCCTAAAACCGGAAGATCTTTCAAAGTTTGTTTATCCAACCAAACCTAAAAGATCAACCGGCAAATAAAGGAATGATGTCCACACCCTGGGCAGAAATTAGAGGAATAACTAGAAGAAGAAAACCAATTTCATTCAATCAATAATCTGTTGTAAAACATTCCTTTTCAATCCTTTCATAGACTTTCTCAACTCATCTAATCAGAAACAAAATAGAAACATCATCCCTAATTAAGAATTAACTGGAATACTAATTTCAATAGAAACTTCATTAAAACAGGAAATTACTAACAACTCTCAATTCAAAGTAGAAAAACTTTTATTACACGAAGTCCAATCTAGATAGTAACTCCTAAAAGATTTTCAACTTAAGAAAAAAAACATTCTGAAAAACAACCATTACTGAAATAGGAAAGTTTCTATAAAGGAAACCCACTTTCCTAACTTGTTTAAGTCACTAAATCTTCCAAGAGAGAGAATCCACTAACGTGTTCACTGTTTGCATGAACAGTGACATGTGAAAACAGTAGTTCTTTCTTAGTTTTTGATAATCTTCAATGAGGGATAAGATGCTTCTGCAGGAACCTTAACCAAACTACCTCTTGGACTGATCTGAGTTTGAGAAATGCTTCAAAAGAGAGCTAATAGAAAGCTCATTACCCCTGCAACAGCGCAACGTGAGTAATGGAGTTGAATAGGATGCAAAGTACCAATTATCATATGCTCAAAATTATCCAACATTCAAAAGAGTTAACCTGAAGATTTTTTGAATAGTTATGGTGTTTATTTCATATCTTCCTGAATTTAGTTGAATGCGCAAGTTGCAAAACCACCCAACCAGGATTCAAACCCCACATTAAGTGACCCCTAATTCATGCAAGAAAATCATTCTTGCCTCAATGTCATCTCTGATCTTTGTAGATCAGGACCCCTAAACCTATTAGATTATAGTAATTTTTCCATAGTCATCAATGAACAAATCGTCTATTGTTCTCTTCTATAAATCAGTTGATGTCTTGATATGACTGCTTGTTGCTTCTTTCTGCCAAAAAATAATAATAGGTAAACCATCCTTATGAATTGGGACTTGCCTTGTTGAGGGCCAAACATCCCACCATGGGCGTAATCCTCAAAATAATCATAAAAAATGGGATAACATTGTCCTGACTGCCAGCAATATAATGGTCACACCCTTGTCATCCCCAAAGTTGGAATCGTCTTGAGATGTAAGTTGTTCCCTATCATTGCTATGTTCCTCAATCAACAATTAGTTGCCATTCTCCAACAGTTAGAAAAATGACGCCATATTTCTCCAAAGAATTCACTACCCTGCTAGGTTGTAGTTTAGTATTAGGGGCCCAATGAATGTGTCACTATTCTCTCCTATATGTTTCCTGCTTCTCGGCTGCAGACATTAGATCCTGTCACTTGACTTTTTTACTTACTTGAAAAATGGAGTTTGCACCCCCTCTACTAGATGTTTCCTGCTGCTCTTCTTCATTTAACCCCTTTCACAAAGGTGCTGTCCATGTGGTTGGAGTCACTGCTACTTGTCATCATTGTCTGTATCTTGTTAAGGACATGCTTCTAGCCACTCAATGCAGTGGTCTTAGATTCTCAACCTACCTCAGTTCCTGCATGGTAGCGGTCATGAGTTGTTGATTCTAGGCTTGTGATTGTGCCAATTTCAATGCTAGTCATCTAACTTGGAGTTTCTGTTTAAGTGGCATGTTGCTAGCTCTAGGAAGCAAAAAAAGGAAGAGACTCTCTAGATTGACCATATAAAATTCCTAGCTTCAAATATAGTGCTTTGACTCCAACTACAAGGAAAGGGAGAAATGCCAAGGAATCAAGATGAAACTTTATTAATTTGTGGTAAGATGCACTGGTTAAGATCTATGAGTAACACCTGAAGTACGCTGAAGGAGAAAAGGTGAGCTAAAATGCTTCCACCTGGCTTCAGAACGTAGCCTCTAGAAAAGGTTCGTGTATACCCATAGAGAAGCGTACTGCTTGATATAAGAGTGCTGATCTCAACCATCTGTTTTCTGTTCCAATCTGAGGGCTCTTGTTAATGAAAACACAATTAGAATAGAAAATACAATTTCCGCTACTCACTCAAGTGAACTAAACCCATTTGCTTTCTATTCTAGTCTAAAGGATCATGTTGCCACAAAAAATAGTGTAGAAGAAAGGCATAATTTACCCCACTCACTCAAGTGAAATAAGACTAAAGCAACGTCAAACTAAAGCCAAAAAGAGCAATTATGTGAGCCCTCTGTGTTTTTCCTTGGTGATCCTAGATATCTTTGGGTGTTCTTACGTGCACAAGAATTCCTTTTGAATATGCACTACGTCACATTTTGGAGAGAGTTGTCTTCCCAACATCTAGCTTTTGTTGTAACATTGTTACAGAAACTATTAGAATGATCCCAGATAAAGGCCATGGGTTTCTCAACTATCCATAAATAGAAGGTTTAATTGTGAAAGCTTTTTGTTGAATATCCTCTTCTAAGGTAGCTCTAGGTAGCTGTGGCTATGAAGCTAGATGTCATGACCGTGCTATCCCCTTAACCTCTTGACCATGTAGCACTCATCCTACACTCCAACAAACGCCTCCGAGTCAACTTACTATAGTAGTTGCTAGCTCCTTACGTCACAAGGGGTCCCGCCATCTTAGGAAGTACACGAGAGAGTTTGAAGAATGAAATCTCGTATTGCTCTAGGATTGAACAACTCTGAGGTGGTCTGCAAATGAGGGACTCTACTCTATATATTGGTTGGTAGATTCTCAATAAAGGGTTAGGATCATATGCATGTGTGATTTAACCAACATGGGGATTCTTCTATATCCCTTTCTAGAACAATCTAGATAGGTTAGATATTACATGGATTGGTCTAGAATCTCTTTAGAATAGTCTACATTGTCTACACACTTCTTAGGACTTGGGCCTTGCAGAGTAAGACTGTGAATGCAGGCCTCTTATGCGGGCTTTCCCTCGTGCTCCAAGTCCAATCTTCGTGGCCAATATCTTTGGACTGAGAGCTCGATCTGTTGGCTGCACTCAGTGAACTTATGACGTCACCCCCCGCCTTATGTCAATGTTCTCGTGGGCTCTTCCTTGTTATACTGTTGAACCTTTCCTCGTACTCCATAGCATGTCCCCTCTTTCCAACTTGCTTCTCCATTTCATTTTGTGTATGTAGGAACGCTATGTTGGCTCGACTTATGGTTTGCCAATATGCACTCCACTAACTTATTCCGGGTCTTTGTCATAGCTTCAGCTGCCCTCTTAGACACACCTCTCCCTGGTCTTCCTTGTCTCCATGGCATTGCTTTACGCAGATTACTTGGAAGATTGGGTGGATCTTCAGCCTTGGTGGCAGCTAA
Organism: Warburgia ugandensis; assembly: GCA_035236585.1. Lineage (NCBI taxonomy): Eukaryota > Viridiplantae > Streptophyta > Magnoliopsida > Canellales > Canellaceae > Warburgia > Warburgia ugandensis. The sequence continues at coordinate 46,800,634 of CP141131.1, read as the reverse complement.
AATCTATAGGAGACTTTGCCCATTCCTTAAAGCCTTAAATGGTTCGGGTTGTAACTTCGCTAACTTGAAGTCTCCCTTCTAGAACTGTACGTGCCATCTGTTTGCATCCTTAACCTTCTTCATTCTCTTGGCTGCCTTGTGAAGGTAGGACTTCGCCATGCTAGCTTTGCTCTCCGGCTCTTAGCAAACCAATTGGCTGCAGGCAAAACCAACCTCCCCCGCCCCCCACTCTATTGTGCTAAAAATTATCCAACATTCAAAAGAGTTAACCTGAAGATTTCTTCAATAGTTGTGGTGTTTATTTTATTTCTTCCTGAATTTAGTTCAACGCGCAAGTCCCAAAACCACCCAACCAGGGTTCAAACCCCACATTAAGTGCCCCCTAATTTGTGGTAAGATACACTGGTTAAGATCTACGAGTAACACCTGAAGTATGCTGAAGGAGAAAAGGTGAGCTAAAATGCTTCCAACTGGCTTCATTATTTTCAGAACTTAGCCTCTAGAAAAGGTTTGTCTGTATCCATAGAGAAGTGTAGTGCTTGATATAAGAGCGGTGATCTTGACCATCTGTTTTCTCTTCTAATCTAAGGGCTCATGTTATGGAAAACAAAATCTAGAATAGAAAATACAATTTCCGCTACTCACTAAACTGAACTAAACCCATCTGTTTTCTATTCTACTCTAAAGGATCATGTTGTGACAAACACAATGTAGAAGAAAGACATAATTTACCCCAGTCACTCAAGTGAAGTAAGACTAAAGCGACGACAAAATAAAGCCAAAAAGAGGAATTATGTGAGCCCTCTGTGTTCTGCCTTGGTGATCCTAGATATCTTTGGGTGTTCTTACATGCACAAGAATTACTTTTGAATATGCATTGCATCACATTTTGGAGAGAATTGTCTTCCCAATATCTAGCTTTTATTGTAACCTTGTTAGAGAAACTATTAGAATGATCCAGATAAAGGCCTGATCCAGATAGAGGCCATGGGTTTCTGTTACATCAACTGAATCTAAGGAAGGTAGATTTGGCAAATATTATACAAGAAGTAAGGGAAAAAAGTAAACAACATATAGTTATATCTGTTTACAATCTGCAGAGGCAGTTACTTTAGTTGGATATTATTTCAAAAGGCAGTTACGGCTGGAGGAGGGAAGCAGAACATAAGAGGAAGGAGGGAACAGAAGAAGGGAGGATTGTTTGAAGTTAGGAAGTGGAGGTTCTAGCTTCTCAAAAGCTAGATATTGCAATAGTTAGAAAGCGTATCCAGAACAGAACCAAGATAGTTCTGCATTTTGTTTTGATTGTAATTGAAACTTTGTATCAAAAATTCTTGTTGAAATTGAATTCGATTGAAGCATCTATCAGTGGTATCAGAGCTGGTTCGAAACCTGGGAATGGTTAGAACCAGAATGGAGAGGATAGAAAGCATGGACAAGAATTGGCGAGCGTGAGAGGGGAGATAGGAGACTTGAGGGATCATATGGAAAGATTACAGACAAATGTGAAATACTTGATGGAGATAAGGGAGTGGATCAAGAGCAAGGATGTTCCGGAAGAAAGTCGAGGTCGCACGAGGAACACAGAAGTAGGGGAAACCTCAGATGATCAACACTGGAACACTGTCGAGCAAGAACTACATCAGCGTCAAAACTGGGCAGGCCGGAAACTGGATCTTCCAGTATTTGATGGCCAAGAACCCTATGGCTGGGTTTGTCGAGTTGAAAGGTATTTTTAGATCAACCGTGTAGCCGAGGAAGAGAAGTTACAGCTGCGGAGGTGTGCATGGAGGGGGATGCCCTCAACTAGTTCTTGTGGATAGAATCAAGAAACCCTTTCCAGTCTTGGGCTTCTCTCCAATTGTCCCTGTTGAGAAGATTCAGATCTTCCCAGTGTGTAGATGATTACAAAGCCTTACTGGTGTTGAAACAAAGGGGTATTGTCTCCAAGTATATTCGGGCGTTCGAGCAACTTTCCGGCCACCTGGGAGGCCTTTCTGACAAATTGTTGAAGGGTGCTTTCCTGAATGGGCTAAGGGATGAGATCAAGGCCGAACTCAGGATTTTTAGGCCTGGAACTGTACCTGGGCTTATGGAATTGGTCCAGAAGATAGAGGAAAAGAACTGGGCCCTGGATTAGATACGGGCCTGTCCAGCAAGAAACAAGGCTGGACCTCGAGTATCTGAGCCCACCTAGATCCAGTCGAAGTCGGGCTTGACAGAAAGAGGTTCTCAAGGGCAATTTTGTAAATTGCCCATCGTCTTCAACGGAAATGATCGAAACCAGGGTTTCCGGTCGGAAAACGATCGGGAAAAGAAACCCCGTGAACCTATTGCCGGAAGAAGAGAAAATTTTAGGAAGCTCACTGATTTTGAGTTGCAACAAAGGAGATCACTAGGGTTATGCTATAGGTGCGATGAAAAGTACCAACCTGGCCATCGTTGTGAGAATTGGCAGTTACAGAGACAAAGCAGAGGATCCATAACCCATCTCAGCAGCTTTCACGGAGGGGGACGACACACGGTAAGGGGATAACCAACCCTTGGAGTTATCCCTAAACTCCATCTTCGGATTTACGTCCGGCAGTACTATGAAGGTCACGGGCTCAATTGGAGGAAGAGGGGTAGTGGTTTGATTGATAGTGGGGCTTCCCACAATTTCATATCCACTCAACTCGTCCAAGAACTTCAGTTAGAGGTGGATCGATCAAAGAGATTTGGGGGTCAGGTGGGTGACGGCCACTGCATTAGAGGAGAGGGTATATGCAGGTAGTTAAGCATAGATCTGGGCAGTATCCAAGTGGTCCAAGACTTCCAGCCCTTCGACTTAGCATTTCTATTGATTCTATTGATAAGTTGTTTTTAGCATTTCTATGATGATCCTTACACATTTACTACAAAAACGGAAAAAAAAACCCTTATTGTTTTTCATTGTTTTTTGTGAAAAATAACAAAAAAGAAAAGACAGTAATAAAAATAGTCAATTAAGCTCATTGGTCAGTCGTTTTTAGTATTATGATGGTGAGAATATGCATATTTGCTTTAAAAAAAAAAAAACACAAATTATTGATGTATTTTACATTTTCAGTAAAAAAATACAGAAAACTACAAATATAGTGCATAATACACTAAATCAATGAAAACAGATGGAAAGAATGAAATGGAGTTTTCGTTTTTACCTTTAAAGTATACATATGTTGAGTTTTCAAAGAAAAATGAATCTTATGCAAAAAAAGGAAAAAGAAAAAACGATATTGGGTTTACCATATTTTTATAGAAAAACGAAAAAACAAAAGAAGAAAGTAAATAAAATTCAGAGTCTTACCTCAATTACTTGGATGGAAGATTACTCGTTTAGAAAGGAAGGATGTAAGATTACTCGTTCAGAAAGGAAGCAGCGGAATGGGGAAGAAGAAGAATGGAAAAAAAAAAAAAAAAAAAAACCCCGAATGTAAGGTTTTAAGTGCCTGTCGCTGTGCCTGGAATTGGGGCACATTAGGCGCAAGGCGCATCTAAGCCCGCAACTAGTCGCAGTGCGACTTATGTCGCCATGCCTACTTGAAGTCGAGCCGCATGGCCAGCGCCTTTTTGCGCCTAGCGATTAGTCGCGCCTGCGACTACATAGCCTCTTAGACACACCTCTCCTTGGTCTTCCTTATCTCCATGGGATTGCTTTAAGTAGCTTACATGGAAGATTGGGTGGATCTTCAGCCTTGGTGGTAGCTAAAATCTAGCTTCACCAACACTGTCTCCCTTCTAGAACTATACATGCCATCTGTTTGCATCATTAACCTTATTCATTCTCTTGGCTGCCTTGTGAAGGTAGGACTTGGCCACGCTAGCTTATTCATTTTCTTGCTTGATTTGCCAATTGTTAGCAAATCAAGCAATTAGAGATTCAGAAGAGGAAACCTGCAAACAAATAGAACAAAAAAATTAACAACAAAATAAAATAAGTAACAGTACAAAATAAAAACATTACTATTGTTAGTGGAAAAAAAACAAAAACATTAAGAAAAAATATCAAAAGATTCTATTAATAAGTTGTTTTTAGCATTCCTATGATGACACTTACACATTTGCTACAAAAAATTTCATTGTTTTCTGTCAAAAATAACAAAAAAAGAAGAAGAAAGTAACAAAAATAATCAATTAAGCTCATGGGTTAGTCGTTTTTAGCATTATGATGGTGAGAATATACATATTTGCTTAAAAAAAATGAAAAAAATACTAATTACTGATGTATTTTACATTTTCAGGAAAAAAAATACAGAAAACTACAAATATAGTGCATAATACACTAAATCAATGAAAATGAATGGAAAGAATGAAATGGAGTTTTCGTTTTTACCTCTAGAGTATACATATGTTGAGTTTTCAAAGAAAAATGGAGCATTATGCAAAAAAAATAAATGAAAAAACGATATTGGTTTTACCGTATTTTTACAGAAAAACAAAAAAAAAAGTAAATAAAAGTTACAGTCTTACCTCAATTACTTGGATGGAAGATTACTCGTTTAGAAAGGAAGCAGTGGAATGGGGAAGAAGAAGAATGGAAAAAAAAAAAAAAACTCTAAAGTAGGGTTTTAAGTGCCTGTCGCTATGCCTGGAATCGGAGGCGCATTAGCCGCAAGGTGCATCCAGGCATGCGACTTATGTCGCTGAGCCTACTTGAAGTCGAGTCGCATGGCCAGCGCCTTTTTGCGCCTAGCGACTAGTCGCGCTTGCGACTACATAGCCTCTTAGACACACCTCTCCCTGGTCCTCCTTATCTCCATGGGATTGCTTTAAGCAGCTTACATGGAAGATTGGGTGGATCTTTAGCCTTGGTGGTAGCTAAAATCTAGCTTCACCAACACTATGTCTCCCTTCTAGAACTGTACATGCCATCTATTTGCATCCTTAACCTTATTCATTCTCTTGGCTGCCTTGTGAAGGTAGGACTTGGCCACGCTAGCTTATTCATTCTCTTGCTTGATTTGCCAATTGTTAGCAAATCAAGCAATCAGAGATTCAGAAGAGGAAACCTACAAACAAATGGAACAAAAAAATTAACAACAAAATAAAATAAGTAACAGTACAAAATAAAAAAATTACTGTTGTTAGTGAAAAAAAAGAAGTAAGAAAAAACATCAAAAGATTCTATTGATAAGTTGTTTTTAGCATTCCTATGATGACACTGACACATTTGCTACAAAAATGAAAAAAAAAAAAAAAACTTTACTGTTTTTCACTGTTTTCTGTCAAAAATAACAAAAAAAAAGGCAGTAACAAAAATAGTCAATTAAGCTTATGGGTCAGTCTTTTTTAGCATTATGATGGTAAGAATATGCATATTTGCTTAAAAAAAATGAAAAAAGTACGAATTACTAATGCATTTAGAAAAAAATGCAGAAAACTACAAATATAGTGCATTATATACTAAATCAATGAAAACAGATGGAAAGAATGAAATGGAGTTTTCGTTTTTACCTTTAAAGTATACATATGTTGAGTTTTTACCTTTACCGTATTTTTACAGAAAAACAAAAAAAGAAAGTAAATAAAAGTTACAGTCTTACCTCAATTCCTTGGATGGAAGATTACTCGTTCAGAAAGGAAGGATGGAAGATTACTCGTTCAGAAAGGAAGCAGTGAAATGGGGACAAAGAAGAATGAAAAGAAAAAAAAAAACCCCGAAAGTAGGGTTTTAAGTGCCTGTCACTGCACTTGGAATTGAGGGTGCATTAGGCAGAAGGTGTAAGGTGCATCCAGGCGTGCGACTAGTCGCAATGTGACTATGTCACTGCTCCTACTTGAAGTCGTGTCGCATGGCCAGCGCTTTTTGGTGCCTAGCGACTAGTCGCGCCTACGACTACATAGCCTCTTAGACACACCTCTCCCTGGTCTTCCTTATCTCCATGGGATTGCTTTAAGCAGCTGACATGGAAGATTGGGTGGATCTTCAGCCTTGGTGGTAGCTAAAATCTAGCTTCACCAACACTATGTCTCCCTTCTAGAACTGTACATGCCATCTGTTTGCATCCTTAAGCTTATTCATTCTCTTGGCTGCCTTGTGAAGGTAGGACTTGGCCATGCTAGCTTACGCTTGCCAATTCTTAGCAAACCAATAGGCTGCAGCCACCCCCCACCCCTGCCAATGTGCTTAAAATTATCCAGCGTTCAAAAGAGGTTAACCTGAAGATTTCTTGAATAGCTATGGTGTTTATTTCATTATCTTCTTGAATTTTGTTGAATGCGCAAGTCGCAAAACCACGCAACCAGGATTCAAACCCCACATTAAAATGCCCCCTAATTCATGCAAGAAAATCATTCTTGCCTCAATGTGATCTCATATGATCTTTGTAGATCAGGACCCCTAAACCTATTAGATTGTAGTAATTTTTCCATAGTCATCAACGATCAAATTGTCTGTCGTTCTCTTCTATAAATCAGTTGATGTCTTGATATGACTACTTGGTTGCTTCTTTCTGCCAAAAAATAATAATAGGTAAACCATCCTTATGAATTGGGACTTGCCTTGTGGAGGGACAAACATCCCACCACGGCCGTAATCCTCAAAATAATCATCAAAGAAACATCTCACCATGGGCGTAATCCTCAAAATAATCATCAAAGATGGGATAACATTGTCCTGACTGCCATCAATATAATTGTCACACCCTTGTCATCCCCAAAGTTGGAATCGTCTTGAGATGCAAGTTGTTCTCCATCATTGCTATGTTCCTTCAACAATTAGTTGCCATCCTCCAAAGCTTGTAGTTTAGCTTTAGGGACCCAATGAATGTGTCACTATTCTCTCCTATATGTTTCCTGCTTCTCGGCACCCGACATTATATCCTCTTTGTTAGATGTTTCCTGCTTCTCATCTTCATTCAGCTCATTCATGGTGACAATGGTGCTGTCCATGTGGTTGGAGTCATTGCTACTTGTCATCATTGTTTGTATCTTGTTAAGGACATGCTTCTAGTCACTCAATGCAGTGGTCTTAGATTCTCAACCTACCTCAATTCTGGCATGGTAGCAGTTTCGAGTTGTTGATTCTAGGCTTGTGATTGTGCCAATTTCAATGCTAGTCATCTACTTGGAGTTTCCGTTTAGGTGGCATGTTGCTAGCTCTAGGAAGAAAAAAAGAAGATACTTTCTAGATTGACCATATAAAATTCCTAGCTTCGAATATAGTGCTTGGACTCCAACTACAAGGAAAGGGAGAAATGTCAAGGAATCAAGATCAAACTTTATTAATTTGTGGTAAGATACGCTGGTTAAGATCTATGAGTAACACCTGAAGTGCGCCGAAGGAGAAAAGGTGAGCTAAAATGCTTCCAACTGGTTTCATTATTTTCAGAACTTAGCCTCTAGAAAAGGTTCGTGTATACCCATAGAGAGGCATAGTGCTTGATATAAGAGAGGTGATCTTAACCATCTGTTTTCTGTTCTAATCTAAGGGCTCATGTTATGAAAACACAATGTCTTCGTCGTCATCATCATCATCATCATCAAGACTTTATCCCATTATGGGTTGGCCACTTGAATCGTATTCCTCCATTCCTCTTTATTAAGTACCACGACTTCATTTAGTCCCAAAGCTTTTAGATCTTTTCTCACCACTTCTATCCATATTCTTTTGGGCCTTCCCCTTGCCCTTTTAGAACCTTTACTTGCATTGCCTCACTTCTTCTAACCGGTGCCGTTTTCGGTCTCCTTTGGACATGTCTAAACTATCTAAGTCTAATCTCTCTCATCTTGTTACCTATTGGTGCTACTCTTGAATTTCCTCTAATATTTTTATTCCTAATTCTATTCTTTCTTGTCTGACCACTCATCCATCTCATTTCTGCAATGCTCATCCTATGAGCATGATGTTTTTTAACTGCCCAACATTCTAATCCATAGAGCATGGCCGGCCTTATGGCCATCCTATAGAATTTTCCTTTTAGTTTGAGTGGCACTCGTCGATCACACAAACTCTAGATGCGCATCTCCAATTGTTCCAACCTGCTTGGATTCTTTGGGTAACCTCCCTCTCAATCTCTTCACTCTCATGAATCATTGATCCTAAGTACTAAAAGTGGTCTTTTATGGGGACTTTTTGGGTATCAATCTTGACTGGTGTTTCACTTACTCCTCTCCTTGCTAAAATTGCATTCCATATACTCTGTCTTAGTTCGGCTGATTTTAAATCCTTTAGATTCTAGTGCTTCTCTCCATAACTCTAACTTTGTGTTTACACCCTCCTTTGTCTTATCAAGTAAGACTATATTATCTGCAAATAGCATCTACCAAGGAATCTCTTTGTGCAGATGTTTTGTTAACTCATAACCAACGTGAAAAGGTATGTGCTCATTGCCGATCCTTGATGCAATCCTACAGTGATAGGAAAATCACTGGTCTTGCTGTTAGTGGTCTTAACATTTGTTACTGCTCCCTCATACATATTTTTAATTATGTCTACTTACCCTCGCGAAACCCCTTTCTCGCCCAACACCCTATGTATTAACTCTCAATGGACTCTCTCATAAGCTTTCTCTAAGTTGATAAAGACCATGTGGAGATCTTTCCTCCTTTCTCTATATTTCTCTTACCAATTGTCTTAGCAAGAAAATAGCTTCCATGGTAGACCTCCCAGGCATGAAACCAAACTAATTCTCCGATACACTTGTCTCATGCTGTTTCCTCTTCTCAATCACTCTTTCAAAATGTTTCATAGTGTGGCTCATAAGTTTGATCCCTTGATAATTAGTGCAGCTCTGTATATCTCTTTTATTCATATAAATTGGTACAATAGAGCTTTTCCTTCACTCATCAGACATTTTCTTTGATTTTATAATCTTGTTAAACAACTTGGTCAACCAAACTACCCTAATATCTCTCATATGCTTCCAAACCTCTATAGGTATACCATTGGGCCCCATGGCCTTTCCTGATTTCATCTTTTTCAAGGCCTCTTATACTTTTGATCTTCTTTGACTAATACCTTTTGATCATCACTTGTAATGCACCTAACATGATCTAAGTTCTTACCTTTCTATTCTCTTACTTTTGCAAGTTTAAACACATTTTTCTCGCCTTGTCTTGTTCCTAGTCTATTATAGAGCTCATTATATGCCTTAAGTTTAGCCTCACTTACTATTCTCTTAGCAACCTTTATAGCATTCTTATATTGTTCATAGTTTTCATTATTTCTAATCTTCTGCCATGCTTTAAAGCCCATTTGTTTTTCTTTAATAACTTTTTGCACTGTTTCACTCCACCACCATGTTTCCTTTGCTAATAGCCTTTTACCTTTAGATACTCCTAAGACATTTTTTGCCACTTTCTTAATGGGCTAAGCCATATTAGTCCACATAGTATTTACTTCTGTTTCATAGTTCCAATTTCCTTCTACCATCAACTTATTTTTGAGTGAGGTTATTTTCTCTCTTTTTAAGTTCCACCACTTAGTTTTTGGATGTGTATTAAGTTCAGTTCTTTTTCTCCATCTTTTGATATGGATATCCATAACCATTAACCTATGTTGTGAGGTTAAACTCTCACTGGGTATCACCGTACAATCATTACATAAAGATCGTTCATTATTCTTAAGTAGAAAAAAGTCTATTTGGCTTTTATGAAGTTCACTTTTAAAAGTTATTAAGTGTTCATCCCTCTTCTTAAAGAGTGTATTTGCAATGGCCAGTCATATGACAAAGCAAAATCGAGGATAGTTTACCCTATCTCATTTTGTTCACCTATACCATAATCTCCGTGTATTTTGTCATATTCTTCCTTTTCTTTTCTTACATGGCCATTTAAGTCTGTTCTTATAAATATCCCCTCAGTGTTGGGAATTTCTTGCATGACTCCCTCCATATCTTTCCAAATCTGTCTCTTGATTATATCTTCTAACCTTGTGGTGCGTATGCACTTATAACATTTATGATCTACTCTCTTAGAGCAAGTTTTGTTATTATAATTCTACCACTGATTCTTTTAACGTCCACAACTTTATCTTTTAATTCTTTATCCACTATTATTCCTATTTCTACATACCACGGTTTATACCCATCGATTTCTTTAGTTTTAGACCCTTTCCACTTGGTTTCTTGGATACAAGCAATGTTTACTCTCTTACGTTTTATTGTATCTACTAACTCCAAATTCTTACCTGTCAATGTCCCTATATTCCATGTGGCAATACGAATTTTATGCTTTTGCGATATCCTATTTACCTGCGCACTTCTCGACCTCCAAGGTATGAACCCATGCCCACGTTTCACTACACATGGGTTTTTATGCAGTGCATCGCTTCCGACGGGATGCTCTAGCAGCCCTTGCCCATTTTTCACTACTCCTGGGATTCGATGTAGCTCATTGCTTTTGGTGGAACGCCCCAGCAACCCTTGCCCATTTTTCACCTCACCCGGGATTTGATGTAGTACGTCGCTTATGGGGAATGCCCTAGCTTGAGGAAATGTCAGTATTTGATTCATGACATGTTAGGGTTGCCATACTTTTAAGAAGTTAGAGATGATTTTCATTTCTTCCTTACAAACTAATATACAAATGCATATTTATTTGCAAGCAAGAAAGAAATAACAAATCATCTTCAACTTCTCCCTTGCTTGCTGGCGCCTAACACAAGGGTTGCCATACTTTTAAGAAGCTAGAGATGATTTTCATTTCTTCCTTACAAACTAATATACAAATGAATATTCATTTGCAAGAAGGATAGAAATAACAAAATCATCTTCAACTTCTCCCTTGCCAGTTGGCACCTAACACAAGACCCTCCTCCTTTTTCATCTGCTACTCACTCAAGTGAACTAAACCCATTTGCTTTCTATTCTAGTCTAAAGGATCATGTTGCCACAAAAAATAGTGTAGAAGAAAGGCATAATTTACCCCACTCACTCAAGTGAAATAAGACTAAAGCAACGTCAAACTAAAGCCAAAAAGAGCAATTATGTGAGCCCTCTGTGTTTTTCCTTGGTGATCCTAGATATCTTTGGGTGTTCTTACGTGCACAAGAATTCCTTTTGAATATGCACTACGTCACATTTTGGAGAGAGTTGTCTTCCCAACATCTAGCTTTTGTTGTAACATTGTTAAAGAAACTATTAGAATGATCCCAGATAAAGGCCATGGGTTTCTCAACTATCCATAAATAGAAGGTTTAATTGTGAAAGCTTTTTGTTGAGTATCCTCATCTAAATTAGATCTAGGTAGCTGTGGCTATGAAGCTAGATGTCATGACCTTGCTATCCCCTTAACCTCTTGACCATGCGGCACTCAGGCTACAATCCAACAAATGCCTTCGAGTCAAACTTACTATAATAATTGCTAGCTCCATACACCACAAGGGGTCTCACCATCTTAGGAAGCACACAAGAGAGAGTTTGAAGAATGAGATCTTGTATTGCTCAAGGATTGAACAACTCTGAGGTGGTCTGCAAATGAGGGATTCTACTCTATATATTGGTCGCTAGATTCTCAATGAAGGGTTAGGATCATATGCATGTGTGATTTATCCAACATGGGGATTCTTCTATATCCCTTTCTAGAACAATCTAGATAGGTTAGATATTACATGGATTGGTCTAGAATCTCTTTAGAATAGTCTACATGGTCTACACACTTCATAGGACTTGGGCTCTACATGGTCTACACACTTCTTAGGACTTGGGCCTTCCAGAGTAAGACTGTGAATGCAGGCCTCTTATGCGGGCTTTCCCTCGGCTCCCAAGTCCAATCTTTGTGGCCAATATCTTTGGACTGTGAGCTTGATCTGTGGGGTGCCAATATGCACTCAACTAATTTATTCAAAGTCTTTGTCATAGCTTCAGCTGCCCTCTTAGACACACCTCTCCCTAGTCTTCCTTGTCTCGATGGCATTGCTTTAAGCAGCTGACATGGAAGATTGGTGGATCTTCAGCCTTGGTGGTAGCTAAAATCTATAGGAGACTTTGCCCATTCCTTAGTTAAATGGTTGGGGTTGTAGCTTCACCAACATTAAGTATCCCTTCTAGAACTGTATATGCTATCTGTTTGCATCCTTAACCTTCTTCATTCTCTTGGCTGCCTTGTGAAGGTAGGACTTCGCCGCGCTAGCTTGCGCTTGCCAATTCTTTTGGAGAGAGTTGTCTTCCCAACATCTAGCTTTTATTGTAACATTGTCAGAGAAACTATTATAACGATCCCAGATAAAGGCCATGGGTTTCTCAACTATCCATAAATAGAAGGCTTAATTGTGAAAGCTTTTTGTTGAATATCCTCTTCTAAGTTAGCTTTAGGTAGCTGTGGCATGGAAGCTTGATGTCATGACCTTGCTATCCCCTTATCCTCTTGACCATGTGGCACTCATGCTTCACTCCAACAAACGCTTCCGAGTCAACTTACTATAATAGTTGCTAGCTCCTTATGCCACAAGGGGTCTGACCATCTTAGGAAGTACACGAGAGAGTTTGAAGAATGAGATCTTGTATTGCTCAAGGATTGAACAACTCTGAGGTGGTCTGCAAATGAGGGACTCTACTTTATATATTGGTTGGTAGATTCTCAATAAAGGGTTAGGATCGTATGCATGTGCCATTTATCCAACATGGGGATTCTTCTGTATCTCTTTCTATAACAGTCTAGATAGGATAGATATTACATGGATTGGTCTAGAATCTCTTTAGAATAGTCTACGTGGTCTACGCACTTCTTAGCACTTGCCTTCCAAAGTAAGACTGTGAATGCAGGCCTCTTATGCAGGCTTTTCATCGTGCTCCAAGTCCAATCGTCGTGGCCAAAGATATTGGACTGTGAGCTTGATCTGTGGACTGCACTTAGTGCACTTGTGACATCATCCCCCACCTTATGTCGATGTTGTCATTGGGTCTTCCTCGTGGTACTGTTGAACCTTTCCTCGTCCACCATAGCATCACCCCTCTTTCCAACTCAGCTCTTCATTTCACTAAGTACTTTGTGTATGTAGGAATGCTATGTTGCTTGTGGGGTTCCAATTTGCACTCAACTAACTTATTCAGGGTCTTTGTCATAGCTTCAGCTGCCCTCTTAGATACCTTTTCTGGTCTTCCTTGTCTCCATGGCATTGCTTTAAGCAGCTTACATGGAAGATTGGGTGGATCTTCATCCTTGGTGGTAGCTAAAATCTAGCTTCACCAACACTATGTCTCCCTTCTAGAACTGTACATGCCATATGTTTGCATCCTTAACCTTCTTCATTCTCTTGGCTACCTTGTGAAGGTAGGACTTCGCCACGCTATCTTACGCTTGCCAATTCTTAGCAAACCAATAAGCTGCAGCCACCCCCCGGCCCCAATGTTCTCAAAATTATTATCCAACATTCAAAAGAGTTAACCTGAAGATTTCATGAATAGTTATGGTGTTTATTTCATTTCTTCCTGAATTTAGTTGAATGCGCAAATCCCAAAACCACCCAACCAGGGTTCAAACCCCACATTAATTGCCTTCTAATTCATGCAAGAAAATCGTTGTAGCCTCAATGTCATCTCATATGATCTTTGTAGATTAGAACCCTCAAACCTATTAGACTCTAGGAATTTTTCCATAGTCATCAACGAACAAATTGTCTGTTGTTCTCTTCTATAAATCAGTTGATGTCTTGATATGACTGCTTGTTGCTCTTTTCTGCCAAAAAATAATAATAGGTATACCATCCTTATGAATTGGGAGTTGCCTTGTGGAGGGCCAAACATCCCACCATGGGCGTAATCGTCAAAATAATCATCAAAGATGGGATAACATTGTCCTGACTGCCATCAATATAATTGTCACACCCTTGTCATCCCCAAAGTTGGAATCTTCTTGAGATGTAAGTTGTTCCCCATCGTCACTATGTTCCTCAATCAACAATTAGTTGCCATTCTCCAAAAGTTAGAAAAATGACTCCCCATTTCTCCAAAGAATTCTCCACCCTGCTAGGTTGTAGTTTAGCATTAGGGACCCAATGAATGTGTCATTGTTCTCTCCTATATGTTTCCTGCTTCACGGCTGCAGACATTAGATCCTTTCACTTGACTTTTTTTCTTACTTAAAAAATACAGTTTGTACCCCCTCTGCTAGATGTTTCCTGCTGCTCGCTTTCATTCAGCCCATTCATATTGACAAAGGTGCTGTCCATGTGGTTGGAGTCATTGCCACTTGTCATCATTGTCTTGTATCTTGTTTATGACATGCTTCTAGTTAATGCAGTGGTCTTAGATTCTCGACCTACCTCAGTTCCTGCATGGTAGCAGTCACGAGTTGTTTATTCTATCCTTGTGATTGTGCCAATTCCAATGCTAGTCATCTAACTGGGAGTTTCCGTTTAGGTCGCATGTTGCTAGCTCTAGGAAAGGAAAAAAAGAAGAGACTCTCTAGATCGACCACAAAATTCCTAGCTTCAAATATAGTTATTTGACTCCAACTACAAGCAAAGGGAGAAATGTCAAGGAATCAAGATCAAACTTTATTAATTTGTAGTAAAATAAACTTGTTAAGATCTACGAGTAACACCTGAAGTACGCTGAAGGAGAAAAGGTGAGCTAAAATGCTTCCACCTGGCTTCATCTTTTTCAGGACTTAGCCTCTAGAAAAGGTTCGTCTGTACCCATAGAGAAACATAGTGCTTGATATAAGAGCGGTGATCTCAACCATCTGTTTTCTGTTCCAATCTAAGGGCTCTTGTTAATGAAAACGCAACATAGAATGGAAAATACAATTTCTGCTACTCACTCAAGTGAACTAACCCACTTGTTATCTATTCTACTCTAAAGGATCATGTTGTGACAAACACAATGTAGAAGAAAGACATAATTTACCCTGCTCACTCAAGTGAAGTAAGACTAAAACAACATCAAACTAGCTTTTAGTGTAACATTGTTAGAGAAACTATTAGAATGATCCCTGATAAAAGCCATGGGTTTCTCAACTATCCATAAATAGAAGGTTTAATTGTGAAAGCTTTTTGTTGAGTATCCTCTTCTAAATTAGATCTAGGTAGCTGTGGCTATGAAGCTAGATGTCATGACCTTGCTATCCCTTGAACCTCTTGGCCATGTGGCACTCATGCTACACTCCAACAAACGCCTCCGAGTCAACTTTCTATAGTAGTTGCTAGCTCCTTACGCCACAATGGGTCTCACCATCTTAGGAAGTACACGAGAGAGTTTGAAGAATGAGATCTTGTATTGCTCAAGGATTGAAAAACTCTGAGGTGGTCCTCAAATGAGGGACTCTATATATTGGTTGCTAGATTCTCAATAAAGGGTTAAGATCATATGCATGTGTCATTTGTCCAACATGGGGATTCTTCTATATCCGTTTCTGGAACAATCTACATAGGTTAGATATTGCATGGATTGGTCTAGAATCTCTTTAGAATAGTCTACATTGTCTACACACTTCTTAGGACTTGGGCCTTGCAGAGTAAGACTGTGAATGCAGGCCTCTTATGTGGGCTTTCCCTCGTGCTGCAAGTCCAATCTTCGTGGCCAATATCTTTGGACTGTGAGCTTGATCTGTGGGGTGCACTTGTGGTTTGCCAATATGCACTCAACTACCTTTTTCAGAGTCTTTGTCATAGCTTCAGCTGCCCTCTTAGACACACCTCTCCCTGGTCTTCCTTGTCTTGATGGCATTGCTTTAAGCAGCTGACATGGAAGATTGGGTGGATCTTCAGCCTTGGTGGTAGCTAAAATCTATAGGAGACTTTGCCCATTCCTTAGTTAAATGGTTGGTGTTGTAGCTTCACCAACATTAAGTCTCCCTTCTAGAACTGTACATGCCATCTGTTTGCATCCTTAACCTTCTTCATTCTCTTGGCTGCCTTGTGAAGTTAGGACTTTGCCATGCTAGCTTACGCTTGCTAATTCTTAGCAAACCAATAGGCTGCAGTCAGAGGTTTTTGGCCTATCACGAGCTACAAAGGGACTTGTTTTTGGCCTCACTCTTTTGCAAGTTGTAACAGGATTGGGCCACAGCGAATAGGCAATTCCAATCTCTTTGGTTGGCACTCACAAAGTTCCTCCTCAAGTACTTGTCCAGTAGGGCATGATCTATGTAGGTGGAAGCTTGAGGAGAAGTGCAGCTGCGAGTCAGGTACCTTGAATTTGGGGCCAAATTGTTCATGATTTCTTTGGAATTCTGTGTTAAAAGCTAACCCAGCTGTTGTCTCAACTGTGCATCCAATGGTGCTGCTATGAATGTGCATACTTAGGGAATCGGTCTACCACAATTAGAATAGACGCACATCCTTCCACGTTGGCCAATGCTGAGAGGAAGTCCATGGACACGCTTGCCCAAGGTCTCAACTGTGCAATCCATTGGTGTTGCTATGAATGTGCATACTTTGCGAATGAGCATACTACAATTAGGATAGATCGACATACTTCCACCTTGGGCAATGTTGAGATGATCAAGGGTTCCAACGACCCTCCTTGCTTGTGCTCATTTACTACTACACATCATTCTTCATGTTTGCCAGTAGTTGGTAGAACTTATTATAGCCATGGTCCTATCTTAAGCCTGGATGGCCAACCCACTTGGTGGCGTGGTATTCCCCTGGAAGTTCTTTCCTCAATTTTTCTCACTTGTGTATAGTCTCTTGCCTTTGATGAAGAGAAACTCATTTAAGTGAAGCCTGTAGATCAAGCTCACGGTAAAAAACTGTTGGCCTAAGAAGTTTGGACCTGGAAAATGAGGCAGAGTCTACATACAGGGCCTGCATCTATAGCTTGACTCTAGAAGGCCCAAGTCCTAATAAGCGTCTAGATCATTCTAAAGAGATTCTAAACTAATCCATGTAACTGCTGATCTAGTTAAGTATCTAGAGAGGGATATATAGGAATCCTATTGTTGATGAATGACGCATGTATATGATCCTAAGCTTTGGTTGAGGAGGTGATAACCTAAGGGGGAGAGTCTCTCATTTGCAAACCACTTTAGAGCTGTAGAATTCTCTTGGGCAATGCAAGTTCTCTCTCTTAAACTCTCTCGTGTTCTTCTTGAGTGTGATGAGATTGCTTGCAGCCTATGGAGCTAGGCAACTACTTAAGTAGGTTGGCTCAGTGGCATTCATAGGAGCATAGCACTTGTGGGTCACAATCGAGAGAGATAGTTGGTATCAGAGCAGGTTGAGACCATGGAGGCACGACAACCAGCCTATAGGTTTGAGATCATGGAGCAGCAACGACCAACGTTTTGTGTGCACTTCTCCACAAGTCAAATTGTGCCACACACGTCTCTCCTTGGTTACACATATGCTTAATGCTTAATGCTCCTTGTTGCAACTAGCCATGCCGCTCAGTCTTGGCAACCTCTTCGCCATTGACTTGCGTGCTTCCTCATCATACTGCTTGCAGTTCCCCCAACCATTCTTTTCATGTGGAAGCCCAAAGCTCCTAGGCCACTTGCACTTGATCAGTTCCATTTCTACAATCGATGTCGAAGCTAAACTCTTTGCTCCTTCGTGCCATACTTGCTCCACTCATGCTTGTAGCCCAACTAAATAGAAGAACCTTGTGCCCTTGTCCATTATGACAAGCCCAACTTGCTGAAGCAAGCATTAAGCACGCCTTCCCCAAAAGGCTTTGTTTCAAGCCCCAGCTTGTCCACAAATCCTCCGAGCTGCCTGCTCCAACAGGCACCAAGGCAAGCACCGACTTGGTCTGCCCCTTGGCCTCAACCACTAGTGAGCTCCGTTGCATCTCATACCATAAGTTTGCCCCACTCTGACTTGCAACACACCACAAGCTCTCATGATCAATGCCATTATGACCCCATTGGGGGCGACTCCTCATTGAACCAGTTACCCCTCTCCACCCCATTGTGGTAGTTTCACTCTGGCATCAGGTAGCTTTTCCACAGGTTGCCCCGTCTCAAATGTATGGTTGGTTGTTGCACTTTCATGGTCTCAACCTGCTTTGATACCACTTGTCACTGCCTTGCTTGGTTGTTGCACTTTCATGGTCTCAACCCACTTTGATACCACTTGTCACTGCCTTGCTATCTCCTTAGACTCTCTACTATGCGGCACTCGTGCTATGCTCCAACATACGCCTTTGACTCAACCTACTCAAGTGCTTGTGCCACTCTAGATGTCACCACGCTTAGGAAGTATGCAAGAGAGTTTGAGAAGGATAATAATTTGCTTTGGTAAGGAGAATTTGACAACTCTGAGGTGGTTTGCAAATAAGGGAACTTTTCCCCTTGTATAGGTTGTGGTCTCCTCAACCAAGGGTTAGGATCATATACATGTATCATTTATCCAACAGTTTGGATTTTTCTAGATTTTACTTTAGATCAATATAGCTGGGTCAACTATTTACATGGATTATTCTAGAATCTTTGTAGAATAGTCTACATTGTCTACACACTTCTTAGGACATAGGCTGTGAGTGCGGGCCTCCTTTGAGGTCTTTGCCTCACTCTCCAAGTCGTATCTTACTGGGTCTGTGAGCTTGATCTGTATGCTTCACTTAATAGGCCCGTGACATATAGCTCTGCTTGCTATGTGTAGCTATATGAATTTTTCCTTGTTGACGCAGACTGACAGTTATGCTTGTAACTTGCATGTGTATCAAACGTTTATGGTCCAGATATGCATTATTTGAGAAATTTTTGATGCAAAGGCGGCATAATGTAGTTTCGAATATGAGCTCCACCTATTCTTCAAAATTAAGTTTCCTTCTTTGTGGGATCATTTATTTACTCTCTTAGAAGAGCTGCTAGGAAGAAGGCTTTGGTGCAGATGCATCATTTTCTTTTCAATATGTCACCTAACAATATTTGCACGTAAGTTCTTGTGTTACCTTGACAAGATTGTGTTGTAGGACAAGAAGGCCTTTGCGGATATTCTGAGGAGAATATCGAAAATACAGAAGACAAATGGACCCAACTACGTTGTGCTGAGAGAAAATAAGTAATCTCATACATACGCTTTACGGATTGTCTGTCCACTTCTTTTGCTGAAATGTAGCAGCCAGCGTTCTTAAATCAGAAAAGTCTCAAAGCAATTGTGACTTTGAGAATCTGAGCAAATATTTGGGATTATTCCTCAGTGTTTCTTATTTTGTGATGGAACAAAGGATAGCAATTCTCGATCTCGAAATTAATTTATACTTTGTGCTTCTACTAGGCACTATCTCCTGCCATACTTTGTAACAGGGAATGATAATTTTGTCAGAGCAGAGCTGGGAAGGGTTTTGGAGCCATTGCGAAAATTTGAAAACAGGAGATGAGCGATGGTCTCGTGTATATGATTCTGATGACATCAAGATGAGCTCATTTGTGTTAGCTGGGTGGCATCTATATTATATTATGGTCGGCTCGCAACAAGTCATGGCTCTACTGTCTGCATTTGTTAGAAAGACAAGCAGATAAGCATGGTAGACTGATAAATTGACTCTTTGTTCATGGTGATACTCATTGCCTCGTTCTAAAAGCTTCTTTCTCACCCATTAGGATTTCTTTCTACCGTTATTATTGCGAATGGTTAGTTTTTTTAAGTGGGGTTGTTACTTGCTTTGTTCGTCAAATTTATCCACTTGTTACACATTGAACGGATGGCTTTTTTGCACAAAATAGACGGAATTATGGAGCTTCCCAGATGATTTGGCTGGGAGATGACTTCAGCTACCAAAGGTCATTGTTTTGTCATGGTTTTATCTTTGCCACTGCATTATCCGTCTTTTGCAATTGTTCCAAATAATATGTTACAAACCATACGGGAGAGAGAACTCCAACCATTGGATATCGGATGGCTTTCGGCTAACAAAACCAGGCCTAAGATGGAATTCTATAATTCAACTTAATTCTTCCGGAAAAAACCCAAATCTTATTACAGGGCAAAACACTCTAAATAATGGTCCAAAACTAAAATAATAAGAGGCCCTGTAACCACAGCACAAACAATGGCAGGCTTGGTTTTAGCCAAGGCTACTGCTTCATCCTTTCTTCCCTCTGGCTGGCAGCCCGTTGATATGTAGTTTAAAGCCTTTTCTTGTAGCTCTTACGCTTGGTAATCGTGAAACAGAGAACCTACTGTCACAGGACTTAGATTCCACTCTGTTTCTCAATGGGATTGATTTTCCATACTGAATATGTAAACACTTTCTAAATTATCAGTAAATAAGTGAGGAGATGGTTTTGCTTTGGTTGTTAGAGTTTAGATTTCGGAGACCTCTATAGCATACCATGATCAAAATTTGTTTAAGAAAGCTTTCAGTTCTTAGTAAGATACTTCAGAAGTACGGGCCAGAGGAAATAGCCTCTTTTCAGATCACTGCTTAATATGAATGAGAAATGAGGAGAGTATGGTTCCACTAAAGGACAACATACACAAATTTTCGAAAGAAGCTCCTTTCAGCAGTTGGAGACCTTTTGGGAGTAAAAGAAGCTCGTCTTATTTAGTTTTCTTTTCTCATCATCATCAAAATCATCAAGACCTTGTCTCGATTAGAGGTCAGCCACATGAATCTTGTTCCTCCATTCCCCTCTATTAAGTGTCATGGCTTCATTTAGTATCAAACTTATAAAATCTTTTCTTACCACTTCTATCATTGTTCTTTCGGGCCTTTCTCTTGCCATTTTAGATTTTTGGTTGCCTTTGGACACGTTCAAACCATCCAAAGTCTAATCTTTTACATATTGTTACCGTTTGGTTCTACTCTTAAGTTTCTTCTAATGTTTTCATTTCTAAGTCTATCCTTTTTTATCTTGAGTGGTACCTACCAATCATTCAAAACTCCAAAGGCACATCTCTATTTGTTCCAACATATTTGGATTCTATAGATAACCTCCCTCTTAATCTCTTTGCTTTCATGAATTATCAATTCAAAGTATTGGAAGTGTTCTTTTAGGGGGACTTCTAGGTTATCAATCTTTACTGATGCTTCACTCTCCCTCCTTTCCTTGCTAAAATTGTATTCCACTAACTTTATCTTAGTTAGCCTAATTTTAAATCCTTTATATTCTAATGCATCTCTCTATAAATCTAACTTTGAGTTTGTGCTCTCCCTTGTCTTATCAATAAAAACTATATTATCTGCAAATAACATGCACCATGGAATCTCATCATGCAGATGTTTTGTTAACTCATCCATAATTAATGTGCAAAGGTATGGGCTCAATGTAAATCTTTGGCGCAATCCTTGATATAATCCTATAGTGATGAGAAAACTACTAGTCTCTCTACTGGTGGTCCTCATATTTGTTACCACTCTATACATATGACTACTCGGGTTTCATATGATGCAAATTTCATAAAAAGGCGAGATCTCTTGCTTTAGAAATATGAAATGCATGAAAATCTTTTGTTTTGGAAAGCAATCTTTCGTATAAAAGCCCGAGTGTCAAAACACATTTTCAAATCATATAGCCATGGCATAGTTTTAAATCAACTCTATTCCCAAGAAAGTGTTAGTCACAGCCCTAGCTACAGAGAGTAACTACAATCAAGTAACATTCATTAAAAGATAAGGTAGGGGTTTACTTACTTGTTACTTGTACTTAATTTGGATGTTCTTTGTCACAGGTGTATCCTGTCCTTAAGTGTTTACTTGTATCTGAAAGATATTAAGGATTGAGTGAGTATACACTATACTTAGTAGGAGTCTATCACTATTAGTTTTACAATGCATACTATGTTTTAAACCATATGTTCTTTAAACCATGTGCATGTTTGGACACTCATGTTCAATATCGATATTAAAAGCCATTGTCAAAGTAGAATACTGACGACTTAAAGAATCGCATAATCTAAGTCAAAAGTAACATAGATATCATAAACATATACTATGATATGCATAAGATGCTCAACTGAATCCAACTCATGGATCTATGGTCGACCATACTCATGTCATGCCATATGCATGCAAGTAAATCCTCAAAAACATAGGGCACACTATACTCACGACCTCAGCGCCGTGTGGTCCCCGGGTACCTAGGGACTCTCAGTCATAGCCTCCATGGGGCATATGACACTTTGACGGGTGCTGTGACACCTCCAGTGGTAGTCCTCGTTTACCACAGCAATTGAAGTGAGGACAAGCCTTTTTGGCGTGGTACCCTTTCCACCTATAGTGGTAGAGGCTGGGAGGCCACCCCGAACCTCTCGGCATAGCGCCCACGAGCTTACTAGCCCAAATCATATACTATCAAGCAGGCAAGAACCTTTTTTTCAAAACATGTCTATGTATATATCATGTAGACAAGAATCCTTTTTCAAAACATGTCTATGCATGTAACACATGTCTTGGCAATATATGCGCAATGTATTCTTCATATGCATGCTAAGTTCATTTGTGAAATCAATTCATGCTAAACAGGTCATGTGCATAAGGATGTGACATAAGTTTATATGATATACGCATAAAGATAGGACATGTAACTTAAAAACTTAAAACATGCATTAGAAAAGCAACCATGACTCAAAACATGCATTCTCAAAGCATCATGGGTTCTTTTTAAAAGTCTAGTAGCGATAGGACACCTACCTGGTTTGATCGCGCTAGTCCCCTTGTCCTCGTACGTTCCTGGACATGGTTTAGGGGAAAAAGGTTAGCTTGGCCTATTTTTATAGGGTCTAGAACAGTTTTCCTCACTACTTAGGCATTAAGGGTTCATTCCCATGCCTAAGGGACTCCTAAGGTCCCTAATTGGGCTTTGGTATAGTCAGGTTTGCAAAGGTTTAGTGGCCCCGCACCACTACCATAGTTTAAGGGTCATGCCAGCCTTAGATAGGGCTTGATCAGGTATTTTATGGTTTGGATGTGTCCATGCCGTCGATACGGACACAACGCCTCTCGCGGTACCTCAATCGGAGTCCTAGAACTCAAGTTATGGGTATTTTAGTGTTAAGAATACCCAAAAAGGGCCCTGCGTCACCGCTCCCCGGACGCACTTGAGTCCCGGTCGAGTGGCGACCGGCCCGCACGTGCGGTCGCACGATCCCGGGTGTCATCAGGCTGCGCGTTCCGCTTATGTAGAACACACGGCGTCATCATCGCAGGCCCATACGAGGCGGGCGCTCGGGACGCTAACGTGTCCCGCGTTAGCGGCGGGCGCCCCACAAGGCGCGTCCGTCGACGCACCGAGCCTCTGTCCCTTTTCTTGTTTGCGGGTGCGTCCACGGACACGCTCGTCGGTTTCCCTTTAACGCACTGGGTGCGTTTTGGTTCTGTGGTGACCTGGGCGTCCTCGGGATGCCCTGGTTCGACCCTGTCGAGCCAGAACGGCCCAGGCACCTGCCCTGGGTCTGTTGTGGCTCCATAGAGCCCTATTTTGCATGGTTTCTCATGCAAAAACTTAGGGACATTCAACCTAAGACTGAGGGGGAGATGGGTTTGGAGTTGTTTAAGGCGTACCTGGTTCGTGGTTGGGTATTTATCATGGTTTCTCATCTTGCCTGCAACTCCAAGATTGGTTTTTTCTATGGTTTTGGGATGCCATTGGAGGCGCCCAAGAGCTCTATTTATAGTGCTTAAGGAGGGTTCTGAAGGGGGGTTTCCCCTGCCATGGAATGGCGGTGGTTTTCCCCCTGCACACCGACATTCTAGAATGTCGATGATGCAGTATGTTTGGGAAGAAGGGGGTGTTCGTATCAAAACGGGTCCCTGTTTTTTCAGGCCAATTCGTTTTAAATTTAATTACAATTTTGCCTTTGAACTTCAAAGGGCCATAACTTCCTCATTTTAACTCCGTTTTGGGTGATTCTGGTCTTGTTGGATTCCTTTTTTCGAGACGCACCTAAGGGTACCATTCTAAGGACCAAATTTCTGGGTCTAGTTAGGGTGAACAGTAAAATGACTAAAATACCCTTATCTCAAAAGTGAACTTTTCATTACCAACATGGGATCTCAAGGTTACAAAAATGGAATCATTACAATACATATCTTTAATTATGTCACTATACCCATGTGAAACCCCTTTCTTGCCCAACAACCACCATATTAACTATTTGTGGACCCTATCATAAGTGTTTTCTAAGTCAATAAAGACCATAGTGGAGGTCCTTTCTCATCTCTCTATATTTCTCTACCAATTACCTAAGAAGAAAAATAGCTTCCATGATAGAACTCATAGACATGAAACCAAACTAGTTCTTCGATACACTTATCTTATGCCATAGCCTCTTCTCAATCATTCTTTCAATAAGTTTCATTATGTAGATCATAAGTTTGACTCCCAATAATTGGTACAACTTTGTGTGTCTCCTTTATTCTTATAAATTGGTACTATAGAGCTCTTCCTCCATTCGTCTGACCTTTTCTTTAATATTACAATCTCCTTAAACAACTTTATGCTCCAAACTACTCTATTATCTCTCATATACTACCAAACATCTATTAGTATACCATTGGGCCCCAAGGCCTTTCTTGATTTCATCTTTTTCAAGGCCTCCTTTACTTCAATTATTCTAATCTTATGGTTATATTTATAATGTCCAATGTTATTTGGGTTTATAACACTTTCAATTCCTATATTCTTAGGATAATTGTCATTTAGCAAATTATGAAAGTAACTTTCCTACCATTGTTCGATCTCATCATTTTTGACTAGTACCCTTTGGTCATCACTTCTAATACACTTAATGTGGTCGAAGTCCTTATTTTTCTTTTCTCATACGTTTTCAAGTTTAAGCACATCTATTATAGAGTTCATCATATGATTAGAGTTTAGCATCCTTTATTGCTCTCTCAGCAACCTATTTAACATTCTTATATTGCTCAATGTTTTCATTTTTTTAGTCCTGTACCATGCTTTAAAACACACCCATTTCTCTTTAATAAAATTTTACACTTTTTTACTCCACCACCAAGTTTCCTTTGCTATTGCCTTTTACATTTAGATACTCCTAGGACATATTTTGCCACCTTCTTAGTTGTCTCAACCATATTAATTCACATGGTGTTTACTTCTATTTCATTATTCCAGTTTCCTTCTACAATCAACTTGTTTATAAATGATGCCATCTTCTCCCCTTTTAAGTTCCACCACTTAGTTTTGGACACCTATTAAGTTCATTTCCTTTCATCCATATATTAATGTAGATATCCATAACCATTAACCTATGTTGTGAGGTTAGACTCTAGCTGGATATCTCTTTACAATCCTTACACATTGATCTTTTGGTATTCTTAGGTAGAAAAAAGTCAAATTGGCTTTGATATGGTCTACTTATAAAGTTTAGTAAGTGTTCATCCCTCTTCTTAAATTATGTGTTTGCTATAATTAGGTTATATGCTAATGCAAAATCAAGCACAACTTTTCCTATCAAATTTCTTTCTCCAATACCATACCCTCCATGTACCCTATCATATCCTTCCTTTTCTTTTCTTATATAACCATTAAAGTCTTTTGATAAGTGTTTAATTTTGTATAAAAAGTACACTATTAGTTGCCTATGTGTTGTAACTTATAGTGCTAAAGTAGGGTTTTTGGTCGAAAATTATAACACATGCATTTTTGACCTAATGATTTCAAAGTTAGATATTTTGTAGGTTTAGAAGCAAATCTGGAATATCTAGAATAAGTATGTGAATGATCATAATTTGCTAGGATTAATTAGGGTTTTTCATCTTTTGTAGGTATTGGAGAGATGATTCAAAGATTGAGATTGACCAAGATGAGAATTGAAGATCAAGAGTAAAAGATTAAGCTAAAGCCCAATTGATATCATTTAAAGCTTAATCAAGGATCAAGATCATCCTAAGTCAATTAAATAAATAATTTAAGAAGCAAAAAGTGACTAGAAATGGGCCCAAGCCCAAGCCATGCATTTCCACCACCTTTGCATGGGAGCCATTTAAATTGCTTAGCAATTAAAGCTATGAAAAAGGGTGATAAGCTATATGAGCTACTCAAGTCTTGAATCCAACAATTGAAGTCACTTAATCCACCAAGGAATGAGCCATCAAAGTGAGTCATGAAACCATGAATGAGTTCCACACAATTGGAACATCAATTTAAGCAACTTTCTTATGTTAAAAGTGTGATTTTTAAGGGATTTTTAGAGATAATTGTAAAAGGTGAGATGCTCATGCATTAAGGGACTCATCAAGAGAGAAAACTCCACTCTCTTAATCTATTTCCTAGCACTAATCCACCATTCACTCTAGGGTGCCATGTTTTTAACTCAAGGACGGAGCCACTTTCCTAAAAGAGGATGCCCCCCCTCATTAATTGGCAAATTTCAAGTGGTTTGCTAATTAGAAAACCCCTAAATCTAACATCTAAAGCACATCAAAACCCTAATTTTTTCTCATCTTTTTTCTCCTTTTTTTCTCTCCATTTCAACATAAGTCACCATCCAATTAGAAGGGAGAGAGCTCCACTTTCCTAACAAGGAAAAAGATGCCTCCCCCCCTTTTAATTTAGGAAACTAGCCCACCTACCTCTCTTTCTTACCTAACTGTGCTTACGTCACTCTTCACCTAACCTTCCTCATTCAAAACCCTATATCTAGATCTACTTTTGCCATTGATTCAACCCTTGCTTAAGTTAGAAACCAAAGCATCTATATATTTACCATGGTTCTAACAAATTTTTCAAGTAAAAGTTGTATGAGACAACTTTGAAATCAAGCTCTCCTTTGGTGATAGTTGCTGTTGAACTTTGGAACTTCTTTGATGATTTCTTCCTCAGAATTTCTTGTTATTGTTGTTGTTATTTGCTCTGCAATTTAGGTTGGTACTCTAATTTCATTGTTTTAGTTTCCTCATCTTAGTTTTCCATTGTTTTGCTTTCTAGTTTACACTCTCCTTTCCACCTAGCTTTCCCTTTCTTCTTTACCTCAACTCTATTAGTTTTTCTTTATTATTCACTCAAGATTTAAGTTAACTCTTCTTTAGTAGTGATGGCTAAGTGAAGAGCTAGCTTAGAACCTTGAATTCACATTTTTTTGTTATGTTTGCCCTTGGTTTTAGGTCCACTTTCTGTAGTTAATTCACCCACTTAGTCTTCTTTTCTCTTGAATTGCTTTTTGGGTTTTCTTTGGATGTTATCATACTTTAAACTGAGAGCATTAGATTGCAATTTTGTTATAGTTTAGATTAGGTTTTATGCATTGAAATTCTATGCAATTTTTAGATTTTGAGCATGTAATATGCGGACAGTTCTGGGTGTAATTTGATGATGATTTAATAAAGTTCTTTGAAGTTTTTTACCAGAAATGTTTCATTCATCAACGTAATTTAGATTTGGGTAGTTTCCTTGCATAAAAGTTGTAGTTTCTTGAATTGTTTGATGTTCTTAAATAGTTGAAATTTGAAATTTTCCTATCCTTAACTTTGTGATTTGTTTCCAGCCATCTAAACGTTGTTTTTGATTGGATCTTTAGGAAACCATTTAGCTTTTCATGTTTTTTATTAGATTCATTAATTTGTTTGCGTAATGTTCACTTTAGATCCATCAATTCTGGCCCTTTTCCTACCATAGAACCATGCGAACAATCCATGGATCATGCACATGGTACTAGGTCACATTCATTTTTTACTTTTGCTTAGTTTAGTTGCATAATCTTATTTTGGCGTTTGTAAATTACTTGTTTGCATCTTACTTTTAGATTTAGAAAGTTTCTTTTTTGAATGTTAGCAAGTTCTTTTTAGTAAGTTTTAGGTTAGGAAAGTTTCTAATTTGAGCAGTTTTCTTGAGATTAGTTGCCTAATTTGATTCATTCTAATTTAATATTAGTATCCTTCAGGTTCTTGCATGCTAGTTAGGTAAGTTTCCTTTCTAATTGATTACCTTTATTTTTAGAAAGTTTCTTTAATTTCTAATTCTATGCATGTTTCCTTCTTAATTTGCTTTAATTTCCTAGTTTAATCACATAATTATCTCTTTGGCTATAGTTAATAAATTTAAATATGATCCAAACTATTAAAATCCATGATATTCCTCATGAGATGGACCTCACTCACATACATCTACTACATTTGATTCGTGCGCTTGAAGCTATATCAAGTTTTTAGCGTTGGGATGGACCTCACTCTCATAGTCCTTTTTGAATATCATAGGATAATCCTTTTTTTTGTTTTTGTTTTGTCTTTCATCTAGTGATCTCTTCATCATCCACATCTCCTTCTAATGGTTGGTTATATGTCATTAGTAAGACTTAAAAAATTACCTTCTTTCTGTTGTGTCTAACTTTGCTTCTTATCTTTTATATTTGTCCCCAAGATACTTCAATAACTGACATGGTATCATGTGCTCTACAGCTAGACCCTTGATTAACTTCGAATTTCAACTGTCTGTCGTTTTCCATATGTGACTTTATTCCCCCACCAAAGTTATATTCAAAATAAACTCATGAAAGCCAATTAGTAGCATCTTCCATCGAGGACCTTATCATATACTGAAAGTAAAATGTCCTAACTCTATATCCAGTTTCATAGCTATTAAACGCTTTTCTCCGTGAAGATTTTATCCAAACTCATGTCAAATGTTAATGGTCGATTTATCATCATGGGTCAAATGTTCTCGTCCAGAGGCCTATCTCACTATTCACATCAATTTGTCATTAGGATTTTCAATAATGTTCCCTTTTATGCAAAGCAAAAAGTCTCTTATTCATAACCGAGTACTCTTACGAGGTCATGGTTGAATCCTTTGTCATCATCCTCTTTGTCCTTTCTTTGTTTGATGGTTTTCTTCGTAATCCTTTCAGTCTAAAAGTTCTATACTCAATTCAGTAGGGTTAGTCCTTAGGAAATCCCTTCAATTGATTTTTCGTACTTGGTATATGCACACAACAACTATCTTTTTATCTAAAGGCAATGTAACATTAAATCTTTACCTTATAGTGTGCTAGCCATCTCACCTTTTCTCCTTTCATCCCCTATGTCAATATATTGTTTAATATTTTATCAAGGCTTTATCGTCAACCATGCAGTCTGTATTGTCAGGAGGTATCCTCATAAGTAGTGATTTTCTCAATTCCTCAAATTTTATTCTTCAAGTGCCTCCTCATACTTAGCTTATAATAGCAGTTCTCGTTCAATAACTACTACATCAAGTTATGCTGAAGCTATTAAATCATCAAATTTGAAAAATACTCAGGTAAGCATGGAACATTTTCGTAGACATATACAAAGGCTTTATTTGATTACCTATTGATCTCCATCCAGATATATTTTCATCATAAGCTCAAGGGTTTCTAAAGTGATCAGTACTTATCTACCTTTCTTTTCAATCCAAGTCAGTAGCATCTTTCAGACCCACAGTTAATTCTATGGTTTGTCATGGTATCTATTCAGTGGAAAAATCTGTCTCATTGGTGGAGATTGCTCCTTATTTTTGCTTCTGTCTTAGTTGCAATTGTTCTCATCAACTGACCTCATACCCTCAAATGACTTAGTTTAACAAGTACTTCTTTCAAGGAAAACTCAAGTCTAAATACTTATAATATCCTTCTGATATCTAACTTCGACTACTAACTCATAAATACTAACATACATGATTAATTAGGGTGGGGTACCTTTATTTAGTCAGCAGTACTCCAAAGGTAATGACTAAATAATGGTCTTAAGATTTTTGCTCTTCCAATCTATGATAGCAAGGCCTCAATTTGATCCTTGATGGTACCCTACTTGCTAAATGGACCAATCATTGTTCCCGGCTTAATATACTTTATTGGCAAGGTGGGATATCACCAAATTTTCCTTTTTATGGATTATATCCATTGGTGTTCCCCATAAGCTAATGAATCCGATAAGAATCTAATTGTAATAATTGATATCAAACTATTTGTAGAATTTAATTTCTAGTTGGTCGCCATTCTTCTTTGAAAATTTTCGTACAGCATAATGTCCTTAATTTCGATACTCTACTCAAAATTTTAAACCCCATATGCTTTCTCTCATTTATACTCCTTTGCAATAAGATCACCAACTCATCTAGTATTATTCCTTTGCATTTGTTTGATCTACCTTCCTATAGGATTCAAGATGATAGAATTCTATGTATCTCCATAAAGTCATGATCTTCTTCTTTTGAATATTCAATATTTCATTGAATACTTATAGTTAAATCTCTATTTCTTTCTTTCTTTTCTTCATAATCCTCATTTTTGTCTACCTAGATCAATGTCTTCATGTGCTTTGTTGCATATAATCGATACTGCATCTACTCCTTTTAACAGATATGATAAACTGAATGCTTCTAAGAAATTCTAAACTGTCTTAAGATCATTGAAATCCTCAATTGCCTATAGCCTCAATAAAATTCATACAATGTCTTAATAATGGCATTGATCTTTTGGTCATGCTATACTTCTCTTATATGTTAGGATCAATCTATTATTCACAAATCTATCATTCGTAGTATTATCAAAATCTTTTGATAACACTGTCGAATTCATTTCCCTATCATATTCGTGTTATGTTCCTCTTAATCACATAATATGTCACTTATATACACCTTCTGATTTGCTTCATAATACTCAGGTAGTTATCATTCGATAGCACTTCACTCTTCATAAGACTCCAATTAAGGTATCCAAAATTGAGCTAAGTCTTTTAGGCTCCATACCTTTGTGATGTAGTACGAGTCACAGTTATTTCCTAATATTCTCTTGCATTCTCATCCCTCTTAGATTATCATCAAAATCTTCAAACTTTGTCTTTTACATCTCCTATCATACTTATATCATATCCTTGTGATAGTGTACTCATATTCTGATATTCTTTATGATGGTAAGATAGCCACCTAGGTTCTTCAATTTTCTCACTTTTGATGAGATTACTTTATTGATGGTAAGATAGCCATCTAGGTTCTTCAATTTTCTCACCTTTGATGAGATTTCTCTATTATAGGTCAGAACTACTAACAAGTTCACTAACATCCTCATTCATCATTCTTATCATAATCTAAGTTTCTTTGTTTGCACCACTGCACAACAATCCTTAGTGATAAGATTTAAGCCATCCAAAATATAAGTATTTGCTAGACCCATTTCCTTTTTCACCTATTGGTTTATGGTGAAATGCCTGGAGCATTAATATTGTAACCCTCAAATAGAAGTAGTCATCTCTACTTCTTCAATTTATACTACTTCTTCTTGATTTTCTTGATTGTCTATGACCCTTGGACATGCTGGACTGGCTGTGAAAGGATAGAACCTGAGCTCTGATACCAACTGTGATGACCCGGGTTTTCTCATGCATTTTTAAATGCAATATCTAAATTCTTAAGGCGGGATGCATCCCTATTTGAAAACCAATGCAATGAAAACCATGCAATGCAGTGAAAAATCTTTCACATTTTAAACTCATTTTGAAAACCCCGAGTGTCATTTGCCTTCACAACAACCAAAATAGTTTTTGAAAAACTTCAGAAATCATAAATGTTTTTCCCCAGGTCTATCCAGTCACAGCACATAGCCCAACTGTAAATAAATACAAATACGTGTCCAAAGGGTAAAGAGTTTACTTACATGTATAGTTGTCTCCTTTGTTTATTCACTTGCTTGTAGCACTAATATCTCCTGAGACGTCTTCTATTTGTGAGTGGAACTATCATGAAAAATGTTAAGGATAGGGTGAGTATATACTATACTCAATAGGAGCCTATCACTACTAGTTTTGCAATGCATGATATGTTTAAAATTATGTGCTCTTAAAAACATGTGCATGTTCGAACAATCATGTTCAATATCGATATTAAAAACCATTGTCAAACCGCAATACTGACGACTTAAAGAAATATCATAATCCAAGTCAAAAGTATCATATATCATAAACATAATGGTATGCATAAGATGCTCCACTGAATCCAACTCATGGATATATGGTATGGTATGGTATGGTATGGTCAACCAACCTCATGTCATGCCATATGCAATGCAAGTAAATCATCAAACCATAGGGTCCAACTATGCCCACAACCTCGCCGCCGTGTCGTCCCCAGGTACCTGAGGACACAGCATCATAGCCTCCACGGGGCATATGACACATCGACCTAGTGCCGTGACACCAGTGGTAGTCCCCTGTACCACATGCAGTCGACGTAGGGACATGCCCTTTTTGGGTGTGGTACCCATCCACCTAATAGTGGTAGAGGCTGGAGGCCAACCCAAACCTCTCGGCATAGTGCCCACGAGCTTATCAGCCCAAATCATATCCGATCAAACAAGCAAAAACCCCTTTTTCAAAACCTGTCCTCTTTGGGTCCCTCACAACTGCCTGGCCCTCACAACTGCCTATCCAACGTCTTTTGGGCACTCTAGTGTCTTTTGGTAACCCTCAAGGACATGCAATCTTTTAAAATCTCAATGCTCACAAATCATGCAATATATGCATTTGTTTGCAAAACATATCTATGCATAATGTATATGCAATTATTTTCAAAACATATCTATGCATAAAGCATTTATCATATGTATGCTGAATTAAGTCATGCTAAACAAGTTATATAACTTATACTTAAAACATGCATAAAACAATCATGGCTCTTTTAAAAAGTCTAATAGCAATAGAGAACCTACCTCAAAGTCTCCTGGAGTTGCGTCCTTTATCACTTCAATCCGTCCCTGGGTCTCATTTATAACCTCCTGGGTATGAATGGATACAAGGAGTCCTTATCAATTTCAATCTATTAGATTGCTAGATCTGCCTTTTAGGGTCCATGGGTCCTTGCCTAATTTATTGTCAGGCTAGATCGTATGATGTGGATCTACTATTCAATAGTTAAACTGCTTAATTCATTGTTAGGCTAGATCCTATGATCTGGATCTACTATTCAGTAGTTAAAGTCTGTAATTTGTCCTTTAATCTAAACTTTAAAGTCTCATTAGGTCCGCATGTCCCAATTCCCAGGACACCCATGCATCCTGGTTGAACCGCGACCGCCTAACGTGCGTGCGCCCCCAAAGGCCGTGCCAGGGACCGCGTTTTGCACGGGCACATGCATGCTCAAGCGATGCGCTATGACGCGCATCCTGGATGGCATTGCACGGACGCACCTTGTAGCATGGCGTGTCTCAGCTCCCAAGGCACCCTGTGCGCCCTAGTTGAGCCAGGACCCGTACCCCATGTCATGCATGTACCAGAAGGCCGCACCTGGGACAGTGTTTGCACGTGCACAAGCATGCCTAAGCAACGCTATGACGCGTGTCCTGGATGACCTCGCGCGAACACACCTTGGCGTAGTCGAAATGTGCCTTAGCTCCCAGGCTGCCCATGCATCCCGATAGAGCCTGGACTGTGCCTGGGACGAACCGAGGCCACGCCCATACACAGTCGCGTGCCCTCATGCAAAGTGGCATGCCTGGGACGTCGTGTTCGTGCATAGCCGGCTAGAACCGGTCTTGGGGCGTTTTTCGGCTGGAAACGCTAGATCCAGTATGGATCTAGCCTGAGAGGAGGAAAAAAAACAAAAAAGGGAAGGAGAATGGCTTACCTGGGTAGCCTGGGGAGTGCCCTTTTCCCGATGGGTGCTTCTGCTCGCCGGCAAACTTGAAGAAGGGACAAGGCCCGTCGTTCCGGTGCGACCAGGGGGAGAAAGGGGGAAAGAAGAGAGGGGAATGGGTAACTGGCAATGGCCGGCTTGACTCGGGCCTGGCCATTGCCAAAAAACTCAGGAAAACTGGGTTTGAGACAGGTTCTGGTTTTGCTGGAAACCCCAGTCTCAAACGACTCGAAAAACGTCAGAAAACTTGGGTTTTTGGAGAGGGGGAGATGGGGTTTTTATAGAGGGGAGAAGGCGGTGCCCCTCAATGGCAGTGCCGCCCTTTCCCCTGGGTTTTCTAGAGAAATTGAGATTTAGGATTTTCTGGAGGGTTCTTGAGGTTGAAGACGACAGGGGGTGCCGTTATCAAAATGCCCCCCTGCGTTTTTCGTCCTTTTTCGTTTTTCTGTTTAATTTCCAAAAATACCCCTATCTTTAAATGGCTGTAACTTCTTCATATGAACTCCGTTTTGGGTGATTTTTGAGGTGTTGGATTCTATTTTTTGAGTAGAATCTAATGGTACTAAGTTTCCTTACAAATTCCTTCGTTTACTATTTTAAATAAAGTGAAACATTTAACTCAGTTAATTTCCTATAAAATGTCCAATTTTTGTTAAAAATAGTGTAAATTGCTCGGGCGTTACAATTAAAGATTTTCCTTTTCAGTAAACTTATAGTGAGGCCCCATTATAACTTGCAATATTTTTATTTCATTCTAAATGGGTTGTATTAATACAAGATAAGTGAGGGGAATGGAGGCCCACACTTGATCTTCATAAAAAACCCCACTGTAAGCCTTCTTCACTCTCTTTTACTTTTCTGGTGTAGTTGCTTAAGGTAATTTGCATATTTGTTGGTAGAGGAATTCATATAGCTTAGGGTCATTCATCTTATTTAGAGTTGTTGCATTAGCTTGCACCTATCAAACTCTTGGTTTGATTCTGTATAGGTTGCGTTAGTCTGCTTTCTTGTACTTGCATTGCACGTTTGCTGCTTTGTGGTGGATGGAACATAATGTTAGTAAGGGTCCCACAGGAACCCTCATAAGATGAGGATTGGATTTCATCACCAGATCCTTGGCCCACCTAGGAAATTAAATCAATTCTTTGTATGCCTGTGATCCCAACCCATAATCTTAATTCAAAATCAAGTAGCAAAAGACCTAGGGTTTTGAGCTCATAGGACTGTTTTTGAAAGAGGCGATCTATTTCACTTTAGTGGTTCTTGAACTTTATGGCTATAGATCCAAGTGATTTTCCCATGCCATTTGTTGATGGTTATTGAGGTCTAAATGCCTCCTTCGATGAGAATTGTATTAACTACCTTGGGCAGGACCTAATTGGTAAGCAATAGTCAAGTCTGGATTAAAGGAGCTGTCTAGCATTAGGCTAAAAGCTAAAACCTCATAGATTAACAAGGATCAACAAGGCATCTCATTAGCATTAAGAAATATTTGCATGCATGGCATACAGAGTTAGGTGTCCTTTAGAATTAGGTCGCATCATTTAGTTAGGTTTCATTACAGTACTGAAAGGATGTTGGTCTCATAATACTAAATTAGTACCACTAGATCTTGAGATTAAACGTACTCATAGTTAAGGGTTAAGAAATCAAATTCATGACCCCATGGTAGACCCACCAGCTAAAGTCGAGCATAAGGCTATTAGATATTTCTATGTGCCACTTCAATTAAATGCTCCATCA
The DNA here is from genome assembly GCA_035236585.1 of Warburgia ugandensis. Classification (NCBI taxonomy): domain Eukaryota; kingdom Viridiplantae; phylum Streptophyta; class Magnoliopsida; order Canellales; family Canellaceae; genus Warburgia; species Warburgia ugandensis. Next base: position 46,765,501 of record CP141131.1, on the reverse strand, counting down.
TGCATCACTTTAAAACCCACCAATGCAAACCATTTTGAACTTTAACTTGTAGTCATTTAGTTCTAACATTCTATGGTCATGATAGAGAGGATCCCTACCTACATATCTAGGAATTCCTTGATATTTTTGGATGATTCTATTAGAATTAGGTTGTTTCCCATTTAATCAAAAGATAAGGCCAAATCATGGCTGAATTCTTTAGAAGATGGTTCCATTGCCACATAGGATTAGTTGTTTAAGAAGTTTCTGAATGAATTCTTCCTTGTCCATAAGACTAATGCCCTTTGAAAATGGGGTTCTCATGTGGAATCACTTTCTCCATCAAAATCTATCCTAGTGCCTTCAATAGAAAAACCACCCACATTGGTCTTGAAGCCTTTTCTTGAAATCTAAAGTACTCTTATTTAGGACCTAATGAAACATTACCTATCATCATAACCTCAGTTCTAGATAAGGAATATGAGGGTAAGCTTCTTGATGTTCTCAGAGAACATAAGACAGCTTTAGGGTGGGACCATAGAAGATATTAAGGGAATTTGTCCTGTTGTGTGCATGCATAGAATCCATCTAAAGGAAAATTCCAAAACATTTAGGAAATACAGAGGAGACTCAACCCTAATATGAAGGAGGTAGTAAGAGATGAAGTGCTTAAACTCTTAGATGTTGGTATTATCTACCCCATATCTGACAGTACTTAGGTCAGCCCAGTTTAGGTTATCCCTAAGAAGTCGGATGTCATGGTAATTAATAATGAAGATAATGAGTTAGGCCCCACTTACATGACCACTGGGTGGTGAGTTTGTTTTGATTAGCAAAAATTAAACTCAGTCATGAGGAAAGACTACTTTCCTCTACCATTCATGGACCAAATGTTAGAAAGGTTAGCCGATCATAAGTACTACTGCTTTCTTAATGGATACTTTGGTTATAACCAAATTCCCATAGCACTTGAGGATTTGGAGAAGATCACCATCACCTGTCCTTTTGAAATCTATGCTTATCATTGTATGCCTTTTGGACTTTGTAATTCTCTTGCTACTTTTCAAAGGTGTATGTTGAGCATGTTTTCTGATATGGTGGAGAGATTCATAGAAGTGTTTATGGATGATATCTCAGTATTTGGGTCTTCTTTTGATGAATGCCTGCACTATTTAAAACTTGTCCTTGCTAGGTGTGAGGAAAATAACTTATTGTTAAATTGGGAAAAATGTCATTTTATAGTTCAAAATGGCATTGTTTTAAGCCATATTATTTCACATAATGGCATAGAAGTGGATAGAGCCAAAATGGAGTTAATCTTTGACCTTCATCCTCCATTGACGGTGAAGGAAATTTGCTAATTTTTAGGCCATGTAGGTTTTTATAGACAATTCATCAAGGAATTTAGTAAAATAGCTAGGCCCCTATGTAATCTACTTACTAAGGAGGCCACTTTTGATTTTGATGATGACTGAATGAAAGAATTTGAGTGCCTAAAGGCTGAGTTAGCTTCTAAATCTATTATTCAACTGGTAGACTAGAATACACCATTTAAAATAATGCGTGACAATTCAGACTATGCAATCAGGACTGTGTTAGGGCATCATATTGATAAAATTGTCCATGTGATATATTATGCTAGTAGCACACAATGATGCCTAACTCAATTATTCAACTACAAGAAAAGAGTTGTTGGCAATTGTTTTTGCATTGGATAAGTTTAGGTCTTACTTGTTAGGATCTAAGATCATTGTATACTCAGATCACGCAACACTTAAATATCTTCTTTCGAAGAAAGATGCAAAACTTAGGATGATTCGATGGATATTATTGTATAAGAATTTGATTTAGAAATTTAGGACAAGAAGAAAAAAACAGAGACATTTTCTTATAAACAATTGTTGCACATTTCCCAATTACCTTAGTTTCTTTACTGAGGTTAAATACTTTAATTGGGATGATCCATACTTGTTTAAGTACTATTCTGATTACGTCATTAGAAGCTACATACAAATAATGAACAACATAAGATCATCTCCTTTTCTCATGACCATGCCTATGGGCGCTATTTTAGTTCTAGAAAGACAATTGCAAAGATTTTATAGTGTGTTTTTTATTGGCCTACCATTTTTAGGGATTTATGCTTAATGCTTAGCATGTGCTACATATCAATAGTTAGGGAGCATAAGAAAAAAGAAATATGATGCCCTTAAAGCCCATTTTAATAATTGAGCCTTTTGATGTTTGAGGCATTGATTTTATAGGACCTTTTCATAATTCCTTTAGTTATTTGTACATCCTTGTGGGGGTAGACTATGTTTCAAAATGGGTAGAAGCCATTCTATGTAAGATTAATGATAATAGGGTGGTAGTCAAGTTCTTAAAAGAAAATATATTTGCATGTTTTGGTACACCTATGGCCATAATTAGTGATGGGGGTAAATATTTTTGTAATAAGGTGTTTGAGAACATAATGAAGAAATATGGTGTTACCCATAGAATAGCTACCCCTTACCATCCTCAGACTAGTGGATAGGTAGAAGTGTGTAATAGAGAAATAAAGCGTATTTTATAAAAGACAGTCAATCCAAATAGGAACAACTGGTCTTTGAGGCTTAGTGACACTTTGTGGGCCTACTGTATTGCATATAAAACTCCTATAGGCATGTCACTTTACCACCCGATCTATGGAAAGGTCTGCAACCTACTAGAAGAACTTGAACATAAAAGCATATTGGGCCATTAAAAAGATTAGTTTTTTAACTTAGATTCTATTGGCACCCAAAGAAAATTATAACTCAATGAGCTGGGTGAGTTAAACAAAGATGCATATAACTTTGCAAAGCTATACAAAGACTGCATGAAAAGTACTCATGATAAATATATATTAAGAAAGTCCTTTACCCCAAGACAGAAGATTCTTTTGTATAATTATAAACTGCATCTATTTCTAGGAAAACTTAAATATTGATGGACTAGACCCCACATAGTACATATGTATATCCTCATGGGGCCGTCAAGATAGAAAGGATGGAAAAGTCTCTAAATTAATGGACAAAGGTTGAAACCCTACCTAGAGTTGAAATACCTAGAAGTGGAAGAAACATTACTCGAGGAACCAGTATATTAGGACCCACCTTAGCATGTGGCATGATGCCTACATCCATCATTACTAGTACATTCATCTTTATCATCATTGCATAGTATGTCTAGTTGAAGATGTTAAACTTACATTCACTGGGAGGCAACTTAGGGTTTTTAGAGTCTTATGGTTCTGCATCACTCATTTATCAAATAGATGCCCTATATTTCAAAACATTGGGAACAATATTTAGTTTAGGTTGAGAGGTGTGAACATGCATGAGATTTTTGAGTTTTTCTTCATGTTCTTATAATTTTATTTTTTTTTGAATTTTCTAAAATTTTAGGTCAAAGATCCTTTGAGAATTGGTTTATTAGAAGTTTGGTTTTTCCACTAGTTGAACTTCTTAATAGAAATGCATATGGTTAGTTCTACATTTTATTCATGTCTTAAAGTATTTTATAAAAGTTAATTCTCTGAATACACTTATACATAGTGCAAAGTCTAAACAAATAGATTGTTATGACTTAGAGATCTTGAGGAAATTAGTGGAGACCTATATACCCAAGTTAGTATTAGAGAATATCATCATTTTTTAGGGTTATAAATAATTCCATATTTTCTTTAGTGGACGTAACTTTGAAAGATCCCAATATTCTTTATTTTGGTTAAAATGCCAAGAAACAAAAGGAGTACAAACTTTCTTTCCTGAATATTTGTTGAATTTAATAGGTTATAAGAAACATAGGAATTGATATAGGCCATCCTTGTTATAACCCAGAAACATAAAGCCTACCTAGTCTATTCTACGCCACTAGTTAGACCATTTGAGCCTTTTTGAATAGTCTTTTCTTTCTTAGACCCCATTTAACTTAACCCAACAACTCAGTAAAATAGAAAAAGACCATGGCCTACCTATAAAAAATGAGTAGGGATGATAGGAAGAGTTCAGAAAAAGGAAAAAATCCAAAGAAGTGAAAAAGATCAAAAGTACAAAGAAAAGTGCTCCTCGGAAATAGAAGGAAAAATAAAGAGAGAAAGGGAGAGAGAGAGAAGAAAAGAAAAGAGAAAAGAAAATACAAAAAAGATATTCACTTTAGTATAACCAAAAGAAAAGTTGTCCAAACTAACATTCAATTGAAGACCTCTACTCAAATTTAAAACTTTGAATGCTTATGCACTTCTTTTCAAAACCCTAGCCAAGCTTACATTTCCTCCTATTTGAAGACCTATTGATCTTAGGTTGAGCATAACCTTGATGAGGATATAAATAAGAAGGAATTAAGGTGAACTATTTTTTTATGTCATAGTAATGACATCTATTCTAAGGGATCATATTCCTTTGTCTCATCTATGAGTAAAAGAACTTATGTTGACTATTAGTATTTTTGGACTTGGGCATATAATGAGAGAATACTTTTTGAACATTTCTTTGAGAGCTTTATATCTAATGGTATATCATTGAGAGTTGATGTCAAGGTATCTCTCCAACAAAGAAATAAGTATAACTATTTAGAGGTCTTAACTTATGTAATTGTACACACACATGTACTCCAAGATATAATTGAAAAAAAATGGCTTTGGTATGTGGATAATTTGTGCAATTTCTCATTCCTCTTTATTAAGTTATTAAAGTAAGTAGTGTGCCAATGGATGAGAATTCTTTGAGATAAAATAAAGGACAACCTTATTGAATTTTATGGGTATATCCATTGTAAACCCTCATGAGGCTAAACTCATCCACTAGGGGTAAAGTAGGAGTTTATGGGTTTGTTGCATGTGCTAAATGCAATCGTGTACCTACAAAAGTGACAATCATTTTTGTTGTCATGATCTTTTACATGTTTTTTTTTAGACTAGTAAAATGTTTGTTGAAGGGTGTGATAAGTGTTTAATTTTGTATAAAAAGTACCCAATTAGTTGTCCATGTGTTGTAACTTATAGTGATAAAGTAGGGTTTTTGGCCAAAAATTATAACACGCATTTATGACCTAATGATTCAAAAGTTTGATATTTTTGCAGGTTCAAAAGCTAATTCGGAGTAAGTATGTGAATGATCATATTTTTTTAAGAATTAATTAGGGTTTTTCATTTTGTAGGTATTGGAGAGATGATCCAAAGGTTGAGATTGATCTGGAAGAGAATTGAAGATCAAGAGTAAAAGTTGAAGTTGAAGCTAAAGCCGATTTGACATCATCCAAAGCTTAATTAAGGATTAAGATCATCCAAGGGTAAGTAAAGAAGCAATTTGAGAAGCAAAAGATGATTAGAAATGGACCCAAGTCCAAGCCATGCATTTTCACCACCTTTGCATGGACCCATTGTAGCCACATAGCCATTAAAGCCATGAAAAAGGGTAATAAGCCATATGAGCTACTCAAGCCTTGGAACCACTTAAGCCACCAATGAATGAGCCATCAAAGTGAGCCATCAAGCTATGTACGAGTGCCACATGGAGCCACCTGATTGGAGCATCAATTCAGCAACTTTTCTATATTAAAAGTGTGATTTTTAAGGGATTTTTTAAGATAATTGTAAAAGATAAGATGATCATGCATTAAGGGACCCATCAAGAGAGAAAACCCCACTTTCTTAATCTATTTCCTAACCCTAATCCACCATGCACCCTAGGATTCTACGTTTTTAACTTATGGAGAGAGCCACTTTCCTAGAAGAGGACACCCCTTCTTTAGTTGGCAAATTTTAAGTAATTTCCTAGTTAGGAAACCCCTAATTCTAAGTCCATTCAAAGAACATCAAAACCATAATTTTTTCTCATATTTTTCCTAATATCTTTTCTCCTTTTTCTCTCTCCATTTCAACCTCAATCACCACCCAATTAGAAGGGAGAGAGCACCACTTTCCTAATAAGAAAAAAGACACCTCCCCCCTTCTAATATAGGAAACTAGCCCACATACCTCTCTTTCTTACCTCACTATGCAAACCTTACTCTTCACCTAACCTTCCTCATTCAAAGTCTTAGATTTAGATCTACTTTCCTCCTAGATTCAGGCCTTGCATAAGTTAGAAACCAAAACATCTATAAATCTCTCATGGTTCTCACAAAATTTTCAAGTAGAACTTGTGTGAGACAACTTTGAAATCAAGCTCTTCTTTGGTGTTAGTTGTTGTTGGACTTTAGGATTTCTTTGATGCTTTTTCTTCCTTTGGATATCTAGTTATTTTTGTTGTTATTTTCTCTCCAAATCAGGTTAGTAATTTGATTTCATTATTTTAGTTTCCTTGTCTTATTTTCCATTGTTTTGCTTCCTAGTTCACACTCTTCTTTCCAACTAGCTTTCCCTTTCTTCTTTACCATAATTCCACTAGTTTTTCTTTATTATTCACTCAAGATTTAAGTTAAATTTTTTTCTGATAGTGATGACCAAGACAATCAAGAGAAGAGGTAGCTTAGGACCTTGAATTCCTTAACCCCCCCTCTTGAAATTCACATTTTTTTATTTTCTTATGTTTGCCTTTAGTTTTAGGTCCACTCTTCATAGTTAATTCACCCCCATAACCTTCTTTTATCTTGAATTCTTCTCTTGGTTTTCTATGCATGTCATCACACTTTAAATTGAGAGCATTAGATTGCACTTTTGTTATAGTTTAGATTAGCTTTTATGTATTGGAATTCTGAGCAATTTTCAGATTTTAAACATGTATTATGCACAAAGTTTTGGGTGTAATTTGATGTTGAGTTAATAAAGTTCTTTAAGGTTTCGTATTATGGAATGTTTATTTTGTCAAACTACTTTAGAACTAGTTTGTTTTCTTGCATAAAAGTTGTGGTTTTAATTGGTTTCTTATGCTTGAATTATTTGATGTTCTTAAGTAGTTGAAATATGGATTTATTTGATCCTTAACTTTGTGCTTTGTTTCTAGCTACCTAAACATTGTTTTTTATTGAATCTTTATGAACCCATTTATACTTTCATGTCTTTTATTAGATCCGTTAATTAGTTTGCATGATAGTTGACTTTAGATCCATTAATTGTGGCCATTTTCCTACCATAGAACCATGCACATAGTCCATGGATCATGTGCATGGTACTATGTCACTTTCATCTTTGATTTTAGTTTACTTTAGTTTCATACTCTTATTTTGGTAGTTGTAAAACTAAGAATGTTTTATTTTTGAATTTTAAGAAGTTCTATTTTTAGTACGTTTTAGCTTAGGAAAGTGTTAATCCAGGTACATTTCTAATTTGAGTAGTTTTCTTAATATTAGTACCCAATTTGATTCATTTAATTTAGCATTAGTTTCATTTAGTTTCTTACATGTTAGTGAGGTAAGTTTCCATTCTAATTGGTTAGCTTTGTTTTTATAAAGTTTCTTTAAATTCTAGTTTCTAATTCCCTACATGTTTCCTTCTTAGTTTGTTTTAACTTCTTAGTTTAATCACATCTCTATTTCTTTGGTTGAAGATAACCAATTTAAATGAGATCTAAACTACTGAAAATCTATGATATTCCTCATGGAATTGGCCTCACTCATTAGTAATTTTAAAGCTACATCATATTCTAGTATAAATATCCCCTTTGTGTTATGAATTTGTTAAATGACTCCCTCCATATCTTCCCAGAACTATCTCCTGATTCTATCTTACAACCCCTACTTGTGGTGTGTATGCACTTTTAACATTTATGATCTTCTCTCCTAAAATAAGTTTTATTAATATAATTCTATCACTAGTTCTTTTAACATCTACTACTTTATCCTTGAATTCTTTATCTACGACTTCCCTATGCCATTTCTATTACAATCCTTTCCTACATACCAGAGCTTATACCCGTCAATTTCTCTAATTTTAGTCCCTTTCCACGTGGTTTCTTGGACACAAGCAATCTTGACTCTCACGTATTTTATCGTATCTATGAACTCCAGACACTTACATGTCAATGTGCCTACATTCTATCCTGGCGATATGAATCTTATTCCCCCGATCTTGCCTATTTACCTATGCACTTTTCGAATAACATGTATACTCATGCATACTTTCCACTACACTTGGGTTTTGATATAGAGTGTGCTTCTTGAGGAAAGACTCTCATAGCCCTTGCCTATTCTCCATTGCACCCAGGATCTGATGCATTGTGTCACTTCTGGGCGAAAACCCTAGTAGCCCTTGTCCATTTTCAATTGCATTTGGGATTTGATGGGGTGTGTCATGCCCCAACCTTAGGAAATTTCAAAAATTGATTCATGCATAGGGTTTACTTGTCAGCTAGAACTTAACGCAAACCCTCCTCCTTTATTTAGGCTTGGGATTGGTAGTAGCAGAGTTTTTGTTTCTTTTTTACTATCTCCTAATTTTCCACACTCATGCTCCTCTAACATGTCTATAAAACTGTTTTAATGCTTTGATAAAATCAACACTAGGTATCCGTTTGATACAAAGCATGACATGTGTTTGATTTAGATCAATCAATGTAATGGTCATGGATACAATCATCTTAATCAACTGATCTTATTAACGGTAGAAGAAATATAGACAAGTATAAAAAAAGCAAAGAACTAAAAAGCACACCAAGAAAGAAACTATATTAAAGAGAAGAAAAACTTGCAAAATTACACTAGACTATGAGAATGATTACAAGTGAGGATAGAATACCACCTAAGCTATCTAATAGAGAACTCAGTTTCTCTTCAAGCCATGCTTCCTAACTTACATGACTGCTCCTTATATGGAGCTGGTGACACTAAAACTTCTTACACAAATTACATTATACTTTGACATAAAGTAAAACACTAAAGCAAAATACAAAAGTTTACAATGGCTCATCACATAAAGTAAAGATGACAGTGACTCTACATATAAAGTAACACCAACTCTAACTAGACAAATAAAGTAAAGTTGACTGTGACAACACTCATAAAGTTAATGATGACTAGTCACATCCATCATAGGGTTAAAATGTATCTGCGAAATATAATAACTCATCATCATTTAAATATAGTGGCTGGTTTTCCATGATGTGGATGTCTAACGTTACTAGTATAGATATCCATGTGAGAGGGCCTTCTAGATCATTATTCAACATCCTTTCTTCTTTTTTGATTGTACGGCAAAAGAAATATACTTTAGGATGATTATCATGGTGATGAGACAATCCAACTTCATTCTTTAACCATTAAACTATTGGAGGAGGATGATTTCTTATTCCTTTGTTTCCTTGATAATTATTGAACTTTATGGTAAGGAAATATTTCTTCATAGATATACTCAGGAAATTCTTCCAATCTTGTTACAATACTTCACTCCAAACTTGCTAAACCAAGGGGTGTTGAGATACCATAACCTATAAATATCATGATCAAATATATTGTCATATGATATTCATTTAATAAATACCATAAGTAGCAATAGTAAAGGGTTGTCCACTAGTTATATTAGAACATTAAGGTGATGCATCAAGGATGATTAAGATCAATATAAGAGATTAACCAATTGGGAGGTTTTCCTTTCAAGTGATCATGAAAGGAGACTAAAAGTCTTTTATTTCTTTTGTGAAAGTAATACTGAATAATGGTTTGATTGAGCTCCTTGGTACTTGTTTCATTGTTTCGAAAATATTAATGGATGGTTCAAGAGGTTGTATAGGTTGGAGAGCATAAACACACAACAGAGGTGGTAGGATAGAAAGGTGTTTCTTATCTTATTTTTTCTGGAGAGAAAAAAAAAAGAGTGTTGTTCTTACCATCAATGTATTTAACTTCAAAGGACCATTTTGAAATCTATTTTCCCATATGAGTAATTGTGGTTTTGGTAGTATCTTTTGCTTGAATAGGAGCATCTTGGGAAAAGATAACATATCCATTTCTACTAGGAAGGTGTGACCAATAAGATGGAATTGGAATTTCTTTATTCCATTTTTTATTACTAATATCTCTTTAAAAGTGGAGTGATAGTATAGTGGAGTTGGTTTGAATGCACCACTTTTGTATCTATGGATTTCTTATTCAATCTTTTTCTTCAAATAGTGTGACTCTCTAATATTCATCACTAGCATTTGTCTGAAGAATTCTTTTTCATGTGGTAGGAATCTACAATGGTTTAAGATGACCTGATAAATTCTTTGATGCTGCTGCATGTTTAGGAAAACATGGATGAGGATCTTTCTTTAATAACTAGGAGAGAACATTTCTATGAACTACAACTTTGTGGGTGAAATCTGCCATATAATTGATTATTCTAAAAAATTATTGTATCATCTTTACAAATATAACTTATCTAGGAATTCTTTGAAATGTGTGGCAATGTGCGATTGCACTTGATACTTTTTGTATGAAATTGTGATTCCAAGAAAGTCAATTTTTGGTTGACCAATGAGCATATTTTTCTCTAAGAGTATGGTTCCATAATTCTTCAAAATGAAGAAGAATTGTTTGAGAAATTGGTCATCTGAAATTGCATTGGGAGAAAATAGTAAGATATCATCAATGAATATTAAGGAATTGGCCAATAAGGGTTTGAAGACGGTGGTCATGGCTTTTTGGAATTGTGAAGGGGCATCTTGAGTCCAAACGACATGATAGACCATTGGAAATAGTGATATGAGATACACAATGCTATTTTTGGATGTTCTTGAAGATGAACACCTAGTTTACAAAATCCTTCTTTAAGATCAAATTTGGAGAAAACTTTGGCATTAGAAAGATGATGGAAAATATAGTGCTTTTGAGGAAGGGGAAACTTGTCATCAATAAGAAAATGGTTTAAGGGTTGATAATGGGTGCCTAAGATTCTAGACTCAAGTTTGCCTGAGATTTCTAACCCTGAGATTGCATGAGATTCGTAACCTTGAGTTTGCTTGATATTCTTATCCAATGTTTGCCTATCATTCGTGAGCCCTAATTCTACCTCAGATTCTCACCCCAAGATTGCCTGAGATTCAAAAACCTTGAGTTTTCTTGAGACACATAACCCCAAGATTGTCATGACATTCCTAACCACAATTTTCTTTGATATTGCCCAAGATTAATTGTAACATCCCAAAAATTTTAAATGTCAATTTGAGTGAATTTTGGAAATTATTAAATTGGGATGAAAAGAACATATTAAATTTCATATTTATTTTGGAGTTTTATAAGTGAAAGACTTGATAGTCATCTAATCAAGCATTAAGACCTCCATAATTGGATTGTACTCGAAAAGATTAGTCCAATGACACCAAGTTTGTAGAAATTAGAGTTTGGATGAAGGAGATATGAGATTTAAATTAAGGAGAGTATTTTGAGAAAAAAAAAACGAGACTTGCCTTAAATATAGGGGCTGTATTTGATACAGACACCCTCCCCACTTAATGAAACGAGAACAAACCTAATGGTTTGTTCCCAAACTCGACACCCACATAGGAGCTCGATAAGGGAGAGTATAAGAGAGAAAAAGGAGAAGGAAAGGAGGAGGAGAGAAGAGAGGAGAAGAAGGAAGGAGGAGGAGAAGAGAAGCAAAAAAGAGGAAGGAGAGTGATTGCTCACAGGGAAAGTTTGCCATGCCGATGAGCAGGAGTATAGAGTTTTAAGGTTGCCAAAAGATGTAGATTATCATCGGAGAAGGCACTGGGCCAATCATTCCCCTCAACTCAGAGAGATGATCAAAACCCCTAAGATGGATGGGGAATTCAAAGTGATCTTGACCATCGATAGGAGGGGAGATAATGCATGTGACATGATCGAAGGGTTTCACTAAAAAATAGTGATCAACGAGAGGGAAAAGCATGAAAATGCATCTAGAAGGTAAGATCTATGAAACCCAACTTTTGATTTGAGGAATTTTACTAAATTCATATGATTTCATGCCAAATCTAGGTTTAGGGACAATCTAACCATCCATTTCTTAATCCAAACCTAGGAATAGGTAAATAAGTGCTTAATATAGCTTGAATTAGATCAAGATCATTGATCTAGGCTAGAAACCGATCGAACAATCTCAGCTATCCAATTTGTTACTCTTTGCACAACTACTTTGTGACGTCTAATTGATGATCAGGCACCACAGATGAGTTATAGAGTATTGAAACGCTAGTATATGGCATAAATTGAAAAATCTAGATTGAAATTGATAAAAAAAACCTAAACCATTTGATTAGATAGTTGAGTAATAAGGACCTGACCATTTCTGATTGATGATCAAATGCCACCATTATGTACCCTGACCTCTATTAAGTTAAGATGCTCTAAAAAATTTAAGATAAGGCCACTAAATAGCGAAAGTAACTTGTAGTCACTTAAGAAGAATGGTGGATAGCCAATCTAGGACCAATGGTATGGATTGAAAATCCAGTAACTATTGATCATTCAATGGACAATCAATCAATTGCTAATGAAATGCCCTAAGTACAGTAATAAGCACTGTCACTTTTCCTTGTACTGAATAGTGCCAGGGGCTAATTAGAGGAAACTTTCATGCTAGAGAAGCTAAGAGAAATTCTAAATTTGTATGTCTGAATGTGTGTTTATATTATTACAGAGGTATGACTCATTAGGAGTGCATACGTGAACCAAATAAACTATTTGCATCAATGAACCCGAAGATCTCCATTTGAGGTTGGTAGATTTAAGATTTGCTATGATTTTTTATATATATGTATATGTATATGTATATATATATGAATCTCGATTGTTAAAATGAGTTTATTTGGACTATGCAATGAATGAAGTAAATATGCATGTTGTATTTGGGTGTAAATTAAACTACTCATGTATAAACACATGTTGTATAATGTGATGTCTCAGCTTGTTTGTCTGTTCATGACACGATACATCCTAGACCAGTGATTGTGGGTCGCCCATCTCTTGGCTGGAACAAATCCTTGATGCGTGACCATGGGTAGCCCATCTTCTCCAAAGAGGACAATATTGTGTCTACTGTGTACTCTGACCATGGAATGACACATTCTGAGGAGGTTGACTGTGGGTAGCTCATCTCCCTCCGTATGAAACAAACCCTTGACCAGTGATTGTGGGTAGCCCATCTCCCGGGAAGAGGAAAATATCATGACTGTAGCTAGAGTGATTGTGGGAAGCCCATCTCCTCTATTTGTATGGAATGACAAGTTCTGAGGAGGTTGACTGTGGGTAGCCCATCTCCCTCCATATGAAACAAAGATGTGACCGGTGATTGTGGGTAGCCCATCTCCCAAAAAACAGACAATAATGGCATGTATTTGCATTCGTCGGATTTAAGGACATGATATTTTGGTATGGATTCACTGAGATTTCTTCTTATTAGTAGTATACTGAAACTATGTCTCAAATGGGTTATGGTTATATGGAATGTATTATGAATTCATTACTGTGATAAATACTTGACATATTTTCAGCTAAATTGTAAATGATTATAGTTTTGCATGATGTTGTAATGACCCAGTTTTTTGTAAAACATTTTGTAATAGATTTTTCAAAGGCAGGGCGCCCTTAATAGTAATTTTTTTTTTGCAAAACAAAGCAACGAAAATTCATTTCTTTAAAACTTGTTTTGAAAAACCCAAGTCATTACTTCATACATAACATATGTAGAATTTTTGTATAAGATAAAATTCTATTGAAGGAATATATTTTTATTAAATTCCAGAATACATTCAGTGGTTCATAGTACAGCTCGGTATCAGTACAATACTTGTCCAAATTACATAATCCAAATTTCAAACCTCACCATACTTTAAAACTCTCAATACAATACAATGCTCTCAAATAAAAATACATGTCTTTAAGGGACATACCTTGATTGATTATTCTCTTCGAATCTTCTTAAGTCTTGAGCTCCTAATTCTCCATCTTTGTATATGAGATATTGTAAACATTGAAACATTTACAATATCTCAGCAAGCTATGATAGGTAGGGGATGCAAAAATATACTATTTCACTAATATAAGAATAGATACCTCAGCCATTATTCCATCATGGTTATCTAGTCATGAGTTATCTCAACATAGAGTATATACATTATTTATGCAGTATAAGATAAATCCGTTAAAATAGTGAAAATTGCTCAAAACTTGTTCTGTCCCCTAGCTATACTTCCACTTAGGAGATCAATATTCAGCCAATTCTCATACGGGGGTTTTCTTTCCAAGAACTCATGTAGTGCCATCTCATCATGCCATGGCATTTCACTATGCCTATCATATGTGCATCATAATACAAAATACATTAGGACTATTATGCAGCAGTCTTAATCTATACAGCGCGCCCATATAATTGCACAATAATCCAATAATACCAATTGTGGTATTAGGGTTATGAAAAATGCACTTTTCATGGAAGTAGAATTAAGATATAAGACATGTATAATTGAAAACATACTCGACAAACCCTTTAGAATGACTGTAAGCACAACAAATTCTGAGTTTAGATAAAAAATCCTTATTTTTCTCCATTTTTAAGAATAAAAGGGTAAAATGGTAATTTGACTAATAATCGAGACCCAAGACATCAAAATTTGGAATGTACTTAAAAATACAAATCCAACGCCACTAAGTACGCTCAATTTCGAGTCTGGGAGAATAAAACAAAATTTTCTCCATAAAAGGACAAAATGGTCTTTTCACATGTCTGTGGGGCCCATAAGGACCCACAAAGGGATCCAATGGCCAGAAAACATGTCATCATGAGTCAAACCACTACCAACTGCTAGTGGAGAAGGAGGTGGTAGTGGGAATCCAAAGACAATTTAATAATAAAAAGAATTGAACATGATAATTACATGTAATCATGGAAAATTCCAAAAACCCCTATAAATAGCTCATAAAATTCCCAAAAATTCTCCTACTATTCTTCACAAGGTTCCCTAGAATACCCCAAAATCCCAACTCCAAAATCCTCCCCAATCTTCCCCAATTACTCTTTCTTTCTTTCTTTCTTTCTTTCTTTCTTTCTTTCTTTCTTTCTTTCTTTCTTTCTTTCTTTCTTTCTTTCTTTCTCTCTTTCTTTCTTATTCTTTGTGGGTGTGTCCCCAGATGCACCCGGGCAGACGACCCTATGTTTGCATTGGGCACATATAGGGAAGCGTCATCCCCGATGAGCTAGGGTTTTTTCCTGGGAAATCCTTTTTGAATTAGCCACCCATTTACAACCAGTAACTTTCAATCTTAACCGTTGGATTTGTTTGGACTAAGGAGATCTACAAAAGATCTAAGAAAGTTTGATGATCCACTTCCTGGATCATTGGGAAAATCAAAACAAAAACAACTCCGGTACTTTACTATGTTTGGCATATTTTTCAAGTTATTTTGGTCAATATGGCCTTTAAACGGTGATCTTGCACTGTTAAAGGTATTCAGGGTGTGGTGATCTACCAAAGGCCCATGTTTTCTATCCTTCTCAGGTAACGACAATGGCTAATTTCACTACTGTATGCTTTTACTGGCATCTAGGGTTTCTTATCTTCTTTTTGGTGAAATATCTCTCTATCCAGTGAAACTTTCTTCACCAGACCCAACCAGGTAAGTCACCCTTCACTCTTCTTTCAATTCCGGTGTTTAATTTGGGTTTTCTGACCACCTGGAGATCTCCCCGGCTGTTGATCTGTCAGGAATGATGGATTCGGCATGAAGGGTTGAGATCCCATCCAACCACAACTCAGATGCAACTTATTATCCATTGGATGGATTCCTGGGGCCCAACAATCCCAGGAGATGAAATTTGAGCCTTTGGATGACAAGGATGGAGGAGATTTGGCAGTGGGTTATCCGACAATCCAGATCTAGACCGTCTCACCTATAGTCGGTCACCTCCTCCCGATCACCTATAATAGGCAATAACGGGCATGGGCCACTAGTCGTCTCAACACCTATAAGCCCAGATTTAATTTGGGCCGTCCAATTTTTGAACTAGAACCTTAGTTCTTCAATTAAGATCCAAATTTAGCTCTGATTCTAGATTTGAAAGTTTCTATAGAATCCTTGTCACTTGGAGAAGTTACTGAACTCATAAGATCTATGTTTTAAATTGTATTTACTTGTGATAATTAGTAAAATCCATACCAAAGGTAGTGGATCATGATCCAGATGACTTTAAAATGAAAATTTGAACTAATATATGGGTTTAGGAGGTCTAAAAAAACCTAAGGATCATGATCATAGTAAAATTTCTATATCTCTAGATCAATTAATTAAACACAAACAATAAGATCAAATTTTAGCCCTTAAAACAGGTTGAAATCTTAATATCCCAATATTTATCTCAATTCAACTCCAAATTGAGATTGGAACGTTGGGTTGGATTCCTTTTGATGAGGAGAACCTCCTGAACTAATAAAATCATAATTTTAATTCATTAAATGTTCTAAAATTATGTAGATAAATGTCCTAACATCCTTGATCTATAAGATCTCAGATGATCAAACCATTCAAACCATGTTAGATGATGATCTAATAGTATACTAACTTAAATAAATGGGTTATATGTAATTGAATTGGCAGATCTTAAGAGATCTAGCCTTAAAAGTAGTAAAATCCATAAAAATGAATGGTAATCTCCTTGATCAAGTTGATCAAGGATTGGACAGCATGGATGTATTTGGATGTTGATATGAAGTTAATATCATATGGATCGATGGACTTGATGATGATGATTTTGGATAGATTAAGACCTATGCCCTTAAATTGGATAAAATGACTTGAGATCTTCTTGATTGGTTGGATCAAGAAGGATCAAATCATTTAATGAGAGGCACCAATGATCTAATGATGAAATTACATCAAGAAGATGTATTAGATCTAAAGGAAAATGAAAAGATCAAGATCTAAACCCTAAAACAGATGAAAAATGAATAATGACCATTGGATCATGATGAATAGTTATGGCATGTTAGATTTTCATTTGAATTATTGAATGTTATTATTTTCATTTATTGCTAAGTAGATTTAATTATAGATTTAATTATTTATTTATGCTTTAATGCTTATGTTATCAAAATTAGATTGAAAATGTAATTAAATGAAATTAGAATTGAAGGACATTTACATGGAATGAATGACATGGACTTAATGATAGTAAGGGCTATAGTTAGTAGGATAATATAAGGAATATCATTTCCTTGGCCCAAATTAGGAGAATAATAAAACTCCATGAATGACATTTTAATGTTCATGGATTTAATTAAAATCAATTAGAAAGAGTACATAGGGTTGAAATGCTCATTGGAACCTTATGAAAGGTTGAGCTAAGGTCACTCTAGTGGATGATGAATATGGTGGTTAAGGGGGTTTTCTAATAGACCCTCTCTCTTTCCCTACCTTCTATTGACGTTTGTGAGGTCTAAATGCCTCCTTACATGAGGATTGAAGTAACCATTTTGTGTTCATCCATTCAATTAGTAAGCCTTAGCCAATTTGATATAATAATGATCCAATCACATGATCCAACTATGTGATTCAACCCCATGATCCAATTCAACCAATCCAATCTAATTATCTAATCAAATGAGGTGAAAGGAATGAGATGTGTAGATGAAGGAAACCCTAAGAATAAGGCATAGAAAATATTCTAGCCTTAGTTAAATAGACACATCATCTGACATGTACAATGCATTTTACATACAAGTATGGTGTCTTGGGATTTGGTTTTACATAGTCCTAGGACTAGGGATGCTATGCTAGGGAAGTTATGAGGGTTTGGCCACCCGCTTCCTAAAACTTATATGATGGATACCATACCCAAAGAGAGGCTAAATGTCAGGTGGGCAATCATGGAAAGGCTGCCACTGTGATAGCCAAGGTTCCCCCCATGCGAACCTGGATTTTGTTATTTCCATCATTGGTATTAGTGGATTATTATGCAATTATCTAGTCACGCTGTATTGATTGAGATTGCGGCATAGTAGTACTAATGTATTTTGTATTGTGATGCACATATGATAGGCATAGTGAAATGCCATGGCATGATGAGATGCCACCACATGAGTTCTTGGAAAGAAACCCCCATATGAGAATTGGCTGAATATTGATCTCCTAAGTGAAAGTATAGCCAGGGGAAGGAACAATTTTTGAGCAATTTTCACTATTTTAACTGATTTATCTTATACTACATAAATAATGTATATACTCTATGTTGAGATAGCTCATGAGTAGATAACCATGATGGAATAATGATTGAGGTATGTATTCTTATATTAGTGAAGTAGTATATTTTTGTATCCCTTACCAAGCATAGCTTGCTAAGATATTGTAAATGTTTCAATGTGTACAATATCTCAGATACAAAAATGGAGAATTAGGAGCTGAAGACTTACGAAGATTCGAAGAGAATAATCAATCAAGGTATGTCCCTTGAAGACATGTATTTTTATTTGAGAGCATTGCATTGTATTGAGAGTTTTAATATATGGTGAGGCTTGAAATTTGGATTATGTAATTTGGACAAGTATTGTACTGATACCGAGCTGTACTATGAACCACTGAATGGATTCTAGAATGTAATAAAAATATATTCCTTCAATGGAGTTTTATCCTGTACAAAAATTCTACTTGTGTTATGTATGAAGTGATGACTTGGGTTTTTCAAAACAAGTTTTAAAGAAAAGAATTTTCATTGCTTTGTTTTGTGAAATTTTTTTACTACTAAGGGCACCCTCTGCCTATGAAAAATGTATTACAAAATGTGTTATAAAAACCTGGGTTGTTACAAATGCAGTATGAAGAATTGATCAATATGGTAAAATTATGATTTTGTTATGTATAATTGCATCTTATTCTACCTACACAAGCACAAACTTGCTAAGATATTGTACTTGTTTACAATATCTTAGAGCAGAGGATTCCCAAGTGATAGGAGTTGTTACTGATAGAAGTACTCGTATGGAAGCTTTTGGCAAGGATAGGTAAGAATTGATTTGTGTTTGAAGCTATTGTACTAGAAAAGAGAAAGAGACTATATTGTATGTGATTATAGGAGTTTTGATAACTTATGTGACTGGGTTGTAGTTCTGTTTGTCTATTTTATTTAAGTATATTGTTTTTATTATGTTAAATGTATAGAAAGGAGACAGATTGTTTATCAGGTACTTCGCAATGACATGTGTTAAATGTCATATGTCCAGAAAACAAAGAAAAGTCTACCAAATTTTTGGTAGAAATGTAGAGTTCATTTCATCAAAAATCTTTTTGAGTGAAGAAAAATGACACTTGAGGCTTTTAAGAATGAATTTAAAAGAAAAAGATTTTTTTCACTGCAATTTGATTTTCAAAAATAGTTTTCAATAAAGATTGATCTCGTTATATAAACATCTTTTATATTTAAAAATTATTATAAAAAAACCTTGTCATCACATTAATAAACTTTGATTTTTCTGAGATTTGTAGCCCTAAGTTTGCCAAAGATTATGGCGCTAATTTTTCTAGAGAATTTAACCTTGTGTTTTCCTAAGATTCATCAATCTCCCTTAGTTTGCCTCATGCATATAATGCTAAGTTTGCATGATTTTGGTAACCCTTAGATCACTTAAGATTCCTCACCTCAGAGTTTGCATGAAATTTGTAAAACCTGTTCTTATTTGATATTGACTCAGATTCGTAACCTTAAGTTTGCCTTAGATTCAAAAACCCCAAGGTTGTTGAAGATTCAAAAACCCTGAGTTTCCCAAGATTCTTAAAACCTGAGTCTGCTTGAGATTGTAACCTTGAGATTCAAAAACCTTAAGCTGGAATAAGGCAAGTAACCCTGGCATTACCTAACATTCTATCCTTGAGATTGCATGAGATTTGTAACATTGAGGTTGCCTAACGGTTGTAACTCTATTTTGTCTTAAGATTCCTAACCTAAGAGTGTGCTTGAGATTCATGCATCTCCAGGAGGTTCCCTCGAGTCCCACTCAAACCCAAGGTTTTTGAATCTCCAGCAATCTTGAAGTTACAAGCTTAAGTTGTTATATATTGGTTTCATCCAATCCTTAATAATTTGATTATTTTTAGATAATACTAGACAGAAAGAATGCTTGTAAGGAGTCCTATTGAAACCAAGAAATAAAAGCTTGCCTACCATCCACCCCAGAATAGATGAAGTTTTTCAAAAAAACTTTCTAGTTGAGGATGTTATGAATCTGAGGCAAAATAAAGGTTACAAATCTCACACAATTTCAAGGCTGACAAATCTTTGGCAAATTCGGGGTTTAAGTATCTCAGGCACACTTGGGGTTATGAATCTCAATTAAACTTGGGGTTATGAATCTTAGTTAAACTTAGGGTTAAAATGTTAGTCATACTCTTGGTTTAAGAATCTTAGGCTAGCTCAAGGTAAGACTCTCAGGAAAACTCAAGGTTAGAAACATTAGGTGAACGCAAGGGTACAATCTCAGGCTAAGAAGAGTAAGGCATCTTAGACAAAGTTGGGGTTAAAGCTTCAAGCAACTCAAGGGTTATGAGTCCTACGCAAACATGGGGCTTATGAATTCTGGTAAATCATGGGACTACAAAATCTCAGGCAAACTAAGGCAATATGAATGAAAGGAAAACTCAAGAAATGAATATGACGCAAACTAAGGGTTGCTAATCTCATCCAATCTAAGTGATGCAAATCTCATGCAATCTCAAAGTTAGAATATTGGGCAAGCTCAAGGTTGTGATTCTCAGCCAAATTCACAATTGAAGAATCTCAGGCAATCTCAGGGGTTATGACCTTAAGCAAACTTAGGGTTATAATCTTGGGCAAACTCAGGGTTATAATCTCAGGGAAACTCACGGTTATGAATCTCAGGAGAACTTAAGGTTTATGAATCTTTAGCATTCTTAGGGAAACTCAAGGTTAAGAATCTCAGGAAAACTGAGGAATGTCACGCAATCCTTGGGTTATGACTCTTAAGGAAACTCGAGGTTTATGAATCTCACGCAATCTCAGGGCTAGAATCTTGAGCAAAATAGGGGTTATGAATCTCAAGCAAACTTAGGGTTAGGAATCTCATGCAAAAACAAGGTTACAAATCTTAAGCAATCTGAAGGATAGAATCTTTAGCGATATCAGGGTTACAAGTCTTAACCAAACTTAGGGTTTTTGAATCTCAACAATCTCGAAGTTTCAATCTCAAGTAAACTTTGGGTTTAATAACCTATGCCAAACTCAAGGTTTAAGTACCTTTGGCACATTTGGGGTTTTAAATCTCTAGCAAACTCAGAGTTGTGAATCTTGGTCAATCTCATGGTTAAATTGTTTGCCTAAATCATGCTTAGGAATCTTAGGCAAACTCAAGGTTACAAATCTCAAGAAAATTCAGGGGTTACAAATCCCAGGAACATTCAGGAGCTACGAATGTTAGGTAAACTCGGAGTTTACATATCTCAGTTAACCTCGGGGCTACAATCTTAGGCTAACTTGGGTTTACAAATCTTAAGCAAAGCATGGACTAGGAATCTCAAGCAAACATAGTTTATGAATGTTAGGCAAATTGGAGCTTACGAATCTCAGGAAAACTTAGGGTTAGAATCTCAAGAAAACTATGGGTTTATGATTCTTAAGCAAACCTGGGGTTTTGAGTCACAGGGTTTACTAATCTCTAGTAATCTCAAGGTTACAATCTCAATAAACTCGGGTTTTACGATTCTCAGGCAAATACTAAGGTTAGGAATCTAGCATTACAATTCTCATGCAAACTCTGGGTTTCAATATTAGGCAAACTCAAGGAGATTGTTAAATCTTAGAATG
Organism: Warburgia ugandensis; assembly: GCA_035236585.1. Lineage (NCBI taxonomy): Eukaryota > Viridiplantae > Streptophyta > Magnoliopsida > Canellales > Canellaceae > Warburgia > Warburgia ugandensis. The sequence continues at coordinate 46,743,801 of CP141131.1, read as the reverse complement.
GCATGCAAGCCTATATTTATTGGTTTCAATAGCACTTCTTACGACCATTTATTCTATATACTATTATTTAAAAATAATCAAATTATTAGCGACTGGATGAAACCAAGGAATGACTGGGTTCACTTGAGATTTATAAATAAGAGTTTGCCTAAGATTCGTAACCCTGGGTTAGCATGAGATTCCTAAGCATGAGATTGTAACATTAAGATTGGCCAAGATTAAAAAACACAAAGTTTTGTTTGGATTCGAAACCCTGAGTTTTGTTGAGAAGCTAACGCTAAGCTTGCTTAAGATTTGTAACCTCGAGTTTGCCCAAGATTGAAAATTTGTGAGTTTTCCTGAGAATCTTAAACACCTAGTTTGCCCAAGATTATAATCTTGAGTTTGCTTGAGATTATAACCATGAGATGGCCTTAGATTTGCAACCTCAGGATTGCTTTAGATTCTTGAGTTTGCATGAGATTGCAACCTTGAGATTTCCTAAAATTTAAAACCTTAAGCTTGCTTGGGATTTGAAACCCCGAGTTTGATTGAGAATCTACTGTAAGTTTGCCTGAGGTTCGCAACCCCAAGTTTACCTAAGCTTAATATCATTGAGTCTGCCTGAGATTCTCAAAACCTTAGTTTGACTGAGATTATAACCCTAAGTTTGCTTGAGATTGTAACCCCACGGTTGCCTGAGGTTTTAGACTCGAGTATGCTTGAGATTTCTAATAATGAGATTGCATGAGATTCATAACCTTGAATTTGCCTGATATTGTTACGACCCGGGTTTTCCCATGCATTATTAAATGCAAGATCTAAATTTCCTAAGACGGGATGCATCCCTATTTGAAAACCATTTTATAAATACCGTGCAATGCAGTGGAAAATCTTTAGTTTTAAACTAATTTTGAAAACCCCGAGTGTCATTTGCTTTCACAATAACCAAAGTAGTTTTTGAAAAACTTCAGAAATCATAAATGTTTTTCCCAGGTCTTTCCAGTCACAGCTCACAACCCATCTGTAAATAAACACAAATACATGTCCAAAGGGTAGAGTGTTTACTTACATGTATAATTGTCTCCTTTTGATTTAATTGCTCGTAGCACTAACATAGGTGTCCTCTACTCGTGAATGGAGGTATCCTGAAAAATGTTAAGGATAGGGTGAGTATATACTATACTCAGTAGGAGTCTATCACTACTAGTTTTGCAATGCATGCTATGTTTAAAATCATATGGTCTTTAAAACATGTGCATGTTCGAACAACCATGTTCAATATCGATATTAAAAACCATTGTCGAATCGGAATACTGATGACTTAAAGAATCGCATAATCCAAGTCGAAAGTATCATATATATATCATAAATATAATGATATGCATAATTCCATATCCAGTTTCATAATTATTGAATTCATTAAACGCTTCTCTCCGTGAAGATTTTATCCAAACTCATGTCAAATGTTAATGGTCAATTCATCATCATGGGTCAAATGTTCTGGTTTAGAGGCCTATCTCACTATTCACATCAATTTGTCATTAGGATTTTCAATAATGTTCCATATTTATGCAAGGCAAAAGGTCTCTTATTCATAACCGAGTACCCTTACTAGGTCATGGTTGAATCCTTTGTCATCATCCTCTTTGTCCTTTCTTTGCTTGATGGTTTTCTTCATAACTTTTCAGTCCAAAAGTTCTATACTCAATCTAGTAGGGTTAGTCCTTAGGAAATTCCTTCAATTGATTTTTCGTACTTGGTATATGCTCATAACAACTAACCATTTGTCTAAAGGCAACGTAACATCAAATCTCACCTTTTCTCCTTCCATCCCCTATGTCAATATATTGTTTAATCTTTTATCCAGGCTTTATCGTCAACCATGCAGTCTGTATTGTCAGGAGGTATACTCGTAAGTAGTGGTTTTGTCAATTCCTCAAATTTTATCTTTCAAGTGCTTCCTCATACTTGGCTTATAATAGTAGTTCTCGTTCAATAGCTACCACATCAAGTTATGCTGAAGCTGTTAAATCATTAAATTTGAAAAACACTCAAGTAAGCATAGAATATTTTCTTAGACATAGAAAGACTCTATTTGATTACCTCGTGATCTCTTTCTAGATATATCTATGTCATAAGCTCTAGGGTCTCTAAAGTGATCAGTACTTATTAGCCTTTCTTTTCAATCCAAGTCAGCAGCATCTTTTAGACCCACAGTGATTTCTATGGTTTGTCATGGTATCTACTCAGGTTTGGAAAAATCTGTCTCACTGGTGGAGATCGCTCCTTATGTTTGCTCTTATCTTAGTTGCTACTGTCCTCATCGTACTCGTAGCTCCTTCATGATGTGACCTAATCAACTTCATGACGTGGCCTAATCAACTGACCTCATACCCTCAAATGACTTAGTCTAATAAGTAACTTCTTTTAGGTAGAACTCATGTCCAAATACTTATAGTATCCCTCTAAGTAAATAACTTCGACTACTAACTTATAGATACTAACATACTTGATTAATTAGGGTGGGATACCTTTATTTAGTCAACAGTACTCTAAAGGTAATGACTAATTAATGGTCTTAAGATTTTTGGTCTTCCAGTCTATGATAGTAAGACCTTAATTTGATCCTTGATGGTACCCTACTTGCTAAATGGACAAGTCACTGTCTCAGCTTAATTCCTTTTTCAATATACTTTATTGGCAAGGTGGGATATTACCAAATTTTCCTTTTTATGGTCTATATCCCTTGGTGTTTCCCATAAGCTAATGGATCCGATAAGAATCTAATTGCAATAATTGATATAGATCTCAAACCATTTGTAGAATTTAATTTCTAGTTGGTCACCATTCCTCTTCGGAAATTTCTTGTCGCATAATCTCCTGAAATTCGATACTCTACTCAAAATCTTAAATCCCATATGCTTTCTCTCTTTTATACTCTTTTACAATAAGATCATCAACTCATCTAGTATTATTCCTTTGCATTTGTTTGATCTACCTTCCTATGGGATTCAAGGTGATAGAATTCTATGTATCTCCATAAAGTCATGATCTTCTTCTTTTGACTATTCAATATTTCATTGAATACTTATCGTTACATCTCAATCTCTTTCTTTATTTTCTTCAAAATCCTCATTTTTGTCTAGCTAGATCAATGTCTTCATGTGCTTTGTTGCATATAATTGATACTACGTCTACTCCTTTACTTAACATATATGATAAACTAAATGCTTCTCAGAGATTCTAAACTGTCTTAAGATCATTGAAATCCTCAGTTGCCTATAGCCTCAATAAAATTCATACAATGTCTTAATGATGGCATTGACATTTTGGTCATGCTACACTTCTCTTACAAGTTCATGTCAGGATCAATCTATTATCATCCTTAGTATTATCATCAAAATCTTTTGATAACTCGGTCGAATTCATTTCCCTATCATATTCGTGTTATGTTTCTCTTAATCACATAATATGTCACTTGTATACATCTTCTGATTTGCTCCATAATACTCAAGTAGTTATTATTCGATAGCACTTAACTCTTCATAAGACTCCAATTAAGGTATCCAAAATCAAGCTAAGTCCTTCAGGATCCATACCTTTGTGATCTAGTACGAGTCATGGTTATCCCCTAGTATCATCTCGTATGCTCATCCCTATTAGATTATCATCAAAATCTTCTCAAAGTATGTCTTTTACATCCCCTATCATACTCATATCATATGATAGTGTACTCATATTCTGATATTCGTTATGATGGTAAGATAGCCATCTAGGTTCTTTGATGTTCTCATCTTTGGTGAGATTAATCTATTACAGGTCAGAACTATCTACTAACAAGTTCACAAACATCTTTATTCATCATTCTCATCATAATCTAATTCATATATGAGTTTCACTGTTTGCACCACTGCACAACAATCCTTATTGATAAGATTTAAGTCATCCAATATCTAAGTATTTGCTAGACCCATCTCCTTTTTCACCTATTTGTTTATGGTGAAATGCCTTGAGCATTAATATTGTAATCTTCAAATAGAAGTAGTCATCTCTACTACTTCTATTTATACTACTTCTTCTTGATTTTCTCTATTGTCTATGACCCTTGGACATGCTGGACTGGTTGTGAAAGGATAAAACCTGGGCTCTGATAGCAACTATGACAACTCGGGATTTCCCATGCATTATTAAATGCAAGATCTAAATTTCCTAAGGCAAGATGCATCCCTATTTGAAAAATATTTTATAAATACCATGCAATGCAGCGGAAAATCTTTAGTTTTAAACTTATTTTGAAAACCCCGAGTGTCATTTGCTTTCACAATAACCAAAGTAGTTTTTGAAAAACTTCAGAAATTATAAATGTTTTTCCCAGGTCTTTCTAGTCACAGCTCACAGCCCAACTGTAAATAAATACAAATACATGTCCAAAGGGTAGAGTGTTTACTTACATGTATAATTGTCTCCTTTTGATTTACTTGCTCGTAGCACTAACATAGGCGTCCTCTACTCATGAATGGAGCTATCCTGAAAAATGTTAAGGATAGGGTGAGTATATACTATACTCAGTAGTAGTCTATCACTACTAGTTTTGCAATGCATGCTATGTTTAAAATTATATGCTCTTTAAAACATGTGCATGTTCGAACAACCATGTTCAATATCGATATTAAAAACCATTGTCGAATCGGAATACTGACGACTTAAAGAATCGCATAATCCAAGTCGAAAGTATCATATATATATATCATAAACATAATGATATGCATAAGATGCTCAACTGATTCCAACACATAGATATCTGGTATGGTCGACCAACCTCATGTCATGCCATATGCAATGCAAGTAAATCCTCAAACCATAGGGTCCAACTATGCCCACGACCTCGCTGCCATGTGGTCCCCGGGTACCTAGGGACACAGGGTCATATGCCTCCATGGGACATATGACACTTCGACCCAGTGCCGTGACACCAGTGGTAGCCCCCTGTACCACATGCAGTCGAAGCAGGGACATGCCCTTTTTGGGCGTGGTACCCATTCCACCTAATTGTGACGACCCGGGTTTTTGAAAACATGATTTGTAAAGTATTTTGAAAGGCAGGGCCCTTAAGAGTGTAAAATTTTTTCGCAAAACAAAGCAGCGGAAATTCTTTTCTTTAGAACTTGTTTTGAAAACCCAAGTCACCACTTCATACATAACATAAGTACAATTTGTGTACAAAATAAAATTCCATTGAAGGAATATACTTTTATTAAACTCCAGGATCCATCCAGTGGTTCACAGTACAGCCAAATCTAGTACAATACTTGTCCAAATTACATAATCCAAAACTCAAGCTCACCATACAATAAAACTCTCAACAAATAAAAATACATGTCTTCAAGGGTATACCTTGAAGATTATTCTCTTCAAGTCTTCTATAGTCTTCAGCTCCTAAGTCTCGTTCCCTGGATCTGAGATATTGCAACAAGTACAATATCTCAGCAAGCAATGCTTGGTAGGGGATTCAAGAAACATAATAATTGACAATGTAATTCCAATCCTTCATAATTTCATTATCCTCAAACATACTCTTTACTTTGTAAGTTATGTATATCTATATACATACATACCCTTCATGGGTAAACCAATTAAATTTGTGAAAATAGTCAAATATCATTCCCAATTAAGCTGATCAATTCTCTTCATTTTGAGAATTTAGTATTACAGCTAATCTCATACTGGGAATTTCCCTTCTTGGGAAACATTGGTAATATACAATTACCTAGCATTTCATTATGCTATAACATAAGGCATTTCACTATGCCTATTCCCATATGCATCATAGTGCAAAATAATCAGAAAGGTTGCTATGCTGCAGTCTGATCCGTACTAGCGCTCGGATAACTGCCCTGTTCACCACTGATACCACGGTGGAAAATATTATGTCACTGCCCGTATGGGGGGGCAAGACTTTCACAGTGGTGGCCTTCCCATAATTGCTACCACCTGACTTTTAGCCTCTCATTGGGCAAGGTATCATCATATCATCAAATTTCAAGGAGCGGGTGGCCAAACCCTCATAACTCCTCTAGCAATAGCATCCCCTAGGCTCATGCCTATTAAAACAAACTCACAAGCCTCCAAGCTTGTATGTAAAATAGATTTCATATATATATATCAGACCATATGTCTGTTTACTTAGGGCTGAAATATTTTCTAGTTCCCTATTCACTTATAGTTTAGTCCTTAACCATCTTATAGGTGTTTGGTTGGATCATAAGGTTTTCAAGAGATTTACTACAAGTATTATCATTACTCTTGTCAACATAAGATCATGAGTACAATCATGAATATCTCATGTAAATGCATTAATCAAATCCTCCTACCTTTAAGGATTGATCTCTTTTCCCCAATCTTCCATGATCTTGACCGATGTATGTAATCTATACATCCATACATATTGTCAATATATAATTTATGAACAATCCTATTGATCACTAGATCTGATGTTTAGAATGATCTTGAGATCATTCATATCTAAGTATTTTTCTATCTCTAAGTCTTTGTATGTTCATCTCCTTGATCTTGATCTTTCATAGATCCTTTGATTGACAATCTACTCATGTTGATAAAGATCAAGGTCCTAGATCTTCTATCAGCTAGTTCTTCTTTGATCTAAGTTCAGTTCTTGGATCATCCCTATGGAGGATGATCTTGGTTTTCTTCCTTGAATCACCTTTGATCAAGGGTTTGGATTATCTAATCTAATGAACTATAACAAGTATACTACTAAACATGCATACTAAGTACAATATAGTGTTCTTATTCTTATTGTTCTTGATCATCCAAGATCTAATGGATCTTGTTTGATCGTCCTTATCTTTCTTACTGTTTTTATTAGGGTTAGGTAATTTACTAACCTTTTATGCTCTTATTATTATTATTCAACCAGTTAATGTGCTGATTGAAGGTAGCTTATTCAAGCCTAAGTCTAGGCTGCTCCTCTTATTTCCAATTGGCTAAGGCTTACTAGCTGAATGGGTGAACACAAAGTGGTTACTTCAATCCTCATGTAAGGAGGCGTTTAGACCTCACAAACGTCAACAGAAGGTAGGGGAAGAACGAGGCTCTATTAGATAACCCCCTTAACCACTATGTTCATCATTCACTAGAATGACCATAGCTCAACCTTTCATAAGGTTCCTATAAGCATGTTTACCCTAAGTACTCTTTCTAATGGATTTTAATTAAGTCCATGAATATTTATAATGTCATTCATGGGGTTTATTATTCTTTTCCTAATTTGGGCTAAGGATTTGATAATCCTTATATTGTCCTACTAACTATAGCCCTTACTAATTAAGTCCAAAGTACTTCATTCTTATTTGTGTCATGAAACTCTACTTTCTCATTAGAATACATTTTTGATGTTTTATGCTCTTTATCTCATAACAAGTAAATCTACTACTAACATTCAACCATAAATGAATTATAAATTTAAAGCATAAAACTACCTAATTTAACATTCAATGAAAATGAGGCAAGGTACTTAAATTAAATCTAGCACCTTATGATAAGAATGAACACATATCATACTAAACTCTAAATGTTATACTAGCATGCTTTATAACATAATAATATAAAATGAAACTAATTATATTTACATTTTTAGAAACCTTTACTTATGATCCAACCATTTGATCTTAGATCTTTTCCTTTGATTAAGGACTTTAGTTATATTTAGAGAATTTTCTCTATTAAGGTCAAAAGATCACATTGATCTATTTTTATCATAATCCATCCATGATTTCCTTGGATTTCGTCATATAAACATTTATTCTTTCCATCCCAAGGATCTGATCACACTTGATCTCATTGATCAAGTGGGTCCCTTTGTATATATTTTTTTTTGGGTTTTTCTACCATAAAGGGTAGATCCCTTATTTTATCCAAGATCTGTCCAAATTAACCATAGATATTACTTTATTACATTATTATATCATCACTAAAATAAATTTCCAAGATCTGATCACCTCAGATCTTGAAGATCTTAGAAATTGGACGCTTATTTCCAAAATACAAAAAAATACAGAAAAATACAGAAATAAATTTTAGAAATATTATGACTTCATTAGAAACTAGACATTACAAGCTTTCCATAGCTTCTTTCGGATCTCAATTTGGAGTTCATATGACTCCACAATCCTAAATTGAAGTTTTCAACCGTTCCTAGGGTCCAGATTTGATCTAGGCCCACCAGAATTAATCTCTCTAATTGAGGGTCCAAAACTGCTCCGATCTTTCTGAAACTTCTACCCTAAGGGTTTTGGACCATTCTAGATTGATTGGTGGAGTCAGATTTTTCATCTGAGCACTCCATCATCATGAATTAAGGGTTCTGTTGTTTACTTTATTTTTACCTTTTTATTACCAAAATTAATTACAGTAAAATAAAAATTACATAAAACAATACTAAAAATATATGAAAAGGATTTCCACTTACTTGATTGGATAGAAAACCTCATTTATATGCCCAATTTAAAAAAATACCTTGTTGATGAAGATATAGCCTAAAATCCACCTTTCTTGCAAATACCGTTGTTTGAACCGTTGGATCTTGAAATTTCTTTAGGGGTTTTGTATAATAGATGTGTTGGGATGTTTTGGACGGTGGAATTGATCAAATTAGATCTAGAACAGAGTGCCTACTTGAATTTAGGTCTCTTGTTCTAATCTAAAAAGAAAAACAAGTTGGAAAGAGATCTAACTCTTGGAAATTTTGGGGTTTTGGAGAGGGATTCTAGATCTAATTTTTCAAGGAGATTGAAGATAATTTCGTGGGGATTTTATGAGGATTTTTGGAAGATTTTTGGGGTTGTATTTATAGGCATTTTGGGTCTTTTTACATGATTATAATATGTTATTTTTTTAATATAAAATGACATGAAAGTCTTCAATGCTCCCATGCCTAACTTTTCTTCCTCATGACTAGCTGATCTTTGTTGACCCATGTTTCACATGGGCTGCTGATCAAATTGGTTGTTGGGGACGTGGTGGTCCCCATGTGGGCCCCATGTGGGCCCCACATGGTGTAAAAAGTCCGTTTTGCCCTTTATGCATAAAACTTTGGGTTTTATTCCCATGATCTCGGATTTGAGTGTACTTAGTGGCGTTGGATTCGTATTTCTCAGTACATTATAAATTTTGATGTTTCATATTTTGATTTTTGGAATATTTTGATTTTTGGGTAAAATTACTATTTTACCCCTTTTGTCCAAAAAATGAAAAACTTAAGGATTTCTCATCCGAATTCGAAATTTGTCATGCTTACAGTCATTTTGAAGGGTTTGCTAAGTTTAATTTCAATTTTACATGTCTTATGATTTGATTATACTTTTATAAAAAGTATATTTTAAATAACCCTAATATTTCAGCCCGAAATATCTAAAACTCAAACTTTATTGATTTTTCTCAATCAATTTACAAAAATTGGGGTTATTACACTAATAGTGGTAGAGGCTGGGAGGCCACCCTAGACCCCTCAGCATAGCCCCCACGAGCTTATTAGCCCAAATCATATACGATCAAACAAGCAAAAACCTCTTTTTTAAAACCATTCCTCTTTGGGTCCCTCACAACTGCCTACCCAACGTCTTTTGGGTACTCTAGCATCTTTTGGTAACCCTCAAGGACATGCAATTTTTCAAAACTCAATAACCACAAATCATGCAATTATATGCAATTGTTTGCAAAACATATCTATGCATAATGTATTTGTCATAAGCATGCTGAATTCATTTATAAAATTAAGTCATGCTAAACAAGTCATATAACTTATACTTAAAATATGCATTCAAAACAATCATGGGCTCTTTTTAAAAGTCTAGTAGCAATAAAGCACCTACCTCGAAGTCTCCTGGAGTCGCGTCCTTCATCACTCAACCCGTCCCTGGGTCTCATTTATAAACTCCTAGATATGAATGGATACAAGGAGTCCTTATTAATTTCAATCTATTTAGACATTAGATCGTTAGATTTGCCTTTTGGGTCCATGGTCCTTGCCTAATTCATTTGTTAGGCTAGATCCTATAATATGGATCTACTATTCAATAGTTAAATTCTATAAATGGTCCTATGATCCTAATTTTAAAGTCTCACTAGGTCCATGTGTCCCAATTCCCAAGACACCCGTGCATCCTGGTTGAACTGCGACTGCCTCACGTGCGTGCGTGCCTAAAGGCCGTGCCAGGGATCTCGTTTTGCAAGCACACATGCATGCTCAAGCGACGCACTATGGCGCGCATCCTGGATGGCGCCTCACGAACACACCTTTGGTGTAGCATGGCGTGTCTCAGCTCCAAGGGCACCCTGTGCATCCTGGTCGAGCCAGGACCCATGCCCCTGTCATGCGCGCACCCGAAGGCCGCACCTGGGACGGTGTACGTATTGTTGTATGCCTGAAACCCATCCCAGGGACCCTGTCCCAGGCGCCCGTGTAGCATGGCGTCCCTGGGACGCCTGGTTCGTTCATGGCCGGCTGGAACTGGCTTTGTCTTCTTCGGCTAGAAAAACCGGCTGGGAAAAGACCAGATCCGGTATGGATTGTGCCTGGGGGTAGTGAAATAGAGAGACATAAGGGGAAAAATGGCTTACTTGGGTCGCCTGGGGATGCCTTGTTTCCTGGTGTGCGTTTCCCTCTGCTGGAAACCTTGTTGTTGGAACCCATGAAGGGGAAAACCCCACTGCCAGACCGGAATAAGAGAAGAGAGGAAATAGGGAGATGGCAATGGTCGGCCTGACCGTTGCCGAAAAACGCAGAGAAGTCGGGCTTGAGACGGGTTTCCGATTTTGCAGGAAACCTCAGTCTCAAAACCACCGAAAAATCATGTTTTTGGAGAGGGGGAGATGGGGCTTTTATAAAGGGGAGAAGGCGGTGCCCCTCAATGGCGATGCCACCATTTCCCTTGGTGTGTTTTGGAGAAATTGGAAGAAAAGGGTTTTCTGGAGAAGTCTGGAGGTGGAAGACGACAGGGGGTGCCATTATCAAAACGGCCCCTGCGTTTTTTGTTCTTTTTCATTTTCTGTTTAAATTATAGAACTGCCCCTGATCTTTAAACAGCCCTAACTTCTTCATACGAACTCCGTTTTCGGCGTTCTTTGAGGCTTTGGATTTCATTTTTCAAGTAGAATCTAATGGTGCCAAGTTTCCTCACAAATTCCTTCGTTTACTATTTTAAATAAGGTAAAACATTCAACACAATCCATTTCTTATAGAATGTCCAAAATAGCATAAATTGCTCGGGCGTTACATTATTACCCCCTTAAAAGAATTTCGTCCTCGAAATTCCATAAATTATCATCTTCAAGGTATTTTGTCTCTTAGATAACTTCTTGGTGAATGCACTCCCTCCTTAGGAATCAAATCTAGGCTCAACCTCAATTTATCGTTTTTATTGTTCCTTCTACAAGGCCTTACCTATAAGGGCAGGCCGCTTTTGCTGCGTACTTTGATGCATACTCCCATACATGCCATTTTAACAATACCGGTTTCTAGCTATAATTCATCTATCTCAAAATCCTTAGATGACTATACTTTTCTCATCGTGTATAGGATAGTCTCCTCGTAGGATCACGCTTCTTTATTCAGGTATAAATTACTCCATACTTCTTTCAAGATCATATTATCTTATTGCTCCTATTTCATTTTGAATATCGTAGGATAATCCCTTTTTCTTCTTGTCTTTCTTCTAATGATCTCTTCATCATTCATATCTCCTTCTAATGGTTGGTTATATGTCATTAGTAAGAGTCCAAAAATTACCTTCTTTCTATTGTGTCTAACTTTGCTTCTTATCTTTTATATTTTTCCCCAAGATACTTCAATAACTGACGTGGTATCATGTGCTCTACAGCAGAATCCCAGGAACACTCAGGGGCTGTGAATGATAGGCAAACTCAGAGTTTACATATCTTAGTTAACCTTGGTGCTACAATCTCATGCTAACTTGGGTTTGTAAATCCGAAGCAAACCATGGGTTAGGAATCTCCGGCAAACATAGTTTATGAATGTCAGGCAAATTGGGGGTTGTGAATCTTAGGCAAACTTAGGGTTAGAATCTCAAGCAAACTCAAGATTTATGATTCCTAGGCAAACTTGGGGTTTTGAGTCACAGGGTCTACTATCCTTTAACAATCTCAAGGTTATAATCTTGATAAACACGGGTTTTACGATTCTCAAGAAAATAGTGAGGTAAGGAATCTAGAGCTATGAATCTCATGCAAACTCTAGGTTTCAATATTAGGCAAACTCAAGGAGATTGTCGAATCTTAAGATGGCATGCAAGCCTATATTTATTGGTTTCAATAGCACTTCTTAAGAGCATTTTTTCCATATGCTATTATTTAAAAATAATCAAATTATTTGTGATTGGACGAAATTAAGAAATGATTGGGTTTGCTTGAGATTTATAAACATGAGTTTGCCTGATATTTGTGACCTTGTGTTAGCATGAGATTCCGAACCTTGAGATTGTAACATTAAGATAGCCCAAGATTCAAAAACACAAAATTTTCTTACGATTCAAAAACTTGAGTTTTGTTGAGAATCTAAGTTTTCCTAAGATTCGTGACACCAAGTTTACCAAAGATTCAAAATTTGCAAGTTTGCCTGAGAATCATAAACCCCTAGTTTGCCCAAGATTGCAACCTTGAGTTTGCTAAAGATTTTAACCATGAGATTTCCTTAGATTCGTAACCTCGAGATTGCTTCAGATTGTTGAGTTTTCATAATATTGTAACGTTGAGATTGCTTGAGATTTAAAAGCTTGAGCTTGCTTGGGGTTTGAAACAACGAGTTTTATCGAGAATCTAACCGTAAGTTTGCTTGGGATTTGCAACCCCAAGTTTACCCCAGCTATAAATCATTGAGTTTGCATGAGATTCTTAAACCCCTCGATTGCTTGAGATTATAAGCCCATGTTTGCTTGAGATTGTAACCTCGTGATTGCCTAAGATTCAACAATAGTGAGCTTGGCTTGGAATCCTAATCCTTAAGGTGCCTGAGATTCTAGACTTGAGTTTGCTTGAGATTTCTAACCCTGAGATTGCATAAGATTCTAGACTAGAGTTTTCCTAAGATTTCTAATCCTAAGATTGCATGAGATTCGTAACCTTGAGTTTTCCTAATATTCTTATCAAAAGTTTGCTTGTCATTCGTGACCCAAATTTTGCCTCAGATTCTAGGCCCTAGATTGCCTGAGATTCTAAAACCCTGAGTTTGCTTGACACGCATAAGCCCAAGATTGCCTAACATTCCTAACCACAATTTTCTTTAATATTGCCCAAGATTAATAAACCTTGATTTTTTCTGAGATTTGTAGCCCTGAGTTTGCTTAAGATTATCACCCTAATTTTGCTTGAGAATCTAACCACGTGTTTGCCTAAGATTTGTCAATCTCCCCTGAGTTTGCCTAATATATATAATGCTGAGTTTGAAGTTACAAGCTCAAGTTGACTCAACGTTATGAATCTTAAGAAAACTTAGGTTCACAAATCTTAAGAAAACCTAGTTATATATTGGTCTCATCCAATCCTTAAGACTTTGCTTATTTTTAGATAATAATAGATAGAAAGAATGCTCGTAAGGAGTCCTATTGAAGCTAAGAAATAAAAGCTTGCCTACCATCCACACTAGAATAGATGAAGTTTTTCGAAAAAACCTGCCAGTGGAGTGTTTTAGGAATCTTAGGCAAAATGAAGGTTACAAATCTCACACAATTTCTAGGCTGAAAAATCTTTGAAAAATTCAGGGTTTACGAATTTCAGGCACACTCAAGGTTATGAATCTCAGTTAAACTTGGGATTAAAATGGTAGTCAAACTCTTGGTTTAAGAATCTTAGGCCAGCTCATAGTAAGATTCTTAAGCAAACTCATGGTTAGAATATTAGGCGAACACAAGGGTACAATCTCAGGCTAAGAAGGGTATGGCATTTAAGACAAACTTAGGGTTAAAGCTTCAAGCATACTCAAGGGTTACGAATCTCAGGCAAACATGGGGCTTATGAATTTTGGGCAATCTTGGGGTTAGAAAATCTTAGGCAAACTAAGGCAATATGAATGGAAGGAAAACTCAAGATATGAATATGACACAAACTTAAGGTTGCTAATCTCATCCAATCTAAGTGATGCAAATCTCATGCAATCTTAATGCTAAAATATTAGGCAAGCTGAAGGTTATGATTCTCATCCAAATTCATGATTGAAGAATCACAGGCAAAACTTAGGGTTATAATCTTGGGCAAACTCGAGGTTATAATCTCAAGGAAACTCATGTTTATGAATCTTAGGAGAAATCAAGGTTTATGAATCTTTGGCATTCTGAGGGAAACTCAAGGTTAAGAATCTTAGGGAAAATGAGGAATGTCATGCAATCCTTGGGTTATGAGTCTTAAGGAAAGTCGAGGTTTATGAATCCCATGCAATCTCAGGGTTTGAATCTCCAGCCAAATAGGGGGTACGAATCTCTAGCAAACTTAGGGTTACGAATCTCACCCAAGAACAAGGTTACAAATATCAAGAAATGTCAGGGATAGAATCTTAGGTGATATCTGGGTTAAAAGTCTCAGCAAACTTACAATTTTTGAATCTCAGCAATCTCGAAGTTTCAATCTCAAGCAAACTTTTGGGTTTAAAAACCTTTGCCAAACTTAGGTTTAAGTATCTTTGGCAAATTTGGGGTTTTAAATCTCTAGCAATATCAAAGTTGTGAATCTAGGTCATTCTCATGGTTAAATTGTTTGCCTTAATCATGGTTAGGAATCATTGACAAACTCACGGTTATGAATCTCAGGCAAATTCACGGGCCATGAATCCCAGGAACACTCACGGACTATGAATGTTAGGCAAACTTGGAGTTTACATATCTCAGCTAACTTCGGGGCTATAATCTTTGGCTAACTTGGGTTTACGAATCACAAGCAAACCATGGGTTAGGAATCTTAGGCAAACATAGTTTATGAATGTCAGGAAAATGGGGGTTTACGATTCTCAGAGAAACTTAGGATTAGAATCTCAAGCAAACTATGGGTTTATGATTACTAGGCAAACTTGGGGTTTTGAGTCATCGAGTTTACTAATCTCTAGCAATCTCAGGGTTACAATCTCGATAAACATGGGTTTTATAGATTTTAGGAAAATAGTAAGGTTAGGAATCTAGTGTTACAAATCTCATGCAAACTTTGGGTTTCAATATTAGGCAAACTTAAGGATATTGCCGAATCTTAAAATGGCATGCAAGCCTATATTTATTGATTTCATTAACACTTCTTATGACCATTTTTCCTATAAACTATTATTTAAAAGTAATCAAATTATTAGTGACTGGATGAAACAGAGAAATGATTGGGTTCGCCTGAGATTTATATACAAGAGTTTGCTTGATATTCATAACCTTGGGTTTGAGTGGGATTCCTAACCCTAAGATTGTAACATTATGATTGCCCAAGATTAAAAAACAAAAAGTTTTCTTTGGATTTGAAACCCTGAGTTTTGTTGAGAATCTAACTCTAAGTTTGCCTGAGATTTGTATCCCTGAGTTTGCCCAAGATTGAAAATTTGTGAGTTTACCTGAGAACCTTAAAAACCCAGTTTGCCTAAGTTTGTAACCATGAGTTTGCTTGATATTGTAACCATGAGATTGCCTTAGATTTGCAACCTCAAGATTGCTTCAAATTCTTGAGTTTGCATAAGATTGTAACCTTGATATTGCTTGAGATTTAAAACCTTAAGCTTCCTTGGGATTTGAAACCTTGAGTTTGGTTGAGAATCTATTATAAGTTTGCCTGAGGTTCGCAACCCCAAGTTTACCTAAGCTAAAAATATCAAGTTTGCTTGAGATTCTTAAACCCCTAGTTTTCCTGAGATTATAACCCTGAGTTTGCTTGAGATTGTAACCCCAAGATTGCCTAAGATTCGACAATAGTGAGCTTGGCTTGGACTCCTAATAATTAGGGTGCCTGACATTCTATACTTGAGTATGCTTGAGATTTCTAACCCAGAGATTGCATGAGATTTGTAACCTTGATTTTGCCTAATATTCTAATCCAAAGTTTGCCTGTCATTCATGGCCCCTAATTTTGCCTTACATTCTAGGCCCTAAATTGCCTAAGATTTGAAAACCTTGAGTTTTCTTGAGACTCATAACCCAAGATTTCCTGACATATCTTAATTTAACTAACATTCCTAACCACAATTTTCTTGGATATTTCCCAAGATTAATTAACATTGATTTTTTCTAAGATTTGTAGCCCTAAGTTTGCCCAAGATTATGAACCTAATTTTGTTTGAGATTCTAACCATGTGTTTGCCTAAGATTCATCAATCTCCTAGAGTTTGCCTAATATGTAATGCTAAGTTTGCATGATATTCATAACCCTTATATCACCTGAGATTCCATACCTCAGAGTTTGTATGAGATTTGCAAACCATGTGCTTATTTGATATTGATAGAGATTTGTAACCCTAAGTTTTCCCTAGATTAAAAAACCCAATGTTTGTGGAAGATTCTGAAACCCTGAGTTTGCTAAGATTCTTAAAACCCAAGTTTGCTTGAGAGATTAATCGCAAGATTCAAAAACCTTAAGTTGGAATAAGACTAGTAACCTTGGCATTACGTGAGATTCTATCCTTGAGATTGCATGATATTTGTAACCTTGAGATTGCATAAGATTTGTAATCTTGAGTTTGCCTGATAGTCATAACCCCCTATTTTTCATGAGATTCCTAAAGTAAGAGTGTGCTTGAGATTCATGCATCTCCATGAGTTTACCTTGAGTCCCACTCCAACCCAAGGTTTTTAAATCTCCCATCAATCTTGAAGTTACAAGCTCAAGCTAACTCAATGATACGAATCTCAGGCAAACTTAGGTTCACGAATCTCAACCATACTTAGTTATATATTGGTTTCATTCAATCCTTAATAATTCAATTATTTTTAGATAATACTAGACAGAAAGAATGCTTGTAAGGTGTCTTATTGAAACCAAGAAATATAAGCTTGCCTACTATCCATACCAGAATAGATGAAGTTTCATGAAAAAACTTGCTAGTGGAGGATGTTAGGAATCTTAGGCAAAATGAAGGTTACGAATCTCACATAATTTCGAGGATGACAAATCTTTTGCAAATTCGGGGTTTACAAATCTCAGGCACACTCGGGGCTATGAATCTTAGTTAAACTTGGGGTTAAAATATAGGTCAAACTCTTAGTTTAAGAATCTTAGGCTAGCTCAGGGTAAGACTCTCAGGCAAACTCAGGGTTGGAAATCTTCGATGAACAGAAGGGTACAATCTCAAGTTAAGAAGCGTAAGGCATCTCAAACAAACTTGGGGTTAAAATTTCAGGCAAACTAGAGGGTTTCAAGTCTCGGGCAAACATGGGGCTATAAAATCTCAGGCAAGCTAAGGCAATATGAATGAAAGGAAAACTTAAGATATGAATATGACGCAAACTTAGAGTTGCTAATCTCATCCAATCTAAGCAATGCAAATCTCATGCAATCTCAATGTCAGAATGTCTGGCAAGCTCAAGGTTATGATTCTCAACAAAACTCACAATTGAAGAATCTCAAGCAATCTTAAGGGTAATGTCCTTAAGAAAATATAGGTTTATTATCTTGGGCAAACTCAGGGTTATAATCTTAGGGAAACTCATGGTTATGAATTTTAGGAGAACTTAAGGTTTATGAATCTTTGGCATTCTAAGGGAAGCTCAAGGTTATGAATCTCAAGAAAACTAAGGAATGTCATGCAATCCTGGGGTTCCGATTCTTAAGGAAACTTGAGGTTTATGAATCTCATGCAATCTTGGGGTTAGAATCTCGAGCAAAATAGGGGTTATGAATCTCAAACAAACTTAGGGTTACAAATCTCATGCAATAACAAGGTTAAAAATTTTAAGCGATCTCAAGGATAGAATCTTAAGTTATATCAGGGTTATGAGTCTCAACCAAACTTAGGGTTTAAAAATCTCTGCCAAACTCAGGTTTGAAGTATCTTTGGAAAATTTGGGGTTTTAAATCTCTATCAAAATCAGAGTTGTGAATCTTGGCCAATCTCATGGTTAAATTGCCTGCCTTTATCATGGTTAGGAATCTTAGGCAAACTCAAGGTTATGAATCTCAGGAAAATTCCCAGGTTACAAATCCCAGTAACACTCAAGGGCTGCAAATGTTAGGCAAAGTCAGAGTTTACATATCTCAGTTAACTTCCGGGCTGCAATCTCAAGCTAACTTGGGTTTAGAAATCTCAAGCAAACCATGGGTTAGGAATCTAGGGCAAACATAGTTTATGAATGCCAGGCAAATTGGGGCTTACGAATCTCAAGCAAACTTAGGGCTAGAATCTAAAGCAAACTATGGGTTTATGATTCCTAGGCAAACTTGGGGTTTTGAGTCACAACATTTACTAATATCTAGCAATCTCAGGGTTACAATCTTAATAAACATGGGTTTTACAAATCTCAAGCAAACAGTAAGGTTAGGAATCTAGGGTTATGAATCTCTTGCAAACTCTGGGTTTCAATATTAGGCAAACTCAAGGAGATTGTCAAATCTTAGGATGGCATGCAAGCCTATATTTAATGGTTATAGTAGTACTTCTTACGACCGTTTTTTCTATATATTATTATTTAAAAATGTCAAATTATTAGTGAGTAGATGGAACCGAGAAATGAATGGGATTGCTTGAGATTTATATACCTGATTTTGCCTGAGATTCGTAATCTTGACTTAGTGTGAGATTTCTAATCCTAAGATTGTAACATTAAGATTGCCCAAGATTCAAAAAAAAAATTTTTCTTGGGATTCAAAACCCTTTGTTGAGAATCTAACTCTAAGTTTGCTGGAGATTCGTAACCCTGAGTTTGCCCAAGATTGAAAATTTGTGAGTTTGCCTGAGAATCTTAAATGCCTAGTTTGCCCAAGATTATAACCCTGAGTTTGCTTGAGATTGTAACCATGAGATTGCCATAGATTCGCAACCTTGATATTGCTTCAGATTCTTAAGTTTGCATGAGATTGTAACCTTGAGATTTCCTGAGATTTAAAACCTTGAGCTTGCTTGGCATTTGAAACCTCAAGTTTTTTCAAGAGTCTAACTGTAAGTTTGCCTAAGATTCTAATCCAAAGTTTGCTTGAGATTGTAAGCCCAAGATTGCATAAGATTTGACAATAGTTAGCTCGCCTAGGACTCCTAATCCTTAGGGTGCCTAAGATTCTAGACGCGAGCTTGCCTGAGATTTCTAACCCTAAGATTGCATGAGATTGGTAACCTTGAGTTTGCCTTATATTTTTATGCAAAGATTCTAGCCCTAAGATTGCTTGAGATTTGAAAACCTTGAGTTTGCTTGTGACTCATAACCCTAAGATTTCTTGACATTCCTCAATTTACTTGACATTCCTAACCACGATTTTCTCTGATATTGCCCAAGATTAATAAACCTTAATTTTTGTTGAGATTTGTAGCACTGAGTTAGCCTGAGATTATGAACATAATTTTGCTCGAGAATATAACCTTGTGTTTGCCTCAAATTCTTAAACCCCTAAGTCTCCCTAATATATATAATGCTAAGTTTTCATGACATTCTTAACCCTGAGATTCCTCACCTCAAAGTTTACATGAGATTTGTAAACCCTGTGCTTATTTGATATTGATTGAGATTCATAACCTTAAGTTTGCCTTAGATGAAGAAACCACAAGTTTATCAAAGATTCTAAAAACTTGAGTTTGTCGAGATTCTTAAAACCTGAGTCTTATTGAGATATGAATGGCATGATTAAAAAATGCTAAGTAGGAATAAGACTAGTAACCCTAGTATTACCTGAGAATCTATCCGCGAGAGCAGGAGATTTGTAACCTTGAGTTTGCCTGATAGTCGTAACCCCCTATTTTTCATGAGATTCTTAACCTAATAGTGTGCTTGAGATTCGTCCATCTCCATGAGTTGGCCTCAAGTCCCACTCAAACCATAGATTTTTGAATCTCCAACAATCTTGAAGCTACATACTCATGCTGACTCGAGGTTATGAATCTCAGGCAAACTTAGGTTTACAAATATCAATCAAACCTAGTTATATATTGGTTTCATCCAATCCTTAATAATTATATTATTTTTAGATAATACTAGATAGAAAGAATGCTCATAAGGAATCCTATTGAAACCAAGAAATAAAAGCTACTACCATCCACACCAAAATAGATAAAGCTTTTTAAAAATACCTGCTAGTGGAGGAGGTTAGGAATCTCAGGCAAAATGAAGGTTACAAAATCTCACACAATCTCGAGGCTGACAAATCTTTGGCAAATTTAGTGTTTACGAATCTCAGGCACACTCGAGGTTATGAATCTCAATTAAACTTGGGGTTAAAATGTCAATCAAACTCTTGGTTTAAGAATCTTATGCTAGCTTAGGGTAAGACTCTTAGGCAAACTCAGGGTTAGGAATCTTTGGTGAACACAAATGGATAAGAAGAGTTAGGAATCTTTGACAAACTAGGGGTCACAAATTTTAGGCAAACTCAAGGGTTACGAGTCTCAGGCAAACATAGGGCTTATGAATTTTTGGCAATCTTGGGGCTACAAAATCTCAGGCAAACTAAGGCATTGTGAATGAAAGGAAAACTCAAGATATGAATATCAAGCAAACTTAGGGTTGCTAATCTCATCCAATCTCAGGGATACAAATATCATGTAATCTCAATGTTAGAATATCAAGCAAGCTCAAGGTTATGATTCTCAGCCAAATGCATGATTTGTAGAATCTTAGGCCATCATAGTGTTAAGACCTTAAGCAAACAGTGTTATAATCTTGGGCAAACTTGTGGTTATAATCTTGGGCAAACTCGTGGTTATGAATCTTAGGAGAACTCAAGGTTTATGTATCTATGGCATTCTCAAAGAAAGTCAAGGTTAGGAATATCAAGCAAACTGAGGAATGTGTTGCAATCCTAGTGTTATAAGTCTTAAGGAAACTTGAGGTTTTTGAATCTCATGCAATCTCAGGGTTAGAATCTCAAGCAAACTTAGGGTTACAAATCTCAAGCAATACCAAGGATGGAATCTTAGGCGATATTAAGGTTACGAGTCTCAGCCAAACTTAGGGTTTTTAAATCTTAGGAATCTCAAAGTTTCAATCTCAAGAGAACTTTGGGATTAAAAATCTTAGACAAACTTAGGGTTTAACTATCTTTGGCAACTTTGGGGTTTTAAATCTTTGGAAAATTTAGAGTTATGAATCTTGGTTAATCTCATGGTAAAATTGTCTGCCTAAATCATTGTTAGGAATCTTAGGCAAACTCAAGCTTACGAATCTCAGGCAAATTTAGGGGTTATGAATCCCAAGAACACTCATGAGCTACAAATGTTTGGCAATCTCAGGGTTTACATATTTCAGTTAACCTCAGGGCTATGATCTTAGGATAACTTGGGCTTAGAAATCACAAGCAAACTATGGGTTTGGAATCTCAGGCAAACATAGTTTATGAATGTCAAGCAAATTGGGGGTTATGAATCTTAGGCAAGCTTAGGGTTAGAATCTCAAGCAAACTCAGGGTTTATGATTCCTAGGCAAGTCACAAGGTTTACTATCTCTAGCAATCTCAGGGTTACAATCTCGATAAACACGGGTTTTATGAATCTCAAGTAAACAGTAAGGTTAGGAATCTAGAGTTTTGAATCTCATGCAAACTCTGGGTTTCAATATTAGGCAAATTTAAGGAGATTGCTGAATCTTAGGATGGCATGTAAGCCTATATTTATTGGTTTCAATAGCACTTCTTACGAGCATTTTTTCTATATACTATTAATTAAAAATAATCAAATTATTAGTTACTTGACGAAATCAAGAAATGAGTGGGTTTACTTGAGATTTATAAACCTAAGTTTGCTTGAGATTCGTAACCCTGAGATTGTGACATTAAGATTGCCCAAGATTCAAAAACACAGTTTTTTGGGATTCTAAACCCCGAGTTTTGTTGAGAATCTAACTCTAAGCTTGCTTGAGATTCATAAAATAGAGTTTGCCCAAGATTCAAAATCTAGGAGTTTGCCTGAGAATCTCCAACACCTAGTTTGCCCATGATTATAACCCTGAGTTTGCCTGAGATTGTAACCATGAGATTGCCTTAGATTTGCAACCTCGAGATTGCTTCATATACTTGAGCTTGCATGATATTGTATCCCCAAGATTGCCTGAGATTTAAAACATTGAGTTTTCTTCGGATTTGAAACCTTGAGTTTGGTCGAGAATCTACCTTCAAGTTTCCCTAAGAATCACAGTTCGAAGATTACCCAAGTTAGAAATCATGGAGTTTGCCTGAGATTCTTAAATAGTTAGTTTTCCTGAGATAATAACCCCAAGTTTGCTTGAGATTGTAACCTAGAAGTTGCCTAAGATTTGACAATGGTGAGCTTGGCTATGACTCCTAATCCTCAGGGTACCTGAGATTCTAGACTCAAGTTTTCTTAAGATTTCTAATCCTCAGATTGCATGAGATTCATAACCTTGAGTTTTCCTAAGATTTGTAGTCTGAGTTTGCCGAGATTATGACCCAAATTTTGCTTGAGAATCTAACCATGTGTTTGTATAAGATTCATCAATCTCCCTGAGTTTGGGTGATATTTGTAAGCCTAAGATCACTTGTGATTCCTCCCCTCAAAGTTTGCATGAGATTTGTAAACCCTATGCTTATTTGATATTGATTGAGATTCGTAACCTTTAGTTTGCCTTTGATTCAAAAATCCCAAGTTTGTCGAAGATTCTGAAACCTTGAGTTTGTTGAGATTCTTAAAACTCGAGTCTACTTGAGATTGCAACCATGAGATTCATAAACCCTAAGTTGGAATAAGACTAGTAACCATGGTATTACATGAGAATCTATCCTTGAGATTACATGAAATTTGTAACCTTGAGTTTGCTTGGCAGTTGTAACCCCTATTTCTCATGAGATTCCTAACCTAAGAGTGTGCTTGAGATTCATCAACCTCCATGAGTTTGCCTCGAATCCCAATCAAACCCAATGTTTATGAATCTCCAGCAGTTTGGAAGTTACATGTTCAAGCCGACTCAAGGTTACAAATCTCAGGCAAACTCACATTCTTGAATCTCAAGTAAACGAAGTTATATATTGGTTTCATCCAATCCTTAATAATTTGATTATTTTTAGATAATACTTCAACCAAGGAATGCTCGTAAGGAGTCTTATGGAAACCAAGAAATAAAAGCTTCCCTACCATCCACACCAGAATAGATGAAGTTTTTCAAAAAATCATGCTTGTGGAGGAGGTTAGGAATCTTAGGCAAAATGAAGGTTATGAATCTCACATAATCTCGAGGTTGACAAATCTTTGGCAAATTCGTGGTTTATGAATCTTAAGCACACTTGGGGTTATGGATCTCATTTAAACATGGGGTTAAAATGTCAGCCAAACTCTTGGTTTAAGAATCTTAGGCTAGCTCAGGGTAGGACTCTCAGGCAAACTCAGGGTTAGGAATCTTATGGAAACACAAGGGTACAATCTCAGGCTAAGAAGAGTTAGGCATCTCAGACAAACTCGGGGTTAAAATTTCAGGAAAACTCAAGGGTTATGAGTCTCAGGCAAACATGGGGCTTATGAATTTTGGGCAATCTTGGGGCTACAAAATCTCAGGCAAACTAAGGGAATATGAATGAAAGGAAAACTCAAGATATGAATATGACGCAGACTCAAGGTTACTAATCTCATCCAATCTAAGTGATTCCTCAGTTTGCCTCAGATTTGTAACCATGAGTTAGTGTGACATTCCTAACCTTGAGATTGTAACATTAAGATTGCCTAAGATTCAAAAACACAAAGTTTTCTTGGGATTCGAAACCCCAAGTTTTGTTGAGAGTCTAAATCTAAGTTTTCCCTAGATTCTTAACCCATAGTTTGTGCAAGATTCAAAATCTACGAGTTTGCTTGAGATTCTTAAAGTCTAGTTTGCCCAAGATTATAACTTTGAGTTTGCTTGAGATTGTAATCACGAGATTACCTTGAATTTACTACCTCGAGATTCTTCAGATTCTTGAGTTTGCATGAGATTGTACCTTGAGTTTGCCTGAGATTTAAAACCTTGAGCTTGCTTGTGATTTGAACCCCCAAGTTTGGTCGAGAATCTAACTGCAAGTTTTCCAGAGACTCACAAGCTCAAGTTTACCTAAGCTAAAATCAATGAGTTTGCCTAAGATTCTTAAACCCCTAGTTTGCCTAAGATTATAAACCTGAGTTTGCTTGAGATTGTAACCCCAAGATTGCCTAAGATTCAACAACAATGAGCTCGGCTAGGACTCCTAATCCTCAAGGTGCTTGAGATTTTATACTTGAGTTTACCAGAGATTTTGAACCATGAGATTGCATGAGATTAATAACCTTGAGTTTGCCCAATATTCTTACGCAAAGTTTGCATGTCATTCATGACCCCTAATTTTGCCTTAGATTCTAACCCTAAGATTGCTTAAGATTTCAAAACCCTGAGTTTGCTTGAGACACATAACACTAAGATTGCCTGACATTCCTAAATTCACTTGACATTCCTAACCACGATTTTCTCTGATATTGCCCAAGATTAATAAACCTTGATTTTTTTTTTTAGATTTGTGGCCCTGAGTTTGCTTGTGATTATGGCCCTTATTTTACTTGAGAATCTAACCTTGTGTTTGCCTAAGATTCATCAATCTTACTGAGTTTACATGATATTTATAATCCTAAGATCACCTGAGATTCCCCACCTCAGGGTTTGCATGAATTTGTAATCCTTGTGCTTATTTGATATTGACTGAGATTTGTAACCCTAAGTTTGCTTTAGATTCAAAAACCCCAAGTTTGTCAAAGATTCTGAAACCTAGAGTTTGTCGAGATTCTAAAAATTTGAGTCTACTTGAGTTTGTAACCACGAGATTCAAACACCCAAAGTTGAATAAGACTAGCAACCCTAGTATTACTTGAGATTCTATCTTTGAGATTGCATGAGAGTTGTAACCTTAAGTTTGCCTGACAGTTGTACCCCCCCCCCCCCCCCCCCCTATTTTTCATGAGATTCCTAACTTGAGTGTGTGCTTGAGATTCATCCATTTCCATGAGTTTGCCTCGAGTCCCACCCAAACCCAAGGTTTTGGAATCTCTAGCAATCTTGAAGTTATAAGCTAAAGCTGACTCAGGGTTACGAATCTCAAGAAAACTCAGGTTCACAAATCTCAAGCAAACGAAGTTATATATTGGTTTCATCCAATCCTTAATAATTTGATTATTTTTAGATAATACTAGATAGAAAGCATGCTTGTAAGGAGTGCTATTGAAACTAAGAAATAAAAGCTTACCTACCTTCTGCAACAGAATAGATGAAGTTTTTTGAAAAAACCTGCTAGAGGAGTAGGTTAGGAATCTTAGGAAAAATGAAGGTTACGAATCTCACACGATCTCGAGGCTAACATATCTTTGGGAAATTTAGGGTTTATGAATCTCAAGCACACTTGGGGTTATGAATCTCAGTTAAACTTGGGGTTAAAATGTCAGTCCAACTATTATTTTAAGAATCTTAGGATAGCTCAAGGTAAGACTCTCAAGGAAACTTAGGATTAGGAATCTTAGGCAAAAACAAGGGTACAATCTCAGGCAAAGAAAAGTTAGGCAACTCAGACAAACTTGGGGTTAAAATTTCAGGCAAGCTCAAGGGTTAGAGTCTCAGGAAAACATGTGGCTTACGAATTTGGGGCAATCATGGGGCTATAATATCTCAAGCAAACTAAGGCATTATGAATGAAAGGAACACTCAAGATATGAATATGTCGCAAACTCAGTGTTGGTAATCTCATTTAGTCTTAGGGATGCAAATCTCATGCAATCTCAATGTTAGAATATCAAGTAACCTCTAGGTTATGATTCTCAGCAAAACTCATGATTATAGAATCTCAAGCAATCTCAGGGTTAAGAACTTAAGCAAACATAGGGCTATAATCTTGGGCAAAGTCGGGGTTATAATCTCAGGCATTATTAGGGAAACTCAAGGTTAGGAATCTCAGGAAAATTGAGGAATGTCCAGTAATCCTAGAGTTATGAGTTTGAAGGAAACTCAATGTTTTTGAATCTGATGCAATCTAGGGGTTATGAATCTCAAGCAAACTTAAGGTTACGAATCTCATGCAATATCAAGTTACAAATCTCAAGGATAGAACATTAGGTGATATTAGGGTTATAAGTCTCAGCCAAACTTAGGATTTTTGAATCTCTGCAATCTTGAAGTTTCAATCTTAAGCAAACTTTGGGTTTAAAAATCTTAGACAAACTCAAGGTTTAAGTATCTCTGGCAAATTTGGGGTTTTAAATCTCTAGCAAAATTAGAGTTATGAATCTCAATCAATCTCATGGTTAAATTGTCTACCTTAATCAAGGTGAGGAATCATATGCAAACTCTAGGTTACTAATCTTAAGAAAGTTCATGGGTTACAAAGCCTAGGAACACTCAGGGGCTACGAATGTTAGGCAAACTCAGAGTTTACATATCTCAGTTAATGTCGGGGCTACAATCTCAGGCTAACTTGGGTTTACAATTCTCAAGCAAACTGTGGGTTATGAATCTCAGGCAAATTGGGGATTATGAATCTCAGGCAAACTTAAAATGTCAAGTAAACTTAGGGTTTTGAGTCACAGGGTTTACTAATCTCTAGCAATCTTAGGATTACAATCTTGATAAACACAGGTTTTATGAATCTCAGGGAAATAGTAGGGTTAAGAATTAGGGGTTGCAAATCTCATGCCAACTCTGGGTTTCAATATTAGGCAAACTCAAGGAGATTGCCTAATCTTAAGATGGAATGAAAGCCTATATTTATTGGTTTCAATAGCACTTCTTATGAGCATTTTTTCTATATAATATTATTTAAAAGTAATCAAATTATTAGTAATTGGATGAAACTGAGAAATGATTGGATTTGCTTAAGATTTATAAACCTGAGTTTGCCTAAAACTTGTAACCCTAAGTTAGCGTGAGATTCCTAACCCTAAGATTGTAACATTAAGATTGCCTAAGATTCATAAACACAAAGTTTTCTTTTAATTCGAAACCCAATTTTTGTTGAGAATCTAACTCTAAGCTTGCATGAGATTCGTAACCCCAAGTTTGCCAAAGATTCAAAATCTGCGAGTTTGTCTGAGAATCTTAAATACCTAGTTTGCCCAAGATTATAACCCTGAGTTTGCTCGAGATTGTAACCACGAGATTGCCTTAGATTCGTAGCCATGAGATTACTTCAGATTCTTGAGTTTGCATGAGATTGTAATGTTGAGATTGCCTAAGATTTAAAACCTTGAGCTTGCTTGGGATTTGAAACCCTGAGTTTGGTTGATAATCTTACTATAAGTTTGCCTGAGATTTACAATCCCAAGTTTACCCAAGCTAAAAATCATTGAGTTTGCCTGAGGATTTTAAACCCATAGTTTGCCTAAGATTCTAACCTTGAGTTTGCTTGAGATTGTAACCTCCAGATTGCCTATGATTTGACAATAGTGACCTTGGCTTGGACTGCTAATCCTCAGGGTGCCTGAGATTCTAGACTCAAGTGTGCATGTGATTTCTAACCCTAAGATTGCATGAAATTTGTAACATTGAGTTTACCTAATATTCTATTCCAAAGTTTGCCTGTCATTCATGACCTCTAATTTTGCCTTAGATTCTAAGATCAAGATTGCCTGAGATTCAAAACCTCAAGTTTGCTCGAGATTTAGAACCCCAATTTTGCCTGAGATTCCTCAATTTACCTTACATTCATAACCTCAATTTTTCCTGATATTGCCTAAGATTAATAAACCTTGATTTTTTCTGAGATTTGTAGCCTTGAGTTTGCTTGAAATTATGATCCTAATTTTCCTTGAGAATCTAACACTGTGTTTGCATAAGATTCATCAATCTCCCTGAGTTTGCCTAACATATATAATGCTGAGTTTGCATGATATTCATAACTCTAAGAGCACTTGAGATTCCTCACCTCAGAGTTTAGATGAGATTTGTAAACTTTGTGCTCATTTGATATTGACTGAGACTTGTAACCCTAAGTTTACTTCAGATTCAAAAATGCCAAGTTTGTTAATGATTTTGAAACCTTGAGTTTGCCTAGATTCTTAAAAATGAGTCTGCTTGAGATTGTAATGGTGAGATTCAAGAACCCTAAGTTGGAATAAGACAAGTAACCCTGGTATTACTTGAGATTCTATGCTTGAAATTGCATGAGATTTGTAACCTTGAGATTGCATGAGATTTGTAACCTTGAGGTCGCCTGACAGTCGTAACCCCCTATTTTTCATGAGATTCCTAGCCTAAGAGTGTACTTGAGATTCATCCATCTCCATGAGTTTTCCTCGTGTCCCACTCAAACCCAAGGTTTTTGAATCTCTAGCAATCTTGAAGTTATAAGCTCAAGCAGACTCAGGGTTATGAATCTCAAGCAAACATGGTTATATATTGGTTTCATCCAATCCTTAACAATTTGATTATTTTTATATCATACTAGATTGAAAGAATGCTCATAGGGAGTCTTATTGAAACCAAGAAATAAAAGCTTGCCTACCATCCATGCTAGAATAGATGAAGTTTTTTGAAAAAACCAGGTAGTGGAGGAGGTTAGGAATCTCAAGAAAAATGAAGGTAACAAATCTCAAACAATCTCGAAGCTGACAAATCTTTGGCAAATTCGGGGTTTACAAATTTTGGGCAAACTCAGGGTTATGAATATCAGTTAAACTTGGGGTTAAAATGCTTCAAAATCTTAGTTTAAGAATCTTAGGCCAGCTCAAGGTAAGGCTCTCAGGCAAACTTGGGTTTAGGAATCTTAAGCGAACACAAGGGTGCAAGCTTAGGTGAAGAAGAGATAGGTATCTTAGACAATCTAAGGGTTATAGATTTTAGGAAAACTTAAGGGTTATGAGTCTCAGGCAAACATGGGACATATGAATTTTGGGCAATCTTGGGGCTACAAAATCAAAGGCAAACTCAGGCATTATGAATGAAAGGAAAACTAAAGATACTAATATGACATAAACTCAGGGTTGCTAATCTCGTCCAATCTCAGGGATGCAAATCTCATGCAATCTTAATGTTAGAATATCAGGCAAGCTCAAGGTTATGATTCTCAACCAAACTCATGATAGTAGAATCTCAGGAAATCTCAACATTATGATCTTAAGCAAACTCAGGGTTATAATCTTTGTCAAACTCATGGTTATGAATCTTAGGAGAACTCAATATTTATGAATCTTTGATAGGCTCAAGGATACTCAAGGTTAGGAATCTCAAGCAAACTAAGGAATGTCGTGCAATCCTTTTAACATTTTAACATTTTCTATTTATCCATAAAGATTTGATGTAATGAATGATACAAATGAATAAAATGGAGGTTCCTTACACTTTGTTATTTGAGTGTGGATTCTCAAGATATTGTGATTTAAGATCCTTAGTCAAATAGAATGCTCTCGATCTCATCTCTTTCACCACCATTTTTCTTGATCCTTATAATGGGATCATTGAGTTATTAGAGCTCTACTAGGAAGGATTTCATGTTATTGATTAAGAGGTTTTGTGTTCAAACATCATATGTTAACAGAATAGAAAAAGTAATAGAAATCCTTTGGAGGGATCTATTTTGGGTTGGAATTTTTTTTGTTGCAATATTTTCTTCATGGTATTTAAACATGCATTTCATTGAAGTCATAAGATGAGTAAGAGTTGAGGGTAGAATTCTTAGCTTCTAGGCAAGTAGGTATAGAGATGTAACTATTTTTATCGAAAAAAATATGAATATATCTGATGCTTTACTTAGAATTTAGATTATAATATATAATTTAGTATGAACAGAGCCTAGCATTTATCTTGTTTCAAGAGAGAAAAGATGTGATGGTTGAACTTGAGATAGAGAAAATGATCTCATCTGAGTAACTAGGGAGAAGGAACTATAATAATGCTTCACATGTACAAGATATGGCAGATATCAAAGGAACCCCTGTCTTATTGGGTGGACAATGGGTAGAGAATCAAAATTGGAAATAGAATAAGACATAGGTTCAGCATAAGTTTAGGGAGGAAATCATTAGCAACCATTTATTTCATTTGATAGCCATTTAAATTGATTTATTGGAGATATTAGTAACTAAGCAATTCTTTGGAGGTATATGATTGCTTTATATACCACTTAATTTGTCTTTGTAGGTGTTCTTGGCAGCAAATTATATAGAATAACTTGAAAGAATAGTACCCTAATGGCAAAAGGAATCAAGGTACACTTCAATACTTGTTTAGTGGGTACAATGCTTTGTGTTATACTGTTGTTCTTTGAATTTCTACTTGAATTTTCTTTGGTTTCCTAAAGAATGCTTTTTGAGAAAGCTCCAAATCTAAAAGCCTATTTTTTGAGTTTGTTAAAATAAAAAATCCATGGAGTCGGACACCTTCAGTTTAGGGTTTGGTAATGCTAAAATATGTGAAACACTACTACACATGAGGCTTCTAAAGTCGACATATAGAAGTTGTTCTATTGACCACTGACTTTGTAAATATTTTACAAGTCAGTTAGAAATAAACGACTTAAAAAATATAGACTTAGCAAGTCATTTAATTGTAAAGGACTTTAAAAGTCTAGCATGGAGAGAAAATTTTTTGTCGGAAGGACTTTTAAAGTCATCAGGCTAAGTGACTTTAAAAGTCAATAACTTTTGAAGTCATTTAGTTTAAGCAACTTCAAAAGTATGCCAATAAATTTGGCGTGAAAATTGTTTTATGCTGGAATTGACTTTTGAAGTTGTTTAACTCTAAATGACTTCAAATGTCAATTACTTTTGAAGTCATTTAGTTATAAACAAATTTAAAAGTTAGTTACTTCTAAAGTTGCTTGAATAAAATGACTTTAAAAGTCTATTCCCATGTATACTTTTGAAGTTGTTTAGTACTAAATGACTTCTAATGTCCTTGTCAATTTATAAATAGCCAACCCCATATCATTTTGTCCTAGACTATTTGTGTCACAACAAAAATTGTAAGTAAACCATAACTTCTTTTGATCACATATTACTTTCTTGTTACAAACTCTCTCTAGTTTCATTTTGTAGATCATGTGGGTTTTCTCAGTACAAATGATGGGGTTAAGAAGGGTGTTAGATCGCCCTGATTTCTTGAAAATTGTATGATTTCATTACAAATAACAACTGCTTCTCTTTCTAACCCTCACTATTGGAGAAAGGGAGAACATTATGATTTGTGATTTTCCTCCAAAATTACGGTTTGCTAAAGAGTGGTGATTATATCATCAACTTTTGGCTAAGAAAATTACAAGACACACTCTCTCTCCATAGAATGGGTGTCACCTGAATACTAGGAGGTCAGATTTTGATGAAAAGAGTAGATTCACTCTTTGATCTTGTATTAATAAGATCTAATAATATGTAACATTTGATATATGTAACATTGGATTTAATAAAAAATAATTTGATTTCCTTGTTCACGTGTTTGTTTATGTATACATATTATATATGATTTTGTGTGTAAAATTGATTTCGTTATGTATTTATGTAAGATATTGTAATGTACAAAATGTAAATAAATATATATTTAATGTGAAATTTTGAAATTTTTTAAAGTTGTTTATAGCTAAATGACTTAAAAGTGTGGACTTTTAAAGTCATTTACATTTAAACAATTTTAAAAGCCCATACTTTTAAAGTTGTTTAACTGTAAATGACTTTAAAAGTCCACATTTTTAAAGTTGTTTATAGTAAACGACTTCAATTATATGTGTCTATTTTAAGAGTTATTTCATCAACTTTTGTCGTGCCTTTTCAAACTGTGTTTTAATCTATACAAAAAAACTAAGATGGATTTATATTTAACTATACCCTCAACCAAATCCTACCTATGAATTGGAGGTACATTCACAAATTTGGGGTCAATATCGATTTTTGAGTTTTGATTAGTATCTCTTTGTTTGTCTCATATGTATTATGCATATTTGAAGAATAAGAATTTTTACAAGGTTTTGTTGGTTAGTATTTCTTTTTAAAGTTAATTTTCTTCTTGAATGTGTCTGTCATATTTTTCTTTTTTTCATTATTAATTTAAAATTTCCATGAAATTTAGTTATTTCCACACTAGAATAGATGAAGTTTTTTACAAAAAATTGCTAGTGGAGGAGAATAAGAATCTTAGGGAAAATGAAGGTCACAAATCTCACACAATCTCAAGGGTGACAAATCTTTGGCAAATTTGGGGTTTACGAATCTCAAGCACAGTTGGGGTTATGAATCTCAGTTAAACTTGGAATTAAAATGTCAATCAAAATCTTGGTTTAAGAATCTTAGGCCAGCTCAGGGTAAGACTCTAAGGCAAACTCAGGGTTAGGAATCATAGCGAACACAAGGGTACAATCTCAAGCTAAGATGAGTTAGTCATCTCAGACAAACTCAAGGTTACAAATTTCAGGTAAACTTAAGGATTACAAATCTCAAGCTAACATGGGGCTTATGAATTTTAGGCAATTTTGGGGCTACAAAATCTCAAGAAAACTCAGGCATTATGAATGAAAGGAAAACTCAAGATATGAATATGATGCAAACTCAGGGTTGCTAATCTCATCCAATCTCAAGGATGCAAATCTCATCCAATCTCAATGTTAGAATATCAGGCAAGCTCACGGTTATGATTCTCAGCCAAACTCATGATTGTAGAATGTGATGACCCGGTTTTTGTAATACGTTTTGTAATGTATTTTGAAAGGCAGGGCCCTTAATAGTGTAAAAAATTTTCACAAAACAAAGCAGCGAAAATTCTTTTCTTTAAAACTTGTTTTGTAAAACCCAAGTTATCACTTCATACATAACATAAGTAGAATTTTGTACAAGATTAAATTCCATTGAAGGAATATACTTTCATTAAATTCCAGAATCCATCCAGTGGTTCACAGTACAGCCAAATCCATTACAATACTTGTCCAAATTACATAATCCAAACTTAAAGCTCACCATACACTGAAACTCTCATTAAAATACAACACTCTCAAACAAAGAAAAATACATGTCTTCAAGGGTATACCTTGAAGATTATTCTCTTCAAGTCTTTTATCATCTTGAGCTCCTAACTGTCCTTCCCTGTATCTGAGATATTGCAACATTTACAATATCTCAGCAAGCAATGCTTGGTAGGGGATTCAAGATGCATAATAATTGATAATATAATGCTAATGCTTCATAATCCCATTATCCCTAAACATATTCATGTCTCTATTCTTTACTTTGTAATATATGTACATCCATATACATACATGCTATACATGGGTAAATCAGATAAATTTATGAAAGTAGTCAAATATCATTCCCAACTAAGTTGATCAATTCTCTTCATTATGAGAATTCAGTATTTCAGCTAATCATACACTGGGAATTTCCCTTCTTGGGAAATATTGGTAATATACAATTACCGAGCATTTCATTATGCTAAAACATAAGGCATTTTATTATGCCTACTCTCATATGCATTATAGTGCAAAATAATCAAAGGGCTACCATGCTGCAGTTTGATCCATACTAGTGCACTCGAATAACTTCCCTGTTCACCCCTAATACCATGGTGGAAAATATTATGTCACTGCCCATATGGGGAGACAGGACTTTCACAGTGGTGGCCTTCCCATAATTGCCCCACCAGACTTTTGGCCTTGCATAGGACAAGGTATCATCAAATTTTAACAAGCGGGTGGCCAAACCCTTATAACTCCTCTAGCATAGCATCCCCCTAGGCTTATGCCTATTAAAACAAAATCACAAGCATCCAAGCTTGTATGTAAAATAGATTTCATACATATCAGACCATCTATCTGTTTACTTAGGACAGAAATATCTTCTAGTTCCCTATTCACTTATAGTCTAGTCCTTAACCATCTTATATGTGTTTGGTTGGATCATAAGGGTTTCAGGGGATTTAATACAAGTATTATCATTACTCTTGTCAACATAAGGCCATGGGTTCAATCATGTATATCCCATGTAAATGCATTCATCAAATCCTCCTACTTTCAAGTGGTGATCCCTTTTCCCAGATCTTCCATGATCCTGACTGATGTATGTAATCTGTACATCCATATATATTGTCAATATATATAACTCATGAACAATCCTATTGATCTCTAGATCTGATGTTTAGAATGATCTTTAAATCATTCATATCTAAGTATTTTCTATGGAGGGTATGGTACAGGTGAACGAAACGAGATGGGGGAGAATATCCTCGATTTTGCTTTGTCATATAACCTATCCATTGTAAATACACTCTTTAAGAAGAGGGATGAACACTTAATAACCTTTAAAGTGGACTTCATAAAAGCCAAATAGACTTTTTTCTACTTAGGAATAATGAACGATCTATATGTAAGGATTGTAAGGTGATACCCAGTGAGTGTTTAACCTCACAACATAGGTTAATGGTTATGGATATTCATATCAAAAGATGGAGTAAAAGAATTGAACTGAATACACATCCAAAAACTAAGTAGTGGAACTTAAAAGGAGAGAAAATAACCTCATTCAAAAATAAGTTGATGGTAGAAGGAAATTGGAATTATGAAACAGAAGTAAATACCATGTGGAGTAATATGGCTGAGTCCATTAAGAAAGTGGCAAAAGATGTCTTAGGAGTATCTAAAGGTAAAAGGCTATTAGCGAAGGAAACATGGTGGTGGAATGAAACAGTGCAAAAAGCTATTAAAGAAAAACGAATGCATTTTAAAGCATGGCAGAAGATAAGAAATAATGAAAACTATGAACAATATAAGAATGCTAAAAATGTTGCTAAGAGAATAGTAAGTGATGCTAAACTTAAAGCATATGATGAGCTCTATAATAGACTAGGAATAAGAGAAGGTGAGAAAGATGTGTTTAAACTTGCAAAAGTAAGAGAACAGAAGAGTAAGGACTTAGAGCATGTTAGGTGCATTAGAAGTGATGATCAAAGGGTATTAGTCAAAGATGTTGAGATCAAACAAAGGTGGGAAATATACTTCCAAAAATTGTTAAATGACAATGGCCCTGAGAATATAGGGATTGAAAATACTATACATCTAAATAACACTGGATATTATAGATATGAACGTAGGATTAGAATGCTTGAAGTAAAAGAGGCCTTGAGAAAGATGCAATCAGGAAAGGCCATGGGCCCTGATGGTATACTAATAGAGGTTTCGAAGCATACGGGAGATATTGGGGTAGTTTGGTTGACCAAGTTGTTTAACAAGATTATAAAATCAAAGAAAATGCCTAATGAGTGGAGGAAAAGCTCTATTGTACCAATCTATATGAATAAAGGAGACATTCAGAGCTGCACTAATTATCGAGGGATCAAACTTATGAGCCACACCATGAAACTTTTTGAAAGAGTGATTGAGAAGAGGCTACGACATGAAACAAGTGTATTGGAGAATCAGTTTGGTTTCATGCCTGGGAGGTCTACCATGGAAGCTATTTTCTTACTAAGACAATTAGTAGAGAAATATAGGGAGAGGAGAAAAGACCTAGACATGGTCTTTATTGACTTAGAGAAAGCTTATGATAGAGTCCCTAGAGAGTTAATATGGAGGGTGTTGGGTGTTAAACAGGTTTCTCAGGGGTATATAGACATAATTAAAGATATGTATGAGGAAGTAGTAACAAATGTTAAGACCACTAGTGGCGTGACTGGTGATTTTCCTGTCACTGTCGGATTGCACCAAGGATCGGCATTGAGTCCATACCTTTTCACATTAGTTATGGATGAGTTAACAAAACATCTGCATGAGGAGATTCCCTAGTGCATGCTATTTGCAGACAATATAGTCCTACTTGATGCGACAAGGGAGGGTGTCAACATAAAGCTAGAGATATGGAGAGAAGCATTAGAATCGAAAGGATTTAAAATTAGCCGAAGTAAGATAGAATATATGGAATGTAATTTTAGCAAGGAGAGTAGGAGTGGAGCACCAGTCAAGATTGATAACCAAGAGGTCCCCATGAGAGACCACTTCCGATACTTAGGATTATTGATCCATGAGAGTGGAGAGATTGAGAGGGAGGTTACCTAGAGAATCCAAGCGGGTTGGAACAAATGGAGATGTGCATCGGGTGTTTTATGTGATCGGCGGGTGCCACTCAAACTAAAGGGAAAATTCTATAGGATGGCTATAAGGCCGGCCATGCTCTATGGATCAGAGTGTTGGGCAGTTAAGGAACATCATACTCATAGG
This sequence comes from Warburgia ugandensis, assembly GCA_035236585.1. Classification (NCBI taxonomy): domain Eukaryota; kingdom Viridiplantae; phylum Streptophyta; class Magnoliopsida; order Canellales; family Canellaceae; genus Warburgia; species Warburgia ugandensis. The sequence goes on along the minus strand of CP141131.1, from coordinate 46,707,516 downwards.
TTGAGTGTTGCAAAAATGAGGATGTTGAGATGGATGAGTGGTAAGACAAGAAAGGATAGAATTAGAAATGAAAATATTAGAAGAAATTTAGGGATAGCACCAATAGGTAACAAGATGAGGGAGATTAGACTTAGATGGTTTGGACATGTTCAAAGGAGGCCAACAACGGCACCAGTTAGAAGGAGTGAGGCAATACAAGTTGAAGGTTCTAAAAGGGCATGGGGAAGGCCCAAAAGAACGTGGATAGAAGTGGTGAGGAAAGATTTAAAAATTTTGGGACTAAATGAAGCCATGGTATTTAATAGAGTGGAATGGAGGAATAAGATTCATGTGGCCGACCCTTAATTGGGATAAGGTCTTGATGATGATGATGATGATCTAAGTATTTTCTATCTCTAAGTCTTTGCGTGTCCATCTCCTTGATCTTGATCTTTCATAGATCATTTGATTGACAATCTACACTTGTTGATAAAGATCAAGGTCCTAGATCTTCTATCATCTAGTTCTTCTTTGATCTAAGTTCAGTTATTAGATCATCCCTAAGGAGGATGATCTTGGTTTTCTTCCTAAATCACCTTTGATCAAGGGTTTGAATTATCTAATCTAATGAACTAAATTTGATCTATAACTTGTATACTAACAAACATGCATACTAAATACAATACAATAATCTTATTCTTATTGTTCTCGATCATTCAAGATCTAATGGATCTTGTTTGATCATCCTTATCTTACTTATAGTTTTTATTAGGGTTAGATAATTTACTAACTTTTTATGCTCTTACTATTATTATTCAACAAGTTAATGTTTTACTAGTTGAAGGTAACTTATTTAAGCCTAAGTCTAGACTTCTCCTCTTATTTCCAATTGGCTAAGGCTTGCTAGCTGAATGGGTGAACACAAAGTGGTTACTTCAATCCTCATGTAAGGAGGCATTTAGACATCACAAACTTCAACAGAAGGTAGGGGAAGAGTGAGGCTCTATTAGACAACCCCCTTAACCACTATGTTCCACATTCACTAGAGTGACCTTAGCTCAACCTTTCATAAGGTTCCTATAAGCATGTTGACCCTAAGTACTCTTTCTAATTGATTTTAATTAAGTTTATGAATATTTACAATGTCATTCATGGGGTTTATTATCCCCCTAATTTGGCCAACGATTTGATAATCCTTATATTGTCCTACTAACTATAGCCCTTACTATTTAAGTCCAAAATAATCCATTCTTATTTGTGTCATGAAACTCTACTTTCTCATTAGATTCTATTTTTGGTGTTTTATGCTCTTTATCTCATAACAAGTAGATCTACTAATAAAATTTAACTAGAAATGAATTATAAATTCAAGCATAAAACTACATAATTGAACAGTTAATGATAATGAGGCAAGGTACTTAAAATTACACTAGCATGATTTCCAACTAATATACCTTAATAACTCAATTTAAACTAACATTGACCTAAGGTATAATCTCATACTATAGTATAATCTTACATGAAATTCTAACATGGTCCTAAGTTACACTTGCATAAAATCACACTAACATGCCCACTAAGATAATTAAATCTAGCAACCTATGATAACAATCTAATCATATATCATGCTAAAGTCTAAAAGTTACACTAGCATGCTTTATAACATAAATCATATTTAAAATGCTATTATCAATTAATAGAAAATGAAACTAATTACATTAATATTTTTAAAAAACTTCACTTATGATCCAACCATTAGATCTTAGATCTTTTCCTTTTGATCAAGGGTTTTAGTTATATTTAGGAGTTTTTCTTTATTAAGATCCAAAGATCATATTGCTTTGTTTTTGTCATAACCCATCCATGATCTGCCTAGATTTCATCATATCAACATCCATTTCATCCATCCCAAGGATCTGATCACACTTGATCTTATTGATCAAGTGGGTCCCTTTGTAATGTTTAGGGTTTTTCTACCATAATATGTAGATCCCTTAATATCTCTCAGATATGTCCAAATAAACCATATATATAACTTAATTTCAATATTATATTATTATTAAAACAAATTTCCAAGATTTGATCACCTCAGATCTTGAAGATCTTGGAAACTGGAAACTTATTTCCTAAATACAGAAATTTTCATAAGGTATTTTCTCCATTTTATTATTTCATAAGAAACTAGAGGTTGTAAGCTTTCCATAGCTTCTTTTCGATCTCAATTTGGAGTTCATATGGCTCCGAAATTGAATCTGGAAGTTCACAGTCCATTCCTAGGGCCTAGATCTGATTTGGGCCCATCGGAATGGATAGCCCAGATCATTTGGGCAGAAACGGGCCGGACAGAACGTTGGCGTCACATGCTCGTCACTGGGACGCATGCATGAAGCATCCACCTGGGATGTGTGCGGCGTTCCGTACGCCATCCTAGGAACCTGCAATCCAATCGGGAGATCAGACAGTCTGTTCTGGACCGTCCAATCAATCCCTTTCAATTGAGGGCCCAAAACTCAATAGAATTTTGTCAAAATTTTACCCTAGGGGTTTTGGACCCTTCTGGATTGATTGGTAGGGTCAGATTTTCCATCTGAGCCCTCAATCATTATGAATTGAAGGTTCTGGTATTTAGTTTATTTTTACCATTTTTCACCCAAATAAAATTACAAAAAAATAAAAATTTCATAAAACAATAATAATTATGTCCAGGAAGTAGTTCCATCTACCTAAATGGAGAAAAATGTTGGTTATATGGTCCAATTTAACAGAATACGCGTTTTGATGATAATATAGCCCAAGATCCACTTGTTTGTGATTTTCATTGTTTGACCAGTTGGATCTCAAAATTTCTTTGGGCGTTTTGTAGCTAAGGTATGGTAAGAAGTTTTGGATGGTGAGATTTATGAAATTTTTTCTGGAATAGAGTGCTAATTGAATTTAGGTCTCTTGTTCCAATCTAGAGAGAGGAGAGAAAAATGAAAGAGAGAGAGAGAGATCTTTTGGAAGTTTTGGGATTTTGGGGATGGATCTAGGTTTGTTTTTGTAGGAAAAATCAAGATAATTTTGTGGGAATTTTATGAACATTTTTGGAGGATTTTTGGAGTTGTATTTATAGGCATTTTGGGTCTTTTTTTTCATGATTATGTATAATGATTGTGGTTAATTTATTATTATTTATTACCATTGGATTCTCCCATCTCCACCTTTTTTCCCCAAGACTAGGTGGTATGAGTTTGACCCATGATTTCACGTGGGCTAGCCATAGGATTCATTTTTGGGTCCCTTGTGGGCCCCACATGGTGTAAAAAGACCATTTTGTCCTTTATGTATAAAAGTTAGAGTTTTATTCCCATGATTTCGGAATTGAGCATACTTAGTGGCATTGGATTTTTATTTCTCAGAACATTCTAAATTTTAATTTCTCAGATTTTGATTTTTGGGTAAAATTACTATTTTACCCTTTTGTCCATAAAATAAAGAAAATTAAGGATTTTTCATCTAAATTCAGAATTTGTCGTACTTATAGTCATTCTGAAGGGTTTACTGAGTTTAATTTCAATTATACATATCTCATCCCTTGATTATACTTTTATAAGAAGTACATTCTAAATAACCCTAATATTCTAACCCAGAATTTCTGAAACTCAAACTTTATTGATTTTCTCAATCATTTACAAAAATTAGGGTTATTACATAAAATCTTAGGCAATCTCAGGGTTAAGACCTTTAGCGAACTTAGGGTTATAATCTCAGGCAAACTTGTGGCTGTGAATCTCAAGAGAGCTCACATTTTTTGAATCTTTGGCAATCTTAGGGAAACTCAAGGTTAGGAATCTTAGGCAAACTAAGGAATGTCATGAAATCCTGGGGTTATGAGTCTTAAGGAAAGTCGAGGTTTTTAAATCTCATGCAATCTTGGGGTTAGAATCTCGAGTAAAATTGGGGGTTATGAATCTCAAGCAAACTTGGGATTACGAATCTCATGCAATATCAAGGTTACAAATCTCAAGCAATCTTAAGGACAGAATCTTAGGCAATATCAGGGTTACAAGTCTCAACCAAACTTAGGGTTTTTGAATCTTAGCAATCTCAAAGTTTCAATCTCAAGTAAACTTTGGATTTAAAAATCTTATCCAAACTCAAGGTTTTTTTATATCTTTGGCAAATTTGGGGTTTTAAATCTCTAGCAAAATCAGAGTTATGAATCTCAGCCAATCTCATGGTTAAATTGTCTACCTTAATCATGGTTAGGAATCTTAGGCAAACTGAAGGTTACGAATCCCAGGAACACTTACGGGGCTACGAATGTTAAGCAAACTTGAAGTTTACGTATCTCAGTTAACCTTGGGGCTACAATCTTAGGCTAACTTAGGCTTACAAATCTCAAGTAAACCATGGGCTAGGAATCTTAGGCAAATTGGGGGTTACAAATCTTAAGCAAACTTAGGATTAGAATCTCAAGCAAACTTAGGATTTAAGATTCCTAGGCAAACTTGTGGTTTTTAGTTAGAAGGTTTACTTACCTCTGGCAATCTCAGGGTTACAATCTCGATAAACACGGGTTTTGTGAATCTCAGGGAAACAATATGGCTAGGAATCTTTGGTTACAAATCTCATACAAACTTTAGGTCATAATATTAGGAAAACTTAAGGAGATTGCTTGAGATTCTTAAACCCTTAGTTTGCCTGCGATTATAACCTTAAGTTTGCTTGAGATTGTAACCCTGAGATTGCCTAAGATTTGACAATAGTGAGCATGGCTTGGACTCGTAATCCTCAGGGTGCCTAAGATTCTATACTCGAGTTTGCCTAAGATTCATCAATCTCCTTGAGTTTGCCTAATATTACAATGTTGAGTTTGCATGATATTCATAACCTTGAGGTCACCTGAGATTGCTCACCTTAGAGTTTGCATGAGATTTGTAAGCACAATGTTTATTTGATATTGATTGAGATTAGTAACCCTAAGTTTGCCTTAGATTCATAAACCCCAACTTTGTCAAAGATTCTAAAACCCTGAGTTTGTCGAGATTCTTAAAACCCGAGTTTGCTTGAGATTGTAACCTTGAGATTCAAAAACCCTAAGTTAGAATAAGTCTAGTAAACCTGGTATTACCTGAAATTCTATACTTGAGATTGCATAAGATTTGTAAGCTTGAGATTGCATGAGATTTGTAACCTTGAGTTTGCTGACAGTTGTAAACCCCTATTTTTCATGAGATTCCTAACCTGAGAGTATGCTTGAGATTCATCCATCTCCATGAGTTTACCTTGAGTCCCACTCAAACCCAAGGTTTTTGAATCTCCAGTAATCTTGAAGTTATACGGTCAAGTTGACTTAAGGTTACTAATCTTAGAAAAACTCTGGTTCATGAATCTTAAGAAAACCCAGTTATATATTGGTTTCATCCAATCCTTAATAATTTTATTATTTTTAGATCATACTAGATCAAAAGAATGCTTGTAGGGAGTCCTATTGAAATGAAGAAATAAAAGCTTGGTTACCATCCACACTAGAATAGATGAAGTTTTTCTAAAAAACCTGCTTGTGGAGGAGGTTAGGAATCTTAGGAAAAATGAAGGTTATGAATCTCACAGAATCTTGAGGGCAACAAATCTTTGGAAAATTTGGGGTTTACGAATCTCAGGCACACTAAGGGTCATTAATATTAGTTAAACTTGGGGTTAAAATGTCTGTCAAACTCTTGGTTTAAGAATCTTAGGCTAGCTCAGGGTAAGACTCTCAGGCAAACTTAGGGTTAGGAATCTTAGATGAACACAAGGGTGCAATCTCAGGCTATGAAGAGTTAGCATCTCAAACAAACTCGGGGTTACAAATCTCAAGAAAACTTAAGGGTTACGAGTCTTAGGCAAAAATGGGTCTTATGAATTTTGGGCAATCTTGGGACTATAAAATCTCAAGCAAACTCAGGCATTATGAATGAATGGAAAACTCAAGATATGAATATGACACAAACTAAGGGTTGCTAATCTCATCCAATTTGAGGGATGCAAATCTCAATGTTAGAATATCAAGTAAGCTCAAGGTTATGATTCTCAGCGAAACTCACAATTATAAAATCTCAGGGTTAAGATCTTATGCAAACTCAAGGATCTAATCTTGGGCACACTCATGGTTATGAATCTCAAGAGAACTCATGGTTTATGAATCTTTGGCATTCTTAGGAAAACTCAAGGTTAGGAATCTCAGGCAAAGTGAAGAATGTCATGCAATCCTTTTAACTTTTTAGTTTTTTTTATTTATCCATATGGATTTCGTGTAATGAATGATACAAATGAATAAAATGGAGTTTTCTTACACTTAGTTATATGAGTATGCATTCTCAAGATATTGTGATTTGAGATCCTTAGTCAAATAGAATGTTCTCGATCTCATATCTTTTGCTACCATTTTTCTTGACCATTATAATTGGATTGTTGAGTTATTAGAGCTTTACTGGGAAGGATTGCATGTTATTGATTAAAGTTTTTGTGTTCAAACTTTAGATATTAACAAGGTAGAAAAAGTAATAGAAATGCATTGGAGGGATTTATTTTGGGTTGGAATTTTATTTGTTGCAATATTTTCTTCATAGTATTTTAACATACATGTCATTGAAGTCATAAGATGAGTAAGAGTGGAAGGTAGAATTCTTAGCTTCTAGGCAAATAGATATAAACATGTAACCTATTCTTATAGAAAAAAATATGAATATATCTGATGCTTTACTAAGAATTTTGATTATAATATATAACTTAGTATGAATGGAACCTAGCATTTATCTTGTCTCAAGAGAGACAAGATGTGATGGATGAACTTGTGATAGAGAAAATGATCTCATCTTAGTAACTAGGGAGAAGGAACTATAATAATGCTTCGCATGTACAAGATATGGCAAATGTAAAAGGAACCCCAGTGACAATAAGCAGAGAATCAAAATTGGAAATAAAATAAGATATAGTTTCAGCATAAGTTCAGGGTGGAAATCATTAGCAACCATTTATTTCATTTGATAGCCATTTAAATTGATTTATTGGAGATATTAGTAACTAAGATATTCTTTAGAGGTATACGATTTCTTTATATACCACTTAATTTGTCTTTGTAGGTGTTCTTAGCAACAAATTATATAGAATAACTTTAAAGAATAGTACCCTAATGGCAAAAGGAATCAAGGCACGCTTCAATACTTGTTTAGTGGGTACAATGCTTTGTGTTAGACTATTGTTCTTTGAATTTCTACTTGATTTTTCTTTGGTTTCCTAAAGAATGATTTTTGAGATAGCTCCAAATCTAAGAGCCTATCTTTGAGTTTGTTAAAATACAAAATCCATGGAGTCGGACACCTTCAGTTTAGGGTTTGGTGTTACTAAAATATGTGGAACACTACTACACACGAGGCTTTTAAAGTTGGAATAGAGAAGTCGTTATATTGACTGCTGACTTCGTAAATATTTTACAAGTTAGTTAGAAATAAATGACTTTAAAAATCTTGACTCAAGAAGTCCATTAATTGTCAACAACTTTAAAAGTCTAGTGTGAAGAGAAAAAATTTCATGGGAAGGACTTTTAATGTAGTTTAGACTAAGCGATTTTAAAAGTCAATAACTTTTGAAGTCGTTTAGTCTAAGCAACTTCAAAAGTATGCCAATAAATTTGGCATAAAGATTGTTTTGTGTAAGAATGGACTTTTAAAGGCTTTTAGCTCTAAATGACTTTACATGTCAATAACTTTTGAAGTCATTTAGTCATAAACAACTTTAAAATTTAGTTACTTTTGAAGTCACTTGAGCCAAATGACTTTAAAAGTCTATTCCCATGTATACTTTTGAAGTCGTTTAGTACTGGACGACTTCTAAAGTCCTTATCCATTTATAAATAGCCAACCACAAATCATTTTGTCTTGTATCCTCTTCTTCTCATGGGTGGCATGACGGGCTCCTCCTCTAGTCCTTATGCATCTCTTTTTTTCCCTTCTTGCTTTTCATTTTGGATATTTTGACTATTTGTGTGATGAAAAAAAATGTAAGTAAACCATAACTTCTTTTAATCATGAATTGCTTCTTGTTACTAACTCTCTCTATTTTCATTTTGTAGATCATGTGGTTTTTCTCACTACAGATGGTAGGGTTAAGAAGTGTGTTAAATCGTCCTGATTTTCCAAAAATCGTATGATTTTATTGCAAATGACAACTGCTTCTCTCCCTAAACCTCATTATTGGAGAAAGGGAGAACATTACAATCTGTGGTTCTCATCCAAAATTAGAGTTTGATGAAGAGTGGTGGTTATATCATCAACTTTGGGTTGAGAAAATTGCAGACACACACTCTCTCTCCATAGAATGGGTGTCACCTGAATACTAGGAGGCTAGACTTTGACGAAAAAGAGCAAATTCACTCTTTGATCTTGTATTAATATGATCTAATAATATGTAACATTGGATGTAATAAAAAAATAATTTGATTTCCTTGTTCATGTGTTTGTTTATGTATATATATTATGTGTGTTTAAAATCAATTTTATTATGTATCTATGTAAGAAATTATAATGTACAAAAATTAAATAAATATATATTAATGTGAAAATTTGAAAATTTTCAAAGTTGTTTATAGCTAAACGACTTTAAAAGTCCACATTTTTAAAGTCGCTTATAGGAAACAACTTTAATTGTAAGTGTTTGTTTTAAGAGTTATATCGTCGACTTTCATCATGCCTTTTTAAATTGTGTTTGTGATCTATACACAAAAACTAAGCTAGATTTCTATTTGACTATACCCTTAACCAAATCCTTCTCGTGACTTGGAACTACATTCACAAATTTATGGTTAATATTAATTTCTGAGTGTTGGTTAGTATCTCATTCTTTGTCTTATATGTATTATGCATATTTGACGAAATTTTACAAGTTTATGCATTAGAAAATTTTCTTTTTAAAGTTAATTTTCTTCTTGAATGTTTCTATCATATTTTACATATTTTTCATTGTTAATTGAAAATTTCCATGAAATGTAGTTATTTTAAATAATTCTAATTCTTGTATACTTAGTGTTTGGTAAAATGCTTAACCTAATCTTTTCATGTCTAACAAGTCTATACGCAGATTTGCTTCAATTTCTTATGATAATAGACAAATATGCTTAGAGGATAGTGACAAGAATATCAAATGAATATGAGGATGGAATAGAAAATTTCCTAGAGTTTGCACTTGGGGTAGGTGTTGATCGTAATCGCATGCGGTGTCCATGCTCAAAATGTGTACCCTTGAAAAAGTAACTATAGGGGTGTTGAGAGAACACTTGTGCTTCAATGAAATTGATGAAAGCTACCACCCATGGATTTGGCATGGAGAAGAACTTTTGCATAGGCCCTTGACATGGCTTAGAAGATATGATCATGACATTGTAGGAAGTGTTGGAGACAATACAGATGTACCAATGTTTCAAGATGTATATGATGACTTCCAAGATGACCCTGAACAATTTCATTCACCCTGAGTGTAAAGATTATAACAAGTTGTTCGCAATGATAGAACTTTATAATGTGAAATCAATATTTGGTTTTTTAGATCAAGGTTTTATAGAAGTTTCAAAAGTAGTGGGTAAGATGCTATCAAAGGGAAATATATTAACAAGGTCCACTTGGGAGGCAAAGAAAATCCTGGTTGCATTAAGGTTGAAGTATGAGAAGATACATGCATGTCCCAATGATAGCATCTTGTATAGGAAGGATCACAGGATAAAACTACATTGCCAACTTGTGGACAGCCAAGATGGAAGTTAAAGAAGAATTCAACTGAGACAGTTACAAATGTTCCTACAAAGGTTCTATGGTACTTCCCCCCTATTTCAAGGTTTCTTACAATAAAAATAGCAAAGAAATTAGTACAACATGCCAAGGACAGTACCTAATAGCTTTTCACACCATCTAGCAAATATCCTAGCATTGAAGCTTGTAGACTTCATGTGGCCTAATTTTGGTGAAGAACTTAGAAACCTACGACTTGCATTATCTACAGATAAGATTAATCCTCATGGTTCTATGAGGAGCATGTATAGTTGTTGACCTATTATATTAGTTTGTTACAATCTTCCACCATCTCTATGCATGAAGAGGAAGTTCATGATGCTAACTATGTTGATATTAGGTCCAAAGCAGCTAGGGAATGACATTGACGTGTACTTGTCTCCCTTGATTGATGATCCTGAGGCATTATGGGACATAGGTGTTGAAGCATACGATGCATATAGGAAAGAGTCATTCATTGTAAAGGCTATACTGTTGTGGACAATAAGCGACTTCCCTACATATGGTAACTTGTTTGGATGCACAGTAAAGGGATACAATACATGTCCTATCTCTAGTGATCAAACATGTGCTATACAACTTAAACGTGGTAGGAAATGGCATTCCTTAAGCACAAAAGGTAGTTGCATAGAGATCATCCATATCATTTTAAGAAGGGAGAATTTAATGGGAGTGTAGAGACAAGAACACCTCCAAAGATGTTGATAGCATGATAGGAATTGGAGTAGGTTGAAAACATTCATGTCTTGTGGGGAAAGAAGAAATCAAGTAAATGTGCAGGTGAAAGTAATTGCAGAAGTTGTCAGAAGAAGAAATCAATATTCTTTTAGCTAGCATATTGGAAATCACTGCATCAACGCTATGTGGTTGATGTCATGCACATTAAGAAGAATGTGTGTGAAAGCTTCACTAGTACCTTGCTTAATATCCCAGGAAAAACAAAGGATGGACTTGCAACTTGAATGGATCTTATGAACATGGGTTTGAAGAGGCGGTTGCATCCAGAGGATAAGGGCAATTGAGGAACATACCTAGCTAAGGAAAATTATATGCTTGATAGAGAGGGGAATAATGTGTAAAACCCTGTTCGAGTTCAAAGTCCCAGATGGCTACTCTTCAAACTTTAAAACCATTGTCTCCATGGAAGACCTGAAATTGTTGGGATGAAGTCCCATGATTGTCATGCAGTGATGCAACAACTCCTTCCATAGCAATACTTTCAGTGTTACCGAACAAAGTTAGGGGAGCCATTACAAAATTTTGCCACTTCTTTAATGCTTTGTGCAAGAAAGTGGTGGATGTTTCAAAATTACAAGAAATTTAAGGTCATCAAGTGACAACTTTATGTGAGTTTGAGATAATCTTTCCACCGTCCTTCTTTGACAACATGGAACACTTAATAGTGCACCTCATTGATGAGGTCAGACTTTGTAGGCTAGTTTACTTGCGATGGATGTACCTATTTGAGAGGTACATGAAATTTTTAAAAGGGTTTGTGCATAATCACAACTGGCCAAGGGGTGTATAACCGAATGTTATATTACAGAGGAAGCAGTGGAGCTTTGTACAAAGTACTTAGTAGGAGTGGATGCGATTGGAATCCCAAGAAAGAAACAATTAGCTACATTTCATGATCCCAAGGTTGGTGAACCTCTATTGAGTGCTCATGTATTGACCGTTGACTATAAAGAACAAGACTAGGAACATCTTTATGTGTTGCGAAATGTTGATGAACTCCAACCATACATTAAGTAAGTTGATCATGCATACACATGTAAAATTTAATTGTTGATGGTTATATTTTCTTTGATTACTCTATTAATTTGTGTGTGTGTGCATAGTGAACCCATGGATGTACTCAATGAAACATAAGTGGCTACAATTTAAGCATTGTCGCACTTTTAATAATTGGCTACATAAGAAGGTAAAATCAGAATTCTCATTTAATATTAATTAATAAACTACATTCTATATATGTGTGTATATACATATACATACATACATATATATATATATATATATAATCTTACTTAAGCCTACTTAATATGTGTATACACATATTCAAGATTAGTGAGAAATAGCAGGCAATGGTATATCCAAAAGCTTGGCCTGGATGGTGATGAGACCACGGCCAGAAGTAATAAAATATGTTGAATATGCCATCAATGGTTATAGCATTTATACAAAAGATCGTGATAACTCAAGAGTGTAATAGAATAGTAGAGTTAGCTTAGTTTCCAATGCTACATTCTTTTCCAGTTCAAAGGATAACAGGCCAATAGTGGCAGATGATATTTATTATAGGGTTATAAGAGGGATATGGCCCTTAGATTATACTTTAAGAACTATGGTTGTGTTTAATTTCCATTGGGTGGAACACAACAAAGATAGCATTAAAACTAATGCCCTTGGATTGACATTGCTTGACCTCAATAGGATTGATTATAAAAATAATCAATTTATTTTAGCATCTTAAGAAAAATAAGTATTTTACACACAAGATGAACATGATAAGAGATGGTCAACTATTTTATCATCTTCTCCGAGTGACTTTTATGATGAAGACAACCTAGGAGATACTGAAATAGATTACCCTTCTATTACCAAAACAATCCCATCAATCGAAGTAGTACTTGGTGAGAATGAGGATTATGAGGGTGCTTGGGTTTTGAAAACTATATGTAGTTGGGGGTATGTGGATTGTATTAGTGAGGTACAATATCTATAATTCCATATTTATAATTAGTTTTTTTTTCATGAACTATATGGATTGATAAGTGAGCTATATGTGTGTATAAAGAAGGCATGAATCAATGCTGACTATCATAACAAATTGGTTTCATTGTGTATTAATTTTTAGATATGATAAAGTACTAACATAATATATATATATATATTTGAATTAAAAACAATTTATTAAGGCATTTAGTATAAACATCTTTAAAGTATACACAATTAAAGTCATTTACACTAAATGACTTCAATATGTGCAACCAAATTTAGCACCAAAAATGATCTATCAAATTTTCAATAATCATTATGTAACATCTTTCATTTTCAAATAACAATTTACAAAAATTTTGAATTATGTGAAATCAAAGTAAAAGAAAATGATTTTGAAATTTTCAATTTTTAGAGTTTTAGAAAGTTAAAATTTTATAAACATCAAATATGATGTTAATACATCAACATGGTGATTGTACTTGAAAAAATGATTCAATGACACTAAGTTTACTGAAATCAAAATTCAAATGAATACGTTTTGATTTTCTTCAAAGAGACAATTTGGTAATTTCACATAGTAGACTCCACTTGCAAAATTTTGAGAATTGAGTAGCTCTCATCTACTCTTTGACTGTAATTATATAACTAAACAATTAAGTAGTAAAAACAATGTAATTTTCAAGTGTAAAATTTTCTAAAATTAAATTTATTAAATAAACGAAAGGATGGGGCCATTTAGATAATGGTACCCCCTCCCTCTTAGGTCTTAGTCAATGAAAATAATAGACCTACGTCTGTTCTCAAAAACCTGATAGAGAGGAAACACTTGAGAAGTGCCAGTCAGAGAGAATAAAGGAGAGAGAAGAGAGGGGAGAGGAAGAGAGGGCCAATGCCAATGATGTTGATCGATGATTCCTAGAATGGTGGGCATAGCTGAGGAAAATCAATGGCGATAAGAAGGGAGAGAAGAAAGAGGGGGAGAAAAAGAGGAAGAATAAGAAGTGGGAGAACAAGAGGAGGAGAAAGAAGAGATGATCTAGGCTACTAGTGTTGTTCGACATCGATGATGCCCAGACTGATACGTGCAGGTGAGAAAAACTTGATGGTGGGAAGAAGGCGGAGAAGAAAAAGAGAAAAAATAAGAAGAAGGGGAAGAAGGAGAGGAAGAGAGGAGGAGAAGGAGGGTCTAACTAGGCCACTACCACCTAGGCTGTCATCAACTGTCAACTTCAACGACACCCAAATCAACATGCGCAGGTGAGAAAAACCCAACAGTGAGAAGGGGGAGACAAGGAAGAAGGAGAGGAAGAGAAGAGGAGGGACTGACCAAGCTGCCGTCAACTGTCAATGACACCCAGATCAACACAGAGATGCAGAAACCTAATTTGACAGAAGAAGGCGGAGAAGAAAGAGCAGGAAAGGAAAAAAAGAAAGCTTTTCTAGGTAGATATTCCAAATCTAGTTCATGGTTTTGATGGATTTGGCATGGATGAGTATGATTAAATGTTTCTGATTTTGTTTGGATATATGAACATGATTTGAGTAGATGAGACATGATTCTATTAGGATGAGATGCATGTTTTGTTGGGGATTAGAGGCTGTCCTACCATGTTTTATTATGATAAATGGTATAACTACACAAAATGGATGATATATAAGAAAAACTAACATGATTCATGATTTAAACTTGGAAATTACATAAAATAAAGTATCCTAAAGTGCATGAATTAAGCATAAAAGTCTGCATGAACTAAGATGTAAACTAACCAAACATGGAATGCGTAAAATTAATCAACTAATGCACAGAAATCTAAACTAAACATGCAAAATAAAGTACTACAAGCCAACTAATATGTTCTAATCCAAAGTGGAGTGTGAATGATTCATTACATTGATAATGCATGAATTACAAGTAAGAATGGAAAGCATGGTGCACATGATTATGAGATGTTAAAGCATGGAATAAGATGCAAACTAACCTAAATAGAGTACATGAATAGAATGCATGGATAACTTATGAAAACAAACTAAAATTTTAAGGAGAGACACTTCAAAACAATGAGCATGAACCATGGATTTGTGCCATGGTTCAAGTGTCTCCTTTACATGAGATTCAATTAAAACTAAATTAGGATAAAACATAGGAGCAACTAACAGCCATGGAAAACTAATTACAAGGGCGATGCACACCCTCTAAGGGGTGTGCAAACCCTACTTAGAACTAATTATAGTCTCCCAAATCAACTTCTAATCTATCTTCAATCTTTCAAATATCAAGCTACAATGAACATGCATATGAAATGGATAGGAAGGTTTAAAGGAGAAAGATGGAAACATAATTTAAGAACTATGCTCACACACACACACACACACACACACACACACACACACACACACACACACTTCCGACCTCATAATTTAATCATCTTATTTTGTTAAAGTTTTTTTATTACTATAGTTTTGTACTTCTCTGGTTATCACATTTCTTTAGTTCTATGGGAGTGTTTCTACAATATTTTGTGTTGCAAGTAAACTTTGGTAGCTTAATGTCAATCAAATACATATAGTCATTTAGAATTAAGAAGTTCAACCCTTAAGAAATCCTATGAATGACCATTAGCAACTTATGTTCACAGATTTAGTGTGGGATCCATCTTTCCCACTAAGAGATGTGAACTTGAAGCAATGGAGTTAAAGATTAGTGAAAGGTCTATGGGATTTGTAGCCCTTTTACAAATATCTATATTAAGCAAGCTTATATTTTTCATACATACTTTATCTGTTTTCATGGATGGAAACAAAGTCTCCTTTATTTTTAATTTTTTACTTAAATGGTGTTTATCAAGGACATCGCATTCACATGTGTAAAATGTGTAATTTGAAACACAAAAGAGACTTTGTTGGATTTTTGGTAGAAATGTAGGCCTCATTTTCTCTAAAAATCTTGATTTTTAGAAGGGAATATTGACACTCAAGATTTTTAAATGCCAATTCACCTAATCCTATTTAAGAACAAAATATGGGTGTGGGCATATGCATGAGAACAAGTGGTAATTAAATTCTTAAGAATATAGATGGACTAAAAGGGACTAAAACTGAAGCAAATGCATGCTTGTATCCCATAACTAATCAATAAGTGGTCATAGTACATGCTTGATCATTTTGATAAGAATGACTTGTAACACTTTTTTAGAAATGGGCATGAACAAGATGCAATAAGACATACATGCAGGCTTGCTAGTAAATGCTTTAAGATGTATCTCTTGATTGTCGAATGGTGGTAGTTGCTTACATAAAGCTAAATTGTTTCAGTCATGTTTATATGACTGCAAATGAATGTGTATATAGATGTGCTATGTAATGGCTAGAATCATGTAAGTTAACATTGCTTTACTTATATCATGATTTACTTAGAATATGCAAGTTAACAATGCTTTACTTATAATCACGTCAATTAGTTTCAAGGTTTAGTTTTAGGAAAGTTTAATTTTAAAAATATCTAATCTTTAGAAATTTTTATTTTCATGCATGTTTTATCTTATTTGCTTTTGGTTTGTTTGCAGCATATGTCATGTTGGTTTGGTTTCTTTAAATAAATTACATGCCCTTTTTATGTCATTGTTCTAATATCATTATGTCCTTCTTTGTAATAATGATGGAACGAGAAGAACATCAAATTGAAAAATATGGCCACAATCAAGAGCATGAACAAGAGGCCAACATGAACACTAATCCAAAGAGAAAGGGCAAAGGGTGAAAAACAATGGAAAATGTTATCAAGAGAAAGTTTGAGGGAATTAAAGAAAATGTCCAATACAATAGTAGAGGGCAAGAGATTGGTGAGAGTGCAATTGCTTATAGTAGTTTCCTCTGCTCTACAGTAAAAAGTATGGTTCCTATCACATTTTAGGATTGGAGACATGTGCCATCCTCAACAAAAGATTCAATATCGAAAATGGTGAAGGTATGTAAACATTAAGTGCATGTATTATATAATTTATAACTTACCTTATTTTTCAAATATAGTAATTTCCTATGTACTTTGTAGACTATCTTTGACGTGCCACATGACAAGAAGATGTGTGCTTTACAAGGAGATGGTGAGCAATGGAGAAAATGGAAGAAGTACCTTGTTCATAATTACATAGCTCCACATGTCAACGACTTGTCAAGGCTATACACGGTGCCTGTCATTTACTTTGACGTCATTGACCAAGAAGTTTGAAATGCATTTGTACAAAACCATACCTTAGCCAAATTTGAGATATATGTAGAAACAATGCTTCATTTAATTAATTACATGTACCTTCCAATTATTGTACTTGTTCATGCATGTACAAATGTGCAGGTGAAGAGTGCAAGGGGAAGAAAGGTGCATGAAACAAATATGAAGCACCACCTATCCAAGTTAGGCTCTGCTCATTTAGAAGAGCACAGAGTAAGCATCTATGACAATTTATCCCTTTCAATTTAATGCTACTATAGTTATATACATGTTGTTCTCTAACTATAGTGTCTTTGTTTGACATCAAAAGAAAGCTGGGACTACAGAACCCATTGATTGCTCCATCCTTTAGAAGATGGTGCATTCGGTGGGTTATACTGGCAATAAGTTCTCAGATGAAAGTATTGTGCAAATTGCTTCTTGCATAGTAAGTGGTTCCACCTGTCTATTAATTTTATACAATTAATTAGATGACATGATCATGTCTTTCTAATTAAATTTTGTAGGACATTCTTACCCATGAAAGCATAACTACAGGAACTATAAGCAGCACTGCTGCTAATGAGGATATCCTGTATAGGGCTATGGGCAGTAAGAAGGACCACCCTAGTTGAATTAGGGTTATGGTGTTTTTCCTTCTAAATTCTTTGGTAGAGGACATTTACCTAAAGTTCAAGATGATGAAGAGGCCTACAATGAGCTTGTTGAGAAAATAAAGATTGATATATTTAGTCAGTTGTGTGAGGGAGGTTTGATGATTGTTACTCCATCCCCTGCACATAATTTTCATAGTGCCCTTATATCTCCATCATATGTCATCTGCGATTCCCCAACTGAAGAAAATAATAAAGGACAACCAGCACCCCTCGAAAAGGAAATTCCTGGTATATATATATAGACAAAACTGGAAATTTTCACTGTCCTTTTGCAATAATTCTATATCTCAACCTTTTTATTATTATTTGATTTGTAGGTGGGTCAATGCCTGTTGGCCCTAAATTCCCGTCAAAACACTATGGCAGTTGGTTCATGCTATGAGCATGAATCAAATGCTTTGCATGGAATTAGTATGCCATCACATACTAAGCGAGTGTCCATTACCATGGCTTTGAATGCTAATGCCTACAAACCATTCCCATTAGAAATGGAAAATA
Organism: Warburgia ugandensis; assembly: GCA_035236585.1. Taxonomy (NCBI): domain Eukaryota; kingdom Viridiplantae; phylum Streptophyta; class Magnoliopsida; order Canellales; family Canellaceae; genus Warburgia; species Warburgia ugandensis. The sequence continues at coordinate 46,689,631 of CP141131.1, read as the reverse complement.
TTATAACCGTTGGGCAAGCAGTTGCATGTCACGTTGCTCGACTTGACACACTAGTCATTCCCATAGAGTCCATGGTATGTGTCTTATCATACTACCTTCCTCATCAAAATTTTTTAGCTAGAGGCCTCAATTAATTATTTAATAACTTTATACAATTAATTAGAAACAACATGGGGCACTGAGGTTGGCCGCTTTGTAGTATCACCTATTGCTACTGCTCCAATGGAATAGGTATTCGTATATATCTTTTTTTTTCATCATAAATTAAGTCCTCTTCATTGATTAATATTATTTAGCAGAAATTTTTTACATCATTTACAACAGCCGTCCAAGGAGCATGTGGAAGTCCCACATAATGCGCCTCAATCCCTAAGGTTAATCTATGGTCTCATCAATGAGATATGGCAATCAACCTTGTACGAATCAAAGAGAGAGTAATTGTCAAGGATGTTGTTGAAGTGCCACTTATGGAGAGGACCCATTATGAGTTTGCCTATGGGATCAACTTAAGCACCCTCACTTGTCTCCTACATGGGGTATATGCATATATTTACTTATAAAATATTTGACATTTGCATGTTATATTTTCATGGTGTAGGTAATAATTATTTCTTTTATGCATCTTCTTGAATGATGCGACTAACCCTTTTGAAGGTGAGGGTACACTTTACCAATCCCTTAACCCTGGCATCATTTTTGGAGCCACAGAGTAATGGCCAATAGAGACGCATGTTCAGGATATTTTATAAGGCTTCTTTTACTACTCTCAATGGCAGTGCTTAATGATCCCCCACAATAGTGGGTAAGTTTTAATTTTCTTGTTTTCTTGCCAACTTATTCCATACTTAGGGATTATCAACTTCCATTATAATTCATATGACTGTCTATGTACGTCTCATTGGATGTTGCACCTTTAGGATGTACACAGTGGGCATGCTTTCTTTTTTTATTCTTGTGGATTGCACATTCATCCCCCTCTCATAGAAATTATAAATAAGTAAGCATTTAATTTTTTCATGTGTTATGTGTGGATAAGTAATTTGTTATTTATCTATAATGCATTTAAAATTTAAATTTGTAGAGTTTGAATTGAATAGGCTAATATCACCGAGACTGTATAGCCACTAAAAGTCACTTGGAAGAATGTCAAGGTATAGGAAACAATTAATTTCTCTAAGTTACCACTAATTAAGCCTACAATATTACAAATGATATTTATGAGTTCTTTTTTGTTGTCCTTGTTGCATAGTGCCCTAAACAACAGTTTGATTGCGAGTGTGGGTACTATGTCTTGAGATACATGAGGAGCCTCATATTGGATAGTATTCTTATTTCCGATTTAAAAAAGGTAGGACACTTTTTACTTTCATAATCTTATATTTTTCTACAGTTTTTATGGATCTAGCTAAAAGGTGTGAGCTTAATTAAATATGTTGTATTTCAGGCTGCTATGCTTTTTGAGTGAGCAAATAAGAACAGTTATTCTAGAGTAAATGTAATACTCACCATTTTTGGAGGAATATATACATACATAATTATGAAATTTCTAAATTTTGTGGAAATTGGACTTCCAAGAAATTTGATTTTTTTAAAAATGGATTCACTAGTTGAAACATCAATATTTAGAATGTGACACTGGTTTTCGCATTCCTAACCTAGATCTTTGAACTGGATTGTCAAAATAGACCTAAAACACTGCATTGACAATTCAGGAGGCTATGTAGGTCCAAATTGTGATCGGAGATGTCGCTGGATTCATCTCAATGAAATGGACCTCAATTTATCATCAAAACCATGATTTGACCATATCTAATTAGACCAAATCACAAAATCTCACACAATGTCTTGGATTAGACTGATTAAGGGATGATTAGGCCTTAGAAATTGAACAAATACATGACATAAGAGATGAATTAGTGGGATTGATGGATAGATTGGATGCATTTATTAAGAAAATTGATCTTGATCATCAATGTGACCATGAACCTTAAAATTGACCTATCAGAGAACTATCAGATCGCCGATCAATATACAATCATGGATATACACTTTAATTGTTAGATAAACATGGGAATTGAACTAATTGTGATAAATAAGACTTGAATTAGTGATGTAATCATAGATTGAGGCTATAAATAACAATCCAACAGTTGGATTGCCCCCAAACTTAATAAGATGAGACAATTTAGTCCCCTTGTGATCAGGAGACACCGAATTGGCCAATCATAAATTAGATTGATGATCAAAGCTAGCAGATGATCATTTAAATGAAAGAAAAATTAACAATAGGACATGGATGAGTTAATTAAGGGTAAATCAAATGACCTGGGTTGTTGATCTAGGATTAACTACTAGATCAAGGCACTTGCCACCCTGATTGCTTCATAATTAGGATTTGATGAACACTAAGTAATACAAATGAAGAGTCAAATAGAGAATGGGGCACATTTAGAGTTGTAGATGATGTAGTGTAGTATTGTGACCTGACAAGTACATCAGAACGTGCAAGTTGAAGTGGTTATCCGCCTGATTGGATTCCTTGTGCATTGTGGTAGGTGATTATATTTAGTATTCCCTTGATTTCATGGATCATGATGTGTTCATTAAGGGTTTCATTTACAATAGTAGTTTGATGCATAGAAACATACGTCAATCTTATGTTTTCCTGAGACTATCTTCAACATGTGTTGTTAATGTCTATATTATCCTTTGGTTTCACATGATCTATGACCCATTTTCAATGCATGATTATTGATGTATTAGAATAACTTATTGACTTGATCTTCTCGAGATTGATTATGATTGGATTTTCAATACTTGATTTTGTGTTTTCACTATTTTATGACAGGTGTTTATGCTCGATGGATGCTATGCTAGGAGGGTATTAAGGTTGGCCATCAGCCCTCTAAATTTACAAATTAGAGACACTGCCCTAGTTTGGGCAACTACATGTACTTTGTGCTAATCATGGGCAGGCCACTCATGCATGTCTGACTGGGTGCCACACTTCCATGGGGAAGATGACACTGAAGAGGTCGAGTAATGGCTATTTGAGGTCGAGAGAGAATTTGAGGCTATAAAGGTCTCTGTAGAGGATCAGGTTAGGTTGGCAACCTACCTATTGAAGGGGGAGGCTAGATTCTTGTGGCAAACAAAGCAGAAGTCACACCCTCCCTCCATAGAGCCATTCATGTGGGGCAACTTCAGGAGAGTTTTTGTTGACCAGTACTTCCCACCTCATGCCTTACAGGCCATGATGCGAGAGTTCACCACCTTGGAGCAACATAGTATGATGATTCAACAGTACCTGAATCTATTCACTAGACTGCAGAGGTTTGCACCTAATCCCTTTGCCTCAGATAAGGAGGCAATAGATCGATTCATTTATGGTCTAATACCTTAGTTGAGGAATAAGTTGATTATCACCCAACCTACGATTGTACAAGAGGCTACAGACATGGTCTCCATACTAAAGTAGGATTTTCTATGAGCTCCGGGAGGTCCGAGTTAGCCCACTAAGGGCAAGGGACCCTTTGCATTGACACAACCACATTGAGCACCAGTTCAATAGCATACCTCTAGACAAAAGAGAGACCACAATAAAAAGGCATGCCCTAGATGTAAGGGTCAATGCCTATGATGACCTTGCCCTGGGCTAGGCAGGCAGCATCAGAGTCCACAACAACAGCAGTAGCCCTTCCACCAGAGACAACCATTCAGGTGCTATGGCTATGGTGAGATAGGGCACATGCATAGGGAGTGCCTGAAGGAGCAGAGAGATAGACCCATGAAGATCAGCACCACTACAATGTCAACACCACACAATAGGGGATGAGTCTTCACCATCACCTTGAGGCAGGCACAGGCCTTGAACCAAGTTGTAGAAGGTACTTTCCTTATCGCAGATAGACTGTAATGACCCCAATTTTTGTAATTGATTGAGAAAATCAATAAAGTTTGAGTTTCAGATATTTCGGGCTAAAATATTATGGTTATTTAGAATATACTTTTTATAAAAGTATAATCAAATAATAAAACATATAAAATTAAATTTAAACTTAGCAAACCCTTCAAAATGACTGTAAGCACGACAAATTCGGAATTCGGATGAAAAATCCTTAAGTTTCTTGGACAAAAGGGTAAAATCATAATTTTACCCAAAAAAATCAAAATCTCCCAAAAATTAAAATATGAGACATCAAAATTTAGAATTTACTGAGAAATATGAATCCAACACCACTAAGTACACTCAAATTCGAGATCATGGGAATAAAACTCAAAATTTTATACATAAATAGCAAAACAGTCTTTTTACACCATGTGGGACCCACATGGGGCCCACAAGGGACCCAAAAACAAATCTTATGAGCAGCCCACATGAAGTCATGGGTCAACAAACACCAGCTGGTCTTGGGGAAGAAAAATGGAGCATGGGGAAGAAAAAATGGAGCATGGGAGACTTTCATGCCATTTAATAATAAAAAATTAAATATTATAATCATGAAAAAAAAGACCAAAATCCCTATAAATACAACCCCAAAAATGCTCATAAAATTCCCACAAAATTTTCTTCACTCTTCCTAAAAAATTAGACCTAGATCCCTCCCCAAAAACCCAAAATTTCCAACAAATATCTCTCTTTTCAATTTCTTTTTCCTTTTTAGATTGGAACAAGAGACCTAAAATCAATTAGGCACTCTGTTCTAGATCTAATTTCATCAATTTCACCGTCCAAAACTTCCCAACATATCTATTCTACAAAACCCCCAAAGCAATTTCAAGATCCAACGATTCAAACAACGGGAATTTGTAAGAAAGGTGGATCTTAGGCCATATCTTCATCAACAAGGTATTCTTTTTAAATTGGGCATATAACCAAGGTTTTTTCTACAATCAGGTAGGAGGGAATACTTTCTATAGATGTTTAATACTGGTTTATGTAATTTTTAATTTGCTATAATTTATTTTGATGATAAAAAAGGTAAAAATAAAGTAATAATAGAACCCTTAATTTAAGATTATAGAGTGCTCAGATGAACATTCTAACTATACCAATAGATCCAGAAGGGTTCAAAACCCCTAGGGTAGAATTTTCACAATGATCGGAGATGTTTTGGGCCTTCAATTGAGAGAGGATTGATTGGACGGTCCAGAATGGACTGTTCGATCTCCGGATCTAACAGTGCCCAAGACACACACGTGACGCATCGTCGAAAATGGCACAAGTGGAAATGTTATGCATGCGCTACGCGTGGGACGTCGTCTCAAGTGGTACGACGGCGCGTCCGTCAAAACAACGAGCAGACGTGCCCGACGAGCGTCCTGTTTATGGGCGCGCGGACGACGAGCGTCCCGCTTGTCCCATCCGCGTCCGTGGACGTGAGGACGCTTCCGAAGTTCATCTCAGTGGACGCGCCCGACGAACCAAGCGTGTTCCGCCCGACTAATCTGGGCCGTCTGTTCCTTGGGCCAGATCAAATCCAGGCCCTAGGAAGGACTGTGAACTTCCAGATCACATTCTGGAGCCATCTGAACTCCAAATTGAGATCGGTAAGAAGATATGGAAAGCTTGAAACCTATATTTTCTAATGAAATGATAAAATAAATATAATATTAAGTAAAACTTTCTGTATTAAAGAAACAAGTTTCCAATTCCCTAGATCTTCAAGATCTGAGATGATCAGGTCTTGAAAATATGTTTTAATAATGATATACTATTGAAATAAAGTTATATCTATAGTTTATTTGGACATTTCTAAGATATATTAAGGGATCTACCCATTATGGTAGAAAAACCCTAAAAATACAAAGGGACCCACTTGATCAATGAGATCAAGTGTGATCAGATCCTTGGGATGGATAAAATGAATGTTGATATAATGAAATCCAAGAAATCATAGATGGATTATGACAAAAATGGATCAATATGATCTTTGGACCTTAATAAAGAAAATCCCCTAAATATAACTAATACCCTTAATCAAAAGAAAAGATCTAAGATCTAATGGTTGGATCATAAGTAAAGGTTTCTAAAAATGTTAATGTAATTAGTTTCATTTTATATAATAGCATTTTAAATATGATCATGTTATAAAGCATGCTAGTATAACATTTAGACTTTAGCATGATATGTAATTTCATTGTTATCATAAGGTGCTAGATTTAATTATCTTAGGGGCACTTTAGTATGATTTTATGTCATTCTAACTTAGGACAATGCTAGAATTTCATATAACTTTATACTATATTATGAGATTATACCTTAAGTCCATGTTAGTTTAAATTGAGTTTTAAGGTATATTAGTTGGAAATCATGTTAGAGTAATTTTAAGTACCTTATCTCATTATCATTAAATGTTAAATTATGTAGTTTTATGCTTTGAATTTATAATTCATTTATGGTTAAATGTTATTAGTAGATCTACTTGTTATGAGATAAAGAGCATAAAACATCAAAAATGTAATCTAATGAGAAAGTAGAGTTTCATGACACAAATAAGAATGGAGTACTTTGGACTTAATTAGTAAGGGCTATAGTTAGTAGGACAATATAAGGATTATCAAATCCTTGGCCCAAAGTAGGAAAAGAATAATAAACCCCATGAATGACATTATAAATATTCATGGACTTAATTAAAATCCATTAGAAAGAGTACTTAGGGTAAACATGCTTATAGGAACCTTATGAAAGGTTGAGCTATGGTCATTCTAGTGAATGATGAACATAGTGGTTAAAGGGGTTATCTAATAGAGCCTCTCTCTTCCCCTACCTTTCGTTGACGTTTGTGAGGTCTAAACGCCTCCTTACATGAGGATTGAAGTAACCACTTTGTGTTCACCCATTCAGCTAGTAAGCCTTAGCCAATTGGAAATAAGAGGAATAGTCTAGATTTAGGCTTGAATAAGTTACCTTCAACTAGCACATTAACTGGTTGAATAATAATAATAATAAGAGCATAAAAGGTTAGTAAATTACCTAACCCTAATAAAAACAGTAAGTAAGATAAGAATGATCAAACAAGATCCATTAGATCTTGGATGATCAAGAACAATAAGAATAAGAATATTATATTGTACTTAGTATGCATGTTTATTAGTATGCTTGTTATAGTTCATTAGATTAGATAATCCAAACCCTTGATCAAAGATGATTCAAGGAAGAAAACCAAGATCATCCTCCTTAGGGATGATCCAATAATTGAACTTAGATCAAAGAAGAACTAGATGATAGAAGATCTAGGACCCTGGTCTTTATCAATAGGTGTAGATTGTAAATCAATGGATCTATTAAAGATCAAGATCAAGGAGATGGACACACAAAGACTTAGAGATAGAAAAATACTTAGATATGAATGATCTAAAGATCATTCTAAACATCAAATCTAGTGATCAATAGGATTGTTCATAATTTATATATTGAAAATACGTATGGATGTACAGATTATATACATCAGTCAGGATCATGGAAGATTTGGGAAAAGAGATCACTCCTTAAAGGTAGGAGGATTTGATGAATGCATTTACATGAGATATACATGATTGTACTTATGATCTTATGTTGATAAGAGTAATGTTAATACTTGTATTAAATCTCTTGAAAACATTATGATCCAACCAAACACATATAAGATGGTTAAGGACTAAACTATAAGTGAATAGGGAAGTAGAAAATATTTCAGCCCTAAGTAAACAGACATATTGTCTGATATATATGAAATCTATTTTACATACAAGCTTGGAGGCTTGTGAGTTTGTTTTAATAGGCATAAGCCTAGGGGAATGCTATTGCTAGAGGAGTTATGAGGGTTTGGTCACCCGCTCCTTAAAATTTGATGATATGATGATACCTTGCCCAAAGAGAGGCTAAAAGTCGGGTGGTGCAATTATGGAAAGGCCACCAATGTGAAAGTCTTGCCCCCCCCATACAGGCAGTGACATAATATTTTTCACTGTGGTATCAATGGTGAACAGGGCAGTTATCCGAGCGTGCTAGTATGGATCAGACTGCAGCATAACAACTTTTCTGATTATTTTGCACTATGATGCATATGAGAATAGGCATAGTGAAATGCCTTATGTTGTAGCATAATGAAATGCTAAGTAATTGTATATTACCAATATTTCCCAAGAAGGGAAATTCCCAGTATAAGATTAGCTGTAATACTAAATTCTCATAATGGAGAGAATTGATCAGCTTAGTTGGGAATGATATTTGACTACTTTCATAAATTTAACTGGTTTACTCATGAAGAGTATGTATGTATATAGATATACATAAATTACAAAGTAAAGAGTAGAGACATGAATATGTTGAGGGATAATGGGATTATGAAGTGTTGGAATTACATTGTCAATTATTATGTTTCTTGAATCCCCTACCAAGCATTGCTTGCTGAGATATTGTAAATGTTGCAATATCTCAGATACAGGGAAGGAGAGTTAGGAGCTGAAGACGATAGAAGACTTGAAGAGAATAATCTTCAAGGTATACCCTTGAAGACATGTATTTTTCTTTGTTGAGAGTTTTATTATATGGTGAGCTTGAGTTTTAGATTATGTAATTTGGACAAGTACTGTAATAGATTTGGTTGTACTGTGAACCATTGGATGGATCCTGAAATTTAATAAAAGTATATTCCTTCAATGGAATTTTATTTTGTACACAAATTGTACTTATGTTATGTATGAAGTGGTGACTTGGGTTTTCAAAACAAGTTCTAAAGAAAAGAATTTCTGCTGCTTTATTTTGCAAAAAAAATTTACACTCTTAAGGGCCCTGCCTTTCAAAATACTTTACAAATCATGTTACAAAAATCCCGGGTTGTCACATAGACATGTTAGGATCCTTTTTTATTTAGGGTCCACCCATTTCTTTATTTCTTCTACAATTGCATCATGCCTCAATATGCATGCTTGTAAGCTAGCATTTTGTAATATCCTTAATTTTTGAGATAAAAATAGGAAATTATTAAATAAATTAAAATAAAAATTTATGGATGAAATTATTTCCTAAAAACATAATAATTAGAAAGTGCTCATCGATACGAATCCAACGCCACCAAGAACGCGAAAAACGGAGCTCAAACGAGGGAGTTATGAGCCGTCAAAGTTGTAAGGGCAAAATGGTCTTTTGACAGAAACGTGTTACACAGGGGTCCAAATTGATAACGGCACCCCTGTCTACACACGTCTCTACCAGTCCGGCGAAATTGCCGGAGAGACGTGGGAAGAGCCGTGTGGGGAAGAGTTTCTCTTCCCCAAGACTCTAAAACCCTATATCTATGCTCCTCTAGGAGCCAAAACGCTCCACTTTGAGCGTTTTCCATGAATGCTACGCAAAACCCTAGATCTGTAAAAACTTGACTTTTCCGGCGAGTGGAGCCCCGGCAACACGAGCAACTCCGGGCAGGTGCAAGGTAAGCCTCAAAACCTATGTTTTTCTGTATTTATTAATTAGGAAATTAATTAGGAAAACGTTTAAAAATTTTGGAAAAAATCAGATTTTTAGGAACTTTGTGCACGCTACTGTTGGAGTGTGATTTCACGGATCAAACCTTGTCCGTTTGAAAATCGCACCGTCCAACTAGTGCACAAGAGACCCAAGAGCATACCCTTTAAATTTGGGAGTGATCCAACGGTGGAATTGCCCAGAAAACTCAAAAACCAGTACCTAGAGAGGTTTTTAGGAACTTGGGAAAAATCGTTTAAAAACCATGGTTTTTGAGAAAATTAGTGAAAAAGGAGGGCATAAATGGATTCTAGAGAGAATTCTGAAGAAAATGGCGCAAAAATCACGCAAAACGGAGCTCTGTAGCCCCGCCGGAGGCGACCGGAATCCGGTCGTCTTCTCCGGCGTCGTCAACGGCGTCGGCGCCCTGCGCAGACGCTAAGACGCGCTCAGAGACGCAGCTAGGACGACGTCACATGACGTCGTCGCCGTGCGCGCGCCGCGCGCGTGCGGAATGTGCGTGGTTGGCTGCCGCGGTGGGACCGGGACGCGGCGCGTCCTGGCGACCGTGACGCACGCGCGCGTGCGTCACGGTGCCGAAGACGCGCGGCGCGCGTTCCGTGCGGCGTCTGCGACGCCGTGCGTCTTCGTGCGCCCGTGTACGTCGGTGTAAACCGGCGGAAAAGGGTGCCGCCGGTTTAAACCACCTTATGGTGGTCCGGCAGGCCCCCTTTTAGCGTAGTTTTCACTAAAACTTGATTTTTGGGAGCTAGAGAGGTCCAAATCACGATCCGAAAGAGGCGTTGTGACCGTATTGACGACGCGGACCTAGTTTTAACTTAAAAACTTAGAAATGACCACTTTTTATTTAGAAAAATTTTAAAATAGTGATGTGACATGTACAGGTGCACTTGAATATACCAATTAAAGGGAGTTATTAGCAAGCTAGTGATCTCACACTGAGGTAGGTGACGACAACTAATGTTTTGACTTGATTTTAAACCATGTTTAAACATAGCATCATGTGTGATTGTGTTTTAAATTGCGATTTTTATTTACCATGGATTTCATGCGACATTGCGTACAGGATGGTTATTCCAAATTGAATTCTTTTACTGAATAAACTTATTTAAACTGCTTTTACAAGCATGATGTTAATTAGTTATGCTTAATTAGAGATTTAATTCTTATTATATATATAGAAAATGCATGGATTTACATGGAAATGAGTATAGAGGCTTAGTAGCTGGTCCTTTTATAGGCTAACCCCAGGATGAGGGGCATGTCTTGGGGATTTCAAGCTATAAGTGCTCTTGAGTTTTAGCATATACATATGATTTCCGTGTTTTATATTTGATGACGGGTGCTCTCGCCCGGTGGGCGTCATGCTAGGAGGGATAGGGCCGGCCACCCACCTTCCGAGATTATGATGTGATGAGTTTGTGATATGATAGACACTTGCCCATAGATGGCATTCGGTAGGGGTTTGGTAACATGGATAGTCCACACTACCGGTCTGAGCCTTTCCATGGGGACAGACGTTAAGTCTCCCGTTATGGTGTCGACGGGGAGCGGCGGTGGTTGATACCCATGGAGGGTTGCCACTGCAGCATGATGGCCCATATTCTTGTTATGTGTGCATGTATGATGAGCATGGTTATAGATGGTATGCACAGGTGTGACGACACTCAGAGGTTGACTATGTGTACTCCTGATCAGGGATGTTAGTGCGATGTGGTGGGACCCATTACCTTAGGGTGCCCTTATTCTTGTTGTATGCTCCATGTTATTGATTCATGTCATGTTTTAACTCCGTGAATTTCATGTTTTAGCATATGGAATAAATTGGCATTTATTGAACATGGCATTATGATATCACTATCTTCATAAATGTTAGATTTTTCATCAGCATTGTTCATTATTTCTTGCATTTATTACATTAATTGTCTATGTACCTACACAAGCGATAGCTTGCTGAGGCATTGCTTTGTTTTGCAATGCCTTAGATCTCGAGCGCGACACCAGGAAAGGAAAAGCGGTTGATAAACCTTGAGAGCTGCTGAAGACTAGTTTCCCTATAGTTTTAGAAAGTACTGTGAGTCATTAGAGTGGATTATCATTTGAATTTTTATTATGGACTGCATACTTTATATTTGGATGTGATTTAGATCTTTGGACATATATTGGACATTTATATGGGATGTTATGATGGATAGACCCTGGGCCATATTATTATTGTCTTTTGGATGTTTATTTGATTTAAAATAAAGGCGCCTATTTATTTGACGTTGATTTATACGCGGATTATTTATTTATGTTTAAATTACATGTACGCCATTTTGAGAAAGGAAAAATTAACACCCGGAGTTTTAAGATAGGTTTAGTAAAATGTTAAATAAATCTTTTCTCATGGGATCCCAAATGCTCTTATTTAAATTGAAAAAAAAAAAAATTTGTCTTAAAAATCCGGGGTGTTACACATTTGGACTAGACATACTGGTGCCAATTAGAGAGATGGTAGAGGCATTTGAATATCTTCAAAGAACACCAGTGGAAATATTAGGTGTAAGGATGGATGCTGACCTTATTTTATTGGACATGGTGGATTATGATGTCATCTTGGGCATGGACTGATTTGGCTTCTTACTAGGCTACTTACTGCCGTAAGAAGAAAGTTACATGCAATGTGCCTGGTCAACTAGCAATCATATTCCAAGGCAAGAAGAGTATTACTGGCCCTTATATCATTTTAGCTATGAGAGTATCATGGTACTATGCACGGGGTTGTCGAGTATTCTTGGCCTGCATGATAGTGGTGGATGGTGAGCAGCCACACATAGAGGACATCAATGTCATGCAAGATTTCATTGATGTTTTTCTTGAGGAGTTACCAGGGCTACCACCACACAGGGTGATCGACTTTACAAGAGATTTGGTGCTAAGTGCGGCACCTATTTCTAAGGCACCATACAAGATGGCCCCAGTAGAGTTGAGGGAGCTAAAGGTGCAGTTGTAGGAGTTACTTAATAAGGCCTTCATTAGATTAAGTGGGTACCCTAGGGAGCACTAGTTCTCTTCATAAAGAAAAAGGATGGATTGTTGAGGTAGTGCATCGATTATCAGTTACTGAACAACGTTACAATGAAGAACCTACATCCCTTGGCTCGCATTGATGATTTGTTTGATCAGCTCCAATCGGCACAAGTGTTCTCAAAGATAGACCTGAGATCAGGCTACCACCAGCTGAGAATCAGAGAGGAGGACATTGCAAAAACTACATTTAGGAGTCGTTATGGCCATTACGAATTCTTGGTGATGCCCTTTGGGTTCAACAACACACCTACAGTGTTTATTTATCTAATCAACTGGGTCTTTCGAACTTACCTGGATAATTTCATTATCATCTTTGTAGATGACATCCTAGTCTACTCACCTAGCCATGAGGCATGAGGCACATAGGGAACACCTTTATATGGTGTTGAACACACTGTGTCACCATCACCTGTATGTGAAATTCAGTAAATGTGATTTTTTGTTGGAGCAAGTGCAATTTTTTAGCCATGTGGTATTAAAGGATTAGAGTGGCTGTAGACCCGGCCAAGGTGGAGGTAATGATACACTAGGAGAGGCATATGATGGTGACCTAGATACACAACTTTCTCTGTTTAGTGAGGTATTATCATCAATTCATCGAAGGGTTCTTGAGGATTGCATTGCCTTTGACTACCTTGACCAGGAAGGACACCAAATTTGTTTGGAATGGTGCCTGTGAGGAGAGCTTTTAGGAGCTCAAGAGGAAGCTTACTACCATGCTAGTGTTGACCTTATCCTTAGGTTCTGGTGGTTATGTGGTCTATTGTGATGCTTTCGATAAAGGCCTAAGAGCAATATTGATGCAACATGGGAAGGTAATCGCCTATGCATCCAAGAAGCTAAAGACACATGAGGTGAATTACCCAACCCATGATCTGGAGTTAGTAGTAGTGGTATTTGCATTGAAGTCTTGGAGACATTATTTATACAGTGAGAAGTTTGAGGTGTTCATTGACCACAAGAGCCTCAAGTACTTCTTTACCTATAGTGATTTAAACATGAGGCAACACAAGTAGATGGAATATCTCAAGGACTTCAACTTCACCATTTAGTACCACCCTGGGAAAGCTAATGTTGTCATAAATGCCTTGAGAAGGAAGTTAAGAGTAATGATTCCCAACCTATCAACTTAGTCTAGATTGCTTGACAGGATATTAGAGGCATAAGTTAGAGATATAGAGACTCAGAACATAGCAAACAAGGCCAGTTTTACTAGAGGACTATACAGTGGTGTCAGATTTAGGGACAGACTGGTAATTCCTACAAATGATGAGTTGAGGTGAGAATTACTTTAGGAGAGTCTCAGTATGTGATTCATCCTAGAGGTACGAAGATGTACCAGGACCTAAGGTGATACTTTTGGTGGAATAGAATGAAGAAGGATGGGGGGACTGCATGGCACGATGTTTGACCTGTCAACAAGTTAAGACAGAGCATTAGCAACCATCTGGGTTGCTTCATACATTGGATATCCCAGAGTGGAAATGGGATCACCTCACCATGGATGTCATAGTGGGCCTTTCAAGAATAGGGAGCTGACATGATATGAGATGGGTTATTATCGATAGATTGACGAGGTTTGCCCATTTCCTCCCCATTAGACAGAACTAGACTGTGGATAGCTTGGCAAAGGTATATCTCAAGGAGATTGTGAGCCTACGTGGGGTTCCCTTGATGATCATTTCACACCAAGACACTTGCTTTACTTCGAAGTACTGCCAGAGTGTGCAGGAGGCCTTGGGGTTGAGACTAAAATTTAGCACAGGATTCCACCCTCAAACAGATGGCCAAACTGAAAGGACCATCTTGACTATGGAGGACATGTTGAGGGATTGTGTCATGGACTAGGAGGGTAGCTGGGATGATCATTTACCACTTATAGAGTTTGCCTACAATAATAGCTACCACATTACCATCACTATGGCTCTGTACGAGGTACTTTATGGTTAGACCTTGTCAGTCACCTTTATGTTAGAGCGACATGGGAGAGAGACACATTATGAAATCTGAGCTAGTGGAGCAATGTGCTGAGAGGATCCGACTCATTCAAAAATGGCTGTTGGCAGCCCACAGCCTCTAGAAGAGTTATGTTGACAAGAGGCAGAAGGACTTAGAGTTTGTTGTTGGTGAGCATGTGTTCTTGAATTTTTTGCCTGTGAATAGAGTGATGAGATTTGGTAGCAAGGGGAAACTCAGTCCTAGATATATTGGCCCTTTTGAGATCTTACGAAGAGTTAGAGCTATTGCATACTACTTGGCCTTACCACCGTAGTTAGCTGGTGGTCACGACGTCTTCCATATGTCCATGCAAAGGAAGTACATGCCAGACCCGTCCCATGTACTTGAGTAGATTCTTGGAGAGTTACAACCTGATTTGACATTTGAGGAGAGGCCAATACAAATACTGGATAGTAAGGTCCAGGAGTTAAGAACTAAGACCATTCCATTGGTCAAAGTCGTCTGATAACACCACTCGGTGCAAGAGGCCCCATGAGAGATGGAAGGCGAGATGATGCAGACCCATTTGGAGCTATTTGTATAGTTGTAAGTATAGAAATTTTGAGGACAAAATTTTTATGAGGGGAGTATGTAATACTGGGCATTTTTGGAGAAATATATATACATACATAGTTATGAATTCTCTAAATTTTGTGGAAATTGGACTTCTAATAAATTTGAAAATTTTAGAAATAGATTCATTGGTTGAAATATCAATATTTAGAATGTATGTGAAAAATGGAATCTAACAACACTAAGAATGCTAAAATTGGAGTCTGGACGAAAATCTTCTAATTATTTTAATTAAGGTATTTTAATAAATTAAATACAAAAGGGTAGAATGGTAAATATACATGTGGGCCCCATTGACAAGTCATGGAAATTCATGAACTAATGACCATCATTGCTAGCTAAGGGGGTAATTACAAGCAATAAATGCTGGTAATCATTTCGCATTTAATACTAAAAATAAAATAAGATAAATAAATTAAAAAACATTAAATGGGGGCTTTAAATGCCCCAAGCATTTAATCTTCCCCTCAATTTCCCACCATAGCTCTATTTGATGTGAAGATGTTGGCACTGGCCGACGACCACCATTGACACACCGCCCCCCTCCATCTTCTTCTTCCTCCCCTTTATCCTCCATTTCCTTCTTCCCTCAGACCTGCATCAACATTAGGGCCGGGGCGCCATTGCCCCTTTCAGCTCTGGGCAATTTCACGATCACTGGATCATCCTCCTCCTTAGGTCAATCCCTCTCCTTCGTTTTCTCCTTATTTCTCTCCCCTCTTTTCCCCCCTGACCGTCTCGAATTGGTTTTCTCGGCAGGTGGACTGACGGTAAATAGGGACCAAGTGATGAGGAAAGCATACCCACATAGATAGCTCGGATGGATGATCTGAGCCATTCATCATGTTTTTAAGCCCCAAAAACCTAAGAATAGGAAAAATAGTGAAATTTAGTGAAGATCTAAGTCATAGATCAAATGAGGACAGAATAGACGAGTCTAGGACACATGTCAGAGACGCACACAATGAAGCGCGTGTTGGGTGCAACAGCGTGCGTGCAGACTCCTCATGGCAGTTCTTGGCAGCGACGGGATGCAGGTGATTCTTAACGACCGAAATGCACCTGCATGCATCCTATTGGCTAAGACAGGTGCGCGTGCATCCTGAAAAGTGCATCACACACAGTAAGCATCTTGGTGACATTGTTTTTTGCATTCTCAACACAGATCTTTGATTTGAACCATTGAAATAGACTTGAAACATAAATTGACAATTCAGGAGGCTATATATGTTCAAATTGTGATCGGAGATGTCTGTTGCATTTGCCTCAGTGACACAGACCTAAATTTATCATCAAAACCTTGATCTAGCCACATCTAATTAGACCAAATCTCAAAATCTCACTCAATGACTTAGATCGACCCAATTAAGGGATTATCAGGCCTTAGAAATTGAATAAATACATTGCATAAGAGATGACTTAGTGGAATTGATAGATAGATTACATGCATCTATTGATAAAATTGATCTTGACCGTCGATCTGACCGTGAACCTTAGAATTGACCAATCAGATAAATATTGGACCATTAAATCAATATATAATCATGGATATACACTTCAATTGTTAGATAAATATGGAAATTGAATTGATTGTGATAAATAAGACTAGAATTAGTGATCTAATCATAGATTGAGGCTCTAAAGAATGATCCAATGATTGGATCACACCCAATTTTAACAAGATGAGAGAATTTAGTCCCCTAGTGATAAAGAGACATTGAATTAGCTGATCACAACTTAGATTGATGATCAGAGCTAGTAGATGATCATTTAAATGAAAGTAAAACTAACAATAAGACATGGATTGACTTAATTAAGGATAAATCAAATGATCTGGACTATTGATCTAGGATTAACTACTAGATCAGGGGACTTACCACACTAATTGCTTCATAATTGGGATTTGACAAACACCAAGTAATACAAATGAAGAGTCAAATAGACAATGGCACATATTTAGAGTAGTAGATGACATAGTGTAGTATTGTGACTTGATTTTGTATTTTCGTTATTTTATGACGGGTGTTTCTGCCCAGTGGATGCTATGTTAGGAAGTTATTAAGGTTGGCCACCCTTTGAATTTACAGATTATAGACACCGCCCTGATATTGGGCAACTTCATGCCGTTTGTGGTAATCATGGGTAGGCCACCCATGCACATCTGACTGGCTCCCATGTCTCGGTGGACACTAGTCTCCTGTTTTGGTGTAGACGGTGAGTGGCAATGGTTATACCTCGGAGTGGTTACAACTGCAGCATAGCAATCCATGCACTTATTCTATATGCTCATGTAATATAGATGCATTGGGATGTCTATATCCTGATGCGCCCACAACATGACGATGCATCCTCAGGGTGAAGCCTATGTGGGTGGGCCTAAGGGCTGAGTGAGCTATTGGTGTACAAGCTATAGGTGAGGGACCCAGGGATTAGAATGAGTACTCATTGCTAGATATGATAGTGTAGTGTGACACTCATGGGGCACGATTGAGTTTGTGCACCCTGTTACTCACGACTTGCATCCATGTTTTGAGTAGTAGATGACGTAGTGTAGTACTGTGACCTGATTTGGTATTTTTATCATTTTATGATGGGTGTTTCTGCCTAGTGGATGCTATGTTAGGAAGTTATTAAGGTTGACCACCCTTTGAATTTATAGATTATAGACATCACCCTGATATTGGGCAACTTCATTCTGTTTGTGGTAATCATGGGTAGGCCACCCACACACATCTGACTGGTTCCCATGTCTCGGTGGACACTAGTCTCCTATTTCGGTGTAGACGGTGAGTGGCAATGGTTATACCTCGGAGTGGTTACAACTGCAACATAGCAATCTATGCACTTATTCTATATGCTCATGTAATATAAATACATTGGGATGTCTATATCCTGATGCACCCACACCGTGACGATGCACCCTCAGGATGAAGCCTATGTGGGTGGGCCTAAGGGCTGAGTGAGCTACCTAGTGTACGAGCAATAGGTGAGGGACCTAGGGATTAGAATGAGTACTCATTGCTAGATATGATAGTGTAGTGTGACACTCATGGGGCACGATCGAGTTTGTGCACCCTGTTACTCATGACTTGCATCCATGTTTTGAGATGATAAAATTGATTGTATTTGACTCTATTAGATGCATAAGCATACATTATGATGCCATGGTGGTCAATTATGATATCTTTACATTTATGCGCAAATCATGCTTTTGACTATCATTGCTTTTACTATAGAGTCTTGATTATTCATTATTCATTTATTTTTGGATACTTGATGATTTGACTTATTATATGACTATTTTACATCTATGAGATTTGTCATGACTTTGGTATTTCTACATCATGCCATCTATATTCTATTCGATATTAAATGTGTTTACCTACACAAGCGATTGCTTGCTAAGGCATTGCTTTGGTTTGTAATGCCTCAGATTTGGAGCCTGATAGTAATAAAAACAAGCAAGTGGAGCAGTAGAGAGGATAGCGAGGACCATCTACCCCATTCAGAGATTGATTTGATGTATGCATCCACTTACTTGATGTTAACCTTTTTGGGCTGTATAAATACACTTATGTTATGGTAATAGAGTTGGACCTGACTCTTATCAATGTTATGTTTATGGATTTATAGTTAGAGTTGGATGTGGTGAATGATGGATGGAACCCTGGAATTTCATTATAGTTTGTTTTGTCACTTGTACCTCTTTTCATGATCGATGTTCATCCATGTTTTCACTTTCTTATAGAGTATGCCTTATAGTGTATTTGGTTTTCTTTGTATGGATTTACAAATAAGTGAATGTGGATGTTATAGAGAATGCATGTGCTGTAGTTTCTTTGATAAAGTATTTTCAAGAGAGATGTGGATGGATAATGATAATTTTGGATGTTTTGTATCCATTATGGATGTATTAGGTGTTATATTGTAAGAACTATTCAGTGTATCAAGAAAGATGTGGATGTATGTTGTATTGGATGTTGGTATTTCATGTTTATAATGATTGTTTGAAGTATCAGGTCTATAGAATGTTTGTTATTCAATGTATACATAGGTAATAGTGTATCAAAAAAGATATGGAGACATTGTAGTGGATGTTGGTTTTTTATGTTTATAGAGATTGAAATATTACGTGTATATGATGTTTGTTATTCAATGTATACATGTGGTATTGTATCAAGAAGTGGATGCATGTCATATTGGAACAGGTTTTGCATGTCTATAAAGATTGTTTGAAGTATTAGTTTTACATAGGATGTTTGTTATTCAATTGTATACATGTGGTAGTGCTTGGAAAGAAAATTGAAAAAATATAATAATATAATTTTGGAGTTGTTTAAAGTTGTTTAGGGCTAAATGACTTCAAAAGTTGTCTCAACTTTTGAAGTTGTTTAGGGATAAGCCACTTCAAAAGTTGTGACTTTTAAAGTCTTTATAAATAAGCAAGTTCAAAAGCATGTAAGTTTTGAAGTCATTTGAAGTTGCTTAGCTTAAGTGACTTCAAAAGTTGTGACCAACTTTTGAAGTCGTTTAGTCTAAGCGACTTCAAAAGTCACATACGAAGTTGCTTAGACTAAATGATTCCAAAATTTGGTGACTTTTGAAGTTGTTTATTCAAGCGACTTCAAAGGTCCTTGGTTCGTTTACCTAAACAACTTTAAAAGTTGTCAACTTTCCAAGTTGGCTCGATGGAAGTCGCTTATTAAACAACCTTGATTATCCCTTTTAACTAAATTTAAAAGCCCCCTATCTAGTAGCGAGTCCTCATAAAATAGGCTTTGAATACCAAAAAAGTAGTAGCAATTGCAAATTGTCATAACCATGAATGTTAAAATGCATTGTTAGGAATTTGATCCACCTTTGGACTGACCATGTATACAATATAAGAAATGGAACTTGGATTGAATACAACAAATACTATAGGTGAACTACAGCTGGAAACATGGAGGAAGAAAGCTGGTTGATAACATTCTTAATTGGTACTCAAAGGAGGACTGTCCCTAATGTTAGATCCTTCCCCACAAAACAATTGGAAAATATTTCAATAAAAAGCTTGTTACTACAACATATTTGAGAGACTAATAAGAGGTTCTTTTAGTAGTAGGAGCACAAAGAAATTCATTAAGTTTAAAAGAACAAGAACGAGAGTAAAATTGAGAGGAACAAATGTGAGATATTTGATACATGTTCCACTATTTCATTTGGGATGTTGTACTCAAATTTGATGGAGAGATTTCTTTTATCCGAAGTCAAGTAATGATAGTTTGCGGTATCCATAAGGCATGGAGATTGAAAAGTGTATTTGGATGAAGTGGTATTATGTGTAGTGGGATGAGAAGGTGCAAATGGTGTAGGAAGAAGGCGAGGGTTAGGGTAGAACTTGGTAATGATGATGTGGCTAGCTTAATTAGGCCTTATTTTCATGCATCCATGTGTCAAACTAACATAAGTGATCACCCCAAATACGTAATGCATTGTTGAATTCTAAGTAGAAAAACATGCATCCCCTCTTTGGCTATTTGGTACCTACCACCTGTTGTGTTTGGAGGCCAAAGGGTGAACCTGTACTATCTCATAGCATAGTGTCCACTAGGCTTAATCATCAATCCACTTGTCTCAAACATGAAATCTTGGGTATCACTAAACCTTTATATGTTTTGCAAAATGTTAGACAAAACTTATGATGTGAAACAAAACTTAAGTCACATAGAAGCTCTTTTTCAAACTCAAATAAATGTTCAAACATGATTTATAAATGGCTTACTTTCAAGATAAACCATGCATTGATGCACTATTTGACAATTCAACCAAAACATCAAAATCAAGGCACTATTTCATGCCTAAAACTGAACATGCTTAACATCAATGGAAGTTCAAAACTTGCCATTTTCCAAGCATAACAATAAGCCAAAAAATAGGTTATTTTGGATTTTTAAAAGCTGTAATTTTGAAGATACATCAACATGCTAATAATCAATTTGTCAAACCTCACTTTTAGATTTCAAAACCATGATTTACTAGGAGTATTTTATAATTCAAAAATCATGATTGGTGGGTATGGCTTACAACTCCAAAGCAGTCTTAACAAGGGCATCAAATAGAACCAAACTCAACATCTATACTAAATATCTCACTTACATGCATCTATTAAACCCAAAAAAGGGTCAAATGCTAGACCTATAATTAAGCCTAGAATCAAATCAAATTGAAAGATATCTGCAAGCTAAAATAATGAGTATCATGTTTCACTTAAAACCCAAGAAAAACACATTAAACTCATGGTCAATACACTTGCTAAGATCGTCTAATTATGTGTCCTTTTTTAAAAATGAAGAAAAACCATCTCTTATACGATATGATTTCTAGCCAAAAATCAAACAAGATATAGGTATATTCTCTTATTGCAAAATTGAACCATATAGGCAAGATAATCATACTTAAAATAATGATCATGAGAGGTATCAATAATTTCTCTAAAAACAAAACATAAGATGACTTCATAATCATACTAATCATACTATAATTGCACACAATAGATATGGAATTTTGCTTGAAGAATGTCTAATATAAAGCATGAAGAAAATGCTAAAAATGTCCATAATATTGGTATAAAATCATTATAGAAAACATCTGCCACAAAGCAAGAAACATGCTAGAAAACTATTCACAATAGGACATGAAAACATTGTTGGAAAACATCCAACTCAAAGTACAAGAATAAGAATATAAAGATCATATAGCAAGGCATGAATACATTCTAGAATAAGTATAAAATAAGGCATGAAAACCTATTATAAGCAATTAGATAGGTATGCATAATCTTAGTGCTCATCTATTGTTTAGAACCACTTGGAGATCAAAATGTTCCATGCATACTATTGTCAAAGCCAAAAATGTCCTTTTTGAATCTCAAAAATTTTGAGAACTTCTTACATCTAAAATCACATACCTATTTGACAATTTGATGTAGGGCTGTCTCAGCTTGCAATGTCTATTCTCTAAGCACAAGGGAGGGCACTTCTTTCTTTCTCTCTTCTTCTTCCTCTCCTTTTTTCCTTTCCTTCTCCCTTTCTCTTCTTATATGATTTCTACTTAGAATCCTTGTTTACTAGGAAACTTACATTATTTCTAAAGATCCAACATCTTTCCTTCTAACTTTCCCAAACCAAGCTCTTTCCACTTTCCTAAATCAAGTTCTAGAGTCTGAGGTGATGTCCAAAATGTATAGTCCCAGATGTCCTAGGCATCCAAGGGCAACCAACACTCTTTCCCTAAGAGGAGATGTTGGTTTTGTCTTAGTTGCTTGGATGTCAAGGTAGGACGTCTTAATAGTATAGTAAGTTCTTATTAAAAAAATGTTTAAACCAGATAAGATTATTATCTAGTTATAAGCTTCATCTTATTAGAAAAATGTTTAACCTAAATTATGACAGGTGCCATTATCATTCTTCATACTTGGCTCACTTATGACTCTAGCCTCCCTTGACCAGATTTTTGACATTTTTATATACTTAAAAATCTCTTTCCTAGCTCGATTCACCTTTTATATCTCACCCTTAATTCATTTGTCATCAAGATCAAAAAGTTCTTATTTTTCATTATTAGTAAAATAGTTACAAAATTTTGGGTCATTACAAAAAGCAGCTTAGCTCACTCATCCCCCTTTTGATATCATGCATGCATGGAGGGTGACATAAGCATAGCCATGTGTCCAAAGAATACATGCAGATGCCATGTGTCAGCTGCCTTACATGTAACATCATGATGGCTATTGAGATGATGTCATGTAACCTCATGACGCTTATGAGAGCCAAAGCTGTGGGCCAGCAATCATGTTCATCTTGTGGGCCTCACAAGTTTACATCATCAAAGATGTTGTTATCAAGTTTAGGACCGCCGACTCACAACATTTGAAATTTAGTGTAAGAACTTGAATTTAAACGTTATTAGTGTTGGATGAAAGCACTTCTCCAGCAAATTTTAAACTTGAAGTTTTGAAGGTTGATTTTGTATTTTTCAATTCATCATTTCATTGAGATTGTCAAATTTTTCATGAAATAGAATTTAAGATTTTGAGGTCGTCACAAGTTCTCTATTAGAATAATTATAGGGAAAATGTTTTTTGAAAACTAGAAAAGGATTTGTACCTACCTGAGGTCCTCCTTTGCATGATCGAGTCCATTCATCATCTTCGTCCTACTTTAGATTGCCTAGCTAACAAACTTCATAACCATTGGATGATTATTTTCATGCCATTTTTGTTCACAAATCATGTCCATTGAAATGTTTAAGTAAAGAAGCTTCTAGCTAGAAGCCTCCGATGGGTAGTGGTGTCAAATGAGAGAAATCAACTTGCGGTTCAAACAAGTGTTAAGTAGAATTAGCTTTTTATGAAACGAATGATAAAATGCCTTATTGCACTCAACCAACTTACGGCTGGCAGGTTTGTAGGTAAACATATATTTTGACATAATAGTTTTACTTACACATCTATAAAAATCTTGCCAAGCAGCATTTTTAAGTGGTACCCTATTCATGTTTACTTGGCAACTTTTAGCCCTGGGACAACAAGATGTGACTAATCTATCCATGGTTAGTGATATTATCATTTATTATTAGGAACCCTAGAACATAGATAAGATAATTTGAGTGCGATGAACAAGAGTCCTAAAATCATGGACACTAATCTCTCATTTCGAGCACTCCCTTTGTGAGTATCTTATGAGATCCAAATCCCAATGATTCTACTCCACTGTGCGTTCTCTTCAATAGAAATATAACCAAAATCATAAATTGATCTTGATCTTTCTAGTAGCACACCTAAGTAGGTTTCTAGGTTAAATGGTTAAGAAGGGATTGGAGTGGCCAATTAGATACATAGAGAATTTTCCTGCAATAAGAATGTGAGCTTGAATTTGAAAGATTCTAGTAGACACATCTTGTTTTATGTTCTAATACAAGCATTCGTCTCTTTGCTTTACAAGTGGGATCTCCAAACACCTATAGCTAGTCATACATCATACACCAAAACTCATTTTGCCAAAATATACTACGAGATGTTAGAAACAACTTAAAGTAGCTGGAAGAATAGATAGCCAACATAAGAAAGTGATGCTGCAAAAATATTAATGGATGGTGTACATCCTTCCAATTCCACTACAATCGAAAGGAGATGCAGCATATCTTATATATTCACGCATAATGGATGGTGCACATCCTTCCAATTCCACTATGATCAAAAGGTGTAGAACATCTTACTTGTTCCAAGATAGAAGTTCTTCACTCTTTAGAGTAAATAAATTAGGTTATTGACGACTGGTAATTAGTGAATCTACACAGTAATGAGACCCACCCACGTATTAGACAAATGAATTGGGTTATGACCATTTTTGCATGGACTACAAACCCCTTACCCATTAACTACTTTATATAGATTTGCATTAGCTTCTAGTGGGTTGCACGCTAAATTTATCACCTCTACTGATAGGTGTGATTTTTATAACATAGCCAAAATGGGAAGGCAAAAGATGATGAATGGTTCAAATCACCCAAAACTGAAGCCTATCTAGATCGATCCTTTTTAGCATCCCTTTCCACCTTCAAGATAGAAGAAATCTAATTATAGTTGATGTTAGGATTTACTAGTCCAACTTCTCAAAAATAAAATAAAATCATATTCAGTTATCTCTTAAAGAAAACAGGTATTTTTTTTAGTAGGAACGAAAGTGTAGTGCTATATATCTTTTGCAAGATGGCACTGACTTAGATTGACCAAACTCATCCATTTGACTTCTCTAGGCTTTGATATCTTATATTTCAAATATCAAAGTGATTGAATAATTTTCCAATATAAAAAAGATGCTTTAGTCATTGATCATGGACAGATCTTTAAACAATGTTTATAACCATGCATTAACATTGATTAAAAGTATACTATTTTAGATCTCATATTAGTACAATCCTTGCTCATTCTAGAGATGCAATTGTCCAAAGTTTGGAGAAATCAATGGAAGGCTTTGATTAACCATAGATGGGGTCCATCATACAAAAGTTGGGCAAACTGTAGCAACATGTTGTACCAAGCTCTATTCTATCATTCCTATTTTCCTATTCCCGTGATCATTTATATGGTTTGACTTTTCTAGCATGTGTCTATGGTGTAAAAAATGAAAAACTATTCTTTGAATGGCTAAGGACTCTACATAATTAGGGATCACCTTTGGATGATCAAATTAATTCATCATGTTTGTCTTCCCTTAGGTTGGGATACCAAAATTCATAACCATTGGATGAATTGAGTTATGCCCTTTCTCCTTGTCAAATTGTGTGAATTGAAATTTTTAATAAAGAAAAAAAAAAAAAGGGTGCTAGAGGCCTCCAATGGCAAGGATTGAAGAACTTGATAACATCACCTTCAGTTGGAGAAACTTTCTTTGAGGAAAATGGCTTGTGAAAGTATGCAACCTTGTTGGGCCCCCTTTGAAGCATTTGATTCATTCATTGGTAGCCTCGCTTAGGGCTAGACACCAAAATTAATAGTTGTAAAATTACTTTAGCTCTGCCATTTTAAGTTTCAAAGTTAGAATAATTAAATTTTTTCAACTTGAAAAGTTATTAGTTAGGAGCACTTGATGGGCATGAAATCTTATAGATCACCTAATGGTAGGGTCAAACAAAATGAATGGATTAGCTCATGCAAAAGTCGTAGGTGGAGTCCTTTTCAACATCCTACTAGAAGAACTCTAAAAGACATGACAGTATTGTTTAATTTAATACATCTATTGGCCATTAGCAAATTTTGTGCAGACCATTTTTGCACAATTGGAATTTTTCATCTCATTTCTCCAACTCTATATTTTTTATAGATAAAAATTATGTGGTATGGATAATTCTGGCATTAAAGAAACCATATGATATTTATAAAGCTTCTAAGCAATCCATTTAAAAGTACATTTTTTTCATGTGCATTTTAGATGCAGGAATTATCTGAATGATATGCTTTTTAATCTATAAGGCATCTAAATCTCAAGTATTAGATGAATATAAAGGACAACCTAGTGCACACCCTTATCTTGCATTTTTACAATAGGCTATTTCCATGCCTCACACTCCTGACTTCATGGTCACATGGCAACAACTCTACCAATGCATCATGACTCTCCTTTAGTAAAAAGGCAGCCTAATTCATGAAGTTCCCATGTATGTGTGGTCCGATGAAGGCAGCCTTATATTTGTGACGACCCGGATTTTTCAAACACTTTTTAATAAAAAATTTCAAAAGGTGGGGCACCAATTTTTAAAACCAAAATAGTGGAAAACAATTTCAAATGAAATTCATTTTAAGAAAAACCTCGAGTGTCAACCATCAACTCATTACACAACCTTTCACTTTTAAAACTCAATAAATTTTTTATTTTTCAAGTAAACATTTTTAAAACAAGTTTACTTCTTCAGGACCCATCCAGTCAATAGCCACATTTTCAACAACAATATAATCAAATCCAAATAATTTAGATGCACATATACAGTCCATAATATAAGTCTGAAATAGATCCTATCTCTTCACTCACGTTGAGCTATCTATCAGTAAGGTAAAGATGATCCCCACTGCTATCACAGTCCCACCACAACCTTGCTTCTCCTGCTGATGAGCTTAATATCTGAGGCATTGCAAAATAAAGAAATACCACAACAAGTTATTGCTTGTGTAGGTACATAGACATTTAATATAAAACCAAATGAAACATAAAAGGCAAAATCGAATAACAATGTTGATATAAGTATAAGTTAATTATCCATGAAAATATAAGTATCACAAGCAATGCCAATATAGTCTTAAAACATCATATGCGATGAAACATGAACCTCATGGATGTAAAACATGATAATCTCATGGATATAAAACATGATAATTTCCTGGATGTAAAATATGATAATCTCATGGATATAAAACACAATAATCTCCTAGATGTAAAACATGATAATCTCATGGATATAAAACAAGATATGATCCAATCTCAATGAGCATACACTAACAAGTAGGACACCCCAAAGTATGTGGGTCCCATGAGTGTCCCACACACTCATTCAATAGATCATGAGTACTCATATCATTCCTCTAAGTGTCGTCAGACCCAGGTACAAAATAACATCTCCATGCTCATCATGCAAGCATACAAAATAAGAGTATGGATTGCCATGCTGTAGTGGCAACCAATCCAGGGTCTCAACCACCGTCACTCCCCATTGACACCATAATGAAGACTTAACGTCCGTCCCTTGGGAAGGCTTGGACCGGTAGTGTGGACTACCCATATTACCAAACCCCTACCGAAAGCCATCTATGGGTAGGTGTCTATCACATCATAATCACATCATAAATTCAGAGGGTAGGTGGCCATCCCTAATCCCTCTTAGCGTGACATCCACGGAGTAAAAACACCAGTCATAAACCATAAAACATGAAAATCGCATATCTCATAAAACCAGAAGCACTCGTGGCTCACAATCCCCAAGGCACACTCCTCATCCCAGGGTTAGCCTCTTAACAAGGGCTAACCACCAAGCCTCCACCACCAATTTTATGAAAAGCCACCAATCTCAGTAATGCAATAAAGAAAGATAATTACTAATCATATATAAGATATGCAGTATCAATACCATAAAATAATCTATCATGAAAACTCATTCAATGCATTGATCATGGCATAAAACTTTGACATTTACAAATATTTAAAATTGATAAACATGTGACAAGTAATTACAATCAATCATTATGCTATGATGATGCAAGATTTAGAAAACACAATGCAACATTAAATGTCGTCACCTACCTCAATGAAAAATAACCCAATTAACATGTAATCCTCTTAGTTCGCACGATTTGATGTACCTATCAATATCACGATACTATTTTGTGTTAATTATTTCATCTCCATAGAATCTATGACGATACAACCGTTGGATCATTCTTTAAGTCCTCTATTTATGATTAGATTATTAATTCTAACCTTAATCATCATTAGTTAGTGTCATTTCATGTTCATCTACTCATTTTAATGTGTATCTAAAGTTTACACCTTGATCCAACGATCAGATCACTCTCAAATGAACAATTTCCAATATTTGGTTTAAATCAATGGTCTAGATCAATTCTAAGCTGAATATTCCTAATCAGTTCCTTAGATTCATCAATTCATCCTTTAAATCATTTAATTGTTTAAGTTCTAAGACATGATCATTCTCTAATTGGAATGATCTAATTAATTGAGTATGTTTTCTTAGGTTTGATCAACTAACTATGTTCAGATCAAAGTTTAGAGGTTAAATTCATGTCTACGTCATCAAGACGATTCCAACGGACCTTTCAAATCAAAGCTAGACCTTTTAGATTGAAGATTAAGCTTCTATAGACTCCAAAATATTAGAAAAACCATTTCATATCAAAATCCGATAAAAAATCCTATTTTACACCAGTTTGCAACGGCAGAATGGTTTACACCGGTTTATACTAGCATAAACTAGCGTCCCCAAGATGCATCGATTGCAGAATACATTGCAGAATGCGACGCGTGCATCCTGGTCACCAAGACGCTCCCCGCTTGCGCATGGGCACAACGGAGGGCTCACATGCATCGTTTGTGCTTGGGTATCCCGGTCAGCATCTTGGGTACATCGTTCATCGGGGGCTCGCATGCTCTGATTTTTTATCTATTTTCGTCATTCCTGGGGTTTTTGGTCCAAAGATCACATTGGACGGCTCAGATCTATCATCCAAGCTGTCCTTAATGAGGGTCACCATGATCCATGGTTCTAATTTCTTAGGCCTTCCAATGGCCATTGAGATTAGATCTAGTCCAGATCTGTGAGGGAAAAGCAGGGAAATAAGGAAAAGAGCAAGATAGAGGGTGTGGCCTACTTGATTTGAACAGGAGAGGGGAGATCGAAGTCCTCCAATGAGTATAGGCATCAGATGCATTTTCCAGAGAGCAGAGCAAAGAAGGCACAATCGAGGGCTGTTTGTGATGGGAATAAGGACAAAAGCTTGCTTTTATAGTTAGGGATCGGATTTCCTTGCAGGGAAAGAGAATCACCGCCTTCCTCTGTTGGAGATGGAATCAGAATGGAAAGGGGTATCTTTCAAAACGACTCGCTCTAATTTGGGCCCCTTGCTAATTATCGAAATGCCCTGATAACTTAAAATGCCCATATCTTCCTCATCCGAACTCTATTTTTGGTAAACTTAGTGCCATTTGAAATGTCTTTTCGGGTACAATCCAATTATGGATGTCTCAATACATGATTTGATATCTATTGGGATATTACATTCTTCCCTCCTTATTAGAATTTCGTCCTCGAATTTCTTTTCATGTTATTATTTAGACACTTCTAAAAGTATTCCCATATCATAAGATGTTGCATAATGTTAACAATACCAGTATCAGCATCGATAGATAGATAGTTTCACATCATGTCATCTCCTCAGATATCCATTTTAGATTTAACAACTCAAAATGTAATTTGAATGCATCATAACCACATATAATGCAATTAACATAAACCAAACTCTAATTTAGGAGTCAGTTACCTATGTACAACTGAATACAAGTAAAATCACTATGCCAACACCAACCAGAGCATAGTAGCTCATATATAGGCAAATCTATGCCAATTTTATACCAGATCACATTAGTTCACTAATGGGCAATTATATGCCAATCAATGACAGAGCATAGTAACACTATCAGGCAATGCATGCCAATCAAAGCTAGAGCATTCCAACTCACCAATAGGCAATCGCGTGCTAATCAAAACCATAACATACTAGTTAACTACCAGGAAATTGCATGCCAATCGAAACTAATTCATATCATGATCATACTGTGAGCACCTAGAAGCCTGCCACCTAGAAGCTCACCACTTAGAAGTCTGCCAGTGCCTCTCACACTTGCCCTCAGCAGCTGCCCTCTTAGGCCGCCTTCATCAGCTACTCACAAGTACATGTCATAATCAATGTCTGATTTATACCCGACACACATCACTATCATCCCTCTCATCTAAATGAGAAATCAAACTTATATATACGTATTATAAACAACATCCATATCATTGCTATCCCAGATAACTCAATAACTTAGCGATAGCTATTTACCAAACTAGGGAGACTATCACCCTTAGTCACCAATTTGGCTAATCATAGCCCACCACAATCTTATTAAGATGCCTCTCTATCAATGGAGGTATAATGGTTAAGGAATTTCACCCTTTCAACCATAACTCATAGGTACATAATTCACCACAAGAGATGAGCCTTTAAGATACTTATCTAAGTAACATTTGAATTTTCAATCCATCATATCCATACATGCTGTCATTATATTAGTTTCATCAATTGGTATTACCTAGAACTTATAATAATCATAATAGGTTCCAAAATATCTTAAAGATGTTTTACTCACAATCCTTGGCTGGTGATAACTAGACTTCAAATCAATATCCACAAATACGATGCACCATCTAACGTCAATCAACTAGATCATCATTACATGATAAAGAATATCAATTCTCCATTTTGGTGCTACTAAACAATCAATAATCTATGCATAATAATAAAGATCTGTCTCTCTTCTCCTGAAAAGGATTAATGCACCATATGAATACCCATTTAGACCTGTTAAAACTCTTATCAAAAGCTCATATAGTTGGAACATTGCCAGCTCAGTTGGGACTATCTCACATGGCATTCTGGGTAAGTAATGCTATACCTAATGCCAAATCAACATCAATATCAATCTCTTGCAGTAAAATCATGAAAATTCCTTAAGCAAAACTGTGAACTCTTTCACCTCATTTTTATGCTCAGTCTATAGCCGGTCGTGGTCCCCATTATCACATAATAAGAATTACTTGACACCCTCTGAAAAAATACTACACTACCTTTAAGATAGATATGACATAAACCTCAAAGATGCCTCTTCTTACACAAGTGAGGCCAATAGCTGTCCAAATACGCTAGAAGTAACCTTCTTCTCATAGAAATCAACACTCTCCAAATAATAGAATCCATCTCAAGGATGATATTATAATCCATCATATCAAGTAGGATGAAATCAACATCCAACTTCTCGTTCATTATCTCCATTAATAGCCCCTATACATACAAGTTTTCATAACCCTTTCACTAGTATCATAACATCCAACTTCTTGTTCATTATCTCCATCAATTGTATATTTCAGTTCAATATTGTTAAACCATTTAATTTCTCTATTGTATAGCAACAAACTCTCCCTGTATCACCAAATGCTCATAAGATGAAGATACTGATCAGCACTGGCCATTCTAAGAGCCTTTCTTATAAAAGTCTTAACAATGGAGGAACATGTTCTCCCAAAAAAAACCATAATTAGAATTCTCATAATTACATTTTTGGTGTTCTCACTTCCACTATTTCATTTTCTTTAACCAATCAGATATTCCATGGTCACATCTATGAAAATAATTTACAACCGTCAACCTCGCATTCAATGTAATTGATTTTTCATAATGACTTTCTTAGCCATTTTAGACCACATTATCCTCAATATTTAATAACTATTCTCATAAAATAGTTATCATATGCTCCAAGTGCTATGCACCACCAATCATAATTAAAACTATCATAAAATTCATAACATTCACTTTTCACCGAGGTCTGGCTATCAATATTTTTGTGTGCATAAGAACTTATAAATTTTCAACTCATAGATCAATTGATTCATCCATAGAACATTATATATTGTTCCATCAACTTTCAATGACTTTCATTCATACTACAATTTATTCTTCCACTAAATCCACTCAAGTTTAGATTAATACAATACTTCTTTAATATTCTTGAGTTCTCCTTTGTTGTAACTATCTATGATCTTTCTCAATTGCAGCTACAATAGCCTTTATACTCTTTCAAAAATTTATAAACACAGTCCAAGTTATAACTTGAATTCTCAAAAGTAATTCGTATACATATATTTTCTTCCATATAATAAAGATCTCACCTAGAGAAGCTGACTCATAATTTTTATTCTGATTCTTTACTCACAATTAATCACTGTACTCTCCAAGGCTTCATACCTATTATTCTCACATTAGAATTTATATTCACAGTAAGTTGTCTCCATTATAAGTAATTAATCATTGATAATATTCTCAGTTAGAAACACTAACTCATGCACGTCATATTCTGATTTCTTACCACAAGAGCCTTACCATCCTCATAAGAATTTACTTTTCATTTAGTTGATCGTTTTCCTTTTTCCATGACTATTCATGACTCCCACTTGAGTCATCTTCCATTAATGACATGAATCAATTACATATATGATTTTCACTTTATCCTTGCACTTTCTTGCTCAACTGCTAGCACCTCTAAATGGTGTTTATTCTAGTTTCAAAATTTACTAACTGATTTACTCATTTAGCTCATACCAGTTCTAATTCTCACCTTGGATTGTCATCTTCACATGGACTTTTGGGATTGGCTATGAGTGGATGAACCTGCTTTGATACTAACTATGACGACCTAGCTTTTTCAAACACTTTTTAATAAATTTTTTTGAAAGGTGGGGTCCCAATGTTAAAAACCAAAATAGTGGAAAACAATTTCAAATGAAATTCATTATAAGAAAAACCTCGAGTGTCAACCATCAACTCATCACACAACCTTTCACTTTTAAAACTCAATAAATTTTTCATTTTTCAAGTAAACATTTTCAAAACAAGTTTACTTCTTTAGGATCCATCCAGTCAACAATCACATTCTCAACAACAATATAATCAAGTTCAAATAATTTAGATGCACATATACAGCCCATAATATAAATCTGAAATAGATCCAATCTCTTCACTCACATCAAGCTATCTATCAATAAGGTAAAGATGATCCCCATTGCTATCACGATCCCACCACGGCATTGCTTTTCCTGTTGTCGCACTCAATATATGAGGCATTGCAAAATAAAGCAATACCTTAGCAAGCTATTGGTTGTGTAGGTACATAGACATTTAATATAATAACAAATGAAACAAAAAAGGCAAAATCGAATAACAATGCTGATATAAGTATATGTCAATTATCCATGAAAATATAAGTATCATAAGCAATGCCAATATAGTCTTAAAATATCATATGCGATGAAACATGAACCTCATGGATGTAAAACATGATAATCTCATGGATGTAAAACATGATAATCTCTTGGATGTAAAACATAATAATATCATGGATATGAAACAAGATATGATCCAATCTCAATGAGCATACAATAACAAGTAGGGTGCTCCAAAGTAAGTGGGTCCCATGAGTGTCTCACACACTTGTTCAACAAATCATGAGTACTCATATCAATTCTCTGAGTGTCATCACACCCAGGCACAAAATAGCATCTCCATGCTCATCATGCAAGCATACAAAACAAGAGTATGGATCATCATGCTGCAGTGGCAACCACTCCAGGGTCTCAATCACTGTCGCTCCCTGTCACCATAATGGGAGACTTAATGTCCATCCCCATGGGAAGCCCGGATTGGTAGTGTGGACTACCCATGTTACCAAACCCCTACTGAAAGCCATCTATGGGCAGGTGTTTATCACATCATAAATTCAGAGGGTGGATGGCAGTCCCTAATCCCTCCTAGTATGACATCCACCAGGTAGAAACACTTGTCATAAATAATAAAACACGAAAATTGCGTATCTCGTAAAACCAGGAGCACTCGTGGCTCACAATCCCTAAGGCACACCCCTCATCCCGGGGTTAGCCTCTCAAAAAGGGCTAGCCACCAAGCCTCCACCACCAATTTTATGAAAAGCCACCAATCTCAGTGATGCAATAAAGAAAGATAATTACTAATCATATATAAGATATGCAGTATCAATACCATAAAATAATCCATCATGAATACCCATTCAATGCACTATCAAAATCTCATATCAATCATAGCATAAAACTTTGAAATTTACAAGTATTTGAAATTGATAACCATGTGATAAGCAATTGCAATCAATCATTATGCTATGATGATGCAGGATTTGGAAAACAAGATGTAACATTAAATGTCATCACACCTACCTCAATGAAAGATAACCCAATCAAGTGTGTAATCCTCTTAACTCGCACGCTCCGATGTACCTGTTAGTATCACGGTACTATTTTGTATTAATTATTTCATATCCATAGAATTTATGGCGATCCAACTGTTGGATCATTCTTTAAGGCCTCTATTTATGATTAGATCATTAATTCTAATCTTAATCATCATTAGTCAACATCATTTCAGTTCATCTACTCATTTTAATGTGTATCTAAAGTTTGCACCTTGATCCAATAGTCAGATCACTCTCAGATCAACAATTTCCAATATTTGGTTTAAATCAATGGCCCAGATCAATTGTGATCTGAATATTTCTTATATTCAGCAATTCATCCTTTAAATCATTCAATTGTTTAAGTTATAAGGCTTGATCATCCTCTAATTGGCCTAATCAACTAACTATGCTCAAATCAGGGTGTAGAGGTTAAATTCATGTCTATGTCACTGAGACAATTCCAACAGACCTTTCAAATCAAAGATCAAACTTCTATAGGCTCCAGAATCTCATAAAAACCATTTCAGTGGAACGGTTTACCGATGTAAACTAGCATTCCCAAGGCACACCAATTGCAAAATGCACCGTGGAATGCACCATGTGCGTCCTGATTGCCGGGACACTCCCTGTGTGCGTCCTAGTTTCTAAGATGCGGGTGTTCTCGCCGTCTGTGATAGCACGATAGCATCCCTGCAATGGAGTGCTCGTGTATGCCATCCACCCCTGGGCATCCCGGTCAGCTTCTTGGGTACATCATCCATGGGGGACGATACACCCAAGCCTTCCATTTTCTTTTCACTTGATCAGAGCCCCCAATGTTGTGATTTTTTATTTGTTTTTGTTGTTCCTAGGGTTTTTGGGTCCAAAGATCACATTGGATGGCTCAAATCTATTATCTGAGTTGTCCTTAATGTGGTGGGTCTAACCATAATCTGCGGTTCTGATTTCTCAGACCTTCCAACAGCCATTGAGGCTAGATATGGCCTAGATCTGTGAGGGAAAAGCAGGAAAATAAGGAAAAGAGTAAGCTAAAGGGTGTGGCCTACCTGAATTGAGCCAGAGAGGGGAGATTGGAGTCCTCCAATGAGTGCAGGCGTTAGATGCGTTTGTAGAAGAGCGGAGCAAAGAAGGCACAATCTAGGGCTATTTTGCGTTGGGAGGAAGGAAAGCTTGCTTTTATAGTTGGGGATCTGATTTCCTCACAGGGAAAGGGGATCACCGCCTTCCTCCATTGGAGATGGAATCAGAATGGAAAGGGGTGTCGTTATCAAAATGAATCCCTCTAATATGGGTCCCTTGCTAATTACCAAAATGCTCTCAGAACTTAAAATGTCCATATGTTCCTCATCCGAACTCTGTTTAGGCAAACTTAGTGCCGTTTGAATCGTCTTTCCAAGTACAATCCAATTATGGATGTTTCAATACATGATTTGATATCTATTAAGTTTCTCACTTATAAAACTCCAAAAATATAAACTTCAATATATTCTTTTCATCCTAATTTCGCATTTTTCTAAGATTTTCTCAATCCTTGGTTTTGCATCTTGGAACTAAAATTTGATAATGCAAAACTTCTACAAATAATCTCCATTTTGAGCTAGTATTATAAGATAGCTTTAACCAAGGAACAAACAAGAAAAGTGCATAAAAGCCCTCAATCAGAGTTCACTAGCGCCAAAATTAACTCAAACCTTTCCTAGCCACCTTGACTGGAGAAATGAAGATTGAAACACAGTATAGCAATAACCCAAATTGAAAGGGCTATTAGATATATACAAGGATATAGCCAACTTCCTCGAGAATTACCTCTGAATTATTTCATAGAAGTCAAGCATTAAACAAACATGAAGGTTTACATTTTCAATAGTAATTCTTTAAAAATAGAAACCAATGCGCATGAACACAACACATGGACTATCATTTTGCTCAATTAGAAGGAAAAGATCATATGAATTAGGGGAAATGTTGGCATAAAGTGCCAACCCAACCCAACAACTGTAAAGTGCATCTATTATTTCATGGTTGGCCCCACATACTATTGATCTAAGCTATTGATCTAACATGCTTAAATTTTGATATCTTGCTCAAAATTCATTCCAAAAAAGAGTTACTGGTTTCCAACAAATTATGTTTAATTTGTCGAATGCATACTAAAGCAAGATAAAACATCATTTCTTGGATGTTAATAACATTCTATTGGAATAAATTTTGGGTCATGAGATAACAAAAGTTAGGTGTGTCAAATTATAGCTTGGATCAATGGTGTGTGAGAGACACCATAAAAAAGTGGAGGCGCTTCACTGTTATTGGGGTGTTGTGGCGCTTTATACTAGCATTCTCGTGAATTAGAAAACCCATCAAACTAAAGAAAATAAAGAAGAGTAGTAATGTGCCACCACAACAAAAATAAAAGAACCCACTATTAACTACCTAACAATCAGTAATAATCCTGCAGTAGACGCCACTTAAAAAAACAAAAGTAAAACACGGACACACACTAACCCATCGAAAAAGTTTAGATATATCTTGTTAGTCAAATCAACTCACTTTAATTGTTACTTTTAGGATTGTTCCCAGAATCACTAGCAACAGCACCGTGATCATTGTGATCTTGACTGCCCATATCATTTTCCAAAGATTGTAAGCTTCTCTCTCGTGGAGCTTAGCAAAATCCGATTCTTTACCGTTGTTTGCAATTTTCTTCTCGTATTTCCATTTTAATTAGCGGATCTTATCAGTGAGAACTCTTTGGGTGATCTTGAAATTGAAACTGAATGATTCTTGGATGAACGGGTGAACTTCAATATATCGCTTGGATCAATGATGTGTGAGAGACACCATAGAAAAGTGGAGGCGCTTCACTGTTGTTGGGGTGCTGTGGCGCTTTATACCAGCATTCTTGTGAATTAGAAGACCCACCAAACTAAGGAAAAGAAAGAAGAGCAGTTATGTGCCACCACAACAAAAATAAAAGAACCCACTATTTGCTACCTAACAATCAGTAATAATTCTGCAGTAGACGCCTGTTAAAAAAAAGAAAAAGAAAAACATTAACACACACTAACCCATCGAAACAGTTTAGATATATCTTGTTAAGCAAATCAACTCACTTTAAGTGTAAACATTAGGATTGTTACCAGAATCACTAGCTTCATCACCGCGATCATTGTGATCTTCACTTCCCCATATCATATTCCAAAGATTGTAAGCTTCTCTTTCGTGGAGCTTAGTAAAATCAGGATCTTTACCGTTGTTTGCAATTCTCTTCCTGTATTTCCACTTTAATCGGCAGATCTTATCAGTGAGAACTCTTTGGGTGAACTTGAAATTGAAACTGAATGATTCTTCGATGAACGGGTGAACTTCAATATATCGCTTGGATAAATGGTGTGTGGGAGACACCATAGAAAAGTGGAGGCGCTTCACTATTGTTGGGGAGCTGTGGCACTTTATACCATCATTCTCGTGAATTAGAAGACCCATCAAACTGAAGAAAAGAAAGAAGAGCAGTTTTGTGCCACCACAACAAAAATAAAAGTACCCACTATTTGCTACCTAGCAATCGGTAATAATCCTGCAGTAGACGCCTTTTAAAAAAAAGAACAGAAAACATGCACACACACTAAGCCATCAAAACAGTTTAGATATATCTTGTTAATCAAATCAACTCACTTTAAGTGTAACTTTTGGGATTGTTCCTAGAATCACTGGCTTCATCGCCGTGATAATTGTGATCTTCACATCCCCATACCATTTTCCAAAGATTTTAAGCTGCATGTAAGCTTCTCTTTTGTGGAGCTTAGCAAAATCCGGATCTTTACCGTTGTTTGCAATTCTCTTCTTGTATTTCCTTTTTAATCGGCAGATCTTGTTAGTGAGAACTCTTTGGGTGAACTTGAAATTGAAATTTAATGATTCTCGGATGAACTAGTGAACTTCAATATATCGCTTGGATCAATGGCGTGTGAGAGACACAATAGAAAAGTGGAGGCCCTTCACTATTGTTGGGGTGCTGTGGCGCTTTAAACCAGCATTCTCGTGAATTAGAAGACCCATCAAACTGAAGAAAAGGAAGAGCAGTTATGTGCCACCACAACAAAAATAAAAGAATCCACTATTTGCTACCTAGCAATCGGTAATAATCCTGCAGTAGACGCCTGTTAAAAAAAAAGAAAAGAAAAACATGCACACACACTAAGCCATCAAAACAGGTTAGATATATCTTGTTAATCAAATCAACTCAATTGAAGTGTAACTTTTAGGATTGTTCCTAGAATCACTAGCTTCATCACCGTGATCATTGTGATCTTCACTTCCCCATATCATTTTCCAAAGATTGTAAGCTTCTCTCTCCTGGATCTTAGCAAAATACGGATCTTTACCATTGTTTGCAATTCTCTTGTTGTATTTCCATTTTAATCGGCGGATCTTGTTAGTGAGAACTCTTTGGGTGAACTTGAAATTGAAACTGAATGATTCTTGGATGAACTAGTGAACTTCAATATATCGATTAGATCAATGGTGTGTGAGAAACACAATAGAAAAGTGGAGGCCCTTCACTATTGTTTGGGTGCTGTGGCGCTTTATACCAGCATTCTCGTGAATTAGAAGACCCATCAAACTGAAGAAAAGAAGGAAGAGCAGTTATGTGCCACCACAACAAAAATAAAAGAACCCACTATTTGCTACCTAGCAATCGGTAATAATCCTGCAGTAGACGCCTGTTAAAAAAAGGAAAAGAAAAACATGCACACACACTAAGCCATCGAAACAGTTTAGATATATCTTGTTAATCAAATCAACTCACTTTAAGTGTAACTTTTAGGATTGTTCCTAGAATCACTTGCTTCATCGCCGTGATCATTATGATCTTCACTTCCCCATATCATTTTCCAATGATTTTAAGCTGCATGTAAGCTTCTCTTTTGTGGAGCTTAGCAAAATCCGGATCTTTACCGTTGTTTGCAATTCTCTTCTTGTATTTCCATTTTAATCGGCAGATCTTGTTAGTGAGAACTCTTTGGGTGAACTTGAAATTGAAATTTAATGATTCCTGGATGAACTAATGAACTTCAATATATTGCTTGGATCAATGGTGTGTGAGAGACACAATAGAAAAGTGGAGGCCCTTCACTATTGTTGGGGTGCTGTGGCGCTTTAAACCAGCATTCTCGTGAATTAGTAGACCCATCAAACTGAAGAAAAGAAGGAAGAGCAGTTATGTGCCACCACAACAAAAATAAAAGAACCCACTATTTGCTACCTAGCAATCGGTAATAATCCTGTAGTAGACGCCTGTTAAAAGAAAGAAGAAGAGAAAAACACACACACACACACACACTAACCCATCGAAACAGTTTAGATATATCTTGTTAATCAAATCAACTCACCTTAAAGTGTAACTTTAGGATTGTTTCCAGAATCACTAGCTTCATCACCGTTATCATTGTGTTCTTCACCGCCCCATATCATTTTCCCAAGATTGTAAGCTACTTTTTCGTGGAGCATAGGAAAATCCGATTCTTTACAGTTGTTTGCAATTTTTTTCTCGCATTTCCA
Organism: Warburgia ugandensis; assembly: GCA_035236585.1. Classification (NCBI taxonomy): domain Eukaryota; kingdom Viridiplantae; phylum Streptophyta; class Magnoliopsida; order Canellales; family Canellaceae; genus Warburgia; species Warburgia ugandensis. The sequence continues at coordinate 46,649,836 of CP141131.1, read as the reverse complement.
TTTTTATCGGCGGATCTTACCTGTGAGAACTCTTTGGGTGAACTTGAAATTGAAACTGAATGATTCTTGGATGAACTGGTGAACTTCAATATATTGCTTGGGTCAGTGGTGTGTGAGAGACACCATAGAAAAGTGGTGGCGCTTCCCTGTTGTAGGGGTGCTGTGGCGCTTTATACCAGCATTCTTGTGAATTAGAAGACCCACCAAACTAAGGAAAAGAAAGAAGAGCAGTTATGTGCCACCACAACAAAAATAAAAGAACCCACTATTTGCTACCTAGCAATCGGTAATAATCCTGCAGTAGACGCCTGTTAAAAAAAAAAAGAAGAAGAAGAGAAAAACACACACACACACACACACACACACACACACACACACTAACCCATCGAAACAGTTCAGATATATCTTGTTAATCAAATCAACTCACCTTAAAGTGTAACTTTAGGATTGTTTCCATAATCACTAGCTTCATCACCGTTATCATTGTGTCCCTCACTACCCCATATCATTTTCCAAAGATTGTAAGCTTCTCTTTCGTGGATCTTAGCAAAATCTGGATCTTTACATTTGTTTGCAAATTCTCTTCTTGTATTTCCTTTTTAATCGGCGGATCTTGTTAGTGAGAACTCCTTGGGTGAACTTGGAATTGGAACTGAATGATTCTTGGATGAAGTGGTGAACATCAATATATCGCTTGGATCAATGGTGTGTGAGACACACCATAGAAAAGTGGAGGCGCTTCACTATTGTTGGGGTGCTGTGGCGCTTTATACCAGCATTCTCGTGAATTAGAAGACCCATCAAACTCAAGAAAAGAAAGAAGAGTAGTTATGTGCCACTACAACAAAAATAAAAGAACCCACTATTTGCTACCTAGCAATCGGTAATAATCCTGCAGTAGATGCTTGTTAAAAAAAAAATAAAAAAGAAGAGAAAAACACGCACACACACAAACCCATCGAAGCAGTTTAGATATATCTTGTTAATCAAATCAACTCACCTTAAAGTGTAACTTTAGGATTGTTTCCAGAATCACTAGCTTCATCACCGTTATCATTGTGTTCTTCACTGCCCCATATCACTAGTTATGTGACACTACAACAAAAATAAAAGAACCCACTATTTGCTACCTAGCAATCGGTAATAATCCTGCAGTAGATGCTTGTTAAAAAAAAAATAAAAAAGAAGAGAAAAACACGCACACACACAAACCCATCGAAGCAGTTTAGATATATCTTGTTAATCAAATCAACTCACCTCAAAGTGTAACTTTGGGATTGTTTCCAGAATCACTAGCTTCATCACCGTTATCATTGTGTTCTTCACTGCCCCATATCATTTTCCAAAGATTGTAAGCTTCTTTTTCGTGGAGCTTAGCAAAATCAGATTCTTTACCATTGTTTGCAATTTTCTTCTCGTATTTCCATTTTAATCGGATGATCTTATCAGTGAGAACTCTTTGGGTGAACTTGAAATTGAAACTGAATGATTCTTGGATGAGCGGGTGAACTTCAATATATCGCTTGGATCAATGGTGTGTGAGAGACACCATAGAAAAGTGGAGGCGCTTCACTGTTGTTGGGGTGCTGTGGCACTTAATACCAGCATTCTTGTGAATTAGAAGACCCACCAAACTAAGGAAAAGAAAGAAGAGCAATTACGTGCCACCACAAAAAAAAAAAAAAAAAAAAAAAAAAAGAACCCACTATTTGCGACCTAACAATCAGTAATAATCATGGATGCCTATTAAAAAAATGAAAAAGAAAAACATGCACACACTAACCGATCGAAACAGTTTAGATATTTCTTGTTAATCAAATCAACTCACTTTAAATGTAACTTTTAGGATTGTTCCTAGAATCACTAGCTTCATCACCGTGATCATTGTGATCTTCACTTCCCCATATCATTTTCCAAATATTGTAAGCTTCTCTTTCGTGGATCTTGGCAAAATCCAGATCTTTACAGTTGTTTGCAATTCTCTTCTTGTATTTCCATTTTAATCGGCAGATCTTGTGAGTGAGAACTCTTTGGGTGAACTTGAAATTGAAACTGAATGATTCTTGGATGAAGTGGTGAACTTCAATATATCGCTTGGATCAATGGTGTGTGAGGACACCATAGAAAAGTGGAGGTGCTTCACTATTGTTGGGGTGCCGTGGTGCTTTATACCAGCATTCTCGTGAATTAGAAGACCCATCAAACTGAAGTAAAGAAAGAAGAGCAGTAATGTGCCACCACATCTAAAATAAAAGAACCCACTATTGGATACCTAGCAATCGGTAATAATCCTATAGTAGACGCTTGTTAAAAAAAAAAAGAAGAAGAAGAGAAAAACACACACACACACAAACCCATCAAAATAGTTTAGATATATCTTGTTAATCAAATCAACTCACTTTAAAGTGTAACTTTAGGATTGTTTCCAGAATCACTAGCTTCATCACCGTGCGGTCTTGCGGGGATTAGACGGTGATGGTCGACCGCATTGAGGCTTTTTTTATAAGCCTTTTCTTTTCTCACCCAAATGACCTTTACACATATTAACCCAGTATAATTTATCCATTACCTATTTTCTTCAAAAGATAAGTTAGAGATGAATGAAGAAATACTTTTTAGTTGCAACGAAAGTAGAAAAGTGAATATCGAGAAAGAAAATTTCTTCAAAGAGATTCAAAAGTGTGAAATAAAAGAAAAAGTTTGAAGAATGCAAAGAAAAGTGGAAAAAGAAATATTCACTTCAGTACAAGAAAAGAAAGAGTCGTCAACTTTAGTAGAAGACCTCTACTTATTTTTGAAGACATTTTGAATGCCTTTATACCCTTTCTTTGGTACCCTGTCCTAAGCCTACATTTCTTCCAAATAAAGACCTATTGATTCTAGAAGAAATATAATCTTGGTGAGGAAATGAATGGATAGGATTTAAAGAGTAATAATTCTAAATATGCAAAGGTAATGGCATCCATTCAAAAGAGATCAAAACCAAATTCCTTAATAACTCTTGTTCCTTCTTGAGTACATGTGAGACAAATTTGCTTTTATTGACTCTGCTCACATATTCAAAAGAGATATATGATTTTAACCTTCTATTTATGAGATTTTATTTCTGAGCGTATGTCTATTAGTTAGGATTGAGGTCGAAACATATTTCAGATGGAGCTTAAATGTTAGAAGTCTATGTAGAGATAAAATTATACTACATGTAGACTGTATACACACATACTCACTATGAGATATGAGCTAAATTGGAATGTTTTTAGCACATGAGTAGGGTTTTGAATTCTTCATTCATTTGCTAAAGCTGATAGATTTATTAAAGATAGTTCTCTAAGAAAAAGTGGAGTTGAATTGAAAATTAATTTTTAGAATTCTGTGATTTGAATTTTTGCTAGGGACTAGCAAAATGCTAGTTAGGGGGCATGTTAAGTGTTCAATTTTGGTCAAAATACCCCTAATTTAGTATTCAATTAGATTATTTAGGCAATTAATTTTGAGATTTTACATAAAATATTTCATTTTAGCTCTAATTAACCATCTAATTGTTGAATTGCAAAATTTAACAGTCAGATAATCATCAGAGTCAAATAAAGGAGTAATGAATGGTTTAGATGATTCTAATTTGATCCTATGCATTGCAGATCAATCGATCATATCGGATGATCTAAATCAAGATAGATGGATTAAATTAGGATGAGGAAGCTTCTTGGAAAAGAAGAATTTTAAGATCATCAAGAAACCTAGATGGATTAGGAAGATGAAGAGTTTGAATCAAGCTCAAACTCCTCTAGAAACTCTATAAAAATAGAAGAATTTAGAAGAAAGAGGACTTTTGGCAAGGTTGGAAGTGGAACTCTCTCTCTCTCTCTCTCTCTTGGGTTCAGTGCCTACCTGATTCTCCATCTCTCTCGCCCCATTTCTTCCACCACTTCTGTCACTGCCCCTATTTTTTGCATTCTCAGTATCTCTTTCCCTGTCTTTCTCCCTTCTCCCTTCTCCCTTCTCCCTCTACTATCTCTATCTCACGCATCATCTTTGCTTCTCATGGCCACACCAACCCTGCATTGCATCAACTCACCTGCCCCAGCCCATCTCCTCTTCATCTTTCTCTCGTACTCCCATATTTCTCACCCTATATCCTCTCTAATTCTCTCTCTCTCTCTCTCTCTCTCTCTCTCTCTCTCTCTCTCTCTCTCTCTCTCTCTCTCTCTCTCTCTCTCTCTCTCTCTCTTGTTACCTCCTATTTTTCTCTCCAGTAGGCCACCTTCTTCTCTCCACTATAGAAACCACACACCATAGGAAAGAGAAGTTGATATTTATCTCTTCACTGAAGGATAAAGGCATTTCATGAAGACTAGCTTCACCATTGTATCTCTCTTGGGAGCCCTCTTAAGTAGCCACAGAAAAATTGCAAGCACTACCCCAACCCCTTTCTTCACCACCCTTCTCACACTTCTTAACCTTCTTCTCTCTTTCCCTTTGTAATTTGTAATTTCAATTTCAATTTTGAAAGGGGTGTATAATACAGGGCAAGTATGGGATAATGTGGCCCACACTTGATCTTTATCAGAAACCCCACTATAAGCCTCTCTCACTCTTTTAATTTCTAGAGTTAGGTTTGCATTTAAGATAATCTTTCATTTTTTGGTAGAATAATTGCATATATAAAGCCTTTTTTATAATTGTTGCATTTTAGGGCTTGCATTAGTTTATTGCTTTTAATTGCATTTTTAAGGTGATTTATATGTTAATCGAACTGCCATGGAGTGTGAAAATTAATTAGTAAGGGCACCTGATCTCACAAGATCAAGGGTGGATTTGATTACCACCTCTTGGCCCACCTAGGATAATCATCACAAGCACACAACCTAGCCATTCATATTAATTTAAAATAAATTAGAAGAGACCTATAGGGTTATCACATGCTCGTAGGACCCTCTTAATAGGACGCGATCTATTGTCACTCCAGTGGCTTCTGATCATTGTGGTTAGAGTTGGTGTCCTAAAATCCAAGTGATTTTCCCACACCTCCATTGACGTTTGTTGAGGTCTAAACACCTCCTGACAGGAGGATTATATTAACCACCTTGGGCAGAACCTAACTGGTAAGCAATAGTCAACTCCAAAGGAGAGGAGTGTTAGATTAGGCTAATTAAAACCATCGTCCCCACACAAAATTAAGAAAGTCAATATATTAGTGCTTGTTAGCCTTAAGGGATTGTTTGATTGTGTCCTTAATTGTGCATCATTCTAGGCATTTAGGTTGCATCATTTAAGATAGTCCCCTTCCAAAAAAATAAAAATAAATAAATAAATAAAACAAAACAAAAAGATCTTTCATTGTATGCCCTTTGGATATGCGACAAAATTGGTAGGTTAGTCAAGTATGACCAAAAAGACAAACTACCAATGACTAATCAATGATCAAGAGATAACTCATCCCATGATGGTGTTAGAGGTGATCAAGGCCCTCCACTCATCATGAATGAGGACCCACCACCTCTAATACATAATGAATATCAACCTCCACCAAGGAGGAACAATCATTAACAAAGAAATTGGAGAAGGAATGGAAACAAGGAATGGGACCAGCAGAGTGACCATGGAGACAATGATATTTATCAAAATCTTCATGTAAGAAGTTTAAGAGACTACCTTCAGCCTACATGCACTAGGACACTTTCTTATGTCATTCTTCCTCAAAATGCTGATGCGTTAGAATTAAAAATGGGAGTAATCCAATTACTTCCTAAATTCCATGGGTTAGACGGTGAGAGTCCTTATTTGCACCTTAAAGAATTTGATGAGGTATGTAGTACCCAAAAAAACACAAAACATTGGTCTAGATACTATTAGGCTTAAACTTTTTCCTTTCTCTTTAAAGGAAAAAGTAAAAATGTGGTTTAATGCATTGTTAGCAAGTTCTATAAGGACCTGGAATGAAATGACAAGGGAATTCTTGAAAAAGTTTTTCCCTGCGCATAAAACAAACACACTTTGCCATAAGATAATGAAATTTACCTAGAAAGATAAAGAATCATTCTACAAATGCTGGGAAAGGTTCAAAGATCTATTACTCACTTGCCCATATCATGGCTATGAACTATGGCGCATCAACAACTTCTTTTATGAAGGACTTAATTCTAACATGTGTCAATTTATAGAGATGATGTGCAATGGCAACTTTTTGAATAAACAACCAGATGAGGCAATGGAGTACTTGGAATGACTAGCTGAAAGTGCATAGACCTGGACTGACTCAAAAAGAGTAGAGTATTTAAATAGACCTAAGCCCACTACCACATCTACTAGGGCAGGCATGTATGCAATGTTTGAAAAAGATGAAATTAATGCCAAAGTGGCAACCCTAGTTAGAAAAGTAGAAGCCATAGAAATGGGAAAGAAAAACTTAAATAATAATGAACAAGTGTGTAGCATTTGTGAAAGTACTACTCATCTTACTGAGGAATGTCCTACCATTCCAGCATTTCAAGAAGTATTTCATGATCAGGCTAACACACTTAATAATTATAAAAGACCTTTCTCCCCATATTCAGAGACATATAATCCCAATTGGAGAAACCATCCAAATTATAGTTGGAGAAATGGACCAACTGCTAATGTCTTACAACTAGTCCCATACCAGCATCAACAACCAAACCAAGGACTACTTGCTCCACCCCCATACCAAACTCACCAGTCTCCTTCTTTTGGACCTTACTTGCCCCCACCCAAAAGGCATGTAGAGGATAATCAACTCAATCAAAACCAAGAGAAGAAAATTTCTCAATTGGAAAGTCAAATAAAACAAACCAACTAGTCTATGACTGAATTAAAAATATGATGAGTCAACTGTTGCAAAATATGGAAAAAGAAAAGTTTCTAGCTCAACCACAAGCAAACCTTAAGCGTGTGCATGTGGTTAGATATACTACACCTAATGCATCATCAGGCTCTATCATGGAAGAGACTAAAGCTATTACAATTCTTAGGAGTGGTAAAATAATTGAGAAAGATGAGCCCCAAAAGACTGAAAAGGTAGAAAAACCTGCTAAAAATAAAGAAAAATCTAATGATAAGGATCCCACTCCAACTTTTGACCAATGTCCATTTCTTGCTCCATTCCCTCAAAGGTTGTGTCAAGTTACAAAGAGTGCCAGTAATGATGAGATTATGGAGATATTCAAGCAAGTTAAGATCAACATACCAATCGTAGATGCAATAAAACAAATCCCATCATATGCCAAAATTTTAAAGGATTTATGCACAATCAAAAGTAAATTGAATGTGCAAAAGAAGGTATTTGTGACTGAACAAGTAAGTTCAATTCTTCAATGCCATACACCCTAGAAAAGCAAGGATCCAAGTTGTCCCACTCTCACTTGCATCATTAGCAACCATAAGATTAACTAAGCCTTATTAGATCTTGGATCTAATGTTAATTTGTTACCATATGCAGTCTATGTTCAACTAGGAATAGGAGACCTCAAGCCAACATCCACTGCGCTCCAATTAGTTGATAGATCAGTGGTAATAGCTAGGGGTATAGTAGAAGATGTGTCAGTCCAAATAGAACAATTCTTTTTCCCAATTGATTTCCTAGTTTTGGACACACAACCAGTGTTGAATGAGCAGTGAGAAATTCATGTCATCCTTGGACGTCCATTTTTGGCTACATCCAATGCTTTAATAAATTGCAGAAATGGTGTCATGAAGCTTTCATTTGGCAACTTAACATTAGAATTGAATATCATTGATATTAATAAGCAACCTGGAGAACCCACAGATGACTTGCACTGTGTTAATATGATGAATTCAATCGTGCAAGATCATTTTTAGTCATCTTCCTTGTCAGACCCACTTGAGGCCTATTTGGCCCATTTTAATGAGTTTAATGAGGATATATTAATAGAGGAAGTTAATGCCCTCCTTGATTCTGTGCTCCCAATGGATACAGAAAAATGGAAACCTCAGTTTGAGGAACTTCCATGAAGTGAATCCCCTCTCCTCCCATCATCAGTGGAACGCCTTACTGAGCCTGAAATTCCAATTGATCCTTGTAAAATGGAATATGTACATAATTGGGACCTAGAGCCTTTATTTGCACAACCATTGTATAAAAATTTAGGTCCATCTGAAATCTTATCTATGCCAATAGCATAGGAAGAGAAAGAGTCCATTGATATACTGTCCCTACATCAACCAACTCTAAGGTACACACTAGAAGATAATTAAGGATTAAGCCAAACCATATCTCTAAATCAAGAAAAATAAGAGCAATCTTTTAAGGAATTGCAGAGTTAGCTTATATCCCAATTTTAGGAAAATGTAAGGGAAAAGGAGGACCATCCACATCCATATGGTCCAACAGTATTTAAATTGACGGTAGTTCACATTGTTATAGTGATACGACCACTTACATTTCAAGGTGGAGGAATTATATTCATTACTGTGAAATTTTTGAAGATGAGAGATTATCAAAGTGGTCCCACTCAATTTACATCCATTGTAGTTTACAATGTCATAATGCTACCATCACCAAAAATTTCAAGGTAGATGAAATATATAGACTACTGTGCGATTCTTAAGTGGCATGAGAAATTTTGCCTATTCATTGTTAGGATTAGGAAAACTCAGTACCAATTAGGTCTAGATTAGGGTACGTTAGGATATCTCTAGTTGAAGATGTTAAACTTAGGACTCATTGGAAGGCAACCCAGAGCTTTTAGAGAGTCTCAGTTTTCTACATCACCTATATTCATTTTAAGTCCTTTTTTCCAAACATTGAGGAAAATATTTCTTCTAGGTTGGAGGGTGTAGAATTCTATCAAATTCTATTCCATTTTTTTAGGTGATTTCCTTGATTTTTCAAAAAAAATTGAAAAAATGAAAATTTTCAAGTCAATTCCTACACTATGATGAGAATTGGATTTTCTGAAGTATAATCTAGATAACTTTAGCTTATTAATGGAATTAAAAATAATTAATTCATCATTTTATTACTTTTCTAAAGTATTCTATGAAAGCAAAGTCTTAGATCATATATGTAAATGCAGTTGCATATTAGTCTAGATTGATAAGTAGCTATAACTTAGAAATCTTAAAGAAATTCAGTGGAGACCTATAACCTAAGTGAGTTTTAGAGCCATTCATTCTTTTTGAGAGTATATAAATGTTCCTAATTTTCTTCAGCGTGTTTAAAGAAAATTGATCCTATCAACACTAAAATTTGGCTAATTACTTGAATTATTGGAGTATTACCTTTAAAGTTCTAAAAGTTCATTTAGGCCATCCTTGATATTAACCTAGACATAAAGCCTACCAAAAGTATTTTTGCCACTAGTTAGACAATTTAAGCCTTTTATATAAGTCTTTTCTTTTCTCACCCAAAAGACCTTTACCCATATTAACCCAGTATAAATTATCCATTACCTATTTTATTCAAAGGATAAGTTAGAGATTAATGAAAAAATACTTTTTAGTTGAAACGAAAGTAGAAAAGTGAATATCATGAAAAGAAAAATTCTTTAAAGAGATTTACTTTAGTACAAGAAAAGAAAGAGTTGTCAACTTTAATAGAAGACCTCTACATATTTCTAAAGAAATTTTGAATACCTTTATACCCTTTCTTTGGTACCCTGTCCTAAGCCTACATTTTGTCCCAAATAACGACCTATTGATTCTAGGAGAAATATAATCTTGGTGAGGAAATAAATGGATAGGATTTAAAGAGTAATAATTCTAAATATTCAAAAGTAATGAAATCCATTCAAAAGGGATCAAAACCAAATTCCTTAGTTACTCCCGTTCCTTCATGAGTACATGTGAGACAAATTTGCTTTTATTGACTCTGTTTATATATATTCAAAAGAGATATATGGTTTTAACCTTCTATCTAAGAGAATTTATTTCTGAGCGTATGTTTATTAGTGACCATTGTGGTCAAAATATATTTCAGATGGAGTTAAAAGTTAGAAGTCTACTTAGAGATAAAGATTATACTACATGTGGACTGTACACACACATACTCACTATGAGATTTGAGCTAAATTGGAATGTTTTTTATATATGGGTAGGGTTTTGAATTCTTGATTCATTTACTAAAGTTGATAGATTTATTGAAGATAGTTTTTTGAGAAAAAGTGGAGTTGACATGAAAATTATTTTTTGGAGTTCTGTGATTTGATTTTTCACATGTTTTACTAGGGACTAGCAAAATGCTGGTTGGGGGGTGTGTTAAGTTTTCAATTTTTGTCAAAATACCCCTAATTTAGTATTCAATTAGATCATCTAATCAATCAATTTTGAGATTTTACATAAAATATTTTATTTTAGCTCTAATTGACCATCTAATTGTTGAATTGCAAAATTTAATAGTCAGATGATCATCAGAGCCAACTAGATCAAGACAGGTGGATTAGATCTAGATGAGGAAGCTTCTTGGAAAAAGAAAATTTTGAAGATCATCAGGAAACCTGGATGGATTAGGAAGAAGAAGAGGAGTTTGAATCAAACTCAAACCCCCTAGAAAATCTATAAAAAGAGAAGAATTTTGAAGAATGAGGACTTTTGGCAAGGTTGGAAGTGGAAATCTCCCTCTTATCTCTCTCTCTCTCTCTCGGGTTCAGTCACCTACCCAATCCTCCATCTCTCTCACCCCCTTTCTTCCACCACTTCTGTCACTGCCCCTATTTTTCGCACTCTCAGTCTCTCTTACCCTATCTTTCTCCCTTCTCCCTCCTCTCTCTACTATCTTTATCTCACACATCACCTTTGCTTCTCATGGCCACACTAGCCCTGCACCGCACCAACTCACCTACCCCAGCCCATCTCCTCTTCATAGCGCTTGAGCCAACCACCAGCTCCTATCTCCCCAATGCGATCGACCATCACCGTCTAATCCCCACAAGACCGCACCAGAGCAGTGTGCATATATATGATATATGTTTGTGTGTGTAAAATTAGTTTTATTATGTATTTATGTAAGATATTATAATGTACAAAAAGTAAATAAATACATATTTAATGTGAAAATTTGAAATTTTTAAAGTCGTTCATTGTTAAACGATTCTAAAAGTGAAATTTTTTAAAGTCATTTACATCTAAATGACTTTAAAAGGCCATACTTGTACAATCATTTAACTGTAAACGACTTTAAAAGTCAACATTTTTAAAGTCGTTGACTGTAAACAACTTCAATTGTATGGATCTATGTTAAGAGTTGCTTCGTCGACTTTTGCCGTTCCTTTCTGAACTATGTTTATGATCTATACCCAAAAACTAAGCTATATTTCTATTTGGTTATACCCTCAACCAAATCTTACTTGTGAATTGGAACTACATTCAGAAAATCAAGGTCAATATTAGTGATTGAGTGTTGGTTAGTATCTCTTTATTTGTCTCATATGTATTATGCATATTTGAATAATTTTTACAAATTTATGTGTTAAAAAAATTTATTTTTAAAGTTAATTTTCTTCTTGAAAGTGTCTGTCATATTTTGGTTTTTTTTTCATTGTTAATTGAAATTTTCAAGAAATTTAGTTATTTCAAATACTTCTAATTCTTGTATACTTAGAATTTGGTAAAATGTATAACCTAATCTTTTCATATCTAACAATTCTCCAAATAGATTTGCTTCAATTTCTTGTGATAATGAACAAATATGCTTGGATGATTGCACTTAGGGTAGGTGTTTATCATAATCACATGTGTTGTCCATGATCAAAATGTGTAACTTGGAAAAAGTAATTGTAAGGGTGTTGAGAGAACACTTGTGCTTCAATGGAATAGATGAAAGCTACCACCCATGGATTTGGCATGGAGAAGAACTCCTGTATAGTCCCTCAACAAGGCTTGGAAGATACGATCAAGGCACTACTAGAAGTGTTGGAGATAGTATAGCTGTACCAATGTTTTGAGATGCATATGATGACTTCCAGGATGACCTTAAACAATCTCATACTGCATTAGAAGAAGCCGACGAGCTATTGTACCATGAGTGTAAAGATTTTACTAAGCTGTCTATAGTGGTAGAACTTTACAACGTGAAATTAATATTTGGTTTTTTAGATCAAGGTTTTATAGAAGTCATGGAAGTAGTGGGTAAGATGCTACCAAAGGATAATAAATTGGCGAGGTCCACATAGAAGGCAAAGAAAACCCTGGTTGCACTAGGGTTGAGGTATGAGAAGATACGTGCATGGCCAATGATTGCATCTTGTATAGGAAGGAGTACAAGGATAAAACTATATGCTCAACTTGTGGACAACCAAGATGGAAGTTAAAAAAAAATTTAACTAGGACAATTACAGACATTCTTGAAAAGGTTCTATGGTTCTTCCCCCTTATTTCAAGGTTCAAAAGAATTTTCCATATAATAGAAATAGTAAAGAAATTAGTATGGCATGCCAAGGACAGAGTACCTGATAGCTTTTCATGCCTTCTAGCAGACAACCCAGCATGGAAGCTCGTAGACTTCATGTGGCCTAATTTTGGTGAAGAATCTAGAAACCTACGACTTGCATTACCTACAGATGGGATTAGTCCTCATGGTTCTATGAGCAGTAAGTATAATTGCTGACCCGTTATAGTAGTTTTTTACAACCTCCCACCATCTCTATGCATGAAGAGGAAGTTCTTAATGCTAACAATATTGATATCGAGTCCAAAGCAACCAGAGAATGACATTGGCGTGTACTTATATCCCTTGATTGATGATCTTGAGACAAGAACACCTCCAAAGATGTTGATATGATGACAAGTATTGGAGCAGGTTGAAAACATTAATGTCTTGTAGGGAAAGAAAAAATCAAGTAAACGTGCAAGTGAAAGTAATTGTAGAAGTTGTTGGAAGAAGAAATCAATATTCTTTTGGCTGACATATCAGAAATCACTACATCCATGACATGTGTTTGATGTCATGCTCATTAAGGAGAATGTGTGTGAAAGCTCTACGAGCACCATGCTTAATATCCCAAGAAAAATAAATGATGGACTTGCAGCTCAAATGGATCTTATGAATATGCATATGAAGAGGAGGGTGCATCTAGAGGATAGGAGTAGACGAGAACATACCTGCCTAAGGCAAATTATACGCTTGATAGAGAGGAGAGGAGAATAATGTGTAAAACCTTGTTCAAGCTCAAAGTCCAAATGGCTACTCTTCAAACTTTAAAACCATTGTCTCCATGGAAGAGCTGAAATTGTTGGGGATGAAGTCCCACAATTGTCATGCATTGATGCAACAACTCCTACTCATAGCAATATGTTTAGGGTTATTAGACAAAGTTAGGGGAGCTATTACAAAATTCTACTACTTCATTAATGCTTTGTTTAAGAAGGTGGTGGATGTTTTAAAATTATAAGAAATTCAAGGTCATCTAGTGACAACTTTATGTGAGCTTAAGACAATCTTACCACCATCCTTCTTTGACATCATGGTACACTTAACTATGTGCCTCATTGATGAGGTCAGACTCTGTGGGCTAGTTTACGTATGATGGATGTACTCGCTTGAGAGGTACATGAAAATTTTAAAATGGTATAGACATAATCACAATTGGGTAGAGGGGTGTATAGTCGAATGTTATATTGCTAAGAAAGCAGTGGAGTTTTGCACAGAGTACTTAGTAGGAGTGGATGCAATTAGAATCCCAAGGAACAAATAATCAATTGCATTTCATGATCCCAAGGTTGGCAAACCTCTATTGAGTGGTCATGTATTGACCATTGACTATAAAGAATAGGACTAGGCGCATCTTTATGTGTTGCAAAATGTGGATGAACTCCAACCATACGTTGAGTAAAGTGATCATACATGCACTTGTGTAAAATTTAATTGTTGATGGTTATGTTTTCTTTGATTACTCTATTAATTTGTGTGTGTGTGTGTGTACATAGTGAACACATGGATGTACTCAAGGCAAAGAATCTAAGTGACACGAAGAAATATAAGTGGCTACAATTTGAACATTGTCGCACTTTCAATAATGGGCTACATAAGAAGGCAAAATGAAAGAATTTTCACTTAATATTAATTAATAAACTACATTATATATATGTATATATAAAATCTTACTTAAGCTTATTTATGTGTATACAAAAATTCAAGATCAACAAGAAGTAGCAGGCAATGGTACATCCTAAACCTTGGGCTGGATGGCGATGGGACCACAACTAGAAGTAATAAAATATGCTGGATATGCCATCAACGGTTACACTTTTACACAAAAGATTGTGATAACTCAAGAGTGCATAAGAATAGTGGACTTATTACTTAGTTGCCAATGCTACATTCTTTTCTAGTTCAAAGCATAACGATCCAATAGTGGAAAATGATATTTATTATAGGGTTATAAGAGAGATATGGTCCTTGGATTATACTTTTAGAACTATGGTTGTGGTTGAGTGTGATTGGGTTGAGCACAACAAAGACAACATCAAAACTGATACCTTGGATTGACATTGGTTGACCTCAATAGGATCGACTATAAAAATGATCAATTTATTTTTAGCATCTCAAGCAAAACAAGTATTTTATGTGCAAGACAAACTTGATAAGAGATGATCAACTGTTTTATTACCCTATCCAAGGGATTTTTATGACGAAGATGACCTAGGAGATATTGAAATAGATTAACCTTCTATTACCAAAACAATCCCATCAATTAAAGTAGTACTTGGCGAGAATGAGGATTATGTGTGTGACAAATGGTGAGGAGGGTACTTGGGTTTGAAAACTATATGTAGTTGGGGGTATGTGCAATGAATCAATATTGACTATTATAAAAATCAGCTCCATTGTGTATTAATTGTTAGATATTGTAAAATACTAACATAATATATATGTATATTAAATTAAAATAATTTATAAAGTCATTTAGTATAAACGACTTTAAAAGATGTTACTTTTAAATTCATTTAATGATAAATGACTTTAAAAGTATATACTTTTGAAGTTATTTATATGTAAACGACTTCATTATGTCAACCAAATTTTGCACCAAAAATGATCAATCAAATTTACACTAATCATTATGTAACATCTTTTATTTTTAAATAATAAATTACAAAAATTTTGAATTATGTGAAATCAAAGTCAAAATAAAATATTTTTGAACTTTTGGCTTTATAGAAATTGAAAATTTTATAGACATCATATCTGATGTTAATATCTCAACATTGTGATTGTATTAAAAAAAAAAAATTCAAACAACACTAAATTTACTAAAATCAAAATTGGAATGAATACGCTTTGATTTTCTTCAAAAGGGAAATTTGGTAATTTCAATAGTAGGCCCCACTTGCAAAAAATTGAGAATTGAGCAGGTCTCTTCTATTTATTTTTTACTATAATTATATAACTAAACAATTAAGTTGTAAAAATAATATAATTTTCAAGAGTGAAATTTTCCAAAATTAAATTTATTAAATAAATTAAAGGTAGGGGCCATTTTGATAATGGCACTCGCTCCCTCTTAAGTCAGTCCACGAAAAGAACAAACATGACAAAGAAGAAAAACTTTAGTAGAGCTAGCCACAGAGAAGAAAGGAGAGAGAATAGAGGGGAGAGGAAGAGAGGACTGACACTGATGACGCCAACGACATTGATCGATGATGCCCAAAATGGTGCATGTAGCTGAGGAAAATCAATACTGGGAAGAAGTGAGAGAAGAAAGAGGGGAAGAAGAAGAGGAAGAAGAAGAAGGGAAAGGAGGGGAGGAGAAAGAGGAGCCGATCCAAGCCATTAGTGCTGTTCGATGCCGACGATGCCTAGACCGTTGCGCGTAGGTGAGAAAAACCCGACGGTGGGGAAGCAGGGGAAAAGAAAAAGAGGAAAAATAAGAAGAAGGGGAAGAAGGAGAGGAAGAAAGGAGGAGAGGGAGGGTTTGACCAGGCTGCAGTCGACTGTCGACGTTGATGATGCCTAGATTGGTGTGCATAGGTGAGAAAAACCTGATAGTGAGAAGGGGGAGTAGAAATAGAAGAAGAAGGGGAAGAAGAAGAGGAGGAGAAGGAGGAGCTGACCAGGCCACTATTGACTGCCAACCTGATGATGCCCAAACTAGCATGTAGGTGCAGAAACCTAATTTGACAAAAGAAGGTAGAAGAAAGAGGAGGAAAGGAAAAAAGAAAGCTTTTCCATGTAGATATTTCAACTCTAGTTCATGGTTTTAATGGATTTGTGCATGTATGTGAATGATTGAATGTTTTCTATTTCATTTGGATATATGAACATGATTTGAGTAGATGAGACAAGATTCTGTTAGGATGAGATGCATGTTTTATCAAGGACTAGCTAAAGAGGACATTGAATAAGCTGTAATAGCATTTTTTATTATGATAAACAGTATAACCGCACAAGATGGATGATATATAAGCAAACCTAACATGATGCATGATTTAAACTTGGAAATTACATGAAACAAAGTAACCTAAAGTTCATGAATTAAGCATGAAAGTATGCATGAACTAGGATGTAAACTCACCAAAGCTAGAATGCATGAAATTAATCGACTAATGCATGGAAATCTAAGCTAAACAAGCAAAATAAAGTATTTGGAGCCAAATAATATGCACTAATCTGAAGTGGAATGTGAATGATTCATTACATTGATAATGCATGAATTAAAAGTACGAATGGAAAGCATGGTGCACATGATTATGAGATCCATAAGTATTGAATAAGCTGCAAACTAGCCTAAATAGAAAACATGAATGAAATGCATGGACAACTAACCAAAATAAATTAAAATTTTTAAGGAGAAATTCTTCAAATCTATGCTAATGAACCATGGATTTGTGCACATGCTTCAAGTGTCTCCTTTGTATGAGATTCAATTGAAACTAACCTACGCAAAACACAAGTAATTAAGCATGGAAGGAACAACTAACAGCCATGAAAAACTAATTATAAGGGTGATGCACACCCTCCAAGGGGTGTGCGCACCCTACTTAGAACTAATTATAATCCCTAAAATCAACTTTTAATCTATCTTGAATCATCCAAATATCAAGCAACAATGAACAAGCATATGAAATCAATAAGAAAATTTAAGGAGAAAGATGGCAATGTACACACACACACACACACACACACACACACACACACACACACACACACACACACACACACACACACACACACACACTTCCCACCTCATGAAATGGACAAGGAAATTTAAGCTAACACATGCACACTCACACACAGACACTTCCCACCTCATAATTTAGTCATCTTATTTTGCTTAAAGTTCTTTTATTGCCATAGTTTTTGTATTTCTTTGGTTATCACATTTCTATAGTTCTATAGAAGTGTTTCTACAATATTTTTGTGGCATAATTAAACTTTGGAAGCTTAGTGTTAATCAAATACATTAATCATTTTGAATTAGGAAGTTCAATCCTTAAGAAATCTTATTAATGACCATTAGCAACCTATGTTCATCGACTCATGTGGGATGCATCTTTCCTACTAAGAGATGTGAACTCAAAGCAGTGGAGTTAAAGACTAATGAAAGGTCTATGATATTTGTAGCCCTTTTACAAATATCTATACTAAGCAGGCTTATATTTTCATTCATCCTTTATCTGTTTTCATGGACGAAGATGGAGTCTCCCTTTATTGTTTTTTTACTTAAACTGTGTTTATCAAAGACATTGCATTTGCATGCATAAAATGCATAAGTCCAAAAAATAGAAGAAACTCTATCAAACTTTCAACAGAAATGTAGGTCTAATTTCTTTGAAAATCTTAATTTTTAGAAATGAAACACAACACTCGAGATTTTTAAACACCAATATACCTAACCATGTTTATGAACAAAAGATGGATGTGTGTATGTGCTTGAGGAGAAGTGGTAACTAAATTCTTAAGAACATAGTTGGACTAAAAGGGATTAAAATGAAGCAAATACACACTTATTTCCCATAACTAATCAATAAGTGGTCCTAGTACAAGCTTTATTGCTTTGACAAGAATGACTTAGAAATGGGCATGAACAAGAGGCAACAAGGCATACATGCAGGCTTACTAGTAAATGCTTTAAGATATATCTATTGATTGTCGAATAGTGGTAGTTGCTTACTTAAAGCTAAATTGTTCCAGTCATTCTTATATGAGCGAAAATGTATATAGATGTGCTATGTGATGGCTAGAATCATGCAAGTTAACATTGCATTACTTATATCCTGATTTACTTAGAATCATGCATGTTAGCATTGCTTTACTTATAATCATGCAAATTAGTTTCTAGGTTTAGTTTTAAGAAACTGTAATTTTAGAAATATCTATTCTTTAGAAGTTTCTATTTTCATACATGTTTTATCTGATTTGCTTTTGGTTTGTTTGTCACATATGTCATGTCAGTTTGGTTTCTTTAAATGAATTACATGGCCTTTTTTATGTCATTGTTCTAATATCATTGTGTTCTTCTTTGTAGTAATAATGGAAAGAGAAGACCATCAAACTGAAGATTATGGCCATAATGAAGAGCACGAACTAGAGGCCAACATGAGCACTACTCCAAAGAGAAAGGGTAGAGGGTGACCAACAATGGAAAAGGTTATCAAGAGAAAGTTTAAGGGAATTAAAGAAATTGTCTAATACAATAGTAGAGGGCAAGAGATTGGTGAAAGTGCAGCTATTTATAGTAGTTTCCTCTGCTCTACAATAAGAAGCATGGTTTCCATCACATTTGAGGATTGGAGACTTGTGCCATCCTTGACAAAACATTCAATATGGGAAATGGTGAAGGTATGTAAACATTAAGTACATGTATTGTATAATTTATAACTTACCTTATTTTTCAAATATAGTAATATGCTATGTACTTTATAGACTACCTTTGATGTTCTTGATGACAAGAAGATGTGTGCTTTACAAGGGGCTATTGAGCAATGCAGAAAATGAAAGAACTACCTTGTTCACAATTATATAGCTCCATATGTCAATGATCTGTCAAGGATATACATGGTGCCTACCATTTACTCCAACGTCATTGACCAGGAGGTTTGAAATGCATTTGTATAGAATTGTACCTCCATTGAATTTGAGGTATGTGCAGAAACGATATTTCATTTAATTAATTACTTGTAACATCCAATTATTGTACTTGATCACACATGTACAAATGTGCAGGCAAAAAGTGCAAGGGGAAGAAAGGTGCATGAAACAAATATATAGCACCACCTGTCCAGGTTGGCTACACTTGTTTAGAAGAGCACGAAGTAAGCATCTATGACAATTTATCCATTTCAATTTAATGCTACTATAGTTATATACATGTTGTTCTCTAACTATAATGTCTTTCCTTGACAGTAAAATAAAGCTGGGACTATGGTGCCCATTGATCGCTCCATCCTCTAGAAGATGGCGCATTTGGTGGTCCATACTAGCAAAAAGTTCCCAAATGAAGGCAATGTGCAAATTGCTTCTCACATAGTAAGTGGTTCCACCTGTCTATAAATTTTATACAATTAATTAGATGACATGATCATATATTTCTAATTAAATTTTGTAGGACATTCTTACCCAAGAAAGCACAACTACGGGAACTCTAAGCAACAATGTTGACAATGAGGGCATCTTGTATAGGGCTATGGGCAATAAGAATGACCACCCTAGTTGAGTTAGGGGCATGGGTCACGATGTTGTTCCTTCTAAATTCTTTGGTAAAGGATGTTTACCTAAAGTTTGAGATGATGAGGAGGCCTACAATGAGCTCCTTGAGAAAATAAAGACTGATATATTTGGTCAGTTGTATGAGGGAGGTTTGATGATTGTTACTCCATTTCCTACACATAATTTTCATAGAAGCCCTGCACATCCATCAAATGCAAGCTGTGATTTCTTAACTAAAGAAGATAATGAAGGACATCCAGCGCCCCTCAAAAAGGAAATTCCTGACTAGGAGGTATATATATAGACAAAACTAAAAAAATTCATTATCTTCTAGAATAATTCTCTGTCTCAACCTCTCTATTGTATATTTGATTTGCAGGTGGGTCATTGCCTATTGGCATTGGATTCCTGTCAAAACATCATGGCAGTTGGTTCATGCTATGAGCATGAATCAAACACTTTGCACTAAATTAGTATGCACCACATACTAACCAAGTGTCCATTACCATGACTTCGAATGCTAATGCCTCCCTACCATTCCCATTAGAAATGAAAAAATATTATAACCGTTGGGCAGGTAGTTGCATATCACATTGCTTGGTCGAACGCAAGGTATGTATCTTATCATACTACCTTCCTCATCAATATTTTTTAACTAAAGATCTCAATTAATTGTTTAATAACTTTATACATTTAATTCGCAACAACATGTAGCACCGAGGTCAGCCGCCTTTGTAGTATCACCTACCACTGCTACACTTATGGAACAGGTACTCGTACATATTTTTGTGTTTTTTTTCATCATAAATTAGGTCCTCTTCATTGATTAATATTATTTTACTAAAAATTTTACATCTTTTAAAGAAGCCATCTAAGGAGTGCGTGAAAGTCCCACCTAACATGCCTCAATCCTTAAGGTTAATCTACGGTCTCATCAACGATGACATCACAATCAACCCTATATGAATCAAGGAGTGCTTGTTGAGGACATTGTTGAAGTGCTACTTATGGCAAAGGACCTATTATGAGTTTGCCTATGGGATCAACTTGAGCACCCCACATTGTCTCCTACATGGGGCGTATACAGATACTTGCTTATAAAATATTTGACATTTGCATGTTATATTTTCATGGCATATGTAATAATTATTTCTTTTATGCAGCTTCTTGAATGATGCGACTAGCCTTTTTGAGGGTGAGGGTACGCTTTACCAATTCCTTGACCCTAGCATCATTTTTAGAGCAGCGAAGCAATGGCTGATAGAGAGCTTGTTAAGGATATTTTACTAGGCTTCTTTCGTTGCTCTCAAGGACAGGGCTTAATGATTCCCTATAATAGCAAGTAAGTTTTAATTCTCTCTTCTTCTTCTTTTTGTCATCTTATTCTATACTTAGGGACTGTCAACTTCCATTACAATTTATATGACTATCTATGCAGGTCTCATTAGATGCTACTCGTTTTGGATGTGCAAGGTGGGAATGCATTCTTTTTTTATTCTTGTGGATCGTACATTTGTCTTATCCTCATAGAAATTGAAAATAAGTAAGCATTTATTTTTTTCATGTGCTATGTGTAGATAAGTAATTTGTTATTCATTTATAATGCATTTGATATTTGAATTTGTAGAGTTTGGTTCGAATGGGCTAATATCACCGAGACTGTACAATAGCCAAAAGTCACTTGGAAGAATGTCAAGGTATAGGAAATAATTAATTACTCTAAGTTACCACTAATTAATCTACAATATTACAAATGATATCTATGGGTTCTTTTTTGTTATCTTTGTCACAACAGTCTGATTGGGAGTACATGTACTATGGCCTAAGATACATGAGGACCTCATATTTGATAGTATTCTTATCTCTCATTTAAAAAAGGTAGGACACTTTTTACTTTTCATAATCCTATATTTTTCTACAATTTTTATAGATCTCGCTAAAAAGTGTGAGCCTAGTTAAATATGTTTTATTTTAGGCTGTTGTATTTTATAAGTCGGCAAACAAGAAGAGTTATTTTAGAGTAAATCTCAATGAAATACGAACTGAATGGGCTGAGTATGTAATGAGTTTCAATTAGATCACTTGGATTAACTACATGAACCTAAAATACATAATAAATTATTTTTTTCATTCACTTGTGTGTGTTCTTTTAGGTTTTATTATTTTCTTTGATATATATATATATATTAAGCGATGAATGAGTGGAAACTTGGAGTGTGGGAATAAATGAGTATGGATGATGTGAATTTGGAGTTTGTACATGAAGTGAATATGTGGTAGTTGGTTTTCAATATATACATTGAATTATATAACTTTTATGAGATGATCAATGAGAGGGTTGCTTAGAGTGTGAAAGTACATGTGAATGTGTATGGATTTACAAATGAAGTGAAAGTGGATGTTATAGAGAATGCATGTGTTGTAGTTTCTTTTATAAAGTATTTCTAGGATAGATGTGAATGGATAATGATGTGTTTTAATGCTTTATACCCATTGTGGATGTATTAGGTGTTATATTATAAGAACAATTTGGTGTTTCAAGAAAGATGTGGATGCATGTTGTATTGGATGTTAGTACTTCATGTTTATAAAGATTGTTTGAAGTATCAAGTCTATAGAATGTTTGTTATTCAATGTATACACAGGCGGTAGTGTATCAAGAAAGATGTGGATTCATTGTAGTGGATGTTGGTTTTTCATGATTATAGAGAGTGAAGTATTAGGTCTATATGAAGTTTGTTATTCAATGTATACATGTGGTATTGTATTGTTTGAAGTATCAGTGTATATAGGATGTTTGTTATTTGATTGTATACATGTAGTAGTGCTCGGATAGAAAATGGAAAAAAAAAAAAAAAAAAAAAAACTTTTGAAGTCATTTAGGTTAAGCAACGTAAAATTTGTGACTTTTGAAGTCGTTTAGGGATTGAATGGCTTCAAAAGTTATGACTTTTGAAGATATTTATAGATAAACGGTTTCAAATGTTTGTAAGTTTTGAAGTCACTTAACCTAAATGACTTCAAAAGTCCTTAAAAAAGGTTGGACTTTTGAAGTCACTTAGAGAAAAACAAGTTCAAAAGTCACCAACTTTTGAAGTCGTTTAGTCTAAGTGACTTCAAAAGTCACATACATTTGAAGTTGTTTCAACTAAACGATTTCAAA
Organism: Warburgia ugandensis; assembly: GCA_035236585.1. Lineage (NCBI taxonomy): Eukaryota > Viridiplantae > Streptophyta > Magnoliopsida > Canellales > Canellaceae > Warburgia > Warburgia ugandensis. The sequence goes on along the minus strand of CP141131.1, from coordinate 46,627,052 downwards.
ACTTGGTGACTTTTGAAGTCGTTTGTTCAAGCAACTTCAAAGGTCCTTGATTTTTCATTTACCTAAACGACTTTAAAAGTTGTCGACTTTCCAAGTCATCTCTATAGAAGTAGCCTATTAAGTGACTTCAATTATCTTTTTTAACTAATTTTAAAAGTCAACTGTCTAGTAGTGAATCCTCATAAAATACGCTTTGAATACCAAAACTAGTAGTAGCAATTACAAATTATCAATAACCATGAAGTGTTAAAATGCACTATTAGGAATTTGATTCGCATTTGGACTTACCATGTATGCAATATAAGAAATGGAACTTGGATTGAGTACAACAAATACTATAGGTGAACTATCTCTATAAACATGGAGGAAGAAAGCTGGTCAGTAACATTCTTAATTGGTACTCAAAGGAGGATTACCCTTGATGTTAGATCCTTCCCCACAAAACAAGTGGAAAATAATTCAATAAAAACCTAGTTAAAAAGGGCAGGGGCAGCCTTGGTGCATGAAGCACCTGCCTATGTGGGGTTTGGAGAAGGGCCAAACCACAAGGGCCTATAGTAGGCAGCCTTACCTTGCATTTTGCAAGAGGCTGATTCCTCACCTTGAACCCGTGACCTCAAGCTCACACGACAACAACTTTTACCATTGTGCCAAGGCTCCCCTTCTAATAAAAACCTAGTTAGTATGACATAATGAGAGACAAATAAGAGGTTCTTTTAATAGCAGGAGCACAAAGAAGTTCATTGAGTTTAAAAGAATGAGAAGGAGAATAAAATTGAGAGGAACAAATGTGAGATATATGAGACATGTTCCACTATTTCATTTGGGCTGTTGTACTCAAATTTGATGGAGAGATTTCTTGCATCTAAAGTCAAGTAATGAGAGATTGCAGTATCTGTAATGCATGGAGATTGAAAAGTGTAGTTAGATGAAGTGGTATAATGTGTAGTGGGATGGGAAGGTTCAAATGGTGTAGGAAGCAGGCGAGGGCTAGGGTAGAACTTGGTAATGTACCATTGTTTGACACACAATTAGCACCAAACCAAGCAATTACATTATGGCACATTTGGGAGTGATGTTACTTTCTTGAATAAATAACCATCATTAGCCCTTGCATGTTTTAATGTAGCCTCTAGATTCCTTGTTCCAAACTTTCTTGATAGCTCTTTGTAGCTTTCAAGGAATTACAATAGTATTGAGGCCTAAAAATAAAGAAAGATCCATATGGAGATGAGAAATGATGATGTGGCTAGGTTAATTAGGCCTTATTTTCAAGCATTCATGTGTCGAACTAACATAAATGATCAACCCAAATAGGTAATGCATTGTTGAATTTTAAGTAGAAAAACATACATCCCCTATTTGGTTGTTTGGTACCAACCACCTATTGTGTTTGGAGGCAAAAGGACCCTCCCATACTATCTCAGAGCATAGTGCCCACTAGGCTTCATCATCAATCCACTTGTCTCAAACATGAAATCCTAGGTATCACTAAACCTTTATATGTTTTGCAAAATGTTGGACAAAACTTATGATGTGAAACAAAACTTGAGTCACAAAGAAGCTTTTTTTCAAACTATAATAAATGTTCAAAAATGACTTATATATAGCTTACTTTCAAGATAAATCATTTATTGATGCACTATTTGAGACTGCAACAAACATCAAAATCAAGGCACTATTTCATGCCAAATTGAACATGCTTACCATCAATCAAAGTTCAAAATTTTCCATTTTCCAAGCATAAAAACAAGCAAAAAAATACCTCATTTTGGATTTTTAAAAGCCATAATTTTGAAGATACATCAAAGTGCTAATAATCAATTTGTCAAACCTCACTTTGAGATTTCAAAATCATGATTTACTAAGAGTATTTTACAATTCAAAAAACATGATTGGGAGGTATGGTATACAACTCCAAAACTGTCCTAACAAGGGCATCAAATAGAACCAAACTCAAAATCTATACTAAATATGTCACTTACATGCATCTATTAAACCCAAAAAAGGGTCAGTTGCTAGAACTGTAATTAAACCTATAATCAAATCAAATAGAAAGATATCTGCAAGCTAAAATAATGAGTATCATGTTTACTTAAAACCAAAGAAAAACACATTAAACTCATGGCCAATACACTAGCTAAGATCTTCTAATTATGTGTCCTTTTTTAAAAACAAAGGAAAACCATCTCTTACATGATATGATTTCTAAGCAAAAATCAAATAAGATATAGACATATTCTCTTGTTGAAAAATTGAACCATATAGGTAGGATAATCATACTTAAAATAACGATCATACTTAAAATAGAACATAAGATGACTTAATAATCATACTATAATTGCACACAATAAGATGACTTAAAATAGACATATTCTCTTGTTGAAAAATTGAACCAGGGACGCGCCCGCTAAAGGGACAGACGGGCGGAGTTGTCACGCGCGTTCGCAGATGCGCCCGCTGAGGCGCGCGCCACAGACGCGCAGTGCGCTAGCGCATGTCGAATTTTTGTTGCTTAAGGAAGCAGGGCGCATGACGCTGACGCGCAGCACCCTAGCATTCCGACTTTTTGTCTTTAAATACTCTATGTACATACAACACTAAAACGCTTATAACTTGAGATCTAGAGCTTCGATTGAGGCGCCGCAAAAGGTGTTGTGTCTGTATCGATGACGCGGACACATCCAAACCATAAAATCCCTGATCAAGACCCAATCAAAGTAGGGCATGACCCTTAGAATAGGATGGTGACGCGTGACCACTAGAAATTTGGAAAACTGAGGATACCAAGGCCCAAGTAGGACCTTAGGACACCCATAGGCATAGGGATGGACCCCTAATGCCTAAGTAATAAGACTCAACTGCTCTAAACACATCAAAGATAGGTTAAACTAACCTTGAGTCCCCAAACCATGTTTAGGAGCGTACGAGGACAAAGGGGTTAACGTGACCTAGTCAGGTAGGTGCTCTATCACTATTAGATTCTTTTAAAAGAACTATTGTTATTTGAGAACATATGTTTTAGACATATGACTTGATTTGCATGTGATTTAAATGAATTAATTCAGCATGCATGTTAAATGCTTTGTACATAGCCATGTTTTGAAATGACTGCATATACATTATGCACATATATGTGTTGCAAACAAGTGCATGCATTGCATGATTTAAGTACTTGCAACGATTGCATGTCCTTGAGGGTTGCCAAAAGACGCTGGAGTGCCGAGGGCCAGGCAGTTGTGAGGGACCCAAAAGAGGACAAGTTTTAACAAAAGGTTTTGACTTATCTTATGTGATTTGGGCAAGTAAGCCTGTGGGTGCTATGCCGAGGGGTCTGGGTTGGCCACTCGGCCTCTACCACTAATAGGTGGATGGGTACCACCCCCAAAAAGAGGCAAGTCCCTACGTCGACTGCATGTGGTACAAGGGGCTACCACTGGTGTCACGGCACTGGGTCGGCGTGTCATAGGCCCCGTGGAGGCTATGACCAAGTGTCCTCAGGTATCTAGGGACCACACGACGAGGAGGTCGTGGGCATAGTGGACCCTATGGTTTGATGAGTTATGTGCATTTCATATAGCATGATATGAGGTTGGTCGACCATACCATACTAGAGGTCCATGAGTTGGACTCCATGAAGCATCTATTGCATATCATGATGTCATCATATATATATATATATATGATACTTTCAGTTTTGGATTATGTGATCTTTTAAGTTATTTTGAATTTCAGTTGATTATGGATTCTTATACTGATATTGAACTCGAGTATTCAAACATACGCATGTTTTGAATGAGCATATGATTTTGAAACATCTTATGCATTTATAAAACTAGTAGTGATAGGCTCTTACTGAGTATATTATATACTCACCCAATCCTCAACATTTTTCAGATACAAAGTAAATACTTAAGGGCAAGGAACGTTTGTATTAGAAGACACAGACTAAGTACAAGTAAGTAAACCCCTATCTTATCTTTCAATGTTACTTGATTGTAGTTACTCTCTAATAGCTGGGGCTGTGACTAACACTTTCTTGGGAACAATATTGATTTAAAACTTTGCCATGACTAAATAGATTGAGAATGTGTTTTCACACTTGGGGTTTTTATGAAAGGTTGTTTTCCAAATGAAAAATATTTTCATGCATTTCATACTTATAAAACAAGAGATCTCACCTTTTTATCAACATTGCATCATATAAAAACCCGGGTGGTGACAGTTGGTATCAGAGCACGGTTTAACGTTACTCACAGCCCAGTTATGAGGAGAATAACTTATAATCAAGTTTCATCCATGAAAGGGAAAGGGGTAATAGGATAACACAAACTAAGATTTGGTGAATTGCCTTGTAATTACAGATGCCTAGAAAGAAGGGAAGCAATGCTCCAAGACCTGAAGCCCCACCAGTGGACTCCACTGGGTCGGGCAATGGGATGGCTGAGCTATTTCAGCAATTCTTACAGAACATGGGACAATACATGAATAGTCATAGCCAAACTCCTACCCCCCGAGATCCTTCCCCTGATAAAACAATAGATAGGACTGAGGTTCAGTTAGAAAGGTTTCAGAAACTAGCTCCCTCATTCACAGGAGAAGATGAAGCATCCACAGCTGAAAAATGGTTAATTGATATTGAAAAGATATTTAAGGCCATGAACATAGCTAAAGAAAGAAAAATACCCATGGCCACATTTGTGTTTAGAGGAGAGGCTACCTTTTGGTAGGAAACAGCAGAAAGAACTTATTTTGATCAGCAAGAAACAATAGGATGGGAAGAGTTTAAAAAGGTCTTTAATGACAAATATTATCCTAAACATGTAAGGAAATAGAAGGAAAAGGAATTTATGGACTTAGAACAAGGAAATATGACCGTCCAACAGTATGAAAGTAGATTCATCAGCCTCCGAAGATTTGCACCCCATGCTTGTGCTGATGAAGAAGATGCAGCTGAAAGATTTGTAGACGGACTCAACCCAGGACTCAGGAATAGAGTTCTAGGTTTCCAACCTTCCACAGTAGCCAAAGTAGTAGAGATGGCCTCCCTATATGAAAAAGATTATCAAAAGAACCAGGCAATAAGAGAAACTAAGAACGTCAACACCATGAAGAACAAAGGAAAGAGACCCTTTCAGTCATCTGGACCTTGGCCACCTTTCAAGAAGCCGTTTGAAAACAAAGGAAGAAGACCAGACTAGAAGGCATGCCCTAGGTGTAACAGAAATCATCCAAGCAAACCATGTCCCAGTTCCAACATCACTTGCTATAATTGTGGAGAATTAGGACATTTTTCTAGTAACTGTCCAAAAAGGAAAGTGCAAGAGCGTAAAGAAGATCAAGTTCCAAAAAGCCAAGGACGTGTCTTTGCCCTGACTTCCAGTCAAGCCCAAGCATCAAACGCAGTCATTGAAGGTATTCTTTCTATCTATGATACACCTGCAAAAGTTCTATTTGATATAGGCTCCACTCATTCTTTCATATCCCAGGAATTTGCATCATCCTTGGACATTATACCACAGGACCTAGACTTCACTCTAGAAGTCATGACTCCTGTAGGCCAGGCACTCCCCACTTATTCTTATCTCCAGGATGTCCCCATATTGATTAAGGACCATTTGTTACATGCCAACCTTATCCACTTAGATATGAATGACTTCGACATCATCCTAGGTATGGACTGGCTAGCCTTTGTTGATTGTCGTCAGAAGCATGTCACTTTTACCCTACCTAATAGAGACACTTTCACCCTCCAAGGAAGAAAGGATTATCTGGAGCGTGTGTTATCTCTGCCATGAAAGCAGTTAAACACATTGCTCAAGGATGCCCCTTCTTCTTAGCCAAGATTGAATCCGTCAAGAATCCCCAACCAAAGCTTGAGAATGTCGAGGTTGTCCGAGAATTCCCTGATGTATTCCCTGAGGACTTACCAGGTCTACCCCCACCAAGGGAAATTGAGTTCATCATTGACGGTACTTCCCCCATTTTCAAAGCTCCTTACCGAATGGCTCCTGCAGAATTAAGAGAACTGAAGACCCAGTTATAGGAACTACTTGACAAAGGGTGACCTAGCGTGTCTCCGTGGGGAGCTCCAGTCCTTTTTGTTAAGAAAAAGGATGGCTCCATGAGATTGTGCGTAGACTATCGTATGCTGAATAGGGTCACCATTAAAAATAAGTACCCTCTTTCCCGAATTGATGATCTTTTTGATCAACTTCAGTCAGCTAGAGTCTTCTCTAAGATTGATCTACGATCAGGGTACCATCAACTTCGAGTTAGAGAAGAAGATATCCCCAAGACAGCCTTCAGGACTCTATATGGCCATTATGAATTCAGAGTGATGTCCTTTGGTTTGACTAATGCTCCAGCCGCGTTTATGGATCTCATGAATAGGGTGTTCAAGGAGTACTTAGATAAATTTATCATAGTGTTTGTGGATGATATCTTAATATATTCTGAAACTCCTGAAGACCATATGGAACATCTAAGGATAACATTAAGCACCCTACGAGCACACAAGCTATATGCAATATTTAGTAAGTGTGAGTTTTGGCTGTAAAAGGTTAATTTCTTAAGACACATTATTTCTCAAGATGGCATAGCAGTTGACCCTACTAAGGTTGAAACAGTACAGAACTGGGAAAGACCTGAGACAGTCACAGAAATAAGAAGCTTCCTAGGACTTGCCGGATATTACAGGAGATTCATCGAAGGTTTTTCACAAATGGCTTTACCTCTAACTAAGCTAACCAGGAAAGACACAAGATTTGAATGGACTGATAAATGTGAGGAAAGCTTCCAAGAACTAAAAAGAAGGTTGACTACTGCACCTGTCCTTACCTTACCATCAGGAAGTGGCGGATTTGAGATATATAGCAATGCCTCGCAACAAGGGCTAGGCTGCGTACTTATGCAACATGGGAAGGTGATCGCTTATGCTTCTCGACAACTCAAGAAGCATGAAGTCAATTACCCAACCCATGACTTGGAATTAGCAGCCATAGTCTTTGCCTTGCAAATATGGAGACATTATTTATATGGGGAAAAGTTTCAAGTTTTTACAGATCATAAGAGTCTTAAATATATCTTTTCCCAACAAGACTTAAACATCCGACAAAGAAGATGGATGGAATACTTAAAAGACTATGACTTCTCCATTCATTATCACCCTGGAAAAGCTAATGTGGTAGCTGATGCATTAAGCAGAAAAACCCAAGGGATGTGTGCAAGTTTATTAACCAAGAGATGGAAGCTACTACAAGAAGTAATCACATGGAAACCAAACATAAGTAAGCACAAGATCATTATGGCAGGTATAACAATAAAATCGGCTGTTAATGAAAAATTTAAGCAAGAACAGAAAGGAGATCCAGATATACAAGCTTCCATAGGAAAACCAGGATTTACAAAAAAGGAAGATGGTAGCATTTACATGCAAGGAAGATTAGTGGTACCAGCTAATGAAGAGTTAAGACAAGAAATTTTAAAAGAGGCTCATCGGTCCAAGTATACAATACACCCAGGAAGGACTAAGATGTATCAGGACTTAAAGAAACAATATTGGTGGGATGGTATGAAAAGAGACATAGGAGAATTTGTGGCAAAGTGTTTAACATGTCAACAAGTAAAGGTTGAACATCAAAGACCTGCGGGATTGTTACAACCCCTTGAGTTACCCAAATGGAAATGGGACCATATCACAATGGACTTCATTGTAGGGCTACCCAAGACCTCTAAGGGTCATGACATGATCTGGGTAATTGTTGATAGATTAACTAAGACAGCCGATTTCCTTCCTATACGTCATACCCAATCCACTGACAGCTTATCTCAGCTATACATCAAAGAGATAGTAAGTCTACATGGTATATCCCTTAGTATCACTTCAGATAGGGATAGTCGCTTCACTTCGCAACTCTGGAAGTCTGTCCAAAAATCCTTAGGATTTTCCTTGAACTATAGCACAGCCTTCCATCCACAGATCGATGGACAGTCAGAGCGCACAATCCAGATAGTCGAAGATATGTTACGGACTTGTGCCCTTGATTGGAAGTAGAGTTGGGATGAAAACCTACCGCTAGTCGAGTTTGCGTACAACAATAGCTTTCAGTCAAGCATTGGCATGGCTCCATACGAGGCACTCTATGGGAGACCCTGTCGATCACCCACCAGTTGGAGTGAAGTTGGAGAATCTAGGGTGCTCCAGTCCGAGCTGGTAGAGCAATGTGCCGAGAAGGTCAGACTCATAAGAAGCCGCCTCCTCACAGCTCAAAGCCGCCAAAAGAGCTATGCTGATCGAAGGAGGAGACCATTGGAATTTGACATAGGAGAACACGTTTTCCTGAAGATATCTCCCACTAAAGGAGTTATGAGGTTCGATATCAAAGGCAAGCTTAGTCTGTGTTACATAGGACCTTTCGAAATCCTGGAGAAAGTGGGAAAAGTGGCCTACAGGATCGCTCTACCCCCTCAGCTATCCGAAGTGCATAATGTATTCCATGTGTCTATGCTAAGGAGGTACGTGCCTGACCCCGCTCATGTCATCGACTAGGTACCCATAGAGATGACGATGGATCTCAGATTAGAGACAAGACCAGTTGAGATTCGGGATCGTAAGAATAAGAAGCTGCGGAACAAGGACATACCCTTAGTCAAAGTTTTGTGGAGAAATGCGCACATGGAAGAAGAAACTTGGGAACCAGAGTCAGAAATGCGAGAAAAGTACCCCGAGATCTTTTGACTGTATATAGTAGAATTTTGGGGTGAAATTCCCCTAAGGGGGTAATAATGTAATGACTCCAATTTTGTAATATTGAAATTCCAAGTTTAGTAATGAAAAGTTCAGTTTTAAAGAAAAGGGCATTTTGGTCATTTCACTAGTCGCCTTGACTAAACCCAGGAATTTGATCCTAAAAGTGATTCCATTAGATGCGTCTCGGAAAAAGGAATCCAACAAGACCAAAATCACCCAAAACGGAGTTAAAATGAGCAAGATATGGCCCTTTGAAGTTCAGGGGTAAAACTATAAATTTCACAAAACGACTTAACTTGAAAAACACAGGTGCTCGTTTTGATACAGGCACCCCGTCGTCTTCAACCTCCTAGAGGTTTCTGGAACGGCGGTGTTTCAAGAAGAAACCACCGCCATTCTGGAGGTTTCTCCACTGCCATTCAAAGGCGGTTAGAATCCCTCCAGAACCCTCTTTAAAAGCTCTATAAATAGAACTCTTGGGTGCCTCTAATGGCAGCCCAAAACCTTGGAGAAAACCCATCGTGGAGCAGTGACCAAGAGGGGAAAACGTGGAGAGAAAACCACCCACGAAGCAGGTATGCTCAAAAACTCCCCAAACCCATCTCACCCATAGTCCTAGGCTCAATTCCCCTAAGTTTTTGCATGAAAAACCATGCAAAACAAAGCTTGGGAGAGCCACCAAGGACCCTGGGGCGTCCCCAGGGCCGCACTGGTTCGACAGGGTTGAACCAGGGTGACCTGAGGACGACCCAGGTCCCCAATGGGCGGGATGATCCAATAGGAACGTCCCACGTCGACGCAGGTCGACGTCCGTTTGAAAAACCAAACGGGCGCGTCCAGGGACGCGCCCGCTAAAGGGAAAGATGGGTTTTGTTGCTTAAGGAAGCAGGGCGCATGACGCTGACGCACAGCGCCCTAGCATTTCGACTTTTTGTCTTTAAGTACTCTATGTACATACAACACTAAAACGCTTATAACTTGAGATCTAGAGCTCCGATTGAAGTGCCGCAAAAGGCGTTGTGTCTGTATCGACGACGCGGACATATCCAAACCATAAAATCTCTGATCAAGACCCAATAAAAGTACGGCATGACCCTTAGAATAGGATGGTGGCGTGTGACCATTAGAACTTTGGAAAACTGAGGATACCAAGGCCCAAGTAGGACCTTAGGACACCCATAGGCATAGGGATGGACCCCTAATGCCTAAGTAATAAGACCCAACTGCTCTAAACCCATCAAAGATAGGTTAAACTAACCTTGAGTCCCCAAACCATGTTTAGGAGCGTACGAGGACAAAGGGGTTAACGTGACCTAGTCAGGTAGGTGCTCTATCACTATTAGATTCTTTTAAAAGAACTATTGTTATTTGAGAACATATGTTTTAGATATATGACTTGATTTGCATGTGATTTGCATGAATTGATTCAGCATGCATGTTAAATGCTTTGTACATAGCCATGTTTTGAAATGACTGCATATACATTATGCACATATATGTGTTGCAAACAAGTGCATGCATTGTATGATTTAAGTACTTGCAACGATTGCATGTCCTTGAGGGTTGCCAAAAGACGCTGGAGTGCCGAGGGCCAGGCAGTTGTGAGGGACCCAAAGGAGGACAAGTTTTAACAAAAGGTTTTGACTTATCTTATGTGATTTGGGCAAGTAAGCCCGTGGGTGCTATGCCGAAGGGTCTGGGTTGGCCACCCGGCCTTTACTACTAATAGGTGGATGGGTACGACGCTCAAAAAGAGGCAAGTCCCTACGTCGACTGCATGTGGTACAGGGGGCTACCACTGGTGTCACGGCACTGAGTCGGCGTGTCATAGGCCCCGTGGAGGCTATGACCAAGTGTCCTAAGGTACTCGGGGACCACACAGCGAGGAGGTCGTGGGCATAGTGGACCCTATGGTTTGATGAGTTATGTGCATTTCATATAGCATGATATGAGGTTGGTCGACCATACCATACTAGAGGTCCATGAGTTGGACTCCATGAAGCATCTATTGTATATCATGATGTCATCATATATATATATATATATATGATACTTTCAATTTTGGATTATGTGATCTTTTAAGTTATTTTGAATTTCAGTTGATTGTGGATTCTTATACTGATATTGAACTCGAGTATTCAAACATACACATGTTTTGAATGAGCATATGATTTTGAAACATCTCATGCATTTATAAAACTAGTGGTGATAGGCTCCTACTGAGTATATTATATACTCACCCAATCCTCAACATTTTTCAGATACAAAGTAAATACTTAAGGGCAAGGAACGTTTGTATTAGAAGACACTTTCTTGGGAACAATATTGATTTAAAACTTTTCCATGATTAAATAGATTGAGAATGTGTTTTCACACTCGGGGTTTTTATGAATGGTTGTTTTCCAAATGAAAAAGATTTTCAGCATTTCATATTTATAAAACAAGAGATCTCGCCTTTTTATCAACATTGCATCATATAAAAACCCGAGTCATGACAATATTGGTATAAAATCATAATAGAAAACATCTGCCACAAAGGAGGAACCATGCTCGAAAAATGTCTATGATAGGACATGAAAAAATTGTTGGAAAACATCCAAACCCAAAGAACAAGAAAAAGAATATAAAGATCCTATAGCAAGGCATGAATACATTCTAGAATAAGTCTAAAATAAGGCATGAAAACCTATTAGAATCAATCAGATAGGTGTGCATAAGCTTAGTGCTGATCTATTGTTTAGAACCACTTGGAGATCAAAATGTTCCATACATACTATTGTCAAAGATAAAAATGTCTTTTTTAAGTCTCAAAAATTTTGAGAACTTCTCACGTCTAAAATCACCTACCTATTTGACAATTTGACATAGTGCTCTCTTAACTTGCAATATCTATTCTCTAAGCACAAAGGTAGGGCACCTCTTTCTTTCTCTCTTCCTCTTCCTATCCTTCTCCCTCTCTCTCCCCCCCCACAATTTTCTTTTCTTTCCTTCTCCCTTTCTCTCCTTTCTTATATGATTTCTACTTAGAATCCTAGTTTCCTAAGCAGCTTACATTATTTCTAAAGATCCAACGTCTCTCCTTCTAAACATGTTTTCTACTTCTCTTTCCAAACAAGTTTCCTAAACTAGATTTCCTAAACCAAACTATTTCCACTTTCCTAAAGCAAGTCTTAGAGTCCTAGGTGATGTCCAAAATGTATAATCCCAGATGTCCTAAGCATCCAAGGGCAACCAACACTCCTTCACTAAGAGGAGATTGTTAGTTTTGTCTTAGTTGCTTGGATGTCAAGGTAGGACATCTTAGTAGTATAGTAAGTTCTTATTAAAAAATGTTTGAACTAGATAAGATTATTATCTAGTTATGGGCTTCATCTTATTAGAAAAATGTTTAAACCAACTTATGAGAGGTGTCATTACCATTCTCCATACTTGGCTCACTTATGTCTCCAGCTTCCATTGATAAGATTTTTGACATTTTTATATACTTAAAAATATCTTTCCTAGTTGATTCACCTTTTCAATCTCACCATTAATTCATTTAAAGATTAAAAAAAAATTCTTATTTTTCATTATTAGAAAAATAGTTGCAAAAATTTGGTTTATTACAAAAAGCAGCTCAGCCCACTCATCCCCCTTTTGATGTCATGCATGCATGGAGGGTGACACAAGCATAGCCATGTGTCCAAAAGGACACATGCACATGCCATGTGATAACTCCCTTACATGCAACATCATGATGGTTTTTGAGGTGATGTCACACCACCTCATGAACCTTGTGAGAGATAAATTTGTGGGCCAACAGTCATGTACATCTTGTGGGCCCCAAAATCTACATCATCCGAACAAATTTTAAAATTGAAGTTTCAAAGGTTGATTTTGTATTTTTCAATTCATCATTTCATTGAGATTGTCAGAATTTATATGAAATAGAATTTAAGATTCTGAGGTTGTCACAAGTTCCCTATTAGAATAATTATAGGGAAAATGTTTTTCAAAAGCTAGAAAAGGATTGTACCTACCTGAGGTCCTTGTCTGAATGATCGGGTCCATTCATCATCTTTGTCCTACTTTAGATTGCTTAGCTAACAAACTTCATAACTATTCGATGATTATTTTCATGTCATTTTTATTGAAAAAAACATTTCCATTGAAATGTTTAACTAGAGAAGCTTCTAGCTAGAAGGCTCTGATGGGTAGAGGTGTCAAATTAGCAAAATCAGCCTGCGGGTTAAATGAGTGTATGTAGAATTAGTCGTTTATCAAATGAATGATAAAATGCCTAGTTGCCCTCAATCAACTTATGGCGAGCAAGTTTGTAGGTAAACAGGTAATTTGACATAATAGTTTTACTTACACATCCGTACAAATCTTGCAAAGCGACATTTTAAAGTGGTACCCTATTCATGTTTTCTTGGTACCTTTCAACCCTAGGAGAACAAGCTGTGACTAATCTATCCATGGTTAGTAATATTATCATTTATTATCAAGAACCACAAAATATACATAAGATAATTTGAGCGTGATGAACAACTGTCTTAAAGTCATGGGCACTAATCTCTCATTTTGAGCACTCCATTTGTGAGTATCTTATGAGATCCAAATCCCAATGATTCTACCTATTGTGCATTCCCTTCAATAGAAATATAACCAAAATCATAAATTGATCTTGATCTTTCTTGTAGCATGCCTGAGTAGGTTTCTAATTTAGATGGCTCAGAAGGGATTGGAGTTGTTGATTAGATACATAGAGAATTTGTTTGCATTATGAATGTGGGCCCAAATTTGAAAGATTCTAGTAGACACATCATGTTTTATGTTCTAATACAAGCATTCATCTCTTTGCTTTACAAGTGGGAGCCCCTCACACCTATAACTAGTCATCCATCATACACCCAAATTCATTTTTCCAAAATCTACTATGAGATGTTAGAAACAACTTAAAATAGCTAGAAGAATAGATAGCCAACATAAGAAAGTGATGCTACAAAAATATTAATGAATGGTGTACATCCTTATAATTCCACTACAATCAAAAGGAGATACAATAGATCTTACTGATTCACGCATAATAGATGGTGCATAGCCTTCCAATTCACTATGTAGAACATGTTACTAGTTCTCGAAAAGAAGTTCTTCACTCTTTGGAGTAAATAAATTAGGTTATTGACTACTGGTCACTAGTGAATCTATGCAGTAATGAGACCCACCCACATATTAGATGAATGAATTGGGTTATGACCATTTTTGTGTGGACTACAAACTCGTTACCCATTAACTTCTTTATACATGTTTAGGTTAGCTTTTGTGGGTCACATGCTAAGTTTATCACCTCTATTGATAGGCGTGATTTTTGTAACATAGCCAAAATCGGTAGGCAAAAGATGATGAATGGCTCAAATCACCCAAATCTGAATCCTATTAAGATTGCTCCTTTTTAGCATCCTTTTCCATCTTCAAGATAGAAGAAATATAATTATAGTTGATGTTAGGATTTACTATTCCAAATTCTAAAAAAAAAGTAGAAAAAAAAAGGAAAAATCATATTCAGTTATCTCTTAAAAAATGTAGGTAGCTTTTTTCACAGGAACGATAATGTAGTGTGCTAATTCTTTTGCAAGATGACCCCAACTATTGTTGATCAAACTCATCCATCTAACTTTTGTAGGCTTTGATATCTTGTATTTCAAATATCAAAGTGATTGAATGATTTTACAATCTAAGAAAGATGCTTTAGTCATTCATCATGGAAAGCTCTTTAAACAATGTTTATAACCATCCATTAACACTAACTAAAAAGTATACAATTTTAGATTTCATAAACCTTGCTCATTTTAGAGATGCAATTGTCCAAATCTTGGAGAAATCAATGGAAGGCTTTGACCAACAATAGATGGGGTCCATCATACAAAAGTTGGGCAAATTGTAGCAACATGTTGCACCAAGCGCTATTCTATCATTCCTATTTTCCTTTTCTCATGATCATTTACATGGTTTGACTTTTCTAGCATGTGTCTATAGTATAAAAAATTCCTAGAAAAGAATAACAAAAAATGTTCTTTGAATGCCCAAGAAGAACTCTACATAATTGAGGCTCACCTTTGGATGATTGGATTAATTCATCATGTTTGTCTTAACTTAGGTTGGGATACGAAACTTCATAACCATTGGATGAATTGAGTTATTCCCTTTCTCCTTTTCAAATCATGTGAATTGAAATTTTCAATAAAGAAAAAAATGGTGCTAGAGGCCTCCAATGGCAAGGATAGAAGAACTCAATAACATCACCTTTGCTTGGAGAAACTTTCTTTGAGGAAAATGACTTGTGAAAGTATGCTAACTTGTTGGGCCCCTTTGGAGCATCTAATTCATTCATCTAGCTCAGCCTTGCTTAGGGCTAGATACCAAAATTACTTTAGCTATGTCGTTTTAAGTTTTAAAGTTAGAACCATTAATTTTATTTTTTTTTAACCTGAAAAGTTAGTGGCTAGAAGCACCCGATGGGCATGAAATCTTGTAGATCACCTAATGGGGAGTGTCGAACCAAATAAATGGATTAGATCAAGTAAAATTCATTGGTGCAATCCTTTTTAACTTCCTGCTAGAAGAACTCTAAAACACATGACAATATTGTATAATCTAGTGCATCTATTAGCCATTAGCACATTTTGTGCAGACCATTTTCACACAATTGGAATTGTTCATCTTAGTTCTTCTTTTTATAGATAAAAATAATGTGGTATGGATAATTCGGGCATTTAAGAAACCATATGCTATTTATAAAGTTTCTAAACTATGCATTTCTAAGTACATTTTGTTGATGTGCTTTTTAAATGCAAGAATTATCTAAATGATATTATTTTTAATCTGTAGGACAACTAAATCTCAAGTAATGAGATGAATATAAAGGGTAACCTAGTGCACAAAGCTCCCTCAAAAGGGGGGTCTAGGGAACGCATGGATCACATAGGATCTATAGTGCACACCCATATCTTGCATTTTTACTGTAGGCTATTTCCATGGCTCAAACTCCTAACTTCATGGTCACATGGTGAAAACTCTAACATTGCATCATGACTATCCTTGAGTAAAAAGGGAAGCCTCGTATATGAAGTTCCCATGTATGTGTGATCTAGGGAAGGGGCAGACCACAAAAGGCCTATAGTACGCAGCCTTATATTACATTTTGTAATAGGCCATTTCCACGCCTCCAACTTGTGACCTTCAGATCACATGGCGACAATTCAACCATTGTGCCATGGCTTCCCTTTAATAATGAGATGAATATGGGTCAGATTATTCAACGTAAGCTCTAGAAGTAGTCCCTAGACTACCACCATCGTATAGCCAATTTAGGAATCCTCAGTCAAAATACAATAGTTCCACGAGGCTTACTCACCTAGAAGTTCAGTTCTTGAGGCAGAGCGGTCGAAGATACTAGTAAATTAACAAAATTCACCAGAAAAAAAGATACCTATAAGTAAAATGCATGTAATAGCACTACCTACATCAACAGCAGAAAATCTTATGATCATTGTATGTTGGTTGTGTGCGAAGATTGAGCACTTTCAGTAAATGGTAACTAAAAAGGACTTGGACACTAGAGCAGCCAGTCCCAAACTACTGACCCTAACATTAGCAAACAACAAAGTTCTACAAATTAATGTTTAGGACTGATGATTACTCCTCCAATGCTTTCAAAGGTGGCTTTAAAGGAATCAAGAACAAGCATGATGGGCTTGCTTCAATGCCCAAGAGATCGATCATTATCTATTATCCTTGGCAATTGGAGAGTGTCAAATATAACCAGAGAACTTAACTCTAAATACTAGATCATGTTTAATGAAAAATGCTTATGGCATAGAAGAATGTCATACAACCTAATCAGACAAATTATCCATTCAACCATATATAAGCTCCAGAAGTCCACTAACAACTAAAGAAAGTAATTAGTTCAAAAAGTAATCAAACTTAAGCAGTTGAATTATGCAATATGTTCAGCTATGCTATCAACCAATCAGATATTATAGTTTACAATCCCATACAGTAATGCAAGACAAAAATTAGTTGAAACTCTACTGCAAGATGTTGTCTATTGTGTTTTTCGAAAGTGCACGAGCTATTGTAGTGTTGCGCGTGCAAGTTCGGGTTGATCCCACATGGACTCACTTTAAGAAATTGGAGTTTTAATAAAATTTAGTTATTCAAAAATTAATAGAAAGTGAAATCAAACTTTAGATGTATTTACTCACTAAAATTATAGAAGTCTAATCCAGAAAGATAGAAATTCAACCATAAAAAGAAGAAAAATTCACTTCCCTTGATTGTTTAACATCAATTTCTTTAGATCTTGTCTCATAAACTTCGATCAGCCTTCATCAATCTCTTTCTAGTGATTTTGATTGATGATCCACTGGATGGATTAAGTAGATCCAAAAAAATCTGAGAGATCTGGGCTAAATAAGGATTTTGGGTTTTGATGGCTCAGATATGATTTTTGATGTTCAGATTAAAGATTAGGAGTATTGGTTAAGCTAGGAAGTATCCTCAGAATAAGGCATGAAATTTAAATGAAATTCTAATGTAAAAAAAGATAAGTAATTGAAGCTATCTGATTGGTTTAAGCTAAACCGTTGACTCAGTTATGCTTAAATCAACCAAGATCTAATTTCTAGAATTATCTGAGAACAAGCAGAACTTGGATAACACAAAATATGGATAAATTGAAAGACATAATAGACTAAAGGAGGGATTCAAATGAGATTATAATTTTTATGCTAAGGTGGCCAGCTATTGCTGCTAGGCTGGAGAGAAGAACAGGGAGATGAAGTGATGGGAGAGCGACTGATAGCTAGGGAGGTGGTGCGACAGAAGTATACAGGTGCTATGAACAAATAGAGAGATGAGGGTTAATAGAGAGGAAACTGTAACTCAATTTTTTGTTGGAAACTGAGAGAGAAAAGAGAGAAGTGGATAAGATAGATGAAGCAGGGTGGAGATGACAATTTTCAATTCGAAAGAAAAAGAAGGAAAACAAGATAAGTTGGGTGCGAGTGAACTAAAGGACGATGAGAGAAGGAATAGAAAGCAAGGAGGAAAACATTATAAGAAAAAATCCCTCTGGGTTAACCAAGAGGGGAGAAGAGAGTAGAGAGATGTTGCGGAGAGGTAGTTATAAGTGGGATGGTTTCCTTTGTAAGAGGAAACCGAAGAGAAATTAGAAAGAGAGGGAGTGGTGAAGTAGGAAAGGTGTAGTGGAAAGAGAGGTGGAGAATGGAATGGGAAAGAAGATGGTAGCCTACCTTCCACCACCTTCTACTTTACCTTCTTCCACTTTCCTTCTAGCTTGCTTTCTTCTAACTATTTGGTTTTTCCAAATTTTCTCCATGTTTTCCTTTTAAAACAAAGTTTCCTTTAATAATTCATTCCATCTACACCATTGAATATCTGTTGGGTAATCTACACTATCAAAATTTGACTTGAACCATCCAAGCTTATTTTGGGTGATCTGCAAGACAAAAGACTATATTAGAGTAATCTAACCATACATTACGCATCTGATTAGCTCGGATGATCATCTGATTGTTAATTTTGACAATTTATGGTTGGATGGTCAATTTGAGCTAAATTTCATATTTTATCTAAAAATCATCAAATTGATGAATTAGATTATCTAATTAAATGCTAAATTAGGGCTATTTTGGCCAAAATTGAACACTTAACACACACCCCAACCAACATTTTGCTAGACCCAAGAAAAACATACAAAAAATCATTTTTCACAAATAGATATAAGGTGCCACTTTCGTAGGTACTCACGATTGCGTTTAGCACATGCAACAAGCCCTTGAACCCCGAGTTTGCCCCTAGTGGACGAGTTATGTCTCGTGAGGATTTGCAATGAATATGCCCACAAAATTTATTGAAGCTGAGTTCCTTATTTTATCTCAAAGAATCCTCATTCATTAGCAATCTACTGGTTTATCACAACTTAATAGAAAAAATTTGACAATTTTACACATCATACACATATTAAAGACATTTTATTTGAGTTATTTCTTGGCCTGCATGTGTGCATAGTCACCTAAATCTTGACTTCTAACTAGATATACTTAAATTCCATTAGAAATATGTCTTGACCTCAAATCCTCACAAGTATACTCTCAAAAAAGGGTTTAAACATATTCCTCTCATTATGTGACCTAATCCTACAAGCTCATTGTTCATATAAATCCTTTAAATGCTCATGAGACAAAGAAAAGTGATCCATATGAGTGGATGTTATCACCAAGAATATTAGGGGTCTTTTACCTTAATTTCTTCTTTTTATCTCATCTTTAAGGCTATGTTCCACCTAAGATCAATAGGTCTTTAACTAGGACAAAATTTAGGCTCAGATTAGGTTTAGAAAAGAAGGTATAAGGATTTCAAAGGTTCAAAATTGAGTAGAGGTATTCACTGAATATCTGTTAGGACATCTTTCTCTTTTAGGGTTGTACTTGATGTGAATATCTCTTTCATATTTTTGTCTTTCGCTCTCAAATTTTTATTTTTTTTTTCACTTTTCTTGGTAAGAAAGACTACTCATTTTTCTCACTTCTTTAACTTTTTGTCATATTTTTAAAGTTTTCCTAATAACTCTACTCATTTTGACAATGGGTAATGGATATTTATTTTATTGGTTTGTTCTGGGTTAAGGTAAATGGGGTTAAGAAAAAAAAAAGGCTTAATAATAGGCTCAAAGGGGACAACTAGTGGTATGATATACTAGGTAGGCTTTATATCTCTAAGTTGAACAAGGATGTACTATATTGTTTCCTAGGTTTCCTAAAGCCTATCAGATTCAATAAATTTTCTAGAAATAAAGCTACTACTCCTATTTATTCTTGATGTTTAACTAAAACAAGGATAACAGGGTCACACTAATTTATATATGCTAAAGAAATTATAGAATTACTTATAACTCTCTAAAAGAAGATAGTTTTTAAACCTCACTAGGTTTATAGGTCTCCACGAATTTTCCTCAAGGTCTCTAAGTCATACCTCTCTATTAGTCTTCACTATGTGCTGTGTGTAAATGGTTTCCTAGAATTAACTTTCATAAAATGCTTCAACACATGGATAGTATGAAAAAGTAATCATATGCATTCCCATTAAGAGGTGAAAGCTGTGGAATAACTAAATTCTGAAGATCCAGTTCCTATCACAGTAAGGGAACTCTACCTTAAAAACTTTACTTTTTTTTTTCAATCTTTCCTTTTTTTTTTCAAAAGAAAAAAAACTCAAGAAAAATCAAAATCCCTATACGCATCTACAGCCCCAACCTGAATGAAACATTGTCTCTAATGTTTGAAAAACATAGGATCCTATATGAAAATTGAGTAATGTCTTCATCAAGACGTTAATAAGTGAACTTAGAATGTGTAAGATAGGCCTCTAGTGGATTTGTTGATGTGTTTTACCACAAGTGCACGGGCTATTGTAGTATAGCTTATGCAAGTATGAGTCGATCCCATGAGGAGTTGACTTAAAAAGTGAGAGTTCAAATTAAAATTAAAAATAAATAATAAAAATTAGTAAAATTGGAATCAGAGCTTAGATCTAATCAACTGCTAAAAATTACAGATTTTCCAGTTCCATAATATAAAAAAAATAAATTAAATATTGAGAAAATCCACTTCCTTAGCTTAATCCCTATCAATTTTTTCAAATCCGGTCTTCTTGGAGTCAATCATCATTCATCAATATCTTTAGAATGTCCATGATTAGAGATCCAAAGGTTGGATTTGTCAGATACCCAAAAATCTTAAAGATCTAGACTAAAGAAGGATTTTGGGTTTTGGACGGTATAGATTACTTTCTAGATTTCATATTAAAGATCAAAGATGTTAATTAA
Organism: Warburgia ugandensis; assembly: GCA_035236585.1. Classification (NCBI taxonomy): domain Eukaryota; kingdom Viridiplantae; phylum Streptophyta; class Magnoliopsida; order Canellales; family Canellaceae; genus Warburgia; species Warburgia ugandensis. The sequence continues at coordinate 46,606,407 of CP141131.1, read as the reverse complement.
GCTAAGAGATGTACTAAGAATGAAATTGGAAGGTTAATTGAAAATCAAATAAGAAACAGAGAAATCTTGTTGATTAAGCCTAACTTATTGATTAGGTTAAGCCTTAATTAATCAGGTTGGATTGAGCAACTCCTAGATAACAAAATGAAGATAAAATAGAACTAAAATAGAACAGGGACATAGAGGTAATTAAAAAAAATGGATTGAGATGGAATTATATTAAAGGGAAATGGGTAGAATTGGAATTAACAAAAAATCAGATTTAAAACGAAAGAGGAAACAAGGAAACTTGATGGAGGTGGGCGAGGAAGCCAAAGAAGGAGAAGAAGGGAATAGGAGAAGGAGAAGGAGGAGAAGAGAAGGTGGAAAAGGAAAACCCATATTGGGTCTCCTTCTCTAGGCCAAGTAGTAGTGCCCAGTGAGATGTTGTGGTTGCTAGTGGAGCAGAGAGAAGGAAGGTAAAGAGGGAATTTGGCTGGTGGGGGTGGTGCCTGGGAAAAATGGGATAGTGGGGTGGAGGAAGCTTGGCCAGAGAGGAAAAGGTGAAGGGAGATGGAGACAAGGCAATGGTGGGCCAACGAGTGAGATGGAGAAGGGAGAAGAGATCGTGGGAGCGCTGAGAAACAGAGAGGAAAACGAGCTATGCGGTGCTGTCTGTGGTGTTGCTGATGATTGGACTATAAGCATGAGGGAAGAGAGAGCAAGAAGGAGACAAGGGAGGTGAGCAGCAGGGGATGAAACTAGTGCTAGATGGGTGCTGATCGACGATAGTGAGTAAGACAAAGGGGGGAGAGAGAGAGAGAGAGAGAGAGCAGAGAGAGCAGAGAGCAGAGAGAGAGCAGAGAAGGAGATTGAGAAAGTGAACAAGAAAGAGATTGGGAGTGATGAGGAGATCATGAGAGAGGGAAGAATAGAGTGGGGGTGGTGGTCTGCCCTGTACGACCTAGCCAAGGGAGAGAAGAGGAGAGAATGGAGAGAGAGGAAGAAGGAAAGGGCTCCTACATGGAATTCCTTTGGTCCTTTTTAGATGATTGAGCCTTCTAATTTGATAAGATATAATCCCAAGAACAGGGAATGCAATTTGAACAAGGACACTAGGATAGGAAGTTAAGGTAGTTGGGTAGGAAAGGCAAAAGGAAACAAGGTGGAAAAGAAGTAGAAAGGAGGAACAAGGTTTCCTTTAAGAACTCATTGTATTGTACCATTAATTCATGATGGATGATTTGCACCATTGAATATCAATTTGAGCCATCCAAGCCCTTTTTAGTTGATCTAAAAAATAAAAGACCAAATTAGAGTCATCGAAATCGTACATTATACCTCTGATTAGCTCTGATGATCATCTGACCATTAAATTTCACAAATTAATAGTTAGATGATTAATTGGATCTAAAATCAAATTCAAGCTAAAAATTACAAATTTGATTGGTTAGATGATCTAATTAAATGCCAAATTAGGGATATTTTGACCAAAATTTAACACTTAACACACACCCCAACCAGCATTTTGCTAGTCCTTAGCAAAACATGCAAAAAACCAAATTCCAAAAATTATTTTCAAATCAACTCCTCTTTTCCTTTAGAGAATTATCTTCAAAAAATCTATCAACTTTAGCATATTAATAAAAATGACTGAAGAATTAAAAACCCTACCTATATGCTAAAAACATTCCACTTAAGTTCAAATCTCAGAGTGACTGTGTGAGTCTACAGTCTACATAGAATAATCTTTATCTCTAAGTGGACTTCTAACTTTTGAACTCCATCTTAAATATGTTTTAACCTCAATCCTCTCTAGTGAACATACACTCAGAAATAAAATCTCTTAGATTAAAGGTTCAAATCATATCTCTCTTTTAAATATGTGAGTGGAGTAAATAAAAACAAATTTATTTCACATATACACATGAAGAACGGGAGTTATTAAGGAATTTAATTATTGATCCCTTTAGAATGGATGCCATTACATTTGAAGATTCAGAAATACTATTCTTTAAATCCTATCCATTCATTTCCTCATCAACATTATATTTCTCCTAGAATTAATAAGTCTTTGACTGAGACAAAACGTAGGCTTTGGACAGGGTATAAAAGAAAGGGTATAAGGGTATTCATAGTTTCTTCAAAAAATAAGTAGAGGTCTTCTCCTAGAGTTTACAATTCTTTCTTTACTTTGCTAAAGTGAATATTTCTTTCTCCATTTTTCTTTGCATTCTTCAAACTTTCTCTTCTTCTTCTTCTTTTTGTTTTGTTTTGTTTTTTTTTTTGTGAACATTTTTCTTTCTTTTCAACACTTTTGAATCACTTTCAAGAACTTTTCTTTTCTTGATATACTCTTTTTTACTTTCATTACAACTAAGAAGTATTTCTTCATTCATTTCTAACTTATTTTTCAAAGAAAATGGGTAATGGATATATTATTACTGGGTTAATATGGGTAAAGGTAATTTGGGGTGAGAAAAGAAAAGGCTTACATAAAAGGCTCAAATTGGCTAACTAGTGGTAAAACTATTTTGGGGTAAGCTTTATATCTCTAGTTAATAATAAGGATGGCCTAAATCATTTTCTAAGTTTCCTATAATCTATCAAATTCATTAAACTTTTAGAATTTTAAAGGTAATACTCTAATAATTTAGGTAATTAGCCAAATTTAAGAGTTGGTAGGGTCAATTTTCTTTAGGTACGTAGAAGAAAATTAGGAACATTTATAACCTCTTAGAAAGAACGAATGACTCTAAAACGCGCTTAGGTTATAGGTCTCCACTGAATTTCTTCAGGATCTCTGAGTCATAAGTACTTATCATTCTAGACTATCTATATGCAACTGCATGTATAGATGTGATATGAGACTCAGCTTTGATGGAATACTTTAGAAAATGAGTAAAATGATGAACTAATCATGTTCAGTTCTATTAATAAGGCAAATTTATCTAGATTATACTTCAAAAAATCCAATTCTCATCATAGTGTAGGAATTGACTTAAAATTTTTCAAAAATTCTCTCTCTCTAGCATATTTTTTAATTTTTTTTAGAGAAAAACTAACACAAATTAGAATTTGTCAGAATTCTACACCCCCAACCTAAAAGAAACATTGTCCTCAATGTTTAAAAAGTAGGATGATGATAATGCATTGATAAATGCAAAAAAAAATTGAGAGATGTAGAAAACAAAATTATAAAAAGGAAAATAAAGAAAGAGAAAAAAACTAAGGTACATACTTTTACAGATGAAAAATTTTCAAAGGAAAAATATTATTGAGTTCAAAACTTCCCCGGGTCTCATATGATATGAGCTGGACAGGCCTCTGAAAAGGTATGGTGAATGAATTTATCTTGCAATTTAAAATTTTTCATTTTATCACAAGGCAAGATAAATTTATCTTCAGGCTACTTCTCATAATTAGAGATAATTGTGGGAGCTTGATGTAGCCTTTTTGGAAATGGAGAAAGGATGTCATATTTCTTAGTGGGTGGGATATTTTCTTGATCAACAAATTTCTCTCTTTTTCTAATAGGTTTGGATACTATCTCAGCCTTTTTAGGACCAGATTTCTCAATTATGTTACCACTATGAATAATGGTAGTTGCCTTTGTTTGTTCCATGTCTGTAACTAAAGAATTAATCTCATCTCCTACATCCATATCATCAAGGTTTTGAGTTGGTGAAATAGGACATTACTCTTGGTCAATGGTCTGTAGCATTTGAGACATCATGTCTTCAATTCAGTCATGGATTCTGTGTTCTCTTTTAACTGGGCTTTAATTTAAGCAATTTTCTTCTCCTGGTATTTCATGACTTGATGGAAGTTATCCTCCACCTTCCTCTTATGTGGCGGAAGGTAAGGTCCAAGAACAAGTGGTCCTTATTTTTGGTGATAGGGTTGGTGTTGGGCCTTCTTTGAGACATTAAGATTATATTCATTTCTGACAGTAGAATGATTACTCCAATTGGAATTATATGTCTTTGAATATGGGGAAGAAGTCTATTCATAAGAATATGTCTCTCCATGAATCGCATCTTGGAATGCAAGAGTGATAAGACATTCTTGAGTTGGGTGTGTATTACTTCACAAATATCACACAATCGTTCAACTTTCTTAGAGGAAAATTTTCCCATTTCCTTGCCCTTTGTTGTTCTATTTAGGGATGCTATTCTCATATCATCTTTTTTAGTTGTAGCATATATTTCTCCCCTAACAGATGTGGTGGTGGACTTAGGCTTGTTTGGGTAACCTACTTTTTCAGAATTAATCCAAGTTTGTCCACTTTCTGCCAACCATTCCAAATACTCTTGTGTCTCTTCAGGTTGTTTGTTTAAGAAATTACCATTGCACATCACTTCAACAAACTGGCACATATCATATTTAAGTTCTTCACGAAAGAAGCTAATGATATGCCAAAGTTCGTATCCATGATGTGGACAAGTTAACAATAATTCCTTGAATCTTTCCTAGCATTAATAGAAATTTTCGTGATTTGTCTAGGTATTCATTATATTTTGGTGGAGGGCATTTGTATTATGTATAAGAAAGAATTTATTTAAGAACTTCCTAGTCATTTATTCTTATGATCGTATGGAACTTGTTGGCAGTGAATGAAACCACATATTAGCTTTTTTCTTTAAAGAAAAAGAAAATAGTTTGAGTCTTACTATGTCTAATTTGATGCTTTGTGTAAGTTGGGTCATGCACACTTCATCTAATTCTTTTAAATGCGGGTAAGGACTCTCACTATCCAACCCATAGAATTTGGGAAGTAATTGACTTACTCCCACCTTTAATTCAATCATACCAGTAGTTGGAGGTAAAAGTATACATGAAAGTGTGCTGGTATAATTAGGTTATAAATAGTCTTTTAGTGTTGTCCCACAAGAATTTTGATTATGCAAATTATTCTCATGTGTTTTCAGTTCGTCCCTTCTCCTATTTCCATGTGGTTGAGAGTAATTCCTCCATAGATGTATATCATCATTAAATAGAGGTGGAGGATCCTCAGCATCAAAGAGAGGATTGCTCGTCCATGAGGAAACATCATCATTATCCAAGATGAAAAGTGGTTCATCATCATTAATGAGTGGATTGTTTCTCCATGGGGAATTATCTTCTTTATAAATGTTAGGGTGTAATTTACCCTCTTGATTAGTGTTTAGATTATTCATTAAAGACAACTAATTAGGTCTTTTCCTTCTTCTTCTTTTTTTTTTTTTTTTTTTTTTTTTTTGTTTTTTGAAAACTAACCTAAATGATGTAACCTAACTTTCTAGAATGATGTACAAACAAAGGGTACAATCAAATAATCCTACGGCTAATAAGAAAAAATATTTTGACTCTCTTGAATTTGTGTGAGGACAATGCTTTTAGATTAGCCTAATCTGGCGCTCCTTCTCTCTTTCAGATTTGATTACTATTTACAAGTTAGGTTCTGTGCTAAGGTGGTTAATACAATCCTCATGTAAGGAGACATTTAGACCTCAACTAATGTCAATAGATGGTTTGGGGAAATCACTTCAATTTTAAGACACCCACCATAACCACAGTGCTCAGAAGCCACTAAATTGACAATGGATCGCATCTTAGTAAGAGGGTCCTACAAGCATGTTTAAACACTTCCATTATCTCATTAAAATTTGTTCCTTTCTTAGCCTTCTTAAGTAATTGAGAAGGGAAGGCACATAGGGTGCCTCCACTATAGGTTCTATAGGGTTTTTTTATCTCTTCTCTTTCTCCTATGTTTTGGTTGCCTCTTTCTCTTCTATAGTTTCCTTAGCCTACCCTTCTTCATTATCGATATGACGACTACACCTAAGGGTGATTATAGACTTGACATGTTCATGAGGCTTAAGGTTTTGAGAACTTGACCCTATCTCGAATTGACCCTTAGGGTTGGCAATCGGTTGACTAGGAAACTAACCCTTTCCTCTATTATGTAATTCAGGTGACAATTGTCTTAGCAGCATGTCTAGTTTGGCTATGGCTTGAGAGTTAACATTGACTGAATATCTACTCTCATTTTATAGCTGGTGTAAGGCCTTTTTAATGACATCATTATCATTTGTAATTTTTTCAAGAATGGTATGGATGTTTTCCTCTAAAGATGGTTGTTGAGGTTGTTCAAAGCCAGATGGCTGCTGGGGAACTGTAGTTCTAAGAGGAAGGTTTTGGACAGGGGACTTTACAGATGGTCCCCTTTGATGGTTATTCTTTGACCAAGACCAAATTGGGATGCCTAGCCTATCTAGGGTTGTAGGTCTCAAAATATGGCTTGTTGCTAGGTTGGTGATATGCATTTGCTTGGTCAAGACAATCATTCAACACTCTATTTGATTGACAAGATGAGGTGATATGGGTTGGGCTAGAACATATAGCACAAACCTCTTATGAAGGTTTTTGCGGTAAAGTAGTAGCCATGAAAGTTTCAAACATGGTTTCAAGTTTTTCCATTCTTCCATCTAATTTTTCAACTACAAAGTCAAGCTAATGGTATAAATCAGTACGCACTCCTATCTCATAGAGACCTCCCTTCTTAGTGGGCTAGTTGGTTCTTTCTCTCCTATTTGAATAATCCCATTGCTGAAAATTATTTGCCATTGTTTAAAACAACTCCCATGCCTCACTTTCATCCTTTAGCATGAGGGTCCCTCCACTCGCTGCATCTATCATTTGTCTATTTTGAGGCATCAATGACTCATAATCCATGATGAGGGCATTTTTGCAACAGTTCATTCCACCATTCCCAACATTTGTAATATTATTCATCATCCCTTTGTTGGAAATTGATAATTTCGCGATACAGGGCATTTGTTTTGTGAGTAGGAGAGAACTTATGCAGAAACTTCTTAGACAATTAGTCCTAGGTATGCATGGGACCTACCTCCAAGGAATAAAGCCATGACTTGGCTTTGTCCTTAAGTGAGAATGGGAAGATCCTAAGTCTAATAGAATCATCTGAAAAATTTTGAAACCTAAATGTGGCACAAATATTAAGGAACTCCTTGTTATGTAGGTCAGGGTCTTCTCAGCCTCAACCATAAAAAGTAGGGAGTGATTGACTAATCCCTGGCTTTAACTCAAAGTGGTCAGCATTTGTGGGAGGTAAATCTCTAAAGGATGGGATATTAAGTTGTAGAGGAGCATAGAAATCTCTAATTGTTTTGCGCTAAATCTCTGCTGGTGGTTTAGCCATGGGGATAGGAATTAGGTTTCTTTCCCCTTGTCATTGGATGCATTGAATCTCTGGGTCTAAAGATACTAGCTCTGGATTTTGAGATCAACACCCTTGCATAAACTAGCCTAATCTAAAATGTCCTAATCTAAATGTTGACTCCAACTCTATGTGATACGAAAACAAAAAGGAACAATCAATTAATCCTTAGGCTAATAAGCATCAATGTTTTGACTTTCTTGAATTTGTGTGGGGACAATGCTTTTAAATTAGCCTAATCTAGTCCTCCTCCTCTCTTTCAGATTTGACTATTGCTTACCACTTAGGTTCTGCACTAGGTGGTTAATACAATCCTCATGTAAGGAGGCAGTTAGACCTCAACAAATATCAATAGAAGGTGTGGGAAAATCACTTGGATTTTAAGACACCTACTATAACCACAGTGCTCAAAAGCTACTAGAGTGACAATATTTTGTATCTTAGTAAGAGGTCCTACAAGCATGTGATGACCTTATAGGTATCTTCTAATTGATTTTAGATTAATTTGAAAGGTAGGGTTGTGCGCTCTGATGATTATCCTAGGTGGGCCAAGGAGTGGTGATGAAATCCACCATTGATCTTATGAGGTCGAGTGCTCTTACTAATTGATTTCCACTCTCCATGGCAGTTCGATCAACATATAAATCACCTTAAAGCATTAAACGTGCCTTAATAATGCAATTAAAATAGTAAACTAATACAAAACTAAAAATGCAACAATTATCAAATATGCTTTCTATATGCAATTACACTATTAAACAATGTAAGACTATTCTAAATGCAAACCCTCATCTAGGAAATAAAAGGACTGAATGATACTTACAGTAAGGTTTCGAATAAAGATCAAGTGTGCACCACCTTATCCCACATTTACCTTGTATTATACAACCCTTTTTAAAATTGAAATGAAAATTACAAATAATAAAGGGGCCTCACTACAAGATTCACCCAAAAGAAAACAAAATTCCTATTCTAGGAAAGTAGGGAAATTTTTATTTTGATGAAGGTCCTCTTGCCAATTTCCTCCACTTTCCTATTTCCTGAAAAAGAAAGATAGAAATAAGTACCAAATTCAGGAAATATGGTGATTATGCACTAAGAAAATTGAAATATGCACCTACAAATGCCTAAAATTCTAAAAGTATACAAGTTTTTGGATTTTTTCAAAATTTTCAATTTTTTAATTAAATTTATGAAAACTCCATTGTGGGTCCCCAGCATGGCACGAAAAACTTGTTGTGTTTTCCACAAGTGTATAGGTTATTGTAGTATAGCATGTGCAATTATGGGTCAATCCCACAGGGACTTGCTTTAATAAATTAGAGTTTTAATCAAATTTAATTATTCAAAAATTGAAATTAAATTATAGGAATTAATAGAAAGTGAAATCAAACTTCAAATGTATTTAATCACTAAAATTATAAAAAGGCAGAAATTCAACCATAAACTAAGAAAAACTCACTTCCCTAGATTGTTTATCATCAATTTCTTTAGATCTAGTCTCATAAACTTTGATCAGCCTTCATCAATCTCTTTGTGGTGCTTTTGGTTGGTGATCCATCAGGTGGATTAACCAAATCCAAAAGAATCTAAGAGATTTGGGCTAAATAAGGATTTTGGGTTTTGATGCCTCAAATCTAATTTTTGAAGTTTAGATTAAAGATCAAGAGCATTGCGTAAGCTAGGAAGTGTCCTAAGAACAGGGCATGAAATTTAATTGAAATTCTGATGTGAAAAAGATCAGGAATTGAAGCTACCTGATTGGTTTAAGCTAAACAATTGATTTGGTTATGCTTAAATCAACTAGGATCTGATTTTTGGATTTATCTGAGAACAAGCAGAACTTAGATAACAAAAAACATGGATAAAGAAAAAGACAAAATAGGGATTCAAATGAGATTATAATTTTTATGCTAAGGGTATTTTTCAAATTTTCCTAGAAATTTAGTTTTAAACAAAAACAAAGAAAGAGACCTAAGGAAGAAGAAGATGATGATGATGGAGGTGGAGATGCAAGGAAGGTGAGGATGGGGAAGGGCAGAAATAGGAAAAACTCAAGTTGGGTTTCCTCCTTTTGATAAGACCAGTGAACAGAGACGACGCTGGTGAGATAATTTGGGCAGTGAAGCATGGTGCATCGATCGGGGAGAGGAAAGTGATGGGTGTGGTTGGTTGTTATTGCTAAGCTGGAGAGAAGAACAAGGAGATGGAGTGAAGAGAGAGCAATTGACGACTGGGGAGGTGGTGCAGTAGAAGTAGACAAGTACTGTGAACAAATAGATAAATGGGGGTTAACGGAGAGGAAACTAGAACTCGATTTCATATTGGAAACTGAGAGAGGAAACATAGAGAAGTGGGTAAGATAGATGAAGCAAGGTGGAGATGACAATTTTTGATTCGAAAGAAAAAGAAGGAAAACAAGCTAAGTGGGGATAAGTGGGGTGCGGGTGAACTAATGGAGGTATGGAAGAAGTGGAATGTAGTAACAGAAAAGAAAAGAAAAGGATGATGACAGAAGGAATGGAAAGCAAAGAGGAAAATAGTAAGAGAAAAAGTCCCTCTAGGTCGGCCAAGGGAGGAGAAGAGAGTAGATAAGAGAGAGAGAGTATAGAGACATTAGGGAGAAGGAGTTATAGGTGGGATGGTTTCCTTTGTGAGAGGAACCCAAGAGAAATTAGAAAGAGAGGGAGTGGAGAAGTAGGAAAGGTGTGGTGGAAAGGGAGGGGGAGAATGAAATGGGAAATAAGATGGTAGCCTACCTCCCACCACCTTCTAATTTGCCTTCTTCCACTTTCCTTCTAGCTTGCTTTCTTCTAAATATTTGGGCTTTCCAAATTTTCTCCATGTTTTCCTTTTAAAACAAAGTTTCCTTTAAGAATTTATTCCATCTACACTATTGAATCTCTGTTGGATGATCTGCACTATTGAAATTCGATCTTTACCATCCAAGCCTATTTTGGTTGATCTACAAGACAAAAGACTAGATTAAAGTCATCTAACTATACATTAAGCGTCTGATTAGCTTGGATGATTATCTGACCATTAATTTTGACAATTTATGGTTGGATGGTCAATTTGAGCTAAGTTTCATATTTTATCTAAAAATCATTAAATTGATGATTTAGATGATCTAATTAAATACTAAACTAGGAGTATTTTAGCCAAAATTAAACACTTAACACTGTCCAATCTAAAAGTTGACATCAACATGTAATTTAATGGAACTTTTAGGAAAGGCTCATGGCAAGCAACAGAGATGAAGAGACGATACAGCTAAATCTCAAGCTATTTTCTAACATTATAAGCATTTCAAAAAATCTGGAAATAAGCAAAAAGTATTGAAATAAACAAAGTGCTTTTCCATTATTCAATTCTTGCAATCATAGCAGTAACGAGAATAAAGAGGTACAATTAATTTTTAGCATGATACTTGTTGGAACTATCACTATGTATATGGGAAGCAATCAACAAGGAATAAAGAAATGTTGTTGAATTCAGAATGGATACAAATTATAGATTGATGATGTTGAAGAAGAAAGAGAAAAGAGAAAAAATGAAACACCACTCAATCTCCTCCATAGGCAACTCCTGCCAACCCTTCCTTATTTTTCCTCCTTCTCCTCCTCCTCCTCTCTCTCTCTCTCTCTCTCTCTCTCTCTCTCTCTCTTCTGTATATATTTTCCCCTAACAAAATTCCTTCCACCCTTCTCTCTCCTCCAACTATCCCTCCTCTCCTAACTTCATTTCGTACCTGAATTGGCTAAGGCTAACTACCTAGATTTCTGGGGACCGCTTCTCCTCAAATAAGTCAGTCCAAAATGACCCTGCTTCCCCTTCTTCCTAAGACAACCACCTTGTCCCTAAAGTGGAATTCAGGAAATTGGGACTAAATAGTGTCAAAAAGCTCCCAAGTATTGTCATGATCTGGTAGGCCTTGCCATTGCATTAGTACTTCTAGCTGACCAGTAGGCAAAGTTCAGGTATCTCTAATGGCCTGGGGATATACGTGCAATTCTATATCTTCCAAAAGAGAGGTAGGCAGTGGTTGGGGGTTGAGAGTAGGAGAGGTAGCAAGCTTTAATTGGGAGACATGAAAAACTGGGTGGAATTTGGTGGTGGAAGGTAGCTCAAGGTGGTATGCCACTTCAACAATTTTGTGATGACCCATGTTTTTGTAACACATTTTGTAAAACATTTTTCAAAGGCAAGCCCTTAATGATAAATTTTTTTGCAAACAATGCAGCAAAAATTCTTTTCTTTTAAATTTGTTTGTAGCAAAACCCAAGTCTCACCACAAGATACATAATACACATAGACATTTTGTATAAAATAAATTTTTATTGAATACTAGGAAACATCCAGTAGTTCACTCTTACACAGCCCCTGTATTATAATTACAAAATATTGTCCAAATTACATAATCCAAAGTTCAAACCTCACCTTACATTAAAAACTCTCAACACAACACAATGCTCTAAAATAAAAATACATGTCTTCAAGGACATATCCTAATTGATTATTCTCTTCAAGTCTTCTACCATCTTGAGTTCCTAAGTCTTCAAGCTCTACTTCCTTAAGTCTCCTTCCCTGTATCTGAGATATTGTAAACATTCAAACATTTACAATATCTCAGTAAGCTATGCTTGGTAGGGGATACAAAAATATACTACTTCACTAATATAAGAATACCTACTTCAGTCATCATTCTATCATGGTTATCTACTTGTGAGTTATCTCAACATAGAGTACATATGTTATTTATGTAGTATAAGATAAATCAATTAAAATAGTGAAAATTGCTCAAAACTTGTTCCTTCCCCTGGCTATACTTCCACTTAGAAGATCAATATTCAGCCAATTCTTGTGCAGGGATTTTCTTTCCAGGAACTCATGTAGTGGCAACTCATCATGCCATGCCATTACACTATGCCTATCATATGTGCATCATAATGCAAAATACATTAGGACTACTATGCCACAGTCTCAATCCGTATAGTGCACCCAGATAACTGTATAATAATCCATTGTACCAACTGTGAAAATAACAAATCCATGTCTGCATGGGGAGGACCATGGCTGTCACAGTGGCGACCTTCCCATGATTGCCCAACCTGACTTTTAGCCTCTCTTTGGGCATGGTATCCATTATATAAATTTCAGGAAGTAGGGGGTCAAACGCTCATAATTTCCCTAACATAGTATCCCCAGTCCTAGCACTTTGCAAAACAAAATCACAAGCCACCCTTCTTATATGTAAAATGCATTATACATATCAAATGATGTGTCTATTTCACTAAGGCTGAAATATTTTCTATGCCCTATTCTTGGGTTTTCTTAGTCTACACATCTCATTACTTTCACCTCATTTAATTAGGTCATTAGATAGTTGAATTGGATTGTGGGATTGGTTCATTTAGTTGGATTATGTGATTGGATCATGACTATTCTAAGGTACTAAGCACACTTATATCATGAAGGTCTATAATTCTAAACAAAAGATCATGTATGTATACACATGAATCCTTAATATATTCTTGTACATCCACCTACCTCAAAGTGGTATTATGGTCTTGATTTATACATCTCAACTCCATATTGTCCATCATGACCTTGATTCATACATCTGTTAACCGTACGTATAAAGTTATTCTTCTAGACAAGTATTCTTTCTACATAGGGCTATCTTATGAGGGATGCCCTAACTTTCCTTGAATCATATATGATCAAGGTTTCAAATCTTCTAAGTTCACAATCTACACTATAAGTAAAATCATTGAAAAAGTTTACAATTTTTATTAGGATTAGATGATTTACTAACCTTTTATGCTCTTATTATTATTACTCAACCAGTTAATGTTTTACCAGTTGAGGATAACTTATTCCATCCTAAGTCTTGATAGCTCTTCTTATGTCAAATTGGCTAAGGCTTACTAGCTGAATGGTTGAACACAAAGTGGTTACTTTAATCATCATGTAAGGAGGCGTTTAGACCTCACAAACGTCAACAGAAGGTGGGGGAAGAGTGAGGCTCTATTAGATAACACCCTTAACCACCATGTTTATCATCCACTAGGGTGACCTTAACTCAACCTTTCAAAAGGTTCCTATGAGCATTTTAACCCTAAGTACTCTTTCTAATTTATTTTAATTAAATCCATGAACATTTAAATGTCATTCATGGAGTTTCATTATTCTCCCAATTTGGGTCAAGGAAATGATATTCCTTATAATATCCTACTAACTATAGCCCTTACTATCATGAAGTCGATGTCATTTATTTCATGTAAATGTCCTTCAATTTTAATTTCATTTAATTACATTTTCAATGTAATTTTCATAACATAAACATTAAAGCATAAATAAATAAATAAATCTACAATTAACTCTACTAAGCAATAAATGACAATTATAATAACATTTAATAATTCAAATGGAAACCTAACATGCATTAACTATTCATCATGATTCAATGGTCATTATTCATCTTTCATCTCTTTTAGGGTTTAGATCTTGATCTTTTCATTTTCCTTTAGATCTAATATATCTTCTTGATGTGATTTCATTATTAGATCATTGATGCATCTCATCAAATGATCTACTCTTTCTTGATCCAACCGATCAAGAAGATCTTAAGTCATTTTACCCAATTGAAGGGCATAGATCTTGATCTATCCCAAATCATCATCATCATCTGGTCCATAAATCCATATAATATTAACTTAAAAGCTTCATCCAAACATATCCATACTGTCCTATCATCCTTGATCAAGGAGATTACCATTCATTTTTATGGATCTTATTACTTTTAAGGCTAGATCTCTTAATTAACCATATATCAGTTACTTATAACCATTGATTCCATGTTTCAAAGTCACAAGATCATCAATGGATCATAATTATATAGTTTTATATGCATCAAAATATAATAGGTTCTACTCATCACAAGGAATCCAACCCAACTATTTGATCTCAATTTGGAGTTAAATTGAGATCAAATTTGGGATTTTAAGATTTCAGCCCATTTTAAGGGCTGAATTTTAATCTTACTATTTTTGTTGATTTACTTGATCTAGAGGCCCAAAAATTTTACTGTGATTATTATCTAAAAGGTTTTGGGATCCTCTGAACCCATTGATCAGTTCAGATTTCAATTTTGGGATCATTTTGATCATGATCCAAGGTTGTTATTGTGAATTTTTGTTATAATCTCAAATAAATACAATTTAAAACATACATTTCATGAGTTCAGTAGCTTATGAATCTACAAAAAGTTTCAGATCTAAAATCAGAGCTATATTGAGCTCTTAATTGTAAAAACAAGTTTCTAGTTCAAAATTTGGATGGCCCAGATCAAATCTGGTCTTACGGGAGGACTACTAGCAGCCCTCGCCTTTACCACCTATCCTAGGTGGTCGATGGAGGTGACCATCTATCTATAGGTGAGACGATCCTGATCTGGACCATCGGATCACCCATGACCGGATCTCCTCCATCCTTGATTGTCAACGGCCTAGATTTCATCTTCTTGGATTTTTGGGCCCCAAGAATCCATCCAACGGCTTAGAGATTCCATTTAAGCCATCCACAATGTTAGATCTCAACCTTGTTGTCGGATCCATAGTTCCCAATGGATCAACGGTCAGGGAGATCTCATAGATGTCAGAAAATACCAAGGACATGCAGGAATTGAAAGAGGGGAGGGAGATGCACCTACCTATGCTAATCCAATGAAGAGAGGGTCATTGGAGAAGAAGAAATTAAGCTTGAGAAATAACAAAAAATCCTAAACACTAAAAAATATACAGACTTTGATTCCTCCATCAACGTTTCCGGAGATGGAGTGACACCTTAGGGCTTTTGTAGATCACCCCTCCCTTAACTGTTTCAATGGTTCCAGATCAAGGTTTACCTGTCAGATTGGCAAGAATAACAAGGATTTACTACCGGAGATGGTACCCAATACCGTTCATGTTTTCATTTTAATTTTCCCGATGATCCAGGAGTCTGATCACCAAACTTTTTTAGGCTTTTTGTAAATCTCCTCAGGCCGAATAGATCCAACGGTTAAGATTGAAATTTACTAGATGGAAATGGATGGCTAATTCAAATAGGGTTTCCTAGGAGGAAACTCTGGGTCATCAGTGACGACGCGTCCCTGGATGCGCCCAATGGTTCAGGGTGGAATATTCCCCTAGGTGCGTATGTGGACGCTCTAATAAAAGGAAATAAATAGGAAAAAAGGGGGAAGAAAATAGATAGAAGGGGGAGGAGTTTTGAGATGAAATTTTGTGAGAACTAGGAAATTTCGTGATGAATTTTGTGAACATTTTTGGAAATTTTTTTCTGAGGTATTTATAAGCATTTTGGGATTTTTCATGATTATATGCAATTATAATGTTTCATTTCTTTTCAATATTAAATTATCTTTGGATTCCCACTGCCACCGCCTTCTCCATTAGTAGGTGGTAGTGGTTTGACTCATGATTACACATGCTCTGGCCATTGGATTCCTTTGTAGGTCCCTTGTGGGCCCCATAAATGTGGAAAGGCCATTTTGCCCTTTTAATTCCAAAAATGGAGAAAAATAGTGTTTATTCCCATGAACTCGGAATTGAGTGTACTTAGTGATGTTGGATTCATATTTCTGAATACATTCCAAATTTTCATGTCTTAGTTCTTAGTTAGGAGTAAAATTACCATTTTACTCTTTTTGTTCATAAAATGTAGAAAAATAAGGATTTTTCATCCGAATTTAGAATTTGTCGTGCTTATAGCCATTCTGAAGGGTTTGTTGAGTATGTTTTCAATTATACATGTCTTATACATTGATTTTACTTCTATAAGAAGTGCATTTTTAATAACCCTAATATTCCAGCCTAATTTTTCCTTGAAATTCTCAATTTCATTACAAAAGTTAGGGGTGTTGCAAATTTTCTGAATCACCTAGTAAGGACCATAATGCCATGGAGAGAGCCTCTTATTGACGCTAGTGGCCAATGGTTTGAGTCTATACAGATGAAACTTTAGATATACAGAGTCACCGGGTGAAAAATCGAAGTCTTGCTTTTGTGAATTAGATTAGGCCTTCATGCATGCTTAGGCTCTGTCCAAATGGTATTTTAGTTCATATAATATTGCATCATGGTGGAGGAGCTGGTTATTGACTTCTTCAACAAGTGAGTTGTCTCCTAAAAACTTGAGTAAGATAGGCGGATCTCGGCCGTATAATGTTCGAAAAGGGGTCATCTTAATAGTGTTGTGGAAGGTGGTGTTGTACCAATATTCAGCCCAACATGTCCAGGTTGGCCAGGTCTTGGGTTTACCTCCTATAAAACAATAAGATATGTTTCTAGACAATGGCTAACTACTTTTGTTAGCACATCCATTTAAGGGTGACAAGCAAAGCTCATTTTTAAGGAGGTGCTAGTGAGCCTGAACAACTCCTTCCAGAAATGGCTAATAAAAATGAGATCATGATCGATGACAATGGAGTGAGGATAACCATGTAGCCTAATTACTTTTGCAAAAGAACAGCGTCATTGGCTGTATATGGGTTGCTAAGAGGAATGAAGTGAGCATATTTGGTAAGGAGACCCACTACTACCATAATTGTGTCACACCCTCGAGCTTTGGGCAGACTGCCCATAAAATTCATAGTGATATCTTCCTAGGATGATAAGGGAATGGGCAGGGGCTGAAGCAAACTTGCAGGCTTAGTGGACGCATACTTATTCCGTTGACATGTATCGCATGCTGCTACAAACTTCTAGACATTGCCTCTTATACCATCCCAATGCAAAACTTGTGAGATGCTCTTATAAGTGCGAAAAAGACCAAAATGTCCACCATTTGGGTAGGATAGAATTCTCATAGTAATAGAGGAATGTGTGGGGAGATCTTGGGTAGCACTAGTCGTCCATCGAAGTAGAGTATTCCTTGACTTAAGGTATACCCGGGGTGACTATGTGCATTGTTAAGAAGCTATTGATTGATAGCTCTAAGCTTCGGATTTGTATGTATTTCATTAGAAATCTGATTTAGGCCTTTATAGCTAGCAACCGTGAGGGGAAAGTGGTGGAGGGTGTGGTAGGATTCATAAGAGCCATGCTAAATGCCAAGAGAAGAGGTGCTGTGCAAGGGAACTGGTTCAAGGCAGTCAAGAACATAGAATTCCTAACATCTAAATAGGGCATCTGCTGCTCAATTGTTTGAACCTGGCTTGTACTGAATCTCGAAGTTGATGCCCACTAATTTGATTAGCCACTTCTTTTGTTCACTATTTAAGACATACTAATCCATGAGAAATTGAAGGCTGTTTTGGTCGGTCTGTATAATAAAGTGTCGTTCCATTAAATAATGATGTCATTTCTGAATGAACAGCACAATAGCCATGAGTTCTCTTTCGTACACAAATTTGAATTGTGAACAAGCATATATAGCTTGGCTAAAGAAAGTGATGGGTCTACTCTCTTGCATTAGTATTGCCCCTACACCCTTTTCGAAAGCATCAATCTCCAAAACAAATTGTTTAGTAAAATCAGGAATAGCTAATATGGGGATTGTTGTCAAGGCTTGTTAGGTATCGGCGTCCCATTGACAGTTGTCCTTCTTGAGATGATTTGTCAATGGTGCTACTATTATCCCATAATGTCATACAAACTTTTGATAATAGCATGTAAGACCTAGCAATCCTCTTAATGCCCTGATATCAGTAGGAATGAGCCAGTTGATCATACAATCATTCTTAGAAGTGTTAACTGCCACACCATTAGCTAATATGACGTGGCCAAGATACTTTATTGAGCTTTGGCAAAATATACATTTCTTTCTGTTAGTGACGAGCTTATTGTCACTGAGGAGCTGCAAGACAATAGTGTGGTGTTGTAAATGTAGATCCATGTTTGAATTGTAGACTAAAATGTCATCGAAGAATACTAGAGCAAACTTATTGAGGTGTGGGCAGAATATATTGTTCATAAGGCTTTGAAAGGTGAAAGGAGCACTACTCAAGCCAAAAGGCATGACCAGGAATTCGTAATGTCCCTCGTGAGTCCTGAAGGACATCTTGAATAAATCATATACCCTAATTCATATTTGGTAGTAACTAGACTTGAGGTCCAACTTGGAAAAGATTGCAGCCACTCCCAATTCGTCTAGCAGCTTGTCAATGGTTGGTATGGGAAACTTATCAAGGACTGGTATCTTGTTTAGAGCTCTGTAGTTGACACAAAATCACCAACTCCCGTCTTTCTTCTTGACTAAAAGAAACTGGCTGGAGAAAGGCTGGTGCTGGGGCGAATAATTCCAGTGATCAGCAGTGCCCTAATGATGCATTCTATCTCATTCTTTTGGCAATGTGGGTAGCAGTAGGGTTTAATATTAGGAGGCTTATGTCCTTCCCTTAATAGAATGGCATGATCTTACATTCTGCTCATAGGTACTTGCAAGGGTTGGTCAAATACATGTAGAACTATGCCAGGACAGGTGCTACCCATGAAGAAGCACTAATAACAAAAGCACTACAGAGGCTCAGAAGACCCTAGTACTAGATCGGGTGGTTGTTGTCGGTGCCTAGTTTGAGTTTCAAGAACGACTTGAGGGATACCAGTGATTAGGCCAGAGATGGGTCTC
Source organism: Warburgia ugandensis (assembly GCA_035236585.1). Classification (NCBI taxonomy): domain Eukaryota; kingdom Viridiplantae; phylum Streptophyta; class Magnoliopsida; order Canellales; family Canellaceae; genus Warburgia; species Warburgia ugandensis. The sequence goes on along the minus strand of CP141131.1, from coordinate 46,587,575 downwards.
CCTGCAATATGATATGCTTGCTCTGTATGGAGAATGACATGGTGAGGTTTCTATAATTGGCTAAAACCTTGCCTAGGGTCTATAGCCAAGCCATCCTTAGGACCACGTCGATGTCGTGTAAGTTGAAGAGGTGGAAATCCTGATGAATCGTGATGCTGGGTGGAGTGAGAAAGAGATTCCATCAGATCTCGGCTCCTTTTATGCAATGACCATCTCCTAATTGGACTCCAAAGGTTCGAGTGTCTGTGACTGGTAATCTGAGGTTTTCCACCAAATCCCTGGAGACGAAATTGTGCGAGGCTTCACTATCAATCAGAACCACCACTATTGCGTGCCCTAGGTTTCCAATCAATTTCATGACTTTTCCCTATGTAATACCCATGATGGTATGCATGGATAATTCCATTTGAGGAGTTTCCTCCTCTGGCTGTTCCTACTCTACTCATGTAGGGGGTTCATCTAGAGCAGCATTGTTGTTGTCGTCAGCCAGGAGGAGGACCTGCAACTGCCAATTTTTGCAACAATGACATGGGTGCATCCTTCATTGCATCTATAGCACAGCCCTAAGGCTTGTTTGTGTTGGAACTCACTAAGGGTAAGACACCAGAAGGAGTCTCAGTGGCCATTGCCAGCATTGATAGTGCATGCATCCCTGTCTCCCCTGATGGTTGCCTCCTTTGTTGTTTTCGTCGAATGGAATAGGGCTAACATGAAATGATGATACAACCCTTAGTACTTAGCTCCCAAGAACAGGCCCTTTGGTTGAATGTTCGTGGACGTTGAGAATCTGGGCCTAGATCCAACTCTGCTTCCTTGGGCTTTTACTCACTCCACAGCCGAGTTTTTCTCCTCAATTTTATGAATTAGATCCATAAGCCACGCAAACAAATCGGCCAAAACATTTTGACTTCGGCCATTATCTCTTCCCATAGCCCATTGTAAAGGCCCCTCTTAACAATTCACCGGGAAGATCCACGGAGGCCTCAACATCATCTCGAAGTGTCGCCAATAGTTGGAGATGAAGCCCTCTTAGCAGAGCGTGATGAGGGCTTTGTAGTTGTCATCAGACTGGGATGGTCAGAATCTCTGAAGGAGAGTAGATTGGATGCCATCCATGATTAGAGAGGATTTCATGCGTCCACCCACAGATACCAGTGGAGGGTGTCATCCTCCAAACAGACTGTGGTAGCTGCAACTTTGTCATCATTAGGGACGTGATTGATCTAAAATTATCTGTTGGCTCTACATAACCAGTCATATGGGTCGCTACCTTCAAGGATGGGAAGATCTAACTTCCTGGGATGGAAGTCAGTTGCAGAGATGTCCGATGGCTTTGGTCGATGTCGATTTCCCCCTTAGGAATTCTCACCCACCTTCGTCGTCTTGGTTCTTCCCCTTTCTTCTTCTCGTCATGGTGAGGGTTCCATGGTATCTTCCCTTTGCCTCATCCAGTGTCGAATTTCCAGCAAGTACTCTCCCATGGCTGTGACACTATTCTGCAACTGGCCCAGCTCTTCTCTCAGGATGCCAACCTCCGCTCGGACACTTTCCATCTCTTTCTCCATGTTTTTTGTTTGTTCCATCGGGGTCCTAACCATACCCCAAAATCATTCCACTCTGATACCAGATTGTTGGAACTATCACTGTGTATATGGGAAGCAATCAACAAGGAACAAGGAAATGTCATTGAATGCAGAATGGATACAAATTATAGATTGATGATGTTGAAGAAGAAAGATAAAAGAAACAAAAAGAAACACCATTCAGTCTCCTCCATAGGCAACTCCTTCCTCCCCTTCCTTATTTTTCCTCCTCCCTCCACTACTCTCTCTCTCTCTCTTCTACATATATGTTTTCACCCTAACAAAATTTCTTCCACGCTTCTCTCTCCTCCAACTATCCCTCCTTTCCTGACTTCATTTTGTAACTAAATTGGCTAAGGCTAGCTACTTGGACCTTTGAGGACCACTTCTCCTGGAATAAGTCAGTCCAAAACGACCCTGCTTCCCCTTCTACCTATTACTATCCTCATCAATACTCTTTGATTTAGAACAAAATTTTTGCTAATTTTATACATACGTCAAATCATAGCTTTCCAAAAAAAAAACCAAATCAAACCTTGCGACCACTCTTTTGTGCTTAAAGGAAAGTTTCAACTTCTCAAAGAGTAAATTATAAGGATGGTACTATAGTGGTCATCATTAGATTAGTCTTAGAATCCCATGGGAAATACATGTCCAATCAATACTGTTTAATCCCATAAAACATCAACAAGCTGACCTGCGTGTTCTTAGTTCGGTGAATATCCCATCCATTATATTGAGGCCTATGGAAATTTAGATTTTCTTACAAACCACCAAACAGACATCATGGATCAAGTGGCTTATCCAATCTCAATTTTGCTTACTGATAAAATCAATCAACCATTCAAATGTGTGTGACACTCAGGCTCACAAATTGGTTGTAAGAGGAAACAGCTGTCCTCGTAGCTTTCCTTTTAAAATTGGTTTCCCATCTCAAACTAGAATTTGATAATGCAAAACTTCTACAGATAACCTCCATTTTGAGCAAGTATTATAATATAGCTTTAACCAAGGAACTGTGATGACCCGGGTTTTCTTATGCATTTTTAAATGAAAAATCTAAATTCCTAAGGCGGGATCCCTATTTGAAAAAAAATGCAGTGCAGCGGAAAAATATTTTGTTTTAATCTCATTTTGAAAATCCCGAGTGTCATTTGCTTTCACAACAACCAAAGTAGCTTTTGAAAAACTTTAGAAATCATAAATATTTTTCCCCAGGTCTTTCCAAATACAAAGACACAAATTTCAATAGAATTAATACAAATACATGTCCAAAGGGTTGAGAATTTACTTACATGTATAACTGTTTCCTTTTTGATTCACTTGCTCGTAGCACTAATATAGATGTCCTCTACTCATGGATGGAATTATCCTAAAAAATGTTAAGGATAGGGTGAGTATATACTATACTTAGTATGAGTCTATCACTACTAGGTTTGCAATACATGCTATGTTTAAAATCATGTGCTCATAAAAACATATGCATGTTCGAATAATCATGTTCAATATCGATATTAAAAACCATTGTCAAACCAGAATACTGACAACTTAAAGAAATATCATAATCCAAGTCGAAAGTATCATATATCATAAACATAATGATATGCATCAGATGCTCAACTGAATCCAACTCATGGATATCTAGTATGGTATGGTCGACTAACCTCATATCATGCCATATGCAATGCAAATAAGTCCACAAAACCAGAGGGTCCAACTATGCCTACAACCTCCTCGCCGTGTGGTCCCCGGGTACCTGAGGACACTCGATCATAGCCTCAATGGGGCCTATGACACGTATTCGTCATAAATCATGCAATTTATGCAATCGGTTGCAAAATGTGCATGCAATGCATAAAATCTGCTCATGCTAGTATTGCATTCAAAGTCATAACCCTGCCTAGAAGCCTGACAGCCTAGAAGCCTGACAGCCTAGAAGCCTTGTCAGCTCTCTCTGGCCCACCCTCGTCGGCCCGCCCTCATCAGCCCGCCCTCATCGGTCAAGGCTACACTTATCATGCAATCTATGCATGTAGCACATGTCTTAGCAATATATGCACAATGTATTTTTTCAAAACCTGTCCTCTTTGGGTCCCTCACAACTGCCTACCCAGCATCTTTTGGTAACCCTCAAGGACATGCAATTTTGCAAGGACTCAATGCTCACAAATCATGCAATATATGCAAATATTTGCAAAACATGTCTATGCATAAAGTCTTTAATCATGTGCACGTTGAATTAAGTCATGCTAAACAAGTCATATACTTATATTTAAAACATGCATTTTCAAAACAATCATGGCTCTTTTAAAAAGTCTAGTAGCAATAGAGCACCTACCTGGCTAGGTCGCCCTAACCCCTTGTCCTCATATGCTCCTGAACATGGTTTGGGGAATCAAGGTTAGTTTGGCCTATCTTTTATAGGTTTTAGAATAGTTGGTCTTATTACTTAGGCATTAGGGGTCCATCCCTATGCCTATGGGTGTCCTAAGGTCCTAATTGGGCCTTGGTATCCTCAGTTTTCCAAAGGTCTAGCGGCCACGCTCCATCATCCTATTCTAAGGTTCATGCCGACCTTTTATTGGGCTTTTAGTATCACACGTACATAAGGGTCTTAAGAGTGAAAAGGCGGAATGCTAGGGCGTTGCGGGTCAGCGGCATGCGCTCGCCTTTTCTAAAGGAGCGAAAAATCCCAAACTGCTAGTGCACTGCACGTCTGCAGACGCGCCGGGTTTCCCGCCCTTCTCTCTCTTTTGCGGGCGCGTCCACGGATGCGCCCGTTTGGTTTTTCTCAGATGCGGTCGACACGTCTCGTCCTTTTGGGATGTTTTGTTCGTTTGGGGGACCGGGGCATCCTCAGGACACCTTGGTTCGACCCTGTCGAACCAATGCGGCCCAGGGAATGTCCTTGGGTCCTTGGTGACTCTCCAAGGCTCCATTTTGCATGATTTTTCATGCAAAAGCTTAGGGAAATTGATCTTAGAACTACTGTGAAGATGGGTTTTGAGGGATCTTGGGCATACCTGGCTCGTTGCTGGGTTTTTCTCCTCGTTTTCCCTCTAGGTTGCTTCTCCACAACAGGTTTTCTTCAAGCTTTTGGGCTGCCATTAGAGGTGCCCAAGAGCTCTATTTATAGAGTTATAAGAGGGTACTGGAGGGGGCTCTCACCGCCCTTGAATGGCGGTGGAGAAACCTCCAAAATGGCGGTGATTTCTCCTCCAATTACCGCCATTCTAGAACTCTCTAGGGGGTTGAAGATGAAGGGTGCCCGTATCAAAACGGGCCCCTGTGTTTTGCAGGCTAAATCCGTTTTTTAATAAAAATTACATTTTTGCCCCTGAACTTCAAAGGGCGATAACTTACTCATTTTAACTCCGTTTTGGGTGATTTTGGTCTTGTTGGATTCCTTTTTCCGATACGCACCTAATGGTACCATTTTCGGGACCAAATTTCTGGGTTCAGTCAAGGTGAATAGTGAAATGACCAAAATGCCCTTATCTTCAAAAACTGAACTTTTCATTGCTAACTTGGGATTTTAATATTACAAAATTGGATTCATTACAGAAACAAACAAGAAAAATGAATAAAAGAACTCAATCAAAGTTCGCTATCCCCGAAATTAACTCAAACTTTTCCTAGCCACCTTGACTGTAGAAGTGAAGATTGAAACATAGTGTAGCAATAACCCAAAGGATAAGTAGCATATGAAAGACACCTAGGCCTTGTACCTACTTTCTTGATAAGTTTTGTGATAAACCTAAGACAAATGAAACATCCATCAACTTAGCAAGCTGTCAACACATTAAGTGATACCAATACCAAAGAGGTTCCCTAGGAGTAAGAAGTTCAAATTGTAAGGGCTATTAAATATATACAAGGATACAACCAACTTCCTCAAGAATTACCTCTGAATTATTTCATGAAAGTTGAGCATTAAACAAACACGAAGGTTTACATTTTCAACAATAATTCTTTAAAAATAGAAACCGACACGCACGAGCACAATACATGCTCATTTTGCTTAATTAGAAAGAAAAGATCATATGAATTAGTGGTAATGTTGGTATAAAGTGCGAAGGAAACACAACAACTGTAAAGCACATCCACTATTTCGTGGTTGGCCTCACACTATTGATCTGACACCTAAATTCGGATATCTTATTGCTCAAAAATTGTTCCAAAAAAAGTTATTGGCTTTCAACAAATGATGTTTAGTTCATTGAATGCAAACCATTGCTTGTAGGGAGCTTCTAACTATCCCAATCAAGCAAGATAAAACATCATTTCTTGGATGCCAATAACTTTCTATTGGAATAAATTTTGGGCCATGAGATAACAAAAGTTGGGTGTGTCAGATATATCACTTGGATCAATGGTGTGTGAGAGACACCGTAGAAAATTGGAAGCGCTTCACTGTTGTTGGGGTGCTGTGGTGCTTTACACCAGCATTCTCGTGAATTAGAAGACCCATCAAACTAAAGAAAATAAAGAAGAGCAGTTATGTGCCACCACAACAAAAATAAAAGAACCCACTATTTGCTACCTAACAATCAGTAATAATCTTGTAGTAGATGCCTGTTCAAAAAAATAGGAAAAACACGCTCACACACTGACCCATCCATCTAAACAGTTTAGATATATCATGTTAATCAAATCAACTCACTTTAAGTGTAACTTTTAGGATTGTTCCCAGAATCACTAGCTTTGTCACCGTGATCATTGTGATCTTCACTACCCCATACATTTTTCAAAGATTGTAAGCTTCTCTTTCGTGGAGCTTAACAAAATCCCTACCTTTATCGTTGTTTGCAATTCTCTTCTAGTATTTCCATTTCAATCGGAAGATCTTGTCAGTGAGAACTCTTTGGGTGAACTTGAAATTGAAACTGAATGATTCTTGGATGAACTGGTGAACTTCATGCATATTCGCTGGTGAGAAATTGAAGCCTTTGTTTATGTATTCAATTATACCTGTCAAAATGGAAATCTCATCATTCTTGCTCCACCGGATCTGTTGCTGCTTCATGCGCAAATTAACCTCGTTACTTCATATACTTCTGCAAAGTCCGTAGACATTTTCTTTGTGCCATTTAGTGAAAACTGCGTTCTCCCCCTGGTTCGCATGTGTCTTCTTGTATTTTAACTTCAACCTACGAAAATTGTCAAGCAATTGCATGTGGCTGAATTTGAAATGAATAGACTGCTGAACAAATTCATGAAACCTGTGCATATCATCCCATGGAAGGTTTGAACCTTTGCCCATGTTTTGAACAATGCCTTCCAAAATAACAATCTCATCCTTGTTACTCCATTTTCGTTGATTACATGCTGTCGTCACAGGCTTCTCATTGCCATCCTTCTCATCCACGGCCCATAGTTTTTTAGAGAGAATATAAACATTTTTCTCATGCTTGTTATGGAAAATTGGGCATTGCCCCTTATTTTTCATTCTCATCTTATTGTATTTCCACTTTAACTGACGAATCTTATTCCCCAATTGTACTTGACTGAATTCAAATTGAATAGACTTGTGAATGGTGTTGGTCCAGCCCCATTTTCAGGCGGCCGCCGTATTCAACGGTGGCGGGCGCAGCAGTCGGTGCCGACTACTGACTTCAACCATGGTGGGCGCCGCAGTCAGCTGCCACCGACTGCTGACTTCAACAGTGGCGGGCGCCACCGTCGGCCACCGCCACTGACTACTGACTTTGTGTAAAACGGGTTGAAAATCAGACCCTAAAATTCCCTATAAATAGGGATACCAAGAGGGCAAGGAGGAGAACCCATTCCTCTGTAAAAATCCCCGTGTATACCTCTCTGTAAAACCCCATTTTCATAGTGAAATCATTCTCTCCCGTGGACGTAGGCTTATTGGCCAAACCACGTTAAACTCTGCGTTTTTGTGTGTATGATCTTGGGCGGGGACTGAAAATCCCCAACAAGTGGTATCAGAGCTCGGTTCTGCCGTGAAACAGAGGCAGAAAATGGATTTGCAGTTCCGCCGGTCGAGAGGAGGAAGAAAACTGTTCCTGCTACAGTTGCTACAGTAATCATCATTGCTGCTACAGTGAAAAGCACGTTATCATGTTGCTACAGTAAAAAGCATCACCATTACTGTCGGCTACAGTGATAGCTACAGTTCGAGTTTCAACAAATACGGAGTTACAACAGTATAGAGTTGTAACAGTACAAGTGCAAATAGTAGCGCATTTGCACAGTAGCTGAGTTGAAATAGTAGCGTATTGCAATAGTTCGAGTGCAACCATAGCTGAGTTGCAATAGTAACGAGTTGCAACAGTGATTCGACTGGAGAAGACCTATTTTTGGCAGGTTTTCAAGGGGGATAGACCAGTTCTTGGCAAACGCAGTGGTGTTCTCAAATTTGTAAGATTTTCTCCTGAAATTGCTGTAAGTACTCTTTCTTTACTTATGGAGGCAAACATGAGCAAAATGATTTGCTTAAATGGTACTAACTATCACAAAGTGGAAGGGAAAAATGAAAGATCTTCTTTTTGTGAAGAAATTACATCTACCTGTTTTTGCTACTCAAAAACCGGAAGATAAGTCCGAAGAAGAGTGGGCTTTTGAACACGAACAGGTATGTGGTTTTATTCGACAATGGGTAGAAGATAATGTTTTGAATCATATTCAAAATGAAATACATGCTAGAACTCTATGGATCAAATTAGAAACCTTGTACGCATTGAGAACAGGGAATAATAAGTTATTCCTACTTAATCAAGCGATGCACCTGAGATACAAGGAAGGGAGTTCTATTTCCGACCACTTGAACGAGTTGACCGGATGCTTTCAGCAACTATCCGATGTTGGCGTCAGGTTTGACGATGATATCATGGGTTTATGGCTTTTAAATACTTTGCCTGACTCATGGGAAAATTTTCGTGTTTCTCTAGCTAATTCTGCTCCCGGGTGGTCTTTGTGACATGGGAATCTGCAAGAAGCGCAGTTCTAAATGAAGAAATGAGGCGACGAGCTCAAGTTGTCACCACATCACAGTCTGAGATTTTGATCTCAGAAAATCGAGGGAGAAGCAAGATCAAAGGACAGGAGAAGAATAATAGAAGCAGGAGTAAATCTAAGTCCAGATACAAGAATCTGGAATGCAATTATTGTGGCAAGAAGGGTCACATTAAAAGGCAGTGTTACAAGTGGAAAGCCGAGAACAAAACAGAGAATGCCAAGCAGGAGAGAAGAAATGATGAGGGGAATGATCGTGTAGCTGCCACTACTTCAGGCCTTGTTGTGGTCTGTGATGAAAATGAAATCAACCTAGCCTCCAATGAGATTGGATGGGTTGTTGACAGTGGTGCTTCTTTTCATGTTACCTCGAGGAGGGAGTTTTTCACCTCGTACACTCCTGGTGACTTTGGAGTGTTGAAGATGGGTAACGATGGGCTGTCAAAGGTTGTTGGTATCGGATCCGTCTGTTTGGACACCAACAACGGAACAAGGTTGATTCTCAAGGACGTTCGACATGTACCAGATATCCGGTTGAACTTAATATCAGCCGGAAAGCTTGATGATGATGGGTACTGTAGTACCTTTTGCGATGGACAGTGGAAGCTCTCTAAGGGAGCGCTTGTGGTTGCCAGAGGGAAGAAATCATCTAGCTTGTATGTGATGCAAGCTTCGATTCCTATTAACTCTATGAACGCAATTGATGTTGCTGGTTCTTCAGAGTTGTGGCACAGGCGGCTCAGTCACATGAGTGAGAAAGGACTAGGTTGTCTAGTCAAGAAGAATTTGCTTTCAGGGCTCAAAGCTACAAAAGTAAGCAAATGTGCTCATTGTCTTGCCGGGAAGCAGCAACGAGTTTCCTTCAAAAGCCATCATTCTTCCAGAAAGCCAGGCGTGCTTGAATTGGTACATTCAGATGTATGCGGTCCTATGAAGGTACGCACATTTGGTGGTGCATTATATTTTGTCACATTTATTGATGATTATTCCAGGAAACTCTGGGTCTATGTTTTGAAAACTAAGGATCAGGTGCTTGACAAGTTTAAAGAATTTCAAGCTTCTGTTGAGCAGCAAACGGGGAAGAAGCTGAAATGCATTCGCACAGACAACGGTGGCGAGTATTGTGGACCTTTCGATACTTATTGTAAGAAGCAAGGGATCAGACATCAAAGAACTCCTCTGAAGACTCCTCAGCTAAATGGTTTAGCAGAGAGGATGAACAGGACATTGATGGAGAGGGTCAGATGCTTGCTTTCTGAAGCAAAGCTGCCCGGTTCCTTCTGAGGTGAGGCGCTATACACAGCAGCCTATGTTATTAACCTATCTCCAATGGTTGCCTTGAATGTAGATGTTCCTGACAGGCTATGGTATGGAAAAGATGTCTCTTACGATCATTTGCGGGTATTTGGGTGCAAAGCGTTTATACATATACCTAAGGATGAGAGATCCAAGTTAGACGTCAAGACCAAACAATACATTTTCATCGGCTATGGGCACGATGAGTTTGGTTACAGGCTATATGATCCTATTGCAAAGAAGCTGGTTAGAAGTCGTGATGTGGTCTTTATGGAAGACCAAACCATTGAACACATCGACAAAGCCAAAGTATCAGAAACTCAGAGTTCTGATACTCTGACAGATTTAGATCCAGTTCCTGTTTCACATATGCCAAGTGTAGATGGCACCAATGACCATGGTGGTGCTCCAGTTGATGTTCAAGATAATCAGGCTAAGGGAGAACATGAAGCTGCTGAAGACATGGATGTTTCATCAGAGGCTGATGATATTCAGCAGGAGGTTCCTACTGAGGAACTAGCAGTTTCATTGAGACGGAGTTCGAGAGATCGTCAACCCTCCACTCGATATTCATCAGATGAGTACGTACTCCTCACTGACAGGGGAGAACCTGAGAGCTACACAGAGGCAGCTGAAAGTGAAGAGAATGCAGAGTGGATTGCAACTATGAAGGATGAGATGAAATCCTTACAAGACAACCACACTTTTGAGCTGGTAAGATTACCTAAGGGCAGACAAGCTTTGAAGAATCGGTGGATATACAAGGTGAAGTACGAAGGTGAAACTTCACGACCACGATACAAAGATAGACTTTCGTGAAAGGCTTTGGTCAAAGAAAAGGTGTTGATTTCGAGGAGATATTTTCTCCTGTTGTTAAAATGTCTTCAATCCGAGTTGTATTGGGTTTGGCCTCAAACCTTGATCTGGAGGTTGAGCAGATGGATGTGAAGACAGCGTTCCTCCATGGTGACTTAGAGGAGGAGATATATATGGAGCAGCCAGAAGGGTTTGTTGCTAAAGGCAAAGAGAAGTATGTCTGCAAGCTGAAGAAGAGTCTGTATGGCTTAAAGCAGGCTCCCAGACAGTGGTACAGGAAGTTCGAGCAGTTTATGACCCAACAGGGTTATCGAAAGACTACTTCAGATCACTGTGTGTTTGTGCAGAGATTCTCAGAAGATGATTTCATCATCTTGCTACTCTATGTCGACGATATGCTTATTGTTGGAAGAAGCTCTTCAAGGATCAGTCAGTTAAAGAAGGAGCTGAACAAAGTCTTTGCTATGAAAGACTTAGGATCCGCGAGACAGATTCTCGGGATTTCTATCATTCGTGACAGGAGGAATAAGAGGTTATGGCTGTCTCAGGAGAAGTACATAGAAAAGGTACTTCAACGATTTCACATGGATAAAGCTAAAGTGGTTAGTACACCTTTTGCTACTCATTTTAAGCTTAGTAAGAATCAAGTTCCAACAAGTGATGCTGAGAAGGAATACATGCAAGATGTTCCTTATGCTTCAGCTGTTGGCAGTCTTATGTATGCCATGGTATGCACTAGACCAGACATTACATATGCAGTTGGTACAGTGAGCCGTTTTCTATCAAATCCAGGAAAAGAACATTGGAATGCAGTGAAGTAGATATTGAGATATCTACGTGGTACTTCTAAGTTGTGTTTGGGATTTGGCACTGGCAAGCCCGTGCTTGAGGGCTACACTGATTCAGATATGGCTAGTGATATTGACACGAGGAAGTCTACTTCAGGCTACTTAATTACTTTTGCAGGGGGAGCTGTGTCATGGCAATCAAAGCTACAGAAGTGTGTTGCCTTATCTACGACAGAGGCTGAGTTTATTGCTGTGACAGAAGCATGCAAAGAGTTATTGTGGATGAAGAAGTTGGTGAACGAACTTGGCTTTATGCAGAAGAGGTATGCGTTATTTTGCGACAGTCAAAGTGCTATACACCTTAGCAAAAATTGTACTTTTCATGGAAGGTCAAAACACATTGATGTTCGGTATCATTGGATACGTGATATTTTGGACTCGAAGTCGTTAGAGCTTGAGAAGATTCATACTGACAATAATAGTTCAGATATGATGACAAAAGCATTACCTCGAAGCAAGTTCGAGATTTGCAAAGAATTGGTCGGGATGGGCTTCTGCTAAAAGTCCATACGTGAAGAAACCTCCTTCAGTTAATGGGCTTGGAGGGGGAGATTTGTTGGTCCAGCCCCATTTTTAGGCGGCCGCCGTATTCAACGGTGGCGGGCGCAGCAATCGGTGCCGACTACTGACTTCAACCATGGTGGGCGCCGCAGTCAGCTGCCACCGACTGCTGACTTCAACAGTGGCGGGCGCCGCCGTCAGCCACCGCCACTGACCATTGAGTTTGTGTAAAACGGGTTGAAAATCAGACCCTAAAATTCCCTATAAATAGGGATACCAAGAGGGCAAGGAGGAGAACCCATTCCTCTGTAAAAATCCCCGTGTATACCTCTCTGTAAAACCCCGTTTTCATAGTGAAATCATTCTCTCCCGTAGACGTAGGCTTATTGGCCGAACCACGTTAAACTCTGCGTTTTTGTGTGTATGATCTTGGGTGGGGACTGAAAATCCCCAACAAATGGAACGGAAGAAGGCAGGCATATCGTCTCAAGGGGGATTCGTACTTTTTTTCCTGAATTTGAGAATGCCCTTCAAAATTTTAATCTCATCTTCCCCACTCCAAACGCGTCTAGAATTCTGCTTGTTCACAAGTCTAACATTCTTATCCTTCTCACTTGTAGGAACATCAGTAACCTTGGCAGCTTTCCGAGGCCTCTGTGAGACCTTATTCTGGTCATCCACATTGGGTCGCAATTTTCGCTTCTTCACATTCCATTTTGAAACCTTGTCTAGTTTGTCAGTGTCAGCTTGGGATTGAAATCCATTTACTGGGTCATCGTGCCTTTCCTCATCAATGGGGAAAGCAGCAGCTTCGGACGCTCTCTTCACAACTCTCTTGCTGTTGAAGAAAGTAGTAGCTTCGGCAGCTCTCTTCACAACTCTCTTACTATTGTTATCTTCCGTCCTGGAATTAGATTTTTCTAATGCCATGGCAGCATCCAATTGCTATTTGATTTGGGTCGTTTTTTTATGGTTTTGAAAGGGAATGACTCAAAGGTGTAGTTGTTTTGGCTCTCTTTTCTTTCGCAGAATCTGGAGATGATTGTTCTTCATGGCAGTAAAATCCGAGTTAAGATTTTTAGCGGTAATCTTGTATGAACTGCAAAATACGAATTGCGGATTATACTGAGACTTAATATGCTCTTGGAAATCATCGGGAAACGGAAAGGCAAGCGCGTGGTTTAAGGGATGTTGCCGCCATCTTAGAGGCCATTTGACTTCCCAATAATTTAGTTATTAATGTATTTTAAGAAAAGCAGAAACTTATTAATATCATTTCATGGAAAAGGGAATACACGAAGTAAAACGTGTGATATTGACAGTAAAAGAATAGGGCATTGAATTTCTATTTCTAAGTCCACTGCATCATTAGTAACTCTCATATTAGTAAGTCTTGTATCCATGAGTAAGAAAAAAGAAAAATACTTCTTTACTCACAAAAGAACCGTTGTTCTCTACTTTTTTTCTTTTGTTCTCATGCCAATGCTTCCCATATGAGTAATATGAGCTGACCTTCTTACTAGCAGCTTCTAAATTTTAACACTTTCTTGATTTTAGTGCTCTAGGTCATAAGAAACAAGGCTCCCATCAAGGATCAGGTTGTTAGTGAAGATACACAAAATCAAGCCAATTGATGTTTATACTAGGAGCGAATCATGTGTTACACCTTGTCAATATATATAGTAGTTGACTGTCTTGCTTTTATCTTTTCTTTTTACTCGTACTCCCAAGGATGAGAATGTTTAGATGGAAAAGCTGAGGTCAATAATATGGTTAGGTAGAAATTACAACTTGAAGTAATTGAGTGTAGACTAGAAATACAGCACACGGTAGGAATCCATCTATAGCAAATTTGGATGTAAGAATTACTTTTGTTCAAAAAGTTCTCCAGATGCAAAAGGATGATAATGAGACACGGGGACCGGTTGGGAAACTATGTTTCACTCAGAAGATGAATTGAAGTGTTCGACTGCATGGAAGATTGGTGGCGTCTGTAAACGCTAAACTGAGGCATGAAAATTCTAAGAGAGGTACACCAGTCAAGGTATACAATTAATCCTGGTGGAATGAAGACATATCTCAATCTGAAGAGACATTTTTGGTGGAATGTTATGAAGAAAGATGTGAGAAAGTTTGTAGAGTGATGCTTGATATGTCATCAAGTCAAGGCTAAGCATCAGGGGTTGGTAAGACTTCTATAGCCCCTTAAGCTTCCTGAGAGAAAGTGGGATGATATTACTATGGATTTTATTATGGGTTTACCTAGGACATCTAGTGGACATGACATGATGTGGGTGGTAGTTGATCAGCTAACAAAATAGACACATTTTCTCTGAATCTAATAAAATCTAAATACTAATAGTTTGGCATGACTATGCATCGTAGTTTCGGAGAAGTGTGCAAGAGTCTCTAAGGTCCTCATGAATTTTAGTATAGCTTTTCATCCTCAGATTGATGCCCAAGATGAGAGGACATTCTTGACTCTAGAGGACATGTTAAAGCATGTGCTATCAAATGGAAGGGAAATGGGAACGAGAGCTTACCATTGGTTGAGTTTGCATAAAATAATAGTTTTTAAGCATCGGAATACCTCCAGATGAAGCTCTATATAGTAGACTTTGTTATTCACCGACATGTTGGAGTGAAGTTAGAGAAAATAAGATTATAATGTAACGCCCCTAAATTTTTAATTCACTTTATGTAAATAGAATTTAAATGAAAAAAGAAAAATTCAATTTACAAGATTTTAAAATTTAAAGCATAACTAACAAAAGACACCACAATAAGCATTAAAACATCAATATTAGTGATCTACTCATGAAAATGAGTCCAACAACACTATGTATGTCGAAATCAAAGTTTGGACAAAAATATCATAATATTTTAATTAAAATATTTAATTAAAATTAATTAGTAATTAAAGTGATAGAATTAATTTCAAGTGGGACCACATAATGCGATCATGAGTAGTCATATCAACCATAAATGGAAAACCAAGTTTAAATGAAATTAAGGTGATAATTACCCGCATTTATGATGAGTAATGATTAATGAAAAAAGAAGAAGACAGCATTTAAAGCTATCTCACCCCTTCCCTAGTTTTCTTCCCCCTACCGCCAACTCTCTCTCTCTCTCTCTCTCTCTCTCTCTCTCTCTCTCTCTCTCTCTCTCTCTCTCTCTCTCTCTCTCTCGTGCTAGCCTATAATGTCAAGATCAGCTCTGTTGGATGCTGATCGACAGCATTGAGTGGTGCTTTGAGTGTTGTGTCCAACAATGCTATTGTCCTTGCCAGCCACCTATTTTCTTGCGACCCCTATTTCTCCCATGTTTTTTCCAACTTTTTGACAAATTTTTTATTCTTCTATAGCAAATCATTACTCTCTACCCAGGTAATGTTCTTTCCCTCTATTTTCCCTTCTTTTCCTCCATTTATTTTGCCTAGTTTTCTGGGGAGTATCTGTCAAAGAACAAATCCAAATTGACAGGGCTAGAACCATGTCAAAAACAACTCGAATGGGAAATCTAAATGATTAGATGAAATCAGAACACCTCAAAACCTAGGAAACCCAAGTTAGAAAGAAAAAATTGGTGATATAGGTTGGCAATTTGATTGAAAATGAACGGATAGCCAAGATTGCGTCGTTTGAAAGACTTTTGTTAGATCTATAACCAAGACGCACCTTCAAGACACACAATGGGAAAGTGCACTCCTTGTGCATCTCCACACATGCAAGTGCATGCGCGCTAGTTACAAAATGCGCAAGATGCATGCGTGTCCTGGTGATGTCATTTTCTTGCCCGTTCTGATCCAGACTCAATCTAAGCCATTGAAATTCATCTAAAACTTAGATTTTCAATTTTGGAAGCAATATAACTCCAACTTTAGATTGGAAGCATTCTTTGGAATTGTCTCAATGAGAAAACCATATTAAAATAATAAAATTTAGGATTGGACAAATCTTGAGTCCAAGTTTTGAGCCATAGACTTTAGATGTATTAGATCAGTCAGATAATAGGTAATCAAACTTCAAATATTTAAATACTTGGTTGATCTAACACAATTATAGTTAAATCATCCAAATAATTTAAAATAGTAATATTTTATGACAAGAAAATATAGAATCATTGATCTGATTGATCAAAATTAGATTTGAACACCAGATCACCAAATTACTATTAGATATACAATTAGATCATATAAACACTAAAGATATGTAGGGTCAAGATGCATCAAACCCAAATATAGATGATTAAGACACCCAAGGCAGACATTAAGAGTGATCCAATGGTAAGATCATCTTAAAAACTTTGGATTGAGTAAGATTAGACCTTATACACCATAAATTGACCAATCACAAGTATCCAAACCTTAATAAATAACTAAATTAATGATCTAACATGGTAGATGAAATGATCTAATGGTTACATTGTTTTAGTGCATCGAAATTTATAAATCTGGATTATAGGATGTAGGATTTGATTGTCAAATTTGAATAGGAGCTAGTGAGAGGCAATTGAACTATAGGAAACTTAATACCTACCATTAAGTTAGGTCAAACTTCAAAATGGATAATTGAACTAATGCATTGTTATATTATTCTAATTGCCTCAGCTTAGGAAATTGAACATAAGGAAGATTTGGGACTATTGATTTGATTGATCAAAATTCAATTTGTTCATTGGGTAAATAGATCAAACATTGAAATGTGAAATAGACTATATGCCAGGCTAAGATCTATAGAAATTGAGAACAGGTAGATGATCTGAACCATTGATCTTTAACCAACTGTTACTTTATGATGATATGGATAGTGGGAAGTAAATGAGAATTTAAGTTGGAGTACATACAAATTATTAAGTAAATATTCAAAAAAAGGGCTTGGTGAAGAATTGTATATAAAGACCATATGTTATGTTGTATGAAGGTGTATAATTTATGAAATATAATTGATCTTAGTATATGAGTGATGATATGGTATCAATTACATCCTATAAATTGAATAAGAAGATGGATTACAAGGAAATATTATCTGATGAGAGACATTATAAATGTTTAGTATAAAATAGTAAACAAGACATGTGATCTTTAATGATTGGAAGGAGTTAAGTCAAGTTTTACTAAGCAAGTTGATCTGGAATCATAAATGAACTAAAATAATGATTTTTGGGAAAATGTGATCAAGATGATATATGAAACTTAACGATGAGTATGGGGATGTACTAAGATAATAATGAAGAATCGGTTTATTTGATTAAACCACTATTTTGAGTTGGAAGCATTACATGTTCTTATAAAGTCTTGAATGGTAGTTTGGAAAAGATGATGAAATGTTAGTGAAAAAAAATTTGGGATAGAGTTTTAGAGATCCTATATCTGAGTCAAGGAAGAATGAATTGATAAATAGAATAAAATTTGAAATTGATGGAGATTGACGTCTTTAATGTTGGAATAAATAGAATATTATAAGTGATCATTAGAATCAATTGAAAAGAAAAGTATACATAGTGAAAATAATGGTAAGGAATTAGTTTTACCTTGAGGATTCTACATCAATGATGTATACATAATTGAGGAATCTATTGGATACAACAAGTTTTTAGGGTGCATTAACAATTATAGTGAAGCTCGGAAAAGTACAGACAATGATAATGAATAAGCCTTGATTGAAAATACAAGTATCAGTCGAGAAATGAAAGGTGATATTCCTATAAATAAAAGTTTGTGGTAGCAATAAATCCGTAATTGAAACAAGAAATTCTAATATGGACATATCAGTCACATTATGTGGATTCATTTAAGTGAAATAAAAAAGATTCAAATACTTGACATGAGTGTGTCAAGATAGTATAAATGAGATGAGGAATTATGTGGCAATAATTGAGTTTCTACTGTAGAGGTTTAGAGACACTACTACACACGAGGGTTTTAAAGTTAGTATAAAGAAGTTGCTTATATGATTGCTGACTTCATAAATATTTTACAAGTCGATTGAAAATAAACTACTTTAAATATATAGACTTAAGAAGTTGTTTAACTATAAGTGACTTTAAAAAATTGGCACAAAGAGGGAATTTTTTACAGGAAGCACTTTTAAAGTCGTTTAATATTAAACAACTTCAAAAGTTGATAACTTTAAAAGTCATTTAGAGATAAATGACTTTAAAAATGAATAACTTTTGAAGTCATTTTAAGTAAGCAACTTCAGAAGTATCACAATAAATTTGGTGGGAATAGACTTTTAAAGTCATTTACTACTAAACGACTTTAAAATGAACAACTTTTAAAGTCTATTAACTTATAAAGTCGTTTACCATAAGCAATTTTAAAAGTATGACAAGATATTTGGTAGGATGATTAATATTACACGAGAATGGACTTTTAAAGTCGTTTAACTTTTGAAGTCATTTAATTATAAGCGACTTTAAAAGTCTCTCACTTTTGAAGTTGCATTGATAAAGAGACTTTAAAAGTCATTTCTTGTACAACTTTTAAAGTCATTTTGTGTTAACCAACTTCAAAAGTTTATCATTTTTAAAGTTGTTTAGTACTAAATGACTTATGAAGTCCTTGTTAATTTATAAATAGTTGTCAATATCCCATTTTTTTCTCTAACTTCTTCTTCTCATGGGTGGCATGATGGCTTCCTCTTTGGTCCTAATGCTTTGCTCTTTTTCCATTCTTGCTTTCCATTTTTATATTTTGATTGTTTGTGTCATGAAAAAAACTGTAAGTAAAGCATAACTTCTTTTAAAACATGAATTCCTTTCTTGTTACTAACTCTCTTTGTTTTCATTTTGCAGATCACGTGGGTTTTCTCACTACAGATTATGGGGTTCAGAAGTTTATTAGATTGTCCTGATTATGTGAAAATCGTATGATTTCATTTAAAATGACAGCTGCTTCTTTCTCCAAGCCTCACTATTGAAGAAAAGGAGAACATTATGATTTGTGATTCTCACCCAAAATTAGGGTTTGATGAGAATGCTGGTTATACCATCAACCTTGGCCAAAAAAATTGAAGCACAGTCATTCACTCTCCATAGAATGTGTGTCCCCTAAATACTAGGCCATATTGTGATGAAAATGAGCAAATTTGCTCTCTGATTTTGCATTAACAAGATCTAATAATATATAACATTTGATATATATGTATCATTGGATGTAATAAAAAAATAATTGATTTCCTTGTTGCCATGCTTGTTTATTTATATGTATTATATGTGTTTGTGTTTGTAAAATTAGTTTCATTATGTATTTATGTAAGGTCGTAATGAAAAAAAGTAAATAAATATATATTCAATGTGAAAATTTAAAAATTATTAAAGTCATTTTATGTAAACAACTTTAAAAGTGCATATACTTTTAAATTTGTTTCCATAAAAATGACTTTAAAAGTGTGAACTTGTAAAGTCATTTCCATAAAAACAACTTTAAAAGTATGCTCTTTTTGTGGCGACCCAGGTTTTTATAACACATTTTATAAAGATAGGGCCCTTAGAGTAAAAATTTTTCGCAAACCAAAGCAGCAGAAATTCTTTTCTTTCGAATTTGTTTTGTAAAACCTAAGTCACCACTTCATACATAACATAAGTAGAATTTTGTATAAGATAAAATTCCATTGAAGGAATATACTTTTATTAAACTTCAGGATCCATCCAGTGGTTCACAGTACACAGCCCATTGTATCCTTACAATACTTGTCCAAATATACAATCCAAATGACAAAGTTCAAAATTCAATACATGTTCTAATACAATGTTTCGAGGGATATACCTTGATTACTTATTCTTCAATTGTTCTTCAAGTCTTGAGCTCCTAAGTCTCCTTCTCTGTATCTTAGATATTGTAAACATTCGAACATTTACAATATCTCAGCAAGCTATGCTTGGTAGGGGATAAGAATGTAAGTTATTGACAGTATAATCTCAATATTCAAGTATCCCATAATTCGTTCTATCATAAACACATTCATTAATAACTATTAATTATAAGGACATCTCATTTCCTTGTCATTTGTGTTCACCTTTATACATACATATTGTATAAGGACAAATCCATTAAAAATGTAAAAATAATCAAGCATCATTTCTATACAAAGCTGATCAACTCTTTTCATTATAAGAGATTTGTATTTCAGCCAGTTACTATACAGGGAATTTCCCTTCTTGGGAAAAATATTGGTAATATACAATTACCTGACATTTCATCATGTCATCCCTTAAGGCATTTCACTATGCCAATTTCATTGCATCATAGTGCAAAATAATCAAGGACTACTATGCTTGCAGTCTGATCCGTACAGCGCGCCCGGATAACTGTTCAATAATCCACTTATACCATTCTCAGTGGAAATTACAATATCCATGTCCATATGGGAGGACCATGGCTGTCACAGTGGTGGCCTTCCCATAATTGCCCCACCCGACTTTTAGCCTTTCTTAGGCTTGGTATTCAATATCATCAAGTTTCAGAGAGTGGGTGGCCAAACCCTCTTAACTCTCCTAGCATAGCATTCCCAGGCTTATGCCTGTTTAAAACAAAACCACAAGCCTCCAAGCTTGTATGTAAATTAATACTTATACATATCAGACTATCTGTCTGTTTATCTAGGACTGGAATATTTTCTCCTTTCCTATTCACTTAGGGTTGTTCTCAATTCTCAACTTGACCATTTAATACTTATTTTGCTCATCATTTGGTTGGATCATATTTCAATTTGAGGTATTTACCTTAATATATTGGTATCATACATGTCAATACTTCAAAACATAAGATCATGTATTAGACATGTATCTTCATGTAAAGGCATTCTTAATAATCCACCTACCTCAATAAGGTATTCTTACTCCTTGAAATCTGCCATAGTCTCGATCAACATATATCTGTCAAATCATATATATAATGTCATTTTTCTAATCAAGGGTACATACTACATGGTCTTTTGATCATCCTTATGTAGGATGATCTGAATCTTTCTTCCTTGAATATCCTATATCCATGGGTTTAATATCATCTATACAAATACTATCTATATCATACATAACAATCTAATTTACATAGATGTTTCTTTTTCCTTATTGTTTTTGATCATACAAGATCTTATCTTGTTTGATCATCCTTATCTCACTTACTATTTTTATTAGGGTTAGATAATTTACTATCTTTTTATGTTCTTATTATTATTCAACCAGTTAGTGTCTTACTTGGTTGAAGATAATTTATTTCTTCCTATCACTAGACAACTCCTCCTTATTTCAGGATGACCAGTACTTACCAGTTAAAGTCTGCTCAAAAAGTGGTTAATACAACCCTCATGTAAGGAGGCGTTTAGACCTTTCTTACGTCAATGGGAGGTGAGGGAAAAGCACTTGGCTCTTGTATACCCCCTATAACCACAATGTTCGAGTCCACCTGAGTGGTACTAGCTCAACCTTTGACAAGGTTCCTATGAGCTCTTTACCTTAAGTCCCTTCTCTAATTGATTTTAATTAATTTCCATGAATATGCACAATGTCATCCATGGATGTTCATTATTTTCCTATTTTGGGCCAAGGAAATGATAAATCATTCCTTATATTGTCCTACTAACTATAGCCCTTACTAAGTCAAAATCATTCATTCATCTTAGTTGTCCATGAATTTCTATATTTCATTAGTTTACATTTTTGGTGATTTATGCTCCTTATATCTTAACAATTACTTAACAATTGAATTAAATATGACAATAAGTAAATCATCAACTTGAAAGCATAAATCAAATATAAATTTAACAACTATATACTAACATTCTTCCTATGAATATAACTTAAGCTAGTGAAACACATCTTCTATCATAATGAAATCATATTTAAATCCTAATTTACACTAACATGATCCTAAGATAATCAAATCTACTAACAAATTACTCATTTAGGGCATATCATACTAAAATTTAAAGATTACACTATCATGCTTTCTAACTTAGAACATAAATCACATTTACACTTCTATATCCAATAAAAGACAATTAAAACTTAAAACATAAATCACATTTAAACTTATATATCCAATAAAAGACAATTAAACTAATTTTATTAAGATTATTATAAACCTTTAAATATGATCCAACCATTAGATCTTAGGTGTTTTCCTTTAGATTAAGGGTTTTAATTACCTTTAGGGCTTTTAATCCATTAAGATCCAAAAATCATATCCACTTGATTTTGTCACATTTCATCCATGATCTAACTGGATTCCATCATCATATCACCCCTTTAATCCATCCCAAGGATCTGATCATACTTGATCTCATTGATCAAGTGGGTCCCTTTGTATATTTTTATTTTTATTTTAGGGTTTTTCTACCATAAAGGGTAGATCCCTTATTTTATCCAAGATCTGTCCAAATTAACCATATATATTACTTTATTATATTATTATATCATCACTAAAATAAATTTTCAAGATCTGATCACCTCAGATCTTGAAGATCTTAGAAATTGGACACTTATTTCCAAAATATAGAAAAATACAGAAAAATACAGAAATAAATTTTAGAAATATTATGAATTCATTAGAAACTAGACATTACAAGCTTTCCATAGCTTCTTTATGATCTCAATTTGGAGTTCATATGACTCCACAATCTTAAATTGAAGTTTTCAGCCATTCCTAGGGTCTAGATTTGATCTGGGCCCACCAGAATTAATCTCTCTCAATTGAGGATACAAACCTTGTTAGATTTTCTTGAAAATTGTATCCTAGGGGTTTTTGACCCTCCTGGATTGATTGGAAAGCTCAGAATTTCAATCTGACTCTCTATCACCATAATTTGAAGGGGCTGGTATTTACTTTATTTTTACCATTTTTCATTCAAATTAAATTACAGAAAAATAAAAATTATACTAAAACATAATAAATATGAATGGGAAGTAATTCCACCTACCTGATTGGAGAAAAACAATATAATTGATGCCCAATTTGGGAGAATTACCGGTTGATGATAATATAGCCCGATTATCCACCTTTTTGTGATTTTCTGTTGTTGGAACCGTTGGATCTTGAAATTGATTTGGGGATTTTGTATATACTGTAGTATAGGATGTTATGGACGGTGGAATTGATGAGATTCTTCCTGGAACGGAGTGCCTAATTGAATTTAGGTCTCTTGTTCCAATTAGAAAGAGGAGAGAGAAATAAGGAAAAGAGAGTTTGGGGAGGGATGAAGGGGAATTTGGGGCTGAAATTCCAGGGAAGGTTTGGAAATTTCGTGGTTAAGGTTGTGAAAATTTTTGGAAATTTTTGGGACATATTTATAGCCAAATTTGAATTTTTTATCATTTCTTTTGATAAGATATTTTATTACTTTAGAATTTTTAATTACTAATGCATTCTCCACTCCCACTACAATCTCCACTACCAGAAATAATGCATTGAGCAATTATTGGTGCTTCTAGAACCTTGGCCCACTTTGTGGGCCCCACTTTTATGTGAAAAGACCTTTTTGCCCTTTTTAACTCTAAAATTGGAGAATAATAGGCAATATTTGTCCGAACTCAGAATCGAGCATACTTAGTGGCGTTGGAATCGTATTTCTAAGTACTTCATGAATATTGAGGTCTTATTTCTTGGATATGGGATATGGGTAAAATTACCATTTTACCCCCAAATGGAAAAATTAAGGAATTTTCATTTTAACTCAGAATTGAACGTACTTAATGTTGTTACGATCAGTTTTCCAAGTACATCCATAATTTCTATTTTTTAATTTATAATATAATCTCTATAAAAAGAGAATTTTCAATAACCTAATATTCCAAATTTTAATTTCTAAAAATTCAAACTTTATTAATTTTCCTTAATAATTTACAAAAATTCGGGGTCATTACACTTTTAAAGTCATTTTCTATAAATGACTTTAAAAGTGTGCTCCTTTAAAGTCATTTTTATGGAAATGACTTCAATTGTATGTCTATTTCAAGTATTATTTCAACCACTTCCATCGTGCCTTTTCACTTTGTGTTTATTATCTATGTACAAAAACTAAAACAGATTTCTATTTTCCTACTATGAACTAAATCCTACTTGTGAATTGGAATTACATTCACAAATTTGGTGTCAATATCAATTTTTGAGTGCTGGTTAGTATCTCTATGTTTGTCTTATATGTATTATGCATATTTGAAGAATTTGTACAAGTTTGTGGGTTAGAAAATTTTCTTTTGAAAGTTGATTTCATTTGTGAATGTGTTTGTCATATTTTTCTTTATTTATTTATTAATTTAAAATTTCCATGAAATGTAGTTTTTTTAAATACTTCTAGTTCTTATATATCTAATGTTTATTTGGTAAAATTCCTAACCTAATCTTTTAATCTCTAACAAGTCTCTAGGAAAATTTTCTTCTATTTCTTACGATAATGGACAAATATGCTTGGATGACTGTGATAAGAACATTGAAAGAATATGAGAAGGGAACATAAAATATCATAGAGTTCTAAGTTGGGGTAGGTGTTGATCGTAATCGCATGCATTGTCGATGTTCAAAATGTGGAGGCTTGAAAAAAGTACCTGTAAGGGTGTTGAGAGAACACTTGTGCTTTAATGGAATTGATGAAAGTTACCACCCATGGATTTGGCATGCAGAAGAACTTCTGCATAGGCCCTCAATAAGGCTTGGAAGATATAATCAAGGCACTATAGAAAGTGTTGGAGATAGTAATACACATGTACTAGTGTTTTGAGATGCATAAGAGGACTTCTAGGATGACCCTAAATAATTTCATACTACATCAGAGGAAGTCAATGAGCCATTGTACCCTAAGTGTAAAGATTATACCAAGCTATCCGTAGTGGTAGAACTTTACAATGTGAAATCAAGATTTGGTTTTTTAGATCAAGGTTTTATAGAAGCCTTCAAAGTAGAGGCTAAGATACTATAGAAGGATAATAAATTGGTAAGGTCTACATGGGACGCAAAGAAACCATGGTTGCACTAGGGTTGAAGTATGAGAAGACACATGCATGTCCCAATGGTTGTATCTTGTATAGGAAGGAGCATAAGGATAAAATTACATGCCCAACTTGTGGACAGCCAAGATAGAAGTTAAAGAAGAATTCAATTGAGATAGTTACAAGCATTCCTGTAAAGGTTCTATGATACTCCTCCCTATTCCAAGGTTCAAAAGAATGTTTCATAGAAACAACAAAGAAATGAGCATGGAGTAGCTGATAGCTTTTCAAGCCATCCAGCAAATAGCCCAGCATGGAAACTTGTAGACTTCATGTGGCCTAATTTTGGTGAAGTACCTAGAAACCTATGATGAGCATTATCTACAGATGGGATTAATTCTCATGGTTCTATGAGTAGCATGTATAGTTGTTGGCCCACTATATTAGTTTGTTACAACCTTCCACCATCTTTATGTATGAAGAGGAAGTTCATGATGCTAATTACGTTGATATTAGGTCCAAAGTAGTCAGAGAATGACATTGATGTGTACTTGTATCCCTTGATCAATGATCTTGAGACATTATGGGATGTAGGCATTGAAGCATATAATGTATACAGGAAAGAGTTATTCACCCTAAAGGCTATATTGTTGTGGATAATAAGCAACTTCCCTACATAAGGTAATATGTCTGGATGCACTATGAAGGGATACAATGCTTGTGCTATCTATAGTGATCAAACATGTGTTGTATGACTTAAACATGGTAAGAAAATGGCATTCCTTAGGCAGAGAAGCTCGTTGCGCAGAGACCATCCATATCATTTTAAAAAGGGAGAATTTAATGGGACAACAAAGATAAGGACACCTCCAAAGATGTTGACAGGACAATAGGTATTGGAGTAGGTTGAAAACATTAATTTCCTGTGGAGAAAGAAGAAATCGATGTGTAGGTAAAAGTAATTGTAGAAGTTGTTAGAAGAAGAAATCAATCTTCTTTCGTCTCCCATACTTGAAATTACTACATATACACCATGTGTTTGATGTCATGAACATTAAGAAGAATGTGTATGAAAGCTTGACTGGTACATCACTTAATATCCTAGGAAAAACAAAGGATGGACTTGTAGCTTGAATGGATCTTATGAAAATGGGTTTGAAGAGGAGGCTGCACCTAGAAGATAGGGGCCGTCAAGGAACATACTTACCTAAGGCAAATTATACTCTCGATAGAGAGGAGAGGAGAATAATGTGTAAAATCTTGTTTGAGCTCAAAGTCACAGTCGGCTACTCTTCAAACTTTAAAAACATTGTTTCCATGGAAGAGCTAAAATGGTTGGAGATGAAGTCTCACAATTTCCATGTATTGATGCAACAACTACTGGCAGTGGCAATACATTAGGTGTTATTGAACAAAGTTAGGGGAGCTAATAAAAAATTCTACTACTTCTTTAATGCTTTGTGCAAGAAGGTGGTTGATATTTCAAAATTATAAGAAATCCAAGGTCATCTAGTGACAACTTTATGTGAGCTTGAGATAATATTCCAACCATCCTTCTTTGACATCATGGTACACTTAACAGTGCACCTCATTGATGAGGTCAGACTCTGTGGGCCACTTATGGATGTATCCATTTGAGAGGTGCATGAAAATTTTAAAAAAGTATGTAAGTAATCACAATCAACCAGAGGGATGTATAGATGAATGTTATATTGCAGGGGAAGCAATGGAGTTTTGCACAGAGTATTTAGCAGGAGTGGATGCCATTGGAATACCAAGAAAGAAACAATCAATTGCATTTCATGATTCAAAGGTTGGCTAACCTCTATCAAGTGGTCGTATATCGACCGTTGACTATAAAGAATGAGACTAGATGCCTTTGTGTGTTGCGAAATGTTGATTAAGTCCAACCATACATTGAGTGAGTTGATCATGCATGCACTTATATAAAATTTAATTGTTGATGGTTAATGACATTTACTTTAAGTAATTTATTAATTTGTGTGTGTGTGTGTGTACATATTGAACACATGGATGTACTCAAGGCAAAGAATTCAAGTTACGCAAAGAAACAGAAGTGGCTATAATTTGAGCATTGTCGCACTTTCAATAATTGGCTACATAAGAATGTAAAATGATAGAAATCTCACTTAAGTTTAAAAACTACATTCTCTCTCTGTGTGTGTATATATATATATATATATATATAATATGTATATATTATTCTTACATAAGCCTACTTAATATGAATATACACAGATTCAAGATAAGTGAGAAATAGTAGCCAATGGTGCATTAGAAACCTTGGGTTGGATGGCGATGGGACCACAAGCAGAAGCTATAAAATATGTTGTATATGCCTTCAATGGTTATCTCTTTTACACAAAAGACCATGATAACTCAAAAGTGCAATAGAATAGTAGAGTTAGCTTAGTTGCCAATGCTACATTCTTTTCAAGTTCAAAGGATAATAGGCCAATAGTGGCAAATGATATTTATTACAGGGTTATAAGAGAGATTTGTGTCTTGGCTTATACTATCAGAACTATGGTTGTGTTTAAGTGTGATTGGGTGGAACACAACAACATCAAAATCGATGCCTTTAGATTGACACAGGTTGACCTCAATAGGATCAGCTGTAAAAATGATCAATTTATTTTGGCATCTCAAGTAAAACAAGTATTTTATGTACAAGATGAATGTGGTAAGAGATGGTAAACTATCTTACCATCCTGTTCGAGGGAATTTTATGATGAAGGCGATCTAGGAGATACTAAAATAAATTACCCTTTTATTACCAAAACAATCCCATCAATTTAAGTAGTACTTAGTGAGAATGAGGATTATGTCCATGACAATGGTGAGGAAGGTGCTTGGGTTTAAAAACAATATATATTTTAGGGTATGTGGACTATGTATATTAATCAGTTGCAATATATATTAATTCCATATTTATAATTTTTAGCTCTTTTGTCATGAGCTATATGGATTGATAAGTGAGCTATATATATGTGTGTACAAAGAATACATGAATCGATGTTGACTATCATAAAAAAATTCATTTCACTGAGTATTAATTGTTAGATATTGTGACGTACCAACATAAAAGGTGTATATATTTTTAATAAAAAAAATTATATAGCCCTTTACTATAAACAACTTGGAAAGCATACACTTCTAAAGTCATTTATAAGTAAACGACTTCAAAAGTGTAAACTTTTAAAGTCCTTTATAGTAAACAACTTCTTTATGTATATCAAATTTTGAAACAAAACGAATCAACCTGCTAAATTTACCATATTAATTATTTAAAATATTTAATTTTTAAATAATAATTTACAAATGTTTGAATTATGTGAATTTGGTGTCAAGAAAATGTTAATATAAGAACCATGCTCTCTCTCACACAACCCATGAAATGGATAGGGAAATTTAAGCTAACACACCCACATTTCCACCTCATAATTAATTTATCATCTTATTTTGCTTAATGTTCTTTTATTAGTAGAGTTTTTGTACTTCTTTGGTTATCACATATTTTTAGTTCTTTAGGAGTGTTTCTGCAATATGTTGTGGCACAAGTAAACTTTGAAAGTTAGTGTCAATCAAATACATATATTCATTTAAAATTAATTAAGTGTAGTTCAACCCTGAACCTCTAATCATAAACCTTAACCTTGAGCCCTTAACCCTACCTCGAACCCTGTACCGTTGAACCCTAAACCCTGAACCCATGAATCAATGTTGACTATCATAAAAAATTCATTTCTTTGTGTATTAATTGTTAGATATTGTGAAGTACTAACATAAAAGGTGTATATATGCTAAGTAAAAAAATTATAAAATCATTTATCAGTAAGTGACTTGAAAATTGTACATTGTTAAAGTTGTTTATCTATAAATGACTTCTTTATGTACCCCTACTTAAACCACGAAACAGACTTCCTGCTAGGCCCAATTAACATAGAGAAAAATTGAGGGAGAAGAACAAAGGATATGAGAAGAGTAAGACGAAAGAGTGGAGAAGAGGGAGAAAAATCTGGTGGCCAAAGGAGGCTAGCACCTTAGCGAGGACTATGGCCTGCCCTATCTTGTAGGAACTTGTATCTATGTACTATGGGGGGGGGGGGGGGGGAGGCGGGGGTTTTGCAGGTAGGCAAGGGCATGGCTGGGGGAACTAGGTTTCGAGGAGGGGGGAGAGGTGTGGCGAACTATGGTGGGCAGGGGAACTAGTTTTTAGGGAGGGGTGAGTGTGTGTGGGGGGTTGGGGGCTTAAGGAGGAATTAAGTTTGAGGGGGAGTTATGCGGAAAACCGTGGTGGGCATGGGGAACCGGGTTCTAGGGAGGGGGATAGGTACAGCAAAGGGGAGGGGGATCCAAGTGGTAAGGAGGGGCAGGGGAGATCCAAGCAGTAGAGAGGGGAAGGGGGGATCCGAGCAGTGGGGGGTGAGGAGGGGGATCTGAGCATTAGGGGGAATGGGGGATCTGGGTAGTAGGGGAGAAGGGGAGAAGGGGGGGTTCGAGTAGTGTAGGGGGGTACGTCCATTTGCTGCTATATTGATTGATATTCATGGTGTTTATGCAGAATTAAATGATTCCTAGTCAAACACTAGTGTTGGAGGTATTCATTCAGAGGTATCAAAGATGACAAGCGTGATCTTGCAAGTGCTTGATTGCTTCCACTTTTCTTTTGTTTCTTATCAAGGCTGCTTTGCTTGATATATTTTGCTATGTTTTTCAACCCAAATGGGATTTCAAATTAGGTTATCAACCCAAATGTTTCTTATCATGGACAACAACTCTTGCTCTACTTGATAGAATCATGCTTTAACTAAATTTTGAATTACTTGAAGTGGACTACCATATGGGTATAAACTTGTTGTAATAAAATACTATTAATTTTCATCTTTTGGTGAACCATTTTTACTATTAACATAGGGATAACTAAATGCCTTCTTATTGGTACTTAATGTGACTTAAAAAGAAGAAGAATTGATGGAGTACCTATGGACAATAATGCGTTAAATGTTTTTAGGCGAATTATATGCACATTTCATACCCTTATGAAAGATGATTGTGTCCTAGCACTTTGACTTTGAAATAATGGTGTTTAGTATGGAACAACATGGGTGAATGGGATGCTCCTTGTAAAAAACCAGCACTAACGTGCCTTTTGGCCTTTGGTTGATTGGCAAATGAATGGGAGTTCTTGGAAATTTGTAACTGACTAATAACTCTATCAGTTGGTTGAGGTTTCAGGAATGAAATGATTGGATTAGGTAGACTTCTAACCTCTTTTTAGGTGAACATGGTGGAATGTCCAGGCAATAATTTCTGGCAAGGAGGTATCTATTTGTGGAACCAATTAATCCATGCTTGGGTGGCTAGTTGAATGAAATTCCCTGTGGTTAAAAGATCTTAAACTTCATTAACATGTTTGGTAATAAAATCTAGCATAACATAAGGAAAAACAATAGCATAAGCTAAGCTTATCACTACTTGTGAATGGTAACTTCCAAATGGACTAGCTAAGTTAAGTAACATAAAATATAATAAAACAAAAATTCTTATGTTAAAAGGGTAGTAACATGGACCTTAGAATTCCTAGAAGTTTAGTATGAACTTTAGCACACAATCCATAGTGGCTTTGCCATGCTTAACAAGCAATTGAGTAATCTAGAAAGTAATTGAGTGATGGTTAAGTGGTGAACATCAAACATGATATTCATGAAAAAATCATAAGAATACCTACACCCACTAAGAGATGTGAACTCGAAGTAGTAAAAGACTAGTGAAAGGTTTATGAGATTTGTAGCCCCTTTACAAATATCTATTCTAAGGAGGCAAATACTTTTCACGCATCCTTTATTTGTTTTCCTTGAGGTTGGTTTGTCACATATATAAGATATTGTATGTTTATGTGAATGGATGGAGATTGAGTCTCCTTTAATTATTTTTTTGCTTAAATTATTTTATCAAGGACATCGATTTGGTTTCTTTAAATGAATTACAATATTTTTTTATGTCATTGTTCTAATATCATTGAGTGTTTCTTTGTAGTCATGATGGAATGGAAAAAACATCAAACTAAAGATTACATCCACATTGAAGAGCATGAACAAGAGGTCAACATGAACGCTACTCCAAAAAGAAAGGGCAAAGGCAAACAACACGGAAATGGTTATTAAGAGAAAGTTGAAGGGAATTAAAGAAATTGTCCAATACAATAGTAGAGGGCAAGAGATTGGTGAGAGTTACCTACTTATAGTAGTTTCCTCTAATTTATAGTAAGAAGCATAGTTCCTATCACATTTGAGGATTGGGGACATGTGCCATCCTTGAACAAAAGATTCAATATGGGAAATGGTGAAATTATTTAAACATTAAGCACATGTATTATTTACATTATAACTTTCCTTGCTTCAAATATAGTAATTTCATTTGTTCAATTTATAGTCTACCTTTGGCATGCCGAATGACAAGAAGATGCATGCTTTACAAGGGGAAGGTGAGCAAAGGAGAAAATGAAAAAACTACCTTGTTCGCAATTACATAGCTCCAAATGTCAATGATCCGTCAATGTTGTATACGGTGCCTTCCATTTACTCTGACTTCAATGACGAGGAGGCTTGGAATGCATTTATATGGAACCACACCTTCACTAAGTTTGATGTATTAGTAGAAATGCTTCATTCTTTTAATTAAATGTAACATTCAATTATTGCACTTGATCATGCATGTAAAATGTGCAGGGGAAGAGTGCGAGGGGAGGAAAGGTGCATGAAACAAATATGTAGCACCACTTATCTAGGTTGGGCTACCCTTGTTTAGAAGAGGGAAAACTAGGCATCTATGATAATTTATCCCATTCAATTTAATGCTATGATAGTTATACACATGTTCTGTAACTATAGTGCCTTTGCTTGACTACAACAAAAAAGCTTGGACAATGGAACCCATTGATCACTCCATCCTTTGGAAGATGGTGCATTCAGTGGGCCATACTAGCAACAAGTTCTTAGATGAAACTACTTCTCAATGGCTTCTCACATAGTAAGTGGTTCCACCTGTCTATAAATTTTTTATAATAAATTAGATCAAATGATCACATCTTTCTAATTAAATTTTGTAAGACATTCTTACCCAAGAAAGTGCTACTACAGGAACTTTAAGCAGCACTGCTATCAAGGATGACATCCTGTATAGGGCTATGGGCAATAAGAATGACCACCCTAGTTCAATTAGGGGCATGGGTTGCGTTGTTGTTACTTCTAAATTATTTCATAAAGGATGTATACCTAAAATTCAAGATGATGAGAAGGCCTATAATGAGCTCCTTGCAAAAATAAAGTATGATATATTTAGTCAGTTGCATGAGGGAGGTTTGATGATTGTTAGTCCATCCCTTGCTCATAATTCTCACAGTGCCCTTGTACATCCATCATATACGAGCTGCAATTCCCCAACTGAAGAAGATAATGAAGGACATACAGGTCCTTTCGAAAAGGAAATTCCTACCTAGGAGTATATACATAAACAAAACTATAAATTTTCATTGTCCTTCTGTAATAATTCTATATCTCAACCTCTCTATTTCATATTTGATTTGCAGGTGGGTCAATGCCAGTTGGCCTTGGATTCCTGTTAAAATATTGTGGCAATTGGTTCATCCTGTGAGCATGAATTAAACATTTTGCATAGAATTAGTATGCCACCACATACTAAGTGGCTGTCCATTACCATGGCTTCGAATGCTAATGCCTACCTACTATTTCCATTAGAAATGGAGAATATTATAACCATTAGGTAGGCAGTTGCATATCATGTCGCTTGGCCGAAAGCACTAGTCATTCTCATAGAGTCCACGGTATGTATCTTATCATACTACCTTCCTCATCAATATTTTTTAACTAGAGACCTCACTTAATTATTTAATAACTATATATGGTTATTTGGCACCAACATACAGCACCGAGATGGGTTGCCATTCCAATGTCACCTATTGCCACTGCACCAATGGAATAAGTACTTGTACATAACTTTGGTTTTTTTTTTTTTTTCCATCATAAATTAGGCCCTCTTCATTGATTAATATTATTTAGCTGAAAATTTTGTATCTTTTATAGCAACCGTCCCAAGAGCATGTGGAAGTGCACCTAACACACCTTGATCCCTAAGTTTAATCTATGGTCTCATCAACGATGATGTGGCAATCAATCCTCTACGAATCAAGTAGGGAGTGCTTGTTGAGGACGTTGTTGAAGTGCCACTTTGGCAAAAGACCTATTACAAGTTTGCCTATACGTTGAACTTTAACACTCTCACATTGTCTCTTACATGGAGTATATGCACATACTTGCTTATAAATCATTTGATATTGAATTACACGCTATATCATAATGGTATATGTGATAATTATTTCTTTTATGCAACTTCTTGAATGATGGGCTAGCCTTCTTGAGGGTGAGGGTACACTTTGCCAATTCCTTGACCCTAGAATCAGTTTTGGAGCGAAGGAGCAATGATCAATAGAGAGGCATATTCAGCATATTTTACCAAGCTTCTTTTGCTGCTCTTAGGGATAGGGCTTAATGATTCGCCACAATAGTGGGTAAGTTTTAATTTTCTTGTTTTCTTGCCAAATTATTCTATACCTAGGGATTTTCAACTTCCATTACAATCCATATGACTATCTATGTAGGTCTCATTAGATGCTGCTCGTTTTGGATGTGCACGGTGGGCATGATTTCTTTTTTTATTCTTATGGATCGCACATTCATTCCGCCCTCACAGAAATTATAAATAAGTAAGCATTTATTTTTTTCATGAGTTATGTATAGATAAGTAATTTGTTATTCATCTATAATACGTTTAAACTTTAAATTTGTAGGGTTTGAATGGGCTACTATCACCAAGATTGTACAACCACCAAAACTCACTTGGAAGAATTTTAAGGTACATGAAACAATTAATTGCTCTAAGTTGTTAGTAATTAAACTTACATTATAACAAATGATTTTTACAAGTCCTTTTTTGTTGTCCTTGTTGCACAGTGTCGTAAACAATAGTCTGATTAGGATTGTGGCTATTATGTCCTGAGATACATTAGGACCCTCATATTTGATAGTACTCTTGTCTCCCATTTAAGAAAGTAGAACACTTTTTATTTTGCATAATATTATATTTTTCCACAGTTTTTATGGATCTATCTAAAAAGTTTTAGCTTAATTAGATATGTTTTATTTTAGGCTACTATGCTTTCTGAGTGGGCAAACAAGAAGAGTTACTCCAAAGTAAATCTCAATGAAATACAAATTGAATGGGCTGAGTATGTAATGAGTTTCAATTAGATCACTTGGAGTAACTACATCAACCTAAAATACATAATAAAGTATTTTTTCATTGAATTGTGTGTGTTCCTTTAGATTTTATTATTTCTTTAATATATATATATATATATATATATTTGTGTTTTAAGCGATGAATGAGTGCAAATTTGGAGTGTGGGAATCAATGAGTATGGATAAAGTGAATTTGGAGCTTGAACATGAAGTGACTATGTGGTAGTTGGTTTTCTATATATTCATTGAACTATATAGCTTTTATGAGATGAAGAATGAGAGGATTACTTAGAGTGTGAAAGTAAATGTGAATGTGTATAGATTTATAAATGAATTAAATATGAATGTTATAGAAAATGCATGTGTTATAGTTTCTTTTATAAATTATTTTCAAGATAGATGTAGGGTATCAAGAAAGAAGTGGATGCATGTTGTATTGGATGTTTGGTTTTTCATGCTTATTAACAGGTGTATAGAATGTTTGTTATTCAATGTATACACAAGTGTTAGTGTATCAGGAAATATGTCGATGCATTGTAGTGGATGATGGTTTTGAATGTGTATGGAGATTGAAGTATTAGGTGTATATGATGTTTGGTTTTTCATGTTTATAAAGATTGTTTGAAGTATTAGGTGCATAGAATGTTTGTTGTTCAATGTATACACAGGTGGTAATGTATCAATAAATTAAGATATGAATGCATTGTAGTGGATGAATGTTGTATATTTATAGGTTTTTAATGTTTATAAACATTGTTTGAGTGTCAGGTGTATATGGTATGTTTGTTATTCAATTATATACATGTGGTGGAGCTTGAATTAAAATTTAAAAAAAATACTTTTGAAGTCTTTTTACACTAAACGACTTAAAAACTATAGAATTTTTAAAGTTGTTTAGTAAAAAATTACTTCTAAAAAAAAAAAGAAATTTTGAAGTTGTTTAAGAAAAAACAACTTTAAAAGTCCATAAAAACATGATGTTTTGAAGTCCCTTATTCTAATATGACTGTAAAGTCACCAACTTTTGAAGTCATTTTCAGATAAGCAACTTCAAAGGAACAAAAAAATGTTAAGCTTTTGAAGTCACTTATACAAAAACAATTTCTAAAGTTGGTGACTTTAGAAGTCATTTTCACATAGAGCGACTTCAAAAGTCAAATACATTTGAAGTCGCTTAGACTAAATGACTTTAAAAGTTGTTGACTTTCTAAGTCGGCTCAATAGAAGTCACTCATTAAGTGACTTCTATTATCACTTTTAACCAACTTTAAAAGTCCCTTGTGTAGTAGTGAGATGTTACTGACATGAAATACATGACAAAATGGAATTTATTTTGGAATGATGTTCAAAATAGTTGCACGATTAAACAAGTAAGAGCTAGTGATCTAAATATGAAGTATAAAGAGGATTAAGATAGGCAAGACTAAAATATAAAAACTAATGACACCTACAAAGGTTAACATGATTTAAAGTAATAATAATAAAAAATAAAAAATAAGAAACTTGACTTAGATTGCGTAAGAATGCTACCATGAGAGTAGTAAAAGTTCTCAGATAAAACGAACTAGTGTAAAATTATACGATGAACATTCTAATAGAAAAGTTAGAAAATCATTTGGAGGTATAAAGTTTAATGCATATTTACACAGACATATATAAGGATATGAAGGATATTAGTATAAAGTAAATGTTGATTTATTAATAAGTAAAAATAGATTATCAAAGTGCGCAGTAGAAGCAATTTGTATTACTTGAAGAAGATATGAAAACTACATTGATAAGTACTGTGAGTCTTTGGAGTTGTAGTTGAGAGTTTTATGAGTGTTAAAGAGTTATGATAACTTCAATTCATGATGAGATGAGGATGCATTTAGAAATATTTGAAAATGAGAAGAGTAAGACATGCCTTAAGATAATTATATAAGTATGTATGTAGTGAAAAATTTCAAGGACAAAATTTCAATAAGAGGGGAAGGATGTAACACCCCTAAATTTTTAATTTACTTTATCTAAATAAAATAAATTGAAAAAGGAGAAATGCAAAATTCAATTTATAAGATTTTAAGTTTTAAAGGTTAACTAATGGAAAACACAAAATTAAACATTGAAACATCAACATTTGTGATCTACATGGGAAAACGATCCAACGACATTAAGTACGTTGAAATCTGAGTTCGAACAAATATCTTGTAATTTTTAATTAAATATCTAATTTAAATTAATTAGTAATTAAATTGAAATAATTAATTACAAGTGGGACCACATAATGCAATCATGAGTAGTCATGTCAACCATAAATGTAAAACCAAATTTACATGAAATTAAGTAATAACTGCCTGCATTTATGGGTAATGATTAATGAAAAATAATAAAATAATAAAATAAAAAGACAACATTTAAAGTTGTCGTCCCTCTTCCCTACTGGTTTTCTTCCCCCCCCCCCCTCCCCATAGACTTTTTTTCTCTCTCTCTCTACCGTGCTAGCCTACAGCATTGGGATTTGCTTGGTTAGATGCCAATCGACAGCATTGACTGATGCCTTGAGCCTCTTGCCCAACGACATTGTTGTCCCTACTGGCCACCTATTTTCTTGCGACTTCTATTTCTCCTCCAACCACCATTCCTGACAGTTTTCCTCCCATGTTTCCTATAGCTTTATTGACGAATTTTCTATTCTTCTCTAGCATATCATTCCTCTCTAGCCAAGTAATGTTCTTTCCCTCTGTTTTCCCTTCCTTTATTTTGCCCTGCTAGATTGGTTTTTTGGGTAAGGATACATTGGTGAACAAATCCAAATTGATAGGGCTAGAACCATATAAAAAACAACCTAGATTTTGTGTTGAGGTTACACAAGTTGATTTTGTGTTTTTCAATTCATCATCAATTGATATTGTTAAAATTTAATGAAATATAATTTAAAATTGTGAGGTTGTCACAAATTTTCTACCATAATAATTATAGGGAAAATGTTTTTTGAAAACTAGAAAAGGATTGTACCTACCTGAGGTCTTCCTTTGCATGATCAGATCCCTTCAACATCTTCATCCTACCTTAGATTGCTTGGCTAAAAAACTTCATAACTATTGAATGATTTGAGCCATGCCAATTTTGTTTATAAATCATGTCCATTCAAACTTCTAACTAAAGAAGCTTCTAGCAAGAAGCCTCTAATGGATAGAGGTGTCAAATGAGAGAGTCATCTCAGCTTGCAAGTCAAAGGTGTAGGTGGAATTAGCCATTTATCAAAAGAATACTAGTAGGTTTGGAGGTAAACGAGCAATTTGACATAATAGTTTTACTGACACATCTCCACTTTGTTTATATTCTCTTTTCTCAAGTTATGACTCTTCTCACTCTATAAAATATAGTTATCTATTTGGGTACTAATTGTAATCTAATAACCTTTACCAACTAATAATTGGATGAAGAATTTCAAACTAAAAAGGATTCTAATAATGGTATAGATTCCTTTGAGATTTCCTTATCCACTCTAGGTCTCTACTTATTTTTCTCCCAACCTACCTTCATTTTCTTTGACCAGTAAGCTTCATGGAGAAGTGGACATCTCCTTAGAGTGGGACATTCTTCTCCCAAAAAGTAGGTGGGCAGCCCATTGAAAAAATCTCTACCAATGGGACTTTAGTCTGGTCTTCCTTATAATCTTACTTCCTAGTGGTTCGTCCTTGCTTGAGTTAGTTCTCATTGGTTGCTTTGGATATGCATAAGCAAGGATAGATATTGGCCTCTAAGTGCTTTAAAGGTAAGTTTGATTGTCAACCATAGATTTCGATAAATTGTCTCTTGATAAGTGTTCAATTTTATAAAAAAGTACCCAATTAGTAGCCCATTTGTTATAAAACATAGTGCTATTTCTAGGATTTTTTCAAAACTCATAACAC
Source organism: Warburgia ugandensis (assembly GCA_035236585.1). Classification (NCBI taxonomy): domain Eukaryota; kingdom Viridiplantae; phylum Streptophyta; class Magnoliopsida; order Canellales; family Canellaceae; genus Warburgia; species Warburgia ugandensis. Next base: position 46,549,383 of record CP141131.1, on the reverse strand, counting down.
ATGCATTTCTTACCTAATAATTCCAAAGTTTGATATTTTACAGTTAAGAGGCTAATCCAGAGTAAGTACGTGAATTATCATAATTTTTTTAGATGTAATTAGGGTTTATACTCTCTTTAATAGGAAATGTGTGTAGGCGTGGAGCTGCCAAAAAGTCCATAAAAAATCATATCCTGTTGTGTTGCAGTAGTCCTAAAAATTATCCTAGGGCCATCAAGGAAGCAATTGGAAGAAGTTAAAGTAACTAAAATGGGCCCATACACAAGCCATGCATTTCCACCACCTTTGCATGGGAGCCATGAATGTCGCTAAGCCATTTGAGTCATGAAAGCCATTCGAGCCATGAGAGAAGGTGACAAGCTAAGGAAGCCAACAAGCCAAGCCATTAAAGCCGAGGGTGTGAGCCATGAAGCGATGCCAAATATGCCAACAAAAGTGAGGCGTCGATCCATTTAAGCTAATGCCACATGAAGTCACACTTTTGAAGGAAAATTTTTAAGCAATTATTCATGCCAAAATTGTGAAATGCAAGTGATAATTAGCAAGGAATTAAGGAGATTATCATTTGAAAAGATAGCAGGCAAGGTAGATCAATGGGAGAAGAACCCTTCACCTACTGTCCTGTTCTTTTTCCCATATTCCTATCTCCCTCTCTATCACCATATAATGCATTCCACATGAAATACCTTAGGTGGAGGAACCTCCTAAAAAGGTGGCACCTCCTACCTTTCCTAATATCCACCATAGGTTGCCACCTCATCCCACCTTCTATTTCTTCATCCCAGATTTCCACCTTGTTATCCCATCTCTGCATTCCACATATCCCACCGCCCTTAAGGTTTCCTATATTTCCACTTCCATCTTCAACTCCTGTACTCTCTCCATTATCTCACATTCCATTTATCATCCAAGGGTTCCCCATGATCTATCCTAAAATCCCATATGAAATTTCATGGCAAACTCATAAGGGGTTTAATGATTTTAAACTTTGACAGGAGTCAACCATTTTCTACTTTCTATTTCTTAAAGCTTTTATGCTTCATGGAAATACCAAACCATACCTTTCCTTTCCATATCCTTAGGATAGGATTCAATCAATATTACGAAGTCTACGCAACCTATATAACTATCCATTAAGGCTTCCGTCAGAGAATAATTGAGAGGGAGAGACGCCTAACTCCTAAAAAATAGTGCCTCACACCTTTCTCTCTCCCCAAATTTTCAATGTATTCTCCATTGTAGCAGCCCTCCATTCTTCCATGTCTCAGTCCTTTCTTACAGGAGTTCCTTTGGTTTCTACACTTGAATTCCAAGTTGGCTTCATTTCTTAGTTCCCTGCTTGTTTACTTTCTTTATTGCTTTACTTTGGTTCCTTGTTATTTTCATTTTTTGTCCTTGCTTGTTTACCCCTTTTTTAAAGTTCTAAATCCTTATATTCAAAAATTACAGATTTATTGTACTAATAGTAAAGAGAATTTATCCCTTGGATCAAGTTATTTGGTCTTTGAAATCCTTAACTTCCATAGCATTCTATTACTTTCAATTCCATCTTTTTCCTCTCTTTCTCCTTGGTTCTTCCTTGATTCACACATGCTATTTGATATTTGAATGTTGGGTGACATTTAAGAGGATTGAAAGTACTTTCTTTGATTCTTTTTAGAGTTGGAATGGGGCACACATCCCTTAGAGGATGCACACCTTACTTGTAATAAGTTTTTATTCAATAAGATCTTTATTGTTTCATGTTTTGTGTCTTTAATATTTACATACCATCCATGAATGTTTTAAGTGATTTAAATCTTGCTTCTCATGGCTGTTTAATTGTATTCTTTATGCTCAATTTCATTCATCATTTACCATAGATTATATGCATCATTCTAGGTTAGTTTTGTAATTAGGAATAACACACACACACACACTTAAGAACCATATGCATAACTCTATGGTTCATGCACATAGTCTTGAAGCATGTTTCTCTATATAAGTTGATTGATTTTCTTAGATTCCCATGCATTGTTTTAGGTTAGATACATACACACCCTACTTCCTATTTCCTATATTTTGCTCCACGCAAAGATCTATTCCATGATACATGTGTACATCACCTTGCATCATGCACATTAGTTGTTTGATAATTCTTTAGTGTGCATGCTTAGTTTAAGTTATGTTTAGGTTTGTTTGATTATTGTCTAAGTTTAATTGCATGATAGCCTAATTTTAGTAAGTTTCCATGTTTAGATTTGAGGATGTTTTATATTTAGAAAGTTTCCAATTCCATGCATGTTTAAGTTCCCACGTTATTTCAATTCCTAGGTTAGGTTAGAAACCATCTCTTTTGGTTAGGTTAGAGAATCTAAGTAGAATCCAATAAACATACAAACCTAAGAGATTCCTCATGGGATTGACCTCACTCATGTACATCTACTGCAATTGGTTCATGCGTATGCAAGTAATTTTAAAAGCTACACCATATCTCTCCTCACGTCCATTATTTTCTCCACCTTGAAAATATGTAATAAAGGGGGTAATACATGTTGACATGAAAATTTTGGCCACTCCCTTCAGTGGTCCCCTTTTTGGTTGAGTAGGAGAGAGAGTGAGTAGAATGTGTCTTAGGTGGACCCTGGTATTTTGAATTGTTTTGTCTCAGAAAAGCTCTCATTGTATGTGCTTTCATTGTATGTGATATGAGATTCTTTAGATGCTTCCCAAAGTTGTGAATAACTTGTATTCATGCATGAGAAGTTCTGTCACCACTGCTTTTTATTAGAACACCCTTTCAATATGGATAAGGTCGATGTTCCACTTAGGGTTTCCAACTGCCTTGACTTTGATAATGGTGCCCACTTATCATTCTAAGCTCCCAGACTTTATATTTGGCTTGCAGGGCCATGATGTAGCTTGGACTCTAAACTTGCTCTTTTAGGGCTACAATTACCAAATTTGTGCAATTTTTCATTTGTACTGTAGACTTGAAAAATATAGAATTACCTAATTAGTGATGTTTAATTTATTTATAGGTTTAAAACATGCTAAATATAGAGGTATGTGTGTAAAATACACACACACACACACACACACACATCAATCCTTATAAGATAGAGAACAATTTTAATTTCAAAAACTTAAATGTGGTAACTAGGGATAGGGGTTTTCTTACTTGCCATATATGAGCTGCTACTTTTGTCACGACCCGGGTTTTTATATGATGCAATTTTGATAAAAAGGCGAGATCTCTTGTTTTATAAATATGAGATGCATGAAAATCTTTCTCATTTGGAAAACAACCTTTCATAAAAACCCCGAGTGTTCAAACACATTCTCAATTTATTTAGCCATGGCAAAGTTTAAATCAATATTATTCCCAAGAAAGTGTTAGTCACAGCCCTAGCTATTAGAGAGTAACTACAATCAAGTAACATTGAAAGATAAGATAGGGGTTTACTTACTTGTACTTAGTCTGTGTCTCCTAGTACAAACGTTCCTTGCCCTTAAGTATTTACTTTGTATCTGAAAAATGTTGAGGATTGGGTGAGTATATAATATACTCAGTAGGAGCCTATCACTACTAGTTTTATAAATGCATGAGATGTTTTAAAATCATATGCTCATTCAAAACATGCGTATGTTTGAATACTCGAGTTCAATATCAGTATAAGAATCCATGATCAAACTGAAATACTCATGACTTAAAAGATCACATAATCAAAAATTGAAAGTATCGTATATATATATATATATATGATGACATCATGATATGCAATAGATGCTTCATGGAGTCCAACTCATGGACCTCTAGTATGGTATGGTCGACCAACCTCATATCATGCTATATGAAATGCACATAACTCATCAAACCATAGGGTCCACTATGCCCACGACCTCCTCGCCGTGTGGTCCCCGGGTACTTGAGGACACTCGGTCATAGCCTCCACGAGGCCTATGACACGTCGACCTAGTGCCGTGACACTAGTGGTAGCCCCCTGTACCACATGCAGTCGACGTAGGGACTTGCCTCTTTCTGGGCGTGGTACCCATCCACCTATTAGTGGTAGAGGCCGGGTGGCCAACCCAGACCCCTCGGCATAACACCCACGGGCTTACTTGCCCAAATCACATAAGATTAAAGAAGCCAAAACCTCTTGTTAAAACTTGTCCTCTTTGGGTCCCTCACAACTGCCTGGCCCTCGGCACTCCAGCGTCTTTTGGCAACCCTTAAGGACATGCAATCTTTGCAAGTACTTAAATCATGCAATGCATGCACTTGTTTGCAACACATATATGTGCATAATGTATATGCAATCATTTCAAAACATGGCTATGTACAAAGCATTTATCATGCATGCTGAATTAATTCATGCAAATCAAGTCATATATCTAAAACATATGTTCTCAAAATAATAATAGTTCTTTTAAAAGAATCTAATAGTGATAGAGCACCTACCTGGCTAGGTCGCGTTAACCCTCTTGTCCTTGTACGCTCCTGAACATGGTTTGTGAACTCAAGGTTAGTTTAACCTCTATTTTATGGGTTTAGAGCAGTTGGCTCTTATTACTTAGGCATTAGGGGTCCATCCCTATGCCTATGGGTGTCCTAAGGTCCTAATTGGGCCTTGGTATCCTCAGTTTTCCAAAGTTCTAGTGGCCACGCACCACCATCCTATTCTAAGGGTCATGCCCTCCTTTGATTGGGCCTTGATCAGAGATTTTATAGTTTGGATGTGTCCGCATCGTCGACACGGACACAATTCCTTTTGCGGCTCCTCAATCGGAGCTCTAGATCTCAAGTTATAAGCTTTTTAGTGTTGTATGTACACAAGACCCTTAAGACTTAAAATACGGAATGCTAGGGCGCTGCGCGTCAGCGTCATGCGCCCTGGCTTCTTTAATAAAACAAAAATTCGATGCACGCTAGCGCACTGCACGTCTGCGGCATGAGCCTCAGCGGGTGCGTCTGCAAACGCGCGGTACGCTCCGCTCATCTGGCTCTTTAGCGGGCGTGTCCCCGGACGCACTCGTTGGTTTTCTTCTGACGCGTTCGACGCGTCACGTTCCGTCTAGAACATCTGCGTTGACTGGGGGACCGGGGCATCCTCAGGACACCCTGCTTCGACCCTGTCGAACCAGTGCGGCCCTGGGGACGTCCCAGGGTCCTTGGTGGCTCTCCCAGAGGTCTATTCTCCATGGTTTTTCATGCAAAAACCTTGGGAAACTGAGCCTAGGACTATGGGTGAGATGGGTTTGGGGAGTTTTTGAGCGTACCTGCTTCGTGGCTGGTTTTCTCTCCACATTTTCCCCTCTTAGTCACTGCTCCACAATGGGTTTTCTCCAAGGTTTTGGGCTGCCATTAGAGGCGCCCATGAGCTCTATTTATAGGGCTTTTAAAGAGGGTTCTGGAGGGGTTCTAACCGCCTTTGAATGGCGGTGGAGAAACCTCCAGAATGGTGGTAGTTTCTCCTTGAAACACCATCGTTCTAGAAACCTCTAGGAGGTTGAAGATGAAGGGTGCCCGTATCAAAATGGGCCCCAGTGTTTTGCTGCTAAACCCATTTTTTGTAAAAATTATAGTTTTGCCCCTGAACTTCAAAGGGCCATAACTTGCTCATTTTAACTCCGTTTTGGGTGATTTTCGTCTCGTTGGATTTGTTTTTCTGAGACGCATCTAATGGAACCATTTTTAGACCAAATTCCTGGGTTTAGTCAAGAAAACTAGTGAAATGACCAAAATGCCCTTTTCTTTAAAACTGAACTTTTTATGGGATTTTAATATTACAAAAATTGGGGTCGTTACAACTTTTGAAGTACCCTTAAGAATCCTAATTATGATAAGCCATCCCTTGCATTTCATCCTTAATTAATTTAACAATTAAGATTTTGATTTCTATGAAGTGCATTGAGAAATGTGAATGGGAGTCATGATAAGCTTCTAAAAGGAGGTGAAAAACTTTTTTGAAACACCTTTAAGAACTTATGATCTGGGACTTCATGTGCAAAATGTCTTTGTTATTTTGCTTTTAACTTTTTAACTTTTTCTATTGATCCATATGGATTTGGTGTAATGGATGATACAAATGAATAAAATGGAGTTTTCTTACACTTTGTTATTTGAGTGTGGATTCTCATGATATTGTGATTTAAGATCCTAAGTCAAATAGAATGCTTTCGATCTCATCTCTTTTGCTACCATTTTTCTTGACCCTTATAATTGGATCGTTGAGCTATTAGAGCTCTACTGGGAAGGCTTGCATGTTATTGATTAAGATAACTCACAAGTTTTTATGTTCAAACTTCAAATATTAACAAAGCAGAAAAAGTAATAGAAATGCCTTGGAGGGATCTATTTTAGGTTGGAATTTTGTTTTCTGCAATATTGTCTTCATAGTATTTCAACATACATTTCATTGAAGTCATGAGATGAGTAAGAGTGGAGGGTAGAATTCTTAGCTTCTAGGAAAATAGATATAGAGATGTAACCTGTTCTTCTCCAAAAAAATATGAATATATCTAATGCTTTACTAAGAATTTTGATTGTAATATATAATTTAGTATGAATGGAACCTTGCATTTATCATGTTTCAAGAGAGATAATGTGTAATGGATGAACTTGTGATAGAGAAAATGATCTCATCTTAGTAATTGGGGAGAAGGAACTATAATAATGCTTCACATGTACAAGATATGGCAGATGTCAAAGGAACCCCAGTCTCATTGGATGGATAATGAGCAAAGAATCAGAATTGGAAATAGAATAAGATATAGGTTCAACATAAGTTTAGGGAGGAAATCATTAGCAACCATTTATTTCTTTTGATAGTCATTTACATTGATTTATTGGAGATATTAGTAATTAAGCTATTCTTTAGAGGTATATAATTGCTTTATATACCACTTAATTTGTCTTTGTAGGTGTTCTTGGCAGCAAATTACACATAATAGCTTGAAAGAATAGTACCCTAATGGGAAAAGGAATCAAGGTACACTTCAACACTTGCTTAGTGGGTACAATGCTTTGTGTTAGACTGTTGTTCTTTGAATTTCTACTTGAATTTTGTATGGTTTCCTGAAGAATGCTTTTTGAGATAGCTCCAAATCTAGGAGCATGTTTTTGTGTTTATTAAAATACAAAATCCATGGAGTGGGACGCCTTTAGTTCAGTCACTAGTATTACTAAAATTTGTGAATCACTACTACACACAAGGCTTTTAAAGTGAGCATAAAGAAGTCATTATATTTAGTCATTAACTTCATAAATATTTTACAAGTCTGTTAGAAATAAATGACTTCAAAAATATAGAATTAAGAAATCATTTAATTATAAATGACTTTAAAAGTCTAGCGCGAAGAGGAAAATTTTTGTGAGAAGAAATTTAAAGTCATTTACAATTAAACAACTTCAAAAGTTGTTCACTTTTAAAGTTATTTATACCTAAATGACTTTAAAAGTTAATAACTTTTGAATTCATTTAGGCTAAGCAACTTTAAAAGCCAATAACTTTTGAAGTCAATTAGGTTATTGGAAATTCTCTTTTTTTTAGAGATTAAACCATGATTTAAAACTTAGAAATTATGAATGTACTCCAAAAACCTATTGAAATGACACTAAGTACATTCAATTCCAAGTTAAAATGAAAATTCCTTAATTTTCTCTATTTTTATGAATAAAAGGGTAAAATAGTAATTTTACCCATACCCAAGATCTAAGACTTTGATATTTAGAATGTACTTGGAAATATGATTCCAACGCCACTAAGTATGCTCTATTCCAAGTTTGGGGGAATAAAACATATTTTTCTCCATAAAAGGGAAAAATGGTCTTTCCACACCTCTATGGGGCCCACAAATGAATCCAACGACCAGAAAACATGTAATGAGTGATCAAACCACTACCAGCTGATAATGTAGAAGGAGGTGGTAGTGGAGGATCCAATGTTAATTTAATATTCAAAAGAATTAAAATATAATTATTATAAGTGATTATGAAAAATTCAAAAAATTCTATAAATACACCCCCAAAAATCCTCCAAAAATATTAATAAAAATTACCGCAAAATTATCTTACTTCTCTTAAAAAACCACTTCCAAACTCATTCCCAAATTTCCAAAATTCCCAAAAATCTCTCTCTTTCACTTTCTCTCTCCTCTCTCTAGATTGCAACAAGAGACCTAAATTGAATTAGGAACTTTGTTCCAAATCAAATGTCACCAATCCCACCATCCATATGATCTTAATTTATTTTATCTACAAAATTCGCAAAGAAATTTCAAGATCCAACAACGCAATTGGGCTCAAAACCTAAGTTTTCTCCAATCAAGTGTACACTCTTACCATACTTATTTCATGTTAGTTTATATAATTTTTATTTTTCTGAAATTAGTTTTAGGTTAAAAGTTATAAAAATCAAATAAGGACAAGAACCCTTCATTTCTGTATGATGGAGGGCTCCGATGGAAAAACTGAGCTATCCAATCGATCCAAAAGGACCCAAAAATCCCTAGGGTATAATTTTCATGAAATTTAATCAAGTTTTGAGCCCTTGATTGAAGAGATTGGACAGTCCAAAATGAACTGTCTGATCTTCCTAATAAGAATGGATCCCGGGACGCTCCAGCGAAGCGCTGCATGGAGCATTTTCACATGCGGCGACTTTCCGACTAAACGACATGCTGAGCAATGTGGTCTTGGGCAATGCATTCCCCCTTACATCCCGGTGACGGGAGCACGACCGCTTCGCCCCACTAGACCCCCCGCCCAACTTAATCAGGACCATCTGTTCCACTAGGCCCAGATCAAATCTGCACCCTCAAAATGACTGTGAACTTTAAAGTACAATTATGGAGTCCTCTAAACTCCAAATTAAGATCAGAAAGAAGCTATGGAAAGCTTGTAATGTATATTTGTGACGACCCAGGTATTTATGATGCAATTTTGTAAATACAACGAGATCGATCTTTGTTTTAAAAAAAAATTTGCTAAAAGAATGAAGTGAAAGTTTTCTTTTAATTAAAACTTTTGTATAAAAACCCTGAGCATCATTAACAAATCATAGTGAACAAATAATTCATAAGGCCATGGAACTTTTTAGTCAAAACATATAAATGAATGACTACTAATCCCAAGATTGTTAATCACAGTCTAAGTCACGAATAAGCACTTATAACCAGGTTTATAGCAAATACAAAAAGGGATGCTATATAAGTTCTTATTTAACCTTACCTGTACTCTCTTGACTATGGCCCTAACACTCTCTGATGTCCCTTCTAAGTGTACTTTGTTTGATCTAGAAAAATGATGGATTGGGTTGAGCATTCATCATACTCAGTAAGTACCCTGATACTACTATTTTGAAAACTCAATATGCTAGAGGAATTATGCTAAGTTTAGTCATATGGACATGCAGTTCTGTTTTTGAGTAAACATGAGATCGTATGCATAAACTATGAGATTCATAAATTAGCATGATGAAGAATATGAAGGGCAAGCATCGTAAATCAACTCGTGTATGCATAAATCTCGGCAACACATCAAGCAGACTAATCAATGATAATAGTAAATATGAAAAATCTTAAAATACTAATTAGACAAAGCAAAGAAGGATGTTGCAATGAATATCATGCATATGGGCCTTCCAATAAATCAACCAAGCTGACTGGTCACGAGTACTCGTATATGACCATATCAATGCTATATGCATATTAATAAAACTGAAATCATAGGGTCAACTATGCTCACAATCAGCACACAGCTGGAATCCCGTGTCTTCGGTATCTAAAGACCACCCACCATAACCCTCCACGGCGACTATGGATATGTCCCCAAAAGGGTGCCGTGAACACCTCTAGTGGTCGTTCCTGTTTACCATAGTAGTCAGGGAAGGGACAATGCCTTTTTGGCAATGAAACCATCCACCTTTTTGGTGGTAGAGGCCGAGAGGCCAACCCCGTACAACCTCTTAACATAGTGCCCACCAAGCTCAATAGCCCAAAAAGCATATATATATATATATCCAAATCTCAGTCATCATAAATCATGCAATTTGTGCAAGGATTTTTAAAACATACCAGCAATGCATATAAATCCATTCATGCCAGTAATCTCATTCAAGTCTATAATTTAGGAAGACAATTATGCATGCTCGTATAAGAACATCATATCTTAAAAAGCATACTAAATATGGTAATAAAGTCAAGTAAATCACTTAGGGTTTGGAATTCATTTAAAATCTTAGTAGTATCAGACTACCTACTTCAAGCGTCATTACTTAGCTTGTATCCCCCTTCAATCCGAGTCCTAAGGCACCTTTATGGGGTCTTGTGTGTCATTCAAACATAAAATCCAAGCATGATTTCTAGATTCACTGATTAATGGCTAAATCTATATGATTTGGTTTTTCTAGGAGTTGATATACATAATTCTTAGTTTGATCTTCGACTAAGAATGTCCTAAGGCCTCTATTAGATCATTCATGAGGTTTGATCATAGTTGATCTCATGGATTCACAAGATCTCTATGGTTTCTAGGCTCTAGTTGCCTCAAACAATTTCTTGATCCTAAATGTTATTTTATACTTAGGTCTGTATAAAATTACAAAGCAACGGTTCTTTCAGATCATCGATCGGAATTATATAGCCTCCTTAATTGCATTTTTAATGTCGCTCATCAAAGGACGAATCAGGATTGTCTGCATAGGGCTCGCGCATCATGGTTCCCAGGATGCGTGTGCATCCCGGTCGAACCACAACTGCTTTCATATGGTGTGCATGCCTGAGGAACGCTATAGCACATCCTAGATGGCATCACATGGACGCATCTTCAACACGGGCACGAAGTGTCTCGACTCCCAGGACGCCTTGCGTGTCTTGGTAGAGCCAGGAATCTATCCGCACACGACGAGCATGTGACGATCACCCTAGGGAGTGCGTCATGGCCACGCATCTTGTCCATTCATCCCCGGGATGCGTAGTTTTTGATGGTGCGATGAGTTACCCACCCGTCTAGTTTTTCCCCAAAAATCTAGCGATTTCTGCTCGAAAAACCTTCCAATCCCAGTAAGGATCTAGGGGAAAGGGGAGAGGGAGGAGAGAGGAGTAGAGTGGGAAAGAAGAATCTTACTGGGAAGTTCTCTTTTTGGCCCGATCACAGGCCTCAAACGGATCTGCAAACCCTTGTCGCCAGATTCGTTTTGAGGAGTGATTGGAGTGGAGGAAGCTTGATCTGGGAAGAGGGGATGAAGGGAATTTATAGGAGGGGGAGCCATTAGATTCCATTTCGAGTGTAGAATCTAATAATACTAATTTTTCTCACAAATTCCTTTGTTTCATATTTTAATTAAAATTAAACATCTAGTAGTCTCTTAATATCATGAAACATATATTAATTTTCAAAATAGAAACATATATTAATTTTAAAAATAGACCATTTTTACAAAATATCTTCAAAATTTGAGTCATTACATCATTACCCCCTTCAAGGAATTTCATCCTCAGAATTCCACAATCTATTACTAGAAAAGATTTCAGGATACTTAGTTCTCATTTCAAATTTGACTTCCCAGGTTTCTTCTTCGATTGACGCGTTCCTCCACAAAACTCTAATTAAGGAAATTTCTTTACGTCATAGTGTCTTGATCTTTTTGTCCAGAATCTATACCAGTTTTGTTTCCAAGGTCAAGTCCGGTTGTAGCTCAGCTAGTACCTGTTCAAGTACATGTGTGGGGTCAGGAATATACCTCCTCCACATGGATATGTGAAACACATTGTGGACTTCTGATAATTGCGGTGGTAGCGCTATCCTCTAAGTAGTCTTTCCTACTTTGTCTAGGATTTTTAATGGTCCAATGAATCGAGGACTAAGTTTCCCCTTTACACCAAACCTAATAACACCCTTAGTTGGAGATATCTTCAAGAAGATATGATCCCCAACTTCAAATTCCAACTATCTGCGTCGCTTATCAGCATAACTCTTTTGTCGATGCTGAGCTGCGAGAAGCCGCTTTCTAATAAGCTTTACCTTGTTTGTGCATTGTTCTGCTAACTCTGACTGCACAATACTATTTTCACCTACCTCATTCTAGCACACAAATGATCGACAAGGCCTTTCATAGAGTGCTTCATAGGGACCCATTCCGATGCTTGAATGGAAACTATTGTTATATGCATATTCAACTAAGGGTAAACTTTCATCCCAACTCTCTTTCCAGTCAATTGCACACACTCTTAACATATCTTCTAATACCTAAATTGTATGCTCAGATTGGCCATCAGTCTGATAGTGAAAGGTTGTGCTAAAACTTTATGAGGATCCTAATGATTTTTGCACTGACTTCCATAACTGCGAGGTAAAATGACTATCTTTGTCGGAAATAATACTGAGTGATATCCCATGCAAACTTACTATTTCCTTAATATACAACTGGGCTAGGCTGCCAGTGGATTGACTTTGCTGTATAGGGAGAAAATGCGCTATTTTGGTTAGCCGATCAATGATTACCCATATCATATCATGTCCCTTAGACGTCTTAGGTAGTCCTAGGATGAAGTCCATCGTAACATGATCCCACTTCCATTCCGGTAGTTCAAGCAGTTGTAGTAAGCCTGCTGGTCTCTAATGTTCCCCCTTAACTTGCTGACAAGTCAAGCACCTTGTTACAAATTCTCCTATGTCCCTTTTCATACCATTCCACCAGAATTGTTGCTTCAAATCTTGATACATCTTTGTTCCACCAAGATGAATAGTGTACCTGGATTGATGTGCCTCTTTCAGAATCTCTTGCCTTAATTCATCATTGGTTGGTACTACTAATCTCCCTTGCATGCGAATACTATCATCCGCTTCCTTGACAAATCCTAGTTTTCCAACTAATGCTTGTATGTCAGCATCATCTATTTGCATCTGCTTGACTTTCTCATTAATAGTAGACTTCATAGTTAGGTTCTCTATAATGGACCTCCCATGACTTATTTCGGGTCTGCATTCTATTACCTATTGTAGTAACTTCCATCTCTTGAAATGAAAACTTGCACATCTCCCTTGTGTCTTCCTACTTAAAGCATTTGCTACAACATTAGCTTTCCCGGGATGGTATTGGAGGGAAAAGTCATAGTCCTTTAAATACTCCATCCATCTCCTCTGTCACATGTTCAAGTCTTGTTGTGAAAAGATGTATTTAGGGCTTTTGTGATATGTAAAAATTTTAAAATTTTCTCCATCCAAATAGTGTCTCCAAATTTTTAAGGCAAAGACTATAACAGCAAGCTCTAGGTCGTGAGTAGGGTAATTGATTTTGTGCTTCTTTAATTGCCTAGAAGCATAGGCAATTACTTTCCCATTTTACATAAGCACACAACCCAGCCCTTGTTGAGAAGCATCACTATAGATCTCAAATCCTCCACTGCCCGAGGGTAGAGTAAGTACCAGTGCAATGGTTAGCCGCCTCTTCAGTTCTTGAAAACTCTCCTCGCATGCCTCATCCCACTCAAACTTCTTGTCTTTTCTCCTCAATTTAGTCAGGGGTAAGGCAATGCATGAAAATCCTTCGATGAATCTTCGATAGTATCTTGCAAGTCCCAGAAAACTCTTTACCTTTGTTTCTATCTTAGGTGTATTCCATTTCTCCATAGCCTCAACCTTTGCTGGGTCAACCGCAATGCTGTCTTTGGAAATAACATGACCCAGAAAATCCACTTTTTCCATCCAAAATTCACACTTACTAAACTTTGTTTATAGTTTGTGTGCCCTAAGTGTATTTAGTACCACTCGTAAATGTTCCTTGTGGTCCTCAAGGGTTTCTGAGTAGATCAAAATATCATCCACAAACACTATAACAAACTTATCTAGATAGGCTTTGAACACTCGGTTCATAAGATCCATGAACGTGGCTGGTGCATTTGTCAGTCCAAAAGACATCACTCTAAACTCATAATGTCTGTATCTATTTCTAAAGGCCATCTTTGGAATGTCTTCTTCCTTGACCCTAAGTTGGTGATATCCAGACTGTAAGTTGATCTTAGAAAAGACACGGGCTGATTGAAGCTGATCGAATAGGTCATCAATACAGGGTAAAGGATATTTTTTTTTCACTGTGACCCTATTCAACATTCAGTAGTTGACGCAAAGTCTCATTGACCCATCCTTTTTCTTGACAAAAGTGCCCCCCAAGGAGATACACTAGGTCTGATAAATCCCTTATCTAACAACTCTTGCAACTAGGTCTTCAGCTCCTTTAACTTTGCTGGAGCCATCCGATAGGGTGCCTTCGATATGGGGTTTGTGCCAAGTATCAGATCAATAGTAAAATCTATCTCCCTCTTTGGTGGTAACCCTGGTAAGTCTTCAAGGAACACATCAGGGAATTCACAAAAGCTTCTATTTTTGCCAAAAAGAAGGGACACCCCTGAGAAATGTGTTTTGCTGCTCTTATTGCAGAAATAACACAAGCTCCTGAGTAATCTCTTCTCCCTTGTAAGGAGACCACCCTCCGTCCGGGAAGGTGAAAAATAATCCTCTTCTTTTGAGAATCAACTGTGGCATTATGCAATGCTAACTAGTCCATCCCAAGGATGATGTCAAAGTCTATCATATTTAGGTGGATCAGGTCTACGCTCATCTGATTGCCCTCAACTACAATCGGAACATCCTAAAAATATGTTTGTGTGGAAATTGACTTGCATATGGGTGTCATGACTTCTAAGGAGAAGTCTAAGTCTTGAACTATAATATCCATGGAAGAAGCAAACTCACATGATATGAAAGAATGAGTAGAACCAGTGTCAAATAACACTTTGGCAGGTCTATCACAGATATAAAGCGTACCTTCTACTATGGCATTAGATTCCTGAGCCTGCCCTTAAGTGATGGCGAATACTCAACCCTGGCTTCGAGGAATGTGATTTTCTTTATGTTCCTCCTCCTTCTTCTTAAGACAATTCCTGGCTATATGTCCTGTCTCTCTGTAGTTAAAACACATAAAATGGGACAAGTTACACGGTCTACCCAGGTGATATCTGTTGCATCTAGGGAAAGTTTTGGATTCGGGGTTTCTTCCTTTAGGTTTGAAAGGTCTTTTATGTGGGTGTCGGGATCCAGAAGGTTGAGTGGGTCTTTTGCCTTTACTATTTCTCCCCCCATTGTTGTTCTTCACTTCCCTAGCAGCTTGTGTCCTTTGAAAATCCTTTTCAAAGAGAGACGCCATTTCCATTGCCTTTGCTACAGTGGTTGGTTGAAACCCTATTACTCTGTTCCTAAGGCCTGGGTGTAATCCATCAACAAACCTTTCTGCAACATCTTCCTTGGTGGAACAAGCATTGGTTGCGAATCTTCGAAGACTTATGAACCTATTTTCATATTGTTGTACGGAGAGGTTGCCTTGTTCTAGGTTCATAAATTCTTTCTCCTTCTATTTTTGCACCTGCGGAGATAGTACTTCTCATTAAATACTAATTTGAATTCTTCCCAGGGTATAACATCATTATCTCCAAAATACGTCCTTTCGGCCATTTTCCACCAAAAGCCTGCTTCGCCTTTTAATATGAAACTAGCCATGGCAACCTTTCTATCCTTTGGAATTCTCATGGCCTTAAATAACTTCTCAATGTCAAAGATCCATTTCTCGACTGTCGCTAACTCATCTTCTCTTGAAAATGATGGGGCCATTTTCTAAAATCGCTCAAGTTGGGCCTCTGCCCAATCAGCAATTCTTTCTGGAGAAGAGGCCCTTGCCATGGGTGCTTGTGGTTGGTTCTACATGAACTGCCCCATGTGTTGCATGAATAGCTAAAAGGCTTCAGCCATTCCATTCCCAGATCCAGATGAATCAACTAGAGGGTTAACAAGTCTTGGGCCTACACCTCCTCTTCTCCTTGGTGGCATCTGTGTTACAAGTCCAATACCTACCTTTAGGGGACTCTAACGTGCTATCCTAATAGTTTTTCCTATTGATGTACCTTGATTATAAGGCTTCACTCCATAACTGGGCTGTGAATAACATGAACCTAGGCTCTGATACCAACTGTGATGACCCGGGTTTTTATGATGTAGTTTTATAAATACAACGAGATCGATCTCTGTTTTAAAACAATTTTTGCTAAAAGAATGCAGTGTGAGTTTTCTTTTAATTAAAACTTTTGTATAAAACCCTCGACCGTCATTAACAAATCACGGTGAACAAATAATGCACAAGGCCATGGCACTTTTTAGGCAAAACATATAAATGAATAACTACTAATCCCAAGATTGTTAATTACAGCCCAAGTCACAAATAAGCACTTATAACCAGGTTTACATCAAATACAAAAAGGGATGCTATATAAGTTCTTATTTAACCTTACATGTGCTCTCATGACTGTGGCCCTAATGCTCTCTAATGTTCCTTCTAAGTGTACTTTGTTTGATCTAGAAAAATGATGGATTGGGTTGAGTATTCATCATACTCAGTAGGTACCCTGATACTACTATTTTGAAAACTCGATATGCGAAAGGAATTATGCTAAGTTTAGTCATATGGACATGCAGTTCTGTTTTTGGGTAAACATGAGAGCGTATGCATAAACTATAAGATTCATAAATCAGCATAATGAAGAATATGAGGGGCAAGCATAGTAAATCAACTCATGTATGCATAAATCTCGGCAACACATCAAGCAGACTAATCAATGATAATAGTAAATATGAAAAATCTTAAATTACTAATCAGACAAAGCGGAGAAGGACGTTGCCATGAATATCATGCATATGGGTCTTTCAATAAATCAACCAAGCCGACTGGTCACGAGTACTCGTATACGACCATATCAATGCTATATGCATATCGATAAAACTAAAATCATAGGGTAAACTATGCTCACGATCAGCACACAACTGGAATTGTGTGTCTCCGGTATCTAGAGACCACCCACCATAGCCCTCCACAGCGACTATGGATATGTCCTAAAATGGGTACGGTGAACACCTCGAGTGGTCATTCCTGTTTACCATAGTAGTCAAGGAAGGGACAGTGCATTTTTGGCAGTGATACCATCCACCTTTTTGGTGGTAGAGGTTGAGAGGCCAACCCCGTACAACCTCTCAACATGGTGCCCACTAGGCTCAATAGCCCAAAAAGCACATATATATATATCCAAATCTCAGTCATCGTAAATCATGCAATTTGTGCAAGGATTTTCACAACATGCCAACAATGCATATATATCTGTTCATGCCAGTAATCTCATTCAAGTCTATAATTTAGGAAGACAATTACGCATGCTCGTATAAGAACATCATATCTCAAAAAGCATACTAAATATGGTAATAAAGTCAAGTAAATCACTTAGGGTTTGGAATGCATTTAAAATCTTAGTAGTATCAGACTACCTACCTCGAGCGTCATTACTTAGCTTGTATCCCCCTTCAATCCGAGTCCTAAGGCATCTTTATGGGGTCCTGTATGCCAAATAATTTCTAGATTCACCTGTTAACGGCTAAATCTATATGATTTGGCTTTTCTAGGAGTTGATATACATAATTCTTGGTTTGATCTTGGACTAAGAATGTCTTAAGACCTCTATTAGATCATTCATGAGGTCTAATCATAGTTGATCTCGTGGATTCATATGATCTCTATAGTTTCTAGGCTATAGTCACCTTAAACGATTTCTTGATCCTAAATGTTATTGTATACTTAGGTCCGTGTCAAAATTACAAACGCAATGGTTCTTTCGGATCGTTGATCGGAGTTGTATAGCCTCCTTAATTGTGTTTTTAATGTCGCTCATCAACATACAAACTAGGATTGTCTGCGTAGGGCCCGCAAGTCATGATTCCCAGGACGTGTGAGTGTCTCGGTCGAACTGCGACTGCATTCATACACATGTGCACGCCCAAGCGATGCACTATAGCACCCGTCCTGGATGATGTCACGCGGATGCATCTTCGACACGAGCGCAGAGTGTCTCGGCTCCTAGGATGCCCTACGCATCCCGATAGAGTCATGAATCCATTCGCATGCAACGCACGTGTGACGATCACTCCAGGGAGTGCGTCAAAGGGCGTGCATCACTTCCATGCATCCCTGGGACGCGTTGTTTTTTACGGTGTGATGGGTTACCCACGCGTCTAGTTTTTCCTTGAAAATTCGACGATTTTCGGCCAAAAAACCTACCAGATCCAATCAAGATCTTGGGGAAAAGGGAGAGGGAGGAGAGAGGAGTAGAGTGGGCAAGAAGAATCTTACCTGGGAAGCTCTCTTTGTCCCTCGATCAAAGGCCTCAAACGGAGCTACAAACCCTTGTTGCCAGATTCATTTTTAGGAGTGATTGGAGTGGAGGAAGCTTAATCTAAGAAGTGGGGATGGAGGGAATTTATAGGAGGGGAAGGTGGTGCCGCCATTTTTTGCAGTTCTATACAAGTATGGTGGTACTATCCACCACCTGGCTTGAGGAAGGAGATGACACAGGGGGTGTCATTATCAAAAAGACACCCTGTATTTTTTAGATATTTTTCACTTTAAAGGTAAATTCTAAAAATGCCCTTGATCTTTAAACGTCCATAACTTTGTCATACGAGCTCTGTTTTCAGTGTTCTTTGAGGCGTTGGATTCCATTCTGAGATGATCAGATCTTGGGATCTAATTCAATGATGATATACTATTGAAATAAAGTAATATCCATGATTTATTTTGACAGATCTAACACAAATTGATGAATCTACCTTTTATGGTAGAAATAACCTAAAAATACAAAGGGACCCACTTGATCAATGAGATCAAGCATGATCAGACCCTTGGGATGGATTGAATGAATGGGATTATGATGGAATATAGTGAGATCATGGATTAAAAGTGATAAAAACAAATGGATATGATCATTGGACCTTAATAAAGTAAAAGCCCTAAATGTAATTCAAACCCTTGATCTAAAGGAAAAGATCTAAAATCTAATGGTTAGATCATAAGTAAAAGTTTCTAATAATATTAATCTAATTAGTTTACTTGTCTTTTATTTGATAATAGAATTTTAAATGTGATTTATGTTATAAATTAGGAAGCATGATAGTGTAATTCTTAAATTTTAACATGTTATGCTCTATATGTTATTAGATTGTTATAATAAGTTAGTAATTTAATTATCTTAGGGTCATGTTAGTTTAAATTTAGGATTTTAGCATGATTCCATTATATTACTAGTAAAATTTCATGTATTACATAACTTAGGGTCATGCTAGTTTAAATATAGTTTTATTTCATTAGGTTAAGTTACATTCATATGAAGCATGTTAGTATAAATGGTTGTTAAACTTATTTTGGATTTAGGTTTTCAAGTTTACGATTTAATTGTTGTCAAATTTTATTAGTAGATTCAAATGTTAAGTAGTTATTAAGATATAATGAGCATAAATCACCAAAAAAGAAAACTAATGGAATATAGAGATTCATGGACAATTAAGATGAGTGAATGACTTTGACCTAATATTAGTAAGGGCTATAGTTAGTAGGACAATATAAGGATTATCAAATCATTGGCCCAAATGAGGAGAATAATAAACCCCTTGAATGACATTTTAAATGTTCATGGATTTAATTAAAATCAATTAGAAATAGTACTTAGGATTAAAATGCTCATAGGAACCTTAATGAAAGGTTGAGCTAAGGTTACTCCAGTGAATGTTAAACATGGTGGTTAAGGGGGTTCTCTAATAGAGCCTTGCTCTTCCCCTACCTTTCATTCATGTTTGTGAGGTCTAAACGCCTCCTTACATGAGGATTAAAGTAACCACTTTGTGTTCAGTCATTCAGCTAGGAAGCCTTAATCAATTGGAAATAAGAGGAGATGTTTAGACTTAGGATAAAATAAGCCATCTTTAACCAGTAAAACATTAACTGGTTGAATAATAATAATAATAATAATAATAATAGCATAAAAGGCACAAAATGTTAGTAAATTATCTAACCCTAATACAAATTGTAAATAAGATAAGGATGATCAAACAAGATCCATGGAATCTTGAATGATCAAGAATAATAAAATAAATAAATACTTTTTTATGTATGATGTATATACTTGCAATTTAGATCAAATAGAATAGAAGATCTGAACCCTTGATCAAATATTATTCATGGAAGAGAACCAAGATCGTCTTGCTTAGGGATGATCAAACAACTGAACTTAGTTCAAAGAAGAATTGGATGATAGAAGATCTAAGCCCTTGATCTTTATTAAAAAGTATAAATTGTTGATCAAAGGATCTATGAAAGATCAAGATCAAAGAAAGGAATACACAAAGACTTAGAATAGAAAATACTTAGATATGAAAGATTAGAAGATCATTCTAAATGTCAAATATATTAATCAATACTATTTGAGGATAGATCATGATAGGACACAAGATCTAGATCCTTTATATCAAAGGATAAGATTTGACAATGAATATGATAGAATAAAAAATATAAGATTATTCAGATTGTATAAATATTGACAGCATGCATGGAATTACAAATTTCATGCATCAATCAGGATCATGGAAGATTTGAAGGGATGAATCACTACTTAAAGGTAGGAGGATTTTATGAATGCATTTACATGAGAAATACATGTTGAATACATGATCTTATGTCTGGAAATGTTGACAAGTATAATGCAAATACTTGTATTAAATCCATTGAAAATCCTTGTGATCCAACCAAAACACATATGAGATGGTTAAGTTAGAATTGAGGAAAACCCTAAGTGAATAGGGAACTAGAAGGTATTCCAGCCCTAGATAAATAGACAAATTGTTTGATAAGTATCAAATCAATACATGGGAATCATTCATATAGAATGGTGATTCTTAAACTTATATGAACATGGGTATCATTCATTGTAAATGATGATCCCTAAGTTGAAGTGAAATCCTATCCTCGGTATAAGAATACCAAAATACAAGGATGATGATATAAACGAACAAGACATCTGATAAGTAAAAGAATACTTTATATACAAGCAAGGAGGCTTGTGGTTTTTGTTTTAAACAAGCATATGCTTGGGGATGCTATGCTTGGAGGGTTACGAGGGTTTGGCCACCTACTCTCTGAAATGTGATATATATGATGATACTGTGCCCAAAGAGGCAAAATGTCAAGTGGGGCAATTATGGGAAGGCCACTGCTATGACGATCTGTCTTCCCATATAGACATGACTTAGATGATTTTTCACATTTGGTATCCGTGGAGTATGAAAGCAATTATCCAAGTGCACTGGTATGGATCAGACTACAGCATAGTAGTCCTTTGAGTATTTTGCATTGTGATGCATGGCATAATGAGATGCCGATACTGGCCAAATAAAGGAGTATTTTTCCAACAGAGTTAGATGTTTTATCAACTCAGTATGGCTGAATGTGATGATACTGCCCCAATGAGGGAGTATTTTCCAACAGAGTTTGGATGATTGATCAACTCAGTGTGTCTGAGTGTGACTGTTGATATTTGAGATATTAACTATTTTTCATGGTTTTGACAATATATATATGACATATACAGTATGTATGTGTAAGGATGTACATATATGACAAAGTAAAGAGATTGATCCATGAGTGTGAATAATAGGATTATGAAGTATTAGGATTATACTGTTAAATTATTGTGCTTCTTGAATCCCCTACCAAGCATAGCTTGCTGAGATATTATAAATATTTGAATGTTTACAATATCTCAGATTCAGAGAAGGAGAATTAAAAGCTCAAGACTTGAGAAGACTTAGAAGAATTATCAATCAGGGTATATCCCTTGAAGACAAGTATTTTTCTTTGACAGCATTGTATTGTATTAGGAGTTTTTATTGTATGGTGAGCTTAGAAATTTGAATTATGTAATTTGGACAAGTATTGTACTGATACTCGGGCTATACTGTGAACCACTGGATGGATTCTAGAATTTAATAAAAGTATATTCCTTCAATGGAATTTTATCATATACAAAATTCTACTTAAGTTATGTATGAAGTGATGACTTGGGTTTTACAAAACAAATTCTATAGAAAAGAATTTCTAATGCTTTATTTTGTGAAAATTTTTTACTACTAAGGGAACCCTGCCTTTGAAAAATGTATTACAAAATGTGTTACAAAAACCCGAGTCATCACACTTAGTCATAAATGACTTTAAAAGTTAGTTATTTTTGAAATCACTCGAGTCAAACAACTTTAAAAGTCTATTCCCATGCATACTTTTGAAGTCATTTAGTACTAAATGACTTTTAAAGTCTCTATTCATTTATAAATAGCCAACCACATATCATTTTTTCTTGTATTCTCTTCTTCACACAAGTGCCGTGACGGCTTCCTATGCTTTTCTCTTTTTCCCTTCTTGCTTTGCATTTTGGATATTTTGACTGTTTATGTCATGAAAAACACTATTAATAAACTATAACTTCTTTTGATCATAAATTGCTTTCTTGTTACTAACTCTCTCTATTTTGATTTTGTAGATCATATGGGTTTTCTCACTACAGATGATGGGGTTAAGAAGTGTATTAGATCGTCCTAATTTTGCAAAAATCATATGATTTCATTGCAAATGACAATTACATCCTCTCTAACCCTCACTATTGGAGAAAGGAAGAACATTACTATTTATGGTTCTCATCTAAAATTAGGGTTTGATGAAGAGTGGTGGTTATGCCATCAGCTTTTTTAGCCAAGAAATTTGTAAGACACTATATCTCTCTCCATAGAATGGGTGTCGCCTGAATATGAGGAGGCCAAAATTTAATGAAAAAGAGAAGATCTGCTCTTTGATCTTGTATTAATAAGATCTAATAATATGTAACATTGGATGTAATCAAAAAATAATTTGATTTTCTTGTTCACGTGTTTGTTTTTGTATATATATTATATATGTTTGTGTGAGTAAAATCGATTTCACTATGTATTTATGTAAGATATTGTAATGTAAAAAAAGTAAATAAATATATATTTAATGTGAAAATTTGAAAATTTCTAAAGTCATTTATAGCTAAACAAATTTTAAAGTGCAGAATTTTAAAGTCGTTTGCATCTAAACAGCTTTAAAAGTCCATATTTTTAACTATAAATGACTTTAAAAGTCTGCATTTTTAAAGTCATTTACAGTAAATGACTTCAATTGTATGGGTCTGTTTTAAGAGTTATTTTGTCGACTTTTGCCATTCCTTTTCAAATTATGTTTATGATCTATACACAAAAACTAAGCTAGATTTCTATTTGACTCTACCCTCAACCAAATCCTACATGTGATTTGGAACTATATTCACAAATTCGAGGTCAATATCAATTTCTAAGTGTTGGTTAATATCTCTTTATTTGTCCCCATATGTATTATGCATATTTGAAGAAATTTTACAAGGTTATGGGTTAAAAAAATTTCTTTCTAAAGTTATTTTTCTTCTTGAATGTGTCTATCATATTTTGCATTTTTTTCATTGTTAATGTCGACTGAATTTAAACGTTATTAGTGTTGGCTGAAAGCTCTTCTCAAGCAAATTTAAAAATTGAAGTTTCAAAGGTTGATTTTGTATTTTTATATTCATCATTTCATTGAGATTGTTAGAATTTACGTGAAATAGAATTTAAGATTTCGAGGTTGTCACAAGTTTTCTATTAGAATAATTATAGGGAAAATATTTTTCAAAAACTAGAAAAGGATTGTACCTACCGTAGGTCCTCTTATGCATGATTGGGTCCATTCATCATCTTTGTTTTACTTTAGATATCCTAGCTAAGAAACTTCATAACTTTTGAATGATTATTTTCATTCCATTTTTGTTTATAAATCATGTCCATTGAAATGTTTAACTAAAGAAGCTTCTAGCTAGAAGCCTCTGATGGGTAGAGGAGTCCAATTAGCATCTTTTTCTATCTTTAAGATAGAAGAACTCTAGTTATAGTTGATTTTAGGATTTCATATTCCAACTTCTTGCCAAAAACTAAAAAACTAAAATAAGAAAAAAAAAATCATATTCAGTTATCTCTTAAAAAACCCTTATTTTTTTTAGTAGGAGCGATAGTGTGGTGTGTGATAAATTTTGCAAGATGGCCCCAACTATGGTTGATGAAACTCATCCATTTGACTTCTCTAGGCTTTGTTGTTATCTTGCATTTCAATTATCAAAAGTGATTGAATGATTTTACAATCTAAAAAAGATGACTTAGTCATTGATCATGGATAGCTCTTTAAACAATGTTTATAACCATCCATTAACACTGATTAAAAGTATACAATTTTAGATTTCATATTCATCCAATCCTTGCTCATTTAAGAGATGCAATTGTCCAAAGTTTGAAGAAATCAAAGGAAGGCTTTGATCAACAATAGATGGGGTCCATGATACAACAACTTGTTGTACCACGCTCTATTCTATCATTCCCATTTTCCTTTTCCCGCTATCATTTATATGGTTTGAATTTTCTAGCATGTGCCTATGGTATAAAAAATCCCTAGAAAAAAATAACAAAAAATGTTCTTTGAAAGCCTAAGAAGGACTCTACATAATTGGGGCTCACCTTTGGATGATCGGATTAATTCATCATGTTTGTCTCACCTTAGGTTGGGATACCAAACTTCATAACCATTGGATGAATTGAGTTATGCCCTTTCTCCTTGTCAAATCGTGTGAATTAAAATTTTTAATAAAGACAAAAAAAAGGTGCTAGAGGCCTCCAATGGCAAGGATAGAAGAACTCAATAACATCACCTTCACTTGGAGAAACTTTCTTTGAGGAAAATGATTTGTGAAAGCGTGCAACCTTGTTGTGAACCCTTTGGAGGATCTAATTCATTCATCTGGTTTAGCCTCGCTTAGGGCTAGATCCCAAAATTTATCATTGTAAAATTACTTTAGCGATACTGTTTTAAGTTTTAAAGTCAAAACCATTAAAAAAGAAAAAATTTCAACTTGAAAAGTTAATAGCTAGAAGCACCTAATGGGCATGAAATCTTGTAGATCACCTAATGGGGAAGGTTGAACAAAATGAATAGATTAGATCATGCAAAAGTCGTACGTGGAGTCCTTTTCAACATCCTGCAAGAAGAACCCTAAAAGACATGACAATATTGTATAATCTAGTAAATCTATTATCCATTAGCACATTTTGTGCAACACATTTTTTCTCAATTGGAATTGTTTGTCTCATTTCTCCAACTCTATTCTTTTTTTTATAGATAAAAATTATATGGTATGGATAATTCTAGCATTTAAGAAACCATATGCTACTTATAAAGTTTCTAAATTGTCCATTTCTAAGTACATTTTTGGCGTACATTATAGATGCAAGATTTAATTGAATGATATGCATTTTAATCTATAAGATATCAAAATCTCAAGTAATGAGATGAATATAAAGGGTAGCCCAGTGCACAAAGCTCCCTCATATCCTTAGGGAAGGGGCGGATCACAAAGGATTTCTAGTGCACACCCTTATCTTGCATTTTTACGATAGGCTATTTCCATGCCTCAAACCCCTGACTTCATGGTCACATGGTGACAACTCTAGCATTGCACCATGACTTTCCTTTAGTAAAAAAGGCAGCTTGGTACATGAAGTTCGCATGTATGTGTGGTTTGGGGAAGGGGCTGTGACGACCCGGGTTTTTGAAACACATTTTATAATATATTTTTCAAAGACAAGGGCGTCCCCTCAGTAAAAAAAATTTTTGCAAAACAAAGCAGCGGAAATTCTTTTATTTTAAAACTTGTTTTGAAAACCCAAGTCACCACTTCATACATAACATAAGTACAATTTGTGTACAAAATAAAATTCCATTGAAGAAATATGATTTTATTAAACTTTCAGGATCCATCTAGTAGTTCACAGTACAACAACCCATTGTATCCTTACAATACTTGTCTAATTACACAATTCAAATTACAAAGTTCTAAATACAATACATGCTCTCAATACAATGTTTCAAGGGATATACCCTTATTACTTATTCTTCACTAGTTCTTCAAGTCTTGAGCTCCTAAGTCTCCTTCTCTGTATCTGAGATATTGTAAACATTTGAACATTTACAATATCTCAGCAAGCTATGCTTGGTAGGGGATAAGAATGTAAGTTATTGACAGTAAAATCTCAATATTCAACTATCCCATAATTCATTCTATCATAAACACATTCACAGACCACTATTATTTATATGAACATCTCATTTCCTTATCATTTGTGTTCACCTTTATACATACATAGTATATAAGAACAAATCCGTTAAAATTGTAAAAATAATCAATAATCATTTCCATACAAAACTAATCAACTCCTTTCATTATAGGAGACTTGTATTTCAGCTAGTTACTATACTGGGATTTTCCCTTCTTGGGAAAAATATTGGTAATATACAATTACCTGGCATTTCATCATGCCATCCCTTAAGGCATTTCACTATGCCAATTTCATATGCATCATAATGCAAAATAATCAAGGACTACTATGCTTACAGTCTGATCCATACAGCGCGCCCGGATAACTGTTCAATAATCCACTTATACCATTCTTAGTGGAAATTATAATATCCATGTCCATATGGGAGGACCATGGCTATCACAGTGGTGGCCTTTCCATAATTGACCCACCCAACTTTTAGCCTTTCTTAGGCTTGGTATTCAATATCATCAAGTTTCAGAGAGTGGGTGGCCAAACCCTCTTAACTCTCCTAGCATAGCATCCTCAGGCCTATGCCTGTTTAAAATAAAACCACAAGCCTCCAAGCTTGTATGAAAATAATACTTATACATATCAGACTATCTGTTTGTTTATCTAGGGCTGGAATATTTTCTACTTTCCTATTCACTTAGGGTTGTTCTCAATTCTCAACTTCACCATTTAATACTTATTTTTCTCATCATTTGGTTCGATCATATTTCAATTTGAGGTATTTACCTTAATATATTGGTATCATACATGTCAATACTTCAAAACATAAGATCATGTATTAGAAATGTATCTTCATGTAAAGGCATTCTTAATAATCCACCTACCTCAATAAGGTATTCTTACTCCTTGAAATCTGCCATAGTCTCGATCAACATATATCTATCAAATCATATGAATAATGTCATTTTTCTAATCAAGGGTACATACTACATGGTCTTTTGATCATCCTTATGTAGGATGATTTGAATCTTTCTTCTTTGAATATCATATATCCATGGGTTTAATATCATCTATACAAATACTATCTATATCATACATAACAATCTAATTTACATTGATGTTTCTTTTTCCTTAATGTTTTTTATCATACAAGATCTCATCTTGTTTGATCATCCTTATCTTACTTACTATTTTTATTAGGATTAGATAATTTGCTATCTTTTTATGTTCTTATTATTATTCAACCAGTTGGTGTTTTACTTGGTTGAAGATAATTTATTTCTTCATATTACTAGACAACTCCTCCTTATTTCAGGATGACTAGTACTTACCAGTTAAAGTCTGCTCAAAAAGTGGTTAATACAACCCTCATGTAAGGAGGCGTTTAGACCTCTCTTACATCAACGGGAGGTGAGGGAAAAGCACTTGGCTCTTGTATACCCCCTATAACCACAATGTTCAGAGTCCACTGGAGTGGTACTAGCTCAACCTTTAACAAGGTTCTTGTGAGCTCTTTACCTTAAGTCCCTTCTCTAATTGATTTTAATTAATTTCTATGGATATGCATAATGTCATCCATGGATGTTCATTATTTTTCCACTTTGGGCCAAGGAATTGGTAAACCATTCCTTATATTGTCCTACTAACTATAGCCCTTATTAAGTCAAAATCATTCATTCATCTTAGTTGTCCATGAATCTCTATATTTCATTAGTTTACATTTTTGGTGATTTATGCTCCTTATATCTTAACAATTACTTAATAATTGAATAAAATTTGACAATAAGTAAATCATAAACTTGAAAGCATAAATCAAATATAAGTTTAACAACTATATACTAACATTCTTCCTATGAATGTAACTTAAGCTAGTGAAATAAAACTAACATGATCCTAAGTTATGAAATACATAAAATTGTACTTCTATCTTAATGGAATCATGTTTAAATATCTAATTTACACTAACATGATCCTAAGATAATCAAATCTACTAACAAATTACTCATTTAGAGCATATCATACTAAAATTTAAAGATTACACTATCATGCTTTCTAACTTAGAACATAAATCACATTTTACACCTTTATGTCCAATAAAAGACAATTAAAACTTAGAACATAAATCACATTTACACTTCTATATCCAATAAAAGACAATTAAAGTAATTATATTAAGATTATTATAAGCCTTTAAATATGATCCAACCATTAGATCTTAGGTATTTTCCTTTAGATCAAGGGTTTTAATTACCTTTAAGACTTTTAATCCATTAAGATCCAAAAATCATATCCACTTGATTTTGTCACATTTCATACATGATCTAACTTGATTTTATTATAATATTATCCATTTAATCCATCCCAAGGATCTGATCATACTTGATCTCATTGATCAACTGGGTCCCTTTGTATTTTTTATTTTTATTTTAGGGTTTTTCTACCATAAAGGGTAGATCCCCTAATTTATCCAAGATCTGTCCAAATTAACCATAGATATTACTTTATTACATTATTATATCATCATTAAAATAAATTTC
Organism: Warburgia ugandensis; assembly: GCA_035236585.1. Classification (NCBI taxonomy): domain Eukaryota; kingdom Viridiplantae; phylum Streptophyta; class Magnoliopsida; order Canellales; family Canellaceae; genus Warburgia; species Warburgia ugandensis. Next base: position 46,520,769 of record CP141131.1, on the reverse strand, counting down.
CAAGATCTGATCACCTTAGATCTTGAAGATCTTAGAAATTGGACACTTATTTCGAAAATACAAAAAAATACAGAAATAATTTTTAGAAATATTATGACTTAATTAGAAACTAGAAATTACAAGATTTCCATAGCATCTTTCTGATCTCAATTTAGAGTTCATATGACTCCACAATCTTAAATTGAAGTTTACAGCCGTTCCTAGGGTCAAGATTTGATCTGGGCCTAACAGAACTAATCTCTCTCAATTGAGGGTCCAAACCTTGTTGGATTTTCTTAAAAATTGTATCCTAGGGGTTTTTGACCCTTTTGGATCGATTGGAAAGTTCAGAATTTTCATCTGAGCTCTCTATCACCATGAATTGAAGACTTTTGTTTTACTTTATTTTTACCATTTTTCATTCAAATTAAATTACAAAAAAATAAAAATTGCACTAAACCATAATAAATATATATGGAAAGTAGTTCCACCTACCTGATTGGAGAAAAACAATATAATTGATGCCCAATTTGAGAGAATTACTGGTTGATGATAATATAGCCCGATTGTCCACCTTTTTGTGATTTTCTATTGTTGGAACCGTTGGATCTTGAAATTTATTTAGGGATTTTGTATATACTGTAGTATAAGAGGTTATGGACGGTGAAATTTATCAGATTCTATCTGGAACGGAGTGCCTAATTGAATTTAGGTCTCTTGTTCCACTTAGAAAGAGGAAAGAGAAATAAGAAAAATAGAGATTGGGGAGGGATGAATGAGAATTTGGGGCTGAAACTTTAGGGAAGATTTGGAAATTTTGTGGTTAAGTTTCTGAAAATTTTTGGAAATTTTTGGGACATATTTATTGCCAAATTTGAATTTTTTATTATTTCTTTTGATAGGATATTTTATTAGTTTATAAATTTTTTTATTACAAGTGCATTCTCCATTCTCCACTACAATCTCCACTACATTCTCCACTACCAGCAATAATTCACTGAGCAATTATTGTTGCTTCTAGAACGTTGGCCCACTTTGTGGGCCCCACTTTTATGTGAAAAGAGGTTTTTGCCCTTTGAACTCCAAAATTGGAGAATAATAGACAATATTTGTCCGAACTCGGAATCGAGCGTACTTAGTGGCGTTGGAATCGTATTTCTAAGTACTTCATGAATATTGAGGTCTTATTTCTTATATATGGAAATATGGGTACAATTACCATTTTACCCCCAAATGGAGAAAATTAAGGAATTTTCATTTTAACTCAAAATTGAACATACTTAATGTTGTTTCGATTAGTTTTCCAAGTACATCTATAATTTCTATGTTTTAATTCATGATATAATCTCCATAAAAAGAGAATTTTCAATAACCTAATATTCCAAATTTAATTTCTAAAAATTCAAACTTTATTAATTTGCCTTAATAAGTTACAAAAATTCAGGGTCATTATAGGGGTGGACCACAAAAGGCCTATAGTACGCAGCCTAATATTACATTTTGTAACAGGCAGTTTCCAGGCCTCCAACCTATGACCTTCAGATCACACAGCGACAACTCAACCGTTGTGCGAAGGCTCCCCTTTAGTAATGAGATGAATATGGGTCAGATTATTCAATGTAAGCTCCAGAAGTAGTCCCTAGACTGCCACCATCGTGCAGACAATTTAGGAATCCTCATTCAAAATACAATAGTTCCATGAGGCTTACACCTAGAAGTTCAGTTCTTGAAGCAGAACGGTCCAAGATACTAGTAAATTAACAAAATTCAGCACTAGAAAAGATAACTCCAAGTAAAATGCATGTAATAGCACTACCTACATCGACAGCAAAAAATCTTATAATCACTGTATGTTGGTTGTGTACAGAGATTGAGCACTTTCAGTAATTGGTAACTAAAACTAACTTTGATAAAAGGACTACGCTATAGCAGCCAGTCCCAAACTACTAATCCTGACACCAACAAACAACAGAGTTCTGCAAATTAACGTTTAGGACTGATGATTACTCCTCCAATGCTTTCAAAGGTAACTTACAAGGCATCAAGAATAAGCATGGTGGCTTACTTTAAAGACCAAAAGATTGATCATTATCTTTTATCCTTGGCAACTAGAGAGTATCAAATATAACCAGAGAATTTAACTCTAAATACCAGAGCATGATTTAAAGAAAAATGCTTGTGGCACAGAAGAATGTCATACTAACTAACCAGACAAATTAGCCATTCAACCAGATATAAGGTCTAGAAGTCCACTAATGACTGAAGAAAGAAATTGGTTCAAAAAGTAATCAAACTTAAGCAGTCAAATTAGGCAATCTGTTCTGCTATGCCATCAACCAATTGGATATTTTAGTTTACAATCCCATCCAGCAATGCAAGACAAGAATTAGTTAAAACTCTATCGCAACAAGCTATCCAATCCCGAAAACCTGATATCAACATGTAATTTAATAGAACATTTGGGAAAGGCTCACAGCAAACAGTAGAGATGAAGAGACGGTACAGCTGAAGCTCAAGCTATTTTCTAACATGATAGGCATTTCAAAAACTCTGGAAATAAGCAAAAAGTTATGAAATAAACAAAGTGCTTTACCAGTATTCAATTCTTGCAATCACAGCAGTAACGAGAATAAAGTGGTACAATTAATTTTTAACATGATACTGTGCAATTAAGAACAAAATTTTTGCTAATTTATACATACATCAAATCATAGTTTTTCCAATAAAAAACTAAATCAAAACTTGCAGCCACTCTTTTCTGCTTAACGAAAAGTTTCGACTTCTCAAAGTGTAAATTGTAAGGATGGTACTATAGTGGGCAGCATTAGATCAGCCTTAGAATCCCTTGGGAAATACATGTCCATTCAAGACTATTTAATCCCATAAAATTTAGACCATTGATCTAGGCAAGATTTTGGAATTTATTAATTAGAGAGTGATCTGACTATCAAAATAAGACATAAATTATGGATATACACTAGAATGGATAGATGACATAAGATTCGATTAATTTGTGATAATTGAAGTTGGAATTAATGATTCAATTATAAATAGATACTTTAAAGAATGATCCAATAGTTGGATTGCCACGAATTTCATTGATTAGGGGATATTAAATTGGAAAATTATAACTGTGATCAATGATCAAATGAAGCAGATGAGTATTGAATGTTATGAAAACTAATTTAATAAAGATAAATTAGACAATCTAGACCATTGGTCTAGATCAAAAGCTCGATCAGGGGATCATTATACAATTGATACATAAATGGACACAACCTAAGAGAAAAACTTATAATTGATTTTGTTTAGGGAAATAAATGATGCAAAATAGTACCGTGGTACTGGCAGGTACATTAGACCAAGTGAGCTAAAAGGATTACACACATAATTTGGTTGTTTCTTCATTGAGGTAGGTGACGATATTTAATGTTGCATATTGTTTTCTAAAATCTAACATTATCATAGCATTTTGATTGACTGGGATTATTTGCAACGTGGTTTCTTATGTATACTAAGGATTTATAATTTATTATGCTATGATTTGATATGATATTTTGATAGTGCATTGAATGAATTTTTATGATCAATCTATTTTATGGTATGGATACTTGTGGAATTTATATATGAATTGTAAACATCTCTTCCCTATTGCATCACTGAGATTAGATAATTTTCATAGAATAGATGGTGGAGGCTTGGTGGCTAGTCCTTGGGACGCTAACCCCGGGAGGAGGGGGTTCCTTAGGATGGTGACCCACAAGTGCTCCTAGTTTTATGAATTATATGATTTTCATGTTTTGTGATTTATGATTGGTGCTCTCACCCAGTAGATGTCATACTAGGAGGGATTAGGGCCGGCCACCCACCCTCTAAATTTATGGGATGATAGACACCTGCCCCCAAATAACACTAGATAGGGATTGGTATCATGGGTAGTCCACACTACCAATCTAGTCCCACCCAAGTAGATGGACGGCTAGCCTCCCTTTATAAAGTCAACGGGGAGCAATAGTCAGCAGATCTGGGATGTATGGTTACCACTGCAGCATGACGATCTATACTCTAGTTCTATATGCATGCATGATGAGCATTGAGATATTACTATGTGCTTGGGTGTGACGACGCTCAGACGATTGGTATGAGTACTCATGACCTGTTGTGGAAGTATATGGGACAATCATGAGACCCACTTATTTGGGTGCCCCAACTATTGACATTGTGTTTATATGAGATTTTACTAGATTATGCTTTACATCCATGAAATCCATGTTATATTGCACATGATGTTTTACTACCATATTGACATGATTTATGACATTTGTATTTCATGAATATTGTGATCTACATTTATATCAGTATTTTTTATTGTATTATTCTTTTTATGCTACAATTATTATCACATTAAATGTCTATGTACCTACACAAGCAACAGCTTGCTGAGGCATTGCTTTGTTTTGCAATTCCTCGGATACTGAGCACTACAACAAGAAAGGAAAAAATGTGGAAGTACAGTGATAGCAGTGGGGATCATCTTTATCTTATTGACAGATAATTTGACATGAGTGGTTAGGTAGACTCCATTTCAGATTATTTTTATAGGCTATATATAAGCATAATTGAGTTTGATTATGACACTTATATACTATGGACATGTTATTAAGTATGGTGGAATGTTATGATGGATAGACCCTAGGCCAGATTATTATGTTTCCTAGATACTTATTATTTAAAATAAAGGTGCCTTTGGTTTTTTATGTTGTATTTGATATTGGTATTGGTTTAAATTTCCTGCAACATACTTATATTCATTTTGCAATCATTTTAGTGATGTTTTTGGAAGCGATATAACACCTGGGTTTTTTTAATGAATGTTTTAATATATTAGTAAATAGAACCTTTTATATTAGGGATCCTGACTACATATTTTTATATTTATTATAAAAAAATGTTAGAAAAATCCTAGGTGTTACAGTTGGTATTAGAGCCTAGTCTATTCCATCATAATTATTGCAAAGGTCTACTTATATGTATATGACAATCCATAAAACATTGTTGAAGGAGAACTAAGAGGGAAGAACTTATGCTTAGTGATACTTGAATTCTGGAAGATGGCTCCTCGAAGAAGGACAAGGTCCACCACTGTTACACCAGTTGTCCCTCCTATTAAGCCCCTTGGGCAAGTGGATCATGAGACTAATTTGGTGAATAAAGTGATGCAAGGGCTGATACCACTCATATAGTAGCAGATTAGGAGTGCAGTGCAAACTACCAAGCCAGCACCCATGGCGACCCTTCTAGTGGCACCAGCAGATTCATCTATCAAGTCGACTCACTAGGTGTAGGCGCCACCAGCACCGAAGCCTACTAAGGGTGATGCCTCATGTAAATCTAGCAAGCCTAATAAATTGTAGAGCAATTTCAGAAGATGGTACCACCCTTCTATAGAGATGGTGATATTGAGGAGGTAGAAAGATGGTTGTTAGTGGTAGAGAGAACATTTGACGCTATAAAGGTTCCAACTGAGGATCAGGTCTGGGTAGCTACTTACCTGCTCAAGAGTGAGGAGGGTTTTTGGTGGAAAACTTTTAGGCGTACACATTCATCCTCTACGGAGATGATCACCTAGGAGGCCTTTAAGAGGGCTTTTGAAGACTATTATTTTTCATGATATGCATTTCATTCATTGAAGAAAGAGTTTGCCACCTTGGAGCAATGAGATATAATGATTCAATAGTATTTGAACCAATTCACTAAACTGAGGAGATTTGCTTTGATGTTCTTGCCTTGGATAAGTAGGCCATAGACAAATTTGTGAATGAGTTGACACCCTAACTGAGGACATAAGTGATTCCTTCACGACCTACGACCGTATGGGATGCTACTGACATGGCCTCCATGCTTGAGAAGGATTCTCTTTGGACTAGAGGAAGCTCATATTAGCCCAGTAAGGGCAAGAGATCTTTTGGTGCTATATAGTCACAGAGAGCTCTAGTTCATTAATAGAAAACTAAGCCTAGGAGAGACATAGACAAGGATAAATGTGATAGATGCAAGGGTTGGAACCTTAGGGGAATGTGTAAATAGACCTGACAGACAACAACACCAGCAGCAACAGCAGCCTTCTTTTCAAAGACAGCCATTCAGGTGTTATGGCTATGGAGAAGTAGAACATTTTATTAAAGGGTGTCCTAAGGGATAGAAGGAGAAGCAGGTCGAGATGAGTGTAGAGAAGGGGACAGCATCACATAGTTAGGGGCAAGCTTTTGCCATTAGATTGGAGTAGGCACAGGCCTCAAATCAGGTTGTTGAAGGTACTCTTCTGGTCTCAAACAAACATGTCATGGCCCTTTTTAATAGAGGGCCCACTCATTCTTTTATTTCATATATTTTTGCAACTTTCCTTGATGTATGCATGCATCAATTGGCATTTGGGTTGGACATTTTGACGCCGGTGGAAGAGACTGCAGAGGCTACTGAGTATCTTTGAGGGATACCAGTGGAGATATTATGTGTGAGGATGGAATCAGACCTCATTCTATTAGATATGGTTGATTATGATGTTATATTAGGGATGGATTGGTTAGCTACATATTGGGCTACAGTGGACTTTCGTAAGAAGCAGATTGTTTTTTTATGTACCTGGGTAACCAGTGATTATGTTTCAGTGTAGAAAGAGCATGGCTAGTGCATGTATCATCTCTGCTGTGAGGGTGGCATGGTGTTATGCATGATGGTATAGAGAATTCCTCGCGTATGTGACTATTGAGGATAGTAGGCAGCCTCAGATTGAGGATATTGATGTGTTCGAGAGTTTGTAGATGTCTTTTCTAAGGAATTACTAGGATTGCCACTGAGTTGAGAGATTGATTTTACCATTGATTTAGTACCCAGTACATCCCCCACCTCTAAGGCACCAATAGAGTTGAGAGAGCTTAAGGTACAATTGTAAGAGTTACTTGATAAGGACTTCATCAGACCAAGTTAGTCTCCTTGGAGAGTGTCGTCCTCTTCATGAAGAAAAAGGATGGATCATTGAGGCTATGCATTAATTATAGATTGTTGAACAATGTCATTGTGAAGAACTGATACCCTTTGCCTCGTATTAACAATTTATTCTATCAGTTCCAATCAGCACAAGTATTCTTCAAGATAGACATGAGATCAAGATACCACCAATTGGGGATCAGAGAAGAGGATATGTCAAAGACTACATTTAGGAGTTGCTATGGCCACTACAAGATTTTGGTGATGCCGTTTGGGTTGACCAACGCAACGGCAGTGTTCATGGATCTGATGAACCAAGTCTTCTAAGCTTACTTGGATAAGTTCGTAATCATCTCTGTCAATGACATCTTAGTCTACTTGCCTAGCCATGCGACACACAGGGAGCACCTCTAATGCTGCTAAACACAATTAGTCAACATTGTTGGTACACAAAATTCAATAAATGTGATTTTTGGCTAGAACAAGTGCAATTTTTAGGCCACGTGGTATCAAAGGATGGAGTGGCTGCAAACCCATCCAAGGTGGAGGCAATGTTACAATAGGAGAGACCCACAACTGTGATTGAGATACTTAGTTTCCTTGGTTTAGCAGGGTATTATCGCAGGTTCATCGAGGGGTTCTCAAGGATTACATTACCTTTTACTATCCTGACCAAGAAAGACACTAGGTTTATCTGGACTAATGCTCGTGAGGAGAGCTTCCAGGAGCTCAAGAGGAGGCTTACTACTGCACTAATGTTGGCCTTACCCTTAGGTTCGGGCAATTATGTGGTCTATTCTGATGTTTCCTGTAAGGGCCCAAGAGTGGTGTTGATACAGCATGGGAAGGTAATCGCCTATGCATCGAGGCATCTTAAGACACATGAGGTGAATTACCCAACTCGTGATCTAGAGTAAGCAATGGTGGTATTTGCACTAAAGTCCTAGAGACACTACTCATACAGTGAGAGGATTGAGGTATTCACTGATCATAAGAGCCTCAAGTACTTCTTTACTTAGAGTGATTTGAACACAAGGCAGCGTAGATGGATGAAATATCTCAAGGACTTCGACTTCACCATATAGTACCAACCAAGGAAGGCTCACATCATAGCAAATGCCTTGAGCAGGAAGTCGAGAGTAATGATTGCTAACATATCGACTCAGTATAGATTTCTTGATAGGATTCTACAAGCACAGATTAGGGACAGAGAGACTTAGAACCTGACAGACAAGGCTGATTTTACTAGAGGACTAAATGGTGGTGTCAAGTTCAACGACAAGTGAGTAGTACCAGATGATGATGATTTGAGGCATGAGTTACTTCAGGAACCACACCAGTCCCAATATATGATTTGTCCTGGAGGTATGAAGATGTACCAGGACCTCAGGTAATACTTTTGGTGGAACGGGATGAAGACGGATGTTGGGGAGTGCGTGACACGATGTTTGACCTGCAGTAGGTTAAGGCAAAGCATTAGCGACCATTTGGGTTGCTTCAGACATTGGATCTCCCCGAATAGAATTGGGACCACCTTACTATGGATTTCATTGTGGGTCTTCCGAGGACTGTTAGGGACATGACATGATATGGGTTATTGTTGACAGATTGACCAAGTCCACTCTTTTCCTCCCTATTAGATAGACCCCAACTATGGATGGCTTGGAAAAGCTATATGTCAAGGAGATTGTGAGCTTACATGGGGTCCCCTTGACGATCATTTCAAATTGAGACACTTAGTTTACCTCGAAGTACTAGCAAAGTGTGCAAAAGGCCTTGGGATCAAGGCTGGGAGTTAGCATAGTGTTCTACCCTAAACAAATGGCCAGACTAAGAGGACCATCTAGATGATTGAGGATATGTTGAAGGCCTGCATCATGGACTAGAAGGGTAGCTAGGAGGAACATTTCCCACTTGTTGAGTTTTCCTATAATAACAACTACCATGCGAGTATCGGCATGGCTCCATACGAGGCACTTTATAGCAGACCTTGTCGATCACCTTTATGTTGGAGGCATGTGGGGGAGAGATATATAGTGAAGTCCGAGTTGGTGTAATAGTGGTTGAGAAAGTCTAGCTTATTCAAAAATGACTACTGATAGTCCACAACCACCAAAAGAGTTATGTTAACAAGAGATGGAATGGCTTAGAGTTTGCCATGGGTGAACATGTATTCTTGAAGGTTTCCCCTATGAAGGGAGTGATGTGGATTGGAAATAAGGGGAAATTTAGCCCCATGTACATTGGTCCCTACAAATTACATGAGTAATCGTGATTATCTCACCATAATTATATCTAAGGTAAAAACCCCTCTTTTCCTAAACACTATTCACCTTCCTCTTCTCCTTTGATTCTCCCCACTTTCCATGACCAAACGTGATCAGATCTAAATGTGTTCAACACCATAGACAATCTCACTTTCTTCAACAGAGTTGTAGTGACTGATCACGTGAAGAGGATCACAATCATGCCTTTTTCCCTCCATCTCTCATTCTCGGGTAAAACCATCAAGATCAAATTTTTCATCGGTCTAAGAGGTATGATTAAGTTTCCTTCTTGCTTTTACCTTCCATTAGATTTCCTTCACTACCTTTTGTCATTTCCAATACCTAGATCAGAGATTGCATGTGGGTAGGTTTGAATCTAGAAAAAACCATGACACAGTAAAAAACCCATCTCAAAGACAACTTAGATGGATGATCTAAATCATCTATTCAAATTAGGGACCCTCATAACCTTAGGAATGGTAAAAATAGATAAAAAATTGGATCATCTCGGACTCTGATTGAGAAAAAATAATGTGGACAGTTTGGGTGCATCATCCCCAATGGACGTCCCACCCATGACACGTCCACGAGACACTCAAACAGTGACGCACAATGATGCATGCACACTGTCGCATTCAGATGGGATGCTCAGCATCCTGGAAATCAAGTCGCACGTGAGAGCATCATGGCGACCCGTCTCAGATGTAATGCATCCCGGGGACACCGATTTAGTTCGGTGTAAAGTAAATCATGTCAGTTTAGTCCGATGTAAATTGAATCTAGTCTTGATTTTGATTCGGACCATTAAAAATGAAGTGAAATGTTCATTTTGCAATTTTGGGAGTTATACAAGGCCAATTTTTTATTCGAAATGTCGATTGAAATTGTATCAACAACAAGGACATAATTTTAACATTAGAATCATGATCTGATCACATCTAGTCAGATCAAATTCATAAAATGTTTTCCAATTACTTAGATCGGCCTGATTAAAGGGCAATTAGACCCTAGAACTTGGACAATTAAAAGGTTGAAGAGATGAATTAAGGGATCTAGGGACCAGATCATGGGTATTCAACCTAGAAATTGATATGAACCATTGATTTGACCAGGATTTTGGAATTTTTTTATCAAAGAGTGATCTGACCATCAAATCAAGACATAAATTATGGATATGCACTAGAACGCGTTGATGAACATGAAATTGGACTGATTTGTGATAATTAAAGTTGGAATTGATGATTCAATTATAAATAGAGGCTTTAAAGAATGATCCAATGGTTGGATCGCCAAGAATGAATGAATTAAATCTTTTGTGATGTGTAGACATTAAATTAGCAAATTACAACTTTGATCATTGATTAGATGAAGCAGATGAGTTTTGAATGTTATGGAAACTAATTTAATAAAGATAAATTAGACGATCTAGACTGTTGATTTAGATCAAAAGCTTGATCAAGGGATCATTATACAATTGATATCTAAATGGAAATAACTTAAGAGAAAAACTTATAATGGATTTCATTGTGGAAATAAATGATACGAAATAGTACTATGGTACTAACAGGTACATTAGTGCACACAAGCTGAGAGGATATCCGTCTAATTTGGTTGTTTCTTCATTGAGGTAGGTGATGACATTTAATGTTGCATATTGTTTTCTAAAATCTAACATTACCATAGCATTTTGATTGACTGGGATTGTTTGCAACATGGTTTTCTTAAGTGTAGTTGTGATTTATAATTTATTATGCTATAATTTGATATGAGATTTTGATAGCGCATTGAATGGATTTTTATGATCGATCTACATAATGGTATGGACACATGTGGATTTTATATATGAATTGTAAATATCTCTTCTTTATTGCATTTTTGAGATTGGATAATTTCCATAGAATAGATGGTAGAGGCTTATGGCAAGCCCTTGAGAGGCTAACCCTGGGATGAGGGGGTGCCTTAGGATGGTGATCCACAAGTGCTCTTGGTTTTATGAGATACATAATCTTTAGATTTCGTAATTTATGACAGGTGCTCTCACTTAGTGGATGTCATGCTAGGAGGGATTAGGGCTAGCCACCCACCCTCTGAATTTATGGGATGATAGACATCTACCCATAGGTGGAACTCGATAAGGGTTGGTATCATGGTAGTCCACACTATTGGTCTGATCCCACACATGTGGACAGACAGTTAGTCTCCCATTACGATGTCAATAGGGAGCAGCAGTCGGTAGACCCAGGATGTATGGTTACCACTATAGCATGATGATCCGTACTCTTGTTTTGTATGCATGCATGATGAGAATTGAGATATTACTATGTGCTTGGGTGTGACGATGCTCAAAGGATTAGTATGAGCACTTATGACCTATTGTGCGAGTGTATAGGAAACTCATGGGACCCACTTATTTGCGTGTCCTGCCTATTAACATTGTGTTCATATGAGATTTTATCAGATCATGCTTTACATCTATGAAATCCATGTTTTATTGCACATGATGTTTTACTACAATATTGACATGATTTAGGATATTCATATTACATGGATATTGTGATCTACACCTATATCAGCATTTGTTGTTTAATTAATATTTTTATGCAACAATTATTATTACATTAAATTTCTACGTACCTACACAAGCAATAGCTTGTTGAGGGATTGCTTTCTTTTGCAATGCCCCAGATACTAAGCGCGACAGTAGGAAAGGCAAAAGCGTGGAAGGACAATGATAGCAGTGGGAACCATCATTATCTTATTGATAGATAGTTCAACGTGAGTGGTTAGATAGACTCCATTTTCGATTATCTTTATGGTCTGTATATACTCATAATTGAGTTTGATTATGACTCCTATATACTATGAAAATGTTGTTGTGTATGGTGGAATGTTATGATGGATAGACTCTGGGCCACATTGTTATGTTTTTTGGATATTTATTATTTAAAATAGCAGTGCCTTTGGTTTTTTATGTTGGATTTGATATTGGTATTGGTTTAAATTTCTTGCAACATATGAGAAAAGAGCATAAGTTAGTTAGGAGAATTTATGATTCAATCATGAAGTAGAGAAATAGTTATAGTAAAAAACAAATCATAGAGTAGCCACGCAATCTATATGGACTGAATATTTCAACCTTCTATGTACTTTATTTCATATAATGTTATAGTGTAACCATGAATGGTGGAAATAGTGTAGCTAATGACATGCAATTACTTATATTACACTTATTCAGTGGAGCTTTGGGATAAGTTTTAGTAAATGTAACGAACAAAGATTTGAAAGGTGTATTAATGCAAGACAAAACGGTGATTTGTTAGCAAATTCAGGATGAGCATTAGAATTCTCATAGGAAGTGACATTTTATTGTAAGATATATTGAAAACCAATATAAAGACTAAGAGTATGAAGTTAAAACCATATGTTTTAAGTATTTTATTGGATCTAGGGATTATAAGATTGAAAATCAAAAGGAAATTTGAGAAAAAGAAAATTCCTTAATTAAGTTAAATCATGAAATCATGTAGCCTAAGTCATAACATAGAATTGAGGTATAAAAATAGACTAAAAGAAGATATATCCATAGTTGTTTTATGAATAATAGAAAGAAGTTTGAGGAATAAAATGCATCTAGAATTGCCTAAGGAATAATGTGGTAGAAGTGCTATGCTGATATGAAGAGAAGAGATTTGGAGTTCTAGATCAAGGGTGACATGAGACAGTGATTCCCGGAGTTGTATTGACTAGTTTACACATACTTACACAATTTTGAGAACAAAATTTTTGTGAGGGGGAAGAGTGTGATATATGTAAATATTCATTTACAATGAATAGACAAATCACAATTACAAAAATTGGGGTGATTTTTTTCTTTTGCTTCCATGCCAACCATACATATTTTTAACTCCTTACTAGCAATCTTCAATGAAACAATTCAACTAAATGTTGTAATGACTCAAATTTCTAAATTCTATGTTATGTAAATTTTCAATTTTTATTGTGATAGAAATGCAAGTTTAGGGTCCCTCATTTTGAGTTTCATGTAATTGACCCTTTGAAGGACACTTAGTTGACCCTCAAGACCCCAATAATTGGAATGCATGCATTGAGATGATTTCAGTGACACTAATTTTGTATAAAATGGAGATTTGGGTGGAAAATCCCAAGCTTTTTACTAATTTAGGGTGGTCCAAAATGATAATGGTACCCTTACTTCCTTTGGGTTTTGATTTGGCACACTGACTCACAATGGATGGAGCTAGGCTTGACACATGCTATCTAGCTGTCCCACATCGAGCAACAACCCCAAACACAATAAAATAGGGGATGTAAAAGAGAAGGGAGAAAACTGGTGTCCATTGTTTTCCCCCCTCTTCGGATCTCCTCACAGACGAAACCCCCTTACCTTCTCCATTTCTCTTTCTATATTTCCCTTCACCAGTGACTGAACTAAGGCAAAGCATTAGCGTACACCCACCATCCCTCTCTTCCTCTCAGTTTTCTCCTCCAATGACTAACACAGGGGCAAATAGTTGACGGCCACACTCCGCAGTCGTGCTTCCCTTCTTCTCTCCAGCAATGGCGCAAAAACCCCCTACTAGTTTCCTCTGAATTGACCAGTTGTTGACCACACATGAAAGAAAAATCCATATGTTTCTTCCTATCTCTTCTCTGTCTATTTTCAAGCGTTGATAGAGCCAGGTGGTCCCAAGCAGTGGTCGAGCCAAGTTTGCCACCAACTGCTGAAACTCATTCCCTTTCCCTTCTTTCTCTCTCCACCTAATTGTATCTCCCTAGTGCTATGCATCACCAGTGGTGCTGAGCCATCTGCGCTTGCTTGAGCAGATCGTACTCTCTCTCTCTCTCTCTCTCTCTCTCTCTCTCTCTCTCTCTCTCTCTCTCTCTCCCCCAACTCCTGCCACTATAGCACGCCCTCTATTTCCCTTTTCCTTCTTCCCCTCTTCCTTACTAATGCCCAGCCGCCCTCACACTGGCAAACTCATCTCCCTCTCCTTCCTTTCTCCATCTCCCATTGGTGTCACCTTTCCCTCTTCCTCTAGCCACCTACACACCTAAACTCTAAACCCATTATCCAACTTCCTTTTTTTCATCATGGTGAATAATCTCTAAGAACAGCATGTATGGGGCCCAAAACTATCATGCTCCTCTCGATGTCACAAAGAAAATCCATTAAGAAATTTTGCCATCAAGCTTGAATCAATGGAGATCTAGAGGCAATACTATCGTACAGCTAAGATCATGTTGACCCTAACATTTCACTGCCATTCAAAGATTATCTGACTCTTATAACGATCTGTTAGATAAGGATCAATGTGATTGCAGGTAAGATTGCTACCAATCTTCCCCAATTTAACTTGTATTTCAATTTTTCTATAATTTTTAGTGTGAATTATAATAATATTTAGTCAATTTCTTGAATAAATGAACATGATTAGACCATTGTATGATAGATCTAGCATTCTATGACTTCTGACTTCCAAATATACTCACTAAAACCTAGATCTAATTGTTAACCAAGTAATTGCATGTCTGATGATTGTGAACCATCAAATTACTAATCGATGTATAGACATTGGACTTGTAAGATATTGTCTTCATGCTATGAACCACAATCTAATGGTTGGATCGAATGGAAACTGGAAATTTAAACATGTATGACCATTAAAAGTGGATGAACCTAGTGTAGCTTTAAATTTACCCGCAAGTGCATGAATCAATATAATATTTTCAAGCAAGCGAGGTCAATCACATGAGGAATCTCACAAATTTGCAATGGATTAAATTCTATTTAGATCAATCAACTTTATCCAAAGAGATAGAAATGTGATTAAACATGGAAATTAAAACAAACTAAAAAGGAAACATGCATGGAATTAGAAACTAGAATCAAAAGACACTTTTCAAAAATAAAGCTAAGAAAATAGAATGGAAACTTACGTAACTAACATGCAAGAAACTAAAGGAAACTAATAAAATGGAAACTTTCCTAAATTAACACTTTCCTAAACTAGAATTACAACTTTCGAAAATAGAACTATCTAAAACCAAATTAGGGAACTTTCAAACAATGATATAATGTAACAAAACAAAGTAACCAATAAGATCTAACTAGATTTAACAAGAAATTAGAAACACACATCAGAATGGAAACAACAATTAAGGAAACTTTCTAAGTTTAACACTTCTAAATCCTAAAACATCCTAAAAGTGGAAATTTCCAAAAAAAATAAAAAGCAAACTTTCTAAGCCTAAACTAAGATGCAAAAATTAATTAACTACTTCAAAAACTAAATTGTGCAACTAAACTAAACAAAAACCAAAAACGAAAGTGACCTAGTACCATTCATATGATCCATGGATTGTATGAATGGTTCTAGGGTGCATAAGTGGCCAGAATTGATGAATCTAAACTGAACTATCACATAAAATAATTAATGGATCTAATAAACAATACAAAAATCTAAATGAGTTCCTAATGATTTAAGCAAATAAGGTGTTTAGATAGCTGAAAACAAAGCACAAAGTTAAGGCGAGAAAATTTCCATATTTCAACCACTTATGAACATCAAACAAATCAAGCATAAGGAAGCAATTGAAACCACAATTTTTCTGCACGAAAGCAACTCAGATCTAAACCACTTTAATGCAAAGAATGTTCCATAACAAGAAACCTCAAAGAACTTTATTGAATCATCTCCAAATTACATAAAAAACTAGGTGCATAATACATGATCTATTGCTATAATTTGCTTGTAATTCCTAAGCATAAAATCCTATCTATAAATATTAAACATTAAATATAATTATTTTAATTTAATTTATGGTAACATGCAAATAAAATCCTAAAAGGAATTAAAGAGAAAAAGAAGCTAAGTGGGTGAACTAACTAAGGAAAATGGACCTAAAACTAAGATGAGGAACAAGAAGAAAAAATGGGCAAAATCAAGTGAAAACTCAAGGCACTAAGATATCTCCTCTTTTGGCTTTCACTACCAAAGAGAAGTTATCTTAGATCATTATTGAATAGGAAATGAAAATTAAAGAATGGAGCCAAGAAATAAAGAAATTGAGGGCTGGAAAATTGTGTGGAATTCAAGGAAACAAAACAACATGAAACAACTATGAAATTAAAGATAGGAAAGTAAACTACTAACCTAGAATTAGAGAGCAATTAACCAAGATAATAACTAGAAAACCAAAGGAAGAAAAGCATTAAAGAATTCACAAATTTCAGCAGCAACAAAGGACCAAAGGATTCAAGGTGTCCCACCCACCTCTACTTGAAAAATTAATAAAACCCTAGGGGTATATATAGATGAGTGGGTTCCTCACATAGGAAAGAGTGAATCCATGAGGAGAGTGGCTCTAGGGTTAGGTTATTGAATGAGAAAAGTTTGGAGGAGTTTTATAGGAGGAAATTTAAGTAGCAATGATGTCATAAAGATGACATAAGAGAGATAGGAGATGATGGGTTGGTTGGTTACTAATTTTGGAAGGGGGCAAGCATCATTTTCCATGGAAATAAAGTGGCTCTCTGCCCTCCTAATTGGATGAAAATTGAATGGTGGGAAGAGTGGTAAAATAGGAAATAAAGTAAGGAGGAAAATCTAGAAGAAAACCTAGGCTTTTAACATGTTTGTATGGACTTAGATCTAGGGTTTCCTGATTAGAAAACCACTTGATTTTACCAAATAAGCATGGGGCAGGGCATCATCCTCTTGAATGGTGCCTCCTTCCATAACTTAAAAATGTGGAACCCTAAGATAATGGTGGATTTTGTATGGGAAATGTGTTAGGAAAGTGAATTTTTCTATCTTGATGGTTCCCTCAACACATGATCATCTTACCTTTTACATTAATCTCACAAAATCCCTTATAAATTACACTTCTAATATAGGAAAGTTGCTTGAATTGATGCTCTAATCATGTAGCTCCAAGTGGCACTCCTCCTTGGCTTAAGTGGCATTAGTTCTTGACTTCAAGGCTTGAGTAGCTCATGGTTTATCACCATTTTTCATAGATTTAATGGCTATGTAGCATCGATGGCTGCCATGCAAAGGTGCTAGAAA
Source organism: Warburgia ugandensis (assembly GCA_035236585.1). Classification (NCBI taxonomy): domain Eukaryota; kingdom Viridiplantae; phylum Streptophyta; class Magnoliopsida; order Canellales; family Canellaceae; genus Warburgia; species Warburgia ugandensis. The sequence goes on along the minus strand of CP141131.1, from coordinate 46,503,446 downwards.
TGCATGGCTTGTGCTTGGGTCCATTTCTAGCCACCTTTTACCTCTTCAATTGCCTTGTACCTTGTGCTATAATAGTCTTGAACCTTCATTAAGCTTTGGATGATGTCAATTAGGCTTTGGCTTGCTTAGGTTTCCAAATCTCACTAGGAAATCTCATGAATGACTTCAATTCTTATATCAATCAATCTCAACCTTTGGATCATATCTCCAATAACTACAAAAGAAGAAAATCCTAATTAATTCTTAGAGAATTATGATAAATCATGTACTTAATTTGGATTAGCTCCTGAGGTTGCAAAATATCAAACTTTTGATCTTCTAGGTCATAAATGCATGTGTTACAAAATTTTAGTTAAAAACCCGAATTTAACACTATAAGTTATAACACATGGGTTACTTATTGGGTACCTTTTGTATGAAATTGAACATTTATCACACACATTTGCTAGTCCTAAGAAAAATATGCAAAAGAGATCATAAGACCAAAAATGGTTGCCCTTTTAGTAGGTACTTACGATTGCATTTAATATATGCAACAAGCCCTTAAAGCCCTAGCTTACCCTTGGTGGATGAGTTTAGCCTCATGAGGGTTAGTAGTGAATATACCCACAAAATTCTTTAAGGTTAAGTTCCTTAATTTTATCTTAGAGAATTCTCATCCATTAGTATTCTACTAACTTTGACAACTTAATAAAGATGAATGAGAAATTTCATAAGTTATCCATAAACGAAAGCCATTTTATTCTAGTTTCATCTTGGGGTGCATTCATGTGTACAGCTATACAAAGTCAGGACTTCTAAATAGATATGCTTATACTCCTTTGGAATAATGTTTTGACCTCAAATTCTCACTAATATACACTTAGAAATATAAATTCTCAAAGAAAGGGGTCAAACAAGTTTCTCTCATAATCTAATGGTTCACATAATTTTTAAGCACAAATGAGATAAAGAAATATGATCCCTTAAGATAGATGTTATTACCAAGACCACTTAGGGTACTTCACCTTAATTCCTTCCTATTTATATCCTCTTTAAGGCTATGTTCCACCTAAGATCAATAGGCCTTCAGATAGGATGAAACGTAGGCTTAGGAATGGTTTTGATAAGAAGGATATGAGGATTCAAACTTTCAAATATGAGTGGAGGTCTTCAATTGATAAAAATATAAGGAACTCTTTTTTTTGTACTTTTAATATTTTCACTTCTTTAACTTTTGTCCTTTTTCTTCTTTTTCTTCCATCTCTACTCTATTTGAATTATATGTAATGGATGATCCTTTTTATTAGGTGTCTGGGTTAGGGTAAATGGGATTTTGAAAAGAAAAGGATTTCTAATAAGGCTCAAAGGGTCTAACTAGTGGTATAATATACTAGTTAGGTTTATGTATCTGGACTAAAACAAGGATGGCCTATATCATTTTCTAGGTTTCTTAAAACCTATCTGATTCAATAAATGTTCAAGAATCAAAGCTAGTACTCCTTTTTATTCTTAGCATTTTGACAAAAATAAAGAACACTAGAATTTCAAAGTAATGTTTGTTGAAGAAAATAGGAAATTATATATAACCATCAGAAAAATGATAGTCTCTACTGCTCACTTGGGTATATAAGTCTCAACTGATTTTCTCAGTGTCTCTAAATCATAAACATCTATTAGTCTAGACTAATGCACTATGTGTAAGTGTATTTCGAGATTTAATTTTCATAAAACACTTTAGGACATGAATAACATGCAAAATTAACCATATACATTTCTATTAAGAAATTTAAATAATACAAATACTAAACTTCAAACAATCCAATTCTCATCAATGTAAAAGAACTTTGACTTAAATATTTGAAATTTTTTTAAGAATATATGAACAAAAACTCAGAAATCTAATGCATATCTATACCCCCCAAGTTGAACTAAACATTGTCCCCAATGTTTTGAAATATAGGATATTAAATAATAAATGGATAATGTAGAACAATGAGACCCTAAAAACCTTGGGTTGCCTCTCAGTGAGTACTTAGTTTAACATATTCAACTAAACATAGCTTATAACTATCCTAATTATCTAAACCTAACAATGAAATGGAAAATTTTCACTCCACTTCAGAATCTCACAATAGATAACATTAGGACCACATTGAAATTTCTAGTGGTGATAACATTTGGACACAATAGAACACCGCAATTTTGGATTTGGACCACATTGATGATCCCCCATTTTTAGAATTTCACAATAGTTAATAAATATCCTCTATCATTAAATATGAGGCTATGGTGACTTGGTAGCATAAAAGATCACCGTGAAGTTTGTTGGACCATTTTGAAATGAATGCTTCCTTTTTTCAACAAATTGAGAGATAATGAAGCCCATAGTAATCAATACATGTTTTCCCTTCTTCTTCATTACATTTTTTAGAAACTGGGTTATATGTTGACTCTATACTTCCTAAAAGGTTGTTCTTGATCTAATGGAAGTAAGGTGGGGCTTAAACACTTATTGACTTCTAATGTGTATCCTAGAGTTAATTGATGATGGAGCAAAACATCAATTGGTTCTTCTTCTTCTTGCTCTTTAGACACAGGTAAGATTTTAGGTCTGTAGGTCCCAAATGGGTACTTCTTCTACATTGCAAGGCTCAAATAGATTTTCAAGATATATATAGGGTTCTACTCAGTTTTTCCATTGAGAAGTTTCAACTAAAAGCTCATTTTCTAAATATTCACGCTCTTCATCAATTGATGTCTTTTCATTATTATGATAAAAAGGATCAGGACATGATTCAAGTGGATATAAGTTGGAGGTTTGCAAGGATGGTTGTGGACTTTGTAGCTTGGAATAATCATATGCAATTTCAATCCTATGCTATTCTATTTCTTTTTTGTTTCATTTCCTTAGTCCTTTTTATAAATTTAACAATGTTTTTATCAGTATTTTCCCATATTGGTTTCATTTTCTCTTCTCATTCACATTTTGCGGCCATAAATTTCCTGTAGTCAATCTAAGCAGTTGTTGAGTCTCTTCGCTAAATTAGATTTCTTCTAAAGATTGTTCCTCTTGAAACAACTTATATGGCTATATTGTTATACCATTGGGGTATTGAAATAGGGTTGAGTCGGTTGAACCCATGATAGTTGTCCCTGATATTCTAGACGGTTATGATGTCGTTAAGAAGGGTGGGACCATGATGGTTCTTCCTAATAATTCTAAGAACATGGTTTGTCATGATGCCTAGCCCATCTATTGAAGTCTGTCTCAAGATAATAATTGCAATAGTGTGTGAATGCACTAGGTACATCCACTTGCTCCAATGATATTCATTATAAATGGAACTTCATGTCCTTGAAATGGGAGGATATGAGTGATTATAATAGGTCTAACAATTCTTGTGCTGAGGTTGTTGGTATGACCTAGTACAATAATTATCGTACTAAGGTTGTTGATATGACCTAGTATCTTGCCTAGAAGTAATTAATCTATTCATTAGTATCCAATTGACCATCAATCGCTTTGGACATATCAAGAGTATACCTTGTCTTGATCCCATACATATTAGGTAGTGGCTTAGGAGTAAAATAGTATGAAAGCGGTGGTCTTCCATCCCCTGCATGGTAGGCCATTGCACTTAACTTTACATATGAAGATACAAATCATTGTATACAATTAATGAGTAAAATTTTTTCTTACGTGAAATTAAAAAAAAATTCTAATTAAATGATGCATCCTTACTAAGTGTGACTCCTAACTCTAGATGATGCACTACTAATCAATCCCTAATAGTTTACTAACCAAGAAAATTTGAAGATCTTTGATAATGTGTAGGATCATAGATTTATACCAAAATTTAGACAGCTCCTCCTTTTGTCCAGGCTTGACTATTACTTACCAGTTAGGTCTTGCCAAGGTTGTTAATACAATTCTCATGGTAAGAGGTGTTTAGACCTAAACAACTGTTAATAAATGACCTAGAAAAATCACTTAGATTTTGGATACCTACTATAACTAGAATGCTCAGAAGCCATTAGAGTGAGAATAAATCTCCACTTTCTAAAAGGTTCCTACAAGCTCAAAACCCTAAGTTTCTCCCTACTGATTTTAATTAAAATTCAAGGGTTGAGATCCAAATATAAAAGGAATTTATTTAATTGCCTAGGTGGGCTAAGGATCTGGTGATAAAATTCAGTCCTTATCTTATGAGGGTTCCTGTGGGGTCCTTACTATCATTACGTTCCATTCGCCATAAAGCAGTAAACGTGTAATGCAAATACAAAATCCACAAACTAATGCAACCTATATGCTATCAACACAATGGTCAGATAGGTGCAATCTAATGTAACAACCCTAAATAAAGATGCAACATTTGAGATGAATGCCCTAAACTATATGAATTTACTCTACCAACCAAATGTAAATTACACTACATGCAACCTAAATAGAAAATTAAATCAAAGTGAGGGACACTTATTGTGGGATTTTTCATGAAGAACAAGTGTGGGCCTCCTTACCCATCACTTACCCTATATTAATACAAACCATTTAAAATTGAAATTGAAATTGCAAGTTACAATGTGGCCTCACTACAAATTCACTCAAAAAGAAAAACCTAACCTAAGATATAAAAGTTGATGAAGCCTTCGCGCATAGGAACATCATTGGTCCTTTACGAAATGCTCCTTGCACAAAACAAGTAAGATGGATCAATTTATGAGGACTTTGAAAAATATGCAAATGCATTGTGAAAATCTTAATCTACTACAACATAATACTATGACTAAAGATAAATAATCAAAATAAGAATCCAACCACAAATCCATTGTGATTCCCCAACAATGGTGCCAAAGACATGGTGTAGCTTTAAATTTACAGATAAGCAAATGACTCAATGTAGTATTTTCACGTAAATGAGGTTAATCCCATGAGGAATCTCACAAATTTTTAATGAATTGGATTCTATCTATATCAATTAACTTCAGCCAAAGAGATAGAGATATGATTAAACTAGGAAACTAAAACAAATTAACAAAGGAAACATGTATGCAATAGAAACTAAAATTAAAAGAAACTTGTTAAAAATAAAGCTAAGCAAGTAGAATAAAAACTTACCTAACTAATATGTAAGCAACTAAAGGAAATTAATGATAATTTTGAATGAATCAAACAAAGCAACTTAACTTAAGGAAATTACAAAAATACAAACTCTCCTAAATAAACACTTTCCTAAACTAAAATTAGAATTTTTCTAAGTATAGAACTTTCTAAGACCAAATTAGAAAATTTTTTAACACTAAGCTAACAAGAAAAAATAAGTAACCAATGAGATCTAACTAGATTTTAAAAGAAAGTAGAAACATGCATGTGAACAAAAACTACAATTAAGAAAACTTTCTAAATTTAACACTTTCTAAATCATAAAACTTCCAAAAGGTGAAACTTTACAAAAATTATAAAAAAAAAAACTTTCTAAACCTAAAATAAGATGCAAAAAATTAATTGGCTATTGCTAAAACTAAATTAAGCAACTAAACTAAGAAAAAACCAAAATGGCAAGTGACCTAATATTATGCATATGATCCATGGATTGTTTGCATGGTTCTAGGGTGCAAAAGTGACCAGAATTGATCAATCCAAAGTGACCTATAATGAAAATTAATTAATTAATATATTAAAAAAACATGAAAAGCTAAATGGGTTCCTAAGGATTTAAGCCAATAAGGCATTTAGATGGCTGAAAATAAAGCACAAAGTTAAGGGGAGAAAATTTCCAGATTTCAACTACTTAAGAACATCAAACAAATCAAGAATAAGGAAGCAATTGAAACCACAATTTTTATGTAAGGAAAAAAATTAGATCTAAAGCATTTTGATGCAAAGAATATTCCATAAGAAGAAACTTCAAAGAACGTTATTGAATCATCTCCAAAATACACCAAAAACTAGATGCATAATACATGTTCTATTCTTGGAAATTGCATCTAATTCCTAACCATAAAATCCTATCTAAACAATATAAACAATGCAATATAATGTTCCTAATTTAAAGTATGATGACATGCAAAGAAAACTCAAGAGAAAAGAAAACTAAGTGGGTGAACTAACTAATGAAACTAGTCATAAAACTAAGATGAGGAACAAGGAGAAAAACATGCAAAATTAAGTGAAAAATCAAGGCACTAAGCTATCTCCTATAACACCCCCGGTTTTTCATGAATTTTTTTTGCATTTATTTCAAAAGGTAGCGTGCCTCTAAATTTTAAAATACAAAAATAGCGAAAGATTTTTCTATGAAATCCATTTTCCCAAAAACCCGGATGTCACCTTTATACTCACACTATACATATATATATATATATAGTTTTCTAGAAGATAGCAATTCATTTCTTAAAACAAGACCCATCCAGTGGTTCACTTGTACAGCCCCTATAACATTATATTAAATGTCCAATATTACAATTCAAATGACTAACTACACAATACAAAAGCTTTAGTAAAATGTATACCTCAGTGCGAAAGTATGGTTGCTGGATTCCTCTTCTTGTGTACATCTTCTCCTGTCTATCCGTATATGAGATATAGTAAACATAGAACATTTACAATATTTAGCAAGTTATTCTTGGTAGGGGAGTTTAAGAAGCATGCTAAATCTTAATATACATTAATTATTCCATAGTAATTAGAATATTTATTTTCATAGCAATTATATTGAATTGAATTTACTGTATCTTTCACATTTCAATAATCCATTTATAAACCAAATATCTACATGTTTCATAATCATTAACAATCCATTGATAAATCAATTATTAACATGTTTCATAATTATAAGTAATGCATTGATTTATCAAACATCTTTAATTATTATTTGTTATCTAAATAAACTAATCCAATTCCATGAACCATACTCTACATGACAGTTCTACCCATTCATATACCCATATGAAACTTATATGAAACTATGCCCTCAATTATATACATATAGCATATGTACACATATATGGAAATTGTTAAAAGACATACAAAATTATGAATATAATCAATAAGTCTCCTAATCTACATTCCCAGACTATACTGGGTTTCAAATTATACCCCTCATCATGTGGGGTTCATAATCATCCAGCCTCTGCTGGTATATCAATATAATCCTCATGCCCCTCACTATATGAGGTCTACAATCCTCCAGCCACCGCTGAGAAAACAATATAAGGCATATCATCATGCCATATCATATAAGGCATCTCATAATTCCATCATATAAGCACCACAGTACATCAAATATAAGGACTACTATGCATAGAGTCAAAATCCATACTAGCGCGCTCAGATAACTGCCTTGTTCACCACTGATACCACGGTGGAAAAATTATGTCACTGCCCATATGAGGAGATAGGACTTTCATAGTGGGGCCTTCTCATAATTGCCCCACCCGGCTTTTATCCTCTCATAGGGCAAGGTATCATCATATAATCAAATTTTGGGAAGCGAGTGGCCAAACCCTCATAACTTCCATAACATAGTAGCCCCAGGTATATGCCTATATAAAACAAAACTCTCAAGCCACCGTGCCTGGATGTAAGATAATCATTATAGCAGGCGAATTGCAATTCACATATTTCATAACAAGAATAACATCCCCACTTATTTGGTGATAACCTACCAAGGATGTATCCTATAATCATCCTACATCCATCTAAAACCATGGGGTTTTGGTTCTTCTAGGCCAGCCATAGAAGATGACCAGCTCAGACCAAGGATCCAAGTTCCTATCATCTTCGGTGATGGCCTGAAATCTTCGGCCAGTTGAATATCCCCCCTTTTTCTCCTTCGATTATGATGGGGTCAATGGGCTTTTGATTACCCCTGTTGTAGAGTGAAATGGGTGGCCAGATTAACCATCCGAGACGCCATTTTTCTTGGGGTGGCCTTCCTTTTTCCATGATGAAACCCCCCCCCCCCCCCCCCAAAATCCCCTTTTCTTTTTCTTCTTAGGCGGGCCTGCACTTCTCTAGCATGCAAGTCAGCCTTCCACCTCCATTTCTCTCTATCTCCTCTCTTCTATTTCCTCTTCCCTCTTCTTCTTCTTCTTCTTCTTCTTCTTCTTCTTCTTCTCCTTCCTCTTCCTTCTTCTTTTCTTTATTTCCTTCTATTCGTCGGGTTTTGGGAACAAACCTAAGTCTATTCCCTACATTTTCACATAAGTGGGGGTGCCATTATCAAATGTGCCCCCCCTTGTTGTTATTTTTGTTTTGTTTAGTTTTATTTATTTTAAAGTGTAATAATGATGTCCCAACTATTTTGAACAACATGATGCTAGTCAACGCAGATGGTACACCCTACTAATGATGCTTTTCAACTCCATTGACTGCCACATTCCATGTCTTGCAAGTGGGGCCACTTAGCAAAATTACTAAAATACCCTTTTGTAAAAAAATTACCATCTATTCATTCAATCTTCGATTTCAGCGAACTTAGTGTTTTTGAATTCGTATCAATGAGTAGAATCCAGATTTTATAATTTCAATTTCATGTTCTTAGTTTTTTTAATTTTTAATTGCCAAAATATCCTTGACTTCGAAGTCCCATAACTTCCTCATCTGGACTTTGTTTTCAACATTCTTTGAGTTGTTGGATTCCATTTTCTAATTACTATCTAATGGTTTTATTTTAGATCCAAATTTTAATTCTATAAAAATATATATACCTTGAAAACTCATAACTTGATCATAGAATAGTAAAATTTTGGGGTGAAATTCATCCATAATCCGATTTCAGTGTTCTTTATGTCGTTGGACTAATTTTGTGAGTACCTTCCAAACATTCATGTTTCCACTCCAAATTCCATTTCTAAATAAAAATTTATTTTCTCTAGGTCAAAATTCCAATTATATTCCAAAATTCTAATTTCACATAATAACTCCTAGAATAGTATTTACTAAATTTGATGTTGTTACATCTCCTCTTTTAGTTGTCGCTACCAAAGAGAAGATTAGAGAATTAGAGAATGGAATCACGAAATAAAGAAATTGAGGGTGGGAAAATTGTGTGGAATTCGAAGTAGTAAAACAACATGAAACAACTATGAAATTAAAGCTAATAAGTAAACTATTAACCTGAAATTAGAGAGAAATTAACCAAGATAATAACTAGAAAACCAAAGGAAGAAAAGAATCAAAGAAGTCACATAGTCCAACAGCAATAAAATACAAAATGAAGCTATCTTTCAAGGTGTCTCACCCACCTCTACCTAGAAAATTCGTATGAACCATGGGGGTATATATAGATTAGTGGGTTCCTAATTTAGGAAAGAGTGAATACATGAGGAAAGTGGCACTACTTTTAGGTTATTGAATGAAGGCTATGAGTAGTTTTAGAGGAAGAAATTTGGGTAGGAATGATGTTATGAAGATAACATAAGAGAGATAAGACATGGTGGGCTGGCTAGTTACTAATTTTGGAAGGGGGAGGCATCATTTTCTCTAAAAGTAAAGTGGCTCTCCACCCTCCTAATTGGATGGAATTTGAATGGTGGGAAGATTCATAAAATAGGAAGAAAGTAAGGAGAAAAATGTAGAAGAAAACTTAGAATTTTTACATGTTTCTATGAACTTAGATCTAAGGTTTCCTATTTAGGAAACCACTTAATTTTGCCAACTAATCAATGAGGGGGGGCATCCTCCTCTTGGATAGTGGCTCCTTCCTTAACTTGAAAACATGGAACCCTAAGGTGAATGGTTGATTAGGGATGGAAAATAGGTTAGGAAAGTAGATTTTTCTCTCTTGATGGTTCCCTTAAGCATGATCAAATGACCTTTTACATTGATCCCATGAAATCCCTTAAAAATCACACTTTAAACATAGGAAAGTTGCTTGAATTGATGCTCCAATCATGTGGCACTCCTCCTTGGCTTGATGGCTGACTTTGATGGTTCATTACTTGGTGGCTTAAGTGGCTTCAGTGCTTGACTTTGAGGCTTAAGTAGCTCATGTGGCTTATCATCCTTTTTCATGGCTTTAATGACTAAGTAGCTTGAATTGCTCCTATGCAAAGGTGGTGAAAATGCATGGCTTGGGCTTGGGTCCAATTCTATTAACCTCTTACTTCTTTAGTTACCTTCTTGCTTGCCCTAGGATAGTCTTGAACTTTCATTAAGCTTTGGATGATGTCAATTAGGCTTTGGCTTGCTTATGTTTCCGAGTTAGACAAGGAAACCTCATGAATGATTTCAATTCTTATCTCGATCAGTCTCAACCTTTGGATCATCTCTCCAATACCTACAATAGAAGATAGCCCCAATTAATTCCTAGAAAATTCTGATCATTCACATACTTACTTGGGATTAGCTCCTTAACATACAAAATATCAAAATTTTGATCTATTAGGTCAGAAATGCATGTGTTAGAAAATTTTGGCCAAAACCCTACTTTTGCACTATAAGTTATAACACATAGGCTACTAATTGGTTACTTTTCATACAAAATTGAACACTTATCAAAACCCTATATTCAACCTCCAAGATTTGATCTAGTCATGGATCAAGAGTTTACAATGACCAATCTACAAAAGTAACTTAATCCCTTGAGTTAGTAGCACTCAATATTTAAAGAGATATGTTGACCATCAATCAATGATCAACAGTGTCGATTTGGTAATCTGGTAACCCTTGATCATCATATTAACAACCAATGGCTAATAAAACATGATCAGTGTCATGGATAAGCACAATCATGTTGCCTTGTGCCAATCAGTTCCAAGAACTAAATTACATCAATTTCTAGACAATGGAAAATTGAGAGGAAAGCCAGATCATAGATCTAAATGTGTATTTTTATTTTATTAATGACTTGTGATTGATGGTTAGTGTGGTCATGAGCCAGATAGTTATTCATGTCAAAGAATCTGAAATGCGCAATTAGAGGTAGGTGGATTAAGATTGCTATCTTGAAAAGTCTAATAACTGTCTTTAATTACTGAAATTATGAAAGCATGTGACAATCTTTGTGGTTATCTTATAACAAATTTTTTACTTTAACATATCAAAAATGAAATGATTAAATTTGAATTGAAAATGCTAATATTGCCCTAGCTGTAACACTGAAACAAAAGAGTGGAGGCTACACCCTTTGGCTAGAACTTACCATAGCTACACTTAGATGATGTAGAAATACTTAGAAACTTATGATTTTCTTTCGATTAACTACAGATTAGAAAAGAACTTGAAATACTTGGATTATCCTAATTATAGCATTAGAACAAAATAGTGATAGGACTGTATGCCTTAGTTAAAACATACACTTAAATCAAGTGGACATTGCAAGTACCTTAAACATTGTTGGACTTTATATATATTCCATTGACACATAAGAAACTGTACACTTGATACTATAACATTTGGAACACCTTAAATATCACAAAATGCAAATGAGTGCACCAGAAATGATTGTAGTATAGCTCACAAGGTTTTTGAACTATAGGGAGACCTACATAATGTGCTAAAAGCGGCCATACTTGTAAAACTAACTACTACACAGGGGGATTTTAAAGTCGGTTAAAAATAATAATAGAAGTTTCTATCAAGCCAACATGGAAAGTCAATAACTTTTAAAGTTGTTTAGATAAACAGCTTTAAAAATTAAGGACCTTTGAAATCATTTAAACAAACGACTTCAAAAGTCACAAACTTTTGAAGTCATTTAGCACTAAACAACTTCAAAAGTCCAACACTTTTGAAGCCGTTTAGGGCTAAATGACTTCAAAAGTTTATGACTTTTAAAGTCGCTTAAGTAAACAATGTCAAAAGTGTGAGACTTTTGAAGTCGTTTACACCTACACAACTTCAAAAGTGTTGGACTTTTCAAGTTGTTTAGGGCTAAATGAGTTCAAAAGTCTTTCTTCTTCTTTTTTGACATTCTAAGCACTACCACCTATAAATGTTGAATATAACATACTTCTTACAATTAATATACACATGAAAAACAAACATTGACTATAACATCCGCATCTATCTTTATACACCTGATACTTCTAACAATCTTTATACACATGAAAAACAAACATCCATTACAACATCCATCCACAACTTTCTTGATACACCCAATATTTCTTACAATATAATACCTAATACATTCACTTCCACATTAGGTACAAAATATCCAAATTCATCATTATCCATCCACATCTATCTTGAAAATACTTATTAAAAGAAACCACAATACATGCATTCACTATAACATCAACATTCGCTTCATTTGTAAATCTATGCACATTCACATTTACTTTCACACTCTAAGTAACCCTCATTTACCATCTCCTGAAAGTTATATAATTTAATGAATATATTAAAAACCAATAGCCACATATTCACTTCATCTACAATCTCCAAATTCACTTCATCCATAATCATTTATTCCCACACTCCAAGTTTCCACTTATTCATCGCTTAATATATATATATATTTCAAATAAAATAATAAAAACTAAAAGAACACACACAAGTGATGAAAAAAATACTTTATTATGTATTTCACATTCATGTACTTATTCCAAGTGATCTCATTGAAACTCATTACATACTCAACCCATTCAATTCATATTTGATTGAGGTTTACTTTGGACTAACTCTTCTTGTTTGCCCACTCAGAAAGCATAGCAACCTGTAATACAACATATTTAATTTAGGTCACAATCTTTTAGTTGGATTCATAAAAAACTGTAGAAAAATATAAGATTATGAAAAGTAAAAAGTGTCTTGCCTCTTTTAATTGGGAGATAGGAATAATATCGAATATGATGGTCCTATGTATCTTAGGAAATACTACCTGCACTCTCAATCAGACTATTGTCTAGGGCACTAAATATCATCTATAATATTGTAGATTTAATTAGAGGTAAAATAGAGTAACTAACTATTTTATATACCTTAACATTCTTCCAAGTGAGTTTTCTTAGTTGTACAATCTCGATCAGATTACACCATTCGTACCATACCCTACAAATTTAAATTTCAAATGAATTATAGATGAATAAAAAATTATTTATCTACATATAATACATAAAAATAATAAAATCTTTCTTATTTATAATTTCTACCAGGGCAAGACAAGTGTGCGCTCCACAAGAATAAAAAAAGAAAGCATGCCCACTGTGCACATCCAAAATGAGCAGCATCCAATGAGCCCTACATAGACAGTTATCTAAGTAGTAATTAAAGTTGGAAGTCCCTGACTATAGAATAAGTTGGCAAGAGAGCAAGAAAATTAAAACTCACCCACTATTGTAGGGGATCATTAAGTCCTGTCCTTAAGTGTAGCGAAAGAAGCCTGGTAAAGTATCATGAACGCACCTCTCTATCTGCCATTACTTCATTGCTTCACAAATGATGCCATGTTCAAGGAATTGGTAGTATACCCTCACCCTCAAAAAGGCTAGTTGAATCATTTAAGAAGCTGCATAAAAGAAATAATTATTACCTATACCATCAAAATATAACATGTAATGTCAAATATTTTATAAGCAAGTATGTGCATATACCCCATGTAGGAGACAATGTGAGGGTGCTCAAGTTGATCCTATAGGCAAACACGTAATAGGTCCTTTGCCATAAGTGGTACTTCAACAATGTTCTTGGTAAGCACTCCCTCCTTGATTCATACATGGTTGATTTCCATATATTCATTGATGAGACCATAGATTAACCTTAGGGATTAAGGCATGTTAGGTGGTACTTCCACATGATCCTTAGACGACTATTGTAAAAGATGTAAATATTTTTAGCTAAATAATATTAATCAATGAAGAGGACCTAATTTATGATGTAGAAGAAAAACAAGGATACACAAAAGTACCTATTCCAATGATGCAACATTAATAGGTGATAGTGCAATGGCAGGCAACCTTAATGCTGCATGTTATTGCTGATTAACTATATAAAGTTAATAAACAATTAAATTGAGGTCTCTGGCTAAAAAATATTGATGAGAAAGGTACTATGATTAGATACATACCATGGACTCTATGGGAATGACTAGCACCTTTGTCCAAGTGACGTGATATGCATCTGCCAGCCCTACAATTATAATGTTTTTCATTTCTAAAGGGAATGGTGGGCAGGTATTACCATTCAAAGCCATGGTAATGGACACTCATTTAGTATGGGGTGGCATACTAATTTCATGCAAAATGGTTGATTCATGATCATAGTATGAACCAACTACCACGATGTTTTTATAGGAATAAAGGGCCAGTAAGCATTGGCCCACCTGCAAATTATATATACAATAAAGAGGTTGAGATGGAGAATTATTACAGAAGGACAATTAAATTTTCCAATTTTGTCTATATGTATACCTCCTCGGCTGGAATTTCTTTTTCAAGGTACTCTAGTTGTCCTTCATGATCTTCTTCAGTTGGAGAATTGCAGCTAGCATTTGTTGGAGGTACAGAGGTGTTGTGAGCATTATGTACAAGGGATGAAGAAACTCTAATCAAACCTCTTTCATGCAGTTGACTAAATATATCTATTTTTATTTTCTCAACCAACTCATTATAGGCCTCCTCATCTTGAACTGTAGGTATACGTCTTTTACCAAAGAATTTAGATGGAACAATATGACGCCCCATGCCCCTAGCTCGACTAGGGTGGTCCTTCTTATTGCCCATAGCCTTATATAGGATGTCCTCATTGGCAACAATGCTACTTAGAGTTCTTGTAGTTGTGCTTTTTTGAGTAAGAATGCCTACAAAATTTAATTAGAAAGACGTGATCATGTCATCTAATTAATTGTATAAAACTTATAAACAAGTGGAACCACTTAAATTGCAAGAAGTAATTTATACACTACTTTCATCTAATAACTTGTTTCTAGTACGGCCCATTGAATGCACCATCTTCTAGAGATGGAGTGATCAATGGGTTTCGTAGTCCCATCTTTCTTTTGCTATTAAGCATGACACTATAGTTAGAGAATAAAATGCATATAACTATAGTAGCATTAATTTGAAAGGAATAAATTATCACAAATGCTTACTTCGCTCTCTTCTAAACGAGCGTAGCCCACCCTAGACAAGTGGTGCTACATATTAGTTTCATGAACCTTTCTTCCTCTTGCACTCTTTGCCTGGTCAATGAAGTCAGAGTAAATGGCAAGCACTGTGTACAGCCACAATGGATCATTGACATATGGAGCTATGTAATTGCGAATAAGGTAGTTCTTCCATTTTCTCCATTACTCACCAACTCCTTACAAAGCATGCATCTTCTTCTAATTAGGAACATCAAAGGTAGTCTGCAAAGTACACAACAAATTACTATATTTGAAAATAAGGTATGTTATAAATCATATAATACATGTTATTAATGTTTATCTACCTTCATCATTTCCCATATTGAATCTTTTGTCGAGGATGGCACAAGTCTCTAGTCCTTAAAATGTTATTAGGACCATTCTTCTTACTGTAGAGCAAAGGAAACTATAGTGAGAGGCTGCATTCTCACATATCTCTTGCCCCCTACTATTGTATTGGACAGTTTCTTTAATTCTCTCAGACTTTATCATAATAACCTTTTCCATTGTTGTTTGACCTCTTGCCTTTCTGTTTTGAAGTGCTCATGTTGGCCTCTTGTTCGTGCTCTTCATTTTTTCCATATTATTCAATTTGATGTTGTTCTTACTCCATCATTACTACAAAGAAGAACACAACGATATTAGAACAATGACATAAAAAAAGGGCATGTAATTCATTTAAAGAAAACAAATTGACATGACATATGTGGCAAACAAATTGAAAGCAAATCAGCTAAAACATGCATGAAAATAGAAACCTGTTTAGTATAGATATTTCTAAATTTAAACTTTCTAAAAACTAAACCTAGAAGCTAACTAAATTACTATTTTGAAGATGCAACAGCCTTAAGCAATGAAACCTGAACCTAACACAACATGCAGTTAATCTTATCAATGAAAGGCAACCTCTAAATATGGACTAACAATACAAATAAATATGCAATTAAAACTTAAGAGGAGTTCAAATGTGATGCATGTGTCATAGAAAATGTGAAATTTCAAGTAATTCTAAAGTTCAAAGCATGGCATAAAGGAGCCATCATTTATATACCATTCATACAAGAATCATACACACCCATCTTTTGTTCTTAAACATAGCTAGGTGAAATGCACTTATTCATTCCTGAGTTATTCAATAGTGTTTCTAATACATTCATAAGAAAAAGTTTAAACACATATTCAGTGAAGATAATCAAGGGTGACAACATTACATCATGAAAAGATGATGAATATACTAATCCAACTTTACAAATTCAGTTAACCTATCTACACTACTCAACTAAGAGAGAGCACTACAAGCTTTCATAACATTCTACCTTCTCATGATGTGTTGCACAATTTCTACAAAAAGGATATTATGGCTGGTATGTTTATTAAGGTTGATATAAGAAAGGCATTTGACTTTATTCATTGGGGTACTCTTTTGAAACTTTTGCAAAAACAAGGTTTTGATGATACATGGCTTCAATGGATTACTAAATGCATTAACACTCCATTTTTCTCTACTTTGGTGACTAGTTCTCCTCAAGGTTACTTTATAAGTGTGAAAAGATTTAGATAAGGTGACTCTATATTTTCCTATCTCTTCTATGTTGCCTTTGTGATGCACTTCATCACATTTAACATGCACCCATTAACCAAACCAATACAACGTGTCCCACCTTTTCAGGCCATATTCGACAAAGCCTCAATTCAAAGATCATGAAGGAGAATGCTTATTGTAATTCAAATCATAGTGTTCACCGTAGAGTTCATGACGTAGGTCCTCAGTATATATAAATCAACATGTTTCCTTTCTAAACCATGATCGTATGGAACTCACAATAGTTATTCATATTATTAAGAATAATTTTCTTAGATAACATTGAGCATTCTCAAGTAACATAAAAAGAGTTCAAACTACTTCAATGGCTAAAGGCATACTACAATCTAGCCATTTACCTAGGTCTTCCTTATAGTTTAAAGTCTTTATAGTTATGTTATAATCTTTCATCTTATTACTAATGTAACTAGTTATGTTCTTTGTTGTTTGAACTCTTTAAATGTTATAAATGTCAGATATACAAACTCATCTCATATCTGTAGGTAGTCAAAGAGAAAATCATGTGCTAAGTGCTTCAACATCAACTAGGTGTATGTATAAGTTTTAGTAAAAAAAGTTCATTCCACACTCTCTTGTTCAAATCTTACCACTAGTGCCACATTAACATTTTCAAGCACACATTTAGCCATTCAAATCTTCTTTTTTATCAGTATAAAATGTCATTATTTGGTAACCAACTTCCACATGCTAATAAGAACTCTAAATATCAAATTAAACTTAGTTAAAGTTAAGTTCCTAACTTAGGTCTAGAAATCTCATTGTAGTTAAGCGAAATTCTTTTATCTTTTGGATCTTCTTAGATCAAACAAAAAAATCAATTTATCATATGGGTTTCATGAATTTTACCTCAATGATGTATCTCCAAATGACTTTCATCAACAAATGGGTCTGATTGATTGTCGATGATGATCTCCGAGTCCAACATGCATTGGTCCCTTCTCTAGATTACCTAACAAACTTGGGACTTTAGTTTGTGCTTGTGCACAAAAGATTTTGATTGGCACAGATCATTTATCCGAGCCGTCGTCTTCTCCAGTGAAAACTTGGAAATTTTGGTAGCGGTAAAACCCCCTTTCTCTCCTCATTTCACTTCCTTTCCTTCTCCCCCTTATTCTTCTTCCTCTTATTCTTGTCCTCTTTCTTCTCCCACTTCTTCTCTCACCATCAGATAGGTTTGGGCATCGTTGGGGTGGAACATCGCTGGCGGCCTGGATCCCCCTCTGTCTCCTCCTCTTATCCTCTCCTTCTCCCCCTTCTTCTTCTTCCTCTTTTTCTTCTCCTCTTTCTTCTCCCTATTCTTCTCCCCCTTCTTCTCTCACCGTTGAACAAGTTTGGACATCGTCAGCATGGAACAAACCTTGGTCTGTTCTCTTTTCGTAACTAACTTAAGTGGGAGGGGGGTTGCCATTAACAAAATGGCCCCCTTCTTTAGTTATTTAATAATTTCATTTTGGGAAAGTTTTAAAGTTGAAAATTATAATGTTTTTTACTATTTTGTACATTATATATAGTTAATTACAGTAAAAAATGATAGATGAATGCTACTCAAATCTCAAATTTTTGTAAGTGGGGTTCACTATGTGAAATTACTAAATTGCCCAGCAAACTTAGTGTCATTGAAATTATTTTTCCAATATTGAGATTTTAACATTTGATTTGATGTATATAAAATTTTTATTTTCTAGAACTCCAAAATTTGAGAATTTCAAAATTATTCTCTTTTCACTCCAATTTTACATAATTCAAAATTTCTATAAATTGCTATTTAAAAATCAAAGATGCTACATAATGATTAGTGTAAATTTGATTGTTCATACTTGGTGGTCGAAACCATACTTTTCTTACCATCCAAGATTACTGCTTTAAATATAATATGGGGGCCGCAAAGATCGTCTTATCTATTTTATTATTGAATTAGAAATTTTTTATCATGCACATCATCAATCAGGCATCACCAATACTGTTTTCACAATTTTTGCATCACCATAATCATGCAAAAAAATTTCAAACATGCATGTGTGTGTGTGTGTGTGACAAACAAAGAGATACTAATTACCAACACTCAAAAATTGATAGCGTCCACAAATATGTGAATGTCATTCCAATTCACAGTTGGGATTACCTTGTATTACCAAAAAATCCCATTAATCAAAGTAATACTTGATGAGAATGAGGATTATGATCGTGATAATGGTGAGGAGGGTGCTTGGGTTTGAAAACAATATAGTTGGAGATATATGGATTTGTATTGGTGAGTTGCAATATAATTTCAGATTTATAATTAGCTCTCTTGTCATGAGCTATATGGATTGAGGTAAGATGAATACTATATATGTGACTACACACACACACACACACACACACACACACACACACACACACACACACACACACACACACACACATATATATCATAAAAGGTTGATAAATGAGTTATTCTAAAAAGTATTTTGATTTTCTTGTTCGCAAGTTTATATGTGTGTGTGTACAAAGAATGCATGAATCAATGTTGATTATCATAAAAAAATAATTTTCATTGTGTATTTGTGTTAGATATTGTAAAGTACTAAGATAAAATATATAACATTTGAATTGAAAAATAGTTTACAAAGTCATTTAGGGCAAACAACTTTAAAATTCTATACTTTTAAAGTCCTTTAGGACTAAATGACTTTAAAATTACAGGACTAAACAACTTCAAAAGTACAAACTTTTAAAGATGTTTGAACTAAACGACTTTATAGGCTATTTTTCATTTCAAATATTATATATTTGATATTAGTATTTTTACAATATCTAACACAAATACACAATGAAATCAATTTTTTATGATAGTCAACATTGATTCATGCACTCTTTGTACACACACACACACACACACACATATAAACATGTGAACAAGAAAATCAAAGTATTTTTAGAATAACTCCTCATTTATCATCCTTTTATGATATATGTATATATATAGTCACATATATAGTATTCACATCACCTCAATCCATGTAACTCATGACGAAAGTGCTAATTATAAATCTAGAATTATATTGCAACTCACTAATACAATCCATATATATACCCCCAACTACATTGTTTTCAAACCCAAGCATCCTCCTCACCATTATCATGCATAGAATCCTCATTCTCACCAAGTACTACTTCAATTGATGGGATTGTTTTGGTAATACAAGGGTACTCTATTTTAGTATCTCCCAGGTCATCTTCATCATCAAAATCCCTTGCACAGGATGATAAAATAATTGACCATCTCTTATCATGTCCATCTTGCACGTAAAATATTTGGTTTGCTTGAGATGCCAAAATAAATTGATCATTTTTATAGCTGATCTTGTTGAGATCAACAAATGCCAAACCAAGGGCATCACTTTTGATGTTGTATTTGTTGTGTTCCACCCAATCACACTTAAACACAACCACAGTTCTAAAAGTATAATGCAAGACTCATATCTCTCTTATAACCCCGTAACAAATATCATCCATCACTATTAGCCGGTTATCCTTTGAACTAGAAAAAAAATGTAGCATTGGAAACTAAGCTAACCCTACTATTCTATTGTACTCTTAAGTTATCACAGTCTTTTGTGTAAAAGAGATAACCGTTTGATGACATATCCAGCATATTTTATTACTTCTAGTCGAGGTCCCATCTCCATCCAGCCCAAGGATTTGGATATACTGTTGGCTGCTACTTCTCACTGATCATGAATCTATGTATGCACATATTAAGTAGGATATATGATTGTTGTAATTAAGTAAAATTATATATATATATATATATACATATACATATATAAAGAATGTAATTTATTAATGAAGTGCGAATTATTTCATTTTACTTTCTGATGGAGCCAAGTATTGAAAGTGTGACAATGCTCAAATTGTAGCCACTTCTGTTTGTTTGTATAACTTGGATTCTTTTCCTTGAGGACATTCTTGTTCTCACTACATAACATACACACACAAAAATTAATGGAGTGATCAAAGAAAACATAACCATTAATAATTAATTTTTACCTAAGTGCATGGTCAATTTACTTAATGTATGGTTGGAGTTCATCAGCATTTCGCCACATATAAAGATGTGCCTGGTCCCATTCTTTATAGTCATCGATGGATACACAACAACTTAATAGAGGTTCCCCAACCTTAGGATCATAAAATGCAACTGATTATTTCTTTCTTGGGATTCCAATAGCATCCACTCCTGATAAGTATTCTATGAAAAACTCCACTGCTTCTACAATATAACATTTGGATATACACCCCTTTGGCCGGTTATGACTTTATACATACCCTTTTAAAGTTTTCATGTACCTCCCAAATGGGTACATCCATTGTAAGTAGACTGGCTCATAGAATCTAACATCATCAAAGGGGTGCACTCTTAAGTGTACCACGATGTCAAAAAAGCATTAAAGAAGTAACAAAATTTTATAATAGCTCCCTTAACTTTGTTCGATAACACCAAACATATTGCTATAGGCAGGAGTTGTTGTATCAATGCATGGCAATTGTGGGAATTCATCCCTATTTTAACTCTTCCATCAAGACAGTTCTTTTAAAGTTTGAAGAGTAGCCATTTGAGACTTTGGGCTTGAACAGGATTTTGCACACTATTCTCCTCTCCTCTACTCTCTATTGAGTGTATAATTTTCTTTAAGTAGGTATGTTTCTCGACCACCCCTATCCTGTGGATGTAACCTCCTCTTCAAACCCATCTTCATGAGATCCATTCGAGCTATAAGTCCATCCTTTATTTTTTCTAGGATATCAAGCAAGATACTAGTCAAGTTTCACACACATTCTTCTCAATGTGCATGACATCAAGTACATGGCATAGATGTAGTAATTTCTAGTATGCAAGCAGAAAGAATATTTATTTCTTCTTCCAACAAGTTCTACAATTACTTTCACCTACACGTTTATGTTAAGTGTTTAATTTTGGCTAAAAGACCCCTAGTTTATCATTCAATTAGATCATCTAACCATTAAAATTTGCAAAATTTGGCTTGATTCTTAAATTTAACTCAAATTGACCATCCTAACCTTAACTTCTCAAAATCAATGGTTAGATGATCATTAGAGTTATTAGATGATTAATGTGCAGTTTAGATGATTTTAATTTAGTCTTTTCTTTTGTAGATCAACTAAAAGAAATATGGATGGCTAAGGATCAATGTACAGATCATCTATCAAGGACCAACGGTGCAGATCAAGTGAAGATCAAGAAGGAAAGAGTCCTAATAAGAGGGGTCTCCTAAGGAAGAAGAGTCCTAATGGAGGAAGAATCCTAATTTCGTAGAGAAAGTCCTAATAAGAATCTACCTTTAAAAGGAAGGAGGTGGAGAAAGATTAGGAAAGGGGTAAACCTTATAAAGAGGGTAACCGTAGGGGGAAGGGGGAGTTTTAGTTTTTTTGTTTTGGTTGTTTTTCTTTGGTTGTGTTTTAGTCTATTGAGAGTGCGTTCTTTTCCTACTTTCCATCCATTGTTTTCTTACATTACAATCCAGTCCTTCATTCACCGCACAAACCAATCCATCCATTGTTTTCTTCCTCTTCATTGCATAAGCCAGGCATCCTTGCCCAAGCTTCTCTGTTCTAGACGATGCCCAGACCAAAGGCGTCATTTTGTTTTATTTTCTCACTCCATCACACCCATCTTTCCATCTCCTATTTCAATTCTTTTTACTTGCATTTTTCTTTCAATTTTTGTTCACTTCAACATCACACATCTTCATTCACTGCTCACCCCATCTTCCCTTCATCCTCATACCAGACCAAGTCCCGTTGTTTTTTTTTCTGCTCCCATCGCACTAGGTGACACCACCAAACAGCATAACTCTAGCCAAGTTCCTCTTTTCTCTCCTTTCCCAGGCCACCTTCTCTATCTCTATCTCTCAAACCAAACCAGACCTCCCATCATCTGCTTCTATTGCACAAACTCAATTCACCACCCAATCCCCCCTTTGTTTTTCCTTTATTCATCGACTGTCTCCACGCACTCCCCTGCTCCATCACCAGTGACCAGGCGTCATCTCCCTCTCCCTTGTCCTCCATCTTCAACACCCAGTTACTCTACTCCAAGGAGTCCTACGAACCCCCATCTAATCCGGACGGCACAAACGACGACCCAAAAGACCCAAATCGTCTGGCTCTACACTAGACAATCTAGCGTCTCGGGAAGCCCCAATCCAAATCAAGTTTGGCTCTGATCCAGAAGGCTCAGGCATCTTCTCCAGTAGCAACCGCTCCAGCCCAGGCGACATACGACCATGGGGTGCCAGAGCCCTCCACTCAGGCCAGCACCGCCATCGTCTCCATCTTCTCCAGTTAGACAACTCTCTTTTACGTAAGTTTAATAATGTTTGGGAGGAATTCTAATTTTGCCCTTAACAAAATAATTCAAATTACATTTAATGTCCTTATTGTTGTCATTCCTGTTTATGTTATTCTTATTCAGAGTAATCTGTGTTATTTCAGTACTATTTAATTCAATTAACGGGTCTAGTTTAATTACAAAAAATCTTCAATTTCTTATTTATTTTAATTCTAAATTTCAATTAAATTTCCTGGCATGTTCTTAGGATAGATTCTAGAGTAAGTACTATTCCTGATCTTCATTTTGGATTCTGGAAACCGATCTAAGCCATTAATCATGAAATTCCTTAATTTATTTAGATCTGTAACACTGTGATGAATCTGACAAATTCATCCACTAGCTCACTAATCCCGTATATGTTGAACATATTTAAGGAGTCTAATCAAGGTTTCTTAGTGAAGAAATTGGATAGTATTAATCTAGGGAATTAGATTTTCTTAATTTTTCTAGTTTTAGTTTTAATTAGGATTTTATTGTTTCTTTTTCTGTTCTTTTTGGAAATAGACTTCTGGAATTTCATTGGTAAACTAAATATGAAGTTCAAATTTTTTTTGTTAATTTTTTTCAATTGATTGAATTTTAAATAATTAAATTTTATTAAAAGCACCAAATTTCTAAAGCGAGTCCTTGTGTGATCGACCCGTATTTGCATAGGTATACTACAATAGCCCGTGCACTTGTGAAAAATATCAAACAAGTTTTTGGCACTGTTTCTAGGGACTTGTAAAGGAGCTTTTATAAAATGTAATTAAAAAAATCCAAAAAATCTAAAAAAATCCAAAAAAAATAATCAAAAAGTGTAGGAATTGTAGAGTTTCAAAATTTTATGCAATTTTATGTGTATTTTTCAATTTTTTTTAGTGCATAACCACCTAATTTCTTGAAATTGGTACTTATTTCTAATTTTCTTTTTCAAGGAAACAAGAAAGTGGAGAAAATTGGCAAGAAAATCTTCATCAATATGAAAATTTCCCTACTTTCCTAGATTAGGATTTTTTTCCTTTTGAGTGAAGCTTGTAGTGAGGAACCTTGCAAATTGCAATTTCCATTTTCATTTTAAAGGGTTGTATAATATAGGACAAGTGTGGGATAAGGTGGCCCACACTTGATTTTCATTAGAAACCCCACTGTAAGTCTCTTCACTCATTTAATTCCTAGATTAGGGTATGTATTAGAGTAAATTTGCATTGTTTGGTAGTGTAACTCATATTGAAAGCATCCTTTTACAATTGTTTCATTTTTAGGGTTTTGCATTAGTTTATCACTTTTATTTGCATCATAGGACATGATTAATGCTTTAAGGTGGTATATATGCTGATCAAACTGCCATGGAGTGTGGAATTAATTAGTAAGGGTACCCTACCCCCATAAGATCAAGGGTGGATTTCATCACCACTCCTTGGCCCACCTAGGATAATCACCTCAAGCACGCTATCACATGCTCGTAGGACCCTCTTACTAAGATTTGATTTATTGTCACTCTAGTGGCTTTTGAGCATTGTGGTTATTGAGGGTTGTCTAATAGAGCCTCGCTCTTCCCTCACCTCCTATTGATGTTTGTGAGGTTTAAACGCCTCCTTTTACAAGGGTTGTATTAACCACCTTGCGAAGAACCGAATTGGTAAGCAATAATCAAGTCTAAAGGAGAGGAGGAATGCTAGATTAGGCTAATTAAAAGCATTGTCCCCACACAAATTCAAGAAAATTAATATATTGCTTATTAGCCTAAGGTGTTTGACTGTGCCTTTTTGCTTGCGTCACATTGAGTTAGAGTTAGCATTTAGAGTAGGATATTTTAGATTAGGAATAGTTCATACAAGGGTGTCAATCTCAGAACCTTAAGCTACTACCTTTAAATCTAGAGATTTAACGCATCCAAAACCAAGGGAAAAGAAACATAGTTCATATCCCTATGGCTGAACCACCAGCAGAGATTGAGCATAAGACTATTAGAGATTTTTATGTGCAGCTCCAACTTAATACCCCATCCTGCATAACTCTACCTCCTACTAATGCCAACCACTTTGAGTTAAAGCTAGGAGTAATTCAATTACTCCCTAATTTTTATGGTCGAGACCAAGAAGATCCATACATGCATATCCAGGAGTTCCTTGATATTTGTGCCACATTTAGGTTCTCAAATGTTTTAGATGATTCGATTAGGCTAAGGTTATTCCCATTCTCACTTAAGGACAAAGCCAAGTCATGGCTTAATTCCTTAGAGGTAGGTTCCATACATACATGGGACCAATTGTCTAAAAAGTTTTTGAACAAGTTCTTCCCTGTTCACAAAACAAATGCCCTGTGTCGCGAAATTATAAATTTCCAACAAAGGGATGATGAATAATATTATGAATGTTGGGAACAGTGGATTGAACTGCTGTAAAAATGTCCTCTCCATGGATTTGAGAAATGGTAGCAAGTTCAACACTTCTATGAGGCATTGACACCTCAAAATAGACAAATCATAGATGCAGCAAGTGGAGGAACCCTCATGTTAAAGGATGAAAGTGAAGCTTGGGAATTCTTTTAAACTGTAGCTGATAATTCTCAACAATGGGATTATTCAAATAGGAGAGAAAGAACTAAACAGCCTACTAAGAAAGGAGGTATCTATGAGATAGGAGCACATACTGATATATCCGATAAGCTCAACTCTATCACTGAAAAATTAGATGGAAGAATGGACAAGCTTGAAACTATGTTTCAATCGTTTCTAGCTATTACATTATCCCAAAAACCTCCACAAGAGGTATGCGCTACTTGTTCTAGTCTAGCCCATTTAACCTCAGCGTATCCATCTAATAAAGTATTCCCTGAATATCTTGTAGACCAAGCGAATGCATTGAATGCATATCGCCAACCTAGTGATAATCCATATTCTGAGACCACAACCCTGGATGGGTTAGGCATCCTAATTTGTCTTGGTCAAAGAATAACCACAAAGGGAGGCCATCTATAAATCCCCCTTTCCAAAGATAATGATTACACTAAAAAAGGACTTACACCAAGTGCAAAATGATAGTAGACATTCAGCCAATGTCAACTCTCAAGCCATATCTAAGTTAGAGATGCAATTAAGCCAATGGTCTACTAAATTACATAATAGAGGAAAGGCTCAGTTTCCTAGTCAACCCATCCCTAACCCTAAGGGTCAATTTGAGATAGGATCAAGTTCTCAAAACCTTAACCCTCATGAGCATGCCCAGTCCATAATCACCCTTAGGAATGGTCATCAAATCGATAACAAAGAAGGGCAAGCTAAGGAAACTATAAAGGAAAAAGAGGTAACAAAAATATAGGAAAAAGAGAAAAGACAGAACAATCTTGTAGAACCTATAGTGGAGGCACCCTATGTGCCTAAAGCCCCTTTTCCCCAATTATTAAATAAAGCTAGGAAGGGATCAAACTTCAATGAGTTAATGGAGGTATTTAAACATGTACAAATCAATATACCATTGCTTAATAGAATTAAAGACATCCCTGCTTATGCCAAATTCTTAAAAGAGCTCTGCACAACAAAGCGAAAGCTTAATGTGAAAAAGAAAGCCTTCCTCACTAAATAGGTGAGCTCTTTGATTCAATACAAGACCCTACCAAAATTTAGAGACCTAGGATATCCTACAATCACTTGTGTCATTGGAGATCATGTCATAGATAGGGCACTTCTTGACTTAGGGGCTAGTGTTAACTTGTTGCCATACTATGTCTATGAGCAACTAAAATTCGGTGAGTTGAAACCAACAACTACCATGCTGCAATTAGCTGATAGATCTATCAAGATACCTCGTGGTTTGGTTGAAGATATCTTGATACAGGTGGATAAGTTTTATTACCTTGTTGATTTCATTGTACTAGACACCCAACCTGTATTAGATCCTAGTAGTCAAATCCCAGTTATCCTTCAGCGTCCATTCTTAGCAACGTCCAATGCCATTATTAACTATAGGAATCATGTAATGAAACTCCCATTCGGCAACATGAAGGTTAAGCTTAATGTGTATAATGCCAATCAGCAACATTTAGACCTCGATGATCCCTCTGATGTCAACTTGATAGAGAGTAATTAATGAGATTCAATCACCATTGTCCATCTCGAGCCCACTAGAGGCTTGTCTAATGCACTTTAATGGAGAATTTGATATAGACAAGTCTATTGAGGAGGTAAACAATCTTTTAGATGTTGCACCACTCATGGATACCTCTAAGTGGGGTCTTTATGTGGAACCACTCCCACCGTCTAAATCTGTCCCCATACCTCAATAGAGCAATCACCGTCTCTGGACCTAAAACCCTTACCTGATAACTTGAAATATTCATACCTAGGCCTAGATGAAACCTTACCTGTAATAATAGCATCAGAGTTAGATAAAGAACAGGAGGGTTAGCTTTTAGATGTTCTTAAGGAACATAAAACTGCTCGAGGGTGGACAATAGTAGACATAAAAGGGATAAGTCTAGCTGTATGCATGCATAGGATACATCTAGATGAAAATGCAAAACGTTCTAGGGAGACTCAAAGGTGACTGAACCCCCACATGAAGGATGTGGTTAGAGATGAAGTCCAAAATCTCTTAGATGTTGGCGTCATATATCATATTTCTAATAATACTTCATTCAGGTTGTACCTAAGAAATCTGGGGTCATGGTAGTCAAAAATGAGGATAACGAGCTAGTCCCTACCCACATGACCACTGGTTGGAGAGTTTGTATTGACTATCGAAAGTTGAACGCAGTCACAAGGATAGATCATTTTACTCTACCTTTCATTGACCAAATGTTAAAGAGGTTAGCCGGACATAGCTATTACTATTTTCTAGATGGATATTCTGGTTACAACCAAATTCCTATAGCACCAGAGGATCAGGAGAAGACCACCTTCACCTGCCCTTTTGGAACCTTTGCCTACAGATGTATGCTTTTTGGGCTTTGTAATGCTCCAGCTACATTTCAAAGGTGTTTGTTGAGCATTTTCTAAGACATGGTAGAAAGATTCCTTGAGGTGTTTATGGATGACTTCTCAATATTTGGGTCATCATTTGATGAGTGCCTGCACGACTTGAAGTTAGTCCTTGTAAGGTGTCAGGAGAAGAATTTGGTCTTAAATTGGGAAAAATGTCATTTTATGGTACGGAGTGGGATAGTATTATACCACATAATATCACCCAATGGTGGATTTAATAGCCAACCTTCCTCCACTAAGGATGGTAAAAGAAATTCATCCTTTTTAAGACATGCTGGCTTTTACAAATGATTCATCAAAGATTTTAGTAAAATTTCCAAGCCCTTATGTAATTTACTTACAAAGGAGGCCACTTTTGACTTTGATAAGGACTATAAGAAGGCATTCAAGCAACTTAAGGCTAAATTAACTTCTACACCTATTATTTGACCACTAGATTGGAACACACCATTTGAAATAATGTGTGATGCGTGCAACTCAACTATTCCACTACTGAGAAAGAGTTGTTAGCTATAGTATTTGCTCTGGATAAGTTTAGATCTTACCTAGTAGGGTCTAAGGTTATAGTATACTCGGATCATGTGGCTTTAAAGTACCTCCTGTCTAAAAAGGATGCAAACCTAGGTTAATTCATTAGATACTACTACTACAAGAGTTTGACTTAGAAATTAGGGACACGAAAGGTTCAGAAAATGTGGTAGCAGATCACTTATCCATATTAGTGGTGGAACACACTAGCGATCAAGGGCATATAACTGAGTCATTCCTAGATGAACAATTATTGCATGTTTCTCAGTTACCTTAGTATGGAGATATTGTTAATTATCTTATTGCAGGAAAACTACCTCATCACTGGACCAAACAAGATAAGAAGAGATTTTTAACTGAGGTTAGATATTTTACTTAGGATGACCTGTACTTATTCAAGTATTGTCCTGACCAAGTAATTAGGAGAAGCATACCTGATAGTGAACATAATCAAATCATCTTCTTTTGTCATGATCATGCATGTGGGGGCCATTTCAGTTCTAAAAAGACAGCTACAAAAATTTTGCAGTGTGGGTTTTATTAGCCTACCATATTTAAGGATGCCCATGCTTACTGCGAAACATGCGCACAGTGTCAAAGGTTAGGAAGTTTAGGAAGATGACATATGATGCCTTTAAACCCAATCCTTGTCATAGAACCTTTTGATGTTTGGGGCATAGATTTTATGGGACCTTTTCCTAATTCTTTTGGAAATCTATACATGCTCGTGGGAGTGAACTATGTGTCCAAGTGGGTGGAGGCTATAACATGCAAAACCAATGATGATAAGGTTGTGGTAAAGTTTTTAAAGGAAAATATTTTTGCACGGTTTGGTACTCCAAGAGCCATAATAAGTGATGGAGGAAAACACTTTTGTAATAAGGTGTTTGAGAATTTAATGAAAAAGTATGGTGTCAACCATAGGATAGCCACCCCATACCACCCTCAGACTAGTGGTCAAGTAAAGGTATCCAATAGGGAAATAAAGTGGATTCTATAAAAGACAGTCAATCCAAATAGGAAAGACTAGTCTCTGAGACTTATTGACACTTTATGGGATTATCGTATAACATATAAAACCCCTATAGGAATGTCACCTTATCGTTTGGTCTATAGAAAGGCCTGCCACTTACCAGGAGAGTTAGAGCATAAGGCATATTGGGCTATCAAAAAGGTAAATTTTGACTTAGATTCTACTGGAACCCACAGAAAACTCCAACTCAATGAGTTGGAGGAATTGAGAAATGATGCATATGAGTATGCATGATTGTACAAAGATCGAATGAAGGCTGTACATGATAAACATATTTTAAGAAAATCCTTCACACTAAGTCAAAAGGTCTTACTATATAATTCTAGATTGCATCTATTCCCAGGAAAACTTAGATCTAGATGGATCGAACCTTAAATAGTACACACAATCTATCCTCATGGGGCCATCGAGATTGAAAAGGATGGAGAAATCCAAAAGGTCAATGGTCAAAGGTTAAAAACTTTCTTAGAAATGCCTGACCTTGAAATTGATGAGACACTTTTAGAGACACCTGAGTATCATTATCCGCCTTGGATTACCACTCCAAGAGCCTTGCAGCATATCATCATTGCACTCATCATTATATCTGGTTGAAGACATTAAACTTAGTGCTTATTGGGAGGCAATCTAAGGGTTTAGAGTCTACATCACTCAACTTCCATATAGAATCCTATGTTTTAAAACATTGGGGATAATGTTTTATTTAGGTTGGGGGCTGTAGATGCACTAGAGATTTTGAGTTTTCTTGAAGAAAAACAAAATTGAAAATTTTTGAAAAAAAAATTATAATTTAGAAAAATTGAAAGAGAGAGAGAGAGAGAGAGAGAGAGAGAGAGAGAGAGAGAGAGAGAGAGAGAGAGAGAGAGAGAGTTTTTAAAGTAGAGTTCCCTTACTATGATGAGAACTGGATGTTCAGAATTTAGTAAATATACAGTTTTCATCTCTTAATGGGAATGCATATGATTAGTTTTGCATGGCATTCATGTGTTGAAGCATTTTATGAAAGTTACTTCTTGGAAACCATTTACACACAATACATAATCAAGACTAATATAGAGGTATGACTTAGAGACCCTGAGGAAAACCAATGGAGACTTATAACCTAGTGAGAGTTTAAAACTATCTTCTTTTAGAGAGTTATAAGTAATTCCATAATTTCTTCAGCGTACATACATTAATGTGATCCTATTATTATTGTTTTGGTTAAACATCAAGAATAAAAAGGATTAATAGCTTTAATTCTAGAAATTTATTAAATCTGATAGGCTTTAGGAAACCTAGGAAATGATATAGGCCATCCTTGCTTAGCCCAGAGACAGAAAGCCTACCCAATATAATATACCACCAGTTAGCTTTTTCAACCTATTATTAAGCCTTTTCTTTCTTAACCCCATCCACCTTAACCGAGAATAACCCAAAATAAATAACCAATACCCATCTTCAAAATGAGTATAGTAGAAAAAATTCAAAAATAGGACAAAAAGTCAAAGAAGTGAGAAAAATTAGCTATCTTTCTTCCAAAGAAAAGAAAGAAAAAAGAAAAAGAAAGACCAAAATTTGAAAGAGAAATTCACTTCAAGTACAAACCCAAAAGAAAAGTTGTCCTAGTAGATATTCATTGAAGACATCTACTCAATTTTGAACCTTTGAAATCTTTATACCTTTATTTTCTAAACTTGGCCTAAACCTACATTTCATCCTAGTTAAAGACCTATTGATCTTAGGTGGACATAGCCTTAAAGAGAAGATAAAAAGAAAGAATTAAGGTAAAAGACTCCTAATATTCTTAGTGTTAACATCCACTCTTAGGGATCACTTTCCTTTGTCCCATAAGCGTTGAAAAGAATTATGTGAACCATCAACTTGTTGGATTCGGTCACATAATGAGAGAAATATGTTAAACCCCTTATCTGAGAGTTTTATTTCAGAGCGTATACCTGTGAGGATTTGAGGTCAAGGCATATTTCCAATGGAATGTAAGCATATCCAGTTAGAAGTCAAGATTTATGTGGCTGTACATACACATATGCACTCCGGGGAATAGCGCAAATAAAATGTCTTTAATATGTGTATGGTGTGTAAAATTGTCAAATCCTCTTCATTAAGTTGTAAAAAACTAGTAAAATTGCTAATGAATGAGGATTCTCTAAGATAAAATGGGGGACTTGATTTTTTTTTTAATTTTGTGGGTATATTCACTGCATACCCTCACGAGGCCTAACTTGTCCACTATGGGTAACCTGGAGGTTTAAGGACTTGTTGCATGTGCTAAATGCAATCGTGAGTACCTATGAAAGTGGCAACTTGTATCAGTTTTGTGTAAAATAGTTATCTGTATATTTTTCTCGGGACTAGCAAAATGCTGGTTGGGGGTATCTTAAGTATTTAATTTTGGCTAAAAGACCCCTAGTTTAGCATTCAATTAGATCATCTAACCGTTCAAATTTGCAAAATTTAGCTTGATTTTTAAATTTAACTCAAATTGGCCATCCTAACCTTATTTTCTCAAAATTAATGGTTAGATGATCATTAGAGTAATTAGATGATTAATGTGCGGTTTAGATGATTTTAATTTAGTCTTTTCTTTTACAGATCAACTAAAAGAAATATGGATGGCTAAGGATCAATATACAGATCATCTATCAAGGATCAATGGTGCAGATTAAGTGAAGATCAAGAAGGCAAGAGTCCTAATGGAAGAGGTTTTCTAAGGAAGAAGAGTCCTAATGGAGGAAGAATCCTAATTTCGTAGAGAAGTCCTAATAAGAATCTACCTCTAAAAGGCAGGAGGTGGAGGAAGATTAGGAAAGGGGTAAACCTTATAAAGAGGGTAACCGTAGGGGGAAGGGGGAGTTTTAGTTTTTTTGTGTTGGTTGTCTTTCTTTGGTTGCTTTTCAGTCTATTGATAGTGCTTTCCTGTCCTTCTTTCCATCCATTGTTTTCTTACATTACAATCCAGTCTTCCATTCACCACACAAACCAATCAGTTCATTGTTTTCTTCCTTTTCATTGCATAAGCCAGGAATCCTTGCCCAGGCTTCTCTGATCTAGACGACGCCCAGAACAAAGGCGTCATTTTGTTTTTTGTTCTCACTCCATCATACCCATCTCTCCATCTCCTATTTCAATTTTTTTTAATCCTTGCATTTTTCTTTCAATTTCTGTTCACTTCAACATCGCACATCTTCATTCACCGCTCACCCCATCTTCCTTTCATCACCATTCCAGACCAAGTCCCGGTTGTTTTTGTTTTTTTCTGCTCCCATCGCACTGGGTGAAACCACCAAACCGCGTAGCACAGGCCAAGTTCCTCTTTTCTCTCCTTTCCCAGGCCACCTTCTCTATCTCTATCTCTATCTCTCAAACCGAACCAAACCTCCCATCCTCTGCTTCTATTGCACAAACCCAATTCACCACCCAATGCCCCCTTTGTTTTTCCTCTATTCATCGACGGTCTCCACGCACTCCCCTACTCCATCACCAGCGACCAAGCGTCATCTTCCTCTCCCCTGTCCTCCATCTTCACTGCCAGTTATTCTGCTCCAAGGAGTCGTGCGAACCCCCATCTAATCTGGACAGCACAGATGATGACCCATAAGACCCAGATCGTCTGGTTCTGCACCAGACGATCCAGCGTCTCCGGAAGCCCTAGTCCAGATCAAGTTTGGCTCTAATCCAGAAGGCCCATGCATCTTCTCCGGCGGCAACCGCTCCAGCCCAGCGACGTCTAACCATGGGATGCCAGAGCCCTCCACTCAGGCCAGCACCACTGTCGTCTCCACCTTCTCCGGCTAGACAACTCTCTTTTATGCAAGTTTAATGATGTTTTGGGAGGAATTCTAATTTTCCCTTAACAAAATAATTCAAATTACATTTAATGTCCTTACTGTTGTTATTCCCATTTATGTTATTCTTATTCTGAGTAATCCGTGTTATTGTAGTACTATTTAATTCAATTAACGGGTTTGGTTTAATTATGAAAAATCTTCAATTTCTTGTTTATTTTAATTCTAAATTTCAATTAAATTTCCTGGCATGTTCTTAGGATAGATTCTAGAGTAAGTACTATTCCTGATCTTCATTTTGGATTATGAAAACTAATCTAAGCCATTAATCATGAAATTCCTTAATTTACTTAGATCTGTAACACTGTGATGAATCTGACAAATTCATCCGTCAGATCACTAATCCCGTATATGTTGAACATATTTAAGGAGCCTAATCAAGGTTTATTAGACCCGTAGTGAACAAATTGGACAGTATTAATCTAGGGAATTAGATTTTCTTAATTTTTCTAGTTTTAGTTTTAATTAGGATTTTATTGTTTCTTTTTCTGTTCTTTTTGGACATAGACTTCTAAAATTTCATTGGTAAACTAAATCTGAAGTTCAAATTTTTTTTATTATTTTTTTTTTCAATTGATTGAATTTTAAATAATTAAATTTTATTAAAAACTTCAAAATTGTAAAGCGAGTCCTTATGGGATCGACCCGTACTTGCATAGCTATACTACAATTGCCCATACACTTGCAAAAAATATCAAAAAGTTTACTTGATTTCTTCTTTCCCCACAAGACATTAATGTTATCAACCTGCTCTAATACTTTTCATCATATCCACATCTTTAGAGGTGTCCTTATCTCTACACGACCATTAAATTCTCCCTTCTTAAAACAGTATGGATGGTCTTTGTGCAACCATCTTCTGTGGCCAAGGAATACCATTTTCCTAACATATTTAATTCGTATAGCACATGTTTGATCACTGCATAAATGACAACCATTGTATCCCTTCATGGTGCATCCAAACAAATTATCGTAAGTAGCGAAGTCTCTTATTGTCCCCAACAGTGTAACCTTTAGAGTGAGCAACTCTTTCATGTATGCATCATATGCTTCAATGTCTACATCTGATAATTTCGCCAGATCATTGATCAAGGGATCCAAGTAAATGTCAATGTTATTTCCTAACTACTTTGGACTTGATATTAACATAGTTAATGTCATGAACTTCCTCTTCATGCATAGAAAGGGTGGGAGGTTGTAACAAACTAATATAATGAGCCAATACCTATACTTGCTGTTGATAGAACCACGAGGATTAATCCCATCCATTAGGTTTCTAAGTTCTTTACCAAAATTAGGCCACATGAAGTCTACAAGCTTCCATATTTGGCTATTTGCAGGATGGAATGAAAAGTTATCAACTACTCTATCCTTAGCATGCCATACTAATTTCTTTGTTATTTCTATTATACAAAACATTCTTTTAAACCTTAGAATAGGGGGGGAAGTACCATAGAACCTTTACGGAAATGCCTGCAATCATCTGAGTTGAATTCTTCTTTAACTTCCATCTTGACTATCTACAAGTTGGGCATGTAGTTTTATCCTTGTGCTCCTTCCTATATAAGGTACAATCATTAGGACACGCATGTATCTCATCATACTTCAACCCTAGTGTAGCCAAGGTTTTCTTTGCCTCTCATGTGGACCTCACTAGTTTATTATCCTTCGGTAGCATCTTACCCACTACTTTCAAGACTTCTATAAAACCTTGATCTAAAAAAAGATATCTTGATTTCACATTGTAAAGTTCTACCACTGCAGATAACTTAGTATAATTTTTACACTCAGGGTACAACGGTCTATCGGCTTCCTCTAATGTAGTATGAAATTGTTCAGGGTCATCCTGGAAATCATCATATGCATCTCAAAACATTGGTACTTTGTACTGTCTCCAACACTTCTTACAGTGTCTTGATCATATCTACCAAGCCTTATTAAGGGCCTATG
Organism: Warburgia ugandensis; assembly: GCA_035236585.1. Classification (NCBI taxonomy): domain Eukaryota; kingdom Viridiplantae; phylum Streptophyta; class Magnoliopsida; order Canellales; family Canellaceae; genus Warburgia; species Warburgia ugandensis. The sequence continues at coordinate 46,468,077 of CP141131.1, read as the reverse complement.
TGAAAGTTCTTCTCCATGCCAAATCCATAGGTGATAGCTTTCATCAATTCCATTGAAGCATAAGTGTTCTCTCAACATCCCTACAATTACTTTCTTCAAGTTTCCACATTTTAAGCATGGACAATGCATGCGATTACATTCAAAACTTGTCCTAAGTGTGAACTCTATGAAACTTTTTGCTCCCTCATATTCTTTAGGTGTTCTTGCCATAGTCATCCAAGCATATTAGTCCATTATCTCAATAAATTGAAGCAAATATATGTGTGAAGACTTGTTAGACATGAAAAGATTAGGTTAGGCATTTTACCAAACACTAAGTATATAAGAATTAGAAGTATTTGAAATAACTACATTACATGCAAGCACACATGTGAAAATTTTCAATTAACAATGAAAAAAATCAAACTATGACAGATACATTCAAAAAGAAATTTAACTTTAAAAAGAAAAGTTTCTAACCATAACCTTGTAAAAATTCTTCAAATATGCATAATACATATGAGACAAACAAAGAGATATTAACCAATACTTAAAAATCGATATCAACTACAAATTTGTTACTATAGTTGCAATTCACAGTTGGGATTTTGTTGAGGATAGTCACAACAAAATTTGGCTTAGTTTTTATGTATAGATGAACACAGTCAGAAAAAGCATGGAAAAAGTCGACGAAACAACTCTTAAAATAGACTTGTAAATTTAAAATTGTTTGCAATAAACGACTTTAAAAGTCACAAACTTTTAAAGTTGTTATGAACTTTTAAAGTCATTTTCCATAAATGACTTTAAAAGTCACCCACTTTTAAAGTCTTTTGACTTAAATGAGTTAAAAAGTCTAAACTTTTAAAGTCATTTACTACAAATGACATTATAAGTCACCCACTTTTAAAGTAATTTATAACAAATGACTTAAAAACTAATACATTTTCACTTCAAATATATATATATATATATATATAATTTTAGTACTTGACAATATCTTACATAAATACACACACACACACAAACATATATATTTGATTTTAGTACTTTAAAATATCCTACATAAATACACAATGAAATTGATTTTTTTTTACAGTCAACATTGATTCATGCATTCTTTACACATACAAACATATATATATATATATATAAACAAACAAGTGAACAAGGAAATTAAATTATGTTTTTATTACATTCAATGTTACATATATCAAATGTTTCATATTACTAGATCTTATTAATACAATATCAAGATCAAAGACCAAATCTACTCTATTTCATCAAAATCTAGCCTCCTAGTATTCAACTGACACCACTCTATGGGCAGAGAGAGTGTAAAGCTTTAAGCTACAATTTCCTTGGCCAAAACTTGATGGTACAACCACCCCTCTTTATTAAACCCTAATTTTGAATGAGAACCACAAATGGTAATGTTCTCCCTTTCTCCAATAGTTAGGGTTAAAGAGACAAGAAGTTACCATTTGCAATGAAATCACACAATTTTTGCAAAATCAAGATGATCAACACAATTCTTAACCCCATTATCCGTAGTGAGAAAACCCACTTGATCTACAAAATGAAAACAAAGAGAGTTGGTAACAAGAAAGCAATGTATGATAAAAAGAGGTTATGGTTTACTTACAGTGTTTTTCATCCCACAAATAATCAAAATATCCAAAAATAGAAAGCAAGAAGGGAAACATAGAGAGGCACAAGGACCAGAGGAGGATGCTGTCATGCAACCCGTGAGAAGAAGAACATGAATAGGGGATATAGGAAAAAAATGAGATGACTTCAGAATTTTTATAAATGAACAAGGACCTTTAAAGTTGTTAAGTCCTAAACGACTTTAAAAGTATAACATTTTGAATCATTTGAGTTGAACGACTTTAAAAGCATGCACATAAGTTGGGTGCAAAGAGGAATTATTATGCGGGAAAGGATTTTTAAAGTCGTTTGGTTTGAACAACTTCAAAAGTGGTTGACTTTTAAAGTCATTTAGGACTAAATGACTTCAAATGTAATTGACTTTTAAAGTCATTTAGACATAAATGACTTTAAATGTCAATCACTTTTGAATTTATTTAGTCCTAAATGACTTTAAAAGTCAAGTCACTTTTTAAGTTGTTTGAACCAAACAACTTTAAAAGTCTTTTCCTGAATAATCTCTTCGTGCCAAACTTATGTATATACTTTTGCAAGGTCGAAGATTATTGAATGTTGGTTTGTTAATGATTTGACCTTGAACATATAGCATGATGATTTGAATTTATTTATTGATTTCATCTTTAGATAATGTGCTTTAACTCTTACTTCTAGTAGATGGTTACTATTAGTATTATTAATACTTTTTTTTTAAGTCATTGGTTTTACCATTATTAGCTTACTAATGTGTTTGATTAAATTGAACTTTATGGTTGATTTTGCACTATTTTCTATTAAATCACACTTGCATTGAAATGTAGAGTGTTCATGAAAGAGAGTACATTGGATGACTACTTTTACATGTGATATTGAGAATGTTAAATACCTCCATCTTTAAAATTTGTTCAAATATTGATGCTAAACAATTTAGATAAATGGTCATGTTTGATGAATGATATTGAAGAACTATAGGTCAGGAATAAATTTGGAATGGCTTATGTATTTATGATGGAAAATGATTTTAACATGACTATTTGTTTACGAAATAATAAAGGCATAGAATGTTTGAGTCCCCATGAAAGATTAAGGTATTGATATCTTCAAAAATCATGAAAGTCTTATGATTTATCAATTATACTAATATGCACATGTAAACTGATTTCACAGATATATGGATTGAGAGCTTCTAATTGCAACATGAGCATCACTTTTGAAAACATCATAAGCTTTGTTTAGATATAGTAAATCATCAAAATACATTGATGCTGTAAATCATGGACTGTATGCCAAAATAATGACTTTTTCCACCTACACAAGCACAAGTTGAGGCATGGTAATTTGTTTACAATGTCTCAAACTTGAAGAAATAAAATAGAAGGATTGTATAGGTCGAGCTACAAAAGTGGAAGCAAATAGTGGAGGTTAAAATTTTAGGAGATTTTGATTTTCAGCATGTAAAAGGTGAGCCTTGTCACTTGAGATTTGATTTATGAATTATCAGAGAATGTGACTCTATATTGGCTTGATGTTGTGGACTTATTTCTATTTAGTGGAATTAGGTTGTGAGATGGTTGTGATTGGAGGTTTTGGAGTTATGATTAAGTTTTGTTATGTATTTTTAAAATATGAAAATCTATTTGTGTCTATCCGGTGATTTGGACATATACATTAAATGTGCATATGTTAGAGAAACAAAAGAAAGTCTGTTGAATTTTTTGTAGGACCGAAACATTCATTTCATCGTAAGATCCTTATATTTGTAGAAATGATACTAAGGGTTTTCAAAAACACTTTTAAAAGAACAAAAATTCTCTATATGTTGTCTTCAAAAAGAATTTCCAACAAGGGATATCCCAAATTTCAAAATAGAATTTAAAAGGTATTTTGAAAACCTAGGTTGTCACATTTCTCATGGGAATTTATACTCTAAAACACACCATGATAGTGTGCTACACTAATCCCATACTTGGTGGTTTCTGGAACATTCCCATTATACCTCTTCGTTTGCAAATCCCCCTATGCCTTAGGCAAACCCTTAGGTTTCATCATCATTTTCTCAATAAACTCAATGGCTTTGATGATATGATAATGTATCTCATGTTTAGGTGTCAATATCAACTTATGTATTCCTGAGAGTTTCCTTAGGTTTTGCACTTCAAAACCTATGAAATTAAAGGTTTTAACTTAGGAATTTTAATTTATTTATTTTCTTGACTTATGGAGTATCATTAGTGTACATAAGTTTTCAAGAGATTCCAACATTTTCTTATCACTTGATTAGGCTTGAAATGACATTGTTACTTGTATTGTTTTTTTGTAGGAATTGCAAAAAATGACCCAACTTTGCAGGGTCTTAACTATATGAAAATATTCAACTATTCATCATCCAAACTGTAGGATCATAAGTTAACTTGATAGTGATTAATATCATGGAAAGATCCCCAATTTATCATGTGATCTAGTCCTTCAATTTGTAGCAAAGATCTGCTCCCTTTCCTAGTCACAAGTTGGACCTAGAAATGCATCAAATAGATGTGCCATTTCCAAGGCTCTTTAAGAAAAATTTTAACAACAAAAGGTATCAAAACATACAAGCATCACCTATTAATAATCCCCAAAGAAATTGGTTGTAATTAGGGCATCCAAAAGTGACCTAAAACTCACCCTAAATCTAGGAAAATGGTGCCATTGTCATAGTTGAAATGGTGTCATTTTGTTATCTCAAAACCACCCTAAACATACATACCATGATCTTCAAAAAAATTAGTAAGATTTTTATCATGGAAAACCCTATAAAAATGGTGCCATTTGCTCCTTTGCAAACGGGCCTTCATGCTAGTATGTTCTTCACCCTTTTCCCCCAATTTCACCCATCAAAAACATAGAATTTAAGAATGAGAATCAAGAACAAAACACATTAAGCATAATAGGTGAAAATCAAGCCCAAAATGAGGGAAAAGATTATGCTATAATAGTAAGAAAGAATCATAAGATGAAGCGCACAAATATGCTCGTAAGGGTGTGCTAGAGGAAGGATGCTACTAAGGCTCTTATATGGCTAATCCATTGAACCTATTAGAGTTCTTCCTAGTGCCCTCAAGTGATTTGAAGCTTGACAATGGTGGTGTTTGTTCCCCAAAATTGAAGGTGTTGTAGCACTTCCTGCTCTTCACTTTCTCTACTTGTTTCCCCTTTTTCTCTTCTGGTTATTCTTTCTTCTCTCAAAGTTTTCTCTTCTCTTGGTTAACTCTCCTTATGTTTTGTTTTGGAAGACTTTCCTAAGCTGGTCATATAGAGTCTTTAGCCTACGGAAGTCCTTCTTTCCTTCTCTCTTTTTACTCTACAAACACATGGAAACATAGGGCTTTCATCATGAGCTTGGCTAGCTGCCTCCATGCATAGGATTTGGTCATCCCCATGTTGCTCCAAATTCATGCCTAGTGTTGGTGATTAGCTCCCATTTCTCTTTCCAATTTAAGCAATTATTCATTCTAGGTTTTGTCATGCAGTCTCTCTATAGATTCCTATACTAGGATTGTAATTTGATTCCTATAACACCATTTAGATGCTAGCTGCCACCATGGTAGTTCACATGTGGGAACATTGGTAGCTCTTGACACCTTTTCTCAACATCATCATTACAATTTATACATATTAGCATGGTGTATTCTCTTTCTTATTCACCTATATCTAGTAAAAAGTTCAGGAAACATGCACCATACCAATGTATTAATCTTCTTTCCTCTAATATCCATTTAGGTTTAAATGTATATTTTCTATCCTTATGTAATCATTATTAATAAGATATAACTTAGAGTACATACTCCATTCACCTAGAGATCTTTAGCATACATTGATCCTTAGTGAAATACTTTTTCTTCCTCACATGTATTATAGTGTTTAAGCTAGGTATTCACATGTAATATCTCTATTACTTAAGCCCTTTCTCCATTATATCTAAGTGTAGATTATATTATACATTAACCACTTAGCTCCACATTATTGAATTACATATCCTCTATGGTTGCCTTCTATGCCTAAGGTTCTACACTCCATCTTTGCTGAACTTAGTATGTTTCCTAACCTTTTCAAGTTGGCCAATTGATCCAACTCCCTAGTTTTACACTTGATGTCACGATGGATATCTATCACTTAATCCAAATAATTCTATAAAAGTATCAAATAAAAAAATTACCCCATTTTTTTCTTTGATAATATAATATAATAGAATTTCAATATTGCTCATATTATAGTTCGAGGCTATGCATGAGTGGGTGGGTGTCTAACTTTGGAAAAAGACTACCCATGTGCCAAGAAGAGATTCACTTATTGAGTTGGTTTGTGACTTCAACTCGTGTACAAATACCAAGATAAGAACCGGCTTAATTGAACAAACTTGTAGGAAAGCAGATAAATATCAATAATGCTAGCAGAGCATTGTCTTCCACTAAAATTCGAAGGAGAATATTAGCCTGCATCACCTGGTTTTGAGTTAAGCTATCTATCTCTTGGTTCATCCATAAGAACTCTCGCATTTTCTGGTTCATCAAAGATGCCATGAGAGGGGAAATCAGTGAGTGATCTGATTCTCAATTCCTTAAGAAGACTCCTCTTGCAAGGCTATCCATAGCCCTATTGGCATATCTCAGGACATGGTTTAGGGAGAAGTTTTTATTCCCTAAAAATCTTTCCTAATTTTGTGTAGTGAGTTGCATAGCATCTAAGGCCTCTCATGGTTATGGCCTAAAAACTCTGAGTAGGAAAATTATAAGTTTAGTTACTCATCTCAATGATCCAAACCATTTATGGTTCTACCGAAAGCCATCATCGACATCATGGAGCCTCTCCAAGTTATGCTTGGTCAGATATTTGAGGTGCACTTTCCCTTATAGGGGAGATTAAGTAGATTTAGGAATTAAGATATACTTCTAAGCGGTTTGCTTCATAACTCTTTATTAAAAAAACAAAGAAACCATCTACCCTTCTAGCACATGCTACTAATCTGCCTTGCACCAAACAATGGCCTTTAGAATGATAGTTAGAAATTAGAACAAGCAACGATCTAGATTCCTCAAGAAAAGGGACCACATAGCAAACGCTTAATCATCAAATGGTGAATAATTTTAATACACAACTCATCTATGGCATTCCCAACCATATGAATAGATTGGATCATTGAAAAAATGGCATTTAGCATAAAATTGATGCTAGTACGGAGTTTTCAATTAGAGCTATATTAATGATCTAGATGAGTTAACCACAATGACCAATGTTGTGGTGATCACCGTGTAATTATCTCTGGCGGCGATGAATCAACGATTCAAAGTGCCTTTCAACAAGTGTCGGTGGTCCCAAATATGAAACGTCCCGAAGGATTCAAAGATCACTCTTGTGGGACCACATCCCTTCTTATGCGATTACGAGGACCATTGTGGCCACATGGCATCATCATCATCGTCGTGATCTTCTTTTTCGTCCTCCTCGTCATAAAAAATTTGCAAGCGGATAAGTTTTCGATTCCAGGAAACCAAAAAAATGTCCGCTTCCTGGAATTTCCTACACCTTCCATTTTCTAGAAACCCTAATTTCTCCATGCCTCCGAACCATTATCTCCGTTCTTTGCCCACAATTTTCACTCCAATCTCCTCAAAACTAGAAAAATCCTCTCCTTCAATTGCAGCTGTAAATTCAAACAACTATCCTTCACTTCAATACACGAATGTGCTGTCCTTCATGTCGGGTTACAATGTACAGATCGTTGTGGATGAAGGGGAACCAGAAGAAGTTCTTTTGAGGAGATTTCGAAGGGAAGTTTCGGAAGCTGGAATTATTCAAGAGTGTAAAAGGAGAAGCTTTTTTGAGAATAAGCAGGAGGAGAAGAAGAGGAAAGCTAGGGAAGCTGGAAGGTGATGGGTCCATACCCATGAGATCTGAAAAATGAAAAGAAGACAAAAGTCAGAATTCGGTGCAGCCAAATCAGACTTTTGCACCGAAATATCAGTCAAAATCAACATTGGCTAGCAAGAAACAGAGATTGGTCAAGATCTGCTGCGCTGCAGATCTTGACAAATGTGATCATCTCACCCTATAAATAGGGGAGATTTGATCTTTGTAGAATACAGAACAGAGAGAGAGAAAGGGGTGTAGGGCTGTAAGTATCAGATCTATTGATCTGAAGGTAGAAGGGTGTAGAGTAGAGTGAGGATCTGATCCTCCTCCTCCTCCTTTGTATTCCTATTCTTGCTAGTGATTGATTTTCCCTTGTCCCGTGGATGTAGGCCAGATCAGGCTGAACCACGTAAATCCACTTGTGTTTATGTGTGTGTGTGATATCAGATCTACAGATCTGTAGTTTCAAACAGTGGTACACGCTACAGTTCCCAACAGTGGTATCAGAGCCAGGCCAGATCCATACTGGCCCAACCCATTCCAGATCTAGCCCAGGCTGAGGAGACTGGAACAGTCCAGTCTAGGCTAGGCTAGATCCAGATTAGGCCAAGTCCAACCTAGTCCAGATCCAGAGAAGGTGGAGGAGCGGCCCAGCCCAGTCCAGCCTAGTCCAGATCCAGAGAAGGCGGAGGAGCGGCCCAGCCCAGTCCAGCCTAGTCCAGATCCAGAGAAGGCCAAGGAGCGGCCCAATCCAATCCAGATCCAGAGCAGGCCGAGGAGTGGCCCAGAAAACCAGATCTAAGACCACCAGATCCTAGATCCCAGATCTGAAGAAGCCCTTGCTGCAATCTGAAGAAGTCTTGCAGCTACTACTCTGGAGAAGCCATTGCAGCGATCTGAAGAAGCCCTTGCTGCAATCTGAAGAAGCCCTTGCAGCTACTACTCTGGAGAAGCCATTGCAGCGATCTGAAGAAGCCCTTGCTGCAATCTAAAGAAGCCCTTGCAGCTACTACTCTGGAGAAGCCATTGCAGTGATCTGAAGAAGCCCTTGCTGCAATCTGAAGAAGTCCTTGCAGCTACTACTCTGGAGAAGCCATTGCAGCGATCTGAAGAAGCCCTTGCTGCAATCTGAAGAAGTCTTGCAGCTACTACTCTGGAGAAGCCATTGCTGGTTTTGCCGCCGTGAACTAATCCGGTGAAGCCGCATCAGGAGAAGACGCACACATGACAGAGTTCAGAGAAGATAAGCTGCAGCCACAGAGGGAAAAATCGCAGCTGCAGCTGTAAGAAGAAGGAAAAATAGGTTAGGGTTTTTGACTTATCCTTTTTATAGGAAAACCAAAATTAGTAGCCCATCAAACTGATAATGCCACCATATGAACAGTACTGTGGTTCTACAGTGAGGTACTGTTTCAACTCATGAACAGTTCCGAGTGTGAACAGTTGACTCGTGAATACTTATACTTGTGAACAGTAACCCCGGGCTGAACAGTGCCTGAACAGTACATAGTGAATAGTATCCTCCCAAACAGTACTACATATTTACAATTCTGTCCCTGAATAGTACCCCCCTCTAAAATGACAATTATACCCCCATGTAGATAAAAATTCTTGGGCATCTCTAATCCACTCCCAAGGTTTTCTGATTGTTCCTGCCTCAACCGTGCACTTCATTTCTCATGGTTAGACTTAGAAAAGAATAGACTCCATGGAAGAGTCTAGTTCAGCAAATGTTGTAACTGGGGCTATGATAAAACTCAATGCCACCAATTACACCTTATGGAGACCCAGAATGAAGGATCTTTTACACTGCAAAGATCTTCATGACCCTCTAGATGATGAGGGAAAAAGACCTGAGGGTATTTCAGAAAAGGAGTGAACAAAAATGAACCTGAAAACTATAGGTCAGATCAGACAATGGATCGACCATAGTGTCTTTCATCATGTAGCCCAGGAAGAAAATGCTCATGTTCTTTGGAAAAAGCTAGAAAATATGTATCAGGCAAAGACTGTACGCAACAAAGCCTTGTTAATGAAAAGGCTAGTGAATTTGAAGCTGAAAAGTGGTACATCAATAGCTGAGCACACTAGTGAATTTCAAAACCTAGTGAACCAGCTCGTCTCAGCAGAGTTTCCACTCGGGGATGAAGGTCAAGCATTGCTACTGCTAAGTTCCTTACCTGAAAGTTGGGAGACTCTGGTAATCTCCCTCAGTAACTCAGCTCCAGAAGGCAAACTGACCATGGCGATGGTCAAGGACGCCCTATTCAATGAAGAGGCTAGGAGGAAAGAATCCAGAATGGACCAAGCACATGCCCTGGTTACAGAAAACAAAGAAAACAGCAGCAGTAGAGGTCGAGGTCGAGGAAGAAGCAAAAGCAGAAGCAGGGGGAGATCACAGGATCCTGGCAGATCCAAAAGTCGACATAGGGGGCAATACAAGTGCTTCCACTGCGGCATTCCAGGACACATGAAGAAAGATTGCCGAAAGCTAAAGAAAGAAATGGGACAAAACAAGACAAAGGAAGGTAATGGTGAAACAAATGTTACCATTGCACAGGACATCTCAGTACTGACAACTGAAGAAGATGCATGCCTGCACGTGGCAAACAATGAAGCTGAGTGGGTGGTAGACACAGCTGCTTCCTACCATGCCACACCACATAAAGAATTCTTTACCACCTACAGGGAAGGAGACTTTGGCATGGTAAAGATGGGAAACAACAGCTCGTCTCAAATTCTTGGGATTGGAGATGTGCAGGTCAAGACAAACCTTGGCTGCACAGTGATACTAAAGGAAGTACGGCATATACAAGAACTTAGGCTGAACCTGATTTCAGTCCCAGCACTTGACAGACAAGGCTACACAAACTATTTCGGCAACAGCACATGGAAACTGACAAAAGGTGCAATGATCGTGGCAAGAGGGCATATCTGCAACACCCTGTACAAGACTCACATGAAGATATGCGGAGATAGTCTTAATGCAGTGGAAGATGAAGCATCGCCAAATCTGTGGCACAAAAGACTTGGACACATGGGAGAGAAAGGGCTATTCACACTCGCCAAGAAGCAGTTCATCAAAATAGCCAAAGGTATAACTCTAAACCCTTGCAATTACTGTTTGTTTGGTAAACAACATAGAGTTGTATTCTCTTCTCCTAGTAATAAAAGGAAGGAAATATTGAGTTTGGTGTACTCTGATGTATGTGGTCCTATAGAAGAGGAGTCCTTAGGAGGAAATAGATATTTTGTAACATTTATAGATGATGCATCTAGAAAGGTGTCGGTATATTTTGTAAGAACCAAGGACCAGGTATTTATGAACTTTAAGAAATTCCACGCGATGGTGGAGAGGCAAACAGGAAAGAAATTGAAGTGTCTTCGAACAGACAATGGAGGAGAATACACTTCCAGAGAATTCAAGGCATACTGCGCTGATCGTGGTATTCGACATGAGAAGACGGTCCCATATACCCCACAACACAATGGCATTGCTGAAAGGATGAATCGGACCATTATGGAACGAGTCAGAAGCATGCTCAGTATGGCTAAGTTGCCGAAGCCATTTTGGGGAGAAGCTGTACGAACTGCCTGCTATCTCATCAACAGATCACCATCAGCACCGTTGAATTTTGAAGTCCCAGAGAAAGTCTGGTCAGGTAAGAAAGCTTCTTACAAACACTTGAGGGTGTTTGGGTGTAAAGCTTTTGTACACATATCCAAGGAGTTAAGACAAAAGCTAGACCTCAAGTCAACTCAGTGTATCTTTATCGGCTATGGAGACGATGAATTTGGATACAGACTATGGGATCCAGTGGCTAAAAAGGTCATAAGAAGTAGAGACATTGTATTCCAAGAGAACCAGTTCTCTATGGATTTTGAAAAACCCACAAACTCCAATGAAGGAAGTACAAGTGCTCCAGATATTGTTCCAGATCCTGCGCCAGTTCAATCCACCACTGACAACATACAGGATGACCTTCCAGAAGCAGAAGAAAATGAGGATGCAGAGGGTGCTGAGCAGGGGGAGCAATAACCTCCTCTACCAGAAGCTACAGGATCATCACAAAATGAAGAAATTCTTCCACCAGAAGATCATGAGTTTCATTCAAAGACATCTTCAAGAGGTCGTGTACTGATTCCCTCAAAAAGATATCCGGAATCAGAGTATATCACGCTTACTGAAGAGGGGGAGCCAGAAAATTTCCAGGAAGCACAGAATCATGCAGACAAGAATAAGTGGATGCAAGCTATGCAAGAGGAAATTGACTCACTGCAAAAGAACAAGACTTACGAGTTAGTGAAGCTTCCTAAGGGCAAGAGAGCACTGAAGAATAAATGGGTGTTCAAGCTCAAGAAGGATGGCAGTGGAAAGCTAGTAAAACACAAGGCTCGACTGGTCATCAAAGGCTTCGAACAAAAGAAAGGAATCGACTTTGACGAGATATTCTCACCGGTGGTGAAGATGACTTCAATTCAAACTATACTCGAATTGGTAGCTAGCTTAAATTTGGAGCTTGAACAGATGGATGTGAAAACTGCATTTCTTCATGGAGATTTAGAGGAAGATATCTACATGGAGCAACCTGAAGGTTTTGAAGTACCAGGGAAGAAGCACCTAGTCTGTAAACTAAAGAAGAGCCTCTATGGTCTCAAACAGGCACCGAGGCAATGGTACAAGAAGTTTGACTCGTTCATGATGAGTCATGGATACCAAAGAACAGCAGAAGATCACTGCATATATGTGCAAAGATTCCCTGATGGGAAGTTTATAGTACTTCTTCTCTATGTAGATGATATGCTGATTGCAGGACAAGATGCGACTATAATTAGCAAGCTAAAGAAGGAGTTATCTAAGTCTTTTGACATGAAAGACTTAGGCCAAGCTCAGCAGATTTTAGGCATGCAGATTACTCGCGACAAAAAGGGAAGAAAGTTGTGGCTGTCACAGGAGAAGTATGTTGAACGATTAATCAAGAGATTCAACATGGAGAATGCCAAGCCAGTCAACACTTCGCTTGGTAACCATTTCAAGCTGAGCAAGCAGACCTGTCCTTCTTCGAATCAAGAAAAAGAAAAGATGTCAGCGATACCATATTCGTCAGCAGTTGGAAGTCTGATGTACGCAATGGTGTGTACAAGACCAGATATTGCTCATGCAGTAGGAATAGTAAGCAGATTCCTATCCAACCCAGGAAGAGATCACTGGGAAGCAGTGAAGTGGATCTTGAGATATCTCAAGGGTACATCCAACTTGTGCTTGTGTTATGGAGAAACGGAACCTATCCTAGAAGGATACACAGATGCAGACATGGCAGGAGATCTTGATGGTAGAAAATCAACATCAGGATTTTTATTCACTTTTGCAGGGGGAGCTGTATCTTGGCAGTCCAAGTTGCAGAAGTGTGTTGCTTTATCGACAACAGAAGCAGAATATATTGCCGCAGCTGAAGCTGGCAAGGAGATGTTGTGGATAAAGCGGTTTCTCTAGGAACTTGGTATTACACAGAAAGAATACAAGGTACATTATGATAGTCAGAGTGCTATGGACTTGAGCAAGAATTCAATGTACCACTCACGCACCAAGCACATTGACATACGCTATCATTGGATACGTGAGGTGATAGAACAAGAACTGCTGAAGATAGAGAAGATTCACACAGATGAGAATTCAGCTGACATGCTAACAAAAGTAGTGTCATTTGCGAAGCTGATGCTATGTAGAGACATAGCAGGGATGGACTCAAATTAAAGAACTGAAGGATGTTCTCCCCTTATGGGTATGGAGGGGGAGAATTGATGGGTCCATACCCATGAGATCTGAAAAATGAAAAGAAGACAAAAGTCAGAATTCGGTGCAGCCAAATCAGACTTCTGCACCGAAATATCAGTCAAAATCAACATTGGCTAGCAAGAAACAGAGATTGGTCAAGATCTGCTGCGCTGCAGATCTTGACAAATGTGATCATCTCACCCTATAAATAGGGGAGATTCGATCTCTGCAGAATACAGAACAGAGAGAGAGAAAGAGGTGTAGGGCTGTAAGTATCAGATCTATTGATCTGAAGGTAGAAGGGTGTAGAGTAGAGTGAGGATCTGATCCTCCTCCTCCTCCTTTGTATTCCTATTCTTGCTAGTGATTGATTTTCCCTTGTCCCGTGGATGTAGGCTAGATCAGGCTGAACCACGTAAATCCACTTGTGTTTATGTGTGTGTGTGATATCAGATCTACAGATCTGTAGTTTCAAACAGTGGTACACGCTACAGTTCCCAACAGAAGGAGGAATCGTCGAAGGTAAAAAAAAAATTTTAATGGGAAAAAGGAGCTATATTGCGATCTCAGAAACCCTGATTACATGAGGGTTTTCTTTATATCAGTGTCTTCTTCTTATTTGATAGTTTTTTCTGAGGTCTAGGTGGAATGTGATTTAAGGCTCGAGGAGTTAAATTAAAGATCTTTTCATTTTTAGTTTTCGAGTTGGAAATTGGGGATTTGTTTTTCGAGAAAGTTAGTAGATTTTGATTGGTTTTAGAATTTTAAGATTTCTGAAATTTTGTTTTCTAATTGGTTTTCTAGTCTAATTTATTGGTGGTAAGCCTCAGCAAATGGGTAGTCCGGATGTTACGACTGTAAACAATATTGAAGTTTTGCTCATGCCAAGCCACCTTAGATTGCAATCACTGGCAACAGAAACATGAGAAATGAACTGCCTCCTTTATGGAAGTTGCATAGTGGTGTTAGAATAGGCTGTAATCGCGTGATTACAACCTATTCTAACGTATTCTAACAAGTGCGTGTGGGGAGAACCTGCTGAGTAATGTTTTCGATTTAGCAAGATCGGCTTCACTGAATCCATTCAGAACTTAAACTGTATTCTGAATTAGGTGAACTTTGACCGTTTCTTGGCTCACAGCAATGTTAAACACTGGCATTTGAAACAATATGGTGTTTTCATAGACACCTAAAATGGATGTCAAGTTTATTTTCTTGCACTCTTTGATTCATTGACTAGCCTATCTTCAACATTTTACCTCCAATCTCTGCTCCAACACCTGCTCTTGCTTTCCTGTTTCTTTGGAAAATTCTGTATTGCTGGATAATATGAACAGCCGACTGCTGCTACTTTACAACACTTCGGTGTAATTCTACTACATGAAATAGCCTGAAATAATTAACTATAAAGGGGTAAACTGGAAGGAAGTGGGGACTGATCCGTGCGACGAAAGCCCACAGAAAACTCTTGTGGAGTGATAAAATGTGAAACTGATACGAAAGTAGGAATGATTCGGATCAGAATTCTTGAGGTTCCCTTGTGTTTGTTTTCGCTTTCGGTTGTTTCCTTTTCCTTGTCCTTTACCCCAACAAACCCCCCCCCCCCCCACTTTCTGCCCGGTGTGTTGCTCACTGGAATTCTTCCAAAACTGCCAGTCTACATGCACGTCAACTCAAAATTATAAGCCAGTTTGTCTTACCCATAAAATCTGTGATTGCCACAGTTTAACGAGTAAATTTGCTGCATTTTATCCTTCCAGACGTTCAGGACCGCGATTTACGCAATCAACAAAAGGAGATAGTGGACCTAAGAAGGCTGCAGAGGATGACGACAACTGGGATGTGCCTGAAGAGGACCTTCCTCCTCTTTGACGTGTTGGTATTTCCACAAATTGGGAAGTGCTCCATTTTCCCTTCTGTACTTGTTTCTTGTCATCTGTAGAGCCCGAAGAATAGTGGAAATTGTTTTTCCTCTGAAATTCTATTTCCTTCATAAGCTTGCTATTCGTCTAAGAAAAGCTGCATTCTTCTCAAAAAATTGTCACCACGAATATTTCTAGATTTATCCATTTCATCATGGATGTAAGAAGTGGGCATGAGTAGTTGACTTCCACCTCTCTTTTGTTTTCTCGTAGAAAGGGTTTGTTTGAAAATTCTTGCTTTTCAGGAAGAAAGAGTTGGTACTTGTTTTATTTTGTTAGATAATTATTTTCCAGCTTGTATTTGTACCTCCTGCTTTTGCCCTTCAAGCTGGGCTCACTACTTTCAAAGGTGCTGTGAGAGTGTTTTTGTGACAATCGGGAACATAGTTTAATGTCTCTTACCCTTCCAAGTGTCAGAAGGAGATCTTTTTATTGTGTCTGTGTAGTAGATTTGACATTCACCATGCACCATTATCTTAAGGATCTCGTAGTTTATGGGCTTTTCAGACATATACTGGTAGTAGTGTTATCGTTCCTCTCGACTGCTCCAATTACTTGAACTATGTCATGGTTTGTGATGTTATTTCGGTTCTGTTCCTGAGTTTCAGACCGCAGATCCAAAGGGCAGAGGATTATCTTTCCAGAAGCCTTTTTCATTACCTGATTCTCCACTAAACATCACTGTTATTTGCATGCATTTCAGAATGTGATCTGTCTTGCCTCAGCTTGGGTTAAATTTCAGCCTTTCTACCTAATCATTGCGTGAAAAATATCCTCTGTTGCCAAGGCTGTTGGAGATCCTAGGAAATCACATGAAACAGTCCAATATGCTTAGATCTAACCAAAAAACAAAAGAAAAAATTTATCAACATAAAATTTCGTGCCCATTGAATGCCTTTAGTTTATGCTT
This sequence comes from Warburgia ugandensis, assembly GCA_035236585.1. Taxonomy (NCBI): domain Eukaryota; kingdom Viridiplantae; phylum Streptophyta; class Magnoliopsida; order Canellales; family Canellaceae; genus Warburgia; species Warburgia ugandensis. The sequence goes on along the minus strand of CP141131.1, from coordinate 46,451,954 downwards.
GTTTATGCTTTTTGGGTAAAAAATCACGACCACCTATTTTATTATTAAAAATTTTAATGACCCAAAACCGGTGGTTAGATCATCAAATGCATCTAGGTTTTGTGGTTTGTTAATTTTGTAGGCGAATATGATGAATAGCTTAGATCTTCTAAAAGAGGTCTCCAGGAGCAACATCTATGTCATTGGATGCTCACGAGAGGGGGACTCTTTATTTATCTAATCTTAGGTTTACCATATTGTTAGGACAGGAGATACTATTTCATGATATGGAAACAAAAAACTAATGCCTTTTGGAAATGCAAGCTTAATAGGCCTCATATTGAGCATCTGATCCATTCACCATGTTCGGCTTCAGTCAGTTTCAAAAAATGACCTTCGTGCTTTTAAGAAAACACAATGCAGCTTCATCTGGGACTCTATTTTTCTATCTCATCTAGGTGCTTGTTGGGTGAAGTGGGAGCATATATGCATAAGTTTCACAGGGGCTAGGAGTAAGAGACTTGTAAAAATTGGATGCAGCTTTCAAAATGAAGCTGGCGTGGGGAATACTCTCCAACCCTAAGTCCCTATGGACCAGACTTAGTACATGCTAATTACCTTCGTAGATCAGACGTCTTCCCACTCAAGGCTTCATATTTTTGCTTCACCTATTTGGAAGGAAGTGCTTAAAACTAGAGACCAATTCAAATCCGAATAAGAAAGGTGATTGAGAAGGGAAGAGATGCTTTAGTTAGACAACTGGATTTGAGGCAGGCCCCTTATTGAATGTGCCCAAGCGTAGGTGGGAGGAGTGCATTATAGCTAAAGTGTCTCTGATATAATTGATGAGAGAGGTAATTGAATGATAGATAAAGTGGACTTTTTATCCGATGAGGGTAAGAAGGCCATCCTAAAACATCAGCTGTTTAAAAATATTCAAGATAAAATCATATGGCTGCCAGCGTCGGATGGCAATTTCTCTCTACACTCTGAACATAATTGCCTCGGCCAAGCTAACTATGAAAACACTGCTCTATAGAAGTGCATGTGGAATGCCAAGATTCAACACAGAATCAAAACTTTATTGTGGCAGGTAGCTATTAACAAGCTGCCAGTCAGATCTTCCATTAAGTAACTTAATGATGAAAATAAATATTGTGTTCTCTGCATGGAACAAGGAGAAAGTGCTACTCACTTATTTTTCAAATGCAGGCACGTGAATCCTTTCTGGCAGTATACTGAGAGGGAGTTTAACTTTGACATATCTACTTGCTTATCTATTGAGGCCCATGCTAAAATTCCAGTATAGTGGATGTAAAAAATCCAGGATAAATGTTCGCCTGACTAATTCATGCTCAATTCTTCTTGATATCATTTGGTCGTAAAGAAATAAAATTTTACATGGTGGGTAGGCTGATTGGCATAAAGTCTTCTTGATGTGGAAGGCAAGAGCTACTGAGGCTGCTAATTCCTTTTGACTCTAATTCATTATTCTTCACTAACCAGCTGCATATCCTTAGCAGATGGTCTGAGGTTAACCTCATTCAGGTGAGGATAAATGCTATAAAGGTTAGCGGGATCCCCCTAATCATGGATAGTCCAGCTACGCTTTGATGGTTCCGGTCATGGACAGCCCGGGTGCAGCTGAGGTGGGAAGAATCCTAAGAGACAAATGGGGAAGAACTTTTGCATTTTACACTTCTTGTTTCTTGGTAGAAGCATTAACAATGAGGCAGAGTGGTTTGCATTGTATCACGGAATGAAATTAGCAGTTCATATGAACTAATATTGCGGGCAAATTTATGGGAACTCTACCCTGGTTGTGAATGCGATACAGATAAATATATGCACCAACTGGAGAGAGCTTTGCAGATTAAGAACTGCGTGAGGCAGCTGGACAGGCTGAAGGTCAGATTCTTGCGTATGTACAGATAAGCAAAAGAGGTTGCGATCTTTTTGTCTACAAGGGCCTCAGCATTTGAATCTTCTGACATAAGAGTAATTTTGTATGAAAGAAACTGTAAACCCTAGAAGTACTTTGTCTTTGATTTTCTTTATTTGAATCAATCTGAGTTTGTTTTGAAAAGAAAAAAACAAAAACAAAAAAGACCTAAAACAAATAGTTATGATTGTCCAAATGCTTTGATTGTATATGGATTACCTATTTTTTGTATTCTGAACATGATGAATGGCTTAGCCCATGCAGGAGAACAAGAAACGTGCATTTTTTCTCTCTTCTAGAGCATTTACACTTAGTGAGACTCACAAGTTGTTAGTATGAAAAGTTAAAAGGTTCTTGGCAGTAGCAAACCTATTCATGGAAATTAGTCATACCCTTGTATTATTAGAACAAGATTATCAATTTGTTCAGATTTCTGCTATCTATAATCCATATAGAGCAACGGTGTACAATAGCGTAGGATGCTAAAATTGTCAATCTCTTTAGATTTTCGGATTACAAGATATCGGAAGTGTGAGAAATCAGATGACGATGGAGGTTGGGTCAAAGCACTTCTGTCCTCTCTAATCTCTCCGGTTCTGGTTAAGGCCACTTCATTTGAAAAAGGGTGTCCCATGTCCCCATAGCATTTGGTCGTCCTGCGGTTGCATTCTCTTCTCTCTAATCTTTCCTATTTTGGAAAGTTATCAAATTCTTTCTGGGGTCATAGTTGTCAGAATATTTTGTTTCTGTCAGATAAATAGAATTGAAAGGACCTTCTGTTTTGGCCAATATACAGTAATTGCAGTCCGTTTGGGTAACTTCCGGCCATTTACTTGTTAAAATTTTCTTTGATTGCAACTCTATTAAGAAATTGCTGCCCACTGAAAGTTTCAGTGCCTATAGCCGAAACAGAATGGTCACACCACTGAAACGGAATTGACAACTATGCCAGACACCTGCCTGTCAATCAGAAATGATGGCCCCGGTTGTAAGATAATGAAACAATTGCAATTGCAAATAACAAATTGCTATAAAAAAATAGAAAGGTGACAGTTCATATGAAGAGAAATAGCAAGAAGAACAACATTTTTAGCAGAAAAAAAAATCCACAACCTTCTTTTCAAATTGAAATTACTCGCCATTTGAGGTAAGAATTGCACACTTATTAAGGGCGATCTAAGATTGATTCAATGACCCATAACAACTAGATTCTGAGAAAAATATTCGTCCGTCGTTGGATCATCGGATGAGGGATACCCTGATGTGGAATAACTGGATGAGGGAAGATACGAAGATGGGGTCGACTGCTGCTGGTCGGTTGACCCAGATTGTTCATCAGGGTCGGCCCCGCGGTCCTTTGTGCACTGACTGCCATCGGAGGTTCCGCCAGTGCAAGGAGTTTGAGGCCCTGCTTGACTAGGTTCACTTGACATTCCAATACTTCCACTTCCTGAAAAACTGGTTTCAAATCTTGGCAAACCTTGTCCATCGGTGAACGTCGCTTGCATGAAAAGCATGCACATGACGAAGCTCATAGTGCAGAGCAAAATAAAATGAGTGTTGGCCATCAGGTGATGATCTCCAGGACTCTCAAAATTCTTTTTCTTTTGGCTTAATGAAAAAAATCAGTGACAATGAGACAAAGAGGTTGGGTTTTAAAGAGTAATTCTTCCATAATTTTAGTATGATGGGACTTTGTTAACCTCTAATTCAAGGGCGAGACCTGTTCTTACGGACGGTTGTAACTTCCAGAGACAGAAAGACTGTGTTGGATGTATAGCCATAAAAACTGTAACTAAATAAGGAAAGAGTTCTTTTACGTGGAAGATGAAAAGGATGCTGCCAAGATAGACCCAATATGAGGGTAATCATAAAACAAGAGTATCTTTAATTCAAAAGATCAATGGGGGCCCAAAAGAGGACTAGAACCATCAAGAGTTGACGACCCTAGATCATCATAATATGAACATACTAAATAATATATTTTGGATGTTGTAGATCCTCATGCATTAAATGTCTTAGATTCTCAAACAATAAAAATTTTAGATCAACAAGGATGGACATTTTGGATCGAGCGCTAGTGCATGCCCTGGATTCTCTAGAAATAGACATTTGGATCATAACACTTGGCCTTTCTAGAGCAGTCAAAGGGAGTTGTCTCATGTTCCACTCAACACTTTCCAATTTCCTCATGATCATAACATCTTCATGAAGCTTTCCTTGGTCAAGATATGTTGGCTAGTCAAGATTCCAAATCAGCCAAGATTAAGGAAACTTCTTGTATAGGAAGTTACGGAATTTAAGGAAACTTCTTGTATGAAAAATATGTATGTAGATTGCTTCAATGGATTTAAGAAACTATGCAATGCTTACAAAGTGTTATTTAGGAAACACCGGCAGTGACGACCCGACACTGGTAGCAATGACGCCATTCCTTCCTCGTGCGTGTTCGACATCTTTTCTCCCCTTGCGTGACGGAGTTTCTTCTCCCATGGCTAGCTTGACATGAAGTAGGCGGTCCTTTCTTCCTTTTTCTTATTTCGGGTTTTTCTGTTGTTAACACAGAAAAATGGCGTGGATTGTCGTTTTTTGGTGACTATGTGTTATTTACAGTTTTGTGAAAATAAACCAATGAAATGGTGTCAAATGGTTGATCTGAATTGTTCATTTTGTACATGATAAAATAAGGAACAAACCCATGAAATCTCATGAGAATCTAACAATTAGGTGAGCCGAAACAATAAAGAGGGAAATTTTATAAGTGTGATAAAAATGGAGTAAAAGCCTCAGAAACATGCAAAATCAGTAAATGAATGGCGAACCAGGAGGGATGATTGTAGGATGCCACTGGAGACACGCATCCCCGTGACATTTGATTTATTTAATTGATTAAAAGTCAATTAATCTTAGCCGCGCATTCACTAAAAGCTTTATTGTGGGAGTTACAGAGGTCCAAATCATGATTCAAGACATCTGTTGCATTCATCTTGATGACACGAACCTAGATTTGAAATGAAAACTTTATTTTGATGACTTATAAAATAGCCAAATCACAAAATACTATTAAGTAACCAGATCAAGTTGATTTATGGATGATCAGACTTTAGAAATTGATTGTATGCATCAAATTTGAGATGATCTAGGAGATTAGAAGGACAGATTTCAAGTGATTGTCAAGAAAATTGATCTTAATCATTGATCTGATCAGGTGCCTTAGGATTGATAGATCAGATACATGTAAATTACTAATCAAATATTGAAATTAGATGGATCATGATGAAAATCATTATAAGTGATAAAGAGCGATCCAATCATTGGATCGTCTCCAAACTTCATAAGATGTTAGAGATTGAACCTTTATTGATTAAGGGGCATTAATTGAATGAATCATGACATATATTGATGATCTAAGATGACGGATGATGGTCTAAATGTTAGAAAAAAATAGCATCTAGTTTAGGTTTGCCCTAATGAAGGGTTAATCAAATGATCTAGGCCGTTAGTGTGGGAGTAACTACTAGATCAGGGAAGTTATCACTTTGATTTGTTTATTTTGAGATGTGAGAATACCAAGTAATCGATGACTTACGATGTAATAGGTACATCAGAGCACATGACATGATATAGCTTATGCGCCTAATTAAAATACCACATTTTGAGGTAGGTGATCACATTTGGGATTTTTTCATGATTTCTTAAATCATGATGTATTACTTGAGAACTTTGAAGGATGGGTTTTATGTCCTACCATGTTTACTTGAGATTACTTTTCAGCATGTATTGCCAATATATTTGCTACTCCTTTTGTGCATGATTTATGCATTGCTTTGCAATACATTTTATATTTCATCAATTTGATTATTTAAGGATAATGTACATTATTTTTTTGATGCATGATATTGATATAATGAATTACTCTCTCTCAATTTGCTTTTATCAAGAATGATTATGCACAGATTTCGATTCTTGATTCATGGTTTGTTGATTTATGATGGGTGCTTCTGCCCGGTGGGTGCTATGCTATGAGGGTTATAGGGTTAGCCACCCACCCTCTGACATTATAATGATTATGATTAGACACCAGCATTGTCCGTAGGGGTGGTATCATGGTAGTCCACACTACAAGCCCATCTTCTGCCATGCAAGATAGAGGTATGTCTATAAGAGTGGGATCATGGGTAGTCCACACTACGAGTCCATCTTCTACCATGCGAGATGGAAGAAGTCTCTTGTTTCTGTGTCAACAAGGAGTGGCAGTGGTTAAGACCATGGAGTGGTTGCCACTGCAGCATAGTAGCTCATACTCTTATTATGTATGCTCATATGACATGGATATATTGGGTGATGCCTTTGTAGGTAGTCAGATGTGGGCTGGCGAGCTACTTGGTGTGCGAGCTGCAAGCTAGAGACCCTAGATGTTGGAATGAGTACTCATTACCATTGCCATGAGTGTAGTTGAGACACTCATAGGGCTTGATTGTGCATAGTGCCCTGTTCATCATGACATGCATTTATATTATGATATGGACATAGATTCTTATTGATTTGGATGGATCCATATCCATGTGTTGCTCATGCCTTGCATGCCATAATGATTAGATTTGATATCAATTTATTCAAACTTATGATTTTCATGTGTTATTCATTATGAACGTCTGATGATTTGACATGCCTTGTACTTGTTTTATCTTATGAGATTCGCCATGACATTGATATTTCGTGCCACATGATTTCAATGTATTTTCATATTGAATGTGATAACTTACACAAGCAATAGCTTGCTAAGGCATTACTTTGTTTTGTTATGCCTCAGATTTGGAGTGCGATAACACTAAGGGTGGAGTAGCATTGATTGAGCGAGGACCTTGAGGACCATCTGCATTTTGTATTTTAGAGACTGATTTAGTGTATGCCTCTTGGACTTGTGTTTAGACTCCTTTGGGATGTACATGGATGTTGTTATTTTGGATAGATTAGACCCACACTTTTGTTTAGTGTACATTTACTTGTAGATTTGTGGATGATGTGGTGACCATGATGGAACCTTTGGGATATTTGGACATGTTGTTATTACTATCTTTTTCATGCTAGCATTGATTTTTCATGGTTTTAGATTGAGCATGCTTAGCTTATTGACAATTTGATTTTGTTTATTGCCGTAGTTTTGGATCTTGGATGACCCTCGGGCTTTTCTTTTTTGGCATTTCTCTTGAACGCTTGCACTATTATGTTAATTGCAAGTTTTCTATTTCAGGGATCCTCCTTATTTTATAAAATGTATTATTATTATTATTTATGTATTGAAAAAAGGTTTAGAAAACCTAAGGTGTCACAATTTGGTATTAGAGTCAGGGTTTATTCCAACATCACCACTTTAAGGGTCTAATTAGGTAGGAGGAATGCTTATACGTTGTGATATTGAAACCTTAACGCATGGTTCCTTGACAAAAGACAAGGTCCACCCCTACTCCACCAGTTGCTACCCCTACCGAGGCACTAGGGCAAGGGGATTAGGAAATAGATTTAGTGGCTTGTATAGTACAAGGCCTCATGCCACATATTACACAATACATTAGGGCAGAAGTATAGGCACACTTTGCCCATCTAGCAATGACTGTGGCAGTCCATGAGGACATGTTAGTGTAGTCATCCCAATAGGCATCGACAGCTCCTATGCCAGGAGCTACTAAGGGAGGGGCCTTGAGTGCATGCGACCCATCTACTAAATAGCTTGAGAGGTTTTAGAAGATGGTACCATCCTTCCATGGGGAAGGTGATTCAGCATAGGCTGAGAGGTGGTTATTTGAGGTGGAGAAGACCTTCGAGGGGATGAAGGTCTCACTTAAGGACCTAGTTAGATTGGCAGCCTATTTACTGACAAGAGAGGCCAGGTTTTGGTGGCAAACCCAGCAGTAGAGGCACCCTCCATCCTTAGTGCCACTTACATGGAAGGACTTTTGGAGGATATTCGATGAGCAATACTTCCCTCCTCATTCCCTATAGGCCATGAAGAGGGAATTCACCACCTTAGAGCACAGGAGCATGACAGTTCAGCAGTACTTGAACCGGTGCACTAGACTATGCCGATTTGCACTGGCCCCTTTTGCCTCAGATAAGGTGGTAAATGATAGATTTGTGGATGGACTTATGCCGTAGTTGAGGCATGAGGTGCTTATCTCCCACCCCCCATAGTGAGAGAGGCTACTGACATGGCCTCTATGCTTGAGAGGGACTTCTTACGGGGCTGTGGAGAGATGAGTCAGCCTACTAAGGGCAAGGGGCCCTTCACATTCATGTAGATCTATAGGGCTCCAGACCAGCAGCACCCTCCTAGATAGAGGATAGATTAGGGTAGGAGAGTGTGCCCTCATTGTAGATGCCGACACGTGGGGTGATTTTGCTTAGGATAGGGCCTTCAGCACCACGGCCCATAGTAGCAGTAGCCTTTTTAGCTGAGACAGCCATTTAGGTGTTACAACTGTGGTGAGACAGGTCACATGAATAGGGAGTGCTTGAGGGAGCAAAGAGATAGGGCAGCGAAGACCGGTGCCCCTATAGAGCCAGCACCACATAGTCAGGGACTTGTCTTCGCCATTACTTCGGGGTTGGCATAGGCCTCGAACCTGGTAGTGGAAGGCACTTTACTTGTGGCTGATAGGCATTCTAGAGTTCCTTTTTACTCAAGGTCCACGCATTCATTTATTTCATGTGCATTTGTATTTTATCTCTATTTACGTGCTTATTAGATATCAAGGGCTAAGATGGATTCTGACCTCATCCTGTTAGACATGGTGGATTATGATGTCATTTTGGGGATGGATTGGTTGGTGATGTATTGAGTTACCATGGACTACCACAAGAAGTAGGTTATATGCAGTGTACCAGGTCGACCAGTGATCGTAGTCTAGGGTAGGAGGAGTATTACTAGCCCTTGTGTTATTTCACCTATGAGAGTAGCTTGGTATTATGCTTGAGGTTGTTGGGTGTTTTTGGCCTACATCATGATGATTGATAGTGAGCAGCCATGGATTAAGGATATTGATGTGGTGTGAGATTTCACTGATGTGTTTCCTGACAAGCTGCCAAGACTACCACCACGTAAGGAAATTGATTTCACCATAGACTTGGTACTTGGTACATCGCCTATTTCTAAGGTGCCCTCCAGGATGGCCCTAGTAGAGTTGAGGGAGCTTTAGGTATAGTTGGAGGAGCTTCTAGATAAGGGCTTCATCAGGTTGAGTTGATCTCCTTGGGGAGCACCAGTCCTCTTCGTCAAGAAGAAGGACAAGTCTCTTAGGTTGTGTATAGATTATCGGTTGCTAAACAGTGTTACTATGAAGAACTAATACCCCCTGCCTGGCATTGATGATTTGTTTGATCAGTTGTAGTCAGCGCATGTGTTCTCTAAGATTGATTTGAGATTGGGATACGATCAGTTAAGGATTAAGGAGGATATCCCTAAGACCATGTTTAGGAGTCAGTACATCCATTATGAGTTTTTAGTGATGCCTTGTGAATTGATTAATGCACCAGTAGTATTCATGGACCTCATGAATAGGGTTTTCTGAGCTTATCTAGATAAGTTCGTGATAGTCTTCGACGATGACATACTGGTCTACTCACCTAGCCACGAGGCTCACGGGGAGCCCCTTTACATTGTGTTAGATATGCTTTGCCGACATAGCCTGCATGCGAAGCTCAGTAAGTGTAACTTCTAGTTAGGACAGGTGTAGTTTTTAGGGCACGTGGTGTCTAAGGATGGTGTGGCAGTGGACTTGACCAAAGTGGAGGCAGTGTTGCACTGAGAGAGGCCTACAATGGTGATAGAGATTCATCGTTTCCTTGGCTTGGCAGGTTATTATTAACGATTTATTGAGGGGGTTTGGAAGATTGCCTTGCCCTTGACCACTTTGACGAGGTAGGACACCATGTTTATCTGGACTGATGCATGTGAGGAGAGCTTTCAAGAGCTTAAGAGGAGACTTACTATCTTGCCATTATTGGCCCTACCCTTAGGTTTTGGTGCTATGTGATGTTTTGTGATGCTTTAGGTAGGGGCCTAGGAGCGGTGTTGATGCAACACAAGAGGGTGATGGCCTATGCATCAAGGAAGCTTAAGAAGCATGAGGTGAAATACCTAGCTCATAATCTAGAGTTGGCAGTAGTGGTGTTCGCATTGAAGTTCTGGAGACACTACTTGTATGGCGAGAGATTTGAGGTATTCATTAACCACAAGAGCCTCAAGTATTTCTTCACTCATAGCGATCTAAACATGAGGTAGTGGAGATGGATGGAATACTTCAAAGACTTTGACTTTACCATTTAGTACCACCCAGGGAAGGCCAATGTCGTAGCTGATGCCTTGAGCAGGAAGTCGAGGGTGATGATTGCTAACCTATCAACTCAATCCAGGTTTCTTGATAGGATCCTTTAGGCACAGATCAGTGATGCAGAGACTTTGGACTTGGCCAATAAGGCCAATTTTTCTAGAGGACTAGATAGAGGTGTTAGGTTTAGGGGTAGATTAATGGTACCTATAGACGATCAATTGAGAGGTGACTTACTTCAGGAGGCATACCAATCCTCATAAACTATTCATCATGGAGGTATGAAGATGTACCAGGATCTTAAATAGAACTTTTTGTGGAATGGGATGAAAAGGGATGTTGGTGAGTGTGTGGCACAATGTTTGACTTGTCAATAGCACAAGGCAGATCATCATCGACCATCTAGGTTGTTGCAGACATTAGACCTTCCAGAGTGGAAGTGGACCACCAGTGGACATGACATGATATGGGTCATTGTTGACAGGTTGACGAAGTCTGCCATTTCCTCCCCATCAGACTGACTCAGACTATGGATAGCTTGGGAAAGCTATATGTTAGGGAGATCGTGAGCTTACATGGGGTTCCCTTGACGATTATTTCAGATAGAGACACATGGTTCACCTTAAAGTATTGGTAGAGCATGCAGGAGGCTCTTGGGTCGAGGTTGAGATTTAGTACAGCATTCCACCCCCAGATAGATGGCTTGACTGAGAGGAACATTCAGATAGTTGAGGATATGTTGAGGGTCTATGCCATGGATTGGAGTGGTAGCTGGGATGAGTTTTTACTGCTTGTTGAGTTTGCTTATAACAATAGCTACCACGCGAGTATTGGCATGGCTCCTTATGAGGTACTTTATGGAAGTCCTTGTCGGTCTCCATTATGTTGGAGTGAAGTGGGGGAGAGATGTGTCATAAGGTTTGAGTTAGTTTAGCAGTGTGCAGAGAAGGTTTGACTAATTAGAAGGTGATTACTGGTAGCTCACAACTCCTAGAAGAGTTATGCTAATAGGAGGCAGAAGGACCCAGAGTTTGATGTGGAAAAGCACGTGTTTTTGAGAGTTTCCTATATGAAGGGACTGATGAGGTTCAGTGTCAAGAGGAAACTTAGTCCTAGATTTATTGATCCTTTTGAGATCCTACGTAGAGTTGGGTTAGCTGCATATTTGTTAGCCCTGCCCCCACAATTAGTCAGAGTACATGATGTCTTCCATGTCTCCATGTTGAGGAAGTACTTGTTAGATCCATCCCATGTACTTGAGCCGATTCCAAGGGAGGTACAACTTGACTTGACTTTCAAGGAGTGCACTATACGGATCTTGGATAATAAGATACACGAGTTGAGGACTAAGACCATTCCCTTGGTCAAGGTCCTTTGGCAGCATCATACAGCGCAAGATGTTATGTGGGAGACAGAGGACGAGATGAGATAGACCCACCAAGAGCTATTTTCCTAGAGGTACGTATATATTTAAATTTCAAGGAAGAAATTTTCTATAAGGAGGGGAGGATGTAATACCCACTAATTTCAAATTCTAAAAAATGCATAATTGTGTGGAATTATGGAAATTTGTGAAAATGGGGATTTTACATGTGGGGCCCATGAATTGGGTGTTGAAACCCATGAACTAACAGTCATTATGAGGGGGTATTGTGGTGATTACCAACCATTTATGTTGGTAATCATACCTGCATTTAATGTAAAACAAAATAAATAAATAAAATAGATATTTATGGTCCCCCCCCCATTTATTCTCCCTCTTGATTTCCCCTCCCTGCAATTACCCCCTTTTCTGTTCTTCGTGCCACCGACGGTGATGACTAGATGTAGGCAGCGATGACGCCATTCCTTCCCCGTACATGCACGACAACATCTTTTCTTCCTTGGCGTGACAGAGTTTCCTCTCCTCCAGTCAACCTAACATGAGGTAGGTGGTCCTTTCTCCATTTTTCTTATTTTCAGTTTGTTCCATCTAGTTTTTTCGAAGTGGATTGCCGTTTTTCGGTGATCTGACGAAATGGTGTTAGATGGATGATCTGAACCATTCATCTTGTACATGATGAAGCAAGGAACAAATCCATTAAATCTCATGGAAATCTAATAGCCGGGGATGCCAAAAACATGAAAAACAGTAAAGAGGGAAATTTTGTAAACGTGATAAAAATAGAGTAAAAACCTTAGAAACATGCAAAATCAGTGAATGAAATTGCCATAAAGTGAATGTATGTGAAAATGCAATCAAAATAGTATAAGAATTGCAAAAATTGGATGTTGTTAGTGTCTCCGGTGACAGTCGAAGTCAAGTTGTCGTCTTTGGAGACGATGAACCAGGCTATGGGTGAGGCATCTCCAGTGCAAGATGAGATGTGTATGCGCATTCTGTATGCCCATCATGCGGCCCATGTCCCTATGACATTTGATTTATTTAATTGATTAAAAATCAATTAATCTTAGCCGCCCATTCATTAAAAGCTCGATTGTGAGAGCTACACAGGTCTAAATCATGATCCAAGACATCATTACATTTGTCTCAATGACGTGGACCTAGATTTAAAACTTTGTTTTGACCACTTCTAAAATAGTCAAATCATAAAATACTATTAAATAACCTAGATCAAGCTTATCAATGGATGATCAGACCTTAAAAACTAATTGTATGCATTAAATATGAAGTGATCTAGGGAATTAGAGGAACAAATCTTAAGTGATTATCAAGAAAAGTGATCTTGACAGTTGATCTGATCAAGTGCCTTACGATTGATGGATCAGAGAGCGATCTGACCATCAGATCAATGTGTAATCATGGAGATACATGTAAATCACTAAACAAATATTGAAATTAGATGGATCATGATGAAAATGATTGGAATTAATGATTAGATGTTGATTATAAGTGACAAAGAGCGATCTAATGGTTGAATTATCTTCAAACTTCATAAGATGTTAGAGACTGACCCTTTATTGATTAAGGGACATTAATTGTATGAATCATGTTATAAATTGATAATCCAAGATAACGGATGATGGTTTGGATGTTAGAAAAAAACAACATCAAGTTCAGGTTTGCCTTAATGAAGGGCTAATCAAATGATCTGGGTCGTTAATCTTAGATTAACGACCAGATCAAGGAAGTTATTTCTTGGATTTGTTTATTTTGAGATGTGAGAACACCAAGTGATTGATGACTTATGATGTGATAGGTACGTTAGAGTGCACGACGTGATATAGCTTACGCACCTGATTGGAGTACAGCGTTTTGAGGTAGGTGATTACATTTGGGATTTTTCCATGCTTTCTTAAATCATGATGTATTACTTGAGAACTTTGAAGCATGGGTTTTATGTCCTATCATGTTTGCATGAGATTACTTTCTAGCATGTATTGCTGATATGTTTGCTACTCCTTTTGTGCATGATTTATGCACTACTTCGTAATAAATTTTATGCTGCATTGATTTGATTATTTAAGGATGATATACACTGATTTTTTGATGCATGATGTTGATATAATGAATTACTCTCTCTCAGTTTGGTTTTATTGAGAATGATTTTGCATGAATTTTGATTCTTGATTCATGGTTTGTTGCTTTATGATGGGTGCTTCTGCCTAGTGGGCACTATGCTAGGAGGGTTGTAGGGTTGGCCACCAGCCCTCTGACTTTATGATGATTATGATTAGACTATAGCATTGTCTGTAGGGGTGGTATCATGGGTAGTCCACAATATGCACCCGTCTTCTCCCATGTGAGATGAAGGTATCTCCATAGGGGTGGGATCATGGGTAGCCCACACTACTGGTCCATCTTCTCCCATGTGAGACGGATGAAGTCTCTCGTTTCAGTGTCGACAGGGAGGGGTAGTGGTTGAGACCCTGGAGTGCTTGCCACTATAGCATAGTAGCCCATACTCTTATTATGTATGCTCATGTGATGTGGATATATTGGGTGATGCCTTGGTAGGTGGTCAGATGTGGGCGGGCCTATGGGCTGGCGAGCTACTTGGTGTGTGAGCTGTAAGCTAGAGACCTTGGATGTTGGAATGAATACTCATTATCATTTCCATGAGTGTAGTTGAGACACTCATAGGGCTTGATTGTGCACGATGCCCTGTTCATCATGACATCTATTTATTATTATTTATGTATTAGAAAAAGGTTTAGAAAACCCGGAGTGTCACAATTTCATAAGTAGGGCATTACTTGACCTAAGGGCTAGTGTTAACCTGTTCCCATATTATGTCTATGAATAAGCACAATGATCTCAAACCAACCAACACCATGTTATAATTGGCAAATACATCAGTAAAGATACCAGGTGTTGTGGTTGAAGATGTGTTAATCCAGGTGGAACAGTTTTTCTCTTTTGTAGATTTTATTGTATTGGATACCCAAATTGTATCAGACCCTAGTAGTTAGATTTTGGCTATACTTGGATGTCCTTTTCCACTAATGTCTAACACTATCATTAACTATAGGAATGGTGTAATGAAACTATCCTTTGGCAACATGAAAGTTAAGCCTAATGTTTTCAATGCCGACTATTAGCATTTAGACCTTGATGATTCTTATGTAGTAAATTTGATAGAAGGTCTAATTTAGGACGCTCAACCACCATTATCCATCTCAGATCCATTTGAGGCATGTCTAGCTCATTTCAACTACAATTTTGACATGGACAACTCCATTGAAGAGGTCAATAATCTATTCAATGCTACACCCATAATTGATACCTCTAAATGGAGCACTCATGTGGAGCCACTCCCTCCTTTAGAATTAGTCCATGTACCCTCTGTAGAAAAATCACCAACTTTGGTCCTTAGGCCACTCGCTAAAAATTTGAAGTGCTCTTACTTAGAACTAGAAGAAACCTTATTTGTAATTATAGCCATAGATCTAGACCAATAAAATCTTCTTGATGACATAAAGTGTCATGATCTTGTAAATAAGAAGATACATATTTCAACGCATGTCAGATTCTTTGAGAGGTATCCACAGTTTGGTGCATCGACATCCTATCATGATTCAGGGTTTGCTCTCAAGGAACACAAGATAGCTTTAGGGTGGACCATAGTAGACATCAAAGGGATTGGCCCTATTGTATGCATGCACAAAATCCACTTGGAGGAAAACGCTAAACTTGTTAGGGAAACACAAAGGAGAGTAGACCCCCACATGAAGGATGTGGTAAGATATGAAGTACTTAAGCTTTTAGATGTTGGCATGATATACCCCATTTCTAACAATACTTGGGTTAGCCATGTTCAAGTTGTACCCAAGAAATTCAATGTCACTGTAATCAAGAATGAGGACAATGAGTTAGTGTCCACTTGCATGATCACTGGGTGGAGAGTTTGCATTGATTACAAGAAGTTGAATTTGGTCACTAGGAAAGACCACTTTCCTCTTCCCTTTATTGACCAAATGCCTGAGAGGTTAGCTTGTCATAGTAATTATTATTTCCAGATGGCTATTTTGGCTATAACCAGATTCCTATAGCACCTGAGGATTAGGAGAAGACCACCTTTACCTACCCTTTTAGAACCTTTGCTCATCTATGTATGCCTTTCAAACTCTGCAATGCTCTGGTCACTTTCCAAAGGTCTATGTTAGGTATAATTTCCAATATGGTAGAAAGGTTTCAAGAGGTGTTCATGGATGACTTCTCAGTTTTTGGTTCTTCCTTTGATGAGTGCCTGCACCATTTGAAGTTAGTTCTTAGAAGGTGTCAGAAGAAAATTTTAGTATGAACTAGGAAAAATATAGTTTTATGGTGCAAAATGGAATTGCTCTAGGCTGCATAATATCACACAATGGTATAGAGGTATATATGGCCAAGGTGGATTTAATAGCCACCCTTCCTCCACCAAGGACGATGGAAGAAATTCTCTCTTTTCTAGGTCAAGGTGAGTTTTATAAGAGATTCATCAAATATTTCAGTAAGATTGCTAAGCTCATCTGTAATTTACTTACAAAGGAGGCCTCTTTAGACTTTGATGAAGATTGTACAAAAGCTAAACTGACCTTTATGCCTATCATTCTATTGATTGACTGGAGTAAACCATTTGAGATAATGTGTGATGCTTTGGACTAAGCAAAAAACATTAAACAATGTACAACTCAGCTATTATACCTCAGAGAAAGAGTTGTTAGCTATAGTGTTTGCACTAGATAAGTTTAGATCTTACATTTTAGGGTCTAAGGTTATAATGTACTTGGATCATGCATCATTGAAATATATCCTTTTAAAAAAGAATGCAAAACCCATGATGATCCGATGGATATTATTGCTACAAGAATTTGATCTTAAAAGTCAGGATAAGAAAGATTCCAAAAAGATAGTAGCAAACCACTTATCTAGACTAGTGGGAGAGAATACTAGCAAAAATGTGCCTATTATAGAAGTCTTTTTAGACAAATAATTAATGCACATTTCTCAATTACCTTGATATGGAGATATAGTCAACTATCTTGCTACATGACCATTGCCTAACCATTGGACTAAATAAGATAAAAGGGATTTATGATTGAGGTTAGATACTTTACTTGGGATAACCATACTTCCTTCTATCATGATCATGATTTGTGGGGGGGGGGCAGGGGAACTACGTGTCCAAGTGGGTGGAAGCCAAACCCTATATGACCAATGATCATAGGGTGATGGTCAAATTTTTAAAAGAAAATATATTTACAAGGTTTGGTACTCCACGTGCCATAATTAGTGATTATGGAAAACACTTTTGCAATAAAGTGTTTAACAATTTAATAAATCAATATGGTGTCACCCATAGAATAGCTACCCCATATCACTCTTAGACCAGTGGATAAGTGAGCTACTGAATAGGAAAATCAAGCGCATTTTAGAGAAGACAGTCAATCCAAATAGGAAAGACTAGTCTATAAAACTTACTAATATGTTATGGGCCTATTGCACACCCTATAAGACTCCTATAAGTATGTCACCCTACTGCTTGGTCTATGGAAAGGCCTAGCACTTACCAATATAATTGGAACATAATGCATATTGGGCTATTGAAAAGCTCAATTTTGATTTAAAGGGTGTTGGAACCCGTAGGAAACTCTAGCTTAATGAGTTGGATGAGTTGAGGAAAGATGCATATGAGTCTATTAAGACTACATGAAGGTTAATCATGATAGACAAATCTTAAGGAAGTCCTTCACCCCAGGTCAAAATGTCTTATTATATAATTACAGGTTACATCTATTCCCATGGAAACTTAGGTCATGATGGAAAGGACCCTACACAGTACTTATCATATATCCTCATGGGATGATTGAGATAGAAAATAATGGTGAAATATCAAAGGTTAATGGACAAAGGCTAAAATCCTTCCTAGAACTAATAAATCGTGAGGTAGAGGAAACATCAATAGAGGCACCGGTCTATCATGACCCACCTTAGTGTGATCTAGAACACCCTGCACTTTACATTTATTGCACTAATCATGATCACATTTGGATAAAGATGTAAAACATAGCACTCATTAGGAGGCAACCTAAAGGTTTGTTTAATCTCAATATTCTACATAGATAGAGGTTTCTGCTTTTTCTTGTATATTTTAGAAAAGAAAATTTGAGATCAAGTTCCTTTACAATGATGAGAATTGGATTTTAAAATAACTTAGTAATTCCACTACTTTAACCTCATAATGGAAATGCATATGGCTAAATTTTCATGTTACTCATGTCTTGAAGCATTTTATGAAGGATAAATCTAAAAAAATACTTGCACACTGTACATAGTCTAAACTAATAAAGAGATATGACTTAGAGACTCTGAGGAAAATAATGGAGACCTAAAACCAAGCGAGTTTTAGAGACTATCTCATTTATGAGATTTATAAGTAATTTCATATTTCTTCAGCATACGTAACTTTGTGTGATCTCGTATCTTTGCTTTGGTTAATTGCCAAGATTAAGTAGGAGTAGTAAATTCCTTTTCAGAACATTTATTGAATCTGATAAGCTTTAAGAAACTTAAGAAATGATATAGGCCATCTTTGTTTATCCAAGAGACATAAAACCTATCCAATATGTTATACCACTACTTTGGTCCTTTAGCCTATTAGTAAATCTTTTCTTTCTTAACCCCACTTACCATAAACTAGAAAGAGCCAATAAAATAAATATCCATTACCTATTTTCAAAAATGAGTAGAGATGGTAGAAAATTTTCACAAATGATAAGAAGTTAAAGAAGCGAGAATTATAAATCATACAAAAAAGTCTTTCATTCAAAGAATTCAAAAGAAAAATGAAAACAAATAAATATTAGAAAGGCAAGAGATATTCACTTTAAAATAGTTAAAGTTGCCCAACAATCAAAAGAAGACCTTTACTTAATTTTGAAACTTTGAATCCTTATACCCTTCTTTTTTGAACCTATCCCAAGCCTACATTTCATCCTAATTACCTATAAATCTTAGGTGAAAAATACCCTTAATGAGGATATAAAAACAAGAAATTAAGGTAAACTACCCCTACTAGTCTTGGTAATAACATCTACTCTTAGGGATCATATTCCTTTGTCTCTTCAGTGCTTAAATTTTATGTGAACCATTGGCTTTGTTGGATTCAGTCACATAGTGAGAGAAATATGTTTAACCCCTTTTTCTGAGAGCTTCATTGCACTTATGAGAATTTGAGGTCAAAGCATATTTCCTATAGAATATAATATACTTAATTAGAAGTCATAACTTATGTAGCTATACACAGAGATGCACTCCTAGAGATAACTATAATAAAATGGCTTTAGTATGTGGATAACTTGTAGAATTGTCATTCATCTCTATTAAGTTGTTAAAACTAGTAGAGTATTAATGGATGAGGATTCTTTGAGATAAAATAAGGCACTCAACCTTATGGAATTTTGTTAGTATATTCAATACAAACCTTCATGAGGCATAACTCATCCACTATGGTAACTTAAAGATTTAAGGGCTAATTGCATATGCTAAATGCAATCATGAGTACCTATGAAAATACAACCATTTTATTTTCATGATTTTTCACATGTTTTGTTGGGACTAGAAAAATGGTGGGTGGTGGGTTTGATAACTATCAAATTTTGTATAAAAATCACCCAATTAGTTGCCCATGTATTGTAACTTATAGCATTAAATTAAGGTTTTTGGCCAAATTTGGTAACTCATGCAATTTTGACCTAATGACTCTAAAGTTTGATATTTTATAGGTTTAGAGGCTAATATAGAGTTAAGTATGTAAATAATCATATTTTTCTAGGATTTAATAAGACTTTTTCTTTTTGTAGGTAATCCAACAATTGTGTAACATCCTTAAATTTTTAGATAATTTCTAAGTAATTATAACATATTTTAATTGGAATAAAAGTTAAATGTAATTTCTTAGAAATTGAATTTTAAGGAAGTGAACCTCGTGAAAACTCAAAATTTGGATTTGAAGCTATTAAAAATGAAAACTACATGTCTAGATGATTCCAACGACACTAATTTTGTGTGAAACAAAGATCAGGGTGAAAATTCCCTAAAATTTTTTAATTAGGGGTTCCAAATTGATAATGGCACTACCAATGATGTTTGTTTGTGGGCTATAGTAGGACATGCCATGTGAGGTGTAGATGCAACAAGCGTGTGTCCTGTGCTTCATGCATTAGCTTGCCCCCTTGCGATGGGCTGGTAGCTGATGAGAACGGTACAAAATGGGGAGAACATTGGAGAAAGGGGAAAACCCCTATGTCCACCTCCTATTGACTCAGACACTCGTTGGTGTTGCCTAGTCGCTCAACCCAGAACCCACTTCCCTCTCCCTCTCCCTCTTTGTCATGCTCTCCCTTAGCTAGCATGCCCAGCCCAAAGAACTATCACCTTGTCTTTCCCACGCCCTCTGGTCGAACCCTCAATTGGCAAGGCGATCCCCTCTCTCTGCCTAGATCTCCAATCTTGGCTTTCCTCTTTTCTCTCCTCATCAGTCAAGTTTCCCTTCATCACAGCTGGCTTGACACACTGGTGCACACAGCCCAACCACACTAGCTCCTGTGCCTTCCCCTTCCTTCTTGTCTTCCTCCCTGTTGCCACACCTCACCAATGACCCGAACGCTTCTTGTGATAGAAAACCCCCTGCTCCTTTTGGATTTGGTTCTAGGTGGCCCTAGTCAGTGACCAAACTAGGGCTACTAGCCACTTCTGCACCCAAAACCCCCTCTCCTCTTTTTCTTCTTTCATGTCTTGACCTGCTAAGGACAACGCAACTGATTGGCCGCTACAGTCCTCCTCCCTTCTCCTTGTTTCCACTCCTATCTTCCTCTCTCCCCTCTTCCTTGCTTCATAGATGAGCCCTAGCCAGCCTCACATTGGTAGACCCACTCGGCCCTCTCTATGTCATTTCCAAGTAACCCCTTCGTTCCCTGCATCGCGCAGCACCAGAGCCGCGCCAAAGGCACGACCACAATTACCTCTCCCTTTCCATTGTCACTCTTAGTCTCCTCCCCCTATTTCCTTCTTTCTTCTAGTGAGTTAGGGTAGGGAAACTCCCCCATGTCACCACTTCAACTCATCTTGATGAGTTGAGTTGCTATGGTGAGCTCCATCATACCCCTTTAGACATTGGTCTCTTCCTATGGCAAATAAATGAAGGATTTCGTAGATTTGAGACAACCATCATGATCCATGGAATGTGAGCATGAAGACCCATTTGTCCATTTATTGATTGGAGAAGATCCAATCATTGATCATGACCGGAGCCTCGATATGACTAGATCACTAGATTTGTGACTGATTTGACCATCCGTCTAGATCTAGTCATTGTTCTATCTTTGAATGATGGATCTATGATTGATTTTGCAGAGTATTGTCTTTGATTATTGAAATTATGGAAACATGTGATAAAATTAGAAGATATCTTGTGAGACCTTTTAAATTACCAAATCAGAAATGGAATAAGAATTTTAAAAAGAAAATGTTAGCGTTACCCTAGTTGTAATCCCAAACAAAAGAAGGAAACCATTCTCAATGATTGGAACTTAGTATACATACATTTAGCCCTTAATTGTGTAAACCAAGAGACAGAATAAAAATTCTATAAATAGTAGCCTTTAATTGGGTTCACTTTAACATGATTTGACTATTATTTGTTGAAATGGAATTAGTTATTGATATGTAGGATTGGAAATGACTGTAATCACATGAAATGATGTACATTTAAACTTGGAAAGAATATTATAAATGCCCTGGACATGCAGTAGATATTTACAAACCATGACCTTTAAGTTGTAACATATGGGTCTTTAGTAATCAAAGTTTTATCACAAGTTTAACTATGGTCCATTTAATGATGAGAGCTTTTAAGATATTTCTTAAAGATTTATATTTTAAAATACTTGCATTGGATGCATACTTTTGGGAATTAAATAGTATTATGTAATATATTAGTAAATAGTATTATGTAATATATTAAATAGTATTATGAATGCTCACGAAGATATGTTTGTACAACTTGTTGTGAATATGGGTTGAAAATGAATACATTTAAATGGTTTTCTCATAAAACTTTGAAATAGCAATTTTATTTTCATGAAGTGATCTTGGAGATGCGTATGATTTATGATTTGGATAGGCACTCGACGAGTAGCTGTAAGTTTTGATATGAAAATTTGTCGATGTTTGGGCATGGGCTTTACAAGCAGTCCTAAGCTTGATGGTTATGGTTTCATCAATGTTTTAGGAAGGCGCTTAATGAGTAGTTGTACGTCCGAATGGATGTGAATTTGTTGATGCTTAGGTTGGCACTCCACAAGCAGTGTAAGTCCTTATGGATATGGATTTCATCAATATTTTGGGTAGTTACTCTTGGATTGTCATAAGTCTTAGATTGCTCGACAGGTGCTCTACGAGTACTATAAGACCTAGAGGCTTGCGTGCCCAAGGCAGAAGTAGGATTTGGAGGTATGTGTGCTATGTGCCATTGTAAGTCCTGGATACCCTATGCTAGGAAGTGCAATTGGCCACTGACCTCTAAGATGATATTGATACCTACCCCTATGATGGAGAGCTTTCTGGCGATACTAAGAATGCATGAAATGGAGACCGAGACCTAAAAAACCCCATTTTTTTTTTCTCATACAATTGATGTGAAAGGTGTCCAAATTAATAATGGCACCCCCTCTATCTGGTATAAGCTAGTGAGTCACACAGAAACGGCTCGACATGCGGGAGTCGAACTCACCACATGGAGCTTTGCTTTCACACATAAGGGATTGGAAGAAATAGGGGAAATTCCATTGCTATTAACTTTTCCCCGATTCCTCTCAATCTCTTCCTCTCCGATCACCTCGTTTGAGTTCAACCCCTACTCCGATTGAGGTTCACCCATATCTCACATGGTAAAACCCCCTCCATCTCCATCGATTATGGCACTTATCCCTCTTTTGATCAAGCTCCTGGCACTCATTATCGCTCTATTCAATTCCTATTTCTCTAGCAAAAAGGGATTGGCGACAACGATTAAGACTTGTCACCCCACCTTCATCCTCTTTTCCTCTCTTTCTTTCTCTGTAACGTATCTCACTAGTGAGGTTGGTGACATTTTCTCCCTTTGATGGATACCCACTTCCCCGATGATGGTATCTTGTCCCACTCAAAATAGGTTGGTTGACAACAAGCTACCTACTTCCCTTCTATCTCTTTCCTTTTCATTCCTTCCCTTCCCTTTTGTTCCTATTTCACTGGCAACTGACCATTGTCGCTAACAATTGAGAGAAACCCATGGATGAACCAACTATTGAAAATTAAAATCAATAGAATGGCATCTAATCCATGATTAGAACCATTCAGTTTATTCCTTAGGTGATTACATGTAAAACCCCTTTTGTCTCATGAAAATCTGTTAAGTAATAATGCCAAAAAATGAGAAAAATAGTAGTTAGGGTAACTTTAAAAATTGTTGAAAAATGTTTTAGTAGAAATTGAAAGGGGAAAACACCAAAAAGTAAAAATCTAGCCAATTTTGAGCATTCCCATAAAAAATTTGCAAAAGAAGTTATTGTCTATGTAAATGGTGACGACCAGAATTAGTTCCCCTTCTCCGACAACGATGACTTTTTCTGACGAAGCCCTAAAAATTTGAAAAATAATGTTTTTTGTGATTTGGATGAAGACTTGATCTTTTCATCCACAAAGATGAGTCATCGATCATGAATCAATTAATCCTTGAATTTTTTATTGAAGACTTGGTACCGCATAGAAAAAAATTGAGATCTTAGCATCAGATCATTAAAAATACAATTAAAAGGTAGATCTATGCAAAATATGACTTCAATTGCCCATGAATAATGAATAGTCATAAAAATGATAGACCAATTATGGATTATTTGATGAAAAATTTGATCTGACCATCCAAAACTTGGTTAGTGTTGATCAAAGGTTAAGAAAGGTGATCAAACCATGGATTATGGTTTAAAATCAATGAACTACTGAATAACTTACCTTAAATGATGGGAATTGAAACTTCTAGAGGTACGCACTTGATCTAGACCACCGATTTAAGATTGATGGTGTTGATCTAAGTAGATAGCAACCAATTGATGTACTAATTGTAAATCTAGATATCAGAGCTTAGATCAATGAATTATAAGTAGATATCTTAAAGTAATTATAGTAATTTACATAGAATTATGAAATTCACTTAGAAATGGTATTCTCAATTCAGGTTTTGAATACGATTTGAACGACATTGGTAATTGAATTGTGAATTGTGACATGAGCATAGGTAAGGACCTTAAACCCTTCTTTATCCTTAAATTCATATTAATCTATTCACTTGAAATTAACACTATGAATGTGTATAATAAATAGATTATCTTATTTGTTGAATGGATTATAGGAATTACAATTGTCATATGAGATTTTGATTAACTATGCTTAACTATCATGATGATGCAAATTGTGACAAAATGGTCAATCCTATGATAGTAAGCACTCAGGGTCACTCGGAAAACTATGATGATGCCTTCTAAGACAGTAAGCCCTAAGGGAAAGGGTTACTTAGTTGATTGTAACTAAGGTGAAGTCTCCCAAGATGGTAAACACTAAGGAACCGATTATCAGTTATTGAGCCTCCCATGATGGTAAACCCCTAAGGGAAAGGGCTGCTTAGTTCTTTGGAATCACTGTGGAACCACCTAAGATGGTAAACTATAAGGGATGAGCTATTAGGTATTGAGCCCCCCAAGATGGTATACCCTGAGGGAAATGGCTGCCTAGTCTTTCGGGATCACAATGGAGCCACCCAAGATGATAACCCTTGAGGGATGAGCTAACAAACTTGAGTCTCCTAAGATGGTAAACTCTGAGGGAAGGGCTGCCTAGTTGATTGCAACTATAGTGGAGCAGCCCAAGATGATAAATCCTGAGGGAACCGAACATTAGAACTGCCCAAGATGGTAAACCCTGAGGGTTTGGTTTCTTGTTGTTTGATACTCATACTGGTTGCCCAAGGTGGTACGCCTTGAGGGAGATGACTACTTAATCAGTGTGATGATATCATACTTCTTTATTATTGCTGAGGAAATAATCAAATGAAATACATTCATGTATAGTTTTATCTGAATGCTATTTCTTATGGTTTTATAGTTTGAATTTGGAATAAAGTTCATAACTTCGTTACTCATGTATTGAAATGGAATTAAATGTCTTGTGGTTGGACATGAATGGAGAGTTGGTATTGTATGGGTTTAATTACATGCTCTGAATGTCTTGTGGTTGGACATGAACGGGGATTTGATATTCTATTTTAATACCAGTATGTTATATGTAATAATACATGCCACTTGCTTTGTTGATTACTGGGTAAAAATGGAAACAAATGTTCCATGGTTGGATGGGAATGTGCAATTGAGCTAAGCTCAACAAGAATGGTAGGATATGCATGGGTTTAGTTCTTTTTCCTTACAAGGTTTTGTAGTTCACCTTAATGTTTTTTTTAGGTACCTAGTCAATTTGATAAGGGAAAGGCTCTTGATTGAAATGAATAAAGCCTAACTAATGATGCCACATATTGTATTGTATATGTATGTTGATGATGAGTATGAACAATGCCCTATTATTTGATGAGTAGCCTTATGCATTATGTATATTTTATGTTGATGGTGTGTGTATTAGATTCACTCAAACTTCAAGTTAGAAAGCATGAGTTTTAGTAATTTACTATGATGAATTGTATGAAGACTGAGTCTCCTATAGAGGCTTTAAAAATGTTATACTATCTATCAGGTGAAATGCATTACATGCGTTAAATGCATAAGTCTGAAAAATAGGGGAGACTACCAAAATTTTGCCAGAATTTAGCAGTTAAAAGAAAAAATTCTATTATCTAAACCGTGACTTACACTGGATAAGAGCATTTAACTCTATCAATATTTCTTCTTTGATATGAAAAAAAGGGTACCACGTAGGCTTTGCTTGAACTAGTCATTATTGTTTGATTATGTTAAACTACATCCTTGGGGTTTTGGGTTGTGACATGATTCATATAAGTATCCATGAGCAGACATAGAGGCCATAGTAATCATTAGTGGGTGATAGTAGGACCATACAAGCATAGGTGTCTGTGCTGATATTATTTCAGTCATTTATTGATACTTTAGACCATGTCCAGGGTATTAGGACTGTATGCCACCATGATTGGATCAATTAGTTTTCCATGGTGATGTGGGCATGTATTTGTGCATTTTGGATTGAGGGCTATGTGCCTTGGTTCAACTTCATCTATTTTGAGTATCTTGGTTTGACAGACTTATCATATTCTTTTGGACATTAGGGATGATTTGAGATCACCAATCTTTCATCCTGGATTTTCACCTCACAGTTATGAAACTGATTTTCACATTTTATAACTTTAATTTGATTCTATGCCAAAAAAAAGACTAGTTGCACTTACGAATTAATGATTATGCTTTTGAAAACCACGAATAGATTTTAATTTTTCCCATTGGGGTGCTGATGACCAAACCTTATCTACTGACTTCATCTTCTATCGACATCATACTTTGATGCTTACACCTAGCTAGTGCCTTTGCCATTAGTATTATATTCCGTGTTGATTCCTCCTTAGTTGATAGTTTTACCATGGTTAACTTACTAAGTTGTCAAATTACTTAAGAATATGCGTGATATTTGCATGATCATACATTGATTTATTCTTGCATATGAAACAATGTTGGGTTTGCGAAGAAAAAGATGTTAAATAACTACCTTTACTCATGATAATGAAGAAAAGCTAGATACCTCACTCTTTGAAAGTTAATTTAACTATCAAATGACAAACAACTTAGACATTTATAGGGATAACTTGAATAATCATGTGTGGTGAATGATCTTGAAGAATTGTATTTCATGAATAAATGCATAATCTTATGTGTCTATTGATGGAAAACAATCTTAGTACAAATTAAATGTGCATGAAAAGATAAAAGCTTAGAATTCTTAAGATTCAATCCACTCACAACTAGTCACAATGAAAAGTTATTAAGAGTCCATAAAATAAGGAGAGTAGTCCTTGTGAAAATAAGAAGAAGAGAGTGTCTTATTGACTACTGCGATTTTTGGAGGAAGTGATCAGAATGAGAGAGCATGTGGGTTAGTATTGTTAAGTGGAAGCATTGATATCTGATGGAAATTTCCATGGAAAATCTCCCACGAGTTTGAGTTTTAACTTGGATGGTAAGTATAGAGCTTCGAAGAGTATGACAATTATAGTATAATACTATGTTGAGAATCATTATATCAAGGATTAGGAGATAGTTACAGTGGTAAAAAATCCCTTGGCAACTTAGAGTCATAGGATTAATCTAAAAACATTGTGGACATTTACTACTACTAATTGAGGTGTTATGGAAGATCAATGGTAAAAAAAGAAAAAAAGGCTATGAAATGCAGTAAAGTTGATTTAGAAGAGAAATGATTTATAACACTAATCTAAGTCTAAATAATGAATTTAGACCAACTTAGCTAAATAACCATAACTCATGTAGTAAAATATAGTTAAAAAAGATTGGAAATGTGGCAAAGAATAACCATTACAAAGAGGAAGTGGGTAAAAATAAATAAAGGCAATTGTCAAAATATAAATCTTAAAAAGGATTGATAATGGCTGTGAATCAGGTTCTTTCTGAGAGGAAAAACTTGAAAATTGCCAACTCTTTACAAAGAACTTAGTTAGATTAGAAACTTTGACAATTCAATGGAAATTTTTATGAGAAACAAGATATAAAACGGGCTTAAAAGAATATGAAAATTGTAGGATTTTGCATGAAAACTTGGTTAGAAGATTAGATCAAGAAATTTGTACAAAGATAATTAGAAGAGAAACATATATGAAGAAAGGGCAGAAATAAATAAGAAATTATCCTTCTATAAAGTAGGTGCGAAATGTTACAGTTGATTTTTTTTCTTTTCTTCAAAGAGTAGTAACCAAATATATATAGACGGAATGTGACAAACAAGAAAAGAAACCCTTGGTTAAACTCAATCATGAAATCATTCTGGCCTAGATCATAACTTAAAATTTGAGATCAATAAATAAAAGCGAAGAATATATGCTTAGAGTTGCTTGGAGCATGATATGAAGAAATTTGGGGAGTGAAACAATATTTCTATAAGGAGGGAAGAATGTAACAACCTCAAATTTTGATTGAATTTATGGGTAATTATAATATATTTTAATAAAAATAAAATTGAAAATTTAATTTCAAGGTAGTGACACCCTTGAAAACTCAAAATTTAGATTTGAAACTATAAAAAATGAAAACTATGCATTGAGATGATTCTAGCAACAATAATTATGCGAAATGAAGATCGGGGTAAAAAATTTCCAAAAATTTAATATTTAAGGTGGGTTCAAAATGATAATAGCACTCCAATGTTGTTTGTTTGTAGGCAGTAGCAGGGCATGCCACATGGGGTGTAGACGCAATAAGCGTGCTTCCCATATGTCCTTCGCTTGTGATGGGGTGGCAGCCAATGAGAATTGGACAAAATGGGTGGAACACTAGAGAAAGGGGAAAACCCTGGTGTCCATCCCCTATTCACTCAAATACCTATCGGCATCGCCCAGTTGCCTGGCCTGGAACACACTTCCCCCTTCCTCTCTGTCTCACTCTCTCCTGATGGGCATGCCCAGCCTAAAAAACCCCTCCCTATCTTTCTTATGCCCTCTAATCAGACCCTCCATGGGCATGGTGATCCCCCCTCTCTGCTTAGATCTCTGGTGCCAGCTTTCCCCTTTTCTCTCCACCTTGGTCGAGCTTCCCTTCATTGCAGTTGGCCTAACACACTGGTGCACATAGACCTGTTGCACAAAGACCCCCTACCTTCCACTCTC
The DNA here is from genome assembly GCA_035236585.1 of Warburgia ugandensis. Lineage (NCBI taxonomy): Eukaryota > Viridiplantae > Streptophyta > Magnoliopsida > Canellales > Canellaceae > Warburgia > Warburgia ugandensis. Next base: position 46,423,338 of record CP141131.1, on the reverse strand, counting down.
TCCCTATCTTCCTACCTATTGCAGCACCTCATTAGTGATGCAAATGCATCCTGTCCCAGAAAACCCCTTGCTCCTCTTGGATTCGGTTCCAAGAGACCCCACGCAATGATCAAACCAGTCCCGCTTCCTTCTCCCTATTTTCCCTCCTCTCTTCCCTCTTACTTGCTTTATCGATAACCCCTAGACAGCCTCATGCCAGTAGACCTATCTCTCTCTCTCTCCCTATCATTTCTTGGTAACCTTCTCAGGTCCTCGCGTCAGTAGCACTTGAGCCTCACAGGAGGCACAGCCACTGTTCCCCTCTCCTTTCACCATGCATCTCTATCTTGCTCTCCCCCTATTTCCCTCTTTTCTTGACAAGTTCGAGCAAGCAACTCACCCCCGTCACCTACTCCTGACTTGTCTCAGTGAGTCGAGTTCACATGGTGAGCCCCTTTTCCTAAAAACTTTAGAATTAGAAAGTTCTCATCGATACGATTCCAACACCACCAAGAACGCGAAAAATGGAGCTCAAACGAGGGAGTTAAGAGCTGTTGAAGTTGTGAGGGCATTTTGGCCATTTGACAGAGACGTGTTACACAGGGGTCCAAATTGATAATGGCACCCCCATCTTCCACACGTCTCTACCAGTTCCAGTGAAATCACTGGAGAGACGTGGAAAGAGACATGAGGGGAAGAGTTTCTCTTCCCCTAAGACTCTAAACCCTATATCTACCCTTCCCCAGGAGCCAAAACGCTCCACCTTGAGTGTTCCTTTGAGTTTTTACTTGGAACCCTAGCCCTGCAAAGTTTGCACTTTTCCAGCAAGTGGAACCCCGGCAACACTAGCAACCCCAGCCAGGCACAAGGTAAGCCTTGAAACCCTATTTTCTGTATTTATTAAATAGGTAAAATAATTAGAAACGCATTTAAAAATTAGGAAAAATCAGATTTCCTGGGAACTCTATGCATGCTACTGTTGGAGCGTGATTTTACAGAAACCACATCTGTTTGAAAATTGCACCGTCCAACTAGTGCACAAGAGACCCAAGATCAAACCCTTTAAATTTGGGAGAGATCCAACGGTGGGTTTGTCCAGAAAACGCAAAAATCGGTACCTAGGGATGTTTTTAAGAACGTGGGAAAAATCATTTAAAAAACATGGTTTTTGGAACAATCAGTGCAAAAGGAGGGCATAAATGGATTCTAGAGGACCGGAATCCGATCGTCTTCTCCGGCAGAGGTGACATCGTCAGCGGCCAGGTGCTAACGCCAGGACGCCTAGCAGGACACCCCAACGGAGACGCGTGACGAACGCACATCTCTGCACATGCGTGCAGCTGTCATGTGTGTGGGAGCTCTTGCGCAGGCTATCACATTGGGTCGGGACGCGTAGCTTCCTGGCGACCGTGACGCAAGTCAGCCCCATTTTGTGTATGTTTTCACTAAAATTTGATTTCTGAGAGCTATAGGAGTCCAAATCATGATTCGAAAGAGGCGTTGTGACCGTATCGACTACACAAACTTAGTTTTAACTTAAAAACTTATAAATGACCACTTTTAATTTAGAAAAATTTTAAAATAGTGATGTGACTTGTACAGGTGCACTTGAACATACTAATTAAAGGGAGTTATTAGCAAGCTAGTGGTCTCACATTGAGGCAGGTGATGACAATTAATGCTTTGCCTTGATTTTTAAACCATGTTTAAACATAACATCATGTGTGATTGTGTTTTAAATTGCAATTATCATTTAGCGTGGATTTCATGCAACTTTGAGTACATTATGATTATTCCAAATTGAAATCTTTTATTGAATAAACTTATTTCAAATGATTTTATAAGCATGATGTTAATTAGTTATGCTTCAATAGAGACTTATTTCTTATTATATATAGGAAATGCATGGATTTACATGGAAATAAGAATAGGGGCTTATTAGCTGGTCCTTTTATAGGCTAACCTCAGGATGAGGGGCACGTCTTGGGGATTGCGAGCTATGAGTGCTCTTGAGTTTTAGCATATACATATGATTTTCATGTTTTATATTTGATGACGGGTGTTCTTGCCTAGTGGGCGTCATGCTAGGAGGGATAGGGCCGGCCACCTACCCTCCAAGATTATGATGTGATGATTTTGTGATATGATAGACACCTGCCCATAGATGGCATTCGGTAGGGGTTTGGTAACATGGATAGTCCACACTACCGGTCTGAGCCTTTCCATGGGGACAGACGCTAAGTCTCCTGTTATGGTGTTGACGGAGAGCGGTAATGGTTGATACCCATGGAGGGTTGCCACTGCAGCATGATGACCCATATTCTTATTATGTGTGCATGTATGATGAGCATGGTTATGGATGGTATGCCTGGGTGTGACAAGACTCAGAGGTTGGCCATGAGTACTCTTGATCAGTGATGTTAATGCGATGTGGTGGGACCCATTACCTTAGGGTGCCCTTATTATTATTGTATGCTCATTTACATTGATTTATGTCATGTTTTAGCATATGTAATAAATTGACATTTATTTGGACATGACATTATGATACTTCTATTTTCATAAATGTTAGACTTTTCATCAGTGCTGTTAATTATTTCTTTCATTTATTACAGTAATTGTCTATATACCTACACAAGCGATAGCTTGCTGAGGCATGGCTTTGTTTTGCAATGTCTTAGATTTCGAGCGTGACATCAGGAAAGGAAAAGTTGTTGAGAAACCATGAGAGTTGCTAAAGATCTTTTTCCTATAGTTTTAGACAGTAATGTGAGTGATTAAAACAGGATTATCATTTGGATTTAATTATGGACTGCATACTTTATATTTTGAGTTGATTGAGATGTTTGGACATATGTTGGACATTTATATGGGATGTTATGATGGATAGATCATAGGCCATATTATTATTGTGTTTTGGACATTTATTTGATTTAAAATAAAGGCGCCGATTTATTTTACATTGATTGATACGCGTATTATTTTATTTACATGTATGTCGGTTTGAGAAAGGAAAAATAACACCTGGAGTTTTTAAGAATTGTTTTAGTAAAATGATAATTAAAAATTTTCTCATGGGATCCCAAATGCTCTTATTCAAAATGCCATTATTATAAATATTAAAAAAAATGTCTTAAAAATTCGAGGTGTTACACAATCCAAGAAGGATTTCATAAATCCGAGATAAACATCACAATCTTAAAATGAAAGGAACAAGACCCATCTATCTGTTCATTGATTGGAGAAGATACGACTACTGATCATGACAAGACCCTCAATTGGACCAGATTTCTTGATCAATGACCAGTCTAACCAACCAATAAGATCTTGTCACTAATCTATCTTTGAATTTGTATAATGACAAATTTTATAGACTTTTCCATGATCCAACCATTGATCTACCTCTAAATAGCATATCTAAACCTATTCCAACCATTAGTCAGTCACCAGCACCTCAATTTGTGATCGATCTAATCCATTCCCCATGATCTGATCATTGATCAGTAACCAAAGACTAGATCTAAGGTTGATTTGATCCATCCATCACAATCTAACCTTAGATCTATCACTAAAATATCAGATCTTTGATAAACCCACATGAGGTGATCTGATATATGATTAGATCTAGCCCTTCATCTCAATCTAACTATATATTAGCAAACAAGCTCCTAGTTTAAAACATGAATTTTCTCCTAATACCTTACTACAACTAACTTTAAGTGGTGCATGCACTCATCAAATGTTGACCCAAATATTGAGAAGTCATCCATAAACACCTCAAGAAACCTTTCTATTGTATAAAAAAAATGCTCAACATACACCTTTGAAATGTAGCTGGAGCATTACAAAGCCTAAAAGGCATACATCAGAAGGCAAAGGTTCTAGAGGGGTAGGTGATGGTGCTCTTGTCCTCATCTTGTGGCGCTATAGGAATCTAGTTATAACTGAGATATCCATATAGAAAATAGTAATAGTATGTTCGGGTAACCTCTCTAGCATTTGGTCAATGAAGAGTAAAGGAAAGTGATCTTTCCTCGTGACGGCATTCAACTTTCGATAGTCAATGCAAACTCTCCAATCGGTAGTCATGCGAGTGGGTACTAACTCATTATCCTCATTTTTTACTACCATGATCCCGAATTTCTTAAGTACAACTTGAATGAGGCTAACCCAAGTGTTGTGACAGATAGGGTATACTACACCAACATTTAAAAGCCTCAAGACTTCATCTCTAACCACGTCCTTCATGTGAGGATTAAGTCATCTTTGAGTTTCTCTAAAAGGTTTTGCATTTTCTTATAGGTGTATCCTATGCACGCAGACAATTGGACTAATCCCTTTTATGTTTGCTATCATTTACCCTGGAGCAGTTTTATGTTCCTTAGGGACATCTAAAAGCTTACCATCTGGTTCGTTATCTAAATCTGATGCTATTATCATAGGTAAGGGTTCATCTAGGCCTCGGTAGGATTATTTCAAGTTATCAAACAAGGGTTTTAGGTCCAGAGATGGTGGTTGCCCTATTGAGAGATTGGGACAGATTTAGAAGCTGGGAGTGGTTCCGCATAAGGACCCCACTTGGAGGTATCTATGATTGGAACAACCTCTAGAAGGTTGTTTACCTCCTCAATAGGCTTGTCTATATCATATTCTCCATTAAATATATGAGATAAGCCTCTAGTAGGTCAGAGATGGATAATGGTGGATGAATGCCATTAATTAGACACTCTATCAAATTGACATCGCAAGAATCATCAAGGTCTAAATGTTGTTGGTTAGTGTTAAAGACATTTAGCTTAACTTTCATGTTGCCAAATGAAAATTTCATTACACCATTCCTACAGTTAATAATGGCATTAGATGTCACCAAGAATGGACATCCAAGGATGACTACAATCTGATTACTAGGATCAGATACAGGTTGGGTGTCCAATATAATGAAGTAAACTGGGTAATAGAACTAGTCCACCTATATCAAGATGTCTTCAACCAAACCAAGAGGTACCTTGACAAATTTATCCAATAATTGTAGAATGGTAGCGGCAGGTTTTAACTCATCTAGTCTTAGTTACTCATAGACGGAGTATGACAACAAGTTAATACTCATCCCTAGGTCAAGTAATGCCTTATTTATGACATGATCTCTAATAGTGCAAGAAATAGTAGGACACCCTAGGTCTCTAAACTTCGATGGGGTCTTGTGTTGAACTAAAGAGCTTACCTGCTCAGTGAGGAAAGCTTTCTTTTGTACATTTAGCTTTCTTTTTCTTGTGCAGAGCTCTTTTAAGAACTTGGCGTAGGTGGGGATGTCTTTAATTGCATTGAGCAATGGAATATTGATTTGTACATATTTAAATAGCTCCATTAACTCATTGAAGTTTGTTCCCTTTCTATCCTTGTTCAGTAATTGAGAAAAAGAGGCTTTAGGCACATAGGGTGACTCCACTACAAGTTCTATAGGGTTTTTCTATCTTTTCTCTTTCTCCTATGTTTTGATTGCCACTTTCTCCTCTACCATTTCCTTAGCTTGCCCTACTTTGTTATCAATATAACTATCACTCCAAAAAGTGGTTATTGACTTGGCATGCTCATGAGGGTTAAGGTTTAGAGAACTTAAGTCCTTCTCAAATTGGTCCTTCGGGTTAGGGATGGGTAGACTAAGGAACTAACCCTTTTCTCTATTATGTAGATTAGGTGACAATTGGTTTACCTGTATATCCAACTTGGCTATGGCTTGGGAGTTGACATTGGCTGAATGTCTAGTTTCATTTTGCAACTAGTATAAGGCCTTTTTAGTGTCATCATTATCTTTTAAATGTTTTTCAAGCATGGTGTGGATGTTTCCTCTAAAGATGGTTTCTTTTGTTGCTAAGGTTGTTAGAAGCTAGGTTGCTGATGGGGAACTTTAGTTTTATGAGGAAAGTTTTGCGTAGGGGGTCATAGATGGTCCCCCTTGGTAGTTATTCTTCGACCAAGGAAAGTTCGGATGCCTAGCCCATCCAGGGTTATGGGTCTCAGAATATGGGTTATTGCTAGGTTGGTAATATGCATTTAATGCATTTGCTTTATCAACAAGATAGTTACTCAACACTTTTTTTGATGGACAAGACATGGTTGTATGGGCTGAGCTAGAACATATAACACAAACCTCTTGTGGAGGTTTAAGGGATGAGGTAGCCATAAATTGACACATAGTTTCAAGTTTGTCTACTATCGGACTTGTCCAATCTTGTTATTACAGAATCAAGTCTATGGGATAGATCAACATGCACTCCTATCTCATAGAGACCCTTTCTCTTGGTGGGATAGTTGTTTCACTCTCATTTATTTGAATAATCCCATTTTTGGGAATTATCTGCTAAAGTCTAAAAGAACTCCTAAGCCTCACACTCATCCTTTAGCATGAGGGTCCTTACACTCGCTGTATCTATCATTTATCTACTTTGAGGTGTCAATGCTTCATAAAAGTACAGAACTTGCTATATTTTTTGAATCCATGATGTGGGCACTTCTGCAGTAGTTCATTCTACCATTCCTAGTATTCGTAGTATTGTTCATCTTCCCTTTATTGGAAATTAATAACTTCATGACAAAGGGCATTTGTTTTGTGAACTGGAAATAATTTATTCAAAAACTTTCTAGAAAATTGGTCCCATGTATTAATGGAACCTACCTCCAAGGAATTAAGCCATGATTTGGCTTTATCCTTAAGTGAGAATAGGAATAACCTAAGCCTAGTAGCATCGTCCAAAATTTTTTGAGATTTAAATGTAGCACAAATATTAAGGAACTCCTTGATATGTAGGTAGGCATCTTCACAGTCTTGACCATAAAAAGTGGGGAGCAATTATATGACTTCTGGCTTTAACTCAAAGAGGTCTGCATTTGTAGGAGGCAAAGTTATACAAGATGGGGTATTGAGTTGTAGTGACACATAGGAATCTCTAATGGCCTTACGCTCAACTTCTGTTGGTAGTTCAACCATGGGGATAGGAACTTGGTTTATTTGCCCTTGTCTTACGTTGCATTGAATCTTTGGGTTTAAAGATGTTAGCTCTGGATTCCAAGATCGGCGCCCTTGCATAGACTATCCTACATTAAAAGCCCTAATATAAATGTTGACACTAACTCTATGTGATGTGCAATCAAATCCTAGGAAGTACTAATCAATGGAAGCTTCTTAGACCTAAATTTAGACAGCTCCTCCTATTGTCCAGATTTGACTACTATTTACTAGTTAGGTTCTACTCAAAAGTAGTTAATACAATCCTAGTGTTAGGAGGCATTTAGACCTCAACAAATGTCAATGGAAGGCTTGGGAAAATCACTTGAATTTTAAGACACCCACTATAACCACAGTGCTCAGAAGCCAATGCAGTGATAATCAATCACATCTTTCTTAAAGGGTCCTATGAGATCGATACCTAAGTCTCTTTCTACTTAATAACATTCAAGAGTTGGGATCATGGCATATAAGGATATTGATTGATTCTTAGGTGGGCCAAGGAGATGGTCATGAAATCCAGTCCTTATTTTATAAGGGTTTCTGTAGGGCCCTTACTATCATTAAGTCCATTCCACCATAAAGATGTAAATATGCAATGCAATATAAAAGAAAACTAATGCAACCTATATGCTATCCAACCAAGGTTAGATAGGTGTTCTAATACAACAATCCTAAATAAAGATGTAATAATTATCAATGAATGATCCTACTCTATATCAAGTATACTAACATCCAAAAGCAAATTATCCTAAAAATTAAGTGAGAGATACTCATAGTGAGGGGTCCGATGATGATCAAGTGTGGGCACCATACCCCACACTTTTCCTATATTATTACAACCTATTTAAAATTAAATAATAAGGAAAATAGCAACCTATTTAAAATCAAAGAAATATATTTAATAAGTAAAAACTAGCAACAAATCAAAAAGTATGCAAAAACCCTAATCTAATGCACCCTAAAACTAGATTAGAGGAAAATAACCTAAAGTATGGAACACTACACAATTTGTTGCAACTCTCTGAAAATGGCACTAAAAACTTGTTGTTTTGAATAAATTCACAAGTGCATGAATCGTTTGCAGTATATTACGCAAGTGAGGTCGATCCCATAAGGAGTGAACTCTTGTGATGCTAGTGGTCCCTACTTTAAACTATTCAACCTAGCCAAAATTTAAGTGATTTTATTTTTTTTACTTAAGAATGGAAATGAAAACATGAACTTAGAAACAAAGCAAAAATAAGAAAAATGCTAAATTGACAACTTTCTTAAAATATGCACTTTTTAGAATTAAAACATTCCTAATTAAAAACTTCTTATTTTTATCTTTCCTAACTAAAAACATTCCTAATTTGTAATTTAGCAACTTTCCACAACTAAATTTCCTAAACATGAAATTAACAACTAATCCAATGAAAACTTACTTTAATAAACTAAATCCCTAATCATGCAAATCTAAGAAAAGTAAGCAACCAAATCAACTTTATTAATAAGTATGACTAATTTGATTACTTTCCAACTAATTAAGCTGCAAAATAGTGGAATCTAACGGCAACCAAATAGGAGAAATAATGGAAAAGTTACCACTAACAACCAATGAAAAGAAAATTATCCAATTAACATACATGTAGCCATGGACTGGCATGCATGATTCATTGGATAGAAGTGGATTTAGTCAACTAATTTGGAAACCTTAGCATGAAATCTATTTCTAACATTAACTAAGCTATCTAATAATCGGATTGGACTCTTGAAATAATCAAGTGAGCAAGATTAGATGGTGCTGGAAAATTAACATAAACTATTCATGCAAAGAAATTCTAGCAGCATGGTAATTGAAACATTCAATGAATAGATCATATGAAAGATGAAATTAATCTCTCATAATGCATTCAAACATTCAAAAACAAAGTTAATTTACTGATGAACACAAACATGAATTGAAATTTCAACTAATCTCATTGAATCACATCCAAAAAGTCATCAACATAACACTCCATACATGTAATCCAAATCTGAAAATTAAATGCTATTACAATGATGTTCACTTAATCTTAATCACTCCTCAAATAGAGCTGGAAAATCAAGAGGGATAATAAAGATATAATGAAAGATAAAGAACATAACTAGATTCAAGATGACTTCCCTTGGCTGTCACTCCAAAGGAAAACTAGACTTGAATCTTAGTTTAAAAGCAAGGAAAGCTAAAGGAAAACAAGGCAAACTACCATGAAAAGAAAGAAATTCTAGCAAAGGCTAACCAACCTTCAAAGATGAATGAAAACACCAAAAATCCAAGGTTGAACACTTGAGGAAAAAGCATGAATGTTGGACGTTTGTACTAGAACCCAAATACATCACAAAACAACAAGCAAAAGGAAGGAATTGGGCTAGAAGGAAGTGGGCATCTCCTTCCTATGGAGGTTACGTCCTTTTACTATATTGAAAGAGTCATTAGTTTGATTTGGTTTGGGGCTGGTTTTATAAGATTTTCCCCATCTTCCCTAGGGTAACCTAGTACTAAGGTGTGGTGGGGATTAAAGAGGTTCAAATTGAAAGGCTAGGATGGGAGAAAGGGATGGAAATCAAATAGGAAAGTGGGTGGAGCACATAGGCTGTCTTAAGGTTGGATGTAGGTGGGAGATGCCATCTTTTTCGGAAGGTGTCTCCCCCCTTCCTAAAAACATTGAATGCCTATTTTTTTAGGAAAGTGGGTGCAGATAGGTTAAGAAAGATATGGGATGTGTTAGGTGGATAAATTTGGTTGGTTAGGAAGTTTCCTAAGAGGTGGAAGGAGTTAGAGTTTTGGAAATTCGTAGTGCATCTTAAGGGTGAGGTGGAAATTAAGGAAAAAGTGGGGAAAAGTAAGAAACACTCTAAAAATTGGTTGCTCTTATCCATTGGTCTACATGCCCTCTTATTTTAAATTTTTTTTACTTAATTATCTTCAAAATAACTCATGGATAACTCTCTTGAATCTCCTCTAATCCTAGCCTTCCATTTATCTTAGCTTGATGGCTTAGATGGCTAATTTTGAAGGCTCCATTGGCTAAGCTTCATGGCTGACTTAGGAAGCTTCCTTCGCTTGTTTTCTTAGCTTCAACTCTTGGCCTGAGTGGCTTCTATGGTTTGTATTGAATTCTTTAACTTGCCACCTTCTTTCATGGCTTATATGGCTAAGGTGGCTTAAGTGGCTTCCATGCAAAGGTGGTGGGAATGCATGGTTTACTTCATGGGCCCACTTTAGCCATCATTAGCTCCTTTAATCACATTCATTACTAGTCAACAAGATGACTTTGGCTTTTGGTTTATGTTGATGTGATGATTTTAAGGCTTTGACTTGATTTTTTGATCTTGATCTTCAATTTCATCCCAATAGATCTCAACTATTGGATCACCATCATACATCTTACAAAAAAGTGAAAAAAAAATCCTAATTAAATATTATAAAAACATGATTAATACATACTTACCTTGGACTAGTTTTTGGACCTACAAAATAACAAAGTTTTGTGTTACTAGGTCAAAAAAACGCATGCGTTATGAATTTTGGTCTAAAAACTCTAATTTATCCCTACAAGTTGTAACACATGGGTACTAATTGGGTGGTCTATATGCAAATTTAAATACTTATCAATATTTTTTTTCAAAGTGATAAATTTTTTTGTATTATTCATCAGGTGTTTGCTTGCATGTGTTAAATGTGCATATGTCAAAAAAACAAAGGAAACTTTGCCAAATTTATGGTAGAAATGAAACATTATTTCACTGTAAAATCCTTGTGTTTGTGTAAGAAATGTAATAACCCCAATTTTTGTAAATTGATTGAGAAAATCAATTTAGTTTGAATTTTCAAAAATTTTGGGCTGGAATATTAGGCTATTGGAAATTCTCTTTTCGTAGAGCTTAAAACATAATTTAAAACTCATAAATTATGAATGTACTTGAAAAATTGATCGAAATGACACTAAGTACGTTCAATTCCAAGTTAAAATGAAAAATTCCTAATTTTCTTCATTTTTACTAATAAAATGGTAAAATGGTAATATTACCCATAACTAAGATCTAAGACATTAATACTTAGAAATTACTTAGAAATACGAATCCAACTCCACTAAGTACTCTCAATTCCGAGCTCAGGAGAATAAAATGGATTTTTCTCCACAAAAGGGCAAAATAGCCCTTTCACACCCCCATGGGGCCCGTAAATGAATCCAACAGCCAAAAAGCATGTAATGAGTGGTCAAACCACTACCAAATGTTAGTGGAGAAGGAGGTGGTAGGGGAGGATCCAATTTTAATTTAATATTTAAAAGAATTAAAACATAATTATTGCAAGTAATTATGAAAAATGTGAAACACCTATAAATACCCCTCAAAAAATCCTCCAAAAATGTTCCTTAAAATTCTCATGAAATCATCTTGCTTACTCTAAAAAAACATACCTAGATTCCTTTTCAAAATTCCAAAACTCCCAAAATTCTCCCTTCTTCCACTTTCTCCCTCCTCTCTCTAATTGGAGCAAGAGACCTAAATTCAATGAGGCACTTGTTCCAAGTTGAATCTCACAAATCCCACCATCCATACAATCCTAGACTACTTTATCTACAAAACTCGTAAATCAATTTCAAGATCTAGTTGTGCAATCAAGAGGAAATCACAAAACAAGGGACTATTGGGCTATCTTATCATCAAAGGGTATTTATTTCAAATTGGGCTTGAAATCTATGTTGTTTCTCCAATCAGGTAGGTGGGAACACTTTTTATACTTATTTAATGTTTTTTTATGTAATTTTTATTTTTTTGTAATTAGTTTTAGGTCAAAATTTATAAAAATAAAATAAGGACCAAAACCCTTCAATTCTGGATGATGGAGGGCTCAGATGGAAAATCTGACCTATCCAATCAATCCAGAAGGATCCAAGACCCCTAGGATAGAAATTTCAAGATTTTTATTAAGTTTTGAGCCCTTAATTGTAAAGGGATTGATTGGACTGTCCAAAACTGACTGTTCACGCACGTTGCGTGCGACCCCATTCCAACAAAACGATCGTGCGACAGCACCGGTCCCTAGGGGGAGCGTGTTGTGCGTGCATCCAGGTGATGGCTGCGCAGCGACCATCCACTCGACCAGTCCACTCGGCCATTCCATTCCGCCTGACCATTTTGACCGTTTGATCTGAACGGTTTGTTCTGCTGGGCCCAAATCAAATGCGGACCCTAAGAACAACTATGAACTTCACAGTTCAATTGTGGAGTCATTTAGACGCCAAATTGAGATCGAAAAGAAGCTATGGAAAGCTTATAACTTCTATTTTCTTCTGAAATCATAACTTTTTGAAAATTCTTCATGAAACTTCCTATATTTAAGAATTAAGCTTCTACTTTTCATGATCTTCAAGATCTGAGATGATTAGATCATGGGGATCTGATTTATTGATGATATAATGTTGAGATAAAGTGATATCCATCTAAGATAAATTAAGGGATTTACCCTTTATGGTAGAAAAACCCAAAAAATACAAAGGGACCCACTTGATCAACAAGATCAAGTATGATCAGACCCTTGGGATAGATTGAATGAATGATATTATGATAGAATCCATTGAGATCATGGATTGAATATGACCAACAACAAAGGGATATGATCTTGGACCTTAAGGGAATAAAAGCCCTAAAATTAATTAAAACCCTTGATTAAAAGGAAAAGACCTAAGATCTAATAGTTGGATCATAAGTAAAAGCTTTAATAATGAGAAATGGATTAGCTTGAGTTATGCATTGATTTCATTTGATTTATTTCATGAATATAGGATCCATGATAGATTATTTTAGTATAACTTCATTTCAAATGTCCATAAAATTATTCATGAATGATGAATTGTAACTTAGGACCATGTTGGTATGATTTCATGCAATGGTAACTTAGGACCATGTTAGGATTTCATGTTAGATTAGACTATGGTATGAGATGGTGCCTTAGGTCCATGATAGTTTAATTTGAGTTTATTAGATAAAGTACATTAGATAGAAATCATGCTAGATAATCTTAAGTACTTTGTATCATTATCATTAGGTTGTTCAATTATGTAGTTTTATGCTTTAAAGTTATAATTCATTTATGGTTAAATTTCATTAGCAGATTTAATTGTTAAAGTAGTTATGAGATAAAGAGCATAAAACACCAAAAAATGGAATCTAATGAGAAAGTAGAGTTTCATGACACAAATAAGAGTGAATTAAATGACTTGGACTTAATATTAGTAAGGGCTATAGTTAGTAGGACAATATAAGGATTATCAAATCCTTGGCCCAAACTAGGAGAATAATAAACCCCATGAATAACATTTTAAATGCTTATGGAGTTAATTAAAATTAATTAGAAAGAGTACTTAGGGTTAACATGCTCATAGAAACCTTATAAAAGGTTGAGCTAAGGTCACTCTAGTGAATGTTGAACATGGTGGTTAAAGGGGTTTTCTAATAGAGCCTCGCTCGTCCCTTACCTTCTGTTGACATTTGTGAGGTCTAAAATCCTCCTTACATGAGGATTGAAGTAAGCACTTTGTGTTCACTCATTCAGCTAGTAAGCCTTAGCCAATTGGAAATAAGTGGAGCAGTCTAGACTTAGGCTAAAATAAGTTATCTTCAACCTGTAAAACATTAACTGGTTGAATAATAATAATAAGAGCATAAAAGGTTAGTAAATTATCTAACACTAATAAAAATTGTAAGTAAGATAAGGATGATCAAACAAGATCCATTGGATCTTGAATGATCAAGAACCATAAAAAGAAATAAATACTTCTTGATGATATATATATGTATATTACTTACAACTTAGATCATATAGAATAGAAGATCTTAGATCAAATAGAAGATCTGAACCCTTGATCAATTATGATTCAAGGAAGAGAACCAAGATCATCTTCCTTAGGGATGATCAAGTAACTAAGCTTAGATTAAAGAAGAACTAGATGATAGAAGATCTAGGCCATTGATCTTTATCAATAAGAATAGATTATTGATCAAAGGATCTATGAAAGATCAAGATCAAAGAGATGGATACACAAAGACTTAGAGATAGAAAATAATTAGATCTGAAAGGTTAAAAGATCATTCTAACCATCAGATTTATTGATCAATAGGAAAAAATACTATCTAAGGAAGATAGATTATATGGATGTTAAGAACACAAGATAGATGTAGATCCTTTATATCAAAGGACAAGATTAGATAGATAATATAGATAAGAGATTGTCCACAATTGTACAAAAATTGACAGTATGTATGGATTTATAGATTTCATACTTCAATCAAGATCATGGAAGATTTGAAGAGATGCATCGCGACTTGAAGGTATGAGGATTTTATGAATGCATCTACATGAGAAGTACATGTTGTATACATGATCTTATGTCTAGAAAGGTTGACAAGTATAATGTAAATACTTGTATTAGACCCATTAAAAACCCTTATGATCCAACGAAAACACATATGAAATGGTTAAGTTAGAATTGAGGAAAACCCTAAGTGAATAAGAAACTAGAAAGTATTCTAGCCCTAAGTAAACAGACAAATTGTCTAATAAGTATAAATTCTATACATGGGAATCATTCATATAGAATGGTGATCCCTAAACTTGTACGAACATGGGTATCATTCATTGTAAATGATGATCCCTAAGTTTGAAGTGAAATCCTATCCTCAGTATAAGAATACCAAAATACAACGATGATTATATAAACAGACAAGACATCTGATAGTAAAAAGATTACTTTACATACAAGCATGGAGGCTTGTGACTTTGTTTTAAACAAGCATAGGCCTGGGGATGCTAGGCTAGAAATGCCTGACACCCCTTGGACATATGTTTGATTGCCTTCATAGCTGAGATGATAGATTTGTCTAAGTCTTAATACTTTCTTCCCTGGTATACTAAATGTGATTTTCTTCTTGTGACAGTCCATAACTACCCAATATTTTGCTAACTAGTCCATACCTAGTATGATGTCAAAATCCTCCATGTTCAATAAAATGAGGTTTATGTCCATTATTTTGCCCAATACTTTTAGAGGTACATTATGCAAGTATTCTTGTAGTTTAACTGTTTTTCCAACTAGAGTTGTTACATCTAGATCAAATCCCAAGTTTTTCACTGATAGTTGTATACTAGATGCAAATTCACAAGATATAAAGGAATGCGTAGATCCAAAATCAAACAGTACTTTGGCATAATTGTTTGTTACAAGTTGTAATAACCCTAATTTTTGTAATTTATTGAGAAAATCAATAAAGTTTGAGTTTCAGATATTTTGGGCTGAAATATAAGTGTTATTTAGAATATACTTTTTATAAAAGTATAATCAAATCATAAGATATGTAAAATTGAAATTAAACTTAGCAAATCCTTCAAAATGACTGTAAGCATGACAAATTCTGAATTTGGATGAGAAATCCTTAAGTTTCTTCATTTCTTGGACAAAAGGGGTAAAATAGTAATTTTACCCAAAAATCAAAATATGAGACATCAAAATTTAGAATGTACTAAGAAATACGAATTCAATGCTACTAAGTACACTCAAATCCGAGATCATGGGAATAAAACCCAAAATTTTATGCATAAATGGCAAAACGGTCTTTTTACACTATGTGGGGCCCACAAGGGACCCAAAAACCAATCTTATCAGCAGCCTACATGAATTCATAGGTCAACAAACATCAGCTGGTCTTAGGGAAGAAAAATGGGGCATGGGGAAGAAAAAATGGAGCATGGGAGACTTTCATGGCATTTAATAATAAAAAATAAAATATTATAATCATGAAAAAAAAGACCCACCCAAAATTTTGAAGAGATATCTTTCTTTTCAAGTTGTTTTTCTTTTTAGATTGGAACAAGAGACTTAAAATCAATTAGGCACTCGTTCCATATCAAATTACATCAATTCCACCTTCCAAAACTTCTCAACATATCTATTCTACAAAAGCCCCAAAGCAATTTCAAGATCCAACGGTTCAAACAATGAAAATTTGCAAGAAAGGTGGATTTTAGGCCATATCTTCATCAACAAGGATTTTAGGCCATATCTTCATCAACAAGGTATTCTTTTTAAATTGGGCATATAATCGAGGTTTTTTCTCCAATCAGGTAGGTGGAAATGCTTTCTATAGATGTTTAATACTGTTTTATGTAATTTTTAGTTTACTGTAATTTATTTTGGTAATAACAAGGTAAAAATAAAGTAAACAGAAAAACCCTTAATTCTGGATAATAGAGTGCTCAGATGAAAATTCTGACTGCACCAATCAATCCAGAAGGGTCCAAAACCCCCAGGGTAGAATTTTCATAATGATCAGAGATGTTTTGGGCCCTCAATTGAGAGAGGATTGATTGGACGGTCTAGAATGGAATGTCCGATCTCCAGATCTAATGGCGGCCAAGATGCACACGTGATGCACCGTGGAAAACGGCGCGTGTGCTACACGTGGGACATCGTCCTAAGCGAGACGACGGCGGATCTGTCACAACCACGAGCGGACGCCCCAGACGGGAGTCCCCTTTACGGGCGCGCAGACGACAATCATCCCGCTCATCCAGTCCACGTCTGTGGATGCCCCCCATAAGGGTGCTTCGTTAGTTCATCCCAGCAGATGTGCCCAACGAACCGAACGCGTCTGCCCAGCTTGGTTTTCCAGCCGAAAGATCTGGGCCGTCTGTTCCTTGGGCCCCGATCAAATCCTGGCCTAGGAAGGACTGTGAACTTCCAGATCCAATTTCGGAGTCATCTGAACTCCAAATTGAGATTGGAAAGAAGCTATGGAAAGCTTGAAACCTCTATTTTCTGATGAAATGGTAAAATGAACATACTATTTAGTAAAAACTTTCTTTATTAAAGAAACAAGTTTCCAATTACCTAGATCTTCAAGATCTGAGATGATCAGATCTTGAAAATATGTTTTAATAATGATATACTATTGAAATAAAGTGAAATATATGGTTTAATTGGATATATATGAAATATATTAAGGGATCTACCCATTATGGTAGAAAAACCCTAAAAATACAAAGGGACCCACTTGATCAATGAGATCAAGTGTGACCAGATCCTTGGGATGGATAGAATGAATGTTGATATGATGAAATCCAAAGAATCATGGATGGATTATTCCAAAAATAGATCAATATGATCTTTTGACCTTAATAAAGAAAATTCCATAAATATAACTAAAATCCTTAATCAGAGGAAAAGATCTAAGATCAAATGGTTGGATCATAAGTAAAGGTTTCTAAAAATGTTAATGTAATTAGTTTGATTTTTTATAATAGCATTTTAAATATGATTATGTTATAAAGCATGCTAGTATAACATTTACACTTTAGCATGATATATGATTTCATTGTTATCATAAGGTGCTAGATTTAATTATTTTAAGTACCTTGCCTCATTATCATTAAATGTTAAATTATGTAGTTTTATGCTTTGAATTTATAATTCATTTATGGTTAAATGTTATTAGTAGATCTACTTGTTATGAGATAAAGAGCATAAAACATAAAAAAATGTATTCTAATGAGAAAGTAGAGTTTCATTACACAAATAAGAATGGAGTACTTTGGACTTAATTAGTAAGGGCTATAGTTAGTAGGACAATATAAGGATTATCAAGTCCTTGGCCCAAATTAGGAAAAGAATAATAAACCCCATGAATGACATAATAAATATTCATGGACTTAATTAAAATCCATTAGAAAGAGTACTTAGGGTAAACATGTTTATAGGAACCTTATGAAAGGTTGAGCTATGGTCATTCTAGTGAATGATCAACATAGTGGTTAAGGGAGGTTATCTAATAGAGCCTCGCTCTTCCCCTACCTTCCGTTGACATTTGTGAGGTCTAAACGCCTCCTTACATGAGGATTGAAGTAACTACTTTGTGTTCACCCATTCAGCTAGTAAGCCTTAGCCAATTGGAAATAAGAGGAGCAGTCTAAATTTAGGCTTAAATAAGTTACCTTCAACCAGCAAAACATTAAATGGTTGAATAATAATAGTAAGAGCAAAAAAGGTTAGTAAATTACCTAACCCTAATAAAAACTGTAAGTAAGATAAGGAGGATCAAACAAGATCCATTAGATCTTAGATGATCAAGAACAATAAGAATAAGAACACTATATTGTACTTAGTATGCATGTTTATTAGTATACATGTTATAGTTCATTAGATTAGATAATTCAAACCCTTGATCCAAGATGATTCAAGGAAGAAAACCAAGATCATCCTCCATAGGGATGATCTAATAACTGAACTTAGATCAAAGAAGAAATAGATGATAGAAGATGTAGGACCTCGATCTTTATCAACATGTGTAGATTGTCAATCAATGGATCTATGAAAGATCAAGATCAAGGAGATGGACATACAAAGACTTAGATATAGAAAAATACTTAGATATGAATGATCTAAAGATCATTCTAAACATCAGATCTAGTGATCAATAAGATTGTTCATAATTTATATATTGACAATATGTATGGATGCACAGATTACATACATCAGTCATGATCATGGAAGATTGGGGAAAAGAGATCAATCCTTAAAGGTAGGAGGATTTGATGAATGCATACATGATTGTTCTCATGATCTTATGTTGACAAGAGTAATGATAATACTTGTATTAAATCTCTTGAAAACCTTATGATCCAACCAAGCACATATAAGATGGTTAAGGACTAAACTATAAGTGAATAGGGAACTAGGAAATATTTCAGCCCTAAGTAAACAAACATATGGTCTGATATATATGAAATCTATTTTACATACAAGCTTGGAGGCTTGTGAGTTTGTTTTAATAGGCATAAGCCTAGGAGAATGCTATTGCTAGAGGAGTCATGAGGGTTTGGCCACCCGCTCCTTGAAATTTGATGATGTGATGATACCTTGCCCTAAGAGAGGCTAAAAGTTGGGTGGTGGCAATTATGGGAAGGCCACCACTGTGAATGTCTTGCCCCCCCATACGGGCAGTGACATAATATTTTCCACCATGGTATCAGTGGTGAACAGGGCAGTTATCTGAGCGCGCTAGTACGGATCAGACTGCAGCATAGCAACCTTTCTGATTATTTTGCACTATGATGCATATGAGAATAGGCATAGTGAAATGCCTTATGTTTTAGCATAATGAAATGTTAAGTAATTGTATATTACCCATATTTCCCAAGAACGAAAATTCCCAGTATAAGATTAGCTGTAATACTAAATTCTCATAATGGAGAGAATTGATCAACTTAGTTGGGAATAATATTTGACTATTTTCACAAATTTAACTGGTTTACCCATGAAGGGTATGTATGTATATAGATTTACATAACTTACAAAGTAAAGAGTATGTTTAAGGATAATGGGATTATGAAGTATTGGAATTACATTATCAATGTTATGTTTCTTGAATCCCCTACCAAGCATTGCTTGCTGAGATATTGTACTTGTTGCAATATCTCAGATGCAGGGAAGGAGAGTTAGGAGCTAAAGATGATAAAAGACTTGAAGACAATCTTCTTCAAGGTATACCCTTGAAGACATGTATTTTTCATTTTTGAGAGTTTTATTGTATGGTGAGCTTCAGTTTTGGATTATGTAATTTGGACAAGTATTGTACTAGATTTGGCTGTACTGTGAACCTCTAGATGGATCCTGGAGTTTAATAAAAGCATATTCCTTCGATGGAATTTTATTTTGTACACAAATTGTACTTATGTTATGTATGAAGTGGTGACTTGGGTTTTGAAAACAAGTTCTAAAGAAAAGAATTTTCACTGCTTTGTTTTGCGAAATTTTTTAACACTCTTAAGGGCCCTGCCTTTCAAAATACATTACAAAACATGTTACAAAAACCCAGTTCGTCACACAAGTAGTGTACCTTCAATCACCGCATTGGATGGTCCAGCTTGGCCATCAGTGATGGCGAAGACCCTTCCTTAGTATTGAGGAGCAATTTCTAGTTTTGCCTCCTTAACTGCTAATGGTTTGGTACAATAGGTGGCAACATGTTCATACTCCCCACAATTGTGGCACTTGATTGGAAATCATTGTGGTTGTTGTTGTATAGGTCGCGGGCCGATATTGCCTTAGTGAAATTTTCTACATCTTGGACATGGTTGTCTATTTGGCCTTGGTGCATTGTTCCTCTGATTTCTTTAAGTCTTAAAATTGGTCCAAGGTCTTTTATTCGTCTGGAAAGGCCTTGGGTTATTATTTCCTCCTCCACTGAACTTGGTAATTTGACCCTTTTTGTATTCTTCTTCAAACTTGGGGGCCATTTCCACATAGTCTGCCAAGGTAGTGGGTTTAGTACCCAGCACCTTTATTTTCAGCCCTGGGTGCAGCCCTTCAATGAATCGATTCATGGTGTGTGTTTTTGTGTTACACACATGAGTCGCGAATCTCCTTAATTGTGTGAACTTGTTATCATAGTCCACTACCAACATATTCCCTTGCCTTAGGTCCAAAAACTCTATCAACTTCCTTTCTTGTACATGAGAAGGGAAATATTTATGGTTGAATACTTCCTTAAATTACTCCCATGTAATATCTTCAGAATTTGAGAAGAAGGTGTTGTTAGCTGATCTCCACCAAAATGTAGCTTCTTGTTTGAATAAGTATGTGGCAAATTTCACCTTCAACTCTGGAGGAGTATGTAGTGCACTAAAAGTCTTTTCAACTTCATATATCCATTCCTCAGCCTTCTCAGCTTCACCCTTGCCATTATACACTGTAGTCATCTTTTGAAATATCTCCATCATTTTGTCAACTTTTTCTAGTGCTAAGGGGAATTTTCCAACTTCTTCACTTGGTACAAGGGAAGATTGCCCTTGTACAAGTGTGGGAGTAGCTGGTGGTGGTGTTGGTGTAGTATGTCTCACATCAGGCTGAACCTGAGCCTGTGTACTTGGTATTTCTATAGGAGGTGATGAACATTTAGTTTCTTGTAGGTGATGAAAGAGGTTCCTTAACATCCTTGTCATCATTTCTTCCATATTGCTCATGGTTACTCTCTCCATATTGTCTTCTGGAGTATTTTGAGCTGCCTGCCTTGTGATTCTCTTTGGTGGCATCTGCTCACAAACCAAAATTTCTATCAATCCTCTATACTACTACTTCTATCTTAATCTAGACTTGGATTATAATCTCTCTTTTGGACATATTTGTACTGTACTGTGACTAGATGAATGACTCTGATACCAACTGTGATGACACGGGTTTTTGTAACATGTTTTGTAATGTATTTTGAAAGGTAGGGCCCTTAATAGTGTAAAAAAATTTCGCAAAACAAAGTAGCGGAAATTCTTTTCTTTTGAACTTGTTTTGTAAAACCCAATTCATCACTTCCTACATAACATAAGTAGAATTTTTTGTACAAGATAAAATTCCATTGAAGGAATAGACTTTTATTAAATTCCAGAATCCATCTAGTGGTTCACAGTACAGCCAAATCTATTACAATACTTGTCCAAATTACATAACCCAAAACTCAAGCTCACCATACAATAAAACTCTCAACAAAGCAAAATACATGTCTTCAAGGGTATACCTTGAAGATTATCCTCTTCAAGTCTTCTATCGTCTTCATCTCCTAACTCTCCTTCCCTGTATCTGAGATATTGCAACATTTACAATATCTCAGCAAGCAATGCTTGGTAGGGGATTCAAGAAGCATAATAATTGACAATGTAATTCCAATTCTTCATAATGTCATTATCCCTAAACATATTCATGTCTCTACTCTTTACTTTGTAAGTTATGTACATCCATATACATACATACATACTATACATGGGTAAATTAGTTAAAGTCAAATATCATTCCCAACTAAACTGATCAATTCTCTCTATTATGACAATTTAGTATTTCAGCTAATCCTACACTGGGAATTTCCCTTCTTGGGAAATATTGGTAATATACAATTACCTAGCATTTCATTATGCTAAAACATAAGGCATTTCACTATGCCTATTCTCATATGCATCATAGTGCAAAATAATCAAAAGGGCTACCATGCTGCAGTCTGATCCATACTAGCGTGCTCGGATAACTACCCTGTTCACCACTGATACCACGGTGGAAAATATTATGTCACTGCCCGTATGGGGGGGCAAGACTTTCATAGTGGTGGCCTTCCCATAATTGCCACCACCCAACTTTTGGCCTCTCTTAGGGCAAGGTATCATCACATCATCAAATTTCAAGGAGCGGGTGGCCAAACCCTCATGACTCCTCATCAGATAACTACCCTATTCACCACTAATACCAAACCCTTATAACTCCTCTAGAATAGCATCCCCCTAGGCTTATGCCTATTAAAACAAACTCACAAGCCTCCAAGCTTGTATGTAAAATAGATTTCATATATATATATATATATATATATCAGACCATCTGTTTGTTTACTTAGGGCTGAAATATTTTTTAGTTCCCTATTCACTTATAGTCTAGTCCTTAACCATCTTATATGTGTTTGGTTGGATCATAAGGTTTTCAAGGGATTTAATACAAGTATTAACATTACTCTTGTTAACATAAGGTCATGAGTTAAATCATGTATATCCCATGTAAATGCATTCATCAAATCCTCCTACCTTTAAGGAGTGATCTCTTTTTCCAAATCTTCCATGATCCTAACTGATGTATGTAATATGTACATCCATACATATTGTCAATATATAAATTTTGAACAATCCTATTGATCACTAGATATGATGTTTAGAATGATCTTTAGATCATTCATATCTAAGTATTTTTCTATCTCTAAGTCTTAGTGTGTCCACCTCCTTGATCTTGATTTTTCATAGATCCATTGATTGACAATCTACACATGTTGATAAAGATCAAGGTCCTAGATCTTCTATCATCTAGTTCTTCTTTGATCTAAGTTCAGTTATTGGATCATCCCTATGGAGGATGATCTTGGTTTTCTTCCTTGAATCATCTTTGATCAAGGGTTTGGATTATCTAATCTAATGAACTATAACATGTATACTAATAAACATGCATACTAAGTACAATATAATATTTTTATTCTTATTGTTCTTGATCATCCAAGATCTAATGGATCTTGTTTGATCCTCCTTATCTTACTTATAGTTTTTATTAGGGTTAGGTAATTTACTAACCTTTTATGCTCTTACTATTATTATTCAACCAGTTAATGTTTTGTTGGTTGAAGGTAACTTATTTAAGCCTAAGTCTAGACTGCTCCTCTTATTTCCAATTGGCTAAGGCTTACTAGTTGAATGGGTGAACACAAAGTGGTTACTTCAATCATCATGTAAGGAGGCGTTTAGACCTCACAAATGTCAACGAAAGGTAGGGGAAGAGCGAGTCTCTATTAGATAACCCCCTTAACCACTATGTTCCACATTCAATAAAGTGACCATAGCTCAAGCTTTCATAAGGTTCCTATAAGCATGTTGACCCTAAGTACTCTTTGTAATTGATTTTAATTAAGTCCATGAATATTTACAATGTCATTCATGGGGTTTATTATTCTCCAAGTTTGGGCCAAGGATTTGATAATCCTTATATTGTCCTACTAACTATAGCCCTTACTAATTAAGTCCAAAGTACTCCATTCTTATTTGTATCATGAAACTCTACTTTCTCATTAGAGTACATTTTGGTGTTTATGCTCTTTATCTCATAACAAGTAGATCTACTAATAAAATTTGACAACAATTAAATCATAAACTTTAAAGCATGGTTCCAATATAATTTTAATAAACATTTATACTAACATGCTCCTTATGAATGTAACTTAACTTAATGGAATAAAACTATACTTAAACTAGCATGATCTTAAGTTAAAATGGCATGAAATCATACTAACTTGGTCCTAAGTTACACTTGCACAAAATCACACTATCATACCCCTAGGATAATTAAATCTAACAATCTATGATAACAATCTAATCACATGTCATGCTAAAGTCTAAAAGTTACACTATCATGCTTTATAACATAAATCATATTTAAAATGCTATTTTTAATTAATATAAAATAAAACTAATTATATTAACATTTTTAGAAACCTTCACTTATGATCCAACCATTAGATCTTAGATCTTTTCCTTTGATTAAGGGTATTAGTTATATTTAGGGGGTTTTCTTTATTAAGGTCCAAAGATCATATTGATATATTTTTGTCATAATCCATCCATGATTTCCTTGGATTTCATCATATCAACATCCATTCCATCCATCTCAAGGATCTGATCACACTTGATCTTATTGATCAAGTGGGTCCCTTTGTAATTTTTTAGGATTTTTTGAAACCAGAGTGGATAAATCCCTCAATATCTCTTAGATCTGTCCAAATAAACCATTTATATAACTTCATTCCAATATTTTATCATTATTAAAACATATCTCCCATATCTGATCATCCCAGATCTTGAAGATCTTGGCAATTGAAAACTTGTTTCTTTAGTATAGAAAGTTTTACTAAATAATTTTTGGATTTTACACTTTCATCAGAAAATAAAGGTTCCAAGCTTTCCATAGCTTCTTTCTAATCTCAATTTGGAGTTCATATGGCTCCGAAATTAGATTTGAAAGTTCATAGTCATTCCTAGGGCCTAGATTTGATCTGGGCCCAAGGAATGGATGGCCCATATTTTTTGGGCAAAAACGAGCTGGGCGGAATCCTCCCCCTCGTCGGACGCGTCCGTCTGGGAGTCGATAATGAAGCTCGCTCCAGGGACGTCCCCTGACGTGTGTGGGACAGGTGGAATGCTCGTCGTTGTGTGCCCGTAACCAGGACGCGAGGCGAGCACTTCTGCTCGTCCTTTTTACGAAAGCACAATCGTCCTGCTTGGGATGACGTCCTATGCGTAGTGCATGTGTGGAACGCTTCCACGTGCGACATTTTTTGCGCTGCGTCAGGCATGCGTCCTGGGCCCCGTTCATCAGGAGATCAGACAGTCCATTTTAGACCGTCCAATCAATCCTCTATCAATTGAGGGCCCAAAACGTATCTGATCTATGTGAAAATTCTACCTTGGGGGTTTTGGACCCTTCTGGATCGATTGGTATGGTTAGAATTTTCATCTGAGCACTCCATCATCATGAATTAAAGGTTTTGTGGTTTACTTTATTTTTACCTTTTTATTACCAAAATGCAATTACAGTAAAATAAAATTTTCATAAAGTAGTAGTAAACATGTCCAAGAAGAATTTCCACCTACCTAATTAGAGAAAAAAATCTTGGTTATATGACCAATTTAAAAGAATACCCTTTTGATGAAGATACGGCCCAAGATCCACCTTTCTTGCGATTGCCGTTGTTTGAACCGTTGGATCTTGAAATTGCTTTGGGGGTTTTGTAGATAAGGTATGGTGGGAAGTTTTGGATGGAAGAATTGGTGATATTAGATCTAGAACAGAGTACCTAATTGATTTTAGGTCTCTTGTTCCAATCTAAAAAGAAAAAGTAATTGAAAAGAGAGAGATCTCTTGGGATTTTTTGGGTTTTTGGGGAGGGATTTAGGTCTAATTTTTTAGGGAGAGTGAAATAAATTTTGTGGGAATTTTAGGAGTATTTTAGGAGGAATTTTGGGGTTGTATTTATAGGCATTTTGGTCTTCTTTCATGCTGATATGCATTAATAATGATTAATTTTTTATTATTAAATAAGCATTGGATTCTCCCATTCTCCACCTACTTTTCCAAGACCAACTAGTATGGTTTGACCCATGATTTTATGTGGGCTGGCCATAGGATTCGTTTTTGGGTCCCTTGTGGGCCCCACATGGTGTAAAAAGACCATTTTGCCCTTTTTATATAAAAAAATTAGGATTTATTCCCATGATCTCAGAATTGACCGTACTTAGTGGCGTTGGATTCGTATTTCTCAGTACATTCTAAATTTTGATGTCTCAGATTTTTATTTTTGGGAAAAATTACTATTTTACCCTTTTGTCCAAGAAATGAAGAAAATTAAGGATTTTTCATCTAAATTCAGAATTTGTCGTGCTTACAGTCATTCTGAAGGGTTTGCTAAGATTAATTTCAATTGTACATGTCTTATTCTTTGATTATACTTTTATAAGAAGTATATTCTAAATAACCCTAATATTTCAGCCCAAAATTTTTGAAACTCAAACTTTATTGATTTTCTCAATCAATTACAAAAAATTGGGGTTATTACAAGATGTATGAATTAAGACCATGATACTACTTTGAGATAGGTGGATGTACAAGAATGTATTAAGGATTCATGTGTATCCATACATGATCTTTGTCTATAATTATAGACCTTCATGATATAAGTATGCTTAGTACCTTAGCATAGTCATGATCCAATTAAGTAAACCAACCATATGATCTAACTAAGTGATCCAACCATATGATTTAACTAAGTGATCCAACCTCATAATCTAATTCAATTGATCCAATCTAATGATCAAATCAAATGAGGTGAAGGTAATGAGATGTGTAGACTAAGGAAACCCTAAGAATAGGGCATAGAAAAAATTCCAGCCTTAGTTAAATAAACATATCATCTGATATGTACAATGTATTTTACATACAAGCATGGTGGCTTGTGATTTTGTTTTGCATAGCCTTAGGACTGGGGATGTTATGTTAGGGAAGTTATGAGGGTTTGGCCACCCACTTCCTGAAATTTATATGATGGATACCATACCCAAAAAGAGGCTAAATGTTAGGTAGGGCAATAATGGGAAGGCCGCCACTGTGATAGCCATGGTCCACCCCATGAGGTCATGGATTTGTTACTTCCATAGTTGGTATCAGTGGAGGATTATACAGTTATTTGGGCATGATGTACATATTGAGATTTTAGTAGAGTAGTCCTTGTGTATTTTGCATTATGATGCACATACGATAAGCATAGTATATTGCCATGGCATGATGAGATGCCACTACATGAGTTCATGGAAAAAAAATCCCCATATGAGAATTGGTTGAATATTGAATTCCTAAGTGGAAGTATAGCTAGGGGAAGAAATAAATTTTGAGCAATCTTCACTATTTTAACTAATTTATCCTATATTACAGAAGTAACATATATATTTTATGTTGGGATAACTCATGAGTGGGTAACCATGATGGAATAATGACTGATGTATGTATTCTTATAGTAGTGAAGTAGTATATTGTTGTATCCCCTACCAAGCATAGCCTGTGAGGTATTGTAAATGTTTCAATGTTTACAATACCTCAGATACAGAGGAGGGTTAGGAGCTCAAGACAGTAGAATACATGAAGAAAATAATCAATCAGAGTATGACCCTTGAAGACATGTATTTTTATTTGAGAGCATTGTATTGTATCGAGAGTTTTTAATGTATGGTGAGGTTTGAACTTTGGATTATGTAATTTGGACAATGGTTTGTAATTTTAATACAGGGGATGTGTAAGAGTGAACTACTAGATGATTCCTAGTATTTAATAAAAATTTTATTTTATAAAAAATGTTTATGTGTATTATGTATCTTGAGGTGAGACTTGGGTTTTGCTACAAACGAATTTAAAAGAAAAGAATTTCTGCTGCATTGTTTATGAATTTTTTTTACCATTAAGGGCCTTGCCTTTGAAAAATGTTTTACAAAATGTGTTACAAAAGCTAGGGTCGTATGAGGATTGATTAGTTGTTTGCCTTTATTATGTGATATAAGATCAACTAAATTATTTCTCAATCATATGTTTCACAATCAGTAGATATATGATTTAGCAATTTTTATCTCTTTGATCACATGAATTATGATCATATGAGGTTGATCTATAAATTTATCCCACAATCCATGACTTTATTGATTAATAATTTGTTAGACTTTATAAATCATGATCTTATGAGCCTTGATACATAGTCATGAGAAAAAAGACCTTGTATAAAAAAGAAATCATTATATATTGATATTAATAGTGAAGAATCAATAGTTCAAACTTTACGTGATGCGTATGATCTAAAGAATGGGAATTATTCCCTGAGTGAGTTTAGCTATTTGGTATATATATGATGGGTAAGAAACACCCATTATATGATTTTTGATGGCCTCAAAGCCCAATAGGAACTATGTTAGAGGGTTGTGTAGGTTTGGCCACCCAGTCTCTACCCACCTAAAGAGTGGGATGATATCTAATGCCCAAAAGGAGCACATTTATCATCTGGTGGTAGAGACCATAGTAGGTGGCACTCACGGAACCTTGTTGAGTTAGTCTGTAGCCCATGCGGTTAAAGTCTTTCTACGATATCAGAAAGCACATGATGTAGTGATTTGGTCATGAGCATAGTGAGTCCGAGGTAACTTTATGCAATTTTGATTTGGTTCCTAAGAAACCTAACTTTTAGTTCTAAAATGGAGCCTTGGATGAGTGGTGGATGATCATTCATGGGTTTTCTTACTTGAATTATTTCTCCTATATGCTATAGTACATTACATTTATAAGATTGGAGAGATCATGGCTTGATCTTACTTACTCTTCTTTTGATCATATTGCTCCTAAGATGTATGAATTTATGGGTTTTATGTTTGCATTATATTTTAAAATGCATTATAAATTCCTCCATATGAATATAGTGGAAAGTAACGGAGGTGGTATGAATATACCATACCAATTCATTATGTATGGATGATGAGATTCCATTGATACAGAATCATTTTCAATAGACTTATTGAATGTTCGCATTAGCATGCATCCAGTAGGAATTGAACCTATGAATTTGCCAATAATGCATTGGGTGCTTTAACCGTTTAGCCATGGATTCTTAAGAGAGAGGGATCATTGTACATCATGAATAACCAAATTCCAATTGAATTTGCTTAAGCTTCCAAAGATAAAGGTACATGAACAGACATTTGATCCCCATCAAAGTCTACATTGAATCCCTTATGAACTAATGAATGTAAACAAATAGCACATCCCTCTACTAAAATATCCTGGACTTGAAATATGATTTCAAAACATGTGCATCTTGTCTTTTAGGTGGTTCTAGTTTATCTATTGGGTATATGTGTATACTCAACCTACAATTAAAATTAAGATCCTTAGGGAAAGGTAAAGATCAAGGAGTAGAGCATTTGGACAACATTCTAGTCTAGAGGAAAAGTGAGGACATGTCTCACTTGTTTTATTTAAGAACTATTTGAATAATGATCATTTATGATAGGGATATTTTTATTTTCATTTGGGATACTCTGGTGGCATGATTGTGATAGACGATTATCCTTGGGATTGATTTGTTTTTAAGTAAGATTATTTGGGCTTGGATGTGGGCTAATACTACATGTGTGTGTGATTTAGGAGTGATGCTATAAAAATATTAACTCACATTTTGGTTTTAAAAAGAAATTTAGGGATAAATCCCAACTTTTGAAAAGTAGAGATTTTGAAACTAGAATTGTTTTTAAAAAACCTGGGTCATCACAACCTTAGAGTTTTTTTTTTTTTTTTTTAGGTCCTTACATCTCTTTGCCCTTAAAAGAAATTTAGTCCTCAAAATTTTCATACCTTACAATTGAAGGCACTATGTTGAATTATTATTTTAATTGTTCCTTGGGTTTCTTTTTTTCAATTATTGACATTTGATAAGGAGTTTGATAAGTAACACTAGTTCTAAAAATCACTTCAATAATTCTTAGTTGGTGTAGCTATTCTAAAAATGCTCTCTAATGATTTTCGTTCTCTTTTTAAAATGTATGTGAAGTTTCGGAATACATGCTAATGTGAAGATCTAGGTCCATCAAGAGACTTTTCTATACTCATAAATAAAGGAAGTGTACCTTTGATGACTAATTTAGATGCCTGAGCATCTTGTTGCATGATTATGTACACTCCCTTGTGCCTAAGGCATTTGCTATTGCTGTTCATGCCTGGATGGACAATCTCTAATCAAATGTTAAGCTTTGCCTCATCCAAAACAAGCCCCACATTCCCAATGACAATGTCTTGATCCATGATTCTTCCCAAAACGCATACACTACTCTATCAACCTTTTCTCATTATTTACATCAATTCTTCTTCTCTTATTATTCCGTTGTTCTAATTCCTTTTGCAAATTGGTAGTAGCTTTAGCTCTAGTCCGTCTTAATAATTATGGCAAGTGTACGGATCTATTGGAGTATAGAATTGGAAAATATGGGTCAATCCTATGAGAACTCTAAGATTTGTGAGATTTAATTAAAAATAAGTTGCTTTACTCTAAAGTAGCCAACAAGTAAATGAAAGGAAGAATACTAAATTAAATCAAATGAGATCAAGAAAAAAACTAAGCGAGGAAAATAATTAAGACAAAACATGGAGATAAAGTAAAGGAAGTAAATTAATGATGAAAAAGAAAACAAGTATTTTGTTGATGAACTTTGATTATAAATGAATGGAAAATAAAGCAAGTAAAGAAACTTCCTTGAAGTGGCCATTATAAGAGTCCTTCGTTGTGTCACTCAACAAGGTTCTTTACATGTCCTCTTCTTCTTTTTTGGTGTGAACTATGCTTTACGGTCTTCATGTTATGTCACTCAATAAGTGTCGATACACTTACATTCAACACAAAGTACACTAATATGCAACCAAGCTTTCACTTCTCATTAACTAAACATGCCACAAATCCAAATTGTTTCTCAACCATGCTTTAGGAATTGGAATTACACTTTAGCTTCCATACAAGTGACAGGGTGTTCTTCCTTTTCTTTAGATTCCCAAATCCCAAACAAAGAGAAAAAGATGATAGGTTAAAGGCTAGAAGATGGAATATAGAAGTTGGAGAAAGAAGGATGTGTGTAAGGGAAAAGGGTAAAGAGTATGTGTGTAGTTTAAGAATGGAAGAAAGGCGATAAAGTGGATGGAGTGCTATGGTGGTGCAAAGTGGAAAAGGCTAGTGTGTAGAATGGAAGAGATGTGTGTATGGTTGGAAGGTGTGCAAGGGAGAAGGTAAGATTGATGGACGTGGTGAGTGATGAATGGGCATAGAAGAAGAGGGAATGAGGAAGAAGATGGGAAAAAAGAAAGAAATAAAGAAAGGAAAGTGGGGATGGTTGAGCTTCCTTACCTCTTCTCTAATGGATTGTCTTTGATCTTATGGGATATTTGGAAAAGGTGATCTTTCTCCCTTTATTTATCCTAAGTTTAGCTTTCAAGGTCAAGGGAAAGGTAAGCGATAAAGGTTTTTCTTCTCCTTCACCTCTTATTTATAAAGTTTTAGGAGAGAAAGCCCTAAGGATGGATGGCTAAGATTTAAGAGAGAAAGAGACAAGAGGCAAGAGTTGAGATGTCATGGATGATGAGAAGGGAAGGAGAGAGTGGGCTATGCATGGTTTTCTATTTAGGAAACTGGAATGGAGTTTGGTTGTGGTTAGGATAGTGGGGAAAGGAAAGGGATAAGTTGGATATGAAAGAAGGTTTTGCTAGGATAGGAAAGGTGATTGCTTAGAAGGGAAGGAAGAGAGGAAGATTAGGAGAGAATCTAGGTGTTAGGTGGGATTTGGTTTGAATTTAGAAAGTGGATAAGTGGGGAGGCATGATTTCCACGGGAGTGTTTTGAAGTTTTTAATTTTGTGAGGAATATCATCCATTGGATAGAAATCAATGGTGAACTCACTTACCTTACAATTTGATTTGGCTTTTCAATAAGGGAAAGGAGGCTAGGGCTTTTATCTTTTCGATGCTTCATTCCTAGCCCTTGTATCATCGTCATCCTATCTTGAATGGCTGACTTTTGGTTGAAGTAATCTTATCCAAATAGATATTATTTTTAAAGCTTCTTTAATCTCCACTATTGGATTGAACTGCCTTAGAGAGTGAATGACTTAGATTTCTTATATATTTCATTATCCATTGTGAATTTTCCATATTTGTCTTCCATCAAATAGTATTCCACATAGGTGGGATGTCTTGTCCCTTTTAGTAGGGATCTCCTTTCCTGGAAATTTGGTGTGTATTTTAATAGAAAACTTTCCACCAATAGACTTTTAATTTGGTCTTCATTGCAATATAGCTTTTCAATGGTCCATCCTTAATTGAATGTATCTTCATTGGCTGCTTGAAAAGTAAGATAAATTTCAATTAATATTTTGCATAAATTGTCTCTTTCTTCTTGACCTTGTTTTTCTCCACCAATTGTCTTTATTTCTTCATGTATTCTACTTGGCATTGAGTTGGAATTGCTACCTTTTCATGGAAATTTTGTGCTTGCTATTAGGTGGTGCATTCCTTTGGTTGAGTAAGATAGAGAAAGTAAAGAAAAAGCTTAAGTGGGCCCCAGTCTTTTAACTTGTTTTATTTTAGACGTTTTCATTGTAAGTGATCTCATTGTATATTATTTGGCTTCTCCAAGGTGGCAATATGCATTGATGCATGCATGGGAAGTTCTATCACCTTAATTTTGACATGAACACCCTATTCTAAATGGATAAGGCTCGATGTTCCATTTAGGGTATCTAACTACTCTAACTTCATATTTGACATCTAATTTCTAGCCTTAAATCTCTAATTTCATGATTGGCATATATGGTTTCACAATATAGCAAGGTAAAATTGTTAATTTTGTACATTTTTTTATTTGTATCCTAGACTGCAAAATTGTAGAAATAACCCTAATTAGTGATGACTAAGAGATTTCTTGGGTCAAAACCTACTAAATATAGAAAACCTACTAAACATATACGTATGTATATAGTATTTCTATATATATCAAACTCTATTTCTCATATCTTTTATTCTTTGAAATGCTTCATAGTGTCTTTCTATGACTTGAGCTTGATCTACCACCTCATTGTATTTTTGCACCTCAAAGCTAGAATTCTACTTTGGATAGGTAGTCTAAGACCCCTTTGAAATTTCTTCACCTTTCTAATCTTATTTTCAACCATGCAAGATACAAATTTTGACAAACTCCATAAATTTCATTCCATATTGAGCTATAGTTCAGTTTGCTTGGTCAACTCCCTAAATTCATCTTCCTTTTCATCTCTAACACTTTCCATGAAATATTTTTCATAAATATAGCTCAATAAATGTCTCTTAATCCATTCCATTACCATCTTGTATCAATTTTCTTTTAGTCATCCTCCATGAATATTTAACTTCTCCTTCTAGCATCAACACAACCAAAACTACTCAATGTTCATTAGGACACCCCATGGCATCAAAGATTTTCAATGATTGCATAATCCTTCACTCAACTCCTTACAGATTGGGATGCCCTTAAACAAGGGTGGGTTCAGCCTCATGAATTCCTTAAGGCTATGAATCTTATGATTTGCCTCCATTTGCTTGGACCAATTTTCATTGCTCTGTATTTGTTGTTGCACTCTAGTGGTTATGCTTTCTAAGGCTTGACACCCTCCATCTTAAGTGGCATTGGAACCTTTCAATGTGTCATTTTTACTTATTTTCTATAGTGCCACAAAATTATCAGTTGGAGTTGCCCAATAAATAAACTAGACTTGTACTATAATTTCTACCCTAAGAACCAAACTAAGTCTTTATAAACTCACAATCCCAAGTTTAAATCTTTGCTTTGACTATGGCACTGCAAACTATAAAATATTTAAGTTAAGGGACTGAAGCGCGATAGTAGATGATCATGAGATTAAAAATACAAGCTCATATAATATTAATCTTCCAAAAATATTCATTTACTCCAACAAAGCATAAGGCACTACACCTTAAAACATCTGTAAAATCATACCTCAAATCCTTGAGGTTTCCAAATTATCACTACTTAAAATACCAAATAAAGTGTTTCCTTGTACATATAATGTACGCTAAATACACCTAAACTACAAGGAACACTCAAAGTCTTCACATACTTCAATGGATATTTAGTCTACTACTCTTCTTTCTTCAGAATTCTTCTCCTTCTTCATTAGCTTCTCTAATCTGAGACATTTTAAAAATATCATAGCAAAGTTATGCCCACCAAGTACACTAATCATTAATCATAGCAACTATATTTTCCAAACATGTATATAATTATCATGAATTAATATAATTTGATTCTTTCAATAAATAGGAGTTTGTGTGAAACTACAACAAAATAAATCAATATATGAACTTCTCTAATTAATAATTGCTTGAAAATCTTTGTAATAAAAACCTTAAATTCCATGCACATGAAGTCATATAATCTCCAAAACTCAATTCCAGTAAAATTTTCATAAGATATGATAAATCCAATTTATATCAATAAATCCAATTTAATTTGGTTCAATTGATAAATCTAGTTCATATAGTAAAAAATGATGACATAATCAATGATTCTTCCCAACAAATTAGGAGAGTCAACTATCCCATTGATCAAATGAGGTTCTGACACCACTCAGCTAGAGGTCCTCTTAATTATCTATGATACCACATCATAGAGTCCACATGCCTAGCACTAATTGATACTAGTCCACTTAGATTTGAGCCAAAAGTCCATCCTTACTGAAGTATGTGTTAGCCAAGGCCACTAATACCGCAATGGATCAGATGGGGTTTGAAAAAATATTTTCACTGACATCTCAGATGGTGTAAAAAAATCTATAATAATGTCTCACCAGGGTGTAGAATCACAACTAAAAATGTTTCACTAGGGTTTAGGAGTGGGAACATTATGTCATGGTACTTTATGTGTTGCTATATTTCACTTAAAAAATAATAACACATATATACTTTGAAATTGAGACTCACTTCATATCTTTGTTCACAATTGTAAAATGTTTCTTTTAAATGTAGCATAAACCACTTCTAATTTCATTCAGAGTTTGAAGTTCATTTGCTTCCATATCTTTTCAAACTTAATGGTCCACTTTATAAAAATCATTGCAAAGTTTATTGTAGCAAAACTTTGAACATCAATAATATGATAGAAATTATTCTACAACATAACTTTTGAAATTAAACTTGTATATTTTAGAAATTATGGAGAGCTAAACTAAATAAAATTTAATAACATTAATGGAAATAAAAAACTATTAGTTACTAAAATGAATAATATGAATTTAATAATTTTTGGTTGTGTGTTGTAAATGATAAAACTAAAGACGCAAGATGTTCAAAATATTGAAAGCCATTGCTTTAAGAGATTAATGAGAGGTTTTCATGCAACTTAAAATTTTTTTGCACCCAAAGCAAGAATCATACCACAAGACCAAATGCCCCTTAGATTAGTGGTAATCTCTCTAGAATCAAAAATCTGAAATTCGATTCAATTTAGATAAATCATAAATAGTAGTAGTTGCTTGTTCATATCTATCTTTCAGAAAAAGCATCCAAATCAATAGAATTTCATCTTATAAATGAAGTAATTTTTGTAAATTCACTTGGAATCCAAATCTATGATCAAAATTATTACATGGATGCTTCCATTGTATATAGAGTGAACAAACTATCTATATATCTATTTTCAAAGCACATATATCCTCATCAATCTCATGCCAAATTCATGATTTATAATGAAAAGTTATCCCAATCAAACCCATCTTGGTGAAACTAAACCCTTAAAGAAAGTATACCCTATAAAAGTAGACTTTTGAGTGAAGGTAAAAGCTTAAAACATTATCATAGGTAGTCAAATAGTGTAATGACCTAAAATTTTGTATCATATAAACTTATAAATTGCAGAGTCTAATCAATTAAATGAGTTAGCCCAACTAGTTTTAATGTGATTTTGCTAACCTTACATCAAAGGTTTTGAGCAAACTGACTTTCTTTTTGGAACAATTTGTAATGATTGATTGGAAATCCCAGATTGTTTTTTATCTTGGAAATTATTTTGCAGTTCCAAGGTGCCTATTTACTAGATGATTTGGGCTATGGATTAAATAAAGAGAAGAATAGAGAGAGAGAGAGAGAGAGAGAGAGAGAGAGAGAGAGAGAGAAATGTGGTGCACCAGTGAGGAAAGCAAGACTGTCGAAGAATGAAGAAGAGCAAACAAACTCTGGTGGAAAATTTTCTTGGATGGATCATGATTTTCTCTTTAAAACATGAAAATATCAATCTTGTTTTCTTTGAATTTAGACACCATAAATCCATGGCTTAAACACATGATCTTGACTAGATTTGAGATAGAAATTATGTGCAATATTTGATCTTTCAATTATTGATCCAACCACTAGATAATTTGTTTATGATTTTGTCTTGATCATATGTATATGTGCAAAATCATATACTTGATTTTCTTATGAATTGATGAACATCTGATGTGCATGATTGCCCAATCAAATTTTGGAACAATTTGATGATTGATATATAGGGTGAACAAGACAATTGCATTGAGATGATTTACTTGGACTCATACTCTGATACTTGACATGGTTGTTAGTTTAAATACCATAACCTAAGCTATGATTTCATGTATTACAATTGCTTCCTAAAAAAAGACATTTCATGCTTTTGTGCATGATGATATTATGGAAAACTTGGACACTCTTTCATGTTGAATTTGAACTTGTTGGAGTCCTTGGCATAGCATTGTAAGATGCATTATTAAGAGGCTTTTCATCTATTGAAATTTTTGGTTTTGGAAATAATTGTAGCATGCACATGTAGATGGATTAGACTAGATTTTTTATTAGGCTAATCTAGTTTTAGGTGCATTCTTGTGACTGAAATATGATTATGAAGTTGTTCAAATTACATGAACTTTTGATATCTTGTGATATTAGAGTTTCACACTATTTTCATGCTACATTTTGATGTGTTTTAGAAGTGTTTTATCATATCTTTATTCATATGTACTTGTTTTGATCATGTGATGTGTACATGATTAGATGACATTCCATTCTTTAGATTTTCATATTTTGACTCCTATACATCATGATAAGTGGTCAATTTTGTATAAAAAGTACTTGATTAGTAGCTCATGTGTTAGAAATTATAACACATTATTCTAGGAATTTTTCAAAATTCATGACACATGCATTTCTGAATTAATAATCCAAAAGTTTGATGTTTTGTAGCTTTAGAAGCTAATCTAGAGTAAGTATGTGACTCAGTATTTTCTAGGTATTAATAATGGTTGTTGTTTTTTATATCTTTTATAGGTTTTAAAAGAATAATCCAATGGTTAAGATCACTTTAGAGGATCTAGATCAACCTAGAAAGCTAGGAACCGTGTTCCATCATTCCAAAGTTCAACTATGGGTCAAAATCATTCTAGAGCAAGCAGATGAGCTTTAGAGAGAATTGGAAGAAGTCAAGGTGACTAGAATGGGACCATGTAAAATTCACCACCTTTGCATGTGATTTAGAGCCATGCAGGCCACCTAAGCCATATAAGCCATCAAGGAAAAGCTAGGAGAAGCCAAGCCAAGCAAGCCATAAACTCAAGGAGCTAAGCCATGAAGCCACCAAGTAAGAAGCCATCAAAGTGAGCCATTTAAGACACATAAGCCATGCTTTTTGGGGCCACGCTATTGGAGGAATTTCACACAATTATCTACAATAAAAAAATCTTGTTTTTCAATAGGATTATTAGAAGGAAAAGATGGTGATTATCAACATAGTTAGGTGGCATGCATATGTGGACCAATAAGAGAAGACATCTCAAGCTCTATCTTTCCCTCTCTCTCTATTTCCATTTTTTTTCCATTTTCCCATCTCTATCTACCAACCTTCCATCGTGGAATCATATCAAAGAAGATCATGCACAAAGAATTTTGTACAATATCCCCTTAACTTACTTTTTTAAATTCCATAGTTGTTCCATTTTAATATCCATGGTTTCTAGTTACTAAGCCTTTTTTTCTCTCTCCAATATCTTCTTCTCTCCATTATGTTGTATTTAGAAAGGGAATCACACTAATGCCATACAATCTCCAATTCTAAATCTCCTCCACATTCCACCTTGCCTTTCTAAGTTTCTACTTCCTATTTCTAAGCCCTTCCACCATTTCCCATACTTATCTTTCTTTCTAAGTTTCCCATTTTAATTCCCTTCTTAACATTTCTTATTCTTTACTCATTTCTTCTCTCTCTCTCTCTCTCTCTCCATCTTCCCTAGGCTAGAAATTAGCAAGAGACTCCTCTATCTATATCCCCACGGAAAAATCGTGGAGAGCAAAAGAGGTTTTTTATGAAAATCACTTTGAGCTCCCTTCAATTCTTTGGATGCATCATCCATAGTGGCCCTCCATGCCACCTTCTTGAAGGAGTTCCACACCCCATTCAGGGGCCAGTTCTCCACGCATCTCTCTTTAAGCACCTTTGGTGTAGCCTTAATAATACTCACAAGTGCACAAATTGTTGTAGTATTTTCATGCAAGAGAGGTTGATCCGAAGAGTAATCTCTCAAATTTGTAATGGATTGGAGTCTATTTAGATTAATTAACTCAGCCAATAAGAAAGATTTGTGATCAAACTAGAAATTAAAACAAACTTAGAAGGAAACATGTCTGGAATTAGCAACTAGAATTAAAAGAAACTTTCAAAAATTAAAGTTAAGTAGTTAGAATGGAAATTTACCTAACTAACATACAGAAACTAAAGAAAATTAATGCTAAATTAGAATGAATATAATTGGGCAACTAATCTTAAGGAAACTACTCAAATTAGAAGCTTTTCTAAATTAACACTTTCCTAAAGTAGAATTAGAAACTTTCTAAAAATAGGACTTTTTAAAACCAAATTAGAAAACTTTCTAACACCAATTTAACGTGAAAAAATAAGTAACTAGTAAGAGCTAACAATAAATTAGAAATGTGCATGTGAATGGAAACTACAATTAAAGAGACTTTCTAATTTTAACACTTTTTAAACCCTAAAATTTTCTAAAGGTGGAACTTTCCTGAAATAAAAAAAGGAAGCTTCCTAAACCTAAACTAGAATGGAAAAAATGAATTAACTACAGTTAAAACTAAAATAAGCAAGTGAGAGAAGCAAGAATCAAAGGTAAATCACCATATGTACCATGTGCATGATCCATGGACTCTGTGCATGGTTCATAGGTATAAAGTGACTAGATTTACCTCTGCTAATGCAAAAAAACTTGCATTCTAAGCTAGGCACTAAAAAAAAATAAAAAGCTACATGGGTTCCTAAGGATTTAAGCAAATAAGGTGTTTTGATGGATGGAACCAAAGCCTAAGTTAAGGAAAGAATTTCATATTTCAACTACTTAAGTACATCAAACAATTATAGCATAAGGAAGCAATTGAAACCATAACTTTTATGCATAGAAACAACTTAGATCTAAAGTAAATTGATAAGAGAATCATTCCATAATA
Source organism: Warburgia ugandensis (assembly GCA_035236585.1). Classification (NCBI taxonomy): domain Eukaryota; kingdom Viridiplantae; phylum Streptophyta; class Magnoliopsida; order Canellales; family Canellaceae; genus Warburgia; species Warburgia ugandensis. The sequence goes on along the minus strand of CP141131.1, from coordinate 46,384,131 downwards.
AGAAACGTCAATGAACTTTAGTAAATCAACACCAAATTATACTTAAAACTAGGTGCATACATGTTCAAAAGCAAAAAATTTCACCCAATTCTAAAGCATAAAATCCTATATAAACAACATCAACAATGTAACATAATGATGACAAACTAAAGTATGATGACATGCAAAGAAAACATAGAAATAATTTAAGAGAAAAGATAGCTAAATGGGTGAACTAAGGCAAGGAAATTGACCTAAAACTAATATGGGAATAGGGTAAAAAATGTGAATTTCAAGGGAGAAACTCAAGGTACTATGCTAGCTCTTCTGTTGGTTGTCACTACTAAAGAAGAGTTCACTTAAATGTATAATGAATAACAAAGAAAAACTAGTGGAATTGGGGTAAATAAGAAAGGGAAATCTAGATGGAAAGAGGGGTGCGAGAAAATAATAATAAGCATAACTAGAAATCCAAAGAAAGAAAAGAATCAAAGAAGTCCAAAAGTTTGGAAGCAACTAAACACCAAAGGATAGCTATGTTTCAAGGTGTCTTGTCCACCTTTAATTAGAAAAAAATATGGAATTCAATGGGGTATATATAGATGTTTTATCTTCCAATTTGATGAATATTTAATCTAGGAAATAGGTGGAGATCTAGATCTTGGGCTGATGTAGAGTTTGGAGGAGATTTAGGTGGAGATGATGTAATAAAGATGACATTAGAGAGGGGGAGAGAGAGAGAGAGTCATGGCCTGGCTAGTTTCATAATTAGGAAGGGGGGAGGCGTCATTTTACTTGGAAGCAAAGTACCCTCCTAATCAGATGGTGATTGAGGGTGGAATGGAGAGAGGAATAAGACAAAAAGGATAGAAAACTAGGATTTTTGCATGTTGCATGGACTTGGATGTAGGGTTTCCTGATTAGGAAACCACTTGATTTTGTCAACTAAGTAGGGGGCGTCCTCTTGTGGGATGGTGGCTCCCTCGGCTTCACAATGTGGAATCATAGGATGAGTGGAGGATTAGGAATGGGAAATGGTTTAGGCAAGTGGATTTTTCTCTGATGATGGGTCCCTTAATGCATGATCATCATACCTTTTACATTAACATAAAAATTCCTTAAAAATCACACTTTAACATATAAAAGTTGCTTTATTTGATGATCCAATCATGTGGCACTCCTCCTTAGTTTGATGGCCCACTTTGATGGCTCATTTGTTCACAGCTTAAGTGGTTTCAAGGCATGAGTAGCTCATGTGGTTTGTCACCCTTTTCTCATGGCTTTAGTGGTTCTCATGGTTTTAGTGGGTAAGTGGTTTGAATGATTCTCATGCAAAGGTGGTGGAAATACATGAATTTTTGTATGGATCATTTTAATCACCTTTGCACAAAACTCTGTGAAGTGTAATGTAGACCATTGGATCATCTTCTCACTTTTTACAAAAAAAGGAACCATAATTAAATTCGAGAAAATTATGATAATTCACATACTTACTCTTTATTAGCTTATGAACCTACAAAATAAAAAACTCAGAAATGCATGTGTTATAAAATTTCAAAAATAAAACTATATTTTATAACACATGGGCTACTAATTGGATACTTTTTGTACAAAGTCGAATACTTATCAACTGTTATGCTATCTTCATGCCAGGTATTCAATGTCTCCCTCCAAGCTTTTCCATGCCCATATCCAGCTAGCTCTCCATGCTATCTTCCTAGGCTTTCCATGCAATTTTTCCTTCGGTTTCAATGTGTTTTCCAAGTTAGTTCCCTAGCATAGTATCTTCCCTTGTTGCTACACCATATCTTCTTATTTCATGCACATGTTTCTTGGTTCACTCATTGTTGATTTGCATAAGGTTTTTCTCTATTTTCTTTGATCTAAGGCCAACTATCTCTTGTAGTGACAACCAAGAGGTAGTAGTCTTAGAATCATCTTTATTCCCCTTTAATTTCTTTGAATTTATTGCTTGTTATTGCTAAGTTATCATCTATTTTGGTTCATTGTTTGGATTTGTTCATTTCCATCTTTCACTCTCTCTTTCATTGATTCTCTTTGGGTTGACATGCATGTTATCTTGGAGAAACATTGTTGGGTGCATTAGAGAAGATCGAAGTCTAGTTATTTGGTTAATTTCAAGTCTTTGAATAGTTTACACCTTTCTTTATGTGTAAACTTAAGATGCATGATGCGCACCCTGTTGTAATGATGTTCATGCAATAAAGAAGTTGCTTTTGTGTGCACTTTTCTTTTAAATTTTATAGGGTACTTTTCCATTGAACCTTGAGCATCCTTATAGTTCCATGTGAAATCATCTTTTAAGTTCCATATGCAATCACTTTTTAATTCATGCACACAGTCCATGACTTATGTGCATCTCTCTTGATTGGTTCAAGCACAAAGCTCCTCTTATGATCCATGTGCAGTTTTCTAGTTGAGGTCCATGCACAATATTTAGTTATTTGCACTCTATCATGCATGATTTAGGTGATCATCTTTCCTCTTCTTTGGATACTTGAGTTGGTCATCAATGTGAGATGCTAGTTTTGATCCATGCGCACCCTTCCATGGGTCATGCACACTCTTTGGATCCATAGTTCTTCAGTTGCTTTTTTGTATCAAAAGAATTACATGTTAAATTTTATGGTGTATGCTAGTTTGCATCATTAGATTAAAACTTACTTTTTCATTAATTTCTAGTTTTAGTTTTAGAAATTTGTTATTTTTAGAAAGCTTCCTTAAGTTTAAGCTTTTAAGTTCATGCACGTTTCTAATTTTATGTTGTTTAATTTTTGAGATTAATCAAAAACCAAACCTTTTGGTTAGGATAATTCATCTAAATAAGATTCTATTGCATACAAATCCAAGAGATTCCTCATGAGATCGACGTTACATGTGTACATCATGCTACTTTGATTTGTGTGCTTATGAGTAATATTAGAACTACACCACATCATGCTATGAAGTTGAATTGGAAACACGTATTTGGATTTGTGAGATCCCAGTTTCTTAAGAACCATTTCTTGAATTATTCTTTATAAACATGTAGTAGAAATCTTGTGAAAATAGTTCATGCATTTGAGAGTTTAGAAAATTTATATTGTTTAAGTTAATTCTCATAATCTATTCTTCAAACCAAGGTCACTTCGACAGATCTTCACATATACTCAATTGAAGTAAAGTATATATATATATATATATATATATATATATATATATAGACGCACACACACACACATGCTAAGATAGATAGAATGCCTAGGATCAATTGGTCATATGCTTGTCCACTATCATCAAATCACTCTTCACAGTCCTTTTACAGTCCAAATGTAAAGGAACATCAAATCAAAATATAGATAGTCCCATAAGTGTTTAAATACAAACCAAAAGATTGCATAGATATATTTTTAAGTTGCAATAAAAGTAGAGAAGTGAATGTTAAGAAAAGAAAAAATCTTCAAAAAATATTTAAAAGTTAAAAAAAAAAAAGAAAAAAGAGAGAGAAAAGAATAAAAGTGCAAAAGAATGTTCACTTCAGTAAAAACCAAAGAAGAAATGCCAACTGCAATAGAAGACCTCTACTTAATTTTCAACAATTTTGAATATCCCATATATTCCTTTCTTTTCATAACCCTCTCCTAAGCCTACATGGCGTACCAATTGAATACCTATTGATTCTCTGAGGAATATTGTCTTAATGAGGATATGAGCCTATATGGCATCCTTTATAAAGGGATCAATAGAAGTAGTTCTTAGTAACTCCCACTCTTTGGGTGAGATATTTTGTTGTTATTTATTCTACTCACATAATAAAGAGATATTTGTTTTACCTTTTTCTGAGAGTTTCATTTTTGAGTGTATGTCTAATGGTGAGGATTCAAGTCAAAACATATTTTAGATAGAGTTCAAGAGTTGTAGTCAACTTAGAAATTAAGGTCTATAATATATGTAGATTACACACACACTTCATCCAGAGCTCTGAGCCTAAATGAGATATCTGTAGCATATGAGTTGGGTTTTGAAGTTTTCATTTATTTTTATTAACATGCTAATGTGGTAGATTGGTATTTAAACGACTAGCTTTGTTAGCACATTCTATGACTCAGGTCATCTATGATTGACTTAGGAGGGTGTGAAATGATTGGTTCATATCAAGATCTAACTGGTAATTAATTGGACAAATTTGATAGAGAGGAGGAGCTGTTAGATTAGGATAATCCAAAGGCTACTCCTCCTTAAAGAAATTCAAGATAATTAGAACCTTCTACCTTGTTAGCCTTAGGATTGTTTGATTGTCCTTTTGTTATGCACTATTCGTCTTTAGGTTACATCATTTAGTTTAGTTTTTCTTTGTTTTAGTTGAATACAAAGCTTAAAAGCTGAAAACAACAACAACAATATAACTAGTTGTATTTGATGACTTATCAACAAACTAATCAAATATGTAAGCCATAGCCCAGCATCAATAGAGATGACATTCCCCTAGGGAGAAACAATCCCCTCTTTGATGATGATGATCCAACTCTCATTATGGATAATGATGACGTTTCCTTATGGGAGAATATTTTTCTCTTTGATGCTATTGATCCTCCACCTCTCTTAAATTACATCATAAATCCATAGAAGAACCACTCTCCACTACCTAGAAATAGGATAAGAAAATATACTAAGGAATTGGACCAAGACATAGCACATCAGGATAATTAGTATAACCAAAATCCCACTAAACAAACTTTTGGAGAGTACTTACAACTTAATTATACTAGCATACCTTCATGTATAATTTTACCTCTAAATGTTGGTACAAATGATTTAAAGATGGTAGTAGTTCAATTACTTCTTAAATTTTACAAGTTGGACAGTGAGATTCCTTACCTACACTTAAGGAATTTGATGAAGTATGCATTACTCAAAATCCACAAAATCTAGGATTAGATATAATAATGCTCAAAATATTTCCTTTTTCACTAAAGGAAAAAGTAAAGATGTGGTGTCACTCACTTCTAGCACAATCTATAAGAACCTAGCAAGAAATGATTAGGGTATTCTTAGATAAGTTCTACCCTATTCATAAAATTGTTACTTGTCGTCGCCAGACTATGAACTTCACCCAATATGAGAAAGAACCATTTTATTAGTGTTGGGAAAGATTTAAAGATTTATTATTAACATATCCACATCATGGATATGAACTTTGTCACATAACTAGTTTCTTTTATAAAGGACTTACCTTCGATATGTGCCAGTTTATGGAAGTTATGTGAAAGGACAACTTTTTCAACAAGAAACTAGATGATTCAAAAGAGTATTTAGACTAGCTAGTAGAGCATGATCAAACTTGGCCTAAGTCAAACACAGGAGATTACATAGATTCACCCAAGTTTACTACTACATACACTAGGCGTGACATTTATGCCATAATTGAAAAAGATGATATAAATGAACAAGGTAATTCCTATGAGTATTATTTTTCTTCATCTACACATTAGATAAATTAAACTTGAGTAGTCATCCTACCTTCAATCAGAGAAGTGGAGATAATGCTAATGTCTCACAATAGGCCTCATACCAACCCTACCAACACAATCAAGGACCACTTGCTCTTGGACCCTAGTACCCCCATTGAAGAGGCTATTATAAAATAATCTTAAGCAATTTATCCAAAACTAGGAGAAGGAAAATGTCCAATTTGAACAATCCTTGAATGAATTGAAGGACATGATGTCCCAAATGATGGAGACCCTTGTAAAAGGGCAATTTCTGTGTCAAGCTCCCAAGATTGTTTTTAATTATGAGAAGTAGCATGAAGATATATTTGATACCTTCCCCAGTGTTAAAATGACAAATTCAATGCTACAAGATAAATTTAGTCACACTTCTCCTCTAGAGATCTACCAAACCATTTTGTATGGGACCTAAGGAATTTTCAATCTCTGTAATTTTGTTCTCTCTGAAAATTTTCCACTTGCAATATTTTTATACCATCATTTTTATAACTTGTTTTTTTTTTTTTCTCTCTACATCTACCACTTGTTTAATTCTCAATGAATTATTGTCATCCTACTTTTCTAATATTAAGGGTATTGTTTCACTTATGTAGGTGTGTAGAATTCTGGCAAATTCTAGTCAGTTCTAATTGCTTTAGTTGTTTCTCATTTATTTTTGCAGATTTTGAAAAAAACTAAAAAATGAATGACATTATAAAGTTTAGTTCATCTAACTTTACTTTATTAATAGAATTGTTTATGATTAATTCATTACTTTACTCATTTTTTAAAGTACTTCATGGAAGCTAATCTCATATCATAATTGTATGCCCAATTATATGTATATCGTCAAGATTGATAAATAGTTGGCTTTAGAGATCTGAAAGAAAATAAGTGGAGACTTATAAACTAAGTGATTTTTTGAGCCATTCATTATTTTGAGTGTTATTAATAATTTTTAATTTTCTTCAGCATGCTCAATTTATAAATGATGCTTCAATTTTTTTTATTTGGCTAGTTACCAAAGGATTATTGGAGTGTTACCCTCAATTTTCTAAAAGTTTCTTGAAATTGATAGGTTATATGAAACCTAGAAAATGATTTAGAACATCTTTGTTTTTAACTTACAGGCATAAAACCTATCCAAAAGTACTTTTACCACTAGTTAGCCCTTGGAGCCTTTTATATATAAGCCATTTCTTTCTTAAACCCAAATCGACCTCTATCCATATAAGCCCAATATAAAATATGCATTATCTATTTTCATCTTAAAATAAGTTTGAGATGATTGAAGATATATTTTTAAGTTGCTATAAAAGTAGAGAAGTGAATATAAATAAAATAAAAGGTCTTCAAAAGATATTTTAATTTTTAAAAATAAAATAAAAAGAGAAAAAACAAGTCTAAAAGAATGTTCAGTTTAGTAAAAGCAAAAGAAGAAGTGTCAACTACAGTAGAAGACTTCCACTTATTTTTGAAGAATTTTACATATCCTATATATTCCTTTCTTTTCATAACCCTATCTTAAGCCTACATTTCTTGCCAATTGAAGACCTATTAATTCTAGGAGGAATGTTGTCTTAATGAGGATATGAAAATATAGAAATTAGGAAGTGAAATTCCTAAATTTCATGGTACTGGCATCCTTTTTAAAGGGATCAATAAAAGTAGTTTCTTTATAACTCCTGTTCTTTATGTGAGATAATTTTGTTGTTATTTATTCTACTCATATAATAAGGACAAATATGTTTTATCTCCTTTTGGGAGTTTCATTTCTGAATATATGTCTATCAATGAGGGTTGAGGTCAAGACATATTTTAGATAGAGTTCAAGATTTGTATTTTGCTTAGAAATTAAGATCTATAATATATTAGACTTTACACACACATCACTTAAAGATCTAAGCAGCACACACTTCACTCAATGATCTGAGCCTAAATGAGATATCGTAAGCATATGAATAGGGTTTTGAATTTTTCATTCATTTTTATTAGTATGCTAAAGTGGTAGAGATAAATTTAGAAATTACTGTTTTATGAATTTTGTAGGTAAAACTCTCTACAAACCCTCATGAGGCTAAACTTGCCACTAAATTACTAGGACTTTAAAGGCTTGTAGCATATGCCAAATGCAATCATAAGTACCTATGAAAATGACAATTTGTAAAATGGTTTTTTGTATGTTTTGCTCAGGACTAGCAAAATGCTAGTTGGGAGGTGTGTTAAGTGTCCATTTTTACCAAAATTACCCTCATTTGGCATGAGATTTGATATAATTTAAGCAAATTATTTAGAAATTTATTTGAAAAATATATTATTTGAAAATTTTATCATCTAACTATAAATTGATAAATTTTTAGTATGACATGAAGATTTGATTGATGTAGCTTTAAAATTACTCCCAAGTGCATGAATCAATGTAGTAATTTACATACTAAAGAGGTTGATCCCTTGAGGAATCTCATGAATTTTCAATTGATTGGCTCTTATTTAAGTTGCTTTTCTCAGACAAAGACATATGGTTTTGATTAAATTAGTAATTTAATTAATATGAAAAAGTAAACATGCATGAAATTAGAAGCATTAACTAAAGGAAAATTTTTAAAAATAAATATTCTCAATGGAATTAGAAACTTTCCTAACTAGCATGCATTCAATAAAAAAACTAATGCAAAACTAGAATGAATGGATCTAAGAAACTTTTATTAAGGAAACTTGCTAAAAATGAAACTTTCCTAAACTAACACTTTTCTAATCCTAAACCTTTCAAAAAATAAAACTAAGGAAACTTCCTAAAACTAAATTAAGATACAAATAACTAAACAAGTAATACTACCTTTTCATGAAACATGGAAACAATAAACCACATAAAGACAAATCACCTAATCACCATGCGCATGACCCATGGAGTTGTGAGCATGGTTCACGAGTGTGAAAATGGCTAGAATGCACGAATTACAAGCTTGCTAACATGAGATCCAATGAAAATAGTAATAAACTATTTAGAAATCTAATGGGTTCCCAAGTAATCAAGCAAAGAAGGCATATGGACTACTAAAAATTATGCATGAATCATGAAAGGTAAAATTCTAGAAACATAGTGCTAATGAAACTTAAACCAAATGAGGTATGGACAGATATGGTGCATGTGATTCAAGGCATGAAACATAATCATAAAACTAAACATTTTATAAACTTCAAGCATGGAAATAATCAAGAGAAATTTTGCATGAATCATAAACTTTATTGGATGGAATTTGGTACATGAATTGTCAGCAAATACATAGGTGAACAAACTTAATAATTGTACACTATTCTTATGCCTAGAACTTGATTCAATGCAAAGCATAAAACACAATCCAATAATCTTAAACTAATCTTAGATATCATGCATGTGAAACCTAAAAGAGAAGTCAAGAGAGTAAGAGGATGAAGATGGAAAACAAAGCAACAAGAACTATTCCTAAATCTAAGTGAGAAATAAGGAAAAGATGAATGGAAAACAAAGAGATTCAAAGTTATTGTCCTCTTGGTTGTCACTACTAGAGAATAGATAATTTTGATCTTGAGGAATTAAGAAAGAAAGCAAAGAAAGAGGAAACAAAGAGAAACTATGTGTAGGCAAGTAAGCAACAAGAAAACGTAGTAAACAAATAATGAAAGCAAGGAATTAAAGGAAGGTACCAATCTAGAATTGAAGTGCAAAAGCCAAAGAAACAAAGCAAGAAAAAGGTGTGGAAGACAATGAAAGGCAGCCAAGATGTTGCAGTCCAAAGCTCCAAAATTTCTTCCAAGTTTGTATGCTTGATTTCAAGGAGTTAGAAGCAACTCCCTTACTTGAATTAGGCCTGAAATTCTTTGGGTATATAGAGAGCTTTGCTTTCTAATTTGATAAGATCCTATCCTAGGAAGAAAAAGGAGAATTATAACTAGTACTCAAGGTAGGAAAGTTAGATTGTTGGCTAGAGATAGAAGATTACAAGGTTAGGTGAGGGTGAGGGTGAGGGCGAGTGGAAGCTCTTATTACGAGCAAAGGAAACAGGGGAGGCATTGAATTCCAGCCTAGGATGAGGCATGCAATCCCTTTATTTAAGGTATATCACATGTTGGGAAGGAAAGAAAGTGGAAAAATGGAAGAAAAATGGAAGAAAGAGGTAGGAAGGTGAGGAAGGAATGGATTTAGAAGCGGGAAAGGCATCACCTTTCAAGGAAGGTGATGTGGAACTCCTCCCTGTATAAATGTATGATGTGGTGAGTAGGAAAGGGAAAGAAAAGAAAGGGAAAAAGAGAGAAAAAAGGAAAGTAAATTGGACTTGGTCTCTCTCTTGATTGGTATACTTATGCATGCATATCCTACCATATTGATTATTGCTAAAATTCCTTTTTAATTATCCCTTGAAATTCACTATTTAGCATAGGACAATTGCTTTTAGATGTCCTCTAATTGTGTGACTCCATGTGTCAGGGCTCTCATGTGGCTTGGTTGCTCACTTTGATGACTTGAATGGCTTAGTCCTTTGGCTTCAAGGCTTGACTTAGGTTTCCTTGTTAGACTAGAGCTCTTCATGCATGACTCCAATTCTCATGCAAAGGTGGTGGAATTGCATGACTTTTTGCATGGGCCCATTCTAATTGCTTCTTAGAACTTCAATTGCTTGTCTTAAAATGATCTTGAACCTTGATTGAGCTTTGGAATGATAAAATTTTGGTCTTCGGCCATCTTTTGATCTTAATCTTCAAATCTTATCTTACTTGATCTCAATCGTTAGATCATCTTCTCAACACCTACAAAAGATAAAAAATTCAATTAAATCCTATAAAATTATGTCAATTCACATACTTACTTTGGATTAGCTCCAAAACTTTGTAGATATCAAAGTTTTGAATTATTAGGTCAGAAGTGCACGTGTTAGGAAATTTCAAAAAAACCCTAGAATAATGCCTAAAATCTATAACACATGGACTACTAATTGGGTACTTCTTATACAAAATTGAGCACTTATCATATCTCCCAATCAACATTTTACTATTCCCAAGAAAATCATGCAAACAAACACGACAACAAAATGTTTGTCTTTTTTATAGGTACTCACTATTGCATTTAGTATATGCAATAAGCCTTGAAACTCCTAGGTTACCCCCAATGGACAAGTTAGGCCTTGTGAGAGTTTGTAGTAAATATACCCACATAATTTCATAAGCTAAATCCTTTATTTTATTTTAGAGAATTCTCATCCATTAGCACTCTATTGACTTTAACAACTTAATAAAGATGAATGAAAAATTTCATAAGATATCCACATTCCAAAGCCATTTTATTATAGTTGCATCTTGGAATGTAGTGTGTATACAACTACATAAGTCTAGAGTCTAAATAGATATGCTTATACTCCATTAGAATGATGTTTTGACGTAAATTTCTCATTGGTATACACTTAAAATTAAAGATCTCAAAGAAAAAGGTTTAAGTAAAATTCTCTTACTCTGTGATTGGATCCAACAATCTAATGGTTCACATAATTTATTTTAAGCACAAATAAGACAAAGGATATAATCCCTAAGAATGGATGCCATTATGAAGACCAGTAAGGGTAGTTCACCTTAATTCTCGAATATTTATATCCTCATTAAGGCTATCTTCCACTTGAAGATGAACAAGCCTTTATATAGGATGAAATGTAGGCTTGAGAATGGTTTGAAAGAAAGGATACAGAGACTCAAAGGTTCAAATCTAAGTAGAGGTCCTTTAGGAATATTTGTTCAGAAAATTATTCTTTTAAATGTATTAAAGTGAATATCTTTTCTATTTTTCCTTTCTTTTCTCAAAACTTTTTTATTATTTATTTTTTAAAGGAAAGGCTTTTCTATGTAGACACTTTTTGATATTTTTCACTTTGTAGAATTTTGTTCTTTTTCTACCTTTTCTACCATCTCCACTCATTTTTTACGGGTAATGGATACTTTATATTTGGGTTTTTGGGTCTAGGTAAATGGGTTTTAAAAAGAAAAGGCTTACTAAGAGGTTCAAAAGGTCTAACTATTATATACATTACTAGATATGCTTTATGTCTCTGAGCTAAAACAAGGATGGCCTATACCATTTTCCAGGTTTCTTAAATGCCTTTCAGATTCAATAAATGTTTAGGGAAGTAAGTTAGTATAGCTATTTATTCTTAGCAATTGACTAAAACAATGATACTGGGATCTCTCAAAGTTGATGTATGCCGAAGAAATTATGGAATTTCATATAACCCTAAAAAAATGATAGTCTCCAATACTCACTTGGGTATAGGTCTCCATTAATTTTCCTCTGGGTCTCTAAGTCATAACCATCAATCAGTCTAGAGTTATGCATGATGTGTAAGTTTGTTTGAGGATTTAACTTTCATAAACTACTTTAAGACATGAATAAAATGCAAAATTAACCATATGAATTTCTATTAAGAAGTTCAAGTAGGAGAAATACTAAGATTCTCAAAATTCAATTCCCATAAGAATAGAGGACTTTGACCTTAAATTCTCAAAAACTCATAAAAACTTCTTCTTATTATTTTTTTTTTTTAAACAAGAAAAACTAAAAAAATCTCATGCATATCTAAACCTCCCAATCTAAACTTAACATTGTCCTTAATGTTTTGAAATGTAGGACCCTATATGTTAAATGGGTGATATATAATAATGAGACTTTCTAAAATCCCTAGGTTGCTTCCTAATAAGCACTTTAACATCTTCAACTAGACATATGGTGCTATGATGGTGAATGCTGATATAAGCGAACATGCTATGGTGGGTCATGGTATACATGTTCATCTAACACAATTTCTTCTACTTTAGGGTTTACCAACTCTAGATAGGGTTTCAACTTTTGCCCATTGACTTTGGAAATCTCTCCATCCTTTTCAATCTCGACAGCCCTACAAGGGTAAACAATACACACTATATAGGGTCTAGTCCATCAAGATCAAAGTTTTCTAAGAAATATATGCAATCTAGAATTTTACAAAGGGACCTTTTGTCCTGGGGTGAAGGATTTTTGTAGCATGTGTCTATCATGGTGGATTTTCATTTGGTCTTTTTATATCTTGGCTGATTCACATGCATCTTTCATTAGTTCATCCAACTCATCGAGATGGAGTTTCGTATAGGTCTTAGCAATATCTACTTCAAAATTGGGCTTTTACATGGCCCAATATGATTTATGCTCAAGTTCTATTGGTAGGCTGTAGGCCTTTCCATAGACTAGTTGATAGGGTAAAATGCCTACGAGGGTTTTAAGTGTAGTACGATAGGCCCATATAGTGTCAATAAGTCTCAAAGATAAGTCTTTCCTATTTGGATTAACTATCTTTTCTAAAATTTGCTTATTTTCCTATTTGACACTTCTACTTGTCCACTAGTTCGAGAATGATAAGGGGTATCAATCCTGTGGGTAACACCATATTTCATCATTAAGTTCTCAAACACTGTATAGCAAAAGTGTTTTCCCTCATCACTAATTATGACCCTAGGAGTACCAAAGCATGCAAATATATCTTTTAAAAAATTAACCACCACTTTATGGTCATTGGTCTTGAATGACATTGCTTGTACCCATTTAAACACATAGTCCACTCCCATAAGAACGTACAGATCCAAAACAGTTAGGAAAAGGTCCCATAAAATCAATGCCTCAAACATCAAAAAGCTCATTGATATGATTGAGATTTAAGGGGATCATATTTCTCTTTCATATACTCCCTAACTATTGACAACTAATGCATGTTATGTAGTAAGCAAGTGAATCCCAAAAACGTTGGGCCAATAAAAACCACACTACAAAATCTTTGCAAATGTCTTTCTAGGGTTGAAATGGTCCCTGTATGCATGGTCATGGAAGAAGGAAATAATTTTATGATGTGCACTATTTGGTATGCATCCTCTAATGACTTGATTAGATAGTACTTAAACAAGTATGGATTGTCCCATGTAAAGTACTTGGCCTTAGCAATGAATCTTTTTCTATCTTGTTTTGACTAATGATTAAACATTTGACTTGTGATAAGATAATTGACTATATCTGCATGCCAAGACAATTGAGAAATGTGCAACAATTGTTCATCTGGAAAAGTTTTATTATAGGCCCATTCTCGCTAGTAGACTCCACAACTAACCTTGATAAATGGTCAACTACAACATTTTCAAAACCTTTCTTATCTTAAATTTCTAAATTAAACTCCTATAGCAAAAGTATCCATCGGATCAGCGTATGTTTATGTAATGACTCCAATTTTGTAACATTAAAATCCCAAGTTAGCAATGAAAAGTTCACTTTTTAGAAATAAGGGTATTTTGGACATTTCACTAGTCACCTTGACTGAACCTAGAAATTTGGTCCTGAAAATGGTACCATTAGGTGCGTCTCAGAAAAAGGAAACCAACAAGACCAAAATCACCCAAAACGGAGTTAAAATGAGCAAGTTATGGCCTTTTGAAGTTCAGGGGCAAAAATGTAATTTTTACAAAAAACGGATTTAGCCAGCAAAACACAGGAGCCCATTTTGATACGGGTGTAATAACCCCAATTTTTGTAATTGATTGAGAAAAATCAATAAAGTTTGAGTTTCAGATATTTCGGGCTGAAATATTAGAGTTATTTAAAATATACTTTTTTTAAAAGTATAATCACATCATAAGATATATAAAATTGAAATTCAACTTATCAAACCCTTCAAAATGACTGTAAGCACGACAAATTTCGAATTCGGATGAGAAATCCTTAAGTTTTTCATTTTTTGGACAAAAGGGGTAAAATAGTAATTTTACCCAAAAATAAAATATATAACATCAAAATTTATAATGTACTGAGAAATACGAATCCAACGCCACTATGTACGCTCAAATCCTAGATCATGGGAATAAAACCCAAAATTTTATGCATAAAGGGCAAAACAGACTTTTTACACCATGTGGGGCCCACATGGGGCCCAAATGGCGACCACCACGTCCCCAACAACCAATTTGATCAGCAGCCCATGTGAAACATGGGTCAACAAAGATCAGCTAGTCATGCGGAAGAAAAATTAGGCATGGGAGCATTGAAGACTTTCATGCCATTTTATATTAAAAAAATAACATATTATAATCATGGAAAAAGACCCAAAATTCCTATAAATACAACCCCAAAAATCCTCATAAAATCCCCACGAAATTATCTTCAATCTCCTTGAAAAATTAGATCTAGATCCTTCCCCAAAAACCTAAAATTTCCAAGAGTTAGATCTCTTTTCAACTTGTTTTTCTTTTTAGATTGGAACAAGAGACATAAAATCAATTAGGCACTCTGTTCCAGATCTAATTGGATCAATTTCACCGTCCAAAACTTCCCAACATATCTATTCTACAAAACCCCCAAAGAAATTTCAAGATCCAACGGTTCAAATAATGGTATTTGCAAGAAAGGTGGATTTTAGGCTATATCTTCATCAACAAGGTATTTTTTTAAATTGGGCATATAATTGAGGTTTTCCCTCCAATCATGTAAGTGGAAATCCTTTTCATAGATGTTTAGTATTGTTTTATGTAATTTTTATTTTACTGTAATTAATTTTGGTAATAAAAAAGTAAAAATAAAGTAAACAACAGAACCCTTAATTATGGATGATAGAGTGCTCAGATGAAAAATCTGACCATACCAATCAATCTAGAATGGTCCAAAACCTCTAGGGTAGAAGTTTCAGAAAGATCTGATTACTTTTGGTCACTCAATTGTGAAGGGATTGATTGGACGGTCCAAACGGACTATCCGATTTCCAGATCGGACGGACGATGTCCCGCGCGCTTCCATAGATGCCCCTTGCGGGCGCTTCGATATTTCAGTGCAGCGGAAGAACCCAACTAGGTCTGCCTGGTTTGGTTTTCCGCCCGAACAATCTGGGCCATCCGTTCATGGGCCCAGATCAAATACAGGCCATAGGAAGATTGTAAACTTCCCGATTCAATTTCGGAGTCATCTGAACACCAAAGTGAGATCAGAAAGATGCTATGGAAAGCTTGAAACCTCTATTTTCTTATGGAATAATAAAAAAAGATATGTTATTCAGTAAAAAAATTTCGTATTAAAGAAATAAGATTCCAATTACATAGATTTTCAAGATCTGAGATGATTAGATCTTAGAAACATGTTTTAATAATGATATACTACTTAAATAAAGTGAGATCTATGTTTAAATTGGATAGATATGAGATATATTAAGGGATCTACCCTTTATGGTAGAAAAACCCTAAAAATACAAAGGGACCCACTTGATCAATGAGATCAAGTGTGATCAGATCCTTGGGATGGAAAGAATAAATGTTTATATGATGAAATCCAAGGAAATCATGGATGGATTATGATAAAAATAGATCAATGTGATCGTTTGACCTTAATGGAGAAAATTCCCTAAATCTAACTAAAATCCTTAATCAAAGCAAAAGATCTAAGATCAAATGGTTGGATCATAAGTAAAGGTTTCTAAAAATGTAAATGTAATTAGTTTCATTTTATATTATTATGTTATAAAGCATGCTAGTATAGCATTTAGAATTTAGTATGATATGTGTTTCATTCTTATCATAAGGTGCTAGATTTAATTTAAGTACCTTGCCTCATTTTCATTGAATATTAGATAGGTAGTTTTATGCTTTAAATTTATAATTCATTTAAGGTTGAATGTTAGTAGTAGATTTACTTGTTATGAGATAAAGAGCATAAAATATCAAAAATGTATTCTAATGAGAAAGTAGAGTTTCATTACTCAAATAAGAATGGAATACTTTTGACTTAATTAGTTAGGGCTATAGTCAGTACGACAATATAAGGATTATCAAATCCTTGGCCCAAATTAGGAAAAGAATAATAAACCCCATGAATGACATTATAAATATTCATGGACTTAATTAAAATCCATTAGAAAGAGAACTTAGGGTAAACATGCTTATAGGAACCTTATGAAAGGTTGAGCTATGGTCATTTTAGTGAATGATGAACATAGTGGTTAAGGGGGTTATCTAATAGAGCCTCACTCTTCCCCTACCTTCTGTTGACGTTTGTGAGGTCTAAACGCCTCCTTACATGAGGATTGAAGTAACCACTTTGTGTTCACTCATTCAACTAGTAAGCCTTAGCCAATTGGAAATAGGAGGAGCAGTCTAGATTTAGGCTTGAATAAGCTACCTTCAACCAGCACATTAACTGGTTGAATAATAATAATTATAAGAGCATAAAAGGTTAGTAAATTACCTAACCCTAATAAAAACAGTAAGTAAGATAAGGATGATCAAACAAGATTCATTCGATCTTGGATGATCAAAAATAATAAGAATAAGAACACTATATTGCACTTAGTATGTATGTTTAGTAGTATACTTGTTATAGTTCATTAGATTAGATAATCCAAACCCTTGATCAAAGGTAATTCAAGGAAGAAAACCAAGATCATCCTCCATAGGGATGATCCAAGAATTGAACTTAGATCGAAGAAGAACTAGATGATAGAAGATCTAGGACCTTGATCTTTATCAACATGTGTAGATTGTCAATCAAAGGATCTATGAAAGATCAAGATCAAGGAGATGAACATACAAAGACTTAGAGATAGATAAAAATACTTAGATATGAATGATCTAAAGATCATTCTAAACATCAGATCTAGTGATCAATAGGATTGTTCATAATTTATATATTGGCAATATGTATGGATGTATAGATTTCATACATCAGTCAGGATCATGGAAGATTGGGAAAAAGAGATCAATCCTTAAAGGTCGGAGGATTTGATGAATACATTTACATGAGATATACATAATTGTACTGATGATCATATGTTGACAAGAGTAATGATAATACTTGTACTGAATCTCTTGAAAGCCTTATGATCCAACCAAACACCTATAAGATGGTTAAGGACTAAACTATAAGTGAATAGGGAACTAGAAAATATTTCAGCCCTAAGTAAACAAACATATGGTATGATATATATGAAAGCTATTTTACATACAAGCTTGGAGGCTTGTGACTTTGTTTTAATAGGCATGAGCCTAGGGGATGCTATTGCTAGAGGAGTTATGAGGGTTTGACCACTCGCTTCTTGAAATTTGATGATATGATGATACCTTGTCCAATGAGAGGCTAAAAGTCGGGTGATGGCAATTATGGGAAGACCACCACTGTGAAAGTCTTGCCCCCCCATACGGGCAGTGACATAATATTTTCCACCGTGGTATCAGTGGTGAACAGGGCAGTTATCCGAGCGCGCTAGTACGGATCAAACTGCAGCATAGCAACCTTTCTGATTATTTTGCACTATGATTGTCACGACCCGGGTTTTTATATGATGCAATGTTGATAAAAAGGCGAGATCTCTTGTTTTATAAATATGAAATGCATGAAATTCTTTTTCATTTGGAAAACAACCTTTCATAAAAACCCCGAGTGTGAAAACACATTCTCAATCTATTTAGTCATGGCAAAGTTTTAAATCAATAATGTTCCCAAGAAAGTGTTAATCACAGCCCCAGCTATTAAAGAGTAACTACAATCAAGTAACATTGAAAGATAAGATAGGGGTTTACTTACTTGTGCTTGGCCTGTGTCTTTTAGTACAAATGTCCCTTGCCCTTAGGTATTTACTTTGTATCTGAAAAATGTTGAGGATTGGGTGAGTATATGATATACTCAGTAGGGCCTATCACTACTAGTTTTATAAATGCATGAGATGTTTTAAAATCATGTGCTCATTCATTCAAAACATGCGTATGTTTGAATACTCGAGTTCAATATTAGTATAAGAATCCATAATCAATTTCAAAATATGCGTATGTTTGAATACTCGAGTTCGATATCAGTATAAGAATCCATAATCAACTGAAGTTCTTATAACTTAAAAGATCACATAATTCCAAAAGTGAAAGTATCATATATATGATGACATCATGATATGCAATAGATGCCTCCTGGAGTCCAACTCATGGACCCCTAGTATGGTATGGTCGACCAACCTCATATCATGCTACATGAAATGCACATCAAACCATAGGGTCCACTATGCCCACGACCTCCTCGCCGTGTGGTCCTTGGGTACCTGAGGACACTTGGTCATAGCCTCCACGGGGCCTATGACACGCCGACCCAGTGCCGTGACACCAGTGGTAGCCCCCTGTACCACATGCAGTCGACGTAGGGACTTGCCTCTTTTTGGGCGTGGTACCCATCCACCTATTAGTGGTAGAGGCCGGGTGGCCAACCCAGACCCCTCGGCATAGCACCCACAGGCTTACTTGCCCAAATCACATAAGATAAGTCAAAACCTTTTGTTCAAACTTGTCCTCTTTTGGGTCCCTCACAACTGCCTGGCGCTCGACACTCCAGCGTCTTTTGGCAACCCTCAAGGACATGCAATCTTTGCAAGTACGTAAATCATGCAATGCATGCACTTGTTTGCAACACATGTATATGCATAATGTATATGCAGTCATTCCAAAACATGGCTATGTATAAAGCATTTAACATGCATACTGAATTTATTCATACAAATCACATGCAAATCAAGTCATATATCCAAAACATATGTTCTCAAATAACAATAGTTCTTTTAAAAGAATCTAATAGTGATAGAGCACCTACATGACTAGGTCGCGTTAACCCTCTTGTCCTCGTACGCTCCTGAAAATGGTTTGGAGACTCAAGGTTAGTTTAACCTATCTTTGATGGGTTTAGAGTATTTAGGTCCTATTACTTAGGCATTAGGGGTCCATCCCTATGCCTATGGGTGTCCTAAGGTCCTAATTGGGCCTTGGTATTCTCAGTTTTCCAAAGTTCTAGTGGTCACGCGCCACCATCCTATTCTAAGGGTCATGGCCTACTTTTATTGGGCTTTGATTAGGGATTTTATGATTTGGATGTGTCCGCGTCGTTGATACGGACACAACACCTTTTGCGGCTCCTCAATCGGAGCTCTAGATCTCAAGTTATAAGCGTTTTAACATTGTGTGTACATATAGTCTTAAAGACAAAAAGAGAGGAATGCTAGGGCGCTGCGCGTCTGCGACATGCGCCCAGCATCCTAAGAAACCAAAAAAACGATGCTTCGCTAGTGTGCTGTGCGAGCCTCAGCGGGCGCATCTGCAGACGCGCTATACAACTCCGTACGTCCTTCTCTTTAGCGGGCGCGTCCATGGACGCGCCCGTTTGGTTTTTCAAACGGCGTCGACCTGCGTCGACATGGGACGGTCCTATTGGATCGTCCCGCTTGTTAGTGACCTGGGTCATCCTCAGGTCACCCTGGTTCGACCCTGTCAAACCAATACGGCCTGGGGCCGTCCCAGGGGTCTTTGTGGCTCTCTTGGAGGCCTATTCTCCATGGTTTTTCATGGAAAAACCTAGGGAAACTGAGCCTACGACTATGGGTGAGATGGGTTTGGGGAGTTTTGGAGCATACCTGCTTCGTGGGTGGTTTTCTCTCTACGTTTTCCCCCCTTGGTCACTGCTTCATGACTGGTTTTCTTCAAGGCTTTTGGGCTTCCATTAGAGGCACCCAAGAGCTCTATTTATAGAGCTTTTACAGAGGGTTCTGGAGGGGTTCTAACCGCCTTTGAATGGCGGTGGGGAACCCTCTAGAATGGCGGTGGTTTCTTCTTGAAACACCGCCGTTCCAGAAACCTCTAGGAGGTTGAAGACGACGGGGTGCCCGTATCAAAACAGGCACCTGTGTTTTTCAGGTTAAGTTGTTTTGTGAAATTTATAGTTTTGCCCCTGAACTTCAAAGGGCCATATCTTACTCATTTTAACTCCGTTTTGGGTGATTTTGGTCTTGTTGGATTCATTTTTCTGAGACGCATCTAATGGAACCACTTTTAGGACTAAATTCCTGGGTTTAGTTAAGGCGACTAGTGAAATGACCAAAATGCCCTTTTCTTTAAAATTGAACTTTTCATTGCTAAACTTGGAATTTCAATATTACAAAATTGGAGTCATTACAATGATGCATATGGGAATAGGCATAGTGAAATGCCTTATGTTATAGCGTAATGAAATGCTAGGTAATTGTATATTACCAATGTTTCCCAAGAAGGGAAATTCCCATTATGAGATTAGTTGTAATACTAAGTTCTCAAAATGAAGAGAATTGATCAGCTTAGTTGGGAATGATATTTTACTATTTTCATGAATTTAACTAGTTTACCCATGAAGGCTATGTATGTATATAGATATACATAACTTACAAAGTACAGAGTATGTTTAAGGATAATGAGATTATGAAGTATTGGAATTACACTGTCAATTATTATGTTTCTTGAATCCCCTACCTAGCATTGCTTGCTGAGATATTGTACTTGCTGCAATATCTCAGATCCAGGGAAGGAGAGTTAGGAGGTGAAGACTATAGAAGACTCGAGGAGAATAATCTTCCAGGTATACCCTTGAAGATATGTATTTTTCTTTGTTGAGAGTTTTATTGTATGGTGAGCTTGAGTTTTGGATTATGTAATTTGGACAAGTATTGTACTAGATTTGGTTGTACTGTGAACCACTGGATGGATCCTGGAGTTTAATAAAAGTATATTCCTTCAATGAAATTTTATTTTGTACACAAATTGTACTTATGTTATGTATGAAGTGGTGACTTGGGTTTTCAAAACAAGTTCTGAAGAAAAGAATTTCCGCTGCTTTGTTTTGCGAAAAGATTTTACACTCTTAAGGGCCCTGCCTTTCAAAATACTTTACAAACCATGTTTTCAAAAACCCGGGTCGTCACAGTTGGTATCAGAGCCAGGTTCATCCAGTCCACGATCTGATCTGAGATATGTCCAAAGGAGAGATTATAATCTAAGTCTAGATTAAGATAGAAGTAGTTGTATAGAGGATTGATAGAAATTATGAACAGATGCCACCAAAGAGAGTCACAAGACAGGCAGCTCAAAATACTCTAGAAGACAATATGGAGAGAGTAACAATGAGCAATGTGGAAGAGATGATGACAAGGGTGTTGAAGAAACTTCTTCCTCACCTATAGTAAACCCAAGGTTCATCACCTTCTGTAGAAATACCAAGTACACAGGCTCAGGTTCAACCTGAAGTGAGTGAATAAGAGATAAGTTATTAGTTGATGAGAAGGAGTTATGTGATAAACTCATTAGTTAAGAGATAAGTATAAAAGGAGTTAACTCATTAGTGAAGGATAAGTCTTAAAAGAGTAGCCTCATTTGTTGAAGAGGATGTAAAGAGTTGACTCATTAGTGAGGAAAGAGTTAAACTCATTATTTGAGGAATATGGAAAGAGTAGACTCATTTGTGAATAAAGAGTAACTCATTAGTGAAGGATGAGTATAGAAAGAGTTAAACCTATTAGTTGAGAATGAGTATAGAAAGAGTTAGTGTAATGAAGGAATAGTATAGTATAAGTAGATATTACTTAGTAAAAGGACTAGAAATACTACTTGGCAAATAAGAATTCCAGTAGAGGGAATAATAAGATATAGAAATCCATAGGGAAAACATTACAATAGATGTAAGGTATGATGTTAAGGTCTAACCTAAAGTCCTGAGTAAACATACAAAGTACGTTAATACGAGTATGTATATAACCATTACTAATTGAGGAAATGGAGATAAAGAGAAAAAAAGTGATAAATTGGAAAATAAGAGCGAAAAAAAAATCCAACCTTATAGAAAAGGTGAAATGGAGATTTATGAGAAATAGGTGTTAAAGATGAAAACACTAGAAGTATTGTAAAATTCAAAGTTAACATGAAATATATAAATAGATATAAATGTTGGAATTAGAATTGCTACATGTATAGTATTATGAAAATTAGTTAAATGAAATTAATCATCAAAAAAGAGAGGATATGGCTTGAAAGAAATTTAAGAAGATAGGTGAGAAAGTGCAAAATTTGTAAATGAGAATAGTTTGAAATAAATATGAGTAAGGAGTTAAGCAAGTATTTTTCTCCAAAATTAGTGAGGCAAAGGATTTAGTGGAGAAATGATAAAATTTTAGAACATGAAGAGATGATTTTTGATATTAGAATAAAATGAAAAGGAAAAAGACAGTTAGATATGTTAAAGGGACAAAAATATGATCCCAAACTTATTAAGAAAGACAATTAAACCATGAGAATATATGGTTAACAAAGAAATTATAGCTCTATATATGGTACAACAATTATGAAATCACCATGTTAGAAATTATAAAGGTATGACAAATCATTGTGGAAATTAGCACTAGAGGATTTTCAAGGATTAAAGAATTATTGATATAATCACTTTGGTGCTATTGAAAATAATTTTGGGACTATCATTGATTAGCATTGATTAAGTCATTGATTATCATGGTCATGGAACATGAAAACAAAGAGAAATATTGATTAACATTGATTAAGTCATTGATTATCATGGTCATGGAACATGAAAACAAAGAGAAATATTGATTAGGAAAATATAGTCATTTATTTTCATGGTCATGGAACATGAAAACAAATAGAAATATTTATTAGAAAAATATAGCCATTGAATATCATGAATAGGAGTACATCTTATTGATCAAGGCAAATGAAGAGCTAACTATGAATAAAGATATTACTTCCAATTACATGATGGAGTTGGTGATATTGAAAGATTTAAAAATATAGTAAGGGGAAATATATTTTTGGAGGAAAGGTGAAATAAAACATGAGAAATGAAAACAAATATTGATTGTTAAATTTAAGTTTAAAGATGATTGTGAATGAGTTATGAATCCAAATTGTTGGAGAGATAAGTGGTTGGAAATTTTAAGATAGTTTGAAGATTTTCAATCTTAAACGAGATTGAATGAGAAAATATCTATAATAGTTGAGGAAAAGAACATCAAATTATATGAATGAGTTGAAAGAACAACTTTATAAGGATATGGAGGGATTATAGCAATTTACATTATGAGAGTAACAAATTTCTTTGAGGAAAAGAAAAAGGAGGAATCAATATGAGGATGCACAAATGATGTTGAGGAAATTAAGTATCCTTTTTCTCTATAAGGTTGAGCATTTTCAAAGTTATTATTAATTGGGAATTTGAAATGCAACATCAAAGTATAGAATCAAAAACAAATTTTAAAGTTCTATGAGTTAGATAACAGATGTTCATGAATTTGAGGAGAATGAAATATATTGAATGAAGTGATAAAGACATATGGAAATAGATTTCAAGAAATCAAGAGCATTCAGGGAATATATGTTAGACACTTACAAAACTTGTCTTGTAAGTGTACATGTGATTAAAGAAAGCAAAGTTTAGGTTATATAAATTTTAAGGATAGCATGGAATTTGACCCAACAAAGGTGGAATATGAGATCAAAATATGAAATGACAATGACAATTAGAGAAATATGTCTCTTATTGATTTTATAACATAAGGACATTCTTTTGGTGAAGTTTTGCCATTGGTTACATAAATCCTAAATGAGTTGATAATAGATTGTTGAGAATTAAAGACTAGTTGATAAATTATGGTGTTTGTAAAGATTTGAGAAGGGATGATTACAAAGTCAATATGGACTCTTTTAATTGAAATTATCAAGAATATTGCAAATAAAGAGTTAGTATGATATGATAAAGGCTATGAGGTATGCTTTGAAAGAAGCATGAGGAAATGCAAAATCTAGAAATTTTGAAGCCTATGACATATAAATATATATATAAGAGGAAAAGAGATAAATATTATCATAGATTGTGAGAATGTTCTGAATATTGTTCTAAATAGGAGAAAGAAAGAACAAAAGAGGATCAGGAATATATATGCAGAGTTAAATGACATTATTTTGGAAGGAAAAATTCAAGTATTATGAATAAAATGGCACTCAAAGAGTGTTACAAAAATAATGGATAGGAATGAGGAAAGATTCATTACAAGGAAACTATTATTCAAGGACAGAATTTGACAAGAAGTTGTCAATAGAAGGAAATAGTAAAGAAGTATGAACTATAGAGAATAAATAAAGTATACACTTCCAAATAATGGAAGAATAAGAAAAGAGAAAATTACTTCCAAATATTGGAAGGTTGTTACAAAGAACAATAGTTGAAGTTATATAATCTTATCAATATGTATTATAGGAAATCTAAGGATTATATATGGTAGGAAAGCTATGTCCAAACTTTATATGTTGATACATAGTAGGAAAGCTATGTCAAAATTTTATTTGTTGAAAAAGAATGAGGATAAGCAATAGAAGGTATAATGGAAAATTGTGAAGTATGGCAAGATTGGTGGAAATTACCAATCAAGCGAAATGGATGGTTTTGAAACAAAAAGGGATAACTCAATAAGAGTTATTAAACTTTTTTTTTTTTGGAAATTCTAGCAGGAACTAGCTTTAGTATATAGTGCATTATTAAGGTTAGTCATGGATGAGTATTTTAACCTTTGAGAAAAAGGTAGTATAGAAAAGGAATGAAAGGAAATAGAATTTCCGTAAGTGGCAAGGCCACATGTGTAAGACTATGAAAGAATTGTGAAAACTCCTAAGTGAGTTGTATTACAAATTTCGAGGATGAAATTATTGTAAGGAGGGAAGATTGTAATAACCCCAATTTTTGTAATTGATTGAGGAAAATCAATAAAGTTTGAGTTTCAGATATTTCGGGCTGAAATATTAGAGTTATTTAAAATATACTTTTCTTAAAAGTATAATCAAATCATAAGATATGTAAAATTGAAATTAAACTTATCAAACCCTTCAAAATGACTGTAAGCACGACAAATTTTGAATTCGGATGAGAAATCCTTAAGTTTTCATTTTTTGGACAAAAGGGGTAAAATAGTAATTTTACCCAAAAATAAAATATTCCAAAAATCAAAATATGAAACATCAAAAATTATAATGTACTGAGAAATACGAATCCAATGCCACTAAGTACGCTCCAATCCTAGATCATGGGAATAAAACCCAAAATTTTATGCATAAAGGGCAAAATAGACTTTTTACACCATGTGGGGCCCACATGGGGCCCAAATGGGGACCACCACGTCCCCAACAACCAATTTGATCAGCAGCCCATGTGAAACATGGGTCAACAAAGATCAGCTAAGCATGGGGAAGAAAAATTAGGCATGGGACCATTGAAGACTTTCATGCCATTTTATATTAAAAAAATAACATATTATAATCATGGAAAAAGACCCAAAATTCCAATAAATACAACCCCAAAAATCCTCATAAAATCCCGACAAAATTATCTTCAATCTCCTTGAAAAATTAGATCTAGATCCCTCCCCAAAAACCAAAAATTTCCAAGAGTTAGATCTCTTTTCAACTTGTTTTTCTTTTAAGATTGGAACAAGAGACATAAAATCAATTAGGCACTCTGTTCCAGATCTAATTTGATCAATTTCACCATCCAAAACATCCCAACATATCTATTCTACAAAACCCCCAAAGAAATTTCAAGATCGAATGGTTCAAACAACAGTATTTGCAAGAAAGGTGGATTTTAGGCTATATCTTCATCAACAAGGTATTTTTTTAAATTGAGCATATAATTGAGGTTTTCTCTCCAATCAAGTAAGTGGAAATCCTTTTCATAGATGTTTAGTATTGTTTTATCTAATTTTTATTTTACTGTAATTAATTTTGGTAATAAAAAGGTAAAAATAAAGTAAACAACAGAACCCTTAATTATAGAAGATAGAGTACTCAGATGAAAAATCTGACTGTACTAATCAATCCAGAATGGTCCAAAACCCCTAGGGTAGAAGTTTCAGAAAAATCTGAGCAGTTTTGGTCACTCAATTGTGAAGGGATTGATTGGACGGTCCAAACGGATTATCCGATTTCCAGATCAGACCGACGATGTCCCGCGCGCTTCCATGGACGCCCCGTGCGGGCGCTTCGATATTTCAGCGCAGCGGAAGTTCCCAACTAGGTGCGCCTGGTTTGGTTTTCCGCCCGAACGATCTGGGCCATCCGTTCCTAGGCCCAGATCAAATACAAGCCATAGGAAGACTGTAAACTTTCGGATTCAATTCCAGAGTCATCTGAACTCCAAATTGAGATAAAAAAGATGCTATGGAAATCTTAAAACCTCTATTTTCTTTTGGAATAATAAAAAAGACATGTTATTCAGTAAAAACTTTTTGAATTAAAGAAATAAGATTCCAATTACATAGATTTTCAAGATCTGAGATGATCAGATCTTAGAAACATGTTTTAATAATGATATACTACTTAAATAAAGTGAGATCTATGTTTAAATTGGATAGATATGAGATATATTAAGGGATCTACCCTTTATGGTAGAAAAACCCTAAAAATACAAAGGGACCCACTTGATCAATGAGATCAAGTGTGATCAGATCCTTGGGATGGAAGGAATAAATGTTTATATGATGAAATCTAAGGAAATCATGGATGGATTATGATAAAAATATATCAATGTGATCGTTTGACCTTAATAGAGAAAATTCCCTAAATCTAACTAAAATCCTTAATCAAAGGAAAAGATCTAAGATCAAATGGTTGGATCATAAGTAAAGGTTTCTAAAAATGTAAATGTAATTAGTTTCATTTTATATTATTATGTTATAAAGCATGCTAGTATAACATTTAGAATTTATATGATATGTGTTTCATTCTTATCATAAGGTGCTAGATTTAATTTAAGTACCTTGCCTCATTTTCATTGAATGTTAAATTAGGTAGTTTTATGCTTTAAATTTATAATTCATTTATGGTTGAATGTTAGTAATAGATTTACTTGTTATGAGATAAAGAGCATAAAACATCAAAAATGTATTCTATTGAGAAAGTAGAGTTTCATTACTCAAATAAGAATGGAATACTTTGGACTTAATTAGTAAGGGCTATAATTAGTAGGACAATATAAGGATTATCAAATCCTTAGCCCAAATTAGGAAAAGAATAATAAACCCCATGAATGACATTATAAATATTCATGGACTTAATTAAAATCCATTAGAAAGAGAACTTGGGGTAAACATGCTTATAGGAACCTTATGAAAGGTTGAGCTATAGTCATTTTAGTGAATGATGAACATAGTGGTTAAGGGGGTTATCTAATAGAGCCTCGCTCTTCCCATACCTTCTGTTGATGTTTGTGAGGTCTAAACGCCTCTTTACATGAGGATTGAAGTAACCACTTTGTGTTCACCTATTCAACTAGTAAGCCTTAGCCAATTGGAAATAAGAGGAGCAGTCTAGATTTAGGCTTGAATAAGCTACCTTCAACCAGCACATTAACTGGTTGAATAATAATAATAAGAGCATAAAAGGTTAGTAAATTACCTAACCCTAATAAAAACAGTAAGTAAGATAAGGATGATCAAACAAGATTCATTAGATCTTGGATGATCAAGAACAATAAGAATAAGAACACTATATTTCACTTAGTATGTATGTTTAGTAGTATACTTGTTATAGTTCATTAGATTAGATAATCCAAACCCTTGATCAAAGGTGATTCAAGGAAGAAAACCAAGATCATCCTCCATAGGGATGATCCAAGAATTGACCTTAGATCGAAGAAGAACTAGATGATAGAAGATCTAGGACCTTGATCTTTATCAACATGTGTAGATTGTCAATCAAAGGATCTATGAAAGATCAAGATCAAGGAGATGAACATACAAAGACTTAGAGATAGAAAAAAATACTTAGATATGAATGATCTAAAGATCATTCTAAACATCAAATCTAGTGATCAATAGGATTGTTCATAATTTATATATCGACAATATGTATGGATGTACAGATTTCATACATCAGTCAGGATCATGGAAGATTGGGAAAAAGAGATCAATCCTTAAAGGTCGGAGGATTTGATGAATACATTTACATGAGATATACATAATTGTACTCATGATCTTATGTTGACAAGAGTAATGATAATACTTGTACTGAATCTCTTGAAAGCCTTATGATCCAACCAAATACCTATAAGATGGTTAAGGACTAAACTATAAGTGAATAGGGAACTAGAAAATATTTCAGCCCTAAGTAAACAGACATATGGTCTGATATATATGAAAGCTATTTTACATACAAGCTTGGAGGCTTGTGACTTTATTTTAATAGGCATGAGCCTAGGGGATGCTATTGCTAGAGGATTTATGAGGGTTTGGCCACCCGCTCCTTGAAATTTGATGATATGATGATACCTTGCCCAATGAGAGGCTAAAAGTCGGGTGATGGCAATTATGGGAAGGCCACCACTGTGAAAGTCTTGCCCCCCCATACGGGCAGTGACATAATATTTTCCACTGTGGTATCAGTGGTGAACAGGGCAGTTATCCGAGTGCGCTAGTACGGATCAAACTGCAGCATAGCAACCTTTCTGATTATTTTGCACTATGATGCATATGGGAATAGGCATAGTGAAATGCCTTATGTTATAGCATAATGAAATGCTAGGTAATTGTATATTACCAATGTTTCCCAAGAAGGGAAATTCCCATTATGAGATTAGTTGTAATACTAAGTTCTCAAAATGAAGAGAATTGATTAGCTTAGTTGGGAATGATATTTGACTATTTTCATGAATTTAACTAGTTTACCCATGAAGGGTATGTATGTATATAGATATACATAACTTACAAAGTACAGAGTATGTTTAAGGATAATGAGATTATGAAGTATTGGAATTACACTGTCAATTATTATGTTTCTTGAATCCCCTACCCAGCATTGCTTGCTGAGATATTGTACTTGCTGCAATATCTCAGATCCAGGGAAGGAGAGTTAGGAGCTGAAGACTATAGAAGACTCGAGGAGAATAATCTTCCAGGTATACCCTTGAAGATATGTATTTTTCTTTGTTGAGAGTTTTATTGTATGGTGAGCTTGAGTTTTGGATTATGTAATTTGGACAAGTATTGTACTAGATTTGGTCAGATCTTGTGAACCACTGGATGGATCCTGGAGTTTAATAAAAGTATATTCCTTCAATGGAATTTTATTTTGTACACAAATTGTACTTATGTTATGTATGAAGTGGTGACTTGGGTTTTCAAAACATGTTCTAAAGAAAAGAATTTTCGCTGTTTTGTTTTGCGAAAAGATTTTACACTCTTAAGGGCCCTGCCTTTCAAAATACTTTACAAATCATGTTTTCAAAAACCAGGGTCGTCACAACGGGCAACCTTCATCTTCAAGCCCCTAGAGGGTTCTAGAACGGCAGTGATTGGAGGAGAAATCACCGCCATTCTGGAGGTTTCTCCACCGCCATTCAAGGGCAGTGAGAGCCCCCTCCAGAACCCTCTTATAGCTCTATAAATAGAGCTCTTGGGCACCTCTAATGGCAGCCCAAAAGCTTGAGGAAAACCCATTTTGGAGAAGCAACCAAGTGGCGAAACGAGGAGAAAAACCCAACAACGAGCCAGGAGCGTATGAGGACAAAGGGGTTAGCGCGACCTAGCTAGGCAGGTGCTCTATCGCTATTAGACTTTTTAAAAGATCCATGATTGTTTTGAGAATGCATGTTTTAAGTATAAATTATATGACTTGTTTAGCATATAAATGAAGTTAGCATGCATATGATAAATACATTATGCATAGACATGTTTTGCAATTGCATATATTGCATGATTTGTGAGCATTGAGTTCTTAAAAAAGTGCATGTCCTTAAGGGTTACCAAAAGATGTTGGGTAGGCAGTTGTGAGAGCCAGGCAGTTGTGAGGGATCCAAAGAGGACATGTTTTGAAAAATACATTACGCATATATTGCCAAGACATGTGATGCATGCATAGATTGCATGATAAGTGTAGCCTTGACCGATGAGGGCGGGCCAGAGAGAGCTGACAAGCTTCTAGGCTGGTAGGCTTCTAGGCTTCTAGGCATGGTTATGACTTTGAATGCAATACTAGCATGAGCATATTTTATGCATTCAATGCATTATTTGCAACCGATTGCATAAATTGCATGATTTACGACGA
Source organism: Warburgia ugandensis (assembly GCA_035236585.1). Taxonomy (NCBI): domain Eukaryota; kingdom Viridiplantae; phylum Streptophyta; class Magnoliopsida; order Canellales; family Canellaceae; genus Warburgia; species Warburgia ugandensis. The sequence goes on along the minus strand of CP141131.1, from coordinate 46,353,718 downwards.
AGACGTGTCATATGCCCCGTTGAGGCTGTGACCGAGTGTCCTTAGCTATCCGGGGACTACACGGCGGTGCGATCATGGGCATAGTTGGACCCTATGGTTTCGTGGACTTATTTGCATTGCATATGGCATGATATGAGGTTGGTCGACCATACCATACCAGATATTCATGACTTGGATTCAGTTGAGCATCTGATGCATATCATTATGTTTATGATATATGATACTTTCGACTTGGATTATGATATTTCTTTAAGTCGTCAGTATTCCAGTTTGATAGTGGTTTTTAATATCGATATTGAACATGATTATTCGAACATGCATATGTTTTTATGAGCACATGATTTTAAACATAGCATGCATTGCAAACCTAGTAGTGATAGACTCCTACTGAGTATAGTATATACTCACCCTATCCTTAACATTTTTCAGGATAGTTCCACTCACAAATAGACAACGCTTTAGGAGATATTAGTGCTACGAGCAAGTGAATTAAAAAGGAGACAGTTATACATGTAAGTAAACTCTCAACCCTTTGGACATGTATTTGTATTTAATTACAGTTGGGCTGTGTTCTGTGACTGGATAGATCTGGGGAAAAAAACTTATGATTTTTGAAGCTTTTCAAAAAACTACTTTGGTTGTTAAGGCAAATGACACTCGGGGTTTTCAAAAATGGGTTTAAAACTAAAGATTTTCTGCTGCATTGCATGGTTTTTATAAAATGGTTTTCAAATAGGGATGCATCCTGCCTTAGGAGAATAGATATTGCATTTAAAAATGCATGACAAAACCCAGGTCATCACAGTTTAATATCTTTCTTGGAAAGAAGATATTTCAAAGATGCATGGTTCGACTAAACAATGACATTAGATCCTAACAACTAAGATCTAAATTTATGTAAAGGCTAAAATAACTGCCAAGAGCTCTTTTTCTATAGTGGAATAATTGAGTTGCACATGATTGAGTGTCTTTCTTGCATAGTATATCTTATGGGGAAGTTTATCGATACGTTGCCCCAACACAGCACCGATTAAATAGTCTAAAGCATCACACATTATTTTAAATGGTGCACTCCAATTTGGTAGTTGAACAATAGGCACTAAAGTTAATTTAGCCTTTAGGCTCTCAGATTCTTTTATGCAATCATCATCAAAGTCAAAAGTCGCCTCCTTTATAAGTAAATTACATAGGGTCTTAGCAATTTTGCTGAAGTCCTTAATGAATCATCTATAGAAACAAGCATGGCTTAAAAAATAGCAGATTTTCATCACCATCTTAAGAGGAGGAAGGTTAGAGATTAAATCTGCTTTGGTTTTGTCCACTTTTATGCCATTATGTGATATGATAAGAGCTAAAACAATGCCATTTTGTACTATGAAATGACATTTCTCCCAGTTTAACATAAGTTATTTTCCTAACACCTAGTAAGAACAGGTTTTAAATGGTGTAGGCATTCATCAAATGAAGATCTAAACACAAAAGATCATCCATAAATACCTCTAAAAGCCTCTCTATCATAGCAGAAATAATCTCAACATACATCTTTGGAAAGTAGTGGAAGCATTTGGTCCTCAAGTGCTATAGAGATTTGGTTGTAGTAGGTATGACCATCCAGAAGTAAAAATAACTACGACCAGCTAACCTTTCTAGCATTTGGTCCATGAATGGAAGAGGAAAGTGGTCTTTCCTCATGGATGAATTTAGTTTATTGCAATCTATAAAAGATCTCCACTTGGTGGTCTTATGAGTGGGTACTAAGTCATTATTCTCATTTTGAATTTTCGTGACTTTTGACTTATTGGGGACAACCTAAATTGGGTTAACCCATGTTATCGTATATAAAGAGGACGACACCAACATCTAAGATTTTAAGCATTTCATCTCTCACTACTTTCATATTAGGGTTTACTCTCCTCTGTGTTTCTCTAGATGGTGGCATTCTCCTTTAGATGGATTCTATGCATACAAATAGCATGGCTAATGCCTTCGATATCTACTATGGTCTACCCTAAGACTACCTTATGTTTTCTTAGAACACCAAGATGCTCACCTTCCTATTCTTTATCTAGATCTAAAGATATGATTATAGGTAAGGATTCATCATGTTCTAAGTAAGAATATTTCAGCTTTTGAGGTAATGGCTTAAGAATTAATGTGGGTGGTTTTCCTACTAAAGGCATTGGGACAAAATTTGAAGGAGGAAGACGTCCACTAGTGGTCCCCATTTGGAGGTATCCATGATAAGCCCAACATTAAAGATTATTTACCTTTTCAATGGACTTGCTTATATCAAAATTACAATTAAAATGCAATAGACATGCCTCTAGTGGGTCTAATAGATGATGGTGTATTAGCATCTTGAATTAGACCTTTGATTAAATTGACTACACAAGAATCATTTAGGTTTAGATGCTGATGATCGCCATTAAAAAGATTTAGCTTGACTTTCCTATTGCTGAACTATAAATTCATTATATCATTTCTATAATTGATGATGGCATTGGATGTTGCCAAAAATGGACATCCAAGAATTACCAGGATCTGACTATTGAGGTCTAACATAGGCTGAGTATCCAGGACAATGAAATCTCCAGGAAAGTAAAACTTGTCCTCCTATATTAAAACATCCTCAACCATTCCATGTGGAATCCTTACTTAATCTATCTGCTAACTGCAAGGTGGTATTGGTTGGTTTAAGGTCATCGAGCCCTAGTTGCACATAGATAAAATATGGAAATAGGATTACACTAGCCCCTTTATAAAGAAGTTCCTATCAATGACATGGTTTCCTATAAACAAGAAATGGCAGGACAACCTAGATCTCTAAACGTAGGAGGGGTCTAGTGCTAGATCAAAGAGCTCACGTACTTGGTGAAGAAGGATTTCCTTTACATATTTAGCTTTCGCTTTTGTGAGTAGAGCTCTTTAAGAAATTTGACATAATAAGGAATGTTTGAATACAATTGAGTAGTGGAATATTTATTTGAACATGCTTAAACACATCCATTATTTCATTGAAATTGGTTCCTTTATTTTCCTAGTTTAGTAACTGAGGGAATGGGGCTTTAGGAACATAAGGTACCTCCATTATAGGCTCAAATGGAGTTGAAGATTTTTTTCTTTTCTCTTTCTCCTGTGTTTTAGCTGGTTCATTCTTGTCTATATTTTCCTTAGTCTGGCCTACCTTGTTATCAAACTGACAACCACTCCTAAAGGTAGTTATGGACTCTACTTGTTCATGTGGTCTACTTGAACTTGATCCTATTTCAAACTGGCCCTTAAGGTTTGGAATTGGTTGACTAAAAAACTACCCTTTTCCTCTATCATTTAATGTAGCTAACAACTGGCTCATTTGCATTTCCAATTTGGCAATATCTTGAGAATTTATAGTTGATCTCTATCTACTATCATTCAGGATATCGTGCAAGGACTCATTAGTCTCTATTATTTCTTAACGAGCAACTCAGTATTGTTCTTAACTAATGCTTTCTTTAACTATTGAGCAAGTTAAAAACTAGGTGGCTAGAGGGGAACTGAAGATTTAAGAAAGTTTTGTGCGGAGGAGTTCATAGATGGACCTCCTTGATAATTTTTCTTCACTATGACAAGTAAGGATGCTTGGCATAGATGGCTAACTTTGAAGGTTTCATTGGCTAGGCTTTATGGCTAACTTAGATGGCTCTTTTAACTTAGCTTGAGTGGCTTGAATGGTTTGGCTTGAATTCCTTAGCTTGTCACCTTCTTGCATGGCTTATATGGCTAAGGTGGCTTGAATGGATCCCATGAAAAGGTGGTGGAAATGCATGGTTTGCTTCGTAGGCCCACTTTGACTGCAGATAAACAATCTGAACATAGATCTAGCCACAAATCCATTGCAATTCCTTGGTTATGGTACTAAAAACTTGATGTAGCTTTAATGTTACTCACAGGCAAACAAATCAATATAGTAATTTAAACATGAAAGAGGATGATCCCATGACGAATCTCAAGAATTTTCAATTTATTGGATCTTATTTAAGTTGCTTATATTAGCCAAAGAAAAGAGGATTTTAATTAAAATAGAAATTTAATTAACATGAAAAAGTAAACATGAATGAAATTATAAACATGAGCTCAAGAAAACTTTCCAAAAATAAAGATTTTCAATGGAATTAGAAGCTTTCCCAGCTAACATGCATTCAATAAAAGAAACTAATGCAAACTAGAATGAATGTATTTGGGATACTTTTCCTAAGGAAACTTACCAAAAAATGAAACTTTCCTAATCCTAAAACTTTCTAAAAATAAAACTTACTAAAACAAAATAAGAAAACTTCCTAAAATGAAACTAGATGCAAATAACTAAATAAGTAATACAAACTTATCATGAAACTAGGAAACAATAAACCACTTAAGGGTAAATCACCCAATCACCATGCACATGATCCATGGAGTTGTACACATGGTTCATGAGTGAGAAAATGTCTGGAATGCATGAATTAAAATCTTACTAACATGAGATCTAACCAAAACAGTAACTAAACTATCTAAAATTCTGAATGGATTCCTAAGGAAACAAGCAAATAAGGTGTATAGATTGCTGGAAATTATGCATGAATCATGAGAGGTAAAATTCCAAAAATATGGTGCTCATGAAACTTTAATCAAATGAGATATGTACAGATATGCTGAATGTGATTCAAGGCATGGAATATGATCATAAAACTAGAAATGTAATGAAATTCAACCATGGAAATAATCAAGAGAAACTTTGCATGAATAACAAACTTTATTGGATGAAATTTGGTACATGAATTGTGCGGATGTACATAGATGAACAAACTTGAAATGCACTATTCTTATGCCTAGAACATGATTCAAAGAAAATCTTAAAAACATTCCTAAAATCTCAAACTAGTGTTAGATATCATGCATGTGCAACCCAAAAGAGAAATCAAGAGAGTAAGAGGATGAGGATGGAAAAACAAGCAACAAGAACTAGTCCTAAATCTAAATGAGAAAGAAGGAAAAGATGATTGGGAAACAAAGAGATTCAAAGCTACTATCCTCTTGGCTGTCACTACTAGATAAAAGATAACTTTGATCTTGAGGAATTCAGCATGAAAAATAAGAGAAGTGGAAATAAAGAAAGAGGAAACAAAGAGAAACTATGTGGAAATAAAGAAAGAGGAAACAAAGAGAAACTATGTGTAGGGAAGTAAGCAATAAGAAAAAGTAACAAACAAACAATGAAAATAAGGAATTAAAGCAAGGTACGAACCTAGAATTGAAGTGCAAAATCCAAAGATATAGTGCATGAATAAGGTGTGGAAGACAACCAAAGGCAGCCAAGATGTTGAAGTACAAAGCTCCAAGAATTCCTTCAAGTTGATGTGCTTAATTTCAAGGACTTGGAAGAAAAATCCTTGAATTAGGTAGAGAATTCCTTGGGTATATATAGAGTTTTTCTTTCCTATTTGATATGATCCTATCCTAGGAAGAAAAAGGAGTATGAGACCTAGGACCCAAGGTAGAAAAGTTAGGTGGTTCATTAGAGATAGAAGATTAGAAGGTTAGGTAAGGTTGGTGAGTAGACTTTGTAATTATGATCAATGGAAAAGAGGGAGCCTTTGAATTCTAGCCTAGGATGAGGCATGAAATGACTTTCCTTAAGGTATGTCACATGTTGGGTTGGAAAGAAAGTGAAAAAAGTTAAGAAAAATGGAGGAAAGAGGTAGGAAGTTGAGGTAGTTGAGGGAGGAATGGATTTAGATAGGGGGAGACATCACCTTTTAAGGAAAGTGGCTTGGAACTCTTTCATTGTTAAATGTATGATGTGGTGTGTAAGAAAGAGACAGAAAATGAAGAAAAAAAGAGGGAGAAAAATAAGAAAATTAGACTTGGTCTCTCTTTTGAAAGATCCACTATGCATGCATATCTTACTATGTTGATTATCACCAAAATTCCTTTTTAGTTATCCCATGAAATTGACTATTTAGCATAGGATAATTACTTTTTAATATCCTCCAATCATGTGACTCCATGTAACATGGCTCTCATGTGGCTTCGTGGCTCACTTTGATGGCTTTTAATGCTCAATGGCTTGAATTGCTTAGTCCTTTGGTTTCAAGGATTGAATGGTTTAGCTTACTTAGGTTTCATTGTTAGACTAGGAAATTTCATGCGTGGCTCCAATTTTCATGCAAAGGTGGTGGAATTACATGACTTTTTGCATGGGCCGATGCTAATCACTTTGGATGCTTCCAATTGCTTTCTTGGACTTCATTTGCTTGCCTTAAGATGATCTTAAACCTTGATTGAGCTTTGGAATGATGAAATTTAGGTCTTTGGTCGTCATTGGATCTTGATTTTCAAATCTTATGTGACCATTGCATCTTCTCCACATATACAAAAGACTAAAAATCCTAATTAAATCCTAAAAATTATAAAAATTCACATACTTACTTTGGATTAGCTCTTGAAACTAGTAGCTATCAAACTTTTGAATTGTTTGGTCAAAAAAGCATGTGTTAGAAAATTCTAAAAAACCCTAGAATAATGCCTATTATTTATAACACATGGGCTATTAATTCAGTACTTTTATACTAAATTGAACACTTATAACCAAGGTAGGTATGTGTAAAAGTACTTGTAAAATAGTACTAATTAGGCATTTTTCTATGTTTTGTAGGTTGTAATTCAAGATTCATATGGTTAGATCAAGCCGATCAACATTCCAGATTGTCAATTAAGTTTAAATTGAAATAGACAGTCACAATCACTTCAAGTTGAATTGTATAATTTAAATCAAATCAAGACAAAAGGTTCCAACATTTTCCAATTTCAAATGATCTAAGGAATTCATTATTTTTAGTGGATTGATGAAAATATATGGCGATTTGATCTATTTAGCTTTGAACAATCAAGATTTCTACAAAAATGTATCTTATAGCATGTCATTTTTAGAATTATGGGTCATGGGTGTGATGGTATCATTAAGATAGGCATGACCAATGGTTTGGATAATTCAAAATATAGCTTTTTGGGCCAAGATCAAAATACCTTTTTTGGAAGTCTTGGATTGAATCAAGATAATTTTATGAGAGTTGAAAGATCATATTGGTAAGATAACATTGGAACGATGTTGATGGACAAATCTCAACTGAGATAGCCTTGAACATCAAAATCCAAAAGATTTCCTCAGAATCAACAAGTTTGAGTATGATCCATAGTAAGAACAATTTTGATTATCAACACAATGTATCCTCTACATCTAACAATCATTCTTGATTTTGGAAAGGCAAGGCATGAGTTGTGTTATACATATCATGAAGGATATTGGGCTTGAATTTTCTAAAGATGAAAAGATAAGATAAGAGATAGGAGAGCTATAAAGGAAAATTGGAGAGAGGAGTCATGCTAGAGTGCGAAGGAAAAGGGGTAAAAACATATCCGTTTTCAGACGTGTTTGCTTAAAGAAAGAAGAAGATCTATAGTTCGCATGAGTTACCTTACAAGTAGGGGTACTTTGTACAATGTTCTCACTCTGATAGATCATAAAAATTAGTAAAATATATTCCTTTGAAAATCCAACTTTGAGGAGAAGAAGACCTAGGAGTTTGATTTCCAATTTTCATTCCAAAGTTTGTAAGTCGGATTGATTAATGAATGTTATTTTAAACTATCACATGCATTGTTACTAATATTTTTCCTCAAGTTTTGCATCATTATTCTGGTTAATTGATTGCACTTTTGAATGATCTAATCCATTGCTTATGTTTTAAATTGAGTTATGTAGTATTTGATTTAAGTTATGTGGACAATTAATTGTCAGATTCATTTAAATTTACAAAATAAGTATCAAAGGTAGTTCTTTGCAAGTTAGTAATAAATTATTTGATGTTTAATTTTGCTAGGTACCCAATTTTATTCAAAAATTTCATCAAGAAGTCATTCAACTAAGTGGCCTAAGTGTACTACTTATTCATGCATGGTGACTGTTAAGTAAAGAAGACAAACCTGACTTTACATTTTACTAGTGTCACACTTGACTATAGTGTGAGTTCATGCTACTGTTTATAAGGTTATAAGGTTTTTCTACTAACAATCTCTCACTTGCAGACATAGTGAGAGGTGTTGCACTAGGTCTTTAATTTGAAATTTTATTTTGAAACTCTTTGAGTTGGATTTGATCAGTGACACATCAATGATGATGATGGATGATCTAAAAAATAAAATAAAAAATTTAACTTAATGTTTTAATTGATTATTAGGAATAAAATAAAATATATATATATATATATATTTTTTCTTAGGTTTCTAATTCTTTCTTTTATGATAAGTTTTAGGATTTTTTAGACTATTTTTGGATAATTTTTATTCATGTTTAATTTCTTAAAAGTTATTTTCCTAAATTGTCTTAGATAATTAATTTTAGAAAATTCTCATTTAGTTTTATTTTTAGTATAATTAGGAACTTTGGTGCTTTAATTCTTACTATACCCTCCTTGTGGTTTCAACCTTACATCTCTATAAATGGCTATTGTACACTTGTAGGAAACTCTCAAACAACAACTGCTCATATAGAAGAAATCCTAATACAACCCAGGCTGAATAAAAACATAGCAAACAAGCATACAATCTTGTACTTTTATATTAATTCAATCACTTCCAGTTTCATGTGTTATGCTTGTTTAAGTCTCTTACATGTGACCTATCCATTACTTCTCATGAAATTCTAACATTAATTTCATAGCTCCATTTGCATGATTTTCAATGTTTGTATATAATGGTTTCATTTCTTGCATAACTTGAAAGCATTTCATGCATTTGTAATCACGGAAGTATATAATTATATCAAGTCTTTGCATCAACTAAATAGCCCAATACAACCAGTTGCAGTCATTCAAATGTAGGCATTCAACAAATATATAAATAAAACATTCATGAATGTTTTTGGATGATAAAATCACCTCATCTTGATCCTTGTAAAGATATTGAATTTAAAAATAAATGCAAAAAGAATCAGTAAATCATCACTTGATACAATGATAAACTTGGTGCTGATAGAAGACAAGGTTGATAAATCCTTCATGGTGTCTTCACCTTCCATATGTGACCCAATGACTTAACTCATTAATCAAGCTCATCTCCACCATTTTAAGCTGAAGTGGTTATATTGTAACACCATGACGGACGAAGTCTCAACTCTATAGAGTGACTAACATGTTAGCCCATGTCATCATCAATACAAACCACTATGCATGTTGTGTGCCTCCAAATCCCCCTTGGGGTTGCCAATTGATCCCATAGTAGGTCCCATGAAATACTACCTTGCAATAAGCCACCATCGAGCTAGCTCTTCTTGAGTTGGTACTAATGTGAAAGGAAAAAGGCCAACCTATGTCCTCTTAGCATAGGATCTCACAAATGACTTACAACAAGACCCCAACTATTTCTTAGGCTTCATCTTTGCTTTGAATTAAGAGGCAACTTGAATGGATGGAAAAAGTCTCATTGCCCTTCTAATAGTACTCCATACTGAGCCATAAAAGAAAAAACAATTCCATGCTCCATAACAAGCTCAAAGAAAATACAATTCTTGGGTCCATAATAAGTTAAAAACAAATACAATTTTGGGCTACATAATTAGCTAAAAAAGGGTACAAGGCTTACAAGTCCAAGATCCATAACAAGTTAAAAGCAAATATGAGTATAAGTTCCATAACAGGTTAAAAGCAAATACAAATCTAAGCTCCATAATGAGCAAAAATCAATTTCAAGTTCATGCTTCATAATGAGCTAAATAGCTCTAGTCATGATATGAAGTCATATTTCAAAAAAATCGTAAAAGCAATCATGCACATAAAAGATTTGAACCACCTCAGGGGTGATATATATAGAAATATTACACACATACCTCTATATTTAGTAAGTTATAACTTCAAAATAACTTAAACATCACTAGTTAGGGCTAATTCTATATTTTGCAGGTCTGGGGAACAAATAGAAAAAATACCCAAATTTGGCAGTTATAACAAAAATTGAGCAATTTTACAGCCAAGCTACATCATGGGACCAGAAAACAAACATAAAGTCTAGGAGAATTAGAATGTTAAGGGGGTGTTCTTATCAAAGTCAGAATAGTCAGAACCCCTAAAGTAAAGATCAACCTTGAGAGAGGGTGTCCTTATCAAAAGTAAAGGTGACAAAACTTTTTATGCATGCATGCAAATATTCTACCACCGTGGGATGCTTCTAAGAGAATCTCAAATCACATACAATGGATACACATATAGTGAGAGCTTTTTTAGAAACTAAACAAGTTAGAAGACTAGGGCTGACATGGAGACACATTCCCTTTATTCCCTCTCCTACTCAACCAAAAGAGGAGACCACCAATGAAGTTGGATGACTTTTCTATGCAAGGTTGTGCACATTTTCTTCATGAGCAAAATAAGGAAGAAACCATGAGAAATTAAGGGAGGTGAGGAGAGAGACAATTTGGAGGAAATCAATGGTCAACATTCATCCTTTCTTTTCAAGCACTCAAAAGCCAAGATTTATCCTTGTTTTTGAATATCCTGAGAAACTAGTGACACCTTAAGTAAGGATGGACCAATGAGAAGGAAGACCATACTAGAACTCCATTGGTGGAGATTTTTTTGGAGGGTTGCCCACCTTATTTTGAGGAGAAAAATGTCCCATTTCAAGAGGGGGGAGATGTACAACAATCCTTGAATGCTATTGGCCAGAGAAAATAATGGTGGGCTAGTAGAAAAAATGAGGAGGAGACCTAGAGTGGATAAGAAAATCTCAAAGGAATCTAAGCCATTCACTCTAAAGCATGTTGATCCAAGGGTTGAGAATAGAAGAGCCACAAAATAATATCTTTTGGATAAGGAAACTTGAAAGCAATTACTTTCAATCCTAAGTGAAGTATGTTCTAAGAGTGAAGAAATGAAGAGTAGCCAAACCTACACCTTAGACATTATCTCTTTATATGTAAAAATATTACACAGATACCTCTATATTGAGTAGCTTTTAATCCTAAACTTTTCATAAATATCACTAATTTGAGTTAACCTAGGGCACAAATGAGAAAAAAAAAAAGTGCAAATTTGGAAATTGTAACACTAAAAGAGCAAGTTTAGAGTTCAAGCTACATCAGAGGCCTGCACGTTAAATATGAAGTCTAGGAGTTCAAAATGTTTAGTGGGTGCCATTATGAAAGTTAGAGAAGTCAAAAACCTTAAGTGGAACATTGACCTTATCTACATAATAGAATTTCCTATGCATGCATGCAAGGTATCAATCACCTTGGGAAGATTTCAAGGGAAACTCAAATCACATACATTAGATACACACATAATGAGAGTTTTTTTGAAACAAAACAAGTCAAATGACTAGGCCTACATGAGACACATTCTATTCACTCTTTGTTTTACTTAACCCAAAGAGGGGACCACTTAAGGAAGCGGACAAATTTTTCAGGCAAGCATATATTCCCCCCATTTAGTACACATTTTCAAGTGAGAAATATAAGGATGAATGGTGGAGAAAAAAGGAGGTGAAAAGGGAGACAATTTATGGGAAATCTACAATTGAAAATCATCATTACCTTTCAAGCATTTGAAGGCCAAGATCTATCATTGTTTATGTATAGCCTAAGCAACCAATGAGATTTAATCAAACAAAGATGGAGCAATGAGAAGATAGACTACAATGAAGACTTGACTAAAGCCTCATTGGTTGAGATATTTTTAGTGGGTTGCCCTCCTACAAAATAGACGAAAAACATCCCACTTCATGGAAGGAGACGTCCCACTCTATTTGAATGTCATTGGCTGGAGAAAATAACTGCAGGCTGGGTGAAAAAGAATTAGAAAACCTTGAGTGGATAAAGAAATCTCAAAGAAATATATGCTATCCACTCTAAGGCATGCTAATCTAATAGTGGAGAGAAAAAGAACCCTAAAGGTGATCTTTTTGGATAAGAAAACTTCAATAGAATCTCACCCACTCAAGTTGAGATGAAAGATGATCCAATTGACAAGTAAGAGAGAAGCCACGACCTTAGCTACCACCCACTCCATAATAATTCAAGGGAAAACCCTGAGGAGGAAAGATCCTCACCATCCATTTCCATCCAAAGGTTTGATTGATTCAAGACTTTCAATAACAATGAACCATACCACCAATTCATTCCGTGCTCTTCCCTAATGACCTTCCATTTTCAAATCTATTCCTTTTATTTTCTCCCTTTCCTTCTATCTCTTTCCTTCCTAGCTCATCTCCTTTCCCATCTACATTTTTCTCTTTCCACTAAACTTATCTCTCCTCATCTCCATATCTCCTACTTGCCATCCCATGTATAACATCCCTCCTAATGCATTCCATGCCCCCCTTCTTCTAATCATTCCTTTCTTCCTTCCACTATCCTTAAATCCTCATCATTTATTACTCCTTTTTCCTCATGATCCTAGCCACCTAATCCTTAGGGATTCCATCCTAGAAAACTATAAATAGAGGTGAAGGAGAAGCAAAACCTATCTCTTACTTTTTTGTAGACCTTAGAGTCATACTTTGGAGATACAGAAGGAGAGAGATCATCTCACCATTTTTCCCATTGATCCACACATTAACAACCTTGGAGGAGAGGAGTCTCAACAATAAATCCCTCATCCCTCAACCTTCTTCTATTTTTTACTTACTCCCATTCTTTCTGATCCCCATTCTCTTCTTTCTTTCATGCATTTACATGCAACATAGCATTGAATGCATCGGTGCTAATCCACTCATCTTAGAATAGCATGCAACCTCCTTGTACGCTTACTGTTTCCATGCATTAGCTTTTCCTTCACGTTTTCCACTTTCTATTGACACACATAACACCTTTTTAGTCTTTAGATCTTAACATGCATTTCCCCCATGCGTCCATTGCAGGCACCATCATTCTATCTGACATGCACACCCTCTTGTATACCACTCCATCGTATGTATAGCATCACTCCTTCCTAGGATTGCATACACTCACCCCTCTTAAGCCTTGCACACACTTCCCCTTCTTATCCCACCTTGCATTTTCGTACTTCACTCCACCATTGCATGCCTCATTCACCCTTTCACTTACATGCCCTTCACCATCTTACCCCTAATGCACCAATCCTTTCACTCATCTACACAAGCAATCTACCTCGTTACCCTCATGTGCTCCATCTCCCTTCCATCCTATATTGCATGCATCCCCTTCTTCTTCTGCTTCATCTACATGCATTTGCCTTCCTAGCATTCCAGCCTTATGCCACTTCTATGGCAGCCAAGATTCCTTCTAATCTTAAAGTATGGATGGGGAGAATCAAGTCTATCCAATAAACCATCCAAGAGATTCTTAGCTAAAGACAATGTGTTGAAGAGTAGGAAGACTCCAAGTAAGGCTGGAATTTGGTGAGTCCTAAGCCAAGGTCCATTGTATCCATTTTATTTTTCCTTTTCCTTTTTCTAGTTCTTCCTTAAGATAGGAACCTCTTTCTATAGCCATCCCTAGGTGAGGATGAATTCTTCCTCCTCTTTCTTTCTCCTAAAAAAGCTACCTTCTTTATTGAGTTTCTTAAGAAACAAAAATTTATATTCTTTTTCCATTTCATTTTTTTCTTTTATGGTTGGTGACTACTAGATAGGAATTTGAACTTTGGGTAAATGGCATGTTGGGGTTAAGTTGAGAAAAGCTTAATGGTAGATTTAATATATTATGGGTTGAGGGGAAGTGTACAAAGAAGGCTATAAAGTGCAATTCAAGTCCAAGAAATGAAGCAAACATGCAAAGAACCTAGTTCAACTAAGGATTATTACAATGGATACTTGAAAGGAAGTTTCTTACTTTATTTGCTGTGTTTATTTCCTTTTCTTCATTGTATTCAAGTTTATTGTGAACAAATTCTATTAATGGAAGTTTCTTTTTGTCCTTAGTTACTTCACATTCCTTGCTTGCTTATTTCTTCCTTTATTTCCTTGCTTATTTTAATTGCTTAGTTAATGCTTAGATTTCTTATGTTCTTTAATATTTGGCTAGGTTAGGGTATAGTAATTTATGTTTTAATTAAATCCATTTGTCAAAGATTCCATGTGGGATTGACCCATATTTGCATGTCTATACTCCAATGAATCCATGCAATTGCTCTGCATTTAAAATTCACATCATCTCACATTCCATATAATGAGTTGCATATGATCAACTAAGCATAAAAAACCATACTTCTTTTTCCTTAAAGGAATGCTATTTGATTCTAAGATAAATATGGAGGAAACTTCCTAAGCCATGACAAGATCTTCATCCTCCCATCTCCACTATCTAAGGAAAAAATGCCCTCATCCAACCATCCATCCAAAATAGGCCACTCAAACTTTACCAACTGAAGTAGATCATATCTTATCACGTTTCCATAATCCTTTATCCCTTACATTCTTCTTTCTTATCCTTCACCCATCTCTTTCCTCCTTTATTACCCTATCTTTCATTCTCATCCTTATCTATATCCCCCATCCAATCCCCTTCCAATTGTACCATCCAACACAATGCACTTTACTCTAAATGGATTCCATGCTGCCATTTTACTTCCACCCTCTCATTTCATCTCAACCATGATTTTGTCCTTTCTCCTCTTGATATTTTCCATCCATTCTTAAGGGCTTTCTACCTATGAAAAGCTATAAAGAGGGGTGAAGAAGAAGGAGAACGACCTCCAAACATTCCTTAGAGAATAGAACCCAAGTTAGGAGGAATAGAGGGAGGAAGATCACTCTTTGCCATCTCTCCCACAAGCTTCACTTGCCCAGATCCTTAGGAACAAAGGTAAGAGCATTCAAATCCATCTATAAGCCATTCTAATTCATAGCTTAAGGCATCATGCTAATAAGTAGGAATCCTTCATCATCCCTTTTATGCTTGAATTTGGTGAGTCCTAAGCCAAGGACCATTGCCTCCATGTTTGTTTTATTTTCCGTCTCTTCTAATCTAAGGTTGGACACATAAGCCCAATGGGTGCATCGTCAACTTAGTTCTACTTTTTTTATCCTTTTATCTTCTTACATTTCACATACTAGAATGGAATGCCCAAGTTCAATGGGTGAACTCCTCTCTATCATGATTCTATCTTCTTTTCATAAAAAACTAAGGTGAGATGTCTATTTGCATTGAATGCCCCCACCTTGACCCTCTTCTTCTTTTCCTTTGTCCTATAACTAGAGTGGAACATCCAATTCAATGGATGCATTCCACTTTAGCCTTTTACAACATTCTTTTTCGCACATTAGTTGTCTTTTCCTTTTCTTACATCATCTCTCTTTGACATTACAAAGTGGGTCATCTCTTCTCTTTTCATCCATAAGGGATGGTGATCTTTTAGGAAAAGTAAGTAGGGGACTCTTTCCTTGGCTTTCCTACTACTTCATCACCAAGGATCTTTATATTGTATTTGAGCATGACATTAGGGAATGGCATGTTGGGTTATAAATGGGAAAATATTGGTATTATGTATTTGTATTTTAGGTTGAAAACGAGTGTACAAGTTCCCATTGAGTAACACAACAACAGAGCCCTACAACAAAATTAAAGCCTTGAAGAAGTTCTAATTATTTTCTTATTTATCTACTCAATTCTTTGTAATCAATGAAACAAGTTTCTTTTTATTAGTTGGGTAGATTTTAATTTAATTCTTTATTTCCTTAAGTGTAGATGCTCAATTGAATAACTTTCTTTAGATGATTGGCTGGGTTAAAGTAAAGTGACTTAAATGTTAATTAAACTCCATTTTAAGAGTCATTGTGGGATCGACCTATACTTGCAACTTCTATGCTCTAATGGAACTGTGCGCTCATGGTAATAATTAGAATCTAAGTTAATTAACCTTACCACTAGTTATAGCGTTTAGGACTGCATACAACATAGTTACATTTGTTACCTTGTTCTTTTTCCTTACTTGTGAAGATATTGATAGCTCCTTTTTTATTTTGTGTAGGAATTTGGAAAGGACTTGGTAGAAAACTTAGGATAGTGACAAATTTTATTTTGAGTGAAATGTAGGGAAGCAATGATTGTAATTTTCATTGGTATTAATTTAAATAAAAAAGGGTTGCAATAATACAAGTTAAGGTTGGGCCATCATAAATTGGAAGAGGAGTGGCATGTACATGGTTCCACCCTCCTATGAGAAGATTGATTCAGTTCCCCACTTTGAGTGCCTTAATCTCTTTTTCAATTCCTAGCTTTAGGTTGCATTAGTAATTTAAAGTTGCATTCTTGTTTGGTAGTTAAACCGCATGTAGTTCATATCATCCCTTGGTGCATGCTACTTAGGATTGCTACATTGGTTTACTATTTTTCCTTCCCTATTAGGACATGTTTACAAGCTTTGGGGTGCTTCGTATGATGATAAAAATGTGTGGGATTGCTTAAAATATTAGTAAGGGCACTTACCTCTTTTAATTCAAGTGTGGATTTAATCACAATCCCTTAGCCTACCTAGGTTAAACAACACTTGATGTAACCCTAGCCTTCCATATTAACTAAAAATCACATAGAAGAGGCCCATAGTAGCTTACTAGAACATAGGACCCTTTTGGAAGAAGGCAAACTACTGTCACCTTAGTGGCCCCTATCTAATTAATTGTCTTGGTCTACTAGCTCTGCCAATACATTTGATGACTTAGATCACCTACAACTGACTGAGGAGGGTATGAAGTAGTTGAATATGATTAGAATCTAATTGGTAAGCAGTAAAGCAAGTCTAAAAGAGAAGTGGAGCTACCTAGGTTAGGCGTAACTTAAAAGCCTCACACCTATAAAGAAAGTGAAGAGAAATAAATCTTTTATCTTGTTTTCTTATGGTTATAAATATTGAGTGTCCTTATTAGTTTGCATCATATGGCATATAGGTTGCATTATATAGTTTAGGTTTCCTTGGACTTGGAAAAAGAAAAAAAACTCTTTCATTGTATGCAATGACTTGTTCCCATTGTGTATAAATGTAAAACAACTACATCATCCATTGGTGTATGCACTATAGTAGAACCCTTAATCTAGATCTAGTATCTTTAGACAAGGAGCTCCAATGAACCTTTAGGAAAGGACTTAGGAATCAAGAAATATAGAAAACCTTATTGAAGATATGTCCAATGTGGTAGTACAGGTCAAGCTGTTAAAGGATTACTCTATGCTTGTCCAAAACAACTCAACGTCATGTATAGCTTTATTTGTGACTAACATAGATCATTTTGAGTTGAAACCAGGAGTTATTCAACTCCTGCCAACTTTCTATGGGCTAAGCAAGAAGGACCTACAGCACCATATCAAGAAATTCATTGACATTTGTTCTACTTTTGAGTACTGTAATTTCTCTGAGACTCTATTAGGTTGAGGCTATTCTCATTTTTTCTTAGGGATAAAGCTAAGGCATAGTTCAACTCTTTAGAAGTAGGGTCCATCATGACATGCGATCAACTATCTACGAAATTCTTAAATAAGTTTTTCCTAGTCCATAAAAGCAGCACCCTCAAACACAAAATCATAAATCTCTAGCAAAAAGAGGGAGAGAATTTTCACATATGTTGGGAGTATTGGAAGAACATGCTTCTCAAAAGTACCCCCCGTGGTTTTGAAACGTGGCAGCAATTCAAGCATTTATACCAAAGTATGACACTGCAGAACTAACATATGATAGATGCCACTTGTAATAACCCCAATTTTTGTAATTGATTGAGAAAATCAATAAAGTTTGAGTTTCAGATATTTCGGGCTGAAATATTAGGGTTATTTAGAATATACTTTTTATAAAAGTATAATCAAATCATAAGACATGTAAAATTGAAAATAAACTTAGCAAACCCTTCAAAACGACTATAAGCACAACAAATTCTGAATTCGGATGAGAAATCCTTAAGTTTCTTCATTTCTTGGACAAAAGGGTAAAATAGTAATTTTATTCAAAAATAAAAATCTCCCAAAAATCAAACTATAAGACATCAAAATTTAGAATGTACTGAGAAATACAAATCCAACGCCACTAAGTACACTCAAATCCCAGATCATGGGAATAAAACCCAAAATTTTATGCATAAATGGCATAACGGTCTTTTTACACCATGTGGGGCCCACAAGGGACCCAAAAACCAATCTTATCAGCAACCTACGTGAAGTCACAGGTCAACAAACATCAGCTGGTCTTGGGGAAGAAAAATGGGGCATGGGGAAGAAAAAATGGAGCATGGGAGACTTTCATGCCATTTAATAATAAAAAATAAAATATTATAATCATGAAAAAAGACCCAAAATGCCTATAAATACAACCCCAAAAATCCTCATAAAATCCCCACAAAATTTTCTTCACTCTGCCTGAAAAATTAGACCTAGATTCCACCCCAAAAACCCAAAATTTCCAAGAGACATCTCTATTTTCAATTTGTTTTTCTTTTTAGATTGGAACAAGAGACCTAAAATCAATTAGGTACTCTGTTCCAAATCTAATTTGATCAATTTCATCGTCCAAAACTTCCCAACATATCTATTCTACAAAACCCCCAAAGAAATTTCAAGATCCAACGGTTCAAACAACGAAAATTTGAAAGAAAGGTGGATCTTAGGCCATATCTTCATCAACAAGGTATTCTTTTTAAATTGGGCATATAATCGAGGTTTTTTCTCCAATCAGGTAGGTGAAAATACTTTCTATAGATGTTTAGTATTGTTTTATGTAATTTTTAGTTTACTGTAATTTATTTTGGTAATAAAAAGGTAAAAATAAAGTAAACTCTAGAACCCTTAATTTTGGATGATAGAGTGCTCAGATGAAAATTCTGACTGCACCAATCGATCCAGAAGGGTTCAAAGCCCCTAGGGTAGAAATTTCACAAAGATTAGAGACATTTTGGGCACTCAATTGAGAGAGGATTGATTGGACAGTCCATAATGGACTGTTCGATCTCCGGATCTAATGGCGCCCAAGACGCACACGTGACGCGTCGTTGGAAATGGTGTGTGCACTGCGCATGGGATGTCATCCCAAGCGAGACGACGGCGCGTCCATCAAATCCACGAGCGAACGCACCCAGCGACAGCCCCGTTTATGGGCGCGTGGACTACGAGCGTTCCGCTCGTCTCGTCCACATCTGTGGATGCCCCGCAAGGGCGCTTCATCCATTCCTCCCAGTGGACGTGCTCGACAAACTGAACGCATCCGCCTGGCTTGGTTTTCTGCCCAAAAGATCTGGGCCGTCCGTTCCTTGGGCCCATATCAAATCTAAGCCCTAGGAAGGGCTGTGAACTTTCAGATCTAATTTCGGAAGTCATCTGATCTCCAAATTGAGATCGAAAAGAAGATATGGAAAGCTTGAAACCTCTATTTTCTAATGAAATGATAAAATGGACATACTATTTAGTAAAAACTTTCTGTATTAAAGAAACAAGTTTCGAATTACCTAGATCTTCAAGATCTAAGATGATCAGATCTTGAAAATATGTTTTAATAATGATATACTATTGAAATAAAGTGAGATCTATGGTTTAATTGGATATATATGAGATATATTAAGGGATCTACTCATTATGGTAGAAAAACCCTAAAAATACAAAGGGACCCACTTGATCAATGAGATCAAGTGTGATAATATCCTTGGGATGGATAGAATGAATGTTGATATGATGAAATACAAAGAATCATGGATGGATTATTCCAAAAATAGATCAATAAGATCTTTTGACCTTAATAAAGAAAATTCCCTAAATATAACTAAAATCCTTAATCAAAGGAAAAGATCTAAGATCAAATGGTTGGATCATAAGTAAAGGTTTCCAAAAATGTTGTTGTAATTAGTTTCATTTTATATAATAGCATTTTAAATATGATTATGTTATAAAGCATGCTAGTATAACATTTAGACTTTAGCATGATATGTGATTTCATTGTTATCATAAGGTGCTAGATTTAATTATTTTAAGTACCTTGCCTCATTATCATTAAATGAAATTATGTAGTTTTATGCTTTGAATTTATAATTCATTTATGGTTAAATGTTATTAGTAGATCTACTTGTTATGAGATAAAGAGCATAAAACATCAAAAATGTATTCTAATGACAAAGTAGAGTTTCATTACACAAATAAGAATGGAGTACTTTGGACTTAATTAGTAAGGGCTATAGTTAGTAGGACAATATAAGGATTATCATGTCCTTGGCCCAAATTAGGGAAAGAATAATAAACCCCACGAATGACATTATAAATATTCATGGACTTAATTAAAATCCATTAGAAAGAGTACTTAGGGTAAACATGCTTATCGGAACCTTAAGAAAGGTTGAGCTATGGTCATTCTAGTGAATGATGAACATAGTGGTTAAGGGGGGTTATCTAATAGAGCCTCGCTCTTCCCCTACCTTCCGTTGACGTTTGTGAGGTCTAAACGCCTCCTTACATGAGGATTGAAGTAACCACTTTGCGTTCACCCATTCAGCTAGTAAGCCTTAGCCAATTGGAAATAAGAGGAGCAGTCTAGATTTAGGCTTGAATAAGCTACCTTCAACCAACACATTAACTGGTTGAATAATAATAATAAGAGCATAAAAGGTTAGTAAATTACCTAACCCTAATAAAAACAGTAAGTAAGATAAGGATGATCAAGAACAATAAGAACACTATATTGTACTTAGTATGCATTTTTAGTAGTATACTTGTTATAGTTCATTAGATTAGATAATCCAAACCCTTGATCAAAGATGATTCAAGGATGATCCAATAACTGAACTTAGATCAAAGAAGAACTAGATGATAGAAGATCTAGGATCTTGAACTTTATCAACATGTGTAGATTGTCAATCAATGGATCTATGAAAGATCAAGATCAAGGAGATGGACATACAAAGACTTAGAGATAAAAAAATACTTAGATATAAATGATCTAAAGATCATTCTAAACATCAGATCTAGTGATCAATAGGATTTTTCATAATTTATATATTGACAATATGTATGGATGTACAGATTACATACATCAGTCAGGATCATGGAAGATTGGGGAAAAGAGATCAATCCTTAAAGGTAGGAGGATTTGATGAATGCATTTACATGAGATATACATGATTGTACTCATGATCTTATGTTGACAAGAGTAATGTTAATACTTGTATTAAATCTCTTAAAAACCTTATGATCCAACCAAACACATACAAGATGGTTAAGGACTAAATTATAAGTGAATAGGGAACTAGGAAATATTTCAGCCCTAAGTAAACAGACATATGGTCTGATATATATGAAATATATTTTACATACAAGCTTGGAGGGTTGTAAGTTTGTTTTAATAGGCATAAGCCTAGGGGAATGCTATTGCTAGAGGAGTCATGAGGGTTTGGCCACCCGCTCCTTGAAATTTGAGGATGTGATGATACCTTGCCCTAAGAGAGGCTAAAAGTCGGGTGGTGGTAATTATGGGAAGGCCACCACTGTGAAAGTCTTGCCTCCCCATATGGATAGTGACATAATATTTTCCACCGTGGTATCAGTCGTGAACAATGCAGTTATCCGAGAGCGCTAGTACGGATCAGACTGCAGCATAGCAACCTTTCTGATTATTTTGCACTATGATGCATATGAGAATAGGCATAGTGAAATGCCTTATGTTATGGCATAATGAAATGCCAGGTAATTGTATATTACCAATATTTCCCAAGAAGGGAAATTCCCAGTATAAGATTAGCTATAATACTAAATTCTCAAAATGACGAGAATTGATCAACTTAGTTGGGAATGATATTTGACTATTTTCACAAATTTAACTGGTTTACCCATGAAGGGTATGTATGTATATAGATATACATAACTTACAAAGTAAAGAGTATGTTTAAGGATAATGGGATTATGAAGTATTGGAATTACATTGTCAATGTTATGTTTCTTGAATCCCCTACCAAGCATTGCTTGCTGAGATATTGTACTTGTTGCAATATCTCAGATACAGGGAAGGAGAGTTAGGAGCTGAAGACTATAGAAGACTTGAAGGGAATAATCTTCAAGGTATACCCCTGAAGGCATGTATTTTTCTTTTTTGAGAGTTTTATTGTATGGTGAGCTTGAGTTTTGGATTATGTAATTTGGACAAGTATTGTACTAGATTTGGCTGTACTGTGAACCACTGGATGGATCCTAGAGCTTAATAAAAGTATATTCCTACAATGGAATTTTATTTTGTACACAAATTGTACTTATATTATGTATG
Source organism: Warburgia ugandensis (assembly GCA_035236585.1). Taxonomy (NCBI): domain Eukaryota; kingdom Viridiplantae; phylum Streptophyta; class Magnoliopsida; order Canellales; family Canellaceae; genus Warburgia; species Warburgia ugandensis. Next base: position 46,331,474 of record CP141131.1, on the reverse strand, counting down.
AAGTGGTGACTTGGGTTTTAAAAACAAGTTCTAAAGAAAAGAATTTCCGCTGCTTTGTTTTGCAAAAAAAATTTAACTCTTAAGGGCCCTGCCTTTCAAAATACACTACAATACGTGTTACAAAAGCCTGTGTCATCACAGTTGGTATCAGAGCGATTCATCCAGTCACAGTACAGTACAAATATGTCCAAAAGAGAGATTATAATCCAAGTCTAGATTTAGATAGAAGTAGTTGTATAGAGGATTGATAGAAATTATGAACAGATGCCACCAAAGAGAGTCACAAGACAGGCAACTCAAAATACTCCAGTGGACAATATGGAAAGAGTAACAATGAGCAATGTGGAAGAGATGATGACAAGGGTGTTGAAGAACCTTCTTCCTCACCTACAACAAACCCAAGGTTCATCACCTCTATAGAAATACCAAGTACGCAGGCTCAGGTTCAACTTGAAGTGAGTGAATAAGAGATAAGTTATTAGTTGATGAGAAGGAGTTATGTGATAAACTCATTAATTAAGAGATAAGTATAAAAGGAGTTAACTCATTGTGAAGGATAAGTCTTGAAAGAGTAGCCTCATTTGTTGAAGAGGATTTAAAGAGTTGACTCATTAGTGAGGAAAGAGTTAAACTCATTAGTTGAGGTATATGAAAAGAGTAGACTCATTTGTGAAGAAAGAGTAACTCATTAATGAAGGATGAGTATAGAAAGAGTTAAACTCATTAGTTGAGAATGAGTACAGAAAGAGTTAGTGTAATGAAGGAATAGTATAGTATAAGCAGATATTACTTAGTGAAAGGACTAGAAATACTACTTAGCAAATAAGAATTCCAATAGAGGGAATAATAAGATATAGAAATCAATAAAAAATATTTCAATAGATGTAAGGTATGATGTTTAGGTCTAACCTAAAGTCCTGAGTAAACATACAAAGTATGTTAATACTAGTATGTATATAACCATTATTAAGTGAAGTATGTATATAACCATTACTAAGTGAAGAAATGGAGATAAAGAGAAAAAAAAGAAAAGAAAAAAAAAGTGATAAATTGGAAAATAAGATGAAAAGAAAAAAAGAAAAAAAAATTCCAACCTTATAGAAAAGGTGAAATGGAGATTTATGAGAAATAGGTGTTAAAGATGAAAACATTAGAAGTATTGTAAAATTCAAAGTTAACATTAAAAATATAAAGAAATATAAATGTAGGAATTAGAATTGCTACATGTATAGTATTATGGCAATTAGTTAAATGAAATTAATCATCAAAATAGAGAGGATATGGCTTAAAAGAAATTTAAGGAGATAGGTGATAAAGTTCAAAATTTGTAAATAAGAATAGTTTGAAATAAATATGAGTAAGGAGTTAAGCAAGTATTTTTCTCCAAAATTAGTGAGGCAAAGGATTTAGTGGAGAAATGATAAAATTTTAGAACATGAAGAGATAATCTTTGATATTAGAATAAAATGAAAAGGAAAAAGAGAGTTAGATATGTTAAAAGGACAAAAATATGATCCCAAACTTATTAAGAAAGACAATTAAACCATGAGAATATATGGTTACTAAAGAAATTATAGCTCTATATATGGTACAACAATTATGAAATCACCAAGTTAGAAATTATAAAGGTACGACAAATCATTGTGGAAATTAGCACTAGAGGATTTTCAAGGATTAAAGAATTATTGATATAATAACTTTGGTGCTATTGAAAATAATTTTGGGACTATCATAAAGAGAAGTACCTTTGGTATAAATGGTAAAATGGTCATAGAACAAGAAAACAAAGAGAAATATTGATTAGGAAAATATAGTCATTGATTATCATGAAGAGGAGTACATCGTATTGATCAAGGCAAATGAAGAGCTAAATATGAATAGAGATATTACTTCCAATTACATGATGGAGTTGGTGATATTGAAAGATTTAAGAAATATAGTAAGGGGAAATATATTTTTGGAGGAAAGGTGAAATAAAACATGAGAAATGAAAACAAATATTGGTTGTTAAATTTAAGTTTAAAGATGATTGTGAATGAGTTATGAATCCAAATTGTTGGAGAAATAAGTGGTTAGAAATTTTAAGATAGTTTGAAGATTTTCAATCTTACATGAGATTGAATGAGAAATATCTATAATAGTTCAGGAAAAGAACATCAAATTATATGAATGAGTTGAAAGAACAACTTTTTAAGGATATGGAGTGATTATAGCAATTTACATTATGAGAGTAACAAATTTCTTTTAGGAAAACAAAAAGGAGGAATCAATATAAGGATGCATAAATGATGTTGAGGAAATTAAGTATCCTTTTTCTCTATAAGGATGAGCATTTTCAAATTTATTATTAATTGGCAATTGGAAATGCAACATCAAAGTATAAAAATCAAAAACAAATTTTAAAGTTCTATGAGTTAGATAATAGATGTTTGTGAATTTGAGGAGAATGAAATATATTGAATGAAGTGGTAATGATATATGGAAATAGATTTCAAGAAATCAAGAGCATTCAGGGGATATATGTTAGACACTTACAAAACTTGTCTTGTAAGTGTACATGTGATTAAAGAAAGCAAAGTTTAGGTTATATAAATTTTAAGGATATCATGGAATTTGACCCAACAAAGGTGGAATATGAGATCAAAATATGAAATGACAATGACAATTAGACAAATATATCTCTTATTGATTTTATAACATAAGGACATTCTTTTAGTGAAGTTTTGCCATTGGTTACATAAATCCTAAATGAGTTGATAATAGATTGTTGAGAATTAAAGAATAGTTGATAAATTATGGTGCTTGTAAAGACTTGAGAAGGGATGATTACAAAGTCAATATGGACTCTTTTAATTGGAATTATCAAGAATATTGCAAATAAAGGGTTAGTATGATATGATAAAAGCTATGAGGTACGCTTGAAAGAAGCATGAGGAAATGCAAAATCCAGAAATTTTGAAGCCTATGACATATATATATATATATGAGAGGAAAAGAGATAAATATTATCATAGATTGTGAGAATGTTCTGAATATTGTTCTGAATATGAGTAAGAGATAGCAAAAGAGGATCAGGAATATATATGCAGATTTAAATGACACTATCTTGGAAGGAATATGTAGAAAGTCAAGTATTATGAATAAAATGGCACTCAAAGAGTGTTACAAAAATAATGGATGGGAGTGAGGAAAGATTCATTACAAGGAAACTATTATTCAAGGACAGAATTTGACAAGAAGTTGTCAATAGAAGGAAATAGTAAAGAAGTATGAACTGTAGAGAAGAAATAAAGTATACACTTCCAAATAATGGAAGAATAAGAAAAGAGAAAATTACTTCCAAAGATTGGAAGGTTGTTACAAAGAACAATAGTTGAAGTTGAATCTAATCAATATGTATTATAGGAAGTCTAAGGACTATACATAGTAGGAAAGCTATGTCCAAACTTTATATGTTGATACATAGTAGGAAAGCTATGTCAAGACTTTATATGTTGAAAAAGAATGAGGATGAGCAATAGAAGGTATAATGAAAAATTGTAAAGTATGGAAAGATTGGTGAAAATTACCAGTCAAGTGAAATGGAAGGTTTTTGAAATGAAAGGGATAACTCAATAAGAGTTATTAACACTTTTTGGGAAATTTTAGCAAGAACCAGCTTTAGTATATAATGCATTAGTAAGGTTAGTCATGGATGAGCATTTTAACCTTTGAGAAGAAGGTAGTATAGGAAAGGAACGAAAGGAAATGGGATTTCCATAAGTCGCAAGGCCACATGTGTAAGGCTATGAAAGAATTGTGAAGACTCCTAAGTGAGTTGTATTATAAATTTTGAGGACAAAATTATTGTAAGGGGGGAAGATTGTAATAACCCCAATTTTTGTAATTGATTGAGAAAATCAATAAAGTTTGAGTTTCAGATATTTTAGGCTGAAATATTAGGGTTATTTAGAATATACTTTTTATAAAAGTATAATCAAATCATAAGACATGTAAAATTGAAATTAAACTTATCAAACCCTTCAAAATGACTGTAAGCACGATAAATTCTGAATTCGGATGAGAAATCCTTAAGTTTCTTTATTTCTTGGACAAAAGGGCAAAATAGTAATTTTATCCAAAAATCAAAATCTCCCAAAAATCAAAATATAAGACATCAAAATTTAGAATTTAATGAGACATACGAATCCAACGCCACTAAGTACATTCAAATCCGAGATCATGGGAATAAAACCCAAAATTTTATGCATAAATGGCAAAACGGTCTTTTTACACCATGCGGGGCCCACATGGGGCCCACAATGGACACAAAAACCAATCTTATCCCCAGCCCACTTGAAGTCATGGGTCAACAAACATCAGCTAGTCTTGGGGAAGAAAAATGGGGCATGGGGAAGAAAAAATAGAGCATGGGAGACTTTCATGCCATTTAATAATAAAAAATAAAATATTATAATCATAAAAAAAGACCCAAAATGCCTATAAATACAACCCCAAAAATCCTCATAAAATCCCCAGAAAATTTTCTTCACTCTGCCTAAAAAATTAGACCTAGATCCCTCCCCAAAAACCCAAAATTTCCAAGAGACATCTTTATTTTCAATTTGTTTTCCTTTTTAGATTGGAACAAGAGACCTAAAATCAATTAGGCACTTTGTTCCAAATCTAATTTGATCAATTTTACCGTCCAAAACTTCCCAATATATCTATTCTACAAAACCCCCAAAGAAATTTCAAGATCCAACGGTTCAAACAACGAAAATTTGCAAGAAAGGTGGATCTTAGGCCATATCTTCATCAACAAGGTATTCTTTTCAAATTGGGCATATAATCAAGGTTTTTTCTCCAATTAGGTAGGTGAAAATACTTTCTATAGATGTTTAGTACTGTTTTATGTAATTTTTAGTTTACTGTAATTTATTTGGATAATAAAAAGGTAAAAATAAAGTAAACTCTAGAACCCTTAATTTTGGATGATAGAGTGCTCAGATGAAAATTCTGACTACACCAATCGATCCAGAAGGGTTCAAAACCCCTAGGGTAGAAATTTCACAAAGATTAGAGATGTTTTGGTCCCTCAATTGAGAGAGGATTGATTGGACGGTCCATAATGGACTGTCCAATCTCTGGATCTAACGGCTCCCAAGACGCACACGTGATGCACCATCGAAAATGGCACGTGTGCTGCATGTGGGGCATTGTCCCAAGTGACACGATGGCGCGTCCATCAAATCCATGAGTGGACGCGCCCAACGACAACCCCGTTTATAGGCGCACGGATGACGAGCGTTTCGCTCATCCCCTCCGCGTCTGTGGACGCACCTCAAGGGCGCTTCCTCCATTCATCCCAGCGGATGCGCCCGACGAATCGAACGCGTCTGCCCAGTTTGGTTTCCCACCCAAAAGATCTGGGCCGTCCGTTCCTTGGGCCCAGATCAAATCCAGGCCCTAGGAAAGACTGTGAACTTCCGATCCAATTCCAGAGTCATTTGAACTCCAAATTGAGATCGGAAAGAAGCTATGGAAAGCTTGCAACCTCTATTTTCTGATGAAATGATAAAATGGACATACTATTCAATAAAAAATTTCTGTATTAAAGAAATAAGTTTCCAATTACCTCGATCTTCAAGATCTGAGATGATCAGATCTTAAAAATATGTTTTAATAATGATATACTATTGAAATAAAGTGATATCTATGGTTTAATTTGATATACATGAGATATATTAAGGGATCTACCCATTATGGTAGAAAAACCCTAAAAATACAAAGGGACCCACTTGATCAATGAGATCAAGTGTGATCAGATCCTTGGGATGGAAAGAATAAATGTTGATATGATGAAATCCAAGGAAATCATGGATGGATTATGACAAAAATAGATCAATATGATCTTTTGACCTTAATAAAGAAAATTCCCTAAATATAACTAAAATCCTTCAAAGGAAAAGATCTAAGATCAAATGGTTGGAGCATAAGTAAAGGTTTCTATAAATGTTAATGTAATTAGTTTCATTTTATATAATAGCATTTTAAATATGATTATGTTATAAAACATCCTAGCATAACATTTAGACTTTAGCATGATATGTGATTTCATTCTAATCATAAGGTGTTAGATTTAATTATTTTAAGTACCTTGCCTCATTATCATTAAATGTTAAATTATGTAGTTTTATGCTTTGAATTTATAATTCATTTATGGTTAAATGTTATTAGTAGATCTACTTGTTATGAGATAAAGAGCATAAAACATCAAAAATGTATTCTAATGACAAAGTAGAGTTTCATTACACAAATAAGAATGGAGTACTTTGGACTTAATTAGTAAGGGCTATAGTTAGTAGGACAATATAAGGATTATCATGTCCTTGGCCCAAATTCGGGAAAGAATAATAAACCCCATGAATGACATTATAAATATTCATGGACTTAATTAAAATCCATTAGAAAGAGTACTTAGGGTAAACATGCTTATAGGAACCTTAAGAAAGGTTGAGCTATGGTCATTCTAGTGAATGATGAACATAGTGGTTAAGAGGGGTTATCTAATAGAGCCTCGCTCTTCCCCTACCTTCTGTTGACGTTTGTGAGGTCTAAACGCCTCCTTACATGAGGATTGAAGTAACCACTTTGTGTTCACCCATTCAGCTAGTAAGCCTTAGCCAATTGGAAATAAGAGGAGCAGTCTAGATTTAGGCTTGAATAAGCTACCTTCAACCAGCACATTAACTGGTTGAATAATAATAATAAGAGCATAAAAGGTTAGTAAATTACCTAACCCTAATAAAAACAGTAAGTAAGATAAGGATGATCAAACAAGATCCATTAGATCTTGGATGATCAAGAACAATAAGAACACTATATTGTACTTAGTATGCATGTTTAGTAGTATACTTGTTATAGTTCATTAGATTAGATAATCCAAACCCTTGATCAAAGATGATTCAAGGAAGAAAACCAAGATCATCCTCCATAGGGATGATCCAATAACTGAACTTAGATCAAAGAAGAACTAGATGATAGAAGATCTAGGACCTTGATCTTTATCAACATGTGTAGATTGTCAATTAATGGATCTATGAAAGATCAAGATCAAGGAGATGGACATACAAAGACTTGGAGATAGAAAACTACTTAGATATGAATGATCTGAAGATTATTCTAAACATTAGATCTAGTGATCAATAGGATTGATCATAATTTATATATTGACAATATGTATGGATGTGCAGATTACATACATCAGTCAGGATCATGGAAGATTGGGGAAAAGAGATCAATCCTTAAAGGTAGGAGGATTTGATGAATGCATTTACATGAGATATACATGATTGTACTCATGATCTTATGTTAACAAGAGTAATGTTAATACTTGTATTAAATCTCTTGAAAGCCTTATGATCCAACCAAACACATATAAGATGGTTAAGGACTAAACTATGAGTGAATAGGAAATTAGGAAATATTTCAGCCCTAAGTAAATATATATATATCGTCTGATATATATGAAATCTATTTTACATACAAGCTTGGAGGCTTGTGAGTTTGTTTTATTAGGCATAAGCCTAGGGGAATGCTATTGCTAGAGGAGTCATGAGGGTTTGGCCACCCGCTCCTTGAAATTTGAGGATGTGATGATACCTTGCCCTAAGAGAGGCTAAAAGTCGGGTGGTGGCAATTATGGGAAGGCCACCACTGTGAAAGTCTTGCCCCCCATACGGGCAGTGACATAATATTTTCCACCGTGGTATCAGTGGTAAACAGGGCAGTTATCAGAGCGCGCTAGTACGGATCAGACTACAGCATAGCATCCTTTTTTATTATTTTGCACTATGATGCATATGAGCATAGGCATAGTCAAATACCTTATGTTATCGCATAATGAAATGCTAGGTAATTGTATATTACCAATATTTCCCAAGAAGGGAAATTCCCAGTATAAGATTAGCTGTAATACTAAATTCTCAAAATGGAGAGAATTGATCAGCTTAGTTGGGAATGATATTTGACTATTTTCACAAATTTAACTGGTTTACCCATGAAGGGTATGTATGTATAGATATACATAACTTACAAAGTAAAGAGTATGTTTAACGATAATGGGATTATGAAGTATTGGAATTACATTGTCAATGTTATGTTTCTTGAATCCCCTACCAAGCATTGCTTGCTGAGATATTGTACTTGTTGCAATATCTCAGATACAGGGAAGGAGAGTTAAGAGCTGAAGACTATAGAAGACTTGAAGAGAATAATCTTCAAGGTATACCCCTGAAGGCATGTATTTTTCTTTTTTGAGAGTTTTATTGTATGGTGAGCTTGAGTTTTGGATTATGTAATTTGGACAAGTATTGTACTAGATTTGGTCAGATCTTGTGAACCACTGGATGGATCCTAGAGTTTAATAAAAGTATATTCCTTCAATGGAATTTTATTTTGTACACAAATTGTACTTATGTTATGTATGAAGTGGTGACTTGGGTTTTCAAAACAAGTTCTAAAGAAAAGAATTTCCGCTGCTTTGTTTTGTGAAAATTTTTTACACTCTCAAGGGCCCTGCCTTTCAAAATACATTACAAAACGTGTTACAAAAACCCAGGTCGTCACTCCACTAACGGTGGTGCTTTCATGACAAAAATAATGTGGAACCTTGGAATTTCATTGAGACACTTGTTGAGAATTCCTAGTAATGGAATTATTCCACTAGGATGGAAAGAAATTTGTAGCCACAAAAGAATGACAGTGTATATGAAATAGGATTCACTTCAGATATCTACAATAAAATTGATATGCTGGCCCATAAAGTGGATAAGATATATGATATTACCCAATGGTTAGATGCATTTATGATGACTAGTCCATGTAGCCTCAGTGTGATGCTTGTTCTATTTGTTTTAGTTGGACACATCCTATTGGCTTATGTCCATTTGGTTCTGGTTTTCCTAAGTTCCTTTCAAATCAGGCAAATATTATGAGTGCATATCACAACCCTAGTAATAACCCATATTTTAGTACCTACAATCCTATATGGGCTATACATCCAAACTTTTCTTGGTCAAAGAATAATGATGTATCCAAAGTTTCTTTTAGTTATTATTGAGTCCTTTCATTTGAATTTATGTTGAAAATAATGAAACATTTATGAAATGTTCCTGTACAAGGATGAGAATTCAAATTTTCTAAATATCCAATCTATGTTTGGAAACTTAGCTTATTAATATATTTGTGTACAATTAAACTTGAAATGTTCTTTGCATGAAATTGTTGTGTGTGTGTGTGTGTGTGTGTGTATAATCTAAGATAAAGAGAGAATATAGCTTAGAGATCCTGAAGAAGACAAGCGAAGACTATTAACCCATTAACCCATGTGAGCTTTAAGAACATTCTTCCTTTTTTGAGGCTTATATATAAATTCCAAGTTTTCTTTAGCATACATAAATTCCTAGTTAGTCTCATTATTCTTCAACTTGGTCAACTATTCAAAAAACATATAAAAGACTACACTATACATCTCTTAAGTTTATGGTCAATTAAAGCCAAATGAAACTTAGAAAATGATAGAGTTTATCCTTAGATAGCCTAGAGCCTTTGGACTTACATAAGTTATTATTTTAACACTAGTTAACCACATTTGAACCTTTTTAGTGAGCCTTTCCTTTATGAACCCATTAATTAGTACCATTCTTAACTCCAAAAATATGTAAAAATGTTTGAAGAAATATCTTAAGAAAAAAGTAATAATAAAACAAGTCAAGAGATGAACATCAAAAGAATGAAAAGAGAAAAATTCAAAGAAAGGTTATACTAAAAGTCAAAGAGGATGATGAAAAAAATATCCAATGAAAAAGGAAATATTCACTCTTATGGGTACAGAAGAAAGTTGTAAAGATACTAGTAGAAGACCTTTACATCTCTTTCAAAATAATCTTTGTTTATCCTTACGCCCCTTCCTTTGATAACCCTTTCCTAAGCCCATGTTTCTTCCTAATAGAAGTCCATAGTTGACCTTAGGAGAAGTATGACTTGCATATGGTTATGATTGAGTAGGGAATGTGATAGATTGAAACATTTCTAATAGTTGTTATCTTTCATGAGACTAGCTTTATATTCCTTCTAACTTATCATTCTTTGGTAAGAAATATGTGAGAATTTAGCCTTGATAAACATTATCCTACTCACATATTGAAGAGAGATTTACCGATTTTAGAGTGACCTCCTTTTGCGTATCAAGAATGTCTTGTGAGATTTTCAAAACATACTTTTGGATGGCAATTTAGGTTACAATTTACTTATAGATTAATAATTACATATATATTGGCTATATTCACACACTTACACTCCAAGATTTGATTGATAATGAAATATCTTTAGCTTGGGGTAGGATTTTGGAATGTTGGCCATTTCTAATAGCACATTAAAGTTAGGAATTCAATGAATGTTAAATGGAAGAAAATTCTAAGAGAAATAAAGGAATTGCATAAAAGTTTTTGAAATGTTTATGGGTGTCATTTTTGGAAACTCTTATGAGACTACAACTCGTCCACTAGGGGGTAACCTATGGATTTGAAGGCTTTCCATATGTGCCCAATGTAGAAGATAGCACATGTGAAAGTGGTTAGGATTTTTAAATGTTTCTTCTATATTTTTGTAGTTTTACTCAAGGACTAGCAAAATCTAAATTTGTGAATATTTGATATATATATATATATTATTACATACATACCTCTATATATAGAAGGTTTTAGCCCTAGAAATAACTTAAACATCACTAATTAGGGTTACTTCTGCATTTTGTAGGCCTAGGGTACTAGTAAAAAAAAAATGCACTAATTTGGTAATTGTAACACTAATAGAGCAAGTTTAGAGTCCGAGCCATATCATGAGCCCACATGCCAAATATGAAGCTTGGGAGGATCAAAATGTTAAGGGGGTGCTGTTACCAATATCCGAGTAGTCAGAAACCCCAAAGCAAGAAGGACCTTAAAAGAGTGTCCTTATCAAAAGTGAAGGTAACAGAACTTTCCATTCATGCATGCAACTATTCTGTCACCTTGGAAAGCTTCTAAGAGAAGTTCAAATCACATACAATGGGTACACATATGGTGAGGGCTTTTTTTGAAACAAGAAAGCTAGAAGACCAAGGCCCTCATGAAGACACATTCCTTTCCCTCTCTCTCCTACTCAACCGAAAGAGGCTATGACCAATGGAGTTGGACAACTTTCCTATGCAAGGTGGTACACTCTCCTTAATTTCAAGTTTTTTTTTTTTTTTTTTAATGTGCAAAATGAGGTAGAAACAATGAGAAAATAAAGGAGGTGAGGAGAGAGACAATTTACGAGAAACTTACAATCAACATCATCCTTACTTTTCAAGCACTTAAAGCCTAAGATATATCCTTGTTTCTAAATATACTAAGAAATAAATGACAACTTATGCAAGCAAGGATGGAATAATGAGAAGGAAGACTAGACTGGAACCCCATTGGTGGAGATTTCTTTGGTAGGTTGCTCACTTTATTTTTAGGAGAAAAATGTCCCATCTCAAGGGAGCGATGTCCAACACTCCTTGAATGCTAATGGCTAGAGAAAACAATGTAGGGCTTGGAGAAAAATGAGGAGGAGATCTAGATTGAATAATAAAATCTCAATGGAATCTAAGTCATCCACTCTAAGGCATGTTGATCCAAGGGTTGAGAACAAAAGAGCTACAAGATAAGATCTTTTGGACAAAGAAACTTTAAAGAAATCACATCCCCTCAATTCTATGTGAAGTTTGATCCAAGGGTGAAGAATTAAAGAGGAGCAAAGCTCAACCCTAGCCACTATCTCACATTCTACATAAGGACATGCGCATGATTGACTAAGAATAAGAAAGGAGACATCTTTTTCCTTAAAGGAAGACCATTTGATTCTATGATAAAGATGGAGGTAACTTATTAGCCATGATAAGGCCTTCATCCTCCCATCTGTAATTCCACCATCCAATGAAATCTAGTTTCCCCTATACGATTGCCCACCCAACACCCCAGCCCCCCCCTCCCCCCACCACATTTCCTTCCATCTCAACCATTCTTCACTTTTTTGCCTCTTGATCTTAGCCTTCCATCACTAAGGACTTCCAGCATTGAGAACTATAAATATAGGTGAAGGAGAAGGAGAATTATCTCTCAACTTTTCCTGGAGCACAGAGCCTAAGTCATGAGGAATAAAGGTAGGAAAATTGCTCTTTCCATCTCTTCCCAAAAAATTCACATGTTCAGATCCTCAAGATCACATGTATGGAATTCAAACCCATCCATAAGCTATTCTAATTCCTAACTTAAGGCATCACACTAAAGAGTACGAATACTTTAACCTAGGTAAGTACCTAGTTCCTTGATCATCTCCTTTATGCTTGAATTTGGTGAGTTCTAAGCCAAGGACCACTATTTTTATGTTTGCTTTATTTTCCTTCTCTTTTAATCTAAGGTGGGATGCCCAAGGCCCATGGGTGCATCCTCACATCAGTTTCCTTTTTCTTTTCTTTTTTTCTTTTCTCTTCTTCAATTTTCACATTAGAATGGAATACCCAAAGCTAATGGGTACCCTCCACTCTAGCACGATTTTCCCTTCTTTTCATCACAAACTTAGGTCGGATGTCCATTTCCATTGAAGCCCCCACCTTAACCCTCTTCTTCTTTTCCTTTATTCTACAACTAGAGTGGAACATCTAATCCAATGGATGCATTGCAGTCTAGCCTTCCAACCACATTGTTTTCCTCACAACAGGTCTCTTTTCCAATTTCTTATTTCATCACTCTTTCACACCCAAAGCGAGGCATCCAACATTGATGGATGTGCCTCTCTTTGGTCCCTTCTCTTTATTTTATTTTACTCCCTCCAACTACCATTTATTTGGAGACTTTGGCATCACATAGTTACTTCTCTTGCTTTCTCCTAAAAAGCTACCCTTTTCCATAGAGTTTCTAGCTAAGGAGAAGCATATATTTCTTTTCTTTCTCCACTCCATCTCTTATCCTTTTTCTATAAAGGATGGTGATATTTTAAGAAAAGTAACCAGGGGCCTCCTTCCTTGGCTGCCCCACTACTTCATTCCTAAGAATCTTTGGATTGGAATTGAGTAAGACATTAAGGAAGTGGAAAATTAGGTTATAGATGAGAAAAGCTTGGTACTAGTTTTTACTATATTTTGGGTTGAAAAAGTGAACAAGTTCCTATTGAGTGACACATCAAGAGAACTCTACAATGGAATTCAAGCCCAAGAGTAGTTGCAACTGTTTTCTTTTATTTTCTTATTTATGTACTCAATTCTTTATAATCAATGTATACAATGAAATTAATTTCTTTTTATTATTTTAATTGCATTAAATTTAATTCATTATTTCCTTAAGCGTAGATAATCAATTCCATAAGTTTCTTTAGATGATTGGCTAGGCTAAAATAAGTTGACTTAAATGTTAATTATATTCCATTTTAAAGACTTGCACCTTCTACGCTCCAATAGATTCTTACACTTGTGGTACTATTTAAAGCACATCAATGGATGCAACATCATCATCCATGATGCCTAGACCACAAAAAACCATGACATGACAAACATGATTCTCGAACTTGCCAATCTATGTAAACCCCCACTCAGTGCCAATAGGTTGCCACCTTTGCCCAAAGTAGTTCCATTAGGATCCACCTTAGGGTCAAATAAAAACTCATTTTTCATTTATCTCCCATCCATTATCGTTACCACTTTATGGAAAGAGTTATAATATGAGATTACTTGCATTATTAGATGTAAGGTTAGTTAGAAGAACTACCATATCTTGCCTTGAAGCAGTTTATAGCAAAAGTGAAGGATAATGCAATGCTTACCTTTCTAAGCAAACCATCATGTCACTCCCTTTAGGCGACTCAGTTCCTTACCATAGGAGGTTACTTTCATCTCCATACTAAGGAATATCAAAATCATTAGAGAAATAATCTCATTATACACTTGTATCTAGAATCAAGCACAAACTATATGCAAACATTCAAGTGTCCATCGTCAACCTATCCACGTTAGGCTAATGAGTGAAGATGGAAATTTGATGACCATTTTATGTTAAAACTAGTCAATCTATCCCTTGGAGATCCTAAACACAATCATTTATCTGTCATAATCAAATAGGTAAACCATGATACTCATCTTTAGCCATATATTTGACTAGTTTTTACAAGTTTGGTAGACTCAAGGGTATAGGTTAAGGCAGTGCATCGAATTCAAGTGAGAATTCCAACCCAGTTGGACCTTCTCTCCACATCATTCAAGGACCATTACTTTTAAAATCTTCAGACAACAAAATGTTATAGTTCTTGAGTGTATGAATCTGAAATTTGTCATGGTAAGATAGCCAAAAGCTTCTAAATAGGCACTTCTTGTAGTAATCATCTTCCCAATTCCTTACTTTTCTCCTTTCATACTTCATAGTTTTGAGAAATTATTTTCATAGATCATAATTTGACTAATAATAGTATATGTAAATCATGTTTTAATAGCCATTTGATCATCCATCAATAGTATATACATCCAAACATTTTTGAGGAATTTGGGTATCAATTTTCTTCTCAAAGGGGCAAAAACTGATGCCTCATTTTCCTTATGATTTGGTGCTCCAAATCTCCAAATCCTTACACTATTTCAATTATATTTCATGCATTGATATGGGAATGTGAAATGGCCTTGAAGTCAGTCATGGGTCTTCCCCCAAAATTACGAAAACTGTGTGTTTTATTAAGAACACCATGCATTTTCCCCCACTCCAAGTTTAAATTTAAAAACTTGTGAACATTCCTTAATGGCTCGGGCTATGACATGTCTAACATTTCTTATTTTAAAAAAATTAAGCTTCCATCTTACTAGTTTAACCCAATCTAACAAACATGGAGCCAGAGATTGAGGAAATTAAGCATCAAACAATAGGATTTATCCAAACATGTAAAGCATGGTGTATGGATGCAATAGAATGGAGAAATTTCTTCTTCCAAAATGTAAATCTATCTCAACTAATAATTGAAGCATTCCACAAAAGAAAGTAACTTAATCCTACTATCATATAGTGGTCTAAGCACAATCAAAAGATAGAATTTGAAAGGACAAGAGACATGCTTCTAAACATAGTCCAATGAAAAATGGCCCGAGCAGTAGGGTGCTTACCATACAAGATGATTCTAGCAAGTTCCATATGATTTTGCACAAATATACAAAGACTAGATGACGGTTAACCATGATCGCCAAATCATAAGGAAATCCTTCACATCTAGACAAAAAGTCTTATTGTATAATTCAAGATTGCATCTTTTTCTAGGCAAACTCATATCCCAATGGACTGGACCTCACATGGTACACATAGTATACTCACATGGGGCCATCAAAGAGGATGGTGAGACCCAAAAAAGTAAATGGTTAGAGGTTAAAACCTTTCCTTGAACTGCCTAACCCTGAGATTGATGAGATACTATTAAAGACACCTTATTTTCATGACCTACCTTAGACTACTCTAGGGAACCTTATAGATCATCATCCTTGCACTCATCATTACATCTGACTAAAGACTTAAAACTTAGCGAGCTCCCAGCAAGGCAACTTTGGATGTTTTTCAAATCTCAGTCTTCTACATCTTACCATTATATATAGGGTCCTATGTTTACATACACTGGGGAAAATGTTTCATTCAAGTTGGGGTGAAAATGTCCATAAATAATTTGTATTTTGAAAGAAAAAAAAATTGAGGTAGAGTTCACTTGCTGTAATGAGAACTAAAATTTCACAATTTAGTAATTCTACTATTTTCATCTCTTAATGGAAGTGTATATGACTAATTTTGCATATTATTCATGAGTTAAAGCATTTTATGAAGGTTAATTCTCAAAAAATATTTACACAGCACAATCAAGACCAATGGAGAGATATAACTTAGATACCCTAAGGAAAATTGGTGGAGACCTATGACACAGTGAGCCGTAAAGACTCTCTTCTTTCAAAGAGTTATAAGTAATTCCATATTTTCTTCAATGTACATAGTTTAGTCTAATCATGTTATCCTTGCTTTGGTTAACTACCAATAATAAATAGGATTAATAGCTCTCTTTCTAGAAAATTTATTACATGTGATAAGCTTTAGGAAACCTAGGGAATGATATAGATCATCCTTTTTCAGCTCAGAGATATAAAACCTACCCAATATAGTCTATCATTAGTTAAACCCTTGAGCCTAATATTAAACCTTTTCTTTCTTAACCTCACTTACCTTAACCTAAGAACAAAACCAAAAAATGAATATCCATTATCCATTTTTCAAAATGAGTAGGGTTAGCAAAAAATTTTAAAAAGGAACAAAGGTTAAAGAAATGATAAACACTGGAAGTCCTTCTTTCAAAGTAGTCAAAAGAAAAAGAAAAAAAGAGAAAGAAATATCAAGAATAGAGGAGAAAATTTGAAAGAAAAAGACGAGTACATAAGATATTCACTTAAGTGTAATCAAGGATCAATTGTCCAACAATAAAAAAGAAGACCTCTACTCAATTTTGAACCTTTAGAATCCTTATACCCTTCTTTTCTGAACCAATTCCAAGCTTATGTTTCATCTGATTTAAAGATCTGTGGATCCTAGGTGGAACATAGCATTAAAAGTGGATATAAAGAGAAGGGAATAAGGTAAACCACTCTTAAGGATCACTTTCCTTTGTCTCTTTAATATTTAAAGATTTATGTGAGCCATTAACCTTATTGGATCCAATAACAAAATCAGAGAAATATGTCCAACCCCTTATTTGAGAACTTCACTTTCTAAGAGTAAGTGATGACCCGGGTTTTTGTAACACATTCTGTAATACATTTTTCAAAGGCAGGGCCCTTATTAGTAAAAAAAATAAAAATTCACAAAACAAGCAGCGAAAATTCTTTTCCTTAAAACGTGTTTTGAAAAGTCCAAGCCACCACTTCATACATAACCTAAGTAAAATTTTTGTACAAGATAAAATTCCATTGAAGGAATCTATTTTTATTAAATTCTAAAATCCATCCAGTGGTTCACAGTATAGCCTAGATCCATTACAATACTTGTCCAAATTATATAATCCAAAACTCAAAGCTCACCATACAATGAAACTCTCATTACAATACAATACTCTCAAACAAAACAAAATACATATCTTCAAGGGGTATACCCTGATAATTATTCTCTTCAAGTCTTCTACAGTCTTGAGCTCCTAACTCTCCTTCTCTGTATCTAAGATATTGTAAAGATTGAAACATTTACAATATCTCAGCAAGCTATGCTTGGTAGGGGATTCAAGAACCATAATAATTGACAGTATAATTCTAATACTTCATAATCCCGTTATTCATAAACATACTCATGTATCTAACTCTTTACTTTGTAATATCTGTACATCCTTATACATACATATAGAACATGGATAAATCTATCAAATTTATGAAAGTAGTCAAATATCATTCCTAACTAAGCTGATCAATTCTTTCCACTATGAGGAATTAGTATTTTAGCTAGTCCTATACTGAGAATTTCCCTTCTTGGGAAATACTAATAATATACAATTACCTGGCATTTCATCATGCAAAACATAAGTGTGACAATCCGGGTTTTCTCATGCATTTTTTTAAATACAATACCTAATTTTCTAAGGCGGGATGCATCCCTATTTGAAAACCATTCTATAAAAACCATGCAATGCAGCGAAAAACCTTTAGTTTTAAACTCATTTTTGAAAACCCCGAGTGTCATTTGCCTTCACAACAACCAAAGTAGTTTTTGAAAAACTTCATAAATCATACATATTTTTCCCCAAGTCTATCCAGTCACAGCACACAGCCCAACTGTAATTAAATACAAATACATGTCCAAAGGGTAGAGAGTTTACACACATGTATAGTTGTCTCCTTTGTTTATTCACTTGCTTGTAGCACTAATATAGATGTCATCTACTCGTGGATGGAATTATCCTGAAAAATGTTAAGGATAGGGTGAGTATATACTATACTTAGTAGGAGTCTATCACTACTAGTTTTATAATGCATGCGATGTTTTAAAATCATATGCTCTTTCCAAAACATGTGCATGTCTGAATACTCAAGTTCAATATCGACATCAAAATCCATTGTCAAACTGAAATACTAACGACTTAAAGGATCATATAATCCAAAATCGAAAGTATCATATACATATATATCATAACATCATGATATGCATAAAATGCTTCATGGAATCCAACTCATGGATCTCTAGTATGGTATGGTCGACCAACCTCATATCATGCCATATGCAATGCACATAAATCATCAAAACATAGGGTCCACTATGCCCATTACCTCCTCGCCGTGTGGTCCCCGAGTACCTGAGGACACTCGGTCATAGCCTCCATGGGGCCTATGACACGTCGACCTAGTGCCGTGACACCAGTGGTAGCCCCCTATACCACATGCAGTCGATGTAGGGACTTGCCTCTTTACGGGCGTGGTACCCATCCACCTAATAGTGGTAGAGGCCGGGTGGCCAACCCAGACCCCTCGGCATAACACCCACGAGCTTTCTAGCCCAAATCACATAAGATCAAATAAGCCAAAACCTCTTTTCAAAACCTGTCCTCTTTGGGTCCCTCACGACTGCCTGGCCCTCGGCACTCCAACGTCTTTTGGCAACCCTCAAGAATATGCAATCTTTGCAAGTACTTAAATCATGCAATGTATGTACTTGTTTGCAAAACATATATGTGCATAATGTATATGCAATCATTTACAAAACATGTCTATGTACAAAGCATTTATCACATGCATGCTGAATTAAGTTATGCTAAACAAGTCATATACTTAAAACATATGTTCTCAAAATAATAATAGTTCTTTTAAAAGAATCTAATAGTGATAGAGCACCTACCTGGCTAGGTCGTGCTAACCCTTTTGTCCTCGGACGCTCCTGATCATGGTTTGGGGAATCAAGGTTAGTTTGGCCTATCCTTTATAGGTTTTAGAGTAATTGGTCTTTTTACTTAGGAATTAGGGGTCCATCCCTATGCCTATGGGTGTCCTAAGGTCCTAATTGGGCCTTGGTATCCTCAGTTTTCCAACATTCTAGTGGCCACACGTCACCATCCTATTCTAAGGGTCATGCCCTCCTTTGATTGGGCCTTGATAAGGGAGTTTATAGTTTGGATATGTCTGCATTGTCATCACGGACACAACGCCTCTTGCGGTGCCTCAATCGGAGCTCTAGATCTCAAGTTATAAGCGTTTTAGTGTCGTATATATATAGGAGTCTTAAAAATAAAAAGACAGAATGCTAGGGCGCTGCGCGTCTGCGACGTGCGCCCCGGCTTCCTTAAGGAATGAAAAAACAATGCACTATTAGCTAGCGCTGCGCGTCTACGGCGTGCACCTCAGCGGGCGCGTTTGCAGACGCGCGGTACTCTCCGCCTGTCTTCCTCTTTAGCGAGCGCGTCTACGGACGGGCCCGTTGGTTTCCTCTAAGACATGTTCGACGCGTCTCGTCTGTCTAGGGCATTTCAGTCGTTGGTGGACCAGGGCATCCTTGGGATGCCCTCGTTCATCCCTGAGGAACCAATGTGGCCCTGGGGACGTCCTAGGGTCCTTGGTGACTCCCTAGAGGCCTATTCCCCATGGATTTTCATGCAAAAACCTAGGGAAACTGAGCCTAGGACTATGGGTGAGATGTGTTTGGGGAGTTTTTGGGCGTATATGCTTCGTGGCTGGTTTTCTCTCCACGTTTTCTCCTCTTTGGTCACTGCTCCTCAACGGTTTTTCTTCAATGTTTTGGGCTGCCATTAGAGGCGCCCAAGATCTCTATTTATAGAGCTAAGAGAGGGTTCTGGAGGGGGCTCTCACCGCCTTTGAATGGCGGTGGAGAAACCTCCATAATGGCAATGATTTCTCCTCCAATCACTACTATTCTAGAACCCTCTAGAGGTTGAAGACGAAGGGGTGCCCATATCAAAATGAGCCCCTGTGTTTTGCAGGTTAAACCATTTTTTGTAAAATTTACAATTTTGCCCATGAACTTCAAAAGGCCATATCTTGCTCATTTTAACTCCGTTTTGGGTGATTTTGGTCTCGTTGGATTCCTTTTTCTGAGACGCATCTAATGGAACCATTTTTAGGACCAAATTCCTGAGTTCAATCAAGGTGAATAGTGAAATAACCACAATGCCCTTATGGGATTTTAATATTACAAAAATTGGTGTCATTACATTATCACCCCCTTAAAAGAATTTCATCCTCGAAATTCCGTAACTTATCATCTTCCAGGTATTTATCTCTTAGATGATTTCTTGGTGAATGCATTCCCCTTTAGGAATCAAATCTAGGTTCATCCTCAATTTATCATTTCTATTGTTCCTCCTATAAGGCCTCACCTATAAGGGTCGTTTTCACTGTGTACTCTGATGCAGTGCCATACTCTCATACGTGCCAATTTAACAATACCATTTTCTAGTAGTACTTCATCTATCTTGAATTCCTTAGATTCCTATACTTATCTTATCATGTATAAGATAGTCTCCTCATAAGATCATGCTTCTTTGTTCATATATATATATATATATATATATACTTCTTTCAAGATCATATTATCTTATGTCTCCTATTTCATTTCGAATATCATAGGATAATCTAGTGATCTCCTTCATCATCCACAAGCCCAACAAAAGTTACCTTCTTTCTATTGTGTCTAACTTTGCTTCTTATATTTGTCTCCAAGATACTTCAATAAATGATATGGTATCATTTGCTCTATAGTCAAACTCTTACTTAACTTTGAATTTCAACTGTCTGTCATTTTCCATATGTGACTTGATTTCCTTGACCAAGGTTACATTCGAAAATGAAAGCCAATTAGTGGCATCTTCCATCGAGGACCTTATCATATACTGAAAGTAAAATGTCCTAACTTCATACCCAGTTTCATAATTATTGAATTCATTAAACGCTTTCCTCTGTGAGGATCTTATCCAAACTCATGTCAAATGTTAATAGTCGATTCATCATCATGGGTCATATGTCTAGAAGCCTATCTCACTATTTTCATCCATTTGTCTTTAGGAGTGTTAATAATGTTCCTATTCATGTAAAGCAAAAAGTCTCTTATTCATCACCGGATACCCTTGTGGTTGAATCCTTTGTCATCATCCTCTTTGTCCTTTCTTTGCTTGATGGTTTTCTTCATTTCATTCTAGTTCAAAAGTTCTATACTCAATCCAGTAGGGTTAGTTCTTAAGAAATTCCTCTAATTGAACTTTAGTACGTGGTATATGCTCATAACAATTAACTATTTGTCTAAAGGCAATGTAACATCAGATCTCACTTTATAGTGTGCTAGCCATCTCACCTTTTCTCCTTCCATCCCCTATGTCAATATGTCGTGCAATCTTCAATCATGCAGTCTATATTGTCTGGAGGTATACTCGTAAGTAGTGATTTTTCTCAATTCCTCAAATTTTATTCTTCAAGTGCCTCCTTATTTTATCTTTCAAGTGCCTTCTTATACTTAGTTTATAATAGCAATATCTCCTTCAATAGCGATTATATCAAATTGTACTGAAGTTGTTTACTCAACAAGTTTTACAATACTCAAATAAGCATAAACATTTTCATAGAAAGACTTTATTTGATTACCTATTGATCTCTTCCTAGATACGTTATAAGCTCAAGGGCCTCTAGATTGATCGGTACTTATCTTCCTTTCTTTCAATCCAAGTCAGTAGTATTTTTCAGACCCAAAGTAATTTCTTTACTTTGTCATGGTAGCCACTAAGGTTTGAAAAACCTTTCACATTGGTTTAGATCACTTCTTTTTTTTTTTGCTCCTATCTCAGTTGTTACTATATTTATTGTACTTGTAGCTCCTCCATGATGTCACCTAATCAACTTCATGATGTGGCCTAATCAACTAGCCTTATACCCTCAAATGACTTAGCCTAACAAGTACTCAAGTCTAAAGACTTATAACATCCTTCTGAGTATATAACTTCAACTACTAACATACCTGATTAATTAGGGTGGGATGCCTCCATTTAGTTAACAACACTCAATGATGGTCTTAAGATATTTGGTCTTCCAATTTATGATAGCAGGACCTTCATTTGATCCATGATGGTACCCTATTGCTAAATGGACAAGTTATTGTCCCAGCTTAATTCCTTTATTCACTCATGTAATGGCAAGGTAGGATATCACCAAATTTTCCTTTTTATTATATCCATTGGTGTTCCCCATAAGTTAATGGATCCGATAAGAATCTAATTGTAATAATTGATATCAAACCATTTGTAGAAGTTTAACTTCTAGTTGGTCGCCATTCTTCTTTGAAAATTTCTTGTCACATATTCTCCTGAAATTCGATACTCTACTCAAAGTCTTAAACCCCATATGCTTCCTCTCTTTGATACTCTTTTACAATAAGATCATGAACTCACCTAGTATTATTCCTTTGCATTTGTTTGATCTTCCCTCCTATAGGATTCAAGATGTTAGAATTGTATGTATCTTTATAGAGTCATGATTTGAATATTCATTATTCATCGAATACTTATAGTTGCATCTCTATCTCTTTCTCTCTTTTCTTCAATATCCATTTGGCCTACTTGGATCAATGTCTCCATATGCTTTGTTGCATATAATTGATACTTTATCATAAACTGAATGCTTCTTAGAAATTCTAAACCGTCTTAAGATCATTGAAATCCTCAATTGCCTATAGCCTCAATAAAATTTATACAATGTCTTAATAATGGCATTGATGTTTTGATCGTGTTATACTTCTCTCACAAGTTCATGTTAGGATCGATCTATTATTACCCTTAGTATTATCATCAAAATCTTTTGATAACTCGGTTGAATTCATTTCCCTATCACATAATATGTCACTTGTATGCATCTCCGGATTTGTTCCATAATACTCAAGTAGTTCTTATTCGATAGCACTTCACTCTTTATGACTCCAATTAAGGCATCCAAAATTGAGCTAAGTCCTTCAAGATCCATACCTTTGTGACCTAGTTCGAGTCATAGTTATTTATTAATATCTTCTTGCATTCCCATTCCTCTTAGATTATCATCAAAATTCTTCTCAAAGTTTGGTTTTTACATACTCATATTATATCCTTGTGATAGTGTACTCATATTCTGATATTCTTTATGATGGTAAGATAGCCATCTAAGTTCTTCAATTTTCTTACCTTTGATGAGATTACTTTATTGCAGGTCAACACTATCTACTAACAAGTCCATTAATCATCTTCATTCATTCATTCCCATCATAATATGATCCTTATATGAGATTTCATCTTTGCACCGCTGCACAACAATTCTTATTTCCTTAAGTTATCTCAGACTAGATTTTGGATAAGGGTTGCACTATCCTCTGCCTATTTATTTGTTAAACCAAGCTGTGTTTCACCCATTTATTTATGGTGAAATGCCTTCAGCATTAATATTGTAATCCTCAAATAGAAGTAGTCATCTTTAGTACTCCTATTTATACTACTTATTCTTGATTTTCTTTATTGTTCATGACGCTTGGACATGCTCGACTGGCTGTGAAAGGATAAAACCTGGGCTCTGATACCAACTGTGACGACCCAAGTTTTCTCATGCATTTTTTTAAATGCAATACCTAATTTCCTAAGGCGGGATGCATCCCTATTTGAAAACCATTCTATAAAAACCATGCAATGCAGTGGAAAACCTTCAGTTTTAAACTCATTTTTGAAAACCCCGAGTGTCATTTGCCTTCACAACAACCAAAGTAGTTTTTGAAAAACTTCATAAATCATACATATTTTTCCCCAAGTCTATCCAGTCACAGCACACAGCCCAACTGTAATTAAATACAAATACATGTCCAAAGGGTAGAGTGTTTACTCACATGTATAGTTGTCTCCTTTGTTTATTCACTTGCTTGTAGCACGAATATAGATATCCTCTACTCGTGGATGGAATTATCCTGAAAAATGTTAAGGATAGGGTGAGTATATACTATACTTAGTAGGAGTCTATTACTACTAGTTTTATAATGCATGCGATGTTTTAAAATCATATGCTCTTTCCAAAACATGTGCATGTCTGAATACTCAAGATCAATATCAACATCAAAATCCATTCTCAAATTGAAATACTAATGACTTAAAGGATCATATAATCCAAAATCGAAAGTATTATATGCATATATATCATAACATCATGATATGCATAAAATGCTTCATGGAATCCAAGTCATGGATATCTAGTATGGTATGGTCGACCAACCTCATATCATGCCATATGCAATACACATAAATCATCAAACCATAGGGTCCATTATGCCCACGACCTCCTCGCCATGTGCTCCCCGAGTAGCTGAGGACACTCGGTCATAGCCTCCACGGGGCCTATGACACGTCGACCCAGTGCCGTGACACCAGTGGTAGCCCCCTGTACCACATGCAGTCGATGTAGGGACTTGCCTCTTTTCGGGCGTGGTACCCATCCACCAAATAGTGGTAGAGGCCGGGTGGCCAACCCAGACCCCTCGGCATAGCACCCACGGGCTTTCTAGCCCAAATCACATAAGATCAAATAAGCCAAAACCTCTTTTCAAAACTTGTCCTCTTTGGGTCCCTCACGACTGCTTGGCCCTCGGTACTCCAGCGTCTTTTGGCAACCCTCAAGGATATGCAATCTTTGCAAGTACTTAAATCATGCAATGTATGTACTTGTTTGCAAAACATATATGTGCATAATGTATATGCAATCATTTACAAAACATATCTATGTACAAAGCACTTATCACATGCATGCTGAATTAAGTTATGCTAAACAAGTCATATACTTAAAACATATGTTCTCAAAATAATAATAGTTCTTTTAAAAGAATCTAATAGTGATAGAGCACCTACCTGGCTAGGTCGCTCTAACCCGTTTGTCCTTGGACGCTCCTGATCATGGTTTGGGGAATCAAGTTTAGTTTAGCCTATCCTTTATAGGTTTTAGAGTAATTGGTCTTTTTACATAGGAATTAGGGGTCCATCCCTATGCCTATGGGTGTCCTAAGGCCCTAACTGGGCTTTGGTATCCTCAGTTTTCCAACGTTCTAGTGGCCACGCGCCACCATCCTATTCCAAGGGTCATGCCATCCTTTGATTGGACCTTGATTAGGGATTTTATAGTTTGGATGTGTCTCAGTCGTCGTCACGGACAGAACGCCTTTTGCAGCACCTCAATCAGAGCTCTAGATCTCAAGTTATAAGCGTTTTAGTGTCGTATGTACATAAGAGTCTTAAAAATAAAAAGACAGAATGCTAGGGCACTGTGCGTCTGCGACGTGTGCCCCGGCTTCCTTAAGGAACTGAAAAATGACGCACTGCTAGCACGCTGCGTGTCTGTGGGGTGCGCCTCAGTGGGCGCGTCTGCAGACGAGCGGTAGTCTCCGCCCGTCTTCCTCCTTAGCGGGCGCGTCTACGGATGCGCCCGTTGGTTTCCTCTTAGACGCGTTCGACGCGTCTCGTCCATCTGGGGTGTTTCAGTCGTTGGGGGACCTGGGCGTCCTTGGGATGCCCTGGTTCGTCCTTGAGGAACCAGTGCAGCCCTGGAGACGTCCCAGGGTCCTTGGTGACTCCCTAGAGGCCTATTCCCCATGGATTTTCATGCAAAAACCTAGGGAAACTGAGCCTAGGACTATGGGTGAGATGGGTTTGGGGAGTTTCTGGGCGTACCTGCTTCGTGGCTGGTTTTCTCTCCACGTTTTCTCCTCTTGGTCACTGCTCCTCAACGATTTTTCTTCAATGTTTTGGGCTGCCATTAGAGGCGTCCAAGAGCTCTATTTATAGAGCTAAGAGAGGGTTCTGGAAGGGGCTCTCACCCCCTTTGAATGGCAGTGGAGAAACCTCCAGAATGGCGGTGATTTCTCCTCCAATCACCGCCATTCTAGAACCCTCTAGAGGTTGAAGACGAAGGGGTGCCCGTATCAAAACGGGCCCCTGTGTTTTGCAAGTTAAACCCTTTTTTGTAAAATTTATAGTTTTGCCCATGAACTTCAAAGGGCCATATCTTGCTCATTTTAACTCCGTTTTAGGTGATTTTGGTCTCGTTGGATTCCTTTTTCTGAGACGCATCTAATGGAACCATTTTTAGGACCAAATTCATGGTTTTAGTCAAGGTGAATAGTGAAATGACCAAAATGCCTTTATCTTCAAAATTGAACTTTTCATGGGATTTTAATATTACAAAAATGGGGGTCATTACAATAAGGCATTTCACTATGCTTATCTCATATGCATCATAGTACAAAATAATAAAAGGACTACCATGCTGCAGTCTAATCCATACTAGCACACTCAAATAACTACCTTGTTCACCACTGATACCATGGTGAAAAATATTATGTCACTGCTCATATGGAGAGACAGGACTTTCACAGTGGTGGCCTTCCAATAATTGCCCCACCCGACTTTTAGCCTCTCATAGGGCAAGGTATCATCAAATTTGGGAAGCAGGTAGCCAAACCCTCATAACTCCCCTAACATAGCATCCCCCAGGCTTATGCCTATTTAAATGAAAACCACAAGCCGCCATGCTTGTATGTAAAATAGGTTTCATATGTATCAAACAATATGTCTATTTACCTAGGGTTGGAATATCTTCTAATTCCATATTCACTTAGAGTCTAGTCCTGAATTCTAACTTAACCATTCCATATGTGTTTGGTTGGATCATAAGGGTTTCAGGGGATTTAATACAAGTATTAACATTACACTTGTCAACATAAGGTCATGGGTTCAACATGTACATCCCATGTAGATGCATTCAATCAAATCCTCCTACGTTCAAGTAGTGATCCATCTCTCTAGATCTTTCATGATGCTGACTGATGTATGTAATCTGTAAATCCATACATACTATCAATATATATACAATCTGAATAATCCTATTAATCAATAGATATGATGGTTAGAATGATCTTCTAATCTTTCAAATCTAAGTCTTTGTGTATTAATCTGTTTGGTCTTGATCTTTCATAGATCCTTTGATCAACAATATATTGTTGTTGATAAAGATCAAAGGCCTAGATCTTCTATCATCTAATTCTTCTTTGATCTAAGTTCTGTTATTTGATCATCCCTAAGGAGGATGATCTTAGTTCTTTCTATTGAATCATATTTGATCAAGGGTTTGGATTATCTAATCTAATGATCTAGATTTGATCCATAGCATGCATAACAATAAACATGCATACTAAGTACAATACAATGTAATTATTCTTATTGTTCTTGATCATTCAAAATCCAATGGATCTTGTTTAATCATCCTTATCTTACTTAAATTTTTTATTAGGGTTAGATAATTTACTAACCTTTTATGCTCTTATTATTATTATTCAACCAGTCAATGTTTTACTGGTTGAAGTTAACTTATTTTAGCCTAAGTTTAGACCACTCCTCTTATTTCCAATTAGCTAAGGCTTACTAGCTGAATAGGTGAACACAAAGTGGTTACTTTAAACCTCATGTAAGAAGGTGTTTAGACCTCACAAATGTCAATGGAAGGTAGGGGAAGAGCGATGCCCAATTAGAAAACCCCTTTAATGACCATGTTCAACATTCACTAGAGTGACCTTAGCTCAACCTTTCATAAGGTTCCTATGAGCATGTTAACCATAAGTACTCTTTCTAATTGATTTTAATTAAGACCATGAACATTTAAAATGTCATTCATGGGGTTTATTATTCTCGTAGTTTAGGCCAATGATTTGATAATCTTTATATTGTCCTACTAACTACAGCCCTTACTAATTTAGTCCAAGTCAAATAATTCACTCTTATTTGTGTCATGAAACTCTACTTTCTCATTAGATTTCATTTTTGGTGATTTATGAATATTAAGACATAACCACTAATTAAACAATTATATCTACTAATAAAATTTAAAACATAAACTTTAACGCAGGAATCTAATATAATTTTAACAACATTTTACACTTCAAATGTAAAATACATAAAATTTTACTACTAATCTAATGGAATCATGCTTAAACTTCAAATGTAAACTAACATGGCCTTAAGATAATTAAATCTACCAACCTAATATAACAATCTAATAACATATAGAATATAGCATGCTAAAATCTAAGAATTACACTATCATGCTTTATAACATAATTCACATTTACATTGCTATCATCAAATAAAAGACAATGAAACTAATTATATTAAGATTATTAGAAACCTTTACCTATGATCCAACCATTAGATCTTAGATATTTTCCTTTTAATCAAGGGTTTTAAATAATTTTAAGGCTTTTGCTCCATTAAGGTCCAAAGATCATATCCCTTTGTTTTCATCATATTCAATCCATGATCTCAATGGATTCCATCATAATATCCTTCATTCAATCCATCTCAAGGATCTGATCATACTTGATCTTATTGATCAAGTGGGTCCCTTTGCACTTTTAGGGTTTTTCTACCATAAAAGGTAGATCTCTCAATTTATCTTAGATCTGTCCAAATCAATCATGGATATCACTTGATTTCAACATTATATTATCAGTAATTCAGATCCCCAAGATCTGATCATCTCATATCTTGAA
Source organism: Warburgia ugandensis (assembly GCA_035236585.1). NCBI lineage: Eukaryota > Viridiplantae > Streptophyta > Magnoliopsida > Canellales > Canellaceae > Warburgia > Warburgia ugandensis. The sequence goes on along the minus strand of CP141131.1, from coordinate 46,302,846 downwards.
GATCATCAAAATTAGAAATTAAATTCTTGAAAATAGAAAATTTCAGGAAGACTTTTCTAAATGTTATGATTTCACAAGAAAATAGAAGCTATAAGCTTTTCATAGCTTCTTTCCAATCTCAATTTGGAGCTCAAATGACTCCACAATTGAACTGTGAAGTTCACAGTCGTTTTTAGGGTCCAGATTTGATTTGGGCCTAGCAGAACGGACGGCCCAGATTCGATTGGGCAGAACGGACCGAGCAAAATGATCACCGCTTACCTATCACTAGGATGCATGCGTAATGTCCTCCCCTTGGTGATCGGTGCTGCGCACGATAGTCCCGTTAGGAAGACGCCGTGCGCGGTGCACCTGCAAAAACGATCCTGCAAGGCACGTTTCCATGCCACACATACCAGGTTCCAACTTCATATGGGCAGATCGGACAATCTGTTTGGACCGTCCAATCAATCCCTTTACAATTAATGGCTGAAAGCGATATAAAATTTCTTAAAACTTCTACCCTAGGGGTTTTGGACCCTTATGGATCGATTGGATGGATTAGACTTTCCATCTGAGCCATCCACCACCTAGAATTGAAGGGTTCTGGTCCTTACTTTATTTTTACAAATTTTAACCCAAACCTAATTATAGAAAAATGAAATTTTCATATAACAACATTAAATAAGTCTAGGAAGTTGTTCCACCTACCTGATTGGAGAAACAACTTAGATTTGAAGACCAATTTGAGAAAAATACCCATTGATGATAATATAGCCCAATAGTTCCTTGTTTTGTGATTTTCCATTGATTTCATCGATGGATCTTGAAATTGATTTGGGGGTTTAGTAGATAAGGGAGTCTAGGATTGTACAACTTAGAACAAAGTGCCTAATTAAATTTAGGTATCTTGTTCCAATTAGAGAGAGAAGAGAGAGAGTGTAAGAAGGAAGAAAAGAGAGAGAAGTGGGGAGGAGTTTTAAGCTAAAATTTTGAGGGAGGCTAGGGAATTTCATGATGAATTTTGTGAATATTTTTAGGAATTCTTTTTTTGAGGTATTTATTGGCATTTTGGGTTTTTTTATGATTATGTGTAATTATTATGTTTTATTCTTTTTATTATTCAATGTTCATTGGATTCCCACTACCACTTCCATCTCCACTAGCAGGTGGTAGTGGTTTGACTCATGATTACACGTGCTCTGGCCATTGGATTCCATTGTGGGCCCCCTATGGGGCCCTATGCTGTGTAAAAAGATCATTTTGCCCTTTATGGAGAAAAATAGGGTTTGTTCCCATGAACTTGGAATTGAGCATACTTAGTGGCGTTGGATTCGTATTTCCGAGTACATCCCAAATTTTATATCTTAGGCCTTGGTTATGAGTAAAATTATCATTTTACCCTTTTGTTCATAAAATGTAGAAAAATAAGGATTTTTCATCCAAATTCAGAATTTGTCGTGCTTACAGTCATTCTGAGGTGTTCGTTGAGTATGTTTTCAATTATACATGTCTTATACCTTAATTGTACTTCTATGAGAAGTGCATTTTTAATAACCCTAATATTTCACCCTAAAATTTCTGAAAGCTCAAACTTTATTGATTTTCTCAATCAATTTACAAAAATTGGGATTATTACAGAGTATGCCTATAAGCATTTGAGGTTAAAACATATTTCCAATGGAATTTAAGAATATCTAACTAGAATTTATGACTTATGTGGCTATATACACATATACACTCTGAGAATTAACTAGAATAAGATGTCTTTAGTATGTGTATAATTTGTAGAATTGTCAATCATCTCCATTAAGTTGTGAAAAATTAGGAAAGTGCTAATGAATGAGGATTCTCTAAGATAAAATAGCAAATAACCTTAGAGAATTTTGTGGTATATTCACTGTGAACCCTCATAGAGCATACTCAACTAGGGGTAACCAAAGGGTTCAAGGGCTTGTTTCATGTACTAAATGCAATCGCGCTACCTATGGAAGTAGCACTTTGTATCCCATTTTGTAAAATGATTTTTAGCATGTTTTGGTCCATTGTAGCAAAATTCTAGTTAGAGGGAGCATTAAGTGTCTAATTATGTATAAAGAACTAGCCAATTAGTTACCCATGTGTTATAACTTATAGGGGTAAAATAGGATTTTTGACCAAAATTTGTAACACATGCATTGTTGACCTCATGACTCAAAAATATGATATTTTTTATGTTCAAATTCTAATATAAGATAAGTATGTGATTAATTATATTTTTTTAAGATTTAACTAGAGTTTTTAACTTTATGTAGGAAGCGAGAAGATGATCTGACGGTGAGACGATCAGGGTGAAAATGTAAGATCAAGATCAAACGATTGAGTCTAAGCCTAAAAATCATCAATCAAACATGAGATCAAGAATGGAGATCATTTTTTGGGTAAGCAATAAATGCAATTAGAGGAGGCAAAGTGGTCCCATGCACAAGCTATGCAAAGTCCACCACTTTTGCATGGGTTTCACTTAAGCCATTTAGCCATATTCAAGCTATGAACAAGGTGACAAGCTAAGGATCCAAACAAACCACCAAATCCAAGGATTTGACCCATCAAGCTAAGCCAAGAAATCCCTCTAAAACATCCATGAAGCCAAGCCAATAGAGCTCTCAAAATGAGCCATCAAAGTCACATAAGCCAAGCTAAATGGAAGGCATGATTGGAGGAGAATCCAAAGAATTATCCACGGTATTTGTGGGAATATTTTGAAGATAATCAAGGGAAAATTTGATAGGATAAGTTAGTATAAGGAGAAATAGGAAGAAACCCCATCATTTTTTTATGTTTTTCCATATTTTTCCCACTTTTTTCTCACTTTCCACTTTGCCACTAAGATGCACCACGAATTTCACTTTGCATCCAAGAGTCCTATCTTTATAAGACTTTCCCACCTTCCCAAGATTCCATTCCATCCATCCAACCAATCCTCACTTCTTAGGAAACCACTTAGCCAATCAATTTTTCCCACCTCGTCTCCCTTTCCTATTCTTTTCTAATCACTTTCTTTCTTCCCATCTTCTTATGTCTCTCTTACCTCACCTCATCTACCTACTTTCAATATTAGAAGGGCGTCAAAGATTTTTGAAGGGGTGGAGACACCTCCACCTAAATAAATGGTGTCTCTTCACCTTAGGACAACCAAAGAGGCAGCCACCTATCCCACCTTTTCATATTTAAAAACCCTGGCTACCCACTTATTTTAGCCATCCAATTCACTTGTTTTCATCCCCACCATACCTTTATCTTAGGTCACCCTAGAAAATATAGTAGAAAAAGTTATAAATGACCAACCAAAACCTAGGATTACCATCATCTCTCATTGGAAGAAAAAGACGCCTCCTTCATTTTGAGGAGGGCGTCCTTCTTTTTCCCCCATTCTTTCACCTTTTTGCCTTGACAAATCTTCTCCTTTGGGTGGCTGCTATCCTTTCCAAGGTGGACTACTACTCCTCCAATTGTTCCATGCCTAGCTTTCGTCTTTTAGTTCTTATTTGAAAGGCTAGTTTGTTCCTTTCAATCTTCATCTCTCTTGAATTGGTTTTAACTTTCATTGTTGTTAATTGAATGTTTATTTCATTGCATTAGTTCTTTTTGGTTGTGATTCTGTGACGACCCCGGTTTTCTCATGCATTTTTAAATGCAATATCTAATTCCTAAGGCATGATGCATCCCTATTTGAAAACCATTTTATAAAAACCATGCAATGCAGCGGAAAATCTTTTCATTTAAACTCATTTTGAAAACCCCGAGTGTCATTTGTTTTCACAACAACCAAAGTAGTTTTTGAAAATTTCAGAAATCATAAATGTCTTCCCAGGTCTATTTAGTCACAGCTCACATCCCAACTGTAAATAAATACAAATACTTGTCCAAAGAATAAAGTGTTTACTTACATGTATACTTGTCTCTTTTTTATTTACTTGCTCGTAGCACTAACATTTCCTGAGGAGTCTTCTACGCGTGAGTGGAACTGTCTTGAAAAATGATATATATTTGAGTGAGTATACACTATACTCAGTAAGAGTCTATCACTACTAGTTTTACAATGCATGCTATGTTTAAAATCATATGCTCTTTAAAACATGTGCATGTTTGAACACTCATGTTCAATATTGATATTAAAAACCATTGTCGAATTGGAATATTGACGACTTAAAGAATCTCATAATCCAAGTCGAAAGTATCATATATATCATAAACATAATGATATGCATAAGATGCTCAACTGCATCCAACTCATGGATATATGGTATGGTCGACCATCGTCATGTCATTCCATATGCAATGCAAGTAAATCCTCAAAATCATAGGGCCCACTATGCCACGACCTCCTCGCCGTGTGGTCCCCGGGTACCTAGGGACACAGGGTCATAGCCTCCACGGGGCATATGACACTTCGACCCAGTTCCGTGACACCAGTGGTAGCCCCCTGTATCACATGTAGTCAAAGCAGGGACATGCCTTTTTGGCGTGGTACCCTTTCCACCTAATAGTGGTAGAGGCTGGGAGGCTACCCCAGACCTCTCGGCATAGCGCCCACAAGCTTACTACCCCAAATCATATACGATCAATCAAGCAAAAACCTCTTTTTCAGAACATGTCCTCTTTGGGTTCCTCACAACTGCCTGGCCCTCATAACTGCCTACCCAGCGTCTTTGGGGCACTCTAACGTCTTTGGTAACCCTCAAGGACATGCAACTTTTCAAAACTCAATAACCACAAATCATGCAATTTATGCAATCATTTGCAAAACATGTCTACGCATAATGTATTTGTCATAAGCATGCTGCATTCATTTATAAAATTAAGTCATGCTAAACAAGTCATATAACTTATACTTAGAACATGCATTCTCAAAACAATCATGGGCTCTTTTTAAATGTCTAGTAGCGATAGAGCACCTACCTCGAAGTTTCCTGGAGTCACATCCTTCATTACTCAACCCGACCCTGGTCTCATTTATAAAATCCTAGATATGAATGGATAACAAGGAGTCCTTATCAATTTCGATCTATTTAGAAATTAGATCGCTAGATCTGCCTTTTAGGGTCCATGGGTCCTTGCCTAATTCAGTGTCAGGCTAGATCCTATGATATGGATGTACTATTCAATGGTTAGACTCTATAAAGTGTCCTATGATCCTAATTTTATAGTCTCATTAGGTCCACGCATCATGGTTTCCAAGACGTGTGCGCGCCCTGGTCGAACTAGGACCCATGCCTACATGCCATGCGCGCCCAAAGGCCGTGCCAGGGACCGCATTTGTACGCGCACATGCATGCCCAAGCTACGTGCTATGATGCGTGTACTGGATGGCGTCGCGCAGACGCGTCTTTGGCGCCGCATGGTGCGTCTCAGCTCCTAGGGCACCCCGTGCATCCCGGTCGAGCCAGGACCCATGCCCCACGTCGTACGCGCACCCGAAGGCCGCACCAGGGACCGTGTATGCACTGTCGCACCCCTGGAACCCGTCCCAGGTGCACGTGAAGCATGGCATCCCTGGGACGCCTTGTTCACACAGAGCCGAATGGAACCGGCTAGGAAATTCGACTGGGAAAAACCAGATCCGGCATGGATCTGGCCTGAGGGAAAGAAAAATGGAGAGAGGGGAAAGAGGGGCTTACCTGGGTAGCCGGGGACACCCTCATTCAGGTGGTGCAGCTCCCTCTTTTCCATCTGAAAACCCCATGTCGCCGAAAACCATGAGGAAGAGGAAAAAAAACCCCAATGTCGAGCAAGACTGGAGTAGAAAGGGAAAAGAGAAGAGAGGGGAATGGGGAATGGGGAGATAGGTAAAAGGAATGGGCGGCCTGAATGACCTAGCCATTGCCGTTCTTCGCATGGAAAATCGAAGGAGGGTTTTCTTGTTTTTGCCGGAAACCCCAGCCCCAATTAGCCCAAAAACGTGATTCGAAGAGGAGGGAAAAAGGGCTTTTTTATAGCCTTACTGCCAATGGTTTCTGGAGAAATCTAGAGGAAGAAGATAGGGGTGTCGTTATCAAAACAGCCCCCTGTGTTTTCGTTCTTTTTTTCGTTTTTAAGTGCAATTTATAAAATTGCCCCTAATCTTTAAACAGCTGTAACTTCTTCATACGAACTCCGTTTTCGGCGTTCTTTGAGGCTTTAGATTTCATTTTTTGAGTAGAATCTAATGGTACCAAGTTTTCTTACAAATTCCTTTGCTTAATATTTTAAATAAAGAAAAACATTTAACACGGTACATTTCCTATAGAATGTCTAGTTCATTTTTGTTAAATGGATGCAAAATTAGTGTAAATTGCTCGGGCATTACAGATTCAAGAGTCAAAGTTGGTTTTTCCCCTAGAGTGGCAGCCAAGGAAAGGTCAATTTGGATCTAATCTCCTCCTTGCTTAGATCTTTTGTTGGTGCTTCCATTCTTATGCTTCTTTCCTAATAGTTATCTTGATGGTTCATGTGCAACTTTCTAGAGATTTGGATAGTGATTAAGGTGTATTGAGGGATCATATTTGGATTATATTTTTGTAAGAGTAGTGCACTTTTGTAGTGCTACTTCTTTTCAATACTTGTTGATGATCAATGAAATCTCTTTTAATTATTAGATGATATTAATTTATTCTTGGGTACTTGGTGCATGATGATTTCATGGTATAATAGTTAATTGAATTGCTAGCTTTAAAATTCCAAAACCATTCAATAAAAGACCTATGAAAATCATGTGTGCAACTTACAATAGTGAACACATAAGTTTTTAAGGTTTTTAGGCTGAAGCTAAGATAATGTTAGAACCCTCCTTGGTTGTTTGTAGTTCATTAGTTCAATTTATCATCTCATCAAGCATGGACAACACTTCCCAAATCATGTTGATACCATGCATGCAACCCATAAGTGGTATGCATAGTTTTGAATGATTTGGTGGTGTTAAATCTCAAGTTAGCTGAATCCATTCAAGTTTAATTAGTGTTTGATTATTAATATTGATTAGATTGTTTAGCATGTTTTTCTAATTAGTTTGTTAGTTAGCAAAATTTCATTCCCATAAATTCCATTGCACTCTTATGATTTGCACGATTAGGAAAGTAGTTGATTAGTTGCATGTTTCCTTAGATTAATTGCTAAATTTCATGCATAGAAAATTTGATGTAGGAAAGTCGTTAAAATTGCAATTTTAAAAAGATTTAATTTAGGAAAATCATAAATTTAGAAAATGTTTATTATTGGAAAGTGTGTTGATTTAGAAAAGTTTTTAACTTTAGCATGTTTTAAGTTTTAGAATAATTTCCATCTTCATATGTTAATTTCCATTCTTAGTTTAGGAAAGATCTCCTTGATTTGGCTAGGTTAGATAATTTAAAGTAGGGACCATGAGTATCACATTCGTTCCATTCGTCATAGGATCGACCTCCTCTCATGAATTACTACAATTGATTCGTTCACTTGTGAGTTTAACTTAAAAATCATAACACCTGTCAAATAGCTACTCCATTCTTTTCTCTTCCATGCTATACCTAATTGAAGTCTCTCCTGAAATTGTTGGTGTAGGGAGGTGAGCATGAAACTCTCACTAGGAAAAAGATTAATACATTCTAGTTCGTCAAGATACGTGGCAACCAATAGTACACATATGAATATAGGTATAGCTAAGCATTTAGACGTATGTAGGAATTAAGCCTACATGAACTTATCAAGGATTATCCATACGAGTTGTTCTTGTCATAATATTTGCATGAATATCGTATGTGTGCCTCTATCTACGTTTAGTTTGTTCAATATATGGTGTTTACCTTAATCATTGCAATCATGAAACACAAGATGCAAATAAATACACATGGGTATATATCCAAAACATTCAAATACATTGCTCATGCACAAAGCATCATCTAGTTAAACCATTGTGTGGTAAACCATATGTTCTACTTGTTGAAAAGGGACGCGGTCACTTGCAAAGGTGCACATTAAAACAACGATGTCAAATTGAGCTAGAAACATGTGATGGTGAAATACAGAGTGGCATCTGGCCCTACCACCGAGATGTTGGCACTTCATCCTACCAACTAGCCGGTGACCTACAGTCCTGATGCAATGGAACGAGTCTAGATTCTCGGGAATGACTCACATGCCCAACATGCCCACATAACAACTCCTATGCTTGTAAGGCATTACCATCACCTAAGTAGCTACCGGCACCATACGTTGCTATGGGTACCACGTGAACCTTTCACCAACCCTTATGGTGGTTACCAGCTATCCTAGAAGTAGTCCCCATGACAAACTCTCCTCCATCTCCCATCAAGCTGATACCAAAACATATCAGAGGGTAGTGGCCAACTACTCCTCCTAGCATAGGGCCTCATGATTTACAATCATGCAAAGCGAGCTTGCCTTAGGACTTCTACCTACTTCAAAGAGTACCTACCCAATATATTAGTCAAACATATCTGTAGGTCTTACAACTACTCGTAGAGCATTGGCCTAAGCCTCCATCAAGCATCATGAGGAAAAATGAGGTGGTTAGTAAACTATTTGTGAAAATATAAAATTCTCAATCACTCATGCTCATGTAAATCATCAATTCATGATCCATGAGGTTTCCATAAGCCTATCATAGAATTTTCATGACTTAGTAATTTATTTATTGTCCTTTTAAATCCTTGTCAATTAATATGGAATTATGTGGTGACCAAGTTACAAGGGAAACATACTTATCTAAGTTTCATTCTAACTTGTGACCCTTAGTAGTATGAAGTTTAAGTTCTCAACCTCTTATTTGATTTCTCTTCAATGCTATGCCTTAGTTTCACTTATTTTCCTAAGAGTGGTTAAGTGAACTGAGTTATCTACCCTTAGGTTATTGTATTGTTAGTTAGCCTCCTGTCTTAATTTAGAGCTTAGCAATTTTTGTTTTATGAGATACAATACATATAAGCCACCACATACAATTGCCAATCAGCAACTAGTTGTACAAGTTTCTAACTATCCAATTGAAATTCTTATGCATTCCTAAGTAAACAAGATTTAGGCATGTAAACAATCATGATAAATAAGAAATGACAAGGATACATCATGGAATATACTCAAATGCACTTTCCAAGCTGTGAATTCAACTAGCATTGCCCATGCTGTCCAACTGAAGAACACACTCCTCATTTTAGCATACAACTTGATCTCAAGGCGTAACTACATAATTTAGGAGAGTAATAACTAGTGTTACTATCTCAATTGGTTATAAATCCAAAAATAATAGTATGAGTGCAAGCAAGGCTGTCCCTGTCAAGGCTACCTTTGCTGATCTAGTAGAGTACTATTAGTCGTAGAGGATAGAAGCAGGCCAAACATTGCCTCTTCAAGCTTATACCAGCATGGGTCTGGAACCTAAGCATTCAAGTTGGAGGGAGTTTAGACACACCCATCCACAAAGTAGTTCAGCAGCAAAACTCTAATGTTCCTGACTAGGATAGAAATTAGATTATCAGCACGTACTATTTTCAAGTAGGATGTAGACCATGTAGTTCAGCTAAGACCAAATGTGTCTTAAGTGTACCCCTACTGGTCCAGTAGAGTGAACCTCGGTGTTCCATGCAAAAACATGGCCAAGACACAACCTAGCCCATTGGAAATTTTCCTATTCTATGAGGTCACTAACATCATTAAATTTGTATAGGGAAATCTGGGTGGAATTTCAAGGTTGGTTATGGGTTTGGCCAACCCAAATATTACATTCATTACATGCACTCTTGCTGGTTCAGTAGGGGAATGTTCCACCACTCTAGAAATCTATGTTTGTATTACACTTGTCTTTTATTAAAACTTTCAATCAGATTTTGAATCACATTAATGATATTATTAGAAAATGGAAAAATTAGAGTAAACACACTTGAACTAGTGGAGAATCAGTGACACAATTTGCGTATGTTCAAAACATTACACTATTGGTTCAGCAGGGTACCTATCATGCATATCATTACTTTCAGCCCAATTTCCTCAACAAAATTTGGTGCAATTTCATCTATATGTAGTTCACTATCATCCCCATATATGTGAAGACCCGGGTTTTCCCATGCATTTTTAAATGCAATATCTAATTCCTAAGGCGAGATGCATCCCTATTTGAAAACCATTTTATAAAAACCATGCAATGCAGTGGAAAATCTTTAATTTTAAACTCGTTTTGAAAACCCCGAGTGTCATTTACTTTTACAACAACCAAAGTAGTTTTTGAAAAACTTTAGAAATCATAAATGTTTTTCCCTAGGTCTATCCAGTCACAACACACAGCCCAACTCTAATTAAATACAAATACATGTCCAAAGGGTAGAGTGTTTACTTACATGTATAATTGTCTCCTTTTGATTTACTTTGCTCGTAGCACTAACATAGGTGTCCCCTACTCGTGGATGGAACTATCCTGAAAAATGTTAAGGATAGGGTGAGTATATACTATACTCAGTAGGAGTCTATCACTACTAGTTTTACAATGCATGCTATGTTTAAAGTCATATGCTCTTTAAAACATGTGCATGTTCGAACAATCATGGTCAATATCGATATTAAAAACCACCGTCGAATTGGAATACTGACGACTTAAAGAAATAGCATAATCCAAGTCGAAAGTATCATATATCATAAACATAATGATACGCATAAGATGCTCAACTGAATCCAACTCATGGATATCTGGTATGGTATGGTCGACCAACCTCATGTTATGCCATATGCAATGCAAGTAAGTCCACGAAATCATAGGGCCCAACGATGCCCACAACCTCACCGCCGTGTGGTCCCCGGGTACCTGAGGACACTCGGTCCTAGCCTCCATGGGGCATATGACACATCGACCCAGTGCCGTGCCACCACTGGTAGCCCCCTGTACCACATGCAGTCGACGTAGGGACGTTGCCCTTTTTGGGCATGGTACCCATTCCACCTAGTAGTGGTAGAGGCTGGAGGCCAACCCAAACCTCTCGACATAGCACCCATGAGCTTATTAGCCCAAATCATATAAGATTAAACAAGCGAAAACCTCTTTCTTCAAAACCTGTCCTCTTTGGGTCCCTCACAACTGCCTGGCCCTCACAACTGCCTACCCAGCGTCTATTGGGCACTCCAACATCTTTTGGTAACCCTCAAGGACATGCAATTTTTCAAGAACTCAATGCTCACAAATCATGCAATATATGCAATTGTTTGCAAAACATGTCTATGCATAATGTATTTATCATATACATGCTGAATTCATTCATATACTAAACAAGTCATAAAATAAGTCATGCTAAACAAGTCATAAAATTTATACTTAAAACATGCATTGAAAACAATCACAGGCTCTTTTTAAAAGTCTAGTAGCGATAGAGCACCTACCTCAAAGTCTCCTGGAGTCGCGTCCTTTATCACTTCAACCCATCCCTGGGTCTCATTTATAAACTCCTGGGTATGAATGGATACAAGGAGTCCTTATTAATTTCATTCTTTTTAGACATTAGATCGCTAGATCTGCCTTTTAGGGTCCATGGTCCTTGCCTAATTTATTGTCAGGCTAGATCCTATAATATGGATCTACTATTCAATAGTTAAACTCTGAAAATTTGTCCTCTAATCCTAACTTTAAAGTCTCATTGGGTCCGCGTGTCCCAGTTCCCAGGACACCCATGTATCCTGGTTGAACCACGACCGCCTCATGTGTGTGTGCACCCAAAGGCCGTGCTGGGGACCGCGTTTTGCATTCGCACATGCACGCTCAAGTGACGCGCTATGATGCGCATCCTGAATGGCATCGCACGGACGCACCTTTGGTGTAGCATGGTGTGTCTCAACTCCCAGGGCACCCCGTGCATCCTGGTTGAGCTAGGACCCGTGCCCCAGGTCACGCGCGCACCTGAGACAGTGTACGCACTATCATACATGCATGCCCAAGTAGCGCACTACAGCACACGTCCCAGTCAACGTCCTACGAATGTGTCTTCGACGCAGGCGGGCTATTTCTTGGTGTCCAAGACGCCCTGTGCATCCTAGACGAGTGAAAAGCCTACCGCACGCTTGCGTGTGCACGATGCTGGGCCCAGGGGACGCGTCACTCGTGTGCGTCACGGGGTGCATCCCATGACAATTGGTTTTGGACGGGTTTTAGAGGAAACCTGTCTTCTCCAGTTTCCATAGCATCTCTCAGTCGAAAAACACCCAAATTCAATGTGGATCTGGGCAGGGAAGAAGGCAAACTAAATAGGAAAGGGTGGAAGCTCACCTGGGTGGTCTAGGAGAGCCTATTGCCGGTGGTGCATTTTCCTCCACGCCTGCCAGAAATCTGGATTGCTAGAAAACTTGAAGAAGGGGGAAACCCCATTGCCAAGACCGGAAGGAAGAGAAGAAATGGGGAGACGGGAATGGCCGGCCTGACTAGGGCCTGGCCGTTGCCGGAAAATGCAGAGGAACTGGGCTGAGACGGGTTTCCAATTTTTTCGGAAACCCCAATCCCAAAATCGCCAGGAAATGTGTGTTTTGAAGACGGGGGGAGATGGGGCTTTTTATAGCCCTGCTATGGTGGTGCTGCCATTGGCGGTGGGAGATTTCTGGAAAAATCGTGAAAAGAGGGTTTCTGGAGAGATCTGGAGGTGGAAGATGACAGGGGGTGCCGTTATCAAAACGGCCCCCTGCGTTTTTGTTCTTTTTCGTTTTTCTATTTAAATTACAGAACTACCCCTGATCTTTAAACGGCCGTAACTTCTTCATACTAACTCCGTTTTCGGCGTTCTTTGAGGCGTTGGATTCCATTTTTTTAGTAGAATCTAATGGTACCAAGTTTCCTCACAGATTCCTTAGGTTACTATTTTAAATAAGGTGAAACAATTAACACAATTTATTTCCCATAAAATGTCCAATTTTTGTTAAAAATAGCGTAAATTGCTCAGGTATTACAATATATCATGCTAAAATTATGTTCATTACACCCCCATTAATGGCAGGGAGATTAGTTGGCAAAATAGGGGAGGAACAGCACATTAATTTCTGCTTGATTGGGTAGAAAATTTCATTGTTCCAACCTATTATAGCATGCCATTTTGAGTGTTTAAAGTTCCCAATTTAAAAGAACATTCATGAGAGACATTATCCTTTAATTACCCACATAGAACAGGGAAAGTGGACTGTCCATCAAAGGGAAAACGAAGGGGCATTCTAGTAAGAACTTCCCCTCCATTTCTGCTTCAACGAGCAGTCCCAATTGGACTAAAGTTTCATCCAACATATTCATACCATCCTTAAGTAGAAATTCCTATATTATAACTCCCCACTTTTTGAGCATAATATTACTATTGGTCTCATAACACTCTTTCAACATTCTCTTTTAATGATTTCTTAATATCAATTTCTTAGCATGGCACTGCACTTATTCAAAGCATAGCCAGTCTTCTTGGGGCTCTAACTATCAAATATTCTCGTATAGAACCTCTTTCTTACTGTACTCTATATCCCTTTATTTCAAGCAATCACGAAGCATGTAAACTTGAGTGCTATAAGACCAATATTAATATTATGCTCTAATTTAACCTAGAATAACCTAACCATAAAACTATCTTATTGTAACACATTTATCATTCTAATACCTAGGTGACTAATTTAATATACAAGCATAAATAAAATTAAACTACATTTAAAAACTAGCAAAAGCATGAATAACATAAGCATAAAGTAAAGAACTTTCTAATAATGAAAAGAAAAGAGAATGTCATTGCTTCAAATTTAAAGGATTACAATAATTCAAATACAATAATTAAACAAAGCAAAAACAAAAATAAACTAAACTTCCCTATGGAATGAAAGAGATATCACTAACTTTCCGCCATGTCACTCAATGATATCATCATTGAACCCACTCCAAACCATGCTGCCACCTACCTTCATCATCTACACAGTACCTTATACTTGTCATATCACTCAACAAATACATAAAGCACCACACAATAGCTACAACCTGAGAGTAACAATTCACCAACTAACTGCTATCATGTATTTCATATATCAACCCTTCTCTCCAAAGTATTTCACACACACACACCCCATGTGTTTCACGTACAACCAACACTTAACTTATTTTAGCTTACACGCACAACCTAAATGCCCTTTAGATTTATCGCATAAACCAAAGTCCAATGCATTGCATGCCTAACCCTTTTCACCAAAGGGCTACACATCAACTATGTCCCCTTACACCCAAGCATCTCCCTCTAATTTCCATGCACAAACCCTTCCCGCAACTTTAGTAAGACAAGCCCAACACTTGCCTCCCTTTCTTCACTTCTTACAATGTGATAAACAAAGTGTTTAAGAAGGGAGCTGTGATAAGTGTCTAATTTTGCATGAAAACCACCCAATTAGTCACCCATGTGTTATAACTTATAGGGGTAAAATAGGGTTTTTTATGAAACTTTATAACACATGCATTTTTTTACCTAACAACTCAAAATTTTGATATTTTGTAGTGCCATAGACTAATTCAAGGTAAGCATGTGATTAATCATATTTTTCTACGATTTAATTAGAGTTTTTTACTTTTGGTAGGAGTCAAGATAATGATCCAATGGCTGAGATCGATCGAGATGAAAATTGACAATCAAGATCAAAGGATCTAGTCAAAGCCTCAAAATCATCACATCAACATTAGATCAGAGGTCAAGATCATCTTTAAGACAAGCAATTGATGCAATTAGAGGAGTCAAAAGTGGCCAAAGTGGGCCCATGCATAAGCTACGCAAAGTCCACCACCTTTGCATGGGTTGCTCTTACGCCACTTAGCCATATTCAAGCCATGAATAGGAGGACAAGCTAAGGAGCCAAGCCAATCACTAAAGCCAAGGATTTGAGCCATCAAACTAAGTCAAGCAAGCCATCTAAGCTTGCCATGAATCCAAGCCAAATGAGCTCGCAAACTTAGCCATCAAGCCACATAAGCCAAGCTACATGGAAGGCCGTGATTGGTGGAGAATCCAAAGAATTATCCTTGAGATTTATGAGGATATGTTGAAGGAAATTAAGAGAAAATTCACTAGGATAAGGTAGGGTGTGGACCAATAGGAAAAGACCCCATCAAATTTTATGTTTTTCCATGTTTTTCTCACTTTTCACCTCACCACTAAGATGCACTACGAATTCCACTTTCCATTTAAGAGTCCCACATTTCTAAGACTTCTCCACCTTCCTATACTTCCATTCTAACCATCCAACCAATCCCCACCTCTTAGGAAACCACCTAGCCAATCACTTTCTCCATCTCACCTCTCTTTTCTATCTTTTCTTACTCATCTCTTTCCTCCCACCTTATTTTCTCTCTCTTACCTCATCTCATCCACCAAACTTTCTATTTTCAAGGCCTTCAATGATTTGTGAAGGGGGTAGACACCCTTTCCTAGAAAAGTGGCATCTCCACCCTTAAAGCCTTCAAAAGGCAGCCACTTTGTTTCTTCCTTGATAGAACCCTTGGTAGCCCTTCAAAACTTCATCCTAGTCATCCAATTCTCTTTATCTTTCATCCCCACCACACCTTAATCTTAGGACACCCTAGAAAACTTAGGAAACAAAACATAAAAGAGCAAAAAGACACCAAAGAGATGAACCTTTTGGAAAGAAGAAAAGAATGCCTCCTCCAAAGTGAGGAGGTGTCCTTCTCCTTCACCCTCTCTCTTACCTTTTTTATTTGAATGGTTTTCTCCTTTAGGTGGCTGCTACCCTCTTCCAAGTGTGGTTGCATCTTTTGCACGTGCTCCATGCCTAGGCCGTATCCTTTAAGTCTTCCTTCAAAGGTTAGTTGGTTCCTTTTGATCTCTTTCTTTCCTTGCATGGTTTTAACTTCCATTGTTGCTTAGTTAATGTTTTTCCATTCCCTTAGTTCCTCTTGCTCGTTTATTCAAGATCCAAGTATGCTTTTCCCTTGAAGTGATAGCCAAGGGAAAGCCACCTTGAATCTATTCCTTTCCTTGTTTTTCATTGCCTTTAGATTTCTTTTAGTTTCATTGAAATTCCTTCTTGCTTTCCTCAGTATTTCTTAAGTTTGCCTTTACTTTCTAGTAGATTTTCTCTTGATTTTAGGCTTTCTTATTCATGATTGATGTTGGAGCATTGTAGAAGATTTAGCTTGAAGTTTTGGGCCTGTAACTTCCCATGAAAAAAAACTTGAAATGCTTAAATGAAGGGGGTTGTGTTTGATACGGACACCCCCCCTCTTAAGGAAACCCGACATGGTCGTCGAGTCTGCCTTCCCAAAGCCAACAAAGAGAGAGAGTGTGTATGAAGGGAGAAAAGAAAGAGAATAAGAAAGGAGAGAGAGAGAGAGAGAGAGAGAGAGAGAGAGAGAGAGAGAGAGAGAGAGAGAGAGAGAGAGAGAGAGAGAGAGAGAGAGAGAGAGAGAGAGAGAGAGAGAGAGGCAAAGAGGAGAGAAGGGGGAAGAGACAGTTAGCGGCAATGGCAGAGACACCGATGACTACGTCAAAATCCGGTGAAAGGGGAGAAAAATGGCATTTTTAGGCAGCCAGATTGCAGGGAGCCTCCCAAAAAAATGACAACTTGAATGGATCAAGGAGTTGATCATTTTATTCTCTACAATCTCACGATCAAAACATCTTAAGAATCACTTTAATCGGCCAAGTAACGAGGAATTCGACAACCGAAAAATATTTTTCTAGCATCAAACAACTTCGGATCACCACCAAACTTCAAAGGATAAAAGGTGAGAGCCTGATCTACAATACCCATATTTTTTATTTGAGATCCATTGAGAAATGGGTCTCTAATGACAACCAAAATCTAGTCACCTTTTTTTGCAACAGTGACATTTTCCTGCGAACCTCTAAAAATGTAAAAAAATAGAAATTTTGTAATTAAGATAAATAAAACATGATGTTTTCATCCATGAAGATAGGTCATTTAATTAGGAATCAATTAACCCTTGAAATTCTAAACAAAAACTTGATGGTACGTAGGGAAAAACTTAAATCTCAGCATCCGACCATTAAAAATACGATCGAAAGATAGATTTGTGTAAAATGTGACTCCAATTACCCATCAATAATCAATTGTGATAAGAAAGACAGACCAATTATGGACTTTTTGATGGAAGATCCGATCTAACCGTACAAAACTCGATCGATGATGATCGAAGGTTAGGAAAGGCGATCAGACCATGGATTATGGTTAAAAACATTGGAGTTGTTGGATAACTTACCTTAAATGTTAGAAATTAAAAATTCTAGAGGTATAGACTCGATCTAGACAGTTGATCTAATCATGTGCCTTAGGATTGGCTGATCAAAGAGCAATCTGACCATCAGATCTATGTGTAATCCTGAACATACATTGGGATTATTAAATAAACATGGAAATTGGATTAATTATGATGAAGATGATCTAAATTGATGATCAAATATTAGATCTGAGTAGTAAAGAGTGATTCAAAGGTTGGATTGTCTCCAAACTTCATAAGATGAAAGGGATTGACCCTTTAGTGATTAAAAGACATTAATTGAATGAATCATGACATAGATTGATGGTCAAAGACGACAGATGTCAGTCTAGATGATAGAAAGACCAACGTTTAGTTCAAGATTACCCTAATTGAGGGTTAATCAGATGACCTGGGCCATTAATCTAAGATTAACTACCAGATCAAGGGAATTGTCACTTAGATTTGTTTATTTTGAGATGTGAAAACACCAGGTGACGGATGACTTATGATGTGATAGGTATGTCGCAGCGCACGGCGTGACATTTCTTATGCGCCTGATTAGAGAATTGTGTTTGTCGAGGTAGGTGATTACATTCAAGAATTTTCCTTGATTTCATGATCATGACTTCTCAATTGAAATTCTTGAGGTAGGTGTTTTACACCCTATCGTGTTTATTAAAATATGTTTATTACTTCACTTTTGATAGTATGACATTGATTATACGATTATCCATGTTATAGCATGTGATGGTTTATACTTTATCATGTATTTTGATTTAGCCTATTGAGGTTTATTTCACTTTGGAGTTTTCCATGATTTATAGCATATTTTGCTGCTTTATGACGGGTGCTTCTACTTGGTGGGTACTATGCTAGGAGGGTTGCAAGGTTGGCCACCCACCCTCTGACTTCGTGATGATAATGATTAGACATCGTCCTTGAGTGGTATAGGACTAGGTACATAGGTAGTGGTATCATGGGTAGTCTCCCCTACAGGTCCGTTCCTCCACATGAGGATAAAGAAAGTTTCCCGTTTAGGTGTCGACGGGGAGCAGCAGTGGTTTAGATCCTGGTGGGGTTGCCACTACAACATAGTAGCCCATACTATTATTCTGTATGCTCATGTGGATTTATATGTGGGGTGAACCAGGGTAAGCCAGGCCTAAGCCGTGAGTGACCCTGAGGGCTAATGCGGGCTGCAGGGGAGGGACCTAGGGATTTGGTATGAGTAGTCATTGTTGACTGTTTAACTGCAAGTGCACGAGCTATTGTAGTATAGCTTATGCAAGTACAGGTCAATCCCACGAGGACTTGATTTAAAATGATGGAGTTTTCAATAAAATTCAATTAATAAAAGAATATAAACTAATAATAAACTAAAATCCAACTTTATTCAATTTCTGCAGTTTGCATAATTATTTATTCAAAAGACAACAGAAAATAAAACTAAAAGCCGTCCTGGATAAGCTTGTCCTTGGATTGCACTGTCCTTGAATTGCATTGTCCTTAAATTGTCAGAATGAAGATAAGGTAAAACCAGAATAGCATAGGGACACAGTTGGAATTAAATCAAGAACTCAGTTGGAATTAAATCAGGGACACAAATGGTATTAAACAGGGGACACATTTGGAATTCCTGAGATCTGCCAAGGGCAGAACTGAAATTTTCCCTGGGTTCTGGTTTTTCACGAAAAAACCAAGAAAACACTGTGGGAACCGAAGAAGGGGGGGAAGAAAGGAAGAGGAATAGAGGAAGGAGGAGAAGGAGGGAGAGGAAAAAGGTGGAGAGAAAAGTGGGCATGCACTCCGGATCCGACCGGCGATGAGAAAAACGCCGGATTGGGAAGAAGAGGAAAAGGGCAGAAGGAGGAGATGGGGATGCTAGAGATGGCCAGTTCTACAGAGATACGGGATCGTCTGGAGCAGAGCCAGACAATTTGGGTCTTCTATGCGTCGTCGACTGGCCGGTGGTTGCTCTTTCGGTGAGAGAAAAACAACGCCGGTGTCGTCTGGAACAGAGTCGATGAAGACGATGGGGAGTAGAGGAGCCTGGGGCAAGGATGCCTAGAAAGATGGGCTTATGAGATGAATGAAGAGACTGGAGGTTCTGGGTTCCAAACCGAAGGGGGAAAGAGAGAGATGACGAGATAGAAGAGGAGAAAGGAGAATGGAGAATGGGGAGCTGATGCCAGGACTTCTAGGTGTGTCACGCACCTATGCCCGACCTGGCAGTAGGTCTGATGGGAAGCAAACAAGAGAGATAGAGAGGAGGAGAATGTGTGCTGGTTAAGAGAGGTGAGGAGAGGAAAGAAGAAGGGATAAAAGAGGGAGTGAGGGAAAGAGAGGAGAGGGAGAAAGTCAGCTGGCCCCACCCTCCTAAGAGGGGAAAAACATTTTTTTTGGAGAGAGAGGGGAAAGGGAATAAAAAGGAGAGGGAGAGAGAAACGTGAAAGAGAAGGAGAAAAAGAGAGAGAAGAGAGAGAGAAAAGAAAGGAGAGGGATAAGAGGAGAAAGAGAAAAGAGAGGAGAAAGAGAAGGAAGAGCAGATAGGTGGGGTCCACTAGCTTTTTTGGTCTTGCTAGAACTCTGAAAGAAGAAAGTCTTCAACTTTGTCCTGTACTAGGATTCTTCAAATTCTATCTCATTTCCATGAAACTTCATTTGATCTCCATCTAATATCCTTGATTCGATCTGGAGCATCCACGCCTGAGTTGACCGATCTGCAATGCATAGGACCCAATTAGCACAATCTAAACTGTTCATTAGCTTTAATAATCATCTAACCACTAAATTTTACAATTCAATGGTTGGATGGCCAATTAAAGCTAAAATGAAATATTTGATGTGAAATCTTAAAATTGATGGCTTAGATGCTTTAATTGAACACTAAATTGGGGTATTTTGACCAAAATTGAACACTTAACAGTCATTACCAGTGATTCAGTGTCGTGGAACACTCTTAGGGCTTATTTTTTTGTACGGTGCCCTGTTTTATCATGACATACATTATATTTCAATGTGGATACAGATTCTTATTGCTTTGATGGATGCTCATCCATGTTTTGATCATGCCTTGCATGCCATGATATTTTTCTTTGATATTGCATTGCCTCAGACGAAAAGCATGTTTTGATCTTGATTATTTCGTTTAGATTATGAGATTCATTAGTTTTACATTCTGAATGCCTAATGATTTCATTTGCCTTATAGATTATTTACTCTATTGATACTTGACATGATATTAGTACTCTTTACAAAGTGTTTATTGAATATTTTATTTTTCGTAATCACCTACACAAGCATAGCTTGCTAAGGCAGTGCTTTGTTTGCTATGCCTTAGATAGAGAGTTGCAATAAGTTGATACACTGATGTAGTAGGCAAAGATGATGACAATTTCCAATGGAGTGTTGATGACATTTCATAGATGACAAGGTTTGTTTAGGACCTCACTTTTCTTATTGTTTATGTACTGTACGTTATTATAATTGCAATGTAACTTAGATGTGAAGATATGAATTCCTACCTAAAGAATCATGTCTACCATTCCATGGTCATATGCATGATACTTGGGTAGTTGTCTTTCTTTGCTTGATTAGCAATTGCTTTAATTATTTTGATAATTTAGTTTAGATGTCATTATTTAACTAGTTTGCATCTGAGTTAATTCTACTTCATAGTTAGGAAAGTATTGATTTTGTCATAGTTGATAAATTTCATATTTAGACAGTTAAAGTTATGAATTTGTTGTTTAGTTTCCTTAGACTTGCATGAATTAGGAATTTTGTTAAAATTTATTTTTGGAAAGTTTTTAATTTAGGAAAGTTCTTAATTTAGGAATGTTTGTTTTTAGGTAAGTTGTTAATTTTAGCATGTTTACATTAAACAAAATTCCATCTTTTATGTCTTGCATTTGTTTTTAGTTTCCATCATTAATTTACATTAAAAATCTCATGAACATTGGCTAGCTTAGATAATCTAAGTAGGGACCACTAGTTCACATCCATTCAATTCCTCATGGGATTGACCTCCTTGCATGAATTACTACAAATGCACTTGAGAGTTTTAACTTAAAATCAATAAAAAAAATTTGTGCTTGAGAAAGACAACAAATAGCTCCTTCCTCTTTACGCTTTCAATTTAATGTGTTTCCTTGATAGATACCCTTGGGTAGCTACTTGATAAAGACAAAACCCAAGTAGTTGCCTCCATTCTTTTTTCCTTTAATGGATAAGAGTATAGGACTTACCTCCTTGTGGTCCCACATGAAACAAAGCAAGCACCTTTCCACCCCCACGTGTCAAAAGACAAACATGACACTAGTAGCCTCCTTTCGATGTTTTTTTTACTTTCCTCCAAGCCTTCAACGGACACCTCCTAAACCAGCCCTTCCCAATGAATTTTAACATTTAAGCACAAGGGCAATTTTTTTATTTGTGTCGAATGCTAAAAGAGGAGTCTCTTGATGCATTGAACTCCTCTCCATTTGTAGTTCACGTGGAGACTTAAGGAGGTGGAAGTTTCCTTAAGGAAACTCATTATATCTCCTTCTTATCTCTTCCTCCTTTCTTATCTTTTTATCCTATCATCCCTAGAATGGATGGTAGAAATTTTTTAAAGTCTCCCACCAATAAGATATAGTTTAATGTCTCATTTCTTCTCATCTGTCAAATTGGTATGCCTTAAGATGGATGGCTTGGATTCTATAGAAATGTTCTTATCTAAACTAATTCTCCTCCATTTTACCTCCTAATCCCACCATGTTTATCTCTTTCCAATCATATTCAAGTGAGAAATATGTTTTTTCCCTAAGGAGAACACTTTTTCTCCTTGAAAAATGGGGGACAGTCCACCAAAATTTTCTCCACTAATCATGATATAGTTTCTCTCTCTTGCATAGTTATTTTCTTCGTCAATCCTAACTTAAATGGCTTCTCAATTATTACTTTAGGTTGATCTTGAATATGAATGATCTTGGCCACTCTTTCTTGAAATTCTCCAATGAAAACACCATAGATTTCTTACTCTCTCTCCTTACTTCCTTGTTTTTCTCCACAAATATTACTAATCCCTTCATGTAATTCACATGGATTTAAGTTGGATGCACCACCTTTGCATGGAAAATATGTGGTACACAAAGTAGGTGGTCCCCATTTTAAAGTACATAGAGAGAAAGTGAGGGTCTTAGGTATCCTGCAAGCCTTAGCTTGAGTGTGCTTCACATGCTTACTTCATTTGACATCTGTGGCTCTCCAGAAAGGTGGTGGAATACATGTGTGCATGTATGAAAGTCTTCCATCTAAAGTTTTGATATTTACAGCCTCTTTTATGCAAATAACTTTTGGGATGTTTCTAGGGTTTCTGACTATGCTGAAAATGATAACAACATCTGTTCTACATTCTAAACTCCCAAACTTCATAAATTTGAGAGGTGACCCATGTTGATGCTCAAACTCTAGATTATCCAACTTTTATGATTCAGAATACCAAAAATACCCTTTTATTATAATTGTACTCTATTCCTACAAAATGGGAAAATAACCCTAGTTAGTAATATATATGATAAAACAAGGGCTAAAACCAATAAAATATAGAGGTATTCTATGTAATAATTATATACCTATCAAATATCCCAAACTTAGATTTTGCTAGTCCTCGACCAAAACTATAAAATAAAATATAAGAAATCTAAAAAAATCTAAAAATTCCTAACCACTTTCACATGTGTTGTCATCTACATTTAGTATGTGTAGAAAGCCTTTAAACCCCTAAGTTACCCCTCATGAAAGAGCTATAGTCTGGTAAGGTTTCTATAAATGATACCAATAAGCATTTTTCAAAACAAATATGAAAGTTCCTTCATTTGTCTCAAAGAATTTTCTTCTATTCAGCCCATATTAAATACCTAATTTTAGCTTGCCAATAGATATCCCATTAAATCTAAATATAGCCAATATGTACATAATTATCAATCTCCAAGTAAAATATAACATAAATTACCATTCAAAAGTATGTTTCAACTTAAAATCTCATAGGATATTCTTAACACTTAGAAAGAATTCTCTCAAAGATGGGTAATTCTCTTATTAATATGTGAATGGAATGTTGTTCATCAACTCTAAAAATCTCACATATTTTCATACAAAAGAATGATAGTGGTCTCATATCAACTACTAAGAATGCTATATTCTACCAATTTTCCTATTTGTTTATAATCATATCCAAGCCATACTACTCATACAATCAAGTTAGGTCTTTTCACTAGGATAAAACAATGGCTTGGGTAAGGATTATCAAAAGAATAGGTACAAGGATAAACAAAGATTGCCTGAAAAATAAGTAAAGGTCTTATATATAATATTAACAACATTCTTCCATTTTTCTTCATAAGAGTGAACATTCTTTTTAATTTGCTATCTTTTTCTTTTCTTTTTAACTTGACTTTCTATATAGCCTTTATTTGAACTTTTCTTCTTTTTAACCTTTTTGATGTTTATCTCTTGAATTGTATTGCTCTTACTTTTTCTTCAAGATATTTCTTCAATCATCTCTACATATTTCCAAAACAAATGGGCATTGGATATATTAGAGGGTTATAATATAAGCAATGGTTATTTTGGATAACAAAGAAAAGGCTTATATTTTAAAGGCTCAAGGGGCTATCTATTGAAAAATAACATAGAGAAGGCTAAAGGCTTTAAATTTAACAATGATGGCCTTTATCATTTCTTAAGATGCATATGACTTAGATTTCCATAAACTTACAAGATATATGCTATAGTATTTTGTGATTTCCTAGTAATTGGCCAAGATGAAGAATAATGAGCCCAATTAGGAAACTAGTCTCCGTTGAAAAAAATTGAAATTTATATTTAACCCACAAAAAGGAAGATAGGTTCCAAAGCTCACAGGTTATAAGTCTCCACTTATCTTCTTCCAAATCTCTAAGCTATATTTATTCTTTAACTTGAACTATATATATATATATATATAGACACACACACACATACATACATACATATATACTATCTTGTGCAATGAATATTTTAAGTTTAACTCTCATGGAATAGTTTAGAAAAAGGATACAAAGATGAACTGATTGTATACAAATCTATTAATAAGCTAAAGTTCATAATATAACTAAATATTCAATATTTCTGAATTCTCACCATAGTAAAAGAAATTATCAATTTTTTTCAAAAATTTTACTTAATTTTTCCCAAAATAATTTTTCCCAAAAACTCAAAAAAGTTACTAAAATGACTCTAAAAACCTAAATAAATACATAAAAATTTTGAAATAATCATTTGTGGTCATACCCCTAACTATAAGGGACCAATAATCATCCAATCATCACTAGGTCCATAGCTCATATTAAGCACATCATCATGCCACATAATCACATGAACTATCAATCAGTCGTACTCATCATACCTAGTCACAAAAACCAAGTACACATGCTGTTGCTCAAACATGCCTGCAGTACTATGCTAAAATCATGGACCACTATGTTGCAAGGCATCCCACAGGCCAAGATCCACTATTATGCTTGCACTAAAAACACCTGTAGAAGACTAGTCACCGCATCGCATGGAGGGAAGCAAAATGCATCATGTGGCCTTCCCATGATTACCACACCTGAATTTAACCCCTTGGACATGGTGTCCACATCATATCATAATCTCACTAGGTGGGTAGCCAACGTTGCTACCCTCCTAGCACAGTTTCTACCAGGCCCATGCCGGTCTAAAACAAATCCAGCAAGGCTCTATGCCTAAACACAACAAAATCATCAGGTTATATGTCTGTCAACTATAAATCCACAAAAATCATATGCATAATTGGTACCTTATACCAAAATCAAGCCCACTTGACTCGCACATCAAATTATGTAGATATCGAACATGCAATACATTTTCAAGTCATGCTTTGTAAATAAATGACATGCATATCAAATTACAAAATCATCATCATACTATAGTTTTACTATCATATATCATATCTTAATTATTGCATGTGTAACAACTCATAGTAAATTTTGGTTTAAAAACAATTCATGGTACTTAAATATCATGTTGGTATTAAATCACATCATGCTTTAACAAAGATCATGTAAGACAGAAACTTGCATCTTAATGTTCCACCAACCTCAAAATGAGAAAATAATCCTTCAAAACCCACAATCACCCTAGTTCGTGCAAAATGCCATATATGTGAAATCATACATACAGCATGTCATCATTTTCTAACATATTATCACTACTTTTGATTTATATAGTCCCAAATCATCCTTAAAAAAAGTGATCTTGTGTTTATTCATCACTTATCATAGATTTGTTTCTTTAACTCTCATATGATTCATAAATCTTGGCCATCAATCAAAGATCAACAATTCAAATCGCTCAATTTCCCTTCATCCACAATGATCTATGTCTTACAAATAGTCTTTCTTGCATTTCAATGGCTGATCCATTGATTTGATAGTCAAAGTTAACTTTGATCAGTCAGATTGATTGTTCCTAATTACATCAAGGTCCAATTCTACTAAATTTGGTGTTATTAGAATGATCTGACCAATAGATTGGTTTAATTGTTCATTTTAGAGCTTGATCTATCTTGATTGTATGTATTTTCTATGTTTTCTATCATCTATTTGCATCCAATAGTTAATTCATTGATATGAGAATCACTTCCAACTGTGATAGGTCAGATCTATGGTTCCCGTTAATTCATTAGTTTATTTAAGTGACCTAACCATTAGACCAATCCATTTATCTTATTAAATCACCCAATTAGTCAAATTTCCAGGTCTGATTTTGATCATGTGGATCCAAGCTATATGAGGTCTTCATCTTTAGATTGGGTATAAGATATGCGTCAATCCTAAAATTTTTTGAATTAATATGTATTCTTCATTGAGACAACTCCAACATACATCTTAGATTAAAAATTGGGTTTGCATAGCCTTCAAGATTGAGAATTTTATGTTTCAAGTTGATTTCAGTGTTCCAAATTCATAAAATTAAATTTTTATGTAAACGGGTCAGATAGACAGTCAAATCTATTATACGGAACACGGATCCATTAAATGGATCTATCTTGTCAGGGGGACACGCCGTGTCCCTAACACTCCATTCGAACACACCAGGACACATCATGGTCACTAGGACACACCTACATCCATTGCACTCAATGGGCAAGCATGCTTGCTCATGAGCACATCTCCAAAGAGCATCTCCCTTATGCGTCTTGGTTGCGAGGCCCCAACAGAATGATGAGACAATATGATTGTGACCGTCCAATCACTCTCACTCTAGATCCATGACCAAAATTGTTTGATCATCATTGTACTAATGGGTTTTAGGTTTTGTGGCTCCACGGTCACATAACACAATTCATATCTCCCATCTGAGTTGTCCTTACTGTTGGTTTTATTGAGCTGATTAGGTTTATCCAAGGACAGCCCACGTGGTCAAAAAACTAGTGAAGGCCAAAAAAGAGAAGATAGAGAGGAGAGGAATGGGGAGGGGTTTCATTGGGGGTTTACCAGAGGAGATCAAAGGGCAAACAGCATGGCTGATGTGATCGTAGGACTAGGTAGGTTGCCGAAGGAGGAGAAGGAGAAAGGCAGGGTTGTTGGTGGCCACAAAGATGTTGTCGAGGGGGGTCAAGGATCTGAGTTGGCATGAAGCTTAGGGCTTAGTGCGGCCTCAAGTCAAGTGAGTTGATCAGAGATCGAGGCTATGAGAGAGAGAGAGAGAGAGAGAGAGAGAGAGAGAGAGAGAGAGAGAGAGAGAGAGAGAGAGAGAGACTTCAAGCAAAAAATCCACATATAAAGTTGTTTATATATATATATATATAATCATTACCCATCATAAATGTGGGTAATTATTGTTTTTCAAGACATGAGGATTTAGTCCTACAATTATAGCCGACGTATTTGGTTCATGATAGTGTGTCATGTCACGTGGGTCCCACCTAAAGGTCATTTCCATGTCTTTCATTAGTTATCCTTAAAGATCAAAATCTTGAAAATTAAATTTTGGATTTCTCTTTTTCAATTCAATCCATTTACATAAAATAAAATAAAATTTATGGGTGTTACAGAAGAGGGAGAGGGTGGCATCACTGGCAGTTGATCTCGATTGGCACAGTGGGCAATTGTCATAGGCAGCTAGCTCAAGTAGCTCTCAAGGAGGGAAATAGGGACAAAGGTTCCTTGCCAGCTGAGGCTTGTGGGAGTTAGTCTCTAAGGACATGTAAAGTCAAAGGGAGATGAGAGAGGGATGGAGGGGGTTGACAATCGGCCAATCAATTGATTTGTTTCCCCTTTCCTCTTATGTCTTAAGAACAAGGAGGGTGTTGATATCAATTTTGGCCCCTTCTTTAAGTTCCCTTTGATTGACCTCCTTAATCTATGGGAGGTCAAATTCCGATTGCAGTTTAAATTAGTGAAATTATTTTATTGTGATTGGACTTTACAATAATAGAATCACGCTCTGTAGGATTTGAACCTACGACATTAAGTTTTGGAGACCCATGTTCTACCGAACTGAACTAAGAGCACTTTCTTATTATAGGAGATACAACTATAAAGAAAGTAATTCCTTTTGTATCCCCAATTCATCTTGTATACAATATCATAAAATGATAGATTATGTACAATTTGAATTTATCTCAATTGATGCCTCGTTACTGCCCATATGTTATGAGCCACACTATGAAACTTTTTGAAAGAATAACTAAGAAGAGGCTATGACATGAGCAAGTGTATCAGAGAACCAGTTTGCTTTCATGCATAAAAAGTCTACCATGGAAGTTATTTTCTTACTATGACAACTGATATAGAAATTAGGGAGAGGAGGAAAGATCTCCACATGGCCTTTATCAACTTAGAGAAAGCTTATGGCAGAGTCCCTAGAGAGTTAATATGAAGGGTATTGGCCAAGAAAGGGGTTTTGCTGAGGTATATAGACATAATTAAATATATGTATGAGGGAATGGTAACAAATGTTAAGACTAAGTGGCGAGACCGATGATTTTCTTGTTACTGTAGGATTGCACCAAGGATCGGCATTGAGTGCATACCTTTTCATGTTGGTTATGGACAAGTTAACAAAACATCTGCACAAGGAGATTCCATGATGCATGCTATTTGCATATGATATAGCCTTAATTGATGAGACAATGGAGGGCATAAACAAAAAGCTAGAGTTAGGGAGAGAAGCATTAAAATCTAAAAGATTTAAAATAAGACAAACTAAGACAGAATATATGAGATGAAATTTTAGCAAGGAGAGGAGTAAGAGTGGATTGATAACCAAGAAGTCCAAGTAAAATATCACTTTCGGTACTTAGGATTAATGATTCATGAGAGTGGAGAGATTGAGAGGGAGGTTACCTAGATAATCCAAGCAAGTTGGAACAAATGGAGATGAGCATCTAAAGTTTTGTGTGATTGGTGGATGCCACTCAAACTAAAAGAAAATTTTTATAGAATAGCCATAAGGCCAACCCATGCTCTATGGATCAGATTGTTGGGCAATTAAGGAACATAATGTTCATAGGATGAGGGTAGCAGAAATGAAGATGTTGAGATGGATGAGTGGCAAGACAAGAAAGGATAGAATTGGGAATGCAAACATTAGAGGAAACTTAGGGGTAGCATAAATAGGTAACAAGATGAGGAGATTAGATTTAGATGATTTGGACATGTCCAAAGGAGACCTAAAATAGGATCGGATAAAAGGAGTGAGGCAATGTAAGTAGAAAGTTCTAAAAGGGCAAAGGGAAGGTCCAAAAGAACGTGGATAGAAGCGGTGAGAAATGATTTTAAAACGTTGGGACTAAATGAAGCCAAGGTACTTAATAGAGAGGAATGGAGGAACAAGATTCATGTGGCCTACCCCTAATTGGGACAAGGTCTTGATGATGATAATGATAATGATGTGATGTACCTGATAACTCATTTTTCAAAATAAAAATAAATTATGGAGACTCAACCATAAGTTACAATTAAATTCAAATTGGCATCCATGCCTTAATTTTCCACAACCAATACAATTGAATGTAAAAAAATATAAAACTTTAATTAGTAATGTTTCTCACTTTTACTTTTAGAATTCTTTCTAGAGTCCTCTACTCCTGTCTCCCTTCCTTTTCTTTTATTTGAAAATGTTTAGGATAGGTTGAGTATATACTTATACTCACTAGATAACCTAAATACTACAAAACTGAAACCAATGAACATACAACATTCATGATTCGAAGATAAGTTTTTATGCATATCAAATCAAATAGCCACATCGCATTACTTTCATCATGTAATGCATTTCAAGTATTCACTTATAAATGGATTTCTAAATTTTAAATCAAATACAACATAACTATGACATTTTCCTGATCATGTAAAATAATGAAACATGGAACTAGTATTGGATTAAACATATCATTGACATCACAAACTAGTATACATCACGTTGGTATATTTTATACCAATTGGCCATGAGTACTCATTTAAAAGCATCTTGGTTTATCATATATATAGAATCATAACTCTCCATGTATAGCTAAAATCATAACTCGAATGCTATCACTCAATCATACTCATAGCATCGAGACTAACAAATCATCATGACACTCTTATGCTCATGATTAGATAACTGCATCGTGTGCAATATTCTAGTTGGACCTCAAACGCAACCTCATGCAGACTACAGTCAAATCCAGAATGGGTGCCATGAACACCTAAAGTAGTCTTGACTACCAATCCAAATAGATGCCTCTTTGGGCGATGGATATCATTTACTACTTTTTGTGGTTAGAAGCTAGGAGGCCAACCTGTACAACTCCTCGCATAGAGCCCATCTAGGCATATTAGCCTAAAAAATCATAAGAGTATTATCATACCCTCTACAAAATCATGTCACCATCTCAAAGTTACCTTTTAAATTATTTGAGTTTTCAAAATAAATGAATTCTTTTCAAATTTCTACCACAATTCTATGTCTAACATCAAAACATTATTTTTTACATTCTAATCATGCATGAATAGTTTCATAAACATTCTTTTCAAATTAATCATGGTTAATACATAAAATCATATATAACAAAAGGTGTGACTTTTATTTAATAACAACATTTATTAATATGCATTTTTAGAGTTTAATCAAACCTCAAAGTCCATAATTCCAACATTCAACTTATAAATCATTGCATAGTCTTGAAACATAACATTTTGCTTATAGACTTCACATGCATTCAATAGAAGTCATACACTCATCATATAATTTTATGATAAGCATGCTAAAATAGTTTACAATAGCTTTTCAATTTGAAACTTAGTAGCATTTAGATCACCTACCTCCAACGACAATTTATCCTTTTTCCATAGCTTTCATTGTCTTCTCTCCATGGACAATCCACTTGTGCCCTATCTGTACAATGCATAAATTTGATGTTTTCAATATCAATTATAACTTTTCATATCATTTTCAACCCATATCTTAAATTTTAATTTATGTTATGATCTAATGGTTAAGATCATCTCAAAATCATGGAATTGTCATATTTATGATTTATCACTTATCAATGGTTAGTATTTCATGTCACCAACCATTTAGGCTACTAATTTGAACTCTCTATCCGGGGTTCATTATTAGTTTTCATCAACATGCTAAAACTTTAGATTTGAGCCATTGTTTCATTGATTGATAATTTAGACAATCAATTTACTGCTTGATTCTACTAATATGCATAGTTACTTATTGTTGTTTATGCATATTAGTACTTTACAACATTCAATATATGCTTTTATTACTGTCTAGGATTAATTGCCTAGTCAATTTATCATCTAACCTGATCTAATCCATTAATTTTATTATTACAAACCATATCCAAGAATCTCTTTTAATTTCACATATTTGTTGTAATCATTCAAACTGATATGATCTATTGATTTTCTGATCACAAACTAGATCAATAGATTTCTTCTAATTTTACATACTAATCAAAATTTAGTTAACCGATTATCAATCTGATGTGGGGAATAGTATCATATCATTTTGCTAATATGTTGTTTACCCTCTACATTGGTGATCTAACAGTTGGAAATGGTCTAATCTTGATCCTCATTTGTCTTTTAATGGTTTTAATGATGGGATTAGGGTCTGACCTGATAGATCTTTTCCCAAGATGAGAATGTATATCATTTAGTTATTGTTCAAAATGATCTGGGCAAGAATCCCATCGATTAGAGTTTCTAATTTGACAATTTCATTCATTATCCATCGATTTTGATTGATTGGAATTTTTAGTCAAGTTAAAACTTAATGATCAGAACCCTCACAAAGTTGGTAGATTTTTTTATCATTGACTGATTAGTGTGTATATATAAATGGTCATAGTTCAAATCTATCAAATTCTAGAATTTTAACCTTAATCATATCTAATTTTTAGAGGAAATATAGTGCTTTTAATCTAATTTGGACTAGGATTAACATAAACGGTATGGATCATTCAAATTCTCTATTTTCTACCCATCCTTGAATAACACCATCAATTTTTTTATTGATCTCTAATGATCATTATTGATTTTTTTTGTAAGTGCACGAGTTATAGTAGTATAGCTCATGCAAGTTCAGATCGATCTCATGTAGACTCAACTAAAAGAAATTAGAGTTTAAATAAAATTTAATCTGACACAAATTAATAAAAATTACAAATTTTGAATAAAATGGGCTAGAAACTTAGATCTATTGAATTAAAGAAAAGTGCACAATTCCAAGTTCAAAAGATAGAGAATTAAACAAAATATCAAGTGAAATCTACTTTCCTATCTTGATCATTGCAAGATTATTTAATTTTGTCCATATCTAAGTTGATTAATCTTCATAAATCATCTCTCAGGTCTTTGATTGAAGATTTAATGATTAAATTATGTAGATCTTCCAAAAATTTGATGATTTAAACTAAGGAAAGAATTTTATATTTGGACTGCTTAGATCAAATTTCTGATTGTAGATGAAAGATCAAATCTACTAAATCAACTAGGAATTGTGTTTAGATGAAGATTTGAAAATTGATTGAAAATCTTAGAAGAAAAAGATCATAAATTGAGATGGTCTTGTTAATCAAAGCTAAACTGTTGATTTGGTTAGGCTTTAATCAAACAAGGATTAGATTAATTGATTCCTAGATTAACTGTGAACAGAATAAACTTAGATAACACAAAATTGGTACAAGAATAATGTGAAACAAGGAAAAAGACAAAATAGGGAACACAATTAACACAAAGAGGCATGGGTATTTCTGAAAATTTTTAATTTAAAACTCTTATGCTTCAATTAGCAACCAAGAGGAAACAAGGAACACACCATTTAAAATGTGAAATGAAGGTAAAGGAGGGATTTTCAAGATGAAACACAAGTTGGGTTTTCTACATAATAATGAAAAATAGCAACAAGAAAAAATTATGGTGAAAAAAAACTTGGAAAATCAATGAAACACAAAGGAGAAAAATTATTGCTATTAGCGAAGAAAAAACAAGGTTGAAGAATACAACACCTGGACAATGATGAAAATAGATAGAAAAAAATTGGAACGAAACTAAGGAGAAGTAATGGTGAGTCAGAGGAGCATGACTGAGAAACGATGGTGACCAAACAAAGGAAAAATGATAGGAAACCATGCTCGAAAATGATAATGATGAAAGCATAATCAATGGCTATGAGCCATCCTTTTATTCCCTACCTATCTTCCTAAGTGATTATGTCTTACAGTTCAAATGGTGCTCGACTTCTCCTCCCCTGCTACTATCTTTCTACTATGGTTAAAACTCTTTTCCTTTGTAGACCCCTGTCTAAGTCAACTAAAAAAGGAAAGTAAGATTGATGGAACAATCTTACTCCATCGATTTAAAGCACATCGGCCCTTCCTATTTTCATTTCTCACATTCTAAGTTCGATCATTCCTTCCAAAGGTTCCCTTTCTAAGTTTTGCATCCTCATTTCCTCTACGAGTTTTTATTTCGTTCTTCAATTATTCATTCCTTTTCCACTTTGGTTTCCTTCCTTCTAAACCTGCTTTCTTTCCTTTTTTCAATTTGAAACCAATCCACTTTAAGTTATCCTCCTTTAAGAAATCATATGCTGGGTCCATCTTGCCTAGTAGTGCTCTTATGAGGTGAGGATGATCTTATACCAATCAGCTCAATTTGAGCTATTCAATGCTCAATATGGTTAATCCACAATACATAAAACTAAATTAGAATCATCTGACCTGTGCTTTATACATACGATCTATTCTGATGATTTGACCATTAAATTTTGTAAATTGATTGTTGGATGATCAATTGGAGCTAAAATTAACATAAAATTACAAAATTAATCTATTTGATGATTTAATTAAATGCTAGATTAGGTGTTTTAAAATTAAAATTGGACACTCAATGATCAATAATTAGATCAGATGGTTTTTTCTAATTGATGATCAAGGAAGATAATTGTGGTGTTTAATCATCGATCTAACATCGCATTATATCTATTCTTACAATAATCAATTGGATGGCTGAGATTGTTCAATCGGTTTTAGTCCTAGATCGAGCAATCTTGATCTAAGTCTGAGCTAATCTAAGGTCTGAATAGTGTTTTTCAATTAAAAAATTAGAATTTACATGTAAATCATGCTAAAAACCTTAGATTAGCATCCATCTTCTTAGATCTAGCAAAAACTCAATTTCACAAATGGGCTTTATGGATCATACCTCAACAATGTATCTTTAGTCATTTTTCTTCAATGTATTAGTCAGATCAATCATCATTTTTTGGTGATGAGATCCCTTGTCATCGTGCATCGGTCCCTACTTTGGTTGACCAGCAAAGATGACTCGGATCTCCTTTGTTCCCTAGGGCTTTTGTAGAGCCAAAGAGGGGGAAGAGCATGAACAAATTAGATCTCCCAAATCCATCTTTGTTTACCCTGTTTGTAATTTCTTCTTCATCGAGCTTTTCACTAGTTTTTATTGTTGGATTTCTCCAAGTCCGACGGTAATGATAGCACCCTCTCTCTCACTCTCTCCTCCTACTTCTACTTCATCTTCCCTTCTCTTTCTCTGTCTTTTCTAGTTTTGATTTCTTTGGTTGGATGAGACAAACTTGACTATTATAGTCAGTCTATTTTAAATGGGGAGTGTCGTTATCAAAACAACCCCTCCTTTTAATTTAATTATTTTTATATGCATTTTATTGAATCTAATAATATGATTTTCTTACTTTGAATAATCACTATGCAACATGAAGACTTAATCAATCTTCATTTCAAATTCTACAAGTGAGCCCACCTGATAAAATTACATAATTGCCTTTTTGCTGGTAAAATTTTCAACTTTTTCATCCATACTCGAATTTCATTGTTCTTAGTGTCATTGAAATCATTTTTCTAAGTAGAATTTAAAATTTGAGGTTTCAACTCAACTTGGTGTTTAAAATTTCTAAAGTCCAAAAAGACTAAAAATTACATTCCATTTCATAAATATTTGTACAAATTATATATAAAAACAGAATTTAAAATTAAGGTATTACAAGTTCATAGTGCGACAACACCCCAAGAACTTTGCAGCTCCTTTTTGGTATAGTAGGCCCTACCTACTATTGATCTGTGATGTTCATCTACCTCCTAGCACTTCCTACTATGCCCAAAATTAGGCCAAATGCGAGCCAATAGCGCCCAACAAATAGTGATGTCTTGATTTGTTAAATGTGAACTGTTGCTTATGTAAAGTTTTTAGATCATCCATGTCTAGCAACATAAAAGCATCACTTCTTGGACGCTTGAGATGTCTTGAATTTTGCACAGTAGATATTTAAAGTTGGGAGAATCAGATGAATAGTATGGACACAAATGCATAGGAGTTGCACGCTCTACAGGTGTTGTCGCGCTCTATACCAGCACTCTTCTTTTAACAACAACATAGACATCGTCAAAACCTGGTAATCATAGTTATAATAAAGGCACATGGTGGCAATAGTGTCACGACCCAGGTTTTTATATGATGCAATTTTGATAAAAAGGTGAGATCTCTTGTTTTATAAGTATGAGATGCATGAAAATCTTTTCCTTTTAGAAAACAATCTTTCATAAAAACCCCGAGTGTGAAAACACATTCTCCAATAATTTAGCCATGGCAAAGTTTAAATCAATATCATTCCCAAGAAAGTGTTAGTCACAGCCCCAGCTATTAGAGAGTAACTACAATCAAGTAACATTGAAAGATAAGATAGGGGTTTACTTACTTGTACTTAGCCTGTGTCTCCTAGTACAAATGTCCCTTGCCCTTAAGTATTTACTTTGTATCTGAAAAATGTTGAGGATTGGGTGAGTATATAATATACTCAGTAGGAGTCTATCACTACTAGTTTTATAAATGCATGAGATGTTTTAAAATCATATGCTCATTCAAAATATGCGTATGTTTGAATACTCGAGTTCAATGTCAGTATAAGAATCCATAATCAACTGAAATAATCATGACTTAAAAGATCACATAATCCAAAAATTGAAAGTATCATATATACATATATGATGACATCATGATATGCAATAGATGCTTCATAGAGTCCAACTCATGAATCTCTAGTATGGTATGGTATGGTCGACCAACCTCATATCATGCTATATGAAATGCACATAACTCATCAAACCATAGGGTCCACTATGCCCATGACCTCCTCGCCGTGTGGTCCTTGCGTACCTGAGGACACTCGGTCATAGCCTCCACGGGGCCTATGACACCTCGACCCAGTGCCGTGACACCAGTGGTAGCCCCCTGTACCACATGCAGTCGACATAGGGACTTGCCTCTTTCTGGGCGTGGTACCCATCTACCTATTAGTGGTAGAGGCCGGGTGGCCAACCCAGACCCCTCGGCATAGCACCCACGGGCTTACTTACCCAAATCACATAAGATTAAAGAAGTCAAACCCTCTTGTTAAAACTTGTCCTCTTTGGGTCCCTCACAACTGCCTGGCCCTCGGCACTCCAGCGTCTTTTGGCAACCCTCAAGGACATGCAATCTTTGCAAGTACTTAAATCATATAATGTATGCACTTGTTTGCAACCTATATATGTGCATAATGTATATGCAATCATTTCAAAACATGGCTATGTACAAAACGTCCATCATATGCATGCTGAATCAAATCATGCTACACAAGTCATATACTTATATGTTCTCAAAACAATAATAGATCTTTTAAAAGAATATAATAGTGATAGAGCACCTACCTAGCTAGGTCGCGTTAACCCTCTTGTCCTCGTACGCTCCTGAACATGGTTTGGGGACTCAAGGTTAGTTTAACCTATCTTTTATGGGTTTAGAGCAGTTGGGTCTTATTACTTAGGCATTAGGGGTCCATCCCTATGCCTATGGGTGTCCTAAGGTCCTAATTGGGCCTTGGTATTCTCAATTTTCCAAAGTTCTAGTGGTCACGCGCCACCATCCTATTCTAAGGGTCATGCCCACATTTGATTAGGCCTTGATAAGAGATTTTATAGTTTGGATGTGTCCGTGTCGTCGATAAGGACACAACGCCTTTTACGGTGCCTCAATCAAAGCTCTAGATCTCAAGTTATAACCGTTTTAGTATTGTATGTACATAGAGTCTTAAAGACAAAAAAAAACGGAATGTTAAGGCGCTGCGTGTCTGCGACGTGCGCCCTGCTTCCTTAAGCAACAAAGAAGTTGACATGCGCTAGCGCTGCGCGTCTGCGGCATGCGCCTCAGCGGGCGCATCTGCAGACGCACGTGACTTCTCCGCCCGTCTCTCTCTTTAGCGGGCGCGTCCCTGGACGCAGGTCGACGTGGGACATTCCTATTGGATCGTCCCACCCGTTAGAGACCTGGGTCGTCCTTAGGTCACCCTGGTTCAACCTTGTCGAACCAGTGCGGCCCTGAGGACGTCCCAGGGTCCTTGGTGGCTCTCCCAGAGGTCTATTCTCCATGGTTTTTCATGCATAAACCTAGGAAAACTGAGCCTAGGACTATGGGTGAGATGGGTTTGGGGAGTTTTTGAGCGTACCTGCTTCGTGGCTGGTTTTCTCTTCATGTTTTCCCCTCTTGGTCACTGCTCCACGATGGGTTTTCTCCAAGATTTTGGGCTGCCATTAGAGGCACCCAAGAGCTCTATTTATAGGGCTTTTAAAGAGGGTTCTGGAGGGGTTCTAACCGCCTTTGAATGGCGGTGGAGAAACCTCCAGAATGGCGGTGGTTTCTTCTTGAAACACCGCCATTCCAGAAACCTCTAGGAGGTTGAAGATGACGGGGTGCCGTATCAAAACGGGCACCTGTGTTTTTCAGGTTTAAGTCATTTTTGTGAAATTTACAGTTTTGCCCCTGAACTTCAAAGGGCCATATCTTGCTCATTTTAACTCCGTTTTGGGTGATTTTGGTCTTGTTGGATTCATTTTTCCGAGAAGAATCTAATGGAACCACTTTTAGGACCAAATTCCTGGGTTTAGTCAAGGCAACTAGTGAAATGACCAAAATGCCCTTTTCTTAAAAACTGAACATTTCATTGCTAAACTTGGAATTTCAATATTACAAAATTGGAGTCATTACATTCTTACCCCCTTAGGGGAATTTCTCCCCCAAAATTCTACTATATACAGTCAAAAGATCTCGGGGTACTTTTCTCGCATTTCTGACTCCGGTTTCCAAGTTTCTTCTTCCATGTGCGCATTTCTCCACAAAACTTTAACTAAGGATATGTCCTTGTTCTGCAGGTTCTTATACTTATGATCCCGAATCTCAACTGGTCTGGCCTCTAGTCTGAGATCCTCCGTCATCTCTATGGGTACCCGGTCGATGACATGAGCGGGGTCAGGCACGTACCTCCTTAGCATAGACACATGGAATACGTTATGCACTTCGAATAGCTGAGGGGGTAACGCGATCCTGTAGGCCACTTTTCCCACTTTCTCCAGGATTTCGAAGGGTCCTATGTAATGTGGACTAAGCTTGCCTTTGATACCAAACCTCATAACTCCTTTAGTGGGAGATATCTTCAGGAAAACGTGGTCTCCTATGTCGAATTCCAATGGTCTCCTCCTTCGATCAGCATAGCTCTTTTGGCGACTTTGAGCCATGAGGAGGCGGCTTCTTATGAGTCTGACCTTCTCGGCACATTGCTCTACCAACTCGAACTGGAGCACCCTAGATTCTCCAACTTCACTCCAACTGGTGGGTGATCGATAGGGTCTCTCATAGAGCGCCTCGTATGGAGCCATGCCAATGCTTGACTGAAAGCTATTGTTGTACGCAAACTCGACTAGCGGTAGGTTTTCATCCCAACTCTGCTTCCAATCAAGGGCACAAGTTCGCAACATATCTTCGACTATCTGGATTGTGCGCTCTGACTGTCCATCGGTCTATGGATGGAAGGCTGTGCTATAGTTCAAGGAAGATCCTAAGGATTTTTGGACAGACTTCCAGAGTTGCGAAGTGAAGTGGCTATCCCTATCTAAAGTGATACTAAGGGGTATACCATGTAGACTTACTATCTCTTTGATGTATAGCTGAGATAGGTTGTCAGTGGATTGGGTATGACATATAGGAAGGAAATGGGCTGTCTTAGTTAATCTATCAACAATCACCCAGATCATGTCATGACCCTTAGAGGTCTTGGGTAGCCCTACAATGAAGTCCATTGTGATATGGTCCCATTTTCATTCGGGTAACTCAAGGGGTTGTAACAATCCCACAGGTCTTTGATGTTCAGCCTTTACTTGTTGACATGTTAAACACTTTGCCACAAATTCCCCTATGTCTCTTTTCATACCATCCCACCAATATTGTTTCTTTAAGTCTTGATACATCTTAGTCCCTCCTGGATGTATTGTATACTTGGACCGATGAGCCTCTTTTAAGATTTCTTGTCTTAACTCTTCATTAGCTGGTACCACTAATCTTCCTTGCATGTAAATGCTACCATCTTCTCTTTTTGTAAATCTTGGTTTTCCTATGAAAGCTTGTATATCTGAATCTCCTTTCTGTTCTTGCTTAACTTTTTCATTAACAGCCGATTTTATTGTTAGACCTGCCATAATGATCTTGTGCTTACTTATGTCTGGTTTCCATGTGATTACTTCTTGTAGTAGCTTCCATCCCTTGGTTAATAAACTTGCACACATCCCTTGGTTTTTTCTGCTTAATGCATCAGCTACCACATTAGCTTTTCTAGGGTGATAATGAATGGAGAAGTCATAGTCCTTTAAGTATTCCATCCATCTTCTTTGTCGCATGTTTAAGTCTTGTTGGGAAAAGATATATTTAAGACTCTTGTGATCTGTAAAAACTTCAAACTTTTCCCCATATAAATAATGTCTCCATATTCACAAGGCAAAGACTATGGCTGCTAATTCCAAGTCATGGGTTGGGTAATTGACTTCATGCTTCTTGAGTTGTCGAGAAGCATAAGCGATTACCTTCCCATGTTGCATAAGTACGCAGCCTAGCCCTTATTGCGAGGCATCGCTGTATATCTCAAATCCGCCACTTCCTGAAGGTAAGGTAAGGGCAGGTGCGGTAGTCAACCTTCTTTTTAGTTCTTGGAAGCTTTCCTCACATTTATCAGTCCATTCAAATCTTGTGTCTTTCCTGGTTAGCTTAGTTAGAGGTAAAGCCATTTGTGAAAAACCTTCGATGAATCTCCTGTAATATCCGGCAAGTCCTAAGAAGCTTCTTATTTCTGTGACTGTCTTAGGTCTTTCCTAGTTCTGTACTGATTCAACCTTAGTAAGGTCAACTGCTATGCCATCTTGAGAAATAATGTGTCCTAAGAAATTAACCTTTTCCAGCCAAAACTCACACTTACTGAATTTTTCATATAGCTTGTGTGCTCGTAGGGTGCTTAATGTTATCCTTAGATGTTCCATATGGTCTTCAGGAGTTTCAGAATATACTAAGATATCATCCACAAACACTATGATAAATTTATCTAAGTACTCCTTGAACACCCTATTCATGAGGTCCATAAACGCGGCTGGAGCATTAGTCAAACTAAAGGACATCACTCTGAATTCATAATGGCCGTATCGAGTCCTGAAGGCTGTCTTGGGGATATCTTCTTCTCTAACTCGAAGTTGATGGTACCCTGATCGTAGATCAATCTTAGAGAAGACTCTAGCTAACTGAAGTTGATCAAAAAGATCATCAATTCCGGGAAGAGGGTACTTATTTTTAATGGTGACCCTATTAAGCATTCGATAGTCTACGCACAATCTCATGGAGCCATCCTTTTTCTTAACAAAAAGGACTGGAGCTCCCCACGGAGACACGCTAGGTTGTATGAACCCTTTGTCAAGTAGTTCCTGTAACTGGGCCTTCAGTTCTCTTAATTCTACAGGAGCCATTCGGTAAGAAGCTTTGGAAATGGGGGAAGTACCGGGTATAAGGTCAATGATGAACTCAATTTCCCTTGGTGGAGGTAGACCTGGTAAGTCCTCGGGGAACACGTCAGGAAATTCTCGGACAACCTTGACATCCTTTAGCTTTGGTTGGGGACTCTCGACAGATTCAATCTTGGCTAAGAAGAAGGGGCATCCTTGAGCAATGTGTTTAACTGCTTTCATGGCAGAAATAACACATGCTCCACAATAATCCTTTCTTCCTTGGAGGGTGAAAGTGTCTCTATTAGGTAGGGTAAAAGTGACACGCTTTTGACGACAATCAACAAAGGCTTGATGAAAGGCTAGCCAGTCCATACCTAGGATGATGTCGAAGTCATTCATATCTAAGTGGATAAGGTTGGCATTTAACAAATGGTCCTTAATCAGAATGGGGACATCCTGGAGATAAGAATAAGTGGGGAGTGCCTGGCCTACAGGAGTCATGACTTCTAGAGTGAAGTCTAGGTCCTGTGGTATAATGTCCAAGGATGATGCAAATTCCCAGGATATGAAAGAATGAGTGGAGCCTGTATCAAATAGAACTTTTGCAGGTGTATCATAGATAGAAAGAATACCTTCAACGACTGCATTTGATGCTTGGGCTTGACTAGAAGTCAGGTCAAAGACACGTCCTTGACTTTTTGGAACTTGATCTTCTTTACGCTCTTGTACTTTCCTTTTTGGACAGTTACTAGAAAAATGTCCTAATTCTCCACAACTATAGTAAGTGATGTTGAAAGTGGGACATGGTTTGCCTGGATGATTTTTGTTACACCTAGGGCATGCCTTCCAGTCTGGTCTTCCTCCTTTGTTTTCAAACGGCTTCTTGAAAGGTGGCCTAGGTCCAAATGACTGAAAGGGTCTCTTTCCTTTGTTCTTCATGGTGTTGATGTTCTTAGTTTCTCTTATTGCCTGGTTCCTTTGATAATCTTTTTCATATAGGGAGGCCATCTCTACTGCTTTGGCTACTGTGGAAGGTTGGAAACCTAGAACTCTGTTCTTGAGTCCTGGGTTGAGTCCATCTACAAATCTTTTGGTTGCATCCTCTTCATCAGCACAAGCACGGGGTGCAAATCTTCGGAGGCTGATGAATCTACTTTCATACTGTTGGACAGTCATGTTTCCTTGTTCTAAGTCCATAAATTCCTTTTCCTTCTGTTTCCTTATATGTTTAGGGTAATATTTGTCATTAAAGACCTTTTTAAACTCTTCCCATCCTATTGTTTCTTACTGATCAAAATAAGTTCTTTCTGCTGTTTCCCACCAAAAGGTAGCCTCTCCTCTAAACACAAATGTGGCCATGGGTACTTTTCTTTCTTCAGCTATGTTCATGGCCTTAAATATCTTTTCAATATCAATTAACCATTTTTCAGCTGTAGATGCTTCATCTTCTCCTGTGAATGAGGGAGCTAGTTTCTGAAACCTTTCTAACTAAACCTCAGTCCTATCTATTGTTTTATCAGGGGAAGGATCTCAAGGGGTAGGAGTTTGGCTATGACTATTCATGTATTGTCCCATGTTCTATAAGAATTGCTGAAATAACTCAACCATCCCGTTGCCCGACCCAGTGGAGTCCACTGGTGGGGCTTCAGGTCTTGGAGCATTGCTTCCCTTCTTCCTAGGCATCTGTAATCACAAGGCAATTCACCAAATCTTAGTTTGTGTTATCCTATTACCCCTTACTCTTTCATGGATGAAACTTGATTATAAGTTATTCTCCTCATAACTGGGCTGTGAGTAACGTTAAACCGTGCTCTGATACCAACTGTCACGACCCGGGTTTTTATATGATGCAATTTTGATAAAAAGGCGAGATCTCTTGTTTTATAAGTATGAGATGCATGAAAATCTTTTTCTTTTGGAAAACAATCTTTCATAAAAACCCCGAGTGTGAAAACACATTCTCCAATAATTTAGCCATGGCAAAGTTTAAATCAATATCATTCCCAAGAAAGTGTTAGTCACAGCCCCAGCTATTAGAGAGTAACTACAATCAAGTAACATTGAAAGATAAGATAGGGGTTTACTTACTTGTACTTAGCCTGTGTCTCCTAGTACAAATGTCCCTTGCCCTTAAGTATTTACTTTGTATCTGAAAAATATTGAGGATTGGGTGAGTATATAATATACTCAGTAGGAGTCTATCACTACTAGTTTTATAAATGCATGAGATGTTTTAAAATCATATGCTCATTCAAAATATGCGTATGTTTGAATACTCGAGTTCAATGTCAGTATAAGAATCCATAATCAACTGAAATACTCATGACTTAAAAGATCACATAATCCAAAAATTGAAAGTATCATATATACATATATGATGACATCATGATATGCAATAGATGCTTCATGGAGTCCAACTCATGGATCTCTAGTATGGTATGATATCGTCGACCAACCTCATATCATGCTATATGAAATGCACATAACTCATCAAACCATAGGGTCCACTATGCCCATGACCTCCTCGCCGTGTGGTCCCCGGGTACCTGAGGACACTCGGTCATAGCCTCCACGGGGCCTATGACACGTCGACCCAGTGCCGTGACACTAGTGGTAGCCCCCTGTACCACATGCAGTTGACGTAGGGACTTGCCTCTTTTTGGGCGTGGTACCCATCCACCTATTAGTGGTAGAGGCTGCGTGGCCAACCCAGACCTCTCGGCATAGCACCCACGGGCTTACTTGCCCAAATCACATAAGATTAAAGAAGTCAAAACCTCTTGTTAAAACTTGTCCTCTTTGGGTCCCTCAAAACTGCCTGGCCCTCGGTACTCCAGCGTCTTTTGGCAACCCTCAAGGACATGCAATCTTTGCAAGTACTTAAATCATGTAATGTATGCACTTGTTTGCAACCTATATATGTGCATAATGTATATGCAATCATTTCAAAACATGGCTATGTACAAAACGTCCATCATATGCATGCTGAATCAAATCATGCTAAACAAGTCATATACTTATATGTTCTCAAAACAATAATAGATCTTTTAAAAGAATCTAATAGTGATAGAGCACCTACCTGGCTAAGTCGCGTTAACCCTCTTGTCCTCGTACGCTCCTGAACATGGTTTGGCGACTCAAGGTTAGTTTAACCTATCTTTTATGGGTTTAGAGCAGTTGGGTCTTATGACTTAGGAATTAGGAGTCCATCCCTATGCCTATGGGTGTCCTAAGGTCCTAATTGGGCCTTGGTATTCTCAGTTTTCCAAAGTTCTAGTGGTCACGTGCCACCATCCTATTCTAAGGGTCATTCCGACCTTTGATTGGGCCTTGATCAGAGATTTTATAGTTTGTATGTGTCCGCGTCATCGATACGGACACAACGCCTTTTGCGGTGCCTCAATCGGAGCTCTAGATCTCAAGTTATAAGCGTTTTAGTATTGTATGTACATAGAGTCTTAAAGACAAAAAAAAAACGAAATGCTGGGGCGTTGCGTGTTTGCGACGTGCACCCTGCTTCCTTAAGTAACAAAGAAGTCGACATGCGCTAGCGCTATGCGTCTGCGGC
Organism: Warburgia ugandensis; assembly: GCA_035236585.1. Taxonomy (NCBI): domain Eukaryota; kingdom Viridiplantae; phylum Streptophyta; class Magnoliopsida; order Canellales; family Canellaceae; genus Warburgia; species Warburgia ugandensis. The sequence continues at coordinate 46,258,695 of CP141131.1, read as the reverse complement.
GTGCACCTCAGGGGCGTGTCTGCAGACGCCGCGACTTCTCCGCCCGTCTCTCTCTTTAGCGGGCGCGTCCTTGGACGCGCCCGTTTAGTTTTTCAAACGGAAGTCGACGCAGGTCGACGTGGGACATTCCTATTGGATCGTCCTGCCCGTTAGAGACCTGGGTCGTCCTCAGGTCACCCTAGTTCGACCCTGTCGAACCAATGCGGCCCTGCGGACGTCCCAGGGTCCTTGGTGGCTCTCCCAGAGGTCTATTCTCCATGGTTTTTCATGCAAAAACCTAGGGAAACTGAGCCTAGGACTATGGGTGAGATGGGTTTGGGGAGTTTTTGAGCGTACCTGCTTCGTGGCTGGTTTTCTCTCCATGTTTTTTCCTCTTGGTCACTGCTCCACGATGGGTTTTCTCCAAGGTTTTGGGCTGCCATTAGAGGCACCCAAGAGCTCTATTTATAAGGCTTTTAAAGAGGGTTCTAGAGGGGTTCTAACCACCTTTGAATGGCGGTGGAGAAACCTCCAGAATGGCGGTGGTTTCTTCTTGAAACACCGCCATTCCAGAAACCTCTAGGAGGTTGAAGACGACGGGGTGCCCGTATCAAAACGGGCACCTGTGTTTTTCAGGTTTAAGTCGTTTTTGTGAAATTTATAGTTTTGCCCCTGAACTTCAAAGGGCCATATCTTGCTCATTTTAACTTCGTTTTGGGTGATTTTGGTCTCGTTGGATTCCTTTTTTCAAGACGCATCTAATGGTACCACTTTTAGGACCAAATTCCTAGGTTTAGTCAAGGAAACTAGTGAAATGACCAAAATGTCCTTTTCTTAAAAACTGAACTTTTCATTGCTAAACTTGGAATTTCAATATTACAAAATTGGAGTCATTACAAATAGGTAATTCTATTTCTTCATTCTAAAAGAATACACTACTACCTGAAATCCAATATACGACTAGAAAAATGCTAAAAATTTATGATTATCAGATTCTTAACTCCAATTCCACACCTTTATGGCCTCCAGATGTTCCATGGATCAAGTATCGTCCAACCAAGTGAGGATTACTACGTCTGGTCTGCTGTAGTCCCTTGATTCAACAGTCATAGTATGTTACTTATGAAACCGAAGAACTATGAACCAAATTCCTTTCCATCTTGTTTCTAAAAAAATTTCCAGTGGGGCTAGAAGTACCAATAAGGAGTGGCATGTTGTTAATAATACCACACATACTCGCTGTCTAGACATGTAATTAGTAGTTTAAAGGTTCATGTATTTTGCAAAAGCATTACCCATAATCTGAATTTGCCTGATAGGAGAATCATAAATCATAGCAATCAAATTAATTAGTCGCGATAGATTGAGCCTTGAGTGGACAGTCAGAATTCTTAGTTGATCATAATACTCTCCTATCTTACATGTCTTTGGTTGGCTGGTAACAACTTGTGACGACCCGGGTTTTCTCATGCATTTTTAAATGAAAAATCTAAATTCCTAAGGTGGGGTCCCGATTTGAAAAAAATAGTGCAATGCAGCGGAAAAATCTTTTATTTGGAATTCATTTTGAAAACCCCGAGTGTCATTTGTTTTCACAACAACTAAGGTAGTCTTTGAACAACTTTAGAAATCACAAATGCTTTTTCCCCAGGTCTATCCAGTCACAATGCATAGCCCAACTGTAACTAAGTACAAACACATGTCCAGAGGGTTGAGAGCTTACTTACATATGTATTTGTTTCCTTTTGGATTCACTTGCTCATAGCACTAACATAGATGTCCTCTTTAAGCTGTCCTGAACCATGATATATACGGACGTATCCTGTCCTTGAGTACTTACTGATGTCTGAAAAATGTTAAGGATTGGGTGAGTATATAATATACTCAATAGGGCCTATCACTACTAGTTTTATAAATGCATGAGATATTGAACTCGAGTATTCATTCATAACAACTAAGGTAGTCTTTGAACAACTTTAGAAATCACAAATGCTTTTTCCCCAGGTCTATCCAGTCACAATGCACAGCCCAACTGTAACTAAGTACAAACACATGTCCAGAGGGTTGAGAGCTTACTTACATATGTATTTGTTTCCTTTTGGATTCACTTGCTCATAGCACTAACATAGATGTCCTCTTTAAGCTGTCCTGAACCATGATATATACGGACGTATCCTGTCCTTGAGTACTTACTGATGTCTGAAAAATGTTAAGGATTGGGTGAGTATATAATATACTCAGTAGGGCCTATCACTACTAGTTTTATAAATGCATGAGATATTGAACTCGAGTATTCATTCATAACAACTAAGGTAGTCTTTGAACACCTTTAGAAATCACAAATGCTTTTTCCCCAGGTCTATCCAGTCACAATGCACAGCCCAACTGTAACTAAGTACAAACACATGTCCAGAGGGTTGAGAGCTTACTTACATATGTATTTGTTTCCTTTTGGATTCACTTACTCACAGCACTAACATAGATGTCCTCTTTAAGCTGTCCTGAACCATGATATATACGGACGTATCCTGTCCTTGAGTACTTACTGATGTCTGAAAAATGTTAAGGATTGGGTGAGTATATAATATACTCAGTAGGGCCTATCACTACTAGTTTTATAAATGCATGAGATGTTTCAAAATCATATGCTCATTCAAAACATGTGTATGTTTGAATACTCGAGTTCAATATCAGTATAAGAATCCATAATCAACTGAAATTCAAAATATGCATATGTTTGAATACTTGAGTTCAACATCAGTATAAGAATCCAAAATCAACTGAAATTCTTATAACTTAAAAGATCACATAATCCAAAGGTGAAAGTATCATATATATATATATATATATATATATGATGTCATCGTGATATGCAATAGATGCCTCATGGAGTCCAACTCATGGACCTCTAGTATGGTATGGTCGACCAACCTTATATCATGCCATATGTAATGCACATAAATCCACAAAACCATAGGGTCCCACTATGCCCACGACCTCCTCGCCGTGTGGTCCCCGGGTACCTAGGGACACAGGATCATATACCTCCACGAGGCATATGACACTTCGACCCAGTGCCATGACACCAGTGGTAGCCCCCTGTACCACATGCAGTCGAAGCAGGGACATGACCTTTTTTGGGCGTGGTACCCATCCACCTAATAGTGGTAGAGGCTGGGTGGCCAACCCACACCCCTCAGCATAGCACCCACGAGCTTACAAGCCCAAATCATGAATGATCAAATAAGCCAAAAACCTCTGTTCAAAACCAGTCCTCTTTGGGTCCCTCACAACTGCCTGGCCCTCGGCACTCCAGCGTCTTTTGGCAACCCTCAAGGACATGCAATCTTTGCAAGTACTTAAATCATGCAATGTATGCACTTGTTTACAAAACATATGTGTGCATAATGTATATGCAATCTTTTATGAAACATGTCTATGTACAAAACGTTTATCATGCTAAATCAGGTCATGTTAAACAAGTCATATACTTATAACGTATGTTCTCAAATCAATAATAAATCTTTTAAAAGAATCTAATAGTGATAGAGCACCTACCTGACTAGTTCGCGTTAACCTTCTTGTCCTTGTACGCTCCTGAACATGGTTTGGGGACTCAAGGTTAGTTTAACCTATCTTTGATGGGTTTAGAGCAGTTGGGTCTTATTACTTAGGCATTAGGGGTCCATCCCTATGCCTATGGGTGTCCTAAGGTCCTAATTAGGCCTTGGTATTCTCAGTTTTCCAAAGTCCTAGTGGTCACGTGCCACCACCCTATTCTAAGGGTCATGCCCTACTTTAATTGGGCCTTGATTAGGGATTTTATGATTAGGATGTATCCGCGTCGTTGATACGAACACAACGCCTTTTGCGGCGCCTCAATCGGAGCTCTAGATCTCAAGTTATAAGCATTTTAACATTGTATGTACATATAGTCTTGAAGACAAAAAGGGAGGAATGCTAGGGCGCTGCGCGTCTACGACGTGCGCCCAGCCTTCCTTAACAACCAAAAAATGACGCTTCGCTAGTGCATTGCGCGTCTGCGGCGCGCGCCTCAGCGGGTGCGTCTGCAGACGTGCGAGACTTTCTCAGGCGTCTTCCTCTTTAGCGGGCGCGTCCACGGACGCGCTCATTGGTTTTCTCTTCAGACGCGTTCGATGTGTCTCGTCTGGAGTGGCCGTCTCCGTCATTGGGGGACCGGGGCGTCCTTGGGAGGCCCTGGTTCGTCCCTGAGGAACCAGTGCGGCCCTGGGGACGTCCCAGGGTACTTGGTGGCTCCCTAGAGGCCTATTCTCCATGGTTTTTCATGCAAAAACCTAGGGAAACCGAGCCTAGGACTGTGGGTGAGATGGGTTTGGGGATTTTTTGTGCGTACCTGCTTTGTGGTTGGTTTTCTCTCCACGTTTTCTCCTCTAGGTCGCTGCTCCTCAACGGGTTTTCTCCCATGTTTTGGGCTGCCCGTATCAAAACGGGCACCTGTGTTTTTCAGGTTAAGTCGTTTTTGTGAAATTTATAGTTTTGCCCCTGAACTTCAAAGGGCCATATCTTGCTCATTTTAACTCCGTTTTGGGTGATTTTGGTCTCGTTGGATTCCTTTTTCTGAGACGCATCTAATGGAACCACTTTTAGGACCAAATTCCTGGGTTTAGTCAGGAAAACTAGTGAAATGACCAAAATGCCCTTATCTTTAAAACTGAACTTTTTATGGGCTTTTAATATTACAAAAATTGGGGTCATTACACAACTTCAAGAGAATGTTAAGAACATAACGGGCAATTAAATAAGTATAAAAAGGTAATGGTTATATCATCTCCAAATCCAATGGCACTCATGAGAGAGAGAGAGAGAGAGAGAGAGAGAGAGAGAGAGAGAGAGAGAGAGAGAGAGAGAGAGAGAGAGAGAGATCAGCAAACCAAAGATCCACCTTTCAACCTCTTGTTGGTTGTCATGCTTTCTTCTTCACGTTGCTTGCATTTTGGACCATCACACATTTATCTAGTAAATTTATATCTGTGTGTATGTTTATTAATGTGTCTGAGTGTGTGTCCGCATGGCTATGTATGTATTAATATCAGTCTTTTTGTCCGGTTAGTTCTACTACTACAGTTCATCTGAAATATTCAACCTATAGGTTTATTAGTTTGTTTAAACCCCTGCCTAAAACTCTCTCTCTCTCACACACACACATACGTGTATATCTGTACATATTCATGTATTTATATGCAAGATGAAACATATCACGGTCCTGGTATTTGCAAACCCTAGAGACCGCGTCTTATTTTCAGACGCTGGATTTTTTTAATTTTTTTTCTTACATCTAAGTTGTTCATCTTGTTGGGTCTCCCATGTTTAGCATTATCATAAAAGATCATGACAATTGGATGATTCTAGAATCTTTGTTTTTTCATTTTTAGATACTAACGGCAAAGATTTAAACCTTGAAAAAACACAGGCTAAAAGCATTCGATTGGAGTAAGTTTTGTCGCATAGATAATCTAGATGTGTTCGAACATGATGAAACGGTTAGATCTTCCGGAAATTATGGGCAAATTACGAAATCCAGCATCTGAAATTAAGACGCTATTTTGAAAATACCAGTACTCAACATATAGTGTGTGCGTAACTGAGAGAGACACATAATTGTAGAGTGACGGTGAGCAGAGACACATATTCCCAACATACAAATCTAGAGGCTAATTCGAATATTAAAAGAAATTTGTCGTGTTAAGAACAGCTACTTGTGTTCTTTGTGCAAAATTAATCGAACTAGGGATTGCAAGCGGTAAAAATGGCTTGAGTACTGCCTCAAACATTATTACCAACAAATCATTACTTACACTATCGCATTATCAAAAGGCAACAGCACATAAACATATGACTCCGAAAACAAGGCTGTTTCATCTTCTTCATGTCCCAAAACATCCTAGTCGGACACCCAAGTGATACGAATTCTATCATGTAAATATCCGTATATCTACATGCATTTACAATATCAGTAACAATATACACTTCAGCAAGTCAAACAGTAAATAGGTACAAGTTCCATAATTACAGAAATCCCCTAAATAGTAGAACATGAATCTAGAAACGTACATTAGATCATGCAGAAGATGCAATATACCTCGTATATCAAACTAAAGAACACAATCAATTCAATTCAGAAAACAATTATAAACACACAAACTCACAAGTAAGAACGAGTGTGCGTGTGTATATATGTATGTATAATTTACATATAAAAAGCTATTTAAGTCTGGTAGGACTGCAATTTGCCGCTGGTTCACCTGTGCTTGGGATAACTGAGAAAGAATTGAGATACTTGAGCAGCAAAAATAACATCGTGTATGTTGGATCTATCCATGTTTTCCCACAGCTTTCTTGAGCCTAGGGGAGGCATTGCTCTGCAACGACTTCGCCAGGTGATGTCCTAAGTTCAAGAAAGCTGTGGAAAAATATGAAGCGACCCATCTTCTTGCACGTCTTGACGATCCCTCTACCAAACTATGTAACACTATAACAAACAGACCTCACCTAACCACAGAAGACAACCCTTTGAGTTTTTCAATCTAAACTGGTTCCACAAAAGCTTTGCGGTTACATGCACCGCAGCAAGAACTCCAAATCTATCAGAGGTATTCCTTTGTAGTTGAACCACCAATAATGTTGTCATCAATGATCGATACAGATAAGCTTCAAGACCCTGCACAACTGAATCCCAACAAAATGCCTCTTGAGTAATATACTTCCCAATGGGCACTGAAAACCCTAAGAAGCATTTAAGCTTTATGCGCTACGGTTGCACCACCAAATATATTTGACATGAAAAATCCCCCAACCACACCCTGAAAAGGGAAAATGCCTCCTGCAACCACACTGGGCACTAAAAACTCTCTATCATGGATTACTTCCACTTTTGCTAGAGCTGGACCTTCGAACACTGTAACCGGAACCGTATATGGTACTAAATGACCCAAAACTAACATTGGTGTTACCCCAGGCCTAGTGTTTCTATAGACAGTAATTAAAGATCGAGGCAGTCTCCCATAATGACCAGACAGGCAGGAGAAAGTCCCACAAATAGATCAGAGCTGGGGCGGGAAGTACTCAGTGCAATAAGTAGATCTGCACAGTCAGTACTAAAAGTACGTATGTAATTAGTAGTTTTAGTAGATTGGAAAAGTTGATTAGATGGACTGAAAAGACATCTGTAGAGAGGGTATTGGATACATGTCCCACTGGGCGGAGTGGTTATGTGGTGTGAGAAGGGACCGTCTTACCAGATTTGGTGCCTTTTGGTACAACAGTTCCTTAATCAACGCCGGAAATTTTGTTGAATTTTGCTTAATATATCTCGACTACATTGGATTCTGAAACTACATTCCGAATCTCCAATCGAGCCATCCTTTGAATCTTCAATACTTAATGACATTCCCCGGCCCTACTAGACTACCGGCGTATGGTCATTTGGAGTCCACTGCTACTTTTTTGAGGGACCCACCCTTAATTTTGATAGTTAATCGGAACCGTTTGTCTCAATAGTTTGAACATAGAAGAGTATTGCCTCAAAAAACACATACTTCGTATGATCCGGTAATGTTTTCGGAGGCTACTTTTCAGTTTTAAAATGAACGACAGATGAAGTTGTTGTATTGAAACGGCTTAAAAAATCAATGACATAATCATCAAAATTATGTGATTTTAAGACACGGCCCATCTTTCATAAGATGGTTAGAGGAATTATTCAGATCATTAAAAAAGGCGTCCCACATTTGTACTTCCACCACAAAACCCTAAAAGGTATGATAATAGTTTGAAGGAGGTTGACTCAAATCATTCAAAAAGGTGGCACGCACCTGAACTTCCTCCACAAAACCCTAAAGGGCATGATAATAGCTCGACGAGGCAGGGAATATCAACCGAATCATCCTACAAATGAGACGATTAACGTAAAACTTGCATAAGTATTTAAATGAAAATTTTGAAGAAAATGCCGCTCTTGTCCTTTTAGCCGCTTATATTTAACAAATAGGTTAGTATAAACATCCATCGCATAACAATCCTCAATAAAAGATGTCACCACTTACTAGGGCTGTCATGAAAATTGAAGAATAGAAGACAATCATATCAAAAAATTAGGTTTTGATCCTTTAATTACAATCGTGGTCAAGTCCCTATTCTTTGCCAACATAACTAAATTAAATTTTATCAGGTTTCAATTTCATTTCAAAAGTACTAGCTCTAAACTGAAAATTAAATCATTAAACTATAATACCTTATTATTTTATATTTAACTCTAGTTAGTTAATGATAATTTAGTCTTTTAACTCAATATTTATAAGACTAGAGATGCCCTCAACATAAATTTATTGCTAATAATTTATTAATCATAAAATAGACTTTCTAAACCATACAGTGCAAGGGAAAACAAAAGACACAATATTCCTAAAACTAAAAGCCCCAAATTAAAGTGAGCCCTCAATGTCCTAATCTCTCTCCCTCTCTAGCAAATAGTTTGCTCAATTTTATTGTAGAAGAAGCACTAAGCATCTAAAAGCTCTCTCTCTCTCTCTCTCTCTCTCTCTCTCTCTCTCTCTCTCTCTCTCTCTCTCTCTCTCTCTCTCTCTCTCTCTCTCTCTCTCTCTCTCTCTCTCACACACACACACACACACACACACACACACACACATTTAAAAAGAAGAAAGAAGCCATAGGGAAAGGCTCAGTACTTATACAAGATGTTAAAAGAAGGGTTGATGATGTTGGCATAGTATAGGAATTTCAAGTTTATAGTACAAAAATTTATGTGATTTTCCATACAAATTGTGCTTCTTCACAATTCACAAACAAATTTGCTAGGCTTAATTAGACAACACGATTGATTAAATCTTTAATGGGAGTGCTCAAAAAAGTTTTTATACTTAGTTTTATTTATCCTATTTTTTTAAAAAAAAGATAAAGATAGCCTTTTTCTCTTTCTTTTTTTGCAACTTTCACCAAAGTGGACTAATCAGTTTTCATCTACTATTTAGGTCCACATTGATGATCCTAATTTTAATTTGCTCATTCCCATTGTTGATTTCTATTTAGTATATAAACTACTTAAAATGATGAACCACATGTAGGTTGTTACCTTGCAAGAGTGTCAGCTTAAGGTGACAAAGAATGTAGAAATAGGTTGTTGCCTTCATAATTCACATAATCAAAGATTCTTCACAACTTAGAACTCTTTACAAGGTCTTCTTAAAGCTTGAGAATTATTTTTATTTTTTATTTTTTAAACTCACAACACTAGCTTTATTGCTGGAGTTGGTTGCTTATTTTCATTAAATTTTATGTACCATGTTTAGTTGGATGATGGCACTACCTTGGCTTCTTATACTTCCTCGATTGACTATTGATTGCTACAGGGAATCGTAATAGCTTGTCTTTGTTGATATTGTAAAAGTATGAGTTTCTAGGTCAATGTATAGTTAAAAAGCTAAACTTTAACTTTTGAATTGTTTTGTCTTAAGATTGGTCTACAACTATGCATCAATGATAACTGGTCTTAAGTAACCATAAGTAAAAAAAGAATATATTAAGTGAGCATGCCTAATGTTACCAAGTTTTAATGAGTTTCACATTGAAAAGCTACTATAAATTGTTTTAGTATGTTTTTTATATAGATGTATGATGGTTGTATAACTCCTATTGAATGCATGTCATTTTTGTAAGTAAAATACTATATTTCAAGAGTATGTAATGAATTACATGATGAATATTAGAATTGGGAACTTTGAGTTTTGACTAAACTCTTGAAATGCATATTTTGTTATTAAATGCAAGTCATACATTTTGTTATATACAATTTTATGTATTAACCATAATTTATTTAGAAAGGATGTTTATGAAACTGTTCATGCATGATTAGAATGCAAAAAATGATGTTTTGAGTTAAACAGGGATTTGTGTCAAAAATTTGAAAAGAATGAATTTATTTATTTAAAACCTCCAAGAATTTAAAAAGGAATTTTAGATTTGAAATGGTGTGTATTTCAAATTTTTATGCGTTCAGTTAGGTTTTTATACTCATTTTAGTAAACTGTTTGAAAAAAAAAATAGTAAACTTTTTGAGAAGAATTTTTTTTTTCAAATTGATAAAAAAAAATTATGAAAAGTTCCTCTGCAAGAATGAGAATTTGGATTTTTCAATTATTCAATCTATCTTTTGAACTTTAGCTTATTAATAAATTTGTATATAATTAGTTCACAATTTTATTCTTTTTCTAAAGTATTTCATGAAAAGTTAAACTCTATGACACCTTGGGTTTTTAACATAATTATATACATAATAATAGTAATAGTAATAATAAAATAGTTGGGATCCCTGATTTAAATTTTTTAATTTTATTTAAAGTAAAAATTTCTTTTTGTAAAGCATCACATTTTAAAACCTTGGGGGCCATACGACCCAGGAAAATGCAATATAGTCAAATGTAATAAACAACTTATATTACAAGGTACGCTAAATCAATAATTGAAAACTTTGTCAAATGTAAACAATAATAATAATAATGACAGGACGATAGAAAATAACATGGCCTAAGGTTTGTCCATCATGACACAACATCCAACTCAAAATGATATGTCCACAAAAGCAAGGTGTTAAATATAAAGTTTATATCTATATAGCCCATGTACGAATCCAAAATGAAATTCTAGTCAACTACGTACATCAAAATGTTAATGGTCTCTGCCACCTTCATTGCTCCTCCACTTGTTTGCCTTTTCTACTATCCCGCACTTTATTTAAGGCATTGCAAACTACTACAATGCCTCAACAAGCTATCACATGTGTAAGTACATAGACATTGAATATTTAATATATACATGCAAGTAGTGCAATAGGTAAATAACAAAATCTCATAATGAAGTCCCATGGGTAAAATAGAGACATGAAAACTGAATAACCAAATTTCATGATCAAAAGATATTACCAATATATAATTCATACCAAAACAAAATCCAATATGGCATATAAGACCCCGAATAAATCATGATGTTCACATAAAATCAAATCATCTTGACATGCATATCATAATATAAATCATAGCTCACAAATATCATCATCATCATCATCATCATCATCATCATCAAGACCTTCTCTCAATTAGGGGTCGGCCACATGAATCTTATTTCTCCATTCCTCTCTATTAAGTACCATGGCTTTATTTAGTCCCAAAGTTTTTAAATCTTTCCTCACCATTCTATCCATGTTCTTTTTGGCCTTCCCCTTGCCCTTTTAGAACCTTTTACTTGCATTGCCTCACTCCTTCTATCCAGTGCTGTTTTCAATCTCCTTTGAACATGTCCAAACCATCGAAGTCTAATCTCTCTCATCTTGTTACCTATTGGTGCTACTCCTAAATTTTCTCTAATATTTTCATTCATAATTCTATCCTTTCTTGTCTTACCACTCATCCATCTCAAGATTCTCATTTCTACGAGGCTCATCCTATGGACATGATGTTCCTTAACTTCCCAATACTCTGATCCATAGAGCATGGCTGCCTTGTGGCTATCCTATAGAATTTTTCTTTTAGTTTGAGTGGCACCTGCTAATCACACAAAACTCCAAATGCATATCTCCATTTGTTCCAAGTTGCTTGAATTCTCTGGGTAACCTCCCTCTCAATCTCTCCACTCTCTTGAATCATTGATCTTAAGTACCGAAAGTGGTCTTTTATAAGGACTTCTTGATTATCAATCTTTACTGGTGTTCCACTCCTACTCTTCTCCTTGTTAAAATTGCATTCCATATATTTTGTCTTAGTTCGACTAATTTTAAATCCTTTAGATTCTAATGCTTCTCTCCATAACTCTAGCTTTGTGTTTACACCCTCCCCTGTCTCATCAAGTAAGATTATATCATCTCTAGGGAATCTCCTCATGCAGATGTTTTGTTAACTCATCCATAACCAAAGTGAAAAGGTATGGGCTCAATGCTAATCCTTGATGCAATCCTACAGTGATAGGGAAATCATCGGTCTTGCCACTAGTGGTCTTAACATTTGTTACTGCTCCCTCATACATATCTTTAATTATGTCTATATACTTTTGCAAAAGCCCTTACTCACCCAACGCCCTCCATGTTAACTCTATAGGGACTCTATCATAAGCTTTCTCTAAGTTGATAAAGACCATGTGGAAGTCTTTCCTCCTCTCCCTATATTTCTCTACCAATTACTCTTTCAAAAAGTTTCATAGTGTGGCCCATAAGTTTGATCCCTCAATAATTAGTGCAACTCTATATGTCTCCTTTATTCTTATAAATTGGTACAATAGAGATTTTCCTCCACTCATCAGGCATTTTCTTTGATTTTATAATCTTGTTAAACAACTTGGTTAACCAAACTACCCCAATATCCCCATATGCTTCCAAACCTCTATTAGTATACTATCGGGCCCCATGGCCTTTCTTGATTTCATCTTTTTCAATGCCTCTTTCACTTCCGGTATTCTAATCTTACATTCATATCTATAATATTCAATGTTACTTAAACTTGTAGTATTTTCAATCTCTATATTCTCAGAGCCATTGTCATTTAACAAATTTTAAAAGTATATTTCCCACCTTTGTTTGATCTCATCATCTTTGACTAATACACTTTGATAATCACTTCTAATGCACCTAACATGATCTAAGTCCTTACCCTTCTGTTTTGTTACTTTTGCAAGTTTAAACACAACTTTTTCACCTTCTCTTGTTCCTAGTATATTATAGAGCTCATCATATGCCTTAAGTTTAGCCTCACTTACTATTCTCTTAGCAACCTTTTTATCATTCTTATATTGTTCATAGTTTTCATTATTTCTAGTCTTCTGCCATGCTTTAAAACACACATGTTTTTCTTTAATAACTTTTTGCATTGTTTCACTCCACCACCATAATTCCTTTACGAATTTTCTTTTACCTTTAGATACTCCTAAGACATCTTTTGCCACTTTATTAATGGACTCAGCAATATTAATCTACATGGTGTTTACTTCTGTTTCATAGTTCCAGTTTCCTTCTACTATCAACTTTTTTGTGAATGAGGTTATTTTCTCTCCTTTTAAGTTCTACCACTTAGTTTTTGGATACTTATTAAGTTCATTTCCTTTCTTTCTCTCATCGAGTATCACCTTACAGTCCTTACAGATTGACCATTCAGTATTCCTAAGTAGAAAAAAGTCTGTTTGGCTTTCATGAAGTCCACTTTTAAAGGTTATTAAGTGTTCATCCGTCTTCTTGAAGAGTGTATTTGCAATGGACAGGTTATATGACAAAGCAAAATCAAGCATAGTTTCCCTCATCTCATTTTGTTCACCTATACCATACCCTCCTTGTATTCTATCATATCCTTCCTTTTCTTTTCCTACATGGCCATTTAAATCTGCGCCTATCAATATCCCCTAAGTGTTGGGAATTTCTTGCATGACTCCCTCTATATCTTCCCAAAATTGTCTTTTAGTTATATCTTCTAACCCTACTTGTGATGTGTATGCACTTATAACATTTATGATCTGCTTTCTTAGAACAAGTTAATTATTATAATTTTATCATTGATTCTTTTAATGTCATTATTATTCCTACGCATTTTTTATTATTATCCTTTCTTACATACTATAATTTATACCCATTAATTTCTCTAGCTTTAGCTCCTTTCCACTTGGTTTCTTGGATACAAGCGATGTTGACTCTCCTACATTTCCTTGTGTCGACTAACTCCAAACTCTTACCTGTCAATGTCCCTATATTTCATGTGACAATACAAATCTTATGTTCTAGAGATATCCTATTTATTGGCACCCTTCTCGACCTCCATGGCATGAACCTATGTCCACTTTTCGCTACATCTGGGTTCTGATAGAGTGCATCTATTTCGAGGGGACACTCTACCAACCTTTGCCCATTTTTCACTACACTCAAGATCTGATGAAGTGCATTGCTTTTGGGAGGAAGCATCAAATGTATGCAATTCCATGACATCAAAACACAGTGCATAACATGAATAAGAGGGCACCCAACACACAATGGTCCTACGAGTATACTACACACTCTCACATTAGGTCATGAGTACTCATACCTATTCTCCATGTGTCGTCATGATGTGGATACAACAAGATATATCAATCCAAGTATGCTCATAATGTTGCATGAAAACACAAATCAAACATATTAATCACCAGGTTGTAGTAGTGTGATCACCCGGGTTTTCCCATGCATTTTTAAATGCACTATCTAATTTCCTAAGGCAGGATGCATCCCTATTTGAAAACCATTTTATAAAAACCATGCAATGCAGTGGAAAATCTTTTGTTTTAAACACATTTTTGAAAACCCCGAGTGTCATTTGCTAACCAAAGTAGTTTTGGAAAAACTTTAGAAATCATAAGTGTTTTCCCAGGTCTATCCAGTCACGGAACACAGTCCAACTGAAATACTAACGACTTAAAGGATCACATAATCTAAAATCGAAAGTATCATATACATATATATTATGATATGCATAAGATGCTTCATTGAATCCAACTCATGGATATCTAGTATGCTATGGTCGACCAACCTCTTATCAAGCTATATGCAATGCAAATAAGTCCACAAAACTATAGGGTCCAACTATGCCCACGACCTCGCTGCCGTGTTGTCCCTGGGTACCTGAGGACACAGCGTCATAGCCTCCACGGGGCATATGACACATCGACCCAGTACCGTGACACCAGTGATAGCCCCCTGTACCACATGTAGTCGACGTAGGGACATGCCCTTTTTGGGCGTGGTACCCATCCACCTAATAGTGGAAGAGGCTGGAGGCCAACCCAAACCTCTCGGCATAGCGCCCACGAGCTTATCAGTCCAAATCATAATCAGATCAAACAAGCAAAAACCTCTATTTTTTCAAAACCTATCCTCTTCGGGTCCCTCACAACTTCCTGGCCCTTGGCACTCCAGCGTCTTTTGGTAACCCTCAAGGACATGCAATTTTTGCAAGAACTTAATGCTCACAAATCATGCAATGTATGCAATAGTTTGCAAAACATATCTATGCATAATGTATATGCAATTATTTACAAAACATGTCTATGCATAAAGCATTTATCACATGCATGCTGAATTAAGTCATGCTAAACAAGTCATATACTTAAAACATGTATTCGCAAAACAATCATACTTCTTTTAAAAGAATCTAGTAGCGATAAAGCACCTACCTGGCTAGGTCGCGCTAACCCCTTTGTCCTCGTATGCTCCTGAACATGGTTTGGGAATCAAGGTTACTTTGGCCTATCTTTTATGGGTTTTAGAGCAGTTGGTCTTATTACTTAGGCATTAAGGGTCCATCCCTATGCCTATGGGTGTCCTAAGGTCCTAATTGGGCCTTGGTATCATCAGTTTTCCAAAGGTCTAGCGACCACCCGCCACCATCCTATTCTAAGGGTGATACCCACCTTTTACTAGGCCTTGATCAGGGATTTTATAATTGGGATGTGTCCGCATCGTCGACACAGACGCAACGCCTTTTGCGACGCCTCAATCGGAGCTCTAGATCTCAAGTTATAAGCATTTTAGTGTCACACGTACATAAGGGCCTTAAGAGTGAAAAGGCGGAATGCTAGCGTGCTGTGCGTCAGTGGCATGTGCCCGCCTTTTCTTAAGGAGCAAAAAAATCCTAGTTCGCTAGCGTGCTGCGCTTCTGCAGCGGGCGCCTCTGCAGACGCGCTGGGTTTCTCGCCCGTTCCAGCTGGAACGTTTCGTTCGTTTGGGGGACCAGGGCGTCCTCAGGACACCCTGGTTTGACCCTGTCGAACTAGTGCGGCCCAGGGAACGTTTTTGGGTCCCTGGTGACTCTTCAGGGCTCTATTTTGCTTGATTTTTGATGCAAAAACTTAGGAAAAATGATCCTAAGACTACTGTGAAGATGGGTTTTGAGGGATCTTGGGCATACCTGGCTCGTTGTTAGGTTTTTCTCCTTGTTTCCCCTCTTGGTTGCTTCTCCAAAATGGGTTTTCTTCAAGCTTTTGGGCTGCCATTAGAGGAACCCAGGAGCTCTATTTATAGAGCTATAAGAGGGTTCTGGAGGGGGCTCTCACCGCCCTTGAATGGCGGTGGAGAAACCTCCAGAATGGCAGTGATTTCTCCTCCAATCACCGCCGTTCTAGAACCCTCTAGGAGGTTGAAGATGAAGGGTGCCCGTATCAAAACAGGCCATTGTGTTTTGCAGGCTAAGTCCGTTTTTGTAAAAATTACATTTTTGCCCCTGAACTTCAAATGGCCATAACTTGCTCATTTTAACTCCGTTTTGGGTGATTTTGGTCTTGTTGGATTTATTTTTCTGAGATGCACCTAATGGTACCATTTTTAGGACCAAATTTTAGGGTTCAGTCAAGGTGACTAGTGAAATGACCAAAATAACCTTATTTCCAAAAAATGAACTTTTCATTGCTAACTTGGGATTTTAATGTTACAAAATTGGAGTCATTACATTATTATCCCCTTAAAAGAATTTTGTCCTCGAAATTCCATAAATTATCATCTTCCTGGTATTTGTCTCTTAGATAACTTCTTGGTGAATGCATTCTCCCCCTTGGGAATCAAATCTAAGCTCATCCTCAATTTATCATTCCTATTGTTCCTCCTACAAGGACTCACCTATAAGGGCTGCTTTCGCTACGTATTCTGATGCATACTCTCATATGTGCCAGTTTAACAATACTGATTTCTAGCAGTACTTTATCTATCTCGAAATCCTTAGATTCCTATACTTATCTTCATCATGTATAGGATAGTCTCCTCGTAAGATCATGTTTCTTTATTCATGTATAAATTACTCCATACTTCTTTGAGATCATATTATCTTATTTCTCCTATTTTGAATATCATAGGCTAATCCTTTTCATCTAGTGATCTCTTTCATCATCCACAAATCAAAAAGTTACCTTCTTTCTATTGTGTCTAACTTTGCTTCTTACCTTTTATATTTGTCTCCAAGATACTTCAATAACTGTCATGGTATCATGTGCTTTACAGCCAATTCCTTGATTATCTTTGAATTTCAACTGTCTGCCGTTTTTTCCATATGTGACTTTATTCTTTGACCAAAGTTACATTCAAATAAATTCATGAAAGCCAATTAGTAGCATCTTCCATCGAGAACCTTATCATATATTGAAAGTAAAATGTCCTAACTCTATATCCATTTTCATAATTATTGAATTCATTAAACGCTTTCCTCTGTGAGGATCTTATCCAGACTCATGTAAAATGTTAATGGTCGATTCATTATCATGGGTCATATGTTCTCGTCTAGAAGCCTATCTCACTATTCTCATCAATTTGTCATTAGGATTGTTAATAATGTTCCTATTTATGCAAAGCAAAAAGTCTCTTATTCATCACCGAGTACCCTTACTAGGTCATGGTTGAATCCTTTGTCATCATCCTCTTTGTTCTTTCTTTGCTTGATGGTTTTCTTTGTAACCTTTCAATCCAACAGTTCTCTACTCAATCTGGTAGTGTTAGTCCTTAGAAAATTCCTTAAATTGATTTTTCATACTTGGTATATGCTCATAACAACTAACTATTTGTCTAAAGGCCACGTAACATCGAATCTTACCTTATAATGTGCTAGCCATCTCACCTTTTCTCCTTCCATCCCCTATGTCAATATATTGTTCAATCTCTTACCAAGGCTTTATCGTCAACCATGCAGTCTGTATTGTCAGGAGGTATCCTCATAAGTAGTGATTTTCTCAATTCCTCAAATTTTATCTTTCAAGTGCCTCCTCATACTTAGCTTATAATAGCAGTTCTCGTTTCATAACTACTTCATCAAGTTATGCTGAAGCTCTTAAATCATCAAATTTGAAACACTCAGGTAAGCATGGAACATTTTTGTAGACATATAGAAAGACTTTATTAGATTACCTATTGATCTCTTTCCAGATATATCTTTGTCATAAGTTCAGGGGTCTCTAAAGTGATCAATACTTATTTGCCTTCCTTTTCAATTCAAGTCAGCAGTATTTTTTCAAGCTCAAAGTAATTTCTTCACCTTGTCATAGTAGCCATTAAGGTCTAAAAAAATCCTTCACATTGGTTTAGATTACTTCTCATTTTTGCTCTTATCTTAGTTGTTACTGTCCTCCCCAACTAACCTCATACCCTCAATTGACTTAGTCTAACAAGTACTTTTCTTTTCAAGGAAAACTCAAGTCTAAAGACTTATAACATCCCTCTGAGTATATAACTTCGACTACTAACTCATAGATACTAACATACCTGATTAATTAGGGTGGGATACCTTTATTTAGTCAACATCACTCAATAATGGTCTTAAGATATTTGGTCTTCTAATTTATGATAGCAAGACCTTCATTTGATCCTTGATGGTACCCTTCTTGCTGAAGATAGATAGATGGACAAGTTGCTGTCCTAGCCTAATTCCTTTTTCAATATAACTTTATTTACTCATGTAGTGGCAAGGTGAGATATCACCAAATTTTCCTTTTTATGGATTGTATCCATTGGTGTTCCCCATAAGCTAATGGATCTGATATGAATCTTATTGATATCAAACCATTTGTAGAATTTAATTTCTAATTGGTCGCCATTCTTCTTTGAAAATTTCTTGTCACATAATCTCCTGAAATTTGATACTCTACTCAAAGTCTTAAACCTCATATGCTTTCTCTCTATTATACGTATTTACAATAACATCATTGCCAACTCAACTATTATTATTCCTTTGAAGTTGATTGGTTATCTTCTCACTTGATTCAAGATGAAAGATTTGTATGTATCTTCATAAAGTCATGATTTCCTTCTTTTGAATATTCAATATTCATCGAATACTTATAGTTACATCTCTATGTCTTTCTCTCTTTTCTTCAATATCCATTTGGTCTACCTGGATCAATGTCTCTATATGCGTTGTTGCATATATTTGATACTTCATCTATTTCTTTAAGTAACATATATGATAAACTGAATGCTTCTCAGAAATTCTCAACTGTCTTAAGATCATTGAAATCCTCAATTGCCTGTAGCCTTAATAAAAATTCATACCATGTCTTAATAATGGCATTGACGTTTTGGTCATGCGATACATTTCTTACAAGTTCATATTAGGATCAATCTATTATCATAGATCTATTATCCCCAATATTATTGTCAAAAAAATCTTTTGATAACTTGGTCGAATTCATTTCCCTATCATATTCGTGTTATGTTTCTCTTAATCTCATAACATGTCACTTGATTTGCTCCATAATACTCAAGTGGTTATTATTCGATAGTACTTCACTCTTCATAAGACTCCAATTAAGGTATCCAAAATTGAGCTAAGTCCTTCAGGATCCATACCTTTGTGATCTAGTATGAGTCACAATTATCCCCTAGTATCATCTTGTATGCTTATCCCTATTATCATCAAAATTTTCTCAAAGTCTTTCTTTTACATCTCTTATCATACTCATATCATATCCCTTGTGATAATGTACTCATATTCTGGTATTCTTTATGATTGTAAGATAGCCATCTAGGTTCTTTGATTTTCTCACCTTTGATAAGATTTCTTTATTGCAGGTCACCACTATCTACTAATAAGTCCATTAATCATCTTCATTCATTCATTTTCATCATAATCTGATCCTTATATGAGATTTCATCTTTGCACCACTGCACAACAATCCTTATTTCCTATGATTTTGATAGGATTCAAGCAATCCACTATCTAAGTATTTGCTAGGACTATCTCCTTTTTCACCTATGTCTTTATGGTGAAATGCCTTGAGTCATAGTAATCCTCAAATAGGAGTAGTCATCTCTACTACTCCTATTTATACTACTTCTTCTTGATTTTCTCTATTGTCTATGACCCTTGGACATGCTAGACTAGCTGTGAAAGGATAAAACCTGGGCTCTGATACCAACTGTGACGACCTGAGTTTTCCCATCCATTTCTAAATGCACTATCTAATTTCCTAAGGCGGGATGCATCCCTATTTGAAAACCATTTTATAAAAACCATGCAATGCAGCGGAAAATCTTTTGTTTTAAACACATTTTTGAAAACCCCGAGTGTCATTTGCTAACCAAAGTAGTTTTGGAAAAAATTTAGAAATCATAAGTGTTTTCCCAGGTCTATCCAGTCACGGAACACAGTCCAACTGTAAATAAATACAAATACATGTCCAAAGGGTAGAGAGTTTACTCACATGTATAGTTGTCTCCTTTGTTTATTTACTTGCTCGTAGCACTAATGTCCCCTGAGACGTCTTCTATTTGTGAGTGGAACTATCCTGAAAAATGTTAAGGATAGGGTGAGTATATACTATACTCAGTAGGAGTCTATCACTACTAGGTTTGCAATGCATGCTATGTTTGAAATCATGTGCTCATAAAAACATATGCATGTTCGAATAATCATGTTCAATGTTGATATTAAAATCCATTGTCAAACTGAAATACTAACGACTTAAAGGATCACATAATCTAAAATCGAAAGTATCATATACATATATATTATGATATGCATAAGATGCTTCATTGAATCCAACTCATGGATATCTAGTATGCTATGGTCGACCAACCTCTTATCATGCCATATGCAATGCAAATAAGTCCACAAAACTATAGGGTCCAACTATACCCACGACCTCGCCGCCGTGTGGTCCCCGGGTACCTGAGGACATAGCATCATAGCCTCCACGGGGCATATGACACATCGACCCAGTACCGTGACACCAGTGATAGCCCCCTGTACCACATGTAGTCGACGTAGGGACATGCCCTTTTTGGGCGTGGTACCCATCCACCTAATAGTGGAAGAGGCTGGAGGCCAACCCAAACCTCTCGGCATAGTGCCCACGAGCTTATCAGTCCAAATCATAATCAGATCAAACAAGCAAAAACCTCTATTTTTTTAAAACCTATCCTCTTCGGGTCCCTCACAACTGCCTGGCCCTTGGCACTCCAGCGTCTTTTGGTAACCCTCAAGGACATGCAATTTTTGCAAGAACTTGATGCTCACAAATCATGCAATGTATGCAATAGTTTGCAAAACATATCTATGCATAATGTATATGCAATTATTTACAAAACATGTCTATGCATAAAGCATTTATCACATGCATGCTGAATTAAGTCATGCTAAACAAGTCATATACTTAAAACATGTATTCGCAAAACAATCATACTTCTTTTAAAAGAATCTAGTAGCGATAAAGCACCTACCTGGCTAGGTCGCGCTAACCCCTTTGTCCTCGTATGCTCCTGAACATGGTTTGGGAATCAAGGTTACTTTGGCCTATCTTTTATGGGTTTTAGAGCAGTTGGTCTTATTACTTAGGCATTAAGGGTCCATCCCTATGCCTATGGGTGTCCTAAGGTCCTAATTGGGCCTTGGTATCATCAGTTTTCCAAAGGTCTAGCGACCACGCGCCACCATCCTATTCTAAGGGTGATACCCACCTTTTACTAGGCCTTGATCAGGGATTTTATAATTGGGATGTGTCCGCATCGTCGACACAGACGCAACGCCTTTTGCGACGCCTCAATCGGAGCTCTAGATCTCAAGTTATAAGCATTTTAGTGTCACACGTACATAAGGGCCTTAAGAGTGAAAAGGCGGAATGCTAGCGTGCTGCGCGTCAGTGGCATGTGCCCGCCTTTTCTTAAGGAGCAAAAAAATCCTAGTTTGCTAGCGCACTGCGCTTCTACAGCGTGCACCTCAGCAGGCGCATCTGCAGATGCACCGGGTTTCTCGCTCGTTTTTCCTTTTTGCGGGAGCGTCCCCGAATGCGCCCGTTTGGTTTTTTCGAAAGCGGTCGACGCGTCACGTTCCAGCTAGGATGTTTCGTTCGTTTGGGGGACCAGGGCGTCCTGGTTCGACCTTGTCGAACTAGTGTTGCCTAGGGAACGTCCCTGGGTCCTTAGTGACTCTCCAGGGCTCTATTTTACATGATTTTTCATGCAAAAACTTAGGGAAAATGATCCTAGGACTACAATGAAGACGGGTTTTGAAGGATCTTGGGCATACTTGGCTCGTTGCTGGGTTTTTCTCCTCATTTTCCCTCTTGGTTGCTTCTCCAAAACGGGTTTTCTTCAAGCTTTTGGGCTGCCATTAGAGGCACCCAAGAGCTCTATTTATAGAGCTATAAGAGGGTTCTGGAGGGGGCTCTCACCGCCCTTGAATGGCAGTGGAGAAACCTCCAGAATGGCGGTGATTTCTCCTCCACTCACCGCCGTTCTAGAACCCTCTAGGAGGTTGAAGATGAAGGGTGCCCGTATCAAAACAGGCCCCTGTGTTTTGCAGGCTAAATCCGTTTTTTGTAAGAATAAATTTTTGCCCCTGAACTTCAAAGGGCCATAACTTGCTTATTTTAACTCCGTTTTGGGTGATTTTGGTCTTGTTGGATTCCTTTTTCTGAGATGCACCTAATGATATCATTTTCAGTTCAAGGTGACTAGTGAAATGACTAAAATACCCTTATTTCCAAAAAATGAACTTTTCATTGCTAACTTGGGATTTTAATGTTACAAAATTGGAGTCATTACAAGTAGTAACCAACTCCTAATTCTACCAGATACCACTCCTTGTCGACATTAGAACGAGGGACTAGTTGGTCCATTGCACATGGGGGGATCGAACACGTAGTGTGGACTACCCATGATACCACTCTCTATATATTTGCCCTCTTATGGTGTGAGTGTCAAATCATCTCATAAAGTTAGAGGGCAGGTGGTTGACCCTAAATCTCTCATAGCCATCATCGACCAAGTAGAAACACTCATAGTAAATCTGGGAAAATGCAGTAATCACTCAGTATGTTAAAATAAGTAAAAAGGAGTCATATCCGATGCATGAAGTACAAGAGCACTTATGGCTTACCATCCTAGAGCATTGTCCTTAATACATGGTCAATCTCTTAAAGCCCTACCACCAAGCCTCCTCAATAGTCCATGGATAAACATCCATGATAAAACAAATAAGCAAAGTATCTCAATGTCCAAATAATCATTTGTTAGTAGAAAACTTGTAAATCAGGGTCGTGCATAATACAAGGTGTACATGCTGAATAATATTCTTAGCGAAGTCATAAAGCCAATATTATATGTAGTCACCTATCTCAATAAGAACTAATCCTCTATGGTGTGCCATATCTTAAGTCAGCATGATTTAGAACACCTGTCTAATCACATGTACAATACAGCGTCACTTACTGCTCAACATTCATTTTTTTTTAGTCATATGACTCTATATCCTCCATGATTTTGGTAGTTTGGTGATTAGTCATCCCTGGTTAAAGTCGAATTCCCTTAATTTTTGTTTGATATTTGATCCTATCTGTCAATCATAGATCAACGATTTATATCACTCGATTTGTCCACAATCCACAGTGATCAATGTCTTGTAACTAGTCTTTCTCCCATTTCCATAGTCAATCTAACACTTAGATGGTCAAATATGGTCTTAATTGATTAGATTGATAGTTCTGATGACTTCTAATAACTAAGTTTACATAATCCATAGTTTTTAGGACAATCCAACCATTAGATTATTCTCAATACTCCCTTGGGTACCTCATATGCCTTAATCCATCATATTTACAAGATTTTTTTAAAATGATTTATGTGTGTATTAATAGTTCATCTATTGATCTAATGGTTAGATCATCTTTTGATTGGTCAGATTTATAGTTCCTATCTCAGTCAAGAGTTTGGATCATAGTCTAGGTTCAATTGTATTATCTGACAAATAAATCCCTCAATTCACTCATTAAATCATCCAATTGGTCAATATCCAAGTTTGATCACCCTCTGATCTAGCCAATCATGGTCATCCAATAAATTAAGATGAGGTCAGATCTAAATTTTCATCACATAATTAGGTCCGCATCGTCAAAATGAATTCAACTCCGATCAAAATTTGGGCTTATGTAGCCTCCAAAATTGAAGATTCTGTGTTTTGGGTCAAATCAATAGTCTATATCAAAATTTGGATCAGTAACAAGATAAAACAGGGTCATTGGGAGACACATTGTGTCCATTGCATGCATGCTGAGCGCACCTAAGGGCGTCATGGTCACCAGGACACATAGGAGTGGACCTTGGTCTCTAGAACGCATTGGTGTCCTACGCTACCGGCGAATAATGGGCCCAACACCAACATTTATGAGGTTGTGTCTTACATGCTCATTCTGGCATGCATCCTCTTGGGTGCATCCTGGATGCAGCATCCATAGGGGATGATGCACTTAGGCCATCCATTCTTTTCTCTCTAAATCTACCTTCTATATTTCTTAGATCATGACAATTTCATCACTCCTAAGGTTTTAAGGGTCCAGGAATCCAGTGGATGGCTTAGATCATCCACTAAGCTATCCTTGAATTGGGTTTTTTCTAGCAAAACAAAGTTTTCCTTAATGAACCTTCGCCAGCCAAAAACCGGTTTGGCTGGTGAGGGAAGAGTTGATAAGGAATGACGTGAGGCCGGTGATCTCCTCAATCTATGCTGCATCTCGAACTGTGCCGGGAACGATGCACAGTGAGGTGGGCATCAAGAGGCAACCACCAGGGAAGAAGGGAGGGAGAGAGAAAAAGAAAATGTTTGCCGAGTGGAGGGGTGGCCGGGCGTGTCGGGCTGGAGGTTCTGTGTGGTCTTGGGTCGAGTGACTCGACTGGTGGTGACCAAGACCAAGTGGGGAAGAGAGAGAGAGAGAGAGAGAGAGAGAGAGAGAGAGAGAGAGAGAGAGAGAGAGAGAGAGAGAGAGAGAGAGAGAGAGAGAGAGAGAGAGTAAATGTGGTTTTCCCCCATTTATGGTTTTTCCTTCTTTTGTGTGTGCGTAATGATTGCCTCTCATTAGTGAGGAAATCATTTCATTTAATTTCTTGAAGTTTTAAGTAAAGCATTTGTGGCGTACCTATTCCAAAACTTACATGACAGATGTGGTGGGCCCCACTTATAGTAAATTACCTTATTACTCATCTATCAATTTAATTTAAATACATTAATTAAAATAAATATGAATTTGTCATTCAAACTTCGATTTTAGTGTTGTTGGACTCCATTTTTTGAGTACCAACTATACAAACAACATTGGGTGGGCCCATCTCATTTCTTCCTCTATCTCTCATGTGTCCTCCTGTGTAGAGTGGTGTAGCTAGAGGGGCTTGACTAGTGGAAGTGTCTTGGTCTTCAACTCTTGGACCTTTTAGTCCAAAATCCATACTGCTCTCTCCTCAAAAGTCAAATCAAGTTTCAACTCTTCGATCATCTGCTCAAGTACATGGGAAAGGTCTGGCACATATTTTCTCAACATAGATACATGAAAAACATCATGAACATCTTCAAGCTATGGTGACAAGGCCAACTGATGTGCAACAGCTTTGAGCCTTCTTAGGATCTCAAAAGGGCCAATAAATCTAGGGCTGACCTTCCTCTTGCTTTTGAACCTCATAACTTCTTTCATGGGGGAGACCTTTAAGAAAACATGATCTCCAACAAGAAACTCTACATCCTTCAATCTCTTGTTGGCATAGCTCTTCTAACAACTATGAGCCACCAAAAGTCACTTCTGGTTCATCCAGACTTTCTTAATGCACTATTCCACTAGCTCAGACTTCACAAGGTGCCTCTCTCCTACATCGCTCCAACATAGGGGCACTCAACATGGTCTACCATATTGTGCCTTGTATGAGGCCATGCTAATGCTTGCGTGGTAGCTGTTGTTATATGCGAACTCCACAAGCGATATATAATCATCCCAAAAATGTCCTCAGTGATTTGAATAGTCCTCTTTGTCTAGCCATCTGTATGGGGATGAAAACTTGTACTAAACCTCAACATTGACCCCAAAACCTCCTAGACACTCTGCTAATACTTCGATGTGAATCTAGTGTCCCTATTAGGGATGATAGTAAAGGGAATCCTGTCTAGACTCACTATCTCCTTGACATAAAGTCTCGCTAAACTGTTTGTTGTCTGACTCTATCTAATGGGAAGGAGTGGGTGTACTTCATCAATCTATCAACAATAACCTATATCATGTCATGTCCAGTCACCGTTCTAGGAGACTAACTATAAAATCCATGGTAATATGGTCCCATTTCTACTTTGGAAGGTCCAATGTTTGAAGCAACCCTAAAGGTCTTTGATGCTTAACCTTGACCTGTTGATAGATCAAACACTATGCTACACAATCCTCAATGTCCCTCTTCATCCCCTTCCACCAAAAGTGTTATCTTAGGTCATGGTACATCTTCCTACATCCAAGATGATTTGTGAATTGTGACTAGTGAGCCTCTTGAAGTAGCTCACGTCTTAACTCTCCAATTGCTCAAATTAACAGCTTGCCCTAGGGTTGTGTGCCACCATCCTGTCCTCTAATGAAGTCTGCTTTCTTTGTCAAGGCCTGTGTCTTTGCATCATCTACCTATGCCTGTATGATCCTGTTAATGAATCTCAATCTAACAATCAAGTTAGCAATCACTGCCCTCGATGTCCTACTCAAGGCATCCACTACAATGTTTGCCTTCCCACGGTGTACTCGGTAGTGAAGTCAAAGTCCTTAAGATATTCCATCCATTTGTGCTACCTCATATTCAAGTCATTCTGAGCAAAGAAATACTTAAGGCTCTTATGATCATTAAACACCACAAACTTCTCACCGTATAGGTAATGTCTTTAGGACTTCAATGCAAATATGACCGCTACTACTCCAAGCCATGGGTGTGGTAATTCACCTCATCCATATTTAATTTCCTAGACACATAGGCTATCACCTTCCCATCCTACTGCTCCCAGTCCCTTACTTGAGCCATCATAATAAACCACAAAATCACTAGATCTTAAGGGCAACATAAACATCGGTGCAGAGGTAAGTCTCCTCTTGAGCTCTTGAAAGCTCTCCTCACTAGCATCACTCCAAATGAACTTGGTATCATTCTTGGTCAGGGTGGTCAGACGCAAAGTTATCCTCGAGAATCCCTTAATAAATCTATGGTAATATCTTGCTAATCTAAGAAAACTATGAATCTTAGTCACCAATCAATCACCATTGTAGGTGTCTCCCAGTTCGGCACTGCCTCCACCTTGGCTGGGTCTACAGCCACTCCATCCTTCGATACCACATGGCCTAGGAAATACACTTGCTCCATCCAAAAATCACACTTACTGAATTAAGCTAATAAGTGATGTTGACATAGGGTGTCCAATGTAGTATGAAGATGCTCCTTATGTACCTCACAGTTAGGTCAGTAGACAAATATATCATCCACAAAAATGATAACAAACTTGTCAAAATAAGCCTAAAGACCTGAATCATCAAGTTCATAAATACTGCTGGTGTATTGGTCAAATGAAAAGGCATCACTTGGAACTCTTAATGACCATAACAAGTCCTGAAAAAGGAGTCTTATAGATGTCCTCCTCTCTACTCCTCAACTGGTGGTAACCTGATCTCATATCTATCTTCAAGAATACCTGTGTTGATTGAAGCTGATCAAACAAATCATTGATGCAAGGCAAAGGGATGTTGGCTCTTCACCGTTACTTGTTCAACAACCGATAATCTATACACAGTTACAACAGTCCATTGTTCTTCTATACAAAAAGACTAGTGCTCCCTATAGAGATTTACTAGGTCTAATGAAACCTCTATGAAGTAACTCCTGTAACTGGACCCTGAGCTCTCTCAACTCAGTTGAGGCCATCTTGTATGGCACCTTGGAGATGGACATTGTTCCTAGCATTAAATAAATAGTACAATTGATCTCCCTGTGTGGGAAGTAATCCTGGTAGCTCCTTAGGAAAGACATTTGTGAACTCTTCCACGACGTCAATATCCTCAATCAAGGGTCACCCATTATCCTCCACTATCATACAAGCAAGAAAGACTCAACACCCATTGAATAATACCGCGTTCCCTTCATGGAAAAAATAACACAAGTTCCTGTGATACTCTTCCTACCCTGGAACATGGTCACTGACTATCTAGGTATACTAAAAAAAACTTGCTTCTTGTGGCAATCCATCATTGCCCAATAGGTGGCTAACCAATCCATTCTTAGAATAACATTAAAATCAACCATGTCTAACAATATGAGATCAACATCCATCATCATGCCTAATATCTCCACCAATACACCTCGAAGGTACTCACTAGCTTTGAATGTCTCTCCCATAGATGTCATGATATTTAGTCCACAGGCTAACTTATGTGCATGAAATAAATGAATACGTTGATCCTAAGTCAAAAAGGATCTTAGCACATGGGTCTAAGATGAGGAATGTACCTTCCAAGACATGATCGGAGTCTAGTGCCTACCCCAAAGAAATGGCGAAGACTCACCCCTGGCTACGTGGTGCTATCTCTACAACATTCCCAGTCTCAGTCTATTTGTCCTTCTATCCCTTGGGACAATCTTCGTAGAAATGTCTCGTCTCTCCACAACCAAAGCATCTGAATGGCTATCTTTGTGAAGGTAACTGTTGCTGTGCTGCTGCTACTGCCTACTGCCCTAGGGCACAGCTACCTAGGGATACTATCTCTAGATCTAAGGCATCTCCTCCTATTAATATCTTTCTTCTGTCTACTCGTCTGCTATCGAGTGGGTGCCCTTTGTGACTTTGTCTATGCAAAGGGTCTCTTGCCCTACTGGGATCACTCAACCCCTTGAAGAAAATCTATCTCCAACGTTGAGGTCATATCTGTTGCCAAAGGTACTATCACGGGATGTGTGATAATTACCCAGTTCCTCAATCCAGTATCAAGCCATCAACAAAATGATCTTTGACCTCCTTATTTAAGGAAAATGTGTTATGAGAAAATCTCATCAATCTGGTGCATTGATTTAGATACTGATGAACCACAATATCTCATTGCTCTATGGTACTAAACTCCTTATGCATCACCTATTGTGTATGGGGAGGAAAGTATAGGTCATCAAAAGCCTTCTTGATGGCCTCCCAAGTTAATGTCCTTGGGATGGAGTATGTCCTCTCGAAGGTCTGCCATGAAAACCCTAGTTCACTCTTCAATAGATAGGTGGCAATCTGTACTTGGTTCTCTGCAAGGACCTTCATAGCAATGAAAGTCCTTCCAACCTCAAAAAGTCATATCTCAGCCTCCTTTGTATCGCCATCCACATAAAAATGTATTGCCATCCTTTGAAACCTCTCCAGCAGCTTATTCATTTTATTGGAACTATCATCCAAGGCACCCTCTGTAGGTTAAGGGGTTGGTGCTATGGGCACCTAGTGGGATAACAGGGCAGAAGAATCTACAAGTGCTATGAGAGTCGTGGTAGTCGATGTTGTACTCGTGGTTTGCACCTTTGGCGGTACACGAATCATTTGTCGTAAATGATGGAGTAGGCCCCGTATCAACTGAGCTACTATGTCCAATATCTGCTCCCTCTTCCATGAAGACTTGCAGGGGTGGCAACAGATGGGGCAGCACCGTGTCTTGCTTCTAGGAGCCATCTGTCGCAACACCAATATAATCTAGGGTAAATTTCACTCTAATCTGATTCTTGACAATAACTCTATGGGCTTCCATGATTAAGAGGACTCATCGATGTGGTCATGATGGAGTATACTGAGCTATCATACCAAGTAGGGGAGGCAAAATACGACACAACATGATAAAGTTAGTCCAACTCGATACGAATTTAATGGGTTAGGATCAAGTCTTATCGTGTTGATGTCATTTTTTAGTCAACCAAAAAATGACACAGTAAAAATTGTGTCGTGTTTGGTCAATCCATGTTGACCCGTCTGACTCATGACCTATTATCCTGTCGTGTTGACTCGCTCATCTCACGACTTGTTAACATGTTGTGTTGACCCGTTCATCTCAAACTCGAGACCTATTAACCCGTTGTGTTGATCTACCTGACTCATGACCCATTTACATAATAGTGTTACATGAGTCATGTCATGTTGACTTGTATAATTAATTATTCATGTTCAAGTCACTAGTTCTTGACATAATTATTAATCATGTTGTGTTCCTATCTACCCATATTCTCTAATGGGTCAATCTTAACACGATCCGAACACGATTTGCCACCCCTAATACCAAGCTGTGACACCTTAAGTTTTTGACACAATTATATACATATAATAGTAATAATAAAATAGTCAGGATCCCTAATTTAAAATTTTACTTTTATTTAAACTAAAGATATCTTTTCCCAAAGCATCACATTTTAAAATCTTAGGGGCATAAGACCCATGAAAATGCAATATAGTTAAATGTAATAAATGAGTTATATTACAAGGTAGGCTAAATCAACATTTGAAAATGCTGTCAAATGTAAACAATAATAATAATGACAAGATGATAGAAAATAACATGGCCCAGAGTCTCTCCATCATGACACCACATCAAACTTGAAATGATATGTCCACAAAATCAAGGTGTCAAAGATAACGTTTATGTATATACAACCCATGTACTAATCCAAAACGAAATCTAGTTAGTTACATACATCAAAATAATCCATGTCAAAATGAATTCAGTTAGACATATAAGACCTTGAATAAATGATGATGATCACATGCAATTAGTTCAGTATGACATGCATATCATAATATAAATCATAGCTCACAAATTTGAATGCATCAAATGTATGCAACTCCATCACATCAAAATGCAGTGCAAGTCACAAATAAGAGGGCACACAACACACACAGGTCTCCCGAGTGTACCACACACTCTCACATCAGGTCGTGAGTACTCATACCAATCCTTTGAACATTGTCATGCTGTGGGTACATTAGGATATATCAACCCAAGTATCCTCATAATGCTGCATGAAAATATAGATCAAACATATGGATCACGTGCTACAATAGTTACTAACTCCTGGGTCTGCCAATTGCTGCTCCCCATCAATACTAGAATGGGAGACTAAGTGGTCAGTCACACATTCAGTGTGTGTGTGGGGGGGTGTGGAGATTGGGCATGAAGTGTGACTACCCATGATACCACTCCCTACATATTTTCCTTTTATGAGGTGGGTATCTAGTCATCTCATAAATTCAGAGGGTGAGTGGCTGACCCTAAATCCCTCCTAACATAGCCTCAATCGAGCAGAAATACCCATCATAAATCTATTATAATACTATAATAGCTTAATATATTAAAATAAGTAAAAAGGAGTGATATCCATTGCATGAAATATAAGAGAACCTATGGTTTGACATCCCAGAGCATTGCCCTTACAATAGGGTCAATCTCTTAAGGACCAGCCACCAAGCCTCCTCAATAGTCCATGGATAAACATCCACGATAAAACAAAACAACAAAGTATTTAAATGTCCAAATAATCATGTGTCCATGGAAAAACATGTAAATCAGGGTGATCGTGCATAATACAAGGCCCACATGATGAATAATAGTCACAATGAGGTCATAAAACCAAAATGGACATGCATCAAATCATCGATATGCAGGAAATCATTAATTCATTACTATATAGGAAATCATTCAATGAACATCCATGGTTTTATAAGAATATATAATAATTAAATGTAATCACTTACCTCAATAAGAACCAATCCTCTATGGTGTGCTACGTCCCAATTCAACATGACCTAAAACATCTATCCAATCACATGTACTATACGACATCACTTATTACTCAACATCCATCATTTCAACTCATATAACTCTAGATTCTCTATGATTTGGGTATTTTGGCGAACATTCGGCACTAATTAAAGTATGATTCCCTCAATATTTTATTAGAGCACTCAATTTGTTCATAATCCACAGCTATCAATGTCTTATAACTAGGCTTTCTCCCATTTCCATAGTCATTTTAATGGTTAGATCTGATCTTAATCTATTAGATTGATAGTTTTGATGACTTCAAAGGTCTAATGTTACATAATCCATAGTTTCTAGGATGATCCAACCTTTGGATCATTCTCAATACACCCTTGGGTATCTCATATACCTTAATCCATCATATCTATAGTATTTTCAAAGCTTATGTGTGTAAGATCTATAGTTCCTATCTCATTCAATGGATTGGATCATAATCTAGGTTCAATTGTATTATCTGACTATTAAATCCCTCAATTCACTAATTAGATCATCTAATTGGTCAATTTCCAAGGCCTACACATCCTCTGATCTAGCTAATCTCGGTCATCCAATTATTTCAGATTTTAATTAAGTCAAGATGAGGTCAGCTCAAAATTTTCATCACATAATCAGGCATGTGGCATTGAAACGAATCCAAAGAACTT
Organism: Warburgia ugandensis; assembly: GCA_035236585.1. Lineage (NCBI taxonomy): Eukaryota > Viridiplantae > Streptophyta > Magnoliopsida > Canellales > Canellaceae > Warburgia > Warburgia ugandensis. Next base: position 46,226,434 of record CP141131.1, on the reverse strand, counting down.
CTTGGATAAAAAATTGAGCTTATGTAGCCTACAAAATTTAAGACTTTGTGTTTCAAGTCAAATCAACAGTGTAGATCAAAATCTAGAAAAAAAAACATAAAATAGAATCATCGGGATGCCCTTGGGGGTGTCACAATCTCCAGGATGCTCGGTCCCCAGGATGCACGAGGTCCCATGCTTGTAACAAATGACGTGCACGGGGCCTGCTCACATGCATTTGTGTCTAACACTCATTTTGGAATGTGTGCATCCTCTTGGGTGCATCCTGGGTGTAGCATCCATCGAGAACGAAGCACCCAGACCATTTGTTCCTTTCTCTCTACATCTATAGTCTAGATTTCCCAAATCATGATGATTTCATTGCTCTTAAATTTTAGAGGGTCCAGGAATCCAATGGATGGATCTGATCATCCATTTGAGCTATCCTTGAATTGGGACTTTCTCGATGAACCTTCACCGGTTGAAAAAACCAGTTTGGCTTGTGAGGGAAGAGGAAAACAGATAGGAAAAGGTGGGGGAATGGCTTACTTGGTGAGGAGGAGGAGTTGCCAGGGAATAAAGTGAGGTCGGCGATCTCCTTAGTCCATGCGGCATCTCAAAATACATTGGAAGAGGTGCTTGGTGCAGCTGACACCAGTGCATCAGGTGTGCAGGTTGGTGATGAGAGAGAGAGAGAGAGAGAGAGAGAGAGAGTAAACACTAGGAGGCAATCATTTAATTTAATTTCATTAAGTTTTAAGTAAATCATTAATGGCATACTTGTTCAATGATTTACGCATCAGATCTGGTGGGCCCCACATAAAATAAATTACATTTTTACCCTTCTATCAATTTAATTTAAAAACATTACTTAAAATAAACACTAGTTTTTTTCTTAAGAGAAGTATGACTTAAATATGGTTATGAATGAATAAGCATTTAATAGAGTGTAATATTCCAATAATTGGTATCCTTTCATGAGACCATTATCATTCTTTATAAGTTATTGTTCTTTCATATGGAATATGAGATTTTTGGACTTGATGAGCATTATTCTACTCACATATTGATGAGAGATTCAATCATTTCTAATTGTCAAGAATATCCTATGAGATTTGAATTCAAAACATACATTCGAATTGTAATTCAGTTATAATTTTCTTAGAGATCGGTAATTGTATATATATAATAGCTATATTACACACTCACATTCTGAGAATTGATGAATTAATGGAATATCTTTAGCATAAGGGTATGATTTTGAATTGTTGATCATTTCTATTAATATGATAAAGTTAGGAGTTTAATTTAAGCTGAATATAAGAAAATTCTCTAAGAAACATGAAGGACTTTCATAAGATTTTTGGAATTATTTATGTGTATCATTTCTAAAAACCCTTATGAGACTACAACTTGTCCACTAGGGGTAAACTAGGGGTTTAAAGGCTTTGTGCATATGTTAAATGCATGCAATAGCACTTAGGAAGGAAGTTAGGGTAGCTTATAGCAAGGTCTTGGAAATAGTCTTCTTGTATAAGGGTGGCTCCATGTACATGCCACGTTCTCTTCATGTTGGAATGGCCTATCCTTGACTTGTATTATTACAAACCTTTATTTCAAATGAATGAATCATGTACAAAATTTGCAAACATGTCCTTACTTCAATCCATTCAAATAAAAAAATATAATTGGAAACTATCCTAAGGTCTTCCTCCAAGGCTTTATTCATGTCCAAATTCTTGTATAAAAGAGATAGGAAGTATCAAATTCTTAGGAATAAGGAAAGTATACAAAAATGAAAACTATTATACATATAATCCTAAGATTATGAATAGCGGTAAAGCAATAAATTAAAATTTAATTAAACTCTATTGCGAGTCCTCGGCGATGCCATTAAAAACTTGATGTGTCTTAATAATTACTGCAAGTGTATGGCTCTATTGGAGTATAGAATCGACAAATATGGGTCAATCCTATGAAGAATCTTTAATAAATAGAGTTAATTAGAATTTAAGTTGCTTTACTCTAACCTAGCAAACAAGGAAGAATTCTAAATTCATGCAGGTTTCCTTCTTGTTTTAAATATGGGTCAATCCCAGTAACCATTACCCTTTTCTAATTTCATGTACGTTTCCTTCTTGTTTTAAATTCCTAGTTTAATCATTGGCTCTCTCTCTCTCTCTCTCTGGCTAAACTTAAGTGATTTAAATAAGATCGAATCTTGGTATTTGTGAGATTCATCATGGGATCGACCTCTCTCATGTGCTAATACTATGATTCATGCCCTTCAGAGTAATTTTAAAGCTACACCAAGTTTTTTACTCCATTGCCAGTGAATCATAATGGATTTGAGGGTAGATCTTTATTTAAATTGTTTATCTTTAATCGCAGTCTTAGGTAGCATTAAATTATGATTTTTACATGCCTTGCTAATTCCTTATAAATTGATCCATCTTACTTATTTTGTGTGAGGGAAATTTGGCAAAGGAGCCCGACAATCCTTTGGGCCAAAGCTTCATTAACTTTTATTGCCTTTCTTGATTAGAATTTTTCTTTTTGAGTGAACTTGTAATGAAGCTACTGTAACTTGCAATTTCTTATTTCAAATTTAAATGGGTTATATTAATACAGGGCAAGTGTAGGGTATGGAGGCCTACATTTGATCTTCATAAAAAATCCCACTATAAGTTTCCCTCACTTTCTTTTACTTTTCTAGCACAGTTGCATTTAGTGTAATTTTCATATTTGTTGTTAGTGTAATTCATATAGTTTAGGGCCATTCATCTTATTCATTGCATCTTATTTAGTGTTGATAGCATATAGGTTGCATTAGTTTGATTTCTTGTACTTGCATTGGATGGAACATAATGTTAGTAAGGGCCCAATAGGAACCCTCATAAGATAAGGATTGTATTTCATCACTTGATACTTAGGCCACCTAGGAAATCAAATCAATTCTTTGTATGCTTGAGATCCCAGCTATTTAGGATTTAAGATATTTCGAGAACAAAATTCCTTGTAGGCATAATAATGCAATACCTCAAATTTTGAATTTCATTTTACGTCATTTTTACAAATATTTGTGAAATGGAATAAAACTTTTGAGAATTTTTAGACTTTTTGGAGTTTAGAAAATTTTAAAAATTATAAGCACGAAGTTGAGCGTTGGAATGTAAAATTTTGAATTCTACTCAGAAAAAGAATTCCAATGACACTAAGAACACCAAAATCCAAGTTTGGATGAAAAAGTTTAACATTTTATGAGCAAAAGGCAATTCAATAATTTCACGAGGTGGGCCCCACTTGTGGAATTTGAAATGAAGGGTCATTAAACTTGTCACAACAGTGCATGATGATGACTAAATGTAGAAAACAACATTATTAGAATTAATAATTTTGAAAAGCTAAAACATTAAAGTAAATTTAAGGGAGGGGCCATTTTGATATTGATCCCCCTTTTAAAAACAACAAGAGATCAAAATTGATCTATTACCAAACACAAGGAAAGAGAGAAGAAGAAGAAGAAGAAGAAGAAGAAGAAGAAGAAGAAGAAGAAGAAGAAGGAGAAGAAGAAGAAGGAGAAGGAGAGAGAGAGAGAGAGAGATTCAATGATTGTAAGTGTCAGGGTTGTCAGATTTGTGAAATTCAGAGTAGAAGACAGTGACAAATTAGAAAATTGTCATCACCATCGCATTGCTCAAGGTGAGGGATGCAAAAACCCTATACTCTTCTCCACTTTCCCTGTTTGGTCTCTCTCTATCCACTCTTAAACAATGAAGCTTTCTGGCTAGGATAATTACAAAATGGTGGTTGATCAACAATTGGATTTGATCGTCGTGCTTCCCATCCCAAATCTACAAAAAGCCCCAAGGATTGAGGAAGATTTGTTCCATGATTGCTGGTCAACTGGAGGAGAGACCAATGCATGATGACAAGAGATCCCATTGTTAGAAATTGATGGTTCTATATCACCCATCCAGTGAAAGACGAAGACCAAAGACAAATCATTAAGGTAGGAATCTTGGAAAACCCATGTCAGTGATTTGATTTTGCTAGTTTTAGAAAGATTGCATGCTAGATCTATGATTAACATGTAGATCTCAAAATTTCAATTTGAAAAACATTAATCAGACTTTGGATTAGCTCGGATCAGAATGAGATTGCTTGATCTATGATTGAAACTGATTGGACAATCTCAGTCATCTGAGTAGTTACTATTGATCCACTATAGGAATAGTGGACTAGAACCCACTCAAACCTAAATCTAACCATTTTAGGATGATCAAAGATTGTTTGAGTCCTGATCGATGGTTAATAATGAGTTTGAAGGAAGATCAATGAAAAATTAGACCTAAATCTTTGCTCATTTCTATAAACCTCCATATGAACTGTCAGAGAGGGGAAACACATGAGTCATTCCCTAATCATGAATCCTCTCCTCTAATCAGTTGAAAATATGTCCAGATGATTGTGTGTAGTGATTGGATGATGCATATTCTCATCTAGGGCAGAGATGTACTAAATTAGACCTTAATCTAACTTTTAAAATTATTAATTAATCAACTGAAATTAGAATCAGAACACTTCCAGTAGTTTAATCACTAATCTGGAGAATGGATGGTAGATCAAAGAATGATCTGATCATATCTCCCACTATGATCTAGGATTAGTGACTATAAAACATTAGGTTAGGAAAATTTGATCGTTAGATGATGAGTTCATTAGGTGATTAATGCTAGATAGTAATGAAAGCATAGGTTAAATGTTGAAAACTTACCGATGTGCAAATAAAAACAACCTATAGCTATGTGACTTAGTAAGATCAAGCTATAATTTGATTACCTAAACTATCAACCTATAAATCAATAGCTTAAAATCTAAGGTTTTAGCACATTAATCGTATAATAATGATCCAAAGGTAGAAAACTCAAATTAGCTACCTAAATGGTTAGTATCATAAAATTCTAATCATCAATTAGTGATATATCATACATCTAATAGTTCTATGACTTTGAGATGATCTAGACTGTTAGATGAAGTTAAAAATTAAATTATAGATTGAAAATGACATGAAAAGTTAGAACTAATGTTGAAAACATCAAATTTATGCCTTGTATAGATTGGGGTGCAAGTTGATTGACTTGTGAAGAGAGTATAACAAATGCTATGGAAAAAGGAGAAATTGCCACAAGATGTAGGTGTTTTGAATTCTATTGAATTTCAAATAAGTTTCAAACTGAAAAGCTATTGTAAACCATTTCACCATGTTTTTAATATAGTTATATGATGATTGTATGACTGACATTGAATGCATGAAATTTTGCAAGAAAAATACTATGTTTCAAGAGTATGCAACAAATTACAAGATGAATTTTAGAAATGAGAACTTTGAGTTTTGATTAAACTCTTGAAATGCATAAATGGAAATGTTGTTATTAAACATAAGTTATACATTTTGTTATATACAATTTTATGTAATAACCATGATTTATTTGGAAAAGATGTTTATGAAATTGTTCATGCATGATTATAATGTAAAAAATGATGTTTTGATTTACACATAGATTTGTGTCAAGAATTTGAAAAGAATAGACTTTATTTATTATGAAAACCCATAGAATTTAAAAAGGAATTCTGAGACTGTAAAAAGATGTGTAGTAGGGTATGATAATACCATATGATTTTATAGGCTAATAAGCCTAGTGAGTTCTTGTGATGACCTAGGTTTTTGTGACACATTTTCTAATACATTTTTCAAAGCAGGGCGCCCTTAGTAGTAAATTTTATCCCGTAAGACAAAGCAGAGGAAATTCTTTTCTTTAGAGCTTGTTTTTTAAAACCCAAGTCATCACTTCATACCTAACATAAGTAGAATTTTGTACAAGGTAAAATTCCATTGAAGGAATATACTTTTATTAAATTCCAGAATCCATCCAGTGGTTTACAATATAGCCTGGGTATCAGTACAATACTTGCCCAAATTACATAATCCAAATTTCAAAGCTCACTATATAATTAAAACTCTCAATACAATACAATGCTCTCAAATAAAAATACATGTCTTCAAGGGATATAACCCAATTGATTATTCTTCCAAGTCTTATTAAGTCTTGAGCTCCTAATTCTCCTTCTCTGTATTTAAGATATTGTAAACATTTAAAAATTTACAATATCTCAACAAGCTATGCTTAGTAGGGGATTCAAGAAGCATAATAATTTGATAGTATAATCCTAATACTTCATAATCCCATTATTCATACTCATGGATTAATCTCCTTACTTTATCATATATGTACATCGTTACACATACATACTATATATGTCATATAGATATATACATGGTCAAAACTGTGAAAAATAGTTAATATCTCAAACATCAATAGTCACTCTTAGATACACTGAGTTGATCAATCATCTAGACTCTGCTGGAAAATACTCCCTCATTTGGGCAGTATCATCACACTCATCCATACTGAGTTGATAAAACATCCAGACTCTATTGGAAAAATACTCCCTTATTTGGGTAGTATTGGCATCTCATTATGCCATGCATCATAATGCAAAATACTCAAAGGACTACTATGCTACAGCCTGATCCGTACTAGTGGCCTCGGATAATTGCTTTCATACTCCATAGATACCAAATGTGGAAAATCATCTATGTCATGTCTATATGGGGAGACAGACCGTCACAGTGGTGGCCTTCCCATAATTGCCCCACCCAACATTTTACCTCTCTTTGGGCATAGTATCATCATATATATCACATTTCAGAGAGCGGGTGGCTAAACCCTAGTAACCCTCCTAATATAGCATCCCTAAGCATATGCGTGTTCAAAACAGAAACCACAAGCCTCCTTGCTTGTGTATAAAGTATTCTTTTACTTATCAGACATCTTGTCTGTTTATAGCATCATCGTCGTATTTTATTCACTTCAAACTTAGGAATCATCATTTACAATGAATGATACACATGTTCATATAAGTTTAGGGATCACCATTCTATATGAATGATTCCCATGTATTGATTTTATACTTATCAGACAATTTGTCTATTTATCTAGGGTTGGAATACCTTCTAGTTCCCTATACTTAGGGTTTTCCTCAATTCTACCTTAACCATTTCATATGTGTTTTGGTTGGATCATAAGGGTTTTCAATGGATTTAATACAAGTATTTACATTACACTTGTTAACATTTCTAAACATAAGATCATGTATTCAACATGTATTTCTCATGTAGATGCATTCATAAAATCCTCCTACCTTCAAGTAGTGATTCATCTCTTCAAATCTTCCATGATCCCGACTAACGTATGTAATCTGTTAATCCATACATATTGTCAATATGTATACAATCTGAATAATCCTATATTTTTTATCCTATCTATATTCTTTGTCTAATCTTGTCCTTTGATATAAAGGATCTAGATCTTGTGTCCTATCATGATCTATCTTCCTTAGATAGTATTGATTAATAAATCTAATGATTAGCATGATCTTCTAATCTTTCAGATCAAAGTATTTTCTATTATAAGTTTTTGTGTATTCCTTTCTTTGATCTTGATCTTTCATTGATCCTTTGATCAACAATTTATACTTGTTGATAAAGATTAAGGGCTGAGATCTTCTATCATCTAATTCTTCTTTGATCTAAGTTTAGTTGTTTGATCATCCTTAAGGTGGATGATCTTAGTTCTCTTCCTTGAATCATATTTGATCAAGGGTTCAGATTTTCTATTCTATTTGATCTAAATTACAAGCAATATATATATCATCAAGAAGTATTTATTTCTTTTATTGTTCTTGATCATTCAAGATCTCATGGATCTTGTTTGATCATCCTTGTCTTACTTACAATTTTTATTAGGGTTAGATAATTTACTAACCTTTTATGCACTTATTATTATTATTCAACTAGTTAATGTTTTATTGGTTGAAGATGGCTTATTTCATCCTAAGTCTAGATAACTCCTCTTATTTCTAATTGACTAAGGCTTATTAGTTGAATGGCTAAACATAAAGTGGTTACTTCAATCCTCATGTAAGGAGCGTTTATACCTCACAAATGTCAATGGAGGGAAGGGGAAGAGCGAGGCTCTATTATAGAACCCTCTTAATCACCATGTTCAACTTTCACTAGAGTAACCTTAGCTCAACCTTTCATAAGGTTCCTATGAGCATTTTAACCCTAAGTACTCTTTCTAATTGATTTTAATTAAATCCATGAACATTTAAAATGTCATTCATGGGGTTTATTTTTCTCCTAGTTTGGGCCAAGGATTTGATAATCCTTATATTGTCCTACTAAGTATAGCCCTTACTAATATTAAGTCAAAGTCATTCACTCATCTTAATTGTTCATGAATCTCTATATTCTATTAGTTTACATTTTTGGTGATTTATGCTTATTATATCTTAATAATTACTTAACATTTGAATCTACTAATAAATTTTGACAACAATTAAATCATAAAATTTAAAGCATAAATCCAATATAAGTTTAACAACCATTTATACTAACATGATTCCTATGAATATAACTTAACTTAATGAAATAAAACTATACTTAAACTACCATGATCCTAAGTTATGAAATACATGAAATTTTACTAGTATTCTAATGGAATCATGCTAAAATCTTAAATTCAAACTAACATAACCCTAAGATAATTAAATTACCAAGCTATTATGACAATCTAATAACATATAGAGCATAGCATGCTAAAATTTAAGAATTACACTATCGTGCTTCCTAATTTATAACATAAATAGCATTTACAATTCTATTATCCAATAAAAGACAAGTAAACTAATTAGATTAAGATTATTAGAAACTTTTACTTATGATCCAACCATTAGATCTTAGATCTTTTCCTTTAGATCAAGGGTTTTAATTACATTTAGGGCTTTTACTTCATTAAGGTTCGAAGATCATATCCACTTGTTTTTGTCATATTTAATCCATGATCTCACTAGATTTCATCATAATCACATTCATACAACCCATCCAAAGGATCTGATCATGCTTGATCTCATTGATTAATTGGGTGGGTCCCTTTGTATTTTTAAGGTATTTCTACCATAAAGGGTAGATTCCTCAGTTTATCCTAGATCTGTTGAAATAAATCATAGATATCACTTTATTTCAATATTATTTCATTATTAAATGAGATCCCTAGGATCTGATCATCTCAGATCTTGAAGATTATGAAAATTGGAAGCTTATTTCCTCAAAACAGAAAGTTTCTTGAAGTTTTTTTTTTTTTTTTTATCAATGTTATGATTTTAGAAGAAAATAGACATTACAAGCTTTCCACAGCTTCTTTTCAATCTTGCTTTGGAGTTCAGATGACTCCACAATTGAACAATGAAGTTCACAGTCGTTCCGAGGGTCCATATTTGATCTGGGCCCAACGAAACGACCGACTTAGATCAAGTCGGGCGGAGCTGGTCATACTCCCGTCATCGAGACGTAGGTGGGAACGCATCGCTCGGGATAGTGTCGGGTGGAGAGGGTCACACTCCTGTCACTAAGACACAGGTGGGAATGCATCGCCTGGGATCGCGTCGCTCGGCACGTCATTTCTTGTGCCGTTTTGTTGTGCGTCCCTCGAACCAGATCTTATACCAATCAATTCCTCTTCAATCAAGGGCTCAAAACTTGAATAAAATTCTCTAAAATTCTACCCTAAGGGTTTTGGACCCTTCTGGATCTATTGGATGGCTTAGATTTTCCATCGAGCTCTCCATAAAGAAATGAAGGGTTCATATCCTTGCTTGATTTTTATAATTTTTAAGCTAAAATTAATTTTAAAAAATAAAAATTATAGAAAATAACATGAAATAATTATGGGAAGAGTTTCCACCTACCTTATTGGAGAAAAACATAGGTTTTGAAGCTCAATTTTAAGGAAATATCCCGTTGATGATAACATCACTCGATAATTTCTTGTTTTGTGATGTCCTGTTGCTTGCACCGTTGGATCTTGAAATTTCTTTAGGGGTTTTGTAGATAAGATAGTATAGGAAAATATGAATGGTTGATTTGTGAGTTTTGATTTGGAACATAGTGCCTAATTGAATTTAGGTCTCTTGTTCCAATCTAGAGAGAGGAGAGAGAAAGTGAAAGAAGAGAGATTTTTGGGAATTTTGGAATTGTGGGAAAGAATCTAGATTTGGTTTTTCAAGGGAAGCAATATAATTTCATAGTAATTTTAATGAACATTTTTGGAGGATTTTTTGGGGTGTATTTATACATGTTTTTGAGTTTTTCATAATTACTTGTAATAATTATGTTTCAATTTTTTTGAATATTAAATTAACATTGGATCCTCCACTATTAGATGGTAGTAATTTTACTACTCATTACATATTTTTTGGCCATTGGATTCATTTGTGGCCCCACGGAGTTGTGAAAGGACCATTTTGCCCTTTTATGGAGAAAATTTTGCTTTATTCTTCCGAACTTGGAATTAAGCATACTTAGTGGAGTTGGAATTGTATTTCTAAGTAAATTATAAATAATGATGTCTTAGATCTCGGTTATGGATAAAATTACCATTTTATCCTTTTATTCATAAAAATGGAGAAAATTAGAGATTTTTCATTTTAACTTGAAATTGAATGTACTTAGTGTCATTTTAATCAGTTTTTTTAGTACATTCATAATTTATAAGTTTTAAATCATGTTTTAATCTCTATTGAAAGAGAATTTCCAATAACCTAATATTCCATCTCAGAATTTCTAAAAATTGAAACTAAATTGATTTTTCAATCAATTTACAAAAATTAGGGTTATTACAATTCTATGCGAGGGGTTGTATGGGTTGGCCTTCTAGCCTCTAACCACAAAAATGGTAAATGATATCCACTCCCCAAAGAGGCATCCATTTGGATTGGTAGTGGAGACTACTATAGGTGTTCATAGCACCCTTTTTAGATTTAACTGTAGTCCCCATGAGGATGCAATCGAGGTTTGGCTAAGATGTCGGTTGGCACATGATGCAATGATTTGGTTGTGAGCATAGGAACATCACGGTGATTTGTTTTTTATCTTGATGTTATGAGCAGGTGTGTGATAACATTCGAGTTATGATTTTATCTCTATACATCATGAGTTGTGGTTCTATATATGTGATGAATTGAGATGGTTTCAAATGAGTATTGAGCAGTCCATATGAAATATACCAAGGTGCAGTTGTGCATAGCTATGTATATTGGTTTGTAATGCCGATGAAGTGTTTAATCAAATACTATTTTCATGTTCCATTACTTTGCATGGTCTTGAGATTATTATACTTGTACTTTATTCGATTTAAAATTTTGATATCCGATTATACATGAATGCTTGAAATGCATTGCATGATGAAGCCTATGTGAGATGGTTATTTGATTTGATATGCATAAAACTTATTTTCAAATCATGAATGTTGTATGTTGTTAATTTCAACTCTATAGTATTCAGGTTATCTACTATGTATAAGTGTATACTCAACCTATCCCAAACATTTTTAGATGAAAGAAAAGGCAAGGAGACAGAGTAACATCAGGAGTAAAAGACTTCGAAAAGAACACAAGAAGTAAAGTGAGGACCATAATAAATTGAAGTTTATTTGCTTGCATTTATTCATGTTGGTCATATAAAACTAAGGCATGGATGCTACTTGGTATTATTTGTAATTTATGGCTGTGATTTTACAATTCTGGGATAGATGCATGACTTATCATTTTAACATGAATGTGAAAGGAGTCTGAGTCTCTAGAATATGATTTTATTTTGAAAAATGATTTATTAGGTACATTGCATTGCATGTAAAAATTGCAAATGTTCAAATAATAGAGGAAACTTTGTCAAAATTTTAGTAGAAATGTATAGTTCAATTTTACTAATAATTTCATGGTATTGAAAAAGAGAAGACATTCGATGTTTTTTGGAAAAGAATTTCAAGAAAAGGATTTTATTGTTGCATAATTTACAACAAAAAACTTGTTGATGTTTAATCGCAAGTGCACGGGTTATTGTAGTGTAGCTTATGTAAGTACGGGTCGATCCCACGAGGACTTGATTTAAAAAGTAGGAATTTCAATAAAATTTAATCATGTAAAATTAAAAATAAATCACTAAAAATTACTAAAATTATTGAAATGAGAATCAATGTTTAGATCTAATCAACTTCTCAAAAATACAGAATTTTCAGTTTCGAAATAAAACAAATAAAATTAAATAACAAGAAAAAACTACTTCCCTAGATCAATCTTTATCAAAATCTTCACTTCTGGTCTTCTAAAAACTGACTCGCCTTTACATATATTTTCAACACATTCTTGATTAGTGATCCACCAGTCGGATTTGACATGTTCTTCAAAATGTTCAAGATTTGGGCTAAATTGTCTTTTTAAGATTTGGACAGCTCAGATTGATTTATGAATTTCAGATCTAAGATCAGAAGCATTGATTATGTCTAGGGATGTCCTAAGAATGACTCTGTAAAATTATTTTGAAATCCGCCAAGTAATGAAGGAGAAATTGAAGATTTGGTTTTGATTAAGGCCTAACGGTTTTCAAAAGTAGGGATTGATCCCGCATTAGAATTAAGTTTTTACATTTAAAATTGCATTAAAAAACCAAGTCTTCACAATGATTGATACATTCTAGAAGCTCATATCAGTAAATTCTAATCACCAATCTATGTTAAAGTTGATCAGTAATTGATCTTAGAGGATCTGAATCACTAATAATGAGCAAATGTCTTAACATTTGAACAATTTTTATGGATTTTCATAGTTTGGGTGTTTTAGAAGATTATATATGATGGATATTAGTATGAAATAATATGCTATTTATGTTAAACGGGCTATTGGAATTTGTAGGAACCATCTAGGTATTGATACATAGCCTAAGTTCTGAAAGCATAGTTAGAATGTGCTACGCAGTATGTGGTTTGGAAGTAAAAGTTGAGGATAAGCTAATGGAATTGATAAATTTTCCACAAGCAATAGGTACTTTTATCATTGTCAAGTTTCTTATACATTTGGATTTTGAATAAATTATCATTTTATTTCAATGCATATTTTAGATTGATTTCGATGAAATGACCAATGACCTAGTCATAAATTTGAAAAGTAGTGCTCTTCATGGATGAAGCAGGTGATGCATATGATTTTATTAGTGATGGAAATGAATTAGAAATATGGTGAATGGATTCCTATTGAAAACTCATGTATTGCAATAAAAAAGAGATCAAGTCTATACTCTTGTTTGTAATATGAATTCATAATCTATTAGATAAATTGCATCACATGCATTAAATGGGCAATGTTCGCAAGACAAAGGAGATTTTACTGAATTTTTAGTAATGGAATCCATTTTCTAATAAAATACATTAATTTAATGTATGTTTTATATGAAATTGATGTCTCAATTGGATTTTATGTATACTTTGTGTAGGGAAAGGACCTATAGATTTGAAAAGATTGACTTTTCTCTAAGTTTTGAAATGTTATTTTGAAAGATTATGTTTCATCCATTCATTATTTTTTATTAAATTGGAGTACTCATACATTTTATAAAACTGAGTTGAACTCTTTCAACTTTTTTTACATGGAAACAATTTTGATTTGGTACTTGATCACCTCCTTCTCTTGGTTTTTGGGTACAATCTTCGTTATAAGAAGTACGTGGAATTGCTATTTTGATTTTGCATCTTTTTCAAATTGTTACCACAAGATTTGAGTATGTTATCTAATTTGATTTTATGAGTACTTTACATTATTGATTGATTTGTTTAAATCATGTATTCTGACCCTGATGGCTGTTTATGATTTTGGGCTTATAAGGATGGTGATACATAATGTCTAAAGTGTGATTTTGATTGTGGATTAATGTGCTAATGGGATTTTCTAAAGAATCAAGTGACTCAATTGAGAGTTGGATTTGGCTAAGGGTGATATGTGAGACCTCACCGGTTGCTATGATAGGAAGTCTGGTTGGTCCAATAGCTTCTAACTTTTGATTCTGATACCTCCTTAAGATAGGCTTTTGTGTTACAATAGTGAAAGTGTCATAAAAAGACTAGCGGTCCCATGACAGCCGATGTAGTCAATGTGGTTTCCAATGACAAACATAGTTGGGACTTAGGGTTCTTCTGTGAGCATAGCTGACCATTTGATGTGTGGCTATGAGGTAATGTGTTAATCATTCTCAAGAGTACAAATCACGCATGTGCTATGATGGTAATTACCACTTAGCAATTGATGGATTGATTGACTAGTTGATCAATTAATTTTGTGATATGATTAATTTAAATGTTTGATACATCTTTTGCTTTGATTCATATTGTTTGTGCTCATTTTGATTGCAAAGATTTTGTTATCTATATATTTGATATCGATACAATTTGATATGAGATGATACGACACTAAATGATTGACTTTCAGATGTTTTTGTACGTCTTGTGATTTTAAGTACTTTTGGAACTAATAGTGAAATGTGAATTTAACATCAAATGATTAAATCAAATGCTTGTCTCATGTTATGTGTTCTTACAACATTATGTTCTGTAGAACTATTTTATAAATGATTTTGGATTCTGCATATATTTGGATTTGTATAAATTGTTAAATTTGATGTAAAGACTATATGCACAAGCGTAAGCTTGCTAAGATATTGTAATGCTTACAATATCTCATGTTAGAAGAATTCAGTTTGAAAGAAAGGCAGCTCAAAATAGAAGGAACTTTGGAGGAGGATGCCAATAGTACGAGACTATAATGACAATGGAAGCATATGACTTCTATTTGATCTTCCTGGACATGTGTGTATTTACAGTTATACAGTTGGACCAAGAGCTATGACTAGATGAATTTTGAAAATCTTTAAAGATCTTATTTAACATCACTTAAATAAATATTTTTTGGCAATTCAAAATTCTTGAAACATGTTTTATTTGAATAAGATGACACTCAAGATTTTATTGAGAAAATCTTATCACAGAAAAGGTTTCCACTATTAGTTATAAATTATTTCTTTTAACTAGAGGCCTCACATTTCAAAAAGAATTGTAAAAAGAAATATTGTTCAAAAACTTGGGAAGTCACATGAGGACCAACATTCAAACCAAAAATGAATAGTTCATTTTTGGTCCTTCAAGCAAGAACCAAACCTCACAATTGTCTGGTTCCAATCCTACAATTTTCTCTTGATTGGACATTCTTAATCGCTATTAGGGGTTTTGCTGCCCTCACCCATGCGCAATGATGGCATGGCCTGAGTTTGGGCTTGCTACTACTGCTGCAGGTGCCCTCACTCAACCTTCTTGCCCTTCTCCTTATCATGCTAATATGTGGCATCATAAGAATTCAATTTGAAAGAAAAGTGGCTCAAAATCGAATGAACTTTGGACAAGGATATCGATAGTATTAGACTATAATGATAATGTAAGTTTATGACCTCTATTTGATCTTCTTGGACATGTGTGTATATACAATTATCCATCAGCTATGGCTAGATGAATCTTGAAAATATTTAAAGATACCATTTGAAATCATATAAATAAGTATTTTAGGGCAATTTGAGATTCTTGAAACATGTTTTATTTACTTAAGATGGCACTCAACGTTTTTATGTTTTCGTGTTTTGTTTATTCTTAAAAAAAAAAGAATTTTAAACTAGATTCCTTACATTTCAAAAAGAATTATAAAAAATATTGTTTAAAAACTTGAAATGTCACAATTGATATTAGTGCCTAGTTAATCCTCTCACAACTAGTCCTACATGTTTGCAAAATCATATACAATCAAACAAATGATAATTGTTTGTTGAGATATGACTTGTAGAAATGACTCATATGGCCAATATGGATGAATGTGAAATAGATGTTGCCTAACCAAGAGAACTAACCATGAACTTGCCAACCTATCTATTAACACTTCATGAAAGAGAATGAGCTAGAATCAACAAAGACTTGCACATAAGAAATTGAGAATCGTGTCTAAATTAGGTTCATATTATTCATAGCCAATGGCTCATTGTAAAGTCATAAATATTTAAGCAAACAAGGAGACTTTTGATCCTTCTCCTTGTGTGAGACATAAGATTAGTACAGTTCCTAGAGTATAAGATTATGAAAGTTGTGTCCCCAATTGATGACTTTGACATATGATAGATCTATTAATGTGGCAACTTTAGGGAATTATACCTCAATTGGATGAAGTGCATAGAAATTCAAAATTATGATTACTTTTGCAACAATATTTTAAGAATAATGGAGAGGATAAGAAAATGGTCATAGGAAAAGAAGTCTCATGGAATTAAGAGAATTATAGCATAACTATGAACATGTTAGCAAATATTTTTTATTGATTTCTTGTGGTATTATAATAATTTTGTGAAAAATATCAATATTAGAAGATTTTGATGTTGTTCATGATGGAAGTATTTAGCTTTTGATATTTATTTGCCTCCAAATCACAAGATATAATGGTTCTAGTAGAATTGAAATAGTTGTAGAATTAGCTATAGAAACATTTGCTTAGTGTTGAAGACACTTAGAGACACAAACTATATGTTAAATACTGCAAGTGTCAAAGTGGATTAGAAGAAGTCAACTTTCTGGCCCTCTTTATTTTAAAAGATAATGCTGTATTGAAACCAGTAAAAGTAGTAGTGAAAGTTGATCAAGCTTTATTAATTTTAGTGATGGATGAGGCAAAAGTTATGATGCTATTGATGTAGAACAGAATAATGATTGCCTATGTTTCACAATCCTTGGAACTTTTAGAATTAATTCTCCTATTCATGATATCAAATTGATAGATGTGGTGTTTGTGTTAAAGATTTAAAGGCATTGCTTATATGGCAAAGATTTGCTAGACGATGTTGACATATGAGCTGTTAAAGCTGAGTATTAGGTGTGCAATAGAAGTAGCATAGAAACTTAGAATTTGAAGTTTGGAATAATATCTCTAAGGATTTAATTTATTTTAAGGAGTTATAAGATCCAGAAAAAAAGAGGGGAAGTTGTGGAAAAAATAAATTTCTTTAATTAAAGTTATGTCGTAAAATCATTTAGCATAAGGGGCAACCTAGAACTGAAATCTATAATTGTGACGACCCGGGTTTTCTCATGCATTTTTAAATGCAATACCTAATTTCCTAAGGCGGGATGCATCCCTATTTGAAAACCATTCTAAAAAAACAATGCAATGCAGAGGAAAACCTTTAGTTTTAAACTCATTTTTGAAAACCCCGAGTGTCATTTGCCTTCACAACAACCAAAGTAGTTTTTGAAAAACTTCAGAAATCATAAATATTTTTCCCTAGGTCTTTCCAGTCACAGCACACAGCCCAACTGTAATTAATTACAACTTCATGTCCAAAGGGTTGAGAGTTTACTTACATGTATAACTTTCTTCTTTTTTATTCTCTTACTCGTAGCAGTAATATCTCTTGAGACGTCTTCTATTTATGAGTGGAACTATCTTGAAAAATGTTAAGGATAGGGTGAGTATATACTATACTCAGTAGGAGTCTATCACTACTAGTTTTATAATGCATGCGATGTTTTAAAATCATATGCTCTTTCCAAAACATGTGCATGTCTGAATTCTCAAGTTCAATGTCGACATCAAAATCCATTGTCAAACTGAAATACTAACGACTTAAAGGATCATATAATCCAAAATTGAAAGAATCATATACATATATATCATAACATCATGATATGCATAAAATGCTTCATGGAATCCAACTCATGGATCTCTAGTATGGTATGGTCGACCAACCTCATATCATGCCATATGCAATGCACATAAATCCATGAAACCATAGGGTCTCACTATGCCCACGACCTCACCGCCGTGTGGTCCCCGGGTACCTAGGGACACAGGATCATATACCTCCACGGGGCATATGACACTTCGACCCAGTGCCGTGACACCAGCGGTAGCCCCCTGTACCACATGCAGTCGAAGCAGGGACATGCCCTTTTTGGGCGTGGTACCCATCCACCTAATAGTGATAGAGGCTGGGTGGCCAACCCACACCCCTCGGCATAGCACCCACGAGCTTACAAGCCCAAATCATGTACGATCAAATAAGCCAAAAACCTCTGTTCAAAACCAGTCCTCTTTAGGTCCCTCACAACTGCCTGGCCCTCGGCACTCCAGCGTCTTTTGGCAACCCTCAAGGACATGCAATCTTTGCAAGTACTTAAATCATGCAATGTATGCACTTGTTTACAAAACATATGTGTGCATAATGTATATGCAATCTTTTACGAAACATGTCTATGTATAAAATGTTTATCATATGCATGCTGAATCAAGTCATGCTAAACAAGTCATATACTTATAACATATGTTCTCAAAACAATAATAGATCTTTTAAAAGAATCTAATAGTGATAAAGCACTTATCTAGCTAGGTCGTGCTAACCCTTTTGTCCTCGGACGCTCCTGATCATGGTTTCGGGAATCAAGGTTAGTTTGACCTATCTTTTATAGGTTTTAGAGTAATTGGTCTTTTTACTTAGGCATTAGGGGTCCATCCCTATGCCTGTGGGTGTCCAAAGGTCCTACTTGGGCCTTGGTATCCTTAGTTTCCCAATGTTCTAGTGGCTACGCGCCACCATCCTATTCTAAGGGCCATGCCCACCTTTTATTGGGCCTTGATCAGGGATTTTATAATTTGGATGTATCCCCGTCGTCGATACGGACACAACACCTTTTGCGGCGCCTCAATCGGAGTTCTAGATCTCAAGTTATAAGTGTTTTAGTGTCGCATGTACATAAGACCCTTAAGAATTAAAAGACGGAATGCTAGGGCGCTGCGCGTTAGCATCATGCACCCTGGCTTCCTTAACAAACCAAAAACGACGCCTTTGCTAGCGCGCTGCGCGTCTGCGATGTGCGCCTCAGCAGGCGCATCTGCAGAAGCGCGGTATTTCTCCGCCCTTCCTTCTCTTTAGCGGGCGCGTCCGTTTGGTTCCTCTCAAACGCGTTCGACGCGTTTCGTCTATCTGGGCGTCTTGGTCGTTGGGGGACCGGGGCATCCTTGGGATGCCCTAGTTCATCCCTGAGGAACCAGTGCGGCCCTGGGGACGTCCCAAGGTCCTTGGTGACTCCCTAGAGACCTATTCCCCATGGATTTCTATGCAAAAACCTAGGGAAACCGAGCCTAGGACTGTGGGTGAGATGGGTTTGGGGATTTTTTGTGCGTACCTGCTTCGTGGCTGGTTTTCTCTCCACGTTTTCTCCTCTAGTTCGCTGCTCCTCAACGGGTTTTTTCCCACATTTTGGGCTGCCATTAGAGGCGCCCAAGAGCTCTATTTATAGGGCTTTTAAAGAGGGTTCTAGAGGAGTTCTAACAGCCTTTGAATGGCGGTGGAGAAACCTCCAGAATGGCGGTGGTTTCTCCTTGAAATACCGCCGTTCCAGAAACCTCTAGGAGGTTGAAGATGAAGGGTGCCCGTATCAAAACGGGCCCCTGTGTTTTGCCGCTAAACCCGTTTTTGTAAAAATTACAATTTTGCCCCTGAACTTCAAAGGGCCATAACTTGCTCATTTTAACTCCGTTATGGGTGATTTTGGTCCCGTTGGATTCCTTTTTCTGAGATGCATCTAATGGCACCATTTTTAGGACCAAATTCCTGGGTTTAGTCAAGGAAATTAGTGAAATGATCAAAATGCCCTTATCTCTAAAACTGAACTTTCATGGAATTTTAATATTACAAAAATTGGGGTCATTACAATAATTTGTTGAGAAGAACATATATATAATTGTTGAGGAATGACATGGTAAGAATTTCAAGCATGAAATTCCCCTAAGGAGCGAAGAATGTAGTAGCCCTAATTTCTTAAATACATTTCATGTAATTTTTGTTAAATTTTAAATTAGAATTAAATGCAAATCTAAAATTCTAATTTCAAGTTTCTAAATAATTAATGTTTGAAAAACACCAAATTGATTATTGAAACCTCAAAATTTTGAACGTGCTCTAAAAGATTATTTTCAATGACACAAAGAACACTAAAAATAAAGATTGAATGAGAAAGATCTAATATTTCAAACAGGGGGCCAAACTTGATAATGAAACCTGCTAATAAAAAACTAGAAGAGGAGAAGATAGCCAATCGTATGACAGGCTGATTGCTTCTCTCAGTCTCTCTCTCTCTTTCCCTCTCTCTTTTCTTCTTACTAATACCCATCAATCTAAGATCAGTTCTCATCATAGAAAAGAGACTAAGGCACCCTCCTTCCTTAGCAAGCTAGATCAATTAAAAAATAGGCCAACTATTTTCTTCATGCACACAATAACTGAATCAAGAAAAAGAATGTAATTTTTAGCCAAGAATCGATCTAAAGACCCATCTTAGATCTACCTTAAGAAGTGAGGATCTAAGAGATTTGGAGGAGATATGACAAAAAATCACATTTTCGAAATTGTGCCATTTTTTGGCAATCATAATGAGCTGATGTATGGTCTTGGGCTGAAATGCTAGTCATTCTTGAGACTACAGACCAGTGCGTGTTTTAGGATGGTAATTGCCACTCAACAAATGATGAATCAATTGATTGATTGATGGGTTGATAAATTTATTTTCTGATATGATTGATTTAGATGTTTGATACATCTTTTGATTTGATTCATATTGTTTGAGCTTGTTTCGATTGCACAGATTTTGTTATGAATAGATTTGATATCAATGTGATTTAATGTGATATGATAATACACTATACTATCGACCTTCAAATGTTTTTGTTCGTCTTCTAATTTCAAGCACTTTTGGAACTAATAGTGAAATATGGATTCGACATTGAATGATTAAATCAAATGCTTTTCCCATGTTATGATCCATGTATTTAAATGTCCACGAATGCATTATGTTCTTTAGAACTATTTTATAAATGATTTGGGATTCCACATATATTTGGATTTGACTAAATTGTTAAATTTGTTGTAAAGGCTATCTACACAAGTGCAAGTTTTCTAAGATATTGTAATGTTTACAATATCTCAGATTAGAAGAATTCAGTTTGAAAGAAAGATAGCTCAAAATAGAAGGAACTTTGGAGGAGAATAGCAATAGTACAAGACTATAATGACAATGCAAGTATATGACTTTATTTGATCTTCTTGGACATGTGTGTGTATACAATTATACAGTTGGATCATGAGATGTGACTGGATGAATTTTGGAAATCTTTAAAGATATGATTTGAAATCACTTAAAGAAATATTTTTTAGTGATTCAAAATTCTTGAAACATGTTTTATTTGAATGAGATGACACTTGGGAATTTTATTTCGAAAATCTTATCATAGAAAAATGTTTCAACTATTTGTTCCAAAATACAAAATTTAAATTAGAGGCCTTGTATTTTGAAAAGAATCGTAAAAAGAAATATTGTTTAAAAACCATGGATGTCAAATGAGGACCAAGAATCAAACCAAAATTGAATATTTTATTTCTTGTCCTTCAAGCAAGAACCAAACCTCATAATTATGTGGTTCCAATCCTACCAATTTTCTCTTGATTGGGCATTCTTAGGCCCTTCATCCAAAAATCCTTATTTGGAGTTTTGCTGCCCTCACCGATGCTCAATGATGGCATGGCCTAAGTTTGGGCTTACTGAGTTTGGGCCTACTACTACTACCAAGTGCCCTCACTCAACCTTCTTACCTTTTCCTTGTCATGCTTATATGTGGCATAGATGGGCTGAGTATACAAACATACTTAGTGGGAAAAATAGAGACTACAACAACAAATTGGCAACACACATGCATCTATATGCTCATGCATCCGATGCACATCCTTAGATATCATCCCCATGGTAATTCACAATACATTGATGCAAAGGATAATCAATGGTGTTTACAATACAGATCTAGGGTATATGGCACATTCAAAGATTAAAAGCTCTTAAAACTATAGTAATATGGTGTTAAAGCATATCATTAGTTGAGGTGCCATTTCTCACAAGGCCTCACGAGTGTTCTAGACACTAGTCACTTAGCATTTCTAGCTATTATATCTAGTCATAGGTACTCATCTGTGATTATCACAATCCAAGGCATTGTCATGCCACATCGATCTAGGGTGTCAATCAGATGGATGTCGATTTTATCTTTCTCAATATGATAGATTTTGACATCATATTGCGACTAGATTGGTTGGCAACTTATTGGGTGATGGTAGATTGTCACAAGAAGAAAATCACCTTTTGACACCTGGGGAGGCAATGATCTCATTCCATGGAAGACAAGACATCATAGGGGTCCGTGTCATTTCAACCATAAAGGCTGCACAACACATCTCAAAGGAGTGTCAAGTCTTTCTAGAAAATATGGTTGCATTGGAGGCCACTTTACATGAAACCTATGTGTGGGCGCATTTTGCATGAAATTTGTGTGGCTCAACTCTAATAGAATATAACATAAAACATGTGTATGTTGGCACACTTTGCATGAGACCTAGTTGATCCCATTTTGACATTTTATAACATTAAAAATGTGTGACCCCCACTCTAGTAGCCTATATAGGCACATTTCTCATCATCGATGTCACTATATAGAAAAATGGTGCGAAGATTTTTGTGGCCATGGTGGCATAGGAAGTTCTAGGGTGATTAATTGTTTGAACAAAAAGTATCTTATTATTAATGAGGGATGACAAGACGAGGAGATTTGAGATTCAACGGAAGAAACCCTATTGTCACACAAGATAGTCATTAGGAAACGATAGCAATTGCCCTTTTCAATTAGGATTTCAAAAATAAAAAAAACCTTCATCAAATTATCACGGGAGAAGAAGAGGACCATCAAAGCATCTCAATTGTGTGGCTCTTTCAGAAAGGGAGAAAGCTTATGAGTGGGTCAAAGATAAAAGAGAATGAGTTTCTATCCACATGGAGATGTTGGAAATTTGACTTTCACAAGTTTGGCTTTAGAGTTGAGTGCGAGTGCTACAAGAAATTTTGGTTGATTTATGATAAAAAGGAAAATCCCACAACAAAACCCCAAATGAGCAAATGGTAATGTTCATGCGAAACCAAAAATTCATCCAATTGTCAAGGAAAAAGAATAAGAAGTTTATGTAGATCTAACCTGGAATTCTCTTTTCAAATAACAGGCTGGAGTTGGAACAAATGTTTAAGATACAAGGCCCGGTGCACCATCTTTGAAAGAGGCTCTTAAACAACAATGTTATTGCTTCAAACAATTAGGTTTCTTGATGAAGTGGTTTTATTATATGAAAAAAGCATTGTTAGGAGATTATCCAAGTTTTGAAATTCTCTTAATGGAAAAATTAAGGGCCTTTTCAGGCTGATCAATACTCTTCAACTTCGGGTTCAAAAATGGTGGAAAAGGACGCCAGTATTCCACCAATATCTATTGAAGAGGGCATTATATATTTTCAGATAGAGGAAGATAGACATGAAGTGTGAAAAGGAAGATAAGTTTTTCTGAGGGCAGTTTATTAATCTGAAACCATGGAAGGTTCAGTCATCTTCAACAGAAAATCTTAAATAGATTGTCATCTCTGTAACTCCTTGTCACTTCTGGGGCACCACAACTTTTACCAATGTTGCAAATAGATGTGGAGAATAGTTATAGTAGATGTCATTTGTTCCTTTGATAAACTTGGTTTTAAATGTTCTGTTCTTACCAAAACTTAAAAACCTTATTCGGGAATGTATCATATATACTTGGGGTTGCAGGAAAAATGGAATATTTAGCAGCATTTAGAGTTCTCAACTCCTTGCCTACTTCCATAATGCCACAACTTTGTTCTATGTTGAGAGATGATGACAGTAATCAACTTTCATCAGATAAGAAAGAGGAAGATCAGTCCAAATACACTTCACAATCCCATCAATAAGGAAGAAGCCAAACCAACCAGACTTTTCTACCTTCTTTTGGTCAGAACAAGACTTGAACAATGATTCCGACGAGTTAGTGGAGAGAATACAAAACACCAATAACAGTGAAGATCTGAGGCCATCAAATCTCACAATCATGTTTCATTGTTTTCAAGGGACGACTTTTTAACAGATCCTTTTCGGTTCCTATCTCTGTCTTAGAAGAAGATCCGGGGACATCAAATCTCAACAATCACGTTTGGTTGGTTTTAATGGACTACTTTAATAGATCTTTTTTCGTTTCCATATCTAGCCAAAATAAATCCATGGGGTAATAATCTCATGATTCAAATAATGGCACTTCTTTGGTGGAAGGTTTTCAATGATGAAGTTAAATTTTCGAGTCATCCTAGAATGACGCTCCTCAAAAATTAAAAGCAAGAAGTCTTTTATCGTTAGAATTGGTATTTCTCCAATTACTGTAAATGAGAATTTTATTTTAGAGGAACCACCATTCATATCAAAAGGTAGGGGGTCCCATGACAAGACCTTGAAAGTCCTAAAAAAATTTATGTGGCTAGAGAAAAAGCTGCAAATGAAAGGAGCATTTTATTTCTTTCCAAATGGACGTATCGTAAATTGGAATGGCTCACACAGGACGAACTTCTCTCCGAGATTCCAGGCAAAGCCCTCCAAGGCCGAAGACCGTGCATTTCCACTATCATCTTTCCAATTAAACTGGGCGGCCAGTAACAACGAACTATCAGGAAATCAGTTGATTCAATCTAAGCAAGCGGAGCGTGCTTCTAATCGGGATCCTGGGCATAATATTGATTATCAGCAGAACCTTAGCGTTGTTACTAGTCCAAATATATGGCCTGCAAAAGCATTTAAATTTCTAAAGTTTGATATTAGAGGCCTTGATCTCTCACTGGAGCTTTACCATAACTGCAACGTCCAATCTTTCAGGGTCACCCCAACTGCCATCAGTAAGAAACCAACACAGCACCTCAATTTTTACAGTGATGGTGGGGGCATCCAATTAGGGGTTAATTTTCTACTTCAAAGGATATTGCAAGATAAAGCTTCATTGATTTGGAGGGTAGGACCAAGCCCTGACCAGTTGAGCTTAGAAGAAACTAATGTGATTTACACCATCAGAGAAGGAGAATTTTTATCAAATTTTAGTTATGAAGATTATTTCGTGGAACATAAGGGTCAAGAGGGAAAGGAAAAAGACCTCTTGCTAAGCATCTGCTCAATAAACATAGGCCTTATCTTTTCTGCCCTCAAGAAACAAAATCAAAAGCTATGTTGGACTTTATTGGTTGAGATCTCAGTGGATCAACTAAATATATATTGGAAAGAACTGAAATTGGTAAGATCCCCAAGAGAAATTTTTATTGCATTGGACTTATTTAAGTATTCCAAATTCGATGAAAAGGATGGTGTGATACCTTGGATTTTTAAAACTCAACTTTAGAAGAATAAATAAATTTTGAATGTTGGGATATCTTTGATTAAAAATTTTCCTTTTTAAAAGAAAAGTTCTTTTCAATTTTTTTTTTTTCCAAAATAGCCTAGGGTTAGACCCAAGTACTAAAATTAAGATTTGAGTCTAAGTCGTATACACAATGGTTAATTTAAATTACTCCTAGGCATTATCAACAATATCATAAATAATAAAGATTCACAATGATTAAAGTCTAGCACATAAGTGCTTTATTATATCAATAGACTAAAATTGAATGAATAATAAAGATATTTTTCTTGCAACTGGTATCTTACTTTTGCAAATACATTCAATCTCTAGTTCCTTGAATCTCTTCGTTGACAACTTTTATCTTTCCATGAGAAATTATAAGGTCTATGGTGTACTGAGAATACAAAGATACCTAGTAGATTAAACTAAAACTACAACTTTGAAAACTATAGCATAACAACACATAAGCACTCAGATGAGTTTGAAATTAGGTTTTTATGCAATAAAATGTCATGATTAAATGTATTAATCATTTAGTGGAAAGCATCATAGCACATTTATCATATATGCATACATTCATATTTCTATGTATCTATAGATAATAAGTATAGTAACTTCACAATTCAAGTAATATCATGCCTCAAAATCATAAATTATGATATCAAAATCATCCAAGCACACTCTAGTGCTTATAGAGTTTTAATAAATTCTTTATTAGCATGTCTACCAATGCTATCTAGAGTACTCATCTAGGTTCCATATAGCGAACCTTATTCATGTTCCCTATGAGCATAAAACACAAAATCTCACAGGCTCAATGATGCTCACATTAGCTCTGCTACATGTGATCTTACTAATATCTCGTCAGGAGTCCAACCTTATCCTCACAAGGCCTATGGTCATCTCGAAAGGATGCCATGATCATGTACTTTGGCTTCTACCATCAATTAAGAAATTGCCACTCTTTGGCATTGGATATTATTCCATATTTTTGCGTTTTAAATTCACAAGTGCATGGGCCCAGTATAGTACAGACACAGCAAATATGGGTTGATTCCATGAGGACTTCAAATTTTAGAAATTTTAATAAAAAATATATTTTAATTACTTTAACTTAGCCAATAATATAATTAAATCTAATAATAGCAAAAAATTAAGGATACTTGCTAAAAATTATGAAATCATTTACAAACAAAACCTAGGGTCTAGAATCCATTATAATACAATCAAATAAGCTTGTGACTTGTTGACATTTTTTGCAAGTGCACGGGCTATTGTAGTATAGTTATACAAATACGGGTAGATTCCATAGGGACTCGCTTTAAAATTTTGGAGTTTTTAATAAAATTTAATTATTTAAATTTTAAATTAATTAACAAAAATTAACAAAAAGAAATTAGACTTCATCTTCAAGTTAACAGTGAATTTTCAGAAGTCTAATTCTAAGAAGAACAAAAAAAAAAAAAAAAAAAAAACCCAATAACACCTTAATTAAAACTAAAACTAGATAAATTAAGAAAATCCTAAATCCCTATCTTAAATGCTGTCCAATTTCTTCACTTCGGGTTTCCAAAACTTTGATCAAACTCTTTCACTATATTCAACATATCCTAGATTAATGATCTAATGGAGGAATTTGTCAGATTCTTCAAATTGTGAGAGATCTAATCAAATCAAGAAAATTCATGACTAATGGCTTAGATCTGTTTTCAGTATCCACAATGAAGATCAGGAACAGTAATTAAACTATAATCTATCCTAAAAACATGCCATAAAATTTAATTGAACTTCTGAATTAAAACATACAAGAATTTAAGGGTTATCCCCGGTTAAACCAGTACTGTTAATTGAGTTAAACAGTAACAGAATATCTAAAAACACGAATAACTTAGATTGGGAATAACATAAAATGGAAGTAAGAGAAGGACAGTAAATGTAAATTGAACTATTCTTCAAAGGGTAAATCTTGCATTTTGTTTCAAACTTCCCACCAGAGAAGACGGCTCTGCTTGAGGAGATCGTCTGAACCGATGAAACGGACAGATAGCTGGGCGTGCTCCAGTTCTGGGTTCATGCCTGGTATCGTTCAGAGTAGATGGGTTGCCGGCTAGAGTGGGGAGGTTCATCTGAAGAGAAAAAAATGATGCCTTTTCTGGGTGTCGGATGAACAGAGCGAGATGATCTAGGCAATGGGTGAAAAGGGTGATGAAGGCAAGGGAAGCCTGGGCCAGTAGTGATCCCCGAAAAAAAAAAAAATGACGCCTAGGAAGAACATCATCTAGTGCTAACGTGAAGAGAAGATGATTTGGAAGGGTGGAAAACGAAGGGAACAGAGGAGTGCCGAGGATGCTCGGCGGTTCGTTGTAGCTTGGGAAGATTGATGATGGGTTTGGTGGTTGATGCTGGAGTGAGAGATTGCTGGGATGGTGCGGTGTGGAGCGTGGAGAAAGAATGAGAGAAAAATGACGCCTTTGGTCTGGGAGTCGTCTAGAACAGAGCCGGCTCTTGCTTGACCATGCGACGGTTGAAGAAGAGGGCTATGGGGATGGGCTGGGGTGGAGACGGTGGTGCGATGGATGCAGGACTGTGAGGAAGGAGAACAAAAAGATGGGGTGTGCGACAATAGCAGAGGGATGGGTGCGAGAGATAGAGATCAATGGTGGAGGAAAACGTGAACAAAGATGGGAGAGGATTGAAGCAGAGAATGTGTGTGGTGGACTGAATGTTAAGTGAAAAACAAAAGGGAACAATGGATACGATGATAATAGACGAGGAAGACGATGAGGAAAAAAAAACTAGCAAGCAAAAGGAAAGAAAACAACTAAAAAAACTCTCCCAACAACTCCAAAACTTCCAAACTAAAAAAAAAAACTCTTCTAGCCTTGTATGGTCCTCCCTCTTTATAAAGTTTTTTCTTTCCTAATCTTCCTCCACCTCCTTCCTTTAAGAGGTAGATTCTTATTAGGACTTTCTCTTCCAAATTAGGACTCTTCTTCCACTAGGAAACTTCTTCCTTTTAGGACTCTTACCTTAATGATCTTCACTTGATTTGCACCGTTGAACATAGATCTGAGCCATCCAACCCTCCTTTAGTTAATTTACAAAATAAAAGACTAAATTAAAATCATTTGAACTGCACATTAATCATCTAATAAGCTCTAATTATTAGCTGACCATAGATTTTAAAAAATTAAGGTTTGGATGGTCAATTTGAGCTAAATTAAGAATCAAGCTAAATTTTGCACTTTTGAACAGTTAGACGATCTAATTGAATGCTAAACTAAGGGTCTTTTAGCCAAAATTAAACACTTAACACACCCCCAACCATCATTTTACTAGTCTCGAGCAAAACATGTAGACAACTATTTGACATAAAACAAGCACAAGGTGTCACTTTTGTAGGTACTCACGATTGCATTTAGCACATGCAATAAGCCCTTGAACTGCTAGGTTACCCCTAGTGGACGAGTTAGGCCTCATGAGGGTTTACAGTGAATATACCCATAAAATTTAGTAAGGTCAAGTTCCCTATTTTATTTTAGAGAATCCTCATTTATTAGCAATTTTACTAGTTTTTCACAACTTAATGAAGAGGATTTGACAATTTTACACACCATACATATATTAAAGACATCTTATTTGAGCTATTTCTCAAAGTGCATATGTGTGTGCACAGCCATATAAATCTTGACTTTTAATTGGATATGCTTACATTCCATTAGAAATATGCTTTCATCTCAAATCCTCACAGATATACATTCAGAAATAACACTCTTAGATAAGGGGTTTTAAACATATTTATCTCGTTATGTGACCGAATCCAACTAGTTGATGGTTCACAAAATTCTTTTAAATGCTCATGAGACAAAGGAAAGTGATCCCTAAGAGTGGATGTTAACACCAAGAATATGAGGGGTTGTTTACCTTAATTCTTTCTTTTATCTCCTCTTTAAGGCTATATCCACTTAAGATCAATAGGTCTTTAACTAGGACGAAATGTAGGCTTAGGAAAAGTTTAGAAAAGAAAGGTATAAAGATTTCAAAGATTAAAAATTAAGTAGATGTCTTGAATGAATATTTGTTAGGACAACTTTTCTTTTGTGTTTGTACTTGAAGTGAATTTCTCTTTCAAAATTTTCTCTTTCTCTTTCTTTTCTCTTTCTTTTTTTTTTTTGGGAAGAAAGCCAGCTAATTGTTCTCAGTTCTTTGACTTTTTGTCCTATTTTTGAACTTTTTCTACTCTACTCATTTTGAAGATGGGTAATGGTTATTTATTTTAATGGGTTATTTTGGGTTAAGGTGAATGGGGTTAAGAAAGAAAAGGCTGAATAACAGGCTCAAAAGGCTAACTAGTGGTATACTATATTGGGTAGGTTTTATATCTTTGGCTAAGCAAGGATGGCCTATATCATTTCCTAGGTTTCCTAAAGCCTATCAGATTCAATACATTTTTGGAATTAAAGCTATTACTCCTCTTTATTCTTGATGGTTAACCAAAACAATGATAACAGGATCACACTAATCTATGTACACTGAAGAAAGTGTGGAATTACATATAACTCTCTAAAAGAAGATAGTCTCAAACTCTCACTAGATCATAGGTCTCCATTGATTTTCCTCAGGGTCTCTAAGTCATAGCTCTATATTAGTCTTGATTATGTGCTGTGTAAATGGTTTTCAAAAATTAACTTTTATAAAATGCTTCCGTACATGAATGACAAGCAAAACTAATCATATGCATTCCCAATAAGAGGTGAAAACAATATATTTACTAAATTCTGAATATCCAGTTCTCATCACAGTAAGGGAACTCTTCTTTAAAAACTTTTTTTTGTTTTTCAATTTTATTTATTTATTTTTTTCAAGAAAATTCAAAATCTATATGTGCATCTACACCCCCAACTTGAATGAAACATTGTCCCTAATGTTTGAAAACATAGGATTCTATACAGAAGTTGAGTGATGTAAACTCTAAATCCTTGGGTTGCCTCCCAATAAGCACTAAGTTTAATGTCTTCAGCCAGACATAATGATGAGTGCAATGATGATATGTTGCAAGGCTCCTGGAGTGGTAATCTAAGGTGGATCATGATACTCAGGTGTCTCTAAAAGTGTCTCATCAATTTCAAGGTCAAGCATTGCTAGGAAAGGTTTTAACCTTTGACCATTGACCTTTGGATTTCTCCATCCTTTTCAATCTCGATGGTCCATGAGGATAGATTGTGCATACTATATAAGGTCCGGTCCATCTAGATCTAAGTTTTCCTAGGAATAGATACAATCTAGAATTATATAGTAAGACCTTTTGACCTAGTGTGAAGGATTTTCTTAGAATATGTTGATCATGTACAGTCTTCATTCGGTCTTTGTACAGTCATGCAGACTCATATGCATCGTTTCTCAATTCCTCCAACTCATTGAGTTGGAGTTTTCTATGGGTTCCAACAAAATCAAAGTTGAAATTTAGCTTTTTGATAACCTAATATGCTTTGTGCTTTAACTCTAGTGGTAAGTGGCAGGCCTTTCCATAAACCAAGGGATAGGGTGACATTCTTATAGGGGTTTTATATGTTGTACGATAAGCCTATAAAGTGTCAATAAATCTCAGAGACCAGTCTTTCCTATTTGGATTGATTGTCTTTTCTAGAATTCACTTTATTTCCTTATTGGATACCTCTACTTGACCACTAGTTTGAGGGTGGTATGGGGTAGCTATCCTATGGTTGACACCATGTTTTTTCGTTAAGTTATCAAACACCTTATTACAAAAGTGTTTTCCCCCATCACTTATTATGGCTCTTGGAGTACCAAACTATGCAAAAATATTTTCCTTTAAAAACTTTATCACAACCTTGTGGTCATTGGTTTTTTAGGGTATAGCCTCCACCCACTTGGACACGTAGTCCACTCCCACTTGGATGCATAGATTTCCAAAAGAATTAGGAAAAGGTCCCATAAAATCTATACCCCATACATCAAAAGGTTCTATGACAATGATTGGGTTTAAGGGCATCATATGTCTCCTTCCTAAACTTCCTAACCTTTAACACCGTGCACATGCTTAGTAGTAAGCATGGGCATCCTTAAATATGGTAGGCCAATAAAATCCACACTGCAAAATTTTTGCAGCTGTCTTTCTAGAAGTGAAATGCTCCCCACATGCATGATCGTGATAAAAGGAGATGATTTGATTATGTTCACTATCTGGTATCCATCTCCTAATTACTTAGTTAGGATAGTACTTGAATAAGTACAGGTCATCCCAAGTAAAATATCTAAGCTCAGTTAAAAATCTCTTTTTATCTTGTTTGGTCCAATGATTAGGCATTTGTCTTGTAACAAGATAATTAACAATATCTCCATACCAAGGTAACTAGGAAACATGCAATAACTATTCATTTGGGAATGACTCAGTTATAGGCCCTTGATCGCTGGTGTGCTCCATCACTAATTTGGATAAGTGATCTGTTGCTACATTTTCTGAACCTTTCTTGTCCCTAATTTCTAAGTCAAACTCTTGTAGCAGTAGTATCCAATGGATCAACTTAGGTTTTGCATCCTTTTTAGAAGGAGGTACTTTAAAGCCTCATGATCTGAGTATACTATAACTTTAGACCCTAATAGGTAAGATC
Organism: Warburgia ugandensis; assembly: GCA_035236585.1. NCBI lineage: Eukaryota > Viridiplantae > Streptophyta > Magnoliopsida > Canellales > Canellaceae > Warburgia > Warburgia ugandensis. The sequence goes on along the minus strand of CP141131.1, from coordinate 46,194,479 downwards.
TAAACTTATCCAAATCAAACAATATAGCTAACAACTCTTTCTCAGTAGTGGAGTAGTTGAGTTGCACATCATTTAGTGTTTTACTAGTATAATATATCACATGGGGAATTTTATCAATACGCGGCCCCAAAATAGCTCCAATGGCATAATCTAACGCGTCACATTATTTCAAATGGTGTGTTCCAATTTGGTGGTCTAATAATAGGTGCAGAAGTCAATTCAGCCTTAAGTCACTCAAACATTGTCTTACAGTCCTCATCAAAGTCATAAGTGGCCTCCTTGGTAAGTAAATTACATGAGGGCTTGGCAATTTTGCTAAAATCTTTGATGAATAGTTTGTAAAAGCTAGCATGTCCTAAAAGGGAGCGAATTTCTTTTACCGTCCTTGGTGGAGGAAGGTTGGTTATTAAATCTACTTTTGCTTATCAACTTCTATCCCATTGGGTGATATTATGTGGCCTAATACTATCCCACTCCGTACCATAAAATGGCACTTTCCCCAATTTAATGCCAAATTCTTCTCCTAACATCTTATAAGGACAAACTTCAAGTATTGTAGGCACTTATCAAATGATGACCCAAATACTGAGAAGTCATCCATAAACACCTCAAGGAATCTTTCTACCATGTCTGAGAAAATGCTCAACACACACCTTTGAAATGTTCCTGGACCGTTACAAAGCCCAAAAGACATACGTATGTAAGCGAAGGTTCCAAAAGGGCAGGTGAAGGTGGTCTTCTCTTGATCCTCTGGTGCTATAGGAATTTGGTTATAACTAGAATATCCATCCAGAAAATAGTAATAGCTATGTCAGCTAACTTCTCTCTATTTGGTCAATGAAAGGTAGAGAAAAATGATCTTTCCTAGTGACTGCATTCAACTTTTGATAGTCAATACAAACTCTCCACCCAGTGGTCACGCTGGTAGGGACTAGCTTGTTATCCTCGTTTTTTACTACTGTAGATTTCTTAGGTACAACTTGTGATGACCTGGGTTTTTGAAACATGATTTGTAAAGTATTTTGAAAGGCAGGGCCCTTAAGAGTGTAAAATTTTTTCGCAAAACAAAGCAGTGGAAATTCTTTTCTTTAGAACTTGTTTTGAAAACCTAAGTCACCACTTCATACATAACATAAGTACAATTTGTGTACAAAATAAAATTCCATTGAAGGAATATACTTTTATTAAATCTCCAGGATCCATCTAGTGGTTCACAGTACAGCCAAATCTAGTACAATACTTGTCCAAATTACATAATCCAAAACTCAAGCTCACCATACAATAAAACTCTCAACAAAGAAAAATACATGTCTTCAAGGGTATACCTTGAAGATTATTCTCTTCAAGTCTTCTATAGTCTTCAGCTCCTAACTCTCCTTCCCTGGATTTGAGATATTGCAACAAGTACAATATCTCAGCAAGCAATGCTTGGTAGGGGATTCAAGAAACATAATAACTGACAAGGTAATTCCAATACTTCATAATCTCATTATCCTTAAACATACTCTTTACTTTGTAAGCTATGTATATCTATATACATACATATCCTTCATGGGTAAACCAGTTAAATTTGTGAAAATAGTCAAATATCATTCCCAACTAAGCTGATCAATTCTCTTCATTTTGAGAATTTAGTATTACAGCTAATCTTATACTGGGAATTTCCCTTCTTGGGAAATATTGGTAATATACAATTACCTAGCATTTCATTATGCTACAACATAAGGCATTTCACTATGCCTATTCTCATGTGCATCATAGTGCAAAATAATTAGAAAGGTTGCTATGCTACAGTCTGATCCGTACTAGCGCACTCGGATAACTGCCTTGTTCACCACTGATACCACGGTGGAAAATATTATGTCACTGCCAATATGGGGGGGCAAGACTTTCATAGTGGTGGCCTTCCCATAATTGCCACCACCCGACTTTTAGCCTCTCATTGGGCAAGGTATCATCATATCATCAAATTTCAAGGAGCGGGTGGCCAAACCCTCATAACTCCTCTAACAATAGCATTCCCCTAGGCTTATGCCTATTAAAACAAACTCACAAGCCTCCAAGCTTGTATGTAAAATAGATTTCATATATATCAGACCATATGTTTGTTTACTTAGGGCTGAAATATTTTCTAGTTCCCCATTCACTTATAGTTTAGTCCTTAACCATCTTATATGTGTTTGGTTGGATCATAAGGTATTCAAGAGATTTAATACAAGTATTATCATTACTCTTGTCAACATAAGATCATGAGTACAATCATGTATGCATTCATCAAATCCTCCTACCTTTAAGGATTGATCTCTTTTCCCCAATCTTCCATGATCTTGACTGATGTATGTAATATGTACATCTATACATATTGTCAATATATAAATTATGAACAATCCTATTGATCACTAGATCTGATGATTAGAATGATCTTTAGATCATTCATATCTAAGTATTTTTCTATCTCTAAGTCTTTGTATGTCCATCTCCTTGATCTTGATCTTTCATAGATCCTTTGATTGACAATCTACACATGTTGATAAAGATCAAGGTCTTAGATCTTCTATCATCTAGTTCTTCTTTGATCTAAGTTTAGTTCTTGGATCATCCCTATGGAGGATGATCTTGGTTTTCTTCCTTGAATCATCTTTGATCAAGGGTTTGGATTATCTAATCTAATGAAGTATAACAAGTATACTAATAAACATGCATACTAAGTACAATATAGTGTTCTTATTCTTATTGTTCTTGATCATCCAAGATCTAATGGATCTTGTTTGATCATCCTTATCTTACTTACTGTTTTTATTAGGGTTAGGTAATTTACTAACCTTTTATGCTCTTATTATTATTATTCAACCAGTTAATGTGCTGGTTGAAGCTAGCTTATTCAAGCCTAAATCTAGACTGCTCCTCTTATTTCCAGTTGGCTAAGGCTTACTAGCTGAATGGGTGAACACAAAGTGGATACTTCAATCCTCATGTAAGGAGGCGTTTAGACTTCACAAACGTCAACAGAAGGTAGGGGAAGAGCGAGACTCTATTAGATAACCCCCTTAACCACTATGTTCATCATTCACTAGAATGACCATAGCTCAACCTTTCATAAGGTTCCTATAATTATGTTTACCCTAAGTACTCTTTCTAATGGATTTTAATTAAGTCCATGAATATTTATAATGTCATTCATGGGGTTTATTATTCTTTTCCTAATTTAGGCCAAGGATTTGATAATCCTTATATTGTCCTACTAACTATAGCCCTTATTAATTAAGTCCAAAGTACTCCATTCTTATTTGTATCATGAAACTCTACTTTCTCATTAGAATACATTTTTGATGTTTTATGCTCTTTATCTCATAACAAATAAATCTACTAATAACATTCAACCATAAATGACTTATAAATTTAAAGCATAAAGCTACATAATTTAACATTCAATGATAATGAGGCAAGGTATTTAAATTAAATCTAACACCTTATGATAACAATGAAACACATATCATGCTAAACTCTAAATGTTATACTAGCATGCTTTATAATCATATTTAAAATTCTATGAAACTAATTACATTAACATTTTTAGAAGCCTTTACTTATGATCCAACCATTTGATCTTAGATATTTTCCTTTGATTAAGTATTTTAGTTATATTTATGGAATTTTCTCTATTAAGGTCAAAAGATCATATTGATCTATTTTTGTCATAATCCATTCATGATTTCCTTGAATTTCATCATATAAACATTTATTCTTTCCATCCCAAGGATCTGATCACACTTGATCTCATTAATCAAGTGGGTCCCTTTGTATTTTTAGGGTTTTTCTACCATAAAGGGTAGATCCCTTAATATATCTCATATATATCTAATTAAACCATAGATATTACTTTATTTCAATAGTATATCATTATTAAAACATGTTTTTAAGATCTGACCATCTCAGATCTTGAAAATCTATGTAATTGGAAACTTATTTCTTTAATACAGAAAGTTTTTACTCAATAATATGTCTATTTTATCATTTCATAGGAAAATAGAGGTTTCGAGCTTTCCATAGCTTCTTTCCGATCTCAATTTGGAGTTTAGATGACTCCAAAATTGAAGCTGGAAGTTCACAGTCCTTCCTAGGGCCTGGATTTGATCTGGGCCCAAGAAACGGACGGCCCAGATTAGTTGGGCGGAACGAACCAGGTGGAACGCGCGCTGGTCGTCAGGTGCGTTCACTCAAATCAATGGACGAAGCACTCTTGAGGGGCGTCTACGGACGCGGACGGGATGAGTGGAACGTCCGTCGTCCGTGTGCCTACGAACTTGGTTTTCATCTGGCGCGTCCGCTTGTGGATTTGAGGGACGCACCGTCGTGTCGCTTGGAATGACGCTCCATGCATAGTGCACGGGTCGTTCAGACGGTGCGTCACGTGTGCGTCTTGGGCACCGTTTTATCCGAAGATCTGATAGTCCATTCTAGACCGTCCAATCAATCCTCTTTCAATTGATGGCCCAAAACGTCTCTGATTTTGATGAAAAATCTACCCTAGGGGTTTTGGACCCTTCTGGATCGATTGGTGTAGTCAGATTTTTCATCTGAGTACTCTATCATCCATAATTAAGGGTTCTGTTGTTTACTTTATTTTTACCTTTTTATTACCAAAATAAATTACAATAAAATAAAAATTACATAAAACAGTACTAAACATCTATGAAAAGGATTTACACCTACCTGATTGGAGAGAAAACCTCAGTTATATGCCCAATTTAAAAAAATACCTTGCTGATGAAGATATGGCCTAAAATCCACCTTTCTTGCAAATATTCGTTGTTTGAACCGTTGGATCTTAAAATTTCTTTGGGGGTTTTGTAGAATAGATATGTTGGGAAGTTTTGGACGGTGGAATTGATCAAATTAGATCTGGAATAGAGTGCCTAATTGATCTTAGGTCTCTTGTTCCAATCTAAAAAGAAAAACAAGTTAAAAAGAGATCTAACTCTTGGAAATTTTGGGTTTTTGGGGAGGGATCTAGATCTAATTTTTTAGGGAGAGTGAAGAGAATTTTATGGGGATTTTTGGGGTTGTATTTATAGGCATTTTGGGTCTTTTTCCATGATTATAATATTTTATTTTTTTATTATTAAATGGCATGAAAGTCTTCAATGCTCCCATGCCTAATTTTTCTTCCCCAAGACTAGCTGATGTTTGTTGACCCATGATTCACGTGGGTTGCTAATAAAATTGGTTGTTGGGTCCCTTGTGGGCCCCACATGGTGTAAAAAGACCGTTTTGCCATTTATGCATAAAATTTTGGGTTTTATTCTCATGATCTCGGATTTGAGTGTACTTAGTGGCGCTGGATTCGTATTTCTCAATACATTCTAAATTTTGATGTCTCATATTTTGATTTTTAGGTAAAATTACTATTTTACCCCTTTTGTCCAAGAAATGAAGAAACTTAAGGATTTCTCATCTGAATTCGGAATTTGTCGTGCTTACAGTCATTTTGAAGGGTTTGCTAAGTTTAATTTCAATTTTACATATCTTATGATTTGATTATACTTTTATAAAAAGTATATTTTAAATAACCCTTATATTTCAGCCCGAAATATCTGAAACTCAAACTTTATTGATTTTTCTCAATCAATTACAAAAATTGGGGTTATTACACAACCTGAATGGGGTTGACCCAAGTACTATCAGAGATAGGGTATATGATGGCAACATCTAAGATTTTAAAACTTCATCTCTAACCATGTCCTTCATGTGGGGGTTCAGTCGCCTTCAAGTCTCCCTAGAAGGTTTTACATTTTCTTCTAGATGTATCCTATGCATGCATACGGCTGGACTTGTCCCTTTTATGTCTGCTATTGTCCACCCTAGAGCATTTTTATATTCCTTAAGAACATCTAAAAGCTTTCCCTCCTGTTCTTTGTCTAAGTTTGATGTTATTATTATAGGTAAGGTTTCATCTAGGCCTAGATATGAATATTGCAAGTTATCAGGCAAGGGTTTTAGGTTTAGAGAAGATGGTTACCCTATTGAGGGTATGGGGACAGATTTAGACGGTGGGAGTGGTTCCACATAAGGACCCCACTTAGAGGTATCCATTATTGGTGCAATATCCAAAAGTTTGTTTACCTCCTCAATAGACTTGTCTATATCAAATTCTCCCTTAAAGTGTATTAGATAAGCCTCTAGTGGGTCTGAGATGGACAATGGTGACTGACTCTCATTAATTAGATTCTCTATCAAGTTGACATCATAGGGATCATCGAGGTCTAAATGTTGTTGGTTGGCATTAAAAACATTAAGCTTAACCTTCATGTTGCTGAATGAGAGTTTCATTACACCATTCCTATAGTTAATAATGGCATTGGACGTTGCCAAGAATGGACGTTCAAGGATGACTGGGATTTGAATACCGAGATCGGATACAGCTTGGGTGTTTAACACAATGAAATCAACAGGGTAATAAAACTTCTCCACCTGTATCAAGATATCTTCAACCAAATCATGAGCTATCTTGATAGATCTATCAGCTAATTGCAGTGTGGTAGTGGTTGGTTTCAACTCACCAAGTTTTAGTTGCTCATAGACAGAGTATGGCAACAAGTTAACACTAGCCCCTAAGTCAAGAAGTGCCCTATCTATAACATGATCTCCAATGATGCAAGTGATTGTAGGATATCCTGGGTCTCTAAACTTTGGGTGTTGAATCAAAGAGCTCATCTGTTTGGTGAGGAAGGCTTTCTTTTGCACATTAAGCTTTCACTTTGTTGTGTAGAGCTCTTTTAAGAATTTGGCATAGGCAGGGATGTCTTTAATTGCATTGAGTAATGGTATTTTAATTTGTGCATGTTTAAATACCTCCATTAACTCATTGAAGTTTGATCCCTTCCTAACTTTATTCAGTAATTGGGGAAAAGGGGCTTTAGGCATAGAGGGTACCTCCACTATAGGTCCTACAGGATTGTTCTGTCTTTTTCTCTTTTTCTTGTCTTTTTGTTGCCTCTTTTTCCTCTACAGTTTCCTTAGCCTGCCTTCTTTGTTATCAATTTGACGACCATTCGTAGGGGTGATTATGGACTTCACATGCTCATGAGGGTTATGGTTTTGAGAACTTGACCCTCTCTCAAATTGACCCTTAGGGTTAGGGATGGGTTGACTAGGAAACTGACCCTTTCCTCTATTATGTAATTCAGCAGATAACTGGCTTACTTGCATCTCTAACTTGGCTATGGCTTCAGAGTTGACATTGGCTGAATGTCTACTATCATTTTGCAATTGGTGTAAGGCCTCTTTAGTGTAATCATTATCTTTTACAATTTGTTCCAACATGGTGTGGATGTTTTCCTTTGAATATGGTTTCTTTTGTTGTATAGGTTGTTGAAAGCTAGGTGGCTGATGGGGAACTATAGTTCTAAGAGGAAAGTTTTGGATAGGGGATTTACATATGGCCCCCCCATGGTGGTTATTCTTGGATTAAGACAAATTAGGATGCTTAGCCCATCTAGGGTTGTAGGTCTCAGAATATGGGTTGTCATTAGGTTGGCGATATGCATTCAATGCATTTGCTTGGTCTACAAGATATTCAGGGAATACTTTCTTAGATGGACAAGTTGATGTTAAATGGGATGGACTAGAACAAGTAGCGCATACCTCTTGTGGAGGTTTTTGGGATAATGTAATAGCCAAGAAAGATTGAAACATCATTTCAAGCTTGTCCATTCTTCCATCTAAATTTTTAGCGACAGAGTCAAGCTTATAGGCTAGATCATTATGCACTCCTATCTCATAAATACCTCCTTTCTTAGTGGAGTGGTTAGTTCTTTCTCTCCTATTTAAATAATCCTATTGTTGAGAATTATCAACTACAGTTTGAAAGAATTCCCATGCTTCACTTTCATCTTTTAACATGAGGGTTCCTCCACTCGTTGTATCTATAATTTGTCTATTTTGAGGCGTCAATGCCTCATAGAAGTATTGAACTTGCTGCCATTTCTCAAATCCATGGTGAGGGCATTTTTGCAATAGTTCATTCCATCGTTCCCAACATTCATAATATTGTTCATCATCCCTTTGTTGGAAATTTATAATTTCACGATGCAGGCCATTTGTTTTGTGAATAAGGAAGAACTTGTTCAGGAACTTCTTAGAGAATTGGTCCCATGTATGTATGGAACCAACTCCAAGGAATGAAGCCATGACTTGGCTTTATCCTTAAGTGAGAACGAGAATAACCTTAGCCTAATCGAATCATCCAAAAAAATTTGGAACCTAAATGTGGCACAAATATCAAGGAACTCCTTGATATGTAGGTGTGGGTCTTCTCGGTCTCGACCATAAAAACTAGGAAGTAACTAATTACTCTCGGCTTTAACTTAAAGTAAAGCTATGCAGGAGGGGGTATTAAGTTGGACCAGTTCATAAAAATCTCTAATGGTCTTGGACTCAATCTTTGCTGGTGGTTCAGCCATAAGGATAGGAACTATGTTTCTTTCCCCTTGGTGTTGGATGTGTTGAATCTCTGGGTTTAAAGGTAGTAGCTCAGGGTTCTGAGATCGACACCCTTGCATGAACTATTCCTAATATAAAATGTCCTACTCTAAATGCTAACTTGAACTCTATGTGATGCAAGAAAAAATTCATAATCAAACACCTTAGGCTAATAAGCAATATATTGATTTTCTTGAATTTGTGTGGGGACAATGCTTTTAATTAGCCTAATCTAGTGGTCCTCCTCTCCTTTAGATTTGATTATTGCTTACCAATTAGGTTTTGTGCAAGGTAGTTAATACAACCCTCATGTAAGGAGGTGTTTAGACCTCACAAATGTCAACAGGAGCGAGGGAAGAGCGAGGCACTATTAGACAACCCTGAATAACCACAATGCTCAAAAGCCATTGGAGTGACAATAAATTGCGTCTTAGTAAGAGGGTTCTACTAGCATGTGATGGCCTTATAGGTCTCTTCTAATTGATTTTAATTTGATTTGAAGGTTAGGGTAGCGCGCTTGAGGTGATTATCCTAGGTAGGCTAAGGAGTGGTGATGAAATCCACCCTTGATCTTATGGGGTTCGGGTGCCCTTACTAATTAATTCCACACTCCATGACAGTTTGATCAGCATATATATCACCTTAAAGCATTAACCATGTCCTAAGATGCAATTAAAAGCAATAAACTAATGCAAAACCCTAAAAATACAACAATTATAAAAGGATGCTTTCTATATGAGTTACACTATCAACCAATGCAAATTTACTCTAAATGAAAACCCTAATCTACGAATTAAATGAGTGAGGAGACTTACAGTAGGGTTTCTGATGAAGGTCAAGTGTGGGCCACCTTATCCCACACTTGCCTTGTATTATACAACACTTTAAAATTAAAATGAAAATTACAATTTACAAGGATCCTCACTACAAGCTTCACTAGAAAGGAAAAAAAAAAAATCCTATTCTAGGAAAGCAGGGAAATTTCTATGTTGATGAAGATTTTCTTGTGAATTTCCTCCACTTTCCTATTTCCCTAAAAAAGAAAATGAGAAATAAGTACCAATTTTAGGAAATTAGGTGGTTATGTACTAAAACATTTTGAAAAATAGACCTAAAATTGCCTAAAATGCTGAACCTCTACAATTCCTATTTTTTTTTATTTTTTAAAATAAATTCTATAAAAACTCCATTGCAAGTCCCTGATGACGGCACCAAAAACTTGTTAATATTTTCCACAAGTGCATGGCCTATTGAAGTATAGTTATAAAAATATGGGTCGATCCCACAGGGACTCGCTTTAAAATTTTGAAGTTTTTAATAAAATTTAATTATTTAAAAATCAAATTAATTGACAAAAATTAAAAAAAAGAATTTAGACTTCATCTTCAAATTAACAGTGAATTTTTAGAAGTCTAATTCTAGGGAGAACAAAAAAAAAAAAAACAAATAACACCTTAATTAAAACTAAAACTAGAAAATTTAAGAAAATCCTAATTCCATATCTTAAATGCTATCCAATTTCTTCACTTGGGTTTCCAAAACTTTGATCAAACTCCTTCACCATATTCACCATATCCTAGATTAATGATCTGATGGAGGAATTTGTCAGATTCTTCAAATTGCTAGAGATATAATCAAATCAAGAAAATTCAAGATTAATGGCTTAGATCTATTTTCAAAATCCACAATGAAGATTAGGAATTGTAATTAAACTAGAATCTATCCTAAGAACATGCCATAAAATTTAAATGAACTTCTGAATTAAAACATACAAGAATTTAAAGGTTATTTGTGGTTAAACCAGTACCGTTAATTGAGTTAAACAGTAACATAATAGCACAAAACACAAATAACTCATAATGGAATAATATAAAATGAAAATAAGAGCAGGACAATAAATGTAAATTGAATTATTCTTTAAAGGGTAAATCTGGCATTTTGTTTCAAACTTCCCAAAAACTCTGGGAAACTTCAAATCCACCAAAGAAGACGGCTCTGCTTGAGGAGATTGCCTGAACCTATGAAAATGGCAAATAGCTGGGTGTGCTCCGATTCTGGGTTTGTGTCTGGTATCGGCCAGAGTAGATGGGTTGCCGGCTAGAGTGGGGAGGTTCGTCTGAAGAGAAAAAAACAACGCCTTTTCTTGGCGTTGGATGAAGAGAGCCGGATGATCTGGGCAATGGGTGAAAAGGGTGATGAAGGCAAGGGAAGCTTGGGTTGGTGGTGATCCCCTCAAAAAAAAAATGACACCTAGGAAGAGCGTCGTCTGGTGCTAACATGAAGATAAGATGATTTAGAAGGGTGGAAAATGATGGGAACAGAGGAGTGCCTGGGATGCTTGGCGGTTTGTTGTGGCTTGGGAAGATTGATGATGGGTTTGGTGGTTGATGCTGGAGTGAGAGATTGTTGGGACGGTGTGGTGTGGAGCATGGAGAAAGAATGAGAGAAAAATGACGCCTTTGGTCTAGGCATCATTTGGAATAGAGTTGGCTCTTGCTTGGTTATGCGACGGTTGAAGAAGAGGGCTATGGGGATGGGCTGGGTGGAGACAGTGTGATGGATGAAGGGCTGTGAGCAAGGAGAACAAAAAGATGGGGTGTGCGACAATAGCAGAGGGATGGGTGCGAGAGATAGAGATCAAGGGTGGAGGAAAATGTGAATAGAGATGGGAGAGGATTGAAGCAGAGAATGTTCGTGGCGGATTGAATGTTAAGTGAAAAACAAAAGTAAACAATGGATATGATGATAACAGATGAGTAAGACGATGAGAAAAAAAAAACTGGCAAGCAAAAGGAATTGAAACAACTAAAAAAACTCTCCCAACAACTCCAATACTTCCAAACTAAAAAAAAACTCTTCTAGCCTTGTATGGTCCTCCCTCTTTATAATGTTTTTTCTTTCTTAATCTTCCTCCACCTTCTTCCTTTAAGAGGTAGATTCTTATTAGGACTTTCTCTTCCAAATTAGGACTCTTCTTCCACTAGGAAACCTCTTCCTTTTAGGACTCTTGCCTTATTGATCTTCACTTGATTTGCACCATTGAACATAGATCTAAGCCATCCAACCCTCCTTTAGTTGATCTGCAAAATAAAATACTAAATTAGAATCATCTGAATAGCACATTAATCATCTAATAAGCTCTAATGATCATTTGACCATTGATTTAAAAAAATTAAGGTTTGGATGGTCAATTTGAACTAAATTAAGAATCAAGCTAAATTTTGCACTTTTGAATGGTTAGATGATCTAATTCAATGCCAAACTAAGGGTCTTTTAGCCAAAATTAAACACTTAACATGAGTAAGACATTAGAATTTTTACAATTCATTTAATAATTTTCTTAAGCACTACTTTAGAGATTTTCTTATTTTAAAGAATTAATATAGATTATTATATTTACTCAATGCATAGTTTGCCTTTTTAGGTAACATACTATCATAGATTTTCATATATTAATCCTTACTAGTCCCACATAATTAATATCTCTACCATAGAAGCAAAAGAAAATTCTATGTAGAAATCATTAAGTATATGAATTAGTGTTAACTTCCTTTAAATAATACTAAGCACAATTTTTATTCCATGTTTTACTTGATCAAGAATTTATTCAATCACACCATAACATCATCCTAACCCTATGAAAGAAAATTTACCTACTCATGCTAGAAAATTAAATCACTAAAAATTTAGAACTAATACTTATTCTATTTCATTGATTAAAAGTTACTTAAAACTACAAAATAAATGAAATAAACTATCTAAAAACTTCTCATTAATTTAAATCAAGATTATAATGATTCCAAAGAAAAGAAAATAATAGAAAAAACAACTCCTATGATAAGGAGACAATTAACCAAATTATTGTCATGTCACTCAACAAAAATTGCTTCAATCTTTCCTTCTCGTACTACCACCAATATTTCTTCTCCAATCAATGCCTTAATCTTATTGTGTCACTCAGTAAGAGTATAGAATTTTTTCCAATAGCCAAAACTCAATGGTGAACTTTTACACCAAAAATCCAAATCATTGGCATGAAAATCCAAGGAATTATGTATGTAAACTACTAGAGAAAAGGACATGTTTTTATCTGGTATTGGTGAGATAAATATATGGGATGATAAATGATATGATGAGGATGTAGGGTCATGAAAATCAAGTGGATATAAGGAGTGAAAAATATAGAAAAATCAGACAAGATAGAGATGAAAAAGGGCATGTAAAAGATGGTGTACTCAAGTGCGAAAATGGATGATGGAAAGAAATAGGTAGAGAAGGATTTTTTTGATGAAATTTTATGAAATTCTAAGGTATTGGATAAAGTAGTAGGGGCATCACTTTAAAGGTGATCTCAGGTGTACAAAATTTATGAAAATAAAACATTGGAAAACGGTCAAACTAGGCATGAGAGAGAAAGTATGGATTAGGGGCTGGATAGGAGTTAGGGGATGGATTTGGAGATGAGATTTGGTGGTGGAATAAGGTATAGGATGGAGATGTTAGGGTATGAAAATCAGGTATGGGTTTTGTAGAAAAAAATGAATAAGGAGAATGAAAGACTAGTGTGTAATGTATAAATGAATGATAAAAAACTTAAGTAAATTCACCTTTTCTCCATGAAATACATGCATTAGCCTTGTAGCACCCCTTATTTTTATTAAATTTTATGTTATTAATTGAATTAAAATGAAAATATAAAATTAGAGATCCAAGAATTTAGTTTTATAGGAATAACTAAAGAAAAACCTTCAAAACATCAATATTCATAATCTGCATGAAAAAATGATTCCAAGGACACTAAGTATGCTGAAATCATAGTTCAAACAAATAATTTACAGTTATTTTAATTAAAATTTTTAAATTTAAATTTTTTAATAAAGGACAAAGGGAAAATAACTTTAAGTGAGCCTACTTAAAGAAATTCCACATTTCAAATTCTAAAGTGTGTCAATTAAGATCCATAATTGAGATGTAATAGTTTTTAAAATTAATTACAATTAATAATTATTAAATATAAAATAATAATACAATTAATAAATATAAAATATAGTTTCCCTCTAACCTCAAGTTTTGATACAGTTAACCACACAGACTGAGATTGCATTGAGCCCAAGACCATGCACATGTTGACCAAAACTTCTCGATCCTCATGCCAGTCTTCTTCCAACTTTGACTACTGCCTTCCAACTCTAGTCACCACCTTCCAACTCTAGTCATCATCCTCCCACTCCATTTATCATCTTCTCACTCTAGATTGCTATCTTTCCACTTTGGTTGTTGCTACATTGTCTTGGTGCTTTGGCCACACATTGACCAAAACTTCACAATTCGCATGCTAGTCTTCTTCTAACTCCGACCATCGCCTTCCAACTCTAGTCACCACCTTCCAACTCTAGTCATCATCCTCCCACTCTAGTTATCATCATCTCACTCTAGATTGCTATCTTTCCACTTTGGTTGTCGCTACACCGTCTTGGTGCTTCGGCCTGGTAAATAGATAACCCAATGCCAACAGAGAGAAGAGAAGAGAATAAGGAGGAAAAGAAAGAGTGAAATAGAGAAGAAGAAGAAGAAGAGAAGAGAAAAAGGCGATGTGGACAACCAGAAGAAAAGGTAGAGAAGCTAGCATTAATGTCGACATGAAGGTCACCATTCATGAAGTTGACCGTTGATGGAGACAGTGTTAGATATAGAGAATGATGAATTGGATCAATGATCCGAATTGATCATCTTCTCCATCTTGACAAATGACTAGGAACCGTCAAGCTAATCTAAAATTAGATCATTCATTGTGAAAAAGTTAACAGATAGTAGCTTGCCAGAGATTTTGGGTTCATTAGAAAAAACAACAGCCCAGATCCATGATCTGAGCTGGTCATCTTCTTCACCATGATGAGAGTAGCAAAATAGCTCTAGTCATTTAGTGATCTAATATTGGGAGAGATCTAACATGGATAGAGATGTACAACAATGATTGAAACCAATCACTGCAATTTGATAATTCACTAGAATTTCATGTTTAAAATGCACCAGGAAGACGTAACCCAAAGACGTGTGTGCCTGGCACACTATTGCTCACAATCTCACATGCGAAATTCACTCAACAATACTGAACTCATGTGCATCCTGGTGACATAAACAATCCATTTAAGAAACTTGTATCCATTTATCAGATATGATACATTTCACAAAATCATGATCCACCTATCATACTCACAAGTCTAGAAATCAAAATTTTAGATCTGAACAGTTAAAAGCACTTGAAACCTTAATCATCGAATCCAATAAGAAATGTAAACTCAATTTCAGATCCGTGACATCTATTGGAATTGTCTCAACATCGTGAACCATATTCCTCAAAGAAATTGAAGATCAGAGCACATTGAGGATTAGAGTAAAATGAGGATCTAAGACTTCTGGACAATGACATACAACCTAGACTAATCAGATCATAGATGATTGGATTGCAATTAGACATATCATCAATCAGATAAGAGATGATTGGATCACAATTAGATATACCAATCACCATCACATACTTGGATTGAAGTGATTAGAGGTGGGATCACCACCAAATCTTATTCAAATTGATAAAATTTATTTTATTTAAATTATGTGAAGTAAATTATACAAAACACAAAAAATCATGTATGATGAGGATGAATCAAACCTTAAAATGCTTAATAGGATAGTGTAACATAATATATGGACAAATTTAATGGATAGATCATCTTAATAATTATAAATTAGAAAATTTAGGATCTAGGATAGTAGCAAACCCTGATCAAACTAGTTAGATTCAGATTAATATATTAATTATGGAAATGTAAAATAAAGGATCTCAAAGTCATAGCTTATGAGATTAGAAGATAATAAGATAATTGGACTATTAATATGTGGTCCAAGGCAAGGATTTGATGACCCGTTATAATTAAATAAAATGAATTTATGATAAATGATTAGCAAAGGCAAGATCATCATATTTAATGATGATGAAGGACTATATAAGTCACAAATGAGAAATAGAGAGAAAGAGAATGACATTACAATGCATATATGTTTTGATAGGTACACTGATTAATATGATTTGAGCTTATTGAGTATTCTGAAGGATTGGATAGCTCGTATTCTAGGTAGGTTGAATCTTAAGATGCAAATTTTTTAAATTGCATAATCTTTTGATAAATCATGATGTGATAGTAACATGAGATTTGAATTGCATGAATTATTCATAAAATGCAATGATTATGTGTCATTATACATGTAGTATTTATGACATGATTTATGAAATGTAAATACTATAATATCCTATATGAGAAATTATGATATTATAATTTTTATTCCATGGATTGAAAATGTATGCAATTTGTTTAAAATGATTTTTATAATTCACTAGATGTTTTATCTCCATGATGTTTGAATTGAAAGTTGGAAGAGCTTTATTTTGATATCGGGTACCAATTATGTATTTCCCTGGATTTGAGATGAGATAAAGAGATGGCTTGATATTATTATTATTTTACATACGAGCATGGAGCTTGGTGGATTTTATTTTTGATAGGCATATGCCTAGTGGTTGCTATGCTACGAGAGTAGTAGGGTTTGGCTACCTCCTCTATGAAATATATGATGGGGACACCTTGCTTATAGTGAGGCTAAAAGTTGGGTAGTGGCAATTGTGAGAGGCTCCACTACAATGATCTGTCTCTTCATATAGACATGACTATGTTTTATTTCATAGTTGTTATTAGTGGAGCCGGCAGTGGATCCTGGCATGTGGAATGTGTGTTGCGGCATAGTAGTCCATTATATTTTGGCATGTATGCAAGGTTGATGATGATGTATGTCAAGATGACATGCTTTGATGATGTGACATGATGATATGCCTAATATGAGTACTCATATGAGGACCCGGGTTTTCCCATGCATTTTTAAATGCAATATCTAATTCCTAAGGCGGGATGCATCCCTATTTGAAAACCATTTTATAAAAACCACGCAATGCAATGGAAAATCTTTAGTTTTAAACTCATTTTGAAAACCCCAAGTGTCATTTGCTTCCATAACAATCAAAGTAGTTGTTGAAAAACTTCAGAAATCATAAATGTTTTTCCCCCGGTCTATCCAGTCACAACACACAACCCAACTGTAAATAAATACATGTCCAAAGGGTAGAGAGTTTACTCACATGTATAGTTGTCTCCTTTGTTTATTCACTTGCTCGTAGCACTAATATCTCCTGAGATGTCTTCTATTTGTAAGTGGAACTATCCTGAAAAATGTTAAGGATAGGGTGAGTATATACTATACTTAGTAGGAGTCTATCACTACTAGTTTCGCAATGCATGCTATGTTTAAAATCACATGCACTTAAAAACATGTGCATGTTCAAAAAATCATGTTCAATATCAATATTAAAAACCACTATCAAACTAGAATACTGACGACTTAAAGAATAGCATAATCCAAGTCAAAAGTATCATATATCATAAACATAATGATATGCATAAGATGCTCCATTGAATCCAACTCACGGATATCTGGTATGGTCGACCAACCTCATGTCATGCCACATGCAATGCAAATAAATCCTCAAACCATAGGGTCCCACTATGCCCACGACCTCACCGCCGTGTGGTCCCCGGGTAACTAGGGACACAGGGTCATATACCTCCACAGGGCATATGACACTTCGACCCAGTGCCGTGACACCAGTGGTAGCCCCCTGTACCACATGCAGTCGAAGCAGGGACATGCCCTTTTTGGGTGTGGTACCCATCCACCTAATAGTGGTAGAGGCTGGGAGGCCACCCCAGACCTCTCGGCAGAGCGCCCACGAGTGTATTAGCCCAAATCATATATGATCAAATAAGCCAAAAACCTCTTTTTCAAAACCTGTCCTCTTTGGGTCCCTCACAACTGCCTGGCCCTCACAACTGCCTACCCAGCATCTTTTGGGCACTCCAGCGTCTTTTGGTAACCCTCAAGGACATGCAATTTTGCAAGATCTCAATGCTCACAAATCATGCAATATATGCAATTATTTGCAAAACATGTCTATGCATAATGTATTTATCATATGCATGCTGAATTCATTTATATGCTAAACAAATCATAAAATAAGTCATGCTAAACAAGTCATATACGTATACTTAAAACATGCAGTCTCAAAACAATCATGGCTCTTTTTAAAAGTCTATTAGCGATAGAGCACCTACCTCAAAGTCTCCTGGAGTCACGTCCTTTATGACTTCAACTCATCCCTGGGTCTCATTTATAAACTCCTGGGTATGAATGGATACAAGGAGTCCTTATTAATATCAATCCATTTAGACATTAGATCGCTAGCTTTGCCTATTGGGTCCATGGTCCTTGCCTAATTCATTCGCCAGGCTGGATCCTATGATGTGGATCTACTATTCCATAGTTAAACTGCCTAATTCATTATCAGGCTAGATCCTATAATATGGACCTACTTATTCAATAGTTAAATTCTATAAATGGTCCTATGATCCTAATTTTAAAGTCTCATTAGGTCTGCATGTCCCAGTTTCCAAGACACCCGTGCATCCTGGTTGAACTGCGACCGCTCACGTGCGTGTGCGCCTAAAGGCCGTGCCAGAGACCGCATTTTGCACATGCACATGCACGCTCAAGTGACGCTATGACGTGCATCATCACAGGGATGCACCTTATAGCATGGCGAGTCTCAGCTCCCAAGGCACCCCGTGCGTCCTGGTCGAGCTAGGACCCATGCCCCATGTCACGCATGTACCCGAAGGCCGCACTTGGGACAGTGTTCACATGTGCACAAGCATGCCTAAGCGATGCGCTATGATGCACAACCTGGATGACCTCGCACGAACACACCTTGGCGTAGTTGAAATGTGCCTTGGCTCCCAGGCCGCCCATGCATCCCAGTCGAACCTGGACTGTGCCTGAGATGCACCGAGGCCATGCTCATACACAGTCGCGTGCCTTCGTGCACAGTGGCATGCCTGGGGTCCGTCCCTGGGCTCAATCAGGTGTGCATCATGCACCATGCCCAAGATCGTCTCCCTCGTTGGTCCGGTCCTGGGTTTTGCAATTTCTGGCCAGAAAACGCTAGGTCCGGCCTAGTTTTGACCAGGGAAAGTGGAAGGGAAGAGGAAGAAAGGGAAATGGCTTACCTGGGTAACCAGAGATCGTGCTCCTCTCTCCTGCCTGAACCCTTATGTTGCCAGAATTCTTGAAGTAGAAAAACCCCGACGTCAAAACTGGAAAACTCGAACAAGGGGGAAACCCCATTGCTAGACTGGAAAGGAGAAAGGGAGTGGGAGAATGGTCGGCCCGATTAGGGTCTAGCCGTTGCCGGAATTTACAGAGAGACGAGTTTCCAATTTTTGCTGGAATCCCCAGTCTCAAATGACTGGAAAAAATGCAATTTTGAAGAGGGGGGAGATGGAGTTTTTATAGAGGGGAGAAGGCGGTGCCCCTCAATGGCGATGCCGCCATTTCCCCTGGTGTATTCTAGAGAAATCGAAAAAAATGGGTTTCTGAAGGGGTCTAGAGGTTGAAGACGATAGGGGGTGCCATTATCAAAACGGCCCCTGCGCTTTTCGTCCTTTTTCATTTTAAACGTTTTCTATTTAAATTCCAAAAATACCCCTATCTTTAAACGGCCATAACTTCTTCATACAAACTTCGTTTTGGGTGATTTTTAAGGCGTTGGATTCCATTTTTCGAGTAGAATTTAATGGTACTAAGTTTCCTTATAAATTCCTTCATTTACTATTTTAAATAAAGTGAAACATTCAACACAGTTCATGTCCTATAAAATGACCAATTTTTGTTAAAAGTAGTTTAAATTGCTCGGGTGTTACAACTCATGACCATTATGTGGACTTAGTAGTGGCTAAATGTATGTGTGTGGAAGATATGTGGACCTAACGGTGACTAGGTGCATGTGGGCCCCATATAGTTAGGGAATGATCACCAATGATTGTATATTTCTATTTTCTGAATTTGATGTTATTTAACTTGTTTTGTTATTTAGAACATTTATTTGAGATTCTAATCATGATTTGTACATGAGATTGCATCACTAGATTTATTCATGATATTTACATCTATTTTAATTGTTTATTCGAGATTTTGATTGTGATTTGTATATGATATTGCATTGTTGGATTTATTCCTGATATTTACATAAATTTTTTGAGAATTTGATATTCTAAAGTTTGAGATTATCTTAATTTAATTATTAAAATTATTGATTCATAAAGTTTTGGTACATTGAAATGATTATTAAATAGTGAAAAGAAATATTTCTCTAAGTTTTCATATGCATCTTATTTCTCTACCAAGCAAAGCTTGTTGAGATATTGTAAATGCTTGAATATTTTTAATATCTTAAATTCAGATAGATAGGAGTAAAAGAGAATCAAGTAGGTAGTTTGTGGGTGATTTACTTATATTTAAGGGTATGCATATATTTGAATTATTGGATATTATTTCAATAAATAGTATATGTATATTTGGTGTATTTGGACTTTAATTACAATAATATAGGGATTGTCGCTATTGATTGGATGAAACTTGAAGTAGTAAACATATTTAAAAATGGTTTACTTGAAAATAAATTTATTTTGAGTTTTTAACATTTAAAATGAGATTAAATTAAGGAATAAATGAGGTGACACTGAAGGTTTTGAAATGATTTTCAAAGAAAATATTTTTTGCTATTTTTTTTAATAATTTTCGAAACTTGGGTCATCACCAAAACTTAGGAACTTTTCTTCTCTCCTTCTCTAGAGATCGTAGCTCTCTCTCTCTCTCTCTCTCTCTCTCTCTCTCTCTCTCTCTCTCTCTCTCTCTCTCTCTCTCTCTCTCTCTTTTGTCATGTTTTCCTTTTTTATCCATGGGTTTTGATTGGTTGTTTGAGGAAGCTTCCTTCCACCCTTCCTTTCATCTATAGAATTAAGCATGGATGGCTTGGATCTCGTTGAGGGTTTCCTATCCAAAACACTTCTCCTCCTTGATTCTCTCTTAGCTCACTATTCTTTTCTCCAACCAATAGCATTCAAATTGAAAAAGCACATTTTTTACTACAAGAACATTTTTTTCTCCTAAAAAAATGGCGAGAAACCCACCAAAAAAATCTCCACCAATGGGATGAAGTTCTGGTCTTCCTTATAGTCTTGTTTCTTATTGGTCCATCCTTGTTTAAGTGAATTTCCATTGGGTTCTTAGGATATCTATAAACAAGGCTAGACCTTAGCCTTTAAATGCTTCAAAAGTCAGGATGACTATTGGTTGTAGATTTCCCATAAATTGTCTCTCTCTTCTCCTCCTTTATTTTTTTCATTTAATAACACACTTTTTTATGCTTCATATGACCAATTCATGGAAAAATCATGGAGCTCCTTTTGTGGTCCCCTCTTGTGGTTTAAGTAAGAGAGAGAGTGAGTAGAATGAGTCTTCATGCGAGCCTTAGTCTCTAGACTTGTTTTGTTTTAGGAAAAGGTGTTATATATTTGTATCCATTATATGTGATTTGAGCTTCCCTTATAAGCTTCCCAAGATGGTGGATTACTTGCATGCATGCATGGGAAGTCTGCCACCCTCACTTTTGATAAAGGCACTCTCTTTAGTATGGATAAGGTTGAGGGTTCTACATGGGATTTCTGACAGTACTAAATTTGATACGTACACCCCCTTAACATTCTAAACTATTGGACTTCATGGTTTGTGGCATGTGGGCCCATGATATTGCTCAAATGGTGGAATTTCTCTCTTATAGGGTTTTGAATGCTAAAAATGCCATTTTTTCAGTTGTATCCTAATCTTATAAAATGTAAAAAAAACCCTAATTCATGATATTTAAGGTAATTCCAAGGTAATATATACTAAATATAAGGAAATTATATGTAATATTTTTACATACATCAAATACCATAGACTCACATTTTGCTAGTCCTCAAGCAAAAGTACAAAAATAGAAAAGAAAGAAAAAATATAAAAAAACTATTCCCTTTAGTTAGTGTTGTCTGCATTTAGCATATGCAGAAAGCATTTAAACCCCTAATGGACGAGTTATAGCCTCAAAAAATGGTGGAATTTCTCTCTTATAGGGTTTTGAATGCTAAAAATGCAATTTTTTCAATTGTATCCTAATCTTATAAAATGTAAAATAAATCCTAATTCATGATATTTAAGGTAATTCCAAGGTAATATATACTAAATATAAGGAAATTATATGTAATATTTTAACATACATCAAATACCATAGACTCACATTTTGCTAGTCCTCAAGAAAAAGTACAAAAATAGAAAAGAAAGAAAAAATATAAAAAACCTATTCCCTTTAGCTAGTGTTGTCTGCATTTAGCATATGCAGAAAGCATTTAAACCCCTAATGGACGAGTTATAGCCTCATAAGGGTTCTAGAAATGACACTCATAAACATTTTTCAAAAATAAATTTTCATGAAAATTCCTTCATTTATCTAAGAGAATTTTCTTCCAGTCAATGATCAATAAAATATCTAGCTTTAGCATGTTAAAGAAAATTAACAAAAGTTCCAAATCTTACCCTTATGCTTAAAAATATTTCATTACTGATAAAATCTCAGTGTAAGTATGTGAATATAGCCAATATACAAAACATTAAGTCTCTAAGTAAAGTATAACCTAAATTACCATAGAAAAGTGTGCCTTGACTTGAAATCTCATAGGATATAGTTAGAACTCAAAAAGAAGTCACTCAAAAGTGGGTAACATTCTCATAAATATTTGAATAGCATAATTATATCAAAGCCAAATTTTCTCTTATATTTATACCAAAGAATGATAACTTAGAAAAAAAAACAGAATTGAAAAAGTCTCTTGGAAAGGTATCAACCATTAGGAACGTTAGGCTCTACCAAAATCCCTACTCATTTATAACCACATCCAAGTTATACTTCCCCTAAGAGCAAGTTAGGACTTCTTATAGAATGAAACATAGGACTAGAATAGGGTTATAGAAGAAATGGTATAAGGGTAAACAAAGATGTTTCCAAAAATATGTAAAAATCTTTTACTAAAGTATTCACAATTTCTTTTCTACACACGAGAGTGAACATTTCCTTTTCATTGGATTTCTTTTTCTTTTTCCTTTTTGCTTTGAATATATCCTTTCTTTTTCACTTTTCTTCTTTGAATCCTTTTTGATGTTCCTCTCTTGAATTATATTATTCATATTTTTCTTAAGATACTCCTTCAACCATCTTTAGATATTTTCAAACAATGCATAATCGTATACTATTAGGGTTGAATATGGGTAAAGGTTTATTAGCTAAAAAAGAAAAAGCTTAATATGAAAGGCTTAAGGGGCTAACTAACATAAATTAATTAACAGTTAATCAAAGATGACCTTTATCATTTCCTAAATGTCGTATGACTTAAAAAAGACCATAAACTCATGAGATATGTGGTATAATTTTTTATATGATTTCTCAATAGTTGACCAAGACAAGAATAATAAGAGCAACTATGAATGAATTTTTGTTGATGAAAAATTGGATATTATGTATAACCCTCTAAAAGAGCGAATGGCTCTAACCTGAAATGTTATAAGTCTCTAGAGATCTACTTTGGGATCTTTAAGTTATACTTACTCTTCAACTTAAACTATAAATAAATATATATGGTTATTTTTGCAATAAAAATTCTAAGTTCAATTTTCATGGAATACTTTAGAAAAAGATCAAAAAGATCTAATTGTATGCAAATTATTAATAAGATAGAATCCAAAGGATAACATTGAATTGTTAAAAAATCCAAATTCTCATCCTTATAAAGAAACTTACCACAAAAACCTAAAAAATTTCAACTTTTTCAATTTTTTTTTTTAAAATTTTGACTAAAAAACTAATAAAGAACTTAAAAATCAATAAAAAAAAAAATGATGAAGACATCAACTTTGAAAATGCCCCAACCCTAGACTTAAATTAAATATTATCCTCAATGTTTAGAATTAAAAATCATGGACAAAGAAAATAATAAACTTGAGAGATAAGTTAGGAAGAATTATACCTTGCACTCTAGTGATGGTACCTAAACCTATTGATATGAGAAATTGAATGCAAAATAATATACAATGAATACTTAAACAAACTGCATGACACTAAATTTAAACTAACTAATTAACCCTAATCTCATACTAATTATGAAATAGTTTCTAGAATAACTCACTCTATTTCAAAATCTCATGATAGTCAATATACATCCTTCCCCTAGTAATTTTAGGTGATGGTAATATAATGACTTGGTAGACCATTAGAAATCTAAAATTCTTTGGAACAACTCAAGGTGAATTATCCCAAGTTTTGCCAAATTGAGGATAGGATAGGCCAACATCAAAATATTTGAAATATTCCTTCTCCCTTACATTTTCCTAACGACTAGAGTTTTGTTAGCCCTACATCTCCTATAAGGGATGTTCATGTGCCTCTAGATGCAGAGAAATAGGATGGCATAAATCCATAGTTGCTAGTAATTTACACCTTAGAGTTGGTTGATGTTGGGCTAGAACATTAATTGACTATCCTTCCTCTTTTGCAATCACAGGTAAGGGTTCATATGAACCTTAACTCTCACATGTTGAACTATCTGGTGAAGGTTGTAGGTCCCATTGAGGTGCTTCTATATTATATGTCTCAAATTACATCTTAGGCAATGGAAGGGGTCCTTCTTGAGCTCTTCATTGATTAGTGTCAGTATATTCATCAATGAAGGTGTCTATATTAGAATGACTAAGACATGCCTTAAGAGGATCATTTTTAGAGGACGGTAGGGATGATGTAGTCACTTGATTATCTATCTTAAAAAGATCATCTGAGTCTGATATTATTGTTATCCCTATATAGTTTTTGATGGGCTTCTGATAGTGCTTAACTTGGTTGTCTTCCTTTTCCCTTTCTAAAAGTATAGCACATATCTAACCCATTTGGAACTCCAACTTTGTAATAAATTGCAAGCAACCTCCACATATTATAATATTTTGGAATTTGAGAGTACTCTATGTAAACAAAGGATCTCTTCTAATGATTTTTCCCCCTATTATGGAAGAAATTCCTCAGATTGTTGTGAAATTGAATCACTAGGGAAAGGGCAATTATCCTGAGACCATGAAAAATTGGGATGCTTGCCTATCCATGATGGTAAGCCTTAGAATAGAAGTTATCGCTTGGGTTTTGGAATGCAATAAATGCATTCTTTTTCTCCAATAAGTATTCAAGATATGGTAAGCTTGATGGATACACAGTAGTTCAATAGAATAGAATAGAATAGAAAGAATAAATCTCATACTAAGGTTGCATAAATTACTGTCTAGCCAACATAAAGGCATCCAATGTATTAACCTGGTTACCTACTTTATTCGCCCTATCTACAAACCTATTTATTTTATTGGGAAAATCAAGAGTGGCCCCTATTTCATATATTTCATCATATTTGAGGTGTTGTGAATAAAATAGTGCCATAATGTGTGACGACTAGGGCTTTCATATGCAATTTTAAAAGCAAAACTAATTCTTAAGGTGAGATTGATTCCTATTTGAAAACAATTTTATAAAAAACAATGTAGAGGAAGATTTTATTTATTTATTTTTTTTTTAATTCATTTTGAAACCCCTAATATCATTTACTTTTGAGAGAACAAAATAACTGAATTTTTTTTACAAAACTAAAACAAAAATACATACATCCTAGGTCTAGCAATCACAACACACACTCCAACTGTAATAATTATGTATATATGTCCAAAAAGGATAATTCATATACTTACATTGATTATAGTTTGTTATGCTAATGTCTTCATCCAATTACAGTATCTTAAGTCTTCGAAAAATTTGACTAGAGGTAGAGCAAATCAAGGTGGATGTAAATCTGAATGAAGTTAACAATGTAACAGACTGTGATTATATGACTTATATATTTTAAACATGTATATGTAATTATTATAGTTGGACTATGAATTGTGACTTGCTAGATTAGGATGAATTTATTTTTATTTTAGTTTTATAAAAAAATTCCAGTTATTTTGTTCTCTTAGAAGTAAATGACACTTTGGGTTTTCACAATGAATTTAAAAGAAAAAGATTCTTCTGCTGCATTGATTTTTATAAAATTATTTTCAAATAGGGATCAATGTTGCACTAAGAATTAGTTTTGCATTTAAAACTGCATATGAAAATCTGGGTCATCACAGTTGGTACCAGAGCCATCGTGGGTAGTCATGAAACCTCAATTATTAGGAGGTAGTGTAAGTATCAGTGCAATGGTTGGCTCCTTCAATTTCTAAAAGCTTGCCTCTCAGGCATCCTTATACCTATCTTATATCCTTAATTATTATCTTCATTAACAATGAGGTAATAATCATTCAATATGATACTATAGTATCTAGTAAGGTTTAGAAATTCTTGCACTGTTTTAGATGTTTTCCTACATCATTTCTGCCTCAACTGTCACTGGATCTACTACAATTATAAATTCAAGAACAACTCAGTCTAGTAGGTTGACTTTGTTTAGTGAAGACTGATGTATAAGTATTCATGACGTTACTCTTAATGCATTGTATAGTATAGGGTGTTGTTTACTAATATACTAACAAGTTAATTAAGAAATGGTTGGAATACCTAGTTCACGCAACCTATAAATTTAGTTGGAATATTTGTCAGCCATAAATGACATTAATCTAGGGTAATAACGCTTAAATCCATTATTAAGTAATGACCTTAAGATATCTCCTCTTCTAATCGACATCTAAGATACCAAGACCTCAAGTTGATCCTTGAGAAGACCTAATTGGTGAAGATTGATTGGACAAGTTACTTATCTGGAATATATATACTGCTTATTCTTCATTATAATTCCATTCAATCACTTAACATTAATGTACTGTATTGTCAACTCATGCTCTTATTGGTAAGAATAAGTGGTGCCTCATGGGAAAACATCATGGACCGAATGAATTATAGTTTTCAACAATTCATCTCATTATTTTCTTAAGGTTTTCTATTAGATAAGCATCCTATAATAAGAAATTTATTTATTTTCAAGGTAAAACTAGTTTTTAGAGTTTAATTCCTCATCGAACACAATTATTTCGTGAAAATTCTAGAAAATCTTTAAAATACAACATTTATCCTTAGATTTGGCACTCTATTGCTTTCAAAATCTACTTTACTCACCAGTTTTACTTCCTTTATATCCTTTAGTAATAAAAATAACTAACATTATCTTGTTTAATCTTTCAATTTGGAAAATAATTGAAGATCCTTCATCTCTGATGCGTGGGCTTAATCTTTGTCTATCTCCCTCATCAATGTTAAATCCATGATCTTCTTGCTCCAACTATTCAATGTCCATAAAATATGATTACTTACATTATATGTTTCCTTAAAATAAAATCCTTCATCTTCATGCATTTAGATTAATCTCTTCACCTAATTTATCGTACTTAATAGACACCACATCTACACTTTTGGTCAATAGATATATGAACTAGACACTTCCATATACATTAGACTTCTCTAATAATGACATCTAAATCCTCAAGTGTTTCTATTTCTAATGGATCCTTATAATATCTCAATAAATCCATTAAATTTTTAGTCTATTACCTCCACACTATGCTTCTCTACCTTATAAGCTCATTCCTTTTGGCAACTAAATTCCATGGTAATTTATCATTATAGATCAAATATCCTCAAGTAGAATATCATCAAATCTTTTATTAACAATGCTGTCATCAAATTCCTTGTAGTATTACTCAAATTTAGTCTTTTACATCCATTAACATGTTCATACTTATGTCATGATCCTCTTAAATACATAAAATCTCATTTACTATAATTATTTTGTAATCTATTCTATTGTACTTGGGTTGTGATTGTAAGATAGCAATTATTTCTCACAAAGTTCCATGTAATTCATCTCTTATTGAGCTAAGTTCTTTAGGATTATCAGTTCAATTGATCTAGTATAAGTTAGAGTTATCTACTAAAGATATCATTAGTATGATCTTATGTTCTCATTCTTCTCTCTCATAATTAAATTAATCTCATAGGATTGTTTATTTATTTATTTTTATACCTACATGGATTTATAGTTTCCTTGTTTACTCCACTACTCATGACTTCTTGGCCCTAAATAATTTAGACTTGATTTTGATAGGGTTTGCATTTTCCAATGCCTAAGTATTTGTTAAATCCAACTCTTTTTCCTCCTACTTACTTATTATGTATCTCTTTCTCATTCGATACCATTTCCTATACAAGTCATCTTTATAACTAATATTTAGAAAATTTGTTTTTAATTATTCTAGTCATATATGAATTTTGGACATGCATGACTAACTATGAAAGGATAAACCTGGAGTCTGATACCAACCAAGATGATTCAGGTTTTCATATGCAATTTTAAATACAAAACTAATGCCTAATATAGGATTGATACCTATTTGAAACAATTTGACACAAAACAATGCAGCAAAAGAATCTTTTTCTTTTGAGTCATTTTGAAAACCCCAAGTGTCTTTTACTTCTGAGAGAACAAAATAACTAGAATTTTTATTTTTTTATAAAACTAAAACTAAAATACATACATCCCAAATTTAGCCCATCATAGCTCAAATCCAAATGCAATAATTACATAACATGTCTAAAAAGGTTAAGTCATATACTTACATTGATTACAGTTTGCTATGCTATTGTCTTCATCCAGAATTGCATCCACCTTCATTTGCTCTACCTCAAGTCAAATTCTTTGAAGATCTAAGATGTTAGAAACAAATTATAATTTCTCAGCAAGCTTGTGCATGTATAGGTAGTCGCACATCTACTATATCACATTTCGAAATCCAAGTCTATACAATATTTCAAGTAATTTTTCAAGTAGTTGTAAAGAATATAATGATCTGATTAGAGATAGAAAAATTAAATGAAACCACATGTCAATCTCAGTTTATAGTTTCATGCTAAAACATTTTAGATAATATCAATATAATACATGCTGGACTTTAAATGCATATTTTCAAATGATTGAATCCTCATGGTAATCTCATATAGATTGTAATATATAATATATTACAAAATCACATGTATGCATAACTTGTAAATTATGTGAAAGATTCACTATCTAACTTGATAAGTAAAATGCCATAAGATACTCAAAATATTAAAGTAGTAATTGGCTAAAGCAGGAATGTCGGCAATTCCAAATCAACAACATCATCATGTGCACATATGCACCCCAATGAACACATTAGCCATTTGGTTATGAGTACTCATTTAAAGAACATCATCAATCTCATCAAACATAGTATCTCAAAACAAAAATCACATGGAACACTATGCTTCTGAGTAGCTCACTGAAATCGTGTCTCTAGTCTTTAGAGACTAGCCACCATGGCCTCCACGCCAACTATGGATATGTCTCCAAAAGGGCGTCGTGAACATATCCAATGGTTGTTTCCCTACCATAATAGTTGAGAAAAATAGGTGCCTCTTTGGGCATGGATACCTAGTACCTTTGGTGGTAAGAGGCTAGGAGGCCTAACCCCTATAACCTCTTAGCATAGTGGCCACTTGTCTCATTAGCCTAAACAAACATATATCTCATGCAAAACCATATATTTCTTTAACTCATCTCAAAGCATGGGATCGATGAAATTTTAAGTATAATTATTTCTTTAAAAAACATTCAACCGCATGTAATAGAATGAGCAACATCATTTTCTTTTTCCATATAAAAGTATGCATCATAGTTATGAAGGTACACACACACACACACACACACAACTCAATGTCTCATTTGAAAATATCACATTCTTTAAAAGCTAAAATAATGTAACATGAAAAAATATCAATTTTATGATAGTCAAGTAGTCTCAAATCGAAAGCATGGTAATCAAATGATTTGATTATTTAAAATCTATATATTTTAGTAAAGCTGATGACATGCTCAAAATCCTAATGGCAAATAGATGTTAAAACTACTTACCTTGAACATGGTTATCCTAATCATTGGAATGCTCAATAGGCTCAGTTTATACCAGTTAGTGTCTTTGTCAACACATATGTACATTACAATGTCATTATCTTATATACGACTTCTTAATTGTAACTTATTTGGCCTTTGATCCCCATTAACATGGTGATCCTACCTTTACTGCTTTTTGATGATAAGTATTCTTCTTTATTTTTGCAAGAATATTAAATCTTGACCATTGATTAAAGATCGATAGTCTAGATCATCTAATTATCCTCAATTCCTATTAATCTCTGACTTATAGACAGTCTATTTCATATCTTAATGTTTGATCTATTGATATAATAGTTAGATTGATTTCCAATCGTCAAATCAATCATTTTCAATCATTTTTGCATCCTATTTTCTAATCCAAGGACATTAAAGTAACTAAATAATTAGATTTACTCTAATTAATAGTTTAAATAACCTAATTACTCTTCTTGGGGTCCAATCCATCTTAATCATGCCTGTATTCTAAGTTTTCTATAATTTACTAGTTAGAATACATGTAAAAATAAAATTCAATAAGTTTTGGTGGTGATCTTACCTCTAATCACAAAAATCTAAATACAAAGTTGTGTTTGAGGTAGTCTAATTGATTTTGATTGCCTCTAATCAAGTTGATTAAGGTCATACCAAATCTCTGCTATTCAATTAGTGTTCGATCTTACAATTTAACCACTTATCCATTAATCAATGGTCAAATTGTGGAAAATAGTTAGGTTATGGTGAATACTTAGATTAGTCATTAATCAGGGTGTTATATCACTAATCTATAGTTGGATCAATCTGTGGTGTCAAATCCATTGCAAATCTAAAGCTTTGACGTTCAATCTATGGTTAGATCTACTTAGAAGCTCCAATTGATCATAGTCTTGGTTCTAAGCTACTGATCAAAGGTTGGATTATCTTAAAGGGGAAACTTGTTGTAGATCTAAGCATCTAGTAGCCGATCAACGGTTGGATCATGATAAAAGGTAAAACTGGATGCAGATCTAGGTTTTAGTGATTGATCAACAATTGGATCATGTGGGGGTTCATGGATTTGATCACAGATTCGATATTTGGTGTTAGATTAAGGGTTAGATGATAATGGATAGTCAGATCGGTCATAGATTAGCATAATCTTGACCATACATTGCTATCAGCTTTAGATCACCATTAAATATTCATTGATGGTCAAATTGATTAATGGGTTCTATTCTTCGCACTGGGAGGATAGGGATGATTTGTGTAGATGTTGCAGATCACACCTTGCACTCTTAGATCAAGATTGCATCCAATTTGGATGATCAAATGATCCTTGATCAAAGATCTAACAATTCCATCACAAAATCCCTAGAATTGTGTTTTGTAGCTAATGTTTCCAAGCCATTGGAGATGACCGACGTCGCCGGCAGTGAATGGCCATCAATGGCAAAGGTGATTAGTGCGGTGGTAGTCGGTGATGATTTTTTTATTAAATCACATCTTTGAAGGGTTTATAGATCAGAAACTCACCAACATTCTTGTCAAGTTTGGAGCCGTTTCATGGTCATTTGATGTCCAAAAGAGTGAACTTTCCTGTCAAAATATCACCAAAAAATTCTGACTCTCCAGATTTGGATCTCAATCCAATCATTGGTAAAAACTACTTCGATGGGGGAATAACTAGAGGGGTTTTGATCCTTTATTCACTGGAAATCCAATGGTGGTGTCTAATATCTGATTCACCATCGTTTGGTCTTTGCGTGTTGAAAACCCATGGTAGCCAAAGGTTACTATCACCAGAGATAATTGGGTGTGGAAGAGGGGAGGGGAGGAGAAAAAGAGAAAAATGAGAAAGGAAGTAAAGAAAGGAAAAGGAGAGAGAGAGAAGAGAGAGAGAGAGAGAGGGTGTAACTGATACAGCTGGCCTGTTCTGGCTAGTGCATCGTGATGCGTGTGTATGAGAGCAAAGAGCAGGGGAAGAGGGAAAGAGATAGCTGGTGTAGCACGGTTGGCCCTAGTCGTCAAAGAAGAGGGAGAGACCGAGGGGATGGCATTGGGTGTGGGCAGCTCTTAACTTCAGTAGTAGATGTGATAGTGATGTGCACCGCTTACCACCGCCTATGTCGTTGGCATCAATCGCTAGAGTGGTGATGAGTGGGAGGCATGCCACAGGGGGAGTTGTTATAAAAAATGATCCCTCCATTTTACACACTTTTCCATTTTAAAATATACTAATGGGGCTCATTTTAAAATTATTAAAGTTCTCCTACTATTGAAAAGCATGTAACTTTCTCATCTGAACTTTGTTTTTAATATTTTTAATGTCGTTGGGTTCCATTTTTCGAGTACAATCCAATTATTAAGGTTTCAATATTTATTTGGCTATATAAAGCTCATTTGTTGGAATTTCAAAACTAAGAATTCTCTTTTATTCCTTCTTTGCAGTAAATATTACATAAAACAAGCTTTTAAATATTAGGGTTATTACATGATGGCTTTCTTTTCTCTATTGTGTTGGACATTTCTAAGGTAGGGTGATTTATATCTACTTAACTTTTATATCTACTTAATTCCTTAACCATTTCCTAGTGGTCCATTCAATCTCTGAATCTAAAAGCACTAAGTTTGAGTTCTATGATCGACGTCCTTGTATACATTAGTTGATGATGTAGTGTACTCAACTTTATATATGATGAAAACTAGTCATTGTATGAAACAAAAGAATACTTTTTTTTTGTTTACCCAGTCTAGGGAAGCCTAAACTAAATAATGCAACCTATAAGTTGTATGATGTAAAACCAAACAAACAAAGGACACATGATAATCCTAACCCTATGGCAAACAAGCTAAAATATTTAATCTGTAGTTTCTTTTTGGGAGTGTAGCTTTTAGGTTTCGTCTAACCTAGGTAGCTCCTCCTCTCTTTTAGACTTGCCTTGTTGCACACTAGTTAGATCTTGATCGTAATCAATTGCTTCACACCCTCATTAGTCAGCCGTACATGATCTATATCATCAAATGTATTGTCAAAGCTAGTAGTTTAAATACAAGAACAATTGATTAGATAGGGAACTAGATGGTAGTAAGTTGCCTCTTTCCAAGAGGTTCCTATGAGCTTGAAAGCTACGATATGTCTCTTCTAGATTGATTTTAATTCATTATGGAAGATAGGATTGTGGATAAAGTAATGTATAACCTAGGTCGGCCAAGGGATCGTGATGAAATCCACCTTTGATCTAATAGGGGTAAGTGGTCTTACTAATCTTTTAAGCATTCTAATGTAGTTTGATCAAAATATACGAAGCCCCCCCAACCCACACCCCCACCCCATAAAGCATTTAAAAGTTCCTTATTATGCAAGGAAAGCTGTAAATCTAATGCAGCTACCTATATGCTACTTAACAAAGTGTCAAGGCCGCAACAAACTAGATATTATAACCCTAATAGCCTATGTCCTTGTGTTATAATTGAGTTTAGGGTATCCTCATTGAGAAGTTGCTTACTAATGCAACAATCTTAAATAGCATGCAACAAGTAAATAATGTAATGCAATTAGATGCTATTACACTACCATCCACAATGCAACATTAAACTATTAATGCAGCCTAATCTAGGAATTAGAAAAAAGTTAGAATAGCTCACAATGGGTCCTCGAGTTAGTCTTCTCATACAAGGGTGGATTCAAGTACATACCACCTCCTTTTCCAGGTTAGTAATGCCCACCCTTAGCTTGTATTATTGCAGTCCTTCTTTAAATTTGAATAAATACCTATATATATGTGTGTGTGCATATATTATTACAACATTGATCCCACAAAAATCCACACAAATATAAAATTATGTGATTTACCCCAAAATCCCCTCAAAGTCCTCCAAGTGATTGCAAAAATAAAAATAATAGTGAATTATTAATAATAATAAGAATTAGAAAAATACAAAATATGTAATCTAATGCATGCAATCCTAACTATGACTTGTGCCATCGCAGGCAAAAGACAAGCCGGTGAACTAAAACATCTTAATAGCAAGAGGAAAAGAAAGCAAAAGTGATTCTCATAGAGGGGTTAAGCAAACCCATATTCTAATTAAAACTCCATTGCAAGTCCCTAGTAACAGTACCAAAAACATGATGTGCTTTAAATTCATAGTGCCAAAAACATGGACTTCAAATTTTAGGAATTTCAATTGAAAATGCATTTTAATTACTTTAACCAAGCTAATAACCCAATTAAATCTAAAAATTAAGGAAACTTGTTAAAAATTATGAAATCAGTTATAAACAAAACCCCAAGTCTTAATCCATTATAATACAATCAAATGAGCAAATGATTATGAAATTGAAATGTTTACAATTCATTTTATATTTTCTAAAATCACTATTTTACAGATTTTCTTATTTTAGAGAATTAACATAGATTAACATATTTACTCAATGAATAGTCTATATTTTTAGATCATAGACTATCAAAGTTTTTCATATATTAATCCTTACTAATTGAACATAATTAATATCTCCACCATAGGAAGTTCATGATAAAACCTATGTAGAAATCATTAACTATACGAATTAGTGTTAACCTCTTTAAAATAATACTAAGCACAATTTTTATTCCAAGTTTTACCAAATAAAAAATTCAATCAGCCACACCATAACTTCATCCTAACCATAGAAAGAAACCTTAAGTACTCATGCTAGAAAATTAGATAACCAAAAATTTAGAACTAACAATTATTCTATTTCACCGATTAAAAATAACACAAAACCAACAATTCTAAGTACTAATTAAAAACTCAATTAAACCACAAAATAAATGAAAAAAACTATAAAAAAACATCTCATCATATGGAACCAAGATTACAATGGTTTTAAAGAAAATACAATAGTAGAAAAAATAAACCCTTGGATAAGAAGAGAATTCATCAAATTATTGTTGTGTCACTCAACCAAAATTGCTTCAATCGTTCCTTCTCGCACTACCACCAATATTTCTTCCTCCAATGAAGGAATTAATCTTATTTTTCAATAAATAATAGAATATAATGTTTCCCAGTGGCCAAAATCCAAAGGAGAACTTTTACACCAAAATTCCAAAATAATAGGCATAAAATTCCATGGAATTATGCGTATAAAGTAAAAGAGAAAAATGTTGCATTTTTATCTGATCTTGGTGAGATAATTATATGGAATGATAGATGATATGATAAGAATATAAGGGCATGAAAATAAAGTAGATGTGAGAAGTACAAAAATTTAGCCAAATCAGACAATATAGAGATAAAAAGGGGTGTGTAATAGATGATGCACTCTAGAGCAAAAATGATGATGTAAAGAAATAGCTAGAGATGGATGAATTTTTTTTACTTATAAATTATTGGATGAAATAATATATTCATAAAATTCATGGTGATATTATGTGTATAAAAATTTATAAAAATAAAATAGAGGAGAGGGGTCAAACTAGGCATGAAAGAGAAAGTATGGATTGGGAGTGGATAGGAGTTAGGGGATGGATTTTTGGATGAAATTCAGTGTTAAAATAGGTTATGGGGTGGAGATTATAGGGATATAAATTATTTATGGGTGTTGAAGAAAAAATAAATAAATGAAACAAAAAGGATGGTAGATTGGTGTGAAATGGAAGAATGAATGATAGAAAAGTCAAGGATACTCATGTTTTCTCCATGGAATACACCAACTTACATTAGAAAATATTCTTCTCTTATTCTCTAGATATCACAAGATCCTTTTTTTTATTTCTATTTTTCTTTGGATTCCACATTTTTACCCATGCGTTTTGATTGGTTGGTTGAGGAAGCTTCCTTCCTCCCTTCCTTTCATCTGTAGGATTAAGCATGGATTGGTTGGTTCTCCTTGAGCTTTTCCTATCCAATAATCTTGTCCTCCTTGATTCTATCCTAGCCCACCATTGATTTCTCTAATTAATAGAATTCAAATTGAAAATACATTTTCTTACTAGGAGAACATATTTTTCTCCTAAAAAAGGGTGTACAGCCCACTGAAAAAAACTCCACTAGTGGGATGAAGTTATAGTCTTCCTTACAGTTTTGTTTCTTATTGGACCATCCTTATTTAAGTGAGTTCCCATTAGGTGCTTATAATATTCATAAACAAGGATAGAACTTGGCCTTTAAATGCTTCAAAAGTCTGGATGATTATTGACCATTGATTTTTCGTAAATTGTCTCTCTCCTCTCATCCTTTATTTCTCCTTGTTTCTTCCTTATTCTTTTCATTTGAAAATACATTTTTATATAATTCACATGTCCAATTCATGGAAAAATCATGGAGATCCTTTTGTAGTCCCCTCTTGTTTTTTAAGTAAGAGAGTGAGTGGAACAAGTCTTCATGTAGGCCCTAATCTTTGACTTGTTTTGTTTCAAAAAATTATATATTTTTATGCATTGCATGAGATTTGAGGTTCTCTTAGATGATTCCCTTAGTGATGTATTGCTTGCATGTATGGATGGGAAGTCTGCCACCCTCATTTTTTATTAAGGACTCGGTTTGGTATATGTAAGGTTGGAGGTTGTATAAGGGATTTCTGACAGTGCTAAATTTGATAAAGACACCACCATAACATTTGGTACTTTTGGACTTCATGGTTTATCGAATGTAGCCCCATGATGTTGCTTGAATGGTAAAATTGCTCCCTTTTAGGGTTTTGAATGGTAAAAATAGGATTTTTTTAGTTGCACCCTAATACTGCTAAATTTAAAATAAATTATAATTAGAGATATTTAAGAAAATTTTAGGGTTAAAACTTCTAAATATTGGGATATTAAATGTAATATATATATATCAAATACCTCCAGACCTACATTTTGTTAGCCCTTGAGAAAAAGTACAAAAATAGAAAAAGGGAAAAAATCTAAAAATCCTAACCCCTTTAGCAAGTGTTGTCATCTGCATTTAGCATATGTTGAAAGCCTTTAAACCCCTAACCCCCAGCGGATGAGTTATAGTCTCATAAGGGTTTTTAGAAATGATACCCACAAACATTTTTTATATCCATTTTTCATAGAAATTCCATCATTTATCTCAGAATATTGACTTCCACTCCATGTTCAATTAATATCCAGCTTTAAAATTTTAATAAAATTGAACAAAAGTTCAAAATCCTACCCTTATGCATTAAGATATTCCATTACCAATCAAGCCTTAGTGTGTGAGTGTGTGAATAAAACCAATATACATAATAGTTAGTCTCTATGTAAAGTATAACCTAAATGTAATGTTTAGATATTTTGAAATATTTCAATTTTAATTGAAAAGTAGCAAAAATTTCCTTATTTTTTGAAAATTTTTTAGAATGATATTATATAAATATTTTGAAAAATGCTCCTACTTTAGACCTCGTGTTACATTCTGAAACCTCCACTTGTGAGTAAAATAGTGATCAAAATTGAAAATGGTTTAAGTAAATGCCTCAAGATCATCACTAATCACAGGTAGAATCACATATCTATCAATATGTACATATTGTCCATTTAAAGTCTTACAAGTATTCAAGTGTCAATAAAAGTAAAATATATATACATCCCAAAATGAATCCCTATACATGGAATCTATCAAATATGCAAACAAATGGTATCTCTACTATACATTTAAGAAGAGCTCAAAGCTTTCACCTTTCCCTTGTCCTTTGCACCCAATCTCCCTAGAATATCACCTGAAATGTTGCTTGTAGGAGGTGAGCATATCAACAACTATGTGAAGGAAAGCTAATACATGCCAGCCTACTCAAAATAAGACAATGTACTATAATATACTTATGAGTAGCTAAGTCCATAAGGTTTGAGTCTAACATATGCATAACTTGGGATTTATTTCACAAATGAAACAAATACACAAATTTGAAATAAAGTGAAAAATATACAAAAGCATATCACATGAAAAGGTCATCAAACCCAAGTCATGCACGAACAGAGGTGGGCTAGCATAGTGTGACAGTGCTACTAAGAGACAAAGAAGTAGAAAAGGATAGTGAGAGAGAAAATGGAGGTGGCCGGCATCAGGTGCGATGTGTTCTAGTTGCACTACGGGCACCACATAAAACAAGAGAGATTGGGGGGCGATGACTGAAGGAGTAGAAAGAAGAAGAGAGATGGGGGTCATGTTGTGAATGGGGAGAAATGGAGAGAATTAAGAAGGGAGAATGAGGAAAAGGAGACTAGGATGGAGAGAGAGAGAGAAGGGGAGATTGAGCAAGAAAGAGTGAGAGAGAGCGAGAGAGAGAGAGAGAGGGAAAATGAGAAGCAGAGAAAGGATAAGAGAGGGATCGAGAGAAAAATAAGAGAGAGAAAAAGGGAGAAGAGAAAAAGATGAGTAAAGTTTCGTTTACTCATTGTCTTTACCTTGAGATACTCCTAAAATACCTTTTTCCACTTTCTTAATGGAATTCACCATATCAGCCCACATGGGGTTTACTTTGGTTTCATTGTTCCATTTTCTTTCTACCACCAAATTGTTTGAGAATGATATTATGTTCTTTCCTTTTATGTCCCACCACTTAGTTTTTGGCACCTATTAAGTTCATTTGCTTTCTTCCATCTCTTAATGTAAATATCCATAATCATCAATGATGTAGTTCTAATATTACTCAGAATCATACGAATCAAAGTAGTATAATGTTATGCGAGTGAAGTTGATCCTAGTTAAAAGAGTCTTGATTGTTATTAATGTAGGAATTAAAAGAACTTTGAAATTTAAACATGCATGAAATTAAACTAAAGGAAACTTTCTAAAAAAAAGCTCTCTATAAGTAAACTAGAAACTAATCTAAAGAGCAACTAACTTAAACAATGAAATCCAAACAGGAACTAATCAATGAAACAAGGCATGCAAAAACAATAATCATGCATTAAAAGAGTGTACATGGAGTCATGGAGTGTGCTTATAGAAAATTAAGCATGGTGCGCATAATAAAAAGGTAAGTGTGCATGGATCTTAAAAAGAGTGTGCATGGCAGATAAACATGTTTTATTAAATGTTTAACACTACATGGAATGTGCACATGATTCCAAACATTGATTATTGAACTCTAATCATTACAAGCAGAATGTGCATGGATCAATCATATAGAAACATCTAATATTGACTTCAATCCTCAACATCTAACAAGGGCCATGTGTGTGAACCAATGGAGCATCAAAGATAGGAAAGAATTATAGGGGAAGAAAAGAAAGTGAAGCACAATGGAACTAGAAGAGAACAAACAACAAAATAAGAAAAGCAACTAAAGGAAATTTGAGTCAAAGGATACTCTCTCTTGGCTATCACTATAAGAGATGGATTAGCCTTTGATCAAAAAGATTTAGAGAATAAGTGAAAGCAAAACAATAAGGAATGGAATCAAGAACTATGCGCATGAAACAACGATCAAAACTTAGGAAAAAGGAAAGGAAAGATGTTAGGAAACCAACTTGGAAGTTCCATTCAAAATCTTGAAGAAGGAGGCATGGTGAAGCAAAGAAAAGTGAGCTGAAAACCAGTAAATAATGTGGAGAACCTGCCTTTGAAAAAGGTGTGGAACTCCTTACATGAATGGTGCATGGGATGTCTTCTTCCTTTTGTATATAATTTGCACATTACAAAGAGATGAGATTTTCTAGAATTCTATCATAAGAAAGATGGGAAGAAAAGATAAGATAGGATAAAAATGAGAATTAGGAAGTGGGAATGGGTTTTGGGAAGTGGAAAACCATGGGAATCTAGGGAGTCAGATTAGATGAGGAAGTCACACACAATTTTGTGTGTGATCTTCCTTTCTACTTGTAACATGATGGAGAGACAGAGATATGGAGAGAGAGTGGGAAAGTTGGAGATTGAAATCTCTCTCTTGATTGGTCCACCTAGCATGCATCCTTGTTGAGAATCCATCTTTTCCTTCTAATTGTCTCTCTTAAAAACATGTATTTTTTGAAAGTGGTAGAAAATGTGTAACTCCTCAAATTGTGTGGTCCCATGTTGCTATGGCTTATATGGCTTCTTTGGCTTCCTTTGATGGCTTCTAACTTGGCAACTTCATGGATCTCATGGCTTAGCTCCTCGTTGCACATAGTTCATGGCTTTTTTGGCTCATGTGGTTTTCATGTAACTTGCATGGCTTAAGATCTCATACAAAGGTGGTTGATTTTGCATGGATTTTACGTGGGTCCATTTCTACTCACCTTGAACTTTCCAACTGTCTGTGATATTCATCTGCTTGCCCTAGAATGATCCCAAGCCCTATTTGATCTTTGTAATTAATGAAAACGTGTCCCGATCTCTTTGATCTAGATCATTGGTTATCATCTTAGACAATTTGGACCATTGGATAAAACCTTTATTTTGATGATCCAAAATCCTTATGGAAAAAACTTTAGATTTTTAGACTTTTAAATTGAGCAACAGAAAAACAAAAGATCATTATTTAACCTATAAAAAAAGTAAGATGAAAGCTGAATTTAAATCATACGCAACATAGTCAATATATTACAATGGTTTGAACTTCATTTTATGTGCTACAATCTCACTCATGAAAACCTCTTTTTTAAACGTCTTTTTTCCCAAAACTTTTTATGAAACATATGCTCAAACAATGGTTATTAAGACAATAGTAAATTCATCTTAGAAAACCATGTATACACTTCTGAGAACTTGCTCAAAAAGGTGCACATACACATTAATGATTAAGCTAAAACTTAGCTAATAAAACTCATGAAATCCTATTTTTTATCAACCAAATTTCTATGCTAGATAAACACTAAAATCAGTCATATTTTCATGCTTCAAACTAACAACAACAATCATTAAGAATTTAGAAAATCCTATAGCCAAATCAATTATAATTTTAAACTACAAAAACCACTAGTAGTGAGTATGTATACACTTTGACAAACATCCTCAAAACACCAATACTTGGATGACAAAATTTGGAATTTTTAACAGTTCTTAATAACCATAAAAAGTTTCCAAATTAAAGCATAAATAGCATGTGTTTAAATGTCCATAACATGGCATAATTACTGGCTAAAATAGTAAGAAAAATAGTAACCAGATGTTTATTTCTAAATGTTAGAAAATGTCTAAAAACATGCAAAACTTAATCAAAACATTATTGCTTCTACATAATCATACTCCATACACTCAGACATGAAAATAGTAGAATGAAGGCATTTTTTCCTTTGCAATCAAATTGAGTGAGAACTAATGGTTTCTTTTTAAGCTTTTCCCTTGCTTCAATGTTTTCTCCTCTTAGTTTTGAACTGCTAAGAATACCTAAGTTCCTTTCCTTTGCCTCCTCTCTTTGTTCTTCTCGTTCTCTCCTTTTCTGTTTACCTTTTCCTCTCTTTTTCTCCAAGATATCCTAATGTGGAAAATAGTATGAATTTGGATGTCTTTTACCTATATGTGTAGTTTCTTACTCCCTAAGCATCCTCTTCCCATTAGAACTTCACCTCTTCCCTTATTAGAAGCCTAGCCAAACCAATACATTACTACTAGATGTCCCACCTTGTTTTTAATTTCTTCTAATAGTTAGAAACATTTTTAACTACTTGACCACTTCCCAGTTTTTAGCTACCTAGTTCCTTGGGCACCAATTATTAAATAAAACTCATGGGACCTTGCTTGAAAACATCACAAAACCATTTAACATCATGGGCTAGGTCCATTTACATATTCAAATTTTAATATAAGATGCATTACATACTATTTTGGGCCCTAAGCTTTTCAACATCTCATCTTAAGTGTGTTTAGCCATTGATATCCACTTCATATGAGATGCTTGTTATACCCATGTGATTTTGTCTTTCATTAAGAAGACTTACATTCTAATATTAGGAAAAGAATTTATGACTACATTAGGGTCATAGATAGTTATAAAAAATCAAGATATTACATTATCTCACCCATCAAGGAATTTTGTCCCAAAAATTCTTCTCAAGACTAGTTATAAATAATTCTAGATACTTCTCTCTCATCTTAGATTCCACTTCACATGTGTTGTCTTCAACAGAATGCTGTTGCCAAAGAACTTTGACTAGAGAAATCATCTTGTTTCTAAGCTTTCAATCTTTCCTATCCAAGATCCACACTACCTTTGTCTCAAATGTCAAGTTTGGCTATAACTCTATTGGTACTTGGTCCAACACATGAGAAGGGTCTAGAAATGGAAGGCATTTTGAACTTAAAAAAACTCTTGAGTTACGTAGTGATGCATTAATATGAGCTTCATAGTGGACATCATTGTCGAGGTATGTCATTGATAGCTACCTATGCTGCACTAATACACTTCCAAGTTGAGGCATCACTAAACATCACAAAACCTGCACTGTTGGAAGGTAAGGTAATCACTGATGCAATGGTTCTTGCACACTTCTTCCTATTCAAATTTTATATATTTCCTCATAAGCTTGGTCAAAGGTAAAGTGATATGTAAGAATACTTCAATAAATATATGGTAGTAACCCACAAGTCCTAGGAAACTCCTTACATCAGTCAATGTCTTGGGTATTTCCCACCTCTTTACTAACTCATAAGTGGTCCTGGTGTTTCTCCATACTCTTTGAATAAACTAGGATATCTTCCATGACTACAATAATGACTTCATTGAGGTTTGGCTTAAGAAGACTATTCATGAGATCCATAAATGTAACTAGTGCATTTATCAACCCAAATAGCATAAATCAGAATTCATAATGCCTATAATGACTCCTAAAGGCATTCTATGGGATATCCTCCTTTTTTTATCCCCATTTGATGATATCCTGGCCTTAAATCGATCATAAGAAAACTTTAGTTTCTTAAAGCTGGTCGAATAGGCCATCAATTTGGGGTAGAGAATACTTATTTTTTATCACTTTGTTCAATATTTGGTAATCAATGCAACTTCTCCTTGACCCATCCTTCTTCTTCATGAAAAGGGCCAAAGCTCCCCATGGTGAAACACTAGGATAGATGAATCACTTATTTAGTAATTCTTCTAGTATACTCTTCAATTCCTTCAACTTTGCTAGAGCCATTCTATAAGGTGTTTGGAGATAGCTATGGTAGGTATCAGCTTGATGGTGAAGTCTATCTCCCTTCTGGGTAGTAATCCTAGTAGATCTTTAGGAAATATGTTAGGAAACTCACAAAATACTTTCACCTCTTTTAGGTCAGGTTTTTCAATATCTACAATCTTCACCAACAAAAAAGTCTTGAGATCTTCTAACATTGTGTCTCCCCGCCGTAATTATAGAAATAACACATTCTTCTAAATGATATAGTCTCCTTTGGACCCTGAGAACATTGAAGGTGACTCTCTTCTTATAGCAATCTATGGTCGCCCAATGTAATGCTAGCCAATCCATCCTTAGTATGAAATCAAAATTTGTCATGCTCAGGAGAATTAAATTGACATCCATTCATCTCTCCTCAACTATAACTAGAACATCTTGAAGGTATATTTGTGAGCATCTTGACTCACTAATAGAGTCGTGATCTCTTGTAATGGCCGGGGCTCCAATAGTAATAATATTGTCCCCTTTGGTCAAAACCTAACAGTTTTACTTTTTCATGTAGGGAAAATGCATTGTTCCTTGGCATTAGAGCGCATAGTAGACACAATATTATCCTCTTTAAGATCACCATGTCCCTCAAGACTTTGTTTTCTTAAGTTCCTCACCCCTCTAGGGCTTCACCCATTGGAACCCATTGTTACCACTAAAGATACATGGACCCTTATAACCAGCCCAAAATTCTTTTCCCCAGGTAATGTGCGACTAAACTCTCAATATCACCCGAAGCCTGCCACCTTTTAGCTCAACATTGCCCTTCCAAGACTACCCATCAAGACCACCCTCTAGGTGTGACGACTTGGGTTTTTTGTAACACATTTTGTAATACATTTTCAAAGGTAGGGCCTTAGGAGTAATTTTTTTTTGTAAAACAAAGCAATGCAAATTATTTTCTTTAGAGCTTGTTTTGAAAAACCCAAGTCATCACTTTATACATAGCATAAGTAGAATTTTTATACAAGATAAAATTCCATTGAAGGAATATACTTTTATTAAATTCTAGAATCCATCAAGTGGTTCATAGTACAGCCAAATTCCATTACAATACTTGTCCAAATTGCATAATCCAAAACTCAAAGCTCACCATACAATGAAACACTCATTGCAATACAATACTCTTAAACAAAACAAAATACATGTCTTTAAGGGGTATACCCTAATGATTATTCTCCGAAGTCTTCTTCAGTCTTGAGCTCCTAACTCTCCTTCTTTGTATCAAAGATATTGTAAACATTCAAATTTGGTGATCAACATGGTCATCCATATAATGCTTCATATGGTGCCATACTAATACTTGCTTGAAAACTTTTGTTACATGCAAATTCTACTAACGGAAGATGTTCATCCCAATTCCCTTTCCAATCTAATGCACATGCTCTCAACATATCTTCTAAAGTCTAAATAGTCCTTTCTGATTGACCGTCTGTTTGGAGTGAAATGCTGTACTAAATTTAAGTGAGGTTCCCAAGGCTTGTTGTACACTCTTTCAACATCTTGAACTAAATCTTCCATCCTTATCAAAGATGATGGATAGTGGAATCCCATGAAGACTTACTATTTCTTTGATGTATAACTTAGCTAGATTGTTAATTGACTGGTTCTGCCTAATTGGAAAGAAATGTACTGACTTTGTTAACCTATCCACAATCACCCAAATCATGTCATGACCTGCCCAAGTCCTTGGTAATCCTACTGCA
This sequence comes from Warburgia ugandensis, assembly GCA_035236585.1. NCBI lineage: Eukaryota > Viridiplantae > Streptophyta > Magnoliopsida > Canellales > Canellaceae > Warburgia > Warburgia ugandensis. The sequence goes on along the minus strand of CP141131.1, from coordinate 46,150,214 downwards.
AAATCCATAGTGATGTTGTCCCATTTCCATTCTGGAAGTTCCAGTGTTTGTAACATTCCAGCTGGCCTTTGGTGTGCAGCTTTTACTTATTGACAATTTAGACATTTAGCCACAAATTCCCCTATTTCTCTTTTTATGCCTTCCCACCAAATGTTTCTTTTCAAATCCTAATACATCTTTGTACCGCCAGGGTGTATGGAAAATTTTGACTGATGGGCTTCTTGTAACAGTTCTTTTCTCAAGTCTATATTTAAAGGAACCACCAATCTCTCCTGAAAATGTATACCCCCATCTGTACCCTTACAAAATCCTTTCTTTTTACACAGTTTCTAAGTTATTGTATCTTCTTCTTGGGCTTTAAGGACTCTTTCTACAAAAGCTGATTTAATGGTGATGTTTGTGAGTACAACTCTTAGCTGTCTACTTAATGCATCATCTACTATGTTCGCTTTTCTAGGGTGGTATTGGATGGTGAAATCATAGTCTTTGATATATTTCATCCATCTTCTTTGTCTCATGTTCAAATTAGCCTGAGTGAAGATGTATTTAAGACTTTTATGATCTGTGAATACATTGAATTTTTCTCCATGCAAATAGTGTCTCCAAATTTTCAATGCAAAAACTACAGCTGCCAATTCTAGGTCATGTATTGGGTAATTTATTTCATGTTTCTTAAATTGTCTAGATCATAAGCAATGACCTTCCCATTTTGCATCAACACACCTCCTATCCCTTTGCCTAAAACATCACAGTATATTTCATATCCCCCACTTCCTGTTGACAAAGTCAATGCCGGTGCTGCAGTTAACCTCTTGAAAACTATTTTCACATTCTTCTGTCCAAGTGAATTGTACCCCTTTTTTAGTCAATTTAGTCAAAGGACAAGCTATGCTGGAAAATCCTTGAATGAATCTACGGTAGTATCTTGCCAGTCCAAGAAAACTACGTATTTCTATTACTCTCTTAAGTTTCTCCCAATTCATTACCGCTTCACCCTTGGTGGGGTCCACTACTACTCCATTCTTGGAAATTACATGACCCAAGAAATTGACCGTCTCTAACTAGAATTCACACTTACTAAATTTACCAAAAAGTTTGTGTTCTGAGGGTATTTAGTACAATTTGTAAGTGTTCTTGATGTTCCTTGCTACTGGTAGAGTAAATTAGTATCATCATCATTATCATCATTAAGACCTTATCCCAATTAGGGGTCAGCCACATGAATCTTATTCCTCCATTCCACTCTATTAAATACCATTGCTTCATTTAGTCCCAAAGTTTTTAAATCTTTCCTCACCACTTCTATCCACGTTCTTTTGGGCCTTCCCCTTGCCCTTTTAGAACCTTCTACTTGTATTGCCTCACTCCTTCTAACCAGTGTCATTGTTGGTCTCCTATGAACATGTCCAAACCATCTAAGTCTAATCTCCCTCATCTTATTACCTATTGGTGCTACCCCTAAATTTTCTCTAATATTTTCATTTATAATTCTATCCTTTCTTGTCTTACCACTCATCCATCTCAACATTCTCATTTCTACGACGCTCATCCTATGAGTATGGTGTTCCTTAACTACCCAACACACTGATCCATAGAGCATAACCAGCCTTATAGCTATCCTATAGAATTTTCCTTTTAGTTTGAGTGGCACTTGCTGATCACATAAAACTCCAGATGCACATCTCCATTTGTTCCAACTGCTTGGATTCTCTAGGTAACTTCCCTTTCAATCTCTCCACTCTCATGGATTAATGATCCTAAGTATCGAAAGTGGTCTTTCACAGGGACTTCTTAGTTATCAATCTTGATTGGTGTTCCACTCCCACTCTCCTTGCTAAAATTACATTCCATATATTCTGTCTTAGTTCGGCTAATTTTAAATCCTTCAGATTCTAATGCTTCTCTCCATAACTCTAGCTTTATGTTTACACCCTTCATTGTCTCATCAAGTAGGACTATACCATCTGTAAATAGCGTGCATCAAGGAATCTCCTCATGTAGATGTTCTGTTAACTCATCCATAACTAATGTGAAGAGGTATGAACTCAATGCCAATCCTTGGTGCAATCCTACAGTGATAGAAAAATCACCAGTCACGCCACTAGTGGTCTTAACATTTGTTACCACTCCTTCATACATATCTTTAATTATGTCTATATACCTCTGAGAAACACCTTTACCACCCAACACCCTTCATATTAACTCTCTAGGGACTCTATCATAAGCTTTCTCTAAGTCGATAAAGACCATGTGTAGGTTTTTCTTCCTCTCCCTATATTTCTCTACTAATTGTCTTAGTAAGAAAATAGTTTCCATGGTAGACCTTCCAAGCATGAAACCAAACTGATTCTCTGATACACTTATTTCATGTCGTAGCCTCTTCTCAATCACTCTTTCAAAAAGTTTCATGGTGTGGCTCATAAGTTTGATCCCTCAATGATTAGTGCAACTCTGAATATCTTCTTTATTCTTATAGATTGGTACAATAGAGCCTTTTCCTCCACTCATCAAGTATTTTCTTTGATTTTATAATCTTGTTAAACAACTTGGTCGACCAAACTACCCCAATATCTCCCATATGCTTCCAAACCTCTATTGGCACACCATCAGGCCCTATGGCCTTTCTTGATTTCATCCTTTTCAAGGCCTCTTTTACTTCAGGTATTCTAATCCTACATATCTATAATATCCAATGTTATTTAGATTTATATTATTTTTGTTTGATCTCATCATCTTTGGCTAATACCTTTTGATCACTTTTAATACACCTAACATGATTAAGTCCTTACCCTTCTGTTCTCTTACTTTTGCAAGTTTAAACACATCTTTCTCACCTTCTCTTGTTCTTAGACTATTGTAGAGCCCATCATATGCTTTAAGTTTAGCCTCACTTACTATTCTCTTAGCAATGTTTTTAGCATTCTTATATTGTTCATAGTTTTCATTATTTCTAATCTTCTACCATGCTTTAAAACACATCCATTTTTTTTTAATAACTGTTTGCACTATTTCACTCCACCACCATGTTTCCTTTGCTAATAGCCTTTTACCTTTAGATACTCCTAAGACATCTTTTGACACTTTCTTAATGGACTCAGCCATATTAGTCCACATGGTATTTACTGCTGTTTCATAGTTCCAATTTCCTTCTACCATCAACTTATTTTTGAATGAGGTTATTTTCTCTCCTTTTAAATTCCACCACTTAGTTTTTGGATGTGTATTAAGTTTAGTTCTTTTATTCCATCTTTTAATATGGATATCCATAACCATTGACCTATGGTGTGTGGTTAAACTCTCATTGGGTATCACCTTACAATCCTTACATATAGATCAATCATTATTCCTAAGTAGAAAAAAATCTATTTAGCTTTGATGAAGTCCACTTTTAAAGGTTATTAAGTGTTCATCCCTCTTCTTATTGAGTGTATTTGCAATGGACAGGTTATATGACAAAGCAAAATAGAGGATATTCTTCCCCATCTCATTTCGTTCACCTATACCATACCTTTTGTGTATTCTATCATATCCTTCCTTATCTTTTCCTACATGGCCATTTAAGTCTGCTCCTATAAATATCCCCTCAGTGTTGGGAATTTCTTGCATGACTCCGTCCATATCTTCCCAAAACTATCTCTTAATTATATCTTGTAACCCTACCTGTGGTGCGTATACACTTATAACATTTATTAGTATATCATCAATAAATACAATCACAAATTTATCCAAAAATTCCTTGAAGATTCTGTTCATCAAATCCATAAACACTATTGGTGCATTGGTCAGCCCAAAAAACATGACTAGAAACTCATAATGCCCATACCGAATTCTGAAGGCTGACTTGGGTATGTCTTTATTCTTAATACGCAATTGATGATATTTTGATCTAAGGTTGATTTTGGAAATACCATAGTAGATTAGAGTTGATAAAAGAGATCATCAATGCGAGGTAAGAGATACCTATTTTTCACCATGACACTGTTCACCATTCTATAATCAATGCACAATCTCATAGACCCATCCTTCTTCTTTACAAATATTACTGGTGCTCCCCATGGTGAACTACTTGGTCTAGCAAACCCTTTATCTATCAATTCTTGTGACTGACCTATCAACTCTTTCAACTCTACTGGGGCCATCCTATAAGGTGCTTTGGAAATTGGAGTTGTACCAGGAATTACTTCAATGGTAAACTCAATTTCTCTATGTGGGGGGTACTCCTAGCAATTCTTTTAGAAAAACATCTTGGAATTCCCTGACTACTTCAATTTTTGTTATCTTGGGTTGTTCAACATCTAAAGAAACTACTGTTGTTAAAAATGCCTGACACCCCTTGGACATATGTTTAATAGCCTTCATAGCTGAGATAATGCATTTGTTTAAGTCATTGTGTTTCCCATACAGTACTAGTACTTCCTCACCCGGTATACTAAATATGATTTTCTTCTTATGACAGTCCATAACTACCTAGTATTTTGTTAACCAATACATACTCAGTATGATGTCAAAGTCCACCATGCTCAGTAAAATAAGGTCTATGTCCATTCTTTCACCCAATACTTCTACAGGTACATTATGCAAGTATTCTTGTAATTTAACTGTTCTTCCAATTGGAGTGGTTACATCTAGATTAAATGCCATGTTTTTCATTGATAGTTGTATACTAGATGCAAATATGCAAGATATAAAGGAATGCATAGATTTAGAATCAAACAGTACTTTGGCATAGTTGTCAGCTACAAGTAATGCTCCTTCAATCATTGCATTAGATGGTTCAGCTTGGCCATTAGTGATGACGAATACCCTTCCTTCGTATCGAGGGGCAATTTTTGGTTTTGCCTCCTTAATCGCCAATGGTTTGGTAGAGTAAGTGGTGATATGTCCATACTCCCCACAATTATTGCACTTGATTGAAAACTGTTGTGGTTGTTGTTGTCCAGGTCTAGGGCACATATTGCCTTGGTGGAATTTTCTGCATCTTGGACATGGTCATCTATTTTGCCCTTGTGTATTACCTCTAATACACAAGGGCATGGACATGGGCACATATTACCTCTAATTTATTTGGTGCTTAAAATCGTTCTAAGGTCTTTTATTCTTCTGGAAGGGCTTTGGTGGCATCTACTTATAAACTAAAATTTCTATCAGTATCTATACAACTATTTCTATCTTAATCTAAAATTGGATTATCATCACTCCTTTGGACATATTTGTATTGTATTGCGACTAGATAAATGGTTCTGATACCAACTATGATGACCCAAGTTTTTCGTAACACATTTTGTAATGCATTTTTCAAAGGCAAGGCCCTTAGTAGTAAATTTTTTTTGCAAAACAAAGCAACAAAAATTCTTTTCTTTAGAGCTTGTTTTGGAAACCCAAGTCATCACTTCATACATAACATAAGTAGAATTTTTGTAGAAGATAAAATTCCATTGAAGGAATATACTTTTATTAAATTGCAGAATCCATCGAGTGGTTCACAATACAATCCAATTCCATTACAATACTTGTCTAAATTGCATAATCCAAAACTCAAAGCTCACCATACAATGAAACTCTCATTACAATACAATATTCTCAGACAAAACAAAATACATGTCTTCAAGGGGTATGCCTTAATGATTGTTCTTCGAAGTCTTCTTCAGTCTTGAGCTTCTAACTATCATTCTGTATCTGAGATATTGTAAACATTCAAACATTTACAATATCTCAGCAAGCTATGCTTGGTGGGGGATTCAAGAAGCATAATAATTTGACAGTATAATTCTAATACTTCATAATCTTGTTATTCATAAACATACTCATGTATCAAACTATTTACTCTATAATAAATGTACATCCTTATACTGTACATGGATAAGTCCATCAAATTTATGAAAGTAGTCAAATAACATTCCCAACTAAGCTGATCAATTCTTTCCACTATGACAAATCAGTATTTCAGCTAGTCCTATACTAAGAATTTCCCTTCTTGGGAAATATTGGTAATATACAATTACCTAGCATTTCATCATGCTAAAACATAAGGCATTTCACTATGCCTATCTCATATGCATTATAGTGCAAAATAATCAAAGGACTACCATGTTGCAGTTTGATCCGTACTAGTGCGCTCAGATAACTACCCTGTTCACTACTGATACTATGGTGGAAAATATTGTGTCACTACCCATATGGGGAGACAGGACTTTCATAGTGGTGGCCTTCCCATAATTGCCCCACCCGACATTTAGCCTCTCATAGGGGAAGGTATCATCAAATCATCAAATTTCGAGAAGCGGGTGGCCAAACCCTCATAACTCCCTTACCATAGCATCCCCAGGCTTATGCCTATTTAAAACAAAACCACAAGCCTCTATGCTTATATGTAAAATAGGTTTCATAAGTATCAGATAATATGTTTGTTTACTTAGGGCTGGAATATCTTGTAGTTCCATACTCACTTAGAGTCTATTCCTCAATTATAACTTAACCATTTCATATGTGCTTGGTTGGATCATATGGTTTTTAGTGGATTTAATACAAGTATTAACATTACACTTGTTAACATTTCTAGACATAAGATCATGTATTCAACATGTACATCCCATGTAGATGCATCCATAAAATCCTCCTACCTTCAAGTAGTGATCCATCTCTTTACTCCTTCCATGATCTTGACTGGCGTATGTAATCTGTAAATCCATACATACTGTCAATATTTATACAATCTGAATAATCCTACCTATATTCTTAGTATAATCTTGTCCTTTGATATAAAGGATCTAGACCTTTTGTCCTATCATGATCTATCTTCCTCAGATAGTGTCCATCTTACTGATTAATAGATCTGATGGTTAGAATGATCTTCTAATCTTTCAGATCTAAGTATTTTCTATCCTAAGTCTTTGTGTATTCCTTTCTATGATCTTGATCTTTCATAGATCCTTTGATCAACAATTTATACTTGTTGATAAAGATCAAGGGCTTAGATCTTTTATTATATAGTTCTTCTTTGATCTAAGTTCAGTTGTTTAATCATCCCTAAGGAGGATGATCTTGGTTCTCTTCCTTGAATCATATTTGATCAAGGGTTTAGATCTTCTATTCTATTTGATCTAAATTGCAAGCAATATATATTTATCAACATCAAGAAGTATTTATTTCTTTTTATTGTTCTTGATCATTCAAGATCCCATCGATCTTGTTTGATAATCCTTATATTACTTACAATTTTTATTAGGATTAGATAATTTACTAACCTTTTATGCTCTTATTATTATTATTCAACCAGTTAATGTTTTACTAGTTGAATTTCAGCCTAAGTCTAGACTGATCCTCTTATTTCCAATTGACTAAGGCTTACTAGCTAAATGGTTGAACATAAAGTGGTTACTTCAATTCCCATGTAAGGAGGCGTTTAGACCTCACAAAAATCAATGAAAGGTAGGGGAAGAGCGAGGCTCTATTGGAAAACCCCCTTAACTTCCATGTTCATCATTCACTAGAGTGACCTTAGCTTAACCTTTCATAAGGTTCCTATGAGCATTTTAACCCTAAGTACTCTTTCTAATTAATTTTAATTAAATCCATGAACATTTAAAATATCATTCATGGGGTATATTATTTTCATAGTTTGGGCCAATGATTTGATTATCCTTATATTGTCTTACTAACTATAGCCCTTACTAATATTAAGTCAAAGTCATTCACTCATCTTAATTGTTCATGAATCTCTATATTCCATTAGTTTACATTTTTGGTGGTTTATGTTCATCATATCTTAACAACTACTTAACAACTGAATCTACTAATAAAGTTTGACAACAATTAAATTATAAACTTTAATCATAAATCAAATATAAGTTTAACAACCATATACTAACATGCTTCCTATGAATGTAACTTAACCTAATGGAATAAAACTATACTTAAACTAGCATGATCCTAACTTATGAAATACATGAAATTTTACTACTAATGGAATCATGCCAAAATCTCAAATTTAAACTCACATGGCCCTAAGATAGTCCAACCTATGAACAAACTAATAACATATAGAACATAGCATGCTAATATTTAAGAATTATACTATCATGCTTCCTAATTTACAACATAAAGCACATTTACAATTCTATTATCAAATAAAAGATAATTAAACTATTTAGATTAAGATTATTGAAACTTTTACTTATGATCCAACCATTAGATCTTAGATCTTTTCCTTTTAATCCAGGGTTTTAATTAATTTTAGGGCTTTTACTTCATTAAGGTCCAAAGATCATATCCCTTTGTTTTTGTCATATTTAATCCATGATCTCATTGGATTCCATCATAATCCCATTCACTCCATCCATCCCAAGGGTTTGATCATATTTGATCTTATTGATTAAGTGGGTCCCTTTGCATTTTTAGGGTTTTTCTACCATAAAGGGTAGATCCTTCAATTTATCTTAGATATGTCTAAATAAATCATCGATATTACTTTATTTCAACATTATATCATTAGTAAATTAGATCCCTAAGATCTGATCAACTCAAATCTTGAAGATCATGAAAATTAGAAGCTTAATTCATAAAAACAGAAAGTTTCTGGAATTGTTTTATCAATATTATGGTTTCAGACTTTCCAGTCTCAATTTGGAGTTCAGATGACTCCACAATTGATGACTGAAGTTCATAGTCGTTCCTAAGGTCTAGTGGAATGGATAGCTGGGATCAATTGGGCGACGGGTCCGGTTTGGTGAAACGATTGCCAGGCCACGCTCTAGTCATCGGGATGCATGCAGTAATGCGCATCCCGGGACCGGCGCTGTCATGCGGTCATTCTGTCGAGATGGCGTTGCATGCTGAGCTCTCTGAGACGATCCCACATGGTGGGTTTCTATTCTGCGTCCTGGGATTTTGATCCTTTAAAGAAGATCAAACAAACCATTTTGGACTGTCCAATCAATTCCTCTTCAATTAAGGTCTAAAAGCTTGATTAAGTTTCTTGAAACTTCTATCTTATGATTTTTCGACCTTTCTAGATCTATTGGAGTGATCAGATTTTCTATCTGAGCCTTCCATCATCTAGAATTGAAGGGTTATGGTCCTTAATTGATTCTTATAAATTTTAACCTAAAACTAATTTCAAAAAAATAAAAATTACATAAAATAACATGACACAAGTGTGAAAAGGGTTTCCACTTACCTGATTAGAGGAAAACTTTGGTTTTACAGTCCAAATTAAACTAATACCCGCTTAATGATAAGATAGCCCAAGAATCACTTGTCTTGTGATTTCCCGTTGTTTGAACCGTTGGATCTTGAAATTGATTATGGGAGTTTTGTAGATAAGTAGTCTAGCACCTTATGGATGGTGGGATTTGTGAGTTTAGATTTAGAACAGAGTGCCTAATTGAATTTAGGTCTCTTATTCTAATCTACAGAGAGGAGAGCGAAAGAAGAGAGATTTTGAAGAGTTTTGGAAATTTAGGAAGGAATCTAGATCTGGTTTTTCGGGGTAAGCAAGATGATTTTGTGAGAATTTTAATAAACATTTTTGGAGGGGTATTTATAGGTTTTTTGCATTTTTCATAATTACTTATAATAATTATGTTTTAATTCTTTTAAATATTAAATTAACATTGAATCCTCCACTACTAGCTCCTTCTCCACTATTAGCTAGTAGTGTTTGACCACTCATTAAATGTTTTTTGGTCGTTGGATTTGTATGTGGGCCCCATGGGGTGTGAAAGGAACATTTTGCCCTTTATGGAGAAAATTTTATTTTATTTTTTCAAACTCAAAATTGAGTGTACTTAGTGGCGTTGGAATTGTATTTCTATGTACATTCTAAATATTGATGTCTTAGATATCAATTATGGGTAAAATTACCATTGTACCCTTTTATTCATAAAAATAAAGAAAATTAAGGATTTTTCATTTTAACTCAGAATTCGAGTACATTCATAATTTATAAGTTTTAAATCATGTTTTAATCTTTGTAAAAAGAGAATTTCCAATAACATAATATTCCAGCCTAGAATTTCTGAAAACTCAAACTTTATTGATTTGCTCAATCAATTTACAGAAGTTGGGGTTATTACCCTTGTTAGGGAACACGCATTCCCTCATGCAACCACATTAGGTCCAGTGGCAAACCACATATAGTCAAGGTCCACCATCATAAGCGGGCCAAGTTTGATACCAATTGTAATGGCTGGGACTCCAATAGTAACAATATTGTGTGCTTTGGCTGAAACCCCACAATTTTACATTTTCCTATAGGAAAAATGCATTGTTCCTTAGCATTAGAGTGATAGTAGATACAATATTGTCCTCTCTGTGATTGCCATGTCCCTCAAGGCTTTGTTTTCGTAGATTCCTCACCCCTGTTGGGCTTCACCTCTCAAAATGCATTGTTACCATTAGAGACACCCGAAACATTGTAATTAGCCTAGACTTCTTCTCCCTAGATAATGTGGGACTAAACTCTCAGGATCACTTAAGGATTTCCATCCTCTAGCTTGACATCCCCCTTTCAAGACTATCCACTCCCTTGAAGAAGAAAGAAGAAGGTAGGAAAGTGAAGGAAGAGGAAGAAGGAGAGAGATAAAGAGAGAGAGAGAGAGGGAGAGAGGAAAGGAAAGGAGGAAGAGAGAAGGAAAAGACCCTTCCACATGAAAACCCATCACCCAAGCTATGGGGAGAACAAAGCTTATGGGTAGCAAGAATTGTAGGAGTTTGCTAGAGTTGACAACAGCTTGGATCGTCAATCTGAGTTGGTCATATTCAATGGTACGTCTAGAAGAACAAAAGACTCTTCGAGATTTCTTGATCGGGACATCTTCACCATAGTTTTATAGAGATTGATGATGCCCAACTACCACAGATTGTTGAACATTGTAAATCACCAAAAATCACCTTCACCTGAGACGTTAATAAGGCAAAAAACAACAAATGAGGGAGGATATACAAAACCCATTTGTAAATTGATCCTCTTTTGACTAATCTAAGACTATAACTCTAAATTCCCTATAGTTTTGGTTTAAGTTCTAACTATGAACTTAGTAAATTAGCATGATTACAAGTAATACTTTTTCATAAGTATGGATTTAAATATTCCACGGTTTGATTTCAACGATGATTAGTATGTGATTGATGAGTCACACTAAGTACCAATGTGCTAGATTTATGAACTTGTTTTTTGATAATTTGTTTTAGATAGGCACTTTTGCTCCATGGACACTATGTTAGGAGGATAATAGGGTCAACTAATTGTTTTCTGAACTTTAGATACCTATTATTGCCATAATTGACTTTTTTCAGTGAGGATATCATGGGAAGGCCCCACCTGGTGTTGATTCATATTCCCATGTGGTGTGGATTGTAGCCTCCTTGCTATCGTAGTCTCCCTACTATGGTAACAACAACTGGGCACATAAATGGATTGGGTCTAAGTTGCTAATGCAGAGGGGTCCATGTGTTTCTTTCTTGTCTGTGGATGTGACATGGCACTATGAGCACAATAGGGTGATGATTCCATGTAATGATATGGCATGATGATGCTAGTGTGTTGGTGTGAGTACTTATGACCATGGTGCAATTATTAAATCACTCTTGAAAACCCATTCCATAGAATAATTTCTTAGTGATGAAAATTTATACTTTTGTAAGTATTTTATGAGTTTATGACTTCTCTAGTGTATTTTACTTTCCAAAATAATTTCACAGAAAATATGAATTTCAATTGTATGATATTATTGAAATCTTAAACTTGAATTATATTTGAATTGTTTGCATCCTCACATGATTTGTCATCTTGTTTACATAGTAATGGCTATTTAAATTCATCAAAATTTTATAGTTATAATCTTATATGGAATATCATGCTTATTTAGATTTGTTAAATATTATATGTAATGTTAGGCAGCTGCAGAAGAATATCTTGCTGAGATATTGTAGTGCTCAGATTTGAAGAAGTAATTAGAAGCATTTTTAATTGAAAAGACGTAGATGAGGCTCATAGGGGAGAGAGTTTGATGAGGACTGTGGTAGTACAAGCTAGCTTTACTTACATATATTTCTAAACACACTTTGAACTATTGGTTATGTTAGACTGTACAATTGTTAAACTTTGAACTTTCTTAATGACTTGGACTATACATACAGAGTATGTATGATGGACTGTGATTATGATTGGAGGAGATTTTGGGTAAATGGTGAGATTTAAATCTTCTTGTGTTAAAATTGTTGTTTCTATAAAACTTTCTAAAAGTTTGAGTGTATGTGTGTGGAGATAGAGACTTCAATTATATTGATGATCACTATGGACTTATCAGGTGTTGTCATATCGCATGCATTAAAAGCAGATGTAGAAAAAATAGAGAAAACTCTACCAGATTTTTAGTGGAAATGGTTTGTCCATTTCACTATTAAAATCAAATTTTTGTTAAAGTTATGACACTCGAGTTTTATAAAGTGTTTTCTAAAGAAGACACTTTTTTTTTTTAACAAAAAAGAAATTTCCAGAACAAGGATCCAACTTATTGTAAAATAATTTAAAAATGCATTTAAAAAGCTGAGTCATCACAGTTGATATTAGAGCCTAGTTTACTCCATTCACAGTCACTCCAACAAGTCCATAAAATCATAACAGTCCATTAGTGTTGTAGTGGAGAGTGAGTTAGAAGGAAAACTAGTACAAATTGTATTGATTTTGGAATAGATGGCTCCATGGAGAAGGATTAGTTCTACTTCCACCACTCTGGCTATTGCACCTACAGAGTCTTTAGGGCAAGGGAATTAGGTGACAGAGATAGTAGCTCAAGTCATTCAAGGTCATTTTCCACATCTTCCGTAGTAGCATGCCCATGCATAGCCTGTAGCAATTTCTAGTGGGCATTAACACGCATCACCTGCATTAGCATATAATGAGTAGGCTCAAACATAGCCTGTAATGGCTTCTTGTGAGCAGGCTCAGACTTAAACAAAGATTAATCCAAGTAAAGTGGAAGGTAGCTTAGGAAAGGATCCTAGTGGAACTGATAAGTTGTTGGATGGGTTTCAGAGGATGGTACCCTCATTCTAAGGTGAGGGTGAACTAGAGATATCTACGAAGTGGATCTTTGAGGTGGAGAAGGTTTCAAAGCCATGGAGGTTCCTACAGATAAGCAAGTACAGATTGCGACATATATTTTAATGGGAGAGGCCAGATTTTAGTGGCAAACTATAGAGAGGACTCATTTTCCTAGTGGCATGGTTACTTGGGAAAGTTTTAAGAGTGTGTTTAGTGGTAAGTACTTTCCAATCCATATACAAAAGGATAGGGAGATGGAATTTCTGGACCTAAGTAAGGTAATCTCATAGTTTAACAGTATGAGAACCATTTCACTCAACTAAGCAGGTTTATTCGTAGTATTGGCGTGATCGACTCATAAGTCACAAATCGATTCATTTATAGCCTAATTGTGATGTTGAGGAACCGACTCTTGTTGACACAACCATTTAAAGTGAGCAGAGTGATTGAGATAGCAACTATTATGGAGTAGGATCTCAGACAGGATAGGACGGAGTGGAAAGAGAGTGAGTAGGATGGAAGTAGTTTAGTATACCCCACTAAGGGTAAGAGGCCCTTCTCTTTGATAAAGCCACAAAGAATCCTAGGACAATAGTAATAGTTTATTAGATAGGGTGGAGGTTTCAAATGAAGATGATGCATTAGATACAAGAGGAACCATCCTGGCCAAATATGTCTTAGTACAAGAAGGCCATAGTTCCAATAGTAACCACAACATAGACAACTAGTATGTTGTTACACATTTCCTTAAAGATTGCCCCAGGAGATAGGTAAGTAGATAGATAGGCAGATGGATAAACAAACATATAGTTGGGTCAAGATAGATACGATTCAACCTAGTGAGCACCGTATATTTGTCATAACATCAGGACAAGCACAGACCTCAAATGCTATCATGGAAGGTGCTTTTCTGGTTGCAGATAGAAATGCGAGAGTTCTATTTGATTCAGGATCCACCATTTATTTATTTCTAGAATTTTTGAATCTTACGTGGACTTACGTATACATGTCTTGGGTTTTGGGATAGATGTAATGACACTAGTGGGACAGTTAATCAAGATTAAAGAGTTTCTTCAAGGTGTGCCCATAAAAAGATCATGGGTAAGAGGATGGATGCTGACCTCATCATCCTTGATATGGTTGACCTCAATGTTATTTTAGGAATAGATTAGTTAGTGACACATTGAGCAAAAGTGGATAGTCATAAGAAGAAGATCATGTTTGACTTATCAGGACAACCAATGATCTCATTTCAATGTAAGAAGAATACCATAAGGACATGTTATTTCTTCCATGAAAGTAGCTCAACTCTACTCTAAGGGGTGTATAGCTTTCTTAGTGAGTGTAGTAGTGGTGAAGGCTAAGCAACCATAGATTGAGGAGATAGATGTAGTTTGAGAGTTTTAGGACATTTTCTTAAAGGAGCTTCCTAGATTACTACCACAAAAGGATATTGATTTTATGATTGAGCTTGTGCCAAGCACAGGTCCTTTTTCTAAGGCACCATATTGAGTGACTCTTGTTGAGTTGAGAAAGCATAAGATCCATTTGCAAGAGTTATTTGGAAAAGGTTTTATCAGACCTAGTGGATCACCCTGGGGAGCACAGTCCTTTTCGTGAAAAAGAAAGACTGATCTATGTTGTTGTGTATGGATTATTACTTGCTAAATAACATCAACTGGTACCCCTTACCCTAGATTGATAATATCCTTGACCAACTCTAATCTAGACAAATCTTTTGAAGATCAATCTGAGGTCAAGGTATTGCTAGCTGAAGATTTGAGAAGAGGATGTCCTTAAGATAGCTTTTAGGACACAATATGGCCACTATAAATTTTTGGTGACGTCATTTCGCTTAACTCATGCACCAGTAGTATTTATGGATCTCATGAATCTGGTCTTTCAAGCTTATTTAGATAAGTTTGTAGTTATTGTATTCATGGATGACATACTTGTCAATTCTACTAGTAGATAGGAACACATGAAGCACATGCATATTGTTCTTGAAACTTTACAGAACCATTGCTTATTTGTATTCTGCAAAGTTCAATAATTGTGATTTTTGGTTGGAATAGGTGAACTTCCTAAGTTATGTTATATTTAAGGATGGTGTAGCAGTAGACTCAGTGAAAGTTGAGGCAGTTATGGGTTGGGAATGACCTAAGATAGTGATAGAGATTCATAGCTTTTTTAATATGATAGGCTATTATTGCAAGTTTATATAAGGATTCTCCAAGATTGCATTACATTTGACCTCACTAACCAGGAAGGATATGAAGTTTGTGTGGATTAATGCTTGTGAGGTGAGCTTTCAGGATCTTAAGAGGAGACTTACCTCCACATCAATGTTGACCATACTAGTAGGCAGTGGTGGTTCTGTAGTTTACTATAATGCATCTGGTAGGGAACTTGGATGTGTGCTACTATAGCATGGCAGGGTGATTGCTTATGCATCTTGATAGTTGAAAACACAAGGTGAATTACCCCACACATGATTTGGAGTTGGCAGTAGTGGTCTTTGCATTGAAGATGTAGTGTCACTACCTCTTTGCAGAGAAGTTTGAGGATTTCACTTATCATTAAATCCTTAAATACTTCTTTACACAGAGTGATCTAAATATGAAACAATGGAGGTGGGTGGAATACCACAAGGATTATGATTTTACTATCCAATATCACTCTGGGAAATCTAATGTGATAGCTGATGCTTTGAGCAAGAAGTCAAGGACAATAGTTGCTAATATATCTATTAGATCAATGTACACTGATAGAGTCCTTTAGGTACGGGGAGAAGATGCAGAAATGCAG
The DNA here is from genome assembly GCA_035236585.1 of Warburgia ugandensis. NCBI lineage: Eukaryota > Viridiplantae > Streptophyta > Magnoliopsida > Canellales > Canellaceae > Warburgia > Warburgia ugandensis. The sequence goes on along the minus strand of CP141131.1, from coordinate 46,134,361 downwards.
TCCTTTTGTGACCAAATAGGTTTCACGAGAGGACAGGATGGAAGTGTACATTTTTAGGGCAGATTGGTAATGTCTATAATTGATGACTTGATGTAGGAGCTACTTCAGGAGGCATACCAATTGCAATTCACTATTCATCCTAAAGGTACAAAGATGTATTAGGACATGAAGCAAAACTTCTAGTGGAATGGGATGAAGAGGAATATTGGTGAGTTTATAGCATGATGTTTGGCCTATCAACAAGTCAAGGCTCATCACCAAAGACCAGCAGGGATGTTGCAGACTTTGGTGCTTCCTGAGTGGAAGTGGGTTCATATCACCATAGACTCATTATGGGTTTTCCTAGGATAGCGAGAGGGCATTATATGAATTGGGTAATTGTTAATGGGTTAATAAAGTCTATTCATTTCCTTCCCATTCGACACAATTAGTTTGTTGACAGCTTGATGAGTTTCCTCTGGCTATTATTTCTAATAGGGATAATAGATTCACATCTAAGTACTGGCAGAGTGTTCAGGAGGCTTTGGGATGGACACTAAGATTCAGCACTGCCTTTCACCCATAGATTTATGGTCAATTTGAGAGGACCATCTAGATGATAGAGGATATGCTATGGGCATGTGCAGTTGATTGGAAGGACAGTTGGGCTGAGTAGTTGCCACTTGTCGAGTTTATGTACAACAATATTTTTCATATGATTATTGGCATGGCTACTTATAAGGCACTATATGGAAGACAGTGTTGATCACCCTCGCATTGGAGAGATGTGGGCAAGAGATGATTATTCAAATTTGAGCTAGTTGGGTAATGTGCAGAGAAAGTTTGGTTAATCTAGAAAAGATTTTCAACACCATAGAGACATTGAGTTTACGGTTGGAGATCATGTGTTCTTGAAGATTTCTTTGATGAAAGGTGTGAATAGATTTGGAGTTAAGGGGAAGTTGAATCCCACGTTCGTTGGCCCATTTGAGATCATGAAAAAGGTTAGAGCAATAGCTTACCAGTTGGCTATACCATTGCAAATTGTGGATGTATATGATGTCTTCCATGTGTTGATGCTACAGAAGTATATAGCTGACTCATCACATGTGCTTGGGCAGGTAGCTATATAGCTGAGACTTGACTTGACTTTTGAGGAAAGAGCTATGGATTTTGGACCGCGAGGTACAAGAGTTGACGACTAAGGCCATTCCATTGGTCAAGGTTATCTGGAAGCATTATTTAGTGGAGGAAGCTACATGGGAGACTAAAAAGGAGATGAGACAGACACATCTTAAACTTTTTAGGGACTGATGTGAAGATAATTTTGCAGAAGAAATTTCTCTAAGGAGGGAAGAATGTAATAGCCTTAGTTTTTTTAATTAATTATCAATTTTATTTATGTAAAAAAATGTAAAAAAATATTCACTTAAACAAGGGGCGCTTGTTTTGATATCAGCACCCACCATAAGAGAAAATAATAGGGTTTCCCTTACTATTACATGATAAAGAAAAGAAGAACAAAAAAAAAGAAGAATAAAGAAGAAGGGAGGAAAGAGAAGGAAAGGACCTAGTCATCGAAAAATGCATCACGCCAGTAGAGGGGAGAATAAAGCTTGTGGGTTAAGCCACTCATCTTCAATGCCACATTGGGAAGAGCAAAAGCCCCATGGAGATTTCTTGATTAGAACATCTTCTTCAGAGTTTTGGAGAGATCAACAATGCTTGACAACTGTGGATCATCCGATGTCAGAAATCACCAAAAATCACCTTCATTGGAGACATTAACAAGATAAAAAATAATAAATGAGGTAGGATCTACAAAATTCATCTGTAAATTGATCCCCTTTTGATCAATCCAAGACAAACAACTGGACAATCTGAATTGTCCAATCGATACTGTAGAACAGAGATAAGGAAATTTTGGATTGATGATCAAATGCCACGATTCTCTTCCTTCACTATTAATAAGCCAAAGCCCTCCAAAAATTATTCAATTGGAATACTAATCATTGGAGATCAATTTAAAGACTGATGGTTCTAATCAAGGACAAGAGAAAAATAAAAAATTTGAATCATCATACTATTAATTTATTAATTTGTATTTAGAAAAGCATGAACATAGACTTAGGATAACTTGGATTCGAAGAAAATAATTAATTTGAGCCTGAAACTAATTTGATAATCCTAACTGTCCAATCAAACATAGTGAGATACCATACTAGAAATTTTAGATCGACTATCAAACTTCACCCTAATGCATTCCTAAACCTTGATTTAACATAGTATGATTCAAATCTCATTGATCCAAGGACTGTCATCTAGTAGATAACTCAAATCATATGGATGGTCCATGATTCATTAGATATAAACCCTCATATGTAGGTCAAGACATAAATCCATGACTAGTGGCTCAAATCCATGAAAATTCAGCTATCCAAATCTAGACTAGATGGTGGATTTGCATTGAACTTGATGAGATAGTGACTGAATAGTTAAGATTTTTCAAATCTGACAATTTATGGTTATAACAGAGATCAGATTTACCGAAAATCATACAATTTGCAATCTATTGTGATGATCTAATGATGATTAACCATTGCTTCACCACCAAACATTCAATCTGAAACATAGAAATTATATGTTATGGATACGTAAAATGATCTAGAAATTAGAAACATGATCACCATCCATTGGCAATAATGTATTAGGATAGATATCATAATCCAAAATTCTAAATTAGATCATCAATTAGTGATTGAGATGGCTAGAAATGTAGATCAACAACCTAAATGGCTGAGATCATGGTTGTTTTGGTGGTTGATTAATGATGAATTGTTAAGACCTAACTATTTTACAATTAATAGATGACCTGGACAGTTAAACTTAGATTAAAATAGACTTCTTTCATAATTGTTAATCTATGATTCAACATTGATAAGAAATGTGCAATATGGGCAATGATTAGGTTGATAGATAAGTTGAGTTGAAGAAAGAACATAGCTGAGTTGAGAATAACAACAAAAGAGGTAGGTGTTCTAAAATTAAATGTTTTCTACTTAAACTAAATTTTGAACAAATCATGTTCAAAGTTATAAGAATTGACATAATAGATGAAATCCTAATTTTATTTATAAGATTTTTTTCATATTTAGAGTTATTATAATTATGGTTGAGATCTTCAAAACTTCACAAAAAATATTTAACTCTAAATTCCCTATGGTTTTGGTTTAATCCATTATGTATGTTCTAATTTCGAACTCAGTAAATTAACATGATTACAAATAATACCTTTGTATAAGTATGGATTTAAGAATTCCATGATTTGATTTCACGACTAATAAGTTGCATTGATTACAAAGGTACCAAATTTATATCCTTTTTTGAGGATTTGTTTTAGATGAGCGCTTTCACATGGTGGACACTATGCTAGAATAGGATCAACCACCCACTCTTCAAAATTTAGATACCTATTATTGCCATGATTGAATTTTTTTAGTGTGAGTATCATGTGAAGGTCCCACCTGGCATTGTTTTACATCCCCATGTGGTGTGGACCATAGTCTTCCCACTATGGTATCAATGGCTGAGCATGTAGATGAACTAGGTCTGGGTTGTAAGATGCAGAGCTGTCCATGTGTTTCTTTCTTGTTTGTGGATATGACATGGGGCTACTTGCGATATAGGGTGATGATTTCCTACATTGATATGGCATGATGATACCTGGACTTGGTGTGAGTACTCATGACCAAGGTGTAATTGTTAAATTACTCTTGAAAACCCATGAGATAAAGTCATTTCTTAATGATAAAACTTTATACTTTTATAAGTATTTTATGAGTTGATGACTTCTCAAGTGTATCATACTTTCTAGAATGATTTCACCATAAAATATGAATTTCAATTGAATGATGTTATTAAGATCTTGTACTTGAATTATATTTGAATAGTTTGAATCCTCAAATGATTCAAATTAGTCATCTTGCTTATGTAGTAATGATTACTTAAATTCATCAAATTTTATGACTCTATTCTCATATGGAATATCATGTTTATTTGGATTTGTTAAATATTAAATGTAATGTTAGGCACCTACTCAAGCATAGCTTGCTAAGATATTATAGTGTTTACAATATCAAGATCCAAAGACACAATTGGGAGTAGCTTTTAATTGAAAAGAGGCAGATGAGGCTCATAGGAGAGAAAGTTTGACGAGGGCTAAGGTAGTATGAGCTAGCTTTACTAATGTATATTTCTAAACACAATATAGGTATTAAACTTTGAACTTTGTTTATTAGTTGGACTTATATACATATAGAGTATGTATGATGGACTGTGATTTTGATAGGAGGAGATTTTCGGTAAATGGTGAGACTTAAATCTTCTTGTATTAAAACTTTCTTTAAAGCTTTTTGAAAATCTGAGTGTATGGATGATATAGTCTTCAGGTATATTGATGATCATTGTGGAATCATCAAGTGTTGTCGTATTGCATGCGTTAAATGTGGATGTTTGAAAAATAGAGGAAACTTTGTCACATTTTTTTAGTAGAAATGGTATGTCCACTTTGCTGTTAAAATCAAATTTTTGTGGAAGTTATGACACCCAAATTTTTATAAAGTGTTTCCTTAATGAAATTAATTTTTCTATTTTTAATAGAAAGGAAATTTTTATAAGAGCGATCTTGACTTATATAGAAAAAATTAAAATGTGTTTAAAAACCAGGTTGTCACATCTCTAGATGGAATGCATGTGAGCATCATAGTCTTGGTGAGTACATGTGATATGAAAGAATGTGTAGAAGCCATATCAAGCAGTACTCTAACAAGTCTATCATAGATAAGAAGCATATGTCTATGCTTGCTTTGAGGTAATAGCAAGCATTGGTCTTGGGCTCTTAGAAATTGGATCTTTCTTTGCCACTGCTTTTGGCTTCTTCCAACTAATGACAAATAATTCTATGTAGATATAAAGCACAAAGGATAATCAAACCTTTAGTAGACTCATCAATTTACAAATCATATCATTGTATGAACTAGACTCCAAATCCATCAATGAATTATCAAAGTTCATGATCTAGAGTTAAGTAAATATCATAGATTAAATACTTCCATCTAGAATAGTATCATAATCTTTTGATAATGATGTTTTCACCAAATCCTTGTAATATTACAAAAAATCACTCAAATTTGTTCAATAGTGTTGTTTTTATTCATGCTATAGTTCTCTTTTCTACTTAGCTAAGTCTAAGGTTTTTCCTAATGACACTAGAGCATGAATTTTCTAGTTACTTCACTATTGATGACACACATCTCAGTTCTGATACCAATTGTGATACCCTAGGTCTTTAAAACTCAATTTTGAAAGAATAAATACATTTTGATAGTTGGGATGCCTATATTTGAAAAGTTCTTTTTTCATAACTGGAGTTCTTTTAAAAAATTGTTTACAAAATAGTTGAGGATCAAACTTAAGCACTAAATCTTGACTCACATTTGAGTCTCATACATAACATTTAATTTAAAAAAATTCTTAAGCATTATTATCAATGGTACAAATAATAAAGTAAAGATTCACAATGATTAAAGTCTAATACGCAGTGCTTTATTACATCAACAATCCAAAATAGAAAGAATAATAAAGATATTTCTCTTGCAACTGGCTTCTCACTTTTCCAGCTACTTTCAATCTCTAGCTCCTTCAATCTCCTAGTCCATGACTTTTATCTTCCATAAGAATCTAGAGAGTCTATGGTGTATTGATTATACATTACATACCCAACAAATAAAACCAAAACTACAACTTTGAAAACTACAACATAAAAGCACACAAGCACTCAAATGAGATTGAAATAAGGTTTTTATGCAATAAAAACTCATGACTAAATTCTTATTAGTCAATCAATGCAGAGCCTAATAGCACATTCATAGTACATGTATACATTCATATATCTTTATATCTATAGATGGTAAGTGTAATAACTCGACAACACAACTAATATCATGATGCATCAAAATCATAAGTGTGATGGCAAAATAATCAGCCAGGTGCACTCTAATGCTTATAGAGTTTCACTAAACTCTTATTCGCATGCATGCAATACTATTTAGAGAACTCATATAGATTCATCTTCGAACCCTAATCATGCTCCCCAAGAGTACAAAACACAAAATTTCATGGACTCAACTATGTTCATGTTGGCTATGCTATGCGTGTGCCTACTAGTATCCTAGTAGGACTCTAACAACATTCTCATGAGGCCTATGGTCATCTTGAAAGGATTTTCGTCATTACCTACTATGGCTCCTACCATAATTCAAGAATTTCCACTTTTTAGCATTGGATACCATTCCACATCTTGTTGTCAGAGGCTAGGAGGCCAACATATAACAACCTCTTAAAATAGTTCCCATTAGGCTCATTTTCCTATCTCACATATAAGGAAAATATTGGGCATCTCTCATATATTTTGTAAAACCTTATACAAAATTCATCCATGCACTTATCAAAATCACATAGAATTACAATAGTTTTACTAAGTAATTTCACAAGTGCATAACCACCACTCACTCTTGAGATAAAATAGGTGACTTTTGGAAATCACTATTAAAATAAAGTATCATGGCACAACTTAGGCCAAAAACTCTAGCATCGTTTAGCTTAAGTACTTGGTTTACAAACCACGCTCAAATTCCATACTTGTAGGATACTCTTACGCTAAAAATAGATATATTAGAAACTCAAAACATGTTCTAAGCTTTACCATTTTTCAATTAGGTAAAACGCTATGAAATTAGCTCAACATAAATTCTTAAAGACCATATTTTCATTAACTTAGCTAACTTGCTAGTTATCCATTTTTCATGACTTAACATTAGAGTCTCAAAATACAATTCTCAAATATATTTTCAAGCCAAAATAGTAGGTTCATGATAAAAAAATTTATCCCAAAAATAGTAAAGTAAAACATCTAACATCTTTCAAAAAACCACATTATAAAATCTCTATTGTCATGCATTCAAAACCCTTATGGTAAAAATTTAGTTTTCTTGACTTTTAAATTGAGAAAAACTAAACTAGAAGATGCTATTTCCCATATTAAATAGTAAGATGCAAGCCCAATTTAAATCATAAGCAACAATTAATATATTGTAATGGTTAGAAACTTAGTTTTATGTTCTACAATCTCACCCACAAAAATGGATTTCTCAAACATCTTTTTGACCAAAATTTTTCATGAAACGTATGATCAAACAATGTTCATTAAGATTACAGTAAGGTCACTATAGAAAACCATGTATGTACTTTTGAAAAACTTGCTTAAAACATTGCACATTCATGCTAATGATTAAGTTGAAAATTAGCCAATAAAACTCATCAAATCCTAATGTTTTATCAACCAAATTTCCATCTAAATAAACATAGAAATCAATAATCTTCTCATGCTTCAAATTGCAAACAATAGTAATGTCAAATTAGGCCAAAATACTAGCTTAATCAATGATAATTTCAAGCTACAGAAACCATTAGTAGTGAGCATGCATACATGCAAGAAAACATACTCAAAACATTAACACTTGGAAGATACAATATGTATTTTTTAATAGTTCTTAGCAACCGCCAAAAAGTTTCCAACCTAAACATAAATAAAATGTGTTTAAACATTCATAACATGGCATAATTATTGCCCAAAATATAAGCAAAATAGTAACTTAACATTTATTTCTACCAATTAGAACATGTCTAAAACAATTTATTGTTTCTACCATAATGGAACTCTATGCATTCAGACATGAAAACAATAGAAAGAAAGAGAGTTTTTCCTTTGCAAAAAGCATGGAATAGATTTGAAAAACCTTGTAGTTTTAGGATCACCTACCTACGATCAGATTAGGAGAGAACTAATGGTTTATTCTTAAGCTTTTCCTCTTGCTCCAATATTTTCTCCTCCAACTTTTAAAAACTACTAAGAGTATCTGACTTCCTCTTATTCTTCTTCTCTCTTCCTTCCTCGCTTTCTCTCCTTTTCTCTTTTCCTTTTCCTCTCTTTCTTCCTAGACGTCCTACTATGAGAAAAAGCTAAGGCTAGATATCTTTTACCAATATGTAGTTCTTCTTATAGTTCCTTACTCCTTAAGCATCCTATTCTCGTTAGGACATCCTCTCTTCCCTTATTAGATACCAAGCTAGACCAATTGTAAGAACCCAGTTTTAAAAAATGATCTTGTGAAAATCCTTTATAAAAGGAGTGATTTTTTTTTTAAGTGTCTGGAAATCACATAATACATAGGTATTTTTCAAACACCACTCTTCAAGCTTGCTGTCACTTCCTTAATTCTTCACATATAATTATAATAAGTATGATGGATAAGAGGGGATTAGAGATTTATGCCATAGGATCTACTAGTCACAACCATAATAACTATCATCATCCATAACTTATAGTATTGTTAATATTTACAATATCTCATAGTGTCAAAAAAATCAAATACATCAGATATACCTCCTAATACAAGGAGACCTATCTAAAAAAAACAAAAGAAACTTAAACCATACATCTCTATTCAAGTGTTCATCTCATTAGCCTTTCCCATCTCCTTAGCACTAAGTCTACCTGAAGTCCCACCTGAAAATGTTGCTGTGGAGAGTGAGCATAACCACTCATTCGGAAGAATCCTAATATAAACAAAGCCACCAAAAGCTTAGCATCTAGACATACATATTTACCCAGACAGTTCATAAATCAATCATGTATAAACTAAATCAAATATACATGCTCAACAGTATCGTCATGTAATTACATCTAATAATTTCAAACATGTGAGGAAATACATTCATTCCATGAAAAAATTCTATCGTCTTGTGTACATATAGCCACATCACATCTATTATCTAAGAGAATTCAGTATTTCAAGATCGTTTAAGACATAGTACGTGATCATACAGAATCATTCAAAAAGCTTAGTTAATCCAATTCATCAATGAACCAAACTCTAAAAGCCATTGATCTCAGAGAAATCTAGATATATCATAATCAAATGGTGAAACCACCAACTAAATACAAGCATTAAAGCATGGTATTGGTAAAAGATGAAATCATTTGATAAAACCAAATAACATACAGTCCTATCACCGAGACAATGAGTGGCATATAGTCCTACCCCTAGGGAGCAATCCAACTAAAAGTGGCTTATATTCCTACCTCAAGGGAACATGTCTAAAATCTTCAAAATGATTGATGTGTTAGCTCATGTCCACAAATCAAATCTAGACATCTAGGATGCACACTTTTGAACACATGCCCTACTGAGGGGTTTGTATCTTGTCAGAGGGTAGGCCAATTTGCGCTCCTAGCATAATGTCTTATGGACTTACACTTGCTTTGCAAACAATTGCCCTCTAAAACATCACCAAAAATTCATTGCATAATGATAGAACTACACCCTTAAGTCTTTTCAAAATCATATGAGAAACCATTCATATCCATTCATTTCCAAGGTGTGGCAACTTTTCAAATCCATAGCCTCAATAAGCTATAAAACATGATTTTTATGGGATTTCAAAATATGCACTCATCATTCATTAGATAATGCACTTGATATTCAAAAACATGCATCTAATATCCACTTCTAAAAACAACAAGTGTCCAACCATTCATGCTTTGTTCATAGCTCATGACAAGTAGCTCTCTTATAGAAGATAATGCAACTTTGCCATGTTTTCAATCATTCAACAAAATATCCAAAGCCAATGATCATATAAGATGGATCATTAATGAGCTTTATTAAAACAAAACACATATAACAAAGTGAGCTATAGTGGAATCAATGATAAAGTTCTTATTAATAAAAATAAACATGTTACCATTCTAGGCCATAACATGTAAATATCCATAGTATTTGTCCATCACATTAAGTGAACACTTTTAAGAATGAAATTTGTGCATTTGAAATGAATATGAAGATATTTAAAACACTTCAGTTAGTAGTTAAACAAACTCAACAAGTAATAATAAAACTACACTAACACAATACTAGTTAATGGTTCGATAATGTGCTGTCTTCCTATCTTTTGCTTATGAAAACTTAGTCCTCTTTCCCTAAATTTTTAGTGATGGTTACAAGTCTAAGTCATAGCATATTAAGCTTCAATTCACCTGGATATTAATTACCAAACAATCCTAAAACACTAGTTGAAGGATGTCATATTTCATAGTGATTCTACTTAAGTTTTCCCTATGCGTCAAACCCTTAGGAACTATACTTCAACCCTTTTTTTGTAAATGATGTATCCACTGGTATATTATTTGGACATTCTAAGGATTGCAAATGTTAGGTTTACAAGCTCTTATATGTTAATAACAAATACGAGGTTTAAACTATGTGTGAATAACTTCAAACATCCTTGAGATGTGAGTGGAAGTTTCAACCAAAGTGAGCAATCCTATAACTCTTTAACTGTTGAGAACCCAACCCCAAGGGTAGTGGTTTAGTCTAATAAAGCATAGTGATTAGTTCAGGTGAGGCTTACATGGAACTTTTGATTAATATTATATATATGTATATATACATATATATAATATATATATACATATATATACATATAATATATATAAAGCAGCATAAGTAGTCATAGAGCTAGATATCTTTTCCTATGCATGGCATGTCATGGTGTGGTTTAGACAATGAAATGAACTGCTCATGCCTACAAAAAATCAAGCAAAGTCTCCTCTTTTTTTCTTTTTGAATTATGCATTCAACATATGCAATGCAGTTCACCTAATAAACAATAGTATAATATAACAAAAGACAAATAGAGACCAAGTTTCCTTACATTCCATTAATTGCAAATTTACTTTAACTCTTGTTCATGAGACTTGGAGTTCCAAGTCACATCCATGCATACATTAATTTAAAGTTAGTAAACATGAGAAACACATAGCCACACTTACTCATCAATATATAGAATTGTACATCTCATGTTCTTCATTGTAAAGTATTCATAAATAACAAAACATAATAATAGCATCAAGTCAAGCATTACCCACCATTCATAAGAGCCTTTCCCTTATTCACTCGACTAGTACCTGAAAAATGATAGTATGAGTTGCAAAGCCTAATAATGAAAAGGAACTAAACCCTATAAGTATATCCCAAAGTTCTTATTTAGCCTAGCTTAACTCCACTTCCATGTTCCAATCATGGAACATTTCCTTTCACTTAACTGATATCTAAGATAAGTTGTGTGCATTTATCATCAGGTATAATAGTTAGCTATTTATCCAAGAATACTAAAGTCTATAGTTTCAATAGTAGTATAATAAGCATAAGATTTAAATATATTTATCTAGGAAGATCAATCATTTGATAAATTTTTATGGTAATATGAATAAACATTGCCTTTGTTGATCCTATCCATGCTTGCAATTCATAGGTTCATTATCTAACCCAAATCATTCCTATGATTTTACCAACTAAGATGGCTATATATCGTCATACTACAGACCAAGTAATCTACTCCCTCTAGGTTTACCATCTTGGGTGCCTACATTATGATTATCATAATAGTAGGCAGCCATTCCCTTAGGTTTTACCATCTTGGGTGGTTCCACCATGGTTAGTAGCAACCAGGCAGTCCTTTTGCTCATGATTTGCCGTCTTGGGTGGATCCATCATAAGTGTAGTATGTCAAGAAGCTCTTCCCTTAGGACCATAGTTGAAATCAACTAGGCACCCCTCTCCCTCAGGGTTTACCATCTTGGGTGGCTTCATCATGTAGAAGATCTTCCCTCAGGGCTTACCATCTTAGACAGCTCCACTATAGTTGTAGTCAACCAAGCAGCTCCATCATGTTTAGTACATTAGATAGCTCTTCCCTTAGGGTATTCCATCTTTGGTGGCTCCACTATAGTTGCTATCAACTAGGCAACCCTTTCTCGTAAGGCTTCTCATCTTGGGCGACTCCATCATATGGCTGCTCATTGGTTAGGTTTGTCATCTTAGTTGGCTCCACCATAGTTGTAGTCAACCATTTAGCTTTTTTCCTTAGGGTTTACCATCTTGGGTGATTCCATCATGATCATAGTCTATAAGGCTACCATTAGGGCTTACTCTCTTGAGAGTTATAGATTTATCTTATCTTCACAATAACTTTATGAAGATATGCACTTATTGAATACTACATAATGAATCCACATAGGCTAAAGTAGTTGAATCATCCATGATGTCTACATGGAATCTCTATGCTTACACATTTCCAAACTTTCATATTTTGAAATTTATCAGGTCAACAAGATTTGATGGATATAGAAGGGGGTTTAGGGTTCTTACATGTTTCTCTTCTGTGTTTGACACACGAATCACATGTAAAATTCCAACCTCATTTCAAACTCTACTTAAAATATAGGACATCAAAATTCAACTAAATTTTAGAATTCTATTTCTATCATACCTATTTGGGTTGCTTATTAGCATAATTCATTCAATGTACACATATTAGTGTAAATTATTCCATTATTGTCACTAACTAACTATAATTTTTTCAAAATCTCAACCTTTGAGGTCATCCATTTTGATTTCCTCATTATAGATTGATGATAAGAACCCCAATTAGTCACTATATTCTTAGATTAGCACATTTGGTTTCTAATTGATGGTCTAGATTAATTTAAATGCCTCCAGAATTTTTTATCCACATAATTAAAAGTTGTTAGATAAGCTGATTGATGATTCTAGTCCCTAATAAAGTTTTCTAACCTTAGATCATAAACCGATTGGCTATTGAATGGTCAAATCAGACCTTGCATAGCTAATGTATAATTGATTTCTCGCTCTTGCTACAAATCATCTTTAATATAAAATTTAAGTCACATGGTATGTAGAACTACTACTCGATTATGTTTTCAATGGTCGAATGTGTAAGTTTGAGATTTACACTTGCACATTATGTTTAGATTAAAGTTTCAATGGTCAAATGATTTTTGATTGATCCATAGATTTGGCAAAAATGAACCTAGACTTGTGATTTTTCCCATTGGACAATTGCCATCACCAAAGAAGATGACTGAATTCCAGTTGTCACTGCAATGTACATAGTGTAAATTTTTTATGAAATTCACCAATTTCTCTTAGATTAAATGTAGATCAAGGGTATTCCTCCACTCTCATTAAGTTTTGGGTTGAACCAATGCCGTTCAATGCTAAAAAATGGCAAAAATAGTTGCCAAACAATCATAGTCAACAATTAGGTCAAAGGTACTATTGAAATTTATCATTTTAGAATTGTAATCCTTGACTATTGTGAGTGATCAAGACCTAGGGATGGTTTCTGATAGAATAGACTTGTCAGGCTCAAAAACCAACTTCTTCATGGTCCCTTGGTGAAGATTTTTTTGTCCAATTTCCACACAAATTTCAACTACTTTTTCAGGTCATTAATTGATGAAAAATGGTCAACTCATCAGCTTTCCTTAGTGTGCTCCTCTCAATTGCAAGTGATGATGGTCAGTTGCCAATGAGGAAGGAAAAGCAGGGGAAAAGAGAAGAATAAGAGGAAAAGAAAATGGGAACTAGGTGGCTTACCTGTTGGTTACCAATCAATCATGTGGGATATGGTTGGTTGTTTGTTCACTTTGGTAGTGAGGTAAGTTATAAGAGGGAAAGAGACAAAGATGGGAATTGAGATGAGGGAGAGCAAGTGATTAGAGAGAGAGAGAGAAGATTGGAGTGGAAGATCCATCTAAAAGAGATGATCTATGGCGAGGGTGTTGAAGCGTTTTCTCCCTATTCTCTATCTCTGATGCATAGGAGCTAAACTCCACATGGTGAATCTAACTCCCACATGTAAAGCCACTCCCTATAAGTCACCATGCATAATAATTAAATCAAGGGGTGCCATTATCAATTTGGTGCCCCTCAAATAATTGTAAATTTTTGGGATTTTATGTCTCTGGCCCATGATTTTGGTGTTCTTAGTGTTGTTGGAAAGTTGTCGTTGAGTTCATCATCCAATTTTGACATCTTTAATTAAAAATTTTCCTTTAATAATTACTTGAATTTCGATAAACTTCCCAACTTGAAGCAAAATTTTTTCAAAATTTGTCATGAAAATAGAATTAAAATTCAAGTCATTCCATTTGTAATTGAACATTGAATTTAACAAGTTTTGAGTATTCCAAATTTTCTAGTAGTTGAGTTCAATTGATGCCAAAACTCAAGATGGTCCCACCTTCTCCATCCAACCTCACTTGTCCTGTTTCATAAATTTAAAATGATTAATGACTTAATCTTATCTTCAACCTAATCTAGCAACACATGTGACAATGCTTCCCTCCTCAAATTTCATCCTTAAAATTTTAATGTGTACTTGAGTTTTTAAAATTCTGAATAATTTTATTGAATTTTTGACTCTAGCTCCCGTGGCTTCTTCCATCCCGTGATGTTACTACAGTACCTTCACAAGTGATATTAGTTTTAGTCAATCACCTATATTAACTTCTCCACATATGAAATGTCTTCATTGACATCAAGAAAGTGAAAAGGGTCCAATTCATACTTCCTATAACAACACTCATTTTTGGTTCTTTTTTAGGGTAATTATATCACATTTATGATTCGAATGGGGTAAGGAATTGAATTCCATTGAAATTACATTTTATGTAGTTTACTCTTTCGAAAATGCAAAATTTGGAATGTACCCATCGAGATAATTCCAATGACACTAATTTTGTGTGAAATAGAGATCAGGACAGAAAAATCCCATAATTTTACAAGATTGAAAGGGGTTTGAAATTGATAATGACACACCCCTCCACCATAGCCCCACTTGATGCGTGTGGGAGCCGAGCTTGATATGTGGGGGTCAATTCATCTTGTAGATTTTGATTCCTAAGGGGCATTCAAAACTTAAGAGATCAAACAAAGAGGAGAACCTGGTAGATTGAATCCCTTCCCCTCTGACCAGGTTACCTATCACACACTGGCAACCAATAACTAATAACACATCCCCACTATTGGAAAGCCTCTCTTCCTACCCTGTTCCTCTTTCTTGATTGTTACCCTAGCCAAATGCCCATGATAGACACCAGACATCGCTTGAGGCACTTGCTCCAGCTCAACTCACTAGCCTTGCCACCTTTTTTCCTATCTTCTCTCTCTCCCATCTTTTTCTCCTTCCTCTTTGTCTTTGATGACAACTAAGACAAGACTGCCTAGTCCAACTGCCTGAGTAGATCGGCCACACCATTCTCTTCCCCTTGCCTCTTCCTATAACATCGCTAATTTTTAAATATGAATTTAAATTTTGGATTATATTAAATCAGGATAAAAAAGAGAATACTAAATTTTTTATTTTTGGAGTTCTAAAAAATAAAATTCTATAAATATTGAATCAAGTTTTGAGACCTCCATATTTGGATTATACTTGAAAAGATGATTCTAGAGACACTAAGTTTGTTGAAATCGAAGTTTGGATGAATATGTAGTGATTTTTCTTATGAAAGGTAATTTAGTAATTTCACAAGTTGACCCCGCTAGTAGAAATGTGTGTCAGACAGTCACGATATGTTGGAAAACCCTAGTAGATGATATTGATTAGTTTCGACCAAAATCATGATGTCTAGAAGTAGCAAATCCACATAATTAGGTAATTATAATTAAATAAAAGAAAATAATTAAAATGTTTAAAGGAGCATCCAGAATTGATATTGGCACCCCTCCCTGCTTAAGTGAATTGAAGAACATATGTTAGGTCTATTCTCTCAAACTCAACACAAGCAAAAACCCTATGAAGAGGAGGAATGAGAAAAAGAGGAAGAGGAAGAGAGAGAGAGAGAGAGAGAGAGAGAGAGAGAGAGAGAGAGAGAGAGAGAGAGAGAGAGAGAGAGAGAGAGAGAGAGAGAGAGAGAGAGAGAGAGAGAGAGAGAGAGAGAGAGTGAGTGGGAAGGATCCCTGTGTGACTAGAAAAACCAATTCACATAGGAGAACAAAAGGAAGTGGGGGTTTTTGAGTTACTTGGAGAAACAGAGTTCACTAGAGACAACAGTGGCTCAAATCTCTAATTTGGCCATTCAAGTGACTTTGCACAATGGGAGGAGCAAAACCCCTTCAATTTCACTACCATATAAGGAGGAACGATGTAGGATCAAAGGGGGGAAGTTGCATAAGGGAACAATCACTGGAAAATTCAAACGAAGCGCGTCTTCTCTGACAACAATTGGGGATTGTACACACCACAAAGGTTGGATTTCTACTTATAAAATTCATTTTGTCTTAATTTGTTCACTATTTTGAGGTAAGCATATAGATCTAGGGTTTTAAGGGAGACTCGTGGATGATTTTTTATCTCACTTGTTATTGGAGACTAATGAGAACTTTGAGAATCTCTATTCGAGTTTTGATCTTTAATCCAAAACCAAATGCAATAGATCCAAACCCTAATCCATGGTTAAACATCAACCCAAGGATGATCTTCCCAACCTATCGTGATGATCATCAATTGATCAGAATTGCAGCCACTCCATTAACACTTTGATCATCGATCTATGACTTATAAAGACTAATTTGATCATTTCCATTGAATGATAACTGTTGGATCCTCTGTAAATGATGAATTCAACCATTTTCAATGAATACTAGCTTTCGAATCATATGTAAAAGGTAGATTTGGTCACCTTCAATAAACTAGAATAGCCAAATCATCTATAAAAGACATATTTGACCACTTTCAATGAATCTTAACCATCAAATCATCTCTAAAAGGTAGATCTAGCCACTGTACAATTATATTTGTACCAATAAACAAATATTAACTATCAAATGATCTATTTGTTGATTGTTGGTGGATGATCAAAACTCTAATTGCTTTATTGAGTTTCAATCATGAATCTGAGATTAAAGGTATTTGATCTGACCATTTAACCTCATTCAAAAAGACTAGATCTTGATGTCCGTGATTGTTGGCAAATGGTCCACACAAATCTAACCATCCATTTTATGGGTCAATGATTTTAAACACTCATACATTGACCGGAGCACAAATAAAAAACCAACAATACTAATCCTCAAATAATTAGCATACCAAATCTTGATCCATTGGCTATAAATGTTTAATAACACGCTGAGATCAAGATTCGATGAATTTTAGTCGTGGGATCACCAATTAGAGAGTAAAAAATAGATCATGGGGATGTAACACAATTTTCACATATGATCATTGACCAATCATTGGTAAATGAATTATTAAAACTCTAATGGCTTGGGATGAGTTCTAATCATCTATCAATAATCTAAAAATAACAATTAGACCACCATTCAATGACTGGATTTTGAAAATGCAAATATAGATCATTGAGCGATAATCAATGGCACAAATTTGGTAATCTATGACTTGATAGAAGTTTGATCAATGAACTAAGGATGGAAATGCAGATCAATAGCTTAAATGGCTAAGATCATGCAATTTTGGTAGTTGATTAGCTATGAATCACTAAAAACAAACAGTTCTATGATTAATAGATGATTTGGACTATCAAGTTAAGGTTAGAATCGATTCCTTTTGTAATTGTTAATATATAACTTGACATTGACATGAAATCTGGAATATCAACAGGTTAACTAGGTTGATAGATAAGTCAAGTTGAAGAAGTGACATAGTTGAACTGAGAATTTTGCCTAAAAGGTATGTAATCCGATACTAGTAAATTTCAAATGGACTTCAAAATGAGAAAATAGTTTGTGACCATTTCTGGTTTAGAATATTTTGATTATTATACCAACAATTTGATACATATGTATGTTATTTAATTGTATACGATTCTCTGAGTGTTAGTAGGGTAACCCCCATGAGGTTCAGTGAGGAATGACCAAGAGGTATCCACGAGTCAACATAGAGGCCACAATAGTGGCTAGTAGGTGATGATAGGGCCCTAGGAGCATAAATGTCTATGTCTTGATGATTATGTGGGTCATTTCTCAAGAGTTAGACCTCGTCCACGGTGGCAAGACTATATTCTATCATGATTGGAGTGATCAGTTTTCCACAACTATGTGGGCATGGATTTGTGCATTTTGGATTGAGGGCTATGCACCTTAATTCAGTTTTATATATTTTGAGCAAATTGGTTTGACAAACTTATTAAATTCTTTTGAATATTTTGGATGATTTGATTTTCACCTAACATGTATGAGATCAATTTTCATAGTTACAATTTTAATTTGATTTCATGAAAGAAGAACTATTTGCACTTATACATTGATCGGTTATACTTTTTTAAAAGCATGAACAGCTTTTGGTTTTTCTAGATTATAGATTTATTGAATGCTGGTTCACTAATAATTAGACTTCTAGCCTTAACTTATCAACTTTATGTTTTATCAATACTTTATTTTGATGCATATATTTAGTTGGTGGTTTTACCATTAGAATTTTAGTACATATTGGTTCTTCTAGATTAACAATTGTACCCTAATTAGATTTACTAATGTGTTATTGAATTGGGCATTTTGTGTGATTCTGCATGATCAAATACTAATTCATACCTATATGTGTTGCAAATGGATCATTGGTTAGTCCGCCAGCATGTGTTGCAAAGGGACATTTGGCTGAGTCCGCCTTGCTGTATGCACAAGGACTTGCAGAAGTGCAAAATGACTTGGTGATTTACCCTATATGGTTCATCTACCTAACATATGTTGTCTAAAGACATTTTGTGGCATTTATTTTACTATCCATGATTTCTTTTATAGAAATGTTTTCAAATAAGGATTGATCTTGCATTAGGAATTAGTTTTGCATTTAAAAATGCATATGTAAACCCACGTCGTCACACTTACAAATCCGGCAGAGCCCCACTGATAAGCCTGTTAGTTGGTGCGCTAGGGCTCTCTCTCTCTTTCTCTCACCTCCCCTTTTTGTCACCAGCGATAGAAACCTAGTGACTATAACTAATCTTTTGGTTACAATGATGCATAGTGATGAAGACAACTCGCATTGAAGATCCAAGTCATTCATCATGTCCCCCTCGATGACATGATCAAAACCTCTCAAGTGATTTGATGGTTGAGCTAGATCTAATGGAGGTCTGGATGCAGTAGTAATGTATGACCACGATCATGCTAATCAGTGATGATCTAGTAGTGATCCAAAGCTCCAAACATTCTGTTAGATGGGGACAAAGTGATTGATGTGAGATCTACATCAATTCTCATATATTCATTACACATTTTGATTTGGAAGCTATGCACATAGTAGAACCTAGAAAATTAAAGAATTTCAACTTAAATTGAATGTAATTATACCATTGTAGAATATATCTATCCCTTTAGACCATAGGATCACTAAATCACACCCCTAAAAAAATTATGTAACGGTTAGATTTAAAATCAGAGTTTTCAACAGTTGTAAACTATTAGATTTCTATTAGATATGGAAATGTTGGACTTCTAAGCTATTGCTTTCGGGTAATAAAACATGATCCAACCATTGGATAGATCACAAAATCAAAATATCACCATGTATGACCATAAGTAATTCGTGAACCCAAGATCTAACCATCCAAAATTGGATCTTGTTGTGGGTTAAGAGATTAAGCTGACATGATCTACGAAAAAGTAATTTGTAAGCTTACAAGTCAGTAATTTCAGATGTTAAAAGAGTGATTTGGACCTTAGATTGACAATTAGTAGTATAGATCTATGTCTCCAACAACTGTTGGAGATCTAATCGATGGTCCATGTTTGGGAAAGACCAATCAGTAGATTGAACGGTCATGATTGCATTGGTTTGTTCTAATTAATGATAGAAAAGTGATCTATAATTGATCTTCACTATGAGATGATCACAAAAGACCTAGATTACAAATGCTAAAGAATTTTAATAGGAATATGTGTATGTTTAACAAATTTACAAGTAATCAAGGATAAAATCTTGAATGGTCAATCTTAACTATTGATCACTAAGTGGATTTGAAGGTCATGCAGTTAGTGGAACAGTTTAACATCACACGAGGTAAGTGGAATTTAGATTACTATGTTCTTTTATATTTGAATTATAATTGCATAGTAAGTTTTGATAGAGTATGTGATGAATGAAGTTAAACATGCATAATGTGCTTTGAATTATGTTTTAAACTCTTCAAGCAAATGTACATGTTATGCATGGCTTGGCTTGTAAGAGATGTCAACAAGATTATTTATTAGGTATGAGATTAATTGCATTTTATGTATATGTTTTTTGTGGATTTTTTTGGATGACTTTGATGAATTTTGATGATTTGTTTTGGGTACTTTACCTCCAAGATACTGATTTATTGATACGGTTAAATTTAGGTGACTCATGAGAGTTGGTCTTGACCCATTTATGGATTTTGTTCTATTAATGAAGTTAAAATCATGTGACTCATGAGAGTTGTCCTAGCCCATCTATAGACTATGATCTACAGATAATGTTAAAATCAAGCGACTTGTGAGAGTTAGTCCTAGCTAGTTTATAGACTGTGTTCTACAGATAAGGTTAAAATGAAGCAGACTTATGAGAGTTGGTCCTAGCCCATCTATATATTGTGATTTATAGATACTATTAAAATCAGGTAACTTGTGAGTTGGTCTTGGCCCATTTACAGATTGTGTTCTATATATACAATCAAAATTAGGCGACTCATGAGAGTTGGTCTTTGCCTGTCTATAAACTGTGATCCACAAATAGGATTAAAATTTGACAACTTATAAGACTTGCTCCTGGCCCATATATAGACTATGATCTACATATACAATTAAAATTAGGTGATTAGTGAGAGTTGGTTGTAGACTATTTACGACTATGATCCACGGATACAGTTAAAATTTGGCAACTCATGATTGTTGGTCCTAACCCGTCCGTATATACTGGTTTATTGGTATGGTTAAAATTAGGTGACTCATGAAAGTTGGCTTGCCCTAGGGTGAGTTATAAGAGCCCCTTCAATTTACTAATGAGATTAGCCAATGAAGTTGGGTGCATTGTGCCACTAGTAGGCTTCTATGTGCTCCAAATTTTTAATAAATTTTGATTTGGTTTAAATGATTTCTCAATGGATTTTAAGGATGTGTTTTAGATGTTCCTCGATGGATTTTAAGGATTTGTAATTGATGATATCTTGATGGATTTCAAGGATTTGTTATTCATGATTTCTCAATAGATTTTGAGGATGTGTTTTGGATGTTCCTCAACAGATTTTGAGGATTTGTTAATTATGATTTCTCAATGGATTTTAGGGATTAGTTTTGAGCACTATTGCCATGAGATTTTGTTATTTTGAATGAAATGTATTGACATTGATCCATTGAGGTTTTATACCCTCATTTTACATACTAAAATTCAATCATGGATTGGATATTATTATATGAATATGTTTATGATTATTTAAGAATGATTTGGGAGCATATGAATATCTAAAAGACAATCTGTTTTAGACATGTATTACAAATTTAGATATTTGATTGACTTATAGTTGAAATAACATATATTGTCAAAATTATGTTTCATATTTGCATAATGATCATATGAGATTGATTTCGGTCCTTATCAAACATATGAGTTGAGAAAGTTAATAGTTTGACAAATATACATGATTTACAAACTAATGACTTGACATAAGCATCATGTTTTGAGATGTACTGATTTTGATCATATATAAATTATTGTTAAAAGCATAATTGTGTTTGACGATTATGCATCTTGTTCCACGTACACTATTACAAGCTTACTAAGATATTGTATTTATTTACAATATCTCAGAATAAATGAAATATAATAGAAAGAAGAAACCTAAAGACAGAACAAGGGGTTGCAAAAGTGTAATGCCTGAGCAATTTACACTATTTTTAACGAAAATTGAACATTCTATAGGAAATAAACTGAGTTAAATGTTTTACTTTATTTAATATAGTAAATGAAGGAATTTGTGAGAGAACTTAGACCATTAGATTCTACTCGAAAAATGGAATCCAACGCCTCAAAAATCACCCAAAACAGAGTTTGTATGAAGAAGGTACAGCCATTTAAAGATAGGGGTATTTCTGAAAATTAAACAGAAAAACGAAAAAGGACGAAAAATGCAGGGGGCCATTTTGATAACGGCACCCCCTATCGTCTTCAACCTCTAGACCCCTCCAGAAACCCATTTTTTACAATTTCTCTAGAATACACCAGGGGAAATGGCAGCACCGGCATTGAGGGGCACCGCCTTCTCCCCTCTATAAAAACCCCATCTCCCCCCTCTTCAAAATCACTTTTTTTCCAGCCGTTTGAGACTGGGGTTTCTGGCAAAATCAGAAACCCGTCTCAACCCATCTCTTTACATTTTTCCAGCAATGGTCAGGCCCTAGTCAAGCCGGCCATTCGATTCTTGTCTCCCCATTTCCCCTCTCTTCTCTTTTCTAACCTGGGCATTGGGGTTTTTCCCCTTCTTCGAGTTTTCCAACGATAAAGGATTTTCAGAACCAGGAACGGGTTCCACCTCCGGCGATAGGCATCCCCATGCTACAGGTAAGCCCCTCCTTACCTTGTCTCTCCATTTCACTTCCCCCAGGTCCAGGATCCATGCCGGATCTGGCTATTTTCCACCCAGAAAAATGCCCCAAGCTAGTTCCAGATGACCTTGCACGAGCCAGGTCTCCCAGGGACGCCTTGCTCCATGTGCGCCTGGGACAGGGTCCCAGGGATGGGCTCCGGGCATACGACAATGTGTACACTGTCCCAGGTGCGGCCCTTGGGTGTGCGTGTGACATAGGGCACGGGTCCTGGCTTGACCAGGGTGCACGGGGTGCCCTGGGAGCTGAGACGCGCCATGCTACAAGGTGCATCTGTGTGATGATGCGCATCATAGCGCATCACTTGAGCATGCATATGCACGTACAAAATGCGGTCCCTGGCACGGCCCTTAGGCGCGCATGCACGTGAAGCGGTCGCTGTCCAACCAGGATGCACGAGTGTCCTAGGAACTGGGACACGCAGACCCAATGAGACTTTAAAAATTAGAAAGTAGATCCACACCATAGGATCTAGCCTGACGAATGAATTAGGTAAGGACCATTGACCCTAAATGGCAGATCTAGCAGTCTAACATCTAAATGGATTAAAATTAATAAGGACTCCTTGTATCCATTTATACCCAAGAGTTTATAAATGAAACCCAGGGACGGGTTAAAGTGATAAAGGATGCGACTCCAGGAGACTTTCAGGTAGGTGCTTTATCGCTACTAGACTTTTAAAAAGAGCCATATTTGTTTTGAGACTGCATGTTTTAAGTATATGTATATGACTTGTTTAGCATGACTTGTTTAGCATATAAATGAATTCAGCATGCATATGATAAATATATTATGAATAGACATATTTTGCAAATAATTGCATATATTGCATGATTTGTGAGCATTGAGTGCTTGCAAAATTGCATGTCCTTAAGGGTTACCAAAAGACACTGGAGTGCCCAAAAGATGTTGGGTAGGCAGTTGTGAGGGCCAGGTAGTTGTGAGGGACCCAAAGAGGACAGGTTTTGAAAAAGAGGTTTTTGGTTTGTTTGATTGCATATGATTTGGGCTAATACGCTCATGGGCGCTATGCCGAGAGGTCTGGGGTGGCCTCCCAGCCTCTACCACTATTAGGTGGATGGGTACCACGCCCAAAAAGGGCATGTCCCTGCTTTGACTACATGTGGTACAGGGGGCTACCACTGGTGTCACAGCATTGGGTCGAAGTGTCATATGCCCGATGGAGGTATATGACCCTGTGTCCCTAGGTACTCGGGGATCACACAGCGGTGAGGTCGTGGGCATAGTTGGACCCTATGGTTTGAGGATTTATTTGCATTGCATATGGCATGACATGAGGTTGGTCGACCATACCATATATCAATGAGTTGGATTCAGTTGAGAATCGTATGCATATCATTATGTTTATGATATATATATGATACTTTCGACTTAGATTATGCGATTCTTTAGTCATTAGTATTCAGATTTGATAGTGGTTTGTAATATCAGTATTGAACATGGTTGTTCGAACATGCACATGTTTTAAAAAACATATGATTTTAAACATAGGATGCATTGCAAAACTAGGAGTGATAGACTCCTACTGAGTATAGTATATACTCACCCTATCCTTAACATTTTTCAGGATAGTTCCACTCACAAATAGAATACGTCTTAGGAGATATTAGTGCTACGAGCAAGTGAATCAAATAGGAGACAATTATACATGTAAGTGAACTCTCAACCCTTTGGACATGTATTTGTATTTATTTACAGTTGGGTTGTGTGTTGTGACTGGATAGACCTAGGGAAAACATTTATGATTTCTGAAGTTTTTCAAAAACTACTTTGGTTGTTGTGAAAGCAAATGACACTCAGGGTTTTCAAATTGAATTTCAAATAAAACATTTTTCCACTGCATTGCATTATTTTTCAAATAGGGATCCCACCTTAGGAATTTAGATTTTTCATTTAAAAATGCATGAGAAAACCCAGGTCGTGACAAAAGAGAGCAGTAGTAATGATGTCAAAGTAAGTGTAAGAACATATGAATGTTCCTTTTTGAATGGATGCATCAGACCTTAACAATATGACTTGTACTTTTATGGACAGGTGGTCATGCATGAGAGATGTATAGATCGATGGGTATGATTGGATAGATTCTCACTATGATATAGTTTGTTTTTACATTATCTCCTCAAAAGTGAAAACGTTTCTTCTCAAACTTGGTGATACATTGGAAATGAATGAAGACAAAGTCTCCTTTATTGTTTCTTACTATGAATGTTGTCTATCTGGGATACTGCATCGGATGGGAAAAATGCATAATATCTAAGAAAAAAAGAAACTCTGTTGAATTTTTGGTAAAAATGAAGCAATCATTTTATGATCAGATCCCTATTTGAAAACTACTAATGACACTCAGGTTTTCAGAAAAAATGTTTTTCTATTTGTCACTTTTGCATCATTAACATGTTAAAAACACCATAAATTTGTGATTGCTATGGAGGTAAGGTCAATTGATAAGCAACCCCTCCAACTCCTTCCAAAATCTCAAATGGTCTAATGAATTAAGGAGTTAACTTCTCACACTTGCCAAAATGTGTCACCCTAGTGTTGGCCGAGCTTTTAGGAACACATGATCTCCTACCTAGAAATCTAGTGGTTCTCTCCTATGATATGTATAATTCTTGGTTCGACTGTAAGCTATCAACAATATTTGTCTAATTCGTTTCACCTTCTCTGTGGTCTCTTTGATCAACTTAAGGTCTATCGATGATGTCTCACTAACTTCTAGCTAATAATGATGGTATAGGTATGGTCTATCTTACAATGCCTCAAATGGTTCCATCCCAATGCTATACTAAAAGCTGTTCTTGTATGAGAATTCTACCAATGGTAAATGCTTGGCCCATTTTCCTTGAAAATTTGGTGCACATGGCCTCAACATATCTTTGAGAACCTAAATCATCTTCTTAGATTATCCATATGTCTAATGATTAAATGCAGAGCTGAAAGTCAACTTCGTACCCATTATCTCCTATAAGCCTTTCCAGAACTTGGAAGTGAACCTTGGATCTCTATCTGACAACATGGATACTACCACCCCGTGCAACCATACAATCTCACTTACGTACAGTAGGCTCAGTGTTTATAGTGATCAGTAACCTTCATTGACAATGTCCTTCCACATTCATTTTTCTATTAACAAAGGCCATAGTAGTTTGGCAGGACTTTGATGTTTTTCCTTAATATGCTTTGATGTCAAACATAAGCAACAAACTTAGAGACATCCTTCTTCATCCCTTTCCATCAGAAATGCCTCTTAAGGTCATGATGCATCTTTGTGCTACCAGGATTATCGAGAATCAAGATTGATGTGCCTCATTCAATAACTTCTTCCTCACCTCATCAATTGGCAGTACCAAAAGCTTGTTAAAATACCATAACCCACTTGAAGAATCCACAGTCAAATGTTCAACACCCTTTACACCTTCCAATCTAGCTCGAATATTTTTGGCCTCACATAGTCTTAGTGTGAATTTTTTTTCTTCTATGTTCCCCATGGTAAGGTGTTGGGGAGAATGAAACAATTATCCTGCAACTCCTCCAACTGCACCTTCAACTCTTTCAATTTAGCTAGTGCCATTTGGTGTGGAGCAACTGAAATTGGCATAATACCAAGATAAAGCTCAATTGCAAAGTCAACTTCCCTCCTTGGAGGTAGGCCTGTAATTATTTAGGAGAAATATCTATAAGTTCCCTCACCATTGGAATTGAATTAGTCCCAGTGCCATAATCATCATGACCCACTATACTCACCATCCAACCACCTTAGTCCTTTTGACATCTATAGTCAACATGGACTTGTGTGCAACTATAATCCTCCTTAGCCTATAAATAAAAATAAACCCCATCTGGGGAGACAAAAGTCACCCTCTTCTAACTAATAATCAATAGTGGAATGATACTCAAACAAGATATTCATCCCCATGATCACATCAAAAGGAGTGATATCAATAACGACTATATCTAGTGTCACCTCGTAACCCGCCTCATCAATATTGCATGCTTGACAAACCCTACTTAAGGTAATACTCAATGCCACAAGAAACTCAATCCACAATGCTAACTCAAGTGGTTAAGTCTCCAAATTAAAGTAATAGACAATAAAAAAAGAATTGAAAGAATGCATTACACCATAATCAAACAATGCACACACCCAAGTATGAAACAATAAAAATGTACCTACGATGATGGTATAGTCTAGCCAAATGTCTAATTATGTAAGTGCATAGAATCTCCCCCGTGTCTGTGCTAGTGACCTCCCTAAACACATGGTTTGTGACTATTCTGTACATTGCCCTAAGATGCTCCCAGCCTCGAACAATCCCTCTTGTAATGGCCTTCTTCATTGCAACCAAAACACGTCTTATTAGCCACTTCAAAAGGCAATAAGTATGTCTGAGCACTATGTGCTCAAGGAGGATATCCTTTCATCCTCTTGCCTTTACTACCATGGGAGTGAGATTTCCCAAAGCTCCTCTCCTTGAACTCCTACACCCCCTCACTATTTATATCCCACTCAATTAGTTGGGCTCTATCCATGACCTCTGCATAATCCTCCAGTTTGAAATGTATCAAGCTCTATCCTATAAAATGCCTTAGCCTTGAATGAAGAGATATACCTTATCCCTAAGAGTGGAAATCACCAATGGAGCAAATGATGACAACTTATCTAATCTAGCAGTGTATTGTGCTATGGTCATGTCATGCTGTGTGAGCTTTAGAAACTCTGCTATCTTGGCATCACTTTGAGCATTAGGAAAATACTTTTCCCTAGAAAGGCCTTCATGAAAAGTTCCCAAGTCCACTCCATTGGGTTTAACACCCTTAGCTACTCTCCACCAATGGATGGCTTCCCTGTAAACTGAAAAATAGCCACCCTTACTTTCAAATCTTCATTAATATTATGTGCCTCAAAGATCCTTTGGATCTACTCTAACCAATTTTTTGTCACCATGGGATCTGACATCCTATCAAACTTGGGTGGTCCTAACTTTTTTATACTCTCCCAAGGCAAGTGCTTCCTTGCTTACACCCCTCTAGGAGCTTGAGAGACTAGTGCAACTGGGTTTTGAAATACTCTACCCTAGTTTATGGCTTCAGTAATTGCCAAAGCCATCTATGCAATAATCTCAACCATGCTTCCACCTTTCATAAATTTTAAATAGTTAGAGAATATCAACCAATTAATCAAGTAGATAATTGTCATTTGTTTGTATTGGCACTTCAAAAAGTCACAAGGTACAAAAATTTCCCCTATCAATGGAAATTTTAAGTTGACAAAAACACGTTCTTCACAATTGACCTACAACCTTGCTCAAATACCAAGACTTCCACCACCCCAACTCCCAAGGCTGTGGTTTGGAGTAATAAAGTATCGTGATTAGCTTAGGTAAGGTTTACATGGCTCTTTCAATATATATATATATATGCATGTACGTGTATATATATATATATAGGTAAATGTAGTAGAAGTAGGGACAGAGATAGATGCTCTTGTCTTGTGCAAGATATGATTTAGACATTGAAATGACAAATGAAGACTTAGTCTCCTCACATTCCATCAATTGTAAATTTATTTTGATTGTTCACTAGATTTGGAGTTTTAGGTCATATCCGTGCACACGTCATTGATTTAAAATTAGTAAACATGAGAATCACATAGCTGGGCATTCAAAATATAGAATTATACATCTCATGTTCATCAATATCAAAGTATGCATAAATAACAAAACATAGTAGCAACATCTAGTCAAGCCTTACTTGTCACTCATAGGCACCTTTCTTTTTTCTACTTAGCTAGTACCTAAACAATGATAATATCATCTACAACAAGTATATTATATGGTTCTTAGGGCCTGGCTTAACTCCACTTCTATGTTCAAATCATGTAACATTTCCTTTCTTTAATAGATAACCAAGATAAGTTGTGTGCATATGTCATCAGATATAACAATTAGCTATTTATCTAGAAATACTATTTAGTCTATAGTTTCAATAGAAGTATAATAAGCATCACATTTAAATAATTGTATCCAAGAATGTCATTTGTTCTGTAAATTCCCACAATAATATGAATAGTTATAGCCTTTACACATCATATCCATGCTTACAATTCATAGGTTTGTTATTTGATCCAAAATATTTCATGTGACGTGACCACCTAGGGTGGCTATACATTGTCATACAATAGAGCAAGTAATCTTCTCTCCCAAGGTTTACCATCTTGGGCAGCCACACCATGAGTATCATATGGACAGCTCCATCATGGTTACTAATGACAAGGAAACCCTTTCACTTAGGGTTTACCATCTTGGGTGGCTCCATCATGAGTGTAGTATGTTAGGTAGATCTTCCCTTAGGGTTTACCATCTTAGGCTACTTCACCATAGTTCAAATCAACAAGGCAGCCCTCTTCCTTAGGGTTTACCATCTTGGGCAACACCATCATCTGGCACCTCTTCCCTTAGGGTTTACCATCCAGGGAATCTCCACCATAATTTTAGTCAACCGGCAGCCCTTTCCCTTAGTATTTATTATCTCGGGTGGCTTTATCATGTGTAGTACATCATGCAGCTCTTCTCTCAGGATTTTCTATCATGGACGGATCCATCATAGTTGAAATTAACTAGGAAGCCATTTTCCTTAGGGTTTACCATCTTGGGTGGCTCTGTCATCTGGTAACTCTTCCCTCAGGGTTTACCATCTTAGGTAGTTGTAACATTTTAGGTTTTACAAACATTATCTATTTTAAGTTAGAAAGTAGTGAAAATTTCATTGTTTTAGAAAACATTATCATAGTGATAATATATATGTAATTTTGAGTAATTCATCAACTTCTCTCCTAGAGTTACTGTAAAACC
This sequence comes from Warburgia ugandensis, assembly GCA_035236585.1. Taxonomy (NCBI): domain Eukaryota; kingdom Viridiplantae; phylum Streptophyta; class Magnoliopsida; order Canellales; family Canellaceae; genus Warburgia; species Warburgia ugandensis. The sequence continues at coordinate 46,104,945 of CP141131.1, read as the reverse complement.
TCGTCATATATGTAAAATAATAATCTTCTAACCTAAGAACGATTAGAGATACATGCCACAAGCTCACCCATATTATCACAAGTAAAGTCACACAGTCCATTGGAATAGTTAGAACTATCCATATTCCAATTATCCAATGTGTCAATGAAAATTTAAGTTATATACATTCCTAAAATGAAATTCTATATATGTATTCTATAAAAAAAAACTACACTAAAAGCATATTCTCCTCACATCTAAATTGATCTAAGTATGTTCACCTTCCTTGTGTCTCTCGCACTCAAGCTACCTGGTATATCACCTAGAAGTTTTTGTTGTAGGGGGTGAATGAAAACAATTGCTCACATTAGGGTGAAAAACTAATACAAAATGGAATGCTTAAAACAGAGCATGCAATGGCATAAGTATAAGCATATCTATATCCTTACATATATACATATATAGTTTCTAAGAAGCATTATCAACACATACGATAAAGATCCACAAAGACTGATGATTCCAAATTGTCCATAATGTTTGAAAGTAACTAACAAATCTTTCAAATTAGTGTGTTCAAAACAAATAATACCAAATCAAGGCACATAGCCCTCAATCTGCAATGCACAAATCCATGCCCACATCATCATGGAAAACTAATTGCTCCATATCATAGTGGCATACAATCCTACCACCATGGGGCATCAGTGGCATACAGGTCTATCAATAGGGACCATTAATGGCATGTAGTCCTACCACTAAGGACCAATGGTCTCAACTCTCAAGAATGATTGCATGCCCAACATGCTAACAACACATACACCTATGCTTATAGGACCCTACCATCACCCATTGGTGACTACCGTGGCCTCTATGTATGCTTGTGGATATTGTAACAAATCATGACTCATCAAACCTCATGGGGGCTACCCAACTACCACTCAAAGCACTTCCCCATATGAAGGTACTCCTACTGCCCCTCGTCTCCATCGTAGGGCTGGTATCAATTTCATCTCAGAAGTTAGTGGCTAACTGTACCTCCTAGCATAGGATCTTTAGGACATATGACACGTTACAGCAGTGCACCTGCTAAGCAGTCCAGGACTTAGGACACTACCAGAGTGCCTGTCCAAAACATTGATAAAATCCATTTCTATAAGGACTTATAGCTACTCATAGTGCACCTACCTAAGTATCAATAAATCCCAAGACTTCCAACCACTCATAGTGCCTGCCTAAAGCATCTATAAAACTAAAATCAGTGGCTCATAAAAAGAATCCAAATCTCATGGCTCACCGCCACACTTGTGATGCTTGCAAAGTATTGATAAAAACAATGTCTTTGAGCCCGTGGTCAAATCCATGAACTCCTCGATCCAAATCATGGGAAGCTCCAAATCAAGAATGTGGAGTGCTATGCACTAAGGTCCTGTACCTGGTAGTGTGAAATACTTTGTTAATCCCATTATTAACTTTTAGCGAAGTAATTTAATTGATACAGTTTTCTTTATGGAGTTTAAAGGCTAGATGTCTATTTATCATGAATGCATATCTTTATTTCTTACTCTAGTGTTTTTGGCATGTAATGTCTTAATGATCTTCCTTTGATTTACTCATCTATTTACCTTAGTCTAGGTCATACAATTTTTATTATTCCTTTTTAGAATTTGGGCTTTACTTACTTGGTTATATCCTTAAGCAATTAAAGGTCCTTAGGTTATGACCCTTATTCCATTTACTAAGCATTCTTATAACCATGGTGTATGACCCTTTCTCTATGTTTCTTAGGTTTAAGACATGTTTGATGCCATGTGACTATTATTCTCATGCTTTAGTTACTACTCCCTTAGTGCTTGTCATGAGTTTATCATGTCTAACAACTAACTCTCAACTAGTCCATTCTCAAGGTTATTAACTATAATCAACCTAGATTTGGATTCGAGGCATAACTAAGTGTAACAGCCCGAGGGCCCACACCCAGCAATGATATTGTCCATGCTGGAGTGCCCATACACCCCGCACGATTTTGTTATTCCCCAATTGCCCAGGGAAAAAGCCTCATTGCAAGGGAAGTCCTCATCACTCTTATCAAGAGTCCAATAACTTTTTCCCTAGCGATGTGGGACTAACTCTCAATCTTTCACCTTGCTTAGAAGCCTACCAACCCTCTTGGCCCGCCCTCATCGGCCAAGGCTTCACAACCTCTCCCCCTTAGGGGACACGCATCCCCGTGTGTTTTACCACATGCGAGTGCCCACGTGCGGCTAGCCACCCACACCGGGTCGGGGTCTGACTCTGATACCGCTTGTAACAGCCCGAGGGCCCACACCCTGCAACGATATTGTCCATGCTGGAGTGCCCATACACCTCGCACAGTTTTGTTCTTCCCCAGTTGCCTAGGGAAAAGGCCTCGTTGCAAGGGAAGTCCTCATCACTCTTATCAAGAGCCCAATAACTTTTCCCCTAGCGATTTGGGACTAACTTTCAGTCTCTCACCTTGCCTAGAAGCCTACCATCGGCCAAGGCTTCACAGTAAGTGTTTGCCTCACTTCAATTTAAATGTCATAGGGGTTGTAAATAGTAAGTGTTTTTGAGTTTTTGAAAAGCTAAGGTATAGGGAACTAGTTACATAAGGCTAACTTGTATGTACCATGTCACTAATAACTAGGTTATGAATTATTTAATTGACAGATTTAATGTCTAAGTCTTAAGCAGTTGAGCCTAAAAGAATTGGTAAATGAACTTTCATTAATGGGTCCAACTTAGTCTTATATTGTTTAGAATTCTAACCTAAGGGCAATCTTGTAATTTCCTTCACTTAAGAGAATTACCTTGTTACCCTTCACTCTTTCCAGTTTACAGTTGGTTTTGCATTCCCCATATCATTTCACTAGAATTCTGGAAGTCCTGAAATTCCATGTTAGCACAAAAATTCCAGGGACTGGAATTTTGTTGACATAAGAATTCTGGGATAGTGTATTTTATCTCATTGAAATTCTAGGAACTAGAATTCGATTGACTTAGGAATTCCAGTCTTCTTCTTCTTCTTCTTCTTCTTCACTCGCCTTTTTCCAATTACTAGGAGAAACCAAACTTCCATTTTTCAAATGCCATTCAAAGCTCGACATTTCATAAATTTCCAATTTTCTCATAGTTTTCCACTTCCCCAAAGCAATTGTTCACCTCAAATACTTGCAGTTAAACTGTAATGTTAAAGCACCATTTCTTGTTCATCATGAACCATGAATTGTAGCCATTTACTTTGACTTAGCTACTCACATGGATTTCTTAAGAAATAATCTCATTAAGTTATAGGTAAAGAAGAATTCTTGTTCTAGTTATTCAAAATGAGTTAGGTGGAACCAATGAGTTGCAAGAAATGGTGCCATTTCCTGCACACATGCGTGGAGGAAATGGTGCTATTTTCCTAGCTGTAGGCACCTCATTAACATTCACACAAACAGTAATTATGTCTTGGATTTACTTGAAGTTCATAGAATGAGATTTGTTCTTTAAAACCCATGTCATAGTTTTTCATAGTCTTATTTAATCGTTGAGTTATATGGGCTGGGTTGGGCATGCCTTTCTTATTCATGTTCAGGAACTACCCAGTCCCTATTCCTACTTTGCTCCATGAATCTCCAATGGAAATCAGTTCAAAATTTTGTTTTGAATACATCTAAACTAAATTTAATCATCGGGGAAGATAGCCCAGTTACAATTCTTGAAAACATGTTGGTTTAAGGAGGTAACTAGTGTGATGCACATATCTCTTGTTCACCATGAACTAGCAAGGGCAATAAAAATAGAGCACGTATAATCTTCTTAAAATCAATACATTTTTGACAAAAATCATGCATCAATTTGAGATATGCATGCTCCAGAAACAATTGTTAACATAAAAAAGGGCAGGGCAGCCCCGGTGCACAAAGCTCCCCCCTATGCAGGGTTTGGGGAAGGGGCGAACCACAAGGGCTTATAGTAGGCAGCCTTACCTTGCATTTTGCAAGAGGCTATTTCCACACCTTTAACTCATGACCTCAAGGTCACACGATGACAACTTTTACCATTGCGCCAAGGCTCCCCTTCAAACAAATGTTAACATCATGCATAAAAATAAAGTTTCATTCTACTTTAGATCCCCTACCTGAGATTTGGATTTCAATGGATGGATTTCTGGTTGTGCTCCTTTGAGTTGCAGGCTACTAGTTCCCTACAAAATGTCCAGATTGAGCTCCTCTTTAACTCAACCAAATCCTTAAACTTCATATTTCTCCATTTCTAGTCTCACCATTATCTCCTTTCTCCACTAATCTCACTTAGTCCCCCAGATTTTCTCCTGCTTCACCCCCTTCTTCTTCTCTCACTGGTTCATCCACTTTGTTAATGGCTTGAAAATTCTCAGCCTATGTTTTGATTTTTATTTTGTACATAGAGTTGATTTTTCTACATTGTGTGAAACAAGTGACATGTGGGGAGCCAGCTGCATTTGGCTTGTGTCTCCACATGAATGGTCATGATCAATTCAATTCTGGCAAAAATGCACTTCCAATTAAAAACCTTACTTGTCTAGCTATTGTTTAATTATATCCTGTTTAGGATACAGTTTGCAATTATACCCTAGACAATAATACACCTCTTTTACAATTTCTCGCTAATTAGTTGGAATTTTACCAAGCTTTGAATGGTGTTTAGGCTATGTCTCAAACTATTAATGGCCTATCTAGTTCGTCAATTCTAACACTAATGTATATTTTAATTTTAAATTTTCTTTTTGGAGATCACTTAATGATAACTTAATGTGAGTTTTAAATTTCTGTTTTTCCTTAGAAATTTTGTTTCTAATTATCCAAATTAACTTAACAATTAACTCCAAGAGGTTATCCTAACCTAATTTCTCAATGCGCTCATTCAATTCTTCTCCACTACCCTTAAAACACACACTTAATAAATAATAAAAAATTACCCAATTTTTTGTAAATATATGGATTTATTTATCAAAATTGTGTATTTACAGCTATTACAATAGCTCCATCATAAACAGTCTACCAGGCAGTGTTTAAGGTTTACTATCTTGGAAGTGATAGATTTATCTCATTTTCATAATAACTCGATGAAGATATGCATATATTGATACTACATAATAATTCCACATAAGCTAAAGTAGCTCAATCATCCATGCCATCTACATGGAATCTCTATGCCTACATATATCCATACTTGTATATTATGAAATTGACTAGGTCAACAAGAATTGAAGGATAGAGAAGGGGTTTAGGGTTCTTACTTGTTTTTCGTCTGCGTTTGACACACAAATTAGTAAATAAAATTCCAACCACAAGTCAAACTCTACTTAAAATCTAGTTAGAACATAAAAATTCAACTAAATTTCAAAATTCTATTTCGAGCATCCTATGTGGATCACTTATTGGCATAATTCCTTTAATTTACACACATTATTATAAATTATTCCATTCCAGTCATTAATTAACTATAATTTCTTCATCATCTGAACCTATGAGGTCATTAAATTTGATTTCTAAGTTATAGATTGATGATCGAAATTGCAATTGGTTGCTAGAAGCTCAAATCAACACCATTGGTCTCCAATTGTCTATCATAATCAATGTAAATGCCTAGTTGGATTCGTGGATTGATGATTCTAGTCATTAATTGAAGTCTAATCGAGTTTCCTAACCATAGATCATCATTGATCTATCGTTCTTGTGATATATCATTGTTAATATGAAATTTAGGTTATATATCACATAGATCTACTATTTGGTTGTTTCCAACTGCCAGATGTGTAGATCTAAGATTTACACTCTCACACCATGTTTAGATCAAAATTTCAATGATCAAATTATCTATATTTGGAAATGTGTCGACATGGGTGTGTAGATTGGGCAAAAATGAACCTAAATTTGTGATTTTTCCCATTAGACAATTACTGAAAAAGAGACCATCGTGGAAGAAGATGACCGAATTTTGATTGTCGACGGTGATGCACACATAAATTTTTTTGTGAATATCACAATTTATCTTTAAGAATGTTGATTGAGGTTTTTCTTACTCTCATGTAAAGTTTTAGGTCAATCAAGTTTCATTTAATATAAAAAATAGTCGAAAATAGGCGCTGGAAGGTCATAGTCACCCGTGATAAATTTTCATCAAAATTTTTCCCAAATCTCAATGACTTTTACTGTTGGGTTTTACTATATTCATCTTCTAGGTGAGTTTTTGCCAATTTTTTTAGGTCATTAATTGACGAAAAATAGTCAACTCATTGGTTTTCCTTCTTATGTTTCTCATAGTCGCTAGCAATGATGGCAAGTCACTTGTGAGGTAGAAAAAGATGAGGAAAAGAGAAGAATAAGAGGAAAGGCGAGGAGGGTGTGATGAGAGAGAGAGAGAGAGAGAGAGAGAGAGAGAGAGAGAGAGAGAGAGAGAGAGAGAGAGAGAGAGAGAGAGAGAGGCGATTAGAGGGGAGGATCCATTCAAAAAGAGATGATCTGGGGGGTGGGGAAGGCGAGGAGGGTGTGATGGATTTTTACCCTATTCCATCTCTCTAATGCATAAGTCTAACTCTCATGTGTTGAGCTGTTCCCTATGAGTCATAGTGCATAAGAATTAAATGAAGGGGGTGTCATTATCAATTTGGAGTCCCTCAATTGTTTGTAAATTTTTTGAAGGTCTCTATTTCATGCACTCTTAATGTCATTGGAAAGCTTTTGTAGACCACAATCTAATAATTGACCTTTTTCCATCCAATTTTGACATCCTTAATTAATTTTTATTTAGTAATTACTAGAAATTCAATAAATACCCAATTTTAAGCAAAATTTGCTTGAAATTTGTCATGAAACTAGATTTGAAATCTAAATCATTCCATTTGCAATAGAACAATCAATTTAATAGAATTTGATGATGCAAAATTCACCAGTAGTTGAGTTCAATTGAAGCCAGAACTTAAGTTGGGCCCACCTTCTCAATCCAACCTCGGCTGCCTTGTTTCATAAATTTGAAATGATTAGTGAGTTAATCACACCTCTATTCTAATCACGAAAGATGAGTGTGACATTTATCCTAATGTTACAACTAAGTAAAACCTAGCATTTCAAGTTCATGTTTAATTATTCAACGTGTGATTGCAATGAAGTGAAATGTGTTAAAAGATGATAACATATATAGATATCTATAACTAGTCATTTTAACTTAAACACTAGATTTCATACTTGAACTAATAGAAGGATAACTATTTGTAGAAGTTGTTTCATGCCAATTCTAACCAATCAAACCTTTGGAAATTGAAGGTATGTTTCTCCATTCCATGGTAAATAAAACAAGCATCAATTGGCTGAGGTTAATAATAAGGATTTAAGTTTATCATTACCTATTTCTTCTTACACTTTAGTGGGCTATAGGGTCTTGCAGGGAGCATTTTAGCCTCTTATATGGCTATTGCCCAAAACCTCCACCTTTTGAGTCATTCTTAGCATGGATCACATGTTAATAGATAAATTAAGCATAAATCCCATAACCAAGGCATCCCATTCACAATCCAAGAATAGAACAACTTCATATAAAAGTGGAGAATGATGCCCCAATTTTCTATAAAAAATGAGCAAGAAATTGGCACCTCTTGCTTTGTGTTTCAAGCATACAAAACCCCCAAATTTCCCACCATTTTAAATACATTGCATGCCTCATCAATAGGTTATCCTCTTCAAATTGAGCAAGAAATCCCATACCAAATCGTGAGATATAGGGGCGTTCTCAGTTCTAGAAAGCACCTTATGTTTTCAGCTATTCAACCATACAAGAAAATAGGCATCAACTTCCATCCACATGCATGATCACACCAAATATTTTCAAACAAAATTTTCAATAGAATCAACTCTATACTACTAGTAAATCATAAGCCATGGCATGCATGATGATCAAATAGGAAGAGAATAAAAATTCATGCTCAACATTCCATCTATAACTATATGCAACATAAAGTGAAAATCATTAGGAAACTCACAAAGAATCTAGCAAAGCCTACTATTTTTTTGGAGGCTAAACCATAATTCACATTAATAATATTCCCATTTCCCCACCTTACTGATGAAAAGATCTCCAAAATATGAACTTTCTCTATTCGAACTCCAACTCCCAAATAGCTGCAACACACATCAAATTTGGGCATCTTTTTCTCCTCTCAAACACCTCTTCTCCACAATCTCTTCTCCACTTCTTCTAGCTTTCTTCTTTGCTTTTCAACCTCAAAATGTCCTCTGCGTTCATGCATTTTTCTCAAGTTTTCACTGGGTTTTTCTATCTTCCCATGGTCTAGTTGTACAAGCATGATAAAATGGGGTCTTTTACTAGCCCACTTTTACTATTATATACACATCTCTCATGCTACTTGGAAACTAACTTCCATGCACCATTTTCCTAACCCTTGAATACATGCTAGAGCAAAATTTCCTTTCTAGCCCTCCATCACATGTTCTTTCTTGTGTTAGATTGTATGTGGGGCTATCATCATGACCCACCAACACCACATAACACCTATGGTTGTTTTCTTTAATTCAATTATTAACTACCTTAATTTCATTCCATCATTTCCTAATGTGTTCATATATTCATGCACCCTTTCCTAAGTGTTCTCAATCATTTCTTGTAGGTAATAATACATTCTCTTCTTGGGTGTCTACACACCCTAACCTTCATAACATATCAAACTTAATTCTCTTATACTCCCACACAGTTTCCTCCCTTAAGCTACTTTAATAAATTTTGTTAAGTACTTATAATCTATTGTTGTGATTTTTAAAGTTAAACTCATAAGCGCATGAATTGGTTGTAGTATAAATGCTCAAGTGAGGTCGATCCCACAGAAATTGAATGGTTTGTGTGTTAAGTGGGCCTTTTCTTAAACTACTTAACCCAGCCAAAGACAGTGTGTTTTATCCTAAACAACTTAAGCATGAAAAAGACAACTAAATATGCATGAAATTTAAGATTCAAATCACATAGAACACTAATGGAAAGTAAACTTCAATCATAACCCAAACATAAATCTCATTACATGGATTTGATGTACAAGAGTGATGCACCTCATCCAAGGAGTGTGCGTACCATGCAATGCTCAAAATGCATCCAAAGAAATCCAAAATTCTAATCTTAAGCAAGCATGCATGTCATCAAGAGAGATCTAAGGAAAGAGGGAGAGAAAATGGGAAAGAAAGTAAGAGATGGGCAAAACAATTTAGAAATTCAAGAATCAAGGAACTTGATCTAAAAACCACATTCTGTTGGTTGTCACTACAAGAGAGTTGGAGCTTTTAGATACAAGGATCTAAGAAACCAATTAAATACAAACATTGAAGGAAAGCAAAGGATCATAATAAGGATTTAAGGTAAGACTTTGATCTAATAGCTATACTCTTTTGGTTGTCACTACCAAAGAGTTATAGCTCTTAGATCAATAGATCATGAAACTAAAGGCTAGTAATCAAAGAAGCTAAAAACTAAGCATGGAGACAAGGATAAAAAAGAAGAAGGAATTCAAAGGCAATTAAAGAAATAGCTAGAGATAACCAACCTGAACTTTAAAGTGGAAAAGATTGATAAAAAAAACCCAAAGTATGAGGCATGAAATGCTAGAGGAATATGATAAGCTCCAAGGAAGATTGCATTGAAAGAGTAAGGAGGGGGAAGCCCCCTCCACCATTGTCCTCATGGGGGCTATTTATACATGTTTTATGAACTTATTTTAGGGTGATTTAATAAATAAATAAAAGTAAGGTGGGATTAGTTGGAAAGGAATGGAGACAAAGAATGATGGTTGGAATAAAGAAAAGTCAGTGGAAGGTGGCTCCATCTTCTAAAGACCTCCACTCATGTCCCATTGTGGGATTATTTAAATGGTGAGTGGAATGAGCGGCTCCATCTTTTAATGAGATGCCTCCACTCATCTCCCATGGTGGGATTATTTAAATGGTAAGTAAAAGATGGGTGGAATGAGTGGCTCCATCTTTTAAGGAGATGCCTTCACTCATGTCCCATGGTGGGATTATTTAAATGGTGAGTGGAAGATGGGTGGAATGAGTTGCTCCATCTTTTAAGGAGATGCCTCCACTCATGTGCCATGGTGGGATTATTTAAATGGTGAGTGGGGAAAAAGAAAAGGAAAATGGAGATGCTCTCCTCTTATTGGTCCATGTGGCATGGCTAAGATGGCTCCATGGCTTACTTTGAGGGCTCATTGGCTTGGCTCCATAGCTCACTTCCTTAGCTTTAATGGCTTGGCTTGACTCCTTAGCTTGTCACCTTTTCTCATAGCTTATATGGCTAAGGTGGCTTACATGACTCCCATGCAAAGGTGGTGGGAATGCAGGGCTTACTTCATGGGCGCACTTTGACTACCTTTAGCTCATTTAATTTTATCCATTGCTTTACTTAAGATGATCTTGACCTTTGGATTGATGACTTTTAAGCTTTACCTTGATATTTTAATCTTGATCTTCAATGTTGTTCTTGATTGATCTTGGCCATCGGATCATTGTCTCTCTTCCTACAAAAAGTAAAAACTCTAATTAAATCATATAAAAATTTGATTAGTGACATACTTACCTCAGATTAGCCTCTAGACCTACAAAATATGAAAATTTTGAGTTATTAGATAAAAAATGCATGTGCTACGAATTTTGGTCTAACAATCCTAATTTATGATCTAAGTTATAACACAGGGATAACTAATTAGGTAGATATTTATACAAATTTGGATACTTATCATCTATCACTAGATTATATATTGCATGAGATACTATTTTTATCAATGGACCCACATATATGGGGCTGAACTTTCCCTTCAACCTAAACATCATCACTCCCTTGTTGGTGATACCTTCAAAAAGACTTGATCACCAACCTTAAACTCTAGATCTATTATCCTCAAGTTAGCATAACTCTTTTGTTTGCTATGAGCTATTGATTAGGACTTTTGAATAAATTTAACTTTCTTATGACATTGTTAATCAACTCTAACTTGACAAACTATCTCTCTCCCACATCACTCCAACAAGTAGGTGTGTGACATAGCCTATCGTGTAGCACCTCATAAGATGCCATGCCAATGCTATAGTTGTAACTATTGTTGTAGATGAAGTCCACTAAGGGAAGATGCTAATGCCAACAACCTTTCCAGTCTTCTCAACATATCCTCTAGTGGTTGCATGGTCCTCTCAAATTGCCCATCAATTTGTAGATGGAATGCAAAGCTAAACTACTAGTGGTATGCAAACCTTCTTACACACTCTAGGCAGACTCTCCAATGATTGTCCCTATCAAATGGGTAGAAATGAGCTAATTTGGCCAATCAATCCACAATCACAGAGATAGCATCATGCCCATTAGAAGTCTTAGGAATCCAACTACAAAGTCCATGGTTATGTGGTCCTATTTCCATTTAGGAAGCTCTAATATCTGCAACAATCCTACTAGTAACTAGTGCTTTGCTTTCACTTACTAACAAGTGACACATTGCATAACAAACTCACCCATCTCATTCATCATCCCTTACCACCAAAAGTGTCTCTGTAGGTCCTAATACATCTTTGCACCCCATATGCATAGTCAATTTGGAATTGTGTGCTGCCTTGAACAATTCCCACCTTAATCCTGCACTAGTTGACACCTAGTCTTACACGGAACCTCACTCCACTGTCTGGTTCCTTCTCAAATCCATTCTTTCCACATAAGGCTTGTGTTTCCTCATATATCTAATGTACTTGCAGGACATGGTCTAGAAAAGCTTAGTGAATACTAATGTTGGAAATCGTACCACTCAACTTCCTGCTAGGGTGTTTGTAACAACATTAGCCTTGCTTGAGTGGTATTGGATTGATAAGTATTCAATTTTGTATAAAAAAAATACCCAATTAGTAGTCCATGTGTTATAAATTATAGTGTTATTTCTATGATTTTTCTCAAAATTTCATAACACATGCATTTCTAACGTAATAATTTAAAAGTTTGATATTTTGTAGGTTAAGAAGTTAATCTAGAGTAAGGATGTGAATTATCATAATTTCTAAGATTTTAATTAGGATTTTAACACTTTAAGTGACGAGATGATCCAACAGCTTATATTGCTCTTGGCAGAGTTTTTCACAAAGCCTTTAAAAGGTCAACAAAAAAAAATTATGCCCTATTGTGTTGCAACTAATAAGTATTCAATTTTGTATAAAAAGTACCCAATTAGTAGCCCATATATTATAAAATATAGTGTTAATTCTAAGGTTTTCTAGAAAATTGTAGCACATGCATTGTTTGACCTAATGACTCTAAAGTTTGATATTTTCTAGGTTGAAAGGCTAATAGAGTAAGTATGTACATGGTTTAATTAGTTTTTATTAATCTTTGTAGGAATCAAGATGATGATCCAATGATCAAGATCAATCAAGATGGAGATCAAGGATTAAGATCAAATTCAAGGGCTTGGACCAACATTTTACCAATTTCAAGTTCTAAAAAAGGTCAAGATCATCTCAAGGAAAAATCATGGATCCAAGGAAGCAATTGGAATAGCCAAAGAGTACTAAAATGGGCTTGTGATCAAGCCATGCAATTTCTAGCACCTTTCCATGGGAGCCATGCAAGGCACCTCACCATGTAGAAGCCATGCTAGAAGGTGACAAGCTAAGTGAGACATGAAAGCAATCATACAAGCCAAGTCAAGAGAATTAGCCATCTAACCCATCAAGTAATTGAGCCATTGAAGTGAACCACTAAGCCAAATGAGCCATAAACATGGAGTGCCATGATTGGAGGAAGAATTATAAGCAATTATACATTCCAAAATTGGAATTTTCAAGAGATAATTGGCAATAATTAGAAGGAGATTATCATAGCATGCACATGTATAGGAGTAGAGCCCACACCATCTCTCTCCTTCCCATTCTTACCTCTTTCACATGTTCACCCCTCTTCTCTATCTCTTTTCCATGTGAAAAACGTTAGAGGAAGGGAGCTCCATGCCTAACTCCTACAAATAGGAGCCTCCCTCCCCTCCTTACATCATCCACTCCACCACCTTCTAATTATATCTTTTAAACTCAATCTCCATATCTTTCCAACTCCCATTTCATCCTTTAAATCTCAACATTAGGATCCCATCCTATGAAGATCAAAAGGAAATCTCACTATGGGTTTCCTAGGGTTTCCAACAAGAAACGCTAAAGAGAGGTGGGAGATGCACCACCCTAAAATGAGATGCACCTCATCTCTTTCCCACTCCTCTCTCCTACTTGCTAAACCTTAACCCTTCATTGCCCCACTTGTAGATCAGATCTTACTAATAAGAGAAAGTGTCCCATTATTATAAAAACTCACTAGGATTTTAACGTGGAAGGCATCTTAGGGGATGAGTTCAATGCCTTCCACCATCCTCCTCCTTTTCCTCTCAACGTATTATACTTTCTTCCTTCTCTTTAAAATTTCAATGCAACCTCCATGGTGGTTGCCATTCTTTCCAAGCTTTCCATGTCTCCTTTAGATTTTTGCTCTTTCATTTTCAGCTTGTTCAAGGTTACTTCCATCCTTTATTTTTCCTTTCTTTTATTGTCACTTGGTTATGATTTGATTCTAGTTCATGTGTAGTGTCCATCCTTGTGGTTCTTCAATTTTTCATCGTGTTTACCATGCATCATCATTTGTTCATTCTAGATCCAAGGTCTCTTAACTCTTGGAGTGACAACCAAGAGAAAAGTTTCCTTAAATCTCATTGTTGTAGTTTTTTTTTTTTTTTTTTCCGTTCCTTAGACTCTATTGTTCTTTCTTTGTTATTGTTCTTTCTTTGTTCTAGATCTAGGTCCTGGTGATTTTGTTTCCAACCTTATTTCTTTATTTGTTTTCTCTTATGGATTCTATGCATGATACTTTGAGAGATTTATGGATCAATGGACAGAGTAAGGGTGTTTTGGATTGAGATTTTATTAGTTAAAGAATGCTCATAATTTCCTTGTTCCATTACATGTATATGTGTACCATTATGTATGTAACTTTCATTTCAATGAAATCCATTAATTGTTCAACTTTCTATAGTTCAATTTTAATGATTAAGGCACTCTTATTTGTGATTGGAATAATTCATGAACCATGCATATTGTTCATGAATGATTATTTGGTTTAAATCCTATTGTTTCATAGCTGTGATAATGAGATTCTTATGTTAATATTCATGTGTAATATTATTAGTTTACATGCTTCATTTAAATGGTTCCATGCACTTTTTTTCTCAAGTAATCATATTGATCTTATGCATTCCATGTTATACTAATTGCATCAAAGTTCATATAGATTTAACTTAAAAATCAAATGCCCTACGCCCTTGTAACATGCACACAACTTTAGAGTCATACACATGGTTTTGAGGAGTATATCATTATGTTTTTTTTCATAGTGTAGTTCTTATTTAGATCCCCATGCATCCTAGACATTTACATGTTGGATTTAGATAGTTGTTCATAGATGCATTAAGATTACATGCTCTTTAAGTTTCAATATAGGCCTCTTGCATTTTCTTCACTCTATGACTCATGTGCACCACCATTTGGGTCATGTGTACTATTGAGTCAATTTTCTTACTTGTTTTGATTATTTCATTAGTTGGTTATTTGCATTAGTTTAGGTCGTTTCTAATTTCAAAGTTCTAATTTCTATTTAGGAAAGTGCTATTTCAGGAAAGAATTTTTTAAAGAAATCTAAGTTAGCTTGTTTACTTTTAGCATGATTCTATATTGAATGTTTGTAATTTATGTCGCATTTTCATGTTAATTCACTCCTTAGTTTAGGATAAAAATGAACTTTCTTTGGCTAGGTTAGGTTCGCAGCTTCCGCCTTGACAGAATCGGGCGAAAACTTGAACTACGCACATACATATTTTTCAAAAAAGGTAAAGCCAACAGAGATATAGAAACTGGTTCTATTGCGGCTACACCTCCCGATTTGTCAGGTATACTGCGAAGAATGGCATGGATCGGTAGGAAATACCATTCCGGCACAATATGAGGCGGGGTGGGCATCGGATTAGCAAGTATATAATTGTTGGGATGCCCCGAAACATTAGGAGCATAAAAAATCCAAATGGAAGAAAAGATAGCAGAAGCTACCCGACCTACTAGATCCTTTACATAAAAATAAGGGTAAGGAGCAATTTTATCCATCTCTGAATGTACACCCAATGGATTATTTGATCCATATTGATGCAATGCGGCCAGATGAAGAAGACTGGTGCCTACTAAAATAAGGGGGAGTAAATGATGGAGACTAAAAAAACGATTTAAGGTGCATTGTCCACGGAGAAACCACCCCAAAGCCAAGTCACTATGGTATCTCCTACTACAGGTATGGCGCTAGCTAAGCTTGTAATTACTGTAGCTCCCCAAAAGCTCATCTGACCCCAAGGTGGTACGTATCCTGTAGAAGCTGTCACAATCATTAATAGGAAGATTACAACTCCGAGACACCGAACAAATTCCCTAGGACTGCTATAACTCGAATGATATAGACCACGAAAAATATGAAGGTGAACCACAATGAGAAACATACTTGCCCCATTAGCATGCATATAACGGAGCAACCAGCCCCCTTCAACATCTCTCATAATGTGTTCTACGCTGTTGAAAGCTAGATCCACATGAGGTGTGTAATGCATAGCTAAAAAAACGCTAGTAACTATCTGAATGACTAAACTAATACCAGCTAACGGACCGAACCCCCACCAATAACTAAGATTGCTCGGGGTTGGATAATCTATCAAATGCTGGTTCAGTGGGCGGTGCTTTGACCAATTGAACTACAATCCCAGGAAAATGAGGTGTATAGCCTCCAAATTCTTATTATTTCTCATTTTATTTCATTCGAACCATTTAGAATCCATTTAGAATCACCGTGTAACAGAGACACGAATGATATACTGAGATACAACATCTACTATAATAGACTCGTGCACTTGCGAGTAAATTAAAATACATATAGCAGTAGTCCTAAAAATTGAAAAAAAAGTTAATGGTGATTAGAATGACCCGTGCAGAAAGACATGCATTTCCACCACTTTGTGTGAGAATTGAAGCCATTCATGAGGTTTCCCATTCTAATTGGGAAACCTAAGTAAGCCAAGCCATCCAAGTTTTGAAGCCACCAAGGAATGAGCCATCAAGCTAATGGAGCCATGCCACATGGAGTGATACTATTGGAAGGCTAATTCAACAATTATCACATGCCAAAAGTGTAATTTTCAAGGGATAATTAGAAGGTTTTGAGTGATATTCGTAAAAGGAAATTTGATCATGCATAGGTGGACCAATCAAGAGAGAATTCCCACTGTCCATCTTCTCCTGCACCCACTTAGGGTTTCCACATTTTTTGGATTAGGGAGGAGGGCACCTTCCTAAAAAACTAATGCCTCCCCCTTATTTAGCTGGCAATTTAAGTGGTTTCTTAATTAGAAAATCCCTAGATCTACTTTAAGTCAAAGCAAATAAAATATCCTAAATCTTTTCCAATATTTCCTACCATTTTCCTCTCTATTTTTCTATCTTTTCAACAACCAAAATTCCATATATTTAGAAAGGAAGGAGCTACATGCCAAATTCCTAAGAAGAGGACACCTCTCCCCTTTCTAAATACATGGTAGCCAACCATGATGTCATCTTATGACCTCACTTGCTTACCCAATTCTTTAGCAAACTTTCCATCATTAAAACCCTAGATCTAGATCCACTTTCTCATTCTTCATTAAGTCCTCATCAAAGTGGAAACCCAAAACTCTATAAATTCCCGTGTATTTCATGTTTTCACCAAGTGGACGTTTTGTGAGAAAACCTTGAAATTAGCACTCTTGCTTAGGATCTTTTGGAGCTTGGGACTTTGGACTTCTTTGGGGATAAACTTGATTTGGATTCTTAAGTATTTTCCTTGATTTTACACTTCAATTCCAGGTTACTACTTTGCCTTCAATTCCTTGTTTTCATTACCTAGTTGTTCTTGATTTGTTTCATTAGTTCTAGACCACAAAGCTTCCTTGTTTTACCTTAAATCATTACTTCCATCTTCTTAGTTTCTCTACATTATTCATCAAAGATCCAAGTTAATTCTTCACTGGTCATGATAGCCAAGAGAAGAAGTAGCTTGAATCCTTGAATTTGACATTTTCTTGCTTAAATTTGGAATTAGTTTTAGGCCTTTTTTCCTTAATTAGTCCCATTATTCTAGCCATCCTTTCTCTTGAATTCTCTTTCGGGTTTCCCTTTTATATCAGATTAGCTTAGCTTGAGAGCATTATAATGTGTTGAATGTTTGATGTGAATCAAGTTTCAAGTATGGAAAGAGTGCATGCTTTTCATGTTCTAATCTATGTAATATCTGCACTCTTTTGGGTGTAATTTATTGCTTAAATGATAAAATTTGTTGAAGTTAATTGTTCATACTTGTTTCTAGTATTGAATTACTTTAGATATTGAGTGTTATCACATAAAAAAGGTGCTAGTTCAATTTTTTTCCATCCTTAGTTAGATTTGAGTTTCTTAAGTGCTTAAAATCTGAAAATTTTCCATTCAATCTTCATGGTCAATTTCCAACAATCAATACATCTTATTTTCTTGATTCCTTGCAAACCCATATAAAATTTTATATTTTTAAATTTTTTTTATTTATATTGCAGGTTAGTTAGTCTTCAATTTTGTAGTTTTAGCCATCCTTGACCCCATGAAACATGCGGACCATCCCATGCATCACATGGTACTAGGGTGAAACCTCTTTGATTATTGCTTTGTTTGGCTGGTTAGTTTTAGTTTAATAGCAGTTTATTCATTGTTTACATCTTAGTTAGTTTTAGGAAGTTTCCTAATTGATTTTTGGAAAGTTCCATCTTTAGAAAGTTTTAGGATTAGGAAGTGTTAAATTTAGAAAGATTCATTAAGTGTAGTTTTCATTTACATGCATGTTTCTAACTTCTTGTTAAATCTAGTTAGATTTCATTGGTTACTTGTTTTTACATGTTAGTTTAGTTTTAGAAATTTTCCTAAATTGGTTTTAAAAAGTTTGTTTTTTAGAAATTTTTTAATTCTAGTTTAGGAAAGTGTTAATCTAGGAAAGTCTCATTTTTAGTAAGCTTCCTTTAATTTATGTTTCCTAGTTCCATTCGCTTTAGTTTTGCATTATTTTCTTATTGAATGCATGTTAGTTTCTAATTCCATTGCTTTAATTTTAGAAAGTTTCTTCTAATTATAGTTTCTAATTTCATGCATATTTTCTTTTTTCTATCATTTAATTTTCTAGTTTAAATTCAAATCCAATTCAATCTCTCTCTTTGGATGAAGTTAAGCACTTTAAATAAGACCTATCCAAAATACAAACTTGTGAGATTCCTAGTGGAATCAACCTCTCTCACATGCAATACTACATTGATTCATGTGCTTGCCGGTAATATTAAAGCTACACCATGGATGATGAAATCAAAGTCCTTTAGACATTCTACCTACCTCCTCTGCCTAACATTGAGATCACTTAGAGAGAAAAGATAATTAAGACTTATGATCAGTAAAGACATCAATTCTCCCCATATACGTAGTGTCTCTTTATCTTCAGGGCAAAAAAAACTACAACATGCTCCAAATCTTGGGTAAGATAATTCAACTCATGCATCTTGAGTTGTCTTAAGGCATATCAATCACCTTCCCTTTGTGCATAATGACACACCCAAGTCCCTTACCTAATGCATCAAAACACAAAACTATTACTTTCTTATAGTAAAGACAACATAGGTGCAGAAGTGACCTTTCCTTCAATTCCTAAAAGCTCCTCTTGTAATCATTAGTCCATATGAACTTTTGATCCTTCTTGGTCAACATAGTCAATGACTGTGCAATGTGGGAGATTTCCTCGATGAAACATTGATAACAAGCTGACAAGCATAGAAAATTGCATGTCTTGGTCACTGTCTTGGATCTCTACCAGTTGGAAACTACTTTGACCTTACTTGCATAAGCTACAATGCCATCCTTGAATACACCATGGCTAGGGAAATGAATTTGATCTAACCAAAATTCACATTTTGAGAACTTTGTCGTATTTCTAGTGAGTCCACAGACATGTCTAAAACAGTATGTAAGTGTTCTCTGTGCTTCTAAATTCTACTAGAGTAAATAAGGATAGCATCAACAAAAATGATGACAAGCTTGTCCAAATAATCCTCAAATACTTGCTTCGTCAAATCTATGAAAGCCATAAGTGCATTCATCAACCTGAATGGCTTCACTAGGAATTGGTAATATCCATAGCAAGTTCTGAAAGTTGTCTTTGGAACATCTTCATCTTGTATCCTAAGCTGATGATAGCCTGATCTCAAGTCTATCATAAAAAACACTCTAACTGACTATAATTGATTAAACAAATCATCAATATGGGGTAATGGGTACTTATTCTTCACTATAACCCAGTTCAATATCCTATAATCAATACACAATTGCATGAAGCCATCCTTCTTCATGAATAAGACTGGGGTTCCCTAAGGTGAGAAACTCAGGCTAATGAATCCTCGGTCCAACAACTCTTATAACTGATTTTTCAACTCCTTCAACATTGTAGGAGCCATGTTGTATGGAGCCTTCAAGATGTGATCTACTTTAGGCAATAGATTGATTGTAAATTCCATCTCTCTCACCTTAGTGGAAAACTAAGCGACTCCTCTAGAAACACTTCCTAAAAATCCCATACAAAATCTATCTCCTCAATCTGAGATGTAAACTCCTCTTTAACCACCACACATTCCAAGTATGCTTAACATCTGTGAGACATTAGGCATGTTGCCTAAAAATTAGAAATAATCCTCACACTAGATGTGTCAAGTCATCCCTGAAATATAAGGACTCCATGTTTAGCCCACAAAGTGTTGTATGTTTCTTCTTGTAGTCTACCATTTCCCCATACTCTGCTAACCAATCCATGAAAAAGATGACCTCAACGTCAGTCATTCTTAGGATGATCACATTGGCATTAAGTCTTTTGTCTATGATAACTATAGGTATATCCCGTAGAAACTCTTGTGTAATCATTGACTCACTCACAGGAGTACTGACCTCTAAGCAGAATTCAAGTCTACATGTAGTAACATCCATTCTAGATGAAAAGTCAATAGATATAAATGAATGAGTAGAACAAAGGTCAATCAAAATAAATGAATGTCTATCAAACATCATAAGTGTATCTTCCATAGTGGTGTTGGAGGCATTAGCTTGGCTAGTGTAATAGTGAATACTCATCCTTAACTCTTGGGGACCTGAAGTCGATGAGGTAGGGCATCTCTCCCTGATTGAGGACAATCACTCATATAATGGTGTGGCTGTCCACAAGTGAAACATCTAACCAATGGAGTAAAAAAGGTCAAGGTGGAAGGTCTAACAAGCCTGGTACTTACCCTTCTCCTCCTATTTCCTCCTAAATTAAGGGAAGGTTCTTCCTCACTACGAACATCCTCTTCCCATTCCAGGATGACTTGTGGCTATTGAATCTAACTTTATCATTAGAAGTATGCCTCAATTCCTTCTCTAGGATAGAAGCTAGTTCCACTACCTTGGCTATAGTCGTTGGCTATGAGGTCAAGATCTTACTTTTCAAGTTGTAGTTTAGCATCCTAATAAACTTCTATATTCCCTTCAACTCTAAACTACATACATCATTTGCAAATGTCCTAAAACAAGCAAACTCTTTCTTGTACTATGACACAGTCCTAGAGCCCTCCACATGCTCAAAAATCCCACTCCAACTTCTCCTGAATATGTGAAGGAAAGAACTTGTCCGTGAAGATCACCTTGAATTCTTCCCATGCGATGATATCTCCATGGTCAAAGAAGTTCCTTGTGGCAATTGGCCACCAAAGAGTGGCATCCCCAGTTAGAACAAAGGCAGTTACTACCACCTGCCGATCCTTAGGTATACTAATAGCTACAAAGATCCTCTCTAAGTCATAAAGAAATGTCTCTACTGCTTTTGGCTCATCTTCTCTAGAGAACTTTGGTGTTATTCTCTTGAATCTCTTTAAGAGGTGGTCCATTCTAGGACCCTCATCCTTGAACTCTACATCACCAAATAGCTCTCCTCCTCTTCTAGGGGCCTGCAGTCACTGCTTCACCCTCTGGAGAAGAAGCTGAACCACCTCATAAGCAGTGTTGTCTTGGACCCCAACATTACCCTCGGTTCCAGTGGTGGTTGACCTATCAATGGGATATCAATGGGATGAGGGAGATTTTCTCTACGTCTCTTGGGAGACATCTGAAACCATCAAAACTTTAATGAGTTCCTCATCAACTAGTCCTAGTAAACCTAGACTTGACTCCCTAATGTTTTACATAGTAATCTATTCACGAGCAATAAGCCACAAGCTCTGATACCAAATTTGTAACAACCTAAGTTTCAGAAATGATCTTTTGAAAATTTGTTGTAAAAGCAGTGGAATTTTGTTTCTAAGTGTTAGGAAATCATATAGTGCATAGGTACTTCCTTAATTCTTCACATATAATTAAAATAACAAAGATGATAAGATGGAATAAGTGATTCATGCCACAAGATCTACTAACAACCATAGTAACTATCATCCATAACTTATAGTACCGTTAATGTTTGTTGTACCCCATACTGTCTGCAAAATCTATTACATCAGATAGACCATCTAATACAACAAGACCTATCTTAAAACCACAAAAGTAACTTAACCCATGCATCTCTAGTCAAGTGCTCATCTCCTTAGCCTTTCCCTTCTTCTTAGCACTAAAAGTCTGCTTAAAGTCTCACCTAAAATTGTTGGTTTAGGGGATGAGCATAGAATCTGACCAGGAAGAAACCAAATATAGGGGGTGAGCATAATCCTTTATAAACTAAATAGAATATACCAGTTTAATAGTATCATCATGTAATTATGTATATTTGCAAATATCTGAAGAGATTTCATTCCATGAAACATGTATATCATCTTGTGTACATATAGCGGCATGGCATCTTTTATCTAAGAGAAGTTAGTATTTTCAAGATAATTTATAACATAATACATGATCATACAGAATCACTCAAAATTCAAAGTTAATCCAATTCATTAGTGAATCAAAACCCTAAAAACCATCTATATTGGAGAAATCAAGATACATCATAATCAAATGGTGAAACCATCAGCTAAATACAAGTGTTAAAACATGGTATCAACAAAAGATGAAAGTAGTTGATTAAACCAGATGACATACAATCCCACCAAGACAATAAGTGGCATACAAGCTTACCACTAGGGATCAACCTGATTGAAAGTGGCATGCATTCCTTCCACTAGGCAACAACTCTAGATAAAGATTAGCTTATGTCCACAAATCACATCCTGACATCTATGCTCATAAAGTGGTTATCGTTGCCCAAAAGCAACTTCTGTCACCTCTACGATAGCCGTAGATACCACATGGTCCATTTTTGCAAGGGGTTACTAATTCATCCTGGGAGTAGCCCCATGATGCACACTCCTAAACCATATGCCCTACAAAGGGGCTAGTATCTTGTTAGATGGTAGGGGCCACTCTGCACATCCCAGCACAATGTATTAGGGACTTACACTTGCTCTTCAAGCAACTGTCCTCCAAAATATCATAAAATAATCATCGCTTAAGGATATGACTACACCCTTAGTGCTTTTTAAAATCTTATACGAAACCATTCGTTGCCAAGGTGCGAGAACTTTCCAAATCCATATCCTCAACAAGTTATAAAACTTGGTTTCCATGGGATTTATAAACATGCATTCATCATTAGATAATGCACTTGATATTCAAAAGCATGCATCCAATATCCATTTCCAAAAACAATGTTTCCAACCATTCCTGCTTTGTTCATAGATCATGACAAGTAGCTCCCTTGTAGAAGAGAATGCAACTTTCCCATGTTTTCAATCATTCAATAAAGTATCCAAAGCCAATGATCAGATAAGATGGATCTTCAACAAGCTATATATAAAAAGGCACATATAGCAAAGTGAACTATAATAGAATCAATGATAAATTATTTATTAACAACTATAAACTTATTACCATTATAGGCCATAACATGTAGATATCCATAGTAGTTGTCCATGGCATTAAGTGAACCCTTTCAAAAATGAAATTTATACATTTCAAATGAATATGAAAATATTTAAACCACTCCAATCAGTAGCTAAACAAACTCAACAAGTAGCAGTAAAACAATGCTAAAATAATCATAATTAATGGTTAACAATAAGGTGTTGTTTTCCTATCTTTTGGTTATGAAAACTTAGGATTCTTACTTTGAATTTTTAGTCATGGTTACAGGCATAAATCTTAGCATATTAAGGTTTAACTCACCTTAAGATAAATCACCAAAAATAATACTTTAAAGATTTGATATTTCATAGTAATTCTACTTAGGTTTTCCTATAGTTCAATATCTTAGAAACTATACTTCAAACTTTGTTTTGTTACTGATGTACCCATCAGTGGCAAGTATGATGTTTAAACTATGTGTAAACTACTTCAAACAGCCACTAGATGTAAGTTTCAATGAAAGTGAGTAGACCTATAACTGTTTTATCCTAATGTTGCAACTAAGTAAGACCTAACATTTCAAGTTCATGTTTAACTATTCAACATGTGATTCCGATGAAGTGAATGTGTTAAAAGATGACAACATATATACATATCTATAACTAGTCATTTTAACACACTAGATTTCATACTTGAACTAGTAGAAGGATAACAGTTTGTAAAAGTTGTTTCATGCCAATTCCAGCCAATCAAACCTTTGGAAATTGAAGGTATGTTTCTCCATTCCATCGTAAATTTAACCAAACATCAATTGTCCTAGGTTTACAGTAAGGATTTCAAGTTTATCACTAGCCAATTCTTTTTACACTCTAACGGGCTGAAACTATGCATCATTTTTCATGCATGAAAACCATCCAATTTGCATCTGATTTTTATACCAATTTATGGCCACAGTTGCCAAAAGTTATGAGGCATAAAAAAAGTACAAAAACATGAGAAAAGTATCTAGAAATTATGACATAATAGTGGCGAAAATCACCACAGCTTGTGGCACCTCACTGCTGGGTCCTGTAGGAAGTGTTTTAGCCTCTTACGCACTTGTTGCCCAAAACCTCCACATTTTGAGTTATTCATAGCATGGATCACATGTTAACAGATAGAATTAAATGTAAATCACATAGCCAAGGAATCCCATTCACAATCTAGTAGTATAAAAACTTCAAACAAAAGGGGAGAATGGAGCCTCGATTATCTGGAAAAATGACCAGGAAATTGGCGCTTCTTTCTCTCCCTTTAAAGCACACAAAACCCCATTTTTCCCACCATTTTAAAGACACTTCATGTCTCATTAGTAGGCTATAGCACTCCCCCTATATCAGGCAAGAAATCTGATCCGAAATGGTGAGATATAGGGGTGTTATCAACTTGAGAAAACACCTGCATTTTCAGCCATTCAACCATACAAGAAAATGGGCATCAACTTCCATCCACATGCATGATCATACCAACTATTTTCAAATGACATTTTCAACATGACTCAACTGTACACTGGTGATAAATCATTAGCCATGACATGCATGATGATCAAATACTAATGAGAATAAAAAGTCATGCTCAACATTCCATATATAACTAGATGCACCATGAAGTGAAAATCATCAAGAAACTCATTCAAAACTCTTGCAAATCCTACTAGGCTAGACCATAGTTAACATTAACAATCTTCCTATAGCCCACCTACCTGATGAAAAGCTCCGCAACATATGAACTTTCTCTATTTTAACTCTAGCTCCCAACAGTTACAACGCACCTCAAATCTGGGCCTTTTTTTCTCCTCTCAACTCCTACCCAATCTCTTCACCACATCTTCTAGCTCTATTTCTTGCTTTTTGACCTCAAAATCGCCTCTATTTTCCCTGAGTTTTCTGAGGTTTTCACTAAGTTTTTCTTTCCTTCCTTGGTCCAATGGTGCATGCATGATAAAATGGGGTCTTTTACCAGCCCACTTTTACTATTATCTACACGTCTCATGCTACTTGGCAGCTGCCCTGCATGCATCAAAACCAGCTGCCATTCACCCCATCTTCACGTGTTGGCCAGGTCCTTGCATGCATGCATGATCAAGCTTTCCATTCTAGCCCTCCATCACGTGTTCTTGTTTGTGTTAGATTGCATGGGGAGCTGTCATCATGACGAACAACCACCCCATACATATAGCACCTATGTTTCTTTTATTTAATTCAATTATTAACTGCCTTAGTTTTATTGTGTCATTTGTTAATGTGCTCAGATATTCATGCACCCTTTCCTAAGTGTTCTAAATCATTTGTCCATAGGTAATGATACATTCTCTACCTAGATGTCTACGCATCCTACACTTCATAACCTATGAAACTTATTCTCTTATACTCATTCGCTCTCTCCTCTTAAGCTAGTTCAATAAATCTTCTTAAGTACATATAATCTCTCACTGAATTATATAATGCATAAGCAACTATTTTGTCAATGGACAATTATTAGAAGAAAAAATAGTCCATTTTTTCATTGAATATATGTATATAAAAATATAAGGATTACATCAATATATTAGGACAAAATGTCCAATTGTGCTCCTAATTTCTTCCAGTAGTTAAAAACATTTTTAATTGTTTGACCACTTCCTAATTTTTAGCTACCTAGTTGCTTAGGCACCATTTCTTAGTGTAAAAAAACTTCGCACAACAAAGTAGTGAAAATTCTTTTCTTTAGAACTTGTTTTTTTAAACCCCAAGTCATCACTTCATACATAACATAGGTATAAATTTTGTACAAGATAAAATTCCATTGAAGGAATATACTTTTATTAAATTCCAGAATCCATCCAGTGGTTCACAGTACAGCCAAATCTATTACAATACTTGTCCAATTTACATAATCCAAAACTCAAGCTCACCATACACTAAAACTCTCAACAAGGCAAAATACATGTCTTCAAGGTGTATACCTTGAAGGTTATTCTCTTCAAGTCTTCAATCGTCTTGAGCTCCTAACTCTCCTTCCCTGCATCTGAGATATTGCAACATTTACAATATCTCAGCAAGCAATGCTTGGTAGGGGATTCAAGAAGCATAATAATTGACAATGTGATTCCAATACTTCATAATCCCATTATCCCTAAACATATTCATGTCTCAACTCTTTACTATGTAAGT
Organism: Warburgia ugandensis; assembly: GCA_035236585.1. NCBI lineage: Eukaryota > Viridiplantae > Streptophyta > Magnoliopsida > Canellales > Canellaceae > Warburgia > Warburgia ugandensis. The sequence goes on along the minus strand of CP141131.1, from coordinate 46,078,694 downwards.
TATGTACATCCATATACATACATACATACTATACATGGGTAAATCAGTTAAATTTATAAAAGTAGTCAAATATCATTCCCAACTAAGCTGATCAATTCTCTCCACTATGAGAATTCAATATTTCATCTAATCTTACAGTGGGAATTTCCCTTCTTGGGAAATATTGGTAATATACAATTACCTAGTATTTCATTATGCTAAAACATAAGGCATTTCATTATGTCTATTCTCATATGCATCATAGTGCAAAATAATCAAAAGGGCTACCATGCTGCAGTCTGATCCGTACTAGTGCACTCGGATAACTGTCATGTTCCCCACTGATACCATGATGGAAAATATTATGTCACTGCCTATATGGGGGGACAGGATTTTCACAGTGGTGGCCTTCCCATAATTGCCCCACCCGACTTTTAGCCTCTCATAGGGCAAGGTATCATCAAATCATCAAATTTCAAGGAGTGGGTGGCCAAACCCTTATAACTCCTCTAGCATAGCATCCCCCTAGGCTTATGCCTATTAAAACAAACTCACAAGCCTCCAAGCTTGTATGTAAAATAGATTTCATACATATCAGACCATCTATCTATTTACTTAGGGCTGAAATATCTTCTCGTTCCCTGTTCACTTATAGTCTAGTCCTTAACCATCTTATATGTGTTTGGTTGGATCATAAGGTTTTCAGGGGATTTAATACAAGTATTAACAATTACTCTTGTCAACATAAGGCCATGGGTTCAATCATGTTCATCCCATGCAAATGCATTCCTCAAATCCTCCTACCTTCAAGGAGTGATCTCTTTTTCCAAATCTTCCATGATCCTGATTGATGTATGTAATCTGTACATCCATACATATTGTCAATATATAAATTTTGAACAATCCTATTGATCACTAGATCTGATGTTTAGAATGATTTTTAGATCATTCATATCTAAGTATTTTTTCTATGTCTAAGTCTTTGTGTGTCCATCTCCTTGATCTTGATCTTTCATAGATCCATTGATACACTTGTTGACAAAGATCAAGGTCATAGATCTTTTATCATCTAGTTCTTCTTTGATCTAAGTTCAATTATTGGATCATCCCTAAGGAGGATGATCTTGGTTTTCTTCCTTGAATAATCTTTGATCAAGGCTTTGGATTATCTAATCTAATGAACTAGAACATGCATACTAATAAACATGCATACTAAGTACAATATAATATTCTTATTCTTATTATTCCTGATCATCCAAGATCTAATGGATCTTGTTTTGATCATCCTTATCTTACTTACAATTTTTATTAGGGTTAGGTAATTTACTAACCTTTTATGCTCTTATTATTATTATTATTCAACCAGTTAGTATTTTGCTGATTGAAGGTAACTTATTTAAGCCTAAGTCTAGACTGCTCCTCTTATTTCCAATTGGCTAAGGCTTACTAGCTGAATGGGTGAACACAAAGTGGTTACTTCAACCTCACACAAGGAGGCGTTTAGACCTCACAAACATCAACGGAAGGTAGGGGAAGAATAAGGCTCTATTAGATAACCCCCTTAACCACTATGTTCAACATTCACTAGAGTGACCATAGTTCAACCTTTCATAAGGTTCCTATAAGCATGTTGACCCTAAGTACTCTTTCTAATAGATTTTAATTAACCCCATGAACATTTACAATGTCATTCATGGGGTTTATTATTCTCCTAGTTTGGGCTAAGGATTTGATAATCCTTATATTGTCCTACTAACTACAACCCTTACTAATGTTAAGTCAAAGTCATTCCTTCCTCTTATGTGTTCATGAAACTCTAATTTCCAATTAGATTACATTTTGGTGACTTATGCTCATTATATCTCAACAACTACTTAACATTTGAATCTACTAATAAAATTTGACAAGAATTAAATCATAAACTTTAAAGCATGACTCCAATATAAATTTAACAAACATTTATACTAACATGCTCCCTATGAATGTAACCCAACCTAATGGAATAAAACTATACCTAAACTAGTATGATCCTAAGTTACAATGGCATGAAATCATACTAAAGTAACCCCTAAGATAATTAAATCTAGCACCCTATGATAACAATATAATCACATATCATGCTAAAGTCTAAAAGTTACACTAGCATGCTTTATAACATAAATCATATTTAAGATGCTATTATCAATTAATAGAAAATGTAAATGATTATATTAATATTTTTAGAAACCTTCACTTATGATCCAACCATTAGATTTTAGATCTTTTCCTTTTGATCAAGGGTTTTAGTTATATTTAGGGGTTTTTCTTTATTAAGGTCCAAAGATCATATTGATTCATTTTTGTCATAATCCATCCATTATCTCCTTGGATTTCATCATATCAACATCCATTCCATCCCTCCCAAGGAGCTGATCACACTTGATCTTATTGATCAAGTGGTCCCTTTGTAATTTTTAGGGTTTTTCTACCATAGTCGGTAGATCCCTTAATATCTCTTAGATCTGTCCAAATAAACCATTTATATAACATAATTTCAATGTTATATAATTATTAAAACATATTTCCAAGATCTGATCATCTCAAATCTTGAAGATCAAGGTAATTGGAAACTTGTTTCCTAAATACAGAAAGTTTCATGTCCCAGGCGCACATGAAGCATGGGGTCCCTGGAACGCCTTGTTCGTACAGAGCCGGATGGAACCGGCTAGGACGTTCTCCGGCTAAGGAAAACCAGTTGGGAAAAACTAGATTCGGCATGGATCTAGCCTAGGGGATGTAAAACGGAGAGAAGGGAGAGAAAGCTTACCTGGGCAGCCCCAACACGGTGCCCTTCTTCCGGCGGTGCGTTTCCCTCTACACCTGTCGAAAACCCCTGTTGTCCGAAACCCACGAAGAAGGGGAAAACCCCAACTTCCGATGAGGCCAGAGGAAGAAGAGGGGAGGTGGAGAGATGGTAATGGCCGGCCTGACTCGGGCCTGGCTAGAATGTGCAGGGAAAACCGTTGTGGGGGTTTTCTGATTTTTTTGCCGGAAACCCCAGCCTCAAATAGCCAAAAAAATCGTGATTCAAAGAGGGAAATATGGCTTTTTATGGCCTTGCTATGGCAGTGCTGCCAATGGCGGTGCCGCCATTGGCGATGGTAGAAACCTCTGGAAACTACGGTTTTTGGAGAAATCTAGAGGAAGAAGAAAACGGGGTGCCGTTATCAAAATGGCCCCCTGCGTTTTCTGTCTTTTTCGTTTTTAATTTAAATTATAGAAATGCTCATAATCTTTAAACAGCCGTAACTTCTTCATACGAACTCTGTTTTCAGCATTCTTTGAGGTGTTGGATTCCATTTTTCGAGTAGAATCTAATGGTGCCAAGTTTTCTTTCAAATTTCTTCGTTTACTATTTTAAATAAAGTAAAATATTTAACACAGTTCATTTCCTATAGAATGTCCAATTCAATAGCATAAATTGCTTGGGCATTACAAGAATGGAGAGAGGAAAGGGGAGTTTCATACCAGATGACTGATTGTGATACTTTGGTTGCCATGCCAAAAGAACAAATTAAGCAAAGTGGGAGCTCAAGGGTCATCAGATTCTACCTAATTCCAGCACTCCCCCATGTTTTCTCTACCTGTCCCCACCAAACATGAGATATGTTATGCATTTTTAAGTTAAACTCCCAAGTGCACAAATTGATTGTAGTATAAGCACGCAAATGAGGTCAATCCCATGAGGAATCAAATGGTTTATGTGTTAAGCAAAAGTTCCTTAAACAACTTAGCCTAGCCAAAGAGAGCGAGTTTTAACTAAAACTACTTAAGCATGAAGAAGTCAATTAAACATCCATGAAAAATAGGATTTAAATTACATCGAACAGTCGTGGAATGTAAACATCAATTATAAACCAAACATAAATCTCATTACACGGACTTGATGTACAAGACTGGCGTGCCTCATCCAAGGAGTGTGCACACCATACAATGTTCAAAATACATCCCATGAAATTGTAGCTATGTTCTTCTACGCAATCCAATATTTTAATCATAAGCAAGCATGCATGTAATCAAAGAGTGATCCAAAGAAAAGGGAGAGAAATTGGTAAAGAAAGCAAGAGATGGGAAAAACAATTTAGGAATTCAACAAGCAAGGAACTTGGCCTAAGAACCACATTCTCTTAGCTATCACTACAAGAGAGTTGTAGCTTTTAGATTCAAGGATGTAAGAAACTAATTAAAGACAAACACTAAAGGGAAGCAAAGGAACAAAACAAGGATGTAAGGTAAAAAAGACTTCAATCTAATAGATATACTCTTTTGGTTGTCAATACCAAAGATTTATAGCTCTTAAATCAATAGATCATGAAACTAAAGGCTAGTAATCAAAGAAGGTAACAACTAAGTATGGAAACAAGGATCAAAACAAAGCAAGAATTCAAAGGAAATTAGACAAAAAACTAAGATACAACCAACCTAAACTCTGAAGGGGAAATCAAACATGAAAGAGGCGTGGAATGACTAGAATGAGTGGCTTCCCAAATAAGAAAACATTGATGTTTAGAGAGGAGCAAGAGAATGAGAAATGAGGCATAGAAGGGAAGGAGGGAGATGCCCCACTCCCAACTTGAAAATTTTGTGAAATCCCTCATGGGTGCTATTTATAGATGTTTTTCACTTCTTAAAAGGTGACCTAAGGGCAAAAGAATGGTGGGATGAGGTAGGAAAAAGAATGGATGAGTAGGATAAGGTGTGGTGGTTGTTTAGGGTAATCATAAGGAGGGAACATGGTGGGAGAAGAGGTAGGAAATGCTTCCAATTTTCTCCCATGCATGGAGAATCCTATGGGAGAAATGATGTGGTAGGTGAAATGGGAGAGAAAAGAGGGGGACAAATAATGATAGAAAGAGAGAAAAGTGATGGCTCATAATTCTTTCTCTAATTACGGCACTCCATGAGCATGACTTATTAGACTTTTGCTTTGGATTCTCCTCAAATCATGACTTTCCACGAAAGCTTGGCTCAAATGGCTTGATGGCTCACCCCTTTGGCTTTGATGGCTTGGCTAGGCTTAATGTCTCTCTTAGCTTACCACCTTCTTCATGGCTTACATGGCTTGAGTGAATCCCATGCAAAGGTGGTGGACTTTGCATGGCTTGTACATGGGCCCACTTTGGCCACCTATGACTTCTCCAATTCTATTCTTTGCTTACCTCGGTCTTTGATTTCACTTTGCATTGATGATATTTAAGCTTTTATTTGATATTTTGATATTGTTGTTCAATTTTCATCTCAATCGATCTTGACCGTCGAATCATCATCTCGACTCCTACAAAAGATGAAAGCAGTAACTAAATCCCCAAAAAAGGGATTATTCATATATTTACCTTGGATTAGCTTCTGGACCTACAAATTATCAAATATTTGATATATTAGGTTAGAAATGTGTGTGTTAGGTTTTTTAACCAGTAACCCTAATTTAACGTTATAAGTTATAACACATGGGCAACTAATTGAGTGAGTTTTATATAAAGTAAATACTCATCATAGCCCCCCAAGCAGCATATTTCTAGTTTCGAGCAAAACATGGGAAAAATCATGAAAAACAAAATGGTTATCATCTTCATAAGTACTCATGATTACATTTAGCACATGCAGCAAGCCCTAAAACCCCTAGGTTACTGCTAGTGGATGAAGTTTAACTTGTGAGTGTTTGCAATGAATATACCCACAAAATTCTCAAAAATCTTGTATTCATTTGAGAAAATTTTCTCTTATTCAACTTATATTAAATACTTATCTTTAGCTAGCTAATAAAGATGAACAAAAAGGCTCAAAATCCTACCCTTATGCTAAAGATATCCCATTATTTCATTAAACTTTGGAAAGGTGAGTATGTGTTATAGCTGATATATAATAATAGTTTTTTAGTCAAATATAACCTAAATTACACTCCAAATGTATGTTTTGACTTCAATTTTCACAAGATATACTTGTCACTCAAAAAGGTGTACTCTCATTAATATGTGAGTAGAATGTTGTTCATCAAGTCTAAAAGTCTCACATATTTCACACAAAAGAATGATAACTTAGAAAGAATGATAATGGTCTCATGAAAGGATATCAATTATTAAGAATGTTATACTCTACCCAACTCCCTATTCATTTACAACCATATTCAAGCCTTACTTCTCCTAAGATCAAGTTGGGACTTCTGTTAGGACAAAATGTAAGCTTAGGTAAGGGTTATCAACAGAATGGATATAAAGGTAAACTATGGTTTTTTGGAAAATATGTAAAGGTCTTCTATCAATCTATACACAACTTTTCATATCAATTATTAAGAATGTTATACTCTACCCAACTCCCTATTCATTTACAACCATATTCAAGCCTTACTTCTCCTAAGATCAAGTTAGGACTTCTGTTAGGACAAAATGTAGGCTTAGGTAAGGGTTATCAACAGAATGGATATAAAGGTAAACTATGGTTGTTTGGAAATATGTAAAGGTCTTCTATCAATCTATACACAACTTTTCATTTTTCCAAAAAAGAGTGAAATTTCTTTGTTTTCATTGGGGTTCTCTCTCTCTCTCTCTCTCTCTCTCTCTCTCTCTCTCTCTCTCTCTCTCTCTCTCTCTCTCTCTCTCTCTCTCTCTCTCTCTCTCTCTTTAACTTTGCAATATTGTCTCTTTAAACTTTTCCTTCTTTTTCACCTATTTAATGTTCATCACTTGATCTGTATTATTCATACTTTTTCTCAAGATGTTCTTCAATCATCCCTACATATTTTCAAAACAAATGGGTAAAGGATATATATATATATATATTAGGGTTTCAATATAGGTAAAGGTTGTTTGGCTAATAAAGAAAAGGCTAATATTTTAAAGGCTCAATGAGCTAACAAGTGAGAGATAATATAAGCAAGGATGAAGGCTTTGGGTTTATAAAGGGTCCCATCTATCATTTCCTAGGTTTAATATGACTTAAAGATGATAATAAACTTAAGAGATATAGGGTATAGTCTTTTGTAATTTCTAAATAGTTGACCAAGATGGAGAATAATGAGACCAATAAAGAACTAATGTCCATTGAAGAAAATTTTGAATTTATGTATAACCATTAGAAAAGGAAGAATGATTCAAAACACACTTGGTTTATAAGTCTACACAAATCTTCTTTAGGATCTCTAAGTGATATTTTCTATTAAACTTAAACTATATATAGCTATTTTGTCTGATTAATGTTCTAAGTTTAATTTTTGATGAAACACTTTAGAAAAAGGATAAAGTATTGAACTAATTGTAGAGACTTTATTAATAAGCTAAAGTTGAAAAGAATTAGCTAAATATTTAAAAAATTAAATTCTCATCTTTTTAAAGGACTTATCATTTTTTCCTTTCAAAAATTTTCAAAAAAAATGCAAAAAAAAAACATAAAAAGTTCATGTATGTCTACAGCCCCCCAATTTAAACTTAACATTGTGCTTAATGTTTGGAAATATAGGACACCTAAATTATAAATGGAAAGATGTAGAAGAATCATATTTGAAAAACTTTTGGGTTACCACCCAAGGAGTGCTAAGTTTTACATCTTTAGCCAGACATGGCCTATAAGGAATCTAACCATATAAACCTAGGCCTAGCTAGTTCAACTAAGTTTTCCTCATCCTAATCCTAAAAATGAAGAGGCAAGATTTCTCATGCCACTCCAAAATCTTGTGGTAGTCTAGATATTGCCTCCGCCCAGAGATTTTTGGCAGTGGTAACATTAAGACACATTAGACCACCACGATGTTAAGTTGTGGGGAATCATATTAATGATCCCCCATCTTCAAAATTTCACGGTAGTCAAAATAATTCCTCCACCTTGTATTTTTAGGTGGTGGTAATGCAAGGACATCTTGACCCACCCTAAATGTCTTGGGATCCATTTAAGATGAATTGTCCCATTCCGAACCTATTTTAGGGATAACAATGACCACTATATTTAGTTTATCTCCTTGCTTTGTTTACCAAATATTGTCCTTAAATTTGGGTATAAGTTGACTCTGCCCTTCCCAAAAAGGTTGTTCTTATATTACTTGAGACAGGGACATGGTTTTTCTTAAACCCTGATTTTTGTCTAAGGTGTACCCTAGAGTAGGCTAATGTAGGGTTAGTACATCAATTAACTCTTCTTCTTCTTTTTATGTAAGCATAGGTAAGGTTTCCATTGGGCTTATTGTTGATTGTCTAGCCACAAATGCACAGGCTATTGTAGTGTAGCTTATGCAAGTACGGGTCAATCCTACGGGAACTCGCTTTAAAAAGTGAGAGTTTAAATAAAATTTAATTGATAAAAATAAAAAATAAAAAATTACTAGAATTATTGGAATTAGAATCAGAGTTTAGAATAGTTCAACTTCCAAAAAATACAGAATTTTTAGATCCTAAATAAAGCAAATAAAGCAAATAACATGAGAAAAAACTACTTTCCTACTTAATAACTATCAATACCTTCAATTTAGGTCTTCTAGGAGTTGATAAACCTTCATCAATGGCTTCAAAATGTCCTTGATTAGAGATCTATTGGTTGGATTTATCATATTCCTCAAAATTGTAAAGATCTGGAGTAATTTATAATTTTGGGATTTGGATGGTCTAAATCAAGTTACTGATTTCATATTAAGGATCAGATAGATTAATTAAGTCCAGGGATGTCCTAAGAATGAAATTAGAAAGTTAATTGAAAAAAAAAAAGAAAAAGAAACAGAGGAGAAATTGAGGATTCTTGGTTAATTAAGGCTAACTTGTTGATTGGGTAAAGCCTTAATTGATCTAATTTGGATTAGGCAATTCCTAGATAAGCAAAATACATATAAAATAAAATTGGAATAAATAGGGACACATAAGGAATTAAAATAGGGACAAAAATGAAATTAACTTTAAAGACTAAAGGTTAAAAATGGAATGTTTCCAAAAAATCAACTTTAAGCAAAACAAAATGGAAACCCAACGACAAAAGAAGTTGGTGATGGAGGGGGAGAAGGGAGATTAGGAGGAAAGTGGAAGAAGGTGGGTGATTGGTCTCCTCCTATGGTTCAACCTATGGGGGATGGGTTAGAAGAAGAGATAGAGAGAAAGTCTGTGATGGTGCGGTGAAGGATGGAGGTGAAGCAGGAAGCAGAGGGTGCATGAGAAAACAAAGAGGAAGGTGAGTGAGAAGGAGAAGTAAAGAGGAGGGAGAGGAGAAGCAAAAGGAGAAAGAGATGGGAAGAGAAGAGAAGAGAAGGGGTGTTTGATCTCCTCCTCCTACAGCTCAGCCAAGCGAGGTTGAGAGAGAGGTAGCAGGAGAAAATAAGGTGGGGAAGGAGATGGTAAAGTGGGAGAGAAAAGGAAAGAAGAAAAAAGGAAAGAGGGGTGTGGGGTGTGGGGGAAGGATGAGATAATGGGAGAAGGCACGTGATGGGTTTGCTCCCTCTAGCCCAGCCTAGTAGAGACAGAAAAAAGAGAGTAGAGACAGAAGAATATAAGAGGAGAGTGGTAAACCGTTTCCTCTTCCCACTTAGGAGAGAGAGACGTAAGAGAGAGGGGCTTGAAAGAGATGTAGGGGAAGAGGAGATAAAAGGTGATTGCTAGTTTCCTCCTAAGTGTCTTGCCAAATAGAAGTGTAGGACCCTAGGAAAGTGGGGCAACCATAGTATATAGCCATTTCTCCTTCAAAATTTGGTTTCTCACCCTTCTTTAGCTACTTCTCTAAGTGAATCTTTCCATCTTCTCCATAATTCCCAATCAATTTTCATTTAGGTAACTATCATATCCATCTTTGTGAGTGATCTGGTCCATCTAATGCTCTTTAGGATAATTAGCCCCATTAACTTTTGATCTTAGCCATTCATGCCTGTTTTGGTTAATTTGCAAAATAAAAGACTAAATTAGACTCATCTGAGCTATACATTAATCATCTGATAAGCTCTAATGATCATCTAACTATTAATTTTGACAAATTAATATTTGGATGGTCAATTGGAGTTAAATTCAAAATCAAGCTAAAAATTGCAAATTTGATTGGTTAGATGATCTAATTGAATGCTAAATTAGGGGTATTTTGACCAAAATTGAAACTTAATACTTATATTACTATTCAATTTTTGTCTAAATAAATTTTGCAGGTCCCACTCAAGTACATCTTCGACATTGCAAGTCTTAATTGAAATTTCAAGCTCTATAGGGGGATCTACTCTACCTTGCCATTAAGAAGTGGCCATTAAAGGCACAGTATCCAACAACTCATCCACCTCCTCAATGAATCTATCTTCATCAAATTTATAAAAATAATAGAACATGGTTTTAGAGGATTTAGGTCGGCTATTTCTATAGCTTCATTTTCTTCATCAATGGAAGTTTCTTCATCCCAATCCTAACAAGGAGTGAAGGTTTTTATGGATGGTCAGGGACATTGTGGTTTAGAATGATTACAAAGGATTTCCATCCTATAATCATCATCATCATCAATGGTTAAGATTGGTGATAAACTTTGATATTTAGAAGGAATTGGTAATTGCCACTTTGAAATTCTTTCAAGTGTCCTTTCACTCGCATCCCTAATTTGTTCCATTTCCCCAACCAATTAGTAACTATGACAAGATTTTGATCCATTGTTTCACTAAGTCATTACAAACATTCTATATTGTGCATCTCATCTGATGATGGTTCCTCCAATTGTAGAGAAAATGACTCATAGGATTGGTATTGTTTTGGCAATGAGGTACTGAAAAAGGGTTGATTAGGTTGAACCCATGATGGTTGGCCCAGATATTTTTGATAATCATGATAGTGTGGATCATGATGGGGCCATGATGGTTCTTCTTAATATGTTTAAAAATCTTGAGACCATGGTTGTTAATGATGGCTAGCCCATCCATTTTGATAGTCTATCTCAAGATAATAGTTATTGCTAGGATGTGTAAATGCATTAGCTCTATCCACTTGTTCTTAAAAATAATCATTGTATGTGGAGCTAGTTGGCCATGAAGGAGTGGGATATAGAGGTTCAAAATAGGTGTAGTCATTATGGTATGAAGGTTGTGGAGCAGCTTGCCTAAAAGCTATTATCCTAAGAAATTGACCCTCAATAATATCTAGCCTATCCATCTATATATCTAATCAAATTTGTCCCCTTCTTAACAAGCCCTTGTTCTCCATTTTGTATACAATGAAACAAATAATTATATATGACTATTTAGTTTTTTACTTCTAATGGAAAACCCTAACTATTTGCAACCTAAATGATAATCCTAAGTTAACGCCTAACCAAATCCTAGTATTCACCAATCGAGTAGTGTCTTGATTATTTACACTTAGTACATAGGTGGTAGCTTCTTAGACCAAGATCTAGACCTCTCATCATTTTATCCAGATTTGACTATTGCTGACCAATTAAGTTATGGTCAAAAGTAGTTAGTGCAATCCTCATATCAGGAGGTGTTTAGACCTCTACTAATGTCAATGGAAGGAGTCGAAGAATCACTTGGATTTTAAGACACCAACTATAACCACAGTGCTCAGAAGCCACTAGAGTGACAATATATCTTGTCCTTCTAAAAGGATCCTATGAGCTCAATACCCTAAGTCTCTTTCTACTTGATTTTAAATTAAAGTTCAAGGGTTGGGATTGAGACATACAATGATGTTGATTGATTCTTAGGTGGGCCAAGAAGTTAGTGATGAAATGCAATCCTTATCTTATAAGGGATCCTGTGGGGTCCTTGCCAGCGTTAGTTCCATTCCACCATAAAGTTGTAAATATGCAATGCAAAACAAAAATGAAACTGATGCAAGCTATATGTTATCCAACAAAAATTAGATGGGTGCTTTCTAGTGCAAAAACCCTAAATAAATATGCAACAAGTATCCATATATGACCCTAATCTGTATGATGTAATCTACCATCCAAATGCAAAATTATACAAAATGCAACTAACTAGAAAAATAGAAAATAAAAGGGAGTGATACTTACAATGGGGGTTCTAATGAAGATCAAGATTGGGCCACCATACCCCACACTTGCCCAATATTATTACAACATATTTAAAATTGAATAATAAATTTCAAAATACAATGGGCCTCCCCACAATTTTCACTGAAATCCTAATCTAGGAAAGTAATGAAAAAGCCTAATCCAAGTTGATGAAGCTTTGGCCCATAGGATCGTCATTGCTCCTTTTCTCATTTTCCTCACACAAAAATCAAACAGAGATGGTCAATATGAGGAAAATAGTAAAAAAATAAAAAAATAATGAAAAATCCTAAACTAACGCATCCTAAACCTAGACTAGAGGAAAATAATTTAAGTTAAGATGGACTACACAATAAGTTGCAATATTCCCTGCAATGGCACAAAAAACTTGTGATTTTTTTAAGTTAAACTCACAAGCACATGAATCAGTTGTAATAAAAGCATGCAAGTGAGGTCGATCCCATGAGGAGCTGAATGGTTTGTGTTAAATGGAACATACCTAACTACTTGACCTAGCCAAAGAGAGCGATTCTTAACCTAAACTACTTAAGCATGAAGAAGTCAATTAAACATCCATGAAAAATAAGATTTAAATTACATAGAATAGTCATTGAATGTAAACTTCAATTATAAACCAAGCATAAATCACATTACATGGATTTGATGTACAAGAGTGGGCCCGACATCCAAGGAGTGTGCACACCATACAATGTTCAAAATACATCCAATGAAATTTCTGCTATCTTCCTCTACGCAATCCAATATTTTAATCTTAAGCAAGCATGCATGTTATCAAAGAGAGATCTAAGAAAAAGGGAGAGAAATTGGGAAAGAGAGCAAGAGATGGGCAAAACAATTTAGGAATTCAAGAAGTTAGGAACTTGGTCTAAGAAACAAATTCTCTTGGCTATCATTGCAAGAGAGTTGTAGCTTTTAGATTCAAGGATCTAAGAAACTAATTAAAGCCAAACATTGAAGGCAAGAAAAGGAAAAATACAAGAATGTAAGGTAAAGACTTCCATCCAATAGCTATACTCTTTTGATTGTCACTACCAAAGAGTTCTAGCTCTTAAATCAATAGATCATGAAACTAAAGGATAGTAATCAAAGAAGGTAACAACTAAGCATTGAACCAAGGATCAAAACAAAGTAGGAATTCAAAGGCAATTGAACAAAGAACTAAAAGATAACCAACCTGAAATTTGAAGGGGAAATCAAGCAAGAAAGATGCATGGAATGGCTGGAATTATTGACTGCCCAATGGGGGAAACATTGAAATTTAGAGAGGAAGAAGAGTAGGAGAAATGAGGGGTAGAAGGGATGGAGTGAGATAGCCCCCTCCCAATGTGAAAAGTTCTTGGTAGCCCTTATGGGTGCTATTTATAGATGTTTTTCATTTCTTAAAAGGTGACTGAAGGGCAAAAGAATGGTGGTATGTGGTAGGAAAAAGAATGGATGGGTAGGATGTGGTGTGGTGGTTGTTTAGGGTAGTCCTAAGGAGGGAACATGGTGGGAAAAGTGGTAGGAATAGTTTCAATTTTTCTCCCATGCATGGAGAATTCTATGGGAGTAATGATGTGGTAGTTGGGATGGGAGAGAAAAAAGGGGGACAAATAATGATGGAAGGAGATAAAAATGATGGTTCATAATTCATCCTTCAATTATGGCACTCCATGAGCATGACTTATTTGACTTTCACATTGGATTCTCCTTAAATCATGGATGTCCATAAAAATTGGCTCAAATGGCTTGATGGATTTCTTTGAGGCCTTATTTAGCTTGGCTTGATGGCTCACCCCTTTGACTTTGATTGCTTGGCAAGGCTTCATGGCTTACATGCCTTGAGTGAATCCCATATAAAGGTGGTGGACTTTGCATGGCTTGTACATGGGCCCAATTTAGCCACCTATGACTTCTCCATTTCCATCCTTTGCTTACCTCAATCCTTGATTTCACTTTGGATTGTTAATATTTATGCTTTGACTCAATTTATTTATCTTGACCTTCAATTTACATCTTGATCAATCTTGGTTGTTAAATCATCATCTCGACTCCTACAAAAGATGAAAATACTAATTATATCCAAAAAAATATGATTATTCACATATTTACCTTAGATTAGCTTTTGAATCTAGAAGTTATCAAATATTTGGTATATTAGGTTAGAAATGCATTTGTGATATTTTTTGGCCAAAAACACTAATTTAAAACTATAAGTTATAATACATAAGCAACTAATTTGGTTATTTTTATACAAAATTGAATACTCATCAAGATAGAACAATGACACATAGTTGTTCTACCTACCACATGTCTAGCTTAGCTCCATACCTGTTGGATCGTTGTATTGTCCATCACATCAAGGTCATGTCACTAGTGTAAGGTGTCATTATCAATTTTGACCCCACTTAAATTAGTAAGGTTTTTGGGTTTTTCTATCTCAATCTGGATTTGGTGTAAAATTAGTAACCTTGGAATTGTCTCAACTTATAGTTTTCATTTTTGATAGTTTTCGATTGAAATTTTGAGTTTTTAAAGGGATCACTTCCTTGAAATTCAATTTCCAAGAAAATTAATTTTTAATTTTATTCTAATTAAAATATGTTATAATTACTTTGGAATTAACTATAAAAAAAAAAGAAAAAAAAGAGCTTGTTACAATTTATTCATCAATATACTTGAGGATGGATGAAACCGTAAAAAAAAATCCATTTAGATCACCTGAATAGGGCATGTAATTAGCTTGAAACTTGCTCCAAAATCAACCTATGGGTGATGCCATTTCCATGTTTCATTTCATTGGGCTTTTTAAAAAAATTTCCATTATTCCAAGAATTATTCAAGAATAATGGAAACATGATAAGAGAATCTTAGGTAACATGCATAACTAATGCTCCAAATCAAAGAAAAACAATAAGATTTCTAGTAAAAAATGGTGCCATTTCCACACTTGTAAATGGTGTCATTTTCCACTATTATTTCATTCCAAATCCTATCATTCCATGTACTAAACAAAAATCATGGAACGTGTAAAGGAAAATTAAGGTAATATATATGAAACATGCTCCACAATAGTAGAAGAAATTAACACAAAATAATCAATAGTGCCACCATATTCACACTTAGAAATGGTGCAATATTCATGCTCAATTTCTATGAGACTTCCACCTCCATTTTATGTATTTTAAATACTATATATGTATCATGGAATCATTCTATGAAAAGTCATGGTAACAAGTACATATCATGCTCCAAAATGGTGAAGAACAAGGCAATCTTAGCATGTCAAGAACCAACCACATCATTTGAAAACCACACACATGATACTCTAAATCCATCCAAAAACTCAATTTGGCTTTTCAGTTTTTATAGTTGAAAGCTTGACCATGTCAGAGAGTTTCCATTGTGCGCCCCCTACCTTGTAGAGTGTGATTCAAATCAATGGAATTTGATGGTGATTGGAGCTCAAAAACAGTTGGATTCCCAAGCTCTAGGAGTGTCCAAATATCCTTTTCATCTAATGCCCTTTTCTCCTCATCATCTTCCACTCCTCTCTTCTTCTTCCACTAGTTTTATTTCCTTCCACTCTCACTTCCCATTCTTCCTCTGGTCTTTTCCTTTTCTACCCTTCGTTTCCCTTGTTTTTATTACTTCCTAGGTTGGACGCATGGATTAATATAACCTAGGAGAGTTTCCCTTCATCCTCACATGTATCCCCACTTTGCCTACTCAAGTGGGATACCATCATCACCTAGGCATAGTTGCCCTTCATGCATGCTAGCCTTCATCACATGTTGGCCATAGATTCATGCATGGGTGGGCTTTTCAAAGACAATACTCCACTATATGTATAGCTCTATTTGACCCACCATTCTCCAATTCCTAAGTCCTACTTATTATCATACATTGGATTACTTAAGCTTCCATTTCACTCTCTGTATCATATGACTCTTATATTTATGCATCTTATGACATAAGCTTTCAACATTGCTCTATTAATCATATATGACGTATCTACTTTGCTACATACATTATAATCATTGGCTTGAATGTATTTCTAAGCATCATCTGCCTAGGTCTTTATTATTTAGTCCTAAATCAGTAATCATTAAGTCCTTCCAACAACTAAGACTTACTCAACCCACTATTTTATTTATTATTTTATTCCCTTAATCATTTGGTCACCCATTATGATGCATCCTTTATCTAGGTGCCTACCCTTACATATATTTACTCTCTAGCACACACCTAGTACTTACTTGTTTAGACATTGCACTTCTTATCATCCTAACTTATCCAATTTCATGACCTTTGCGCTTTCATACCTACTTTAAGCTAATTAAATGAACTAACTTATTAGTCTCTCACTTAATGTTATGATGCCTAAACTATAGTTAGACATAGGTCAATTGATGAGAGATTATAGAGAAAAGAATGAAAACTTGTAATTAAAATTTCCATCCTTCACTCATCCAAAATTAAATTCATTCAAAGTATGTTTCTCTAGAACAATAATGAAGAATAGTTGAGACCGCATCTAGTTCAATGAGAAATGATATGCAAACCTAAAAGTGAAGGTGATCTTAGAATTTGGCCCTTGAGAGAGTTCAATACCACCCTTCTTATGAAGTGGCTTTGGAACTTTGGGGAAGAGTGTGATCTTTTATGGTAACAATGTACTGTAGCATGGCATAATGAATCTTATGATGGTTGGACTTAAGGAGATAAAATAATTAGAGGCATTATGGGTCCATGGAATGATATACAAATTTTAATCCAAAATTTTGAAATAGGGATTAGATTCCAAGCCATAGATTGATTTTTGGAGCAATTTTGGGAAAATACTTAGGTGAATGACATGCCTCTAAAGGAAGAATTTAATCATTTTTATTGGATTTCTCAACATATAGAAGCATCTATTTTAGCTCACTACTATAAGATCCATGATCGACTTACATGGCAACCAAAATTCTAAAGGGATTGCTTATCTTCTTATGAACAAGATAACAAAACTTTTCGATTCTAAAAGCTCAATTCCATATTTTTATTGGAGTTGAAGAGACAAGAGATGCCAATTTAGAGACTCTAATGGCACTTACTTAGTTTGCTTATGTTTTAAGTTGCTTGTTTCTCAAAATATTGCACATAATAGTTTCTAAAGTCTGGTCATGGAATATTATTTTGGAAATTCAATGCTTTGGTTGTATTATTGTATCCATCAAAACATCAACCCTTGATGTTGTTTCTAATAGGGGCTGGAATTTTGTAAATTGATGTTTATACTATCATAGCCTTAGGTCCATTCATCACATTCTAATTCACTACCCATGTTAATCATTGGTTTGGGCTAATGTAGTTAGTTTGGTATTTCATGTGTTATACCTAATCTTATACAATATTTCTTATTGGCCTAGACTTGGAAATCTAAGTTAGAGAAAGGGAAGACATTATGGGTTTGGACTCTTCCTATAACTTTATGGTAAATTTAGAAAGAACAAATAGGTGAGCAATTCAAGGCTCCTTTTGTATAGAGATCGTCATTGCACAAATGATTAAAAGGATTGTTAGTAATTGGTTGTGGTGCATAAATCTTTTGTTTGATATAATGTAGATGACACTAAGAAAGTCAAACTCCTTCTATGAAATAAAGTCATCAAAACCAAAGAAGGCTACATTGGAAACTGCCATAAGATGGTTGGATTAAAGTAAACTTTGATAGGAGCTTGGGAAATCCTAGAACATTTAGTATAGTGGCTTATTAGAAATGATAAGGGTGGAGTGTTATTAGAATTTGCTATTCCCATTGGATTTAAAGAAGTCATTAAAGCATAAGTTTTGGTTGCAAAAAATAGAATTCTTTTTTCAAAAAGACTCAAAAGAAGTAAACTCTATATAGAAGGCAACTCTAAAATTCTGATTGGTTGGATCAACAAGATTGAAAGTGTGGGGAGGATATTTTGGTACTTATTAGGTGAAACTAGAGAAGAAGTGGAGCTAGAAGGCATGATACTTATCATCTCTAGTGAAGGTGAGGCTAGTTTTAGAATGGAAGAATTCAAAATATATATTTTTCTTCTTATTCTTGTTCTCCTTCTTTATTTTTGTAATTTCTTTAATTTGTTAGGATATTACATGCTCATTGGTGGATCTAGCAATCAATTATGTCCATTGGACTGTTTTATAGCTCCAATATGCTAATACTACTGGCTAATTCTGCATAATCCATGTGATTTTATTGCAAATTAATCATATCTCACTAGTTTTCAAAAAATGATTGCAGAAATTGGGGCTTCTTTTTTTCTCTCTCCTCCCATCTCATCCCATAAGTAACTCCAACTTTAGTTTTTGGCATAGTGAAAACAAGCAAACAACCTATCTTTTACTGTAATTTTCTTCACATGAGACGACATCATATGACACTCATTGTCTTGATATTTAGTCCTCAAATAATCATTAATGAGAAAATGAGATGAGAAATATCAAAATCAAGACATCTAAGGGCAACTAACAAGCAAAAAAGATGAGAGATTTCAAACTGATGCCATCTCAAGTACTACTAACAAGTGCATGGGTTGAGAACTCTAAAACTCAAGCCATCTCACTCCAATTCAGATCATATCACTCCATTCATGATCCACTAACACAATGTGTATGATATACTATGATATGAAATTTTTGAGAGTAGAATGAGCTTGCCACATAATTAACATAGTAAATTACAATAGAGCTGATATTATGAAATTACAAGCCCTTAGGTAGATAAAATGTAAAAGAGCTTCCATGGTGAGCAAAGGTTTCCAATTGTCTCTCTAAGTTCCATGAAAAGATTAGAGAGTTCTACCATAGAAGTAAAATATTCCAAAGTAGGCACTGATAAGATATTAGATAAGGAATAAAGCTTTATTAAAGAAATAAAGGGTCAATACCTAAGTAATTCTATATTAATAATGAATGGAAATGTGAAATCTTTTGCTTTGGTTATGTCCAATATTTAAGAAGAGGAAGAATGTAAAGCTTCCCAACTTCTCTATGTTGATGACCTAGAATCTATTTAGTAGAATTTAAATATATTTTGTCCAATTTCATCTTACCATAAGACAAACTTAGAAAGTTTAACAAACATTTATACATGTCACTCATGCCAAAAGATTATTTATGGATACGTATTGTAATTCTAAATAAAATATAAATTACTCACTCGAAATGCATGATAGCATATGCGTATGCATATAAATGAAATCAAAATTCTTCAAATGGAAGTTATGTCATGGATGTGTAAATCACTAGAAAACATAATTTAAAAGCTCAACTTGACATAAGCTAAACTTTACATTAGTTGTAGGTAACTCAAAAGTACTCAAGGGAGATTTAACATAAAATTTCACTAGTAGATTTAAATGCACATATAAGCTATAGGTGAGTTGGTTGGGATATGTGTTGTTGTTTGAGAGGTAATATGTACAAATATTACCCCAATTTAATTTGTTTGATTTTGTAGCTGCTACTGAGTTAAGTAACTTGGAAAAGTTTTGCAAGTTGACTCATGAATTTTAGTACTATGCTAGGAAAGTATAAGGAGAAGGAAATACAAGTGGGGTTCTATCTCTAGAATGATCCAATCAATCATTTGTAGTTTGTTGCATATAAGAGCCACACAATAAAAGTCAAAGGTATTTGACAATATTAAGGATGCTTTTGTGTTCTTTAAATAGAGACTTAGAAAAATGAAAGGAAACAATTCACATTTGTCCACTAACCATTCCCATGCTTTAACTGACTTTTCTATATGACCACTTTGTGGCATGACTTACAAAATAAAAGCTTTGAGTCCTTTTTGCACATTAAATGCTCATAATCCCTATAATATGTTTTGATGTTTCATAATCATCTTATCCTAAACAAAATAGGGACTCTATTGTAATCTATATTTTCTCATATTTTATTGTACTCTTGTATTTTATCATCATATTAGACTAGGATGAATGAGAAAAAGGTGAATGGATAGCATCAATAAAAATTAAAAATAAAATTAAAAATATGAGAAAATTATGTATTGACATGTATATAAGCTTTGTTATAAAATCCTAAATGGGGCTTTTATGAGACTGATAGCACTTGAGTTGTCACAAATTTTTTGAATATGATCAAAATCAATGCCACAATATTCAAGATGTTGTATCATTCAAAGCACTTGAGCACATCAATTGTCAGTTGAGATGTACTTAGCTTTTTGTAGTAGAGAGTGCTAAAGATTTTTCTCTCTTAGAAAACCAAGAAATTGATATGTTCCTCTAGTGCTTTCCTTATCAATTCTACAACCATCATAATCAACATCACTATATGTCTTCAAAAAGAAAATTATTTTTATCATATACCATAGGTCAAGATGTGGTGTGCAAACCATACATCTAAAGATTCTCTTATGATCAATAGGATGAGATTCCCTAGAATCAGCTTATAATCATGCACAAGCATACACATTAAATTGAATATTAGGTCCATTAGCAACATGACACAACAATGAGCTTATCGTGCTTCTATATTTCCTAGTATTGTCACTTTACCCTTCTCCTCCTTGTCATGCTTTATGGATGGGCTTGTTGGTGTCCCAAATAACATTTCTTATTCCATTCTAAACTTTTGAGTATTTCTTTGACATACATGGATTGGTTGATGAAGACACCATCTTCTGTTCTTTTTACATAGAGTCCAAGAAAAAAGTTGACATCACCCATCAAGCTCATCTAAAATTCAGCCTGCATACACTTAGAAGACTCCTTGCAGATGCTCTCATAATAGCACCAAATTGAGTGTCATTAACATAAACTTGAAATACAAGAATGTCTTTGTATTTGGTTTTGGCCAAAAGAGTTGTAGTAACTTCTCCTTTAGGAAAACCACTATCCATAAAATATATTGGTCAATGTTTTATACCAATCATTAGGAGTTTGCTTTAAAAATATAAAAAGCTTTTTGGACAATTTGACAACACGGTAAAGAAAATTTGGATTTTCAAAGTATGGAGGTTCTTTAATATAAACTTCATCATTTATAAATTTGTTTATTTAATAAATTTAAAAACCTTTTAAACATAAAAATATAAGAAGCATTCTCATTACTTCTATAATGACCCCAAATTTTTGTAACTTATTAAGGCAAATTCATAAAGTTTGATTTTTTAGAAATTCTAGGCTGGAATATTAGGTTATTAAAAATTCTCTTTTTATGAATATTATATCATGAATTAAAACATAGGAATTATGGATGCACTTGGAAAACTGATCGAAACAACATTAAGTATGTGCAATTTTGAGTTAAAATGAAAATTCCTTAATTTTCTCCATTTAGGGGTAAAATGGTAATTTTACCCATATTCCATATCCAAGAAATAAGACCTCAATATTCATGAAGCACTTAGAAATACGATTCCAATGCCACTAAGTATGCTCGATTCCAAGTTCAGACAAATATTGCCTATTATTCTCCAATTTTGGAGTTCAAAGGGCAAAAATGTCTTTTCACATAAAAGTGGGCCAATGTTCTAGAAGCAACAATAATTGCTCAGTGCATTATTTCTGGTAGTGGATAATGTAGTGGAGAATGGAGAATGCACTTGTAATAAAAAATTCTAAAGTAATAAAATATCTTATCAAAAGAAATGATAAAAAATTCAAATTTTGCTATAAATATGTCCCAAAAATTTCCAAAAATTTTCACAACCTTAACCACAAAATTTCCAAATCTTCCTCAGAGTTTCAACCCCAAATTCTCATTCATCCATCCCCAATCTCTATTTTTTTATTTCTCTCTCCTCTTTCTAAGTGGAACAAGAGACCTAAATTCAATTAGGCACTCCGTTCCAGGCAGAATCTGATAAATTTCACCATCCATAACCTCTTATACTACATTATATACAAAATCCCCAAATTAATTTCAAGATCCAACGGTTCCAACAACAGAAAATCACAAAAAGGTGGACAATCGGGCTATATTATCATCAACCGATAATTCTCTCAAATTGAGCATCAAATATATGTTTTTTCTCCAATCAGGTTGGTGGAACTACTTCCCATACATATCTATTATGGTTTAGTGTAATTCTTATTTTTCTGTAATTTAATTTGAATGAAAAATGGTAAAAATAAAGTAAGTACCAGAGCCTTCAATTCATGGTGATAGAGAGCTCAGATGGAAATTCTGAGCTTTCCAATCGATCCAGAAGGGTCAAAAAACCCTAGGATACAATTTTCAAGAAAATCTAACAAGGTTTGGACCCTCAATTGAGAGAGATTAGTTCTGCTGGGCCTAGATCAAATATGGACCCTAGGAACGGTTGTAAAATTCAATTTAAGATTGTGGAGTCATATGAACTTTAAATTGAGATCGGAAAGAAGCTATGGAAAGCTTGTAATGTCTAGTTTCTAATGAAGTCATAATATTTCCAAAAATTATTTCTGTATTTTGGAAATAAGTGTCCAATTTCTAAGATCTTCAAGATCTAAGGTGATCAGATCTTGGAAATTTATTTTAATGATGATATAATAATATAATAAAGTAAGATCTATGGTTAATTTGGACAGATCTTAGATAAATTGGGGGATCTGCCCTTTATGGTAGAAAAACCCTAAAATAAAAATAAAAAAATACAAAGGGACCCACTTGATGAATGAGATCAAGTATGATCAGATCCTTGGGATGGATTAAAGGGATGATATTATGATGGAATCCAGTTAGATCATGGATGAAATGTGACAAAATCAAGTGGATATCATTTTTGGATCTTAATGGGTTAAAAGCCCTAAAGGAAATTAAAACCCTTGATCTAAAAGAAAACACCTAAGATCTAATGGTTGGATCATATTTAAAGGCTTATAATAATCTTAGTACAATTACTTTAATTGTCTTTTATTGGATATAGAAGTGTAAATGTGATTTATGTTCTAAGTTTTAATTGTCTTTTATTGGACATAAAGGTGTAAATGTGATTTATGTTCTAAGTTAGAAAGCATGATAGTGTAATCTTTAAATTTTAGTATGATATGCCCTAAATGAGTAATTTGTTATTAGATTTGATTATCTTAGGATCATGTTAGTGTAAATTATATATTTAAACATGATTCCATTAAGATAGAAGTACAATTTTATGTATTTCATAACTTAGGATCATGTTTGTTTTATTTCACTAGATTAAGTTACATTCATAGGACGAATGTTAGTATATAGTTGTTAAACTTATATTTGATTTATGCTTTCAAGTTTATGATTTACTTATTGTCAAATTTTATTCAATTGTTAAGTAGTTGTTAAGATATAAGGAGCATAAATCACCAAAATTGTAAACTAATGAAATATAGAGATTCATGGACAACTAAGATGAATGAATGATTTTGACTTAATAAGGGGTATAGTTAGTAGGACAATATAAGGAATGATTTATCATTTCCTTGGCCCAAAGTAGGAAAATAATGAACATCCATGGATGACATTGTGCATATCCATGGAAATTAATTAAAATCAATTAGAGAAGGGACTTAAGGTAAAGAGCTCATAGGAACCTTATCAAAGGTTGAGCTAGTACCACTCCAGTGGACTCTGAACATTGTGGTTATAGGGGGTATGCAAGAGCCAAGTGCTTTTCCCTCACCTCCTGTTGTCGTAAGAGAGGTCTAAACGCCTCCTTACATGAGGGTTGTATTAACCACTTTTTGAGCAGATTTTAACTGGTAAGTACTAGTCATCCTGAAATAAGGTGGAGTTGTCTAGTGATAGGAAGAAATAAATTATCTTCACCCAAGTAAGACATTAACTAGTTGAATAATAATAAGAACATAAAAATATAGCAAATTATCTAACCCTAATAAAAATAGTAAGTGAGATAAGGATGATCAAACAAGATGAGATCTTGGATGATAAAAAACAATAAGGAAAAAGAAACATCAATGTAAATTAGATTGTTATGTATGACATAGATAGTATTTGTATAGATGATATTAAACCCATGGATATATGATATTCAAGGAAGAAAGATTCAGATCATCCTACATAAGGATGATTAAAAGACCATGTAGTATGTACCAATGATTAGAAAAATGACATTATACATATGATTTGATAGATATATGTTGATCGAGACTATGCCAGATTTCAAGGAGTACGAATACCTTATTGAGGTAGGTGGATTATTAAGAATACCTTTACATGAAGATACATGTCTAATACATGATCTTATGCTTTGAAGTATTGACATGTATGATACCAATATATTAAGGTAAATACCTCAAATTGAAATATGATCCAACCAAATGATGAGGAAAATAAGCATTAAATGGTTAAGTTGAGAATTGAGAACAACCCTAAGTGAATAGGAAAGTAGAAAATATTCCAGCCCTAGATAAACAGACAGATAGTCTGATATGTATAAGTATTATTTTACATACAAGCTTGGAGGCTTGTGTTTTGTTTTAAACAGGCATAGGCCTGGGGATGCTATGCTAGGAGAGTTAAGAGGGTTTGGCCACCCACTCTCTGAAACTTGATGATATTGAATACCAAGCCTAAGAAAGGCTAAAATTTGGGTGGGGCAATTATGGGAAGGCCACCACTGTGACAGCCATGGTCCTCCCATATAGACATGGATATTGTAATTTTCACTGAAAATGGTATAAGTGGATTATTGAACAGTTATCCGGCTGCGCTGTACGGATCAGACTGCAAGTATAGTAGTTCTTGATTATTTTGCATTATGATGCATATGAAATTGGCATAGTGAAATGCCTTAAGGGATGACATGATGAAATGCCAGGTAATTGTATATTACCAATATTTTCCCAAGAAAGGAAAATCCCAATATAGTAACTGGCTGAAATACAAATCTCCTATAATGAAAGGAGTTAATTAGTTTTGTATGGAAATGATTATTGATTATTTTTACAATTTTAACGGATTTGTTCTTATATACTATGTATGTATAAAGGTGAACACAAATGATAAGGAAATGAGATGTTCATATAAATAATAGTGGTCTGTGAATGTGTTTATGATAGAATGAATTATGGGATAGTTGAATATTGAGATTTTACTGTCAATAACTTACATTCTTATCCCCTACCAAGCATAGCTTGCTGAGATATTGTAAATGCTCAAATGTTTACAATATCTCAGATACAGAGAAGGAGACTTAGGAGCTCAAGACTTGAAGAACTAGTGAAGAATAAGTAATAAGGGTATATCCCTTGAAACATTGTATAGAGAGCATGTATTGTATTTAGAACTTTGTAATTTGAATTGTGTATTTGGACAAGTATTGTAAGGATACAATGGGTTGTGTACTGTGAACCATTGGATGGATCCTAGAAGTTTAATAAAATCATATTCCTTCAATGGAATTTTATTTTGTACACAAATTGTACTTATGTTATGTATGAAGTGGTGACTTGGGTTTTCAAAACAAGTTTTAAAATAAAAGAATTTCCGCTGATTTGTTTTGCGAAATTTTTTTGACTGAGGGGATGCCCTTGCCTTTGAAAAATATATTATAAAATGTGTTTCAAAAACCCGGGTCGTCATAGTTGGTATCAAAGCGATTCATCCAGTCACAGTACAGTACCATTGTGTCCAATATGAAGATGAATATCCAATTAAAGGATGAGGATTAGTGAATGAATAAGAGATAAGTTATTAGTTGATGAGAAGGAGTTATATGAATAAGACATAAGTTATTAGTTGATGAGAAGGAGTTATGTGATAAACTCATTAGTTAAGAGATAAGTATAGAAGGAGTTGACTCATTAGTGAGGGATAAGTCTTGAAAGAGTAGCCTCAATTGTTGAAGAGTATGTAAAGAGTTGACTCATTAGTGAGGAAAGAGTTAAAACTCATTAGTTGAGGAATATGGAAAGGGTTGACTCATTCGTGAAGAAAGAATTGACTCATTATTAAAAGATGAGTATAGAAAGAGTTAAACTCATTAGTTAAGAATGAGTATAAAAAGAGTTATTATGAAGGAATAGTATAGTACAAGTAGATATTATTGGTTGAAAGGATTAGAAATACTACTTATCAAGTAAGAATCCCAATATAGGGAATAGTAAGATATAGCAATCAATAAGGAAAACATTAAAATGGATGTAAGGTATGATGTTCAAGTCTAACCTAAAGTCCTGAGTAAACATACCAATGTATGAACAAAGTACACCAATACTAGTATGTATATGACCATTACTAAGTGAAGGAATGGAGATAAAGAGAAAGAAGTCATAAATTGGAAAATATGATGGAAAAACTCCAACCTCATAGAAAAGGTGAAATGGAGATTTATGAGAAATAAAAGCTAAAGAGGAAACTTCAGAATTATTATAAAAATAAAATTTTATAATAAATATATGAATAAATATAAGTGTAAGAGTTATAATTGCTACATATATGGTATTATGACAATTAGTTAAATGAAATTAATCATCAAAATAGAGATGATATTACTTGAAAGGAAATTGAAAAGATAAGTGAGATAATTCAAAATTTTGTCAATGAGGATAGTTTTAAGTAAAGATGAATAAGGAGATAAGTAAGTAATTTTTCTCCAAACTTAGTAAATGCAAAGGATTAAATAAAGAGATGATAAAATTTCAGAACATAAAGAGATGGTCTTTGAAATTTGAATAAAATGAAATGGGAGAAGAGAGTTTGATATGTTAAAAGGGACAAAAATATGATCCCAAACTTATTAAGAAAGACAATTAAACCATTAGGATGTATGGTTAACAAAGAAATTATAGCCCTATTGATGGAACAACAAAAATGAAATTCCTAAGATAGAAATGAAATTGGTATGATAAATTAATTGTGAAAAAAAGCATTTTCAAGGATTAGAGAAATGTTGATATGATAACTTGGGGATATTGAAAATAATTTTGGGATTATAGTAAAGAGAAGTACAATTGATGGTGAAACAATTTTGGAAAATAAGATAGAAATATTGATATGATGAATTGAGCAAATATAGTTATGGATTATCATGAAGAGGAGTACATTTATTGATCAAGGAAAATGAAGAACTAAATATGAATAGAGATATTAATTCCATTCAAACTAATTCAATTTCTCTAACATCATCATTACCCAAATATATATTAAGAGATAGATTAAAAGTAATTTTGGGTTCAACTTAAGATTAAAAATCTACACATTGACATAGACTTCTGAGGTTAGCTTGTTCTTATTCCAGTTGTGGATCATTTATGATTTAGTCTTTTTAATAAGCATGCGTATATTTTCATTCCCTAGTCAATACATGGGGCGGATCTTCTTCTTGTTGTTTAGAAGTCTCAGGTTCTTTTGGAGCAACTTCTTGTCTATTGGTGTTGATATTCTCCATTCATTCTATAAGATCATCCTGGCTTTCTCAATGGAGTAGATTTATAAAAAACAATATGAAAGGTTTACCATGAAAGACTAATCAAGAAAGATTCTTTCATTAGATTTTAGCACAAAACTTTTCAAGGTTATCCATACCAATATTCAAAATGAAACACATAATCAAATGCAATGAACTATGAAACCTTAGGCTTTCTACCTTTTTGAAATTTTTATGGAGTTCTTTTTAGAATAGGTCCATTGAAACGTAGTAAACTATATTAATAAACCCTATGTGAGAATATCTAGATAAACCATTTTCATAAAGCCAAGTGTTGAGTGTCTATTATTGTATTAAAAACCCTTATTCTAGCATTAGTTCAATGCATTTTATCTTTCAATTTCACATCTTCATGGAAGTTTTGCATTAAAACATCTATTTTTAGTCCAACTTTAATTTGATAAATTTGTAGTGTTAGATCAATGTCTAGATATAAATATGTATTAAACCATTTTAAATAATAACAACTAGAATTTTTCTTATTTTGTGGGTTGTAGATTTTCAGATGAGAGAGTACACAGTTAGATTGAGCCAACCAATATTACAAATCATTGATTTGATCCAATCAATATTGATAATACAAACCAAGCTAAGATGGAAATAGGAAGAAAATCAGAGGGAGATAACAAAGAAGATATCTTTCAATTAGATAAAAATAGGAAATCAAGGAAGTCAACTGGATAGTTGAAAATAATTTTGAGATGAAAGGAATAGTTAGAGCGGATTTGGAAATGAGAGGAAGGAGAAATCTATGATTGGAATAAGAAAGAAAGGGATAAGAGAAGAGAATAAAAAATTAGAAAAGAATTTTTGGAAGAAAGGGAAAGTTAGAGGATTTGGGAAAATCAGGTGCAAATGGAGAAATAAAAATTAGTACAAATAAAAGGAAATTTGAGGAGGAAGAAAGGGAAAGCTAGGAAGCATTTGGGAAGAAGAAGAAGAAAGAAAAGAATGATTAAGAACTTCAGAAAATTTAATTTTTTATTTTTTTCATAAGTTTTGGAAACTGCTATGGAGAGGTGAGGCTGGAAAAGCTATAAACAGGGGTGCTTGGGGGTTGCAACACATCAAGGAGCACAAATTCTTCCCCTCACCATATGAAGTGACTGAGAGGAGCAAGGGAGGATTTTTTAAGAGAGTTTTGAGCTTTTGAGAGTTTTGAGTTTGTGTTTTTCTTTTTTGTGAGAGTGTTTTGTTTTAGTGTAATTTACGAGTGTAAGGTTTACTACATGAGTGACACACTAAAGGGAGATCCAACAGTTCATTTTGTGAAGGGAATGTTCTTCTAAATTTTCAATCTATAATGAATATTTTATTTTTAATGAAAAGTTTCTTTCATGAAATAATTAATTTCTAGTTTGTTTATTCAATTTTCATTTTAACATTATAATTCTTGCTTTCATTTATGCTTTATTAATTTAAATGTTTAGAAATTAAATTTACTTTCTATTTTAGTATAATTGTAAAATAAAAGTTCATTAACTTTTAATCCTAAAAAGTGACAGCTTTAGGATTGATTTTAAGCTAACCTTTTTAATTGATTACAATATTTAAAATTTTAGTCAAAAAAGGTTGGTTAGACTAGAGTAATTTAGTTTAGATTTATATCTTAAATCCTAAGTCCAAAACCTCATAAGATTGACCTACTCTTACACAACTATTCTATAATAGACTCTTGCGCTTGTGGAAAGTAAATTTCAAATTTACAAGAAGTTTTTGATGTTGTTGCCATGGATCTTAGTAAGGGAAGTTTGATTAAATCTAAATTATTTTACTTTACTACTAGTCTTAGATTGAGAAGCATTGCATTCTAGGCAATATAGGGTTTTTGCATATTTTGCATAATTCTTGCAAATGTGATACTAACATTCCAATTTGTTTTTATAGGAGTTTTATAAAGAATTTGAAGGAGCTTAGTGAAAAAAAAACTAAAAATAATATATTTTGCGTTAAATTCCTTTTCTTAGAATTTTGCATCTTTGCGTATTTAATTTCTTATTTGTTTACTTATAATAAATCCATATAGATGCATTCATATTAATTGCGATATAACACCTAGGTATTTGCATTAGTTACGACATTCAGTTCATTAGGTCACATTTACAAGCTTGAAGATGCTTATATGATGATCGAATGATTATGGTGGAATGTTTAAATAACTAGTAAGGGAACAAACCCAAAAATATCAAGTGTGGATTTCATCACCACCCCTTAGCCTGCTTAGGTTAATAACCACAAGATGTAGACCTAAGCCTCTCATATTTAATATACAATCAAGTAGAAAAGAGACCTAGGATATCAAGCTCACAGGACCCTCTTGGAAGGAGGTAGTCAATTGTCATTCCAGTAATCCTACACTTAATCACTATGATGGTACTTAAACAACTAGCTTTGGCAGCACATTTTTGTGACTGAGATTACCTACAATTAATTGAGGAGGTGCAAAGTGGTGAATAGTAAGGATTTAACCTATAAGCAATAGCTAAGGCTGAAAGAGAGGAAGAATTATCTAGATTATGTTCTAAGAAGCTACCTCCCTGGAACTCAATCCAACACTAACAAACCTCTTTGTTTGCTAGCTTTAGGTATGTTTGCTCAATTGTACATTTTTTTACAAGTAGACAAAAATACCATCAAGCATTAGGTTGCATATAAAACAAAAAATCAAATAAATTCTTTTTTGGTTTTAGAACCTAGAAGGTTATTGATCTTAGAACCCATATTTTTTACCATTTGATTCAAAGATTGAATGAACTTTAAATCAACCCATATAACCCATCATGGCAATGTAGTGGTTCCATTAGATGTAGAGATCAAGAACCATAGAGGCTATTCTGCTCTAGATCAAATGTACCTTCATGAATGGTGTTGATGGCTACAAATGTAGATCATTTTGATTTAAAAATAGGAGTTGTCCAACACCTACCTACATTCTACGATCTACACAAGGAAGACCCTTATAGTCAAGTTGAGTTCATTGACATCTATGCCACCTTTAAATTTAGAAAGAGGACCCTTAGAGACATGTTAAGGAGTTCCTTCACATTTATTCCTTCCCTCGAGCCGGCCATTCCCCTCTCTGTTCTTCCCCATTTTTCCCTCTTCTTCCTCTGGTCTCGCTGGACATTTGGGTTTTTCCTCTTTTGCGTATTTTTCAGTGAGCTGGGGTTTTAGAATGGAGAAAGAGCACCTCAGGCAATGGGCACCTTCCTAGACCACCCAGGTAAGCCTCACTATTCTCCTTCCCAGCCCAGATCCACGCCGGATCTAGGTGTTTTTCTGGCTACAAAGCACTAGCACAAAACTGGTCCCTAACCAGATGGGCTAAAACCTGTTGAAGACGATGACCTAGGGGTGCATGGACCTGACGTACGCAGCGTACGGTGGGTTCACAACTCTACTGGGATGTGCAGGGCATCCTGGGATCCGAGATGCACCCACCCGCGTCGAAGACGCGTTTGCATGACACTATCCAGGACGTGCGCTATAGCGCTGCTTGGGCAAGCACCAGCATGCGACCGCGGTCACAACTAGATTGGGACATGCACGAATCCTGGGAACCACAACGCTAGGGCCCTACACGACGATTTTGGTTCGTCCGTTGATGCGTGATGTTAAAAATGCAAGTACGAAGGCTGTAGGACTCCGATTGACGATTCAAAAGAACCGTTGCATCCATATTGACGATGCAGACCTAATGAGACTATGAAAGTTAGGGTTAGAGGCCTATTTAATATGACCATAGCCTAAACACTATAGAGATCGTATGGATCTATAGGATTAAAGATGATCAAACTTCGTAGATTGATTTGTTGGGTTTATTAGGAGATCAATATGCCTAAATCCACTCTAAGTTACATACATCCACCTTGAACTTATAGATCTGACTATTCAAATTAAGTACAAACTTGTTCTAGGCATCAGTACAGGCGACCTGGAGGTCTGACTAGGAGATCTAACCATTCACTTACACGATCTTGATGACATGAAAGAGATTAAAGGCAATATAATCATTACTTGTTACTACTATACATAAGATCTAGCCTAAAGATGCCCTAAGCAATGACCTAAAAGGCAGATCTAGCTATTAAGATATATTTCTAATTAGTGGATAGAAAATGATATTTGAATCCTTGTTATCCATTAATATCCAGGGTTTCACAAAAGTGATCCAGGGTCGAGCAGCGAAGAATGCAACTCTAGAGACATCGAGGTAGGTAGTCTGATACTGCTACATTTTTAATACATGTCCCAAATGTACTTGATTTGTAAGTAGTCTGGTACTACTAAGTCTTTAAATGCATCTTAAACTCTGTCTTGCCTTTATTACCATTTTTGACATTCTTTTGAGATATGATGTTCTTATACGAGTATGCAAAATTGTCTTCATGTTTTATGGCTTTGAATGTGACCCTAGCATAAACTGATTTTATGCATTGCTCATATGGTTTGCAAATAAATGCATAAATTGCATAAAATGCCTGATTTACGATGAGTGAGATTGAGGATTGCCATGTCAATAAATCATCTCATAATACCATCATATGATGCATAACCTTGAGGGTTACTAAAAGACGCTAGAGTGCCCAAAAGAGGACATTATTTTTATATTTTTTGGCCTGATTGTATGTTCTGAAAATCATTGCATAAAATTGCATGATTTACGATGGCTGAGATTTGGATTCTTATACATATATGTATGCTTTTTGGGCTATTGAACCTAGTGGGCACAATGCTGAGAGGTTGTTATGTATAGGGTTGGCTTCCCGACCTCTACCACCAAAAAGGTGGATGGTATAGCTTCCAAAAAGGCTTGTCCCTTCCCTGACTGCTGTGGTAAATAGGGACGACCACTGGAGGTGTTCATGGCACCCTTTTCAATGATAGCCATAGTCGTCGTGGAGGCTATGGTGGGTTAGTCTCTACATATCAGAGACGCACGATTCCAGCTGTATGCTGAGCGTGAGCATAGTGACCCTATGATTTCAATGTGATTGATATGCATATAACATTGAGATGGTCATATATGAGTACTCGTGAGCAGTTGGCATGACGTGTACGCCGAGAGACTCATGTGCATGATACTAGCATCTGCTTGAATGATGACTATTGTAAGATTTTCATAATTATTATATTTGAATCATGATTTGATCTTCTTACATGAATCTATTGATTTCTATTTTATGATTTTGGTCAGATTTATATAGTTGAGTACTATATTTTGGTAAAAGAGTCCATGGTTGAGTTTGCATCAGTGAGCTTATGTTTTATGCACAAATATGCATGTTTACACAAAAAGGAATCACTGATATTTTACATGACAAAGCGCCTTGAATTATGCATGTTGCCTACTGTGTTTTCAAAATAGTAGTATCAGATCACCTACTGAGTATGATTAATACTCAAATATATTATTTTTACAGATTTAGTCCAAAAGGATTAAAAGAAACTCTAGGACATGTTAGTGTCACAATCATGTAAATGAAGAAGAGATAAGTATGATTGTAAGTAAACTCTCTACCTCTTTGGACATGTATTTGTACTTACTACAGTTGGCCTGTGAGCTATGATTGGATAGACCTGGAAAGACAATTATGATTTTAGTAATTTTCAAAACTACTTTGTTTGTTGTGAAAGCAAATGACACTCGGGGTTTTCAAAATGAGTTTAAAACAAAAGATTTTTCCCCTGCATTGCATTGTTTTTCTAAAAATGTTTTCAAATAGGGATGCATCCCGCCTTAGGAATTAGATATTGGATTTAAAAATGCATGGGAAAACCTAGGTCGTCGCACTACTAGTGGTGGGGCATTCATGAACAAAAGTGATGGGGTGGCTTTGTATTTCTTTGAAACATTATATGAAAATACCTAGAAATTGGATCATTTTATTAAATTGGATAGAAATCCACAACCTCCGAAGAAAGGTGTTCTTTATGAGATAAGAGTCACTCCAGACTGGTCTACAACAATGGATAGGTTGGTAGAAAAAGTGGAAAATTTTGATTGTATGGCTAAGAGATTTGATGCATTTATGTTTGTTGGGGGACCTCCCATGCAATCTCAGCAAGACGTTTGCTCTCCCTACTTTAGTCCAACTCATACAACTACATCTTGTCCATTGAACTCCACATACATTGATTATTGTGTGGAGTAGGCTAATGCATTGAATACATTTTGAAATCCTAGCAGCAACCCTTATTCTGAGGCCGATAATCTAAGATATGCTAGGCATCCTAACTTCTCTTAGTCT
The DNA here is from genome assembly GCA_035236585.1 of Warburgia ugandensis. NCBI lineage: Eukaryota > Viridiplantae > Streptophyta > Magnoliopsida > Canellales > Canellaceae > Warburgia > Warburgia ugandensis. The sequence continues at coordinate 46,045,067 of CP141131.1, read as the reverse complement.
GAGAATAATTAGCAGGTAGGTTCATTATGGAACCTTCCTATTCAATCATTTTCTCAGGCTCTGATTCCACAGCAACGTCCAACCCAACATAATAAACTATCTTTGGAGGAAACCCTGAATTTGTTTATGCAGACTTTACTCCAATTCTAGAATGAAGCAAAACAAACTTTGTGTGGTAACTTACAATCTATTGTGAAGTTGGAAATGCAAATGGTTCAACTATTAATTGTGTTAAGTAATAAGAAAAAAGATAAGTTTTGAAGTCAACCCATAGCAAATCTTAGTGGACAACCAGAGGTTGGCTCAAACTCAAAGCTACCATTTCAAGAACGACTTGAGTCTATTATTACCCTTAGGAGTAGAAAACAAGTAGATAATAAGGTGGATCTAATTAAGGAAAGACAAGAGAGTCAGAAGGAGAAAGACAAAACCTTCAAAAGAAGGGAGATGTATCCAAAGTCCCCCACTTCCCTTGAGCCCCCTCTCTACGCATCATATCTATCTAAGGATCCTTTGCTCACCTTTTAAAGTAACAAAGAAGGGTATTGACTTTAATGAGATAATGAAACTTTCTAAACAAGTTCAACTTAATATACCATTGCTCAATGCTATCAAAGACATACCTTCTTATGCTAAGTGTTTAAAAGCACTCTGCACATAAAAGTGTTAGCTTTGCATGTAAAAGAAATCTTTCCTCACCAAGCAAGTTAGATCATTATTACAACATAATACCCCACCAAAGTATAAAGACCTTGGGTTTCCCACCATATCATGTGTCATGGGAGACCACGCAACTAATAAGGCACTCTTAGATCTTAGGACAAGTGTCAACCTTTTTCCATATTTGGTATCTGTGCAATTAGGTCTAGGTGAGCTAAACCGACTACCACCACACTGCAATTGGTAGATTGATAAGTAAAAATACCTTGTGGTGGGGTAGAGGATGTCCTAATCTAAGTTGATAGATTTCTCTTTCTTGTGGAATTCATAGTCCTTGATACACAGCTTGTCTCAGACCTAGGTAGTGAAATTCCTGTAATCTTAGGGAGACCATTCTTGGTTACATCCAATGCTATTATAAACTACAGGAATGGTGTGATGAAGTTGTCCTTTAGAAACATGAAAGTAAAATTGAATGTTTTTAATGCTGGATGACAAAATTTAGATCTCAATGATTCTGTTATAGTAAATGTAATCAAAAGTCTAATCAAGCACATTCCCACCTTCCCCAAATGTTGATCTAGTCAAGGCATGTCTATTCCATTTTTGTTTATACTCTGATATGGACCTTTCCTTAGAAGAAGCTAATGGAATTCTTAATGCTACACTTTTAATTGACAATTTTGAATGGAAACCTCAATTTGAGCTACTCCGACCTTTAGCATCCATACCATTCCCATGTACTAAAAAACCACCAGCTATGGAACTAAAGACTTTACTTAAGCATTTAAGGTATGTATTTTTAGGTCCTTTAGATACATTGCCTCTAGTTTAATCTTCCAACCTTGATACCAAGCAGGAAGGCAAGCTTCTTAATATTCTTTGAGAACATCAAATAGCTTTAAGGTGGATGATAGTTGACAATTAAGAGAATATGCTCCATTTTTTGCATGCATTTAATAGGAAATGAAAAACATTCTAGAGAGATGCAATGGAGGCTTAATCCCAATATGAAGGAAGTGTTGAGAGTAGAGGTGTTGAAATTATTAGATGTTGGAATAATTTATTGGATCTATGATAGTACTTAGATCAGTTTGGTTCATGTTGTTCCCAAGAAGTTAGTAATTATGACAGTAAGAAATAATGATAATGAGTTAGTGCCAACCCATATGACCATCGAATGGTGAGTGTGTGTTGATTACCAAAAATTGAACTCCATCATGAGGAAAGACCATTTTCTTCTTCCCTTTCATTGATGAAATGCTTGAGGAATTAGCTAGACATGAATATTATTGCTTTCTTAATGGTTATTCTGGCCATAACTAAAATTCGTATTGCACCCTAGGATCAAGACAAGACTACCTTCACTTATCTTTTTGAATCCTTTTCCTATAAATGCATGCCCTTTGAGTTATATAATGCCCCTTTGACCTTTCAATGGTGCATGCTGAAAGTTTGTTAAAAGTGTTTATGGATGACTTCTATGTGTTTGGGTCATCATTTGATCAATGCTTGTAGCATCTAACCTTAGTATTAGCTAGGTGTAAATAAAAGAATTTAGTACATAATTGGGAAAACTGACATTTTAAGGTTAAAAGAGGAATTCTTCTAGGGAAAATTATATCACCCAATGGGATTGAGGTTGACAAAGCAAAAGTAGATCTCATCTTTAACCTCCTAACACTTGGACATTAATGGAGATCCACTTTTTCTTAGGCCATGCTAATTTTTAAAGAAGATTCATCAAATATTTTAGTAAAATATCTAGAGCCTTATGCAATTTATTTGCTAAAAATTCTACCTTTCACTTTGATGATAATTATACGCAAGCATTTGGGAGCTTAAGAAAGCGTTGACTTCTACTCCTATTGTTCAACAACAGCATTGGAGTGTACCGTTTGAAATCATGTGCGATGCTTCTAATTATGCAAGTAGTGATGTCTTAGGGCAACAAATTGATAGATTACCCCATGTAATATACTATGATAGAAGACTCTCAATGATTCGCAACTCAATTATTCCACTATAGAAAGAGTTATTAATTGTTGAGTTACTAGATAAATATAGATCTTAACTTCTAAGATCTAAAGTTATTATCTACTACTGAAGTATCTTCTATCCATGAAATATGCATAGCTATGATTAATTTGATGGGTATTACCACTATATGAAATTGACATTGAAATTGGAGATAAGAAAGTCTCTGAAAATGTAGTGGTACATCATTTAACTAGGCTTATTGCTAATCTAGTAGTGAGTCCATGCTAATTACAAAAAAAATTTCGGATGAATAACTAATACATGTATACCAGTCACCTTGATTTGTGGATATTGTAAACTATCATGTCACCAATCAAATGCCTTTGCATTGGACCAAACAAAATAATTCTAGATTTTTATTTAAGGTTAAATACTTTTCTTGGGACAATCCATACTTATTTAAGTACTATTCCAACTAGGTCACAAGGAGATGTGTTCCATATAGTGATTCTAATGGTAACCTCTCCTCTTGCCATGATCAAGCATGTGGGGCCATTTCAATGTGAAAAATGACATTGCAAAGGTTTTGCAGTGTCACTTCTATTGCCCAGCCATCTTTAGGGATTCATACCATTATTGCAAGTCCTATGACCTGTGTCAAAAGTTAGGAATGATAGGTCATAGAAATTCAATGCCCCTAAAACATATTTTCATTATTAAAATTTTTGATGTTTGTGATTGACTTCATGGGCCTATTTCCTAATTATTTGGGAATTTCTACATTCTTGTCGGAGTCAATTACAATTCCAAGTGGGTAAAGGCAGTAACATGTAAACCAAATGACCATAGGGTGGTGGTCCACTTTTTAAAGGAAAACAATCTTACACTTTTGGTACTCCATGTGCAATTTTTAGTGATGGTGGAAAACATTTCTGAAACCAATCTTTTGCAAGCTTAATGAAAAAACAATTCATCACCCTAGAGTTGCAACCCCATAGCACCCACAAATCAGTGGACAAGTTAAAGTGTCTAATAGGAAGTCAAGCGTATTTTGAAGAAACTATAAACTCAAGTCTAAAACATTTGACTTTATGACTTAATGATGCACTTAGGGGTTACCATACTACATTCAAGGCTCCAATCGGCATTTCCACATTCCATTTAATTTATGAGAAAACTTGTCATTTGCCAATCAAGCTAGAACATAGAGCATATTAGGCCATTAAAAAGCTCAATTTTGATCTTGATCTATTAGTTACCATAGGAAGCTCTAGCTTAACGAATTGGAAGAAATTAAGAGAGATGCATATGGAAGTACAAAAATGTATAGTGAACAGATGAAATTGGCCCATGATTAGAACATTTTATACAAATCCTTTTCACTAGGTTAGAAGGTCCTTTTGTACAATTCTAGATTACATCTGATCCCTATGAAGCTCTAATCTCAATGGATTGGCCCTTTCATAATCTAAACTATATATCCTAATGGGGTGGTTGAGATTGAGAAAGATGGGAGATTTTGAAAGTCAATGGTTAGAGGTTGAAAACATTTTTAGAGATTCATAACTTTGAAGAGGAGGAAGTTCTTGTAAAGGATCTTGTTTATTAGGATCAGCTCATACATGTAATATGGTCTGGTTGAAGACATAAAACTTGGCACTTATTGAGGGGCACCTCAACATCTATTTTTTTTCTACCATAATTTTTCAGAACTTGTTACTTTTTCTATAGCACCCATTTTCTTTCTTAGTGTTCATTCATAACTTATCTCTTTTTCAAAAATTGAGGACAATGTTTCATTCAAGTTGGGGGGTTAGAATTTTATGAAATTTTGGTCCTCTTATTTCATGTTGTGTCCTTTTCTTCTTATTTAAAAAAAATGAGCATTATTGAAAACCTTTTGAGTTTTTAACATAAAATTCCTTTGTGATGAGAATTGGATTTTTTCAATTTGAGTAATTTTATGACTTTAGTTTATTCATAGAAATGCATATGACTAGTTATTTATTTTATTCAAGTTGTAAATTATTTTATGAAAGCTAATCTTAGATCAGACTATGAATACAGTCACATATACTTAGTTTAGGATAATAAGTGGTTATGACTTAGAAACCCTAAAGAAAATCAGTGGAGACTTACAACTTGTGTGAGTCTTTGAGCAATTCATCTTTGTTAAGGTTAGTTATTCTTCTATATTTTCTTTGGAAAACATGAAATTTTAAAAGATCCTAGTATTTCATTTGGTCAAATTCCAAGAAACATCCTTTGGATACTACTCTTGATTTTTCACAAGTTTGTTGAATTTGATAGGTTATAAAATACCTAATAAATTATCTAGGTCATCCTTCTTCTTAACCTAGAGACATAAAGCTTACCAATACATTTTACCATAGTGAATCCTTTAAGAATTATATTATAGCCTTTTCTTTCATAAACACCAATTATCGTTACCCATATATAGAAACCCAATTAAGATTATCCATTAACTATAACCTTTGCACCTAAGTAGAGATGAGTGAAAAATGAAGTGATATGAAAATACAAGAAAGTGGTTGTAAGAGTCAAATGAAAAAAGAAGAAGAAGCTATTCTAGTAAAAAAGAAAAACAGAGAAGAACAAGTGAAGAAAAATAAAAAAGATCAAGTATGTTCAATCCAGTACACCCAAAAGAAAATTTGTCAAATCCTTAGTAAAAGACCTCTACTTATCCTTAAAGGATTTTGCTTATATTATACCCTTTGTTTTCATAACCCTATCCTAAGCCTACATTTTGTCATATCAAAGTCATTTTAATCTTAGGTTGAGCATAGCCTTGAGGAGGATATGAGTAAATAGAGGATTAAGACAAGGTATTCAAAAATCATTCTTGGTAATGACATTCTTACCCAAGGGGTCACAATTCCTTAGTATCTCCTATTCCTTTAAATTATTATGTGAACTTTCAATATTTTTGACTTTGTTCACATATAATAAAAAGATGCTTGACCCCTTATCAAAGTGTTTCTTTTTCTAAGAGTATAACTAATAGAGAGTGATGTGGTTGAAACATATTTCCTATGAAAATGTGATTCATAGTTACATGTAGACTATACACACATTGCACTCTGATATATATATATATATATATGAAATAACTATAGAATATGAGTAGCATTTTGAACTTTTCATTTGTATTCATTAGTTTGCTAAACTTAGTAGATTCTAAAGGAAGAGAATTCTCTGAGACATAATAAGGGATAGATCTTTATGAATTTTGTGGGTATATTTACTACAAACCCTTACAAGGCTTATCTCATCCACTAGGGTAACATGGGAGTTTAAGGGCTTTTTGCATTTGGTAAATGCAATTATGAGTACTTACGAAAATGGTAACTTTTAATGTTTTCTAATAAAATGTTTTCTCGCATGTTTTACTTACAACTAACGAAATGCTGATTAGTTAGCTTAGTTCCTTTTATCATTAATATTCACATCTTTAGTGAAATTTTGCATTAAAATATTTATTTTTAGTCTAAAATCAATTTGATAAATTTGCAAGATTATATCGATGTTCAGAAGTAAATATGTATTAAAACATTTTAAATAATGCTAAAGTTTTCTTATTTTGTAGGTGCTAGAATTTAAGTTGAGTGGAGTAAGCAATTAAATTGACCTAACCAATAACAAACCATCGATAAGAATCAAATCAAGATAGATGGTCTAAACCAAGCTAAGATGGAATTAAGAAGAAAATTGACAACAAATAGCAAAGAGGAATTCTTTGAAAACAATTTTGAGAAGGAAAGGAAAATCAAAGAGATTTGGGAAGGAGAATAAGGGGAAGTCTGCAATTGGAAAAATAAAGAGAGGGAGAAGAGAGGAGAAGAGGAGAATTAGTATAATAACATCAAATTTTGAGTTAATTCTAGGTAATAATAATGTATTTTAATTGGAATAAAAATAGAAATTCAATTGCTTGAAAATTAAATTTTGAGGGAGTGACCCCCCTTGAAAACTCATAATTTAGAATTAAAAATACCAAAAATGAAATCTAAGCTTCAAGACCTTTCCAATGACACAAATTTTGCACGAAATGGACATCAAAGTGGGAAAACCCTAAAATTTTAATAATTTAGGGGATTCCAATTTGATAATGACACCCCCACCTTAGTTTGGTTATTACATGGCAGATGACCCGTGACATGTGGAGTTAGGCTCTATATGCAAGGGGACCTGATCTGCCATGCATCACATAGGTTCCCCACACCAGGAGAAGACTAAAATTAGGAAAAATGAGGGGGCTACTGGAGACTAACAAAAATTTGGCGACCCCAACTGCCCCTTCTCTTCAATCTCCTCAAGCTAACTCTCCCTCTTCACTGGAATGAAAGCCATTCACTCCGATCAGTAACCCAAAACCCCTCCCATCATCTTTGTTCTCTGGTGATGATAAGTATGATCTGCCTGGCTAAAATGCACCTGAAGCCCTCCCTATCCTCCCTGCAATGTCCCTTTGTTTAGACCCATCTCCAATCTGATCTCCCTATCACTAACTACTAGGAATGCAGCTAGCTTGACAAGACTGGTGCATTTCTCCTCCTTCCTCTTCTTTGCTTCCTCTCTTTCTTCTCTCCCTTATTGGCATAGCCTAGTTGCTCTAGGCTGGCATGCCAAAAGACCCTCCTCCCATTCTCCCTGGTGCTATCACAAGATTGGCATTGCCCAATTGACCATGCTAGTCTAATTTTCCCTCTCTCCTCTTCTTTTCCCTCCAGCCACCTACCTGAGCAGGTCGCCCATGCAAGAACCCCTCTCTCTCCACTCTTCCTTGCTCACCAACTATTCCCAACAGGCTTAATGTAGGTAGACTCACATCTCGTCCCCCTCCATCTCTCTTTCTTGTAGGCCATGGGCGGTGATCAAAATGGTAGTCGCTGACTACTTGTGCTTGACCTTGTTTGTTGCTCCCCTATTTCTCCTTTCCTTTGATGAGTTAGGGTAGGGTGATATGCCCGTGTCACCCACTCCTGACTCACCTCAATGAGCTGAGTTGACATTGTGAGCCCCATTACCCCCTTAACTTATTCTTCCCAATCCATAATGGATTTTATAGATCCGAGATGATCTCCATGTTCCTTGCAATGTGAGGAACAAGATCCATCTATTCATTATTTGATCAAAGAAGATCCAACCATCGATTGTGACAAGCAACTTTGATCAAACTAAATCATTAGATCTGTGACCGATTTGACCATTTGTTGAGGTCTAGTCATTGATTTATCTTTGAATGATGGATATATGACTAGTTTTGTAGATCTGACCATGATCCAACTATCGATCTACCTCCAAATGGCATATTTAAATCTATCTCAACTAGTCATTATGATCTAACCATTGGTCCATCTCCAAAAGTCAAATCTTTGATCAATTCAGAAACCCTCACATGATCCAAGCACTGATTGATCACTAGCACCTCAATCTATGACCAATCTAATCTATTCACCATGATCCAAACTTTAAGTAACCACTTTGTGCCTAAATTTGCTATCCTTATGAACTCCCCTTTAGGTATGTATGTAGATTTCACACTAGATCATTTGATATGTGATTAGATCTAGCCCTTCATCTCAATCTGATTATATATTAGTGAAACATACCCTTAGATTCATACTTGATTCTAGTATTCATTCTAATCTTACTTTAGATCTATCACCAAATCCTTAGAACAATGAAATATCAATCTTGTTCCTAAGATATGACTGTTGATTGACCATCTAATGCCAGATTTGTAAGATCAGGCACTACATCTCTTTTTGATCTATAGTGATTCCATGCTTGGAGCTACATATCAGTATATCATTACTCTCTTAGTACACTAATTAGTGATAGAGACATAATCAAAGCTGTCCATTCAAAGATTGATGAGGAAACCTACAAATTGGTTAATCAATAGATCGAGCTATAGTAAGTACACATGTAAACCAAGGATAAGCATCATAAGAGTCAGGTGGATTAAGATTGCTATTTTGGAAATTTTAATAATTCCCATGTTTATATAAGAATGATTAAATGCAATTGATGATTTATAGAGTATTGTCTTTAATTTCTAAGATAATGAAAACATGTGATAAATTTAGAAGTTAGCTTATGACAATTATCAACTCACAAATGAAATAATTAATTTAAATAATTATTTCACTATTACCCTAGTTATAATGGCCAAACAAAAGAATGGAAACCATACTCATTGACTGAAACTTAGTATATGTATATATACATTTAGCCAATGTTGATAATACTTAGAAACATGATATACATCTTGATTAGCTATAGATGGGAAATGAACTTAAAACACTTATTTTATCCCAATTATAATATTAAGAGAAATGAGTAACTAGATTGCCTACCTTAATATTGAACTTATACTTATATCAAGTAACTTCGCCTATGCTAGACCAAGCCTAGATGAAAAAGGAGGAGGATCTTTCATCAGGTGCCAACCAGCAAGGAAGAAGTTGAAGATAATTTTGTTATTTGTAAGAAATGAAAATCATCTCTAGCCTCTTAAAAGTATAGCAACCCTAACATGACATGAATAGAAAATTGACATTCCCTCAAGCTAAGGCATCCCCCATAAACGACGAACTACATCAGATCCCGAGTGTGCTGAAAAAATAGGCAAGGGTTGCTAGGGCATTCCCCCAAAAGGGACAAGCTACATCAGATCCTGAGTGTAGTGGAAAATGGTCAAGAATTACAAGAGCATCCCCTCAAGAGTGACGTGCTGCATTAGAACCCAAGTGCAGTGAAAAGTAGGCATGGGTTCATGCCATGGATGTTGAGAAGTGTGTGGGTAAATAAGATGTCTAGAGAGCATACAATAAGTATCACCACATGGAATATAGGAAAATTGATAGGTAAGAGTTTCAAGTTAATAGATATGATGAAACGTAGGAGAGTCCATCGCTTGTATCCAAGAAACCAAGTGGATAGGGGCTAAAACTAGAGAAATTGATCAGTATAAACTCTCATATAGAGGAAAAGATAATAGTAGAATGCTATATGAATAATAATGGATAAAGAATTAAAGGATAAGGTTGTGGATGTTAAAAGAATTGGTAATAGAATTATAATAATATATCTTGTTCTAGGAGAGCAAATAATAAAAGTTATAAGTGCATACGCGCCACAAGTAGGTTTAGAAGATAGAATTAAGAGGCAGTTTTGGGAAGATATGAGGGGAGTCATGCAAGAAATTCCCAACACTGAGGGATAGTTATAAGAGCAGACTTAAATGGCCAAGCAGGAAATGAAAAGAAAGGATATGATAGGATACATGGATGGTATGGTATAGGAAAACAAAATGAGATGGGCAAAACTTATCCTCAATTTTGCTTTCTCATATAGCCTAGCCACTCCAAATATATTCTTTAAGAAGAGGGATGAACATTTAATAACCTTTAAAAGTGGAATTCATAAAAGCCAAATAGACTTTTTCTACTTAGGAATAGGGAATGATCAATGTGTAAGGATTGTAAGGTGATACCTGGTGAGAGTTTAACCACACAACATAGGTTAATGGTTATGGATATCTATATTAAAACATGGAAGAAAGGAAATGAAATTAAGTATTCAAAAACTATCTAGTGGAACTTAAAAGGAGAGAAAATAACCTCATTCACAAATAAGTTGATGGTAGAAGGAAATTAGAACTATGAAATAAAAGCAAACACCATGTGGACTAATATGACTAAGTCCATTAATAAAGTGGCAAAAAAAAAGAAGATGTCTCAGGAGTATGTAAAGGTAGAAGGCAATTAGTAAAGGAAACATGGTGCTGGAGTGAAATAGTGCAAAAAGTTATTAAAGAAAAAAAGGTGTGTTTTAAAGCATGGTATAAGACTAGAAATAATGAAACATATGAATAGTATAAGAATGCTAAAAAGGTTACTAAGAGAATAGTATGTGAGGTTAAAGTTAAGGGATATAATGACATCTATAGTAGACTAGGATTAAAAGAAGGTGAGAAAGATGTGTTTAAACTTGCAAAAATAAGAGAACAGAAGGGTAAATATCTAGATAATGTTAAGTGCATTAGAAGTACTGATCAAAGTGTACTAGTCAAAGATGATGAGGTCAAAGAAAGGTGGGAAACTTACTTTCACAAATTGTTAAATGACAATGACTTTGAGAATATAGGGATTGAAAATATTGCAAACCTAACTAACATTGGACATTATAAATATGAACGTAGGATTAGAATACCTGAAGTGAAAGAGGCCTTCAAAAAGATGAAATTAGGATGGCCATGGGGTCTGATGGTATGCCTATAGAGGATTACAAACATATGGGAGATACTAGAGTAGTTTGGCTAACCAAGTAGTTTAACATGATTATTAAATATAAAAAAATTCCAAATGAATGGAAAAAAAGCTCTATTGCACCAATTTATAAGAATAAAGGTGACATACAGAGCTGCATTAATTATTGGGGGATCAAACTTATGACCCACATTATGAAACCTTTTGAAGGAGTGATTGAGAAGAGGCTGTGGCATGAAAAAAGTGTATTGGAGAACTAGTTTGGTTTCATGCATAGTAGGTCTACCATGGAAGCTATTTTCTTACTTAGATAATTGATAGAGATATAGGGAGAGGAGGAAAGACCATTGCATGGTCTTTATCAACTTAGAGAAAGCTTATGATAGAGTCCCTTGAGAGTTAATATGGAGGGTGTTGGGCAAGAAAGGGGTTTCGAGGTGGTATATTGATATAATTAAAGATATGTATGAGGGAGGGAGTGGTAACAAATGTTAAGACCACTAATGGCAAGACTAATGATTTTCCTATCATTGTAGGATTGCACCAAGGATTGGCATTGTGCCCATACCTTTACACATTGGTTATGGATGAGTTAAAAAAACATCTTTACAAGGAGATTCCATGGTGCATGCTATTTGTAGATGATAGTCTTTGTAGATCATAGTCTTATTTGATGAGATAAGGGAGGGCATAAACGCAAAGCTAGAGTTATGGAGAGAAGCATTGGAATCTAAAGGATTTAAAATCAGTCAAACCAAGACAAAATATATGGAATGCAATTTTAACAAGGACAGGAGTAGGAGTGGAACACCAATTAAAATTGATAACCAAGAAGTCCCTGTAAAAGACCAATTTTGATACTTAGGATCAATGGTTCATGAGAGCAGAGAGATTAAGAAGGAGGTTACCAAAGAATCCAAGCATGTTGCAACAAATGGAGATGTCCATCTGGAGTTTTGTGTGATCGATAAATGACACTCAAACTAAAAGGAAAATTCAATAGGATGACCATAAGGTAGGCCATGCTCTATGGATCATAGTGCTGGATAGTTAAGGAACATCATGTTCATAGGATGGGTGTCATAAAAATGAGGATGTCCAAAAGGAGACCAAAAATGACATCGGTTGGAAGGAGTGAGGCATTCAATTAGAAGGTTCTAAAAGGGCAAGGGGAAGGCCCAAACGAACATGGATAGAATTAGCGAGAAAAGATTTTAAAACTTTGGGACTAAATGAAGCCATGGCACTTAATAGAGAGGAATGGTAGAAAAAGATTCTTGTGGCTGACCCCTAATTGGGATAAGGTCATGATGATGATGATGACTTACAGCAAGTTGACATTATAATACCTTAACAAGGTTGATACGTAGGATACTAAGACATAAGGATTTGTGTATTGATACTATAATATTTGGAATATGGAATATTAATATGTATATCAACAATAAGGGAAAGATTTCAGCATAACTCACTAGGTATTGAACTATAGGAAGATCTAAGCAAATGTGTTAGAAGATGTAGTACTTGTAACTTAACAACTCAAGAATGATGAATTGATTCACATTTAAACTCAGAAAAGATATTCTAAAAGCCATGGACATGTGATAGATATTTATAAGGCATGACCTTAAGTTATAACATGTGTGTCTTTACTGATAAAGGCTATGTCACTAGTTTAACTATGGTCCACTTAGTGATGAGTGCTTTTAAGATTTGTTTAAAGGCTCACCTTTTATAATCATTGTGTTGGATTTACACTATTGGGAATTGAAGGATTGTTATCCAATTTATGAATAAAGACTACATGTTTTGAAAGCTTGTGAAGATATTTTTTATAGCTTATTGAGAATTTGGGTTGAAAATGAATAGATTTGAATGGTTTCTCATAAAACTTTGAAATAATGATTCTATTTTCATGAATGATTTTAGAGATGTATATGATTTATGATTTGGGCAGGCACTCGATGAGTAGTCATAAGTCCTAATGGATGCATATTTGTTGATGTTTAGGCAGGCGCTCTATGAGCAGCTGTAAGCCCTAATGGCTATGATTTCATTAATGCTTTTAGCAAGCACTTTATGAGTGACTGTAAGTCTTGATGGATACTAATATGTTGATGCATTAAGTGTGTGCTCTACGAGCATCTGTAAGTCTTGGTGGATATTGATTTCATCGATGTTTTGGGTCGACACTCAGGGAGTGTCTTAAGTCTCGGATCACTCAACAAGTGCACTAAGTCAATGTGTTGTAAGACATGGAGACCTAATGCTAGGAGGTGCAGTTGGCCACTGACCTCTAAAATGATATTGATACCAGCCCTGCGATGAAGACGGAGGTCTGTAGGAGTACCTTCTCATGGGTAAGTGCTCCGAGAAGTAGCCAGGTAGCCCCCATAAGGTCCAGTGAGTCATAGTTCATGTAGGTATCCACAAGCAGTAGAGGCCATGGTAGTCGCCGTGGGTGATGGTAGGGCCCTACAAGCATAGGTGTCTATGTGTTGATGTTATATGGGTCATTTCTCGAGATTTTAGGCCTTGTTTAGGGTGGTAGGGCTAGATGCCACCATGATTGGAACAATCAGTTTTCCACGGCATTGAGAACATGGATTTGTGGATTTCATATTTAGGGCTATGTGCCTTCATTCGGCCTCATTTATTCTGAGTATGTTGGTAGACAAACTTATCACATTCTTTTGGACATTACAAATTATTTGAAATCACTAGCCTTTCCTCATAGATTTCACCTTAGTCTATGAGACTGATTTTCACATTTATGATTTTAGTTTGATTCAATGCAAAAAGAACATTTGCACTTATGAATTGATTAATTATGCTTTTGAAAATCACAAACAACTTTTGGTTTTTCTAGATTATGGCTTTATCGAGTGCTACTTTGCAAACATTTGGACCTTGAGCATATATTATGCTTTTTGACCTTATCAACTTACTTTATCTTTTATTGATATTGTGCTTTGATGCATATATTTAGCCAGTGGTTTTACCATTGGGATTTTAGTACATACTGATTTATTCTTGCATATGAAACTACATTGTTTTTATGAATAGAAAGTTGTTAAATGACTACTCTTACAAATGATAATGAAAATGTTAGATACCACACACTTCATAAGTAAATTTAATTATCGAATGACAAACAACTTAGACATTTAAAGTGATATCTTGAATGATAATATAAGGTGAACAAATCTATAGAACTGCATGTCATGAATAAATTTGGATTGCTTATGTGTCTCTTCATGGAAAATGATGTCAGTACAATTAAAGCTCATGAAACGATAAAAGCTTGGAATGCTTAAATCCTCAAGAAAAATATAAGCAAGATAACTTTAGAAATCATGAAAGTCATATGATTCATCAGCTGTATTGAATTGCACATGTAAATTCATTTCATGAATTTATGATTTGAGAACCCAATTTCAGCATGAGTGGTTCTTTGAAACCACCACGAATTTTGTTTAGGTATGATACATACTCAAAATGCATTGATTTATGTAAATCATGAACTACATGACAAAATGACTACTTATTCTACCTACACAAGGACAAGTTTGCTGAGACATTGTAATTGTTTACAATGTCTTAGATTTGAAGAGTTAGAATAGAAAGATGAGTAAGTTGAACGTGAGAGCAGCTGTGGAGTTTGAAATTTTAGAAGATGGAGATTTTATAGTATCTAGATGGTGAACCTTGCAACCTTAGATTAGCTTCATGATTTAGTGGAGAATACAAATGTATATTTACTTTCATATTGTGGTTTCAATTGCATTCAAGTGAAGATGTTGTGATATGGTTGTGACTGGAGGTTCTAGAACATGATAAAGCTTTGTGTATTTGATTTTAAAGTGATAAAATTTATTTGTATTGTCTATTAAGTGTTGCATGCATGGGTCAAATGGGCATATGTTCAAAAAATACTGGAAACTCTGTTGCATTTTCAATAGAAATGAGACACTCATTTCACCCTAAAATCCCTATGTTTTGTGTAAGAAATGAACTCGGGATTTTGAGAAAAACATTCACATATAAAAATAAAATAAAAAAGAAAAATTTCTACTATTTTGTTTTCAAAAAGAATTTGAAGGGATATCTTGAATTTTGAAATAATTTTCAAAAAGTATTTTGAAACCTCATGGTGTCACAATTAGAAATAAGAAATGAATTTTGGGAAGAAAGGGAAAGTCAAGATTTGTGAAAATGGTGTGGAAAGAGAGAAATACAAATTAGTAGAAACAAAATGAAATCTAAGGAGGAAGAAAGGGAAAGTTAGAAAGGATTTGAGAAGAATAAAAAAGAAATCAAAGACTAAGAATGTGGGAAAATTTGATTTATTTTCTATATTTCCTAAACTTCTATGGAGAGGTGAGGCTAGAAAAGGTATAAATTGTAATGACCCTCAATTTCAGGTCATTTTCTATGCATTAGATTATGATTTTAAGGGATATAAAAATCAGAATTATGTTTCTTCAAAATTTGGGTTTAAGAAAGTGACCTCCTTATAAACTCAAAATTTGGACTCGAGACTGTCAAATTTGGATTCTATGTGTTGGTACGAATCCAATGACACTAATTTTGTGCAAAACAAAGATCGAGGTAGAGAAACCCGAAAGTTTCACTAAATTAGAGGGGGCCAAAATTGATAACGACACCCCCTATTGTTTGTTTGTCAGGCGTGATACATGGAATGAGATTAGATCTAGGGGAATGCAAGAGAGAGAAACCCTAGCTACCCACGCCTTCCCCTACCTTCGATTGCCCAATGGCAATCTTTGATTGCAGCCGCTCACAATCCTTCCTTGGGCAGATTTTTGTTTGCCTACACCGTTAACCTATTTTCCCCTGTCCTTTTGATCTCTTCCTTCCCCATCTTCAATGCTGATTTCCTAATATTTCCCTTTTCGGCTTGCATATCCACTGAAGTAGACCAATGATGGTTCATCCCTTTCAATCACTGGTGAAACGAGGAGACAATAGTTTCCTACCTTCTAGCCTTGAGCTTTTTCTCCTCCTCACCCCCCCTTCATTTTTCCCCTCTATGATTTCCCTCTTTCCCAGCATGACAAGGGACTTGCACCACTCTTTTTTTTTCATTTCTCAGATCTCCTCCCCCAGTTGAGTTCTTCACTCTCAACACATGTCCCTCTTGCTTTAACGCAACACCCTTGCAGCGAACCCATTAGAAACCCCTCAGTTTTTTCAGTAGTTGGGTTCAGGTGGATGATGATCCAATAGGCACTGCTCAGTTAGGCCAAGGTGGGCCGGTGAGCCACGGATCATTTTCCCCTTCATCTTTCTCTCTTGGCTTAGATCGGGCAGTAACTAAGACTGAAAACCACCCAATGATGACCATCTCCCTCTCCTTGTCTCCCTTGAGAGTACCCTCACAATCCTGGAAATGCAAGGAACTAAACCCATTTTCCCATTTCTTAATCAGGGAAGATCCAACCATGGATTTTACCAGACCTTTGATTAGAGGTCAAATCATTTGATCCATGATAATCTGATTTCGTTTTTTTGATCGAAGTAGTCTACAGCGGTCCTCATGAAGTGTAGATGAAAGATCTATACAAAAATGTGGGGTCTAAAGCATTTATGAAAATGATTTAGCCGATCATGATCAATGGTAGAGATCAACTAAAGATTCAAGTATAAAATTTGATCCAAATTGAAGATCTGGACTATTTAGAATTCTTTATTAGATTAATTGACTTGAATTACTAAAGTGTTATGCGATCTAGGGTAGTCGGTGAAGAAATTTGATGAGATGAGCATGGATATCTAATGATTGGGTACAATTGAGGGGATCGATGGACAATCTGACCTAGTAGACAATTGGAGATTATTCAAATTGATTTGTTCAAGGCAATATTACTGTCTTAAATCATTTGATGGATTTATTTGATTATAATTAGATATGACTGATCCTAAGATTCATATAATAATGCCCGATTAATTGATTTAAATGATAAATTACCCAAGATTGAGATGATCAGAGCCTAGTAGCTCTGACATATGCAATGATACAATTAATAATGAGGACCAAATGGTTTTGAGTGGGCCCTTCCTTGAGACTCCAAGGTTAGGAATCATTGAAAAGTCTTGAATACAATGTAATGAAATACGAAAATAAAATGTTGTGTGATTAAGAATCCAAGTTAGATAAAGTGGATTCTAAGTGTGACTAGATGTGATGTGTATCCAAGCACAAGTATTGAGGCAATTGAGTTAGACTAGAGTCTTATCGAGACTTGAGACGTACAGATGAGTGGTTCTTTGTCTGAGGTAGGGGATTTCATTTAGAATTTGTATGTGATTTCATTGATCATGAACTATTATCTAAAGTTCTTAACGTAGGTGTTTTGTGTCTTATCATGGTTACATAAATGTGTTCCCTACCTCTTGTTGATAGCATGACATTCGATGTTACAAATAATCATGTTTTACATGTGATGGACTATACTTTATCATGGGCTTTGATAGTACATATTAAGGTTATTTTACATGAGAGTTTTCCATGGTTTATGACATGTTTGTTGATTTATGACGGGTGCTTCCACCCAGTGGGTACTATGCTAGTAGGGTTGGCCACCCACCCTTTGACTTTGTGATGATGATGATTATACATCGTCCTTAAGAGGGCCAAGTGCATAGGTGGTGATATCATGGGTAGTCCCCCCTATGGGTCTGTTTTCCCCCATGGGGACAGAGGAAGTCTCTTGTTATGGTGTCGACAGAAAGAGGCAGTGGTTGAGATCCTTATGTGGTTCTATATGCTCATGTGGTATTTATATGTTGGGTGAACTGGGGTAAGCGGGGCCTAGGCCATGAGTGAATCTGGGGGTTAATGGGGGCTACATGGGAGAGACCTAGGGATTGGTATGAGTACTCATTACCAGTGATTGTGTGTTGTGGAACACTCTTAGGACTTGATTATGTATAGTGCCCTGTTTATCATGACATGCATTCATATTTTTATTACAGGACAAATCCTAACTTGGTTTTGACAGAGGTATGATTATTCTTTATTCATACCTTGCATGCCATGATGATTGGATGTGACATCTTTGTGATCAGGCATAAACAATGATTTGACTGCTATTATTTTTTTTTACATGGACTCATGATTCTTTCTACTCTGGTTTCTTTAATGTCTAATGATTCAACGCATTATATGATGTTTTACTCCATGAGATTTATCATGACATTGATACTTTTATACCCCACTACTTCATTGCATTCTTATGAAATGTGATCGCCTACATAAGAAATAGCTTGCTGAGGCATTGCTTTGTTTGCAATGCCTTAGATACAGAGTGTTGCAATAGGTTTGCGTGTTGATAGAGCTAACAAAAGTGATGATAGTTTTTAGTTAAGTATTGAGGACATTTCAGCGATGACAAGGTTTGTTCAGGACCTTACTTTAGTTATTGTTTATGGACTGTATATTATTATAATTGCATTGTGACTTGGATGTGAGGATATGAAATTATGTTGGATGTGATAGCAGTATGGACAAACCTTGGGTATTTTGTCATGACTTGATTTTCTTATCCACTGTTGGAGTATACATTTTCATTGAAAATAGTATTTGAGTCAGATGGATGGGTGTGAATACTGAGTCTCCCATGTGTCTTATCTTGTCTTGTCTTATGTTTATCAGTTGATTTTGTATTGCTCGTGTTGTATGTAATGGTCCAAAACATAGAGGAGACTTTGCTTGATTTTCGGTAGAAAGAAATTTCATTTCACCATTAAATCTGTGTTTTTGTGGTTGTGTGACACCCAAGACATCAAAATAAATTCTTTTATTAATGTTTTGTTTTTGGTCACTTTAAAAATCAAGTTTTTAAAATAGGGATCCTGACTCATTTAATAAATTACTATTTTATTATTCATAAAACCTGGGGTGTCACAGTTTGGTATTATAGCCCAGGTCTACTCCATCACAACCATTCCAACAAATTAAAGATCATATATAGTCCATGAAGTGAGGTGATTTCCTAATTATGAGTTAGAAAGATAACTCATGTGAAGGATTGTAATAACCCCAATTTTTGTAATTGATTGAGAAAATCAATAAAGTTTGAGTTTCAGATATTTCGGGCTAAAATATTAGGGTTATTTAGAATATACTTTTTATAAAAGTATAATCAAATCATAAGAAATGTAAAATTAAAATTAAACTTAGCAAACCCTTCAAAATGATTGTAAGCACAACAAATTCTAAATTCGGATGAGAAATCCTTAAGTTTGTTCACTTCTTGGACAAAAGGGGTAAAATAGTAATTTTACCCAAAAATCAAAATCTCCCAAAAATCAAAATATGAGACATAAAAATTTAGAATTTACTAAGAAATACGAATCCAATGCCACTAAGTACACTCAAATCCGAGATCATTGGTATAAAACCCAAAATTTTATACATAAATGGCAAAACGCTCTTTTTACACCATGTGGGGCCCACAAGGGACCCAAAAATGAATCTTATGAGCAGGCCATGTGAATTCATGGGTCAAAAAACATCAGCTGGTCTTGGGGAAGAAAAATGGAGCATGGGAGACTTTCATGCTATTTAATAATAAAAAAATAAAATATTATAATCATGAAAAAAGACCCAAAATGCCTATAAATAAAACCCCAAAAATCCTCCAAAAATGTTCATAAAATCCCCACAAAATTTTCTTCACTCTCCCTGAAAAATTAGACCTAGATCCTCCCCAAAAACCCAAAATTTCCAAGAGATAGCTCTCTTTTCAATTTGTTTTTCTTTTTTAGATTGGAACAAGAGACCTAAAATCAATTAGGCACTCTGTTCTAGATCTAATTTCATCAATTCCACCATCCAAATCTTCCCAACATATCTATTATACAAAACCCCCAAAGCAATTTCAAGATCCAACGGTTTAAACAACAGAAATTTGCAAGAAAGGTGGATCTTAGGCCATATCTTCATCAACAAGGTATTCTTTTTAAATTGGGCATATAACCAAGGTTTTTTCTCTAATCAGGTAGGTGGAAGTACTTTCTATAGATGTTTAATATTGTTTTATATAATTTTTAGTTCACTGTAATTTATTTTGGTAATAAAAAGGTAAAAATAAAGTAAACACCAAAACCCTTAATTTTGGATGATATAGTGCTCGGATGAAATTTTTGACTACACCAATAGATCCAGAAGGGTCCAAAACCCCTAGTGTAGAATTTTCACAATGATCAGAGACGTTTTGGGCCCTCAATTGAGAGAGGATTGATTGGACGGTCCAGAATGGACTGTCCGATCTCTGGATCTAACGGCGCCCAAGACGCACCATAGGAATGTGGGATGTCGTCCGAAGCGATACGACGGCGCGTCCATCAAAACCATGAGCGGACGCACTAGACGGGAGTCCCCTTTACGGGTGCGTGAACGACGAGTGTCCCGCTCGTCCCGTCCGTGTCTGTGGACGCCCCCGTAAGGGCGCTTCGTCAGTTCATCCCAGTGAACGCGCCCGACGAAGCGAACGCGTCCGCCCAGTTTGGTTTTCCACCTGAAAGATCTGGGCCATCTGTTCCTTGGGCCCAAATCAAATCTAAGCCCTAGGAAAGACTGTGAACTTCCGATCCAATTCTGGAGCAATCTGAACTCCAAATTGAGATCGAAAGAAGCTGTGGAAAGCTTGAAACCTCTATTTTCTGATGAAATGATAAAATGGACATAATATTCAGTAAGACTTTCTATATTAAAGAAACAAGTTTCTAATTACCTAGATCTTCAAGATCTAAGATGATCAGATCTTGAAAATATGTTTTAATAATGATATACTATTGAAATAAAGTGAGATTTATTGTTTATTTGGAGATATATTAAGGGATCTACCCATTATGGTAGAAAAACCCTAAAAAAACAAAGGGACCCACTTGATCAATGAGATCAAGTGTGATCAGATCCTTGGGTTGGATAGAATGAATGTTGATATGATGAAATCCAAGGAAATCATGGATCAATTATGACAAAAATAGATCAATATGATCTTTTGACCTTAATAAAGAAAATTCCCTAACTATAACTAAAATCCTTAATCAAAGGAAAAGATCTAAGATCTAATGGTTGGATCATAAGTAAAGGTTTCTAAAAATGTTAATGTAATTAGTTTCATTTTATATAATAGCATTTTAAATATGATTATGTTATAAAGCATGCTAGTATAACATTTAGACTTTAGCATGATATATGATTTCATTGTTATCATAAGGTGCTAGATTTAATTATCTTAGGGGCACTTTAGTATGATTTCATGCCATTCTAACTTAGGACAATGCTAGAATTTCATATAAGTTTATACTATAGTATGAGATTATACCTTAAATCCATGATAGTTTAAATTGAGTTATTAAGGTATATTAGTTTAAAATCATGTAGAGTAATTTTAAGTACCTTGCCTCATTATCATTGAATGTTAAATTCTGTAGTTTTATGCTTTGAATTTATAATTCATTTATGGTTAAATGTTATTAGTAGATCTACTTGTTATGAGATAGAGAGCATAAAACATCAAAAATGTAATCTAATGAGAAAGTAGAGTTTCATCACACAAATAAGAATGGAGTACTTTGGACTTAATTAGTAAGGGCTATAGTTAGTAGGACAATATAAGGATTATCAAATCCTTGGCCCAAATTAGGAAAAGAATAATAAACCCCATGAATAATATTATAAATATTCATGGACTTAATTAAAATCCATTAGAAAGAGTACTTAGGGTAAACATGCTTATAGGAACCTTATGAAAGGTTGAGCTATGGTCATTCTAGTGAATGATGAACAAAGTGGTTGAGGGGGTTATCTAATAGAGCCTCGCTCTTCCCCTACCTTCCGTTGACGTTTGTGAGGTCTAAATGCCTCCTTACATGAGGATTGAAGTAACCACTTTGTGTTCACCCATTCAGCTAGTAAGCCTTAGCCAATTGGAAATAAGAGGAGCAGTCTAGATTTAGGCTTGAATAAGTTACCTTCAACCAGCACATTAACTGGTTGAATAATAATAATAATAATAAGAGCATAAAAGGTTAATAAATTACCTAACCCTCATAAAAATAGTAAGTAAGATAAGGATGATCAAACAAGATCCATTTGATCTTGGATGATCAAGAATAATAAGAATAAGAACACTATATTGTACTTAGTATGCATGTTTATTAGTATACTTGTTATAGTTCATTAGATTAGATAATCCAAACCCTTGATCAAAGATGATTCAAGGAAGAAAACCAAGATCATCCTCCATAGGGATGATCCAATAACTGAACTTAGATTAAAGAAGAACTAGATAATAGAAGGTCTAGGACCTTGATCTTTATCAACATGTGTAGATTGTCAATCAATGGATCTATGAAAGATCAAGATCAAGGAGATGGATATACAAAGACTTAGAGATAAAAAAAATACTTAAATATGAATGATCTAAAGATCATTCTAAACATCAGATCTAGTGATCAATAGGATTGTTCATAATTTATATATTGACAATATATATGGATGTACAGATTACATTCATCAGTCAAGATCATGGAAGATTGGGGAAAAGAGATCAATCCTTAAAGGTAGGAGGATTTGATGAATTCATTTACATGAGATATACATGATTGTACTCATGATCTTATGTTGACAAGAGTATTATTAATACTTGTATTAAATCTCTTGAAAACCTTATGATCTAACCAAACACATATAAGATGGTTAAGGACTAAACTATAAGTGAAATAGGGAACTAGAAAATATTTCAGTCCTCAGTAAACAGACATATGGTCTGATATATATGAAATCTATTTTACATACAAGCTTGGAGGCTTGTGAGTTTGTTTTAATAGGCATAAGCATAGGGGAATGCTATTGCTAGAGGAGTTATGAGGGATTGGCCACCGAGTCCTTGAAATTTGATGATGTGATGATACCTTGCCCTAAGAGAGGTTAAAAGTCGGGTTGTGGCAATTATGGGAAGGCCAGCACTGGGAAAGTCTTGTCCCCCCATACGGGTAGTGATATAATATTTTCAGTGGTGAATAGGGCAGTTATCCGAGCGTGCTAGTACGGATCAGACTGCAGCATAGCAACCTTTCTGATTATTTTGCACTATGATGCATATGAAAATAGGCATAGTGAAATGCCTTATGTTTTAGCATAATGAAATGCTAGGTAATTGTATATTACCAATATTTTCCAAGAAGGGAAATTCCCAGTATAAGATTAGCTGTAATACTAAATTCTCATAATGGAGAGAATTAATCAGCTTAGTTGGGAATGATATTTGACTATTTTCACAAATTTAATTGGTTTACCCATGAAGGATATGTATGTATATAGATATGCATAACTTACAAGGTAAAGAGTATGTTTAAGGATAATGAGATTATGAAGTATTGGAATTACCTTGTCAGTTATTATGTTTCTTTAATCCCCTACCAAGCATTGCTTGCTGAGATATTGTACTTGTTGCAATATCTCAGGTACAGGGAAGGAGAGTTAGGAGATGAAGACTATAGAAGACATGAAGAGAATAATCTTCAAGGTATACCCATGAAGACATGTATTTTTCTTTGTTGAGAGTTTTATTGTATGGTGAGCTTGAGTTTTGGATTATGTAATTTGGATAAGTATTGTACTAGATTTAGCTGTACTGTGAACCATTGGATGGATCCTGGAGTTTAATAAAAGTATATTCCTTCAATGGAATTTTATTTTGTATACAAATTGTACTTATGTTATGTATGAAGTGGTGACTTGGGTTTTCAAAACAAGTTTTAAATAAAATAATTTTCGCTGCTTTGTTTTGCAAAAAAAATTTACACACTTAAGGGCCCTGCCTTTCAAAATACTTTACAAATCATGTTTCAAAAACCCGGGTCATCACAAGGATGTTGATGATTGTGAAATAAATAATGCCATGAAGGTTGGCATATTTTCTTAGAGAAATTGAGACTTTAAATTCTTATATGACCACAAGGAGGTACATTATTGTGGGAAGTGCATGATTCTTAGAATCATGAATCAGAATAAAGATTGTAAATTAGTTTCCCTTAATGAGAACCTTATTATATAATAGCAGATAGATTTATATGATTCACTTTTGAGAGTTCAAGTTCTAACTTGAATGGTGTAAGTAAACTCTTGGGCAAAGCTTAATAATCATGGTAATAACAATAGCATGGTAAGAATGATGAATAAAGATCAATGATCATAATTATTGAGAACTCAAGAAAGTTGAGAGGACTATAGTGTTAATCTAAACTTGAAGTGGACGTATTTGACAAATATGCCCTAATATGGTGGAAATTTTTTAAAATTTGATGAAGTAAGATCCTAGTATTTCTATGTGTGAAATATCTAATTAAGAGACAAAAGCTGGTGAGTTTAGTGTATACAAAGATAGTGATAGCTAATCATCAAGAAAAGGTGAATGCTTAAAAATCATTCTGAGGATTTCCATTATGATTGGAGACACATAGCACTTGAAGGATATAACAACCATGTTATGATAATAGTTAGTATTAATGATGTGAATCAAGTAGGGGAGATACTTATTGAAGTAGATATGGAGAATGGATACTGCTATGAGAATAAGGTAAGATGAAAGCTAATGAGTTCTTGTGCATACAAAAAAATATATATTTCAGACAACAGTGGGGAGTGAATACTCACAAATCATTCTTGGAGTTTTAATTATGATTGGAAGTGCATATTACCCAAAGGGCATGATAACTAATTTATAGAAATAATTCCTGAATAGAAATGATTCTATAATAAATCAACTAAGAAGAAAAACAATGAATTGAATGAGGCAATATGAAATTAATTATGATTGATTTACAGCTAACACTAATAGAGATAATAGTGTGGTTTTCGATGACCAAGGAAATATTATAAAGGTAAATTTCATTGGGTGTGAAATTAATTGAGTTGTAAATGATTTTGATTGATGTGACCATGAAATAATTCATAGTTTAAGAAAGTGAAATAGAAGAAGTGAGGACACTAAAAATATAATTACGAGGATTCTAAGGATGATTATTAAGAAGATGTCTTCCTTTATCGCTGAGACGTTTATTTAGAAGACCCTTAGGAAGGCCTGTCATAATTAATATTTTTGGAAACTAAGAGAGTTTGCCATTTAAGCCAAAGAAATAGACAATTCAATGGAATTGAACCATTATACTCAGTTGAAGAGACTTGCCCTAACTCCTTCACCATGAAGAAGGAGATCATGGATAGATTGTGATATGTTGACACCTGTATTGAGGGATCAGGTGATTGTGTCACGTTCTACATTGGTAGTGAGGTTGCAGACATAACCACTATGTAAAGAGGGATCTTCTTAAATTCAAGGCTGATTGTAGAGACTCGGACTTGGATAGTTCAAGTTAGCCTAGTAAGGGCAAGAGACCTTTCATTGACACAACTGTAGAGGCCATTGAGTCAACAACATTTAATCAGGCAGTGTTGAGATATGGATGAGAGAAGGTGTACTAGTTGTAAGGAAGGGTACCTGGGAAATTATGTCCTAGAGTTAGTAGACCCCGCACTAGTGGTAACAGCATTAGTAGCCGTCATCATAGTGGCAACCCTTTGAATGTTATAACTATGGGGAGTTAGAATATTCCTTTAGAGACTGTCCCATTGGACAATAAGTCAAACAGATTGACATTGGAGATAGAGCAGAGATGGCCCCACATTGGTAATGATGGGTTTCTACCACTACTTGGAGGTAACTATAGGCCTCAAACCGAGCAATGAAAAATATTATTCTGTTTGCTGGTAAGCATGTTAGGATCCTCCTTGATCTAGGATCTAGTCATTCTTGTATTTTATATATTGGTACCTTGATGAATATGCTTGTATATATGATAGTCTTTGAGTTGGACGTTATGATGCTGATGACAAGTGAAAGGATGGATATTGAGCTAATCTTACTTGATATGACTGATCATGATACCATCCTTGGGATGGATTCTATTTATTGAGGCACAGTTGATTGCTGTGAGGGAAAAATCACCTTTAGTGTACTTGGACAATCAACGACCTCATTCCTATGTGGGAAGAGCATCACTGAGGTTTGTGTTATTTTTTGCTTTAGGGCAGTGCAGTGCTTTCCTTAGATGCCAAGTCCTCATTGTGAGTGTGACAATGGATGACAAAGAGTGGCCACAGATTTAACGCACATATGGTGTGAGAGAATTCATAATGTTCCTGAGGAGGTTTCAAGATTTTATACCATGAGAGGTTGATTTATTGATATTGATTTGGCATCATATATAGTTCCATTTTATATGGTGCCATACAGGATGGCCCTAGCTGAGCTGGAAGGGTTCTGGCTATAGTAGTTATTTGACAAGGTTTATCAAACTTGGTGGGTCTTCATTGGGTGCATTAAACCTCTTTATGAGAAGAGAGACAAATCCTTATTGGTATGCATAGAGTATTGATTGTTTGATAGCACCACAGGGTAGAATTGATATTCTCTATTAGGTATTGATGATCTATGTGATCAACTTTTGATGTGCATGGTGTTGGTGGATATGGATTTGGGGATTGTGACTAAGATGTCTCTAGGACAAGTTTTGGAACTTGTTATGCTTTAGAAGCTCTGGGTGAAACTAATTGATGAAATTAGTACATTAGAAGTATGTATGGATATGATGGGCTGAATTTGTAAAGGTTGCATGGATGAGTTATGATTATGTAATGAATGATGTTTTTGTATATTCAGTGAATTTGAGGAGCACAAGAAGTCCTTGTGCATTATTCTGAGCATCTAAGAGACTCATCTTTTGTGATAAATGTATGTGAGTGTGGATTATGGTCAAAGAAGATGAATTTTCTTGACCACTATATCTCTATTGATAGAGAGACTATTTATTGAGACTGTGATGAACTGGGACTAGCCAAGCTAGTGACTAAGGTTGATAGTCTCCTTAGTCTGGTGGACTGTTATGGCTAGATGATTGAGTTCTCCAAGATAGCAGTGACATGGATACTATTTATATTGCATATAAGAACCTAATTTCTCATGAAGGTGAGAAGTGTGACAGTAAAGTATGTAAGAAAGAAAGCATTTTCTTATATGTAATCTGGTTCTAGATTATGGCGTATACTTGTGAGTAGTCAATGAGGGCATGTGTGAGAGGCACTGGCAGACTTCTAGGTGGTGAGCTTCTAAGTACTCATATTACGATCGTGTTGTAGATCTAATTTTGATTGGCATATGATTACTTGATAATGAGCTGGTATGCTCAGATTCTGATTGGCATATGATTGCTTGTTTTTGAGTTGGTATGCTCTGATCTTGATAGGCATATGATTGCCTATTAATGAGCTATTATGCTCTGATTTTAATTGGCCTATGATTGCCCATTATTGAGCTAGTATGGTCTTATTTGGATTGGCATATGATTGTCTGTTACCGAGCTAGTGTGCTCTAATTTTGTTTAAGCATAGATTGCTTCTTGATGAGTAGATATGTTTTGATTTAATTGGCATGTATTGCCTATTCAGGTGTTGATATGATATGGTGTGGTTGGAATACATGGCCTAATGATGAGGTAGAATGCGTTGGATCAGATTTGGCATAAATTAACTACGTGTGAGTAGTGGTACCTTAAATTTCATTGATATGGTGATTTTCTTATACTAACTCTTGGAAGAGAGTGTGATTTATGCTAATTGCATATTATTGTGGTTATGATGCTTTCAAACCATAATATGAATTAATTGATCTGAGATGGTTCAAAATATACATTGGTTTATATATACGAGTTACTATCTAAGGGGATGATATGGCAAGGAATTGTTATTGGTAATTGACTATTGACTATGGAAATTTTTGGTATAATCTATAGATCTTGTGATGGGGAGATGCTTTTAAAAATTGTTGAAGGATAACATGGAAAGAATTTCGGGGACAAAATTTCTGCAAGGAGGGATGAATGTAACAACCCTCCATTTTCTGTCATTTACTATGCATTATAAAAATCAAAATTAAGTTTCATGAAAATTTAGGTTTAAGAAAGTAAACTCCTTGTAAACTCAAAATTTGGACTCGAAACTATCAAATTTGGATTCTATGAGTAGGTACGAATCCAACAACACTAATTTTGCGTGAAACAAAGATTGATGTAGATAAACCCAAAAGTTTCACTAAATTAGAGGGGGCCAAAATTGATAACGACACCCTCGCTATTGTTGGTTTGTGGGGCATGATACATTGAACAAGATCAGATGTAAGGGAACGCACGGGAGAGAAACCCTAGCAACCCACGCTTTCCTCTACCTTCGATCCCCAATTGCCACTGCTCGCAGTCCTTCCTTGAGCAGATTTTTATTCATTAACACCACTAGCCCGTTTCCCCCATCTTTCTAATCTCCTCCTTCCCCATCTCCAATGCTGATTTCCTAGCATTTCCCTCTTCAACTTGCATACCCACTAGAGCAGACCATTGGCGGTTCCTCCCTTTCAATCACTAGCGACACAAGGAGACACCAGTTTCCTACCCTCTAGTGTCGGGCTTTTTCTCCTTCCCCCCCCCCCTTGCCTTGCCTACATTTTTCCCTCTGTGATAGCCCGCTTTCCCAACGCAACAGGAGACCTACATCCCTCTTTTTTTCATTTATATGATCTCCTCCCCTAGCTAAGTTCTTCACCCTCGGCACTTGTCCCTCTTACTCTGACACGGCACCCTTGTAGCGTGCCAGTAAGACACACCTCCTTAGTTTTTCCAATAGCCAGGTTCAGGTGGGTGACGATCCAATAGTCACTAGCTCAGCCAGGCTAAGGTGGGCCGGTGAGCTAGGTACCATTTCCCCGTCCATGTTCCTCTCTTGGCTTAGATAGGGTGGTGACCAGGACTGGAAACCAGCCTATCACCACCATATACCTCTCCATGTCTCCCTTGACTCTAATAAGTGAGGGAGGAGTTGACTCACCAAGTCAACTCACATTGACTTGTTTAGGAAGGGTCTGAGTTCACCTAGTGACCCTTTTACCCCTTGAACTTTGAAGCGTGATTCTAATCAATATGGGAAGATGCTTGAAGAACCAAGGAACAAAACCCATCTTCCCATTTCTTAATTAGCGAAGATCCAACATTGATTTTACTAGACTTTTGATCGGAGTTTAGATCATCTGATTCATGAGGATCTGACTTGTTTTTTCTTATCCAAGTAGTTTGTAGTGATCCTCATGAAGTGTAGATCAAGGATCTATATCAGAATGTGGGGTTTAAAGAATTTATGGAAATGATTTAGCTAATTGTGATCAACAACTGAGATCAACTGAAGATCCAAATATGAAATTTGATCCAAATTCATGGTCCAAACCGTTTAGAATTCTTTATTACATTAATTGTCTTAAATTACTAAAGTGTTATGCAATCTGGGGTAGTCAGGTGAAGAAATTTAAAGAGATCAAGATGGATATCTGATGATCGGGCACAATTGAGGCAATCGATGGACAATCCGACCAAGTAGATAGTTGGAGGTTATTCAGATTGATTTGTTTAAGGCAAGATTAGTGTCTTAAATCATTTGATGGATTGATTTGATTATAATTAGATACGACTAATCATGAGATTCATATAATAATGCCTGATTAATTGATTCAAATGATAAATTACCCAAGATTGAGATGATCAGAGCCTAGTAGCTCTGACATATGCAAAGGTACAATTAAGAATAAGGACCAGATGGTTTTGAGTGGGCCCTACCTTGAGATTCTAGGGCTGGGAATCATTGAAAAGTCTTGAACGCGATGTAATCAAATATGAAAACAAAATGTTGTGGGACTAAGAATCTAAGTTAGATAAAGTGGATTCTATGTGCGATTGGATGTGATGTGTATCCAGGTATGGATATTGAGGCAATTGAGCTAGATTAGAGTCTTGATAAGACTTCAGAGGTACAGATGAGTGGTTCTTTGTCTGAGGTAGATGATTTCATTTAAAATTTCGTCGTGATTTCATTGATCATGACCTATTATCTAAATTTCTTGACGCATGTGTTTTGCATCTTATCGTGTTTACATAAATGTGTTGCCTACTTCTTGTTGACTTCATGACATTTGATTTTACGAGTAACCATGTTTTACATCTGATGGACTATACTTTATCATGGGCTTTGATAGTACATATTAAGGTTATTTTACATGAGAGTTTTCCATGGTTTATGGCATGTTTGTTGATTTATGATGGGTGCGTCGACATGGTGGGTACTATGCTAGGAGAGTAGTATAGTTTGCCACTTGCCCTTTGACTTTGTGATGATGATGATTAGTGTAATGACCCCAATTTTTGTAATATTAAAATCCCATGAAAAGTTCAATTTTAAAGATAAGGGCATTTTAGTCATTTCACTATTTTCCTTCAATGAACCCCAGGAATTTGGTACTAAAAATGGTTCCATTAGATGTGTCTCAGAAAAAGGAATCCAACGAGACCAAAATCACCCAAAACGGAGTAAAAATGAGCAAGTTATGGCCCTTTGAAGTTCAGGGGCAAAACTGTAATTTTTACAAAAACGGATTTAACTGCAAAAACACAGGGTCCCATTTTGATACAGGCACCCCTTCATCTTCAACCTCTAGAGGGTTCTAGAACGGTGGTGATTGGAGGAGAAATCACCGCCATTCTGGAGGTTTCTCCACCGCCATTCAAAGGCGGTGAGAGCCCCCTCCAGAACCCTCTCTTAGCTCTATAAATAGAGCTCTTGGGTGCCTCTAATGGCAGGCCAAAACGTTGGAGAAAACTAGTCATGGAGCAGTGACCTAGAGGAGAAAACAAGGAGAAAAACCCAGCAACAAGCTAGGTACGTCTGAGATCGCTCAAAACCCATCTCCACCATAGTTCCAGGAATGATTTCCCTAGGTTTTTGCATGAAAAATCATGCAAAACGGAGCCCAGGAGAGCCATCAAGGACCCAGGGACGTCCCCTGGGCTGCACTGGTTCAACAGGGTTGAACCAGGGTGTCCTGAGGATGACCTGGTTCCCCAACGAATGAGACGATCCAATGGGAACGTTGCACGTCGACCAGCGTTTGAAAAACCAAACAGGCGCGTCCAGGGACGCGCCCGCAAAAGAGAGAGAGGGCGGGAAAAACTCGGTGCATCTGCAGATGCGCCCGCTGCAGACGCGCAGAGCGCTAGCAGTGCGTCGTTTTTTTTGGTTCCTTAAGGAAGCTGGGGCACACGTCGTAGACGCGCAGCGCCCTAGCATTCCGTCTTTTTATTTTTAAGACTCCTATGTACGTGCGACACTAAAACGCTTATAACTTGAGATCTAGAGCTCCGATTGAGGCACCGCAAAAGGCGTTGTGTCCATGTTGACGACGTGGACACATCCAAATTATAAAATCCCTGATCAAGGCCCAATCAAAGGTGGGCATGACCCTTAGAATAGGATGGTGGAGCGTGGCCACTAGAACTTTGGAAAACTGAGGACACCAAGGCCCAATTAGGACCTTAGGACACCCATAGGCATAGGGATGGACCCCTAATGCCTAAGTAATAAGACCAATTACTCTAAAACCCATAAAAGATAGGCCAAACTAACCTTGATGCCCCAAACCATGATCAGGAGCGTCTGAGGACAAAAGGGTTAGCGCGACCTAGCCAGGTAGGTGCTCTATCACTATTAGATTCTTTTAAAAGAACTATTATTGTTTTGAGAACATATGTTTTAAATATATGACTTGTTTAGCATGACTTAATTCAGCATGCATGATAAATGCTTTGTACATGGACATGTTTTGTAAAATGATTGCATATACATTATGCACATATATGTTTTGCAAATAAGTGCATACATTGCATGCTTTAAGTACTTACAAAGATTACATGTCCTTGAGGGTTGCCAAAAGACGCTAGAGTGCCGAGGGCCGGGCAGTTGTGAGGGACCGAAAGAGGACAGGTTTTGAAAAGAGGTTTTGGCTTATTTGATCTTATGTGATTTGGGCTAGTAAGCCCGTGGGTGCTATGTCGAGGGGTCTGGGTTGGCCACCCGTCCTGTACCACTATTAGGTGGATGGGTACCACGCCCAAAAAGAGGCAAGTCCCTACGTCGACTGCATGTGGTACAGGGGGCTACCACTGGTGTCACGGCACTAGGTCGACGTGTCATAAGCCCCGTGGAGACTATGACCGAGTGTCCTCAGGTACCCGGGGACCACAGGACGAGGAGGTCGTGGGCATAGTGGACCCTATGGTTTGATGATTTATGTGCATTGTATATGGCATGATATGAGATTTGTTGACCATACCATACTAGAGATTCATGAGTTGGATTCCATGAAGCATTTTATGCATATCATGATGTTATGATATATATGTATATGATACTTTTGATTTTGGATTATATGATCCTTTAAGTCGTTAGTATTTTAGTTTGATAATGGATTTTGATGTCGATATTGAACTTGAGTATTTAGACATGCACATGTTTTGGAAAGAGCATATGATTTTAAAACATCGCATGCATTATAAAACTAGTAGTGATAGACTCCTACTGAGTATAGTATATACTCACCCTATCCTTAACATTTTTCAGGATAGTTCCACTCATAAATAGAAGACGTCTCAGGAGATATTAGTGCTACAAGCAAGTGAATCAAAAAGAAGAAAGTTATACATGTAAGTAAACTCTCAACCCTTTGGACATGAAGTTGTATTTAATTACAGTTGGGCTGTGTGCTGTGACTAGAAAGACCTGGGGAAAAATATTTATGATTTCTGAAGTTTTTCAAAAAACTACTTTGGTTATTGTGAAGGCAAATGACACTCGGGGTTTTCAAAATGAGTTTAAAACTAAAAGGTTTTCCGCTGCATTGCATGGTTTTTTTTATAAAATGGTTTTCAAATAGGGATGCATCCCGCCTTAGGAAGTTAGGTATTGCATTTAAAAATGCATGAGAAAACCCGGGTCGTCACAGTTAGTATCAGAGCCCAAGTTTTATCCTTTTACAGCCAGTCCAGCATGTCCAAGGGTCATGAACAATAGAGAAAATCAAGAATAAGTAGTATAAATAGGAGTAGTAGAGATGACTACTTCTATTTGAGGATTATAATATTAATGCTCAAGGCATTTCACCATAAATAAATAGGTGGAACATAGCTTGGTTTAACAAATAATTAAGCAAAGGATAGTGCAACCCCTATCCAAAATCCGGTCTAAGACAACTTAAGGATTAAGGATTGTTGTGTGATGCAAGTATAAAAACTCATATATGGATCATATTATGAGAATGATGAATAAGGATGTTAGTGAACTTGTTAGTAGATAGTTCTAACCTACACTAAAGCAATCTCATCAAAGGTGAGAAAATTGAAGAACCTAGATGACTATCTTACCATCAATAAAGTAATCTCATCAAAGGTGAGAAAATTGTAGAACCTAGATGGCTATCTTACCATCATAAAGAATATCAGAATATGAGTACAAGGATATGAGATAAGTATAAAAGGGGATGAAAAAGACAGACTTTGAAGATTTTAATGATAATCTAAGAGGAATGAGAATGCAAGATGATATTGGGAAATAACTGTGACTCGAACTAGGTCACAAAGGTAAGGATCTTGAAGGACTTGGCTCAATTTTGGATACTATTCGGGAGAGTAAAATGCTATTGAATAATAATTATGGAGAAGAACAAAAGATGTGTGCAATTGACGTAGTATGTGATTAAAAGAAACATAACACGAATATGACGGGGAAATGAATTCGACCGAGTTATCAAAAGATTTTGACGATAATACTAGGGATGATAATAGATTGATCCTAACATGAACTTGTAAGAAAAGTATAGCATGACCAAAACGTCAATGCCATTATTAAGACATGGTATGAATTTTTATTAAGGCTACAGGCAATTGAGGATTTCTATAATCTTAAGACAGTTTAGAATTTCTGAAAAGCATTCAGTTTATCATATATGTTACTTAAAAGAAATAGATGAAGTATCAAATATATGCAACAACGCATATAGAGACATTGATCCAGGTATACCAAATGGATATTGAAGAAAAGAGAGAAAGAGATAGAGATGTAACCATAAGTATTCGATGAATATTGAATAATCAAAAGAAGAAGATCTTGACTCTATGAAGATACATACAATTCTAACATCTTGAATCCTATAGGAGGGAAGATCAAACAAATGCAAAGGAATAATAATAGTTGAGTTGGCAAGGATACGTATAATAGATGAATATTGAATAATCAAAAGAAGAAGATCTTGACTCTATGAAGATACATACAATTCTAACATCTTGAATCCTATAGGAGGGAAGATCAAACAAATGCAAAGGAATAATAATAGTTGAGTTGGCAAGGATACGTATAATAGACAGAAAGCATATGGGATTTAAGATTTTGAGTAAAAGTATTGAATTTCAAGAGATTACACGACAAGAAAGTTTCGAAAAGTAATAGTGACTAACTAGAAATTAAAATTCTACAAATGGTTTGATATCAATTATTACAATCAGATTCTTATCGGATCCATTAGCTTATGGGGAACACCAATGGATGTAAAAAAAAAAAGGAAAATTTGGTGATATCTCACCTTGCCACTACATGAGTAAATAAAAAGGAATTAGGCCAGGACAGTGACTTGTCCATCTATCTATCTTCAGCAAGAAGGGTACCATCAAGGATCAAATGAAGGTCTTGCTATCATCAATTGGAAGACCAAATATCTTAAGACCATCATTGAGTGTTGTTAACTAAATAGAGGCATCCCACCCTAACTAATCAGGTATGTTAATATCTATGAGTTAGTAGTTGAAGTTATATACTCAGAAGGATGTTATAAGGTTTTAGACTTGAGTACTTGATAGGCTAAGTCATTTGAGGGTATAAGGCCAATTGATTAGGCCACATCATGAAGAGCTACAAGTACAATAAATATAGTAACAACTGAGATAGGAGCAAAAATAAGAAGTGATCTAAACCATTGTGAAAGGTTTTTCAAACCTTAGTGGCTACCATGACAAGGTGAAGAAATTACTTTGGGTCGGAAAAATACTACAGACTTGGATTGAAAGAAAGGTAGATAAGTACTGATCACTCTAGAGGCCCTTGAGCTTATAACGTATCTAGGAAGAGATCAATAGGTAATCAAATAAAGTCTTTCTATGTCTAAGAAAATGTTTATGCTTATTTGAGTATTGTAAAACTTGTGGAGTTAACAACTTCAGTACAATTTGATATAACCGCCATTGAAGGAGAATTATTACTATTATAAACTAAGTATAAGAAGGCACTTGAAAGATAAAATAAGGAGGCACTTGAAGAATAAAATTCGAGGAATTGAGAAAATCACTACTTACGAGTATACCTCCTGACAATATAGATTGCATGATTGACAATAAAACCTTGATAAAAGATTGCACGATATATTGACATAGGGGGATGGAAGGAGAAAAGGTGAGATGGCTAGCACACTATAAGGTGAGATTTGATGTTACATTGCCTATAGACAAATAGTTAGTTGCTATAAGCATATACCAAGTACTAAAAAAATCAATTAAAGGAATTTCTTAAGGACTAACCCGACTGGATTGAGTATAGAACTTTTGAATTAGAAGGTAATGAAGAAAACCATCAAGCAAAGAAAGGACAAAGAGGATGATGAAGGATTCAATCATGACCTAGTAAGGGTACTCGGTTATGAATAAGAGACTTTTTGCTTTGCATAAATAGGAACATTATTGAAAATCCTAATGACAAATTGATATGAATAGTAAGATAGGCCTCTGGACAAGAACATTTGACCCATGATGATGAATCGACTTGAGTTTGGATAAAATCTTCACAGAGGAAAGCGTTTAATGAATTCAATAAGTATGAAACTGGATATGGAGTTAGGACATTTACTTTCAGTATATGATAAGGACCTTGATGGAAGAAGCTACTACTTGGCTTTCATGATTTTATTTTGAATGTAACTTTGATTGAAGAATAAAGTCATATATGGAAAACGACAAACAGTTGAAATTCGAAGTTAATCAAGGGTTTGGCTGTAGATCACATGATACCATGACAGTTATTGAAGTATCTTAGGGACAAATATGAAAGATAAGAAGCAAAGTTAGACACAATGGAAAGAAGGTAAATTTTTGGACTCTTACTAATGACATATAACCAATCATTAGAAGGAGATATGGATGATGAAGAGATCATTAGATGAAAGATAAAAAGAAAAAGGGATCATCCTATGATATTCAAAATAGGAGAAATAAGATCATATGATCTCAAAGAAGTATAGAGTAATTTATACATGAATATAGAAGCATAATCTTACAAGGAGACTATCCTATACAAGATGAGAAAAGTATGGGCATCTAAGGATTTCGAGATGGATGAATTACAGCTAGAAACCGCTATGGTTAAATTGGCACATATGAGAGTATGGCGCTGCATCAGAGTACGCAGCGAAAATGACCCTTATAGGTGAGGCCTTATAGGAGGAACAATAGAAATAATAAATTGAGGATGAACCTAGATTTGATTCCTAAGGGGGAATGCATTCACCAAGAAATCATCTAGGAGACAAATACCTGGAAGATGATAATTTATGGAATTTCGAGGACGAAATTCTTTTAAGTGGGTAATAATGTAATGACCCCAATTGTTGTAATATTAAAATCCCATGAAAAGTTCAATTTTGAAGATAAGGGCATTTTAGTCATTTCACTATTCACCTTGACTGAACCCAGGAATTTGGTCCTAAAAATGGTTCCATTAGATGCTTCTCAGAAAAAGGAATCCAACAAGACCAAAATCACCCAAAACGGAGTTAAAATGAGCAAGTTATGGCCCTTTGAAGTTCATGGGCAAAACTGTAATTTTTACAAAAACGGATTTAACTGCAAAAAAATAGGGGCCCGTTTTGATACAGGCACCCCTTCATCTTCAACCTCTAGAGGGTTCCAGAACGGCGGTGATTGGAGGAGAAATCACCGCCATTCTGGAGGTTTCTCCACTGCCATTCAAAGGCGGTGAGAGCCCCCTCCAGAACCCTCTCTTAGCTCTATAAATAGATCTCTTGGGTGCCTCTAATGGCAGCCCAAAATGTTGGAGAAAATCAGTCATGGAGCAGTGACCTAGAGGGGAAAACAAGGAGAAAAACCCAGCAACGAGCCAGGTATGTCCGAGATCGCTCAAAACCCATCTCCACCATAGTTCCAGGAATGATTTCCTTAGGTTTTTGCATAAAAAACCATGCAAAACGGAGCCTAGGAGAGCCACCAAGGACCCAGGGACGTCCCCTGGGCTGTACTGGTTCGATAGGGTCGAACCAAGGTGTCCTGAGGATGACCTGGTTCCTCAACGAATGAGACGATCCAATAGGAACATCACACGTCGTCCTGCATCGACCCGCGTTTGAAAAACCAAACGGGCGCATCCAGGGACGCGCCCGCAAAAGAGAGAGAGGGGGGGAAAAACTCGGCACGTCTGCAAACGCGCCCACTGTAGATGCACAGCGTGCTAGTAGTGCGTCATTTTTTTTGGTTCCTTAAGGAAGCTGGGGCGCACGTCGCAGACGCGCAGCGCCCTAGCATTCTGTCTTTTTATTTTTAAGACTCCTATGTACGTGCGATACTAAAATGCTTATAACTTGAGATCTAGAGCTCCGATTGAGGCACCGCAAAAGGCGTTGTGTTCGTGTCAACGACACGGACACATACAAACTATAAAATCCCTGATCAAGGCCCAATCAAAGGTGCGCATGACCCTTAGAATAGGATGGTGGCGCGTGGCCACTAGAACTTTGGAAAACTGAGGACACCATGGCCCAATTAGGACCTTAGGACACCCATAGGCATAGGGATGGACCCTTAATGCCTAAGTAATAAGACCAATTACTCTAAAACCCATAAAAGATAGGCCAAACTAACCTTGATTCCCCAAACCATGATCAGGAGCATCCGATGACAAAAGGGTTAGCGTGACCTAGCCGGGTAGGTGCTTTATCACTATTAGATTCTTTTAAAAGAACTATTATTGTTTTGAGAACATATGTTTTAAATATATGACTTGTTTAGCATGACTTAATTCAGCATGCATGATAAATGCTTTGTACATGGACATGTTTTGTAAAATGATTCCATATACATTATGCACATATATGTTTTGCAAACAAGTGCATACATTGCATGATTTAAGTACTTGCAAAGATTGCATGTCCTTGAGGGTTGCCAAAAGACGCTGGAGTACCGAGGGCTAGGCAGTTGTGAGGGACCGAAAGAGTACAGGTTTTGAAAAGTGGTTTTGGCTTATTTGATCTTATGTGATTTGGGCTAATAAGCCCGTGGGTGTTATGCCGAGGGATCTGGGTTGGCCACCCAGCTTCTACCACTATTAGGTGGATGGATACCATGCCCAAAAAGAGGCAAGTCCCTATGTCGACTGCATGTGGTACAAGGGGCTACCACTGGTGTCACGGCACTGGGTCGACGTGTCATAGGCCCCGTGGAGGCTATGACCGAGTGTCCTCAGGTACTCAGGGACCACATGGCGAGGAGGTCGTGGGCATAGTGGACCCCATGGTTTGATGATTTATGTGCATTGCATATGGCATGATATGAGATTGGTTGACCATACCATACTAGAGATCCATGAGTTGGATTCCATGAAGCATTTTATGCATATCATGATGTTATGATATATATGTATATGATACTTTCGATTTTGGATTATATGATCCTTTAAGTTGTTAGTATTTCAGTTTGACAATGGATTTTGATGTCGATATTGAACTTTAGTATTCAGACATGCACATGTTTTGGAAAGAGCATATGATTTTAAAACATCGCATGCATTATAAAACTAGTAGTGATAGACTCCTACTGAGTATAGTATATACTCACCCTATCCTTAACATTTTTTAGGATAGTTCCACTCATAAATTGAAGACATCTCAGGAGATATTAGTGCTACGAGCAAGTGAATCAAAAAGAAGAAAGTTATACATGTAAGTAAACTCTCAACCCTTTGGACATGAAGTTGTATTTAATTACAGTTGGGCTGTGTGCTGTGACTGGAAAGACCTGGGGAAAAATATTTATGATTTCTGAAGTTTTTCAAAAAACTACTTTGGTTGTTGTGAAGGCAAATGACACTCGGGGTTTTCAAAATGAGTTTAAAACTAAAAGGTTTTTTGCTGCATTGCATGGTTTTTTTTATAAAATGGTTTTCAAATAGGGATGCATCCCACCTTAGGAAATTAGGTATTGCATTTAAAAATGCATGAGAAAACCTGGGTCGTCACAATTAGCCACCATCTAGGTACATAGGTGGTCATATCATGTGTAGTCCCCCCTATGGGTCCATTTCTCCCCGTGGGGACAGAGGAAGTCTTCTGTTACGGTGTCGACGGGAAGCGATAGTGGTTGAGATCCTTGTATGGTTACCACTGTAGCATAGTAGCTCATACTCTTATTCTATATGTATATGTGGTATTTATATGTTAGGTGAACTGGGGTCAGCCAAGCCTAGGCCATGCGTAACTCTAGAGGCTAATGCAGGCTGCATAGGAGAGACCCAAGGATTGAGAGTACTCATTACTGGTGATTGAGTGTCTTGGAACACTCTTAGGGCTTGATTATGTATAGTGCCCTATTTATCATGACATGTGTGGCAACCCGGGTTTTTCCCAAAAAAAATTTCACATTTATCTTGGAAAGGTGGTGCACCAGTATTTTTAGATATTCAAAGATATTAGAAAACATGTTCTTTGAAATTCATTTTTCCAAAAACCCAAATGTCACCTCAACTCCCATACTATACATAATATAGTTTTTATAGAAGATAGACATGCATTTTATGAAACAACAGGACCCATCCAATGGTTCACATACATAGCCCCTATAATCATTATACTAAATATCCAAGCAGCATAATCCAAATAACTAACTACACAATACAAAAACTTTAACAAAATATATACTTGAGCACAGAGCTATGGTTGTTGAACTCCTCTTACTTGTGTATGTCTTCTCCTTTCTATCTGTATCTAAGATATTGTATACATAAAACTTTTACAATATCTCAACAAGCTATGCTTGGTAGGGGAGAGTCAATTTCAGATATAATTCACACATATGCTCTTATCTTTCAAAATACATAGTTCGAGAACTCGTCTCAAATTAACGTACACATTCACATCATTTGTTTACTTAAAGTATGCCAACCTCCTTACTAGTGTCTTTGCTTTTTTTTCAAGATTACTGTCATTTGCATATCCTATAGGCCTTCCTGCTTGCGTCGGGATATGAATTCATCATTAAAATCATCACTAGTCAACCAACTAGTGATGTTTATTTGAAACATTACTTTCTCCTTTAAATAGTTGTTTATTGTAATGTAGTCTAATTCTTTATCATGCGCGGCTATTCCCGATGGAGTGATTAATTTTACAAAGCAAACATCCCATTAACAATGAGAAGGAATAGATCAATGTACTAATGATTTCTATGGTTCAGAAAGTGGGATATCAACTAAGTTTGTCCAAAAGGAAAAGATCCTGGATTTTTTTTTTTAATGGGTACAGTATTGAGGTTTCTCTATGGTTGCAGTTATTTTGACTTCAATTTGAGTAACTTGATTGCCAAAATGTAGATATTAAGTGAAACTAGAGAGGAAAGAGCAAAAGGAAAAAAAAAAAAAAAAAAAAAAAAACAATACTTTGTTGTACTCAAATTTTAATGTTTCTCATGCACACTTAATTTTTCACTAACAACTTTTACTTTAAGGACCACACACATGAATATGCAATGTATAAGGAAAAGTGAATAGAAAGGATGGAAAAGAAAGCAATAGTTTCTTGTAATAGAATTTAAGTCTTCATCATGCATAGTTATTTGCAACCAAGTACTTTTTACTTTAAGGAGCATACACATGAAAATGCAATGCATAGGAAAAGGAAATATGAAGAGGCAAGAAATATGAGGACATAGGGGAAGTTGCATGAGAATGGTCTAAGGAAACTAGAGATAGAGTGGAAGAAGGTTACATGTCTAGGTAGAGCGAGAAGAATACAATGAGGTAGATGAAGAGAATAGCAATAATGAAGAAAACAATTAAGAGCTAGAATTTGGGAATGCATAGGATGTCTATTGTGCAATGATCTTAATTTCTTCAACTTTTATTGTATTTACAAATCTTTAACTTCCTCTTTCAGCTCAATCTTACATCATTCATCATTTATAATAACCATTGTTGTAAACAATACATGTTATTCTCAGGAAATGTATTCATTCGTTTACAGTTGATATAGTGCATGATTTTGACCTATTTTGTCTTTTAATTAAGAAGACTATCACACCATTACAATGTGCTTTCATCTTTGTGACAATCCATATTGTCTAACAATTTGCAATTCAATATAATATGGGTATCATACCCATGTCCATCATATCAAATGATGGTATCATGCCCAAATCCATCATATCAATGAGAATATGCACATCATTCTTTCAATAAGCCATAATAATAAACATTTCTTTGAATAAGTCCTACTAATATTGACTTATCCATCAACTCCATCATTTAACTTTTCATCAACACATTTATATTTAACATGATTAGCAATACAATTTTTTTTCAATTTATCTATGGTTTTGGTGTGGATCATTTATTTCTTAAATATATCTAAAATTATACATATAGGTATATTATACATAATGTTTCATGTTTAGCTATATCTTGAGTTTTTCTCAATTTTAGAAGTTATTTCACCAACTATTATTGTAACAAGTTTATTATCAATAACTTCAATTTTCTTGTATTAAGATGTAATTCTTTCAAACATAATTTCATTATATGAGATGTATGAGTCTTACTCTAGGACTCTTTCCTGATGAAACTTCCACCATAAACTCAAAATTTCCTTGAATTCCTTCAAGCAATATTGTCTCTACAAATTCATTTAACATGTAGTTTCAAAAATACACTTCTAGTCTCATGTCATATGGTAGTTCTAACTTTCATTTCTATGAAAGTTTGCATGTCTTCTAAGTTTCCTTCTATCAAACCTGTCCTTCCTCAATTGTTTCTATTTCTCCCCTCCAATTTGTCATTGCTTAATCATCTCTATTGCACCCTTTTCCTGATACAAATCAAGACTACACTCTATGCTTTCCATATGAGCTTTTCTAATCTATCATTTGCCTCTTTTCAAACTTCCTACTCTTACACTTGGTCTATGTGACCAATAAGTATACACCTGCATTGGGAATTCACATTGCTACTGGACAAAATTTCTATCTACCCTAGGCAAAAGCATTTTGCATTGCTATATGCTATGGTATTTAGGTATCCTTATAGAAAAGGATGTTTTACAACACTAACTTAACCTACTATCTGCTTTCCTGGTCCACTATTCACAATAATGGAATCAATAATTCCTTAAATCATCCTACTAGTTGTCTTATTAGAGGCATCTCCTCATGGTTTACAATCCCTTAGTACTAGCTTACTCTTTCTAATACTTAACTCATTCCATTCTAATCCAATATCAACTCAATATATCCTAACCTATATTTGGATTATTATCCTTTTCATAGGACATAAAGGGTTGTAAGTGATTGGATGAACCGCTCTGATACCAGCTATGGCACCCTGGGTTTTTCCCAAAAAAATTTTGCATTCATTTGGAAAGGTGGTTTACCAATATTTTTAGAAATTCAAAAATAGTAGAAAACATGTTCTTTGAAATTCATTTTTCCAAAAACCTGGATGTCACCTCAACTCCCATGCTCTACATAATATAGTTTTTATAGGAGATAGACGTGCATTTTATGAAACAACAAGACCCATCCAGTGGTTCACATACACAACCCTATAATCATTATACTAAATGTCCAAGTTGCATAATCCAAATAAATAACTACACAATACAAAAACTTTAACAAAATATATACTTGAGAGTAGAGTTATGGTTGTTGAACTCCTCTTGCTTATGTATGTCTTGTCCTTTCTTTCTGTATCTGAGATATTGAAAATATAAAACATTTACAATATCTCAGCAAGCTATGCTTGGTAGAGGAGAGTTAAGAAAACATGTTTATTACATATGAATTAAGCATTTTACATCAATTAAAATATTCAATTTCAACATGATGCTTATATGGGATGAAGTTTACAACATAGATCATAGTTCAATTATCTGCAAGTCATTGATCAAATAGCTATTTAATATTCTTCTTCTTAATATATATAATTCATTGGTATTTTCAATGTTTATCATTATCATTTTCCATATGATACCATACTCTACATAATATATCTACCCATTCACTTCCCCATATAAAAACTTTTATGAAACTATGCCCTCCATCATAAACATATAGGACTATATCATATGTATTAAAATTGTTAAAAGTCATACAAAGTTATGAACACTGTCCCGAAGTTTTATAACCTACATTCCCAAACTATACTAGGTCTCATACATATACCCCTTACCATACGAAGTTTATAAAACTCCAGCAGCCACTGGTAACATCAAAAAATTCATCTCATCATGCCATCACATAAGACATCTCATCATGCCTTCATCATATAAGGCATCTCATCATACCATCATATATGCATCTCATCATGTGTGACAACCCGGGTTTTTGTAACATGA
The DNA here is from genome assembly GCA_035236585.1 of Warburgia ugandensis. NCBI lineage: Eukaryota > Viridiplantae > Streptophyta > Magnoliopsida > Canellales > Canellaceae > Warburgia > Warburgia ugandensis. The sequence goes on along the minus strand of CP141131.1, from coordinate 46,001,458 downwards.
TTTGTAAAGTATTTTGAAAGGCAGGGCCCTTAAGAGTGTAAAAAAATTTCGCAAAACAAAGCAGAGGAAATTCTTTTCTTTAGAACTTGTTTTGAAAACCCAAGTCACCACTTCATACATAACATAAATACAATTTGTATACAAAATAAAATTCCATTGAAGGAATATACTTTTATTAAATTCCAGGATCCATCCAGTGGTTCACAGTACATCCAAATCTAGTACAATACTTGTCCAAATTACATAATCCAAAACTCAAACTCACCATACAATAAAACTCTCAACAAAGAAAAATAGATGTCTTCAAGGGTATACCTTGAAGATTATTCTCTTCAAGTCTTCAATCATCTTCAGCTCCTAACTCTCCTTCCTTGTATCTGAGATATTGCAACATTAACAATATCTCAGCAAGCAATGCTTGTTAGGGGATTCAAGAAACATAATAATTAACAAGGTAATTCCAATACTTCATAATCTCATTATCCTTAAACATACTCTTTACTTTGTAAGTTATGTATATCTATATACACACATACCCTTCATGGATAAACCAGTTAAATTTGTGAAAGCAGTCAAATATCATTCCCAACTAAGCTAATCAATTCTCTTCATTTTGAGAATTTAGTATTACAGCTAATCTTATACTAGGAATTTTCCTTCTTGGGAAATATTGGTAATATACAATTACCTAGCATTTCATTATGCTACAATATAAGGCATTTCACTATGCCTATTCTCATATGCATCATAGTGCAAAATAATCAGAAAGGTTGTTATGCTGCAATCTGATCCGTACTAACGTCCTTGAATAATTGCCCTGTTCACCACTGATACCACGGTGGAAAATATTACGTCATTGCCCATATGGGGGGGCAAGACTTTCATAGTGGTGGCCTTCCCATAATTGTCACCACCTGACTTTTAGCCTCTCATAGGGCAAGGTATCATCATATCATCAATTTTCAAGGAGCGGGTGGCCAAACCCTCATAACTCCTCTAGCAATAGCATTCCCCTGGGCTTATGCCTATTAAAACAAACTCACAAGCCTCCAAGCTTGTATGTAAAATATATTTCATATATATCAGACCATAGGTCTGTTTACATAGGGCTGAAATATTTTCTAGTTCCCTATTCACTAATAGTTTTAGTCCTTAACCATCTTATATGTGTTTGGTTGGATCATAAGGTTTTCAAGAGATTTAATACAAGTATTAACATTACTCTTGTCAACATAAGATCATGAGTACAATCATGTATATCTCATGTAAATGCATTCATCAAATCCTCCTACCTTTAAGGATTAATCTCGTTTCCCCAATCTTCCATGATCCTGACTAATGTATGTAATCTGTACATCCATTCATATTGTCAATATATAAATTATGAACAATCCTATTGATCACTAGATCTAATGTTTAGAATTATCTTTAGATAATTCATATCTAAGTATTTTTCTATCTCTAAGTCTTTGTATGTCCATCTCCTTGATCTTGATCTTTCACAGATCCATAGATTGACAATCTACACATGTTGATAAAGATCAGGGCCCTAGATCTTCAATCATCTAGTTCTTCTTTGATCTAAGTTCAGTTATTGGATCATCCCTATGGAGGATGATCTTGGTTTTCTTCCTTGAATCATCTTTGATCAAGGGTTTGGATTATCTAATCTAATGAACTATACAAACATACTAATAAACATGCATACTAAGTACAATATAGTATTCTTATTCTTATTGTTCTTGATCATCCAAGATCTAATGGATCTTGTTTGATCATCCTTATCTTACTTACTGTTTTTATTAGGGTTAGGTAATTTACTAACCTTTTATGCTCTTATTATTATTCTACTAGTTAATGTGCTGGTTGAAGGTAACTTATTTAACCCTAAATCTAGACTGCTCTTCTTATTTTCGATTGGCTAAGGCTTACTAGTTGAATGGGTGAACACAAAGTGGTTACTTCAATCCCCATGTAAGGAGGCGTTTAGACATCACAAACGTCAATGAAAGGTAGGGGAAGAGCGAGGCTCTATTAGATAACCCCCTTAACCACTATGTTCATCATTCGATAGAATGACCATAGCTCAACCTTTCATAAGGTTCCTATAAGCATGTTTAACCTAAGTACTCTTTCTAATGGATTTTAATTAAGTTCATGAATATTTACAATGTCATTCATAAGGTTTATTATTCTTCTCCTAGTTTGGGCCAAGGATTTGATAATCCTTATATTGTCCTACTAACTATAGCCCTTACTAATTAAGTCCAAAGTACTCCATTCTTATTTGTGTCAAGAAACTCTACTTTCTCATTAGATTACATTTTTGATGTTTTATGCTCTTTATCTCATAACAAGTAGATCTACTAATAACATTTAACCATAAATGAATTATAAATTCAAAGCATAAACTACATAATTTAACATTTAATGATAATGAGACAAGGTACTTCAAATAATTAAATCTAGCACCTTATGATAACAATGAAATCACATATCATGCTAAAGTCTAAATGTTATACTAGCATGCTTTATAACATAATCATATTTAAGATGCTATTATATAAAATGAAATTAATTACATTAACATTTTTGGAAACCTTTACTTATGATCCAACCATTTGATCTTAGATCTTTTCCTTTGATTAAGGATTTTAGTTATATTTAAGGAATTTTCTTTATTAAGGTCGAAAGATCATATTGATCTAATTTTTTCATAATTCATCCATGATTTCCTTGGATATCATCATATCAACATTCATTCTATCAATCCCAAGGATCTGATCACACTTGATCTCATTGATCAAGTGGGTCCCTTTGTATTTTTATGGTTTTTCTACCATAATGGGTAGATCCCTTAATATATCTCATATATATCCAATTAAACCATATATCTCACTTTATTTCAATAGTATATCATTATTAAAATATATTTTCAAGATCTGATCATCTCAAATCTTGAAGATCTAGGTAATTCAAAAATTATTTCTTTAATATAGAAAGTTTTTACTGAATAGTATGTCCATTTTATCATTTCATCAGAAAATAGAGGTTTCAAGCTTTCCATAGCTTCTTTCCGATCTCAATTTGGAGTTCAGATGACTTCGAAATTGGATCTGGAAGTTTACAGTCTTTCCTAGGGCTTAGATTCGATTTAGGCCCAAGGAACGGACGGCCTAGATCTTTTGGGAGGAACACCAAGCTGGGCGGACGCGTTCGGTGTAGTCAAAATTATCATCTGAGCACTCTATCATCCAGAATTAAGGGTTCTGCGGTTTACTTTATTTTTACCTTTTTATTACCAAAATAAATTACAGTAAACAAAAAAATTACATAAAACAGTATTAAACATCTATAGAAAGTATTCCCACCTACCTGATTAGAGAAAAAACCTTGGTTAGATGCCCAATTTAAAAAGAATACCTTGTTGATGAAGATATGACCTAAGATCCACGTTTCTTGCAAATTCCGGTTGTTTGAACCGTTGGATCTTGAAATTGATTTGGGGGTTTTGTAGAATAGATATGGTGGGAAGTTTTGGATGGTGAAATTGATGAAATTAGATCTGGAACAGAGTGCCTAATTGATTTGAGGTCTCTTGTTCTAATCTAAAAAGAAAAAAGAAATTGCAAACAGAGATATCTCTTGGAAATTTTGGGTTTTTAGGGAGGGATCTAGGTCTAATTTTTCAGGGAGAGTGAATAAAATTTCGTGGGGATTTTATGAGAATTTTTGGAGGATTTTTGGGGTTGTATTTATAGGCACTTTGGTCCTTTTTTCATTATTATAATATTAAAATTTTTATTATTAAATGGCATGAAGGTCTCCCATGCTCCATTATTTCTTCCCCATGCTCCATTTTTCTTCTCCAAGACTAGCTGGTGGTTCTTGACCCATGACTTCACGTGGGCTGCTCATAAGATTCTTTTTTGGGTCCTTGTGGGCCCCACATGGTGTAAAAAGACCGTTTTGCCATTTATGTATAAAATTTTGGGTTTTATTCCCATGATCTCAGATTTGAGTGTACTTAGTGGCATTGGATTCGTATTTCTCAGTACATTCTAAATTTTGATATCTCATATTTTGATTTTTGGGAGATTTTGATTTTTTGGGTAAAATTACTATTTTACCCTTTTGACCAAGAAATGAGGAAACTCAAGGATTTTTCATCCGAATTCAGAATTTTTTGTGTTTACAGTGATTTTAGAGGGTTTGCTAAGTTTAATTTCAATTTTACATATCTTATTATTTGATTATATGTTTATAAAAAGTATATTCTAAATAACCCTAATATTTCAGCCCGAAATATCTGAAACTCAAACTTTATTGATTTTCTCAATCAATTACAAAAATTGGGGTTATTACAATCTTCCCCCCTTACAATAATTTCTTCCTCAAAATTTTTAATACAATACTTACTCAAACAAACTAGGGTGTGTCTTCCTCATTTCTACTTCCGTTTCGCACGTGGCTTCCTCAACAGAGTGATGTTGCCACAGGACTTTGACTAACAGAATGCTTTTGGTTCTTAACTTCTATTCCTTGTGGTTCAGAATTCGTATTGCCTTCTCTTCGAAGGTTAGGTCAGGCTTTAGCTCTTCTGGCACCCTTTGAAGTACATGAGTGTCATCTTGGAGGTATTTCCTTAGCATAGACACATGAAAGACACTATGTATTTCTGAGAGTTGGGGTGGTAAGGCTAATTTGTAGGCCACTGGACCAACTCTTTCTAAGATTTCAAATGGACCAATGAATCTAGGACTAAGTTTTCCTTTGCTTCCAAACCTCATTACTCCTTTGACAGGTGATACCTTTAGAAATACGTGCTCCCCCACATCAAATTCCAGGTTTCTACGTCTTTTACCTGTGTAACTCTTTTGTCGACTGTGTGCTGTTAACAACCCCTTCTGTATCAATCTGACCTTATCTACACATTGTTCCACTAGTTTTGACTTTATCAGCTTTCTTTCTCCAACTTCACTCCAACAGGTTGGTGATCGACATGGCCGTCCATACAATGCTTCATATGGTGCCATACCAATACTTGTCTAAAAACTATTGTCATATGCAAATTCTACTAAAGGAAGATGTTCATCCCAAATCCCTTTCCAATCTAATGCACATGCTCTCAACATATCTTCTAAGGTTTGAATAGTCCTTTCTGATTGACCATCTGTTTGAGGGTGAAATGCTGTACTGAGTTTCAGTGAGGTTCCCAAGGCTTGTTGTACACTCTTCCAACATCTTGAAGTAAATCTTCCATCCCTATCTGAGATAATGGATAGTGGAATCCCATGAAGTCTTACTATTTCTTTGATGTAAAACTTAGCCAGATTGTCAACTGATTGGTTTTGTCTAATTGGAAGGAAATGTGCTAACTTTGTTAGCCTATCCACAACCATCCAAATTATGTCATGGCCTGCCCGGGTCCTTGGCAATCCCACTACAAAATCCATAGTGATATTGTCCCATTTCCATTCTGGAAGTTCCAATGTTTGTAACATTCCAGTTGGTCTTTGGTGTTCAGCCTTTACTTGTTGACAATTTAGACATTTAGCCACAAATTCTCCTATTTCTCTCTTTATGCCTTCCCACCAAAAGTTTCTTTTTAAATCTTGATACATCTTTGTACCTCCAGGGTGTATAGAAAACTTTGATTGATGGGCTTCTTATATCAATTCCTTTCTCAGACATTTATTTGAAGGAACCACCAATCTCTCCTGAAAATGTATGCCCCCATCTGTACCCTTAACAAATCCTTTCTTTTCACACAATTCCTGAGTTGCTGTGTCTTCTTCTTGGGCTTTAAGGACTCTTTCTACAAAAGCTGATTTCATTGTGATGTTTGTGAGCAGAGCTCTTGGTTGTCTACTTAATGCATCAGCTACTACATTTGCCTTTCCAGGATGGTATTGGATGGCAAAATCATAGTCTTTATATACTCTATCCATCTTCTTTGTCTCATATTCAAATCAGCCTGAGTGAAGATGTATTTGAGACTTATGATCTGTAAATACATTGAATTTTTCTCCATACAAATAATGTCTCCAAATTTTTAATGCAAAAACTACAGTTGCCAATTCTAGCTCATTTACTGGGTAATTTATTTCATGTTTCTTCAATTGTCTAGATGCATAAGCAATGACCTTCCCATTTTGCATTAACACACCTCCTAACCCTTTGCCTGAAGCATCACAGTATATTTCATATCCCCCACTCCCAGCTGGCAAAGTCAATACTGGTGCTATAGTTAACCTCTTCTTTAGCTCTTGAAAACTATTTTCACATTCTTCTGACCAAGTGAATGGTACCCCCTTTCTTGTCAAGGAAGTCATAGGAAGAGCTAGACGAGAGAACCCTTGAATGAATCTAGTCTAAGAAAACTACGTATTTCTGTTACTGTTTTAGGTTTCTCCCAATTCATTACTGCTTCAATAGTGGTGGGGTCCACTTCTACTCCATTCTTGGAAATTACATGACCTAAAAAATTGACCTTCTCTATCAAATCCATAAACACTGCTAGTGCATTGGTCAGCCCAAAAGACATGACTAGAAACTCGTAATGCCCATATCGAGTTCTGAATGCTGACTTGGGTATGTCTTCATCCTTAATACGCAATTGATGATATCCTAATCTAAGGTCAATTTTAGAAAAGACCTTAGCAGATTGGAGTTGATCAAAGAGATCATCAATGTGAGGTAAGGGATACCTATTTTTCACTATGACACTGTTCAACATTCTATAATCAATGCATAATCTCATTGACCCATCCTTCTTCTTCACAAATATTACTGGTGCTCCCCATGGTGAACTACTTGGTCTAACAAACCCTTTTTCTAACAATTCTTGCAATTGTCCTTTTAACTCTTTCAACTCTGCTGGGGCCATCCTATAAGGTGCTTTAGAAATTGGAGTTGTACTAGGAATTACTTCAATAGTAAACTCAATTTCTCGGTGTGGGGGTAACTCTGGTAGTTCTTCAGGAAAATCATCTTGGAAATCCCTGACCACTTCAATTTCTATTATCCTGGGCTGTTCAACATCTAAGGAAACCACTATTGCTAAAAATGCCTGACACCCCTTAGACATATGTTTGATTGCCTTCATAGCTTAGATGATGGATTTGTCTAAGTCATTGTGTTTCCCATACAGTATTAATACTTTCTCCCCTGGTATACTAAATGTGAGTTTCTTCTTGTGACAGTCCATAACTACCCGGTATTTTACTAACCAGTCTGTACCCAGTATGATGTCAAAATCCTCCATGTTCAATAAAATGAGGTCTATGTCCATTCTTTTGCCCAATACTTCTAGAGGTACATTATGTAAGTATTCTTGTAGTTTAACTGTTTTTCCAACTGGAGTTGTTACATCTAGATCAAATCCCAAGTTTTTCACTGATAGTTGTATAGTAGATGCAAATTCACAAGATATAAAGGAATGCGTAGATCCAGAATCAAACAGTACTTTGGCATAGTTGTCTGCTACTACAAGTAGTGTACCTTCAATTACCACATTGGATGGTGCAGCTTGGCCGTCAGTGATGGCAAAGACCCTTCCTTGGTGTCGAGGAGCAATTTCTAGTTTTGCTTCCCTCACTGCCAATGGTTTGGTATAGTGGGCAGCGACATGTCCATACTCCCCACAATTGTGACACTTGATTGGAAATCGTTGTGGTTGTTGTTGTATAGGTCGTGGGCAGATATTGCCTTGGTGAAATTTTCTACATCTTGGACATGGCTGTCTATTTGGCCTTGGTGCATTGTTCATTTGATTTCTTTGAGGCTTAAAATTGTTCCAAGGTCTTTTATTCTTCTGGAAAGGCCTTGGGTTATTGTTTCCTCCTCCACTGAACTTGGTAATTTGACCGTTTTTGTACTCATCTTCAAACATGGAGGCCATTTCCACACAGTTTGCCAAGGTAGTGGGTTTAGTACCCAGCACCTTTACTTTTAGCCCTGGGTGTAGCCCTTCAATGAATCGATCCACGGTGTGTGTTTCTGTGTCACACACATGAGTCGCGAATTTCCTTAGTTGTGTGAACTTGTTATCATAGTTCACCACTGACATATTCCCTTGCTTTAGGTCCAAAAACTCTATCAACTTCCTTTGTTGTACATGAGAAGGAAAATATTTATGGTTGAATACTTCCTTAAATTCTTCCCATGTAGTATCTTCAGAATTCGAGAAGAAGGTGTTGTTAGCTGATCTCCACCAAAATGCAGCTTCTAGTTTGAATAAGTATGTGGCAAGTTTCACCTTCAACTCTGAAGGAGTACGTAGTGCACTAAAAGTCTTTTCAACTTCATATATCCATTCTTCAACCTTTTCAGGTTCACCCTTGCCACCATACATTGTAGTCCTCTTTTGAAATCTCTCCATCATTTTGTCAACTTTTTCTGGTGCTAATGGGGATTTTCCAACTTCTTCACTTGGTATAAGGGAAGATTTCCCTTGTCCTAGTGTGGGAGTAGCTAGCGGTGGTGTGGGTGTAGTATGTCTCACCTCAGGCTGAGCCTGAGCCTGCGTACTTTGTATTTCTACAGTAGGTGATGAACCTTGGGGGTGTTGTAGGTGAGGAAGGAGGTTCCTTAACATCCTTGTCATCATCTCTTCCATATTACTCATGGTTACTCTCTCCATATTGTCTTCTGGAGTATTCTGATTATAATCACTCCTTTGGACATATTTGTACTGTACTGTGACTGGATGAATCACTTTGATACCAACTGGGATGACCCAGGTTTTTGTAACATGATTTGTAAAGTATTTTGAAAGGCAGGGCCCTTAAGAGGGTAAATTTTTTTTGCAAAACAAAGCAGCGAAAATTATTTTCTTTAGAACTTGTTTTGAAAACCCAACTCACCACTTCATACATAACATAAGTACAATTTGTGTACAAAATAAAATTCCATTGAAGGAATATACTTTTATTAAATTCCAGGATCTATCCAGTGGTTCACATTACAGCCAAATCTAGTACAATACTTGTCCAAATTACATAATCCAAAACTCAAGCTCACCATACAATAAAACTCTCAACAAAGAAAAATACATGTCTTTAAGGGTATACCTTGAAGATTATTCTCTTCAAGTTTTCTATCGTCTTCAGCTCCTAACTCTCCTTCCCTGTATCTGAGATATTGCAACATTTACAATAGCTCAGCAAGCAATGCTTGGTAGGGGATTCAAGAAACGTAATAATTGATAAGGTAATTCCAATACTTCATAATCCCATTATCTTTAAACAAACTCTTTACTTTGTAAGTTATGTATATCTATATACACACATACCCTTCTTGGGTAAACCAGTTAAATTTATGAAAGTAGTCAAATATCATTCCCAACTGAGCTAATCAATTCTCTTCATTTTGAGAATTTAGTATTGCAGCTAATCTTATACTGGAAATTTCCCTTCTTGGGAAATATTGGTAATATACAATTACCTAGCATTTCATTATGCTACAATATAAGGCATTTCACTATGCCTATTCTCATATGCATCATAGTGTAAAATAATCAGAAAGGTTTATATGCTGCAGTTTGATCCGTACTAGAGTGCTCGGATAATGGCCCTATTCACCACTGATACCATGGTGGAAAATATTATGTCATTGCCCGTATGGGGGAGCAAGACTTTCACAGTGGTGGGCTTCCCATAATTGCCACCACCTGACTTTTAGCCTCTCATAGAGCAAGGTATCATCATATCATCAATTTTCAAGGAGTGGGTGGCCAAACCCTCATAACTCCTCTAGCAATAGCATTCCCCTAAGCTTATGCCTATTGAAACAAACTCACAAGCCTCCAAGCTTGTATGTAAAATAGATTTCATATATATCAGACCATATGTCTGTTTACTTAAGGCTGAAATATTTTCTAGTTCCCTATTCACTAATAGTTTAGTCCATAACCATCTTATATGTGTTTGGTTGGATCATAAGGTTTTCAAGAGATTTAATACAAGTATTAACATTACTCTTGTCAACATAAGATCAGGATTACAATCATGTACATCTCATATAAATGCATTCATCAAATCCTCCTACCTTTAAGGATTGATCTCTTTTCCCCAATCTTCCATGATCCTGATTGATGTATGTAATCTGTACATCCATACATATTGTCAATATATAAATTATGAACAAACCTATTGATCACTAGATCTGATGTTTAGAATCATCCTTAGATCATTCTTATCTAAGTATTTTTCTATCTTTAAGTCTTTGTATGTCCATCTCCTTGATCTTGATCATTCATAGATCCATAGATTGACAATCTACACATGTTAATAAAGATCAAGGTCCTAGATCTTCTATCATCTAGTTCTTCTTTAATCTAAGTTCAGTTATTGGATCATCCCTATGGAGGATGATCTTGGTTTTCTTCCTTGAATCATCTTTGACCAAGGGTTTGGATTATCTAATTTAATGTACTATACAAACATACTAATAAACATGCATACTAAGTACAATATAGTGTTCTTATTCTTATTATTCTTGATCATCAAAGATCTAATGGATCTTGTTTGATCATCCTTATCTTACTATTTTTATTAGGGTTAGGTAATTTACTAACCTTTTATGCCCTTATTATTATTATTCAACCAATTAATGTGCTGGTTGAAGGTAACATATTTAAGCTTAAATCTAGACTGCTCCTCTTATTTCTGATTGGCTAAGGCTTACTAGTTGAATGGGTGAACACAAAGTGGTTACTTCAATCCTCATGTAAGGAAGCGTTTAGACCTCACAAACGTCAATGAAAGGTAGGGGAAGAGCGAGGCTCTATTAGATAACCCCCATAACCACTATGTTCATCATTCACTAGAATGACAATAACTCAACCATTCATAAGGTTCCTATAAGCATGTTTACCCTAAGTACTCTTTCTAATGGATTTTAATTAAATCCATGAATATTTATAATGTCATTCATGGGGTTTATTATTCTTTTCCTAGTTTGGGCCAAGGATTTGATAATCCTTATATTGTCCTACTAACTATAGCCCTTACTAATTAAGTCCAAAGTACTCCATTCTTATTTGTGTCATGAAACTCTACTTTTTCATTAGATTACATTTTTGATGTTTTATGCACTTTATCTTATAACAAGTAGATCTACTAGTAACATTTAACCATAAATGAATTATAAATTCAAAGCATAAAACTACATAATTTAACATTTAATGATAATGAGGCAAGGTACTTAAAATAATTAAATGTAGCACCTTATGATAACAATGAAATCACATATCATGCTAAAGTCTAAATGTTATACTAGCATGCTTTATAACATAATCATATTTAAGATGCTATTATATAAAATGAAACTAATTACAATAACATTTTTGGAAACCTTTACTTATGATCCAACCATTTGATCTTAGATCTTTTCCTTTGATTAAGGATTTTAGTTATATTTAGGGAATTTTCTTTATTAGGGGCAAAAGATCATATTGATCTATTTTTGTCATAATCCATCCATGATTTCCTTGGATTTCATCATCTCAACATTCATTTTATCCATCCCAAGAATCTAATCACACTTGATCTCATTGATCAAGTGGGTCCCTTTGTATTTTTAGGGTTTTTCTACCATAATGGGTAGATCCCTTAATATATCTCATATATATCCAATTAAACCATATATCTCACTTTATTTCAATAGTATATCATTATTAAAACATATTTTCAAGATCTGATCATCTCATATCTTGAAGATCTAGGTAATTGGAAACTTGTTTCTTTAATACAGAAATTTTTTACTAAATAGTATGTCCATTTTATCATTTCATCAAAAAATAGAGGTTTTAAGCTTTCCATAGCTTCTTTCCGATCTCAATTTGGAGTTCAGATGACTCTGGAATTGGATTTGAAAGTTCACAGTCTTTCCAAGGGCTTAGATTTGATCTGGGCCCAAGGAACGGACGGCCTAGATATTTTGGGAGGAAAACCAAGCCAAGCGGACGCGTTCGGTTCGTTGGGTGCATCCGCTGGGATGAATGGTACAAGCGCCCTTACGGGGCATCAACAGACGCGGACGGGATGATCAGGACGCTCATTGTCCGCACGCCCGTAAAAGGGACTCCCGTCTAGCTCGTCCGCTCATGGGTTTGACAGACGCACCGTCGTCTCGCTTGGGAAGATTTCCCACGCATAACACACGTGCCATTTCTGACGGTGCGTCACGTGTGCGTCTTGAGCGCCGTTAGATCCGGAGATCGGACTGTCTATTCTGGACCATCCCATCAATCCTCTCCGAATTGAGGGCCCAAAACGTCTTTGATCATTGGGTGCATCCGCTGGGATGAATGGCCAAACAAATATAAATGTGAAAATTATAATGGCCTTTTAGTTAAAACCACCTTCTTTTGTTTGAAAGAAATCTTTATTTGCTTTCCTTTTTGACAAGCATTACAAAGTATGTCTTTTGAGAGGAAAGTTTAAGTAAGCCAACTAAAAGATCTCCTTGAAAGATTTTATGAACAATACATGCTAGTATGACTTAATCTTCTTTATCATTGTTAGAATGTATGCGCTTTAACACCAATTATATGACATCTATCATGAGATTATTTGAATAAATACAATCTTTTGTTATCATGGTATTCCAATTATACAATTAAAGGTAATTTTTTACAAGATTTGTTGTAACATAAAATATATTTTAGATTATATAATGATAACATGAACCTTAGCATACATACCAGGAGTTCCATAAAATGTTGATTAAGAACCATTGGAATGATAAATAGAACTTTGCTTCTATATAAACTTAAAATAGTTCTCAAATAAGAATGGGAATGGAAAACTTAATTCTATGTTCCTTGTTGAATGGGATGTTTCTATAAAATTGAGATGGTCAGTTCTAATGTCATCTAAGGTGAAGACTGTAATGACCTTGAATTTTTGTAACTTATTAGGGCAAATTAATAAAGTTTGAATTTTTAGAAATTCTGGGCTGGAATATTAGGTTATTGAAAATTTTCTTTTTATGAGAATTATATCATGAATTAAAACATATATATTATGGATGTACTTGGAAAACTGATCGAAACAACATTAAGTACGTTCAATTCTGAGTTAAAATGAAAATTCCGTAATTTTCTCCATTTAGGGGCAAAATGGTAATTTTACCAATATTCCATATCTAAGAAATAAGACCTCAATATTCATAAAGTACTTAGAAATACGATTCCAACGCCACTAAGTACGCTCGATTCCGAGTTCGGACAAATATTGCCTATTATTTTCCAATTTTTGAGTTCAAAGGGCAAAAACGTCTTTTCACATAAAAGTGGGGCCCACAAAGTGGGCCAACGTTCTAGAAGCAACAATAATTGCTCAGTGCATTATTGCTGGTAGTGGAGAATGTAGTGGAGATTGTAGTGGAGAATGGAGAATGCACTTGTAATAAAAAATTCTAAAGTAATAAAATATCTTATTAAAAGAAATGATAAAAAATTCAAATTTGGCTATAAATATGTCCCAAAAATTTCCAAAATTTTTCACAACCTTAACCACGAAATTTTCAAATCTTCCCTGGAGTTTCAGCCCCAAATTCTCATTCATCCCTCCCCAATCTCTATTTTCTTATTTCTCTCTCCTCTTTCTAAGTGGAACAAGAGACCTAAATTCAATTAGGCATTCCGTTCCAGGTAGAATCTGATAAATGCCACCGTCCATAACCTCCTATACTACAGTATATACAAAATCCCCAAATCAATTTCAAGATCCAACGGTTCCAACAACAGAAAATCACAAAAAGGTGGACAATCGGGCTATGTTATGATCAACCGGTAATTCTCTCAAATTGAGCATCAAATATATGTTTTTTCTCCAATCAGGTTGGTGGAAATACTTCCCATTCATATTTATTATGTTTTAGTGTAATTTTTATTTTTCTGTAATTTAATTTGAATGAAAAATGGTAAAAATAAAGTAAATACCAGCCCCTTCAATTTATGGTGATAGAGAGCTTAGATGGAAATTCTAAGTTTTCCAATCAATCCAGAAGGGTCAAAAACCTCTAGGGTACAATTTTCAAGAAAATCTAACAAGGTTTGGACCCTCAATTAAGAGAGATTAATTCTGGTGGGCCTAGATCAAATCTGGACCTTAGGAACGGCTGAAAACTTCAATTTAAGATTGTGGAGTCATATGAACTCCAAATTGAGATTCGAAAGAAGCTATGGAAAGCTTGTAATGTCTAGTTTCTAATGAAGTCATAATATTTCTAAAAATTATATCTGTATTTTTCTGTATTTTTTTTTAAATAAGTGTCCAATTTCTAAGATCTTCAAGATCTGAGGTGATCAGATCTTGGAAATTTATTTTAGTGATGATATAATAATGTAATAAAGTAATATATATGGTTAATTTGGATAGATCTTGGATAAAATAGGGGATCTACCCTTTATGGTAGAAAAACCCTAAAATAAAAAAATAAAAAAAATACAAGGGGACCCACTTGATCAATGAGATCAAGTATGATCAGATCCTTGGGATGGATTAAAGGGATGATATTATGATGAAATCCAGTTAGATCATGGATGAAATGTGACAAAATCAAGTGGATATGATTTTTGGATCTTAATGGATTAAAAGCCCTAAAGGTAATTAAAACCCTTGATCTAAAGGAAAACACCTAAGATCTAATGGTTGGATCATATTTAAAGGTTTATAATAATCTTAATAAAATTAGTTTAAATTGTCTTTTATTGGATATAGAAGTGTAAATGTGATTTATGTTTTAAGTTTTAATTGTCTTTTATTGGATATAGAAGTGTAAATGTGATTTATGTTCTAAGTTAGAAAGCATGATAGTGTAATCTTTAAATTTTAGTATGATATGCCCTAAATGAGAAATTTGTTAGTAGATTTGATTATCTTAGGATCATGTTAGTGTAAATTAGGATTTAAACATGATTTCATTACGATAGAAGATGTGTTTCATAACTTAGGATCATGTTAGTTTTATTTCACTAGCTTAAGTTACATTCATAGGAAGAATGTTAGTATATAGTTGTTAAACTTATATTTGATTTATGCTTTCAAGTTGATGAATTACTTATTGTCAAAATTTATTCAATTATTAAGTAATTGTTAAGATATAAGGAGCATAAATCACCAAAAATGTAAACTAATGAAATATAGAAATTCATGGACAACTAAGATAAATGAATGATTTTGACTTAAGAAGGGCTATAGTTAGTAGGACAATATAAGGAATGATTTATCATTTCCTTGGCCCAAAGTAGGAAAATAATGAACATCCATGGATGACATTGTGCATATCCATGGAAATTAATTAAAATCAATTAGAGAAGGGACTTAAGGTAAAGAGCTCATAGGAACCTTGTCAAAGGTTGAGCTAGTACCACTCCAGTGGACTCTGAACATTGTGGTTATAGGGGGTATACAAGAGCCAAGTGCTTTTCCCTCACCTCCCATTGAAGTAAGAGAGGTCTAAACGCCTCCTTACATGAGGGTTGTATTAACCACTTTTTGAGCAGACTTTAACTGGTAAGTACTGGTCATCCTGAAATAAGGAGGAGTTGTCTAGTGATAGGAAGAAATAAATTATCTTCAACCAAGTAAGACACTAACTGGTTGAATAATAATAAGAACATAAAAAGATAGCAAATTATCTAACCCTAATAAAAATAGTAAGTGAGATAAGGAACAAGATGAGATCTTGTATGACCAAAAACAATAAGGAAAAAGAAACATCAATGTAAATTAGATTGTTATGTATGATATAGATAGTATTTGTATAGATGATATTAAACCCTTGGATATATGATATTCAAGGAAGAAAGAGTCAAATTATCCTACATAAGGATGATCAAAAGACCATGTAGTATGTACCCTTGATTAGAAAATTGACATTATACATATGATTTGACAGATATGTGTTGATCGAGACTATGACAGATTTCAAGGAGTAAGAATACCTTATTGAGGTAGGTGGATTATTAAGAATGCCTTTACATGAAGATACATGTCTAATACATGATCCTATGTTTTGAAGTATTGACATGTATGATACCAATATATTAAGGTAAATACCTCAAATTGAAATATGATCCAACCAAATGACGAGGAAAATAAGTATTAAATGGTTAAGTTGAGAATTGAGAACAACCCTAAGTGAATAGGAAAGTAGAAAATATTCCAACCCTAGTTAAACAGACAGATAGTCTGATATGTATAAGTATTATTTTACATACAAGCTTGGAGGCTTGTGGTTTTGTTTTAAACAGGCATAAGCACAGGGATGCTATGCTAAGAGAGTTAAGAGGGTTTGGCCACCCACTCTCTGAAACTTGATGATATTGAATACCAAGCCTAAGAAAGGCTAAAAGTCGGGTGGGGCAATTATGGGAAGGCCACCACTGTGACAGCCATGGTCCTCCCATATGGACATGGATATTGTAATTTCCACTGAGAATGGTATAAGTGGATTATTGAACAGTTATCCGGGCGCGCCGTACGGATCAGACTGCAAGCATAGTAGTCCTTGATTATTTTGCATTATGATGCATATGAAATTGGCATAGTGAAATGCCTTAAGGGATGACATGATGAAATGCCAGGTAATTGTATATTACCAATATTTTTCCCAAGAAGGGAAAATCCCAGTATAGTAACTGGCTGAAATACAAATCTCCTATAATGAAAGGAGTTGATCAGTTTTGTATGGAAATGATTATTGATTATTTTTACAATTTTAAAGGATTTGTTCGTATATACTATGTATGTATAAAGGTGAACACAAATGACAAGAAAATGAGATGTTCTTATCAATAATAGGGGTCTATTAATGTGTTTATGATAGAATGAATTATGTGATAAGTAAATATTGAGATTCTACTGTCAATAACTTACATTCTTATCCCCTACCAAGCATAGCTTGCTGAGATATTGTAAATGTTCAAATGTTTACAATATCTCAGATACAGAGAAGGTGACTTAGTGTAATGACCCCAAATTTTTGTAAATTATTAAGGAAAATTAATAAAGTTTGAATTTTTAGAAATTCTGGGCTGGAATATTATGTTATTGAAAATTCTCTTTTTATAGAGATTATATTATAAATTAAAAAATAGAAATTATGGATGTACTTGGAAAACTGATCGTAACAACATTAAGTACGTTCAATTCTGAGTTAAAATGAAAATTCCTTAATTTTTCCATTTGGGGGTAAAATGGTAATTTTACCCATATCCCATATCCAAGAAATAAGACCTCAATATTCATGAAGTACTTAGAAATACGATTCCAACGCCACTAAGTACGCTCGATTCTGAGTTCGGACAAATATTGCCTATTATTCTCCAATTTTAGAGTTAAAAAGGGCAAAAAGGTCTTTTCACATAAAAGTGGGGCCCACAAAGTGGGCCAAGTTTCTAGAAGCACCAATAATTTCTCAATGCATTATTGCTGGTAGTGGAGATAGTAGTGGAGATTGTAGTGGGAGTGGAGAATGCATTAGTAATTAAAAATTCTAAAGTAATAAAATATCTTATCAAAAGAAATGATAAAAAATTCAAATTTGGCTATAAATATGTCCCAAAAATTTCCAAAAATTTTCACAACCTTAACCACGAAATTTCAAAACCTTCCCTGGAATTTCAGCCCCAAATTCCCCTTCATCCCTCCCCAAACTCTCTTTTCCTTATTTCTCTCTCCTCTTTCTAATTGGAACAAGAGACCTAAATTCAATTAGGCACTCCGTTCCAGGAAGAATCTCATCAATTCCACCGTCCATAACATCCTATACTACAGTATATACAAAATCCCCAAATCAATTTCAAGATCCAACGGTTCCAACAACAGAAAATCACAAAAAGGTGGATAATCGGGCTATATTATCATCAACCGGTAATTCTCTCAAATTGGGCATCAATTATATTGTTTTTCTCCAATCAGGTAGGTGGAATTACTTCCCATTCATATTTATTATGTTTTAGTATAATTTTTATTTTTCTGTAATTTAATTTGAATGAAAAATGGTAAAAATAAAGTAAATACCAGCCCCTTCAAATTATGGTGATAGAGAGCTCAGATTGAAATTCTGAGCTTTCCAATCAATCCAGGAGGGTCATAAACCCCTAGGATACAATTTTCAAGAAAATCTAACAAGGTTTGGACCCTCAATTGAGAGAGATTAATTCTGGTGGGCCCAGATCAAATCTAGACCCTAGGAATGGCTGAAAACTTCAATTTAAGATTGTGGAGTCATATGAACTCCAAATTGAGATCAGAAAGAAGCTATGGAAAGCTTGTAATGTCTAGTTTCTAATGAAGTCATAATATTTCTAAAATTTATTTCTGTATTTTTCTGTATTTTTCTAAATAAGTGTCCAATTTCTAAGATCTTCAAGATCTGAGGTGATCAGATCTTGAAAATTTATTTTAGTGATGATATAATAATATAATAAAGTAATATCTATGGTTAATTTGGACAGATCTTGGATAAAATAAGGGATCTACCCTTTATGGTAGAAAAACCCTAAAATAAAAATAAAAATATACAAAGGGACCCACTTGATCAATGAGATCAAGTATGATCAGATCCTTGGGATGGATTAAAGGGGTGATATGATGATGGAATCCAGTTAGATCATGGATGAAATGTGACAAAATCATGTGGATATGATTTTTGGATCTTAATGGATTAAAAGCCCTAAAGTTAATTAAAACCCTTAATCTAAAGGAAAACACCTAAGATCTAATGGTTGGATCATATTTAAAGGTTTATAATAATCTTAATAAAATTAGTTTAATTGTCTTTTATTGGATATATAAGTTTAAATGTGATTTATGTTTTAAGTTTTAATTGTCTTTTATTGGATATAGAAGTGTAAATGTGATTTATGTTCTAAGTTAGAAAGCATGATAGTGTAATCTTTAAATTTTAGTATGATATGCCCTAAATGAGTAATTTTTTAGTAGATTTGATTATCTTAGGATCATGTTAGTGTAAATTAGGATTTAAACATGATTTCATTATGATAGAAGATGTGTTTCATAACTTAGGATCATGTTAGTTTTATTTCACTAGCTTAAGTTATATTCGTAGGAAGAATGTTAGTACTTAGTTGTTAAATTTATATTTGATTTATGCTTTCAAGTTGATGATTTACTTATTGTCATATTTAATTCAATTGTTAAGTAATTGTTAAGATATAAGGAGCATAAATCACCAAAAATGTAAACTAATGAAATATAGAAATTCATGGACAACTAAGATGAATGAATGATTTTGACTTAGTAAGGGCTATAGTTAGTAGGACAATATAAGGAATGATTTATCATTTCCTTGGCCCAAAATAGGAAAATAATGAACATCCATGGATGACATTGTGCATATCCATGGAAATTAATTAAAATCAATTAGAGAAGGGACTTAAGGTAAAGAGCTCATAGGAACCTTGTCAAAGGTTGAGCTAGTACCACTCCAGTGGACTACTGAACATTGTGGTTATAGGGGATATACAAGAGCCAAGTGCTTTTCCCTCACCTCCCATTGACGTAAGAAAGGTCTAAACGCCTCCTTACATGAGGGTTGTATTAACCACTTTTTGAGCAGACTTTAACTGGTAAGTACTGGTCATCCTGAAATAAGGAGGAGTTGTCTAATGATAGGAAGAAATAAATTATCTTCAACCAAGTAAGACACTAACTGGTTGAATAATAATAAGAACATAAAAAGATAGCAAATTATCTAACCCTAATAAAAATAGTAAGTGAGATAAGGATGATCAAACAAGATGAGATCTTGTATGATCAAAAACAATAAGGAAAAAGAAACATCTAGGTAAATTAGATTGTTATGTATGATATAGATAGTATTTGTATAGATGATATTAAACCCATGGATATAGGATATTCAAGGAAGAAAGATTCAGATCATCCTACATAAGGATGATCAAAAGACCATGTAGTATGTACCCTTGATTAGAAAATTGACATTATATATATGATTTGAGATATATGTTGATCGAGACTATGGCAGATTTCAAGGAGTAAGAATACCTTAGTGAGGTAGGTGGATTATTAAGAATGCCTTTACATGAAGATACATGTCTAATACATGATCTTATGTTTTGAAGTATTGACATGTATGATACCAATATATTAAGGTAAATACCTCAAATTAAAATATGATCCAACCAAATGATGAGGAAAATAAGTATTAAATGGTCAAGTTGAGAATTGAGAACAACCCTAAGTGAATAGGAAAGTAGAAAATATTCCAATCCTAGATAAACAGACAAATAGTCTGATATGTATAAGTATTATTTTACATACAAGCTTGGAGGCTTGGGGTTTTGTTTTAAACAGGCATAAGCCTGGGGATGCTATGCTAGGAGAGTTAAGAGGGTTTGGCCACCCACTCTCTCGAAACTTGATGATATTGAATACCAAGCCTAAGAAAGGCTAAAAGTCGGGTGGGGCAATTATGGGAAGGCCACCACTTGTGACAGCCATGGTCCTCCCATATGGACATGGATATTGTAATTTCCACCGAGAATGGTATAAGTGGATTATTGAACAGTTATCCCAAGCGCGTACGGATCAGACTGCAAGCATAGTAGTCCTTGATTATTTTGCACTATGATGCATATGAAATTGGCATAGTGAAATGCCTTAAGGGATGACATGATGAAATGTCGTAATTGTATATTACCAATATTTTTCCCAAGAAGGGAAATTTCAGTATAGTAACTAGCTGAAATACAAATCTCTTATAATGAAAAGAGTTGATCGGCTTTGTATAGAAATGATGCTTGATTATTTTTACATTTTTAATGGATTTGTCCTTATACAATATGTATGTATAAAGGTGAACACAAATGACAAGGAAATGAGATGTCCTTATAATTAATAGTTATTAATGAATGTGTTTATGATAGAACGAATTATGGGATACTTGAATATTGAGATTATACCAATCGGTTACATTCTTATCCCCTACCAAGCATAGCTTGCTTTGAGATATTGTAAATGTTCGAATGCTTACAATATCTCGTATACGTAGAAGGAGACTTAGGAGCTCAAGACTTGAAGAACAATTGAAGAATAAGTAATCAGGGTATATCCCTCGAAACATTGTATTAGAACATGTATTGAATTTTGAACTTTGTAATTTGGATTGTATATTTGGACAAGTATTGTAAGGATACAATGGGTCAATATCGTGAACCACTTGGATGGATCCCGAAGTTTAATAAAAGTATATTCCTTCAATGGAATTTTATCTTATACAAAATTCTACTTATGTTATGTATGAAGTGGTGACTTAGGTTTTACAAAACAAATTCGAAAATAAAAGAATTTCCGCTGCTTTGGTTTGCGAAAAATTTTTACTCTAAGGGCCCTATCTTTACAAAATGTATTATAAAATGTGTTATAAAAACCTAGGTCGCCACAGCTTGGTATCGAGCATTCATCCAACACAAGACAATCCCAATATGTCCAAGGGAGAATTGACAATCCAAATTTAGATTAAGATAGATATAGTATGAGGAATACTTATAGAAATTTTGGTTTATGAGCAGATGCCGCCCAAGAGAGTTACAAGGCGCATGACTCAAGGTACTTTAGAAAACAATAGGGAGGAATTATCAATGAGCAATATGGAAGAAATGGTAACAAGAGTATTGAGGAACCTTATTCCTAATATTCAAGCGCCCCAAAGTTCATCACCTCCGAATTGAAGTTCCTAGTATACGAGCACAAGCTCACCGAAGTTAGACCTCATACACCAACACCGAGAGATTCCTACACCAAGACAGTGGCCAATCTTCCCTTGTACCAAGTGAGGAAGTTCGCAATTCTCCATTAGCACCGTAAAAGATTGACCAAATGTTGCAAAGATTTCAGAAGATGGTGGTTGGATATAATGGCAAGGGTGAAGCGTAAAAGACAGAGGAATGGATCTACGAAGTAGAAAGAACATTTGATGCATTACGTACTCCTCCCGAATTGAAGGTCAAATTTGCTACATACCTATTAAAACAAGATGTCGCTTTCTGGTGGAGATCAGCCAACAACACCTTCTTCTCAAATTCTAATGAGACTACTTGGGAGGAATTCAAAGAAGTTTTTAATACTAAGTATTTTCCTACCCATGTAAAATCAAGGAAGGAGAAAGAATTCTTAGAACTTAAACAAGGGAACCTATCAGTGGTGGAGTATGATAATAAGTTCACCCAATTAAAGAGATTTGCTACACATATGTGTGATACCGAAAGGCACACCGTGGATAGATTTATGGAGGGAGTACAGGGACGAGTGAAGGTCAAAGTGATCGGTACTAAACCCACCACCATTGCCGATTGTGTAGAAATGGCTTCCAGTGTTTGAAGATGAATTCAAGAAGACTCAAACCATTAAGTTTGGAGGAGGAAACTACAACCAAAGGCCTTTTCGTAAGGGCAAGAGACCTTTCAACAATTTCAAAACCACCGTAAATCAAGGGAATCACATAAAAAGAAGGCCTTGTCCGAAATGTACAAGATTCCATCCTGGAAATATGTGTCCCACACCGATACAACAACGACCTCCGATCGTATGTTTTAATTGTGGAGAATTCGGGCATATCTCTCGCAAACCGCAACAAACCATTAGCTATTAAGGAGGCAAAACTAGACAATATTCCTCGTCACCAAGGAAGGATATTCGCTATCACCGATGGCCGGGGCCACCGTCTAATGCGGTAATTGAAGGTACATTACTTGTATCCGACAACCATGCCAAAGTATTGTTTGATTCTCGGATCTACGCATTCCTTTATATCTTGCGTATTTGCATCTAGTATACAATTGCCGGTGAAAAACTTGGGATTCAATCTAGATGTAACAACTCCGATGGGTAAAACAGTTAAATTACAAGAATACCTTCATAATGTACCAATAGAAGTACTGGGAAAAAGAAGAGATGTAGACCTCATTTTACCGAACATGGTGGACTTTGATATCATACCGGGTATGGACTGGTTAGCAAAATATTGGGTAATTATGGATTGTCACAAAAAGAAAATCACATTTAGCATACCTGGTGAGGAAGTAGCAAGATTATATGGGAAACAACATGACTTAGACAAATCCATTATTTCAGCTATGAAGACCGTCAAACACATGTCCAAAGGGTGTCAGCATTTTTAGCAACAGCTTGTTGCTTTGGATGTGAAACAGCCCAAGATAACGTAAATTGACATAGTCGAGAGAATTCCCAGACGTCTTTCCGTAAGAACTTCCAGAGTACCCCACGTAGAGAAATTGAGTTTACCATTGAAGTAATTCCTGGTACAACTCCAATTTCTAAAGCACCTTATAGGATGGCCCCAGCAGAATTGAAAGAATTGAAGGGTCAGCTACAAGAATTGTTAGACAAAGGGTTTGTTAGACCAAGTAGTTCACCATGGGGAGCACCAAGAATATTTGTGAAGAAGAAGGATGGATCTATGAGATTGTGCATGGACTATAGAATGTTGAACAATGTCACAGTGAAAAATAAGTATCCCTTACCTCGCATTGATGATCTCTTTGATCAACTCCAATCTGCTAAGGTCTTTTCAAAAAATCGACCTTAGATCAGGATATCATCAATTGCGTATTAAGGATGAAGATATACCCAAGTCAGCATTCAGAACTCGGTATGGACGTTCAATTCTGAGTTAAAATGAAAATTCCTTAATTTTTCCATTTGGGGGTAAAATGGTAATTTTACCCATATCCCATATCCAAGAAATAAGACCTCAATATTCATGAAGTACTTAGAAATACGATTCCAACGCCACTAAGTACGCTCGATTCTCGAAGTTCGGACAAATATTGCCTATTATTCTCCAATTTTAGAGTTAAAAAGGACAAAAAGGTCTTTTCACATAAAAGTGGGGCCCACAAAGTGGGCCAAGTTTCTAGAAGCACCAATAATTTCTCAATGCATTATTGCTGGTAGTGGAGATAGTAGTGGAGATTGTAGTGGGAGTGGAGAATGCATTAGTAATTAAAAATTCTAAAGTAATAAAATATCTTATCAAAAGAAATGATAAAAAATTCAAATTTGGCTATAAATATGTCCCAAAAATTTCCAAAAATTTTCACAACCTTAACCACGAAATTTCAAAACCTTCCCTGGAATTTCAGCCCCAAATTCCCCTTCATCCCTCCCCAAACTCTCTTTTCCTTATTTCTCTCTCCTCTTTCTAATTGGAACAAGAGACCTAAATTCAATTAGGCACTCCGTTCCAGGAAGAATCTCATCAATTCCACCGTCCATAACATCCTATACTACAGTATATACAAAATCCCCAAATCAATTTCAAGATCCAACGGTTCCAACAACAGAAAATCACAAAAAGGTGGATAATCGGGCTATATTATCATCAACCGGTAATTCTCTCAAATTGGGCATCAATTATATTGTTTTTCTCCAATCAGGTAGGTGGAATTACTTCCCATTCATATTTATTATGTTTTAGTATAATTTTTATTTTTCTGTAATTTAATTTGAATGAAAAATGGTAAAAATAAAGTAAATACCAGCCCCTTCAAATTATGGTGATAGAGAGCTCAGATTGAAATTCTGAGCTTTCCAATCAATCCAGGAGGGTCATAAACCCCTAGGATACAATTTTCAAGAAAATCTAACAAGGTTTGGACCCTCAATTGAGAGAGATTAATTCTGGTGGGCCCAGATCAAATCTAGACCCTAGGAATGGCTGAAAACTTCAATTTAAGATTGTGGAGTCATATGAACTCCAAATTGAGATCAGAAAGAAGCTATGGAAAGCTTGTAATGTCTAGTTTCTAATGAAGTCATAATATTTCTAAAATTTATTTCTGTATTTTTCTGTATTTTTCTAAATAAGTGTCCAATTTCTAAGATCTTCAAGATCTGAGGTGATCAGATCTTGAAAATTTATTTTAGTGATGATATAATAATATAATAAAGTAATATCTATGGTTAATTTGGACAGATCTTGGATAAAATAAGGGATCTACCCTTTATGGTAGAAAAACCCTAAAATAAAAATAAAAATATACAAAGGGACCCACTTGATCAATGAGATCAAGTATGATCAGATCCTTGGGATGGATTAAAGGGGTGATATGATGATGGAATCCAGTTAGATCATGGATGAAATGTGACAAAATCATGTGGATATGATTTTTGGATCTTAATGGATTAAAAGCCCTAAAGTTAATTAAAACCCTTAATCTAAAGGAAAACACCTAAGATCTAATGGTTGGATCATATTTAAAGGTTTATAATAATCTTAATAAAATTAGTTTAATTGTCTTTTATTGGATATATAAGTTTAAATGTGATTTATGTTTTAAGTTTTAATTGTCTTTTATTGGATATAGAAGTGTAAATGTGATTTATGTTCTAAGTTAGAAAGCATGATAGTGTAATCTTTAAATTTTAGTATGATATGCCCTAAATGAGTAATTTTTTAGTAGATTTGATTATCTTAGGATCATGTTAGTGTAAATTAGGATTTAAACATGATTTCATTATGATAGAAGATGTGTTTCATAACTTAGGATCATGTTAGTTTTATTTCACTAGCTTAAGTTATATTCGTAGGAAGAATGTTAGTACTTAGTTGTTAAATTTATATTTGATTTATGCTTTCAAGTTGATGATTTACTTATTGTCATATTTAATTCAATTGTTAAGTAATTGTTAAGATATAAGGAGCATAAATCACCAAAAATGTAAACTAATGAAATATAGAAATTCATGGACAACTAAGATGAATGAATGATTTTGACTTAGTAAGGGCTATAGTTAGTAGGACAATATAAGGAATGATTTATCATTTCCTTGGCCCAAAATAGGAAAATAATGAACATCCATGGATGACATTGTGCATATCCATGGAAATTAATTAAAATCAATTAGAGAAGGGACTTAAGGTAAAGAGCTCATAGGAACCTTGTCAAAGGTTGAGCTAGTACCACTCCAGTGGACTCTGAACATTGTGGTTATAGGGGATATACAAGAGCCAAGTGCTTTTCCCTCACCTCCCATTGACGTAAGAAAGGTCTAAACGCCTCCTTACATGAGGGTTGTATTAACCACTTTTTGAGCAGACTTTAACTGGTAAGTACTGGTCATCCTGAAATAAGGAGGAGTTGTCTAGTGATAGGAAGAAATAAATTATCTTCAACCAAGTAAGACACTAACTGGTTGAATAATAATAAGAACATAAAAAGATAGCAAATTATCTAACCCTAATAAAAATAGTAAGTGAGATAAGGATGATCAAACAAGATGAGATCTTGTATGATCAAAAACAATAAGGAAAAAGAAACATCTAGGTAAATTAGATTGTTATGTATGATATAGATAGTATTTGTATAGATGATATTAAACCCATGGATATAGGATATTCAAGGAAGAAAGATTCAGATCATCCTACATAAGGATGATCAAAAGACCATGTAGTATGTACCCTTGATTAGAAAATTGACATTATATATATGATTTGACAGATATATGTTGATCGAGACTATGGCAGATTTCAAGGAGTAAGAATACCTTAGTGAGGTAGGTGGATTATTAAGAATGCCTTTACATGAAGATACATGTCTAATACATGATCTTATGTTTTGAAGTATTGACATGTATGATACCAATATATTAAGGTAAATACCTCAAATTAAAATATGATCCAACCAAATGATGAGGAAAATAAGTATTAAATGGTCAAGTTGAGAATTGAGAACAACCCTAAGTGAATAGGAAAGTAGAAAATATTCCAGTCCTAGATAAACAGACAAATAGTCTGATATGTATAAGTATTATTTTACATACAAGCTTGGAGGCTTGGGGTTTTGTTTTAAACAGGCATAAGCCCTGGGATGCTATGCTAGGAGAGTTAAGAGGGTTTGGCCACCCACTCTCGAAACTTGATGATATTGAATACCAAGCCTAAGAAAGGCTAAAAGTCGGGTGGGGCAATTATGGGAAGGCCACCACTGTGACAGCCATGGTCCTCCCATATGGACATGGATATTGTAATTTCCACTGAGAATGGTATAAGTGGATTATTGAACAGTTATCCGGGCGCATTTGTACGGATCAGGCAAGCATAGTAGTCCTTGATTATTTTGCACTATGATGCATATGAAATTGGCATAGTGAAATGCCTTAAGGGATGACATGATGAAATGTCGTAATTGTATATTACCAATATTTTTCCCAAGAAGGGAAATTCCTGTATAGTAACTAGCTGAAATACAAATCTCTTATAATGAAAAGAGTTGATCAGCTTTGTATAGAAATGATGCTTGATTATTTTTACATTTTTAATGGATTTGTCCTTATACAATATGTATGTATAAAGGTGAACACAAATGACAAGGAAATGAGATGTCCTTATAATTAATAGTTATTAATGAATGTGTTTATGATAGAACGAATTATGGGATACTTGAATATTGAGATTATACCGTCAATCAGTTACATTCTTATCCCCTACCAAGCATAGCTTCTTTGAGATATTGTAAATGTTCGAATGTTTACAATATCTCGTATACGTAGAAGGAGACTTAGGAGCTCAAGACTTGAAGAACAATTGAAGAATAAGTAATCGGCACCTACCCCTGTAACGATTGTAGTAGAACATGTATTGAATTTTGAACTTTGTAATTTGGATTGTATATTTGGACAAGTATTGTAAGGATACAATGGGTCATGTCTTGTGAACCACCGGATGGATCCCGAAGTTTAATAAAAGTATATTCCTTCAATGGAATTTTATCTTATACAAAATTCTACTTATGTTATGTATGAAGTGGTGACTTAGGTTTTACAAAACAAATTCGAAAAGAAAAGAATTTCCGCTGCTTTGGTTTGCGAAAAATTTTTACTCTAAGGGCCCTATCTTTACAAAATGTATTATAAAATGTGTTATAAAAACCTAGGTCGCCACAGTTGGTATCAGAGCATTCATCCACCACAAGACAATCCCAATATGTCCAAGGGAGAATTGACAATCCAAATTTAGATTAAGATAGATATAGTATGAGGAATACTTATAGAAATTTTGGTTTATGAGCAGATGCCGCCCAAGAGAGTTACAAGGCAGACAACTCAAGGTACTTTAGAAAACAATAGGGAGGAATTATCAATGAGCAATATGGAAGAAATGGTAACAAGAGTATTGAGGAACCTTATTCCTAATATTCAACTGCCCCAAAGTTCATCACCTCCAGTTGAAGTTCCTAGTATACAGGCACAAGCTCACCGAAGTTAGACCTCATACACCAACACCAGAGATTCCTACACCAAGATGTGGCCAATCTTCCCTTGTACCAAGTGAGGAAGTTCGCAATTCTCCATTAGCACCAGAAAAGATTGACCAAATGTTGCAAAGATTTCAGAAGATGGTGGTTGGATATAATGGCAAGGGTGAAGCAGAAAAGACAGAGGAATGGATCTACGAAGTAGAAAGAACATTTGATGCATTACGTACTCCTCCCGAATTGAAGGTCAAATTTGCTACATACCTATTAAAACAAGATGCTGCTTTCTGGTGGAGATCAGCCAACAACACCTTCTTCTCAAATTCTAATGAGACTACTTGGGAGGAATTCAAAGAAGTTTTTAATACTAAGTATTTTCCTACCCATGTAAAATCAAGGAAGGAGAAAGAATTCTTAGAACTTAAACAAGGGAACCTATCAGTGGTGGAGTATGATAATAAGTTCACCCAATTAAAGAGATTTGCTACACATATGTGTGATACCGAAAGGCACACTGTGGATAGATTTATGGAGGGACTACAGCCAGCACTGAAGGTGAAAGTGATGGGTACTAAACCCACCACCATTGCCGATTGTGTAGAAATGGCTTCCAGGTTTGAAGATGAATTCAAGAAGACTCAAACCATTAAGTTTGGAGGAGGAAACTACAACCAAAGGCCTTTTCAGAAGGGCAAGAGACCTTTCAACAATTTCAAAACCACCAGAAATCAAGGGAATCACATAAAAAGAAGGCCTTGTCCGAAATGTAGAAGATTCCATCCTGGAAATATGTGTCCCACTCCGATACAACAACGACCTCCGATCAAATGTTTTAATTGTGGAGAATTCGGGCATATCTCTGCAAACTGCAACAAACCATTAGCTATTAAGGAGGCAAAACTAGACAATATTCCTCGTCACCAAGGAAGGATATTCGCTATCACTGATGGCCAGCCGACCGTCTAATGCGGTAATTGAAGGTACATTACTTGTATCCGACAACCATGCCAAAGTATTGTTTGATTCTCGGATCTACGCATTCCTTTATATCTTGCGTATTTGCATCTAGTATACAATTGCCGGTGAAAAACTTGGGATTCAATCTAGATGTAACAACTCCGATGGGTAAAACAGTTAAATTACAAGAATACCTTCATAATGTACCAATAGAAGTACCGGGAAAAAGAAGAGATGTAGACCTCATTTTACCGAACATGGTGGACTTTGATATCATACTGGTATGGACCGGTTAGCAAAATATTGGGTAATTATGGATTGTCACAAAAAGAAAATCACATTTAGCATACCTGGTGAGGAAGTAGCAAGATTATATGGGAAACAACATGACTTAGACAAATCCATTATTTCAGCTATGAAGACCGTCAAACACATGTCCAAAGGGTGTCAGCATTTTTAGCAACAGCTTGTTGCTTTGGATGTGAAATGTACCCAAGATAACAGTAAATTGACATAGTCGAGAATTCCCAGACGTCTTTCCGTAAGAACTTCCAGAGTACCCCCACGTAGAGAAATTGAGTTTACCATTGAAGTAATTCCTGGTACAACTCCAATTTCTAAAGCACCTTATAGGATGGCCCCAGCAATTGAAAGAATTGAAGGGTCAGCTACAAGAATTGTTAGACAAAGGGTTTGTTAGACCAAGTAGTTCACCATGGGGAGCACCAGTAATATTTGTGAAGAAGAAGGATGGATCTATGAGATTGTGCATGGACTATAGAATGTTGAACAATGTCACAGTGAAAAATAAGTATCCCTTACCTCGCATTGATGATCTCTTTGATCAACTCCAATCTGCTAAGGTCTTTTCAAAAAATCGACCTTAGATCAGGATATCATCAATTGCGTATTAAGGATGAAGATATACCCAAGTCAGCATTCAGAACTCGGTATGGACGTTCAATTCTGAGTTAAAATGAAAATTCCTTAATTTTTCCATTTGGGGGTAAAATGGTAATTTTACCCATATCCCATATCCAAGAAATAAGACCTCAATATTCATGAAGTACTTAGAAATACGATTCCAACGCCACTAAGTACGCTCGATTCTGAGTTCGGACAAATATTGCCTATTATTCTCCAATTTTAGAGTTAAAAAGGACAAAAAGGTCTTTTCACATAAAAGTGGGGCCCACAAAGTGGGCCAAGTTTTCTAGAAGCACCAATAATTTCTCAATGCATTATTGCTGGTAGTGGAGATAGTAGTGGAGATTGTAGTGGGAGTGGAGAATGCATTAGTAATTAAAAATTCTAAAGTAATAAAATATCTTATCAAAAGAAATGATAAAAAATTCAAATTTGGCTATAAATATGTCCCAAAAATTTCCAAAAATTTTCACAACCTTAACCACGAAATTTCAAAACCTTCCCTGGAATTTCAGCCCCAAATTCCCCTTCATCCCTCCCCAAACTCTCTTTTCCTTATTTCTCTCTCCTCTTTCTAATTGGAACAAGAGACCTAAATTCAATTAGGCACTCCGTTCCAGGAAGAATCTCATCAATTCCACCGTCCATAACATCCTATACTACAGTATATACAAAATCCCCAAATCAATTTCAAGATCCAACGGTTCCAACAACAGAAAATCACAAAAAGGTGGATAATCGGGCTATATTATCATCAACCGGTAATTCTCTCAAATTGGGCATCAATTATATTGTTTTTCTCCAATCAGGTAGGTGGAATTACTTCCCATTCATATTTATTATGTTTTAGTATAATTTTTATTTTTCTGTAATTTAATTTGAATGAAAAATGGTAAAAATAAAGTAAATACCAGCCCCTTCAAATTATGGTGATAGAGAGCTCAGATTGAAATTCTGAGCTTTCCAATCAATCCAGGAGGGTCATAAACCCCTAGGATACAATTTTCAAGAAAATCTAACAAGGTTTGGACCCTCAATTGAGAGAGATTAATTCTGGTGGGCCCAGATCAAATCTAGACCCTAGGAATGGCTGAAAACTTCAATTTAAGATTGTGGAGTCATATGAACTCCAAATTGAGATCAGAAAGAAGCTATGGAAAGCTTGTAATGTCTAGTTTCTAATGAAGTCATAATATTTCTAAAATTTATTTCTGTATTTTTCTGTATTTTTCTAAATAAGTGTCCAATTTCTAAGATCTTCAAGATCCGAGGTGATCAGATCTTGAAAATTTATTTTAGTGATGATATAATAATATAATAAAGTAATATCTATGGTTAATTTGGACAGATCTTGGATAAAATAAGGGATCTACCCTTTATGGTAGAAAAACCCTAAAATAAAAATAAAAATATACAAAGGGACCCACTTGATCAATGAGATCAAGTATGATCAGATCCTTGGGATGGATTAAAGGGGTGATATGATGATGGAATCCAGTTAGATCATGGATGAAATGTGACAAAATCATGTGGATATGATTTTTGGATCTTAATGGATTAAAAGCCCTAAAGTTAATTAAAACCCTTAATCTAAAGGAAAACACCTAAGATCTAATGGTTGGATCATATTTAAAGGTTTATAATAATCTTAATAAAATTAGTTTAATTGTCTTTTATTGGATATATAAGTTTAAATGTGATTTATGTTTTAAGTTTTAATTGTCTTTTATTGGATATAGAAGTGTAAATGTGATTTATGTTCTAAGTTAGAAAGCATGATAGTGTAATCTTTAAATTTTAGTATGATATGCCCTAAATGAGAAATTTGTTAGTAGATTTGATTATCTTAGGATCATGTTAGTGTAAATTAGGATTTAAACATGATTTCATTATGATAGAAGATGTGTTTCATAACTTAGGATCATGTTAGTTTTATTTCACTAGCTTAAGTTATATTCGTAGGAAGAATGTTAGTACTTAGTTGTTAAATTTATATTTGATTTATGCTTTCAAGTTGATGATTTACTTATTGTCATATTTAATTCAATTGTTAAGTAATTGTTAAGATATAAGGAGCATAAATCACCAAAAATGTAAACTAATGAAATATAGAAATTCATGGACAACTAAGATGAATGAATGATTTTGACTTAGTAAGGGCTATAGTTAGTAGGACAATATAAGGAATGATTTATCATTTCCTTGGCCCAAAATAGGAAAATAATGAACATCCATGGATGACATTGTGCATATCCATGGAAATTAATTAAAATCAATTAGAGAAGGGACTTAAGGTAAAGAGCTCATAGGAACCTTGTCAAAGGTTGAGCTAGTACCACTCAAGGACTCGAACATTGTGGTTATAGGGGATATACAAGAGCCAAGTGCTTTTCCCTCACCTCCCATTGACGTAAGAAAGGTCTAAACGCCTCCTTACATGAGGGTTGTATTAACCACTTTTGAGCGTACTTTAACCGGTAAGTACCGGTCATCCCGAAATAAGGAGGAGTTGTCTAGTGATAGGAAGAAATAAATTATCTTCAACCAAGTAAGACACTAACTGGTTGAATAATAATAAGAACATAAAAAGATAGCAAATTATCTAACCCTAATAAAAATAGTAAGTGAGATAAGGATGATCAAACAAGATGAGATCTTGTATGATCAAAAACAATAAGGAAAAAGAAACATCTAGGTAAATTAGATTGTTATGTATGATATAGATAGTATTTGTATAGATGATATTAAACCCATGGATATAGGATATTCAAGGAAGAAAGATTCAGATCATCCTACATAAGGATGATCAAAAGACCATGTAGTATGTACCCTTGATTAGAAAATTGACATTATATATATGATTTGGATGTATATATGTTGATCGAGACTATGGCAGATTTCAAGGAGTAAGAATACCTTAGTGAGGTAGGTGGATTATTAAGAATGCCTTTACATGAAGATACATGTCTAATACATGATCTTATGTTTTGAAGTATTGACATGTATGATACCAATATATTAAGGTAAATACCTCAAATTAAAATATGATCCAACCAAATGATGAGGAAAATAAGTATTAAATGGTCAAGTTGAGAATTGAGAACAACCCTAAGTGAATAGGAAAGTAGAAAATATTCCAAATTCTAGATAAACAGACAAATAGTCTGATATGTATAAGTATTATTTTACATACAAGCTTGGAGGCTTGGGGTTTTGTTTTAAACAGGCATAAGCCTGGGGATGCTATGCTAGGAGAGTTAAGAGGGTTTGGCCACCCACTCTCGAAACTTGATGATATTGAATACCAAGCCTAAGAAAGGCTAAAAGTCGGGTGGGGCAATTATGGGAAGGCCACCACTGTGACAGCCATGGTCCTCCCATATGGACATGGATATTGTAATTTCCACTGAGAATGGTATAAGTGGATTATTGAACAGTTATCCCAAGCGCTGTACGGATCGATCACAAGCATAGTAGTCCTTGATTATTTTGCACTATGATGCATATGAAATTGGCATAGTGAAATGCCTTAAGGGATGACATGATGAAATGACAGGTAATTGTATATTACCAATATTTTTCCCAAGAAGGGAAATTCCCTGTATAGTAATTAGCTGAAATACAAATCTCTTATAATGAAAAGAGTTGATCAGCTTTGTATAGAAATGATGCTTGATTATTTTTACATTTTTAATGGATTTGTCCTTATACAATATGTATGTATAAAGGTGAACACAAATGACAAGGAAATGAGATGTCCTTATAATTAATAGTTATTAATGAATGTGTTTATGATAGAACGAATTATGGGATACTTGAATATTGAGATTATACTGTCAATCACTTACATTCTTATCCCCTACCAAGCATAGCTTGCTGAGATATTGTAAATGTTCGAATGCTTACAATATCTCAGATACAGAGAAGGAGACTTAGGAGCTCAAGACTTGAAGAACAATTGAAGAATAAGTAATCAGGGTATATCCCTCGAAACATTGTATTAGAACATGTATTGAATTTTGAACTTTGTAATTTGGATTGTATATTTGGACAAGTATTGTAAGGATACAATGGGCTGTGTACTGTGAACCACTGGATGGATCCTGAAGTTTAATAAAAGTATATTCCTTCAATGGAATTTTATCTTATACAAAATTCTACTTATGTTATGTATGAAGTGGTGACTTAGGTTTTACAAAACAAATTCGAAAGAAAAGAATTTCCGCTGCTTTGGTTTGCGAAAAATTTTTACTCTAAGGGCCCTATCTTTACAAAATGTATTATAAAATGTGTTATAAAAACCTAGGTCGCCACACTTAGGAGCTCAAGACTTGAAGAACTAGTGAAGAATAAGTAATAAGGGTATATTCCTTGAAACATTGTATAGAGAGCATGTATTATATTTAGAACTTTGTAATTTGAATTGTGTATTTGGACAAGTATTGTAAGGATACAATGGGTTGTGTACTGTGAACCACTGGATGGATCCTGGAAGTTTAATAAAATCATATTCCTTCAATGGAATTTTATTTTGTACACAAATTGTACTTATGTTATGTATGAAGTGGTGACTTGGGTTTTCAAAACAAGTTTTAAAATAAAAGAATTTCCGCTGCTTTGTTTTGCAAATAAAAAATTTACTAAGGGGACGCCCTTGCCTTTGAAAAATATATTATAAAATGTGTTTCAAAAACCCGGGTCGTCACAAAGACCTTGAACATTGTTTTTGTTTTTTAAGTTAAACTTGCAAGTGCATAAATAGGTTATAGTAAATTCACACGATGGAGGACAATCCAACGGGGAATTGAATGGATTTGTATGATTAGTAGTCCTTGCTTAGATTACTTAACCTAGCCAAGATAATGAGATTTTTATCCTAAACTAAGAATGGAAACTTAACATATATGCAAGACATGGAAATATGTAAATTAACTGAAGTAATTCAACAATTGTACAAACTTTCCCAAAAATAAAAATTCCTAAATTAAAACCTTCTAAAATTAGAACTTTCCTAAATCAAAACTTTCAAAAAATGAATTTTAGCAACTTTCTAAATAATACATAACAAACTAATGGAAATTATTGTAACAAAACTAAGCAACAAATCAATCACTCTCCTTAATTAAACTTTCTAATTATGAAATTAGAAACTTCCTAAATGATGCATAACAAACTATTGGAAACAAATATAAGGAAATATTCAAAACTAAGCAACACATCAATTACTTTATCATGCAATGATTTCAAGAAACATGATTCAACATTCATAAATATAAGGAAAGAAATTCTAGAACCATGTGAATGACCTTAGAGTGGTGCATATGATTCACATGTGGTTCCTAACTATGAAAAACATGAAAATAATAGCAATGAGAATGTATGGACAGAGATGAAATGACAACTTAAATGAATAACATTTAACAACTTGCGCATGACATGTAGAGTGGTTCGCATGGTTCCTAAGATCATAAACATGCAAAAAACATATGTAAATATAAGATTTAATCAATTAATTGCAATAAACAAAGTCTAAGATTGCATGAATGAACTAATTATTGATAAAAGCTTCAAAATCTAACCTAAATCATTCCCCAAACTTCCACCAAACTTCAATTAAAACTCCTCAAAACCATGCACATGACACCTAGAATGGTGCGCATGGAATCAAGGTGTTCTAATTGATTTTGTTGAGATACATTTAAAGACAAACTATGAAACTAGAAATATATGAAAAAAATAAACATATAAAGATCGCCACAAAGAACATTCACCAATAAGAGATGGGAGGAATAATCATCAGTGTAATTGATTAAGGCAAAGATTAGAAGGATGGTGTGCACCAATGGTGGAGTGTGCGCACCATACTTACATCATATAAAACCCAAAATAACAATCTTCTAATCACTGCAAATCTAGCAAGCATGAAGATCAAGGGAAAATCCAATAGAAAGTAAAGGAAAACCTTGAGGAATACTAAGGAAAACAAGCTAGCAGATCAATGAACTCAAAAGCTTATGAAAAACAAAGATAGACAGTGAATGAGCAATCAACTGATGGAAAGAACTAACTTTGGATTGAAGATCAAAGAACTAAAGAAGGATTGTAAAAACCCTAATTTTTGTAAATTGATTGAGAAAAATCAATAAAGTTTGAGTTTCAGATATTTCGGGCTAAAATATTAGGGTTATTTAAAATATACTTTTCATAAAAGTGTAATCAAATCATAAGATATGTAAAATTGAAATTAAACTTAGCAAACCCTTCAAAATGACTGTAAGCACGACAAATTTCGAATTCAGATGAGAAATCCTTAAGTTTTTCATTTTTTGGACAAAAGGGGTAAAATAGTAATTTTACCCAAAAATCAAAATATGAAACATCAAAATTTAGAATGTACTGAGAAATACGAATCCAACGCCACTAAGTACACTCAAATCCGAGATCATGGGAATAAAACCCAAAATTTTATGCATAAAGGGCAAAATGGACTTTTTACACCATGTGGGGCCCACATGGGTACCACCACGTCCCCAACAACCAATTTGATCAGCAGCCCATGTGAAACATGGGTCAATAAAGATCAGCTAGTCATGGGCAAGAAAAATTAGGTATGGGAGCATTGAAGACTTTCATGCCATTTTATATTAAAAAAAATAACATATTATAATCATGGAAAAAGACCTAAAATGCCTATAAATACAACCCCAAAAATCCTCATAAAATCCCCACGAAATTCTCTTCAATCTCCTTGAAAAATTAGATCTAGAATCCTTCCCCAAAAACCCAAAATTTCCAAGAGTTAAATCTCTTTTCAACTTGTTTTTCTTTTTAGATTAGAACAAGAGACCTAAAATCAATTAGGCACTTTGTTCTAGATCTAATTTGATCAATTCCACCGTCCAAAACATCCCAACATATCTATTCTACAAAACCCCCAAAGAAATTTCAAGATCCAATGGTTCAAACAACGGATATTTGCAGGAAAGGTGGATTTTAGGATATATCTTCATCAACAAGGTATTTTTTCAAATTGGGCATACAATTGAGATTTTCTCACCAATCAAGTAAGTGGAAATCCTTTTCATAGATTTTTAGTATTGTTTTATGTAATTTTTATTCTACTGTAATTAATTTTGGTAATAAAAAGATAAAAATAAAGTAAACAATAGAACCCTTAATTTTGGATGATGGAGTGCTCAGATGAGAAATCTGACTATACCAATCGACCCAGAAGGGTCCAAAACCCCTAGGGTAAAAGTTTCATTAAAATCAGAGATGTTTTGGGCCCTCGATTGTAAGACGACACCCAAGATGCACGAGTGACGCACCGTCGAAACGGTGCATGCGATACGCGTGGGGCGTCTTCTCAAGCACAACCAAGGCGCATCCGTCAAAAGGACGAGCGGATGTGCCTAGCAACAGCCCGATTTGTGGACGCGCTGACGACGGGCGTTCCGCTCGTCCCGTCAGCATCTGTGGATGCCCCGCAGAAGTGCGTTGTCGTTTCCTCCCAGCGGATGTGCCCGATGATCGTTTGGTTCGTTCCGCCTGGTTCGTTCCGCCCGAACGTTCTGGGCCGTCCATTCCTGGGCCCAGATCAAATATAGGCCCTAGGAAGACTGTGAACTTCCAGCATCAATTCTAGAGTCATTTGAACTCCAAATTGAGATTGGAAAGAAGCTATGGAAAGCTTAAAACCTCTATTTTCTTATGAAATGATAAAATAGACATGTTATTCAGTAAAAACTTTTTGTATTAAAGAATTAAGTTTTCAATGACATAGATTTTCAAGATCTGAGATGATCAGATCTTAGAAACATATTTTAATATTGATATAATACTAAAATAAAGTGATATCTATGTTTAAATTGGATAGATATGAGATAGATTAAGGAATCTACCCTTTATGGTAGAAAAACCCTAAAAATACAAAGAGACCCACTTGATCAATGAGATCAAGTGTGATCAGATCCTCTGGATGGAAAGAATAAATGTTCATATGATGAAATCCAAGGAAATTATGATAAAAATAGATCAATATGATCTTTTGATTTTAATAGAGAAAATTCCCTAAATCTAACTAAAATCCTTAATCAAAGGAAAAGATCTAAGATCAAATGGTTGGATCATGAGTAAAGGTTTCTAAAAATGTAAATGTAATTAGTTTCATTTTATATTATTATGTTATAAGGCATGCTCGTATAACATTTATAGTTAGTATGATATATGTTTCATTCTTATCATAAGGTGATAGATTTAATTTAAGTACCTTGCCTCATTTTCATTGAATGTTAGATTATGTAGTTTTATGCTTTATATTTGTAATTCATTTATGGTTGAATGTTATTAGTAGATTTACTTGTTATGAGATAAAGAGCATAAAACATCAAAAATGTATTCTAATGAGAAAGTAGAGTTTCATGACACAAATAAGAATGGAGTACTTTGGACTTAATTAGTAAGGGCTATAGTTAGTAGGACAATATAAGGATTATCAAATCCTTGGCCCAAATTAGGAAAAGAATAATGAACCCAATGAATGACATTATAAATATTCATGGACTTAATTAAAATCCATTAGAAAGAGTACTTAGGGTAAACATGCTTATAGGAACCTTATGAAAGGTTGAGCTATGGTCATTCTAGTGAATGATGAACATAGTGGTTAAGGGGGTTATCTAATAGAGCCTCGCTCTTCCCCTACTTTCTGTTGACGTTTGTGAGGTCTAAACGCCTCCTTACATGAGGATTGAAGTAACCACTTTGTGTTCACCCATTCAGCTAGTAAGCCTTAGCCAATTGGAAATAAAAGGAGCAGTCTAGATTTAGGCTTGAATAAGCTACCTTCAACCAGCACATTAACTGGTTGAATAATAATCATAAGAGCATAAAAGGTTAGTAAATTACCTAACCCTAATAAAAACAGTAAGTAAGATAAGGATGATCAAACAAGATCCATTAGATCTTGGATGATCAAGAACAATAAGAATAAGAACACTATATTGTACTTAGTATGTATGTTTAGTAGTATACTTGTTATAGTTCATTAGATTAGATAATCCAAACCCTTGATCAAAGGTGATTCAAGGAAGAAAACCAAGATCATCCTCCATAGGGATGATCCAAGAACTGAACTTAGATAAAAAAAGAATTAGATAACAGAAGATCTAGGACCTTGATCTTTATCAACATGTGTAGAATGTCAATCAAAGGATCTATGAAAGATCAAGATCAAGGAGATGAACATACAAAGACTTAGAGATAGAAAAATACTTATATATGAATGATCTAAAGATCATTCTAAAACATCAGATCTAGTGATCAATAGGATTGTTCATAATTTATATATTGACAATATGTATGGATGTACAGATTACATACATCGGTCAAGATCATCGAAGATAAGGGAAAAGAGATCAATCCTTAAAGGTAGGAGGATTTGATGAATGCATTTACATGAGATATTCATGATTGTACTCATGATCTTATGTTGACAAGAGTAATGATAATACTTGTAATAAATCTCTTGAAAACCTTATGATCCAACCAAACACCTATAAGATGGTTAAGGACTAAACTATAAGTGAATAGGGAACTAGAAAATATTTCAGCCCTAAGTAAACAGACATATGGTCTGATATATATGAAATCTATTTTACATACAAGCTTGGAGGCTTGTGAGTTTGTTTTAATAGGCATGAGCCTAGGGGATGCTATTGCTAGAGGAGTTATGAGGCCACCCGCTCCTTGAAATTTGATGATATGATGATACCTTGCCCAATGAGAGGCTAAAAGTCGGGTGGTGGAAATTATGGGAAGGCCACCACTGTGAATGTCTTGCCCCCCCATACGGGCAGTGACATAATATTTTCCACCGTGGTATCAGTGGTGAATGGGGCAGTTATCCGAGCGCGATAGTACGGATCAGACTGCAGCATAGCAACCTTTCTGATTATTTTGCACTATGATGCATATGGAAATAGGCATAGTGAAATGCCTTATGTTATAGCATAATGAAATGCTAGGTAATTGTATATTACCAATGTTTCCCAAGAAGAGAAATTCCCAGTATGAGATTAACTATAATACTAAATTCTCAAAATGAAGAGAATTGATCAGCTTAGTTGGGAGTGATATTTGACTATTTTCACGAATTTAACTGGTTTACCCATGAAGGGTATGTATGTATATAGATATACATAACTTACAAAGTAAAGAGTATGTTTAAGGATAATGAGATTATGAAGTATTGGAATTACATTGTCAATGTTATGTTTCTTGAATCCCCTACCAAGCATTGCTTGCTGAGATATTGTACTTGTTGCAATATCTCAGATCCAGGGAAGGAGAGTTAGGAGCTGAAGACTATAGAAGACTTGAAGAGAATAATCTTCAAGGTATACCCTTGAAGACATGTATTTTTATTTGTTGAGAGTTTTATTGTACGGTGAGCTTGAGTTTTGGATTATGTAATTTGGACAAGTATTGTACTAGATTTGGCTGTACTGTGAACCACTGGATGGATCCTAGAGTTTAATAAAAGTGTATTCCTTCAATGGAATTTTATTTTGTACACAAATTGTACTTATGTTATGTATAAAGTGGTGACTTGGGTTTTCAAAACAAGTTCTAAAGAAAAGAATTTCCACTGCTTTGTGTTGCAAAATTTTTTTTTTTACACTCTTAAGGGCCCTGCCTTTCAAAATACTTTACAAATCATGTTTTCAAAAACCCGGGTCGTCACACCTAAATCATTCCCCAAACTTCAACTAAAACTCCTCAAAACCATGCACATGACACCTAGAATGGTGTGCATGGAATCAAGGTGTTTTAATTGATTTTGTTGAGATACATTTAAAGACAAACTATGAAACTAGAAATATATAAACAAATAAACATATAAAGATCGCCACAAAGAACATTCACCAATAAGAGATGGGAGCAATAATCATCAGTGTAATTGATTAAGGCAAAGATTAGAAGGATGGTGTGCACCAATGGTGGAGTGTGTGCACCATACTTACATCATGTAAAACCCAAAATAACAATCTTCTAATCACTGCAAATCTAGCAAGCTTGAAGATCAAGGGAAAATCCAACATAAAGTAAAGGAAAACCTTGAGGAATACTAAGGAAAACAAGCTAGCAGATCAATGAACTCAAAAGCTTATGAAAAACAAAGATAGACAGTGAATGAGCAATCAACTGATGGAAAGAACTAACTTTGGATTGAAGATCAAAGAACCAAAGAAGGATATTTGCTAACCAGAAGCAGCTAAAGGAGAAAAACATAGAAAACTTCAAGGAAGAGGGCTGCCTAAAGAGAAAATTGTAGAGTACTTTAAAAGGAGGATGGAGGCACCACATTCTTAGGGTGCCTCCTTCTCTCCCAAAAGATTCCTTTCGCGCTGTAGCACTAGGACACCATTTATATGTTGGCTGCCTCCTCTTTTTGATAAGATGTGATCCTAGGGTGAAGGTTATTAGAGGTAAAATGTAAGGGTTAAGAGTAGATCGAGGGCATCCAATAAGGAAAGATACATATATAGGAAGAATACATATGAATCTAGGTGGTTAGGAAAGAGAAATAGAAATGGGGAGAGATGGAAAGATAAGGGGAAAGGAAGGGAATAAGGAGCGAAGGGATTGGGTAGACCTAGGATGGTGGGCTGGTTGAAGAGTTTTAGAAAAGTGGGACTCTTAGGTAGGACATTGTAAATTTCATAGTGGATTTGTATGGTTAGGTGAAAAAGAAGAGAGGTGAGAGAAACACTGAAAAATAAGAAAAATAACGTGGGTTCTTCCTATTGGTCCACATGCTACCTTAACTAGTTGGATTTTCCTTCTAATATCTTCAAAATAACCCTTAAAATCCCATTAATATTTTCTTCTAATCATGGCCTTCCATGTAGCTTGGCTCATGAGGTTTGATGGCTTGCTTGGAGAGCTCATTTGCCTTAGCTTCATTAGCTGGCTTTATGGGCTCTTTAGCTTGTCACCTTCTTCGTGGCTTTTATATGGTTGGGAAGCTTGAATGAATCCTATGCAAAGGTGGTGGATTTTGCATGGTTGTGTATGGGCCCACTTTAGTCAACTTTGATTTCTCCAATTCTACTCTTTACTTGTCTTAAGATGATCTTGATCGTTGATCTCACTTTGGATTGATGATATTTTGGCCTTGACTTGAACTTTCAGACTTGAAATTTCATTTTCATCTCAATCAATACTGGCCATTGGATCACCATCAGGCTTCTTGCAAAAGATGAAAAATATGATTATTCACATAGCTACCCCAGATTAGCCTCTAAACCTGTAAATAATCAAATATTTGATTTATTAGGTTAGAAATGCAGGTGTTATAAATTTTGGCCAAAAACCCCAATTTCACGATGTAAGTTATAACACATGGGCTATTAATTGGGTATTTTTATACAATTTTGGACACTTATGACAGCCCCCAACAAGTATTCACTAGATCTAAGCAAAACACGCAAAAAATCATGAAAATCAAAATGGTTATCGCTTTTGTAGGTACTCGCGATTGCATTTAGAACTTGCAACAAGCCCTTAAACCCCTAAGTTACCCCTAGTGGAAAAGTTAGGCCTCATGAGGACTTGTAATAAATATACTCACAAAATTCCATAAGGTTGAATCCTTTATTTTATCTCAAAGAATCCTTATCCATTAATACTCTAATAATTTTAACAACTTAGTAGCGACTAATGACAATTCTACAAGTCCTCCACATACTAATGTCATTTTATTATAGTTATTTCTAGGAGTGCATGTGTGTGTACAGCTATATAAGTGAAGGCTTCTAATTAGGCATGATTATATTCCATAAGAAATATGTTTTGACCTCAATTCTTATAGGCATACCTTAAACAAATGAAGCTCTCAGAAAAAGGGGTTGAACATATTTCTCTCTCAATGTGACTAGATCCAACAAAGTTTCACATAAAAATTAAACACTAAAGAGACAAAAGAATGTGATCCCTAAGAATCGATGTCATTACCCAGACTCTTAGGGGCAATTTACCTTGGTTCCTTCTTTCTATATATTCCTTAAGGCTATTTTCCACCTAACATCCATAGGTATTTACTTAGGGTGAAATGTAGCTCCGGACAGGTTCATAAAAGATAGTATAGGGATCCAAATTTTCAAAATTGAGTAGAGGTCTTCTTTTGATTGTTGGACAACTTTACTTTGACTATACTGAAGTGAATACCTTTTGTACTCGTCTTCTTCTTTTCTTTTTCTTTTTTCAATTTTTGATCTATGTTTTTGATATTTCTTTCTTTTCAATTTTCTTTTTACTTCTTTTAAAAGTGAGATTCTTTCATTGTATGAATTTTTTATATTTCACTTCTTTAACTTTTTGTCCTTTCTGAATTTTTTCTAGAAAATCTACTAGTTTTTGAGAATAGGTAATGGATTTCTACTAGGTTTTCTTGTGTTAAGGTAGGTGGGTTTAAGAAAGAAAAGGTATAATAATAGGCTTCATGGGCTAACTACTGGTATAATATATTGGGTAGGTTCTATGTCTCTGGGCTGAATAAGGATACCTTATATTATTCCCTGGGTTTCTTAAAGCCTATCAGATTCAATAAATTTTCTAGAAAAAAAACTATTACTCCTATTTAATCTTGGCAATTTACCAAAAGGAAGATAACATGATCACACAAAGTTATGTATGCTGAAGAAAATGTGAAATTACTTATAACTCTCAAAAAGAGGATAATCTCTAAAATTCACTTAATTATAGGTCTTCCTTGATTTTCATTAGGATCTCTAAGTCACACCTTTTTATTAGTTTAGACTATGTGCTGTGTGTAAGTATTTTTTCTGAGATTTAACTTTTATAAAAATGCTTCAACACATGAACAACATGCAAAACTATACATATGTCCTTCCATTAAGAGATTGAAGGGGTAGAACCACCAAGTTTTT
Organism: Warburgia ugandensis; assembly: GCA_035236585.1. Classification (NCBI taxonomy): domain Eukaryota; kingdom Viridiplantae; phylum Streptophyta; class Magnoliopsida; order Canellales; family Canellaceae; genus Warburgia; species Warburgia ugandensis. The sequence goes on along the minus strand of CP141131.1, from coordinate 45,957,346 downwards.
TGAAATTTCAATTCACATCATAGTAAAGGAACTCTACCTCAAAAATTTTTATTTTTTATTTTTAAACATACAAGAAAATACAAGAAAAGTCAAAATCTCTTTGTACATCTACATCCCTCAACCCAAACTAAACATTGTCCTCAATGTTTGGAAACATAGGACCCTATATGATGCTGGAATGATGTACAATATGGAGATTCAAAAGATATCTGCATTGCCTCCTAGTGAGCACTAAGTTTTATGTCTTCAACCAGACATAATGATAAGTGAAATGTGATGCCCAAGGCACTCTAAACCATGCTAAGGTGGATCAATGTAAATCAATGCCTCTAATGATGTTTCCTCTACCTCATGGTTAATTAGTTCTGTGAAAGGTTTTATTATCTATCCATTAACATTTGGGATTTTGCCATCCTTCTTTACCTCAATGCCCCATGAAGACATACAGTGTGTACTACATAGTATCCAATCCATGGAGACCTAATTTTCCCTGGGAATAGATGCAACCTAAAATTATACAATAAGACCTTTTGTGCAGGTGTGAAGACTTCCAGGATTTGTCTATTATGGTTAACCTTCATCCAACCTTTGTATAGATGTGCAAATTTATATGTAACTTTTTTCAACACATCTAACTCACTAAGTTGGAGTTTTCTATGGATCCCAATGGCATCTAACTCAAAATTGAGCTTTATGATAGCCCAATATGCCTTATGTTCTAATTCTATTGGTAAGTGGCAAGACTTTTAATAGACTAGGCTATAGGGTGACATGCTTGTAGGAGTCTTATAGGCAAGGCAATAAGCCCATAAAGCATTTTTAAGTCTAATAGATCAATCTGTTCTACTTGGATTGACTATCTTCTCTAGAATACATTCAATATCTCTATTCGACACCTCTACTTATATGCTGATCTAAGGGTGATATGGGGTAGCTATTGAATGGTTAAAACCATACATTTTTGTTAAGTTTTGAAACACTTTATTATAAAATCATTTATGCACATCACTAATTATGGAACATGGAGCACCAAACCTTGCAAATATATTTTCCTTTAAAAATTTGACCACCACCCTGTGGTCATTGGTCTTGTAGTGTATGGCCTTCACCCACTTGGACATGTAATCCAATCCCACAAGGATATACGTATACCCAAAAGAATTAGAAAATGACCCTATGAAATCTATGCCCCAAATATCAAGAGGTTCTACAACAAGGATGGGGTTTAAGGCATCATGTTTTTCCTTCCTATATTTCCTAACCTTTAGCACGTAGCACATATCATGTAGTAAGCATGTGAATCCTTAAAAATCATGGGCTAGTAAAAACCACACTACAAAATTTTTGTAATTGTCTTTTTAGAGCTAAAGTGGCCCCCACAAGTGTGGTAATGAAAGAAGGAGATGATTTTATTATGGTCACTATAAGGTATGCATCTCCTTATCATTTGATCAGGACAATAATTAAATAAGTATGGGTCTCCCCAAGTGAAGTATCTAAACCTGGACATAATTCTTTTTCTATCTTGTTTTGTCCAATGATTGAGCATTTGTCCTATACAAGATAGTTAACTATATCTCCATACCAACTTAACTGGGAAATGTGCATTAATTGTTTGTTTGGAAAAGATTCTATTATAAGCACATTTTTGCTACTATGTTCCACAACTAACCTAGATAAGTGGTTTGCTACAATATTTTTGGAACCTTTTTTGTCCTAAATTTTTATGTCAAATTCTTATAGTAGTAGTACCCATGGATTAGCATAGGTTTTGTATCCTTTTTTTAGAAAAGAGATATTTTATAGCTACATTATACTAGTATATTATAACTTTAAATCACAACAAGTGAGATCTAAACTTATCCTATAGGAACATGATAGCTAACAACTCTTCTTCTTTTTTTTTAGTGGTATAATAGTTGAGTTATGTGTCTTTGAATATTTTTCTAGAATAGTATATCACATGGGAAATTTTGTCATTGCACTACCCCAAAACAGCTCCAGTCATTTAGTATATAGCATCACACATTATCTAAAAAGGTGTACTCTAGTCAGGTGGTCAAATGATAGGCGTAGAGGTCAATTTGGCCTTTAAACATTCAAAAGGTTTTCTAAAATTCTCATCAAAATCGAAAGACGATTCCTTTGTAAGTAAATTAAAGAGCGGCTTAGCAATCTTCTTGAAATCTTTGATGAATCTCCTGTAGAACCCAGCATGACCTAGAAACAAGCAGATTTCTTTTATAGTCCTTAGTGGAGGAAGGTTGGCTATTAAATCCACTTTGAACTTATCTAGTACTATACCATTGTGTGATATTATGTGGTCTAGAACAATACCATTATATAAAACATAAAATGGCACCTTTCGTAGGTCAATACTAGATTTTTCTCCTCACACCTTGCAAATACTAACTTTAGATGGAGAAAGTTGTGACGACCCAGGTTTTTGTAACACGTTTTGTAATGTATTTTGAAAGGCAGGGACCTTAAGAGTGTAAATTTTTTTCGCAATACGAAGCAGCGGAAATTCTTTACTTTAGAACCTTGTTTTGAAAACCCAAGTCACCACTTCATACATAACATAAGTACAATTTGTGTACAAAATAAAATTCCATTGAAGGAATATACTTTTATTAAACTCCAGGATCCATCCAGTGGTTCACAGTACAGCCAAATCTAGTACAATACTTGTCCAAATTACATAATCCAAAACTCAAGCTCACCATACAATAAAACTCTCAACAAAGAAAAATACATGTCTTCAAGGGTATACCTTGAAGATTATTCTCTTCAAGTCTTCTATCGTTTTCAGCTCCTAACTCTCCTTCTCTATATTTGAGATATTGCAACAAGTATAATATCTTAGCAAGCAATGCTTGGTAGGGGATTTAAGAAACATAACATTGACAATGTAATTCCAATACTTCATAATCCCATTATCCTTAAACATACTCTTTACTTTGTAAGTTATGTATATCGATATACATACATACCCCTCATGGGTAAACCAGTTAAATTTGTGAAAATAGTCAAATATCATTCCCAACTAAGCTGATCAATTCTTTTCATTTTGAGAATTTAGTATTATAGCTAATCTTCTACTGGGAATTTCCCTTATTGGAAAATATTGGTAATATACAATTACCTAGCATTTCATTATGCTACAACATAAGGCATTTCACTATGCCTATTCTCATATGCATCATAGTGCAAAATAATCAGAAAGGTTGCTATGCTACAGTCTGATCCGTACTAGCGTGCTCAGATAACTGCCCTGTTCACCACTGATACCACGGTGGAAAATATTATGTCACTGCCTGTATGGGGGGGCAAGACTTCCACAGTGGTGGCCTTCCCATAATTGCCACCACCCCACTTTTAGGCTCTCTTAGGGCAAGGTATCATCACATCATCAAATTTCAAGGAGCGGGTGGCCAAACCCTCATGACTCCTCTAGCAATAGCATTCCCCTAGGCTTGTGCTTATTAAACACAAACTCACAAGTCTCCAAGCTTGTATGTAAAATAGATTTAATATATATTAGACCATATGTCTGTTTACTTAGGGCTGAAATATTTCCTAGTTCCTTATTCACTTATAGCTTAGTCCTTAACCATCTTATATGTGTTTGGTTGGATCATAAGGTTTTCAAGAGATTTAATACAAGTATTATCATTACTCTTGTCAAAATAAGATCATGAGTACAATCATGTAGGCATTCATCAAATCCTCCTACCTTTAAGGATTGATCTCTTTTCCCCAATCTTCCATGATCCTGACTGATGTACGTAATTTGTACATCCATACAAATTGTCAATATATAAATTATGAACAATCCTATTGATCACTAGATCTGATGTTTAGAATGATCTTTAGATCATTCATATCTAAGTATTTTTCTATCTCTAAGTCTTTGTATGTCCATGTCCATGTCCTTGATCTTAATCTTTCATGGATCCATTGATTGACAATCTACACATGTTGATAAAGATCAAGGTCCTAGGTCTTCTATCATCTAATTCTTCTTTGATCTAAGTTCAGTTATTGGATCATCCCTATGGAGGATGATCTTGTTTTTCTTCCTTGAATCATCTTTGATCAAGGGTTTGGATTATCTAATCTAATGAACTATAACAAGTATATTAATAAACATGCATACTAAGTACAATATAGTGTTCTTATTCTTATTGTTCTTGATCATCTAAGATCTAATGGATCTTGTTTGATCATCCTTATCTTACTTACTGTTTTTATTAGGGTTAGGTAATTTACTAACCTTTTATGCTCTTATGATTATTATTCAACCAGTTAATGTGCCGGTTGAAGGTAGCGTATTCAAGCCTAAATCTAGACTGCTCCTTTTATTTCCAATTGCCTAAGGCTTACTAGCTAAATGGGTGAACACAAAGTTGTTACTTCAATCCTCATGTAAAGAGGCGTTTAGACCTCACAAACGTCAACGGAAGGTAGGGGAAGAGCGAGGCTCTATTAGATAACCCCCTTAACCACTATGTTCATCATTCACTAGAATGACCATAGCTCAACCTTCCATAAGGTTCCTATAAGCATGTTTACCCTAAATACTCTTTCTAATGGATTTTAATTAAGCCCATGAATATTTATAATGTCATTCATGGCGTTTATTATTCTTTTCCTAGTTTGGGCTAAGGATTTGATAATCCTTATATTATCCTACTAACTATAGCTGTTACTAATTAAGTCCAAAGTACTTCATTCTTATTTGTGTCATGAAACTCTACTTTCTCATTAGAATACATTTTTGATGTTTTATGCTCTTTATCTCATAACAAGTAGATCTACTAATGACATTTAACTATAAATGAATTATAAATTCAAAGAATAAAATTACATAATTTAACATTTAATGATAATGAGGCAAGGTACTTTAAAATAATTAAATCTAGCACCTTATGATAACAATGAAATCATATATCATGCTAAAGTGTAAATGTTATACTAGCATGCTTTATAATATAAAATGAAACTAATTACATTAAGATTTTTAGAAACCTTTATTTATGATCCAACCATTTGATCTTAGATTTTTCCCTTTGATTAATGGTATTAGTTATATTTAGGGGATTTTCTTTATTAAGCTCCAAAGATCATATTGATCTATTTTTTTCATAATCCATCCATGATTTCCTTGGATTTCATCATATCAACATTCATTCTATCCATCCCAAAGATCTGATCACACTTGATCTCATTGATCAAGTGGCTCCCTTTGTATTTTTAGGGTTTTTCTTCCATAATGGGTAGATCCCTTAATATATCTCATATATATCCAAATAAACCATAGATCTCACTTTATTTCAATATTATATCATTAGTAAAACATATTGTCAAGATATGATCATCTCAGATCTTGAAGATCTAGGTAATTGGAAACTTATTTCTTTAATACAGAAAGTTTGACTAAATATTATGTCAATTTTATGATTTCATCAGAAAATAGAGGTTTCAAGCTTTTCATAGCTTCTTTTCGATCTCAATTTGGAGTTCAGATGGCTCTAAAATTGGATCTGGAAGTTCACAGTCCTTCCTAGGGCTTAGATTTGATCTGGGCCCAAGGAATGGACGGCCCAAATCTTTCGGGTGGAAAACCAAGCCTGGCGGACCCGTTCAGTTTGTCGGGCGCATCCGTTGGGATGACCTGAGGAAGCACCCTTACGGGGTGTCCACAGACGTGGACGGGACGAGCGGGACCCTCGTGGTCCGCGCGCCCGTAAAGGGGACTCCCGTCTAGTGCATTTGCTCGTGGGTTTGATGGACACGCCATCGTCTTGCTTGGGATGACGTCCCATGCGCAGCACACGTGTCGTTTCCGACGGCACGTCACGTGTGCGTCTTGGGCGCCGTTAGATCCGGAGATCGGACAGTCCATTCTGGACCGTCCAATCAATCCTCTCCAATTGAGTGCTTAAAACATCTCTGATCATTGTTAAAATTCTACCCTAGCAGTTTTGGACCCTTCTGAATCGATTGGTATAGTCAAAATTTTCATATGAGCACTCTATCATCCAGAATTAAGGGTTCTGGTGTTTACTTTATTTTTATCTTTTTACTACCAAAATAAATTACAGTAAACAAAAAAAATTACATAAAATAGTATTAAATATCTATAGAAAGTATTTCCACCTATCTTATTGGAGAAAAAAACCTTGGTTATATGCCCAATTTAAAAAGAATACCTTGTTGATGAAGATATGGCCTAAGATCCACCTTTCTTGCAAATTCCTGTTGTTTGAACCGTTGGATCTTGAAATTGATTTGGGGGTTTTGTAGAATAGATATGTTGGGAAGTTTTGGATGGTGAAATTGATGAAATTAGATCTGGAACAGAGTGCCTAATTGATTTTAGGTCTCTTGTTCCAATCTAAAAAGAAAAACAAATTCAAAAGAGAGATATCTCTTGGAAATTTTGGGTTTTTGGGGAGGGATCTAGGTCTAATTTTTTAGGGAGAGTGAAGAAAATTTAATAGGGATTTTATGAGCATTTTTGGAGGATTTTTGGGGTTGTATTTATAGGCATTTTGGGTTTTTTTTCATGATTATAATTTTTTATTTTTTATTATTAAATGACATGAAAGTCTCCCATGCTCCATTTTTTCTTCCCCATGCCCCATTTTTCTTCCCCAAGACCATCTGATGTTTTTTGACCCATGACTTCATGTGGGCTGCTCATAAGATTCATTTTTGTGTCCCTTGTGGGCCCCACATGGTGTAAAAAGACCATTTTGCCATTTATGTATAAAATTTTGGGTTTTATTCCCATGATCTTGGATTTGAGTGTACTTAGTGGCGTTGGATTCATATTTCTCAGTACATTCTAAATTTTGATGTCTCATATTTTGATTTTTGGAAGATTTTGATTTTGGGTAAAATTACTATTTTACCCTTTTGTTCAAGAAATGAAGAAACTTAAGGATTTTTCATCCTAATTCAAAATTTGTCATGTTTATAGTCATTTTGAAGGGTTTTCTAAGTTTACTTTCAATTTTACATGTCTTATGATTTGATTATACTTTTATAAAAAGTATATTCTAAATAACCCTAATATTTCAACCCGAGATATTTGAAACTCAAACTTTATTGATTTTCTCAATCAATTACAAAAATTGGGGTTATTACAATCTTCCCTCCTTGAAATAGTTTCGTCCTCGAAATTTGTAATACACTACTTACTCAAACAAACTAGGGTGCATCTTCCTCATTTCTACTTCCGTTTCCCACGTGGCTTCCTCAACAAAGTGATGTTGCCACAAGACTTTGACTAACACAATGCTTTTGGTTCTTAACTTCTGTTCCTTGTGGTCCAGAATTCGTATTGCCTTCTCTTCGAAGGTTAGGTCAGGCTTTAGCTCTTCTGGCACCCTTTGAAGTACATGAGTGTCATCTTAGAGGTGTTTTCTTAGCATAGACACATGAAAGACACTATGTATTTCTAAGAGTTGGGGTGGTAAGGCTAATTTGTAGGCCACTAGACCAACTCTTTTTAAGATTTCAAATGGACCAATGAATCTAAGACTAAGTTTTCCTTTGCTTCCAAACCTCATTACTCCTTTGACAGGTGATACCTTTAGAAATATGTGCTCCCCCACATCAAATTCCAAGTTTCTACGTCTTTTACTTGTGTAACTCTTTTGTCGACTGTGTGTTGTTAATAGCCTCTTCTGTATCAATCTGACCTTATCTACACATTGTTCCACTAGTTCTGACTTTATCAGCTTTCTTTCTCCAACTTCACTCCAACAGGTTGGTGATCGACATGGCCATCCATACAATGCTTCATATGGTGCCATACTAATACTTGCCTAAAAACTGTTGTTATATGCAAATTCTACTAAAGGATGATGTCCATCCCAACTCCCTTTCCAATCTAATGCACATGCTCTCAACATATCTTCTAAGGTTTGAATAGTTCTTTCTGATTGACCATCTGTTTGAGGGTGAAATGCTGTACTGAGTTTAAGTGAGGTTCCCAAGGCTTGTTGTACACTTTTCCAACATCTCAAAGTAAATCTTCTGTCCCTATCCGATATAATGGATAGTGGAATCCCATGAAGTCTTACTATTTCTTTGATGTATAGCTTAGCTAGACTGTCAACTGATTGGTTTTGTCTAATTGGAAGGAAATGTGCTGACTTTGTTAGCCTATCCACAACCACCCAAATCATCTCATGGCCTGCCCGGGTCCTTGGCAATCCCACTACAAAATCCATAGTGATATTGTCCCATTTCCATTCTGGAAGTTCCAATGTTTGTAACATTCCAGGTGGTCTTTGGTGTTCAGCCTTTACTTGTTAGCAATTTAGACATTTAGCCACAAATTCTCTTATTTCTCTCTTCATGCCTTCCCACCAAAAGTTTTTTTTTAAATCTTGATACATCTTTGTACCTTCAGGGTGTATAGAAAACTTTGACTGATGGGCTTCTTGTATCAATTCCTTTCTCAGACATTTATTTGAAGGAACCACCAATCTCTCCTGAAAGCGTATGCCCCCATCTGTACCCCTAACAAATCCTTTCTTTTCACACAATTCCTGAGTTGCTGTATCTTCTTCTTGGGCTTTAAGGACTCTTTCTACAAAAGCTGATTTAATTGTGATGTTTGTGAGTAGAGCTCTTAGTTGTCTAATTAATGCATCAGCTACTACATTTGCCTTTCCAGGATGGTATTGGATGGCAAAATCATAGTCTTTGATATACTCTATCCATCTTCTTTGTCTCATATTCAAATTAGCCTGAGTGAAGATGTATTTGAGACTCTTATGATCTGTAAATACATTGAATTTTTCTCCATACAAATAATGTCTCCAAATTTTCAATGCAAAAACTACAGCTGCCAATTCTAGGTCATGTACTGGGTAATTTATTTCATGTTTCTTCAAGTGTCTAGATGCATAAGCAATGACCTTCCCATTTTGCATCAACACACCTCCTAACCCTTTGCCTGAAGCATCACAGTATATTTCATATCCCCCACTACCAACTGGCAAAGTCAATACTGGTGCTGTAGTTAACCTCTTCTTTAGCTCTTGAAAACTATTTTCACATTCTTCTAACCAAGTGAATTGTACCCCCTTTCTTGTCAAGGAAGTCATAGGAAGAGCTAGACGAGGGAACCCTTGAATGAATCTACGGTAGTATCCTGCTAGTCCAAGAAAACTACGTATTTCTGTTACTATTTTAGGTTTCTCCCAATTCATTACTACTTCAATCTTGGTGGGGTCCACTTTTACTCCATTCTTGGAAATTACATGACCTAAAAATTTGACCTTCTCTAAGTAGAATTCACACTTACTAAATTTACCAAACAGTTTATGTGTTCTGAGGGTATTTAGTACAATTAGTAAGTATTCTTGATGTTCTTTGATACTGGTAGAGTAAATCAGTATATCGTCGATAAATACAATCACAAATTTATCCAAAAATTCTTTGACGATTCTATTCATCAAATCCATAAACACTATTGGTGCATTGGTCAGCCCAAAAGACATGACTAGAAACTTGTAATGCCCATATCGAGTTCTGAATTCTGACTTGGGTATGTCTTCATCCTTAATACGCAATTGATGATATCTTGATCTAAGGTCAATTTTAGAAAAGACCTTAGCAGATTTGAGTTGATCAAAGAGATCATCAAAGCAAGGTAAGGGATACCTATTTTTAACTGTGACACTATTCAACATTCTATAATCAATGCATAATCTCATTGACCCATCCTTCTTCTTCACAAATATTACTGGTGCTCCCCATGGTGAATTACTCGGTTTAACAAACCCTTTTTCTAACAATTCTTCCAATTGTCCTTTTAACTCTTTCAACTCTGCTGGGGCCATCCTATAAGGTGCTTTAGAAATTGGAGTTGTACCAAGAATTACTTCAATGGTAAACTCAATTTCTCGGTGTGGGGGTAACCTTGGTAGTTCTTCAAGAAAAACATCTTGGAAATCCCTGATCACTTCAATTTCTGTTATCCTGGGCTGTTCAACATCTAAGGAAACCACTGTTGCTAAAAATGCCTGACACCCCTTGGACATATGTTTGACTACCTTCATAGCTGAGATGATGGATTTGTCTAAGTCATTGTGTTTCCCATATAGTATTAATACTTTCTCCCTTGGTATATTAAATGTGAGTTTCTTCTTATGACAGTCCATAACTACCCAGTATTTTGCTAACAACCCATACCCGATGATGTCAAAATCCTCCATGTTCAATAAAATGAGGTCTATGTCCATTCTTTTGCCCAATACTTCTAGAGGTACATTATGCAAGTATTCTTGTAGTTTAACTATTTTTCCAACTAGAGTTATTACATCTAGATCAAATCCCAAGTTTTTCACTGATAGTTGTGTACTAGATGCAAATTCACAAGATATAAAGGAATGCGTAGATCTAGAATCAAACAGTACTTTGGCATAGTTGTCTACTACAAGTAATGTACCTTCAATTACAGCATTCGATGGTCCAGCTTGGCCATCAGTGATGGCGAAGACCCTTTCTTGGTGTCAAGGAGCAATTTCAAGTTTTGCTTCCCTAACTGCCAATGGTTTGGTACAGTGGGCGGCGACATGTCCATACTCCCCATAATTGTGGCACTTGATTGGAAATCACTGTGGTTATTGTTGTATAGGTCGTGGGCAGATATTGCCTTGGTGAAATTTTCTACATCTTGGACATGGCTGTCTATTTGGCCTTGGTGCATTGTTCCTTTGATTTGTTTGAGGCTTAACGGATGTGCTATCGTCTTACTTGGGACGACATCCCATGAGCAGTGCACGTGCCATTTCCAACGGTGCATCACGTGTGCATCTTGGGCGCCGTTAGATCCGGAGATCGGGCAATCCATTTTGGACCGTCCAATCAATCTTGTCTCAATTGAGTGCCCAAAACGTCTCTGGTCATTGTGAAAATTCTACCCTAGGGGTTTTGCACCCTTCTGGATCGATTGGTACAATCAAAATTTTCATTTGAGCACTCTATCATCCAGAATTAAGGGTTCTGATGTTTACTTTATTTTTACCCTTTTATTACTAAAATAAATTACAGTAAACAAAAAAATTACATAAAATAGTATTAAACATCTATAGAAAGTATTTCTACCTACTTGATTGGAGAAAAAAACCTTGGTTATATGCCCAATTTAAAAAGAATACCTTGTTGATAAAGATATGGCCTAAGATCCACCTTTCTTGCAAATTCCCGTTGTTTGAACCGTTGGATCTTGAAATTGATTTGGGGGTTTTGTAGAATAGATATGTTGGGAAGTTTTGGATGGTGGAATTAATAAAATTAGATCTAGAATAGAGTGCCTAATTGATTTTAGGTCTGTTGTTCCAATCTAAAAAGAAAAACAAATTGAAAAGAGAGATATCTCTTGAAAATTTTGGATTTTTGGGGAGGGATCTAAGTTTAATTTTTCAGGGAGAGTGAAGAAAATCTTGTGGGGATTTTATGAAAATTTTTGGAGGACTTTTGGGGTTGTATTTATAGGCATTTTGGGTCATTTTTCATGATTATAATATTTTATTTTTTATTATTAAATGGCATGAAAGTCTCCCATGCTCCATTTTTTCTTCTCCATGCCCCATTTTTCTTCCCCAAGACCAGCTGATGTTTGTTGACCCATGACTTCACATGGGCTGCTCATAAGATTCATTTTTGGGTCCCTTGTGGGCCCCACATGGTGTAAAAAGACTGTTTTGCCATTTATGTATAAAATTTTGGGTTTTATACCCATGATCTCATATTTGAGTGTACTTAGTGGCATTTGATTTGTATTTCTCAGTACATTCTAAATTTTGATGTCTCATATTTTGATTTTGGGTAAAATTACTATTTTACCCTTTTGTCCAAGAAATGAAGAAACTTAAGGATTTGTCATCCGAATTCAAAATTTGTCGTGTTTATAGTCATTTTGAAGGGTTTGCTAAGTTTAATTTCAATTTTACATGTCTTATGATTTGATTATACTTTTATAAAAAGTATATTATAAAAAACCCTAATATTTCAGCTCGAAATATCTAAAACTCAAACTTTATTGATTTTCTCAATCAATTACAAAAATTGGGGTTATTACAAAAGCACTCATCAAAAGAAGATCCAAATACTGAGAAGTCATCCATAAAAACCTCTAGGAACCTTTCTACCGTGTTGGAAAATATGCTCAACATACACATTTGAAAAATGGCTATAGCATTGGGTAGACCAATAAGCAAAGCTCCCAAAAGGCTAGGTGAAGGTAGTCTTCTTCTAATCTTCGAGTGCTATAAGAATTTGGTTATAACTAATATAACCATTTAGAAAATAGTAATAACTATGGATAGCTAACCTCTCAAACATTTGGTCCATAAAAGGAAGAGGAAAGTGGTCTTTCCTTGTGACTGCGTTCAATTTTTGGTAATCAATACAAACCTTCACATGGTGATCATGCAAGTAGGTACAAACTCATTGTCCTCATTCTTAATTACCATTTCACTAAATTCTTGGGTATATCCTAAACAGGGATGACCCAAGTGTTTTCACAGTTGGGGTATATCACGTCAACATTTAAAAGTTTAAGGAATTCATCTCTTACCACATTTTTCAAGTGGGGGTTTAGTCTTCTTTGAGTTTCCCAGGATGATTTATCATTCTCTTATAGGTGGATCCTAAGCATACAAATGGCTGGACTAATCCCCTTGTTAGAAGCCAAGTGGCTATTGGGGAATTGTTGTTGTATGAAAATTTTGGTTAAGGGGGTTCATAGATGATTCCCACTGATAGTTGTTCTTCGAATAAGAAGAATTTGGATGCTTAGCCCATTTAGGATTTTAGCTCTTAGAATAAGTTGTTGCTAGAATTGCAATATACGCTCAAAGCATTTGCTTGTCCTAAATGGTATCTATTCAAGATTCTATTTTATGGACATGTTGTGGTTATATGGGCTAGACTTGAACATAGACCACAAACCTCTTGTGGAGGTCTAATATGTAACGACCCAAGCTTTTGTAACACATTTTTCAAAGACAGGGCACCCTTAGTAGTACAAAAATTTTGCAAAACAAAGCAGCAGAAATTCTTTTCTTTAAAACTTATTTTGAAAAAACCCAAGTCATCACTTCATACATAATATAAGTAGAATTTTTTACAAGATAAAATTTCATTGAAGGAATATACTTTTATTAAATTCTAGAATCCATCTAGTGGTTCATAGTACGGCCCGGGTATCAGTACAATACTTGTCCAAATTACATAATCCAAATTTCCAATCTCATAATACATTGAAAACTCTTAATATAGTACAATTCTCTCAAATAAAAATAAATGTCTTCAAGGGATATACCCTAATTGATTATTCTTCCGAATCTTTTTAAGTCTTGAGCTCCTAATTCTCTTTCTCTATTTCTGAGATATTGTAAACATTGAAACATTTACAATATCTCAGCAAGCTATGCTTGTTAGAGGATTTAAGAAGCATAATAATTTGACAGTATAATCCTAATACTTCATAATCCCATAGTTCATAACATACACATGAATCAATCTCTTTACTTTGTCACATATATACATCCTTACACATTCATACAGTATACTGTGTATAGATATATACATATGGTCAAAATCATGAAAAATAGTTAATGTCTCAAAACATAATCATACCCAGCTTATACTAAGTTGATAAATCATCTAGACTCTGTTGGAAATACTCCCTCATTTGGGTAGTATCTGTAATCCACGATTACCCAGCATCTCATCATGCCATATCATAAGGCATTTCACTATGCCATGCATCATAATGCAAAAATACTCAAAGGACTACTATGCTGTAGTCTAATCTATACTAGTGTGCTCAGATAACTACTTTCATACTCCACAGATACCAAGTGTGGAAAATCATCTACATCATGTATATATTGGTGGACAGACCATCATAGTGGTGGCCTTACCATATTGCCCCACCTAACGTTTTTCCTCTCTTTGGGCACAGTATCATCATATATATCATATTTCTGGGAGCAAGTGGCCAAACCCTACTACTCTCATAGCATAGCATCCCCATGCCTATGCCTATTTAAAACAAAACCACAAGCCTCCATGCTTGTATGTAAAGTAATATTTTTACTTATTAGACATCTTGTCTGTTTATATAATCATCCTCATATTTTGGTATTCTTATACTAAGGATAGGATTTTACTTCAAACTTAAGGATCATCATTTACAATGAATGATACCCATTTTCATACAGGTTTAGGGATCACCATTCAATATGAATAATTCCCATGTAATGATTTTATACTTATCAAACAATTTGTTTGTTTATCTAAGGCTGGAATACCTTATAGTTCCCTATTTGCTTAGGGTTTTCCTCATTTCTAACTTAACCATTTCATATGTGTTTTGGTTGGATCATAAGGGTTTTCAATGGGTTTAATGCAAGTATTTACATTATACTTGTCAACATTTCCAAACATAAGATCATGTATATAACATGTACTTCTCATGAAAATGCCTTCATAAAATCCTCCTACCTTCAAGTAGTGATTCATCTCTTCAAATCTTCCATGATCCTGATTAACATATGAAATCTGTAAATCCATACATACTGTTAATATTTATACAATCTGAATAATCCTTATTTTTTATTCTATCTATATTCTTTGTCTAATCATGTCCTTTGATATAAAGGATCTAGATCTTTTGTCCTATCATGATCTATCTTCCTCAAATAGTGTCTATCCTATTGATTAATAGATCTGATGGTTAGAATGATCTTCTAATCTTTCAGATCTAAGTATTTTCTATTCTAAGTCTTTGTGTATTCCTTTCTATGATCTTGATCTTTCATAGATCCTTTGATCAATAATTTATAGTTGTTGATAAAGATCAAGGGCTTAGATCTTCTATCATCTAGTTCTTCTTTGATCTAAGTTTAGTTGTTTGATCATTCCTAAGGAGGATGATCTTGGTTCTCTTCCTTGAATCATAATTGATTAAGGGTTCATATCTTCTATTCTATTTTATCTAAGTTATAAGTAATATCTATATACATATATATCATGATCAAGAAGTATTGATTTCTTTTTATTGTTCTTAATCATTCAAGATCCCATAAATCTTGTTTGATCATACTTATCTTACTTAAAATTTTTATTAGGATTAGATAATTTACTAACCATTTATGCTCTTATTATTATTATTCAACTAGTTAATGTTTTACTAGTTGAAGATAACTTATTTTAGCCTAAGTCTAGACTGCTCCTCTTATTTCCAATTGGCTAAGGCTTACTAGCTAAATGGGTGAACACAAAGTGGTTACTTCAATCCTCATGTAAGGAGGTGCTTAGACCTCACAAACTTCAACAGAAGGTAGGGGAAGAGCGAGGCTCTATTAGAAAACCTCCTTAACCACTAAGTTCAACATTCACTCGAGTGACCTTAGCTCAATCTTTCATAAGGTTCCTGTGAGCATGTTAAGCCTAATGTCATGGACTTACATTGCAAAGCCTGTGACCAAAACTTATAGCCTTTAAGAAAGGCTCAATTAGGACATGGACCTAACCTAAAGGACTTAGGCCTACGTTGACGTATCCAATGGAGGCCTGGTCAGCTCACGGGTTCAACTCAAGGGACTTAGTTCCATCAAAGGGATCCATAGTCTAGAAGCCCCATGTACATATGTAAATGTCTTGGCTCTAGAATTCTCCCAGAGCATCCTGAATATGGTGGAACCATGGACTTGGGTAGAGACTTCTAGAGAGGATTCTAGAGAAGTCTCCAACTGTTGGATGGTTCACACATGTAAAGATCCCCACCTTCCATTGAGGAGGTGGAAGGAGGTAAGCACCTATAAATAGTGGAGCTTCCTCACTTGTAAGGCATCCATCTAGGAGTGTGATCAAGGAGTGATCCAAGAGAGTTGTAAGCATCTTCAAGCAATAAAGCTACAAGGTCCTTCCAAGTTTCCTTTCGGTTGTTCTTCTCTTTGAGTTTCAGTCAGGCTTACTTAGTTGGTTTGGGATGAGAAGCCAATCTAAGTGCCACACAGGAGTCTGAAAGTCTTAGCCCATGACAGTTCATATTAGACCAAACGTTTGACAAGTTTGGAGCGAAGGTTCGTATCCTAGCTAGGAGAAGAAGATGGCAGATGGTTCTCATGTGTCAAATGTGGTGCTTGTTCGTGAAGATTCTGGGAAGAACAACAAAAGAGGTAAGTCCAAGGACTTAGTCTCTTCCTTAGAATTCAGACTTGTGAAGATGGAGTCTGCCCTTGCGGATATCTCCACTCTGCTTGAGGTAGAGCACCCACCGTTTGGGTCCCTTCAAGCCATGCGGGAAGAGCTTAAGGGAGACTATGAGAGTAGTCTAAACTCCATGAGGGATGCAAGTCATGTGGAGCTCCAAATCCAATTGGATAAGCTGTTCATAGAGTTAGCTACACTCCGTGATGAGATGAGGGTGATGTGTGAGGATGTATCCTTGTGCAAAGCAGCTGTGGCAAATAGGACTCACATAGTTCGTGAGACCCCTAAGATTGATGTCCTAAAGCCAAAGAGCTATGGTGGGATGCGGGACACAAAGGAGATTGACACATTCCTTTGGAATGTTGAGAAGTACTTTTGACACTTGCAAATGGAGGAAGATGAGCAGAAGATAGCTACTACCTCACTCTACCTCACAGACAATGCTCTATTATGGTGGTGTAGGAGAAGCATTGAAATGAAAAGAGGTACGTTCACCATTAACACCTGGAATGAGTTGAAGGATGACCTTAAGGTGCATTTCTATCCAGAGAATGCACGTATTGAGGCTAAGGAGAAGTTATGATGGTTAAGGCATACGGGGACTATTCGAGATTATATTTCTGAGTATTCCAACCTATTGTTTGAAATCCCTAACATGTCTGAAGAAGACAAGTTTGTATACTTCTTCAGTGGGTTGAATAATTGGGCAAAGCAAGAGGTGCGTCATCGTAACATCTCTACTTTGTCTGCTGCCATCACCGCAGCTAAATTCTTAGTCGAAATAAAGAAGGATAATGGGAAATCAAATGGCCAAGAGAGTAGCCATGACAATGGTGGGGGAGACAAAGGCATTCATGGGAACAAGCCTGAGTCATCCAAACCACCAAGCTGGAGGGGAAAGAGCAAGGAACAAGCTTCTCCATTGAGAGCTTACTACTTCTGTGACAGACCTCACTTCATGCGTGACTGTCCAAAGAAGAATGCCTTAAACTCCATAATCTCACATCAGGAAGTAGGGAGTACTAGGGAGGATTATAAACTATTTTCCTTGCAATATCTCGACATCGTTAAGTCAAAGGCTCCTAAACCCTCTACTGGGAAAAGGTTGATGTATGTGGACGTGTGTCTTAAAGGCAATGGCAAGCAAGCCATGGTGGACACAGGAGCTACTCACAACTTCATCTCTGGAGGGAAGGCTAAGAGATTAGGCCTCAAGATGAAGAAGGATGAGAGCATGATCAAGGTAGTCAACTCCAAAACGAAGTCTGTAGTAGGAGTTGCCAGAAACGTACCAGCCAAGGTGGGGAAGTGGCAAGGCACCATCGCTTTGACTGTAGTACCTTTGGACAATTATGAGGTTATCCTAGGAATGGATTTCCTCACCAAGGCTAGAGCAATCCCTATGCCACACATCGGAATGCTGAGCTTGAGAAGACCCCTTGTGCAGTCCCATTGATGAAGAAGGGAAAGGGGCAAGGGAAGGTGTTATTCACCTTACAGTTAATAGGGGGATCCACAAAGAGTGTGGGATCAGCACAACTAGACTTACAACTTCTAGGTGCCATTGTGGTGCTAAGGTCTGAAGGGTCCAAGGGGAGACCAGTTGATGACAAGAGTGTGTCACAACAAGAAAACTCCAAAAGGGTAAAGACCAAGCAGATACGTGTGGGGACCAAGGGAGTTGGTAGCTGCTACACCAATGTGCAGGAGGCACAGCAATGGAGAGTAGCAAAAGAGGAGCGTCAGAGGGGCAACAACCTACAGCTATGCAAAGGTGCACAAGTGAGTAAGAATGCATACAACATGAAGGAATCAAGGAAAGTTCTAGAAGTGCACTAGAGGGGACCGGTGGCAAGGTGCAAAGCGAGGGACATAGTAGGACATCTCATGAAGAGGACAAGGCAACACGAGACATGCCCAAATGCAAAGGGTGCAACACCAGCAAAGATGTGTCAATGAGGGCATCAACATTATCAGGTGGGGAGAATGTCACGGACTTATATTGCAAAGCCTGTGACCAAGGCCTACAGCCTCTAAGGAAGGCTCACTTAGGAGGCCTGCTCAACTCATGAGTTCAGCTCGAGGTCCTTAGTTCCATCAAAGGGATCCATAGTCTAAAAGACCCATGTACATCATGTAAATATCTTGGCTCTAGAATTCTCCCAGAGCATCCTAAATATGGTGGAACCATGGACTTGTGTAGAGACTACTGGAGAGGATTCTAGTGAAGTCTCCAACCGTTAGTTGGTTAACACATGTAAAGATCCCCACCATCCATTGAGGAGGTGGAAGGAGGTAAGCACCTATAAATAGGGGAGCTTCCTCACTTGTAAGGCATCCATCCAAGAGTGATCAAGGAGTGATCCAAGAGAGTTGTATGCATCTTCAAGCAATAAAGCTACAAGTTCCTTCCAAGTTTCCTTTAAGTTACTCTTCTCCTTTGACTTTCAATCAAGCTTACTTAGTTGGTTCGGGGTGAGAAGCCAATCTAAGTGCCACATGAGAGTCTGAAAGTCTCAGCCTGTGACACTAAGTACTCTTTCTAATTGATTTTAATTAAGTCCATGAACATTTAAAATATCATTCATGGGGTATATTATTCTCCTAGTTTGGGCCAAGGATTTGATAATCCTTATATTGTCCTGCTAATTATAGCCCTTACTAATATTAAGTCTAAGTCATTCACTCATCTTAATTGTCCATGAATCTCTATTTCATTAGATTTCATTTTTGGTGATTTATGAATATTGAAACATAACCACTAATTAAAAAATTATATCTGCTAACTTAAAGACAATTAAGATGCTTATACTATACTTTGACAATTCAAATAATCATACACTTTAAATCATAAGAGAATTGTACATCTATATCATTCTAAGGGCATTCATATTCTAATATACTAACATGGATCCTAAGTTATAAAATACATGAAATTTTACTACTAATCCAATGGAATCATGCTTAAACTTCAAATTTAAACTAACATGGCCCAAAGATAATTAAATCTATCAACTTACTAAAACAATCTAATAACACATAGAACATAACATGCTAAAATTTAAGAACTATCATGCTTTATAACATCAATCACATTTACAATACTATTATAAAATAAAAGACAATGAAACTAATTGGATTAAGATTATTAGAAACCTTTACTTATGATCCAACCATTAGATCTTAGATCTTTTCCTTTTAAATCAAGGTTTTAATTAATTTTAGGGCTTTTACTCCATTAGGATCCAAGATCATATTCCTTTGTTTTTGGTCATATTCAATTCATGATTTCAATGGATTACATCATAATATCATTCATTCAATCCATCCCAAGGGTCTGATCATATTTGATCTTATTGATCAAGTGGGTCCCTTTGTATTTTTAGGGTTTTTCTACCACAAAGGGTAGATCCCTCAATTTATCTTAGATCTGTTCAAATAAATCATGGATGTCACTTGATTTCAACATTATATCATCAGTAAATCAGATCCCCAAGATCTGATCATCTTAGATCTTGAAGATAATGAAAATTAGAAACTTAAATTCTTGAAAACAAAAAGTTTTTGGAATGTTTTTATCAATATTATAGTTTCAGAAGAAGATAGACATTATAAGCTTTCCATAGCTTCTTTCCTATCTCAATTTGGAGTTCAGATGACTCCATAATTGAACTGTGAAGTTCAAAATTGTTCTTAGGGTCCAGATTGGATCCAAGCTCAACGAAACGGATGGCCTAGATCAATCGGGCATAATGGTTGCCGCACGCCCGTCACTGGGACGCAAGTGTGATGTGCTCCCCTGGGACTGGCGCTACCGTGTGGCCATTTTGTTTGGATGGTGTCACATGTTGCGTACGCACACGAAAATGCTACTACAGGGCACGTTTCCGTGTGGCATTTCACAGTGTGTCCTACAAGCTGATGCAATTTGGGAGATCAGATAGTCCGTTTTGGATGGTCCAATCAATCCTCTTCAATTTGGGGCTCAAAACTTAATAAAAATTCTTAAAATTTCTACCCTAGGGGTTTTGGACCCTTATAGATTGATTGGATGGCTCAAATTTTCCATCTAAGCCCTCCATCATCTAGAATTGAAGGGTCCTGGTCCTTACTTTATTTTTATAAATTTTAACATAAATCTAATTATAGAAAAATAAAAATTAAATAAAATGTCATGAAATAAGTATAAGAAGTGTTCACACCTACCTGATTGGAGAAAGAACATAGATTTGAAGCCCAATTTGAAATAAATACCCTTTGATGATAAGATGGCCCGGTAGTCTCTTGTTTTGTACTTTCCTATTGATTGCACCGTTGGATCTTAAAATTGATTTAGGGCTTTCGTAGATTAGGTAGTCTAGGATTGTATGGGAGATGAGATTTGTAAGATTCAATTCGGACTGAAGTGCCTAATTGAATTTAGGTCTCTTGTTCCAATTAGAGAGATGAGAAAGAAAGTGCAAGAAGGGAGAGTTTTGGGAGTTTTAGAATTTCAAGAAGGATTCTAGATCTAGTTTTTCAAAGTAAGCAAGATGAATTTGTGGGAATATAAGGAACATTTTTGGAGGTGTATTTATAGATGTTTTTGAATTTTTAGTAATACTTGTAATAATCATGTTCCAATTCTTTTAAATATTAAATTAACATTAGATCCTCCACTACCACCTCCTTCTCCACCAGCAGCTGGTAGTGGTTTAACTACTCATTACATGTTTTCTAGCCATTGGATTCATTTGTGGGTGCCTTGTGGACCCACGGGAGTGTGAAAGGATCATTTTGCCCTTTTATGGAGAAAAATTCATTTTATTCTCCCAAATTTGAAATTGAGTGTACTTAGTGGCATTGCATTCATATTTCCAAGTACTTTCTAAATATTGATGTCTTAGATCTTGTTTATGGGTAAAATTACCATTTTACCCTTTTATTCATAAAAATGAAGAAAATTAGGAATTTTTCATTTTGACTCGGAATTGAATGTACTTAGTGTCATTTCGATCGGTTTTTTTAGTACATTCATAATTTATAAGTTTTAAATTATGTTTTAATCTCTATAAAAAGAGAATTTCTAATAACCTAATATTCTAACCTATAATTTCTGAAAATTCAAGCTAAATTGATTTTCTTAATGAATTTACAAAAATTGGGGTTATTACAATCTTCCCCTATTATAATAATTTTGTCCTTGAAATTTGCATTTCAACTTATGAGTTTTCATTAACTCATGAATAAGTTTGCTCACGTGGCCTTGCCGCTTAAGGAAACCTCCATTTCCTTTCATTCATAGTTCATATCACCTTCTCTTTCAAAGGCAAAATTACATTTTTGGGTCTTAAACACACATCTTACTAATAATGCTACTACATTAATCACTTACGCTACTTCTTTGCTAGACCTCCTAAAAGGATTAATAAATCTCAATTGAGTTATCCCTTTTTGTTCAAAATTCTTTATTTCTAATATCTATTTCCTCAGAGATTTATGTTTTTATTTTTCCTATGAAGATTTAAGTGATTTCATCTATTTCAAATCTCAAACCTTCCAATGATAGATTTATGCAAATTCATAGTAAGGAAAATTTATTGTTCCTATATCCTCAATCAAATAATACTTTTGCATTATTATAAGGGATAAACAAAGTACATTTCATCTTTCCTTTGGACGATTGACCTTTTGTAATAGCAAATACCCTCCCTTGGTGTCGAGGGACATTTTTTGGTTTGCCATCTTTGATTGCCAAAGGTTTGCTGCATTGATCGACCACAGGCCCCAATTCTCCACACTTATAACATTTGACTGGGGGTATTTGTTATGGTGGTCATTGATTGTAACATGGTCTTCTAGGAAGAAATCTTTTACATCTAAAACATGGTTTCTGATTCTATCCAATTGCAGGATTTCCTTGATTTCTTTGTGGCCTGAAGTTGTTCATGCGTCCTTTGTTTTTCTTAAGAGGTTGTGGATTGAAGTCTCCCAGTCCTTCTCTTTCCTTAGCTTGGTTTTTCTTGAACTCTTCTTTAAATCTTGAGGCCATTTCCACACATTCTACCAAGGTCATGGGTTTAGTACAAAGTACCTTTACTTTCAATCCTGGGGGTAGCCCTTCTATGAATCGATTTACTATGTGTATTTTAGTGTTACACACATGAGTCATAAATCTCCTTAACTGCATAAATTTATTATCATATTCTACCACTAACATATTTCCTTGTCTAAGTTCTAGAAACTCTATCAGCTTTCTTACTTATACATGAGAAGGAAAATATTTTTGGTTGAAGACTTCCTCAAATTCCTCCTATGTAGTATTTTTAGAATTTGAGAAGAATGTATTGTTAGCTGATCTCCATCAAAATGCAGCTTCTTATTTCAATAGATAGGTGGCAAATTTAACCTTCAACTTTAGGGGAGTACGTAGTTCACTGAAAGTCCTTTTTAATTCGTATATCTATTCCTCAGCCTTCTCAGCTTCTCCCTTGCCATTATGCCCTATAGCCATCTTTTGGAACCTTTCCATCATTTTGTCAACCTTTTCTAGGGCTAATGGAGAATTTCTAGCTTCTTCACTTGGTACAAGGGAAGATTGACCCTGTACCAGTGTGGGAGTATTTGGTGTTGGAGTTGGTGTATTGTGTCTCACTTTAGGCTGAGCTTAAGCCTTAGTACTTGGTACCTCTACTGGAGGTGATGAACTTTGGGGCTGTTGAATGTGAGGAAGAATGTTCCTCAATACTCTTCTTATAATCTCTTCCACACTATCCATTGTTACTCTCTCCATATTATCTTCTGGAGTACTTTGAGATGTCTGCCTTGTGACTCCCTTTGGCGACATCTGCTCATAAACCAAAATACCTATCAATTTTCCATACAACTATTTCTATCATATAAGTAGAATCAATATCTCTAAATTCATCATATTAATATCCTTGTTCATTTATAGGTCTTCACTTTCCATTCTATCATCAATGCAATTTATAGTTCATAATTATTTCCATATTTCAATTCTATCATACAGTTGAATCAATGTTCCTCTAAATTTTATCTCCTTATTTATCTTTATTAAAACTCTTCTCATTCACCAATTTTGAAAATATGTACCTATCTCCTTAAATTCTTCTCAAGTAAGATCATCTCTATTTTGATGATTAAATCCTTTAGCTAATTGTTATAATACTACATCTATGTAGCAATTTTAACTCTTACATTTTTATTTATTATTATTAATTTTAAATTTTGTAATAATTCTAAGGTTTTTAACTTTAGTATCTATTTCACCTTTCCTATAAAGGATGGATTTTATCCTTCTTCTTCCTTTCCATCCTATTTTTCTAATTCATCATCTCCTTCTCTTAATCTCCATTATTTCACCTAATAATAGTTATATTAATGTTTTTTATTTCTACAAGTATCTTTACTTAAGATTTCAGGTTATACTTAAATATCATGCATTACATCTTCCTCTATTCTAAGGTTTTCCTTGTTTCTATACTTACTATTCCCTATATTGATATCATTAACTTACTAAGTAGTACTCCTAATTATTTCACTAAGTACTATCTATTTATACTCCACTAGTACTTCATGAGTTAATTATATTAACTCATCACCTAATGAGTTAATAATCATAATTCTTCCTATACTCACTCTCAACTAATGAGTTAATCACATAACTCATTCCCTACTCATTCTGATCAAATATTATCTTATTTCTTATTCATTCACAATTTCTCATCCTCAAATTGGATTCCCATCTTCATATTGGACATAAGGGTACTGTACTATGAGAGGATGAATGGCTTTGATAGCAATTATAATGACCCAGGTTTTTGTAACACATTTTTTAATACATTTTTCAAAGGTAAGGGCGCCCTTAGTAGTAAAAAACAATTCACAAAACAAAGTAGCAAAAAATTCATTTCTTTAAAACTTGTTTTAAAAAACCCAAGTCATCACTTCATACATAATATAAGTAGAATTTTGTACAAAATAAAATTCCATTGAAGGAATATACTTTTATTAAATTCCAAAATCCATCTAGTGGTTCATAGTACAGCCCAAGTATCAGTACAATACTTGTCCAAATTACATAATCCAAATTTCAAACCTCACCTTACATTAGAAACACTCAATACAATACAATGCTCTCAAATAAAAATAAAAATACATGTCTTCAAGGGATATACCCTGATTGATTATTCTTCCAAATCTTCTTAAGTCTTCTGCTCCTAATTCTCCTTCTCTATTTCTGAGATATTGTAAGCATTGAAACATTTACAATATCTTAGCAAGTTATGCTTGCTAGAGGATTCAAGAAGCATAATAATTTGACAGTATAATCCTAATACTTCATAATCCCATAGTTTATAACATACTCATGAATCAATCTCTTTACTTTGTCACATATGTACATCCTTACACATTCATGCTGTATACTGTGTATAGATATATACACACAAACAAAACCATGAAAAATAGTTAATGTCTCAAAACATAACATATCCAGCTTATGCTGAGTTGATAATGTAACAACCCCAATTTTTGTAAATTGATTGAGAAATTCAATTTAGTTTGAATTTTCAAAAAATTTTGGCTAGAATATTAGGTTATTGGAAATTCTCTTTTTATAGAGATTAAAACATGATTTAAAACTTCTAAATTATGAATGTACTCAAAAAATTGATCATAATGACACTAGGTGTAACACCCCAGCTTTTTATAACATTTTTTGTATAATAATAATAATAGTCATAGTCGGGATCCCAAAATTGAAAGATTTAATTAATTATTTTATTAAAACATTTACTGAAAACCTCCAGGTGTTATCTCCTTTTTCCAAAATCATTACGACCACAATTAAAAGATAATATAAGTACACAGTAATAAATTTAAGACAATACCCATATCAAATCCACCGTCAAAATCAACGACGCCTTTATTTTCAAAACAATAAATATCCAAAAACATAATAATGTGGCCTAGGGTCTATCCATCATAATAATCCACCATACTTAAAGACAAGTGCAAAATATATATAAAGTCATAATCAAATCCATCTAATGAAGGCATACAATCCATAGAATAGGTTCAAACAGTAATCCATCTAACCACTCATGTCGAGCTATCTATCGATCAAATCAAGTGGTCCTCAGTACTATCACTATCCTTCCACGGCCTTAGCCTTCCTGCTATCACACTCAGTATCTGAGGCATTGCAAAATAAAGCAATGCCTCAACAAGCTATTGCTTGTGTAGGTACATAGACATTTAATGTAATAACAAGGGAAAACAAAATCGAATAAGAATGTTGATATAATGTGTGGGTCAATTATCCATGAAAATATAAGTATCATAAGCAATGCCAATATAATCTTAAAACATCATATTCGATAAAACATGCATCTCATGGATATAAAACATGATAATCTTGTAGATGTAAAACATGATATGATCTACTATCAATGAGCATACAATACTAAACAAGGAACCCCAAGGTATGTGGGTCCCATGAGTGTCCCATACACTCGTCTAACAAGTCATGAGTACTCATATCAATCCTTTGAGTGTCGTCACACTCAGGCATACAATAACATCTCTATGCTCATCATGCAATCATACAATAATGCCCGCTCCCTGTCGGCACTATAACGGGAGACTTAAAGTCCATCCCTATGGAAAGGCCCAGACCGGTAGTGTGGACTATCCATATTACCAAACTCCTACCGAAAGACATTTGTGGGCCGGTGTCTATCACATCACAATCACATAACAATTTCAGAGGGTGGGTGGCTGGCCCTCTCCCCCTTAGCATGACATCCACTAGGTGAGAGCACCCGTCATAAACCACAAAACACGAAAATTGCATATCTAGTAAAATTGGGAGCACTCGTGGCTCACAAATCCCTAAGGCACACCCCTCATCTCGCGGTCAGCCTCTCAAAGGACTAGCCACCAAGCCTCCACTATCTATGTAATGAAGATCAATCAATCTCAATGATGTAATAAAGAAAGATAATTGCTAATCATATATAAGATACTCAGTATCAATCTCCTAAACAATCAATCATGAAAACTCATTCAATATACTATCAAAATCTAATATTGATCATAGCATAAAACATTGAATCTCACAAAATCTCAGAATAATTAAACGAATGACAATCAATCACAATCAACCATGAATGCTATGATAATGCAAGTTTTAGAAATCAAAACATAACATTAACTATCGTCACCTACCTTGACGAAGGAATAATCTAATCAAGAGTGTAATCCTCTCAATTCGCGTGCTTTGATGCACCTGTCAGTACCACAATACCATTTTTATGTCATTTATTGTACCTCAATAAAATTCATCCTACGGTTTTCTCTTAATTTGTACCCATTTACATATCAATTTATATAATGATCTCCCAGATCCAGATCTAGATCTTAATCAATAGTCCAGATCATTTGATTCATCTTTATTTACATGTTTAGTTAGAGATTGACATATTTCTTCATAGTTACACATCGATCTGAGAGTCAGATTGCTCTTTAATTAGGCACTCCTAAGACACTTGATCAGATCAATGGTCAAAATCAGTTCTTCTTAACAATTTCTAGAGGTCCAATCTTCTAATCCCCTGGATCATCTCATATTTGACACATGTAATCCATTTCTAAGGCCTGATTATCCATTGATCCGCTTGATTTAAGTTATTGAATAATATTTTATGATTTGACTAATTTAAAAGTGGTCAAATGTGAGTTTCAAGTCAAATCTAGGTCTATGCCATTAAGACGATCACAAGGGATGTTTACAATCATGATTTGGACCTCTGTAGCTCCCAAAATAAAGCTTTTAGTGAAAAGACTTCATAAATTAATAAATTAATTTATAGGAGTCGAGTGGGTGTTTGCATCGGTCGTCCAAGATAGCATGCGTGAGCGTCCCACGCTCACGTGCACAGCGCATGCGTGCGACAGAGCACTCGTGTGTGCAGTTCACCTCTGTGCATCCCGGTGGGCATCTTGGGCGTACCATCCATCGGGGACAATGAAACCCGAGCTGTCGACCTTCTTTTGGCTTGGTCGGAGCCCCAGATGCTCTGATTTTTTATATGTTTTCACCGTTCCTAGGGTTTTTGGGTCCAAAGATCACAATGAATGGCTCAGATCTACCATTTGAGGTGTCCTTAATGTGAGTCTAACCATGCTACACAGTTTTGATTCCCTAGGCCATCCAATGGCCATTTAGCTTAGATCCAGCCTGGATCTGTGAAGGGAAAGTTGAAAACAAGGTAAATAACAAGTTAGAGTGTGTGGCTTACTTGATTAGAGCTGGAGAATGGAGATCAAGCCCTATGAAGTGTGCAAACTTTGGTTCATTTTCGTGGCATGCAAAGGGGAAAACAAGGGTTCTTCTTTGATTATTTGGCACGAGAATGGAAGGGGAAGCTTATTTTGTATAGGTTAAGATTCGATTTTTCAGAATAGAAGGTAGATCACCACCTTCCTCCATTGGAGCTGCAATGGAAATGGAAAGGGGTGTCATTATCAAAATGACCACCTCTAATTCCTGTCCTTAACTAATTACCAATTTACCCTTACAACGTAAAATGGTTATATCTCACTTATTCGAACTCCGTTTTCGACATTCTTTATACCATTCAATTCCTATCGATGTGTACTTTCTAGTTCTAGTGGTTTCAAAATCAAATTCTATGCATAAAATTTTTAATTTAATTATTTTATTTTATTACTAATTTAGGGTTAAAATTGAGGATATTACACTATGTACATTCAATTCTGAGTTAAAATAAAAAAAATCCTCAATTTTCTTTATTTTTATAAATAAAAGGGTAAAATAATAATTTTACCCATAACCGAGATCTAAGACATCAATATTTAGAATGTACTTAGAAATATGAATCAAACGCCACTAAGTACACTCAATTCCGAGTTCAGGAGAATAAAATGGATTTTTCTCCATAAAAGGGCAAAATGGTCCTTTCACACCCTCATGGGGACCACAAATGAATCCAATGCCTAGAAAACATGTAATGAGTGGTCAAACCACTACCAACTGCTACTGGAGATAAAGTGGTAGTGGAGGATCCAATGTTAATTTAATATTTAAAAGAATTAAAACATGATAATTACAAGTAATTATGAAAATTTCAAAAACATCTATAAATACACCTCAAAAACTCCTCCAAAAATGTTCATTAAAATTGCAATAAAATTATCTTCCTTACTCTAAAAAAAATAGATCTAGATTCCTTACCAAAAATCTCCCTTCTTGCATTTTCTCTCTCCTCTCTCTAATTGGAACATGAGACCTAAATTCAATTAGACACTCTGTTCCAAATTGAATCTCACAAATCCCTCCATCCATACAATCCTAGACTACCAATCTACAAAACCCCTAAATCAATTTCAAGATCCAAAGGTGCAATCAATAGAAAATAAAAAAAGAAGCAACTATCGGGCTATTTTATCATCAAAGGGTATTTATTTCAAATTAGGCTTCAAATCTACGTATTTTCTCCAATCAGGTAGGTGGAACCACTTCTTATACTTATTTCTTATTGTTTTATGTAATTTTTATTTTTTTGTAATTGGTTTTAGGTTAAAATTATAAAAATAAAGTAAGGACTAGAACCCTTCAATTCTGGATGATGGAGGGCTCATATGGAAAATCTAAGCAATCCAATCTATCTAGAAGGGTCCCTGTGACGACCGGGGTTTTATATGATGCAATCTTCGTAAAAAGGCGAGATCTCTTGTTTTAGAAATATGAAACACATGAAAAGTCTTTTGTTTTGGAAAGCAATCTTTCATATAAAACCCCGAGTGTCAAAACAAAATTTCAAATTATATAGCCATCACATAGTTTTAAATCAACTCTATTCCCAAGAAAGTGTTAGTCACAGCCCCAGCTATAGAGAGTAACTACAATCAAGTAACATTCACTAAAAGATAAGGTAGGGGTTTACTTACTTGTACTTAATTTGGATGTTATCTGTCACGGGTGTATCCTGTCCTTAAGTGTTTACTTGTATCTAAAAAATATTAAGGATTGGGTGAGTATACACTATACTCAGTAGGAGTCTATCACTACTAGTTTTACAACGCATGCTATGTTTTAAACCATATGTTCTTTAAACCATATGCATGTTTGGACACTCAAGTTCAATATTGATATTAATAGCCATTGTCAAAATAGAATACTGACGACTTAAATAATCGCATAATCCAAGTCGAAAGTAACATAGATATCATGAAAATATACTATGATATGCATAAGATGCTCAACTGAATCCAACTCATGGATCTATGGTCGACCATACTCATGTCATGCCATATGCAATGCAAGTAAATCATCAAAAACATAGGGCACAGTATGCCCATGACCTCATCGCCATGTGGTCCCCGGCTACCTAGGGACTCTCGGTCACAGCCTCCACGGGGCATATGACACTTCGGCGGGTGTCGTGACACCAGTGGTAGTCCTCGTTACTACACAGCAATCGAAGTAAGGACAAGCCTTTTTGGCGTGGTACCCTTTCCACCTATAGTGGTAGAGGCTGGGAGGCCACCCTGAACCTCTCGGCATAGCGCCCACGAGCTTACTAGCCCAAAAGCATCTAAGGATAAAGCCAAAGCTCAATCATCACAAATCATGCAATTTATGCAATCATTTTCAATGTCCTCTTAGGGTACCTCACACTGGCTGGCCCTCACAACTGCCTAACCAGCGTCTTTTGGGCACTCCAGTGTCTTTTGGTAACCTTTGACGATATACAATCTTCGTAAATCACGCAATTTATGCATTTCTTTTCAAGACATACGAGCAATGCATAAAAATAACTTTATGCCAGTATCGTGTTTAAAGCCATAAAACATGAAGACATGTTTGCAGACTAGTTTTTACATTAACTCAAAAGCAAGTCATGTGCATAAGGATGTAACATAAGTTTATATGTCATAAAGATAGGACATGTAACTTAAGAACTTAAAACATGCATTAGAAAAGTAACCATGACTCGAAACATGCAGTCTTAAAGCATCATGGGTTCTTTTTAAAAGTCTAGTAGCGATAGGACACCTACCTGGTTTGATCGCATTAGTCCCCCTGTCCTCGTACGTTCCTGGACATGGTTTAGGGGAAAAAGGTTAGCTTGGCCTATTTTTATAGGTTCTAGAATAGTTTACCTCACTACTTAGGCATTAAGGGTTCATTCCCATGCCTAAGGGCCTCCTAAGGTCCCTAATTGGGCCTTGGTATAGTCAGGTTCGCAAAGGTTTAGTGGCCCAGCGCCACTATCATCATTTAAGGGTCATTCTAGCCTTAAATAGGAGCTTGATTATGTATTTTATGGTTTAGGTGTGTCTGTGCTTTTGATACAGACACAACGCCTTTTACGACGCCTCAATTGGAGTCCTAGAACTCAAGTTATGGGTATTTTAGTGTTAAGAATACATAGAAGGTCCATATGAGCCCTGCGTCACCGCTCCCACGACGCACCTGCGTCCTGGTCGAGCGGTGACCGACCCGCACGTGCAGTCATATGCTCTCGGGCACAATCAGGCAGCGTGTTCCGCTTTCGCAGAACACGCGGCGTCACCATAGCAGGCCCATACGAGGTGGGAGCCTGGGACGCTAACGTGTGCCATGTCAGCGGCGCATTTGCCGATGCCCCCGACCTCTGACCTTTATCCACGGACGCGCCTATCGACTTTTCCTTTAACGCACGTGTGTGTTTTGGTTCCATGGTGACTTGGGCATCCTGGGGATGCCCTAGTTTGACCATGTCAAACTAGTACATCCCAGGCACTTACCCTCGGTCTGTTGTGTTTCCCCAGAGCCCCATTTTGCATGGTTTCTCATGCAAAAAGTTAGGGATATTCATCCTACGACTGAGGGGGAGATGGGTTTGAAGTTGTTTAAGGCGTACCTAGTTCGTGGTCAGGTATTTTTCACATTTTCTCCTCTTGCACATAGCTCCCAGATTGGTTTTTCCCAGGGTTTTGGGCTGCCATTGGAGGCACCCAAGAGTTCTATTTATAGAGCTTACAGAGGGTTATGGAGGGGGGTTTCTACCACCATGGAATGGCAGTGGAGAAACCTCCAGAATGACCGTGGTTTCTCCCCTGCACACCGACATTCTAGAATGTAGGTGATGCAGTACGTTTGGGAAGAACGGGGTGCCCGTATCAAAATAGCTCCCTATTTTCTTAGGCCAAATTCGTTGTAACGTTAATTACAATTTTACCCTTGAACTTCAAAGGGTCATAACTTGCTCATTTTAACTTTGTTTTGGGTGATTCTGGTCTTGTTGGATTCCTTTTTCCGAGATGCACCTAAGGGTACCATTCTAAGGACCAAATTTCTAGGTCTAGTCAGGGTGAACAGTGAAATGACCAAGATACCCTTATCTCAAAAAGTGAATTGTTCATTACCAACATGGGATTTCAAGGTTACCAAAAATGGAGTCATTACATTCTTACCCCCTTAGGGGAATTTCACCACTGAAATTCTATAATATACAGTCAATAGATCTCGGGGTACTTTTCTCACTTTTTTGACTCCGGTTCCCAAGTCTCTTCTTCCATGTGCTCATTTCTCCACAAAACTTTGACTAAGTGTATGTCTTTGTTCTGTAGCTTCTTACTCTTACGATCTAGAATCTCAATTGGTCTCATCTCTAGCTAGAGATCCTCTGTCATCTCTATCAACAATTACCCAGATCATGTCATGACCCTTAGAGGTCCTGGGTAACCCTATGATGAAGTCCATGGTAATATGATCCCATTCCCATTCGGGTAACTCAAGGGATTGTAACAATCTCATAGGTCTTTGATGTTCTGCCTTTACTTGTTGACATGTTAGATACTTTTCCATAATTTCCCCTATGTCTCTTTTCATACCATCCCACCAATATTTTCTCTTTAAGTCTTGATACATCTTAGTTCCTCCTGGGTGTATCGTGTACTTAGACCGATGAGCCTCTTTTAAGATTTCTTGTCTTATTTCTTCATTCGTCGGTACCACTAATCTTCCTTGCATGTACACGCTACCATCTTCCCCTTTAGTAAACCCTAGTTTTTCTATTAAAGATTGTATGTCTGGATCCCCTTGCTGTGCTTGCTTAACCTTTTCATTAACAACCGACTTTATCGTTAGACCTGCCATAATGAACTTGCGCTTACTTATGTATGGTTTCCATGTTATTACTTCTTGTAATAGCTTCCATCTCTTAGTAAATAAACTTACACACATCCCTTGGGTTTTTCTACTTAATGCATCAGCTACCACATTAGCTTTTCAAGGGTGATAATGAATGGAGAAGTCATAGTCTTTTAAGTATTCCATCCATCTTCTTTGTTGCATGTTTAAGTCTTGTTGGGAAAAGATATATTTAATACTCTTATGATCTGTGAAAACTTCAAAATTTTCCCCATATAGATAATGTCTCCAGATTCTCAAGGAAAAGACTATGGCCACTAATTCCAAGTCATGGTTCGGGTAATTGACTTCATGCTTCATAAGCAATTACCTTCCCATATTGCATAAGGACGCAGCCTAGTCCTTTTTGCGAGGCATCACTGTATATCTCAAATCCCCACTTCCTGAAGGTAAGGTAAGGACAGGTGCTATAGTTAGCCTTCTCTTTAGTTCCTGAAAGCTTTCCTCACATTTATCATTCCATTTGAATCTTGTGTCTTTCCTGGTTAGCTTAGTTAAAAGTGAAGCAATTCGTGAAAAACCCTCGATGAATCTCCTGTAATATCCGACAAGTCCTAAGAAGCTTCTTATTTCTGTGACTGTCTTAGGTCTTTCCCATTTCTGTACTGATTCAACCTTAGCGGGGTCAATTGCTATGCCATCTTGAGAAATAATGTGTCCTAAGAAATTAACCTTTTCCAGCCAAAACTCACACTTACTAAATTTTACATATAACTTGTGTGATCGTAGGGTGCTTAATGTTATCCTTAGATGTTCCTTATGGTCTTTAGGAGTTTCTGAATATATCAAGATATCATCCACAAACACTATGATGAATTTTTCTAAGTACTCCTTGAACACCCTATTCATGAGGTGCAGAAACGCGGCTGGAGCATTAGTTAAATCAAAGGACATCACTCTGAATTCATAATGGCTGTATCGAGTCCTAAAGGCTGTCTTGGGGATATCTTCTTCTCTAACTCGAAATTGATGGTAGCCGGATCGTAGATCAATCTTAGAGAAGACTCTGGCTGAATGAAGTTGATCAAAAAGATCATCAATTCAAGGAAGGGGTACTTATTCTTAATGGTGACCCTATTTAGCATTCGATAGTCTACGCATAATCTCATGGAGCCATCCTTTTTCTTAACAAAAAGGACTGGAGCTCCCCACGGAGATACGCTAAGTTGTATGAACCCTTTGTCAAGTAGTTCCTGTAACTGGGTCTTCAATTCTTTTAGTTCTACAGGAGCCATTCAGTAAGGAGCTTTGGAAATAGGGGAAGTACCGGGTATAAGGTCAATGGTAAACTCAATTTCTCTTGGTGGGGGTAGACCTGGTAAGTCCTTAGGGAATACGTTAGGAAATTCTTGGACTACCTCGACATCCTCTAGGTTTGGTTGGGGGCTCTCAACAAATTCAATCTTGGCGAAGAAGAAGGGACATCCTTGAGCAGTGTGCTTAACTGCTTTCATGGCAGAAATAACACATGCTATAGAATAATCCTTTCTTCCTTGGAGGGTGAAAGTGTCTCCATTAGGTAGGGTAAAAGTGACATGTTTCTGGCGGCAATCAACAAAGGCTTGATGAAGGGCTAGCCAGTCCATACCTAGGATGGCGTCGAAGTCATTCATATCTAAGTGAATAAGATTGGCATGTAGCAAATGATCTTTTACCAAAACGGGGACATCCTGGAGATAAGAATAGGTGGGAAGTGCCTGGCCTACAGGAGTCATGACTTCTAGAGTGAAGTCCAGGTCCTGTGGTATAATGTCCAAGGTTGATGCAAACTCCTGGGATATGAAAGAATGAGTGGAGCCTATATCGAATAGAACTTTAGCAGGTGTATCATCGATAGAAAGAATACCTTCAACTACTGCATTTGAAGCCTAGGCTTGACTGGAAGTGAGGGCAAAGACACGCCCTTGGCTCTTTGGAACCTGATCTTCTTTACGCTCTTCAACTTTCCTTTTAGGATAATTCCTAGCAAGATGTCCTCATTCTCCACAAGTGTAGCAAGTTATGTTGAAAGTGGGGCATGGATTGCCTGAATGATTCCTATTACACCTAGGGCATGTCTTCCAGTCTGGCCTTCTTCCTTTGTTTTCAAAAGGCTTCCTGAAAGGTGGCCTGGGTCCAAATGACTAAAATGGTCTCTTTCCTTTATTTCTCATGGTGTTGGTGCTCTTAGTTTCCTTTATCGCCTGATTCCTTTGGTAATCTTTTTCGTATAGGGAGGCTATCTCTATGGTTTTGGCTACGGTGGAAGGTTGGAAACCTAGAACTCTGTTCCTGAGTCCTGGGTTGACCCCATCTACAAATCTTTCTGCCGCATCTTCCTCATCAGCACAAGCATGCGGTGCAAATCTTCAGAGGCTGATGAATCTATTTTCATACTGTTGGACAGTCATGTTTCCTTGTTCTAAGTCCATAAATTCCTTTTCCTTCTATTTTCTTATGTGTTTAGGATAATATTTGTCAATAAAGACCTTTTTAAATTCTTCCCATCCTATTGTTTCTTGTTGGTCAAAATAAGTCCTTTTTGCTATTTCCCACCAAAAGGTAGCCTCTCCCCTAAATAGAAATGTGGCCATGGGTACCTTTCTTTCTTCAGCTATGTTCATGACTTTAAATATCTTTTCAATATCAACTAACCATTTTTCAGCTGTAGATGCTTCATCTTCTCCTGTGAATGAGGGAGCTAATTTATGAAACCTTTATAACTGAACCTCAGTCCTATCTATTGCTTTATCAGGGGAAGGATCTCATGTGGTAGGGGTTTGGGTTTGTTGATTACTCATGTATTGGTACATATGCTGTAGGAATCGCTGGAATAATTCAACCATCCCATTGCCCGACCTAGTGGAATCCACTGGTGGGGCTTCAGGTCTTGGAGCATCGCTTACTTTCTTTCTAGGCATTTGTAAATCACAAGGTAATTCACAAGACCTTAGTATGTGTTATCATATTACCCCTTAATCTTTCATGGATGAAACTTGATTATAAGTTATTCTCCTCATAACTGGGTTGTGAGTAACATCAAACCGGGCTCTGATACCAACTGTGACGACCCAGGTTTTATATGATGCAATCTTCGTAAAAAGGTGAGATCTCTTATTTTAGAAATATGAAATGCATGGAAAGGCTTTTTTTTTTTTGGAAAGCAATCTTTTGTATAAAACCCCGAGTGTCAAAACACATTTTCAAATTATATAGCCACGGCAGAGTTTTAAATCAACTCTATTCCCAAAAAAGTGTTAGTCACAGCCCTAGCTACAGAGAGTAACTACAATCAAGTAACATTCACTAAAAGATAAGGTAGGGGTTTACTTGTACTTAATTTGGATGTTATCTGTCACGGGTGTATCCTGTCTTTAAGTGTTTACTTGTATCTTAAAAATATTAAGGATTGGGTGAGTATACACTATACTCAGTAGGAGTCTATCACTACTAGTTTTACAATGCATGCTATGTTTTAAACCATATGTTCTTTAAACCATGTGCATGTTTGGACACTCATGTTCAATATCGATATTAAAAGCCATTGTCAAAATAGAATACTGACGACTTAAAGAATCGCATAATCCAAGTCGAAAGTAACATAGATATCATGAAAATATACTATGATATGCATAAGATGCTCAACTGAATCCAACTCATGGATCTATGGTCGACCATACTCATGTCATGCCATATGCAATGCAAGTAAATCATCAAAAACATAGGGCACACTATGCCCATGACCTCATCGCTGTGTGGTCCCCGGGTACCTAGGGACTCTCGGTCATAGCCTTCACGGGGCATATGACACTTCGACGGGTGCCGTGACACCAGTGGTAGTCCTCATTACCACATAGCAATCGAAGTAAGGACAAGCCTTTTTGGCATGGTACCCTTTCCACCTATAGTGGTAGAGGCTGGGAGGCCACCCTGAACCTCTCGGCATAGCTCCCACAATCTTACTAGCCCAAAAGCATCTAAGGATAAAGCCAAAGCTCAATCATCACAAATCATGCAATTTATGCAATCATTTTCAATGTCCTCTTAGGGTACCTCACACTGCCTGGCCCTCACAACTGCCTAATCAGCGTCTTTTGGGCACTCCAGTGTCTTTTGGCAACCTTCGAGGATATGCAATCTTCGTAAACCAGGCAATTTATGCATTTCTTTTCAAGACATGTGAGCAATGCATAAAAATAACTTTATGCCAGTATCGTGTTTAAAGCCATAAAACATGAAGACATGTTTGCATACTAGTTTTTACATTAACTCAAAAGCAGGTCATGTGCATAAGGATGTAACATAAGTTTATATGTCATAAAGACAGAACATGTAACTTAAGATCTTAAAACATGCATTAGAAAAGTAACCATGACTTGAAACATGCAGTCTTAAAGCATCATGGGTTCTTTTTAAAAGTCTAGTAGCGATAGGACACCTACCTGGTTTGATCGCGCTAGTCCCCTTGTCCTTGTACGTTCCTGGACATGGTTTAGGGGAAAATGGTTAGCTTGGCCTATTTTTATAGGTTCTACAATAGTTTACCTCAC
The DNA here is from genome assembly GCA_035236585.1 of Warburgia ugandensis. Taxonomy (NCBI): domain Eukaryota; kingdom Viridiplantae; phylum Streptophyta; class Magnoliopsida; order Canellales; family Canellaceae; genus Warburgia; species Warburgia ugandensis. Next base: position 45,920,338 of record CP141131.1, on the reverse strand, counting down.
TACTTAGGCATTAAGGGTTCATTCCCATGTCTAAGGGTCTCCTAAGGTCCCTAACTGGGCCTTGGTATAGTCAGGTTTCCAAAGGTTTAGTGGCCCAGTGCCACTATCATGGTTTAAGGGTCATGCCAACCTTATATATGGCTTGATCAGGTATTTTATAGTTTGGGTGTGTCCACTCCGTCGATACGGACACAATGCCTTTTGTGGCGCCTCAATCGGAGTCCTATAACTCAAGTTATGGGTATTTTGTTGTTAAGAATACATAGAAGGCCCATACGGGCCCTGCGTCACTGCTCCCGGGACGCACCTGTGTCTTGGTCGAGTGGCAACCAGCCCGCAAGTGCAGTTGTACGCTCTCGGGTGCAATTAGGCTGCGCGTTCTGCTTTCACAAAAAGCACGGTGTCACCATAGCAAGCCCATACGAGGCGGGAGCCCGGGACACTCATGTGTCCCGCATCGTCGGCAAACGTGCCCTGTGCTCCGCCCTCTTTCCTCATTTGTAGGCGCGTTGGCTTTTCCTTTAACGCACGGGTGCGTTTTGGTTCCATGGTGACCTGGGCATCCTCGGGACGCCCTACTTCGACCATGTCGAACCAGTACACTCCAAGCACCTACCCTAGGTCTGTTATGGCTCCCTAGAGCCCCATTTTGCATGGTTTCTCATGCAAAAGCTTGGGGATATTCATCCTAAGACTGAGGGGGAGATGGGTTTGGAGTTGTTTAAGGCATACCTGGTTTGTGGCTAGGTATTTTTCATGTTTTCTCCTCTTGTACACAGCTCCCAGATTAGTTCTTCCCAAGGTTTTGGGTTGCCATTGGAGGCACCCAAGAGCTCTATTTATAGAGCTTACAGAGGGTTCTGGAGGGGGGTTTCTACCGCCATGGAATGGCGGTGGAGAAACCTCCAGAATGGCTGTGGTTTCTCCCTTGCACACCGACATTCTAGAATGTCAGTGATGCATTATGTTTGGGAAGAAGGGGGTGCCTGTATCAAAACGGCTCCTTGTTTTCTCAGGCCAAATTCATTGTAACATTAATTACAATTTTCTCTTGAACTTCAAAGGCCATAACTTGCTCATTTTAACTCTGTTTTGGGTGATTATGGTCTTATTGGATTCCTTTTTCCAAGACGCACCTAAGGGTACCATTCTAAGGACCAAATTTCTGGGTATAGTCAAGGTGAACAGTGAAATGACCAAAATACCCTTATCTCAAAAAGTGAACTGTTCATTACCAACATGGGATTTCAAGGTTACCAAAAATGGAGTCATTACAGTCCCAAAATCCTAGGATAGAAATCTCAAGAATTTTCATTGAGTTTTGAGCACTCAATTGTAAAGGGATTGATTGGATGGTCCAAAATGGCTGTTTGATCTCCCAAATCAAATCAGCTAATAGGATGCTCTGTGAGACACCACACAAAAATGCGCCACGTGGCAGTGCTTCTATGCATGCATGCTGTGTGTCATCATCTCGATAGGATGACTGTGCAACAGTGCCAATCACTGGGGGAGAGTGTTACACATGCATCCCAGTGACAGGCGTGCGACGATGACTCTACCCGATCAAATCTGGGCTGTCGATTCTGCTGGGCCCAAATGAAATTTGGACCATAGGAATGACGGTGAACTTCACAGTTCAATTGTGGAGTCATCTGAACTCCAAATTGAGATCGAAAAGAAGATATGGAAAGCTTATAACTTCTATTTTCTTCTGAAATCTTAATATTTAGAAAATTCTTCATGAAACTTTCTGTATTTAAGAATTAAGCTTCTAATTTTCATGATCTTCTAGATCTGAGATGATCTAATTTGGAGATATGATTTACTGATGATATAATATCAAAATAAAGTGATATCCATAACTTATTTAGACAGATCTAAGTTAAATTGAGGGATCTAACCTTTATGGTAGAAAAACATTAAAAATACAAAGGAACCCACTTGATCAATAAGATCAAGTATGATCAGACCCTTGGGATGGATTGAATGAATGGTATTATGATAGAATCCATTGAGATCATGGATTGAATATAATAAAAACAATTAGATTAGATCTTTAGATCTTAATGGAGCAAAAGCCCTAAAAATAATTAAAACCCTTAATTTAAAAGGAAAAGAGCTAAGATCGATCATAAGTAAAGGTTTCTAATAATCTTATTATAATTAGTTTCATCATCATTTTTTTTATAATAGAATTTTAAATGTGAATTATGTTATAAAGCATGCTAGTTCTTAAATTTTAGCATGCTATGTTCTATGTGTTATTAGATTGTTATAGTTTGATGGATTTAATTATCTGAGGGCCATGTTAGTTTAAATTTGAAGTTTAAGCATGATTTCATTAGATTAGTAGTAAATTTTCATGTATTTTATAACATAGGATCCATGTTAGTATATTAGAGTATGAATGCCCTTAGAATGATATAGATGTACGATTCTCTTATGATTTAAAGTGTATTATTATTTGAATTGTCAAAGTATAGTATAAGCATCTCAATTGCCTTTAAGTTAGTAGATATAATTGTTTAATTAGTGGTTATGTCTCAATATTCATAAATCACCAAAAATGAAATCTAATGAAATAGAGATTCATAGACAATTAAGATGAGTGAATGACTTGGACTTAATATTATTAAGGGTTACAGTTAGTAGGACAATATAAGGATTACCAAATCCTTGGCCCAAACTAAGAGAATAATAAACCCCATGAATGACATTTTAAATATTCATGGACTTAATTAAAATCAATTAAAAAGAGTACTTAAGGTGAACATGCTCATAGGAACCTTATGAAAGGTTGAGCTAAGGTCACTCTAGTGAATGTTAAACATAGTGGTTAAGGGGGTTTTCTAATAGAGACTCGCTCTTCCCCTACCTTCTATTGATGTTTGTGACATCTAAACACCTTCTTACATCAGGATTAAAGTAACCACTTTGTGTTCACCCATTCAACTAGTAAGCCCTAGCCAATTGGAAATAAGAGAAGCTGTTTAGACTTAGGCTAAAATAAGTTATCTTCAATCAGTAAAACATTAACTGGTTGAATAATAATAATAATAAGAGCATAAATGGTTAGTAAATTATCTAATCCTAAATAGAAATTGTAAGTAAGATAAGGATGATCAAACAAGATCCATGGGATCTTGAGTGATCAAGAACAATAAAAAGAAATGAATACTTCTTGATGATGATATATATGTATATAGATATTGCTTGCAACTTAGATCAAATAGAATAGAAGATCTTAGATCAAATAGAAGATCGGAACCCATGATCAATTATGATTCAAGGAAGAGAACCAAGATCATCCTCCTTAGGGATGATTAAACAACTAAACTTAGATCAAAGAAGAACTAGATGGTAGAAGATCTAAGCCCTTGATCTTTATCAACAAGTATAAATTGTTGATCAAAGGATCTATAAAAGATCAAGATAAAAGAAAGAAATACACAAAGACTTATAATAGAAAATACGTAGATATGAAATATTAGAAGAAGATCATTCTAACCATCAGATCTATTGATCAATAGGATAAACACTATTTGAGGAAGATAGATCATGATAGGACAAAAGATCTAGATCTTTTATATCAAAGGACAAGATTTGACAAAGAATATAGATAGAATAAAAAATATAGGATTATTTAGATTGTATAAATATTGACAGTATGTATTGATTTATAGATTTCATATATCAATCAGGATCATGGAAGATTTGAAGGTATGAATCACTACTTGAAGCTAGGAGGATTTTATGAAGGCATCTACATGAGAAGTACATGTTGTAAACATGATCTTATGTTTGGAAATGTTGACAAGTATAATGTAAATACTTTTATTAAACCCGTTGAAAACCCTTATGATCTAACCAAAATACATATGAAATTGTTAAGTTAGAAATGAGAAAAACCCTAAGTGAATAGGGAACTAGAAGGTATTCCAACCCTAGAAAAACAGAAAGATTGTCTGATAAGTATAAAATCAATACATGGGAATAATTCATATAGAATGGCGATCCCTAAACTTGTATGAACATAGGTATCATTCATTGTAAATGATGATCCCTAAGTTTGAAGTAAAATCCTATCCTTAGTATAAGAATACCAAAATACAAGGATGATTATATAAATAGATAAGACGTCTAATAAGTAAAGAGATTACTTTACATGTAAGCATGGAGGCTTGTGGTTTTGTTTTAAACATGCATAGGCTTGGGGATGCTATGCTCGGAGAGTAGTAGGGTTTGGCCACCTGCTCTCTAAAATGTGATATATATGATGATACCTTGCCCAAAGACACGTAAAATGTCTAGTGGGGCAATATGGGAAGGCCACCACTGTGACAGTCTGTCTACCCATATAGACATGATGTAGATGATTTTCCACACTTGGTATCCATGGAGTATGAGAGTAGTTATCTGAGCGTGCTGGTACAGATCAGACTGCAACATAGTAGTCCTTTGAGTATTTTTGCATTATGATGCATGGTATAGTGAAATGTCTTGTGATATGGCATGATGAGATGCTGGGTAATCATGGATTACTGATGCTACCCAAATGAGGGAGTATTTCCAATAGAGTCTGGATGATTTATCTATGACAACCCGGGTTTTTATAACACATTTTGTAATACATTTTTCAAAGGCAGGGTCCTTAGTAGTAAAAACATTTCACAAAACAAAGTAGCAAATATTCTTTTCTTTAGAACTTGTTTTGAAAAAACCCAAGTCATCACTTCATACATAACATAAGTAGAATTTTTGTACAAGGAAAAATTTCATTGAAGGAATATATTTTATTAAATTTTAGAATCCATCCAGTGGTTCACAGTATAGCCCAGGTATCAGTACAACACTTGTCCAAATTACATAATCCAAACTTCAAATCTCACCATACATTAAAAATTCTCAATACGATACATTTGTCTCAAATAAAATACATGTCTTCAAGGGATATACCTTGATTGATTATTCTTCCAAGTCTTCTTATGTCTTGAGCTCCTAATTCTCCCTCCTTGTATCTGAGATATTGTAAGCATTGAAACATTTACAATATCTTAGAAAGCTATGCTTAGTAGGGGATTTCAAGAAGCATAAAACTTTGACAGTATAATCCTAATACTTCATAATCCCATTATTCATACTCATGGAGCAATCTCATTACTTTGTCATATATGTACATCCTTATACATACATATTGTATATTATGTATAGATATATACATATGATCAAAACCATGTAAAATAGTTAATATCTCAAAACACAATCATATCCAGTTTATGTTGAGTTGATAAATCATCTAAACTGTACTGGAAATACTCCCTCATTTGGGTAGTATCAATAATCCACAATTACCTAGCATCTCATCATGCCATATCATAAGGCATTTCACTATGCCATGCATCATAATGCAAAAATACTCAAAGGACTATTGTGCATGCTGTTAGAATCCATCCTAACACACCTGGATAACTGGTCAATAATCCACCTATACCATCCTTAGTGGAAATCACAATATCCATGTCCGTATGGGGAGGAGCATGGCTGTCATAGTAGTGGCCTGCCATAATTGCCCCGCCCAACTTTTAGCCTCATTTAGGGTTGGTATCCATATAATAACAAGTTTTGAAGAGCAGGTGGCCAAACCCTACTAACTCTCCTAGCGTAGCATCCCTAGACCTATGCCTATTTAAAATAAAACCACAAGCCTCCATGCTTGTAGGTAAAGTAATTCTCATATGTATCAGACAATCCATCTATTTACTTAGGGCAGGAATACTTTATAGTTTCCTATTCACTTAGGGTTTTTCTCAATTCTAATTTAACCATTTCATATGTGTTTTGGTTAGATTATAAGGGTTTCAGGGGATTTAATACAAGTATTAACATTACACTTGTCAACATAAGGTCATGGGTTCAACATGCACATCCCATGTAGATGCATTAATCAAATCCTCCTACATTCAAGTAGTGATCCATCTCTGTAGATCTTCCATGATCCTGACTGATGTATGTATTTTGTAAATCCATACATACTGTCAATATATATACAATTTGAATAATCCTATTGATCAATAGATTTGATGGTTAGAATGATCTTCTAATCTTTCAAATCTAAGTATTTTCTATTCTAAGTCTCTGGGTATCCATGTCTTTGATCTTGATCTTTCATAGATCCTTTGATCAACAATCTATTCTTGTTGATAAAGATCAAGGTCCTAGATCTTTTGTCATCCAGTTCTTCTTTGATCCAAGTTCAGTTATTTAATCATCCCTAAGGAGGACGATCATGGTCCTTTTCCTTGAATCATATTTGATCAAGGGTTTGGATTATCTAATTTAATGATCTAGATTTGATCTATAGCATACATACTAAGTGCAGTACAATGTTATTATTCTTATTGTTCTTAATCATTCAAGATCCAATGGATCTTGTTTGATCATCCTTGTCTTATTTACAATTTCTAATAGGGTTAGATAATTTACTAACCTTTTATGCTCTTATTATTATTATTCAACTAGTTAATGTTTTACTGGTTGAAGATAACTTTTTTCAACCTAAGTCTAGACTGCTCCTCTTATTTTCAATTGGCTAAGGCTTACTAGCTTAATGGGTGAACACAAAGTGGTTACTTCAATCCTCATGTAAAGAGGCATTTAGACCTCACAAACATCAACAGAATGTAGGGGAAGAACGAGGCTTTATTAGAAAACCCTCCTTGACCACTATGTTCAACATTCACTAGAGTGACCTTAGCTCAACCTTTCATAAGGTTCCTATGAGCATGTTAACCCTAAGTACTCTTTCTAATTTATTTTAATTAAGTCCATGAACATTTAAAATGTCATTCATGGGGTTTATTATTCTCCTAGTTTGGGCCAAGGATTTGATAATCCTTATATTGTCTTGCTAATGATAGCCCTTACTAATTAAGTCCAAGTCAAATAATTCACTCTTATTTATGCCATGAAACTCTAATTTCTCATTAGATTTTATTTTTGGTGATTTATGAATATTAAGACATAACCACTAATTAAAAAATTATATTTACTAACATAAAGACAATTAATATGCTTATACTATACTTTGACAATTCAAATAATCATACACTTTAAACCATAAGAGAATTGTGCATCTATATCATTCTAAGCACATTCATACTCTAATATACTAACATGGATCCTAAGTTATAAAATACATGAAATTTTACTACTAATCTAATGGAATCATGCTTAAACTTTAAATTGAAACTAACATGGCCCTAAGATAATTAAATCAATCAACCTAATATAACAATCTAATAACACATAGAACATAGCATGCCAAAATTTAAGAACTATCATGCTTTATAACATAAATCTCATTTACAGTACTATTATAAAATAAAAGACAATGAAACTAATTAGATTAAGATTATTAGAAAACTTTACTTATGATCCAACCATTAGATCTTGGATCTTTTCCTTTTAAATCAAAGTTTTAATTAATTTTGGGGCTTTTACTGCATTAAGGTCCAAGATCATATTCCTTTGTTTTTGGTCATGTTCAATCCATGATTTTAATGGATTCCATCATAATATCATCCATTCAATCCATCCCAAGGGTCTGATCATACTTGATCCTGTTGATCAAGTTGGTCCCTTTGTATTTATAAGATTTTTCTACCATAAAGGGTAGATCCCTCAATTTATCTTAGATCTCTTCAAATAAATCATGGGTATCACTTGATTTCAACATTATATTATCAATAAATTAGATCCCTAAGATATGATCATCTCATATCTTGAAGATCATGAAAATTAGAAACTTAATTCTTAGAAATTGAAAGTTTCTGGAATGTTTTTATCAATATTATGGTTTCAGAAGAAAATAGACATTATAAGCATTCCATAACTTCTTTTCTATCTCAATTTGGAGTTCAGATGACTCCATAATCAATCTATGAAGTTCATAGTCATTCCTAGGGTCCAGACTTGTTTTGGGCCCAGCAGAATGGATGGCCCAGATTAATCGAGCGGAACGGTCACTGTTAAGTGTTCAATTTTGGTCAAAATACCCCTAATTTAACATTCAATTAGATCATCTAACCGTTCATATTTGCAAAACTTAGCTTGATTTTAAATTTAACTCCAATTGACCATCCAAACTTTAATTTTTCAAAACCAACGGTCAGATGATCATTAGAGCTCATTAAATGACTAATGTAAGGTTTAGATGATTCTAATTTAGTCTTTTCTTTTGCAAATCAACCAAAAGACGCATGAACGGCTACGATTAAAAGTTAACGGTGCAGATCATCTTAAAGTGCACTTGATGGATCAGATAACTCATGAAGTTGGATGGAATAATTTCCTAAACAATAAACGAGCTCAATTGGAAATTATGGACAAAAAGGAAACCCCTCCCCCACTCTCTTTCCCCACTTCTCTCTTTTCCTTTCTTTTCTCTTTCCCTCCTTATTTTTCTTCATTACTTCTTCTCTCTTTTTCCCTTCCTCATTCTCATGTACCCACTCCTCTATTTTCCTCTCTTCCGTTTCTCCCTCTTCTCTTCCTCTCTCACGTCTTTCTCCATTCTCCCTTCCTCTTGCTCTCTCTCTCCTCTCCCACCATCTCTCCTTCTCTCTCTCTCTCTCTCTCAAACCTATATTACCCTCTCTCTCGTGATCTCTCCATCTCTTCTCTTCTTCGTCCACGCACCAAACTCCCCTATCAACTGCAATCTCTCATCTCCCTCCCTTGTTCTCTCTTCTCCTTCCCATCACCCTTTGCCCCTTCTTCCATTCTCTCTCTCTCCGTGTCTCTCTCATTTCCCCAAACGGCACTGGCAACCCGTCCAAGCTAGGCGACCCCCATCTCCTCTGCTTCATCAAGCTCCACTAGAGTTCGTCAGGTTCTGGTTCAAAGCTAACAAACGTCTCTCTTCCTTTTCCCCTCCTCCTCCGGTTCCATCTTCTCCTCCCTTCTCTCCACCAGCCCAAGCCCAGAATAGAAAAAAAAACAATGGCCAGGACCCATCACCTGATCCATCGTCGGCTGGACTAGAAGAAGAAAACCCAGATTGGGTATTCTCCCATCCCTTCTCCTCTTCCTTTCTTCTATTCTTATTCTCCCACTTTTTCTCCTCTTCCTTTTCCCTCTTCTCCCTCATCTATTTCTATCTTCCTTTGTCTGGTTTTTTCTTAAAAACCAGAGTTGTGACGAAATTCCAATTTTGCCCTCTCTCTTTAAAAGCAATTACAAATCTGTTCTTTCTCGTTAACTCCATTTGTGTCCCCAGTTTAATTCCATCTGTGTCCCGTGGTATTCCAGTTTTGTTCTATCTACATTTTTCTTATCCAGGAACTGTCTAATATCTACCAGATCAATTAAGGCCTAACCCATCAACGAGTTAGCCTTAATCAAAATAAAAATCAACATTTCTCCTTCATTTCTTCGCAGATTTCAAATTAATTTTACAGGTTCATTCTTAGGACATCTCTAGACATAATCAACATTTCCAATCTTATATCTGAAATTCAGAAATCAATCTAAGCCGTCCAAATCTTAAAAAGAGAAATTAGCCCATATCTTGACCATTTTGAAGAATTTGTCAAATCCGACCAGTGGATCACTAATCAAGAATGTGATTAAGACATTTGCAAAGTCAGATCAGCTTTTAGATGACTAAACTTGAAGATTTTGATAGAGATTGATCTAGGGAAGTAGGTTTTTTCTTGTTATTTGATTTTATTTGTTTTATTTAGGAACTGAAAATTCTGTAATTTTGAGAAGTTGATTAGATCTGAACTTTGATTATCATTTCAATAATTTTGAGTGATTTCTTTTTAATTTTAGATAATTAAATTTTATTAAAATTCCTACTTTTTAAATCAAGTCTCTGTGGGATCGACCATGTACTTGCAGTTAAAACATCAACAAGTTTTTGGTGCCGTTGTCGGGGATTTCGAAAGCAGTTTTCATAAATTTTAATTAAAAATCCAAAAAAAAAATCAAGAAAAATTAAAAAAATAAAAAAAATTAGGAATTACCATTTTTAGCATTGTAGAAAATTTTAGGTGCATTTTTTAATTGTTTTTAGGGCATAATCACCTTGTTTCCTAATTTGGTACTAATTTTTAATTTTATTTTTCAGGAAATTGGAAAGTGGAGGAATTGGGCAAGTGGATCTTCACCAAAATGAAAATTTCCTTGCTTTCCTAGAATTGGACTTTCTTTTTTCTTTTGAGTGAATCTTGTAGCGAGGATCCTTGTAAATTACAATTTCTATTTTAAAATTTAAAGGGTTGTATAATACTGGGCAAGTGTGGGATAAGATGGCCCACACTTGATCTTCATCAGAAACCCCATTGTGAGTTTTCTCACTCATTTATTTCCTATATTAGGCTTTGCATTTAGAATAATTTGCATTGTTTGGTAGTGTAATTCATATAGAAAGCATCTTTTAATAATTGTTGCATTTTAGGATTTTGCATTAGTTTACTGCTTTTAATTGCATTCTTAGGGCACGTTTAATGCTTCAAGGTGATTTATATGTTGATCGAATTGCCATGTTGTGTGAAAATTAATTAGTAAGGGCACCCTACCCTCATAAGATCAAGGGTGGATTTCATCACCACCTCTTGGCCCACTTAGGATAATCACCTCAAGCGCGTAACCCTTCCTTTTATATTAATTTAAAATCAATCAGAAGAGACCTATAGGGCCATCACATGCTCGTAGGACCCTCTTAATAGGATGCGATTTACTGTCACTCCAGTGGCTTTTGATCACTATGGTTATTGGGGGTTATCTAATAGAGTCGCGCTCTTCCCCCACCTCCTATTGACGTTTGTTGAGGTCTAAACACCTCCATACATGAGGGTTGTATTAACCACTTTGGACAGAACCTAACTGGTAAGTAGTAGTCAACTCCTAAAGAGAGGAGGAGCGCTAGTCTAGGCTAATAAAAAATGTCGTCCTCACATAAATCCAAGAGTGTGCCCTTTTGTTTGCGCATCATTCTAGAAGTTAGGTTGCATCATTTAGGTTAGTTTTCCCCACAAAAAAAAAAAAGAAAGAAAGAAAGAAAAGAAAAGAAAGAGAAGTACTCATTCATTGTATACCATGATTTTGTTGTATATAAAGATTGATTACAATGGCTTGTCAAGAAGTGGATAGATAAAGGATGACTCGTATAAGGGATCGATTATTTGCCTCAAAGCAATATATTGAGTCATATTCACAACCTCAGTACAATAATTACTATACCTATCCTGAAGCACAATATCCCAATTCTACTTGGCCATATGGCTCTGCACATAATGATTACTATCAGGAGCCAATGGCTGCACCTCATGCATTCACTGAACCTAGCAATAATTACTATCCTGAGACAAATTATCAAGATTATAATGGATGGGCTAGGCATCATGAACACTCATGGTCTCAGGATTAGCAACCATCTCAAGAAGAACCAACATGGCCATACCCTAATCAACCATACCAGGATTATCACAAAAACCAAGAACAACAATTATGGTTCCAACCGGAGGAAGACACATTCGATGAGACCCTTGGGTTATTAGCAGAATCAACTAAACAAGTTCAAGAAGAGATGGGTCGATTACATGCTGCATTGATCGAAAGGTTTGGAGAATTTAAACCAAATGAGAATACCGATGAACCATCTATTAATGATGATAGGTTAGAGAATTCATGTAATCATTTTGAAATACAAAGTCCCCCACCATCCACAGAAACTCCAATACAGATATACTCGAGGCAGATCTGAGTCATTATTATGATTCTAATGAAGAGACATCCATTGAGGAAGATGATGAATTCATAGAAACCTCCAACATAGAACCACTCAATTCGTGTCCTGCTTATTTTTACAAAATTAATGAAGGAACATCCTTTGAAGAGGTAAAGAAATTGTTGGAGATTGTGCCACCAATGAACACTCAATGGCAAGACAGAGTAGAACCCCTTACAGAGCCTCAAATTCAAATTGAGCCTTGCAATGTTGAAGGTGTACGTGATTGGTACCTACAGACCTTATTTGAACAACCATTAGATATGAAATTAGGCCCACCTGAAGCATGTCATATGCCAATAGAATAGGAAAAGAAAGAGTTCAATGATGTGCTCGTCATACATCAATCAACTCTAAGGTACACACCAGAAGATATCCAAGATTTAAGCAAAACCATGCTCCCTCCTCTATTAATACAAGAACACTCTTTTAAGAAAGGCAGAGTTAGCTTATACCTCAATTTCAAAAAAATTTAAGAGAAAAGGAGAATAATCAATCTCCATTTGGTTCAACAAGATTCAAATTTGCAGTAGTTCACATTATTATAGAGATTCCAGCACCTAAATTTTCAAGGTGGAGGAATTATATTGATTACTGTGAAATTTTGAAGATAGGAGATCATCAAAGTGGTCTCACTCAATTTACATTCGTGGTAGTCTATTGTGTCATAATACTAGCATCACCAAAAATTTCAGGGTAGAGGAAAAATATTGACTATCGTGAGATTTTGAAGTGGCATGAGAAATCTTGTCGTTTCATTGTTGGGATCAGAAAAACTCGATATCAATTGGGTGTAGATTAGGGTAAATTAGGATAGGTCTAGCTGAAGATAGTAAACTTAGCACTCACTGGGAGGCAGCCTAGAGTTTTTCCTTTTTGTTGTTTTCTACATCACCCATATTCATTTTAGATCCTACTTTTTAAACATTGAGGACAATGTTTCTGTTAGGTTGGGGGGTGTAGAATTCTAGCAAATTCTAGTTTTTTTGAGGTTTTTAGGTGATTTTCTTACTTATTAAAAAAAAAAAAAAGGAAGAGAAAATTTTTGAATTTTTTTTTTTATGTCATTTCCTTTACTATGATGAGAATTGGATTTTCTGAAGTATAATCTAGATAACTTTAGCTTATTAATGGAACTATGTATGATTAATTCATCTTTTTACTCATTTTCTAAAGAATTCTATGAAAGCAAAGTCTTAGATCACATATGTACACGTAGTTGCATATAGATAGTCTAGATTGATAAGTGACTATAACTTAGAAATTCTGAAGAAATTCTATGGAGACCTAAAGCCTAAGTGAGTTTTAGAGCCATTCATCCTTCTTGAGAGGTTATAAATATTCTTAATTTTCTTCAGCGTGCTTAAAGAAAATTGATCTCAAAATCTTAAATTTGGCTAATTACCTGAATAATTAGAATATTATCTTTAAAATTCTGAAAGTTCATTGAATTTGATAGATTATAGGAAACCTAGAAAATGATTTAGGCCATTCTTGTTATAACCTAGATACATAAAACCTACCCAGAAGTATTGTTACCACTAGTTATCCAATTTGAGCCTTTTATATAAAGCCTTTTCTTTTGCCAACCAAATTATCCTTTACCCATATTAACCCAGTATAAATTATCCATTACCCATTTTCTTTGAAAAATAAGTTAGAGAGGAATGAAGAAATACCTTTTAGTGGCAATAGAAAAGTGGATATCAATAAAAGAAATATTCTTTGAAGTGATTCAAAAGTGTGAAAAAAAAGAAGAAGCAGAAGAAGAAGTTTGAAGAATACAAAGAAAGTGGAAAAAAAAGAAATATTCACTTCATCAAAGAAAGAAAGAGTTATCAACTTTAGAAGACCTCTACTTATTTTTCAAGAAACTTTGAATACCTTGCACCCTTTCTTTGGTATCTTGTCCTAAGCCTAAGTTTTGTCCTAGTTAAAGCCCTATTGATTCTAGGATGAATATAGTCTTGATGAGGAAATGAATGGATAGGATCTAAAAGACTGGTATTTCTAAATATTCAAAGGTAATGGCATCCATTCCCAAAGGATCAAAACAATAAAATTCCTTTGTAAGTCCCATTTTTCATGAGTATATGTGAGATAATTTTGCTTTTATTGACTCTTCTCACATAATTAAAAGAGAGATATGATTTGAACCCTCTATCTGAGAGTTTTTATTTCTGAGTGTATGTCATTAGTGAGGATTGAGGTCAAAACATATTTCGGATGGAGTTTAAAAGTTAGAAGTGTACTTAGAAATCAAGATCATTCTATGTGTAGACTATATACATACACACTCATTCTAAAATCTGAGCTTAATTGGAATGACTTTGGCATATGGGTAGGGTTTTGAATTCTCCAATCATTTTTATTAGTTTGCTAAAGTGATGTGATTTATTGAAGATAATTCTCTGAGGAAAAAGAGGAGTTGACTTAAAAATAAAATTTGAAATCTTGATTTTTGGTTTTTCGAATGTTTTGCTCGGGACTAGTAAAATGTTGGTTGGGGGGTGTGTTAACTGTTCAATTTTGGTCAAAATATCCCTAATTTAGCATTCAATTAGATCATCTAACTGTTCATATTTGTAAAAGTTAGCTTGATTTTAAATTAACTCCAATTGACCATCCAAACTTTAATTTTTCAAAACCAACGGTCAGATGATCATTAGAGCTCATTAAATGACTAATGTATGGTTCAGATGATTCTAATTTAGTCTTTTCTTTTGCAGATCAACCAAAAGATGCATGAACGGCTGCGATTAAAAGTTAACGGTGCAGATCATCTTAAAGTGCACTTGATGGATCAGATCACCCATGAAGATGGATGGAATAATTTCCTAAACAATAAAGGAGCTCAATTGGAAATTATGGACAAAAAGGAAACCCCTCCCCTACTCTCTTTCCCCACTTCTCTCTTTTCCTTTTTATTTTTCTTTCCTTTCCCACTCCCTCTTTCCGTTCTTTTCTCTTTCCCTCCTTATTTTCCTCCTTTTTTCTTCTCTCTTTTTCCCTTCGTCATTCTCACATACCCACTCCTCTATTTTCCTCTCTTCCCTTTCTCCCTCTTCTCACCTTCCTCTTCTCTTCCTCTCTCACATCTTTCTCCATTCTCCACTCTCCCTTCCTCATGCTCTCTCTCCTCTCCCACCATCTCTCCTTCTCTCTCGCTCTCAAACTCGTATTACCCTCTCTCTTGTGATCTCTCCATCTCTCCTCTTCTTCATCCACGCATAAACTCCCCAGTCAACTGCACTCTCTCATCTCTCTCCCTTGTTCTCTCTTCTCCTTCCCATCACCCTTTGCCCCTTCTTCCATTCTCTCTCTCTCTCTCTCTCTCTCTCTCTCTCTCTCTCTCTCTCTCTCTCTCTCTCTCTCTCTCTCTCTCTCTCTCTCTCTCTCTCATTTCCCCAAACGGCACTGGCAACCCATCCAAGCTAGGCGAACCCCATCTCCTTTGCTTCATCAAGCTCCACCGGAGTTCGTCGGGTTCTGGTTCAAAGCGGGCAAATGTCTCTCTTCCTTTCCTCCTCCTCTAGCACAGTGATTCAAGGACGTGCGATGCCCTTCTCTCCACCGGCCCACGCCCATAACAGGAAGAAAAAATGATGACCAGGACCCATCACCTAATCCATCGTTGGCTGGCCCAGAGGAAGAAAACCCAGATCCGTTTTCTCCCATCCCTTCTCCTCTTCCTTTTCCCTCTTCTCCCTCATCTATTTCTCTCTTCCTTCATCTGGTTTTTTCTTAAAAACCAGAGTTGTCATGAAATTTCGATTTTTCCCTCTCTCTTTAAAAGCAATTACAAATATGTTCTTTCTCATTAATTCCATTTGTGTCCCCAGTTTAATTCCATCTGTGTCTCGTGGTATTCCGGTTTTGTTCTATCTGCATTTTTCTTACCCGGGAACTGCCTAATCTCTACTAGATCAATTAAGGCCTAACCCATCAACGGGTTAGCCTTAATCAAAATAAAAATCACCATTTCTCCTTCGTTTCTTCTCAAATTTCAAATTAAATTTATAGGCTCATTCTTAAGACATCTCTAGACATAATCAATGTTTCTGATCTTATATCTGAAATTCAGAAATCAATCTGAGCCGTCCAAATCTTAAAAGGACAAATTAGCCCAGATCTTGACCATTTTGAAGAATCTGTCAAAAGATGCCTTTCGCATGGTATCCTTAGGACACTTTTTATATGTTGGCTGCCTTCTATTTGCTAAGATGTGATCCTAGGGTGGAGATTATTAGAGGTAAAATGTAAGGGTTAAGATTGGATCTAGGGCAGCCAATAAGGTAAGATAGATATATAGGAAGAATGCATATGGTTCTAGGTGTTTAGGAAAGGGAGATAGAGAAGGGCAAAGATGAAAAGATAAGAGGAAAGGAAGGGAATGAGATGGATCAAGGGATTGGGTAGATCTAGCATGGTGGGCTGGTTGAAGAATTTTAGAAAGATGGGAGTCTTAGGTAGGAAGGTGAGAAATTTGTAATGGATTTGGAAGGCGAGGTGGAAAGGAAGAAAAAGGTGAGAAAAACATTTAAAAAGAAAAAAAATATGAAGTGGATTCTTCCTTTTGGTTCACATGCTACCTTAACCAATTGGATTTTCCATCAAATATAGTCAAAATAACCCTTAAAATTCTATCAATATTTTCTTTAGAATTTCCTCCTATCATGGCCTTCCATGTAGCGCCTCATGTGGCTTGGTGGCTTCCTTTGAAAGCTCATTTGGCTTGGCTTCATGGCTAGTTTCTGGGACTCTTTAGCCTATCACCTTCTTTGTGGCTTTTATTTGGCTAGGTGGCTAGAGTGAATCCCATGCAAAGATGGTGGGCATTGCATGGCTTATGCATGGACCCACTTTAGTAACCTTTGACTTCTCCAATCCCATCCTTTGCCTATGTCATGGTGATCTTGATCCTTTATCTCACTTTGGATTGATGATATTTAGGCCTTGACTCGATCATTCAATCTTGATCATCCATTTTCATCTCAATCAATCTCAGCCATTGGATCATCATTAAGGTCTCTACAAAGGATGAAAAGCTCTAATTAAATCCTAAAAGTATATATATTCACATGCTTACCCTAGATAAGCCTCTGAACCTACAAATTATCAAATATTTGATTTGTTAAGTCAAAAAATGCATATGATATAAAATTTGGCCAAAAACCTTAATTTAACACTATAAGTTACAACAAATGGGCTACTAATTGAGTGATTTTTATACAATTATGGATACTTATCAAGCATGCATAGAGTGTGTGAAAGCATTTTGTACATAGGGCATGACTTCACCTATCTACACTAAATCTTACTAAATGCACATAACCATGATTGCCCTGGGAGTTAGGAAATCTATATTATTAATGAAATCAATTATTTTTCTTTAGTGCATTTTATGGTGAAATCTATTCAGGGTTGATTTTAAATATCTAATATAGAGTAAGGTAATCATTGTGGGCAATCTTGTAAATGAACTTGGTCATAGTGATCTTTGATTGTGTTGAGCAAATTGATTATACACACACACACACACACACACACACACACACACACACACACACACACACACACACACACACACACATATAAACTAGATTTTTTAAACGTAGCATTTTTTGATTTGAAGTTCATTAAAATGGGGCATGTTGTACTTGATTATGCAAAGGTGACATGCCAAAGGGTAAGTGATTCTCATGCCCCATTTTGGGGTCAAAAATGAATATATATAAGTAGAAGTGTATAATGATAATTCTACTATAAGGGTACAATGTAATTATACATGAAGGGTATCCTTGTAATTTATCTTCTAATGTAGGTTGCATATGGCTATTGGTAGGTTGATTTGCTTGATGACACATTATCTATTTGCATATGAATAAAAGGGGCATCTAATGGATTTTGATTCAAATTAGGAAATTTTTTCTTAATAGGAAAGTTAGAAGAGATACAATATTTGATGATACCTAGGAGGTGACACAAGATATGAACCATTTGGAATTAAACTTGAATAGAAGTCTTTCAAATTTGGGAGGAATGCTTAGGGAGGAGCCTTCTTCTCTACATATTCATAACACATTAGACAGAGTGACACAATTACAACAAGTGAAAAAATGGCCTCCCTCAATTAGAGTCCTAACTAGATATCTAGCTCATTTAGTTCTAAGAGTTAGGATTTGGATCCACCTCCAAGAGAAGAAGAAAAATAAGTAACAAGCGCTAAATGTCAACAAGTGGTGAACTTTAGTGAGATCTTAAATTGGATCCTACACAATGTATGTATTCTCTATCAATTAATGTTTAAATATGCAAATTCACTGATTCAAGGATGATCATATTTAGGTTTTGAAATTTTAGATTTAAATAATGAAAATTTCATAACTTTTTATAAGTTTTCCAATAGTTGTATTAGAGCTTACTTGAAATCATGCGTCTTTTGCATTATTTGAATCAATTTGATTGAGATTTCATAGTTGTTACGAAGTTTGTACACAGAGATTTACACATGATTTATTTTGTGTACATTTTAACTCACTCCAAGTTTTTATATCAAATTTATAATGTATATAGAATAGCATAAGCCTTCCACTACCACCTGTTTCACTCAATTCCAAGTTAGCTAGATAAGGTTTCTCATTTCAAAGATAGCTCTATCCATAGAGTGTATTTTTATTGGCACGTGATCTATGCATATACTTTTGTTTTACAATTTTTGTATGTGACACTAGTCTACAAAATAAAATCCATATAATAGAAGTCCCATTAATATATTAGATTGTTTAGTAGTTTTCCTTGTTTTTCAAAAGGAGAATTCAAAAGTTATTATTTTGGATCAAAACTAGATTTTTTTATTTTAAGATCAAAATAAAAATTTCCATTTATGGAATTTGTTTCTAGGTGGGTCTTAAGTTATCCTACCAAGTTTCACAAAGTTTTTCTTTCAATTTTGAGTAAAAACTAAAACTCTAGTGTTTAGTAGTAGAAAAGTGGATTTTGGATTTTCTACATGCTAGACTTGGAATTTCTGATTGAAATTTTTGAGGATATAATTTTACTTTATTTTAAACAAAACCCATGTCCTAGTTTATAAAGTAATTAAATTTACATGGACTACTTGAATTTCAATGAATGAGGTTCATGAGTACGTACTAGGAATTTATGTGAAAACTATGATTATTATCAATACTTGACATGATAAGATAATTCATTGTAGATTAGTATTAATAATGATCATGTCATGGTTTGATAACTTATTTTATTTGTGAAATTATTTGACATAATTTTTTTCATTTTAATTTCATGAATATGGCCAAGAAACTAAAGTAGCATAACTAAATATAATATAATACGATTATTCCTAGACTATATTTTACTTAAGAATGTTGGAAACATATAAATTCATTCCAATAATTTTTTATTAGAAAAACCATGAGATGGATA
Source organism: Warburgia ugandensis (assembly GCA_035236585.1). NCBI lineage: Eukaryota > Viridiplantae > Streptophyta > Magnoliopsida > Canellales > Canellaceae > Warburgia > Warburgia ugandensis. Next base: position 45,901,095 of record CP141131.1, on the reverse strand, counting down.
TTGGAATTTCAATGTTGAACATAGTTATGTGAGGATGTTATGATACTGGTTTATGCTTTTAGAGGGTCCAATATACATGCTCAATTCATTGAATGCCATAGATGGATATTTCATATTATACTCTACAAATAAGCTTTTGAATCATCTTTATCTAATTTAAATTAAGATAGTTAGGGCCATTTTAGTTCATGCCTATGGATGATTATGGACACCATTATTTATATGTGATGAATGAGATTCATGTAATGAATGGTTATGAATGATTTTTAACTTTCATTTCACCTATATCTCTCTATATCTTTGGATAGTATATTCACCTGAGCCATTGCTTATGACAATTGGTTTTTCAAGATTTTTTTTATTTGAAAGGGATGTAGGTTTTACTTTTCTTTTGGAATAGAGAAAGTTTAGATAGTTTAATAGTCCATAATCATCATTAATTTTTACATTATGAATAGTTCAATTCTAGATGGATGTGTAGGCACAAATATTATGAAATGGATGAATTAGTCCTCTTTAAGATATTAACTAAAATTGAAACATAGAAAGAAGTTTATATTCTATTGTAAATGAAAATATGTTCAGTAATGTCACTAGACGAGGGTATCCTATAGAGCAATCATTAAAGGAAAATTACCTTTAATGCATAGGTAAACTCCAAGAATCCAATATGAAAGATAATAATATAAAATCAAAATATTATACTAAGAATAATTCTACCTTTTCCAAATTCAGAATAATTTCAAAATCAACTTTGAAGGACTTTCAAACCATTAGAGCATAACAATTTGTATTTCCTAACAGTAGGAGAGGATTAAATTATGCATAAAAACTATAGAAAGTTAGCATCCTAAAACTATGAAAAACCATGTCTAAAATTTAATATAAACCTAACCCAAAACTATCATGAACAAAATCATAAAATAATTCCTAACATAGTTAAGATTACCAAATACTCTAGTCATGGCTATGATTGGTAAAAGCCATCTTTGGATGGCTAAAATATGTTACTTAATTCTAATCTAATCTATGTGCAAAAATAACTTTCTAAACTATGCTAGAACAACACATATATGCTATCCTACAATGTGAACATAAATTATTGCCAATAAGTTAGAATAAAACACATAGACAAATGCTAAAATAAATTCACATATGACAAATAGAACAAAACACATGAAACATAACATCCAAACATGAAATTTAAGTAATGAAACATTAACTACACATTCAAGTTGAACTAAAGGAAAATATAATTTCATTGAACTTAATCCTTGATCAATGCAATTACATGAGGAAAATAAAGAAAAGTATAACAAACTTCCTTGGATAGAATACAAATGCCTAGGAGTCCCTTAATGTGTCAATCACCGAAGCAGCCCTCTAGGATCTATTCCTTCACCAAAGCCAAGCAAGAGCTTGCTCTCTCTCTTGATGTTTCACTCACTTAGAGTGGAGGAATTACAAAGCATACTCAAAGAAACTACAATGAAACATGCCTAACCTTCACCTTAGAGAATGCCTCCTTCTTAAAAGAAAATTTGTTAAAACTCTTACACTCTCTTCTCAAGTCTTTCCCCTAAATATCTCCCAAAAGAAAGATGTATCCTACTCTCCAAAGCTAGACAACCCAAGATGTCTCCTTATTTAGCTACCCTCCTAAAAAATGTGGCTCACTCTCTCTCAAGTATCCCTTAAAAGATGGTTAGAGCTTTATTAAAAATTAGATGTCTATATCTCCTAAATAGTATGCTCCCCACTCTTAAGGAAACCATCTTTTATTTCTTTCTATGTATGTCTTCGTCCCTCCTCTCTACCTTATCCAATTTCCTCCTTGTTTTCCTTTGTGTCATGCTCCCATTTGTCCACTTAAGCATGCATCCAATGTAATGGCTTGAATTTTGCATTATATAGTTTTACAAAGATTATTAAACAAAATAAAGTAGTTCAGATAGTTGGATTGTTAGTTCGTTAACCTTAGATTAGAGCTTCAAATCTCCAACCAAAGAAATTTAATTGAATTTTTAAATTATCTTGCACATATTATTGTATGTTCCCAAATTGTAGTTGATCTTGGTATTATCTAGAATTGATGAACAAAGAAATTTGTGAAAGGTAGTAAATGAAGACTACATGGGAAAATTTAAAAAACAAGGGAAAATGTACATAGGGGAATATGCAATTGAGAAAGATTGATGATGGCTTGAGGATTTAGAATGGAAGAATGAGCTGAGTTAAAGGAGCCATAAGAAAACATGAAAGAGGGTGAAAAAATTTAGGAAATTGGGCTAACTTGATGGTATCCAGCTCCCAATCCCAATTCCAAATGCAAAAGGATGTTATAGGTTGGGAGAGAAGCAAGGAAAGTGTGTCCAGCCAAGAGAGAAAGGAAGGAGAGGAAAAGACATAAAAGAAAGAAGATAGAAAGGGAAGGAGAGAAGGAAAACTAGGAGGCCAAAGCGAAATGCACCTACCACTTTTCTAAAAAAGAAAGCTATGGATGAATGGCAAAGAAAAAGAATCCAGGTTGATGATTTCAAGTCTAGATCACAAGTTTCCCTTAAAAATAGGAAAAAACCAATGTTCAATCAATCTATGATTTGTTGAAATTAAACACTTATGCTTATGTATATGCGCATGAAATCATATAGAAAATTGAGGATGATTTTGGTTTGATTTAATTAAAATTGCATATGACTTGGCTTGAATTAAGTATAGTTTTGATTCCATCCAACCCATAGTTTAAGTTCATTATTTCATTTTTACTTGATTTTTGTTACCTAATCTATTAAAATTACACATTATCCTTGCACATGAGAGATTGGGTATGTTTTGGTTGGATTTCCTTTCCTTGAAATTATGGGTTTTCTACCTTTGACTTTGAACATATGCATGTGAAATTGGAAAATTTTGATTTAGTTTCAATGTCTCAATAATTATGAACATGGTGTTTTACACAATTTAATCTAGATTTTGAGATTTCTAATTTAGGAAAGATGAGGAATTAGTTAGGATTTTGAGATGATTTGAGTGGGAACCAATTTAGGAGTTTCCAACTTAAGATGCCAACTAGGTGTCTACCATGCAAGGGGAAGGTGTCACTTTTTTTAGGAAGTACCTCCCTCAAGTAAAAATCATGGACCCTAATTGGGTGACAGAAAAGAATGGAAATTGGATTTAGAATGTGGGTTTTATCTCTTGATTGGTGCATCGATGCATGATCAATCTTACCAATTACAAATTTCCCTCAAAACATTCTAGTTATCCCTTGGAAAATCAAGTTTTTTTTTTCCATGGATAATTTCTTGAAATTTTCATCTAGTCATTTGACTCCAAGTGGCTTGATGGATCACTTTGATTGCTAACTGCTTGATGGCTTGAGTGGTTAAGTCCTTTGGCTTCGAGGCTTGAATGGCTTAGCCTACTTCAGTTTTCTTGTTAGACTAGGAAACCTCATTCATGACTTCAATTCTCTTGCAAAGGTGGTGGAATTGCATGGCTTTTTGGATGGGCCATTTCTGTCACTTTTGATCTTCTCATTGCCTACTTTGAACTTCATTTACTTTCCTTGATTCTTAGGATTGCAACACAATAGAACATGATTTTTTATGGACCTTTCAGAGAATCTGTCCCCATCCCTTGGCAGGGCATGGTGCGCCCTGCACTTCTGTGAGCTAACCTCATAGCTCAACCTACAAAAAGCTCTGTGAAGCACAATATAGGCCATTAGATCATCTCCTGACTTCCTACAAAAGAGTACAAACCCTAATTAAATTTTAGTAATTCACATACTTACTATAGATTACCCTCTTAACCTGCAAAATACCAAATTTTAGAATTATTAGGTCAGAAATGTCTATGTTATGAATTAAAAAAAAAAAAAAAAAACTAAACTATTATACTCTAATTTATAACACATGGACTACTAATTGGGTACTTCTTATATAAAATTGGGCACTTATCAAAGATGTTCTTGTGTAGGTTGATAAGATTTTATTTCTCATAAACTTTTGAGTCTTAAATACACAACATATAGCATACCTTGGTAATCAAATTGTAGTCATTTTGAATCAGCCATTCTTAGCCATATCCAATGTAATAATTAACTATAGAAATGATACTATGAAGTTGCCCATTGGAAAAATGGACATTAAGCTTAATGTGTTTAATGCAGGACAACTAATTCTACATATCCACTTCAAGTAAATATGATAAAGAGTCTACCATCCCTACCAACCTCCAACACTAATCCTCTTGAGGCAGGTCTAGCTCATTTTGGTTTTGATTTTAACATAGACAACTCCATTGACATAGTGAATGGTTTATTTAATATTGTGCCATTAACAAATACTTCTCATTGCAAAGCTCGAGTAGGACCCCTCACACTTACTAACTTTACATTTGAGCTTTCACTGCAAAAGACCACCATTTCAACCTGCCATTATTACCTAATAGTTTAGAATGTGAGATTTTATGTTCTTCTATACCTTTGCCTATTACTGCAGAACAATAAGGAGAGTCCATTTATGTTTCTGTAGAGCATCATCAAACCCAAGGGTCTACAGTAGATGATTGGGAGGGTTTAAACCCCACTTTTTCCTTACATTCAAATGTTCATGAGCAACCCATTAGGGCAATGCAATGTCAGCTTAATCGTAATATTTAGGATGATTTAAGAAAAGAGGAATTTTTTTAGCGATTCCTTGCTGGCATCATGTATACCCAAAGTGATAGCTCTTGCGATAATTTACATCGAGTTATTTCTAAGATGTTTCCATTCACGGAAATCCACCATGCTATCTTGCTATCTCATCCACAAATCACTGGGTGGAGAATATACATTGATTACCATGAGATTTTGAAACAAAGTGAGTTTTCTTAGTACTCCTTAGTTAGTTTAGGGTTAGATTTAATAGAATAGGTAATTAGTATAGGGTAAGTTTCTTTTAGTTGCATTTTTCATATGCATTGTATATTTTGCATTATTAGCTACATCAGCAAATTCATGCACCATCTCTAGCGTGCACATAATATCTTCTTAACCCTTCTCTCTCCACTTAGTTATTTCATGTGTCCAAGTTTTTATTTTAAATCACTGGGAACAATATTTAACTTAATATTTCAAATTTGATGTGTCCATTCAAGCCATTTCTTTCTTTATATTTAAAAGAAATTTGAAAATTTTGAAAATTTTATGAGAAGTTCCTTTACAAGGATGAGAATTTGATTTTTTTTATAAATATATTCAGTATATCTTTGACCTTTAGCTTATTAATAGATTTGTAAACAATTAGTTCATTATTTTATCCTTTTCTATGTTTTTCATGAAAATTAAAACTCAAAATACTTATTACACAAATAGCCATATGTGTATATACGTAGTTTAAGTTGAAGAGAAAGTATAACTTAAAGATCCTATGGGAGATTTATAGAGGCTTAAAAACTAGTGAGATTATAGCTATTCTTCGTTTTCAAGGGTCATATATATATTACAATTTTTTCTTTAGCAAATATAAATTCTTAGTTGGTCCCATTATTCTTGTCTTGGTCAACCTTTGAGAAATATACCATAGATCTCTTTAGTTTATGTCATATTTAAGTCATATGAAACATAGAAAATGACAAAGGTCATCCTTTTGTTAAAACTCAGAGCCTTTCGCCTTTCTTAATTTATTTCCATGAGTTAAATACTTGAATCATCATATATAGTGTTTTCTTTCATAGCCACTTCACCATTACTCATATTTAATGCTAATAATATATCCATTACCTAGTAGTTTTGGAAATATTTAGAGATAGTTTAAAGATTATCTTGAGATAAAGTATGAACAATTTAATTCAAGAGATGAACATGGAAAGTTTAAAAAGAAGAACTCCAAAAGGCTATAAATAAACTAAAGTGAAAAATTGAAAAAGTCAACAATACCTAGTGGAAAGGAGAATGTTCTCTCTTATAGGAAAGAAGATTTTAAACACATGTTAGAAGACCTTAACATATTTTTCCAAACATCATTGTTTATCCTTGTATCCATTTCTTCAATAACCCTATTCTAAACCTAACTTTCATCCTAGTAAAAGTTTTATTTGATCTTAGGAGAAGTATGGCTTGGAAGTGATATGAATAAGTAGGGAATTTGGTAAAGTGTAACATTGCTAATAGTTGATATCTTTTCCAAGAGACCATTATCATATTTTTTCGTATGTGAGAATTTTGGCTTTGAAAAACATTATTCTAATTGCATGTAAATGAGAGATTTACCCATTTTTGGGTGATGACTTTCTAAGTGGTAAAGAATATCATGAGAGATTTGAAGCCAAAGCAAACTTTTGGATGGTAATTTACGCTATATTTTACTTGGAGACAAATAATTATGTATATAATGGCTATATTCACGTACTAACACTCCAGGGATTGATGAAATAATGGAATATCTTTAGCATATGGTAGACTTTCAATTTTTTGCACATTTTTATTAGCATGCGAAAGTTAGAAGTTTTATGAAAGCTGAATAAAAGAAAATTCACAAAGATAAATATAGGACTTTCATAAAAGTTTAGAAACATTTGTTGGATCATTTCTAGAAACCCTTACTTGACTAAATCATCCACTAGGGTTAACCTAGGGGTTTGAAGGCTTTTTACATATGCTAAATGTAGTCAACAACACTTGTAAAAGTGGTTAGGATTTTTGTAGAATTTTTTTATTTTGTAGTTTTTCTTGAGGACTAGCAAAATGTAAGTTTGGGTTAATTGACACATTTCAAAATATGACATGTCATATCCCTATAGTTAGTATTCTTAACCTAAGAATTACCTTAAATATTACTATTTACGGCTTATTTCACATTTTCCATGATTAGGGTTCAATTGAAAAAAAAATTATTTTTAGCACATAATTTTTTTTAAAAAGAGAGCAAGACCACTATCCAAGCAATGTCATTGGCTCACTTGTCACAAAATATTAAGTTTGAGTGATCAAAATGATATGAGTTTAATCTTAGATTAGATTGTGTGTTTAATTCTCTAGTTAGATTGCATGATAGTTAGTTGTAGGTCCATTGATTTTAGTCTATGTTCAACCGATGAACCATGTACACCTTTCAAGGATCATATGTATGGTACTAGGTTGAATTCCCTTTAGATTCTTGCTTTATTTACTTGCTAAATCTTAGTGTAGTAGTAGTTAGGTCATGTTTTTGCATCATAATTATAAGATTTCAATTAGGAACTACACTAGTACCATGCACACCAATCTAGGGTTATGTGCATGGTCTAGAATGTATTTCCTTAAATTTGAATGCTTAATCATGTTTCTTAAATTCATTGAATAGTAAAGTGATTAAATTATTGTTTTGTTTTTCATATTTCTTTACATTAGTTTTTATTAGTTTGTTGTGTATTTTGAAAGTTTCTAATTTTCATGTTTTAAAAGTTTTTACTTTAAGAAAGTTTATTTTAGAAATATTGGCTTTAGGAAAGTTTCTATATTAGTTAAATTGTTTTAGTTAATTTCCATATTTCATGTCTTACATTTATGTCAAGTTTCCAATCTTAGTTTAGGTTAAAAATCTCATTACCTTAGCGAGGTTAAGTAATCTAAGTAAGGACCACTAGTCTTACAAATCTATTCAATTCATCGTGTGATTGACCTCCATTGTGTGAATTTCTTATAATTAATTCGTGTGCTTGCCAGTTTAACTTAAAAGTCACAATAAATTTTTGGGGTTGTTGCTAGGGAATCGCTCTAAAATTTTGTTGCAAACATTAACTTAGAATATTTATCTCTAGTGTAGGTTTAGGGTGCACTAGTCCAGTATTTTTTAGAATTTTTTTTTTCTATTTTCCTCCTATTAACCATATTTGTTTGATTTTTGTTCAAGAAAAATTTCAAAGGAGTGGCGGTGATCCTATGGGCCAAAGCTTCATCAACATAGATTAGGTTTTTATTTCTTTCCTAGATTAGCATTTGAGTGAAATTATAGTGAGGCCCATTGTAATTTTCATTTATTTTACTTTTAAGTGCATTGGATAACACAAGGCAAGTGAGTAGTATGATGGCCCACACTTGATCATCATCTAGACCCTCATTGTAAGCAATTTTCACCCGTCTTATAATTTTCTAGTAGAAAGAGAATTTAGTATAAAATTGCATTTGTGATTGTAGTATAAATCATATAGATTAGTGTCATGCATTGATATATGTTGCATACTATTTAGTATTTCTGCATTAGTAAGAACCTATTTAACAAAGGTTAGCCTGAGCTCAGTTATAACCAAAGCATAGTTTACATGGTTATAGTGTCCCACCTACTAAGGTGCTTGACCCTTCGTTAGGTAGCATATAGGTAGGCATTAGTTTTCTTTGTGTACTACATTGCACGTTTAACTACTTTATGGTGTAATATATCGCAATGTTAGTAAGGGCCCCATAGGTAATTGAAATTAATCCTTGTATGTTTGTAATCCTAGCCCTTGAACATAATTTAAAATTTAGTAGAAAGAGACTTAGGGTTCGAGCTCATAGGAACCTTTTTAAAGGGTTAGGTCAATCGTCACTTTAGTGGCATATGAGCATCGTGGTTATAGTGGGTGTCTAAAAATCTAAGTTATTTTCCCACTAGCTAATGTTTAAATGCCTTTTAACATGAAGATTATATTAACCACTTTAGAGCCTACTTGGTAAGCAATAGTCGAGCTTGGATTAAAGGAGGAGTTGTATAGATTAAGCTATAAAAGCTACCACCTTAAGCATATTAAAGATATTCAATTTAGCTCATTAGAAAGCTACTAGGATTGGTATTACATCATTTAGCTTAGGACTATCATTTAGGTTGCATCATATTGTTAGAATTTTTCATATAAAATAAAAAATCACATGAAAAAAATTACTCATTCGTTGTATACAAAAATTTGTTTCGTTGTAAATAAAGCTGAGAACAAAGGCCTATTAAGACGGTTATAGATTTGATAAATTAGATATATAAATGGATAGAATAGATAATACATTAAGTCAATTATTTAGGATTATAACTTATAGGTAAGCTCCACAACCTAAATACAATGATTACTGTGTCTATTCTAAACCACTATATCCCACTTCTTCATGGTCATCATGCTCTACACACAATGAATATTATCACGAGTAAGGGATGCAACCATTACATTCACATACCCTAGCAGTAACCACTATCCTCAGATAGACTATCAAAATGGATGGGCTAGGCATAATGAACAACCATGGTCTTAGGATTATTAATATCAGGTAGAATCACAATGGTCCCACCTCATTCCACCCTACCATGATTATCAAAAATATTAGGGTCTACCATCATGGGTTCAACCTGCCCAACCCTTTTCAGTATCCCATTGCCATAGCAATGTCAGCCAAATGAGTCATTTCCTCTACAACATGAAGAACCATCATTACAAGAGAATATGCAACTATTTAGAAAACTAATGGATCAAAATTTTGTTGCACTTAAAAATGGGGCCATGGAAACAAAATAAATTAGGGAGGAGAGTAAAAAAACATTTGAAAGAACTTCAAGTTAAGAATCATCAATTCCTGCTAAATGTCAAAGGCTTTCACCAACCTTGACTATTGATACTGATAATAGACTGAACATATCTTATGATTATTTTGAGCCACAAAGTTTACAAATATTCATAGAAATCTCTAATTGATATCTACTTGAGTGGAGCCATAGAAACATCCAACTTAAATCCTATAAAATAATGACCTACTTTTTTTTATGAATTTGATGAAGACATCTTGATTGAGGAGCTAAATGAGTTGTTGGATATTGTGCCTTTGATGGACAAGCCTCAATGGCAAGCTAGAGTAGAAACCCTACAAAGCTTAAAATACAAATTAAGCTTTATAAGGATTAGGACTTATAAACTTTATTTGAACAAACATAAAATAAAAATATAGGACCAATTGTGACCTTACCTATGCCAACTGAACAGAAAGAAGAAGAGTTAGTTGATGTACTAGCCCTATATCAACCAACTCTAGGGCATACATTAGAAGATAACTAGGGTTTAAGTCATACCATGTCCCTGCCTCTAGTAATGCAAAAACAATCTTTTTGGGAAGTGCAAAGTCAACTTATACCTATTTCAAGACAATGTAAGGGAAATGAAGGAGAAAGATAAACTTAGTACAATGGTCAATGTTATCCCTAAAACTGGTAAAAATAAGGACCATTCATTTTGATGTGATCTAACAAACTTTCAATTCAGAGTAGTTCAAGATGTCATTGATTTACTACCATCTAAATTTTTGAGGTGGAAGAATTATATTGACTACTATGAAATACTAAACATTAGTGTATCATCAATGCGGTCCCACTAAATTTACAATTGTGATCGTCTACTATGTCATAATACTACCACCACCAAAAATTTCAAGATGGAGGAAATCTATTGACTATTGTGAGATTCTAAAGTGGTGAGAGAAATATGGCCATTTCAATGCTAGGATTAGTGCTAGGAAAAATTAGGTTAAACTAGCCTAGAATTAGGTTTTGAAAGCTAGGATCTCTCTAAGTAAAGACGTTAAACTTAGTGCTCACTAGGAAGCAACCCAGGACATTTTTTTAAGAAAGACTAAGTCTTCTGCACTACTCATTCAATGCTTATGTGTTTAATATTTCAAAACACTAAGGACAATGTTTTGTTCAGGTTGGGGGGGTGTGGATCTGCATGATGTTTCTAAATTTTTCTTGCATTTTTTAAATTAAAAAAATTATTATAACTTCCTTTTTAAAGATGATAATTCAAATTTTTTGGAATTCAACTATTAGTTGAACTTCAGCTTATTAATGAAGTTGCATACAATTAGTTCACTATTTTATCCTTTTTTTGAAGTGTCACATGAAAAAATAAACTTAGAATATTAATTACACAAAATACCTATATATAGTTCAAGTTGAAGAGAAATACAACTTATAGAACTTGAAGTAGATCTGTGGAGACTTATAACCCAAGTGAGTATTGAGCCATTCTTCCTTTTCTAAGGGTTATACATAAATTCAAAATTTTCTTCGATAGACATTAATTCCTAGTTGGTCTCATTACTCTTCATCTTGGTTGACTATTAAGAATTCACAAAAGACTATACCATATGTCTTTCAAGTTTACGATCATTTTTAAATCATATGAAACCTATGAAATGATAAAGGTCATACTTGGTAAAAACTAGAGCCTTTGGCCTTCCCTATGTTATTTTTTGCTCATTAGACTCATTGATCCTTAAATATAATCATTTTTCTTTGTTCACCAAAGAATCTTTACCTATATTGAACCCCTATAATATATCAATTACCCATTTGTTTTAGAAATATATAGAGAAGATTGTAGGAGATGTTTGGAAAAATATGATCAATGTAATTCAAGATATGAACATAAAAAAGGTGAAAAGAAGAAAAAGTTCAAAAAGGCTATATATGAAGTTAGGTTAAAAAGAAAGAAAAGATAGTCAATGAAAAACAAGAATGTTTACTTACATGAGGAAAATTTGATAAGTTGTGAAAATACTGATAGAAGACCTTTACATATTTTCTAGAAAACATTTTTTTACCTTTATACCCATTATTTTGATAACCTTTACCTAATTTGTTCTTAGGAGTAGTATGACTTGGATATGGTTACGAATGAGTAGGGAATTTAGTAGAGTGTAACATTCTGAGTAGTTGATATCCTTTCATGAGACCATTACTATTCTTTCTAAGTTATCATTCTTTTATATGGAATATGTGAGATTTTTGGATTGGATGAACAATATTCTACTCACATATTAATGAGAGATTTAAACCTCTCTGAGTGATAAATATATCCTATGAGAATTGAAGTCAAAGCATACACTTGGACTACAATTTAAGTTATATTTGGCTTGAAAATTATAATTATATATTTGCTATAATGCACATTTGTTTTCTGAGGTTTAATGAAATAATTTAAAGTATTTAGCATCAGGGTGGGATTTTGAACCCTTTTGTTCATCTTTATTAGGGGGATAAAGTTAAGAATTAATGTGAGTTGAATAAAAAAAAAAATTATTAGATGAATAAAGGACTTTCGAAAAATATTTGAGAATTTTGTGGGTATATTCACTTCAAACTCTAATGTGGATAAACTCATCCACTAGGGAAACCTAGGGGTTTAAGGGCTTGTTGCATATGCTAAAATCAATTGTGAGTTCCTACAAAAGTGGCAATTTGTATCAATTTTCTAAAATGATATTTCAAATGTTTTGCTTGAGACTATCAAAATGCTTGTTTGGGGGTGTGATATGTGTTCAAATTTGTATAAAAATCACTCAATTAGTTGCCCATGTATTATCACATATAGCATTAAATTAGGGTTTTTGGCCAAAAATAATAACACATGCATTTCTGACCTAATAAATCAAATATTTGATAATTTGAGGTAAGTATTTGAATAATCATATCTTTTAGGATTTAATTAGAGCTTTTAACTTTTTGCATGAGTCCAGACAATGGTCTAAAGGCCAAGATTGATAGAGATGAAAATTGAAGATTAAGATCAAAAGATTGAGTCAATGCCATTGTTGTCAGCAATTCAAAATGAGATCAAGGGTCAAGATCACCTTAAGGCAAGTAAATGATGGAATTGGAGAAGTCAAAGATGATTAAAGTGGGGTCTACACAAGCCATGCAAAGTCAACCACCTTTGCGTGGGATTCACTCTAGCCACCTAGCAATATACAAGCCATGAAGAAGCTGACAAGCGAAGGAGCCAAGGGTTGATCCCCAAGCCCAGCCAAAAGAGACATTAAAGCTAGCCACGAAGCCAACCCAAATGATCTCCCAAAGCAACCAATCACGCTACTTAAGCTAAAGTACATTAAAGGCCATAATTGGAGGAGAATCTCAAGCAAATATGCATGGACTTTTTAAGATTATAATGAGAAGATATTGGGTGAAAAGCAATGGGAAAGCATGCACGTGTACCAATAGGAAGAGGCCACCTTAATTTTCACTTTTTCCATCTTATTTTCTACTTTTTTCTCACTTTCCACCTCACTCCACAAGGCAATCACAAATGCTGCACCTTTCTACCCAAGAGTCCCACCTTTTTAAAGTTGTCCCACCTTTCTAACTCCATTCTAGATCAACCAATCACATCTTCCCATCTCAACCTTTCTTTATTTTTCTCTCATCATCCTCACCATCCACTCTTCATCCAGGGGCTACCATCATCCTTATAGTTTTCTCTCCTTAACATCCTTTCCCAAATTTCATTCTATTTCCAAAGTTCTTCCATGATTTCTATAGGGGGGAGATGGCCCCTTTCCTTTAAAGTAGGAGCCTCCCACCTTGTTGCACCTTGCCCTCACTCACGCTACATATATGGCTGACCTAGAGTCCTCTTCATCTTGACCCTTAGATTTCCTCTCTTTCCTCTCCACTTTAGGATCACCCATAATCTAGTTTATGAAGTGCCCAAAAGAGATAAAACAATAGGGTTTTGATGTGAGAAAATAATCTTGGGGAGGGGGAGATTGCACCCTCCTTTGAAGGAGGCGTCTCCACCCCTCCTTTCTCCTACAATTCTCTAATGTCTTTCTCCCTTAGCAGCCCTCTTTCCCTAAACATTCCAGGCCTCCCCTTGAAGGAATGGATTTTCCTAGGTTGTTCCACCCTAGATCTCTTCCTTGGAGTTGTGTTCCTTGCCTTACCTTTAAGGAGATCAGGTTAGTGTTTTGTTCTCTACCTTGCTTTTATTTGCTTTAACTTTCTTTCTTTTACCTTAAGATCTTGCTACTATTTTCTTGATCCTTTATCAAGGATCCAAGCTTGTTACTTCTTTAGATCCATCTTGTTTAAGAATTATTTTCCTTGCATAGTTCAAGTTTACAAGCATGAGAGTGTGTTGAAGTGGATGTTTAGAGTGGATTTCATGTTCTTGAATTGAATGAACATTCTAACCTCAGGTCTATGTATTATGGATCAACTTTTTGGATGTAATTGGTACTATTTCAATGAAAGAAATTGAAATTCTTGTTTATACTTGTTTTTAGTAGTGAAGACTATTGATTTGAATGTTTTCATGCATATAAAGTTGTGCTTTTATGTGTTGATTACTTGGAAATTGATGACAGGATGTTGACAGGATTTTCAACAACATAGAAATGTCATCTTGTTTATGCTTAATATTTAACATTTTTTACTACTTGTTTGATTGATTTCTTAGGAACTTAATTAATTCTTTAAGTTTTGTATTTAATTCTCAGATTAGATTGAATGATAGTTAGTTGTAGGTCTATTGATTTCAATCTATGTTCAACCAATGATCCATGTACACCATTCAAGAATCATGTGTGGTACTAGGTTAAATTCCTTTAAAATTCATGCTTTATTTACTTGCTAAGTCTTAGCGTAGAAGTAGTTAGTTCATGTTTTAGCATCATATTTATAATATTTTAATTAGGAACTACACTTGTATCATGCACACCACTCTAGGGTTATGCATATGGTTCTAGAATGTATTTCCTTAAATTTGTGAATGCTTAATCATTTTCTTGAATTCATAGCATAGTAAAGTGATTGAGTTGTTGTTTAGTTTTTCATATTTCATTACATTAGTTTTTTTTTATTTATTTAGAAAGTTTCTAGTTTTCATTTTTAGTAAATTTTTAATTTAGGAAAGTTTTATTTTTAAAGACCTTGCTTTTGGGAAAGTTTCTATATTTGTTAGATTATTTTATTTAATTTCCATATTTCATGTCTTACATTCATGTCAAGTTTCCAATCATAGTTTAGATTAAAATCTCATTATCTTGGCTAGGTTAAGTAATCGAAGCAAGGACCACTAATCTCATAAATTTGTTTGATTCCTCGTGGGTTCGAACAAAGGGGAATCAAAACAAAGCATGAAACAACAGTGAAGGCAAGCAAGTGAAAACTAAAACTAACCCAGAAAGAAAGCTTGAAACCAAAGAACAAGTGCTTGAAAGGAAGCTTGGAAGACAAGCAAAAATAGTAGCCAAATAACTGTACAAATTCACCCTGGATGAGGCAACAATTTCTAAGGAAAGAGGCCTCCCAACCTTCTTGAATTCGTGTGATCCTTTAGGCTTTTCTTATAGTTTTTTAAGTTTCCAAAGGTATGAAAATTCTACCCTAATGGAAGTGGAATTTTGAGGTAAGCAATGAAGATTAGAAACACAATGATTTAGAGAATGGAATAGCATTAGAAAGTGCAAACCATTGGGGATCTATTTCTTTTTCTTTTTTTTGAAAGTGAAAAATGATAAATCTTCTTAAGGGATTTGACATGGAAATCATGTGGGGCTTGGGCATGGTTTGAGAAAGATTTTGAATGGTGAATGATCAAGGATGATATTAGGATAGGATTTGATTTGGATAGAGAAATATATATGGAGTTATAAGGTGTTAGGTGGCATGAATATTCCATACCGCTAAGGAGGGAGGCACCACTTTTTTAGGAGGATGTCTCAACCCCTAATTGAAAATTGTGGAAGCCCTAAATATAGGTGATGGAATATAAATGAGAATTTAAAAAAAATAAAAGATGGATTTTCTCTCTTGATTGGTCCACCTATACACACATATCTTACCCCATACAATTCTCCCTCAAAATCTTCTAATTATCCTTTGAAAAATCACATTTTTAGCATGGATAATTGCTTCTAAAAAGTGCTCCAATTGTGTGCCTTCATGTGGCATGGTTTGAATTGCTTACTTTGATTGCTCATTTGACTTTGCTTAAGTGGTTTAGTCCCTTGGCTTCAATGCTTAGCTTTCCAAATATCAAACTTTTGAATTATTAGGTTAAAAATGCATATATTATGAAATTCTAGAAAAACCCTAGTATAATGCCTATAATTTATAATGCATAGACTACTAATTGGGTACTTTTTATACAAAATTGAATACTTATAATCATTTAAAGAAAACAAAAGCAAAAATAACATAAGAAATTTTCATTTTAATTACAAAGGTGGCATTATTCAATGAATTTATAGTGGCATTTAAATGGAAACCATGACATAGAGATTGGATATTCACTTTGATTTTCTAATCTAATATATATATAGAGTATATATATTTAAACAAATTACCTACATATTTAGTTATGTAAACATTTTATGGATATAATGCAAAAGCATGTAACAGAATGAAAAACTAGTGACCATACCTATTCCATACAAATAAATCAAAATCAAGCTCTAGATGATTGATGGAAAGGATGTGTTCCAATATCCTAAAACCTTAAAGCCAAATCATGGACCTGATTAAAATAATTCTTAACAAAAACTCGAGATAAAATAAATAATCCAAGATATAGTAAATGAAAAACTCACTGAAGCCTCTAAAAATATCTTAAGCCTCCAAGGATTTAGTTAAGACCACCTACAATAAGATGTTATGCTTAAAGTAAATAGACCAGTATAAGCCATTAATAGCATGCTCCTTTCCTATACAAGATAGAAATTCCATTTAATAAGGAAATTTTATCGATCTAACTTATTTATCTAAGCAATGTGATAATGTTGAACCACCTAACACTTAATTTACTACTTAACTAAAGCATGGGAAGCATTTGCATATTTAATTAGTTCTTTCAAGCATCATACACTTAGTCCATAGCTTAGTATCCATTCATTATTTAGTTTTGTATGGTTAGCACTTTCCTAACTTGCATGATGATTCCTATTTTTAAATAGTTTCTAATTTTAGATTTGCATGCATTCTACACTTTGGTTCTAGCATAGTAAGAATGATAGATCATTGTCGTAGACTTGAAAGTCTTCGCATTTTACTTCAGTTTATTTTTAGAACTTTCCTATTTTAGAAGTCTGCTACTTTCTAATCTTAAAATCTCAAACATAGATCTTACATTCTTTTTTGTAAAGCTTTTCTTGGATTTCCATCTTTCTGTACATTCATCTTAGGACCACTTTAGGAACTAAATGCATGAATGATTCTTAAATTTGGCACTTTCCAAAATTAGAAGCATGGTACTTTCTATTTTTAATCTAAGTCAGAAGACATACTAATATGCTTCTTTCCATTTCAATATCTAAATTCCATTCAACAAGGAAATTCCATGGATCTAACTTCTTTCTCTCAACAATGTGATAACATTGAATTGCATGACACTTAATTAATAGTTTAACCAAAGCATAAGAAGCTTTTGCATGTTTAATCACTTCTTTCAAGCATCATACACTTAGTCCATAGCTTTATATCAATTTATCATTTACTTTTTTATGTTTAACACTTTCCTAACTTGCATGGTAGTTTCTAGTTTTAGATAATTTCTAATTTTAGGTTTGCATGCATGGAACTAGGTTTGCATGCATTCTACACTTCCATTCTAGCATAATAATTATCATAGATCATTTTCCTAGCTAGTATAGAATGTCTTAATCATTTTACTTTTCCTTGCTTTAGAGCTTCCCTAATTTAGAAATATGCTACTTTATAATTTAAGAATCTCACACATAGATCTTAGATTCTTTCTTTTCGAAACTTCTCTTAACTTCCAATTACATACATCTTAGGATCACTTTAGGAACTAAATGCATGATCAATTCTTAGATTTAGAACCTTCTTAAATTAGAAGTATGGTACTTTATATTTTTAATCTTATGTTTAGCATATAGACTTTGCATATTTCTATGCATTCATTATATGATCAGTTGAAGACTACATACATGTTGGTATTTAGATAGAGGAGGCACCATCCATTTAGTTTTCATGCATAGTCATCATGTACATCCTAAATCCCCTATAGTGGCCAACTAGTAGAGAGCAATGGAGGGAGTTAAGGAGGGGATATGCACCATTGATTGGGATTGGGTGGTAGCTGTGTAGGGCAAATAGAAAGAGAGAGAGAGAGAGAGAGAGAGAGAGAGAGAGAGAGAGAGAGAGAGAGAGAGAGAGAGAGAGAGAGAGAGAGAGAGAGAGAGAGGAAGGGAGGTTCGAGGGATGCATAGAGTCAGTTGTGGCTACTGGAGATTATGCAAGGTAGATAGAGAGGGGGAGGGAGGGAGGAGATGTGCACGATCAGTCGAGGCTAGCCGACAACTATGCAAGGTAGAGAGAGAGTGAGGAGAGAGGAAGTGCCTTTTGTAGGCAAAGAAGCATGAATTTTCTGATAGTGCACATCCTCAATTCACCGAGAGATTATGCAGGCAATTATGGAAGACATAGATGGAAAGTAAATGACAAGATGATCACATAATTCCATCTTATTACTTTAAACATTTGAAGTAAAAAAAAAACTTTAAAAGTCTAAAGAAATGACTTCAAAAATAAATTTTAAAGTCATTTTTAAAAAATAACTTAAAACATAATTTCAAAAGTCAAATAAAAATGACTTAAAAACTTTTTCTAAAGTCGTCTTTTATTTCCTAACTTTCAAAATTAATTTTTAAAGTCAGTCTTTTTCTACCTTGAAAATTATATTATGTATATATATTACTTTACAATCTCTTACTTACAATGACACTAATTTTTCATAAAATTTAGTGTTAATTCACACATTTCATGCATAATATATACATAAAAATAAAGAAATTGAAGTATTTTTTGAATAACTCCTCATTTATCATCCTTTTATTACCTATATCAAGTGTTACATATTTTTACATCTCATTAATAAGTGATAACACATGATCAATGAGCTAATCTGGAACTATTTCCTTGCCTCTTAGTATTCAAGTCGCACCACTCTCTAATGGGGAGAGAGATAATAAAGCTTTGAAGATTGAGATCCTCGCAAACATGATGAAAACATATATATATATATATATATTTCTCATCATCAACCCCTAATTTTGGATAAGAACTTCAAACCATGCATGCAATTTTCCCTTTAATATTAAGGATTAGATTGAGAAGCAGTTGGCGTATGCAGTGAAATCTTACAATTTTTCCCAAAATCATGACAAACTAACTAAGATCTTAACCCCATCATCTACAGTGAAAAAAACCCACATCATCTACAACATGCAAATAGAAAGTTATTAACAAGAAAAGTCATGGATGACAATAAGAGGCTTTGGTATTCTTAAGATGTTTGTCATGGTAAAAATCTCTCCAAAATGGATGACAAGGGGGGAACAAAATAGAGAGAGATAGAAGAGCCAGAGGAGGAGGCTGCCATTCCTCCTGTAAGATGAAGAATGTTGATAGGTACAAGAAAATATGAGACACCTTTGGTCTTTTTTATAAAGGAAAAATGGCTGCTAATGTTGGTTTTAAAAAACAACATTAAAATGGCTTTTAAAGTCAAATAAAAACAATTTTACAAAATTTTCTAAAGTCATTTTTTATTTATCAACTTTGAAAATTATATATATTCTACTTTGCAATATTTTACTTACAGTGCCACCAATGTTTCATAAAATTTAGCATTGTATGCACACACACATGTAAACAAACACAAGAGCAAGGAAATCCAATTATTTTCTACATACCTTCCCATTTATCATCCTTTTGTTACATATATCAAATGTTATATCTTATTACATCTCATTAATATAAGATAGCTCATGATCAAAGAGCTAATCTTGAACTATTTCATCAAGATCCAGTCTCTTAGTATTCAGATCACACCACTCAAGATGATAAAAAAAAATCAAGAACAAGGAAATCCAAGTATTTTTTACATAATGTCACATATATCACCCTTGCATTACAATAATATGTATGTATCAAATGTCACATAGTATTCCATCTCACTAATATAAGTTAGCACTTGAAATATAAAAGAGCTAATCTTGAATTATTGAATGCCAATCTAGGACATGTCATATTGTTGACAACCTAAGCACCCTCATCACCATTATCACACACATAATCCTCATTCTAACCAACTATATCGATTGATGGAATTGTTTTGGCAATATAAGAAAAATCTATTGCAGTTACCTCCTAAATCATCTTCATCTTAAAAATCCATTAGACAGGATGATAAAATAACTTACCATCTTCTATCACATCCATCTTGCACATAAAATACATGTTTCACTTAAGATACCAAAATAAACTAATTATTTTTACAATTGATCTTGTTGAGGTCAACCAATGCCAACCTAGGGTAATTAGTTTTGATGCTCTCTTTGTTTTGCTCCACCCAATCACACTTAAACACAACCAAAGTTCTACAAGTATAATCCATATCTCTCTTATAACCCCATAAAAGGTATCATTCACCAGTATTCGCCTACTATCCTTTGAATAGGAAAAGAATGTTGCTAGCAACTAAGATAACCCCACTATGTTGTTGTGCTCTTGAGTTATCATGGTTTTTTGCCACCACAATCTTAAATTTTTAGAAAATTACTTTAAAAGTAACCACTTCTAAAGTTATTTTCATAAAAGTTTAAAAATCTAGGCTCAGTGGCAAGTCTCTTGCACCCATGAACCTTGTCATCTAAAGTAAAGTCAAAAACTCAACAAATCAAAGATATAGAGACATGGTCTTAATTGAAATTTTACTAAAGCAATCAAGATAACTTACTATTTGCCTTCAAATGATAGATATATATGTGCTTGGTTTTCTTTGCTTGAAATTTTCATTTTTTCTAAGAAGATGAGGAAACACTTTTTTGCATGAATTTCTATCGATCACTAGCACCTCAAATACCATATTTGTTTAGTATTTCATTGAAGAAAGCTCCATCAATGCCTCCCTTGATCTTCACCTGCCATGATTTGCCATATGGGCTTTTGAGCATTGTTATGTTGGTTATCTCTCCTACTAAAAACTTTAGAAAACCTGTAGGTATGGGCCACATACAACATACTAAAGACTTTAATAAACCAAATCGTTGGCACAAAACATAAAAAAGAACATGTAAAATTCACTTAAAATGAAGAAGAGAAAGCAAAGAGATATTAAAATAATATAGTTTTATGAACAAAATAATCTAAAATGGGATTAAAGAAGTGTGTGGTAAGAGCTTCCATCTCAAAGTTAACTAATGAGCTTCTTGAAGAAGCTAGTCTATTCATCTTCTCCCTGTTACTTCTACAACACTCCCACCAAGGGTCTTAAGGGGTGTATTCTGACATACATATTTCTCTTCTTGGCTGAGGTGATATGTGATGGAATTGTCAAATATGAGTGAGCTCACTCATTTCATTTGAGTGAAATTTTTCTTATTTTTAATTATATCTATTGAATTTTATCTCTTAGGAGCCATGCTAGATCAATGGTAGCCCAAAGATCATGTAGTTTAGGCTATCTTAAATTGTATGCAATGTGATATCTATTTCCATTAATTGCCTATGCTTATGTTTTCATCATCTATACTCAATAATCAAAAATCAATTTAGAAGTGCTTGTTGAGGCCCTATGTAGAAGTTCTTCACCATGCTAGATCCATGGGTGATAGCTTTCATCAACTACACTAAAGCACAAATGTTCACTCAACACCCCTACAGTTACTTTTTTCAAGTTTTAACATTTTAAGCATGGAAAACACATGCAATTAAGATCACTACCTACCCTAAGTCTAAACTCTATGAACTTTTATGTTCCCTTTGCACATTATTTTGATGTTCTTGTCACAACCAACCAAGCATATTTGTCCATTTTTTTTAACAAGTTGAAGCTAATTTATGTGTGAACACTTACTAAACATAAAATGATTATAGTGGACTCTGTTAGGCATTTTAGCAAACACTAAGAATACAAGAACTATATGTGTTTAAAACAACTAAATTACATGCAGGCAGATATGTGGTAATTCCAATTAACAATGAAGAATGATGCAAAACATGAAAGATCCATTCAAAGGGAAATTTAACTTTAAAAGTTGTTTATCAAAATCAACTTTTAAAATCATTTCTTTCAAAAAAAGTTTTTCTACTAAAATAAAATTGGGACTTTTAAGGTCATTTTCTAAAATCAACATTTAAAAGTTGAGAGTCTTAAAACTACTCTCTAAAACTGACTTTTAAGTTATGTCTTTTAAATTTGGTTTCAAAAAATGACTTTACAAGTCTAACTTTTAAAGTTGTCTACTAAAAACAACTTTAAAAGTCCCTACTTTCATATAGTAGTAAAAAAAAATTTCATCAAAAATCATTTCCCATGAAAAGAATTTTTTCCTAGTGTAAGAAAGTAGGGCTTTTAAAATCATTTTCAGTCAACAACTTTAAAGGTATAGACTTTTAAAGATGTTTTTGAAAATAAATTTTAAAAAAGAATGAACTTTTAAAGTAAATTTTTTGAAACCAACTTTAAAAGTAGATTTTATAAAACAACTTTAAGAGTTAATATCTTTGAAGGTGTTTGTTGCAAACAACTTTAAAAAAACTTTTTCCTACAAAAAAAGTTTTCTCTACTATAGTAAAATAGGGACTTTGAAAGTCATTTTCAGCAAACAAATTTAAAGGTATAGACTTTTAAATTTGTTTTATGAAATTGACTTTAAAATTATGGACTTTTGAAGTCGACTTTCTATGACCAACATGGAAAGCCTATACCTTCAAAGTTGGTTTTTGAAAATCGACTTTAAAAGCGTATACCATCAAAATTGGTTTCTAAAAATCAACTTTAAAAATATTTCACTCCAAAAAAAAAGTCTCTTGCCACACTAAAGAAGTCAGTTCTTGATGAACTATCTTCTTAAGTATTATCTTTTAAATCATGTTTTTGGTAGCAACTTGTATAATTTTTTCTAAGTCAGTTGACTAAAAAAGGACTTCTTTATGCCAACTTTAAAAGCCTCATGTGTAGTAGAGTGTCTCTCCTGTCCTTCTATCCTTGCTATCCTCATCAAAATCTCCTTCAACTACAAACCCATGTCCCATACTCTTACTCCTTTTCATTACATTCCCCTTTCCATTTTCTCTCTCCTCTTCTTCTATCTCAACCACTACTTAGACCCTTCTCCTCATGATCTTAGACATTTATTCCCTAGATTTTCCACCTTAGAAATCTATAAATGTAGGTGAGGAGAAGAGAAAACAATCTCATAATTTCCCTAGAATCTAAAGCAAAGCCATGGAGTGTAACGCCCGAGCAATTTACGCCATTTTTAACAAAAATTGGACATTTTATGGGAAATGAACTAAGTTAAATGTTTCACTTTATTTAAAATAGTAAACAAAGGAATTTTTAAGGAAACTTGGTACCATTAGATTCTACTAAAAAAATGGAATCCAATGCCTCAAAGAACGTCGAAAACGGAGCTCGTATGAAGAAGTTACGGCCGTTTAAAGATCAGGGGTAGTTCTGTAATTTAAACAGAAAACATTTAAAACAAAAAAGGATGAAAAACATAGGGGGCTGTTTTGATAACGGCACCCCCTGTCATCTTCCACCTCCAGATCTCTCCAGAAACCCTCTTTCACGACTTTTCCAGAGAGAGCTGACGGCTTCTAGGTTGGCAGGCTTCTAGGCAAGGTTATGACTTTGAATGCGATACTAGCATGAGCAGATTTTATGCATTGCATGCATATTTTGCAACCGATTTCATAAATTGCATGATTTACGATGAAGAAGTGTCATATGTCCCGTGGAGGCATATGACCCTGTGTCCTCAGGTACCCGAGGACCACACGACGGCGAGGTTGTGGGCATAGTTGGACCCTATGGTTTGAGGATTTATTTGCATTGCATATGGTATGACATGAGGTTGGTTAACCATACCAGATATCCATGAGTTGGATTCAGTTGAGCATATTATGCATATCATTATGTTTATGATATATATATCATACTTTCAACTTGGATTATGCGATTCTTTAGTCGTCAGTATTCTGATTCGACAATGGTTTTTAATATCGATATTGAACATGGTTGTTCGAACATGCACATGTTTTAAAGAGCATACGATTTTAAACATAGTAGTGATAGACTCCTACTGAGTATAGTATATACTCACCCTATCCTTAACATTTTTCAGGATAGCTCCATTCACGAGTAGAGGACACCTATGTTAGTGTTACAAGCAAGTGAATTAAAAAGGAAACAATTATACATGTAAGTAAACTCTCAACCCTTTGGACATGTATTTATTTACAGTTGGGCTGTGTGTTGTGATTGGATAGACCTGGGGAAAAACAATTATGATTGTTGAAGTTTTTCAAAAACTACTTTCAGTATTGTGAAAGCAAATGACACTCGGGGTTTTCAAAATGAGTTTAAAACCAAAGATTTTCCGCTGCATTGCATGGTTTTTATAAAATGGTTTTCAAATAGGGATGCATCCTACCTTAGGAATTTAGATCTTGCATTTAAAAATGCATGGAAAAACCCGGGTCGTCACATGGAGAAATAAAGGGAGAGAGATCACTCTGACCTTTCTCCCCTTAAAGATGCACATCCACACTGCTTGGAGAAGAGGTAAGAGTCTTAACCATTTTCTTATCTCATCCATCTAAGGTGAGCCATTCCCTCTCCATCCTTAAGCCTTCCACACACCCTCTTCCATTATCCTACTCACCTTCTGTGACGACCCAGGTTTTCCCATGCATTTTTAAATGCAAGATCTAATTCCTAAGGCGGGATGCATCCCTTTTTTAAAACCATTTTATGAAAAGCATGCAATGCAGCGGAAATCTTTAGTTTTAAACTCATTTTGAAAACCCCGACTGGCATTTGCTTTCACAACAATCAAAGTAGTTTTTGAAAAACTTCAGAAATCATAAATGTTTTTCCCCCGGTCTATCCAGTCACAGCACAGAGCCCAACTGTAAATAAATACAAATACATGTCCAAAGTGTAGAGTGTTTACTTACATGTATGATTGTCCCCTTTTGATTTACTTGCTCGTAGCACTAACATAGGCGTCTTCTACTCGTGAATGGAACTATCCTAAAAAATGTTAAGGATAGGGTGAGTATATACTATACTCAGTAGGAGTCTATCACTACTAGTTTTACAATGCATGCTATGTTTAAAATCATATGCTCTTTCAAACATGTGCATGTTCAAACAATTATGTTCAATATCGATATTAAAAATCACTGTCGAATTGAAATACTGACGACTTAAAGAATAGCATAATCCAAGTCGAAAGTATCATATATATCATAAACATAATGATATGCATAAAATGCTCAACTGAATCCAACTCATGGATATCTAGTATGGTATGGTCGACCAACCTCATGTCATGCCATATGCAATGCAAGTAAGTCCATGAAACCTTAGGGCCCAACTATGCCCACGACCTCGCCGCCGTGTGGTCCCCGGGTACCTGAGGACACTCAGTGATAGCCTCCACGGGGCATATGACACATCGACCCAGTGCCGTGACATGAGTGGTAGCCCCCTGTACCACATGCAGTCGATGTAGGGACATTGCCCTTTTTTGGGCGTGATACCCATTCCACCTAATAGTGGTAGAGGCTGGAGGCCAACCCAGACCTCTCAGCATAGCGCCCACGAGCTTATTAGCCCAAATCATACAAGATGAAACAAACGAAAACCTCTTTGTCAAAACCTGTCCTCTTTGGGTCCCTCACAACTGCCTACCTAGCGTCTTTTGGGCACTCCAGCATCTTTTGGTAACCGTCAAGGACATGCAAATTTTCAAGAACTCAATGCTCACAAATCATGCAATATATGCAATTGTTTGCAAAACATGTCTATGCATAGTGTATTTATCATATGTACGCTGAATTAAGTCATGCTAAACAAGTCATATACTTATACTTAAAACATGCATTCTCAAAACACTCATGGCTCTTTTTAAAAAGTCTAGTAGCGATAGAGCACCTACCTCAAAGTCTCCTGGAGTCGCGTCCTTTATCACTCAACCCATCCCTGGGTCTCATTTATAAACTCCTGGATATGAATGGATACAAGGAGTCCTTATCAATTTCAATCTATTTAGACATTAGATCGCTAGATCTGCCTTTAGGGTCCATGGTCCTTGCCTAATTTATTGTCAGGCTAGATCCTATGATATGGATCTACTATTCAATAGTTAAACTCTGTAAATTGTCCGCTGATCCTAACTTTAAAGTCTCATTAGGTCCGTGTGTCCCAGTTCTCAGGATACCCGTGCATCCTGGTTGAACCGCGACCACCTCACGTGCGTGCACGCCCAAAGGTCTTGCCAAGGATTGCGTTTTGCACACGCACATGTAAGCTCAAACGATGCGCTATGATGCGCATCCTAGATGGCATCGTACGGACGCACCTTTGGTGTAACATGGCGCGTCTCAGCTCCCAGGGCACCTCATGCATCCTGGTCGAACCAGGACCCGTGCCCCATGTCACGCGCGCACCTGAAGGCCGCACCAGCGACAGTGTACGTACTGTCGTGTGCCTTGAACCCATCCATAATAGTAGTAAATAACTAATTTAGATCCATTCATAAAGCTATTGTATAGTTGGAGCATCAAATGGGTCAAATTGCTATTACACATACTAAGAGGGAATAAGGAAAATGTCCTACTCTTCCTGTCCCTAACCCTAAGGGCTAGTATGAGATTGGCATAACTTCTAATGAGAAGTTCTTCCATGAATAGACCCAATCCATAACTACCCTTAGGAGTGCAAAGATAAGAGATAATTAGGTACGTTTAATTAAGGAAACTAATTGATTTGAGGACAATGGGAAAAGAGAAGAAATAGCCACCTCCTACTTCTCCTAACCCTTGTCCTAAGGTGCATTATATTCAAAAGGCTTCTTTTCCTTAGTTCATAAATATGGATAAGAATGATAATAATTTTGGCAAGCTAATGGATGTTGATGTTTCTTAATAATTATCTTAAGTGTTGGGCTCTATTGGAGTATAGAATTGGTAAATACAGGTCGATCCCATGAGGACCCTTTGATATATGGATTTAATTAAAACTTAAATTATGTTACTTAAACCTAAACTAGAAAAGGAATTGAAATATTTGAACTAAAGCAAAGACTTTAGGAAACGGAGTAATAAATAAACTAATCTAAGTAATTAAGACAGAGTAAGTAACATGTAACTAAAGAAAGGGAACTAAACTAGAATCTAATTAACTAAGAAAGTAACTAAATAGATAACCAAATGGATAAACTAACTAAAGAAACAAGAGGTTAACTAAAGAAAGAAAGAACTTCTCATTACTTAAATTTATTACCAGGATTTGCTATACAAGCAAAGTAAAGGAAAGCAAATAAAACTTCTTCTTCCTAGACTTGAATTCTGTTGCAAGGTTACATTATTGTGTCACTCAACATGAACTTGTACACTTCTCTTCAATCCATAATACACAAAAGTTACCACCAAGCTATTCACTTCTCATTAACCCAACATGCCACATACCAAAAGTCAAATCTTATCTAAAAGTTCTTAGGAATGAAGTGCTCTAGTAGCCAAGTGAAGAGGTACCTTACACCTTTCCTAAAACATCACCACCGATTCAAGAAGTAAAAGAAAATATGGAATAGAAGTATAGAACAAGTTTGTACAACTCCTTAAAAGAAACTCTTTTAAAAGAGGGTAGCTATTAAGGAGAGAGCTAGAGGCCAATCATTCTTAACCTAGGGGCAGCCATAGAGAAAGCTACCTTTCTTAAGCATGATATAAAATAAAAGAAAATAAAAATGATAAAAGTGGACCTTGGCTTAGGATACCAAATTCAAGCTTTAGGAAATGAAGTAAGGAATAGGTACATGGTGTAATCTTACCCTTCAACATGTAGCCATTAGCTAGAAATGGGAGTGGCTTAATGGTAAGACTTGTTTTCTCTCAACCCCTTATCCTAGGATTGGAAAGATTCCTTACTACCATAAAATGGTACAAGGAATCTTTCCTTCTCCTTTAATTCCAAATCCCATAAGAAAATAAAGGTAGAAGGACTAAAGAAATGCATGGAAGCATGAAGCATACGTATGGCCTAAGTAGTGTCTGTGCATGTAAAAGGAGCATTGCAAGACAACTGTGTTGATACATGTTCAATTTTGTATAAAATGTATGCAATTAGTAGCCCATGTGTTCTAAATTATGGGCATAATTCTAAGGTTTTTCTAAAATTTTAGGTTTATAAGATAATCTAGAGTGTGTATGTTAATGGTCATAATTTTTTAGGATTTAATTAGTGTTTTCATCTTTTATAGATGTTGAGAAGATGATCCAATGGCTGAGATCAACTAAGATAAGGTTTGAAGACTAAGATCAAAAGATGGCCAAATACCTAAAACTCAACATTTCAAAGCTAAATCAAGATGCAAGATCATCTTAAGTCAAGCAAGAAGGCAATGCGAAGCATCAAAGGTGACTAAAATGGTCCATGCAAAAATCCATGCAATTCCACCACTTTGCATGAGAATTGAAGCCATACACAAGGTTTCCTAGTCTAACAAGGAAACCTAAGGAAACCAAGACATTCAATCTTTGAATCCAATATTAGCCATTTAAGCCACCAAGGAATTACCCATCAAGCCACGTGGAAGCAATGCCACATGAAGTCACACAATTGGAGGATCAATTAAAGCAATTATCTTATAGTAAAGATGCTATTTTCAAGAGATAATTGAAAGGTTTTGAGAGATATTTGTAAAAGGCAAGATGATCATGCATAGGTGGACCGATCAAGGGAGAAAAAACACTTTTGATTTCTATTTATTTATCCTTCCCACACAAATAATCTAGGGTTCCACACTTTAAGCTCAAGGAGGGGGCTACCTTCGTAAGATGGTGGCACCTCCCCCTTGCTTAGTTGTCAATTTAGGTGGTTTCCTAATTGGGAAACTCCTAGGTCTACTTCAAATAAAAGTACATCAAAACCCTAGATCTTTTTCCCATTCTTATTTCCATATCTCTCTCTTTTCCAACATCCAAACCATGTAATTAGGAGGGAAGGTTCTCCCTTCATCTTTCTAATAAGATGACACCTCCTTTCTAAATACATGATAGCCACCCATGATGTCAACATATTACCTCAATTTCTTACCTCACTCTCCACCTAACTTTCCCTCATTGAAGCCCTACATCTATATCCACTTTCCCTTCTTAGAATAATCATTCATTCAATTGAAAACCAGCCATCTATAAATATGCATGAATTCCATGTTTTTTTACCAAGTAGAGGTTTTGCATCAAAACCATCAAAGTTGCACTCTTGCTTGGTGATTCTTGGAGCATTGGACTTTAGATTTCTTTTCAGATGTTATTCCTTTCAATTATTAAGTATTTTCTCTTCCTTTGTGCTTTAATTCTAGGTAAGTACTTTGCCTTCAATCCTTGCTTTCATTGCTTAATTGGTCTTCTTTTGCTTCTTTAGTTCTAGACCCATAGATCGTCCTTGTTTCTATTGAATCTTTGCTTTCAACCTTCTTAGTTTTTTTTGCTTATTCATCAAAGATTTAAGTTAGGTATCATTCAGTAGCGATAGATAAGAGAAGGGAAAGTTTGAATCATTGATTTTCCTTGCATGCATTCCACATTTTTTTCTTAGATTTGGGTATAGGTTTTAGGCAACTTCTTCCTTAGGTTAGCACCATCATTCCAACCATATTTCTCTTCAATGCTATATTGGATTTCAATTTCATGTCATCTTAGTTATATTGAGAGCACTGGAATGTGTTTTATCCTTGATTTTAATCAAGTTTCAAGTGTAGGAAGAGTGCATTTTTCTTTGATGTAATCTATGTGTAATGAGCACTATTTTGGATGTAATTTGTTATTCAATCAATATACTTAATTGAAGTTCATTATTCATGCTTGTTTCCACTATTAAAGTACTTCATATCTTGAGTGTTATCAAAAGTGCTAGTTCAATTGCTTTCCATGCTTGGTTTGATTTGAGTTTCTTAAGTGCTTGAAATTTGGATTATTTTCATTCAATCTTCATGCTTAATTTTTAGTTCCTTAGTCATCTATTTGCTTGATTCCTTTGGAACCCATTTAGTTTTGAGGTTGTTTGTTAAGTTCCTTAACTAGATTGCACATTAATTTTCTTTCAATTCATTAATTTGGGCAATCTTTGACCACATGAACCATGCATACCATCCCATGGATCATGCGCATGGTACTAGGGTCAAGTATGTTTGATTATTGCCTTGCTTAGTTGGTTAATATTAGTTTAGTAGTAGTTAATTAACTATATGCATCTTAGTTTAGTATTAAAAGTTTCCTTTTTAAGTTTTAGAAAGTTTCTGATTCTAGTTTAAGAAAGTGTTAAATTGGGAAACTCTCAACTTCAGCAAGTTTCCTATAATTAAGGTTTTCTACTTTCTTTCATTCTAGTTTTGCATTAGTTTCATTATTGAATGGCATGTTAATTTGTAATTCCATTGCTTAGTTTTAATTTTAGCAAGTTTCCTTCAAAGGTAATTTCCAATTTCTTGTGTATTTCCTTTCTTTTGTGATTTAGTTTTATAGATTGAATTTAAATCCAATACAATCTCTGTCTTTGGATGATGTTAAACACTTTGAATTAGCTCCGTCCAACATAAAAATTTGTGAGATTCCTCATGAGATCAACCTCTCCCACGTGCAAATTACTACATTCATTCTTGCACTTGCAAGTAATGTTTAAGCTACACCAAGTTTTTTATGTTGTTGCCAAGGAATCACATTGGATTTGTGGCTAGATCTTTATTTAGATTTTTTATCTTTAGTCATAGTTTTCAGTTGCATTATATTAGAATTTTTGTGTCATTCTTGTATATTTTTCTAATTCCTCAAAAATTGACTGGGGAAAAGGTGTTGCAACAATGCTGTGGGCCAAAGCTTCATCAAATTTTATTGTTCTCTTAGATTAGGATTTTGAGTGAACTTGTAAAGAGGCCCCATTGTAACTTGTAATTTCTTTATTAAATTTTAAATGGGGTGTATTACTATAGGGCAAGTGTGGGGTAGTGTGGTCCACACTTGATCTTCATCAGAAACCCCACTGTATGCTTCTCCCGCTCTCCTTTATTTTCATAGTGTAGTTGCATTTAGTGTAGTTTGCATATTGGTTGGTAGTGTAAATCATATAGTTTAGGTCATTCATTATAATTAATACATTTTAATTAGAGTTTTTGCATTATATTGCACCTAGTTTTAAAAAAAAAATCTTTGTTAGAGAGCATATAGGGGGCTTTAATTTCCTTTCCTTGTACTACATTGCACGTTTACTACTTTGTGGTGGATGAAACACAATGATAGTAAGGACCTCACAGGAACCCTCACAAGATAAGAACTAGAATTCTTCATCAAATCCTTAGCTCACTTAAGTAATTAAATTGATCCTTGTATGCTTACAATCCTAGCCATTAATCTTAATCTTAATCTAAAATCATGTGACATGAGACCTAGGGTTTTGAGCTGATAGGACCCTTTTTGAAAGAGGATTTCTATTGCACGCCAGTGGCTCTGGAACTTTGTGGTTATAGTGGATATCCAAAATCCAAGTGATTTTCCCATGCCTTTTGTTGATGGTTGTTGAGGCCTAAATGCCTCCTACCATGAGAATTGTATTAACTAGCTTGGACAAAATCTTACTAGTAAGCAATAACCAAGTCTGGATTGAATTGAGAAGTTGTCTAGCTCAATTTTGAATGCTACAACTCACATCTTGACAAATATCATCAAATCAAGCTCGTTAGCATTACGAATTCTTTATTTGCATACCATAAGATGTCTAGAGTCACATTTAGATTTGGATTTCATCATTTAGATGGGTTTTCATTTTAGTGCAAGCAAGGTCCTCAATCTCAGAACATAGAGTTAGTACCATTAGATCTTAAGATTGAACATACACATAGGCAAGGGGTGAGAAAGCAAGTTCCTAACCCAATGGTAGAACCACTGGCAGAAGTTGATGACAAGGTTATCCGAGATTTATATGCACTACTCCAATTAAATGCTCCATCATGCATCTCATTAGCACCCACCCATGCAAACCACTTTAAACTTAAACTTGAAGCCATTCAGTTACTCCCCACATTTTATGGTTGAGAAAGAGAGGATCCATACCTACACATCAAGGAATTCCTTTATATTTGTGCTACATTCAAATTCCAAAATATTTCGGATGATTCTAGTTTCCTACAAGGAAAATTCCTCCTAACTTCCATTCTCATCCATGTTTCCTCTCCTTATTAGAATTCCTCTTTCTTTAAGAAACTCTTGCTTGATTGATCTTCAAGATGATCTACGCCATCAAAATTTAATCTAATCCACCCATTCCTCTTTTGATTGATCTACACCATTGAGCATCAATCTAAGCAATCCAACCCACCTTTAGTTGATCTACAAGTCCAAAGAATAGATTAGAGTCATCTAAACCATACATTAATCATCCACTTAGCTCAATTGATCATCTGACCGTTAATTTTGACAATATACGTTTGGATGGTCAATTTGAGCTAAATTTTATATTTTATCCAAAAATTACCAAATTAATGAGTTAGATGGTCAAATTAAATGCTAGACTAGTGGTCATTTGGCCAAAATTAAACACTTAATAGTTTGGTAAAGGTTAATCCTCAAATTCACAAAGACCCCATGAGCAAACAAAGTCCATAACTACCCTTAGGAGTGGCTATTAGGTCGATAACAAAGTAAGGTAGACTAAGGAAAGTTTAGAGGAGAATGAACCAGCTAAAACATAGGAGGAAGAGAAGAGATAGAAATTTCATACTCCATCTGAAACTATAGTGGAGGTGCCTTAGGTGCTTAAAGCCCCATGTCTCAGATACTATACAAGGCTATGAAAGGAACCAATTTTCATGACTTAATGGATCTGTTCAACCATGTGCAAATCATTAACCCATTACTCAATACAATTAAAGACATTCTTGTTTATTCCAAGTTTTTTAAAGAGCTCCACACACAAAAGTGAAAACATAATGTGCAAAAGAAAGCCTTCTTCAACAAGAAGTTGAGCCTTTAATCCAACACCAAACCCCTTCTAAGTTAAGAGATACAAGTTGTCCTACCATCTCTTGTGTTATAGGAAAACATGTCATTGATAGGGCACTAATAGATCTAGGGGCTTGTGCCAATTTGTTACCATATTCTATTTATGAGCAACTTAAGCTTGGTGACCTTAAACCAACCAACACCACTTTACATTTATCAAATAGATCAATAAAGATTCCACATGGTATGGTTGAGATATTTTAGTATAGGTGGACTAGTTTTACTTCCCCATGGATTATATTATCCTAGGTACCCAGCCTGTTTCAGACCACAATAGTCAGTTTCTAGTTATTCTTAGAGGTCGATTCTTGGCAACGTCCAATGCCATTATCAACTATAGGAATCGTATCATGATATTATCTTTTGGCAATATTAAAGTCAAGCTCAATGTTTTTAATGCCGATTAGTAGCATTTAGACCTAGATGATTCTTATGTAGTAAATTTAATTGAAGGTAGACTTCAAGATGCAAATCCACCATCATCTTTCCTTGACCCACTTGAGGCATGCCAAACACAATTTAACTATAACTTTGATATACACAAAGTCCATTAATGAGGTGAATAATTTTTTAAATGATGCACCTATAATGGATACCTCTAAATGGAACCCTCATGTGGAACCTCTTCCTCCTAATTTTGTCGCTATGCTTTCAGTAGAAAAGTCACCCACCTTAGTGCCATAATCCTTTACCTAAAAATTTAAAATATTCCTACTTAGGATGAAATGAAACTTGGCCTATAATTACAGCCTCACATCTAGATAAAGAATAGGAAGGTAAGCTTCTTAATGCTCTCAAAGAACATATGATAGCCTTCAGGTGGATCATAGAGGACATCAAAGGGATTAGCCCTACTGTGCATATACATGGAATTCACCTAGAAGAAAATGGTGAACCATCTAGGGTAACATAGAGGAGACTATACCCTAATATGAAGGAGGTAGTGATAATAGAAGTACTTTATCTCCTAGATGTTGGTGTTATCTATCCTATGTTTGAAAGCACTTGGGTCAGCCTAGTTTAGGTTATTCCCAAGAATTTAGGAGTCATTATAATTCAAAATGAGGATAATGAGCTAGTGCTCACTCGCATGACCACTGGGCGGAGAGTGTATAGATTACCAAAACCTGATCTCGATAATGAGGAAAGACCATTTTTCTCTTCCATTTGTAAACCAAATGCTAGAAAGGTTAGCCAAACATAGATTTTACCACATTGTTGATGGTTACTTTTGCTATAACCAAATCCCCATAGCACCTAAGGACCAAGAGAGGACTACCTTCACCTTCCCTTTTGGGACCTTCACCTACCATTGTGTGCCTTTTGGACTTTATAATGCCCTACCTACTTTTGAAAGGTTTATGTTGAGCATATTTTTTTATTTCATGAAGAGGTTTCTTAAGGTATTTATGGATCATTTTTCAATGTTTGGATCTTCATTTGATGAATGCATGCATCATTTAAAATTAATCCTTGATAGGTTTTAGTAAAAGAATTTAGTGTTAAAATGGGAAGAATGTCATTTTATGGTTCAAAATAGAATTGTTTTAGGCCAAATGATATTACACAACTATATAGAAGTAGATAAAGCCTAAGTGGATTTAATCTTTAACCTTCCTCCTCCAAGGATAGTGAAGGAAATCCACTCATTTTTAAGCCATGATCATTTCCATAAAAGATTCATGAAAGACTTTTGTAAAATTACAAACCCCCTAAGTATTTTACTTACAAAGAAGGAACCTTTTGACTTTGATGAAATTTGTTGAAATCATTTGACTGCTTAAAGGTTGAATTAACTTCTATGCCTATTATTCAATTGCCAGACTAGAATGCATAATTTGAGATAATGTATGATGCTTCAGACTATGCAATTGGGGCTATGTTAGGGCAACGTATTGACAAATTCCCTCATGTGATATATTATGCCAACAAGACACTCAATGATGCCCAACTCAATTATTCTACTACAAAAAAAGAGTTGTTGACAGTTATCTTTGCCCTGGATAAATTTAGATCATACTTATTAGGATCTAAGGTCATTTTCTATTCAGACCATGTAGTAGTGAAATACCTTCTTTTTAAGAAGAATGCCAAATCTAGGCTAATATAATGGATCTTATTGCTAGAGGAATTTGATTTAGAAATTCAAGACAAGAAAGGTTACAAAAATGTTATAGCATACCACTTATTAGGCTGGTTGTCGAGTCTACTATCGAGAATGCACTTATAGTAGAGACATTTCTAGATGAACAACTCTTACACATTTCCTAATTTCCTTGGTATGTAGATACTATTAATTATCTTGTCACAAATCAAATGCCTAATCACTTGTCTAAATAAGATAGGAAAAGATTCATTGCCGAGATCAAGCACTTTACATGGGATGATCCATACTTGTTCAAGTACTGTCTTGATCAGGTCAATTGAAGATGTGTACTAGATATTGAACATCATAAGATCATTTCTTTTTGTCATGGCCATGCATGTGGCGGCCAATTTTAGTTCTAAAAAGACCACTGCAAATATTTTTCCATGTGGTTTTTTTTTGGCCCAATATTTTTAATGATTCACATGCTTACTACATGGTATTTTTTGGATGTCAATAGTTAGGGAGCATAGGAAAAAGAAATATGATGCCTTTAAAGTCCATTCTTATCATTAAGCCTATTAATGTTTGGGGTATTGATTTTATGGGATCTTTTTCTAATTCCTTTGGTTATATATACATCCTTATGGGGGTGGATTGTGTGTCAAAATGTGTAGAAGCCATACTACATAAGACCAATGACCACAAGGTGGTGGTAAAGTTCTTAAAAGAAAATATATTTACACACTTTGGTACTCTTAGGGCCATAATTAGTGATGGGAAAAATATTTTTGTAATAGTTTTTGAGAATTTAATGAAGAAACATGGTGTTATACATAAAATAGCTACTCCTTATCATCCTTAGACTAGTGGATAGATAGAGGTGTCAAATAGGGAAATAAAGAAAATTTTGAAAACCTCAATCAATCCAAATAGGAAAGTTTGATGGGCCTATCATACTGCATTTAAAATCCTATAAGCATGTCACCTTACTACTTAGTCTATGGAAAGCTTGCCACCTACAAGTAAAACTTGAGAATAGAATTTTAGGCCATTAAAAAGCTTAATTTTAACTTAGATACTGTTGGAACCCATAAGAAGCTTCAGGTCAATGAGTTGGATGAGATTAGGAAAGATGCATATGAGTCAACCAAGCTATACAAAGACTACATGGAGAGCAATCATGATAGACATATCTTAAGAAAGTCCTTCACCGTGGACAAAAAGTCCTTTTCTATAATTCTAGATTGCATATATTCTAGTAAAACATAGATCTCGAGGGAATGGACCCCACATAGTACATACTATATATCATCATGGGGCTGTCGAGATAGAAAAGGAAGGAGGGATTTCCAAAGTCAATGGGGAAAGGTTGAAACCGTATCAAGAGTTAGTCAATCCTAAAATAGAGGAGATATTGTTAGAGGAACCTGTATAACAAGACCCACATTAGCATGTCCCATGACACTTGCATCAATCATAAGATTAGCATTCATCATGGCATTGCATGTCTAGCTAAAGACTTTAAACTTACGGCTCATTAGCAAGCAACACAGGGTTTTTGTAGAGTCTCACTGTTCTACCTTACCCATTTATCATTTAGGGCCCAATATTTCAAAACATTGGGGCCAATGTTTAGTTTAGGTTGGGGGTCTAAATATGCAGGAGATTTTGAGTTTTTTGAAAAAATAATTTGAAATTTATTTGAGTTTTTAAACCTTTTAAGGTCAAAGTTCCTTTAGTATCATGAGAATTGGATTGTCTAAAGTTTAGTATTTCTCCTACTTGAACTTCTTAATAGAAATGCATATGGTTTAGTTTTTATTTTATTTATGTCTTGAAGTGTTTTATAAAAGTTAAATCTTAGAACACATTTACAGATAGTGCATAAGTTTAGACTAAATAGATGGAATTCTATGGAGATCTATATACCCAAGTAAGTATTAGAGACTATCAATTTTCTAAGGGATATATATAATTCCCCATTTTCTTTAGTGAACATTATTTTGAGAGATTCTAGTATCTTTGTTTTGGTCAATTCCTAAGAACTAAAAGAAGTACAAATTTCTTTCCTGAATATTTATTAAATCAAATAGGTTTTAAGAGACCTAGAAAATGATATGGGACATCCTTGTTTTAATCTAGAGACATAAAACACACCTAGTCTACTATATATATCACTAGTCAGACCTTTGAGCCTCTTTGAAAAGCTTTTTTTTCCCTAAAACCCAATTTATCCTTACCCAAAGAAACCCCAAAAGAATATCAATTACCCATCTTTAAAAAATGAGTAGAGATGGAAAAAAATGTTCAAAAATTGATGAAAGACAAGGAAGTGAAAAATATCAAAAGTATGAAGAAAAGTGTTCATTATTAGAAATACAAAGAAAGTGAAAAAGAAAAGTATCTAAAAAATAAAAAAGGAAGAAAAGTCAAAAGAAGAGAAAGGAAAATTAGAAAAGATATTCACTTCAAGTATAGCCAAAGAAAAGTTGTGCAACAACATTTATAAAAGACCTCTACTCAGATTTTGAAAATTTGAAACCTTGTACCCTTTGTTTCAGAACTATTCCTAAGCTTACATTTCATTCTATCTAAAGACCTAATGATCTTGAGGTAGAAAATAACCTTAGTGAGGATTTAAATATGAAAGAATTAAGGGGAACTACCCTTACTAGTCTTGGTAATGGCATCCATTCTCAGGGGTCATATTCCTTTGTCTCATTTGTGCTTAAAATTATGTGAACCACCAATCTTGTTGGATTCAATCACATAGTGAATTTTATTTACCCTATTTCTCTAGAGATTTAATTTTAAGTGTACACCAATGAGAATTTGAGGTCAAGATATCTTTAAAATGGAGCAACAAGCATATCTGTTTAGAAGTCTAGAATTATGTAGCATGTATACACACATGTGCTCAGAGATGAATCCATAGTAAAATGGATTTGGTATGTGGATAGATTATTTCTTTCTTACAAATAAAAAAGGAGGAGGAGGGTCTTGCGTCAGGTGCCAGCCGGCAAGGGGGAAGTTGAAGATGATTCTATTATTTCTTTCTTACAAATAAATATGCATTTGTATATTAGTTTGTGAGGAAGAAATGAGAATCATCTTCAGCTTCTTAAAAGATGGCAACCCTTGCATCAGGTAGCCAGCTGGCAAGGGTGAAGCTGAAGATGATTTTAATGATTGTAATGATTTTAATGAAAATCATCTTCAGCTTTTAAAACTATGGCAACCCCAACATGACATGAATCGAAATATGAAATTCGCTCAAGCTAGGGCGTTCCCCATAAGCAACGCACTGCATCGGATCCCGGATGTGGTGAAAAATAGGCAAGGGTTGCTAGGGCGTTCTCCTAGAAGCGACGCGCTACATCGGATCCCGGGTGTAGTGAAAAATGGGCAAGGGCTGCTAGAGCGTCCCCTCAGAAGCGACGCTCTGCATCAGAACCGAGGTGCAGTGAAAAGTGGACATGGGTTCATACCATGGAGGTCGAGAAAGGCGATAGTAAATAGGGAATCTCCAAATCATAAGATGCGCATCACTACATGGAATATAGGGACATTGATAGGTAAGAGTTTGGAGTTAGTAGACACGATAAAACGTAGGAGAGTCAACATCGCTTGTATCCAAGAAACCAAGTGGAAAGGGGCTAAAGCTAGAGAAATAGATGGGTATAAATTATGGTACGTAGGAAAGGAAAATAATAGAAATAGCATGGGAATAATAGTGGATAAGGAATTAAAGGATAAAGTTGTGGACGTTAAAAGAATCAGTGATAGAATTATAATAATAAAAATGATTCTAGGAGAGCAGATTATAAATATTATAAGTGCATATGCACCACAAGTAGGGCTACAAGATATAATTAAGAGACAGTTTTGGGAAGATATGGAGGGAGTCATGCAAGAAATTCCCAATACTGAGGGAATATTTATAGGAGCAGACTTAAATGGCCATGTAGGAAAAGATAAGGAAGGATATGATAGAATACACGAAGGGTATGGTATAGGTGAACGAAACGAGATGGGGGAGAATATCCTCAATTTTGCTTTGTCATATAACCTATCCATTGCAAATACACTTTTTAAGAAGAGGGATGAACACTTAATAACCTTTAAAAGTGGACTTCATAAAAGCCAAATAGACTTTTTTCTACTTAGGAATAATGAACGATCTATATGTAAGGATTGTAAGGTGATACCCGGTGAGAGTTTAACCTCACAACATAGGTTAATGGTTATGGATATTCATATCAAAAGATGGAGTAAAAGAATTGAACTTAATACACATCCAAAAACTAAGTGGTGGAACTTAAAAGGAGAGAAAATAACCTCATTCAAAAATAAGTTGATGGTAGAAGGAAATTGGAATTATGAAAGCAGTAAATACCATGTGGACTAATATGGCTGAGTCCATTAAGAAAGTGGCAAAAGATGTCTTAGGAGTATCTAAAGGTAAAAGGTTATTAGCAAAGGAAACATGGTGGTGGAATGAAACAGTGTAAAAAGCTATTAAAGAAAAACGAATGCATTTTAAAGCATGGCAGAAGATTAGAAATAATGAAAACTATGAACAATATAAGAATGCTAAAAACGTTGCTAAGAGAATAGTAAGTGAGGCTAAACTTAAAGCATATGATGAGCTCTATAATAGATTAGGAACAAGAGAAGGTGAGAAAGATGTGTTTAAACTTGCAAAGGCAAGAGAACAGAAGAGTAAGGACTTAGAGCATGTTAGGTGCATTAGAAGCGATGATCAAAGGGTATTAGTCAAAGACGCTGAGATCAAACAAAGGTGGGAAATATACTTCCAAAAATTGTTAAATGACAATGGCCCTGAGAATATAGGAATTGAAAATACTATAAATCTAAATAACACTGGATATTATATATATGAACGTAGGATTAGAATGCTTGAAGTAAAAGAGGCTTTGAGAAAGATGAAATCAGGAAAGGCCATGGGGCCTGATAGTATAGCAATAGAGGTTTGGAAGCATATGGGAGATATTGGGGTAGTTTGGTTGACCAAGTTGTTTAACAAGATTATAAAATCAAAGAAAATGCCTGATGAGTGGAGGAAAAGCTCTATTGTACCAATCTATAAGAATAAAGGAGACATTCAGAGCTGCACTAATTATCGAGGGATTAAACTTATGAGCCACACCATGAAACTTTTTGAAAGAGTCATTGAGAAGAGGCTACGACATGAAACAAGTGTATCGGAGAATCAGTTTGGTTTCATGCTTGGGAGGTCTACCATGGAAGCTATTTTCTTACTAAGACAATTAGTAGAGAAATATAGGGAGAGGAGAAAAGACCTACACATGGTCTTTATTGACTTAGAGAAGGCTTATGATAGAGTCCCTAGAGAGTTAATATGGAGGGTGTTAGGTGTTAAAGGGGTTTCTCAGGGGTATATAGACATAATTAAAGATATGTATGAGGGAGCAGTAACAAATGTTAAGACCACTAGTGGCGTGACTGGTGATTTTCTTGTCACTGTCGGATTGCACCAAGGATCGGCATTGAGTCCATACCTTTTCACATTAGTTATGGATGAGTTAACAAAACATCTGCATGAGGAGATTCCCTGGTGCATGCTATTTGCAGACGATATAGTCCTACTTGATGAGACAAGGGAGGGTGTCAACATAAAGCTAGAGCTATGGAGAGAAGCATTAGAATTGAAAGGATTTAAAATTAGCCGAACTAAGACAGAATATATGGAATGTAATTTTAGCAAGGAGAGTAGGAGTGGAGCACCAGTCAAGATTGATAACCAAGAGGTCCCCATGAGAGACCACTTCCGATACTTAGGATCATTGATCCATGAGAGTGGAGAGATTGAGAGGGAGGTTACCCAGAGAATCCAAGCGGGTTGAAACAAATGGAGATGTGCATCGGGGGTTTTATGTGATCGGCGGGTGCCACTCAAACTAAAGGGAAAATTCTATAGGATGGCTATAAGGCCGGCCATGCTCTATGGATCAGAGTGTTGGGCAGTTAAGGAACATCATACTCATAGGCTGAGTGTTGCAGAAATGAGGATGTTGAGATGGATGAGTGGTAAGACAAGAAAGGATAGAATTAGAAATGAAAATATTAGAAGAAATTTAGGGATAGCACCAATAGGTAACAAGATGAGGGAGATTAGACTTAGATGGTTTGGACATGTTCAAAGGAGGCCAACAACGGCACCAGTTAGAAGGAGTGAGGCAATACAAGTTGAAGGTTCTAAAAGGGCAAGGGGAAGGCCCAAAAGAACGTGGATAGAAGTAGTGAGGAAAGATTTAAAAACTTTGGGACTAAATGAAGCCATGGTATTAAATAGAGTGGAATGGAGGAATAAGATTCATGTGGTCGACCCCTAATTGGGATAAGGTCTTGATGATGATGATGATGATTATGGAATTTTTCATTCATCTTTATTAAGTGATTAAAGCTAGTAAACTACTAATGGACAATAATTCATTGAGAAAAAGGACTTAACCTTATGGAATTTTATAGGTATATTGACTGCAAACCCTCACAAGGCTTAATCGGTCCACTAGGGGTAGCCTAGGGGTTTAATGGCTTATTGCATATGCTAAATGCAATTGTGGATACCGATGAAAGAAGCAATCATTTTTTTTCATTGGTGTTTAATTTTGTATAAAAAGTACCCAATTAGTAGCCCATGTGTTATAAAATATAGGCATAATTTGGGGTTTCTCCAGAATTTCATAACACATGCATTTCTGACCTAGTAATTCAAAAGTGTGATATTTTATAAGATCAAAATCTAATCTAGATTATGTATGTGAAATTTCATAATTTCATAGGATTTAATTAGGTTTTTTTTTTATCTTTTATAGGTGTTCAGAAAATGATCCATTAATTGAGATCAAGAAAGATAAGATTTGAAGATCAATATCAAAAGAAGGACAATGACCTGAAATTCAACATTTCAAAGCTAAATCAAGGTTTGAGATCATCTTAAGTCAAGCAAGAAGGCAATGGGAAGCATCAAAGGTGACTAAAATGGTCAATGCAAAAAGCCAAGCAATTGCACCACTTTTCGTGATAATTGGAACCATGCATGAGGTTAACTAGTCTAGCAAGGAAACATAAGGAAGCTAAGCCATTCAAGCTTTGAAGCCAAGGGTGTTAGCCATTCGAGCCACCAAGGAATTAGCCATCAAAGTGAGTGATCATGCCACATGGAATCTATTTGACATAGAGTCACCTGATTGGAGGATCAATTAAAGCAATTATATCATCCTAAAAGTGTGATTTTCATGGGATAATTGGAAGGTTTTGAGAGACATTTATAAAAGGTAAGATGATCATGCATAGGTGGCCCAATCAAGTGAGAAAACCACTTTCCATTTCTATTTTTTTTATCCTTTCCACACATCTAATCTAGGATTCCACGTTTTTAGCTTAAAGAGTGAGCCACCTTCCGAAGAAGGTGATGCCTCTCCTTTGCTTAGCTGTCAATTTAGCTGGTTTCCTACTTAGGAAACTCATAGATCTACATCAAATCAAAGCACATCAAAACTCTAGATCTCTTCCCTACCTTTTCTACCATTCTTATTTCCATTTCTCTCTCTTTTCCAGCAGCCAAAAAATGTAACTAGAAGAGCAGTTTCATGCCACCTTCCTAAGAAGGTGATGCTCACCTTCAAAGCTAAATACATTGTAGCCAGCTAGGATGTCATCCTATTACATCACTTGCTTACCTCACTCTCCACCTAACTTTCCTTCACTGAAATTCTAGATTTAGATCCACTTTCCCTTCTTAGATTAAGCCTTCATTCAATTGGAACCAGCCATCTATAAATATCCATGATTTCCATGTTTTTACCTAGTAGAGGCTTTGCATCAAGATCTTGAAACTTGCACTCTTGCTTAGTGATTCTTGGAGCTTTGAACTTTGGATTTCTTTTGGGCTGTTCTTGCTTTGAATTCTTAAGTATTTTCTTTTTCTTTGAATTTTATTTCTAGGTTAGTACTTTGCCTTCAATCCTTGCTTTCATTGCTTAATTGTTCATGTTTTGCTCCTTTAGTTCTAGACCAATAGATCCTCCTTGTTTCTATTGAATCTTTGCTTTCAGCCTTCTTAGTTTCTTTTTGCTTATTCATCAAAAATCCAAGTTAGTTAATCTCAAGAAGTGACAAACAAGAGAAGGAAATGCTTGAATCATTGATTTCCTTGCTTGCATTCCACATTTTTTTCTTGTTTGTCACTAGGCATAGTTTTTAGGTGTCATCTTCCTTGTGTTAGCACCATCATTCCAACCATATTTCTCTTGAATTATATATTGGGTTTCACTTGTGTGTCATCTTAGCTTAGTTTGATAAC
Source organism: Warburgia ugandensis (assembly GCA_035236585.1). NCBI lineage: Eukaryota > Viridiplantae > Streptophyta > Magnoliopsida > Canellales > Canellaceae > Warburgia > Warburgia ugandensis. Next base: position 45,857,795 of record CP141131.1, on the reverse strand, counting down.
ATTGAAATGTGTTTTATCTTTTATTTCAATCATGTTTCAACTATGGGAAGAGTGCATATTTTTCATTGATCTAATCTATGTATAATGAGCACTATTTTGGATGTAATTTGTTGTTCAATCAATAGAGTTTAGATGGTTGGTATTAGTTTAGTAGTAGTTAATTCATTGTATGCATCTTAGTTTATTTTTAAAATGTTTCCTTTTTGAGTTTTAGAAAGTTTTTTATTCTAGTTTAAGAAAGTGTTAATTAAGGAAAGTCTCATTTTTACCAAGTTTCCTTTAGTTCAATTTTCCTAGTTTCATTCATTCTAGTTTTTCTTTAGTTTCTTTATTGAATGCATGTTAGTTTCTAATTCCATTTCTTAGTTTTAATTTTAGCATGTTTCCTTTATTGGTCATTTCTAATGTCATGCATATTTCCTTTCTTTTGTCATTTACATTTCAAGTTAAAATTCAAATCCAATTCAATCTGTCTCTTTGGTTGAAGTTAAGTACTTTAAAAAAGATCCATCCAACATATAAATTTGTGAGATTGCTCATGGGATTGTCCTCTCTCACATGCAAATTACTAAATGATTCATGAGCTTGTGAGCAAAATTCAAGGTACACCATATGTGTGGACAGGTATAGAAATATTAAGTATATATCCCTATATATACAAGGTTTTATAACTAGAAATCATTAATTATCACTAATGATGGTTAATTCTAGTATTTTGTAGGTCAGGGTACAGTTGAAAAGTTCAAAAAATTACCAATTTTACCCCTTAAAGAGTAAATTCCCATTCCGAGCTACATTTGCAACAACCCCAAAATTCTACTATTACATGATGGAGGTATGAGTTTTTTTTTTATAAGGATATGGAATTAGAATTAGGAACTAAAATGTAAATAGTTAGATTCTACTTAGAAAATGGAATCCAATGACCCAAAGAAAGCACAAAATGTAGTCCAAATGAGGAAGTTATGAGACTTCGAAGTTAGAGCTATTTTGGTATAAAAATAACCTTAGAATTTAGGAATTTAAATTACTAAATCTGGATTCTACTTGTCGATACAAATCCAACAACACTAAGTTTGCTGAAATCGAAGAATAGACGAATAGATGGTAATTTTCTTACAAAAGGGTATTTTAGTAATTTTACTAGTGGGTCCCACTTGCAAAAATTTGACTCAGACAATCAAGAGACGTTAAAATGTCATAATTGCTAGTCAACATGGTTTTGATTGAACTCATGATGTTCATAAGCAAATAATGGGAAAAAAGAAAAGAAATAAAATAGGTAAAAGGAGAGGGGGGCCATTTTGATAATGACAACCCCCCCCCCTCCCCCCCATTTAAGTGAAAATGTAGGGAACAGGTCTGTTCCCAAAACTCAATAGAACCCAATGAATAGAGTGAAAGAAAGAGGACATAAGGGGGGAAGAAGAGGAAGAGAGGAGAGAAAAGAGAGGGAATCGGAGCAAGAAAGTAAGAGTGAGCGTCGGAGAAAACCCAACCATGCTGAAGAAGAAGAGTTGGGCAGGGTTTCCATGTCACTGGAAGATCAGAAGCTCATTGACGATAATTGGGGATTTGAATTTTAGATCTAAACCCCTCACTTTGCTCACCTCAAAGTGTAGGGCAAAAGCCCTTTGGTTCTGCTACTATCGGAGGAGGAAACTGGAGTTTGGTGACTAGCCAAAGTTTGTAGGCCATCACTAGAGACGACAATAGCTCTGATCATTGATCCAAGCTAGTCATCTTCCACGGCTGGCCTAGGAGAACACGAACCCCATGACTATGATGAGATTTGAGATGATTTAGGCTGTCAATTGAGGGGGGAAACTACTGTGCAATGAGATCAGAGAGGGTTCAACTGAAATTAAGGTCGATCCGGCTCATCCAAGGTGGAGGAATCCCAGAAACGCACTATGAAAGTAAGATTTGTGGAACCCTATTACTGATTTGTTGAATTTTGATAAATTTGTATCATTTTATTTGAAATATAGGTTTAAGTGATAATCCAATCATTGAACTATTAATCCATGCTTAGTAATGGATAGATCTATACTTGAGAGAAGTTATATTTGACTGAATTTGTGATCTGTATCTAGATTGTCTGATCTGTTACTATGCAAACAATAACTTTGTGATGTCTTGTCGACGATTAAACACTATAGATAAGATCTAAAGCACTAAATTGACTTGTAGAAGACAAAAAAAAATTGTAAAAAATTTGATAGAATGGATGGAGCAATCTCAGCCATCCAATCTATTCCTATGTAAAGCTCTATCTATAGACATTTGATCGATGATTAGATGTTACTAGTAAACTTTCCTTCCTAGAATTGATAAAATAAGTCAAACATTTATGAGTTGGACACATATTGGATGATCTAGACCATCCGATCTGTCACTATTCAAGTAGCGGATTGGTGACATCTGATCGATGATCAGATGCCATAGATGAATTCTAAGACCCTGAATTAACTAGAATATAATTGAAATATTGGAATTTTGATAAAAAAAAAAATTATCAAGTAATCTTAGCCGTTTGACCTAGTAGTCATGGAAGAGGAACCCACTAATGTCTGATCAATGATAGATGCTAAAGACAGATTTCCTGATCTTTGAATTGACTTAGATATGACAAATTTTGGAAGTTGAATGGAACATAGGGATTAGACCATAAAAATGTTAAGGCAGACTGTTAAATCATAATTAAATCTAAAAATCTATATGTATGTGAATGTATTAAAAAAAGAATTGTTATTCATTGTATAGATGAAGCACGCGTCGTTGATTGGGGAAAGGAGGGTGATTAAAGCTAGTGGAATCTGATGAATGCATCACATGAGATAGGTGAAAATTTAAGACAACATGTTTAAATAATAAGATGCATGTTCTAAACATGATCTTATTTCTAATTATGGATGTTATGAAACTAAAATGGTATGATTGATATTCAACATGTTGTAAATTGAAATGATGAAAATAATGTTAATTAAAAGAATTGCATGTTATAATTGATGCTTATGACTTGTACATCATGTATGTGAATTATGCAATTATGTTTATGGTACATGAGTATCATTGTAGTATTGATGATGTATGAGTCTAGGTTTGTAAGATACATCCTTGGTGGACTATCACCCAATAAGTGAGGATGTTATTCTTGTTATGAAATATATGAACAGGAAAATTGCCTGCTATTATAATTATTTTACATCTGGACATGGAGGCCTGAGAGTTTTGTTTTAGACAGGATTAGGCCTGGGGATGCTATGCTAGGAGAGTTATGTGGGTTTGGCCACTTGCTCTCTAAAATTTATTATGTTATGAATACCAAGCACTGTGTTGCTAAATTAGGAGGGGCATAACAAGGAGGGTAGCCTAGGCATGTTTGGTGAGATGGAGGTAGGGGCAGACTATGATGGGAGGTGCGCACCTAGGCTATGCATACCGTCTGGTAGAGGAGAAATCTAGCTAGTGCAGTAAAGGGGAGATTGGGTGATGCAAGGGGAAGAAAACGGTGATTTGGTTTCACCAATGCTGAGGAAGAAAAGGAGTGTGGCAGATGATGGTAAGGATGTCAAGTGAGCAGAACCATACATTAAGCATCCAATTAGCTCAAATGATCATCTGACTATTAATTTTGACAATTTATGGTTGGATGGTCAATTTGAGCTAAATTTCATATTTTATCCAAAATTTGCCAAATTAATGAGTTTGATGGTCTAATTAAATGCTAAAGTAGGGGTCTTTTGGCCAAAATTACACACTTAACACACACCCCAACCAGCATTTTGCTAGTCCTGAGCAAAACATGTACAAAACTATTTTACAATAACTAGTACAAGGTGCCACTTCTATAGATACTCACGATTACATTTAGCACATGCAACAGGCCCTTGAACCCCTAGTTTACCCTTAATGGAGGAGTTATGCCTCATGAGGGTTTGTAGTGAATATACCTACAAAATTTAACAAGGTCGAGTCCCTTATTTCATCTTAGAGAATCCTCATTCATTAGCAATCTACTATTTTTTTCACAACTTAATGGAGAATATTTGACAATTTTACACATCATACATATATTAAAGACATTTTATTTGAGCTATTTCTCAAAGTGCATGTATGTGTGTACAGCCACATAAATCTTGACTTGTAACTAGATATGCTTAAATTCTATTGGAAATATGTCTTGACCTCAAATTCTCACAGGTATACTCTCAGAAATGAAACTCTCAAATAAGGGGTTTAAACATATTTCTCTCATCATGTGACTGAATCCAACAAGCTGATGGTTCACATAAATCTTTTGAATGCCCATGAGACAAAGAAAAGTGATCCTTGAGAGTGGATGTTATCACCAAAAATATTAGGGGTTTTTTACCTTAATTCTTTTTTTTTGTCTCCTCTTTAAGGCTATGTTCCACCCAAGATTAATAGGCCTTTAACTAGGATGAAACGTAGGCTTAGGATAGGTTTAGAAAAGAAGGGAATAAGGATTTCAAAGTTTCAAAATTAAGTAGAGGTCTTCAATGAATATTTGATAGGACAACTTTTCTTTTGGGTTTGTACTTGAAGTGACTATTTCTTTCATATTTTTATCTTCCTCTTTCAATTTTTTTTTTTTTTTGGCTTCTTTGGAAGAAAGACTATTCATTTTTCTCACTTCTTTGATTTTTTTTCCTCTTTTTGAACTTTTTCTACTAACTCTACTCATTTTGACAATGGATAATGGATAATTATTTTAGTGGCTTGTTTTGGTTCAAGGTGAATGGGATTAAGAAAGAAAAGGCTTAATAATAGGCTTAAAGGGCTAACTAGTGGTATAATATACTAGGTAGGCTTTATGTCTCTAGCTTGAGCAAGGATAGCCTACATCATTTCCTAGGTTTCCTAAAGCCCATCAGATTCAATAAATTTTTTGGAATTAAAGCTATTACTCCTATTTATTCTTGATAGTTAACCAAAATAAGGATAATAGGATCACACTAAGTTATGTACACTGAAGACATGGTGGAATTACTTATAACTCTCTAAAAGAAGATAGTCTTTAAATCTCAATGGGTTATATGTCTTCACTGGTTTTCCTTAGGGTTTCTAAGTCATACCTCTATATTAGTCTTGATTATGTGCTGTGTGTACATGGTTTCCAAGAATTAACTTTAATAAAATGCTTCAACACATGAATGATATGCAAAAATAATCATATGCATTCCCATTAAGAGGTGAAAATAGTGGAATTACTAAATTATGAACATCTAGTTCTCATCACAATAAGGGAGCTCTACTTTTAAAACCTTCTTCTTCTTTTTTCAAATGAATCAAGAAAACTCAAGAAAATTCAAAATTCCTATATGCATCTACACCCTCCAACCTGAATGAAACATTGTCCTCAATGTTTGAAAAACATCTGATCCTCTATGATAATGGAAGGGTGTAGTAGATGAAAATTTGAAAAACATCTGGGTTGCCTCCTAGCAAGCATTGCATTTTATATCTTTAGCCAGACATGACCTAACCTAACTTTCTAAACCTAAAGCTAATTGGGTTAGCATATTTGTCCTATTCCTAACCCTAAGATGAAATGGTGAGATTTCTCATGCCACTTCAGAATCTCATGGTAATCTTTATATTGCCTCCACTTTAAAATTTATGGTGGTGGTAACATTAAAACGATGAAGATCACCACGATTTTTAACTATAGGAAATGATATCGGTGATCCCCCATCTTCACAACTTCACAATAGTCAATAAAATTCCTCCACCTCAAAAATTGAGGTGATGGTGTTACAATGATTTCATGTATGACCATGCATTTTATTGGACCATTTGGAGATGAATGGCCCTTTTCTTGACCAAATTGAGGGATAACAATGACCACTATATTTGAGTTAACTTTTTTCTCCATTTTCCAAACATTGTGATGAAATTAGGGTATAAGCTGACTTTGCTCTTCCCTAAAAGGTTATTCTTGTATTACTAGAGGTGGGGACAAGGTTTGGCTTAAACCTTGGTTATCTTCTAATGTGTACCCTAAAGTAGGTTGATGTACATCACCTAACTCTTTTTCTTCCTATTTTATGGGCACAGGTAAGGTGTCAATATGCATTTCAGGCTCTATAGGGGGATCTACGCTAGCTTGCCATTGAGAAGTGTCCATTAAAGGCACATTATCCACCAACTCATTCATCTCCTTAATGGATGTGTCTTCATGACATTCACAAAAATTAGTAGGACAAAATTTAAGAGGATATGGGTTGGATGTTTCTATGGCTTCATTTTCTTCATCAATGGAAGTCTCTTCATCATAATCATAAGGATCAAGACATGGCTTGAGTAGATCTGAGTTGGAGGTTTCTAAGGATGGTTGTGGACTTTGTGGCTCAGATGAATTATAAGAAATTTCCATCCTATTATCAGTAATAAATGGCTCTTTTGTATCCTTAATCTATTTTATTATGGCATCCGTCTTAGTGATGTTTCTGTCAGTACTTTCCCATATTGGTTTCATTTTTACAATCCATTCCTCACTTTGTAATAACCCCAATTTTTGTAAATTGATTTGAGAAAATTAATGAAAGTTTGAAATTTCAAAAGACTTATTAGGTTAAAAGCAAAATATCTTTTGATAGTAATTAAATCATGAGTGGAAACTTAGAAATTAAGAATGTACACAAAAAATCAAATCAAATGACACTAATTTCGTTAAATTCTGAGTTAGAATGAAAATTCTCAATTTTCTACATAAAAGGGTAAAACGATCATTTTCACCTATAACCAAGATTTAAAATTTGAATAATTAGAATGAACTTGAAAAATTGGAAGGTAAACGAAAAATCAATTTCGGCGCCATTGAGTACACTAAAATTCGAGTTTGGATAAATAATATCCATTTTTTTCTATTTTTATGAATAAAAGGGCAAAACACTCTTTTCACATGAAAGTAGGGCCCAAAAAGTAGGCCAATGTTCTGAAAGCAACAATAATTGAGAAATACACTACCAAATTGTAGTTGAGGAAAAGGTGGAGGTGGAAACTCTACCCATAAATGAAATAATAAAAAGAAAGAAGGAGACTTTTATGAAAAAATAATTTAAAATTAAACACTTGCCTATAAATAATTCTGAAAATTTCACAAAATTTTTCACAACTTCAGCATGAAATCCCCTTGACTCCCTTGGAAAATCAAGGTAAAACTCCTCCCCCATCTCCCCCAATCTCTCTCTCTTTCCCTCTTTCTCTCTCCTCTCTCTAGAATAGTACCAAGAGCGCTAAGTTCAATTAGCCACTCTATTCCAGATCAAATTTTACAAATTACACCATCCATATTGTTCTAAATTCCCTGATATACAAACCCCCAAAGTGATTTTACAATCCAACGGTTCAACAAACGGAAAAAGACAAATCAAGATTTATTTGGTGTGTTATGGCATACGGCGAGCATTTATTTATTTCGGAATTAATTCGTCAAATTTGAGCAAATCTGGTAGGAGGATATCATCCAATATTAAGTTTATGTCATTTTTTATATTTTTAGTTTCACTAGATATGATTTTCTGTTAATGTTCCGAAAAACAAGTTTCGATGAAAAACCCTCTAGATCTTCATAATTGAGGGCTCATATGAAAATTTTTAGTAATCTAATAGATTCAAAAGGGTTAGAAATCCCTAGGTATGAAATAATAGCCAATTTCGTGGAGATATGATGGCCCAATCTAAAGAAGAAAAGGGGGATGGTGATTTGACTATCCGATCTGGATGGTCTCACCATTTACAGGTCACCACCCCGTTTCCACCAATGGTCACTGATAAAATAGGGCAGGACAACCAGTTCTTCTTGTTTTGTCCTATTTTAACAACCATATCAAATATGGACCATTAAAATGACTATGAACTTCAAACTTGAATTCCAAAGTCATCTGAGCTCCAAATCACGAGTGAAAAGAAGCTATGGAAAGATTATGATGTCTAATTTCACATGAAATAATAAAATTTAGGAAATATTGTAAGAAAATTTCTATTTAAAGAAAATAAGATTCTTACTTCCATTATCTTGAACATCTGAGATGATCAAACCTTAAGGATCTAATCTATTTATGTTATAATGATAAGGATATATGAAATTAAGGGTTTAATATGACAAATTAAGAAATCTTCCCTTTATGGTAGAAGTAATCGAAAAATTGTAAAGGAACTTTCTTAATCAGTAAGATTGAGCATGATCAAATCCTATGGATGGGTTGGATGGAGTTAATAATGATGAGATCTAGTAAGATCATTGATCAGTTATGATAAAAACATGTGAAGATGATCTTTGAACCTATAATGAAGTAAAAACCCTAGATCTAAGGAAAGGACTTAAGATCTAATGGTTGGATCATATTAAAAGCCTCTAATGATGTAAATTGATTAGTATGATTTCATTTAATTAAAAGATTCATTTTAACTTTAATTTATGGCATGATTATAGGATCCATGCTAAATTATTTCTTCATTTTGATGTAAATGATCTACATGTTATTAGATGGTTAGATTTAATCATCTTAGGGCCATGTTAGTACACATGATTTTTCTTAAATATCCTTGGGATAAGTCATATATGAATTAGGGCCATGCTAGTTTAATTTGAGTATGGACTATAGTATGATTTCCATTTAAGATGGTAATAGAATTGTGATTTATGATCATGTTAATTTAATTTGATTTTATTAATTAGGGATCATGATAGTAGTTACATAGTATTGCTATCCTTAGATTATTGAATTTATATTAGTTTTATACTTTGAAGTTTATGATTCATTATTGTCATAATTCTTAGTATATTTAATTGATAATTAGTTATGGTAAAGAGCATAAAATATGAAAAATGTAACCTAATGAGAAATTAGAGTTTCATGATATAAATAAGAAGGAATGACTTGACTTGGACTTAATTAGTAAGGGCTATAGTTAGTAGGACAGTATAAGGAATGGTTTTACTAGTTCCTTGGCCCAAATTAGGAGGATAATACACATCCATGAATGACATTTTATATGATCATGGACATTAATAAAAAATCAAGTAGAGATAAATTAGGGTTTACTAGCTCATAGGAACCATGTAGAAGGTTGATCTAAGGTCACTCTAATGGACACTAAACATTGTGGTTAAGGGGGTTATCTAATAGATCCTCGCTCTTCCCTCACCTTTTGGTGACGTTTGTTGAGGTTTAAATGCCTCCTTACATGAGGATTAAAGTAACCACTTTTTGAGTAGCTTGTAGCTGGTAAACCTTAATCAATTGAAAATGAGAGGAGTTGTCTAAAATTAGGAGTGAATAAATTATCCTCAAATCAGTAACACTAATTAGTTGAGAAATAATAATAAGAACATAAAAGGTTAGCAAATTAACTAATCCTAATAAAAATTGTAAATAAGATAAGGATGATCAAACAACAATCCAAGAGGAGATCTTGAATGATAAAAAACAACAAAAGAAAAGAAATACAAATGTAGAGTAGATTATTCTTAGGTGAATATACTTGTAATATAGATTTATTAGGTTAGAAGATCTAAACCCTTGATCATATGTGATTCAAGGAAGAAAGATTCAAATTATCCTACTTAATGATGATCAAAAGACCATGTAGTATGTACCTTTGGATAGAAAGATGACATTATACATATGATTTGACATATATACATTGATCAAGACTATGGTAGACTTCAAGGAGTCAGAATACCCTATTGAGGTAGGAGGATTTTATGAATGCATCTATATGAAAGATACATGTTGAATACATGATCTTATGTATAGAAATGTTGACATGTATAATGCAAATACCTTGTGCTAAATCCTTATGATCCAACCAAATAATGAGAAACTGGATATGAAATGGTTAAGTGTATAGTTGAAGAAAACCCTAAGTGAATAGGGAAGTAGAAGATATTCTAGCCTAGATAAATAGACATATTTTCTAATACGTATAAAAAATATTTTACATACGAGCATGGAGGCTTATGGCTTTGTTTTAAATAGGCATAGGCCTAGGGATGTACTGTTAGGGGAGTTATGAGGGTTTGGCCACCCGCTCTCTGAAATTTGTTGATGATGAATTCCATGCCTAAGAAAGGCAGAAAGTCAGATTATGGGAAGGCCATCACTATGATAGCCATGGTCCCCCTATACGGACATGGATTTTACATTTCTACTGAATATGGTATAAGTGGATTATTGAGCAGTTATCCATGTGCGCTATATGGATTAAACTGCAAGCAGGGTAGTCCTTTGATTTATTTTGCACTATGATGCATATGAGATAAGCATAGTGAGATGCCTTGTATATGGCATAATGAAATGCTAAGTAATTGTATATTACCAATATTCCCAGGAAAAAGGGAATTCCTAGTATAGTATCTAGTTGATATACTGATCTCTTACAATTGAAAGAGTTGATCAGCTAGGTTGGGAATTAGAATTGAATATTTTCACTATTTTGATGAATTTGTTCATGTACATTATGTATAAGGATGTACATAAATGATAAAAGAAAAGTTATAGAAATGAAATTGATCCATGATCATGTTTATGACAGAAATGAATAATGGGATTAATGAGTATTATGATTATATTGCCAAATTATGTTACTTCTTCAATCCCCTACCAAGCATAGCTTGCTAAGATATTGTAAATGTTTGAATGTTTACAATATCTTAGATATAGAGAAAGAGAGTTAGAAGCTCAATACTTTAGAAGACTTGAAAGAATAATCAATTAGGGTATATCTATTGAAGATTATCTTATTTGAGAGAATTATATGCATTGAGAGTTTTTATTGTATGTGAGCTTTGAAATTTGGATTATGTAATTTGGACAAGTATTGTAATGATACCGGGCTGTACTGTGAACCACTAGATGGATCTTGAAGTTTAATAAAAGTTTATTCCTTCAATGGAATTTTATCTTGTACAAAACTCTACTTATGTTATGAAGTAATGACTTGGGTTTTACAAAACAAGTTCTAAAGAAAAGAATTTTCACTGCTTTGTTTTACCAAAAAAATTTACTACAAAGGGCCTTGTCTTTGCAAAATGTGTTATAAAAACCCAGGTCATCACACACACTCTCTTTTTTATTTCCTCATGCCGCTTTTCATTGGAAACCCTATTTTGTTCTATTCGCTCAAAAAGTTGTTGCATATCCTCTTTTAATGGTTGTTCTTCACACTATGGAGGGAACGACTCATAGGATTGGTATTGCTGTGGTATTGGAGTACTGAAGATGGACTGAGTAGGTTGAACACATGATGGTTGACCCTAATATTATGAATAATCATCATAGTGTTGACTAGGGTGGGACCATTGTGGTTCTTGTTGATATTGGTAATCCTAAGGCCATGGTTGTTCATGATTCTTAGCCCATCCATTATAGTCTTGGTAATTTGTCTCAAGATAAAAATTGCTAGGGTATGTGAATACATTAGGTGCATCCACTAGCTCCTGATGGTATTCATTGTCGTGGAGTTTGATAGGGGCCATGAAGGAGTGGAATGAGGATGCTCAAAATATGTATAGTCATTATGGTATTGAGCTTGTGGTGCAGCTTGCTTAGAAGCTATTAGCCTAAGTAATTGACTTTCCATAATATCTAACTTATCCATCGATGCATCTAATCTATGAAATCTATCCCCTTCTTGATAGGCTTTTGTTCTCAACTTCGTATACAATGAAATAAATCGTCATATACAACGTTGATTTTTTTTTTTTTAAATAGGAAAAACTAACCTACATGATGCAACCTAACTTCTTAGAATGATGTACAAACAAAGGGCACAATATAATCCTTGAGGCTAATAAACAACAATATTTTCACATTCTTGACTTTGTGTGGGGACAATGCTTTTCATTTAGCCTAATCTAGTGCTCCTTCTCTCCTTTAGATTTGACTATTGCTTACTAATTAGGTTCTATGCAATGTGGTTAATACAATCCTCATGTAAGGAGGTGTTTAGACCTCATAAACGTCAACGGAAGGTATGGGAAAATCACTTGGACTTTAAAATACCCACTATAACCATAGTGCTCAAAAGCCACTAGAGTGATAATAGATCGTGTCTTAGTAAGAGGATCCTACAAGCATGTGATGGCCTTATAGGTCTCTTCTGATTGATTTTAATTTGATTTGAAGGGTAGTGAAGCGCGCTTGAGGTGATTATCCTAGGTGGGCCAAGGAGTAGTAATGAAATCCACCCTTGATCTTGTGGTGGTAGGGTGCCCTTACTAATTAAATTCTACACTACATTGCAATTCAATCAGCATATATATCACCTTAAAACATTAACCATGCCTTAAGAATGAAATTAAAACAATAAACTAATGCAAAATCCCACAAGTGCACGAGCTATTGTGATATAGCTAATGCAAGTACGCGTCGATTCATAGGGATGCACTTTTAGAAATTGGAGTTTTTAATAAAATTTAATTATTTAAATTTTGAAATTAATTTACAAAAATTAACAGAAAGAAATCAGACTTCAGATTCATTTAATCAATGAAATTACAAAGCTCTAATTCCAAAAACCAGAAATTTAACTACAAATTACGAAAATTCCACTTTCCTAGGCCACTTATCTTAAATTTACATAGATCTGGTATCCTAAATCATGATCAGCCTTCATCAACATGTTTTTGGCACTTTAGATTCATTACCCACTTGAGGCATTAGGCAGATTTTAAAAATTCTAAGAGATCGAGGCTAAATAAGAAATTTAAGATTTGACGACTTAGATATGATTTTAGATTCTCAGATTAAAGATCAAGAAGAGTAAAAGTGCTTTAAATCATCCTATGACAAAGATCTGAAACTTAATTGAAATTTAGACGTAAAACAGATGAGAAATTGATTTTCCCCTATTGGTTTAAGATAAACTATTGATTTGGTCATTCTTAAATCAACTAAATCTGATTTTTGGAATTATCTAAGAACAAGTAGAACATGAATAACACAAAACCTAGATAAAGAAAAATACCAAATAGATTAAAAGACAAAACAGGGATTCAAATGAGATTTTTAAATTTTCTACAAGGGCATTAATGAAATTTTTCATGGAACTTCCTTAAACTTCCTACAAAATAGAAAAACAAAGTAATTGGAGTCAGAGAAGATGGGCAATGCCCTGGCTGGCCGGTGCTATGCTAGCAAAGACAATCTGTAGCAGTGGGAGTAGCACCCAGTTGTGGATTGTGCTAAGAAGGACATCTGGCCAATGATGACGATGGAAGCTGGCTGATGGAGAGATGGGTGATCTGGAGAAAATGATGCCATTCTAGAAAGGTTCTAGCCTGAGTGAAGATGACACCTACTGAGGATGGGATGTTGCATGCCTCTGGGCATCGTCTGGATGTCATCTGGCTTTTGGACGTCTCGGAGCTAGCGACAGAGATTGGACTGGCTTGGGCGTAACATGCAGGGGAGCTTATGCAAGTACGGGTCGATCCCACAAGGACTTGATTTAAAATGATGGAGTTTTTAATAAAATTCAATTAATAAAAAAATCAAAACAAAGAATATAGCAAAATTCAACTAACAATAAAATAAAATCCATATTTATTCAATTGTTGCAATGTACACAATTATTTATTCCAAAAACATAGAAAATGCAACAAAATAAGCAGTCCTGGATAAGCCTGTCCTAGATTGCATTGTCCTTGGATAGTCAGAATGTGGATAAGTTAAAATCGGAATAGCGCAGGGACACAGTTGGTATTAAATCAAGGACTCAGATGGAATTAATCTAGGAACACAGATGGATTTAAACTGAGGATATACTTGGAATTTCTAACAAAGGATAGAGTTGGAATTCCTCAAATTTTGCACGGGTAGACTTGGAATTTTCCACGGTTCTGGTTTTAAACGAAAAATCCAGGAAAACAATGAAAACCGTAGGAGCAAGGGGAAAAAGGAAGAAGAGGGAGAAGAAGGAGAAGGAGGGAGAGGAAAGGAGAGGAGAAGAGTGGGAACGCGGGAGGAAACCCAGTTCGGTTTTCTTTCTCTGGGTCATGTGGCGATGCAGAGACACCTTTTTTCTGCGTCTGAATCAGAACCCAATGAAGAAGAAATAGTCGAAGGAAGAGGAAGAAGAAAATGGGGAGAAGAGAAGAAAGGAGGGGAACCCAGTTCAGGTTTTCCTCTTTATTCCGACTGAGATGGACGCCGGAACCTGAGAGAAGGATGAATGCGAGGGTGCTAGATCTCCGTGAAAAAAAAAATGATGGAGTCGTTGTTTGGTGTAGAGAGAGAGAGAGCGAGAACTGAGATAGATTAAGAGTGAGAGAACAAGAAGAAGATGATGCCAGGCCTTCTAGATGTGTCACACAGCTATGGCTGGCCAAGAGAATGGAGAGAGATTGAGAGAAATAGATGGAGAAAAAGGAAATGCGCAGATCAGAAGAAGTGGATAGAAGAAGGGAATCTGAGAGAGGGAGAAAGAGAAGGGAGAGAGTGAAATAGAGAAGGGGAAGTGAAGGCAAGAGAGGAGAGGAACTAGGTGGGAAAGATGAGTGGAGAACCAGTCCCCCCTCTCAAGAGGGGAAAAACATCCTTTGGGGAGTGGAGAAGGGGAATATAGGAAGAGGGAGAGAGAGACACGTGAAAGAGAGAGAGATAAGCGAAGGAGAAAAAGAGATAGAAGAGAGAGAGAAAAGAAAGGAGAGGGATAAGAGAAAAAGAGAGAAAAGAGAATGAAGAGGACATAGAGTGATAGAGATAGGTGGGGTCCACTAGCTTTCCTGGTCTTGCTAGAACTCTAAAAGAAGAAAGTCTTCAAATTTGTTCTGTCTTAGGACTCTTCAAAATCCTCTTTTTCCATGAAACTTGATCATCCTCATCTAATATCTTTGATTCGATCTGGAGCATCCACGCCTGAGTCGATTAATCTGCAATGCACATGACCCAATTAGAATCATTTGAACCATTCAGTATTCCTCTAATTAGCTTTAACGATCATCTAACCACTAAATCTTTCAATTCAATAGTTGGTGGCCAATTCAAGCTAAATTGAACACTTAACACACCCCCAAACCAATTCAAGCTAAATTGAAATTAATGGTCTAGATGCTCTAATTGAACACTAAATTGAACACTTAACACACCCGCGAACCAACATTTTGCTAGTCTCTAGCAAAAGATGCGAAGAATTAGATCAAAATTTTTTATTTTTCAGGTCATCTCTATTTTTTTTCTTTTCCAGAGAATTATTTTAAATAAATCCATCAACTTTAGCAAACTAATAAAGATGACTGAAGAATTCAAAACCCTACCCATATGCTAAAAATATTATATTCCAACTCAGATCTTAGAGTGAGTGTGTGCGTATACAGTCTACACATAGAATAATCTTCATCTCTAAGCAGACTTCTAACTTTTGAACTCCATCTGAAATATGTTTTGACTTCAATCCTTACCAATGACATACGCTCAGAAATAAAATCTCTCAGATAGAGGGGTCAAATCATATCTCTCTTTTAAATATGTGAGAAGAGCCAATGAAAACAAATTTAGCTCACATATACTCATGAAGAACGGGAGTTAATAAGGAATTTAATGATTTTGATCCCTTTGGAATAGATGCCATTACCTTTGAATATTTAGAAATACCACTCTTTTACTCCTATCCATTCATTTCCTCATCAAGGCAATATTTCTCCTAGAATTAATAGGTCTTTAATTGGGACAAAATATAGGTCTAGGATAGGGTACCAAAGAAAGGGTATAAGGGTATCAAAGTTTCTTCAAAACATAAGTAGAGGTCTTTTACTAAAGTTGACAATTCTTCTTTTCTTTGATGAAGTGAATATTTCTTTTTTTATTTTTCTTTGCATTCTTCAAACTCTCTCTTTTTCTTTTTCTTTTTTTCTGGACACTTTTCTTTCTTTTTACACTTTTGACTCACTTTGAAGAATATTTCTTTTCTTCATATTCACTTTTCTACTTTCATTACAACTAAAAGATATTCTTTCATTCATCTCTACCTTATTTTTCAAAGAAAATGGGTAATGGATAATTTATACTGGGTTAATATGGGTAAAGGGTATTTTGGATGACATAAGAAAAGGCTTATATTCAAGGCTCAACTTGGCTAACTAGTGGTAAAAATACTTTTGGGTAGGCTTTATGTCTCTAGGTTAACAACAAGGATGGCCTAAATCATTTTCTATGTTTCCTATAATCTATCAAATTCAATGAACTTCCAGAATTTTAAAGGTAGTATTCTAATTATTCAGGTAATTAGCCAAATTTAAGAATTTGGGATCAATTTTCTTTAAACACGCTGAAGAAAATTTCGAACATATATAACCTCTCAAAATGGATGAATGGCTTTACAACTCACTTAGGTTATAGGTTTCCACTGAATTTCTTTAGAATTTCTAAGTTATAGCCACTTATCAATATAGACTATCTATATGCTATTGCATGTACAAATGTGATTTGAGACTTTGCTTTCATGGAATACTTTAGAAAATGAGTACAATGATGAATTAATCATATTCAATTCCATTAATAAGCTAAAGTTATCTTGATTATACTTCAGACAATCCAATTGTCATCATAGTATAGGAAATGACTTAAAATTTTTCATTTTTTCAAAAAAACATTTTTGTTTGAAAAACCAAGGAAATCACCTAAAAACTAAAAGGAAACTAGAATTTGCAAGAATTCTACACCCCCCAACCTGACAGAAACATTGTCCTCAATGTTGAAAAAGTATGATGATGATAATGCATTGAGAAATGCAAAAAAAATTGAGATATAGAAAAAACTAAAAAAGAAAAAATAAGAAAGTAAAATCTATGCTACATGCTTTATTTTCAAATGAAAATTCTTAGAGGAAAAACATTACTGAGTTCAAAACTTTCCTTGGTCCCATACGAAATAAGCGGGATGGGCCTCTGAAAAGGAATGATGAATAAATTTATCTTGCAATTTAAATTTTTTCATTTTATCACAAGGCAAGATAAATTTATCTTCAAGCTGCTTCACATAATTAGAGACAATTGTAGGAGTTCGACGCAGCCTTTTTGGAAATGGAGCAAGGATGTCATATTGCTCAGTGGGCGTGACATTTTCCTGATCAATAAATTCATCTCTTTTTCTGACCAGTTTAGATACTATTTCAGTCTTTTTAGGTCCAAATTGCTCAATTATGTTACCATTATGAATAATGGTAGTTGCCTTTGTTTGTTCCATGTCTTCAAGATATTCATTTGGTGGAATAGGACATTCCTCTTTATTAATAGTATGTAGCATTTGAGACATCATGTCCTTCAATTCAGTCATAGAATTTGTGTTCTCTTTTAATTGGGCTTTAATTTGAGCAATTTTCTTCTCCTGGTATTGCATGACTTGATAGAAATTATCCTCAACTTTCCTCGTATGTGGAGGAAGGTAAGGTCCATGAGCAAATGGTCCTTTGTGGTGATAGGGTTGATGTTGGGACTTCTGTGCGACATTAGCCTTATATTCATTTCTAAAAGTGGAATGATTACTCCATTTAGAATTATATGTCTCTAAAGATGGGGAAAAATGTTGCTCATAAGACTGTGTCGATTCATGAAGAGCATCCTGAAATGCAGGAGCAATAGGACATTCCTAAGTGGGATGTGTATTACTTTCACAAATATCACACACCTGTTCAACTTTCTTAGAAGGACATTTCTCCATTTCCATGGCCTCAACTGTTCTATCTAGGGATGCTATTTTTATATCATCTTTTTTAGTCATAGCATATATTTCTCCCCTAGAGGATGTGGTGGTGGTCTTTGGTTCGCTTGAGAAACCAACTTTTTCTGAATTAGCCCAAGTTTGTGCACTCTCTGCCAACCATTCCAAATACTCTTATGCTTCTTCAGGTTGTTTATTTAAGAAATTACCATTGCACATCATTTCAACAAATTGACGCATATTAGATTTAAGTCCTTCATAAAAGAAGCTAATGATATGCCAAAGTTTGTATCCATGATGTGGAGAAGTCAACAATAATTCCTTAAATCTTTCCCAGCATTGATAGAAAGTTTCATTATTCGTCTGGGTAAAATTAGCTATATTTTGACAAAGAGCAATTGTCTTATGTCTAGGAAAGAACTTATTCAAGAACTTCCTAGTCATATCTTCCCATGTTCATATGGAACCTGGTGGCATTGAATGAAACCACATCTTAGCCTTTTCCTTTAAAGAAAAAGAAAATAGTTTGAGTCTTACCATATTTAAGTCAATGTTTTGTGTATGTTGAGTCATGCATACTTCATTGAATTCTTTTAAATGCATGTAAGGACTCTCACTATCCAACCCATAGAATTTGGGAAGTAAATGAATTACTCCCACCTTTAAGTCAATCATACCAGCATTTGGAGGTAAAAATATACATGAAATTGTGCTGGTATAATTAGGCTGCAAATAATCTCTTAGTGTCTTCTCACAAGAATTTTGGGTTATTCTCATGTGTTTTATGTTGGTCCTTTCTCCTATTTCCATGTGGTTGAGAATGATTCCTCCATTGACGCATATCATCATGAAATAGAGGTAGAGGATTATTAGAATTAAAGAGAGGATTTCTCGTCCATGAGGAAACATCATAATTATCAAAGATGAAAGGTGGTTCATCATCATTAAAGAGTGGATTATTTTTCCATGGGGAAATATCTTCTCTATTAATGCTAGGGTGTAAATTACCCTTTTGATCAATGTTTAAATTATTCATTAAGTGCAACTGATCATGTCTTCTCCTTTTTTTTTTTCTTTTTTTTTTAAACTATCCTAAATGATGCAACCTAAATGCCTAGAATGATACACAATCAAGGACACAATCAAGCAATCCCCTAAGGCTAGCAAGCATAAATATTTTGATTTTCTATGGGGACAATGCTTTTAATTAGCCTGATCTAATGCTCCTACTCTCTTCAGGTGTAGAATACTACTTCCCAGTTAGGTTCTAACCAAAGTGGTTAATACAACCCTCGTGTAAGGAGGCGTTTAGACCTCAACAAACATCGACAGGTGGGGGAAGAGCGAGGCACTATTAGACAATCCCCAATAACCCCAGTGATCAAAAGCCACTAGAGTGACAGTAAATTGTGTCATATTAAGAGAGTCCTAAAAGCATGTGATGACCCTATAGGTCTCTTCTAATTGATTTTAATTTAATGTGAATGGTGGGGTTGAGTGCTTGAGGTGATTATCCTAGATGGGCCAAGGAGTGGTGATGAAATCTACCCTTGATCTTGTAGGGGTAGGGTGCCCTTACTAATTAATTTTCACACACCACGGCAATTCGATCAACATATAATTTACCTTAAAGCATTAGACGTGTCCTAAAATGCAATTAAAAATAATAAACTAATGCAAAATCCTAAGATGCAACAATTATAACATATGCTTCCTATATGAGTTACACTACCAAACAATGCAAATTATTCTAAATGCAAACCCTAATCTAGAAAATAAATGAGTGAGAAGACTTACAATGAGGTTTCTGATGAAGATCAGGTGTGGGCCACCTTTTCCCACACTTGCCCTGTATTATTACAACCCTTTAAAAATTGAAATTAAAAGTGCAAATTGAAAAGGGCCTCACTACAAGATTCACTCAAAAATAAAAAATTCCTAATCTAGGAAAGCAAGAAAAATCTATCTAATTAATGATACTCCACTTGCCATTTCTTGAAATAAAGAAATAATGATTAGTACAAATTTAGGAAATAAAATAGTTATGCAACTAAAAATGCCTAAAGATGCACCTAAGAATGCCAAAAATGCAATTCCTAATTTTTTTTATTTTTCCTAATTTTTTATTTTTAATTAAAATTTATAAAAACTCCATTGCAAGTCCCCAGTAATGGCGCCAAAAACTTGTTGGTTTTTTAACCGCAAGTGTAGGGGCTATTGTAGTGTAGCTTATGCAAGTATGGGTCGATCCCACAAGGACTTGATTTAAAATGATGGAGTTTTTAATAAAATTCAATTAATAAAAGAATCAAAAGAAAGAATATAGTAAAATTCAACTAACAATAAAATAAAATCCATATTTATTTAATTGTTGCAATGTACACAATTATTTATTTCAAAAACATAGAAAATGCAACAAAATAAGCAGTCCTAGATAAGCTTGTCCTAGATTGCACTGTCCCTAGATAGTCAGAATGTGGATAAGTTAAAATCGGAATAGCACAGGGACACAGTTGGTATTAAATTAGGGACTCAGATGGAATTAATCTGGGAACACAGATGGAATTAAACTAAGGATATACTTGGAATTTCTGACAAAAGATAGAGTTGAAATTCCTCAAATTTTCCAGGGTTCTGGTTTTAAAAGAAAAAAACAAGAAAATGATGAAAACCATAGGAGCAAGGGGAAGAAGGAAGAAGAGGGAGAAGAAGAAGGAGGGAGAGGAAAGGAGAGGAAACCCAGTTCGGTTTCCTTTCTCTAGGTCGTGCGGCGATGCAGAGATGCCTTTTTTCTGCGTCTGAATCAAAACCCGACGAAGAAGAAATAGCCAGAGGAAGAGGAAGGAGGGAGGAAGAAAAAAATGGGGAGAAGAGAAGAAAGGAGGGGAACCCAGTTCGGATTTTCCTCTTTATTTCGACTAAGATGGACGCCGGAACCTGAGAGAAGGATGAATGCGGGGGTGCTGGATCTCGATGAAAAAAAAATGACGGAGCCGTTGTTTGGTGCAGAGAGAGAGAGAGACCTAAGATAGATTAAGAGTGAGAGAATGAGAAAAAGATGATGATAAGCCTTCTAGGTGTGTCACACACCTATGGCCGGCCAAGAGAATGGAGAGAGATTGAGAGAAAGAGTGAAAGAGTGAAAGAGAGAAACAGATGGCGAAAGAGGAAATGGGCAGATGAGAAGAAGTGGAGAGAAGAAGGGAATCCGAGAGAGGGAGAGAGTGAAATGGCGAAGGGGAAGTGAAGGCAAGAGAGAAGAGGAACAAGGTGGGAAAGATGAGTGGAGAACCAGACCCCCCTCTCAAGAGGGGAAAAACGTCCTTTGGGGAGTGGAGAAGGGGAATATAAGAAGAGGGAGAGAGAGACACGTGAAAGAGAGGGAGATAAGAGAAGGAGAAAAAGAGATAGAAGAGAGAGAGAAAAGAAAGGAGAGGGATAAGAGAAAAAGAGAGGAGAAAGAGAATGAAGAGGAGATAGAGTGATAGAGATAGGTGGGGTCCACTAGCTTTCCTGGTCTTGCTAGAACTCTGAAAGAAAAAAGTCTTCAAATTTGTTCTGTCTTAGGACTCTTAAAAATTGTCTTTTTCCATAAAACTTCATCATCCTCATCTAATATCCTTGGTTCGATCTGGAGTGTCCACGCCTAAGTCGATTAATCTACGATGCACATGACCCAATTAGAATCATCTGAACCATTCAGTATTCCTCTGATTAGCTTTAATGATCATCTGACCACTAAATCTTTCAATTCAATGGTTGGTGGCCAATTAAAGCTAAAATGAAATATTTTATGTAAAATCTTGAAATTAATGGTATAGATGCTCTAATTGAACACTAAATTAGGGGTATTTTGACCAAAATTGAACACTTAACAACACTAATAAGAGACCCCCTGGACTCTTATCAATAGCCTAGGAAACTTCTACCGAGCGGTATGGGACTAACTCTCAGTCCCTCACCTTGCCTAGAAGCTTGCCAGCCATCTTGGCCCGCCCTTATCAGCCCGCCCTCATTGGCCAAGGCTTCACCTCTCCCCTCCTTAGGTGACACGCGACGGGCCCATGTGCGGTTAACTAACCCCACACCAAGATGGGGTCTTATTCTGATACCACTATAACACCCCAGGGCACAGCATGGATATTGTTTGCTTTGGGCCCAAGCTCGCACGGTTTTAAAATGTTTCCACACTGTTAAGAGAGCCCCTGAACTCTTATCAATAGCCCAGGGGGTCTCTTAACAGTGTGGAAGAATTTTAAAATCATGCGGGCTTGGGCCCAAAGTGGACAATATCCATGCTGTGCCCTGGGGTGTTACAGTGATAGCAGAATGGGACCCCATCCCGGTGTGGGGGTATCTAACCGCACAATGGCCTGTCGTGTGTCCCCTAAGGAGGGGAGAGGTGAAGCCTTGGCCAATGAGGGTGGGCTGATGAGGGCGGGCCAAGATGGCTGATAGGCTTCTAAGTAAGGTGAGGGACTGAGATTTAGTCCCATACCGCTCGAGAGAAGGTTCCTGGACTGTTGATAAGAGTCCAAGCGGTCTCTTAATAGTGTGGACATGTTTTTAAACCGTGCGGGCTTGGGCCCAAAGCGGACATTATCCATGCTGTGCCCTGGGGTGTTACACTAAGGGCCCACACCTGGCAACGATATTGTCCGCTTTGGTAGACTGGTCACCCAGATAGCCAGCCTTGGCAGGGTTTTGTTCTTCTCCCATAGTGGAAATTTGGTTGTTGCAAGGGAAGTCCTCAGCACTCTTATCAACAGCCCACAACAGTTCCCCCTAGCAATGTGGGACTAACTCTCAGTATCTCACGCCTTCGTCCCTTAACCTATCTTGGGGCATCGCCCACAAGGCTCTTGGTGACAGCAATGGTTCACCTCTCCCCCTTAGGGGACACGCGTCCCCATGTGTTCACGCGAGCGCCCACGTACGGTTAGCCACCCACCATCAGGTCGGGGTTAGGCTCTAATACCATTGTAAGAAACAGAGGGCCCACACCCAGCAACGATATTGCCTGCTTTGGCAAACTGGCCACCCAGATAGCCAGCCCCCACACGGTTTTGTTCTTCCCCTATAGGGAAAAACTGGTCTTTGCAAGAGAAGTCCTTAGCACTCTTATCAACAGCCCACAACTCTTCCCTTAACGATGTGGGACTAACTCTCAGTACCTCCCACCTTTGTCCTTCAACCTATCTTGGGGCATCCCGCTCAAGGCATCTTGGCGACAGCAACAATTCACTTTGTTCCCTCAGGTCCCTCACCCGTTCCAGGCTTCACCCTTAGGACGCGTTGTTCTGTGTATCAGAATGCACAACGGAGCCAATAGTGTCGTCTTTAGGTCCCTCAACCTATCCTGGGGTCTCCCCCTCAAGGCATCTTAGCGACAGCAACAGTTCACCTCTACCCCTTAAGGGACACGCATCCCCGCATGTTCACACGAATGCCCACGTGCGGTTAACCACCCACCATCAGGTCGGGGTTAGGCTCTAATACCATTGTAACAGCCGTCAATGTGAATCATTGCTGTTGCCAAGATGCCATGAGGGGGAGGCCCCAAGATAGGTTGAGGGACGAAGGCGGGAGGTACTAAGAGTTAGTCTGACATTGCTAGGGGGAAGAGTTGTGGGCTGTTGATAAGAGTGTTGAGGACTTCCCTTACAACCACTGGTCCCAAAAAGGAAAAAAACCTTGAGGGTTGAGCCGTTGCCAAGATGCTGAGGCACAGTGATGACGGCGAAGGCTGAGGGATAGGCAAGATACCCAAAGAGGACATTATCGTATCTGCTTTGAACTCTGCCCATGGAATGACTAGTTTTCCCCTAAGGGCGAAGAACAAAACCATGTGAGGGCTAGCTATCTAGGCAGCCAGCCTGTCAAAGTGGACAATATCGTTGCTCAATGGGGTCCTCAAGCTGTTACAAGAGCCTAGCCCTGTCTAGCACGATGGAGGCACAGGCAGACAATAATGGGAGGTTCACACCTAGGTTGTTCATACCGTCTATTAGAGGGTAAATCTAGCTGGTGTAGTAAAGTGGAGAGTGGGTGATGGAAGGGGAAGAAAACAATGATTTGGTTTCACCAGTGTTGAGGAAGAAAAGGAGTGTGGCAGACGAAGGTAAGGATGTTGGGTGAGCAGAACTGATCTGGGCTTAAGCCTAACCAGTGAAGAGTAAAATAGAGGGTGGATTGAGAGAGGGAAAGAGAGAAGAAAACTAGGGTATTGAAGGTAGTGTAAACTGGGGAGGTGCGATAGTGACGGATTGGAATTGAAACAAAGATAGGCAAAACCAATGACAAAAGAAGCGGAAAGAACAGGAAATAATCACATAAAAAGGCAAGTAGAGGAAAGACAAACTACAACTCAAAAACATCCCAAAACTCCCTAGACTCCTACGGCTCTCCCCTCTTTATTACTTTCCTTCCTTCCTAATTCTCCTCCTCTTTCCTTTAAGAGTTAGTTTCCTATTAGGAAACTACCTTTTCTTTCTAAATTAGGACTCCTCTTCTATTAAGAAACCTTCAAATTCTACTTTGTTAGAAATCTAGTCCATTCATTGCTCTCTTGACTCATCTACACTGTTGAAATTCACTCTGATCCATCCATGCCTCTTTGGTTGATCTACACTGTTGAATATCGATCGGAGCAATCCAACCCTCCTTTAGTTGATCTGCAAGATTGAAGACTATATTACAGTCATCTAAACTATACATTAAGCATATGATTAGCTCAAATGATCATTTGACTGTTAATTTTGACAATTTATGATTCAATGGTGAATTTGAGTATATTTTATATTTTATCCAAAAATTGCCAAATTAATAAGTTAGATGGTGTAACTAATGCTAAACTAGGGGTCTTTTGGCCATAATTACACACTTAACAATTAGCATTTTGATGAGCTTGAGAGGCTCTATATACTCAGCATATTTTTGTAAGCATGAAGGTGGTGTGGATGCATTGGCCTATTTTTAGTAGTTTTATGAGCTTTGATGGTTTTTTTATTGCACCTCAATTTGGTTGGCTTTGCATGCTATTGATGGTCTACTTTATCACTATTACTCTCATTATCAAGATCATATTAGAGTTGTTTTCCATGAAAAAATTGATTTTGCTTGCCCGAGTCTTACTACTTATGCTATCATTATATATTATATGTTCATGAATTTATTATTATTATTGTCACCTACACATGCATAACTTGCCAGGGCATTGCAACATTTTGCAATACCTCATATATTGAAGGAAACATCAAGAAAGGTAAACAAATTGAGAGCAAATGAGGATGTTGATGACCTTCAGCTACATACAAAGGAGATTTCAGTGATGTACGTGGTTTGTTAAAATCTTGCCTTTGGTTATTGTTTATGGACTGTATCTGTCATAGTTTACACTTTTATGAAATGAATGTACAGATATCCTTATGTTGGATGAGTTGGTTGTGTATGGACAGACCTTAGGTTATGTCATTATTTTTGGATTTGTTTGTCATTGATGATATATATGTTTTGATTGGAGCCTATGAATGATCAGTTTGGATGGTTATGGAAACTGAGTCTCCCTGTTATTATCTATGTGTTATAGTGTTTATCAGGTACTTTTCATGTATCTATGTGTTATAGCATTTATTAAGTACTTGTTGCTTATATGTGTTAAAATAGTAGAATTTTTTGAAGAAATGGAATGATCATTTCACTGTTAAATTGGTGGTTGTGTGGGTCATATGAATCTTGGGGTTTCGAAGCAAGTGTTTTTTTTTTCTTTTAATTTGAAATGTTAGTTTTCAATAGATTTTAAAAAAGAAAATTTTAATCAAGGGTCCCGACTTTTGAAAAGTTTGCGTTTATATGATGTGCAAAACCTGGGGTGTCACAAAATATAAAAGATTGTGAAGAAATATCTTGAAGAAAAATTATTAACATTACAATTTTAAGAGAGGAACATCAAAAAGGGCTAAAAAAAGAGAAAATAAAATAAAATCAATGAATGACTTGTATATGGGTATAAATGAGTATGGAATTTGGTAGAGTATAACATTCCTGATAGTTGGTATCCTTTCATGAGACCATTAACATTCTTTCTAAGTTATCATTCTTCTCTATGAAAATATGTAAGAATTTTGAATTTGATGAACACTATTATACTCATATAGTAATGAGAGATTTACCCTTTTCTGAGTGCTAAGAATATCTTATGAGATTTGAAGTCAAAACATACATTTGGATAGTAATTTAGGTTATAATTTCCTTTAAAGCTGATAATTGTGTGTGTGTGTGTGTGTGTGTTGGCTATATATTTACACACTCACATTCCGAGGCTTCATGAATTAATGGGGTATCTTTAGCATAAGGATAGGATTTTGATCTATTGATCTATTTATCCAACATTCATCTCATCCTCAGTTTCTAATTTAAACACACACACACCCATGTGGATTCCACGCCCTCCACTCCCCCCAAGGAAGTTCTAATTATGAATAACCCTATATTTTCCCACCAATTTTGTATTTCTTTCACTTTTCTTCCCACCAATTTATTTTCCTACTCATTCCTAATTGTTCCTATTTTTTTCCTTTTTATTTTCTCCCATTTTTTACCTCCACTATTGTTTTTCAAATTCCACACCTCCCCCCTCCAACAACTACCTTCCCATTTGGTTTCACCCCCTTCCCTTCCCTCTTAAATTATCTCCTTAGTCTTCCTTTCTAATTCTTTATTTTCCTCATTCATTCCCTTCATTCCTTCAAGCCTCCATGTTCAAATCCTTTGGAGATAAAGGTAGGATCTCAACTTGAGTTCCAACTTTTTTCATTCTTATCGTGTCCATTCTCATGCATGCGTAGATGTTAGACCATTCATTGTTATTGTTTATCCTTGCATTCCATTGTAGGAACATCTAAGATTTAGCTTCGAACTTAGCCTTAGAGTTACACGCATGGTTATGTTGTAATTTCCCTTAGCTTTTCATGTTATGTTCTCTTCTTTCCTTGCTTTGTAGTGCATGTATAGCATCTTAGTTTCCTTCAACATAGAGTAGTATAGATGCATATTATGTTTTCCTTCCATTCCATTAAGATTTGAAATTTTATAGGTGTAGGATTTTCAAGGCATTCCATCAAAATTTGATGGATGCTTCCTTTTCTAGTTCACATGCATGCTAGTTTGGTAGCTTAACTTATTTGCATTCTTAGTAGATTTGCATGTTAGTTTTGTTTCCTTAGTTTAGGTTTTACTTTGTAGATTTAATTTCCATTTAGCATGTTTAGTTTCCTTGTTTTAAGAACTTTCCTAATTTAGAAGTAAGCAGTTTCTAATTTTGAATTCCATGTTTAGATCTTATATTTTCATCATGCATTTAGATTGTTTTAGGATTAGTTTAGATCCATTTTAGTAAGTAGTCACATGGTAGATCTAGCACTTTCCTAGCTTGGAAGTAGCACTTAGCTAATTTAGAAACCTATGTTCGACCATGTTTGACTTTCTATTTTCCTTTGCTTACTTTCTAATATTAGTTTAGAAACTTCATGCATATTACATTCTTAGATCTAAACTGCATTCTTAACTTAGAAAATGATGCATATCATTTTAGATTCATGCATCTTAGTTGGATAGTGTAAGCATTCCACTTTCCTTTTATAATCACACGCACACACCCATGTATGGTTCCACACATGGAGCCTTCCATGCTAGGTTTGCATTCATGTTCCATTCCCATATCTTAATCTCTTATCATCACACATTCATTCTCTCACACATCATATTACCGTGTCTCCATATTCATCAACTTTCTAATTTCTTCTTACACACACCAACTTTCCAATTTTAGAATTCATGCATAATTCATGTTAGTTAATTCATGCATTATTCCTCTTCTCTCTTCTAATTTCTATTTTTGGAGTTGGACTAAGGAAAAGGAAAGGATTTTATGTCTTTTTATGGAAATAAGGGCACTTTTTAATTTCTTAATTAAGGTAAAGGAAACATGCAAATTCATCTATAAAGCCACCTAGTTTCCTAGCCAAGGGCTTCATGTTGGAGAGTAGGGATACACCATGTAACTATTTTTAGCTTCATCTCCTAAGGATTGAAATGGGTGAATCCTAAAATAAGGGCCATTGTCACCATTTTGTTCTCTTTTATTATATTTCATGTTTAAGGAATGAATCCTCATCTATGGTTCAACTTCTTTGAAAATGAATGACCACCCCTCTTTATCTTAACTTCTTAAAGCTACCCACTTTCTTTTAAGAGATTTTGGTTTAGGGAATGTGGTAACCCAAGTTTTTGAAATACATTTTCATTAATCATTTTCAAGTAGTGCTAGACCAATTTTGCAAACATTTTGAAAACTTAAGCAACATAAATTTTTTTCTTTGAAATTCTTTTCAAAAAACCTGAATGCCACATTTCACTCACATATACATACATAATTTTGTGTAAACATATGTTTCCAAAGAAATTTATTTTATTAAAATTGCAAGATCGATCAAGTGGTTCACATACATCCTCTTTATAACATCTTATGTCCAAAATACATAAACCAAAATACAATCCAATCCTTTCGCAAATGTACATAGTCTTGAACAATAGTATGGTCTTCATCTTCTCATGTTGTATCCCTACATTCGTTTCCTTTTATATCTGAGATATTATAAACATTCAAACATTTATAATATCTCAGCAAGCTATGCTTGGTTGGGGATTCAAGAACATATGGAATTGTATACATATATGATCATTCAATCATAAATTTATCATGTAACATCCACAATGATAATTTTCAAACAACTCACCACTATATCGTATGTATATATATATATATATATATATATTTGTAGTCAAAAACTGGGAAAAATAGTCAATATCTCAAACATCAATAATCATACTCAAATATACTGAGTTGATAAATCATCCAAACTTTTGCTGGGAAAATACTCCCTCATTAGGGCAGTATTGGAATCTCACTATGCCATGCATCATATGCAAAATACTCAAGGACTACCATGCTGCAGTATGGTCCATACTAGCACGCTCGGATAACTGCCCTGTTCACCATTGATACCACAGTGGAAAATATTGTGTCACTGCCCATATGGGGAGACAGGACTTTCACCATAGGGCCTTCCCATAATTGCCCCACTTGACTTTTAGCTTCTCTTTGGGCAAGGTATCATAATATCATCAAATTTCAGGAAGTGGGTGGCCAAACCCTCATAACTTCCCTAGCATAGCATCCACAGGCTTATGCCTATTTAAAACAAAACCACAAGCCTCCATGCTTGTATCTAAAATACTTCTTGTACATCTCAAATGATATTTCTATTTATATTATCAATCTCGTATTCAATATCCTCATACTAAGGATATGAATTATTTATAGATTTAGGGATCCTCATTTACAATGAATGATACCCATATTCTTATAAGCTTAGGGATTAATCATTTATTGTAAATGATCCCCATTTCCTTTAATTTGGTATTCATATACCAAATGTTATTAAGTGTAAGGATACTCATTTGATACTAATGATATCCATTATTATTATGTTCTTATCTAAGTTTAGGGGTAATCATAAATGATACCCATGTATTTATTATGTGTTCATCTAATTTCAATAGTCATCTCTATCTCATAAGCATGAATTATGATTCAAATCTAACTAAACATATTATCATCCTTAAGCATTATAATGTTTATGAATAACAACAATTCCATAGACCATAGGTCTTGTATTCTTAAAGTTCCACCTACCTTCATGTAGTGATCCATTCCTTCAGATCCTCCATGATTGACGTATGTAATCTGTAAATACATACATACTATCATTATCTATACAATTTTGGATAATCGCGTATCTATATTCATTATCTAATCTTGACCTTTGATATAAAGGATTTAGATCTATCTTGTGCTCCTATCATCCATATAATCTATCTTCCTCAGATAGTATTTTATCCTATTGATCAATATATCTGATGGTTAGAATGATTTGCTAACCTTTCAGATCTAAGTGTTTTCTATCTCTAAGTCTTTGTATGTCCATCTCCTTGATCTTGATCTTTCATAGATCCTTTGATCAACAATCTATACTTGTTGATAAAGATCAAGGGCCTAGATCTTCTATCATCTAGTTCTTCTTTGATATAAGTTCAATTATTTGATCATCCTTAAGGAGGATGATCTTAGTTCTCTTCCTTGAATCATATTTGATCAAGGGTTTGGATAATCTAATCTAATGATCTAGATTTGATCTATAACATAGATACTAATAAACATGCATACTAAGTACAATACAATGTTTATGATTCTTATTGCTCTTGATCATTCAAGATCCTATGGATCTTGTTTGATCATCTTTATCTTACTTACAATTTTTATTATGATTAGATATTTTACTAACCTTTCATGCTCTTATTATTATTCAACCAGTTAACGTATTACTAATTGAAGATAGCTTATTTCATCTTATGTCTAGACTGCTCCTCTTATTTTCAATTGACTAAGGTTTATTAGTTGAATGACTAAACATAAAGTGGTTACTTTAATCCTCATGTAAAGAGGCATTTAGACCTCACAAACGTCAACAGAAGGTAGGGGAAGAGTGAGGCTCGATTAGAAAACCCCCTTAACTACTATGTTTAGCATTCATTAGTGTGTCGTTAGCTCAACCTGTCATAAGGTTCCTATGAGCATTTTAACCCTAAGTACTCTTCTAATTGATTTTAATTAACTCCATGCACATTTTAAATTTCATTCATGGAGTTTCATTATTCTCCTAATTTGGGCCTAGGAAATGATATTCCTTATATTATCCTACTAACTATAACCCTTACTATCATTAAGTCCATGTCATTCATTCCATGTAAATGTCCTTCAACTCTAATTTTCATTTAATTACATTTTCAATGTAATTTTCATAACATAAGCATTAAAGCATAAATAAATAAATAAATCCACAATTAAATCTACTAAGTAATAAAACACAATGATAATAACATTCAATAATTCAAATGAAAATCTAACATGCCATAACTATTCATCATGATCCAACAGTCATAGTTGATTTCTATCCCTTCTAGGGTTTAGATCTTAATCCTTTGATTTTATTTTAGATCTAATACATCTTATTAATGTGATTTGATCACTAGATCATTGATGCATCTCATCCAATGATCTGATCTTTCTTGGTTCAACTGATCAAGAAGATCTTAAGTCATTTTATCCAATTTAAGGGCATAGATCCTAATCTATCCCCAATCATCATCATCAAGTCCATCAATCCCTATGATATTAACTTCATATCTCCATCCAAATACATCCACACTATCCAATCATCCTTGATCAACTTGATCAAGTAGATTACCATTCATTTTCATGGATTTTACTACTTTTAAGGCCAGATCTCTTAATTAAACATAGATCAGTCACTTTTAACCATTGATTCCATATTTTAGAATCACAAGATCATCAATGGATCATAATTCTAGAGTTTGATCATTCCAAATTTCACTAATCATAAGAATTAGTAATACTTTTTTTATTAACATAATTTTACATATATCAAAACATAAACTTTCTAAGTTTAGTAGGTTCTACTCATCAAGAGGAATCCAACCCTACTTTTTTATCTTAATTTAGAGTTAAATTGAGATCAAAATTGAGATTTTAAGATTTCAACCCGTTTTAAGGGCTGAAATTTGATCTTACTATTTTTCTTAATTTTCTTGATCTAGAAACCTAAAAATTTTATTGTGATCATGGTCCTTAGGGTTTTAGGACCTCTTGAACCCATCTATTAGCTTATATCTCAATTTTAAGGTCACCTTGATCACGATCCAATACTGTTACTACAAATTTTTGTGATTATCACTAATAAATACAATTTAAAACATATCTTTCATGAGTTCAGTAATTTATACAAGTGACAAGGAAGCTAGAGAAACTTTTAGATCTAAAATTAGATCTAAATGGAGCTCTTAATTGAAGAATTAAGATTTCAGTTCAAAATTGGATGGATGAGATCAACTACACAAAAAAAGACAAACGGAGGTCGGCCCATTCTTGTTTCCTGGGATTACCCATCACCAGGGATGGGTGACTGGTGATAGGCAAGACAGTCCTGATTTGGACCATTGAATTTCCCACCATTAGATCTACACCATCCAATCTAGATCCATCGTCTTTGATGGATTAACGGCTGGGGGAGACCTTTCGGTGGCTAGAAAACACCCAAGAGATGCCAGAATTGAAAGAGGGGAGAAAGGTGCACCTACCTGTGTTGGTCTGGTGAAGAGAAGATCACCAAAGAAGAAGAAATCATGCCAGAGAAGAAGAATAACACCGAAAATAAACCCTAGGCGCCAAAAATGCCTATAGTCGTAAAATTAGCCCTTGCCATTGCCGGAGAAGGTGGGGAATTATGGGGCTTTTGGAGACCACCTGTGCTGAAGGCATTTAGCACTACAAGATCACCATTTAACGGTCAGATTGGCCAGAATAGCTTTAAAAAATGCCAAAGATGGTAACCAGTACCAGAGTGTTCTTCGTTTTGAATTTCCCGACGATCTAGGAGGGGGATCATCATGAAACCAAAGGGCTTTTGTAGATCACCCTTGTCCGACCAGATCCAATGGTGGAGATTGAAACTTAAAGACTCAAATGTGATGGCTAATTGAATTGGGGTTTCCTAGGTGGAAACCTTGGTTCATCGGGGATGACGCATCCCTGGACACACCTGATGCAGACATGGGGTTGCCTGCTTGGGTGTGTTAGGGGACACGCCCACTGAGAGTAAGAGAGAAAGAAAGAGGAATTGGGGAAGATGGGGGAGGATTCTGGACCTGGAATTTTGAGGCATTCTAGGGGACCTCCTGAAGAAATTAGGAGAATTTTTGGGAATTTTATGAGCTATTTATAGGGAGTTTTGAATTTTTTATGATTACTTATAATTATCATGTTTGGTTTCTTTTTATTACTAAATTGTCTTTATATTCCCACTACCACCTCCTTCTCCAGTAGCAGTTGGTAGTGGTTTGACTCATGGATCCCTTTTGTGGGCCTCACGGAGGTGTGAAAAAACCATTTTGTCCTTTTATAGAGAAAAATTTGTTATATTCTCCTAGACTTGAAATTGAGCGTTCTTAGTAACGTTGGATTAGTATTTCTGAGTACATTCCAAGTTTTAATATCTTAAGTCTCGATTATTAGTAAAGTTACCATGTTATCCTTTTATTCTTAAAAATGGAGAAAAATAAGTATTTTTCATCCAAACTCAGAATTTGATGTAATTACAGTCATTCTGATCAGTTTTTTGAGTACATTACAAATATCCAAGTTTTAAGTCTTGATTTTATTTTTACAAAAATGAATTTTTCTGGAATTCAAAGTTCCAGTTCCACTTTTAAAATTTAAAATTTTAATAATTGAATTATATTCCTAAAAGTTGGGTTTGTTATAGGGAAAATGCAGTAAATTTTTTTACTTTCTTTTTCATCATTCTTCTTTCTTTCTTAAGTGGTGATTGTTTAGGAAAAGGTGTAAAGGCTTCTCTTTACTTGGGTGCATTAATACATCATTCTTAGTTGACTGGCTCAATATGTGGGCCTTACAATAGAATTCATGCCCAAATTTGGTGGACATTCAGTTCTTTTATTTGCTTTCCTTTCACTACTTATGTAACAATTCCCTAGAATTCAACCATCAATGAAATAGTTCCTTTTTTCACACCTCCTTGGAATTTGATCATCTTACTTTAGCATTGGAAGGTTAAAGTAAGATGACCTAAACTCTAATTAACTTCAATTATTAAATAGTCATTGTGGGATTGTTATGCATTTGCTAATTCTATACTCCAATAGAGTTGTGCACTTGCAATAATAATCATGGCATATCATATGTGAATCGTGCAAGGTGATATGGTTGAGAGATATGAGCATGGAAGGGAGGGGGATACAAATATGTGGAAATAAAGCATGCTGGTAGGTGTGCGTTCAACCTATGTAAGCTAAAACGTGCAACTATGATGCATGAAAATCATCCTAAAGCATGATGTGTGAAACTATAATGATAATCACAAGATAGAATTCAAAGATGGACTTAAGCATTAAATAATCTAAGATGCATGCAATTAACAAAGTAAGACTTAAACATGTGAAATCTAGAAAGGAAATAATCATGTGTGTAATCTAAGAAGATGCTAAGGAGTGTGCTTGTAATTTGAACATCAACCAATGAATACGAGATAGAATTATGGATAGGAATGCATTAAAATTACATAAACTAAGATGATTCCTATGATGCATATGCTTCATGATAACAAAACTAGAACAAAGAAAAAGAAAGTTCAAAGAGAACTACATGCAAAAGCAAAACAGGCATGAGAAACTATATGCATGATTTGTGGGGATTAGGTGCAGGTTTGGAAATGAAGAAAGTAGAAAGAAAAAAATAGAAAAAAAAAAGGAAAAGAGAAGAAGAATGGAATGGAAAGGAAGGAAAATTGGCAAGGGTTGAGGACCTTTACCTTTACTGTAAAGGGATTTGAACATTGATGCTTGTAGGGAGTTCGGGTGAAGGTGATCTTCCTCCCTCTTTTTGTCCTTGTTTTAGCTCTTAAACTCTAGGGAAAGGTTTAAGATGGATTTTGTAACTCCATTACAGCATATTTATGAAGTCTTAAGAGTTCAAGACCTAGATATGGAAGGTTGAGATTTAAAGGAAGAAAAGGCAGAAGGTTCAGATGTTTTGGGATGAGAAGGAGAGGGGAGAGAGTGGGAGGCATGGAATACAAGTGGAGGGTGGTATGTGGCTTGGAATAGATATTGGGGTTGAGTTGGCATAGGAAGGAAGGGGATTGGTTGGTTATGAAATAAGGTTTTGCTAGAATAGGAAAGGTGATAGCTTAGGATGCAAGGGAGGCAGAAGATAAAGAGAGAATCTCATGATTAGGTGGGATTTAGTTTGGATTTAGATATTGGCTAGGGTGGGAAGTATGGAAACCATGGGAGAGCAAGTGGATTTTCTAATTTTGAATTGAATGTAGACCACTGGATGTTAGGAAGGGTGGAGACCTCTTTTACCTTAAGATTTGATTTGACTTTTTAATAAGGGCAAGTGTATGGGGCATATTTTTTTACTATTTCAAGGCTTCATTATTGGCCCTTAGGTCATCATCACCTTATATGAATGGATGAGGTTTGTTTGGAGTAATCTTATCTAAATAGATCTTCTATTAAGGCTTCTTTACTCTCCACCATTGGATTGGATTGCCCTACATTGAATGGCCTAGATTTATTTGAGATTTTCTGATCCACTTTAGGTTTTCCTATATTTTGCTCTGGTCAATAGTAAATCAACTCGGTAGGAGGGTTTTACAATTATATGTAGCGAATTACTTTCCTTGAATTTAGGTACGTAGCTCTCCTCAAAAATCTCCACCAATAGACATCCATTTGGTCTGCATTGTAGTCTAGCCTCTTATTGATCCATCCTTGCTTAAATATGTGTTCATTGACTAATTACAATATGCATTTACATGTGTAGATCTTGACCTCTAAGTGCTTGAAAAGAAAGATAGTTTTCAACAATAATTTTCTCATAAATTCTCTCTCTTCTCTACTCCTTATCTTTTCTCCACTAATCACATTATTTCTACTTTTATTCCACATGGAATTGAATGAGAATCACCACTTAGTATGGAAATTTCATGCTTCCCCTTTAATTGTCCTTGGGTTGAGTAGGAGAGAGAGTAATGAATAAGTCTCTTGTGGCACCAATCTTCTAACTTGTTTTCTTTTAGACGCGCTCATTATATGTGATCTCTACGTATATGATTTAGGCCTCCTTTAGAAGTTTCATAAGGTAGTGATATGCATGTATGCTTGCATAAGATGTTCCATCACCTTACTTTTGATATAAACACCCTATTTTGAACAGATAAGGCTTTATATTTTATTTAGGGTTTCTGACTGCTTTAACTTTAATTTTGACATATGATGATCATTTTGAACTTCTTAACTTTATGATTGGAATGTATGGCTCCAAACTGTAGCTTGGAAGGTGAAATTATTCTTCTAAGGGTAAAATGATCAATTTTGAATTTTTTTCATTTGTACCCTAAGCTTGCAAAATTGTTCAATTAACCCTAATTAATGATAATTAAGTGATTTCTATGTATATATATATATATATATATATATTGAATACTTCCAGAGCTAGAATTTACTAATCCTCAAAGAAAACTAAAAAATAGAAAAGAAGAAGTAAAAAATAAAATAAAATAACAATCCCAAGCACTTTTACTGGTGCTCATCTCTACTTTTAACATATGCAGAAAGCATTCAAACCCCTAGATTACCCCTAGTGGATGAGTTATACTCTCATGAGGGTATCTTAAAATGTTACCCATAAACATTTTCAAAAACATTATCAAATTTGTTCAAAAGGAATTAACTCATAAATTGTTTACACTCTCATTAATATGTGAGTAGAATAATGTTCTTGAAGTTAAAAATTCTCACATATTCCATATAAAAGAACTATAACTTAGAAGAATTGTAATAGCTCATACTCCTCCTAAGATCTAGTTAGGACTCCTACTAGGTTGAAACATAGGTTAAGGATAGGGTTATAAAAAGAATGGTATAAGGGTAGACAAAAGTATTTTGAAACAGATAAAAAGGTATTCTACAAGGTATTCTTAGCTTTCTCTTATAACCATACGAGTGAACATCTCCTTTTTCATTAGCTATTTTTTCTTAATTTTCCTCTTCTTTGTTGACTTTTGAATGTATCCTTTCTTCGAATTTTTCTTCCTTTATACCCATCTCTTGAACTATGCTGTTTGTACTTTTCTTCAAGACATTTTTCCAACCATATTTACAAATTTCAAAAAACACTAGGTATTGGACATATTATAGGGTTTATAAGGGTGTTGATTAGTGGGTTCACAAAGAAAATGCCCACTATAAAGGATCAAAGTTTAACTAGTGGAACATTTCTAAAGAAGGCTAAAGGTTCTAGGTTTACCATAGATGGCCTCTATCATTTCCTATATTTCATATGACTTAAAACATAGAAATAAATATAAGAGATAATTGGTGTAGTTTATTGGATGTTTTCCTAATAGTTGACCAAAACAAAGAATAATGAGACCAATTAGGAAATTTTTGTCTGCTAAAGAAAAAAATTGAATTTGTGTATAACCCTCAAAAGGAAGAATAGCAATAAAACTCACATAGTTTAATAGTCACCTCTTATCTTCTTCAGGATCTCTAACTTATATTTTCTTTTCAACTTAAACTATATACATATAGTTATTTTGTGCAATAATTATTTAGGGTTTAACTTTTCATGGAATATTTTAGAAAAAGAATAAAAAGATGAACTAACTGTATAAAAATCTATTAGTAAGATAAAGTTCAAAAGATAGCTTGAATAGTTGAAATTTTTAAATCTCACCCTTGTAAAGGAACTTATCATAAGTTTCTATAAAAATATTTCTAGATTCTTTTTCAAAATAAATGAATAAAAGACACAAAAGTAAAGAAAAGATTCAAAAAATAAAGGTTTTGGACACAACAAATAAAAGATATCCTATGCAAAACTTAAATTAAACATTATCCCCAATGTTTTGAAATAAAAGCATGGACCAATGAAGTAACTAAGTAAAGCAAACAGTTAGAATGATATTACCCACACTCTCATGATGGTGCATTGACTTGTAATGTGGCCAAAAATTGGAAAATAAATATGCAAATGAGAACTCCTACAACTACACTAGTTTGACCCTATGATACAAATGACTTGTATGTATCTAGTCCTAATAAATAGGCTCCTCTAGTAGGAGTTCCTCCTCTTGATCATGGTTTCTTAGTGCCATGAGGATAAATGAATCTAGAACATAATTTTCTTTGCAATAAATGTAGATGGGAATAATAAAGGACCTTCTGACCTAGTTCAAATGTTTTGCATAGAATGGATTTATCATGAACTATCTTCATACAATCCTTATACCATTTGGCACTAATGTATGCATCTCTACTATGTTCTTCCATCTCTTAAAGTTAGAATTTACTATGGGAGCCAACTTTTTCATGATCAAAATTTATTTATGTGATTGCCCAATATGCTTTGTGTTCTAGATCAGTGGATTGACGACAAACTTTTCCAAAGACTAACCATATGGGAACATTTGAATAGTGGTCTTATATTCAGTTTCATGGGCCCAGAGTGTATCAGTTTGTCTAAGAGACTAATCTTTCCTACTTGAGATCACTATTTCTCTAGTATGCAATTAATTTCTCTATTAAATACCTCAATTTCCCACTAATTTGGGGTGGTAAGGTGTTGTAACTCTATGGTTAACTCCATATTTCTTTATTAGGACCTCAAATAGTAGACTGCATAAGTGTTTATCTCCATCATTAATAATAGCACATGGAGTGACAATGCATGAAAAGATATTATCTCTTAAAAGCTCAACCACCACTTTGTAGTCATTTGTCTTAATCCTACTACCTCTACCCATTCAGACATATAGTCCATGCCCACTAGGATGTATAAGTTCCCAAAAGAGTTAGGAAAGGGACCCATGAAGTTGATGCCACAAACATCAAATATTTCACCCATCACGATTGGGTTTATTTGTATCATATCCCTTTTTCCAATGTTCTATAACTTATGGTAGTGATTAGATGCTTTATAGTATGAGAATCATGAGAAATAATGGGCAAAAAGATCCATAGAGTAATATTTTTGTAGCAGTCATTTTTGCATTGAAATGGCCCTCATAAGCATGGTCATGACAAAAGAAGATGATTTTATTGAGGTCCATATCAAGGACACATATCCTAATAAGATGATGAGGATAGTACTTAAATTAATTATAGATCGTCCATGTGAAGTTCTTGACCTTGGCTAGAAAATTAAATATATTTGATTTTAACCAATGTGTTTGAAGTTTATCAATAATAAGATAGTTGACTATGTTACGTACTAAGGTAACTAGGAAAACTGAAGAAGTTGCTCATCAAGGAAAGTCTCTTTAATGGGCACATGCTCACTAGAAGACTCAAATATTAACCTAGACAAGATATCTACTAGTCCACTTTTGCAATCTTTCTTATTCTGAATTTCTATGTCAAACTCATGTAGTAAAAAAATCCATAAAAAATTCTAGGTTTAGCATCCTTCTTGGAAAGAAGATACTTCAATGTGCCATGATCTGAGAAGATTATCACCTTAGACTGTAAGAAGTAGGACTTAAGTTTGTCTAAGGTAAAGGCTTCAGCTAGTAACACTTTCTCTATAGTAGAATAGTTGAGTTATGATTCATTGAGAGTCTTACTAGATTAGTAAATCACATGGGAAAGTTTAGCAATTTGTTTCCCCCAAAACAGTGTTGATTGTGTTGTTGGGAGTGTCATACATCATCTCAAATGGAACATTCTAATCTAGTGGTTGTATGATTCATGTAGGAGTGATTTCATTTTTTTTATGTTCAAAGGCATTCATGCAGTTTTCATCAAAATTAAAGTTGCCTACTTTGTTGGTAAATTCCATAGGGGCTAGAAATTTTCCTAAATCTTTGATAAATCATCTATAAAATACACCATGACTCAGGAATGAACAAAACTCCTCCACCATGCTAGGAGGTGGAAGATTAGAGATGAGGTCCTCTTTGGCCTTTCTATCTCTATGCCTTGTTGTGATATTATATGCCTCATTAGTATGCCACTTTTCACCACTAAATGACATGTCTCCCATTTTAGAACCACATTCTTTTCTTAAATCCTCCATATCACTAGAATTAGGTGGGCCAAGCATTCATAAAAGTTAGATCCAATAGTGAAATATCAACCATGAACAGCGTAAGGAATCTCTCCATCATATATAAAAATATACACAGTGTACACCATCGAAAAGTTGCTGATGCATTACATAGCCCAAAAGGCATGCATTTGTAGATAGAGGATTTTAATGGACAAGTAAAGCTATCTTCTCTTGATCTAGCGGTGTTATGGGGATTTAGTTGTAGTCAGAATATCCATCTAGGAAACAATAATTTTCATGACTACTAACCATTCTAGCATTTGGTCTATGAGGGAAAGAGGAAAGTTGTCTTTCCTTATGATCAAGTTCACCATACGATAATCAATACAGAGTCTCCATCTGGTGGTCATATGAGTGGAGACTAACTCATTTTCCTCATTTCTAATTTTAGTGACTCCTAATTTTTTAGGGACAACTGAAATAGAGGTGGCCCATGCACTATCAGAGATGGGATAAATGATACTTAGATCCAGCAACTTAAGAACCTCTGTGGTAATGACCTCTGTCATATGAGGATTTAATTTCCATTGTGATTTCCTAGACCTTTTAGCATTTTCTTCTAAATGGATTTGGTGCCTACAGATGGTGAACTAATTCCTTAATTACTCAAGATGGACCACCCTATGGCTATCTTATGTCTTCGAAGTACATTAAGTAGCTTGCGTTCCTACTCTTGATCTAGAGCAAAGGCTAGCAAAGGTTTTAGGTCTAATGTGGTTGTTTTCATAGATCAATCTGAGTAGTGGAAGGTGGTATCAAGGGCTCTACTTTTTGTCTCCATTATGAGGGTCCACTATTGTCATAGCTTCAAGTAATGGGTCGACATTATGAATGGGATTGACCTGATTAGTCTTAAAGGATGAAAGTAAAGTGTCATGAACTATACTGTCTATGACATTCGTAGCAAAATAGTCTCTAGAGTCCAACTGTTATGCAATATTGAAAATATTGAATTCTAGCGTCATGTTCCTAATGATAGTATCATAACACCATTGGGACAATTGATTATGGCATTGGACGTGGCTAGGAATGGACAGCCCAAGATGTTCGAGATTTTAGCATCTAGATAGGATATAGGTTCTGTGTCTAGGACTAAAAATTCCACCTGAAAGAGAAACTAATCTACTTATATCAAAACATCTTCTACTCACCCATATAGATATTGCTTTGCTAGTTGGAGGGTAGCAAGTGTGGGTTTCAGCTCACCTAAATTAGTTGCTTATAGACTAAATATAGCAACAGGTTAATATTAGGCCTTAAATCTAAGGGTGCCTTATTAAATATGGGTTCCCTAGTAACACTTGAGATTGTAGTACATCTAAGATCTTTGTATTTTGGAGCGGTTTGGTGTTGCAGAATTGAACTGACTTGATTAGCAAGAAAGGCCTTTTTATGTATTAAGCTAATGCTTTTGTGTACATTGGTCCTTTAGGAATTTAGCATGAGGAGGGAAATCTTAAATGCCATTGAGTAATGGAATGTTGATACTGACTTGTTTAAATGTCCATTTTCTCATTATAATTATTCTTCTTCTTAGCTGTATGAAGTCTCTAAGAAAAGGGAGCCTTTAGACCATGAGGTGCGTTAGGAAAGGGCTTAGATGAATAGGAAGTATGCTGTACTTTTTGTCTATATTTCTGAGGTTGGCTAGGCTTTTCTTTCTCCTCAGGTTTTGGGGTTGTCCTAGTTTGGCCTACTTGGTTATCTACCTGCTTTCCATTCCTTAAGGTTTTGATGAATTTGGCTTCATTTGATGATGTAGAACTAATCTCATGTTGACCCTCGGGATTTGGTACAAGCTAACTAGGAAACTTTTCATTTTCCCTCTCTTATAAAGAGCAGAGAGTTGATCCATTTGATACTCTAACTTCACAATAGACTATGAGTTGGCTCGCAAGGTCTTTTTTTGTCTTGCTGGAATTATTCGGTATCATTTTGAAATTGTGTAGTTCTTTGCATGAACATGCTCAGTGTTTCCTCTAGTGATGGTTTCCTTAGCTGTTGAGGTATATTTTTTATAGGAAAAGGTTGTGGAGGGAGTTTCCCCATGGACCCTTTGGTGGTTAGTCTTTGACCATGAGAAGTTAAGATACCTAATGTATCTAAGGTTGTAGTTCTAAGAATAAGGGTTATTGTTGCTAAGTTGGAAAAATGCATTCATAGAATTCATCTACACTAAAAAGAAATCAGGGAAACAAGAGCTAAATGGATATGATGGAGCAGAGTGATTTGGATTAGAATAAATTGAAGATACCTTAGACTGAGGTTGCACATGAGACCAGTTCATCATGAAAGCATCTAACTATTGAGATAGATAATCTATTTTGTTTACCTTTTGGGTAAACATGTTAGTTTTACTATAAAGATTATGAGTGACCCCTATTTGGGTCAACATGTTAATTTTAGGGCCGTGAATTTCAATCAATTCGGGTAGAGTAATCCATTGTTGAGAATTCTTAGCAGTGTTTCAAAGAAATTGCAAGTTTCCACATAGCTTTCAGTCATGAAAGCCCCTCCACTAGTCGCATATATCAAACATCAGTTTTGCGGTGTTAGTCTTGCATAAAATACTTGACCTTCTGCAACTTTTCAAATCCATGGTAGGGACATTTTAGAAGCAAAGATTTCCAATGTTCATAGTATTCATAGAAATTCTCACCATCTTTCCGTTGGAAATTAATATTTTCATGTCTAAGGACATTGGTTTTGTTGACTGGAAAAAACTTATTCACGAATTTCTTGGACAATTGATCCCATATGGTGATGGAACCTACTTTTAAAGAGTTGAGCCATGCCTTAGCTTTATCTTTAAATGAAAATAGGAATAGCATCAACCTAATAGAGTCATTAGAGAAGTTTCAATATTTAAAGGTAGAACAGATATTAAAGAATTATTTAACATGATGGTACAAGTTCTCTTTGTCTAACCTATAGATATTTGGAAGGTGTTTAATAACTCATGATTTCAACTCAATGTGATTTGTGTTAATTGTAGGTAGAGCTACTAAAGAGGGTGAGTTGAGTCAAACCGGTGTAGAATAACCTTTCAACGGTTTCACTTCTACTACTTCTTCAACCATTATTACGGCAAGGATCTTTTGACCTTCTAAAGGTATTAGATTAATAGTATGTGATAGATGATTATACATATACCAATGGATAGTGTACTTGTTTTATATTTGCATTCAATGAAACTAAGTTATTGTATAAAAGGAAAGACTTTTTTTTTCTCTAGTCCAAGGGAGACTTAAACTAGAATATGCTGCCTATATGATAAAGGAAATGAACAACAAGGAAAACAAATATTCCTAACCCTAGGAAACAATGTGAAAGTTTTATTTTTCTTGAATTTCTTTATTGGAGAAGCTTTCAAATTATTTCTAACCCTAGGTAGCTCCTCCTCTCTTTCAAATTAATCTTACTAATTAAAAGTTAGATACTGATCTAATCCAGCTACTTCACACTCTCGACAGTCAATGATAGTTGATTTGAGTCTAGAATGTGCTGGTAAATCCACCCTTGGAGTGCCCTTTCTAATTCATTCAAGCATTCCCATGCAATTTGATCAAAATATGTTCATCTTAAAGAGATAAACATGTCTTATTTATATAGGAAAGCTCTAAATCTAATCCAATTACCTATATGCAACCTAATAATGATTCAAGGCCTTAATATATAGGGCATTATAACCCTAATTGCATATATCCTTGGGTTAGAGCTAAGCTTAGGCAATCCATGTTAAATACTTGCTTTGTAATGCAAGAGTCCTAAAAGTATGCAACATTTAAATATGAGATTCCATATGCCTTATCCTACCATCCACAATGCATGAATTAAAGAACTTATGCTAAACCTAATATAAGAATTAGAAAGAA
This sequence comes from Warburgia ugandensis, assembly GCA_035236585.1. Taxonomy (NCBI): domain Eukaryota; kingdom Viridiplantae; phylum Streptophyta; class Magnoliopsida; order Canellales; family Canellaceae; genus Warburgia; species Warburgia ugandensis. Next base: position 45,814,392 of record CP141131.1, on the reverse strand, counting down.
GTGAGGAAAGCTCATAGTAGGGTCCTGCAACTAGTCTTCTCATAAAGGGTGGGTCCATGTACTGCCAACCTCATCTTCTAGGTTAGGATGTCCAACCCTTGACCTATATGATTACAACCCTTGATTTTTAAATGAATGAGTCTAGTAAAAAAATACAACTTTGTCCTCACTATAATTCACTCAAATAAAAATTTAATTGGAAACTATCATAAAGTTTTGTTCACATCCAAATTCCTAAATAAAAGAGATAAAAATTATTAAATTCATAGGAACAAGGAATTATGCTAGTTCAAGCATTAGAACCCAAATTTAATTAAAACTCTATCGTGAGTCCTTGGCAATGGTGCCAAACACTTGATTTCTTAATAATTAATGCAAGTGCATGGCTCTATTGGAGTATAGAATTGGAAAATATAAGTAAATCCCATGAGGACTGTTTGATAAATGGTGTTGATTAAAACCTAAATTATGTTACTCAAACCTATCCAACCAAAGGAATTTAAAGATTTTAATTAAGGCAAAGGCTTAATAAGGAATTAGATATAGAGTAAGTAACATATAATTAAAGAAAGGACACAAAATTAGAATCTAAAGCTAAATGTAATTAACTAAGAAATCAATTAAATAAAGAAACTAAGGAAGCAAGAAATTAGCTAAGGAAAGAAAGAACATCACATTAATTAAATTGATTCCAAGGCTTAGTAGCAAAAGCAAAGGAAAGCAATAAAAGAAAGCACTGAAAACTTCTTCCTGGGTTTGAATTCTACTGTAGTGTTACATTGTTGTGTCACTCAATGTGAACTTATACTCTTCTCTTCAACCCATACTGCATTAAAGTTACCACCAACCTATTGACTTCTCATTAACCCAACATGGCGTAACCCTTCAAGTCAAATATTATGAAAACAATCACTTGGAGCGAACTGCTAAGGCAGCCAAGAAAAGAGGCACTAAAAGATCACCACCCACTCAAGAAGTAAAGTAAAGCATAGAATGGATTTATAAAACAAGTTTGTACATCTCCTTGCTAGGAACTCTTAGAAAAGAGGGTAGCTCATAAGGAGAGAGGCAATGAGGGGAATAGAGGCTAATTATTCTTAAGCTAGGGGAAACCATAGAGAAGGCTTCCGTTTTTAAGCATGAAATAGAATAAATGAAAATAAACATGATGAAAGTGGACCGTGGCTTAGGACTCACCAAATCCCAGCTTATGTGGTGAAGTAAGGAATAGGTACATGATGTAATCCTATTCTTCAACATGATGCCTTTAGCTAGGAATTACTATGGCTTAATGGTAAGACTTATTTTCTCTTAACCCCTTATCCTAGGTTGGGAAAGTCCCCTTGCTTCCATATAATGGCACAAGGCATCTTTCCTTCTCCTCTAATTGTAAATCCCATAAGAAAACAAAAATAATAGAACTAAATAAAAGCATGCAAGTGTGAAGCATGTGTGTGGCTTAGGGAGTGTGTGCATGTGCATGTAAAAGAGATGGTTGGAGGGGGTTTTATACATGTAATTGAAGGTGTAACTAGGGTCAGACCTATGAATGTTTATAGAAGCACACAAGGAAAGTGTTTGTGAATCATGCAAGGTGATGTTGGTGAGAGATAGAAGCATGGAAGGGAAGAGGATGAAGATGCATGGAACTAAAGCATGCTAGTGGGTGTGCCTATAACCTATGTTTGCTAAAACATGCAACTGTGATGCATGAAAATCATCATAAAGCAAGATATGTACAACTATAATGAGAATCCTAGGATGAAATTCAAAGGTAGATTAAAGCATTGAATAATCTAAGATGCATGCAATTAACAAAGTAATACTTAAGAATGTGAATTCTAGAAAGGAAATATTAATGTGTGTAATCTAAAAAGGTGTTAAGGAGTGTGAATGAAATTCAAACATCAACTAATGAATGTAAGATAGGTTTTAAGTGTTTAATTTTGTGTAAAAACAACCCAATTACTTATCTATGTGTTATAACTAATAGCATTAAATTAGGGTTTTTAGACTAAAATTCATAACACATGCATTTATGACCTAATGAAGCAAAAGTATGATATTTTGTATGTCTAGAAGCTACTACAAGGTAAGTATATGATTAATCATATTTTTTTAGAATTTAATTAGGATTTTGCACTTTTTGTAAGAAGTAAGATGGTGATCCAACTATCAAGATTGATTAGGATGAAATTTAAGATCAATATCAAAAGATCGAGTCAAAGCCTGAAAATCATCACTTCAACATAAACCAAAGGCCAAGATCATCTTGTGGACCAGAAATGGATGTGATTAAAGGAGCTAAATGTGGCCAGAGTGGGCCCATGAAGTAAGCCATGCATTTCCACCACCTTTGCATGGGAGCCATTCAAGCCACCTTAGCCATATAAGCCATGAAAGAAGGTGGCAAGCTAAAGAATTCAAACCTTACCATTCAATCCAGTACATAGTAGGGTTCAAGTCATGAAAATAAGCCAAGGAAGTTTCCTAAGCAACCCATGAAGCCAATGGAGCCCTCAAACTTAGCCATCTAAGCCATTTAGCTTAGCTAAATGGAGGGCTATGATTGGAGGAGATCCAGGAAAGTTATCCATGAGTTATTTTGAAGATAATTAAGGGAAAATCTAATAGGATAACTTGGCATATGGACTAATAGGAAGAGAGCCTCCAAATTTTGATGTTTTTCTCACCTTTTTCACTTTCCACCTCATCACCAAAGACCACCACGAGTTTGACTTTCTATTCAAGTGTCCTACCATTCCATAACTCATCGACCTTCCTAAACTCCCTTCCTAGCCATCCAACAAATCCTCACTTCCTTAAAAACCACTTAAGCAATCAATTTTCCCCATGTTGCCACACTTTCCTTTTAGCAAAAAAAAGACACCTATATCCTATTCAAAATTAGAAATCAGCCAACCATGTTTCTTATCTCTCTCTTATATCATGTGTATGACATCATCATACTAACTTGTCTTTCACCTAACCTTCCTCATTCAATATCTTAGCCCTATGGCCACTTTCCTTATGTTTTCACCCCATCCTAAGTTAGGAAACCACTCATCTATACATAGCCCCATGTTCCATACGAATTTTTTAAGTAGCGGTGGGTGACACAACTTGAAATCAAGCTTTCCTTTGGTGTTATTTGCTGCTGGACTTTCAGATTTCTTAAATTCTTTTATTCCTTTGGTTTTCTAGTTATTTTCTTGGTTATTTCCTCTCCAATTCAGGTTAGTAGTTTGCTTGCTTTGGTTTAGTTTTCATTGCTTAGCTTCCATTGTTTTTCTTTCTAGTTTTGTACCTTTCATTCCATCTAGCTATCTCCTTTCTTCTTTACCTCAATTCTAAATGGTTTTCTTTGTTATTCAATCAAGATTCAAGTCAGTTATTCTCTAGTAGTGACAACAATGAGAAGAGCTAGTTTAAATCCTTGATTTCTCCTCTTGAAATTCATGATTTTCCCCCTTATTTTTAGTTGTTTTTCCCTTAGCTAGTTTACCCACTTAGCCCTTGTTTCTCTTAAATTATTTTCTAGGTTTTCTTTGCATGTCATTATAAGCTTTATATTAGAATTTTGTGGTTTTTTAGGTAGGATTCCAAGCTTTAAAAAGTGCAAAATTTTCATATTTTGTAGAAAAAATTTTGTGCATAAATTTGATGTAAATTGGATATGATTCAATAAAGTTCTTTAGGAATTCTTGTTATGGATTGTTTATTTCATAAAATTACTTGAGATCTCAGTTGTTTATTTGTATAAAAGTTCTGGTTTCAGTAGCTTTCTACTGCAAGATTTATTGACTGTTTGTAAGTACCGAAATCTAGAAATTTGTTTCTCCTTAACTTTGTGCTTTAATTTGAGCCATCAAAACATCTTATTTGCCTGAATCCATAGGTGCTGATTTAGATTTTTATGTTTTCTATTAGATTCCATAGTTAGTTTTCAAAGTAACTCATTATAGGTACATTAAATTTCACCATCTTTAGGGCTCCATAACCTTGTCGCTGTCCAAAAACCATCTGCATGGTTCTAAGTCCCATTCTCCTTTGAGATTGGTTAATATAGTTGTTTGATCTTATGTTATAGTAGCTAAATTAGTTACTTTTATATTTTTCTAGGTTTCTCCAATTTCCTTTTTGAATTTTATAGAGTTCTATTTTTGGTAAGTTTTAGTATAGGAAAGTTTTTTAGGTAGTTTCCTTAAGTTTAATTTCTTGATTTGAATATTTCTAATTCTTTATAGCTTCTTTATTTGTTACTATTAATTAGTTAAGTTTCCAATTTCAATTGCTTGGTTGAAGTTTTAGTAAGTTTCCCTTACTTTTAATTCCATATTAGGAAAGTTTCCCATTTAGCATGTTTCTTGATTTTGTTTAGTTTTTAATTTCATGTTTTAATTTGGGACAAAAATCTCTTAAATTTGGCTAGGTTGGTTATTTTAAAGTAGGGATCACTAGAAAAACATTAGTTCAATTCCTCATGGGATCGACCTCACTTGTGTGCTATATTGCAAATGATTCATGTGCTTGTGAGTTTTAATTAAAACAACAACAAGTTTTTGGCACCATTGCCGAGGAATTACAACAAAATTGTGTAGTTTTTCACACTTTAGGATATTTTCCTCTAGTCTAGGACGAGGGTGCATTAGATTATGATTTTTTCATTTGTTGCTATTTTCCTCATATTGACCATATTTCTTTGATTTTTGTGTGAGAAAAATTGGCAAAGGAGCAATGGTGATTCTATGGGCGATGATCTCATCATCTTAGATTAGGTTTTATTGCTTTCCTAGATTAGAAATGTGTGAAAATTGTAGTGAAGCCCATTATAAATTACAATTTCTTTATTATTTATTTTTAAATGGGTTGTAATAATATAGGAAAAGTATAGGGTATGGTGGCCCATACTTGATTATCATCGGATCCCTCACTGTGAGTGTCTCTCACTCAATTTTTTGAATAAATTGCATTCAGTATAATTTGCATTTGGATGCTAGTATAATTCATATAGATTTAGGATCATTCATTGATAATTGTTGCATCTTTATGTAAGATTGTTGCATTAGAGCATCTATCTAACCTTGGTTGGATAGCATATAGGTTGCATTAGTTTGATTTTGTATTACATTGCATATTTACAGGTTTATAGTGGAATGGAATTAATGATAGTAAGGGTCCCATAAGAACCCTTACAAGATAAGGACGTGATTTCATCACCAGTTCCTTGGCCCACCTAGGAATCAATCAACATCCTTGTATGCTATGATCCTAAACCTTGAATGTTAATTTAAAATCAAGTAGAAAGGGACTTAGGGTATCGAGCTCATAGGACCCTTTTAGAAGGATGTAATCTATTGTCACTCTAATGGCTTTTGAGCATTGTGGTAATAGTGGATATTTTAAAATCCAAGTGATTTTTCCACACCTTCTGTTGAGGTCTAAATGCCTCCTAGCATGAGAATTGTATTAATCGCTTTTGAGCAGAATCTCACTAGTAAGTGGTAGTCAAATTTAGATAGAAGGAGGAGCTATCTAGATCTTGGTCTAAGAAGCTACCACCTATAAACTAAACAAAGATAATCAAGTCACTGCTCGATTAGTGCTTACTAGGATTTGATTGTGCATCATGTAGAGTTAGAGTTAGCATTTAGATTGGGACATTTAGCTTAAGGTAGTTTATTCAAGAGCATCGATCTCTGAACGCAGAGCTAAGATCTTTCAACCCAGAGATTCAACGCAACCTAAGACAAGGAGAAAGAAACCAAGTTCCTATCTCAAGGTAATTAAATATTTCTATGCGCCTTTACAATTCAACACCCTTTCCTGCATAGTTTTACTTCCTACAAATGCCAAGCACTTTGAGTTAAAGATGAGAGTCATTCAATTACTCCCCACCTTATATGATTAAGACCGAGAAGACCCCTACCTACAGATCAAGGAGTTCCTTGATACTTGCAACACATTTAGGTTACAATTTTTTTTGGAAGATTCTATTCGGCTTAGGCTATTCCCCTTCTCACTCAAGGACAAATCCAAGTCATGGCTTAATTCCTTGGATGTAGGTTTCATAAATACACGGTACCAATTATCTAAGATGTTTTTGAACAAGTTCTTCCCAGTTCACAAAACCAATGCCCTTCGTCATGAAATTATCAATTTCCAATAAAAGGATGATGAACAGTATTATGACTGTTGGGAATGATGGAATGAACTACTACGAAAATGCCCTCATCATGGATTTGAGAAATGGCAGCAAGTTTAATACTTCTATGAGGATCAGCGCCTCAAAACAGACAAATGGTAGATGCAACAAGTGGAGGGGCCCTCATGCTAAAAGATGAGAGAGAGGCTAGGAATTCTTTTAGACATTGGCCAATAATTTCCAGTAATGCGAATATTCAAATAGGAGATAGAGAATTAACCGGCCTCCAAACAAAGGGGGTATATATGAGATAGTAATGCATACAGACCTATCCTATAAGCTTGACTTTGTAGTTAAAAATTTAAACAAACTTGAGCCTTTAGGTGGAAGAATGGATAAGCTTGAAACTATGTTTTAATCTTTCATGGCTGCTACTTTATCCCATAAACCTCCACAAGAGGTATGCATTACTTATTCTAGTCCAGCTCATCCAACTTCAGCCTGTCCATCTAATAAAGTATACCTTGAATATCTTGCAGCAATGTGCCTTCAATAATTGCATTAGATGTTCCAGCCTCTCCGTCAGTAATGGCAAACACCCTTCCTTGATGACGTGGTACATTCCTAGGTTTTGCAACCTTAACTGTCAATGGTTTATTACACTTATGAGAGAGATGCCCTAACTCGCCGCAATTATCACATTTGATAGGAGGTCACGATGGTTGTGGCACATGATTGGGACACACATTGCCTAGATGATATACTCTACATTTGGGGCATGGTCTCTATTTAGCTAGATTCCCTTGATGGCTAGAAGGCCTAAAGTTGTTTGGTGGTCTCTTGCCCTTCTTTAAGGGTTTTGATGATAATTGCCCCCTCCTCCAAATCTAGTGAATTGGTTTTTCTTATTATCTTCTTCGAATTTAGAGGCCATCTCAACACACTCGATCATGGTCATAGGTTTGGTTCTTAGCACCTTCATTCTTAGCCCTAGGTTTAACCGTTCCATAAAATGATCCATCGTATGCCTTTTAGTGTCACAAATATGACTTGCAAACCTCTTCAGTTGAATGAACTTGTTTTCATAATCCATGACTGAGGGATTTCCTTGTCATAGATCTAGAAACTCTCTTCTTTCAGGATTACAAATGAATGGGAAAATATTTGTTGTTGAACACTTCCTTAAATTTTTCCCATGAAATTTTCTCAGGATTGGAGGAGAAATTTCTCTTTACTGATCTCCACCAGAAGGTCACTTCTTGCTTCAATATATATGCGGTCAGCTTGACCTTTAAATCCTTCAAAGTCCTCAACACACTAAAGGTCTTTTCTACTTCATAGATCCACTCTTCATCTTTTTCGGCATCACCCTTGCCATTGTAGCTGATGACCATCTTCTAAAACCTTTCCACCATCTTGTCTACTTTTTCTGGTATCAATTGAGAGGTTCCCAACACTCCACTAGGTAGAGATGAAGAATGATCCTGTACTGGAGTTGGAGTGTCCTATCTTAGTATGGATGAACTAGGACCTCCTTTAGGTTGAGCTTAGGCCTGAGTACTTGTCCCTCAATTGGAGTTGATACGGCCTGAGGCTATTGAATCTAAGGAAGAAAATTCCTTAATACTCTAATCATCACCTCCTCCAGATTATTCCCTGATGATCATTCGATCACATTTTTAAATACATTTTGAGCCGTTCGCCTAGTTGTCCTTTTAGGTGGCATCTGCTTACACACTAAATTTCCTATATAAGTATTCTATATAACCAATTCTACTCTAACCAAATTTGGATTATTCCTTTGGACATATTAGGGTTGTAAGTGACTAGATGGATGGCTTTGATACCAACTGTGGCGACCTAGGTTTTAGTAACACATTTTATAATACTTTTTTCAAAGGCAGGGCTAAATTTTTGTTACAAACAATGCAGTAGAAATTCTTTTCTTTTAAATCAATTTGTAACACAACCAAGTCTCACCTCAACATATATAATACACAAAGATTTTTGTATCAAAATAAAATTTTATTGAATACCAGGAATCATCTAGAAGTTCACTTTACATAGCCATTGTATTACACTTACAATCCAAATACAAAGTACATAGTCTGGTTTCACAATCTTCAAAGAAGATACCCTGATCAGTCTGGTAGCGTCTAGGCTCTTCAAGCTATACATCCTCAAGTATCATTCCTTGTATATGAGATATTGTAAACATTCAAACATTTATAATATCTCAACAAGCTATGCTTGGTAGGGGATACAAGAATATAATATTTCATTAATACAAAAAATACTATATCTCATTCATCATTCTACCATGTTTACTCATTCATGGACCATCTTATCATAGAGTACATACATCATTTATATAGTATAGGGTAAACCCATTAAAATAGTGAAAATACTCAAAATTTGTTCATTCCCCTAGCTATACTCCCACTTAGGAGATCAATATTCGACCAAATCTCATATGGGAATTTTCTCTCTAGGAACTCATGTACTTCATCATACTTGGCATCTCATCATGCCATGGTATTTCACTATGCCTATAATATGCGCATCATAATGCAAAATTATCAAGGACTACTATGCCACAGTCTAAATCCATACAGCGTGCTCAGATAACTGCATAATAATCCACTAATACCAGCTGTGGAAATAACAAAATCCATGTCTGCATGGACGAGGACCATGGCTGTCAGAGTGGTGGCCTTCCCATGATTGCCGTACTCAACTTTTAGCCTCTCTTTGAGCATGGTATCCATCATATCATACATTTTAGGAAGCAGGTGGCCAAACCCTCATAACTTCCCTAGCATAGCATAGCATAGCACCCTCATAACTTGGTTGGATTATTTGCTTGGATCATTATTGTTCAAAGGTACAATAGGTATACTTATATCATGAAGTCTATAATTCCAGATAGAAGATCATGTATATATATATATATACACACATGAATCTTTAATACATTCTAGTACATTCACCTACCTCAAAGTGGTATTAACTCCATATTGTCCATCATCGTCTTGATTCATACATTTGTCAAACTATACATATAAAGTTATTCCTTTATACAAGTATTCTTTCTACATGTATTTGAGTTATCCTATAAAGGATGCCCTAATTTTCCTTGAATCATATATGATCAAGGTTTCAAATCTTCTAAGGTAACAAATCTATACTCCAAGTAAAATCACACAACAATAATATACTCTACATTGTATTTCTTTTCTTTTATTGTTTTTGATCATTCAAGATCTCACTTGGATCTTGCCAGATCATCCTTATCTTACTTACAATTTTTATTAGGGTTAGATAATTTGCTAACCTTTTATGCTCTTATTATTATTTCTCAACCAATTAGTGGTTTACTGGATTGAGGTCAACTTATTCATTCTTAATTCTAGACAGCTCCTCTTATTTCCAATTGACCAAGGTTTACCAGTTACATGCTATTCCCAATGTGGTTAATTCAATCCTCATGTTAGGAGGCATTTAGACCTCAACAAATGTCAACAAAAGGTAGAGGGATAGTGAGGCAAATTAGAAACCCCCTTAACTACGATGAATAACATGCAAGGGCATAGCCTTGGCTCAACCTTTAATGAGGTCCTATGAGCTCATAACCCAAAGTTTTATTTCTACTAGATTTTAATTAATTTATGAACATATACTATGTCATTCATGGATGTTTATTATGCTCCTAAGGTGGGCCAAGGAAATGAAAAATTTACCCCCTATGTTGTCCTACTAACAATAGCCCTTAGTATGATTATTTCTCATGATGTTCATGTGTATTTTCTAAAGTCCAACTATATTTCATTAATTATCCCTTTTAAGGTATTTTTCATAACTCTACTAATGTAAAGGAAAAGAAATTATGCTAATAAATCTAAATCTAAAGAATTTAAAGACAATCATACTAGAATTGAAAATTTGACATGAATTAAATTTGCTAATAAAATAATTAACTAGAATATTTTAATCTAAGAAATTAAAGAAAATTATACTGAAATTGGAAACTTGATGTGGATCATAATTAAATCAAATCTACTATTAAAGATCATTGACTCAGCATATGATTAATTTATCCTTATGATCCAACCATCTAATTTGTCCGTCTTTTAGATCTAGGATTAATATTCCATTAAGAGTACAACCCTTGATCTTTCATGTTTTTTATTGATCTAACATCTCTAATAACATGATATTAGCCTTAGATCATCACTTTTGTAGGTCCATCTGGTCTGATCATTTTTTATCTACCAAATTAAGGGGATCTATTGGGATTTTCGATGATCATTTTTACTTTCAATGGTGTAAACTTTAATTTAGTTCATGTTAGTTGTTGATGTTTTCTGTAAGTGCATGGGCTATTGTAGTATAGCTATGCAAATACGGATTGATCCCATAGGGATTTGCTTTAAAAGATGGAGTTTTACATAAAATTCAATTAATAAAAATAAAAAATAAAACTAACAAGTATAACAAAAATAAAATGACAATAAAATAAAAAATTCAAATTTATTCAACTACTGCAATTTACAGAATTTCTAAATCCAAGAAAACATAAAATAAAACTAAATAAGTAGACTTGGATATCATTGTCCTTGGATATGCAGAATAGGATAAGGTGAAACCAGAATATTTAGGGATACATTTGTAAATAAAATAGGGACTCAGATGGAATTAGAAGGGGGATGCAAACATAATTAAAATGAGGACACAGATGTAATTAATGGAAAAGAACAGAAATGCAATTGCATGTAAAGAGGAAGGGCAAAAATGGAATTTTATTAAGGATCTGGTTTTTAACAAAAACTGGGAAAAACCCAACGAAGAAGAGGGAAGCCAGAGGAGGGAGAAGAGAAGGAAAGGGAAGAGAGGAAGAAGGAAAGGGAAAGGGAAGAAAAGAATGGAAACCCGTTTCGGGTTTTCATCTCCTAAATGTTCGATTGGTTGAGAGAACGTCGTTGAATAGGGGCTGGTAGTGGCGTCGTAGACAGGGGATGATTTGAGCCGAGCTATGCATCTTGGCTTGGTGGGGCATTGTCTGGTGCGATGGAGGTCAGCTAACTGAGGCAGGCAGACCAGGGAGTTGGGTTCCAGTTTTGGAAAGAGAGTTAACAGAGAGGGTGAACAAAAGAGAGAAGGGAGAGTGCAATTGGGGGAAAGGCTAGGGTGCAAACATTGGGAGCTGAGCGGGAGGGAAGGAATAGAGTCGGGGCAGTTTGGTGATGAAAGCAGAGAAAGAGAGAGAGAGTGAAGGAGAAAGGGAGTTAGGGAACCCGTAAAGAAGAGAGGAGCAAGAGAATTGAGGTGGTGCATGATTGAGGTAAAGGTGAGTGAAGTGTCAAGTTTAGCTGATGAACAAAGGATGGTGAGGTGGATCAAAAGAGGGAACTGGGAAAAGAAAGAAAGAGTTGGACTGCATGTGCAGAGTGGGAAAGAAGGACAATTGACGCACAAATTAGAACGAAAAGGGAGAACAGAGCTGGGTGTATGAGAGGAAGTTGGGAAGGAGAGGGAAAATCAGGCTAGGCAATCCGGTGTGCTGGGGTTGGTGTGTGGAGGGGTAAATAGAGAGAGTGGTTGAGTTCGATGAAACAACTAGAAAACGATGAAAGGAAAGAAACAACATGAAAACGATGAAAGAAAAGGAACAATAGGAAATTAAAACAATGAGGGAAAGAAGAGAACGGGGTGGCTTTTTGCCTCCCTTACTGGTCAGCCAAGAGGGAAGTTAAGAGACTCTCGAGGAGAAGGGTGGAGAGGAGAGTTAAAAGGAAAAATGAGATAGAGAGATAAAGAGTCGTGTGAGAGATAGAAAGTGAAGAGAGATAAGAGAGATAAGAGAGAGAGTGAGAGAATCGTGGGAGAGTGAGAGACATGTGCGAGGGAGAGATTGAAGGGAGATAGGAGAGAGAAACAAGTGAGAGTGTGAGAGATGTGGTAAGAGAGATAAAGAGGGGAGGGGTCCACCAACATCCTAGTCTTGCTAGAACTCTGTAATTCTTCAAGGTTCTTCTGGCACAGGAGTCTTCAAATTCTTCTCTTTCTAGCAAGCTTTATCATCCTCATCTTGATTTGATCTAGATCATCTGGATCGTCTAAGATGTGTTGTTTGATCTACAATGCACAGGACTCAATTAGAATCATTTGAACCATTCATTACTCTTCTAAGTAGCTCCGATGATTATCTGACCATTAAATTTTGCAATTCAATGATTAAATGGCCATTTAAAACTAAAATGAGATATTTTATGTAAAATCTTGAAATTGATGGCCTAGATGCTCTAATTGAACACAAAATTAGGGTTATTTTGACCAAAATTGAACACTTAACACACCCCTCGACCAGCATTTTGCTAGTCCCTAGCAAAACATGCAGACAACTATTTCATACAAAATTGGTACAAGGTGAAACTTTTGTAGGTACTCACGATTGCATTTAGCACATGCAATAAGCCCTTAAACTGCTAGGTTACCCCTAGTGGACGAGCTAGGCCTCATGAGGGTTTGTAGTGAATATACCCACAAAATTCAATAAAGTCAAATTCCTTATTTTATCTCAAAGAATCCTCATTCATTAGCAAATTGACTAGTTTTCCACAACTTAATGAAAAGAATTTGACAATTTTACACACCATACACATATTAAAGACATTTTATTTAAGCTATTTCTCAGAGTGCTATGTGTGTACAACCACATACATCTTAACTTCTAATTAGATATGCTTACATTCCGTTGGAAATATGTCTCGACCTCAAATCCTCATATGTATACACTCAGAAATAAAACTCTTAAATAAGGAGTTAAACATATTTCTCTCATATGTAACCAAATCCAACAAGTTAATGGTTCACATAATTCTTTTAAATGCTCATGAGGCAAAGGAAAGTGATCCCTAAGAGTGGATGTTAACAGCAAGAATATTAGGGGTCTTTTATCTTAATTCTTTCTTTTTATCTCCTCTTTAAGGCTATGTCCACCTATGATCAATAGGTCTTTATCTAGGATGAAATGCAGGCTTAGGACAAGTTTAGAAAAGAAAGGTATAAAGATTTCAAAGGTTCAAAATTGAGTAGATGTCTTCAATGAATATCTTCTAGGACAACTTTTCTTTTGGGTTTATTCTTGAAGTGAATTTCTCTTTTAGATTTTGGTCTTTCTTCTTCTTTTCTCCTTTCTTTTTTTTTTTTTTCTTTTTCTTCTTTGGAAGAAAGACAACTAATTTTTCTCTCTTATTTGACTTTTTGTCCTATTTTTGAACTTTTTCTACTCTACTCATTTTGAAGATGGGTAGTGGTTATTTATTTTACTGGGTTATTCTGGGTTAATGTGAATGGAGTTAAGAAAGAAAAGGCTTAATAACATGCTCAAAAGGCTTAGTAGCATGCTCAAAAGGCTAACTATTGATATGCTATATTGGGTAGGTTTTATGTCTCTGGGCTGAGCAAGGATGGCCTATATCATTTCCTAGGCTTCCTAAAGCCTATCAGATTCAATAAATTTCTAGAATTAAAGCTATTACTCCTCTTTATTCTTGATGTTTAACCAAAACAAGGATAATGGGATCACACTACTGTATGTATGCTGAAGAAATTATGGAATTACTTATAACCCTCTCAAAGAAGATAGTCTCAAGCTCTCACTAGTTTATAGGTCTCCACTGATTTTCCTTAGAGTCTCTAAGTCATACCTCTATATTAGTCTTGATTGTGTGCTACGTGTAAATGGTTTTCGAGAAATAACTTTCATAAAATGCTTCAACACATGCATGATATGCAAAACTAATCATATGCATTCCCATTAAGAGGTGAAAATAGTATATTTACTAAATTCTAAATATCTAGTTCTCATCACAGTAGGGAAACTCTTCTTTTTTTTCAATTTTTTTTTTTTTAGAAACAAACTCAAGAAAATTCAAAATCTCTATGTGAATCTACACCCCCCCAACTTGAATGAAACATTGTCCCCAATGTTGAAAAACATAGGATTCTACATGGAAGTTGAGTGATGTAGACTCTAAAACCTTGGGCTGCTTCCCAATGAGCGCTAAGTTTAACGTCTTCAGCTAGACATTACCTAACCTAACTTCCTAAACCTAGAGCTAACTGGGTCAGCTTAGGTGCACTAATCCTAACCCTAAAATGAAATGGTGAGATTTATCAGCCACGTCAAAATTTTGCGGTAATCTATATATGGCCTCCACCTTCAAATTGTAGGTGGTGATATGAATCTAATACAGTAGATCACTGCAATTGTGAAGGTAGTGGGACCATATTGATGATCCCCTATCTTTAATATATCACGGAAGTCAATATAATTGCTTCACCTCAAAAATTGAGGTAAGGGTAAGATAATGACTAGATGAACGACTGTGTATTTCCTTAGACCATATGGTGACAAACAGTCCTTGTCTTGACCAAATTAAGGGATAATAATGATCATTCTATTCAGTTTATCATTTTCCTCCATGTCCCTATCATTGTCCTGAATTAGGGTAATAACCTGACTCTGCCCTTCTCTAATAGGTTGTTCTTGTATTACTAAAGGCAGGGACAAGGTTTGGCTTATACCCTGGGTATCTTCTGATGTGTATCCTAAAGTAAGTTGATGCATATCAATTGACTCTCCTTTAAGCACAAGTACGGTAGCAATTTAGGCCTATATTATCATCTAATGTTTGTTCAAATAAGGCTGCTCGGTCCCAATCAAGTACATCTTCTACATTAAAAGGCTCAATTTGAATTTCATGCTTTATAGGAGGATCTACTCTAGCTTGCCATCAAGAAGTGTCCATTAGAGGCATAGTATCCAACAATTCATGCTCCTCCTCAATAGATGTGTCTTCATCAAAGTCATAAAAATAGGTGGGACATGCATCTCAAGGATTAGGATTGGATTTTTCTAAAGCATTATTCTCTTCATCAATGGAAATCTCATCATTATTAGAATCAGGACATGGCTCAAGTATATCCAAGTTGGAGATTTCTAAGGATGGTTGTAGATTTTGTGGCTCATAAGGCTCATAGGAAATTTCCATCCTAGTGTCAAGAATAAATGGCTCTATATTCCCCCTAATTTGTTTCAGTGTTTTCTCAAATTCCTCCCTCCCTCGGTTTATTTTCTCAGTGAAATCCTCCATCATTTGTCTTATTTCCTTATTCCCTTGTGCTATTATTTCACACATATGCTACATATTTTCTTCTAATAGTGGTTCTTCCCGTAGAGGAAATGACTCATAAGGTTGGTATTGCTATGGCATTGGGGTACTGAAAAAGGACTGAGCAGGCTGAACACATGATGGTTGACCCTGATATTCTGAATAAGAATGGTAGTACTGACCAGGGTGAGACCATTGTAGTTCTTCCTGATATTGGTAATCCTAAGACCATGGTTGTTCATGATGCCTAGCACATCCATTAGAGTCTTCATAATTTGTCTTAGAATAAAAATTGCTAGGGCATGCATATGCATTAGGTGCATCCACTGGCTCCTGGTGATATTCATTGTATGTGGAGCTTGATGGGGGCTAGGAAGGAGTGGAATATATATACTCATAATAGATATACTTATTATGGTATTGATGTTGTGGCACAACTTGCTTAGAAGCTATTAGCCTAAGCAATTGACTTTCCATAAGATCTAACTGATCCATCTAGGCATCAAATCTATCCCCTTTTTTTTTTAAAGATGAAATGTAACCTACATGATGCAACCTAACTTCTTAGAAATATGCACAAACAAAGGACACAATATAATCCTTGAGGCTCATAAGTAGCATATTGATTTTCTTGAATTTGTGTGGGGACAATGCTTTTAATTAGCCTAATCTAGCGGTCATCCTCTTCTTTAGATTTAATTATTGCTTACCAGTTAGGTTCTGGGCAAGGTAGTTAATACAACCCTCATGCAAGGAGGCGTTTAGACCTCACAAACATCAACAAGAGGTGAGGGAAGAGTGAGGCTCTATTAGACAACCCTTAATAACCACAGTGCTCAAAAGCCACTTAAGTGACAATAAATCAAATCTTAGTAAGAGGGTCTTACGAGCATATGATGGCCCTATAGGTCTCTTCTAATTGATTTTAATTTGATTTGGAGGTTAGGGTAGTGCGCTTGAGGTGATTATCCAAGGTCAGCCAAGGAGTGGTGATGACATCCACCCTTCATCTTATAGGGGTAGTGTAACGACCCAGGTTTTCTCATGCATTTTTAAATGAAAAATCTAAATCCATAAGGTGGGATCCCGATTTGAAAAACATTTTATAAAAACCATGCAATGCAGCGGAAAATCTTTAGTTTTAAACTCATTTTGAAAACCCCGAGTGTCATTTGCCTTCACAATAATCAAAGTAGTTTTTGAAAAACTTCAGAAATCATAAATGTTTTTCCCCAGGTCTATCCAGTCACAACTCACAGCCCAACTGTAAATAAATACAAATACATGTCCAAAGGGTAGAGTGTTTACTTACATGTATGATTATCTCCTTTTGATTTACTTACTCGTAGCACTAGCATAGTCATCCTCTATTCGTGAATGGAGCTATCCTGAAAAATATTAAGGATAGGGTGAGTATATACTATACTCAATAGGAGTCTATCACTACTAGTTTTACAATGTATGCTATGTTTAAAATCATATGCTCTTTAAAACATGTGCATGTTCGAACAATCATGTTCAATATCAATATTAAAAACCATTGTCGAATTGGAATATTGACGACTTAAAGAATAGCATAATCCAAGTCGAAAAAATATATATATATATCATAAACATAATGATATTCTTAGATGCTCAATTGAATCCAACTCATGGATATATGGTATGGTCGACCAACCTCATGTCATGCCATATGCAATGCAAGTAAATCCTCAAAGCATAGGGTCCAACTATGCCCACGACCTCGCCGCCGTATGGTCCCCTGAGGACACTTGGTCATAGCCTCCACGCGGCATATGACACATCGACCCAGTGCCGTGACACCAGTGGTAGCCCCTTATACCACATGCAGTCGACATAGGGACGTTGCCCTTTTTGGGCGTAGTACCCATCCCACCTAGTGGTGGTAGAGGCTAGAGGCTAACCCAAACCTCTCGGCATAGCGCCCACAAGCTTATTAGCCCAAATCATATAAGATCAAACAAGCAAAAACCTCTTTTTCAAAACCTGTCCTCTTTGGGTCCCTCACAACTGCCTACCCAACATCTTTTGGGCACTCTAGCGTCTTTTGGTAACCCTCAAAGACATGCAATTTTTCAAGAACTTAATGCTCACAAATCATGCAATATATGCAATTTTTTGCAAAACATGTCTATGCATAATGTATTTATCATATGCATGCTGAATTCATTTATATGCTAAACAAGTCATAAAATAAGTCATGCTAAATAAGTCATATAACTTATACTTTAAAACATGTAGCCTCAAAACAATTATGGCTCTTTTTTAAAAGTCTAGTAGGAATAGAGCACCTACCTCAAAGTCTCCTGGAGTCGCCTCCTTTATCACTTCAACCCGTCCTTGGGTCTCATTTTTAAACTCCTGGGTATGAATGGATACAAGGAGTCCTTATTAATTTCATTATATTTAGACATTAGATTGCTAGATCTGCCTTTTAGGGTCTATGGTCCTTGCCTAATTCATTGTCAGGCTAGATCCTATGATATGGATCTACTATAAAATAGTTAAATTCTGTAACTTGTCCTTTGATCCTAACTTTCTAATCTCATTGGGTCTGCATGTCTCAGTTCCTAGGACACCCATGCATCTTGGTTGGACCGCGACCGCCTCACGTGCGTGCGCGCCCAAAGGCATTGCCAGGGACCTCGTTTTGCACGCACACATGCATGCTCAAGTGACGAACTATGACGTGCATCATCATACGAATGCACCTTATAGCATGGCCCGTTTCAGCTCCCAGGGCACCCCGTGCATCCTGGTCGAGCCAGGACCCGTGTGCCATGTTGCGCGCACACCCAAAGGCTGCACCTGGGATAGTGTATGCACTGTCGTACGCCCGGAACCCATCCTAGGGACCCAGTCCCAAGCGGAGGTGGAGCATGGCGTCCCTGGGATGCCTTGTTCGTGCAGGGCCAGCTGGAACCAGTCTTGGAGCATTTTCTGGCTAGGAAACCTGGCTGGAAAATGGCTGGGAAGAGACTAGATCCGGCATGAATCTGGCCTGGGGGAAGCAAACGGAGAGAAAGGGAAAGAGGGGCTTACCTTGGTAGTCGGGGACGCCCTCCTTCGGGTGATGCGGCTCCCTCTTTCTGCCTGAAAACCCCATGTTCGCCGAAAATTGTGAAGAGGGAAATCCCAACATCGTGCAAGGCCGGAAAAAAGAAGAGAGGGGAAATGGGATGAATGGCCGGCCTAACTCGCGCCTGGCCATTGCCGGAAAACACAGAAATACTGGGTTGAGACGGGTTTCTGATTTTGCCAAAAACCCCAGTTTCAAAATGGTCGGAAAATTCCTATTTTCATGAGGGGGGAGATGGGGCTTTTTATAGCCCTGCTATGGTAGTGCTGCCAATGGCGGTGGCAGATCTCTCTGGAAAAATCGGGAGATGAGGTTTTTTGGAGAGTTCTGTTTAAATTACAGAACTGCCCCTGATCTTTAAACGGCCGTAACTTCTTCATACGAACTCCGTTTTCGGCGTTGGATTCCACTTTTCAAGTAGAATCTAATGGTACCAAGTTTCCTTACAAATTCTTTCATTTACTATTTTAAATAAAGTAAACACATTCAACACACTTCATTTCCTATAGAATGTTCAATTTTGCTAAAAATAGCGTAAATTGCTCGGGTATTACAGGTAGGGTGCCCTTACTAATTAATTCCACACTCCATGGCAGTTCGATCAGCATATATATCACCTTAAAGCATTAACCGTATCCTAAGATGCAAATAAAAGTGATAAACTAATGCAAAACCTAAAAATGCAACATTTATAAGAGGATGCTTTCTATATGATTTATACTACCAAACAATGCAAATTTATTCTAAATGCAAACCCTAATCTTGGAATTTAAATGAGTGAGGAGACTTACAGTGGGGTTTCTGATGAAGATCAAGTGTGGGCCACCTTATCCCACACTTGCCCTGTATTATTACAACCCTTTAAAATGAAAATGGAAAGCTTCACTCAAAAGGAAAAAATAATAATCCTAATCTAGGAAAGCAGGGAAATTTCCATGTTGATGAAGATTTTCTTGCCAATTTTCTCCACTTTCTTATTTCCCTGAAAAAAGAAAATTTAGAAATAAGTACCAATTTCAGGAAATTAGGTGGTTATGCACTAAAAAATATTGAAAAATGAACCTAAAATGCAATTCCTAATATTTTTTATTTTTTTGGATTTTTTAATTAAATCTTATAAAAACTCTTTGCAAGTCCCCTGCAACGGTACCAAAAACTTGTTGATGTTTCCCGCAAGTGCACAGGCTATTGTATTATAGCTATGCAAATATGGGTCAATCCTACAGGGACTTGCTTTAAAAGATGGAGTTTTACATAAAATTCAATTAATAAAAAATAAAACTAACAAATATAACAGAAATAAAATGACAATAAAATAAAAATTCACATTTATTCAACTACTGCAATTTACAGAATTTCTAAATCCAAGACAACATAAAATAAAACTAAATAAGCAACCATGGATATCATTGTCTCTGGATATGCAGAAGGTGAAACCAGAATATTCAGAGACACATATGTAAATAAAACAGGAACTCAGATGAAATTAAAACGGGGATACAGACGTAATTAGACTGAGGACACATATGTAATTAATGGAAATGTAATTGCATTAAAAGAGGAAGGGCAACAATGAAATTTTATTAAAGATCTGGTTTTTAACAAAAACTAGGAAAAACCCAACGAAGAAGAGGGAAGTCGAAGGAGGGAGAAGAGAAGGAAAGGGAAGAAAAGAATGGAAACCCATTTTGGATTTCTGTCTCCTGGACGTCTGATTGGTTGAGAGAACGTCATTGAATAGGGACTGGTAGTGGTGCGGGTGAAGATGATGCCATAGACCGTGGTAGATAGGGGACGATCTGAGCCGAGCTATGCGTCCTGGCTTGGTGGGGCGTTGTCTGGCGCGATGGAGGTTAGCTCGCTGAGGCAAGCAGATAAGGGAGTTGGGTTTTAGCTTTGGAAAGAGAGTTAACAGAGAGGGTGAAAGAAGAGAGAAGGGAGAATAGAGAGTGCAGTTGGGGGAAAGGATGGGGTGCAAACATTGGCAGCCGAGCGGGAGAGAAGGAATAGAGACAGGGCAGTTTGGTGATGAAAGTAGAGAGAGAGAGAGAGAGAGAGAGGGAACCCATAAAGAAGAGAGGAGCTAGAGAATCGAGGTGGTGCATGATTGAGGTAGAGGTAAGTGAGGTGTCAGGTTTAGCCGCAGAACAGAGGCTGGTGAGGTGGATCAAAAGAGGGAATTGGGAAAACAAAGAAAGAGCTGGGCTACATGTGTGGAGTGGGAAAGAAGGACAGTTGACGCGTAAATTAAAATGAAAAGGGAGAACAGAGCTGGGTGTATGAGAGGAAGCTGGGAAGGAGAGGGAAAAGCAGGCTAGGCAATTTGGCATGCTAGGACTGGTGTGTGGAGGGGTAAATAGAGAGAGTGGTTGAGTTCGATGAAACAATTAGAAAACGGCAAAAGAAAAGAAACAACAGGAAAACGTTGAAAGAAAAGGAACAATAGGAAAATAAAATAATAAAGGAAAGAAGAGAAGGGGGTGGTTTTTTGGCACCCTTACAGGTCAGCCAAGAGGGAAGTTAAGAGCCTTTGGAGGAGAAGGGTGGAGAGGAGAGTATAAAAGGAAAAACGAGATAGAGAGTGAAAGAGTCGTGTGAGAGATAGAGAGTGAAGAGAGATAAGAGAGAGAGAGAGAGAGAGAGAGAGAGAGAGAGAGAGAGAGAGAGAGAGTGAGAGACATGTGCGAGTGAGAGATAGGAGAGAGAAACGTGTGAGAGTATGAGAGATGAGGCAAGAGAGATAAAGAGGGGTGGGGTCCACCAACATCCCAGTCTTGTTAGAACTCTGCAATTCTTCAAGGTTCTCCTGTCCTAGGAGTTTTCAAATTCTTCTCTTTCCAAGAAGCTTTATCATCCTCATCTTGATTTGATCTGGATCGTCTAAGTTATGTTATTTGACCTGCAATGCACAGGACTCAATTAAAATCATGTGAACCATTCATTGATCTTCTAAGTAGCTCCGATGATCATCTGACCATTAAATTTTGTAATTGAACGATTAGATGGCCAATTAAAGCTAAAATAAAATATTTTATGTAAAATCTTGAAATTGATGCCTAGATGCTCTATTTGAACACTTAACATCAATCCAATCCAACCATCCCTATGATAATATATCATCATTATATCCTTAATAGATCCAAACCCTCAATCCTAATCACTCCAGATCTACTTGATCATGGGTGTTAGTAGGTTTGTTTTTAAATAACAAAAAGTTTTAATGACTGAAATATTATTTTTATGGGTTCAGTAGGTTCCCCTCATCAAAATTTATCCATAGAATCTTTTTTGATCAAAAATTGAAATTAAAATGACTGAGGAATTTCATTTTTAAGTTTTTAGCCATTTTCAATAGCTGATCTTAATCTATAATATTTTGATCAATTCAATTGATCTATAGGATTGGAAATTCTATTGTGATTATAGATCTAAGGTTTTGACATGTCCTGGATCCATCCATCGGATCAAATTTCCCTTTTAACATCAAATTGATCATGATTTACTACTATTGGTACAACTCTAAAATTTATTTAATATAAATCAAATTAAAAACTTCAATATCATTATTCCTTTATATTCTAGACAATATAAGAAATCTATAGCTTCTTTTTTTTTATCTATATTTGGATTTAAATTGAGTTTGGAATTGAATTTTCAAATTTCCATCAATTTCAACGATTTGGATTCATTCTGGACTGTCAGATCTTATTTCTTAAAATTAAGGGTCCAAATGAAAAATAAAACTTATTGTGATCATGGTTCTTAAGGTTTTTGGGCCTTATAAATCCATTGGACGGCTCAGATTTTCCATCTGAGGTGTCTTTGATGGTGTTCTAGGCCTACATCACTGGTACTAGTTTTTCTAGAATTTGGCTGGAAAACTAATCCGGTGACACGATTTTAGGGAAAATATATTGAAAAATAAAAATAAAGAGATAGGAAACCTACCTAGAAGTGTCCATAAGAGAAGCTCTTGCCAAAATTAAGAAAATCCTCATCGAAAAGTGAACTAAGCTGAAGACAACATAATTTGCGATCCTCCAATGAAATTGATAGTGGATCGTGCAATTAGCATAACAGTTTTATAGATAAGATTTTTATAAATTGATCTGATGGTTTGGATTTCTGGTATGAGGGCTAGAACACTAGATTTCTATAGGTATTCCACTTAGGGGTAAATTTCGAAATAAGAAAAGAAAGAGAGGAAAAGAGGGAGAAAGTAGAGAAGGAGAAGGAATTTGGAGCTGGAATTAGGAGAGCAATTGGTGAATTTTATGAACATTTTCAAAAAAATTTTGAGGTATTTATAGCCATTTTCTAAAAATTTAATCATTTTCCACTAATAATTAGGTTTTTCTCTTTTGAATTTTATATTAAAAAGAATTCCCTCACTTCCACCTCTATCTCCACTATCAGCTGGTAGTGGTTTGACCAATTATTGTTGTTTCCGGACTGTTGCCTCATATATGTGGTCCCACATTAATGTGAAATGACTATTTTTCCCTTTTTGTTGAAAAATGTAGAAAAATACAAAATTTTCATACGAACTCGCATTTTGACGTACTTAGTGTCATTTTAATTGGTTCATTGTGTATGTTTTTAATTATACATGTCTTATAGCTTGATTGTGAGATGGAATAACATTTTTGCCCTTTTTAGGTTAAAAATTGAGAAAAATATAGATTTTTCTCCCAAACTCGGAATTAGACAAACTTATAGTCTATCTAAGACGATTTTCCACATACATATCAAATATCTAGGTTTCCAACCTTGATTCCACTTCTATGAGAAGTGCATTTTTAATAACCCTAATATTCTAGCCTGATTTTTCTTGGAATTTTTAATTTCATTATTTATTCAATCTCCTTACAAAAATTAGAGGTATTACAATTTTCCTCCTAGGACTGTAGTTCCTCAATATCCACCCAGCTTCTAACAACCTCAAAAACTCAACCATCTTTAGAGGATAGAATTTAGAGCATGTTGGAAAAATAGAATGAAGAAACAAAAAGGGCTTTGAACCAATTCTAGAATATCAATTCTCAAGCCTTAGCCAAATTAGATGTGTAGGTAAGCCAATTGTCAACTGAATTACATAATGGAGGAAAGGGTTAGTTCCCTAGTCAACACATCCCCAACCCTAAGGTTCAATTTGAGATACGGCCAAGTTCTCAAAATCAATATCCTCATGAGCATGCCAAGTCTATAACCACCCTTAGAAGCAATCATCAAATCGATAACGAAGTAGGGTAGGCTAAGGAAACTACAGAGGAGATAGACACAACCAAAACATGTAAGAAAGAGATTAGATAGACATCTCCTACTCCTTGTAAGCCTATACTGTTGGCACCTTATGTGCTTAAAGCCCCATTTCTTCTATTACTCAACAAGGCTAAGAAAGAAACAAATTTTAATGAGATAATGGAAGTTTTTAAACATGTACAAATCAATATTTCATTGCTCAATGTTATAAAGGACATTTCTTCTTATGCCAAATTTCTTAAAGAGCTCTGCACGACAAAGCAAAAGGTTAATGTGCGAAAGAAAGCTTTCCTTACCAAGCAAGTGAGATCTTTAATTCAACATAAGACCCCACCAAAATTTAGAAATCCAAGATGTCCAGCAATTCCTTGCATTATAGGAGATCATGTCATAATTAGGGTATTACTTGACTTAGAGGCTAACATTAATCTGTTGCCATATTTTTTCTATGAGAAATTATCACATTGCATTTAGCTGATAGATCAATTAAGATTCTACATGGTATGGTTGAGGATGTATTAATATAGGTGGACCAATTTTATTTCCTTGTCAATTTCATTATCTTGGATACCCAGCCTATAGCAAACCCCAATAGTCATATGCTGATGATTCTTGGACATCCATTCATGGCGATATCCAATGCAATCATAACTTGTAGAAATAGTGCATTACAATTATTCGTTGGTAATATGAAAGTTGAGCTCAATGTCTTCAATGCCAACCATCAACAACTAGATCTTGATGACTCTTACAACATGATTGAAGATTTAATTCTAGAGGTTCTACCACCATTAACTACTTTTGATCCATTAGAGTCCTGTCTTACAATTTGTAAATTCAATTATTAACATCCAGTTAAAGACGGTGAACTTGGGGTTTACAGGAAGGCAACCTAGGATTTTAGAATCTACATCATTCAATTCCATATACAATCCTTTGTTTTGAAACATTGGAGACAATGTTTCATTTAGGTTGGGGGGTGTGTGTAGATGCACATAGAGATTTTTTTATTTTCTTAAGTTTTTTAAAAAAGGAGAAAAAAAGAAAAAGAAAAAACAACTTTTGAGGAAGAGTTCTCTTGCTGTGATGAGAACTGGATGTTCAAAATTTAGTAATTCCAATATTTTTGCCTCTTAATGGGAGCTCATATGATTATTTCTACATATTATTCATGTGTTGAAGCATTTTATGAAAGTTAATTTTTGAAAACCATTCACATTAAGCACATAGTTATGACTAATAGAGAGGTATGACTTAGAGACCCTGAAGAAAATTAGTAGAGACCTATAACCCAGTGAGTTCAGAGACTATCATCCTTTTAAGAGTTATAAGTAATTCCAAAGTTTTCTTCAGTGTACATAACTTAGTGTGATCCTATTATCCTTTTTTTGGTTAATTATCAAGAAAAAATAGGTGTAATAGTTTTATTTTTAGAAAACTTATTGAATCTGATAGGTTTTAGGAAACCTAGGAAATGATATAGGCCATCCTTGTTCAACCTAGAGACATAAATCCTACCCAATATATCTACCACTAGTTAGCCCTTCGGTCCTATTATAAAAATCTTTCCTTTTTAACCCCACTTACATTAACCCAGAAAAACTAGTAAAATGAATAACCTTACCCATTTTCAAAATGAGAAGAGTTAGTAGAGAAGTTTAAAACATGGCAAAAAGTCAAAGAAGTGAGAAAATTAGTAGTATTTTTCCAAAGAAGCCAATAAATAAATAAATGAAGAGTGAAATGAAAAATTAGAAAAAGAAGAGAAAATTTGAAAGAGAAAGACAAAAATACAAAGAAATATCCACTTTACATACAACCAAAAGAAATGTTGTCTTAACAAATAGTCATTGAAGACCTCTACTCAATTTTTAACCATTGAAATCCTTATACGTTCTTTTCTAAACCTGTTATAAGCCTACATTCAATCATATCTAAAGACTTGTGGATCTTACGTAGAAAATAGCCTTAAAGAGTATATGGAAAGAAGGAATTAAGGTAGATTACCCCTACAATTCTTGATGATGACATCCACTCTTAAGGATTGCTTTTCTTTGTTTCTTTAAATTTTAAAAGATTTATGTGAGCTATTAGCTTGTTGGATTCGGTCACATAATGAGAAAAATATGTTCAACACCTTATCTAAGAGTTTCATTTCTAAGAGTATACCTATGAGGATTTAAGGTCAAGACATATTTCCAATGGAATCTAAGCATATCCAGTTAGAAGTCAAGAATTATGTTGTTGTACACACACATGCACTCTAAGAAATAACTGGAATGAAATGTCTTTAATATGTGCATGATTCCTAAAATTATCAATCCTCTCCATTAAGTTGTGAAAAACTAGTAGATTGCTAATGAATGAGGATTCTCTGAGATAAATAGGGAACTCAACCTTAGTGAATTTTGTGGATATATTCACTGCAAACCCTCATGAAGCTTAACTTGTCCACTAAGGGTAACTAGGGGGTTGAAGGGATTGTTGTATGTGCTAAATGCAATCATAAGTACCTACAAAAGTGACACATTTTATCAATTTTTGAAATATAAATTTTCTCATGTTTTGCTTAGGACCAACAAAATAATGGTTGGAGGGTGTGATAAGTGTCTAATTTTGCATAAAAACCACCCAATTAGTTATCCATGTGTTATAACTTATAGCATTAAATTAGGGTTTTGAGACCAAAATTCATAAGTAAAAGTTTGTTATTTTGTAGGTCTAAAAGCTAGTCCAAGGCAAGTATATGATTAATCATATTTTTTTAAGATTTAAGTAAGATTTTTTACTTTTTGTAGGAAGTAAGATGGTGATCCAACGGCAAGATCGATCCAATGAAATTTAAGATCAAGATCAAAAGATCTAGTCAAAGCCTCAAAATCATCACTTCAACATAAACTAAAGGCTAAGATCATCTTTTGAACCAATAATAGATTATAATAAAGGAGCTAAAGATGGCTAAAGTGGGCCCATGAAGTAAGCCATGCATTCCCACCATCCTTGCATGGGAGCCATTCAAGCCACCTTAAACATATAATCCATGAAAGAAGGTGGAAAACTAAGTAATTCAAGCCAAATCATACAAGCCACTCAAGCTAAGGGTTGAAGCAAAGAAAACAAGCCAAGGAAATTTCCTAAGCTATCCATGAAGCCTAGCCAATAGAGCCTTCAAAGTTAGCCATCTAAGCCATTAAGCTTAGCTAAAAGGAAGGTTAGGATTGGAGGATATTCAAGAGAGTTATCCATGAGTCATTTTGAAGATAATTAAGAAAAATATATTAGGATAACTTTGCATATGGACCAATAGGATGAGAGCCTCCAAAATTTGATCTTTTCCCCACTTTTTTCCACCTTTTAGCACTTTCCACCTCATCACTAAATACCGTCACGATTTTGAATTTCTATGCAAGAGTTGTACCATTCCGTAACTCTTGTACCTTCCTAACCATCCAACCAATCCCCACTTCCTAGAAAACTACTTATCCAATCAATTTTCCCATGTCACCCCACTTTCCTTCTAGAAAATAAAGGCACATATATCCTTTTCAAAGTTAGAAACCAGCCAGCCCATGCTTCTTATCTCTCTCATATGTCATGTTTATGACATCATATTACTAATTTATCGTTCATATGACCTTTATCATTTAATACCCTAACCCTAAGGCCAGTTTTCTTACATTTTCACCCCATCCTAAGTTAGAAAACCACTCATCTATATATAGCTCCATGTTCCATACGAATTTTTCAAATAGAGGTAGGTGACACATCTTGAAATCAAGCTCCTTTGATGTTATTTTCTACTAACTTTGGGATTTATTAAGTGCTTTCATTACTTTGGTTTTCTAGCATTGTTTGGGTTATTTGCTCTCCAATTCAAGTTAGTAGTTTCCTTGCTTTAGTTTAGTTTTCATTGCTTAGCTTCCATTGTTTTTCTTTCTAGTTTTGTACCTTTCCTTCCTTCTAGCTATCACCTTTATTCCTTACCTCACTTCTACTTGTTTTTATTTGTTATCAATCAAGATTTAAGATAGTTAGTCTCTGACAATGATAACCAAGAGTAAAGCAAGCATAAATCTTTGATTTCTCCTCTTAAAATTTATAATTTTCCCCCTTTCTTTCCATCTAGCTATCTCTTTTCTTCTTTAACTCAATTCTACATGGTTTTCTTTATTATTCAATGAAGATTCAAGTAAGTTATTCTCTAGTAGTTACAACAAAGAGAAGAGCTAGCTTAAATCCTTGATTTATCCTATAGAAATTCATGATTTTTCCCCATAAAGAAAACAAATGCAAAACTAGAATGACTTAATCTAGGAAACTTAAATTAAGGAAACTTTCTAAAAATAAACTTTTCAGACTAGAAAAAATTTGGGACTAAAAATTTTCAAAACTAACTAAAACTACTCAAACAATGCAACAACTTAAACAACAAATAAAGAACTCTAAACATGAACTAAATCTAACTAACAAATTATGCAAGCTAGAGGAGTAATAATCAAAATAGTCTACATGAACATTAGATGGGTGTACATGAATTACAAGCTTGAAACAAATGATTCTAAGGCATTAGGCAAAGGACTTAGAGCACTAGAACATTCATGGAAATTAAAAAACTAAACTAAACTAAAATGGTTCGCATGATGCTAAGAGAAACATTGTTCATTGTATTGAAAGATTATGCACTGGTACTGCCATATACATTAGATATTCAAATTGAAACCTTGCATAAAAAGAGTTTACAACAGTCAAATCATGAAAGTAAACTAAGGATGAACAAAGGAAGATGTCAAAAACTAAGAAACAAACAAGAATGATTCAAGACAACTATCTCTTGGCTATCACTATAAGGGATAAGTGGCCTTTGTTTAAAGAGAACTAAAATAAACTTAGAAACAAAGCAACAATGGAAAAACACCTACAACTATGTGCATGAATCAAAGAAATAACAAAGATTGAAAAGTAGCAAGGGAAACCAACCTAAAAAATTGCATGCAAAAGCTAAAAGAAGAAGAGAAAAAAGGAGGCGTGGAGCTTCACCAAGGAGAGCAATCCAAAGTGTTTACGATGAAAACCCTAGAGGAGCAACGAGATGGGAGGAGCCACTTTTCAAGGAGCAAGAGGCATCAACACCTTCTACATGGATGCCTAAGATTCTTTTATTGGTGAGTTACACATTCTAACTCACCACGACTCTATCTTCATGAAGGAGGAAAGAAGGGAATTAGGAATAAGACTCTAAGATAGGAAGATGGGGGAATTAGAAGTTGAGTTGGGAAGGGAATCTAAGAAATGGGACAAGGCAGTTTAAGAAAGGTAAGTGGGACATGGGGGATACTTGGAAAGAGAGTTTGGAAGATGGAATAATGAATGAAGATGTGGAATTTAATGTGGAGGGATTTTAGAGAGGGAGATCGCATGAACCATGCACGATCTCCCTTTCTAATTCAATGCATTAGAGAAATAGAGATTGGGAAAGAACAAAAAGGGGAAAATGGAATGTAGTTTCTTCTTCTATTGGTCCTCCTTGCATGCATATCTTCCCATTTGATAATCACCATTTAATTCCTTCTAATGAGCTCTTGAAAATCACAGTTTTAGCATTTCGATAATTGCATGTAATCCTCCTCTGATTGTGTCATTCCATGTGGCATAGGTAAGATGGTTTGATGGCTGAGTTTGATGGCTTCTTGCTTGGTGACTTGAGTGGCTTGAATCCTTAGCTTCATGGCTTATGTGCTCCTAGCATGGCTTATATGGCTTAGGTGGCTTGTATGTCTCCAAATCTCATGCAAAGCTAGTGGAATTGCATGGATTTTGCACAAGACCATTCTAGTCAACTTTGTTTCTTCCAATTACTTTCTTGAACTCATTTTCTTGTCCTAAAATGATTTTAACCCTTTCTTGATCTTTGAAATGATGTAAAATTGGATCCATGCTTTACAAGTCGATCTGGATCCTTGATTCTCATCTAAAGTAAACTCAGTCATTCGATCATCACCTCAATACCTACAAATGATCAAAAACACTAATTAATTCCTAAAAAAATTATGACAATTCACATACTTACTTTGGATTATCTTATGAATCTACAAAATATCTAAATTTTGAATTATTAGCTCAAAAATACATGTGTCATGAATTTTTAGAAAAATCTTAGAATAAGCCCTATAATCTATGACATATGGGATACTAATTGGATGATTTTTATACAAAATTGAATACTTATCAATCAGTAATATTATACAATCATGCAAGTATGTCTTGTCACACTTGCCAAAAAAATCATTTTTAGTGAATATTCAAGTTTTGCTTAATTTTCATAGTCTATCATATTGCTAACCAAAAAAAGAGAACCCTCAATTCTAGTTCAAAAATATCTAATGGATTTCTTTTTACTAAAGAAAATTGCCCATTTCTTAGTGTTAGAGTATGTGTGTATTATTGTTACTGTAAAGTCACTCGAGAGTACACTTATCACAATGTAGGGATTACAAAAACTGTAATATATACAATTCACTATATATATATACATATGTATATATATACACACACACACAAACACTCAATTCTCTCTTTTCATCATTTATTTCCTTCTCTTCTTCTTCTCTAATCCTCTTTTTCTAATATCATTGATTGTCTTCTAACAACAGTAACTCATCAGCATCATGCTCTAGCTTACCATCTTGTCCAACTACATTCAACATAGAAAACATCAATCACCATCCAATTCTAAAATTCAACCTCAATAACTAGGGTCTAAAGGCAATCAAGTGATGGCTATATTACCAAATCAATCCTTGCTCATCCTATAACTATCACTAGTGCATTCACCAACACCACTTCTTTGAACCTTGACTCTATATGTAATGACTCCAATTTTGTAATATTAAAATCCCAAGTTAGCAATGAAAAGTTCAATTTTTGAAGATAAGGGCATTTTAGTCATTTCACTATTCACCTGGACTAAACCCAGAAATTTGGTTCTGAAAAATGGTACCATTAGGTGCGTATCAGAAAAAGGAATCCAACGAGACCAAAATCACCCAAAACAGAGTTAAAATGAGCAAGTTATGGCCTTTTGAAGTTCAGGGGCAAACATGTAATTTTTTATAAAAAACGGATTTAGCCTGCAAAACACAGGGGCCCGTTTTGATATGGGCACCCTTCATCTTCAATCTCTAGAGGGTTCTAGAACGACGGTGATTGGAGGAGAAATCACCGCCATTCTGGAGGTTTCTCCACCGCCATTCAAACGCGGTGAGAGCCCCCTCCAGAACCCTCTCATAGCTCTATAAATAGAGCTCTTAGGCGCCTCTAATGGCAGCCCAAAAGGTTGAAGATAACCCGTTGTGGACGAGTGACCTAGAGGGGAAACAAGGAGAAAAACCCAGCAACGAGCCAGGTATGCCTAAGATCCCTCAAAACCCATCTTCACAGTAGTTCTAGGATCAATTTCCCTAGGTTTTTGCATGAAAAACCATGCAAAATGGAGCCCTAGAGACTCACCAAGGATCCAGGGACATTCCCTAGGCCGCACTGGTTTGGCAGGGTGTCCTGAGGATGCCCCGGTTTCCCAACGAACAGGACGTTCCAGTCGGAACATCACACGTCGTCCCATTTGCAAAAAAAACCAAACGTGCGTGTCCGGGGACGCACCAGCAAGAGAGAGAGTCGGGTGGGAAAACCCAGCACCTCTGCAGACGCGCCCGCTGAGGCGCACGCTGTAGACGTGCAGCGCTTTAGCGATGCAGGTTTTCTCATTTCTTAAGGAAGCCAGGGCGCATGACATTGACGCACAGCGCCCTAGCATTTCGTCTTTTCACTCTTGAGACCCTTATGTACGTGCGACATTAAAATGCTTATAACTTGAGATCTAGAGCTCCGATTGAGGCACCGCAAAAGGCATTATGTTTGTGTCGACGATACAGACATATCTATGCTATAAAATCCCTGATCAAGGCCCAATCAAAGGTGGGCATGACCCTTAGAATGGGACGGTGGCGCGTGGCCGCTAGACCTTTGGAAAATTGATAATACCAAGGCCCAATTAGGACCTTAGGACACCCATAGGCATAGGGATGGACCCTTAATACCTAAGTAATAAGACCAACCACTCTAAAACCCATAAAAGATAGGCCAAACTAACCTTGATTCCCCAAACCATGTTCAGGAGCGCACGAGGACAAAAGGGTTAGCGCGACCTAGCTAGGTAGGTGTTCTATCGCTACTAGATTCTTTTAAAAGAACTATTATTATTTTGAGAACACATATTTTAAGTACATGACTTGTTTAGCATGACTTAATTCAGCATGCATGTGATAAATGCTTTATGCATAGACATGTTTTGTAAATAATTGCATATACATTATGCATACATATGTTTTGCAAACTATTGCATACATTGCATTATTTATGAACATTAAGTTCTTGCAAAGATTGCATGTCCTTGAGGGTTGCCAAAAGATGCTGGAGTGCCGAGGGCCAGGCAGTTGTGAGGGACCCAAAGAGGACAGGTTTTGAAAAGAGGTTTTTGGCTTATTTGATCGTACATGATTTGGGCTAGTAAGCTCATGGGTGCTATGCCGAGGGGTGTGGGTTGGCCACCCAGCCTCTACCACTATTAGGTGGATGGGTACCATGCCCAAAAAGGGCATGTCCCTGCTTCGACTGCATGTGGTACAAGGGGCTACCACTGGTGTCACGGCACTGGGTCAAAGTGTTATATGCCCCGTGGAGGTATATGATCCTGTGTCCCTAGGTACTCGGGGACCACACGGCGGTGAGGTCATGGGCATAGTGGGACCCTATGGTTTCATGGATTTATGTGCATTGCATATGGCATGATATAAGGTTAGTCGACCATACCATACTAGATATCCATGAGTTGGATTCAATGAAGCATCTGATGCATATCATAATGTTATGATATATATGTATATGATACTTTCGATTTTTGGATTATGTCATCCTTTAAGTCGTTAGTATTTCAGTTTGACAATGGATTTTGATATCAATATTGAACTTGAGTATTCAGACATGCACATGTTTTGAAGGAGCATATGATTTTGAAACATCTCATGCATTATAAAACTAGTAGTGATGGGCTTCTGATGAGTATAGTATATACTCACCCAATCCTCAACATTTTTCAAACACAAAGTAAATACTTAAGGGCAAGGAACGCTTGTGCTAGGAGACACCCAGACTAAGTGCAAGTAAGTAAACCCCTACCTTATCTTTCAATGTTACTTGATTGTAGTTACTCTCTAATAGCTGGGGCTGTGACTAACACTTTCTTGGGAACAATATTGATTTATACTTTGCCATGGCTAGATTATTTGAGAATTTGTTTTGACACTCGGGGTTTCTATGAAAGATTGTTTTCCAAAGCAAAAAGATTTTCATGCATTTCATACTTATAAAACAAGAGATCTCGCCTTTTTATAAAAATTGCATCATATAAAAACCCGGGTCGTCACAGTTGGTGTTAGAGCAAGGTTTAACATTACTCACAGCCCAGTTATGAGGAGAATAACTTATAATCAAGTTTCATCCATGAAAGAGTAAGGGGTAATAGGATAACACAAATTGAGGTTTGGTGAATTACCTTGTGATTGCAGATGCCTAAGAAGAAAGGAAGCAATGCTCCAAGACCTGAAGCCCCACTAGTGGACTCCACTGGGTCGGGCAATGGGATGGCTGAGTTATTCCAACAATTTTTACAAAACATGGGACAATACATGAATAGTCAAAGACAAACTCCTACCACCCGAGATCCTTCCCCTGATAAAGCAATAGATAGGACTGAGGTCGAGTTAGAAAGATTTCAGAAACTAACTCCCTCATTCACAGGAGAAGATGAAGCATCTATAGCTGAAAAATGGTTAATTGACATTGAAAAGATATTTAAAGCCATGAACATAGATGAAGAAAGAAAAGTACCCATGGCCACGTTTGTGTTTAGGGGAGAGGCTACCTTTTGGTGGGAAACAGCATAAAGAACTTATTTTGATCAGCAAGAAACAATAGGATAGGAAGAATTGAAAAAGGTCTTTAATGATAAATATTATCCTAAACATGTAAGGAAACAGAAGGAAAAAGAATTTATGGACTTAGAACAAGGAAATATGACTGTCCAACAGTATGAAAATAAATTCATCAGCCTCCAAAGATTTGCACCACGTGCTTGTGCTGATGAGGAAGATGCGGCAGAACGATTTGTAGATGGGCTTAAACCAGGACTTAAGAACAGAGTTCTAGGTTTCCAACCTTCCACAGTAGCCAAAGCCGTAGAGATGGCCTCCTTATATGAAAAAGATTTTCAAAGGAACCAGGCAATAAAGGAAACTAAGAACATCAACACCATGGGAAATAAAGGAAAGAGACCATTTCAGTCCTTCGAACCCAGGCCACCTTTCAAGAAGCCATTTGAAAACAAAGAAAGAAGACCAGACTAGAAGACATGCCCTAAGTGTAACAGGTATCATTCAGGCAAACCATGTCCCATCTCCAACATCAATTGCTATCTTTGTGGAGAACCAGGACATTTTGCTAGGGATTGTTTTAAAAAGGAAGTTGAAGAGTGTAAAGGAGATCAAGTTCCAAAAAGCCAAGGACGTGTCTTTTCCCTCACTTCGAGTCCAACCCAGGCATCAAATGCTATAGTTGAAGGTACTCATAGAGTTGACGGAGGATCTCAAGCTAGAGAGGAGACCAGTTGAGATCCGGAATCGTAAGAGTAAGAAGCTGTGGAACAAGGACATACACTTAGTCAAAGTTTTGTGAAGAAATGTGCACATGGAAGAAGAGACTTGGGAACTGGAGTCAGAAATGCGAGAAAAGTACCCTGAGATCTTTTTACTGTATATATTGAAGAATTTTGGGGACGAAATTCCCATAAGGGGATAAGAATGTAATGACTCCAATTCTGTAATATTAAAATCCCAAGTTAGCAATGAAAAGTTCAGTTTTTGAAGATAAGGGCATTTTAGTCATTTCACTATTCACCTGAACTAAACCCAGAAATTTGGTCCTAAAAAATTGTACCATTAGGTGCGTCTCGGAAAAAGGAATCCAACGAGACCAAAATCACCCAAAACAGAGTTAAAATGAGCAAGTTATGGCCTTTTGAAGTTCAGGAGCAAAAATGTAATTTTTTATAAAAAACGGATTTAGCCTGCAAAACACAGGGGCCCATTTTGATACGGGCACCCTTCATCTTCAACCTTTAGAGGGTTCTAGAATGGCAGTGATTGGAGGACAAAACACAGCCATTCTGGAGGTTTCTCCACCGCCATTCAAAGGCCGTGAGAGCCCCCTCCAGAACCCTCTCATAGCTCTATAAATAGAGCTCTTGGGCGCGTCTAATGGTAGTCCAAAAGGTTGAAGATAACCCATTGTGGAGGAGTGACCTAGAGGGGAAACAAGGAGAAAAACCCAGCAACGAGCCAGGTATGCCTAAGATCCCTCAAAACCCATCTTCATAGTAGTTCTAGGATCAATTTCCCTAGGTTTTTGCATGAAAAACCATATAAAATGGAGCCCTGGAGACTCACCAAGGACCTAGGGATGTTCCCTGGGCCACACTGGTTCGACAGGGTGTCTTGAGGATGCTGCGATTGCCCAACGAACTGGACGTTCTAGTCGGAACGTCACACGTAGTCCCGTTTGAAAAAAAAACCAAACGGGTGCATCTGGGGACGCGCTCGCAAGAGAGAGAGTAGGGCGGGAAAACCCGGCTCGTCTGTAGACACGCCCGCTGAGGCGTACGCCACAGACACGCAGCGCTTTAGCGATGCGGGTTTTCTCATTTCTTAAGGAAGCCAGGGCGCATGACGCTGACGCGTAGCGCCCTAGCATTTCGTCTTTTCACTCTTGAGACCCTTATGTACGTGCGACACTAAAACACTTATAACTTGAGATCTAGAGCTCCGATTGAGGCGCCACAAAAGGCGTTGTGTCTGTGTCGATGATGTGGACACATCCAAACTATAAAATCTCTAATCAAGGCCCAATCAAAGGTGGGCATGACCCTTATAATAGGATGGTGGCGCGTGGCCACTAGACCTTTGGAAAATTGATAATACCAAGGCCTAATTAGGACCTTAGGACACCCATAGGCATAGGGATGGACCCTTAATACCTAAGTAATAAGACCAACCACTCTAAAACCCATAAAAGATAGGCCAAACTAACCTTGATTCCCCAAACCATGTTTAGGAGCGCACGAGGACAAAAGGGTTAGCCGACCTAGCCAGGTAGGTGTTCTATCGCTACTATATTCTTTTAAAAGAACTATTATTGTTTTGAGAACACATGTTTTAAGTACATGACTTGTTTAGCATGACTTAATTCAACATGCATATGATAAATGCTTTATGCATAGACATGTTTTGTAAATAATTGCATATACATTATGCATAGATATGTTTTGCAAACTATTGCATACATTGCATTATTTATGAACATTAAGTTCTTGCAAAGATTGCATGTCCTTGAGGGTTGCCAAAAGACGCTGGAGTGTCGAGGGCCAGGCAGTTGTGAGGGACCCAAAGAGGACAGGTTTTGAAAAGAGGTTTTTGGCTTATTTGATCGTACATGATTTGGGCTAGTAAGCTCGTGGGTGCTATGCCGAGGGGTGTGGGTTGGCCACCCAGCCTCTACCACTATTAGGTGGATGGGTACCACTCCCAAAAAGGGCATGTCCCTGCTTCGACTACATTTGGTACAGGGGGCTACCACTGGTGTCACGGCACTGGGTCAAAGTGTCATATGCCCCGTGGAGGTATATGATCCTGTGTCCCTAGGTACTCGGGGACCACACGGCCGTGAGGTCGTGGGCATAGTGGGACCCTATGGTTTCATGGATTTATGTGCATTGCATATGGCATGATATAAGGTTGGTCGACCATACCATACTAGATATCCATGAGTTGGATTCAATGAAGCATCTGATGCATATCATAATGTTATGATATATATGTATATGATACTTTCGATTTTTGGATTATGTCATGCTTTAAGTCGTTAGTATTTCAGTTTGATAATGGATTTTGATATTAATATTGAACTTGAGTATTCAGACATGCACATGTTTTGAAGGAGCATATGATTTTGAAACATCTCATGCATTATAAAACTAGTAGTGATGGGCTCCTACTGGGTATAGTATATACTCACCCAATCCTCAACATTTTTCAAACACAAAGTAAATACTTAAGGGCAAGGAACGCTTGTGCTAGGAGACACCCAGACTAAGTGCAAGTAAGTAAACCCCTACCTTATCTTTCAATGTTACTTGATTGTAGTTACTCTCTAATAGCTGGGGCTGTGACTAACACTTTCTTGGGGAACAATATTGATTTAAACTTTGCCATGGCTAGATAATTTGAGAATTTGTTTTGACACTCGGGGTTTTTATGAAAGATTGTTTTCCAAACCAAAAAGATTTTCATGCATTTCATACTTATAAAACAAGAGATCTCGCCTTTTTATCAAAATTGCATCATATAAAAACCCATGTCGTCACAATATATCTTGTAGGTTTCGTAATCAACTCCTCAATTGGATCATGGAATGCTTTCAAGGGAAGTTGTCTCTATGTTGGTGTCTGCAGATCCAATGATGGATTAGGTAACTAGAGCAAGCTTTAAGACAACTGCATCATACTCGACCAATGCAACATCTGTTGACTCAAGACTTCACATTTTGATTATAGCGAAACCTCAAATACATATGTTTCTAACTTGTTTCAAAGCATATATGATTCTCTCATTGCATAGAAATAAAAATGCATCATTGGGGATAATATTTTTAGTCAATAGCTTAAGTATGACAATTAACTCTGCCTATTTGGTTTTATGATCTCACAACCAATCCTAAGCCTAGATAAGGGACAAGGGTTGCATTAAGTGCCAATTGGTGTAAAATATTTTGGGAAATCCTTTATCCAAGGCATAAAGTGTTTTCTTAGGATAGGGAATTCCCCATAAGTGACACACTACAAAAGAGCTCGAATGTAGCAGGAAATGGGCAAGGGCTGCTAGCAGTAAGTGACACACTACATCTTACCTCAGTTGTAGTGGAAAATGAGTAAGGGATGAGAGGGTATTCATCGGTAAGCAGCACACTATGTTGGTTCCCAAATGCACTGGAAAATGGGCAAGGGTTCCCATGCCATTCTAGATGTGCATGGGTAAAGTGACTAGCTTAGGAAAATAAGATTCATTATAGCCGCATGGAATGTAGGCACATTGACAAGTAAGAGTGTTGAGTTAGTAGATGTGATGAAATGTTGGATAGTTAACATAGCTTGTATACATGAAATAAGTGGAAAGGGGCTAAAACTAGAGAAATTGATGGGTCTAAACTTTGGCCAAAAGGAAAGGACAATGATAGAAAAAGATTAGCGATAGTGGTGAATAAAAAATTAAAGGATAATGTATTAGAGTTTAAAAGAACCACTGATAGAATTTTACTAATAAAACATCTCTTAGGAGAGAAAATCATAAATGTTATAAGTGCATACACCCCACAGGTATGCTAAGAAGATAGAATTAAGAGATAGCTATGGGAAGATATGGATGGAGTAATGTGAAAATTTTCCAACATAAAGGTGATATTCATAGGAGCATACTTAAATGGTCATTTAGTAAAATAAAAGGAAGAATATGATATGGTACATGGAGGGTATGGTTTTGTATAAAGAAATGAGATGGGGGAAGCTATCCTCAATTTTTCTTCAGCATATAACTTAGTTCTAGTAAACACATACTTTAAGAAGAGACATGAACACTTACTAACCTTTAATAGTGCTTCATATAAAAACCAAATAGACTTCTTTCTATAAAGAAATGTCAAAAGATCAATGTGTAAGGATTGCAAGGTGATACTTGATGAGAGTTTAACTAATGAAATAGATGTCAACACCATGTGAACTGATTTGGCCGAGTCTATTGAGAAAGTGGCAAAAGATGTTCTAAGAGTGTCTAAAGGTAAAAGGCAATTAGCAAAGGAAACTTGGAGGAATATAAAAGTGCAATAATTTATTAAAGAGAAACATATGTGTTTTAAAACATGGTAGGGAACTAGTGTGACTACTTAGTTTTTAAAATACCATAAATGGAAATAATTCCACAAAATAAAAAACTACAAAGCTTGGGATCCCTAATAAAAATGCCAACAAAATATGAGTACAATTTTATTTTTTAACAATAATGATATCGATAATGACAGTAAATCATCCATTCCATTAAAAAAAAAAAACACCTAACACCATAAATATCTATCTCATGTAATAAACATGAATCAAAACATGGCCATGTCTGAATCCTAAAAAAATAATCATAATTTCAAAAACATATCTCACTGTGTATCTGTTACAATCCATGTATCATCTATATAAAGGTAAACACCTGCCATAAATGAGCTACATTCACCATGAATTCATAATAGATAAGAGTCTAAAATGAAAAAGAAAGACTAAGTGAAACATCTTCTCACTTTCTCCAAGTCCTTGTCTCAAGTATGCTGGTCCACTCCTCAACTTTGGCTTTCACTTCAGGATCTAAAAAATTTTGTGGGTTGAGTATTTCTATATTACCTAGTATATACACTTGAATTGCTCAAAATGTGGTAATCAAAACACATATGATTTGAAATCATATTATCGGTTTTAAAACTGTAACTCCTTACCCCAGTCATTCTCTTGCTACATGCAAACATGCATATAATAGGATATATATCAAAATATCATATCAACAACATATGAACTCTCATATCATTTAGCATATAAATATCTCACATCATCAAATTGATAGATCAAATCAAATAAAATATGCACTCATACGTAATATGGTAATACTCATACCAATAACTCATCATCCATATGCTCATATGGATTCATATTACACCATAAACTCATATGGTAAAATCATTGGACCATACATTGGGTCCACACTTAATATCAAATTGAATATCACAAAATCTAGGACATGCCATGCTTAAGACCAAATCACTTCATCGTGTGCTTTCCGATATCCTAGAAAGACTTCAACCACATAGCCATTGAGCCTATGACTAGTCCTGAAAGGTTTCCATCAGTCACAATTGTAGTCCAACTACCATTAGATGGTATGCTCCCTCTGTCAGTTGGTGAATATCATGCTAGCTTCCAGTGGTTGCAGGTTGGGTGGCCAAACCCAACCCTTGGCATTGCCTTTCGTATGCCATTAGCATATCTCAATACTCAGGGCACTCATCGCTCATCATAATCACAATGATATCTCAAATCATGATATGAATAATATCAAAATATGAATACTACACACATATCATCTACTAGACATTAGTCATTGTCAGATTTGTAAATAATACCCACTTTAGGGGTCTCAAGCTCAAAACATATCAAAGTAGTGTCAAAATAGAAGTACATCCTTATTGATGTTCAACACTCAGTCAAATTAACATTTTTTATTCTCAAGCAATCTTGATCAAGATGTTGATCTCATGTCTAATCTTTATTTAAATTGAACAGTAACTTTCAAGTTGATCTTCGATACTTTCAAGTCAAATCAATCATTATAACCTTATTAGTTCTTAATTATGCTCTCATCAAGGTCTAACCTAAATCTAATGGTTAGATTCCAATGAATTTCTTTTTTCTAAGTAGCGTATGATTAAATATTCGAGATCCCTTTTTAATCTGATCATTGAGCACACATCAGAACTACATGTTCAATGTAGTCCTTATGTGTTACATGGTTGATTTATTATCTAATCATCCAATGTAATAATAGATAAGAAGCGATCCAACCATTGGATTTTGGTTGATTGGTTAGATCATTGTGAATTAACAATTCATCTTAAGGCCTCTAGAAATATTAGATTTGTCATTATTTTCTATAAATTATAACATGTGCATTGTGGAATACTTAATTTAGAATACTAAAGTTCAAGGAGGTGGTGAGCTACCTGCAATTAGGCTATCAATTGACTAGACGATCTAGCACAATTGCACCATCCATTGAATGGACTGTTAAGATTGAAATGGAGAAAGTTCCCCTCCTCATGCATGATTGTTGTTGCTAAATACTGATCTCCCCCTAGATAAATCAAACCATGAAATCCATGGTTGATTAATCAATGAATGGATCATCAATTAGATGTTTTTGTAAACTGATCTTGGCATTGATCTTCTAGGTTTTTTAGATCTTAAATTAGAACCATGATTTTATAGATCATCAAGTATGGACTACACTTCATCCAGGTAATTAGATTTACCACAAAAGTGTGTGACAAAACCATTACAAATCACACTAAAATCCGATTGATCATGGCTTGGTCGAACCTTCCATCAGACCATCCAATGAATGGGTGGTTTGGATCACCCACGTGCTATCCACTCCCTTGAACATTAGGGGGTGGTTTGGATGTTGCAAATTCCACTGAATAATGGGTAC
Source organism: Warburgia ugandensis (assembly GCA_035236585.1). Taxonomy (NCBI): domain Eukaryota; kingdom Viridiplantae; phylum Streptophyta; class Magnoliopsida; order Canellales; family Canellaceae; genus Warburgia; species Warburgia ugandensis. The sequence continues at coordinate 45,773,250 of CP141131.1, read as the reverse complement.
ATCAAACCATGGGTTTCCAACGGTTAAGCTCTCCAAATCAAATCCCATAAATCAAAATACCCCACATGATTCAAACCATCCATTTTAATTCCCTTTTTAAAAAGTTTTTGAACTAATTAAAACCATTATAATTCGTCATGGTTATTTCACATACTTACTAAGCAAGGCATCACGCAATGATCATATCTCCACATGCATAAATTTCAATAACAATCATCTACTTAAAATAAGAGAAATCATGCATTTAATCAACTAGCATAACATGATGATCATATGTTCAAGGAAATTTGGCAATGAATCACTCTTCCATCTACCGTTTCCCGCTTTTCTTAGGAGGCTCACAATGTCTCACTTTATCAAGTCACGCGTCTCCCATTTTAATTAGATATTTCTCTCTTTTCATTAGTTTTTAATTCTAGGAGATTGGGATTTTCTTCCTAAAGAATAGGAATCCCCTATGTTGTAGTCTATCATGCTTGAATTCAGTGTATCTTGATGTTTTTTATTTGACACTATCCTTACTATACTAGGACTCCTTTTCTGGGGATCCCACGCCATTTCTCATCTTCTTTTCTAAGTTAACATCCAAATGGGGCCCACATTACATAATTATTAAAAATAACATTTTCAATAAAAAGGTGACTCTTATAAATTTGGAAACTTGTTTTGGTTATAACTTTCTCCCCAAAGGTCAAATTTTCATTATAGCCATTGAATTCATATTTTCTCACTCTATCCATTCGTATAGGTTTTAGGAATAGATTCCTAAAACCTAAGATTGTGCATTTTGGACCCTTCAATTAACTTCTAATTTTATTGAAATTTAAAAATTGGTATAGAAATTTGGGATGTGACATTGATTACCCTCTTCAAAGAATCACTTCCTCAAAATTTCTCATCCATTGATCCTCAAATAAATCCAGATATTTAATCCTCATGTCAGACTAAACTCCCATGTTGCTTCTTCAACCAACCAATTTCACCAAAGCATTCTGACACGTGTAATCTCCTTGTTCCTTCAGTACCTACATCAAAATGTGAGAGGGGGTTTGGAACATACTTTCACAACATTGAAACATGGAAGACATTAGGGACTTTAGCTAATTGTAGATGTAATACCAGTTTGTATGCTACTATACCAATCTGATCTAGAATCTTGAAGGGACTAATGTATCACAAGCTTAACTTCTCCTTCAAACTAAATATCATCACGCCCCTAATCAATGGTATCTTGAGGAACCTCAGTGTTGATCTAAGAATCTTAAACACTCTTAAAAAACTTGGAGGCTATCTAACTATCTTTGTCTAAAGTAATCATCATTGGCAATCCATGCAAACTCATGGTCTCCCTGATATATAGTCAAGCCAGGCTATCAATTTGTTGATTTTGTCTTATGGGGAGGAAGTGTGTTGATTTTGTCAATGGGTCAATAATCAATCAAATCATGTCACACCAACTCATTGTCTAGGGTATTCCCATGATGAAGTCCATAATGACATGATTCCACTTCAACTTGGGAAGCTCAAGAGGGTGTATTAATCTTGTAGGCTTTTGATCCTCAGCCTTGACTTACTGATAATTAAGACATCTACTAACAAGTTCTCCCACATCTCCCTTCAGTTGTTCCACCAAAATTGTCTTTTCAGGTCTTATTACATCTTCATTTTTCCTATATGGATAGTGTATATTGAATAGTGCGCCTCTCGGTGTATCTCAAGTCTCAACTACTAGTCTTATGGGAAAACTAGTCTCCCTTGAAATCTCACACTACCATTTGTCTCTCTACTGAAGCCTGCTTGTTTCTAAGTGTCTGCCTCACAACATTTTCAATCGAGTTCTAATGGACTCTCTCAATTAGTGTGGATCTCACCGATGGATTAGCCATAAAGGCATTATCCTGCTTAATCTTTGGTCTACAACTAGTCACCTCCTTGATAGCATACTGGTACACACTTGGTGCATCGGCCATAATATTGGTGGTACTAAATAGTGAAATCATAGTCCTTCAAGTACTCCATTCATCACCTCTATCTCATGTCTAGTTGTAATAGTGAGAAAATTTACTTGAGGCTCTTATGATCAGTGAATACCTCAAACATCTTGCCATAGAGATAGTGCCTCTAGATCTATTGGATGAATACTATGGTTACTAGCTCCAAATCATGGTTTAGATAATTCACCTTATGCTTTTTCAGTTGTCTTAAAGCATAGCGGATTACCTTTTCATATTGTATAAGTGTGCAACCTAGCTCTTTGCCTGAGGCATCATAGTATACAATAAATCCTCTACCTCAATTTCTAAAAGCCCTCCTCACTTGCATCATCCTAGGTAAATATGAAATTCTTTTGAGTGCACTTAGTAAGTGGTAAGGAAATCTGTGGGAAACCCTCTATAAATCTGTGGTAGTATCCTGTAAGTCCCAAAAAGCATTGAATATTAGATATGATCGTCGACACTTCCTACTTCTCTATTGCCTCTACCTTTGCTGGGTTCATAGTAACACCATCCTTAGAGATAATATGACCCAAGAAGTTGACTTTCTCCATCCAAAAATTGTATTTGTCAAACTTGACATAAAGCTAATGCTCTTGGAGTATGCCTAATACAATTAGTAAGCTCTCTATGTGCCTTGTAGCTCTTAGAATATACTAGGATGTCATAAATTGACACAATCAATAACTTGTCATACAATTAGTAATAACCCCAATTTTTGTAATTGATTGAGAAAAATCAATAAAGTTTGAGTTTCAGATATTTCGGGCTGACATATTAAGGTTATTTAAAATATACTTTTTATAAAAGTATAATCAAATCATAAGACATGTAAAATTGAAATTAAACTTAGCAAACCCTTCAAAATGACTATAAGCACGACAAATTTCGAATTCGGATGAGAAATCCTTAAGTTTCTTCATTTCTTGGACAAAAGGGGTAAAATAGTAATTTTACCCAAAAATCAAAATATGAAACATCAAAATTTAGAATGTATTGAGAAATATGAATTCAATGCCACTAAGTACACTCAAATCTGAGATCATAGGAATAAAACCTAAAATTTTATGCATAAAGGGCAAAACGGTCTTTTTACACCATGTGGGGCCCACATGGGGTCCACCACATCCCCAACAACCAATTTTATCAGTAGCCCATGTGAAACATGGGTCAACAAATATCAGCTAAAGAAAAATTAGGCATGGGAGCATTGAAGACTTTCATACCATTTTATAATAAAAAAAAAATATTATAATCATGGAAAAAGACCCAAAATGCCTATAAATACAATCCCAAAAATCCTCATAAAATACCCAGGAAATTATCTTCACTCTTCTTGAAAAATTAGATCTAGATCCCTCCCCAAAAACCCAAAATTTCCAAGAGTTAGATCTCTTTTCAACTTGTTTTTCTTTTTAGATTGGAACAAGAGACCTAAAATCAATTAGGCACTCTATTCTAGACCTGATTTGATCAATTCCACCATCCAAAACTTCCCAACATATCTATTCTACAAAACCCCCAAAGAAATTTCAAGATCCAACACTTCAAAAAATGGATATTTGCAAGAAAGGTGGATTTCAGGCCATATCTTCATCAACAAGGTATTTTTTTAAATTCGGCATATAACTGAGGTTTTGTCTCCAATCAGGTAGGTGTAAATCCTTTTCATAGATGTTTAGTACTGTATTATGTAATTTTTATTTTTCTGTAATTTATTTTGGCAATAAAAAGGTAAAAATAAAGTAAACAACAGAACCCTCAATTCATGATGATGGAGTGCTCAGATAAAAAATCTGACTTCACCAATCAATCCAAAAAGGTCCAAAACCCCTAGGGTAGAATTTTCAAAAAGATCCGAGAATTTTTGGTCCCCCAATTGAGAAGGGATTGATTGGACGGTCCAAACGGACTGTCCAATCTCCAGATTGGATGGACAACATCCTGCACGCTTCCATGGACACCCCGTGCGGGCGCTTCAACATTTTAGCACAGCGGACACGCCCGATTCGGCCCGTCAGGCTTGGTTTTCCGCCCGAATGTTCTTGGTCGTCCGTTCCTGGGCCCAGATCAAATACAAGCCCTAGGAAGACTGTAAACTTCCAGATTCAATTCCGAAGTCATCTGAACTCCAAATTGAGATCGAAAGAAGCTATGGAAAGCTTGAAACCTCTATCTTCTTATGGAATGATAAAATAGACATTTTATTTAGTAAAAACTTTCTGTATTAAAGAAATAAGATTCCAATTACATAGATTTTCAAGATCTGAGATAATCAGATCTTAGAAGCATGTTTTAATAATGATATACTACTTAAATAAAGTGATATCTATGTTTAAATTGGATAGATATGAGATATATTAAGGGATCTACCCTTTATGGTAGAAAAACCCTAAAAATACAAAGGGACCCACTTGATGAATGAGATCAAGTGTGATCAGACCCTTGGGATGGAAAGAATAAATGTTTATATGATAAAATCCAAGGAAATCATGAATGGATTATGAGAAAAATAGATCAATATGATCTTTTGACCTTAATAGAGAAAATTCCCTAAATACAACTAAAATCCTTAATCAAAGGAAAAGATCTAAGATCAAATGGTTAGATCATAAGTAAAGGTTTCTAAAAATGTAAATGTAATTAGTTTCATTTTATATTATTATGTTACAAAGCATGCTAGTATAACATTTAGAGTTTAGCATGATATGTGTTTCATTGTTATCATAAGGTGCTAGATTTAATTTAAGTACCTTGCCTCATTTTCATTGAATGTTAAATTATGTAGTTTTATGCTTTGAATCTATAATTGATTTATGGTTATATGTTATTAGTAGATTTATTTGTTATGAGATAAAGAGCATAAAACATCAAAAATGTATTTTAATGAGAAAGTAGAAGTTTCATGACACAAATATGAATGGAGTACTTTGGACTTAATTAGTAAGGGCTATAGTTAGTAGGACAATATAAGGATTATCAAATCCTTGGCCCAAATTAGGAAAAGAATAATAAACCCCATGAATGACATTATAAATATTCATGGACTTAATTAAAATCCATTAGAAAGAGTACTTAGGGTAAACATGCTTATAGGAACCTTATGAAAGGTTGAGCTATGGTCATTCTAGTGAATGATGAACATAGTGGTTAAGGGGGTTATCTAATAGAGCCTCACTCTTCCCCTACCTTCTGTTGACATTTGTGAGGTCTAAACGCCTCCTTACATGAGAATTGAAGTAACTACTTTGTGTTCACCCATTCAGCTAGTAAGCCTTAGCCAATTGGAAATAAGAGGAGCAGTCTAGATTTAGGCTTGAATAAGCTACCTTCAACCTGCACATTAACTGGTTGAATAATAATAATAATAATAAGAGCATAAAAGGTTAGTAAATTACCTAACCCTAATAAAAATAATAAGTAAGATAAGGATGATCAAACAAGATCCATTAGATCTTGGATGATCAAAAACAATAAGAATGAGAACACTATATTGTACTTAGTACGTATGTTTAGTAGTATACTTGTTATAGTTCATTAGATTAGATAATCCATACCCTTGATCAAAGATGATTCAAGGAAGAAAACCAAGATCATCCTCCATAGGGATGATCCAAGAACTGAACTTAGATCAAACAAGAACTAGATGATAGAAGATCTAGGACTGTGATCTTTATCAACATGTGTAGATTGTCAATCAAAGGATCTATGAAAGATCAAGATCAAGGAGATGAATATACAAAGACTTAGAGATAGAAAAATACTTAGATATGAATGATCTGAAGATCATTCTAAACATTAGATCTAGTGATCAATTTATAATTTATATATTGACATTATGTATGGATGCACAGATTACATACATCAGTCAGGATCATGGAAGATTGGGGAAAAGAGATCAATCCTTAAAGGTAGGGGGATTTGATGAATGCATTTACATGAGATATACATGATTGTACTCATGATCTTATGTTGACAAGAGTAATGATAATACTTGTATTAAATCTCTTGAAAACCTTATGATCCAACCAAACACCTATAAGATGGTTAAGGACTAAACTATAAGTGAATAGGGAACTAGAAAATATTTCAGCTTGTGAGTTTGTTTTAATAGGCATGAGCCTAGGGGATGCTATTGCTGGAGGAGTTATGAGGGTTTGGCCACCCGCTCCTTGAAATTTGATGATATGATGATACCTTGCCCAATGAGAGGCTAAAAGTCGGGTGGTGGCAATTATGGGAAGGCCACCACTGTGAAAGTCTTGCCCCCCCATACGGGCAGTGACATAATATTTTCCATCGTGGTATTAGTGGTGAACAGGGCAGTTATCCGAGCGCGCTAATACGGATCAGATTGCAGCATAATAACCTTTCTGATTATTTTGCACTATGATGCATATGAGAATAGGCATAGTGAAATGCCTTATGTTATAACGTAATGAAATCCTAGGTAATTGTATATTACCAATATTTCCCAAGAAGGGAAATTCCCAGTATGAGATTAGCTGTAATACTAAATTCTCAAAATGAAGAGAATTGATCAGCTTAGTTGGGAATGATATTTGACTATTTTCACGAATTTAACTGGTTTACCCATGAAGGGTATGTATGTATATAGATATACATAACTTCCAAAGTAAAGAGTATGTTTAAGGATAATGAGATTATGAAGTATTGGAATTACATTGTCAATGTTATGTTTCTTGAATCCCCTACCAAGCATTGCTTGCTGAGATATTGTACTTGTTGCAATATCTCAGATCCAGGGAAGGAGAGTTAGGAGCTAAAGACTATAGAAGACTTGAAGACAATAATCTTCAAGGTATACCCTTGAAGACATGTATTTTTATTTGTTGAGTGTTTTATTGCATGGTGAGCTTGAGTTTTGGATTATGTAATTTGGACAAGTATTGTACTAGATTTTGCTGTACTATGAACCACTTGATGGATCTTGGAGTTTAATAAAAGTATATTCCTTCAATGGAATTTTATTTTGTACACAAATTGTACTTATGTTATGTATGAAGTGGTGACTTGGGTTTTCAAAACAAGTTCTAAAGAAAAGAATTTCCGCTGCTTTGTTTTGCGAAAAAATTTTACACTCTTAAGGGCCCTGCCTTTCAAAATACTTTACAAATCATGTTTTCAAAAACCCGGGTCGTCACAGTTGGTATCAGAGCTATTTATCCAGTCACAGTACAGTACAAATATGTCCAAAGGAGAGATTATAATCCAAGTCTAGATTAAGATAGAAGTAGTTGTATAGAGGATTGATAGAAATTATAAACAGATGCCACCAAAGAGAGTTACAAGATAGGCAACTCAAAATACTCCAGAAGACAATATGGAGAGAGTAACAATGAGCAATGTGGAAGAGATGATGACAAAGGTGTTGAAGAACCTTCTTCCTCACCTACAACAAACCCAAGGTTCATCACCTCTGTAGAAATACCAAGTACGCAGGCCCAGGTTCAACCTGAAGTGAGTAAATAAGAGATAAGTTATTAGCTGATGAGAAGGAGTTATGTGATAAACTCATTAGTTAAGAGATAAGTATAAAAGGAGTTAACTCATTAGTGAAGGATAAGTTTTGAAAGAGTAGCCTCATTTGTTGAAGAGGATGTAAAGAGTTGACTCATTAGTGAAGAAAGAGTTAAACTCATTATTTGAGGAATGTGGAAAGAGTAGACTCATTTGTGAAGAAAGAGTAACTCATTAGTGAAGGATGAGTATAGAAAGAGTTAAACTCATTAGTTGAGAATGACTATAGAAAGAGTTAGTGTAATGAAGGAATAGTATAGTATAAGTAGATATTACTTAGTGAAAGGACTAGAAATACTAAGCAAATAAGAATTTCAATAGAGGGAATAATAAGATATAGAAATCCATAGGAAAAACACTACAATAGATGTAAGGTATGATGTTCAGGTCTAACCTAAAGTCCTGAGTAAACATACAAAGTACGTTAATACTAGTATGTATATAACCATTATTAAGTGAAGTATGTATATAACCATTACTAAGTGAAGAAATGGAGATAAAGAGAAAAAAAAAAAAAGTGATAAATTGGAAGGAAAATAAGATAAAAAAAAAAAAAAAAATCCAACCTTATAGAAAAGGTGAAATGGAGATTTATGAGAAATAGGTGTTAAAGATGAAAACATTAGAAGTATTGTAAAATTCAAAGTTAACATTTAATATATAAAGAAATATAAATGTAGGAATTAGAATTGCTACATGTATAGTATTATGACAATTAGTTAAATGGAATTAATCATCAAAATAGAGAGGATATGGCTTGAAAGAAATTTAAGGAGATAGGTGAGAAAGTTCAAGAATTTTAAATGAGAATAGTTTGAAATAAATATGAGCAAGGAGTTAAGCAAGTATTTTTCTCCAAAATTAGTGAGGCAAAGGATTTAGTGGAGAAATGATAAAATTTTAGAACATGAAGAGATGATCTTTGATATTAGAATAATATGAAAAGGAAAAAGAGAGTTAGATATGTTAAAGGGACAAAAATATGATCCAAAACTTATTAAGAAAGACAATTAAACCATGAGAATATATAGTTAACGAAGAAATTATAGCTCTATATATAGTACAACAATTCTAAAATCACCAAGTTAGAAATTATAAAGGTATGACAACTCATTGTGGAAATTAGCACTAGAGGATTTTCAAGGATTAAAGAATTATTGATATAATAACCTTGCTGTTATTAAAAATAATTTTTGGACTATCATAAAGAGAAGTACCTTTGGTATAGATGGTAAAATGGTCATGGAACATGAAAACAAAGAGAAATATTGATTAGGAAAATATAGTCATTGATTATCATGGTCATGGAACATGAAAACAAAGAGAAATATTGATTATGAAAATATAGTCATTGATTATCATGAAGAGGAGTACATATAATTGATCAAGGCAAATGAAGAGCTAAATATGGATATAGATATTACTTCCAATTACATGATGGAGTTGGTGATATTGATAGATTTAAGAAATATAGTAAGGAAATATATTTTTGGAAGAAAGGTGAAATAAAACATGAGAAATGAAAACAAATATTGGTTGTTAAATTTAAGTTTAAAGATGACTGTGAATGAGATATAAATCCAAATTGTTGGAGAAATAAGTGGTTAGAAATTTTAAGATAGTTTGAAGATTTTCAATCTTACATGAGATTAAATGAGAAAATATCTATAATAGTTGAGGAAAAGAACATCAAATTATATGAATGAGTTGAAAGAACAATTTTTTAAGGATATGGAGTGATTATAGCAATTTACATTATGAGAGTAACAAATTTCTTTTCGGAAAAGAAAAAGGAGGAATCAATATAAGGATGCATAAATGATGTTGAGGAAATTAAGTATCCTTTTTCTCTATAAGGATGAGCATTTTCAAATTTATTGTGAATTGGAAATGCAACATCAAAGTATAAAATCAAAAACAAATTTTAAAGTTCTATGAGTTAGATAACAGATGTTCATGAATTTAAGGAGAATGAAATATATTGAATGAAGTGGTATTGATATATGGAAATAAATTTCAAGAAATCAAGAGCATTCAGGGGATATATTTTAAACACTTACAAAACTTGTCTTGTAAGTGTACATGTGATTAAAGAAAGCAAAGTTTAGGTTATATAAATTTTAAGGATAGCATGGAATTTCACCCAACAAAGGTGGAATATGAGATCAAAATATGAAATGACAATGAGAATTAGAGAAATATATCTCTTATTGATTTTATAACATAAGGACATTCTTTTACTGAAGTTTTGCCATTGGTTACATAAATCCTAAATGAGTTGATAATAGATTGTTGAGAATTAAAGACTAGTTGATAAATTATGGTGTTTGTAAAGATTTGAGAAGGGATGATTACAAAGTCAATATGGACTCTTTTAATTGAAATTATCAAGAATATCGCAACTAAAGAGTTAGTATGATATGATAAAGGCTATGAGGTATGCTTTGAAAGAAGCATGAGGAAATGCAAAATCTAGAAATTTTGAAGCCTATGACATATAATTATATATATAAGAGGAAAAGAGATAAATATTATCATAGATTGTTAGAATGTTCTGAATATTGTGCTAAATATGAGAAAGAATTAACAAAAGAGGATCGGGAATATATATGCAGAGTTAAATAACACTATCTTAGATGGAAAAATGTAGAAAGTCAAGTATTATGAATAAAATGGCACTCAAAGAGTGTTACAAAAATAATGGATGGGAATGAGGAAAGATTCATTACAAGGAAACTATTATTCAAGGACAGAATTTGACAAGAAGTTGTCAATAGAAGGAAATAGTAAAGAAGTATGAACTGTAGAAAAGAAATAAAGTATACACTTTCAAATAATGGAAGAATAAGAAAAGAGAAAATTACTTCCAAAGATTGGAAGGTTGTTACAAAGAACAATAGTTGAAGTTATAGAATCTAATCAATATGTATTATAGGAAGTCTAAGGACTATACATAGTAGGAAAGCTATGTCCAAACTTTATATGTTGATACATAGTAGGAAAGCTATGTCAAAACTTTATATGTTGAAAAAGAATGAGGATGAGCAATAGAAGGTATAATGGAAAATTGTGAAGTATGGAAAGATTGGTGAAAATTACCAGTCAAGTGAAATGGAAGGTTTTTGAAATGAAAGGGATAACTCAATAAGAGTTATTAACACTTTTTGGGGAATTCTAGCAAGAACTAGCTTTAGTATATAGTGCAGTATTAGGGTTAGTCATGGAAGAGCATTTTAACCTTTGAGAAAAAGGTAGAATAGAAAAGGAACGAAAGGAAATAGGATTTCCATAAGTGGCAAGGCCACATGTGTAAGCCTATGAAAGAATTGTGAAAACTCCTAAGTGAGTTGTATTACAAATTTCGAGGACAAAATTATTATAAGGAGGGAAGATTGTAATAACCCAATTTTTGTAATTGATTGAGAAAAATCAATAAAGTTTGGGTTTCAGATATTTCGGGCTAAAATATTAGGGTTATTTAAAATATACATTTTATAAAAGTATAATCAAATCATAAGACATGTAAAATTGAAATTAAACTTAGCAAACCCTTCATAATGACTATAAGCACGACAAATTTCGAATTCGGATGAGAAATCCTTAAGTTTCTTCATTTCTTGGGAAAAAGGGGTAAAATAGTAATTTTACCCAAAAAGCAAAATCTCCCAAAAATCAAAATATGAAACATCAATTTTATCAGCAGCCCATGTGAAACATGGGTCAACAAATATCAGCTAAAGAAAAATTAGGCATGGGAGCATTGAAGACTTTCATGCCATTTTATAATAAAAAAATAAAATATTATAATCATGGAAAAAGACCCAAAATGCGTATAAATACAATCCCAAAAATTCTCATAAAATCCCCAGGAAATTATCTTCACTCTTCTTGAAAAATTAGATCTAGATCCCTCCCCAAAAACAAAAAATTTCCAAGAGTTGATCTCTTTTCAACTTGTTTTTCTTTTTAGGTTGGAACAAGAGACCTAAAATCAATTAGGCACTCTGTTCCAGACCTAATTTGATCAATTCCACTCTCCAAAACTTTCCAACATATCTATTCTACAAAACCCCCAAAGAAATTTCAAGATCCAACGGTTCAAAAAACAGATATTTGAAAGAAAGGTGGATTTTAGGCCATATCTTCATCAACAAGGTATTTTTTTAAATTGGGCATATAACCGAGGTTTTCTCTCCAATTAAGTAGTTGTAAATCCTTTTCATAGATGTTTAGTACTGTATTATGTAATTTTTATTTTTCTATAATTTATTTTGGTAATAAAAAGGTAAAAATAAAGTAAACAACAGAACCCTTAATTCATGATGATGGAGTGCTCAGATGAAAAATCTGACTCTACCAATCAATCCAGAAGGGTCCAAAGCCCCTAGGGTAGAATTTTCAAAAAGATCTGAGAAGTTTTGGTCCCTCAATTGAGAAGGGATTGATTGGACGGTCCAAACGGATTGTCCGATCTCCAGATCGGACGGATGACGTCCTGAGCGCTTCCAGTGCAGGCGCTTCGACATTTCAGCACAGCGGACGTGCCCGACTCGGTCTGCCTGGCTTGATTTTCTGCCTGAACGATTTGGGTCGTTCGTTCCTAGGCCCAGATCAAATACAGGCGCTAGGAAGACTGTAAACTTCCAGATTCAATTTCGGAGTCATCTGAACTCCAAATTAAGATCGGAAAGAAGCTATGGAAAGCTTGAAACCTCTATTTTCTTATGGAATGATAAAATAGACATTTTATTTAGTAAAAAATTTCTATATTAAAGAAATAAGATTCCAATTACATAGATTTTCAAGATCTGAGATGATCAGATCTTAGAAGCATGTTTTAATAATGATATACTACTTAAATAAAGTGATATCTATGTTTAAATTGGATATATATGAGATATATTAAGGGATCTACCCTTTATGGTAGAAAAACCCTAAAAATACAAAGGGACCCACTTGATGAATGAGATCAAGTGTGATCAGACCCTTGGGATGGAAAGAATAAATGTTTATATGATGAAATCCAAGGAAATCATGAATGGATTATGAGAAAAATAGATCAATATGATCTTTTGACCTTAATAGAGAAAATTCCCTAAATACAACTAAAATCCTTAATCAAAGGAAAAGATCTAAGATCAAATGGTTGGATCATAAGTAAAGGTTTCTAAAAATGGTTGGATCATCAGTGGTGAACAGGGCAGTTATCTGAGCGCGCTAGTACGGATCAGACTGCAGCATAGGAACCTTTCTGATTATTTTGCACTATGATGCATATGAGAATAGGCATAGTGAAATGCCTTATGCTATAGCATAATAAAATGCTAGGTAATTGTATATTACCAATATTTCCCAAGAAAGGAAATTCCTAGTATGAGATTAGCTGTAATACTAAATTCTCAAAATGAAGAGAATTGATTAGCTTAGTTGGGAATGATATTTGACTATTTTCACGAATTTAACTGGTTTACCCATGAAGGGTATATATGTATATAGATATACATAACTTCCAAAGTAAAGAGTATGTTTAAGGATAATGAGATTATGAAGTATTGGAATTACATTATCAATGTTATGTTTCTTGAATCCCCTACCAAGCATTGCTTGCTGAGATATTGTACTTGTTGCAATATCTTAGATCCAGGGAAGGAGAGTTAGGAGCTGAAGACTATAGAAGACTTGAAGAGAATAATCTTCAAGGTATACCCTTGAAGACATGTATTTTTCTTTGTTGAGAGTTTTATTGCATGGTGAGCTTGAGTTTTGGATTATGTAATTGGATAAGTATTGTACTAGATTTGGCTGTACTGTGAACCACTGGATGGATCTTGGAGTTTAATAAAAGTATATTCCTTCAATGGAATTTTATTTTGTACACAAATTGTACTTATGTTATGTATAAAGTGGTGACTTGGGTTCTCAAAACAAGTTCTAAAGAAAAGAATTTCCGCTGCTTTGTTTTGCAAAAAAATTTTACTCTTAAGGGCCCTGCCTTTCAAAATACTTTACAAATCATGTTTTCAAAAACCCAGGTCATCACAGTAACTTTCCCCCTAGCGATGTGGGACTAACTCTTAGTCTCTCACCTTGCCTAGAAGCTTGCCAGCCCTCTTGGCCCGCCCTCATCGGCCAAGGCTTCACACTTTTGAGGAATCTCGTGATAAGTATTCAATTTTGCATAAAAAGTACCCAATTAGCAATACATGTCTCATAGACTATAGGGCATTATTCTAAGAATTTTCCAAAATTCATGACCCATGCTTTTTGAAATGTTTTTTTTTTTAAATAAAACTCATAAGTGCATGAATCATTTGCCATATAATATGCTAGTGAAGTTGATCCTACAATGAGTTGATCTAATGTGATGCTAATGGTCCCTATTTTAAAACATCTAATCTATTCAAAATTCAAAAGATCTTTTTAGCCTACACTAGAATTGAAAATTAACAAATGAAATTGGAAACCAAGCAAAAACAAGAAACATGCTAAACAAAAAACATTCCTAAAACTTGCACTTTTCTAAAATGCAATTTAGCAATTTCCCTAATGTATCTTTCCTAAACATGAAATTACAACTAATCTAAGGAAAATATGCTTTAACAAACTACTTTCCTAATCATGCAAAACTAAGAAAAGTAAGCAACCAAATCAACTACTTTAGCATGTGTAACCAAATTAATTACTTCCAAACCAACTAAAATGCAAACTAATTGAATCTACCTACAACTAAATAAGACAAATAAATGAAAATTTACCACTAACAAAAAATGAAAGGAAAACTGCCCAAGCATCATGCATGTAACCATGGAATTGTATGCATGATTCATTGGATAGGAGTGTAAGCATGCAATCTTCTTCCAACATTAACTAAGCTATCTAACAATCTAGTTGGCCTCGTGAGAAATCAAGTGAACATAAGTTGTATTGTGCATGAAATTAACATAAGCCATTTATGAGAAGAAATTCCAGTAGCATGGTAATTGAATCATTCAATGAATAGAACATGCAAAACATGGAATTAATAACTTCTAGTGCAATCAAACATTCAATAACAAAGATAATTAATTGCTGAATACAAACAAGAATTGAAAATTCCAACTAACTTAATTTAACTATATAAAAAATTCATCAACATAATACCCCATACATGTAATCCAAATCTGAAATTTAAATTCTATTACGATGATGTTCACTTAAAATTAATCAGTCCTCAATTACAATCCAATACTTCTGCAATTGTTCCAACAATTACTCATGAGCAAGCATGCTTGAAATCAAGGGAAAACCCTATGGAATAATAAGGCAACAACTAATGGAAACTCAAGCAAACAAAGCTGGAAATCAAGAAGGCTGAAAGAGAATAAAGATGCAATGAAAGGTAAAATAGCGTGTCACTTCAAGGGAAGAGCAGCCTTGAATCTTATTTTTAAAAGAAAGAAAAGGTAAAGGAAAACAAGGCTAGCTAGCATGAAAAGAAGTAAATTCAGGCAAAGGGAACAAGGAAGCTAACCAACCTTCAAATATGAATCAAAGATCTTAAATAGCCTAGGTTGAACACTTGACGAAGAAGCACAAACCTTGTCAGGGAGTGTAAAAACCCAAGGAGTCAACACAACAAAAGAAAAATAGTGGAGAATGGGCTATAGGAAGAGGGTGTCTCCTTCCAAGGGAGGAGACACTTTTGTCCGTAAGTGAAAAGTTCTCTTTTGCTTATATGTTTACTAGGTTTTATGCTTGTTCTCGTATTTTTTTCAAGGGTGCTTTATTTCTAAGTTGTGGTGGGGATGAAAATAATTCAATTTGGATGGCTAGGATGGGGGAAAGATTAGGATGTTCAAAAGAGGAAATGGGTGGAAGGTGGCTATCTTAAGGGAAGTAGGTGGGAGATGCCACCTTTTTAGGAAGGGGAGTCTCCCCTCTTCCAAAATTGTTGGAGCATCTTCAAAATATGATGGTGGGTGGGGATGAGTTGAGAAAGAGATGGAGGGTGTGATGTGTAGAATTTTGGTTGGTTGGGAAGTTTCTTAAGATGGAGAATGTGATAGAGTTTTGGAAAGATGAAACTCTACAATGGAAATTCGTAATACATTTGAAGGGTGGGGTAGAAATTGAGGAAAAAGTGGAGAAAAGTGAGACAAACATAAAACTAGAATGCTCTTATCTCATTAGTTCACATGTCATTCATTCTATTAAGATTTCCTTAATTATCTTCAAAATATCTCATGGATAATCTTCTTAAATCTCCTCCAATCTTAGCCTTCCATTTAGCTTAGCTCGATGGCTTAGATGGCTTCATGGCTGGCTTTGGAATTTTTTTTGGATCTATCACTTGGCTTAAGTGGCATGAATGGTTTGGCTTGAATTCCTTAGCATGCCACCTTATCTTACGACTTATATGGCTTAGGTGGCTTAAGTGACTTCCATGTAAAGGTGGTGGGAATGCATGGCTTACTTCATGGGCTCACTTTATCCGTGTTTAGCTCCTTTAATCACACCCATTACTACTCCACAAGATGATCTTGGCCATTGGTTTATGTTGAAGTGATGATTTTGAGGCTTTGACTCAATCTTTTGATCTTGATCTTCAATTTCATCTTGATCGATTTCGGCCATTGGATCACCACCTTACTTCTTACAAAAAAAATGAAAAACACAAATTAAATCCTAGAAAAACATGATTATTTATATACCTACCTTGGATTAGCTTCTAAACCTGCAAAACAATAAGCTTTTTCTTCATTAGGTAAAAAATGCATCTATTACAAATTTTGCTCTAAAATCCCTAATTTACCCCTATGAGATGTAATACATGGGTAACTAATTGGATAGTTTTTATGCAAAATTAAACACTTATAACACCCCCTAACCAGCATTTTTAGTCTCGATCAAAATATACAAAAAATCATTTTACAAATACAAATACAAAGTGTCACTTTCATAGGTACTCGTGATTGCATTTGGTACATGCAACAAGCTCTTAAACCCCTAGGTTACCCCTAGTGGATGAGTTAGGCCTTGTGAGGGTTTGTAGTGAATATACCCACAAAATTACCTAAGGGTTGAGTCCCCTATTTTATCTCAGAGAATCCTCATTGTTGTTGTTTTAAATAAAACTCATAAGCACATGAATCGTTTGCAATATAGTATGCTAGTTGGGTCAATCCCACAAGGAGTTGAACTAATGTGATGGTATTGGTCCCTACTTTGAACTATCTAATCTAGCCAAAATTCAAGAGATATTTTTAACCTAAACTAGAATTGGAAATTAACAAACGATATTGGAAACTAAGAAAAAGCATGAAACATGTAAATTGAAAACTTTCCCAAAACATACACATTCTAAGATTAAAACTTTCCTAAATTAAAAACATCAAAATTTTATGAATTTTCTAACTAAAGAATTTCCTAAAGTGAAACTTATAAGTTTCCCTAATCTATCATTCCTAAAGAAGAAATTAACAACTAATTTAAGGTAAATATGCTTTAATTAACTACTTTCCTGATCATGCAAAACTAAGAAAACAAATCAACTATTTTAGTAGGTGTAAAACAATTAATTGCTTTCCAAGATAACTAAAATGCAAACTAATGGAATCTATCTACAACTAAACAAGTGAAATAAAGGAAAATTTACCACTAACAAACAATAAAAGGAAAACTACAAAAGCATCACTCATGTAACCATGGAATGGTATGCATGATTCATTGGATAGGCGTGGGCTTAATCAACTACTTTGGAAACCTAATCATGAAATCTTCTTCTAACATTAACTAAGCTATCTAACAATCTAATTAGGCTCCTAAAAAATCAATTGAGCATGAGTTGTATGGTACTGGAAATGAACATAAACCATTCATGAAAAGAAATTCTAGCAGCATGGTAATTGAATCATATGAATAGAACATGTAAAACATTGAATTAATCACTTCTAATGCAATCAAGCATTCAATAAGAAATATAATTAACTGCTAGACACAAACATGAATTGAAATTTTTGACTAGCTTCATTGAATCATATAAAAAATTCATCAACATAATACCCTATACATGTAATCCAAATCTGAAATTTAAATTCTATTACAATGATGTTCACGTAATCTTAATCAATCCTTAATTACAAGCCAATCCTTCTTCAATTGGTCCAACAATCACCATGAACAAGCATGCTTGAGATCAATAAAAAATCCTATGGAATAATGAGCAACAACTAATGGAAAATCAAGCAAACAAAGCTGAAAATCAAGAGGGCTGAAAGATAACAAAGATGCAATGAAAGGTAAAAGGGCTTGTCACTTCAAGGAAAAACCATCTTTAAATCTTAGTTTTAAAGAAAGGAAAGATAAAGGAAAACAAGGCTTACTCGTATGGAAAGAAGTAAATTCAAGCAAAGAGAACAAGGAAGCTAACCAACCTTCAAAGATGAATCATACATCTCAAGAATCCTATTTTGAATACTTGAGGAAGAAGCACACACGTTGGAAGGGAGTGGCTCCACCCAAGGAGTGCATAAAAGAAAATCCAAAGAGAGGAGAATGGGCTATAGGAAGAGGGCATCTCCTTCCAACGGTGAAGACATCTTTTTCCTTAAGTTAAAAGTTCTCTTTTGTTTGGATTTTTGCTGGGTTTTTATGCTTGTCCTCCTATTTTTTCTAGGGTGCCCTAATGCCAAGGTGTGGTGGGGATGAAAATAATTCAATTTGGATGGCTCAGATGGGGGAAAGGTTAGGATGTTCAAAATAGGAAGTGGGTGGAAGGTGGCTCTCTTAAGGAATGGGAGTAGGTGGGAGATGCCACCTTTTTAGGAAGGGGAAGGGGCATCTCCCCCCTTCCAAAATCATTGTAGCATCTTCAAAATAGGAAAGTTGGTGGGGATGAGATGGGAAAGAGATGGAGGGTGCGACTAAGGCTTAGTGACTTAAAGCCAACTAACAGCATGTTATAGCTTGCAAAAACATCAGTTAAAATTCCATGTGTTATGGTTGAAGATGCCTTGATATAGGTGGACCTATTTTATTTCACCATAGATTTCATTATCCTAAATAACCAACCTCTATCAGATCCCAGTAATCAGATGATGGTTGCAAAAATATGGATGCAAAAAAATTTGTAGTGAAGTTTCTACTGGCCTACCATCTTTAAGGATTCACATGCTTACTGCAAAGCATGTGCTAGATGTCAACAGTTAGGGAATCTAGGTAAAAGATATATGATGCCCTAAACCCCATTCTAGTTATTGAGCCTTTTGATGTTTGGGGCATCTACTTTATGGGACCTTTTTCCAATTCCTCTGGTCACCTTTACATCCTTGAGGGAGTGGACTGTGTATCCAAGTGGGTGGAATTCATAACATTTAAGACCAATGACCACAAATTGGTGGTCCAATTTTTGAAGGAAAATATTTTTACATGTTTTGGTACTCTATGGGCCATTATTAGTGATGGTGGAAAACACTTCTATAATAGTGTTTAAAAATTTAGTGATGAAATATGGTGTTAATCATAAAAATTTCTACCCCATGCCATCCTCAAACTAGTGGACAAGTAGAATTGTCCAATAAAAAAAATTAAGAGAATCTTAGAAAAGACAGCTAATACTAGTCTGATAGGCTGCTCACGGAGACTTATTGATGCATTATGGCTCATCATAGCATTCAAAACCCCTATAGGCCCACCTAGGAATCAATCAACATCCTTGTATGCTATGATCCCATACCTTGAATGTTAATTTAAAATCAACTAGGAAGAGACTTAGGGTATTGAGCTCATAGGACTCTTTTAGAAGGACACAATCTATTGTCAGTCCAATGGCTTTTGAGCACTGTGGTAATAGTGGGTATCTTAAAATCCAAGTGATTTTTCCACACCTTCTATTGGTGTTAGTTGAGGTCTAAATGCCTCCTAGCATGAGGATTGTATTAATCACTTTTGAGCAGAACCTCACTAGTAAGCAGTAGTGAAATCTAAATAGAAGGAGGAGATGTTTAGATCTTACTCTAAGAAGCTACCACCTATAAACTAAACAAAGATAATCAAGTCACGGCTTGATTAGTGCTTACTAGGATTTGATTGTGCATCATGTAGAGTTAGAGTTAGCATTTTGATTCGGACATTTAGCTTAGGGTAGTTTATTCAAGTGCGTCGATCTCTAAACCCAGAGCTAAGATCTTTCAACTCAGAGATTCAACGTAACCTAAGACAAGGAGAAAGAAACCAAGTTCCTATCTCAAGGTAATTAAAGATTTCTATGTGCCTTTACAATTCAACACCCTTTCCTACATGGCTTTACCTCCTACAAATGCCAACCACTTTGAGTTAAAGATGAGAGTCATTCAATTACTCCCCACCTTTTATGATTAAGACCGAGAAGACCCCTACCTACATATCAAGGAGTTCCTTGATATTTGCAACACATTTAGGTTACAAATTTTTTTAGAAGATTCTATTAGGCTTAGGCTATTCCCCTTCTCACTTAAGGACAAAGCCAAGTCATGGCTTAATTCCTTGGATGTAGGCTTCATAAATACATGGGACAAATCATCTAAGAAGTTTTTGAACAAGTTCTTACCAGTGCACAAAACCAATGGCCTTCATCATGAAATTATCAATTTCCAACAAAAGGATGATGAACAGTATTATGAGTGTTGGGAATGATGGAATGACTTGCTATAGAAATTCCCTTATCATGGATTTGAAAAATGGCAACAAGTTTAATACTTCTATGAGGATCAACGCCTCAAAATAGAAAAATGGTAGATGCAACAAGTGGAGGGGCCCTCATGCTAAAAGATGAGAGAGAGGCTAGGAATTCTTTCAGACATTGGCCAATAATTTTCAGTAATGGGATTATTCAAATAGGAGATAGAGAACTAATCAGCCTCCAAACAAAGGGGGTATATATGAGATAGGAATGCATACAGACCTATCCTATAAGCTTGACTTTGTAGTTAAAAAATGAAACAAACTTGAGCCTTTAGGTGGAAGAATGGATAAGCTTGAAACTATGTTTCAATCTTTCGTGGCTTCTACTTTCTCCCATAAACCTCCACAAGAGGCTTGCATTACTTGTTCTAGTCCAGTTCATCCAACTTCATCCTATCCACCCTGAATATCTTGTAGCAATGTTCCTTCAATAATCTGTCAGTAATGGCGAACACCCTTCCTTGATGATGAGGTACATTCTTAGGTTTTGCACCCTTAACTGTCAATGGTTTGTTACAGTAATGAGAGAGATGCCCTAACTTGCCTCAATTGTAACATTTGATAGGAGGTCAAGATGGTTTTGGCACATGATTGGGACACACATTGCCTAGATGATATACTCTACATTTGGGGTATGGTCTCCATTTAGCTTGATTCCCTTGATGGCTAGAAGGCCTGAAGTTGTTTGGTGGTCTCTTGCCCTTCTTGAAGGGGTTTTGATGATAATTGTCCCCTCCTCCAAATATGGAAAATTGGTTTTTCTTATAGTCTTCTTCGAATTTAGAGGCCATCTCGACACACTCAATCATGGTTGTAGGTTTGGTTCCTGGCACCTTCGTTTTTAGACCTAGGTTTAGCCCTTCCATAAAACGATCTACGTATGCCTTTCAATGTCACAAATATGACTTGTAAACCTCTTTCGTTGAATGAACTTGTTTTCATAGTCTACACTAAGAGATTTCTTTGTCATAGATCTAGAAACTTTCTCTCCTTTCTGGATTGCACATGAATGGGAAAATATTTGTTGTTGAACACTTCCTTAAATTTTTCCCATGAGATTTCTTCAGGATTGGGGAAGAAATTTCTTTTTGTTGATCTCCACTAGAAGGCCACTTCTTTCATCAATATATAAGTGGTCAGCTTGACCTTTAAATCCTCTAGAGTCCTCAACACACTAAAGGTCTTTTGTACTTCATAGATCCACTCTTTACCTTTTTCAGCATCACCCTTGCCATTGTAGTTGATGTAATGCCTGAGCAATTTACACTATTTTTAACGAAAATTGAACATTCTATAGGAAATAAACTGAGTTAAATGTTTCACCTTATTTAAAATAGTAAATGAAGGAATTTGTGAGGGTACCATTAGATTCTACTCGAAAAATGGAATCCAACGCCTCAAAAATCACTCAAAACGGAGTTCGTATGAAGAAGTTACAGCCATTTAAAGATAGGGGTATTTCAGGAAATTAAACAGAAAAAAGAAAAAGGACGAAAAACGCAGGGGGCCATTTTGATAACGGCACCCCCTATCGTCTTCAACCTCTAGACCCTCCCAGAAACCTGTTTTTTCACGATTTCTCTAGAATACACTAGGGGAAATGGCAGCACCGCCATTGAGGGGCACCGCCTTTCACTCCACTATAAAAACCCCATCTTCCCCTCTCTTCAGCAAAAACTAGAAACCCATCTTTCTGCATTTTTCGGCAATGGCCAGGCCCAAGTTAGGCCGGCCATTTCCATTTTTCTCCATGCCCTTTTTCGTTCCGGTCTGCCAATAGAAGTTTCCACCTTCATGGAGTTTTGTTTCCGGCATCAAGGGTTTGGACAGGTGGGAAGAGCACCATCTCCGGCTGCAAGGTAAGTCGTTCCTCCTTCTTTTCCTTTCCGTTTGCTTCCCCCAGCCAGATCCATGCTGGATCTGGTCCTCTTCAGTCATTTTCAACCGAGTTCTTAGCCAAAAAAACACCCCACAAAGGCTTGGGCCGGACCTGCACGAGCCAAGCGTCCCAAGGACGCCAAGCACCACGTGCACCTAGGACTGGGTCCCTGGGACGGGTTCTAGGTGTACGACAGTGTGTACACTACCCCAGGTACAGCCTTCAGGTGCGCGCACGACATGGGGCACGGGTCCTGGCTCGACCAGGGTGCACGGGGTGCACAGGGCGCTGAGACACGCCATGCTACAAGGTGCATCCGTGCGATGACGTGCGTCATAGCGCGTCGCTTAGGCATGCTTGTGCACGTGTGAACACTGTCCCAGGTGCGGCCTTTGGGTACGTGCGCGACATGGGGCATGGGTCTTAGCTCGACCAGGATGCACGGGGTGCCCTGGGAGCTGAGACACGCCATGCTACAAGGTGCATCCGTGTGATGATGCATGTCATAGCACGTCACTTGAGCTTGCATGTATGTGTGCAAAACACGGTCTCTGGCACGGCCTTTAGGCGCACACGCACGTGAGGCGGTCGCGGTGCAACCAGGATGCACGGGTGTCCTGGGAACCAGGACACACAGACCTAATGAAACTTAAAAATTAGGATCATAGGACCATTCATAGAATTTAACTATTGAATAAGTAGGTCCATATTATAGGAGCTAGTCTGGCAATGAATTAGGCAAGGATCCTTGACCCTAAACTGCAGATTTAGCAGTCTAATGTCTAAATAGATTAAAATTAATAAGGACTCCTTGTACTTAGGTGTTTATAAATGAGACCTAGGGACGGGTTGAGTGCTAAAGGATGCGACTCTAGGAGACTTTGAGGTAGGTGCTCTATCGCTACTAGACTTTTTGAAAGAGCCATGATTGTTTTATACATTTTTCAAGTATAAGTTATATAACTTGTTTAACATGACTTAGATTAGCATACATATGATAAATGCTTTATGCATAGATATGTTTTGCAAATAATTGCATATACATTATGCACAGATATGTTTTGCAAATAATTGCATATACATTATGCATAGATATGTTTTGTAAACAAATGCATATATTGCATGTCCTTGAGGGTTACCAAAAGACACTGGCGTGCCCAAAAGACGCTGGGTAGGCAGTTGTGAGGGACCCAAAGAGGACAGGTTTTGAAAAAGAGGTTTTCGCTTGTTTGACTTGATATGATTTGGGCTGATAAGCTCGTGGGCGCTATGCCGAGAGGTTTGCGGTGGCCTCCCAGCCTCTACCACTATTAGGTGGATGGGTACCATGCCCAAAAAGGGCATGCCCTGCTTCAACTGCATGTGGTACAGGGGGCTACCACTGGTGTCACGGCACTGGGTCGAAGTGTCATATGCCCCGTGGAGGTATATGATCCTGTGTCCCTAGGTACCTGGGGACCACACAGCGGTGAGGTCGTGGGCATAGTTGGACCCTATGGTTTGAGGATTTATGTGCATTGCATGTGGCATGACATGAGGTTGGTCGACCATACCATATATCCATGAGTTGGATTCAGTGGAGCATCTTGTGCACACCATTATGTTATGATATACATATGATACTTTTGACTTGGATTATGTGATTTCCTTAAGTCATCAATATTCCAATTCGATGATGGTTTTTAATCTCGATATTGAACTTGAGTGTTCAGACATGCACATGTTTTGAAAGAGCATATGATTTTAAACATAGCATGCATTGCAAAACTAGTAATGATAGACTCCTACTGAGTATAGTATGTACTCACCCTATCCTTAACATTTTTCAGGATAGTTCCACTCACAAATAGAAGACGTCTCAGGAGATATTAGTGCTACGAGCAAGTGAATCAAATAGGAGCCAATTATAAAAGTAAGTAAACTTTCTACCCTTTGGACATGTATTTGTATTTAATTACAACTGGGCTGTGTGCTGTGATTGGATAGACCTGGGGAAAAACATTTATGATTTCTGAAGTTTTTGAAAAACTACTTTGATTGTCATGAAAGCAAATGACACTCGGGGTTTTCAAAATGAGTTTAAAACCAAAGATTTTCTACTGCATTGCATGGCTTTTATCAAATGGTTTTCAAATAGGGATGCATCCCGCTTTAGGAATTAGATACTGCATTAAAAATGCATGAGAAAACCCGGGTCGTCATAATTGGTATCAGAGCCTAGTTTTATCCTTTCACAGCCAGTCTAGCATGTCCAAGGGTCATAGACAATAGAGAAAATCAAGAAGAAGTAGAAAAAATTGAAGTAGTAGAGATGACTACTTCTATTTGAAGATTACAATATTAATGCTCAAGGCATTTCACTATAAACACATAGGTGAAAAAGGAGATAGTCCTAGCAAATACTTAGATATTGGATTGCTTGAATCCTATCAAAATCATAGGAAATAAGAATTGTTGTGCAGTGGTGCAAAGATGAAATCTCATATAAGGATCATATTATGATGAGAATGAATGAATGAAGATGATTAATGGACTTGTTAGTAGATAGTATTGACCTGCAATAAAGTAATCTCATCAAAGGTGAGAAAATTGAAGAACCTAGGTGGCTATATTTCTATCATAAAGAATATCAGAATATGAGTACACTATCACAAGGGATATGATATGAGTATGATAAGGGATTTAAAAGACAGACTTTGAGATGATTTTGATGATAATCTAAGAGGGATGAGAATGCAAGATGATATTAGGAAATAACAGTGACTTGAACTAAGTCACAAAGGTGTGGATCTTGAAGGACTTACTCAATTTTGGATACTATTGAGGAGAGTAAAATGCTATTGAAAAATAATTACCTAAGAATTATGGAGCAAATCAGAAGAGGTATACAAGTGATAGATTATGTGACTAAGAGGAACATAACACGAATATGATAAGGAAATGAATTTGACCAAGTTATCAAAAGATTTTTGACGATAATATTGGGGATGATAGATCTATGATAATAGATTGGACCTAACATGAACTTGTAAGAAAAGTATAGCATGACCAAAACGTCAATACCATTATTAAGACATTGTATGAATTTTATTGAGGCTATAGGCAATTGAGGATTTCAATGATCTTAAGACGGTTTAGAATTTCTGAGAAGCATTCAGTTTATGATGAAGTATCTATTATATGCAACAAAGCATATGGAGACATTGATCTAGGTTGACCAAATGAGGATGTTGAAGAAAAGAGAGAAAGAGACAGAGATGTAACTATAAGTATTCGATGAATATTGAATAATCAAAAGAAGAAGATCATGACTCTATGAAGATACATACAATTCTAACATCTTGAATCCTATAGGAAGGAAGATCAAACAAATGCAAAGGAATAATACTAGGTGAGTTGATGATCTTATTGTAAAAGAGTATAAAAGAGAGGAAGCATATGGGGTTTAAGACTTTGAGTAGAGTATCGAATTTCAGGAGATTATGTGACAAGAAATTTTCAAAGAAGAATGGTGACCAATTAAAAAATTAAATTCTACAAATGGTTTAATATCAATTATTACAATTAGATTCTTATCAGATTCATTAGCTTATGGGGAACACCAATGGATATAATCCATAAAAAAGGAAAAATTGGTGATATTCCACCTCGCCAATAAAGTATATTGAAAAAGGAATTAAGCTGGGACAGGGACTTATCCATTTAGCAAGTAGGGTACCATCAAGGATCAAATTGAGATCTTACTATCATAGATTGGAAGAGCAATATCTTAACACCATTATTTAGCCGTTACCTTTAGAGCACTATTGACTAAAGGTATCCCACCCTATTTGATCAAATATGTTAGTAGTTGAAATTATATACTCAGAGGGATGTTATAAGTCTTTAGACTTGAGTTTTCCTTGAAAAGAAAAGTACTTGTTAGACTAAGTCAATTGAGGGTATGAGGTCAGTTGAGGAGGACAGTAACGACTGAGATAAGAGCAAAAATAAGAAGTAATCTAAACCAATGTGAAGGATTTTTTTAGACCTTAATGGCTACCATGACAAGGTGAAGAAATTACTTTGAGTCTGAAAAATACTGCTGACTTGGATTGAAAAGGAAGGCAAATAAGTATTGATCACTTTAGAGACCCTTGAGCTTATGACAAAGATATATCTGAAAAGAGATCAATAGGTAATCAAATAAAGTCTTTCTATATGTCTACAAAAATGTTCCATGCTTACCTCAGTGTTTTTCAAATTTGATGATTTAATGGCTTCAGCATAACTTCATGAAGTAGTTATTGAATGAGAACTGCTATTATAAGCTAAGTATGAGGAGGCACTTGAAGGATAAAATTTAAGGAATTGAGAAAATCACTACTTATACCTCCTGACAATACAGACTGCATGGTTGACAATAAAGCCTTGATACAAGATTGAACAACATATTGATATAGGGAATGGAAGGAGAAAGTTAAGGTGGCTAGCACATTATAAGGTAAGATTCGATGTTACATGGCCTTTAGACAAAAAGATAGTTGTTATGTGCATATACCAAGTATGAAAAATCAATTGAAGGAATTTTCTAAGGACTAACCCTACTAGATTAAGTATAGAACTTTTGGATTGAATGGTTACGAAGAAAACCATCAAGCAAAGAAAGGACAAAGAGGATGATGACAAAGGATTCAACCATGACCTAGTAAGGGTACTCGGTTATGAATAAGAGACTTTTTGTTTTACATAAATGGGAACATTATTGAAAATCCTAATGACAAATTGATGTGAATAGTGAGACAGGCTTCTGGACGAGAACATGTGACCCATGATAATGAATCGACCATTAACATTTGACATGAGAAAAACATTTAATGAATTCAATTGGATATAGAGTTAGGACATTTTACTTTTAGTATATGATAAGGTCCTCGAAGGAAGATACTACTAATTGGCTTTCATGATTTTATTTTGAATGTAATTGTGGTTGAGGAATCAAGTCATTCAAAGTTAATCAAGGGTTTGGCTGTAGAGCACATAATACCATAATTGCTAGTGGAGCATCTTGGGGACAAAGGTAAAAGATAAGAAGCAAAGTTAGACACAACAGAATGACATATAACCAACCATTAGAAGGAGATGTGGATGATGAAGAGATCACTAGATGAAAGACAAGAAGAAAAAGGATTATCCTATGATATTCAAAATAAAATAAGAGAAATAAGATCATACGATCTCAAAGAAGTATGGAGTAATTTATACATGAATATAGAAGCATGATCCTATGAGGAGACTATCTTATACACGATGAGAAAAGTATGGGCATCTAAGGATTTCAAAATAGATGAATTACAGCTAGAAACCGCTATAGTTAAATTGACACGTATAAGAGTGTGCATGAATTAAAGAAACAACAAAGATTGAAAAGTAGCAAGGGAAACCAACCTAAAAAATTGCATGCAAAAGCTAAAAGAAGAAGAGAAAAAAGGAGGCTAGAGCTTTACTAAGGAGAGCAACCCAAAGTGTTTGTGATGAAAACCCTAGAGAAGCACCAAGATGGTAGGAGCCACTTTTCATGGAGCAAGAGGCATCACCAGCTTCTACATGGATGCCCAAGTTTCTTTTATTGGTGAGTTGCACATTCTAACTGGCCATGATTCTATCTTCATGAAGGAGGAAAGAAGGGAATTAGGAATAAGACTCTAAGATAGGAAGATGGGAGAATTAGAAGTTGAGTTGGGAAGGAAATCTAAGAAATGGGCCAAGATAGTTTAAGAAAGGTAAGTGGGACATGGGGGATACTTGAAAAGAGAGTTTGGAAGAGGGAATATTGAATCAAGATGTGGAATTTAACATGGAGGGACTTTAAAGAGGGAGATCACATGAACCATGCACGATCTCCCTTTCTAATTCAATGCATTAGAGAAATAGAGATTGGGAAAGACCAAAAAGGGGAAAATGGAATGTAGTTTCTTCTCCTATTGGTCCTCCTTGCATGCATATCTTCCCATTTGATAATCACCACTTAATTCCTTCTAATTAGCTCTTGAAAATCATAGTTTTAGCATTTGGATATTTGCATGTAATCCTCCTCCGAT
Source organism: Warburgia ugandensis (assembly GCA_035236585.1). Lineage (NCBI taxonomy): Eukaryota > Viridiplantae > Streptophyta > Magnoliopsida > Canellales > Canellaceae > Warburgia > Warburgia ugandensis. The sequence goes on along the minus strand of CP141131.1, from coordinate 45,745,057 downwards.
TGTGTCATTCCATGTGTTATAGCTAAGATGGCTTGGCTGACTTTGATGGCTTCTTGCTTGGTGACTTGAATGGCTTGAATCCTTAGCTTCATGGCTTATGCACTCTTAGCATGGCTTATATGGCTTAGGTGGCTTGTATGGCTCCAAATCTCATGCAAAACTGGTGGAATTGCATGGATTTTGCACAAGACCATTCTAGTCAACTTGGTTTCTTCCAATTGCTTTCTTGAACTCATTTTCTTGTCCTAAAATGATTTTAACCCTTGCTTGATCTTTGAAATGATGTAAAATTGGATCCATGCTTTCGAAGTTGATCTTGATCCTTGATTCTCATCTAAAGTAAACTCAATCGTTGGATCATCATCTCAATACCTACAAAAGATCAAAAACACTAATTAATTCCTAAAGAATTATGAAAATTCACATACTTACTTTGGATTATCTTATGAATCTACAAAATATCTAAATTTTGAATTATTAGCTCAAAAATACATGTGTCATGAATTTTTAGAAAAATTGTAGAATAAGCTCTATAATCTATGACATATGGGATACTAATTGGATGATTTTTATACAAAATTGAATACTTATCAATGAGTGATATTATACAATCATGCAAGTTTGTCTTGTCACACTTGCCAAAAAAATCATTTTTAATGAATATCTGGTGGGAAAATATTCAAGTTTTGCTTAATTTTCATAGTCTATCATATTGCTAACCAAGCAAGGAGAATCCTCAATTCTAGTTCAAAAATATCTAATGGATTTCTAATTATTAAAGAAAATTGCCATTTCTTAGTGTTAGAGTATGTGTGTATTATTGTTACTGTAAAGTCACTTGAGAGTACACTTATCACTATGTAGGGGTTACAAAAACTCTAATATATGCAATTCGCTATATATATATATATATAAACACTCAATTCTCTCACCATTATAGAAAAGAGAGATTTTATAATTTAAAATGGTATCATGGCTGTCCAAGTTATAATCCTTCTCATTTTCTCTTTTCATCATTTATTTCCTTCTCTTTTTCTTCTCTAATCCTCTTTTTCTAATATCATTGATTGTCTTCTAACAACACTAACTTAGCACCATCATGATCCAGCTTACCCTCTTGCCCAACTACATTCAGCATAGAAAACATCAATCACCATCCAATTCTAAAATTCAACCTCAATAACTAGGGTCTAAAGGCAATCAAGTGATGGCTATATTAACAAATCAATCCTTGCTCATCCTACAACTATCACTAGTGAGATCACCAACACCACTTCTTTGAACCTTGACTATATATCTTGTAGGTTTAGTAATCAACTCCTCAGTTGGATCATGGAATGCTTTCAAAAGAAGTTCTCTCTTTGTGTTGGTGTTTGTAGTTCCAATGATGGATTAGGTAACCAGAGCAAGCTTTAAGACAACTACATCATACACAACCAATGCACCATCTGTTGGCTCAAGACTCCACATTTTGATTATAGCAAAACCTCAAATATGTATGTTTCTAATTTGTTTCAAAGCGTATATGATTCTCTCATTGCATAGAAACAAACATGCATCATTGTGGATCATATTTTTTAGTCAATAGCTTTAGTATGACAATTAACTCTGCCTATTTGATTTTATGGTCTCACAACCAGTCCTAAGCCTAGATAAGGGAGGTGGGTTGCATCAAGTGCCAATCGGTGTAAAATCCTTTGGGAAATCCTTTATCTAAGGTTTAAAGTGTTTCCATAGGCTAGGGCATTCCCCATAAGTGACACACTACATAGGAGCTCAAATGCAGCGGGAAATGGGCAAGGACTGCTAGTAGTAAGTGACACACTACATCTTATCCCAGTTGTAGTGGAAAATAGGCAAGGGATGAGAGGCTATTCACTCGTAAGCAGCACACTATATTGGTTCCCAAATGCACTGGAAAATGGGCAGGGGTTTCCATGCCATTCTCGACATGCATGGGTAAAGTGACTAGCTTAGGAAAATAAGATTCATTATAGCCGCATGGAATGTAGGCACATTGACAAGTAAGAGTGTGGAGTTAGTAGATGCAATGAAATGTAGGAGAGTTAACATAGCTTGTATACATGAAATAAGTGGAAAGGGGCTAAAACTAGAGAAATTGATGGGTCTAAACTTTGGCCGATAGGAAAGGACAATGATGGAAAAGGATTAGGGATAGTGGTGAATAAAAAATTAAAGGATAAAGTATTAGTGTTTAAAAGAATTGTAATAACCCCAATTTTTGTAATTGATTAAGAAAATCAATAAAGTTTGAGTTTCAGAAATTTTGGGCTAGAATATTAGGGTTATTTAGAATGTACTTCTTATAGAAGTATAATCAAAGGATAAGACATGTATAATTAAAATTGAACTTAGTGAACCCTTCATAATGACTATAAGCGTAACAAATTCTGAATTCGGATGAAAAACTCTTAATTTTCTTTATTTTATGGACAAAAGGGTAAAATAGTAATTTTACCCATAATCAAAATCTGAGACATAAAAATTTAGAATGTTCTGAGAAATATGAATCCAATGCCACTAAGGGCAAAAATGGTCATTTTACACTATGTGGGGCCCACATGGGCCCACAAGGGACAGAGAAAGGGATCCAATGACCAGCCCACGTGAAATCATGGGTCAAACCCCTACCAGCTGGTAGTAGAGAAAAAGGTGGAGGTGGAGAATCCATTGCTAATTAAATAATAAAAAGAATAAACCATAATCATTACATATAATCATGAAAAAAATACCCAAAATGCCTATAAATACACCTCCAAAAATCCTCTAAAAATATCCATAAAATTCCCATGAAATTATCTTGATTTCCCCTATAAAACCAAACATAGATCCATTCCCAAAATCCCAAAACTCCAAATGATCTCTTTCTTTTATTTTCTCTCTCTTCTCTCTAGATTGGAACAAGAGACCCAAATTCAATTAGGCACTCTGTTCCAAATCAAATATCACAGATCGTACCGTATAAAATTTCCTACCATACCCTAGCTACAAAATGCCCAAAGAAATTTCAAGATCCAATGACTCGAACAAACAAAAATCATAAAATAAGTGGATCTTGGGCTATCTTATCATCGAACTGGTATTCTCTTAATTTGGACTATATAACCAACATTTTCCTCCAATCAGGTAGGTGGAACTACTTCCTAAACATATTTATTGTTGTTTAATGAAAATTTTATTTTACTATAATTTTATTTGGGTGAAAATTTGTAAAACTAAAGTAAAGATCAGAACCTTCAATTCATGATGATTAAGGGCTTAGATGGAAAATCTTACCCTTCCAATCGATCCAAAAGAGTCCAAAAGCCCTAGGGTAAAAGTTTTACCAAATTATATTAAGTTTTAGACCATCAATTGAGAGCGATGGATTGGAAGGTCTAGAACAGACTATCTGATCTCTCAATCGGATCGGGTTCCCCAAGATGGCATGCGAAATGCCACACAGAAACGTAGCACGCAGTAGCGTTTCCGCGTGCACGCTGCGCGTGCAACGTTGTCCCAGCGAGACAATTGCACTCCAGCGTCGGTCGTCTGGCAAGAGCGTCACGCGTTCGTCCCGGTGATAGAGGCACCGCTCGACACTTCTGCCCAGCCCGTTCCTCCCGAATGATCTGGGTTGTCTGTTCCGATGGGCCCAGATCATATCTAAGCCCTAGGAATGGATTGTGAACTTTTGGACTCAATTCAGGAGTCATATGAACTCCAAATTGAGATCAGAAAGAAGCTATGGAAATCTTACAACCTCTAGTTTCTTATGAAATGATAAAATGGAGAAAATATCTTATGAAACTTTTTGTGTTTAGGAAATATGTTTTCAATTTTCAAGATCTTCAAGATCTGAGGTGATCAGATCTTGGTAATCTGTTTTAATAATGATATACTATTAAAATAAAGTAATATCTATGGTTAATTTGGACATATCTGAGATATATTAAGGGATCTACCTGTTATGGTAGAAAAACCCTAAAAATACAAAGGGTCCCACTTGATCAATGAGATCAAGTGTGATCATATCCTTCGGATGGATTGAATGAATGTTAATATGATGAAATCCAGGGAGATCATGGATTGAATATGACAAAAACAAAGCAATATGATCTTTGGAACTTAATGAAGAAAAACCCCTAAATGTAATTAAAACCCTTGATTAAAAGGAAAAGATCTAAGATCAAATGGTTTGATCATAAGTAAAGGTTTCTAAAAATATTAATGTAATTAGTTTCATTTTCTATTAATTGATAATAGCATTTTAAATGTGATTTATGTTATAAAGCATGCTAGTGCAACTTTTAGACTTTAGCATGATATGTGATTAGATTTTTTTAATAGGTTGCTACATTTAATTATCTTAGGGGCATGTTAGTGTGATTTTATGCAAGTGTAACTTAGGACCAAGTTAGTATGATTTCATGCCATTGTAACTTAGGACGATGCTAGGATTTCATGTAAGATTATACGATAGTATGAGATTGTACCTTAGGACCATGTTAGTTTAAATTGAGTTATTAAGGTATATTAGTTGAAAATCATGCTAGTGTAATTTTAAGTACCTTATATCATTATCATTAAGTTGTTCAATTATGTAGTTTGATGCTTCAAATTTATAATTCATTTATGGTTAAATTTCATTAGTAGATCTACTTGTTATGAGATAAAGAGCATAAAATACCAAAAATAGAATCTAATGAGAAAGTAGAGTTTCATGACACAAATAAGAGTGGATTATTTTGGAAGTAATTAGTAAGGGCTATAGTTAGTAGGACAATATAAGGATTATCAAATCCTTGGCCCAAACTAAGAGAATAATAAACCCCATCAATGACCTTGTAAATGTTCATAGACTTAATTAAAATCAATTAGAAAGAGTACTTAGGGTCACCATGCTTATAGGAACCTTGTAAAAGGTTGAGCTAAGGTCACTTTAGTGAATGTTGAATATAGTGGTTAAGGGGGTTGTCTAATAGAACCTCGCTCTTCCCCTACCTTCCGTTGACGTTTGTGAGGTCTAAACGCCTCCTTACATGAGGATTGAAGTAACCACTTTGTGTTCACCCATTTAGCTAGTAAGCCTTAGCCAATTGGAAATAAGAGGAGCAGTCTAGACATAGGCTGAAATAAGTTACCTTCAACCAGTAAAACATTAACTGGTTGAATAATAATAGTAAGAGCATAAAAGGTTAGTAAATTATCTAACCCTAATAAAAACTATAAGTAAGATAAGGATGATCAAACAAGATCGATTAGATCTTGAATGATAAAGAACAATAAGAATGAGAATATTGTATTTTATTTAGTATGCATGTTTATTAGTATGCATGTTATTGATCAAATCTAGTTCATTAGATTGGATAATCCAAACCTTTGATCAAAGATGATTCAAGGAAGAAAACCAAGATCATCCTCCTTAGGAATTATCCAATAATTGAACTTAGATCAAAGAAGAACAAGATCATAAAAGATCTAGGACCTTGATCTTTATCAACAAGTGTAGATTGTCGATCAAAGGATCTATGAAAGATCAAGATCAAGGAGATGGATACACAAAGACTTAGAGATAGAAAATACTTAGATATGAATGATTTAAAGATCATTCTAAACATCAGATCTAGTAATCAATAGGATTATTCATTATTTATATATATTGACAGTATGTATGGTTGTATAGATTACATACATCAGTCAGGATCATGGAAGATCTGGGAAAATGGATCACTACTTGAAGGTGGGAGGATTTGATGAATGCATTTACATGGGATGTACATGATTGAATCCATGACCTTATGCTGACAAGAGGAATGTTAATACTTGTATTAAATCCCCTGAAACCCTTATGATCCAACCAAACACATATAAAATGGTCAAGGAGTATACTCTAAGTGAATAGGGAATATGTATGAAATGTATTTTACATACAAGCTTGGAGGCTTGTGATTTTGTTTTAATGGGCATAAGCTTGGGGGATGCTATGCTAAAAGAGTTATGAGGGTTTGGCCACCCTCTTCTTGAAATTTGATGATTTGATGATACCTTGCCCTATGAGAGGCTAAAAGTCGAGTGGGGCAATTATGGGAAGGCCACCACTGTGAAAGTCTTGTCTCCCCATATGGGCAGTGACATAATATTTTCCATCGTGGCATCAGTGGTGAACATGGTAGTTATCCAAGCGCGCTAGTACGAATCAGACTACAACATGGTAGCCCTTTAATTATTTTGCACTATGATGCATATGAGAGTAAGCATAGTGAAATGCCTTATGTTTTAGCATGATGAAATGCTAGGTAATTATATATTACCAATATTTCCCAAGAAGGGAAATTTCCAGTGTAGGATTAGCTGAAATATTGAATTCTCATAATAGACAGTATTATATTTGACTGCTTTCATAAATTTAACTGATTTACCCATGTATAGTATGTATGTATATGGATGTACATATATTACAAAGTAAAGAGTAGAGACATGAATATGTTTAGAGATAATGGGACTATGAAGTATTAGAATTATATTGTCAATTATTATGCTTCTAGAATCCCCTACCAAGCATTGCTTGCTGGGATATTGTAAATGTTGCAATATCTTAGATACAGGGAAGGAGAGTTAGGAGCTCAAGATGATAGAAGACTTGAAGAGAATAATCTTCAAGGTATACCCCTTGAAGGCATGTATTCTACTTTGTGTAAGAGTATTGTATTGTAATGAGAGTTTCATTGTATGGTGAGCTTTGAGTTTAAGATTATGTAATTTGGACAAGTATTGTAATGGATTTGGATGTACTGTGAACCACTGGATGGATTTTGAAATTTAATAAAAGTATATTCCTTTAATGGAATTTTATCTTGTACAAAGTTCTACTTATGTTATGTTTGAAGTGATGACTTGGGTTTTACAAAACAAGTTCTAAAGAAATGAATTTTCACTGCTTTGTTTTGCAATTTTTTTTTTACTATTAAGGGACATGCCTTTCAAAATATATTACAAAACATGTTACAAAAACCCAAGTCGTTACAAGAACCACTGATAGAATTTTACTAATAAAACATCTCTTAGGAGAGAAAATCATAAACGTTATAAGTGCATACACCCCACAGGTATGCTAAGAAGACAGAATAAAGAGATAGCTATGGGAAGATATGGATGGAGTAATGTGAAAAATTTCCAACATAAAGGTGATATTCATAGGAGCATACTTAAATGGTCATTTAGTAAAATAAAAGGAAGAATATGATATGGTACATGGAGGGTATGGTTTTGTAGAAAGAAATGAGATGGGGGAAGCTATCCTCAATTTTTCTTCAGCATATAACTTAGTTCTAGCAAACACATACTTTAAGAAGAGAGATGAACACTTACTAACCTTTAATAGTGGATCGTATAAAAACCAAATAGACTTCTTTCTATAAAGAAATACCAAAAGATCAATGTGTAAGGATTGCAAGGTCATACTTGGTGAGAGTTTAACTAATGAAATAGATGTCAACACCACGTGAACTGATTTGGCCGAGTCTATTGAGAAAGTGGCAAAAGATGTTCTAAGAGTATCTAAATGTAAAAGGCAATTAGCAAAGGAAACTTGGAAGAATATAAAAGTGCAAAAGTTATTAAAGAGAAACATATGTGTTTTAAAACATGCTAGGGGACTAGTGTGACTACTTGGTTTGTAAAATACAATAAATGGAAATAATTCCACAAAATAAAAAACTACAAAGCTTGGGATTCCTAATAAAAATACCAATAAAATATTAATACAATTTTATTTTTTAACAATAATGATATCAATAATGACAATAAATCATCCATTCCATTAAAAAAAAAACAAACACCTAACACCATAAATATCTATCTCATGTAATAAAAATGAATGAAAACATAGCGGCCATGTCTGAATCCTAAAAATATAATCATAATTTTAAAAACGTATCTCACTATCTATCTATTACTATCCATGTATTATCTATATAAAGGTAAACACCTACCACAAACGATCTACATTCACCATGAATTCATAATAGATAAGTGTCTAAAATGAGAAAGAAAGACTAAGTGAGACATCTTCTCACTTTCTCCAAGTCCTTGTCTCAAGTATGCTGGTTCACTCCTCAACTTTGGCTTTCACTTCAGGATCTAAAAAATTTTGTGGGTTGAGTATTTCTAGATTACCTAGTATATACACTTGAATTGCTTAAAATGTGGTAATCAAAACACATATGATTTAAAATCATATTATTAGTTTTAAAACTATGAATCCTTACCCAAGTCATTCTCATGGTGCATGCAAACATGCATATAATAGGATATATATCAAAATATCATATGAACTCTCATACCATTAGCATATAAATATCTCACATCATCAAATCAATAGATCAAATAAAATAAAATATGCACTCATACATACTGTGGTAATACTCAAACCAATAACTCGTCATCCATATGCTCATATGGATTCATATCACACCATAAACTCATATGGTAAAATCACTGGACCATACATTGGGTCCACACTTAATATCAAATCGAATATCACAAAATCTGGGACATGCCATGCTCAAGACCAAATCACTGCATCGTGTGCTTTCCGATATCCTAGAATGACTTCAACCACACTGCCATTGAGCCTATGACTAGTCCTGAAAGGGTTCCATGAGTCACAATTGTAGTCCAACTACCATTAGAGGGTATGCTCCCTCTGTCAGTTGGTGAATATCATGCTAGCCTCAAGTGGTTGGAGGTTGGGTGGCCAAACCAAACCCCTAGTATTGCCTTCCCTACGCCGTTGGCATATCTCAATACTCAGGGCACTCATCCCTCATCATAATCATAATGATATCTCAAATCATGATATGAATAATATCAAAATAGTGAATACTACCCACATATCATCTACGAGACATTAGTCATTGTCAGATTTGTAAATAAATACCCACTTTAGAGGTCTTAAGTTCAAAACATATCAAAGTAGTCTAAAATTAGAAGTACATCCTCATTGATGTTCAACAGTCAGTCAAATTAACATTTTTTATTCCCAAGCAATCTTGATCAAGATGTTGATCTCATGTCTAATCTTTATTTAAGTTGAACAGTAACTTTCAAGTTGATCTTCAATACTTTCAAGTCAAATCAATCATTATAACCTTATTAGTTCTTACTTATGCTCTCATCAAGGTCTGACCTAAATCTAATGGTCAGATTCCAATGAATGTCTTTTTTCTAAGTAGCGCATGATTCAATATTTGAGATCCCTTTTTAATCTGATCATTGATCACACTTCAGAACTACATGTTCAATGTAGTCCTTATGTGTTATATGGCTGATTTATTATCTAATCATCCAATGTAATCATAGATAAGAAACGATCCAACCATTGGATTTCAGTTGATTGGTTAGATCATTGTGAATTAATGATTGATCTTAAGGCCTCTAGAAATATTAGATTTTTCATTATTTTCTATAAATTATAACATGTGCATTGTGGAATACTTAATTTAGAATACTAAAGTTCAAGGAGGTGGTGGCCTACCCAATTCCACTATCAATTGAATAGTCGATCTAGCACAATTGCACCATCCATTGAATGGACTGTTAAGATTGAAATGGAGAAAGTTCCCCACATCATGCATGATTGTTGTTTCTAAATACTGATCTCCCCCTAGACAAATCAAACCATGAAATCCATGGTTGATTAATCAATGAATGGATCGTCAATTAGATGTTTTTGGAAATTGATCTTAGCATTGATCTTCTAGGTTTTTTAGATCATAGATTAGAACCATGATTTTATAGATCAACAAGTATGGACTACACTTCATCCATGTAATTAGATTTACTGCAAAAGTGTGTGACAAAACCATTAAAAATCACACTAAAATTCGATCGATCATGGCTTGGTTGGACCTTCCATTAGACCATCAAATGAATCGGTGGTTTGGATCACCCACATGCTATCCACTCCCTTGAACATAAGGGGGTGGTTTGGATGTTGCAAATTCCATTGAATAATGGGTACATCAAACCATGGATTTCCAATGGTTAAGCTCTCCAAATCAAATCCCCTAAATTAAAATGCCCACATGATTCAAACCATCCATTTTAATTCCCTTTTTATAAAGTTTTTGACCTAATTAAAACCATTATAATTCTTCCTGGTTATATCACATACTTACTAAGCAAAGCATTACACAATGATCATATCTCCACATGCATAAATTTCATGAACAAACATCTACTTAAAATAAGAGAAAATCATGCATTTAATCAACTAGCATAACATGATGATCATACGTACAAGGAAATCTGGTGATGAATCTCTCTTCCTTCTACCTTTTTCCTCTTTTCTTAGGAGGCTCACAATGTCTCACTTTATCAAGTCACGAGTGCCCATTTTAATTGGATATTTCTCTCTTTTCATTAGTTTTTAATTGTAGGAGATTGGGATTTTCTTCCTAAAGAATAGGAATCCCCTATGCTGTAGTCTATCATGCCTGAATTCAGTGTATCTTGATGTTTTTTATTTGACACTATCCTAACCAAACTAGGACTCCTTTTCTGGGGATCCCATGCCATTTCTCATCTTCTTTTTAAGTTAACATCCAAATGGTGCCCACAATGCATAATTATTAAAAGTAACATTTTCAATAAAAAGGTGGCTCTTATCAATTTTGAAACTTGTTTTGGTCATAACTTTCTCCCTAGAGGTCAAATTTTCATTATAGCCACTGAATTTGTATTTTCTCACTCTATCCATTGGTATAGGTTTTAGGATTAGATTCCTAGAACCTAGGATTGTGCATTTTGGACCCTTCAATTAACTTCTAATTTTATTGAAATTTAAAATTTGGCATAGAAATTTGGGATGTGACATTGATTACCCTCTTCAAAGAATCACTTCCTCAAAATTTCTCATCCATTGATGCTCAAATAAATCCAGATATCTAATCCTCAGATCAGACTCTAACTCCCAAGTTACTTCTTCAACCAACTAATTTCTCCAAAGCATTTTGACAGGTGTAATCTCCTTGTTCCTTCAATACCTACATCAAAATGTGAGAGGGGGTTCGGAACATACTTTCACAACATTGAAACATGGAAAACATTAAGGACTTTAGCTAATTGGAGAGGTAATATCAATTTGTATGCTACTACACCAATCTAATCTAGAATCTTGAAGGGACTAATGTATCACAAGCTCAACTTCTCCTTCAAACTAAATCTCATCACATCCCTAATTAGTGATATCTTGAGGAACACATGGTTGCTAGCCATAAACTCTAAATCTCAGTTTCTCTTGTCAATGCAACTCTTCTACCTACTTTAAGCAGCTATTAATCTTTGCTTGATGAGTTTCACCTTCTTTGCACATTGTTCCTCTAACTCAGACTTAGTAATCTAATTCTCACCAACCTCATTCTAGTAAGTTAGTTATTTGAAAGGTCTCCAATGCAATGCCTCATAAGGAGACATGCTTATACTCAAGAGGAATCTATTATTATAGGCAAACTCAATCAATGGTAGACTCTGATCTCAAGTACTTCTCCAATCTATCATACAAGATTATGGCATGTGCTTTAAGGTTTGCATCACCTGCTTTTACTGACCATAGGTTAGTGCATGAAAATCGATGCTGAACCTCAGTGTTGATCCCGGAATCTTGAACACTCTTAAAAACTCGGAGGCTATCCAACTGTCTCTGTCTAAAGCAATCATCATTGGCACTCCATGCAAACTCATGATCTCCCTGATATATAGTCAAGTCAAGCTATCAATTAGTTGATTTTGTCTTATGGGGAGGAAGTATGTTGATTTTGTCAAAGGGCCAAAAATCAATCAAATCATATCACACCAACTCATTGTCTAGGGTATTCCCATGATGAAGTCCATAGTGGCATGATTCCACTTCAACTTGGGAAGCTCAAGAGGGTGTATTAATCTTGTAGGCTTCTGATGCTCAGCCTTGACTTACTGATAATTAAGGCATCTACTAACAAGTTCTCCCACATCTCCCTTTAGTTCTTCCACCAGAATTGCCTTTTCAGGTCATAATATGTAATAACTTGAATTTTTAAGTCCTATTTTAGAATGTTAAAAGTGATATTTTTATAGATTCAATTTTGTTAAAATATCTCTATAATCAGATTCTACTCGAAAAATGGAATCCAATAACATAAAGAACGCTGAAAATGGAAATCGTATGACCAAGTTATGGATGTTCAAAGATTGAGGGAATTTTTGTAATTTAAAAGTTAATAAGGAAAATAGTCAAAAAACGTAGGGGGTCGTTTTGATAACGACACCCCCCATCATCTTCCTCCTCCAGCTAACATGCCTACACCGCCTTCTTCAGTCAGCCTTTACAACACTAAAAAGAATGGTGGCACCGCCACGAGACGGGACTACCTTCACGGTCTATTAAGACCCCTTTCTCCTCTAGCTATCAAAAACAACCTTGGCTACCTAGCACTCTGTGCTTTATGGCAGTCTAGGGTTTTGGAAAATCTTTCATCGAAAAACCCCTCCTGCCATTCCTTTGCGATTTCCAACACCAGCCCCAGGTATTTTCTTCGGGCCGGCCATTATCTTTTCCCTTTTCGCCCACTTTTTCCTCTATTCTCACCAAAAACTAGGTTTTCCTCTTCTACATGTTTTTCGGCGACCCAAGATCCAAAACAACCGAGATTCCAATCATTGGCTGGAACCTAGGTCATTTTCTCACATCTGTCCAACTAGAACTCAGGTAACCACTTTCTGTCTTTCTCTTCATTCTTCTCTTTTCTAGTAGAAACTAGATCAAGGACATGCCAGATCTGCTTTCACTTGCTGGAATATCACCGCTGAAAGCCAGATATGATGGATTTGATGAGAACCATCATATCAATCTCTACCAAGGACGTACGCGCGTAACGCACATGTAGAACGCATGCCCTGGAGTGTCCTTCGGGCGTGTCGAGCGTACGAGTGCGGTCTAGGTTCGACCTGGATGCCCACACGTCCTGGGAACCGTGATGCACGTGCCCTATGTTGTCATATCTGGTTCATTAATCTGACATACAACGCTAAATTTGCAATTAAGGAGGCTACACAACTCCGATCAACGATCTAAAAGAATTGTTGTGTTCGTAATTACGATGTGGATCTACCTATCCAATAAAATTTTGGATTATAAGACTATTCAAGGTGACTATAGCCTAAAAGCCATAAAGATGTCATGGATCTACAAGATCAACTATGATTGGATCTCATTAATTGATCTATTAGATACCTTACGACATCATTAGCCCAAGATCACCCCAAAAATCACATAAATCGTTCACTAGGGACCCACAAATTGTATAGATCTAGCTGTTGATGTGTGAATCGAGAAATAATACTTGGATTTTATGTCCAAATAACATCCAGGATCTCACTAAGGTACTCTCTAGGACTCAAATTGAAGAGGGACGCGAGTTAAGTGATGACGGTCGAGGTAGGTAGTCTGATATTGCTAAGTTTTCAAATGCATTTCCAAACTCTAATTGATTTATTTAATTCTGATGACCATGTTTAGTATGCTTTTTGCAATATGATATTCTCATAATAAGTATGCAGATTTTCCTTTTGATCTTGCATGCAATTGCTTATATGGTAAATAGTCTTTATATAAGCACTGCATACATGTTTTGGAACTAGTTGCATAAATTACACGATTTGTGATGATTGAGATTCAGAATATATGCATATTTATTGCCTGATTTAAGATGATTGGGATTTGGATTATTTATATATACTTTTTGTGCTATTGAGCCTGGTGGACACTATGCTAAGAGGTTGTTTATGTATGAGGTTGGCCTCCCAGCCTCTACCATAAGAAGTGGATGGTATCGCTGCCAAAATGGCATTGTCCCTTCCTTGACTGCTATGGTAAACAATGGATGACCATTGGAGGTGTTCACGACACCCTTTCGAGGACATATCCATAGTCTCCATGGAGGCTATGGTGGACTGGTCTCTAGATACTAGAGACATATGATTCCAAATGTGTTCTGGTCGTGAGCATAGTTGGCCCTATGATTTCAGTGTTATTGATATGCATATAGCATTGAGATGGTCGTATATGAGTACTCGTGACTAGTTGGTGTGATGTGTTCGCCGAGACCCATGGGCATGATATCTATAGGGATGCTATCATCTGCTTTGACCAATTACTATTTTAAGAATTTCATATTTATGATTAGTTTATGATTCATTATGTGATTAGTACTCCATGATTTTGGTGATATTTATATTGTTGATTTCTGGATTTTGATAAAAGCTTCCATGATTGAAAATGTGCAAACAAGCTTATGATTTATGCATAAAAATGTATGTTTACACAAAGAGAAATTACATGATGTTTTCACATGGAAAGCCTCTTTTGAAACCATGGATGTCGCATGCCCTATTTTCAAAATATTAGTATTAGATCACCTACTAAGTATGAGGAATACTCACCCAAATATATTATTTTTACATATTAGCTCCAACAAGATTAGAAGAAGCATCAAGAAATGTTAGTACGACAACTAAGTGAACAAAGACAAAGACAAGTATGAATGTAAGTATATAATTTATCCATTAGACATGTATATATAGTTATTACAGTTGGGCTGTGAGCTGTGACTGGATAGATCTGGGATACATATATGATTGTTTAAGTTTTAAAATTTCCTTGTTCATCTTGAAAGCAAATGACATTGGGGTCTTCAAAATGAATTCAAAAGAAAATATTTTTCCACTACATTGCATTGATTTTATAAAATTGTTTTCAAATAGGGATCGATTCCGCATTAGGAATTACTTTTGCATTTAAAAATGCATGTGAAAACCTAGGTCGTCACATCATACATCTTCATTTTATATTGACTGGTGTGCCTCTCTGTGTATCTCAAGTCTCAACTACTAGTCTTATGGAAAAACTAGTCTCCCTTGAAATCTCACACTACCATTTGTCTCTCTAGTGAAGCTTGCTTGTTTCTAAGTGTCTGCCTCACAACATTTTCAATCTAGTTCTGCTGGACTCTCTCAATTAGTGTGGATCTCACTGATGGATTAGCCATAAAGGCACTATCCTACTTAATCTTTTGTCTACAACTAGTAACCTCCTTGATAGCATACTGGCACACACTTAGTGCATCACCCATAATATTGGTGGCATTGAATAGTGAAATCATATTCCTTCAAGTACTCCATTCATCACCTCTATCTCATGTTTAGTTGCAATCGTGAGAAAATTTACTTGAGGCTCTTATGATCAGTGAATGCCTTGAACATCTTGCCATAGAGATAGTACCTTAGATCTATTGGATGAATACTATGGTTACTAGCTCCAAATCATGGTTTAGATAATTCACCTCATGCATTTTCAGCTGTCTTAAACCTAGGGGATTACCTTTTCATATTATATAAGTACGCAACCTAGCTCTCTACCTGAGGCATCACAGTATACAATAAATCCTCTACTTCAATTCCTAGGAGCTCTCCTCACATGCATCATCCTAGATAAATATGAAATTCTTTTGAGTGAATTTAGAAAGTGGTAAGGAAATCTGTGGGAAACCCTCTATAAATCTGTGGTAGTATCTTGCAAGTCCCAAAAAGTATTGAATATTAGAAATGATCGTCGGCACTTCCCACTTCTCTATTGCCTCTACCTTTGCTTGGTTCATAGCAACACCATCCTTAGAGATAATATGACCAAAGAAGTTGACTTTCTCCATCCAAAAATTGTACTTGTCGAACTTGACATAAAGCTAATGCTCTTGGAGTGTGCCCAATACAATCAATAAGTTCTCTTTATGTGCCTCGTAGCTCTTAGAATATACTAGGATGTCATCAACTGACACAATCACAAACTTGTCCAAGAAGGTCCTAAACATTCTGCTCATCAAATCCACAAAAGGTAGTAAGGACATTAGTCAAATACAAATGGAGTTACTTTAAACTCATAGTGCCCATTCCTGGTGCAAAATGTTTTCTTTTGAATATCATCCTCTCTAGCTTAGAGTATTTGGTGGCTAAACGATAGATCAATCATAGAGAATATATTGTTGACTTTAGCTAGTAAAAAAGATCTTTTATAAGGGGTAATGGATACTGATTTTTTATAGTAACACTATTGAGCATCCTATAGTCGATGCACAACAACAACGATTTATCCTTCTTCTTGACAAAAAGGACTAGTGCTCCCTATAGTGGGATGCTAGGTCTAATAAAAACATTGTTTAAGAACTCTTGGAACTTTGCCTTAAGTTCTCTTAACTCATTTAGGGCCATCCTATACGGTGCCTTAGAGATTGGGGCCATACGTGGTAATAAGTCAATGGTAAAGTCAATGTCTCGTCATGGTGATACTCTTGGCAACTCATTAAGTTAATCACTAGGAAACTCTTGAACCATCACCATCTGCTCTAGATTAGGCTTCACAGCCTTAGTGACCTCTACCATGGCAAAGAAGGCCTAGCATCCCTTGGGGATGTACTTAGTCACCTTGGATTTAGAGATTAAGCATTCTTTTGAGGAATCTTGTGATAAGTAGTCAATTTTGCATAAAAAGTACCCAATTAGCAATACATGTCTCATAGACTACCGGGCATTATTCTAAGAATTTTCCAAAATTCATGACCCATGCTTTTTGAAATGTTTTTTTTTAAAATAAAACTCACAAGTGCATGAATCATTTGCCATATAGTATGCTAGTGAGATTGATGCTGCAATGAGTTGATCTAATGTGATGCTAATGGTCCCTATTTTAAAATATCTAACCTATGAAAATTCAAGAGATATCTTTAGCCTACACTAGAATTGAAAATTAACAAATGAAATTGGAAACCAAGAAAAAATATGAGACATGCTAAATTAAAAACTTTCCTAAAGCATGCACTTACTAAAATTAAAAACTTCAAATTTTATGACATTCCTACCAAAAAAACTTTTCTAAAATGCAATTTAGCAATTTCCCTAATGTATCTTTCCAAAACATGAGATAAGCAACTAATCTAAGGAAAATATACTTTAACAAACTACTTTCCTAATCATGTAAAACTAAGAAAAGTAAGCAACCAAATCAACAACTTTAGCATGTGTAACCAAATTAATTACTTCCAAACCAAATAAAATGGAAACTAATTGAATCTACCTACAACTAAAAAAGATAAATAAAGGAAAAATTACCACTAACAAAAAATGAAAGGAAAACTACGCAAGCATCATACATGTAACCATGGAATTGTATGCATGATTCATTGGATAGGAGTGTAAGCATGCAATCTTCTTCTAACATTAACTAAGCTATCTTACAATCTAGTTGGGCTCATGAGAAATCAAGTGAACATGAGTTGTATTGTGCATGAAATTCACATAAACTATTTATGAGAAGAAATTCCAATAGCATGGCAATTGAATCATTCAATGAATAGAACATGCAAAACATGGAATTAATAACTTGTAATGCAATCAAACATTCAATAACAAAGATAATTAACTGCTGAACACAAACAGAATTAAAAATTCCAACTAACTTAATTTAATGATATAAAAAACTCATCAACATAATACCTCATACATGTAATCCAAATCTGAAATTTAAATTCTATTACTATGATGTTCACTTAAAATTAATCAGTCTTCAATTACAATCCAATACTTCTTCAATTGTTCCAACAATTACCCATGAGCAAGCATGCTTGAAATCCAGGGAAAACCCTATGCAATAATAACGCAACAACTAATGGAAACACAAGCAAACAAAGCTGGAAATCAGGAAGGCTGAAAGAGAACAAATATGCTATGAAAGGTAAAACAGCATGTCACTTGAAGGGAAAACCAACCTTGAATCTTATTTTTAAAAGAAAGAAGAGGTAAAGGAAAACAAGGCCAACTAGCATGAAAAGAAGTAAATTCAAGCAAAGGGAACAAGGAAGCTAACCAACCTTCAAATATGAATTAGACATCCTACATAGCCTAGGTTGAACACTTGAGGAAGAAGCATAACCTTGGAAGGGAGTGTAAAAACCCAAGGAGTCAACAAAACAAAAGCAAAAGAGAGGAGAATGGGCTGTAGGAAGAGGGTGTCTCCTTCCAAGAGGGGAGACATTTTTGTCCCTAAGTGAAAAGTTCTCTTTTGCTTAGATGTTTACTAGGTTTTTATGCTTGTTCTTGTATTTTTTTCAAGGGTGCTTTATTTCTAAGTTGTGGTGGGGATGAAATAATTCAATTTGGATGGCCAGGATGGGGGAAAGATTAGGATGTTCAAAATAGGAAATGGGTGGAATGTGGCTATCTTAAGGGAAGTACGTGTGAGATGTCACCTTTTTAGGAAGGGAGTCTCCCCTCTTCCAAAATTGTTGGAGCATCATCAAAATACAGTGGTGGGTGGGGATGAGATCAAAAAGAGCTGGAGGGTGTGAGGTGTAGAATTTTGGTTGGTTGGGAAGTTTCTTAAGAGGTAGAATGTGATAGAGTTTTGGAAAGATGAAACTCTACAATGAAAATTCGTAGTACATCTTAAGGGTGGGGTAGAAATTGAGGGAAAAGTGGAGAAAGGTGAGAAAAACACTAAAACTAGAAGGCCCTTATCTCATTAGTTCACATGTCATTTATTCTAATAAGATTTCCTTAATTGTCTTCAAAATATCTCATGGATAATCTTCTTAAACCTCCTCCAATCTTAGCCTTCCATTTAGCTTAGCTCAATGGCTTAGATGGCTAGCTTTGAAGTCTTCATTGGCTAGGCTTCATGGCTGGCTTTGGAAGCTTTCTTGGATCTATTGCTTGGCTTGAATGGCTTGAATGGTTTGGTTTGAATTCTTTAGCATGCCACCTTCTCTCACGGCTTATATGGCTTAGGTGGTTTAAGTGACTTCCATGTAAAGGTGGTGGGAATGTATGGATTATTTCATGGGCTCGCTTTAGCCATCCTTAGCTCCTTTAATCACATCCATTACTACTCCGCAAGATGATCTTGGCCATTGGTTTATGTTGAAGTGATGATTTTGAGGCTTTGACTCAATCTTTTGATCTTGATCTTCAATTTCATCCTGATTGATTTCGGCCATTGGATCACCACCTTACTTCTTACAAAAAAAATGAAAAACACAAATTAAATCTTAAAAAAACATGATTATTTACATACCTACCTTGGATTAGCTTCTAAACCTACAAAATAATAAACTTTTGCTTCATTAGCTTAAAATTGCATATATTACAAATTTTGCTCTAAAATTCCTAAATTTACCCCTATAAGATGTAATATATGGGTAACTAATTGGGTGGTTTTTATGCAAAATTAAACACTTATAACACCCCCTAACTAGCATTTTTGTCTCGAGCAAAGCATACAAAAGATTATTTTACAAATACAAAAATGTCACTTTCATAGGTACTCATGTTGCATTTGGTACATGCAACAAGCCCTTAAACTGCTAGTGGATGAGTTAGGCCTTGTGAGAGTTTGTAGTGAATATACCCACAAAATTCCCTAAGGTTGAGTCCCCTATTTTATCTCAAAGAATCCTCATTGTTGTTGTTTTAAATAGAGCTCGCAAGCACATGAATCGTTTGCAATATAGTATGCTCGTTAGGTCAATCCCACAAGGAGTTGAACTAATGTGATGGTAGTGGTCCCTACTTTGAACTATCTAACCTCACCAAATTTCAAGAGATATTTTTAACCTAAATTAGAACTAGAAATTAACAAACAAAATTGGAAACTAAGCAAAAACAAGAACCATGTAAATTGAAAACATGCACGTTCTAAAATTAAAACTTTCCTAAATTAAAAACATCAAAATTTTATGAATTTTCTAACTAAAGACTTTCCTAAAGTGAAACTTAGAAATTTCCCTAATCTATCGTTCCTAAAGATGAAATTAACAACTAATCTAAGGAAAATATGCTTTAATTAACTACTTTCCGAATCATGCAAAACTAAGAAAAAAAATCAACTACTTTAGCAGATGTAACAAAATTAATTACCTTCCAATCTAACTAAAATACAAACTAATGGAATCTATCTATAGCTAAACAAGTGAAATAAAGGAAAATTTACCACTAACAAACAATGAAAGGAAAACTATGACAGCATCACTCATGTAACCATGGAATGGTATGCATGATTCATTGGATAGGAGTGGGTTTGATCAACTACTTTGGAAACCTAATCATGCAATCTTCTTCTAACATTAACTAAACTATCTAACAATCTAGTTAGGTTCCTAAAAAATCAAGTGAGCATGAGTTGTATGGTGCTGGAAATGAACATAAACCATTCATGAAAAGAAATTCTAGCAGCATGGTAATTGAATCATTCAATGAATAGAACATGTAAAACATTGAATTAATCACTTCTAATGCAATCAAAAATTCAATAAGAAAGATAATTAATTGCTGGACACAAACATGAATTGAAATTTTTGACTAGCTTCATTGAATCATATAAAAAATTCATCAACATAATATCCCACACATGTAATCCAAATCTGAAATTTAAATTCTATTACAATGATGTGCACTTAATCTTAATCAATCCTTAATCAATTGTTCCAACAATCACTCATGAACAAGCATGCTTGTTATCAATAAAAAATCCTTATGGAATAATAAGGCAACAACTAATGGAAAATCATGCAAACAAAGCTAGAAATCAAGAGGGCTGAAAGAGAACAAAGATGCAATGAAAGGTAAAAGGACTTGTCACTTCAAGGAAAAACCAGCCTTAAATCTTGGTTTTAAAAGAAAGGAAAGATAAAGGAAAATAAGGTATACTAGCATGGAAAGAAGTAAATTCAAGCAAAGAGAACAAGCAAACTAACCAACCTTCAAAGATGAATCATACATCTCAAGAATCCTATTTTGAATACTTGAGGAAGAAACACACATGTTGGAAGGGAGTGGTTGCACCCAAGGAGTGCATAAAAGAAAAGAAAAAGAGAGGAGAATGGGCTATAGGAAGAGGGCATCTCCTTCCAAGGGTGGAGGCATCTTTTTTCGTAAGTGAAAAGTTCTCTTTTGTTTGGATTTTTGCTGGGTTTTTATGCTTGTTCTCCTATTTTTCCTAGGGTTCCCTAATGCTAAGGTGTGGTGGGGATGAAAATATTTCAATTTGGATGGCTAAGATGGGGGAAAGGTTTGGATGTTCAAAATAGGAAGTGGGTGGAAGGTGGCTCTCTTAAGGAAGGGGAGTAGGTGGGAGATGCCACCTTTTTAGGAAGGGGAAGGGGCATCTCCCCCCTTCCAAAATCATTGTAGCAACTTCAAAATAGGAAAGTGGGTGGGGATGAGATGAGAAAGAGATGGAGGGTGCAACTAAGGCTTAGTGACTTAAAGCCAACTAACACCAGGTTATAGCTTGTAGAAACATCAGTTAAAATTCCATGTGTTATGGTTGAAGATGCCTTGATATAGGTGGACCTATTTTATTTCACCATAGATTTCATTATCCTAAATAACCAACCTCTATTAGATCCCAGTAATTAGATGATGGTTGCAAAAATATGGATGCAAAAAAATTTGTAGGGAAGTTTCTACTGGCCTACCATCTTTAAGGATTCACATGCTTACTGCAAAGCATTTGCTAGATGTCAACAGTTAGGGAGTCTAAGTAAAAGAGATATGATGCCCAAAACCCCATTCTAGTTATTGAGCCTTTTGATGTTTGGGGCATCTACTTTATGGGACCTTTTTCCAATTCCCTTGGTCACCTTTACATCCTTGAGGGAGTGGACTATGTATCGAAGTGGGTGGAATTCATAACATTTAAGACCAATGACCACAAATTTGTGGTCCAATTTTTGAAGGAAAATATTTTTACATATTTTGGTACTCCATGGGCCATTATTAGTAATGGTGGAAAACACTTCTATAATAGTATTTAAAAATTTAGTGATGAAATATGCTATCAATCATAAAAATTTCTACCCCTTGCCATCCTCAGACTAGTGGACAAGTAGAAGTGTCCAATAAGAAAATTAAGAGAATCTTAGAAAAGACAGCTAATACTAGTCTGAAAGGCTGCTCACGTAGACTTATTGATGCATTATGGGCTCATCACAGCATTCAAAACCCCTATAGGCATGTCACCCTACCTTGTATGTTGAAAGGCATTTCATCTCCCATATGAGCTCAAGCATAAACCATATTGGGCCAATAAGAAACTTAATTTTTACTTAGTGCTGGGACCCACACAATGTTCCAACTCAATGAGTTGGACAAACTTAGAAAAGATTCATATGAGACTACTAGGATATACAAGGACCAAATCAAAGCATATCATGGTAAGAACATTTTACATAAGTCCTTCATACCGGGACAAGAGGTCCTTTTGTATAAATCTGGGTTGCATCTCTTTCCTGACAAGCTTCATTCTCAATGGATTGGACCCTACATTGTCTTCATTTTTTATACAATGAAGCTATCAAGAGCGAAAAGGATGGGGATATTTTCAATGTGAATGGTCAAAGGTTAAAACCCTTTCTCAAATTGGTGAACATTGAAGTGGAGGAGATTAACCTAGAGGATTCTGTTTATCAGGACCCATCAATGCATGTTCCATGACATTTGAATTCATCTTGAGATTTGGCATGCATTCATCACTGTAACTAGCACTGTATGTTTGGCTAACAACGTTAAACTTAGCACTCGCCAAGCAGCAACCTAGTGTTTTCAGAGTCTCGTTTTTCTACATTATTAGTCAACATATAGGAGTCCTACGTTTCAAAACATTGGGGACAATATTTAGTTTAGTTTAGTTTGGGGATGTAGATATGCATGAGAATTTTGTGTTTTTCTTGTCTTTTATACCATGCTTAAAAAAAATTTGAGTTTTCTTAGTGCTCAAGGTCAAGTTCCTTTACCATGATGAGAATTGAATTTTCTAAATCTTATTATTTCTCCTACTTTAACTTATTAATGTATATACATATGGTTAATTTTGCATTTTCTTCATGTTCTAAAGTGTTTATGAAGTTAAATCTCATAAACACACTTACACACAGTGCATAGTCTAGACAAATATATGGCTATGACTCAATGACCCTGAGGAAAATCAAAGGAGACCTATCCCCGATGAGTATTAAAGACTATCATCTTTCTGACAATTATATGTGATCTCATATTTTCTTCAGCAAACATCAAACTCTTAGAGATCCTAGTTGCTTTGTTTTGGTCAGTTGTCAAGAATCGCCAATAAGAGTACTAACTTTCCTCAACATATATTGAATATGATAGGCTTTAAGAAGCATAGGAAATGATATAGGCTATTCTTGTTTTAGCTAAGAGACATAAAGCCTACCTAGTATTATTCCACTAATTAGACCCTTTTAACCTTTTGATAAGCCTTTAACCCATAAACTAAGATAAATATTCATTACCTATCATTCAAAAATGAGTAGAGATGGTAGAAAAAGTTTGAAAATGATAAAATTCTAAGAAGTGAAAAATATCAAAGTATTTACAAAGAAAAAGCCTTCCTTCAAAGAAATACAAAAAAAGTTTAAGAAAAGGAAAGTTATCAATGAAGAGAAAAAGAAAAAGTAGGAAAGGTAATATACTAGAGTGCACTCAAAAGAGAAGTTGTCCAACATTCATTGGAGAGCTCTACTTAGATTTGTAACATTTGATTTCGTTTACCCTTTCTTTCAGAACTAGTCCCAAATCTAAGTTTTGTCCCATCTAAAGTCCTATTGAACTTAGGTTGGAAGATGGCTTTAGTGAGGATACAAATATTAAGGAATTAAGGTGAGCTACCCCTTTCTAATCTTGGTAATGGCATCCATAGTTTGGGTCATAGTTCTTTGTATCATCTATGCACATAAGCTTATGTGAACCATTAGTGTTCTTGGATCTAGTCACATGGTGAGAGGATTTTGTTTGACCTAAGCTTATGTGAACCATTAGTGTTCTTGGATCTATGCACATAATCTTATGTGAACCATTAGTATTCATACTCATTAAGTTGTTACATTAGTAGAGTACTAATGGATGAGAATTCTCTGAGAGAAACTAAGGAACTTAGCCTTATTGAATTTTGTAGGTATATTCTCTACAAATCCTCACAAGTCCTAACTTGTCCACTAAGGGAAACTTAAGGGTATAAGGGCTTGTTGCATATGCTAAATGCAATTGTGAGTACCTACAAAAATGGTAATCATATGTGTTTCCATTTTTACCATTTTTACTTTTTTCCATAGTTTGCTGGGACTAGAGAAAAGCTAGTTGGGAGGTGTGATAAGTAGTCAATTTTGTATAAAAAGTACCCAATTACTACATAAGTCATAAAACGTAGGAAATTATTCTAGGAATTTTCCAAAATTCATGATGCATGCATTTCTTAACTTATAGTCCAAAATTTTGATATTTTTGCAGGTGCAAAAGCTAATCAAAGAAAGTAATTCATTTATCATAATTTTCTAAATACTAATAGTGTTTTAAAACTTTTGTAGGCATTAAAAGAATGATCTAATGGTCCAAATTACTTTAGATGGTAACAAATGGGCTAGATCAAATAAGAGAGCTGAGACCTATTTTCTATCATTTTAAAGTTCAAGGGTTAAGATCATTCCAGAGCAAGCAGATGGATTCTAGATAAAATGAGTAGAATTTAAGGTGATTAAAAATTGGCCCATGCAAAATCCAGGCAAAGGTAGTAGAATTCAACTAGCCTTGAATGTGATTTCAAGATAGGCAAGCCCCCTGAGAGCAACATCATCCACAAAATAATGGCTAGGTGAAGTCAATCCATGCAAGCCATGACACTAGGACTCAAGCCACTATAACCATCAAGTCAGCCATAAAAGAGGAGCCACTCAAGACATCTAAATTATCTTGAGGCTAAAGATTAGTAAGGTATCTACCTACATATATGGGATGAAAATTGTTGAGAAGAGAACCTTTTTTTTGGACACAAGTTCCATAGGTTCCTTTTTGCACAATTTTCATTGAAGAGTTTCTTTTCAATGCATCTTTTCTATGAGGGTCTTACAAGATTACTTGGAGTTTCCACACATCTTAATTCCTATAGTTGAAACTCTTCTCCCTTTGGTTCATGCACACTTTTCCTTGTCTCTCTTAAATGGTGTTTTGCTTATTATGGTACTCTAGTTTGTCACAACCAAAGACCATCAATCTCTTGTCAATAGCTAAGAGAAATTGGTCATTGGATAATCTTTTTAAGCATTCAATCAAGGTTAGTTGTTCTTGCTTTTATTTAGTTGTTAACTTTAGATATCTCCTCGTGGGATCAACCTCACTTGTGTATTATCATGCTACTTTGATTAATGAGCTTGCAAATACTTTTTAGAGCACATCATCATACTTCCTACAAAATATAATTGGGGGCTCTTTGAGCATGCTAAATATAATTTTCTTTCTCTAACAATCAACCTGGCCCAATTAAGAACTAACCAGTCCATGACAAGAATGAGATCAAAATTCGTCAAATCAAGTAAGACTAAATCAGTGTCTAACTATCTGTTCTCAACCATGGTGGGCACATTAGAAATAAAATTATGAGGGTACATGGGCTATCGTACTAGTGTTAAGATCTCTAGATATACCCATAGGTTTTGAAACGGACAATTTATGGACATAGCAATGTTGTTTGATATAAGGGAATGTGTAGAACTAGGGTCAAATAAAACCTTAGCAAGGTTATCATGTATCAGAATCATACCTTTCAGAACTACATTTGTTGCCTAAGCTTATCCATTGGTGATGGGAAAAGCTCACCTCTAGATCTTAGGAAGCTACTTTGTTGACTTGTCTCCCTCCTTGTTCTTCAGGTAGTTGTGGGTACGTGTCCTAGTTCACCACAACTGAAGCACTAGAATATAATTCCCATTCAAGGTCAGCCTTGGTGATGTTTCTTGCATAGTGGGCATGGTTAAGGATCTAAAGCTCTACTCTTCTAAAGGAATGGATGCTTCTTAAATGAATGAGACGTTGAAGATTGCATGGGCCCCTTCCCTTTGTTGTATTTGCTAACCATGCTACCCTCTTTCCCCTTATCTTTTCTCTCATCTGATGCCCTCCTAAAGTCCTACTCAAAGATGGATGCCAACCTACTATAATTGAGGAACTCCTTCTCCTCCATCCTCTTCATGTGTGGAGGAAAATAATTGTCAAAAAATATATTCTTGAAGTCGTCTACAGGTATTAACTCCATGTCCTCAAAGTGAGTCCTCTCCACTATTTGCCACCAAAAAGTAACTCTCTAGTCATAATGAAGATGGACATAACCTTCTCTTCTGGGACCTCCATGCCCTTGAAGACCTTCTCAACCTCAAATATCCATGTGTTAGCAGTGTTTTCCTTATCCTCTGTCGATAAGGCCAGAGCCACTTCCTTGAATCTATCAAACATATTTCGGGCTCAGGTGCATTCAGTGTTGGTGTAGTCGCTACTACTCTTCCCACTGGGTTCCCATGTAGCTAATTCTATAAATACTACCCCAATTGTTGCAATAGTAACAAGAGTACATCCTCACCAGAATTACCTTGTGTTGCTACACCTAGAGGAACTCGTCTTCTAGGATGCATCTATTTTCAAAGTTGAATAATTATATGCAAATAATTTCTATGGCTACATATACCAGGACCTAAGACCCTTACTTATGGTTTTTTGACTAGTACATGGTTGTGAGAGACTATGACCTGGGCTGTGATACCAAACGAGGCTATCTAGGTTTTTCAAATAACATAAATGGGAAATAATTCCACAAAATCCAAAACTATAAAGCCTAACATCCCAGAAAAATGTCAACAAAACATGAGTGATTTTTTTTTTAAAATAATAATGATATTGACAATGACAATGACAATAAATAAATCATTCATTCCATTAAAAACACATTGAGTGCCATAAATAATAATCTCATCAACATGAATTAAAACATGACCCACATCTAGACCCCAAGAATATAATCGTAATATCAAAAATATATCCCGAGGTCTATTTTTCACAATCCATATATGTACCATCTATGTCAAGGTAAACATCTACCACAAATAGGCTACATTCACCATCAATTCATAATATATAAGATTTTGAAATTAAAAGAAAGAGTATGTGGAGATGTCTTCTCATTTTCTCCAAGTCCTCATATCAAGTATCTTGGCTTAGTCCTCAACCATGGCTTTCCCTTAAGTATCTAAAAAAATTTGAAGGTAGAATATTTCTACAAATACTCAGTCAATAAACCTAAATGGTTCAAAATGTAGTAATTAGTGCACATATGATTTAAAATCATAAAATTATTTTTGAAAACATGACTCCTTACCTGAGTCATTCTCTTACTACATGCACTCATGCATATAACAAGACATATATCAAAATATCATCTTAGCATCATATAAATCAATCATGTCATCAGCATATGAACTATCATATCATCAGCATATGAATATCTCACACCATCAAATAGAATAAAACATGTACTCATATGTACTATGGTGATACTCACAGCAATAACTCATCATCCATGTACTCATATGTATCTAAATTACACCATAAACCCATATGATAAAATCATTGGACCATTCATCTAGTCCATTCATAATATCAACTAGGGTATGTCAAAATTTGGGACATGTTGTGTCCATGGCCTTAGAAAGACTTCAATTGCATTCTCACAGAGCCTACAACCAGTCTCAAAAGGGTGTCGTGAGTCACCAACTATACTTTAACTGCCATCCAAGAGTGTGTCCCCTTTGTGAGATGGTGGATGTCATACCAATCTTAGGTGGTTGGGGGCCAAGAGTCCAAACCCATACAACCCCCTAGCACTGCCAAGGCCCTTTGTCCATTTGGAATTAAGAGCTTTGTGCCTTCATTTGACCTATTTTTTGTTGAGTATGTTGGTTTGACAGGGTTATCAGACTCTTTTAGACATTATAGATGATTTGAGATCCTCGTCTTTCCGTGTGGATTTTCTCCTCAATGTAGGAGACCGATTTTCAAATTTACGATTTTAGCTTGATTCAATAAGCAAAGAACTACTTGCACAATGAATTGATTGATTATGCTTTGAAAATCACAAATAGCTTTTGGTTTTTCTAGATTGAAGATTTATCAAACATTGCTTTGCTAATCACTAGATTTTGCGTATATAGTATAGTCTTTGACCTTATGGTCTGACTTCATCTCTTATCAACATTGCACTTTGATGCTTACACCTAGTTAGCAGGTTTGCTATTAGTATTATACTCCATGCCAAATTTTCCTTAACAATGGTTTTACCACGGTAAGCTTACTAAGGTGTCAGATTACTTTCGCATTTTGAATGTTTTTTACATGATCATGTACTGATTTATTCGTGCATATGAAACTGCATAGGGTGTGTGAAGAGAAAGATGTTAAATAACTACATTTACACATGAAACTTTCGAATGACAGACAACTTAGACTTTTATAGGGACAGCTTGTGTGACACACAATCTTGAAGAACTATATGTTGTGAATAAAGGTAGAATGCTTATCTGTGTATTAATGGAAAATGACCTTAGTATCAATTAAATGTACATGAAATGATAAAATCTTAGAATGCTTAAATCCTTAGTAAAGGTAAGGAAATGATATTCATTGAAATCATGATAAACTATGATTCATTAGCTATAATGAATTGAACACATAGACTAATTCCATAATTGTACAATCTAAGAACTTATAATTTTGGCACTAGTATTGTTTTAAGGTTTGTTTAATTATTATATAAGCTCAAAATGCATTGATTTATGTAAATCATGACTGCATGACAAAAAAAATAGCTACTTATTCCACCTACATAAGTGCAAGCTTGCTCAGACATTGTAATTGTTTAAAATATCTAAAATTTGAAGAAATATAACAGAAGGATTAATAGGTCAAACATGATAGTAGCTTTGGAGGTTAGAATTTTAGAAAGATGGAGATTTTCCAATATGTAAATGGTGAGCCATGCAACCGTATATTAGCTTTCTGATTCAAGTGGAGAACGCAAATGTATATTTACTTTTATGTCATGGATTTGTTTGTAAATGGAATATGTGTGTTATGTTTGTGAATGGAGGTTGTGAGAAGTGATAAGTCTTGTATATTTGTTTTCAAATAGATGAAAAATGACTTATATTATCTATCAAGTGTTTTGCATGCATGCATCAAATGTGCATATGTTCAAAAAATAGAGCAAACTATGCTGATTTTTTTTAGAAGTGAGACACTCATTTCATCATAAAATTCTTATGTTTTGTGCAAAAAGGACACTGAGGATTTTTAAGAGAACTTTCAATGAAAAAAAAGGAAATTATGATATGTTTGTTTTCGAAGTGAATTTCAAACAAGGGAAATCTCAAATTTCAAAAAAGTATTCAAAAAGTATTTTGAAAACCTTGGGTATCACAAAGGATCTAGCAATCAACCCATGATCAAGCCGTCAAGAGACTGGTCAATCTGGCGTGACTGCACCATCCATTAAATGGACAATTAAGATCAAAACTGAACAAGTTCAATTCATCCTGCCTAATTGTTGGTGATAAGCACTAATCTCAACTTAGATATATGAACTCATGAAACCCATGGTTGATCCATCCATGAACGAATTGTTGATCAAAATTTTTGATGAACCAAACTTAGCTATTGATGTTCCAGTTTTTTTAGTTCCTATTTTATAAACATTATTTACAAATCATTAAGTACGGGTTACACTTATCCACCCAATTAGATTCATCACAATGGTGTGAAATTGAACCATTATTGGATCATACTCAAATTAGATGATAGTGGCTTGATCAGACTGTCCAAACAATGGGCAGTTTGGATCACCCATGCGCATTGTCCACTCCCTTGAAAAAAAGGGGTGCTTTGGATGTTGTGAATCCCACAGGATGATGGGCAGATCAAACCATGGGTTTCCTATGGTTAATTTCCCAAATAAAATCCATTAAATTGAAATAGTATGCATGATCCAAGGCATCCATTTTAGTGCCCATTGTACATAGTTTTCAAGTAATTAAAGCCATTATTTCTTCATGATTATTTCACATACTAAGAACATCATCATGCAACAATCATCTATTAACATGCATAGTTTTCAAGCAAAATCTTCACTTAAAATGACAGAGAATCATGTGTTTAATCAATTAGCATAACATGATGATCATATGTACAAGGCAATCTAGCAATGAGATTATTACAACAAATCAAGCCAGATCATCTGTAGAATAGCAAAACAAGATTCTCTTAACCTCATGCACGTGATTACAACTTCAAGCATTGCACTGATAGGTAACAAGAGACTTCAATAAAAATCTGTTGAAAAGGCATACAATGAGATCTAGCTACATTTGCATAATGTTTTTTCCCTTCTTCCCTTCCTCTATCTCTCTCTCTCTCCTCCCCCCCCCCGTCTACTCTTTCTTTCTTTTCTGCATTTTTCCTCTCTTTGTAGGACACTCTCGATGTCTTCCTTTATGGAGTCATGAGTTTCCTATTTTAGTTGGATATTTCTCTCCTCTAATTAGTTTTTAGTTGTAGAAGATTGGAATTTCATTCCTAAAGAATAAGAATCCCCTATGTTCTAGTCTACCATGCCTGAATACTATGTATCGAGAAATTTTCTTTGGAAACTATGCAAACTATAGTAGGACTCCTTTTATTGGGTTTCTACATCAATTCCCATCTTGTTTTTAAGTTAATTTAACATTTTAATGGGGATATTATAATTGTCTAAAATCACATTTTTAGTAAAAAAAAAAGTGCAATTGTTATCAAATTTTAAACTTGTTTTGGTCATAACTTTCTCTAAACATTGGATTTCAATGATCATATAGTCGTTGTGGATTTGTATATTTGTGTTCTATATATTAGTATAGGTTTTCGATCAGATTCTCACAATCTGGTATAGAAATTTGGGATGTTACAATTAGAAATATTGAAAACTTTCAACAATATAAGAATGGTAAATAGGTTACTAAAAGAGTAGTTAGCAAGTCTAAACTCAAGGTGTATGATGATATTTATGATAGATTAGGGTCAAGATACAGTGAGAATGATGTACCCATATTCACAAAAATAAGTGACAAAAGAGTAAGGACTTAGATCATGTTAAATGCATTAAAACTGATGGCAGAAGGGTACTAGTCAAAGATGATGAGAGAAATGAAAGATGGGAAAGTTACTTTAAAAAATTGATAAGTAACAAATGGCTTAAGAATATAGAGATTGAAATAATCATAAACTCAGACAATGCTAAACCATATAGATATGACCATATGATCCAGGTACCTGAAGTGAAAGAGGCATTGGAAAAGGTGAAATCAAGAGAGGTCCTCGAGTGCAATGGTATACCAATAGAGGTTTGGAAGTATATGAGAGATACTGGATCAATTCGGCTGACAAAGTTATTTAACAAAATTGTAGAATCCAAGAAAAAGCCAAATGAATGGAGAAATATCTCAATCATACCAATTTATAAGAATAAAGGAGATATACAAAGTTTCACTAATTATTATGGATTCAAGCTTATGTGCCACACCATGAAACATTGGGAAAGAATCATTGAGAAGAGGCTGCAACATGAGACGAGTATATTAAAAGACCAGTTTGGTTTCATACTTGGGAGGTCTACCATGGAAGCTATTTTCCTATTAGACAATTGATAGAGAAGTATAGGGAGAGGAGGAGAGACCTTTGCATGGCCTTTATTGACTTAGAAAAGACTTATGGTAGAGTCCCTAGAGAGTGTTAGGTAGAAAAAGGGGATTCATGGGGGCATATAGACATAACTAAGGCTTAATAGGACCACTAGCAGAGGGACTAGTGATTTCCCAATCACTATAGGATTGCACTAGGGATTGACATTGATCCCATACCTTTTTTCTTAGTTATTATGACTTAATAAAACATTTCATGTGGAGATTCCATGGTGCAAGTTATTTTGCAAATGGTGTAATTTTGATTGATAAGATAGTGAAAGGCATAAAGAAAAAGCTAGAGTTGTGGAAAGATTTTGTAGAGCCTAAAGGATTTAAAATTAGCTGAACTAAGATAGAGTATATGGAATGTAATTTTATCATGGATAGGAGTGGGAGTGAGGCACTAATGAAGATTGATAACCAAGAAGTTCTCCAAAAAGACAACTTTTGGTTTGTGGGATGGATAATTAATGAGAGCTGAGATATTAAGAGGGATACTACCTAGAGGTTCCAAGTGGCTTGAGTCAAATGGAGATGTGCCACTAGAGTTTTGAGTGGTCAAAGGGTACCACTCGAAGTGCAAGGAAAAATCTATAGGATGGTTGTAAGACTGGCCATGATCTATGGATTAAAGTGTTATGCATTTAAGGAACAACACATACATGGGTTGAGCGTAGCCAAATGAGTATATTGAGATGGATAAGTGGCAAGACAAGAAATGATAGAATTAGAAATAGAAACATTGAAGGAAAATTAGTAGTAGCACTAGTAGGCAACAAGATAAGCGAGGGTAGAGTTAGATGGTTTGCACATGTCTAACAGAGACAAAAAGTGACATTGATTAGAAGGAGTGACTCAATCCAAGTTGAAGCCTTTAAAAGGACAAGGGGAAGGCACAAAATAACATGGATACAAGTGAGAAAATATTTAAAAACTTTTGGACTAAATGAGACCATGGCCCTTGATAGAGGAGAATGGAGGAACAAAATTCATGTAGCCGACCCCTAATTAGAATAAGGCTTTGATGAAGCTGATGATCTTAAGTATGACAATTTTAGTCTGCTAAAATCTAAACATGATTGTCTAATGAGACTTATCTTTGAGAAGTTCTCAAGATAATTTGAAATTTATTTGACTAGTTCACACTTTAGTCTAGTAAAATTTTAAACAACTCTAATAAAGTGGAAATGGTGCAAACTAGATGCCAACAATGAAAAAAGGAAGAGTTTTCCTTGACGGCAGTTGCCTATTCATACACAACTAGTCAATTAAAGTGCCTTGCTCATCCTAAGATATGAAGAAGAAGTGAGTCAGGAATGAAGATTTCACATGAGTTTTGGCTTACATGCAAAATTTAGTTGGCCAATTTGGAGAACTATCCAACTATTTCATTCTAACAAGATTGGAATGATTGTTTTGGAATTTAGCCAACTAAAATTGAAGATTAAGTTTTCTTAAATTTCATGACAATATCCATATTAGAGGATTTAGTTGACTAATTCTATACTTCAATCGCATAATGTATAAACCAAGTGGATTTAGTGGACTAAAATAATCAAAATAATCAATGAAACAAGAGACAACTTTGCTAGTTGACTCTTCAAATTGGATTTTTTATCATTTTGATGGATAAACATTAACTCCAATAGATAAGAATTTGTATTGAGTGGATCCTTTTAAATTTGGACCATATATCAGGCATTTAGAGATAATAATTTCTAGGGAATTGAAAATTGAGTGAAGAGCTTATATGATATCTACTCAAGTAAGATTCTTAGAATGGTATGCTAATTTTTCCTATTCTTCATTTTATCTAAAATCGCTCTCTATATTTTGTTTTTATATTGAATGTGTTGAGAGTGATCTTTTCTTTCAAATCATTTGTAATAACCCCAATTTTTGTAAATTGATTGAGAAAAATCAATAAAGTTTGAGTTTTAGATATTTCGGGCTGAAATATTAGGGTTATTTAAAATATACTTTTTATAAAAGTATAATCAAATCATAAGACATGTAAAATTGAAATTAAAATTAGCAAACCCTTCAAAATGACTGTAAGCACCACAAATTTTGAATTTGGATGAGAAATCCTTAAGTTTTTCATTTTTTGGACAAAAGGGGTAAAATAGTAATTTTACCCAAAAATCAAAATATTCCAAAAATCAAAATATGAAACATCAAAATTTAGAATTTACTAAGAAATACGAATCCAACGCCACTAAGTACACTCAAATCCGAGATCATGGGAATAAAATCCAAAATTTAAAATCAAAAACAAATTTTAAAAGTTCTATGAGTTAGATAACAGATGTTCATGAATTTGAGGAGAATGAAATATATTGAATGAAGTGGTAATGATATATGGAAAGAGATTTCAAGATATTCCTTCAATGGAATTTTATTTTGTACACAAATTGTACTTATGTTATGTATGAAGTGGTGACTTGGGTTTTCAAAACAAGTTCTAAAGAAAAGAATTTCCGCTGGTTTGTTTTGCGAAAAAAAAATTTACACTCTTAAGGGCCCTGCCTTTCAAAATACTTTACAAATCATGTTTTCAAAAACCCGGGTCGTCACATCATTCTTGGTATCTGAGAGTGGTACAACTCTCCTTTCTTGGATCATTATCCAGGTATTTTTAAGAAGGCTGACCATGTAGAAAGTGCTCAGGCCCTTTATTTATGGTGACTCCAATGTTAAGTAGTGTGTAAAACCTTGCAAGGGTTAGTGAAAGCTCAAGGTAGGGAATATCTTTACAGAGGGGAAGAAGGTACTATAAAAACTTGTGTTTAGCTCTTCTTGTGTGCCAAAGTTTTCTAAAACTTGTTTTACTATTTGAGTAGATAGATATGCAAAAGTTTTAAACCTTCACCTGAGCCTTATATACCTCCTCTTAGAACCTCACAATCGGTATTAGAATAGGTGCTCTTCATTTTCAAAAGAGGTCAAGATCTATTTTCCGAAAACATCCTAAATGACACAATAAGAAATAATAGTTACAAATCTTAGAGAAGGTTAGTCTATTCATAGGACACTATTCTTTGATAGCACCAACTATAGCTATTGGAAAGCAAGGATAAACATTTTGGTCAAATCTGAAGGTTATGAGATGCAAAGATCAGTTGAAGAAGGCCTTGATGAGCCATTTATGCCTATAGATGATGTCTAATAGTATGCACCAAAAAGTAAACAAGATCATAAAAAAGCTCAAGCTAATGACAAAGCTACGATTCTACTCTATTATGCACTTCATGCCAATGAGTTCAATAGAGTTTCAATTTGTCAATTAGCTTAAGAAATTTGAAAAAACCTAGTTGTCATCCATGCAATTGAATCATATTTTAGTTCATGGATATGAGTTGTTCTCCATGAAGTTCAATAATTATGTCACTAAAGTATTTGCAAGATTAATCAATAAAATTGATTCCTTGAAATCACTTGAAAGATTTTTTAACCAATAGTGAACTTAATAGTAAGATTTTGAGATCTTTGCCTAGGTCATGGAGTCCTAACGTCACTACCATCAAAAGGCCAAGGACTGCAAACTTTGCAAATAGATGAACTCATGGGGTCATTGATGACTTATGAAACCAATGAGAAATATTTGTTGGAAGATGAATCCAAGATCAAGAAAGATAAGTTCATTGCTACCGCAGTCAATGAAGATGAGAGTGACAATATTGCTGCTAATAGTAGTAAAGAGGCTACTCTTCTGAATAGAAGTTTGAACAAAATGTTTATAGGGAAAGGTAGTGGTGAAAGACAAAATTTCCTAAAGAATGCCGCATGAAGAATTGATCCAACATCCAAGAAGTATCCTACTATGTGTCTTCAATGTAAAATACCAGACATATCTAGATAGTTCAATATTCATGACAATGAAGAAGAAATCCCTTACTACCACTTGGAATAATAGCCATCAAGAAATTGTCTATCCTTCTATAAATTGAATGAAGAATTTGCTTCTTGCTTTTGACAATGAGAAGCTTTCTACGCAAAATGACTTCTTAGCCAAATTCTATCTAGATATGAAATGAATTTGATGAAGCAATTTAAAACTGACACTCTTTGAAAATCAATAATGGTGTTGTAAAAAATGAAAAAGTTGTGATGGAAAATGAAAATTTGTTATTGCTTGATAATAATGAAAATTTGATCGGTTTAAATAACCTTGAATTAATAGTTGATATTAAGGCATCTTGAAATCTTAGATTTGCCTTTATATTTGAAAATTTGCAAAGTGATTCTTATAGACTACCAAATGTAGAATACTATAGTTAAAGGATGTAACAACCTCAAATTTTTAGTTAATTTCTAGGTAATTCTAACATATTTTAATTGGAATAAAAAAGAAATTTGCTTGGAAATTGAATTTCAAGGAAGAGACCCCCTTAAAAACTTAAAATTTGGATTTGAAACTATCAAAAATGAAAACTACACATTAAGATGATTCTAATGACACTAATTTTGCATGAAACTGAGATAATGGTGGAAAAATCTCAAAATTTTACTAATTTACAGGTGTCCAAATTGACAATGACACCCCCTACATAACTTTCATGCAGGGGGTGGCGCTGGTAGAGTTACCCAACACACATGGATCTACACTTTACACATGGTGGATCAAACT
This sequence comes from Warburgia ugandensis, assembly GCA_035236585.1. Taxonomy (NCBI): domain Eukaryota; kingdom Viridiplantae; phylum Streptophyta; class Magnoliopsida; order Canellales; family Canellaceae; genus Warburgia; species Warburgia ugandensis. The sequence continues at coordinate 45,708,739 of CP141131.1, read as the reverse complement.
ACCATGCATCGGCCCACTTCTTCCCTTAATTGAATAGCAACCTTGAATGCATCAAAATGAGGGATACTAGAGAAAGTGGGCAAAACCCCGACATTAACCTGTCCATCCCTCTCCACCATTTACTGCACGCTACCCCGCCATTTGGATCTCCCTTCTAATGAGTCCTCTCCTTCTTCTCAAGCATGAAAAACCCCCAACATTCATTGCCCATGCTGAAAAACCCCCTTTGTCTAAATTTCAGGCATCAACCGAAACCCCTTTTACCCCATCCTTTTTTCCCTATCCTTCTCTGCTGGTGGTTGAAATGACATCCACTTCCAACTACCTGCATTCCCACATACCCCCTCTCCTCTCCTCTTTCCCTTCTCCCCTGCCTCAACCCATACAGGACAGTGTAGCTGCTCGGCTGCACTAGTCCCCTTTTTTCCTTCACCCTGTTGTCTTCCTCCAATTAACACAGCTTGGTCAGTTGCACTAGTCCTGCTTCCCCCCTTTGCCCTCCTTTGGCTAGAGCAACTTGATCGGCTACACCAGTCCTACTTTCCCCCTTCACCCTCCTCTAGCCAGCACTCCCAATCAGTCCATTAGCCCCACATCCCCCTCTCCATTTTGTCTTCCCTGAGCCATCGCAGCCTAATTGGGCTGCTAGTCTACTTCTCCTTGCCCTCCCTTTACTCCTTTTCCCTGTTTCTCTGACTCTCTTTCTCACTCACCTCTGGCCGACGTAGCCTGGTAGGTGCACCAGCCCTGCACCTCCTCCCCTACTTTCCTCCTTGTTTCCTTTCCTTTGCTGAGTTAGGGTAGGGAAACTTGCCTATGTCACCCTCTCCAGACTCGTCTCGATGAGCTGAATTAACATGGTGTAATGACTCCAATTTTGTAATATTGAAATTCCAAGTTTAGCAACAAAAAGTTCAATTTTAAAGAAAAGGGCATTTTGGTCATTTCACTAGTCACCCAGGAATTTGATACCAAAAGTGGTTCCATTAGATGCGTCTCGGAAAAAGGAATCCAACGAGACCAAGATCACCCAAAACGGAGTTAAAATGAGCAAGATATGGCCCTTTGAAGATCAGGGGCAAAACTGTAAATTTCCCAAAAACGATTTAACCTGAAAAACACAGGTGCCCGTTTTGATACGGGCACCCCGTCATCTTCAACCTCCTAGAGGTTTCTGGAACGGCGGTGTTTCAAGAAGAAACTACCGCCATTCCAGAGGGTTCCCCACCGCCATTCAAAGGCGGTTAGAAACCCTCCAGAACCCTCTGTAAAAGCTCTATAAATAGAGCTCTTGGGTGCCTCTAATGGCAGCCCAAAAGCCTTGGAGAAAACCAGTCGTGAAGCAGTGAGCAAGGGGGGAAAACGTGGAGAGAAAACCACCCACGAAGCAGGTACGCACGAAAAAAAACCCCAAACCCATCTCCACCATAGTTCCAGGAACGATTTCCCTAGGTTTTTCCATGAAAACCATGCGAGCAGGCCTCCGTGGGAGCCACAAAGACCCCCGGGACGTCCCGGGCCGCACCGGTTCGACGGGGTCGAACCGGGGTGACCTGAGGATGACCCAGGTCACTAACAAGCGGGACGATCCAACAGACCGTCCCACGTCGACGCGGTCGGCCGCCGTTTGGAAAAAACCAAACGGGCGCGTCTCCGGACGCGCCCACTAAAAGAACGACGAGCGGCGTCGTCTCGCGCGTCTGCAGACGCTCCCGCTGAGGCGCGCGCCGCAGACACGCAGCGCACTAGCAAGGCGTCATTTTTTTGGTTCTTAAGAATGCTGGGCGCACGTCGCAGACGCGCAGCGCCCTAGCATTCCTCTTTGTTTGTCTTTAATACTATATGTACATGCAATGTTAAAACGCTTATAACTTGAGATCTAGAGCTCCGATTGAGGCGCCGCAAAAGGTTTTGTGTCCGTATCGACGACACGGACACATCCAAACTATAAAATCCCTAATAAAAGCCCAATAAAAGTAGGGCATGACCCTTAGAATAGGATGGTGGCGCGTGACCGCTAGGACTCTGGAAAACTGAGAATACCAAGGCCTAATTAGGACCTTAGGACACCCATAGGCATAGGGATGGACCCCTAATGCCTAAGTAATGAGACCCAAATGCTCTAAACCCATTAAAGATAGGTTAAACTAACCTTAAGTCCCCAAACCATGTTCAGGAGTGTACGAGGACACGAGGGTGAACGCGACCTAGTCGTAGGTGCTCTATCACTATTAGATTCTTTTAAAAGAACTATTGTTATTTGAGAACATATGTTTTAGATATATGATTTGATTTGCATGTGATTTGTATGAATAAATTCATCATGCATGATAAATGCTTTGTAAATAGCCATGTTTTGGAATGACTGCATATACATTATGCACATACATGTGTTGCAAACGACTGCATGCATTGCATGATTTACGTATTGCAAAGATTGCATGTCCTTGAGGGTTTCCAAAAGACGCTGGAGTGCCGAGGGCCAGACAGTTGTGAGGGACCCAAAAGAGGACAAGTTTTAACAGGTTTTGACTTATCTTATGTGATTTGGGCAAGTAAGCCCGTGGGTGCTATGCCGAGGGGTCTGGGTTGGCCACCCGGCCTCTACCACTAATAGGTGGATGGGTACCACGCCCAAAAAGAGGCAAGTCCCTACGTCGACTGCATGTGGTACAGGGGCTATCACTGGTGTCACGGCACTGGGTCGGCGTGTCATAGGCCCTGTGGAGGCTATGACCAAGTGTCCTCAGGTACCCGGGGACCACACGGCGAGGAGGCCGTGGGCATAGTGGACCCTATGGTTTGATGTGCATTTCATGTAGCATGATATGAGGTTGGTCGACCATACCATATTAGAGGTCCATGAGTTGGACTCCATGAGGCATCTATTGCATATCATGATATCATCAGATATATGATACTTTCACTTTTGGAATTATGTGATCTTTTAAGTTATAAGAATTTCAGTTGATTATGGATTCTTATACTGATATCGAACTCGAGTATTCAAACATATGCATATTTTGAAATTGATTATGGATTCTTATACTAATATTGAACTCGAGTATTCAAACATACGCATGTTTTGAATAAATGAGCACATGATTTTAAAACAACTCATGCATTTATAAACTAGTAGTGATAAGCCCTACTGAGTATATTATATACTCACCCGATCCTCAACATTTTTCAGATACAAAGTAAATACCTAAGGGCAAGGGACATTTGTACTAGGAGACATAAGGCCAAGCACAAGTAAGTACACCCCTATCTTATCTTTCAATGTTACTTGATTGTAGTTACTCTCTAATAGCTGGGGCTGTGACTAACACTTTCTTGGGAACATTATTGATTTAAAACTTTGCCATGACTAAATAGATTGAGAATGAGTTTTCACACTCGGGGTTTTTATGAAAGGTTGTTTTCAAAATGAAAAAGATTTTCATGCATTTCATATTTATAAAACAAGAGATCTCGCCTTTTTATCAACATTGCATCATATAAAAACCCGGGTCGTGACAGTTGGTATCAGAGCACGGTTTAACGTTACTCACAGCCCAGTTATGAGGAGAATAACTTATAATCAAGTTTCATCCATGAAAGAGAAAGGGGTAATAGGATAACACAAACTAAGATTTGGTGAATTGCCTTGTGATTACAGATGCCTAGAAAGAAGGGAAGCAATGCTCCAAGACCTGAAGCCCCACCAGTGGACTCCACTGGGTCGGGCAACGGGATGGCTGAGCTATTTCAGCAATTCTTACAAAACATGGGACAATACATGAACAATCATAGCCAAACTCCTACCCCCCGAGATCCTTCCCCTGATAAAACAATAGACAGGATCGAGGTTCAGTTAGAAAGGTTCCAGAACTAGCTCCCTCATTCACAGGAGAAGATGAAGCATCCACAGCTGAAAAATGGTTAATTGATATTGAAAAGATATTTAAGGCCATGAACATAGCTGAAGAAAGAAAAGTACCCATGGCCACATTTATGTTTAGAGGAGAAGCTACCTTTTTGTGGGAAACAGCAGAAAGAACTTATTTTGATCAGCAAGAAACAATAGGATGGGAAGAGTTTAAAAAGGTCTTCAATGACAAATATTATCCTAAACATATAAGGAAACAGAAGGAAAAGGAATTTATGGACTTAGAACAAGGAAATATGACCGTCCAACAGTATGAAAGTAAATTCATCAGCCTCCGAAGATTTGCACCCCGTGCTTGTGCTGATGAAGAAGATGCGGTGAAAGATTTGTAGACGGACTCAACCCAGACTCAGGAACAGAGTTCTAGGTTTCCAACCTTCCACAGTAGCCAAAGCAGTAGAAATGGCCTCCCTGTATGAAAAAGATCATCAAAGGAACCAGGCAACAAGAGAAACTAAGAACATCAACACTATGAAGAACAAAGGAAAGAGACCCTTCCAATCATCTGGACCTAGGCCACCGTTCAAGAAGCCGTTTGAAAACAAAGGAAGAAGACCAGGCTGGAAGGCATGCCCTAGGTGTAACAGAAACCATCCAGGCAGACCATGTCCCACTTCCAACATCACTTGCTATAGTTGTGGAGAATTAGGACATTTTTCTAACAACTGTCCAAAAAGGAAAGTGCAAGAGCGTAAAGAAGATCAAGTTCCAAAAAGCCAAGGACGTGTCTTTGCCCTGACTTCCAGTCAAGCCCAAGCATCAAACGCAGTCGTTGAAGGTATTCTTTCTATCTATGATACACCTGCAAAAGTTCTATTTGATACAGGCTCCACTCATTCTTTCATATCCCGAGAATTTGCATCATCCCTAGACATTATACCACAGGACCTAGACTTCACTCTAGAAGTCATGACTCCTGTAGGCCGTGCACTCCCCACTTATTCTTATCTCCAGGATGTCCCCATATTGATTAAGGACCAATTGTTACATGCCAACCTTGTCCACTTAGATATGAATGACTTTGATATCATCCTAGTATGGACTGGCTAGCCTTTCATCAAGCCTTTGTTGATTGTCGTCAGAAGTGTGTTACTTTTACCCTGCCTAATAGAGACACTTTCACCCTCCAAGGAAGAAAGGATTATTCTGGAGCATGTGTTATCTCTGCCATGAAAGCAGTTAAACACATTGCTCAAGGATGCCCCTTCTTCTTAGCCAAGATAGAATCCGTCAAGAATCCCCAACCAAAGCTTGAGAATGTCGAGGTTGTTCGAGAATTCCCTGATGTATTCCCTGAGGACTTACCAGGTCTACCTCCACCAAGGGAAATTGAGTTCATCATTGACCTTATACCCGGTACTTCCCCCATTTCCAAAGCTCCTTACCGAATGGCTCCTGCAGAATTAAGAGAACTGAAGACCCAGTTACAGGAACTACTTGACAAAGGGTTCATACGACCTAGCGTGTCTCCGTGGGGAGCTCCAGTCCTTTTTGTTAAGAAAAAGGATGGCTCAATGAGATTGTGCGTAGACTATCGGATGCTGAATAAGGTCACCATTAAAAATAAGTACCCTCTTCCCCGAATCGATGATCTTTTTGATCAACTTCAGTCAGCTAGAGTCTTCTCTAAGATTGATCTACGATCAGGGTACCATCAACTTCGAGTTAGAGAAGAAGATATCCCCAAGACAGCCTTCAGGACTCGATACGGCCATTATGAATTCAGAGTGATGTCCTTTGGTTTGACTAATGCTCCAGCCGCGTTTATGGATCTCATGAATAGGGTATTCAAAGAGTACTTAGATAAATTCATCATAGTGTTTGTGGATGATATCTTAATATATTCTGAGACTCCTGAAGACCATATGGAACATCTAAGGATAACATTAAGCACCCTACGAGCACACAAGCTATATGCAAAATTCAGTAAGTGTGAGTTTTGGCTGGAAAAGGTTAATTTCTTAGGACACATTATATCTCAAGATGGCATAGCAGTTGACCCTACTAAGGTTGAAACAGTACAGAACTGGGAAAGACCTAAGACAGTCACAGAAATAAGAAGCTTCTTAGGACTTGCTGGATATTACGCAACATTCATCGAAGGTTTTTCACAAATGGCTTTACCTCTAACTAAGCTGACCAGGAAAGACACAAGGTTTGAATGGACTGATAAATGTGAGGAAAGCTTCCAAGAACTAAAAAGAAGGTTGATTACCACACCTGTCCTTACCTTACCTTCAGGAAGTGGCGGATTTGAGATATATAGCGATGCCTCGCAACAAGGGCTAGGCTGCGTACTTATGCAACATGGGAAGGTGATCGCTTATGCTTCTCGACAACTCAAGAAGCATGAAGTCAATTACCCAACCCATGACTTGGAATTAGCAGCCATAGTCTTTGCCTTGCGAATATGGAGACATTATTTATATGGGGAAAAGTTTGAAGTTTTTACAGATCACAAGAGTCTTAAATATATCTTTTCCCAACAAGATTTAAACATGCGACAAAGAAGATGGATGGAATACTTAAAAGACTATGACTTCTCCATTCATTATCACCCTGGAAAAGCTAATATGGTAGCTGATGCATTAAGCAGAAAAACCCAAGGGATGTGTGCAAGTTTATTAACCAAGAGATGGAAGCTACTACAAGAAGTAATCACATGGAAACCGGACATAAGTAAGCACAAGATCATTATGGCAGGTCTAACAATAAAATCGGCTGTTAATGAAAAAGTTAAGCAAGAAACGAAAGGAGATCCATATATACAAGCTTCCATAGGAAAACCAGGATTTACAAAAAAGGAAGATGGTAGCATTTACATGCAAGGAAGATTAGTGGTACCAGCTAATGAAGAGTTAAGACAAGAAATTTTAAAAGAGGCTCATCGGTCCAAGTATACAATACACCCAGGAGGGACTAAGATGTATCAGGACTTAAAGAAACAATATTGGTGGGATGGTATGAAAAGAGACATAGGGAAATTTGTGCCAAAGTGTTTAACATGTCAACAAGTAAAGGCCGAACATCAAAGACCTGCAGGATTGTTACAACCCCTTGAGTTACCCGAATGGAAATGGGACCACATCACAATGGACTTCATCGTAGGGCTACCCAAGACCTCTAAGGGTCATGATCTGATTTGGGTGATTGTTGATAGATTAACTAAGACAGCCCATTTCCTTCCCATACGTCATACCCAATCCACTGACAGCCTATCTCAGCTATACATCAAAGAGATAGTAAGTCTACATGGTATACCCCTTAGTATCACTTCAGATAGGGATAGCCGCTTCACTTCGCAACTCTGGAAGTCCGTCCAAAAATCTTTAGGATCTTCCTTGAACTATAGCACAGCCTTCCATCCACAGACCGATGGACAGTCAGAGCGCACAATCCAGATAGTCGAAGATATGTTACGAACTTGTGCCCTTGATTGGAAGCAGAGTTGGGATGAAAACCTACCACTAGTCGAGTTTGCGTACAACAATAGCTTTCAGTCAAGCATTGGCATGGCTCCATACGAGGCGCTCTATGGGAGACCCTGTCGATCACCCACCAGTTGGAGTGAAGTTGGAGAATCCAGGGTGCTCCAGTCCGAGCTGGTAGAGCAATGTGCCGAGAAGGTCAGACTCATAAGAAGCCGCCTCCTCACAGCTCAAAGCCGCCAAAAGAGCTATGCTGATCGAAGGAGGAGACCATTGGAATTTGACATAGGAGAGCACGTTTTCCTGAAGATATCTCCCACTAAAGGAGTTATGAGGTTCGGTATCAAAGGCAAGCTTAGTCCACGTTACATAGGACCTTTCGAAATCCTGGAGAAAGTGGGAAAAGTGGCCTACAGGATTGCGCTACCCCCTCAGCTATCCGAAGTGCATAACGTATTCCATGTGTCTATGCTAAGGAGGTACATGCCTGACCCCACTCATGTCATCGACCAGGTACCCATAGAGATGACGGAGGATCTCAGATTAGAGACAAGACCAGTTGAGATTCAAGATCGTAAGAATAAGAAGCTGCGGAACAAGGACATACCCTTAGTCAAAGTTTTGTGGAGAAATGCGCACATGGAAGAAGAAACTTGGGAACCGGAGTCAGAAATGCGAGAAAAGTACCCTGAGATCTTTTGACTATATATAGTAGAATTTCGGGGGCGAAATTCCCCTAAGGGGGTAAGAATGTAATGACTCCAATTTTGTAATATTGAAATTCCAAGTTTAGCAACAAAAAGTTCAATTTTAAAGAAAAGGGCATTTTGGTCATTTCACTAGTCACCCAGGAATTTGATACCAAAAGTGGTTCCATTAGATGCGTCTCGGAAAAAGGAATCCAACGAGACCAAGATCACCCAAAACGGAGTTAAAATGAGCAAGATATGGCCCTTTGAAGATCAGGGGCAAAACTGTAAATTTCCCAAAAACGATTTAACCTGAAAAACACAGGTGCCCGTTTTGATACGGGCACCCCGTCATCTTCAACCTCCTAGAGGTTTCTGGAACGGCGGTGTTTCAAGAAGAAACCACCGCCATTCCAGAGGGTTCCCCACCGCCATTCAAAGGCGGTTAGAAACCCTCCAGAACCCTCTGTAAAAGCTCTATAAATAGAGCTCTTGGGTGCCTCTAATGGCAGCCCAAAAGCCTTGGAGAAAACCAGTCGTGAAGCAGTGAGCAAGGGGGGAAAACGTGGAGAGAAAACCACCCACGAAGCAGGTACGCACGAAAAAAAAACCCCAAACCCATCTCCACCATAGTTCCAGGAACGATTTCCCTAGGTTTTTCCATGAAAAACCATGCAGAATAGGCCTCCAGGGGAGCCACAAAGACCCCTGGGACGTCCCCAGGCCGCACTGGTTCGACAGGGTCGAACCAGGGTGACCTGAGGATGACCCAGGTCACTAACAAGCGGGACGATCCAACAGGACCGTCCCACGTCGACGCAGTCGACGCCGTTTGGAAAAAAACCAAACGGGCGCGTCTCCGGACGCGCCCACTAAAAGAACGACGAGCGGCGTCGTCTCGCGCGTCTGCAGACGCTCCCGCTGAGGCGCGCGCCGCAGACGCGCAGCGCACTAGCAAGGCGTCGTTTTTTTGGTTCTTAAGAATGCTGGGCGCACGTCGCAGACGCGCAGCGCCCTAGCATTCCTCTTTGTTTGTCTTTAATACTATATGTACATGCAATGTTAAAACGCTTATAACTTGAGATCTAGAGCTCCGATTGAGGCGCCGCAAAAGGTTTTGTGTCCGTATCGACGACACGGACACATCCAAACTATAAAATCCCTAATAAAAGCCCAATAAAAGTAGGGCATGACCCTTAGAATAGGATGGTGGCGCGTGACCGCTAGGACTCGAAAACTGAGAATACCAAGGCCTAATTAGGACCTTAGGACACCCATAGGCATAGGGATGGACCCCTAATGCCTAAGTAATGAGACCCAAATGCTCTAAACCCATTAAAGATAGGTTAAACTAACCTTAAGTCCCCAAACCATGTTCAGGAGTGTACGAGGACACGAGGGTGAACGCGACCTAGTCAGGTAGGTGCTCTATCACTATTAGATTCTTTTAAAAGAACTATTGTTATTTGAGAACATATGTTTTAGATATATGATTTGATTTGCATGTGATTTGTATGAATAAATTCATCATGCATGATAAATGCTTTGTAAATAGCCATGTTTTGGAATGACTGCATATACATTATGCACATACATGTGTTGCAAACGACTGCATGCATTGCATGATTTACGTACTGCAAAGATTGCATGTCCTTGAGGGTTTCCAAAAGACGCTGGAGTGCCGAGGGCCAGACAGTTGTGAGGGACCCAAAAGAGGACAAGTTTTAACAGGTTTTGACTTATCTTATGTGATTTGGGCAAGTAAGCCCGTGGGTGCTATGCCGAGGGGTCTGGGTTGGCCACCCGGCCTCTACCACTAATAGGTGGATGGGTACCACGCCCAAAAAGAGGCAAGTCCCTACGTCGACTGCATGTGGTACAGGGGCTATCACTGGTGTCACGGCACTGGGTCGGCGTGTCATAGGCCCCGTGGAGGCTATGACCAAGTGTCCTCAGGTACCCGGGGACCACACGGCAAGGAGGCCGTGGGCATAGTGGACCCTATGGTTTGATGTGCATTTCATGTAGCATGATATGAGGTTGGTCGACCATACCATATTAGAGGTCCATGAGTTGGACTCCATGAGGCATCTATTGCATATCATGATATCATCAGATATATGATACTTTCACTTTTGGAATTATGTGATCTTTTAAGTTATAAGAATTTCAGTTGATTATGGATTCTTATACTGATATCGAACTCGAGTATTCAAACATATGCATATTTTGAAATTGATTATGGATTCTTATACTAATATTGAACTCGAGTATTCAAACATACGCATGTTTTGAATAAATGAGCACATGATTTTAAAACAACTCATGCATTTATAAACTAGCAGTGATAAGCCCTACTGAGTATATTATATACTCACCCGATCCTCAACATTTTTCAGATACAAAGTAAATACCTAAGGGCAAGGGACATTTGTACTAGGAGACATAAGGCCAAGCACAAGTAAGTACACCCCTATCTTATCTTTCAATGTTACTTGATTGTAGTTACTCTCTAATAGCTGGGGCTGTGACTAACACTTTCTTGGGAACATTATTGATTTAAAACTTTGCCATGACTAAATAGATTGAGAATGAGTTTTCACACTCGGGGTTTTTATGAAAGGTTGTTTTCAAAATGAAAAAGATTTTCATGCATTTCATATTTATAAAACAAGAGATCTCGCCTTTTTATCAACATTGCATCATATAAAAACCCGGGTCGTGACACATGGTGAGCCCCATTACCCCCTCAAACTTTTGACTCGTTCTACCAAATCTAGGAAGGATTTTGCAAATTTGGTAGCATGCAATCCTTGCAATGCAAAGATCAAAACTCATCTATCTATTCATTGATTAGAGATGATCCGACCGTTGATCATGACCAGAACTTTCATCAAACCAAATTGCCAGATCTATGATTGATCTTACCATCCGTTGTGATCTGGCATTGATCTATCTTTGAATGATGGATCAGTGACTGATTTTTCAGATATTTCCATGATCCAACCATTGATCTACCTTCAAATGGCATATCTAAACCTATCTCAACTATTCATTGCAATATAAATGTGAGATGTCTCCAAAAGCCAGATCTTTACTCAATCCATGAGGTTGCACATGATCTAGCCATTGATCAATCATCGACATCTCAATCTATAACCAATTTGACCCATTCACCATGATCCAACCATTAAGTAACTACTTAGTACCTAGATCTATGATCAATATGAGCTCCCCTTTAGGTCTGGATATAGATTTCATACTGGATCATTTTATATGTGATCAAATCTAGCCCTTCATCTTGATTTGATCATACATTATGAAACATAAACTTAGATCCATATTCGATTCAAGTATTCATTCTGATCTAATCATATATCTATCACCAAACCCTTAGAACAATGATATATCTAGGCTGTTCCTAAGACCTAGTAGTTGATTGACCATGTAATGCCAAATTTGTCAGATTAGACACTACATCTCTTTTTGATCTGTGGTGTTCCACGATTGGAGCTACAGAACAATGTATCTCTACTATGTCGATACACTAATCAACAATAGAGATAAAATCAAAGTTGTCCATCTAAGGATCAACTATGAACCTATGAATTGGCCAATCGATAGATCTAGCTAAAGGAGGTACATACAAGGTAGGTGGATTAAGATTTTCTGTTATGAAAAGTTTAATAATTGCTACGTTTTTATAATAATGATTGAATGCAGATGATGATTTACAAAGTATTGTCTTTCTTTACTAAAATTATGGAGGCTTGTGTTAAAATTAGAAGTTATCATGTCACAAAATTTAAATTATCAAATCAAAAATGGAATCACTAATTTAAATAGAAAATGTTACTATTACCCAAGTTGTAACCGTCAAATAAAAGAATGAAAACCATACTCAATGACTAGAACTTTGTATATATATACATTTAGCCAATGTTGATAATACTTAGAAACATGATATACATGTGCATTAATTATAGATTTGAAATGAACTTAAAACACTTGTTTTATCCCAATTATAACATTAATACAAATGAGTAATAGGACTGCCTACCTTGATTTTAAACTGATAATTTAAGTGAACATTGTAATACCTTAAACAAGGTTTGATCTTACGCATACTATTGAGACATAACAACTTGCATATTGATACTACAATATTTGGAATGCATGAAGCAATATAAAATATTGATAAGTATATCAACAATAAAGTAAAGATTTCAAAGTAGCTCACAAGGTTTTCGAAATATAGGAAGACCTAAACAAATGTGCTAGAAGATGTCATACTTGTAACTTAATGACTCAAGAATGATGAATTAAATGGATTTGGATGGTTTCTCATAAAACATTGAAATAGTGGTTTCATTTTCATAAAATGATCTCAAAGATGTATATGATTTATGATTTCGGTAGCCACCCGACATGTAGTCGTAAGTGCTAATGGATGTAGCTTTTTTTATGTTTAGGCAAACACTCCATGAGTAGCTATAAGCCCTAATAGTTATGATTTTATTGATGATTTTGGGTAGGCACTCTATGAGTGGCTATAAGTCATGATGGATACAGTTTTGTTGATACTTAGGTAGGTGCTCTATGAGCAGCTGTAAGCCTTGATGATTGCGTATTTCATCAATGGTTTAGGTAGGTAGTCTACGAGTGGTTGTAAGCCCTAATGGATGCGAATTTGTCGATACTTAGGCAGGCACTCTACTAGCAGCCATAAGTCCTTATGGATATTGATTTCATTCATGTTTTGGATAGGTACTGTATGAGTGTCCTAAGTCTCGGATCACTTGGTAGGTGCATTAAGCTAGTGTACTGTAAGTCCTGGACCTTATGGTAGTAGGTGTAGTTGGCTACTAACCTTTGAGATGATATTGATACTAGCTCAGTGATGGAGATGGTGGGCAATAGAAGTACCTTCTTATGGAGAAGTGATCTAAGTAGTAGCCGAGTAGCCCCCATGAGGTTCAGTGAGTCATGGTTCATGCAAGTATCCATGAGTAGACATAGAGGCTACGATAGTGCCAGTGGTTGATGGCAAGGCCCTATGACCCTATATAGGTGTCTAGCTGTTGATATTACGTGAGTCTTATCTTGAGAGTTTAGACCTCGTCCAGGGTGGTAGGATTGTATGCCACTATGGCTAGATATGTGCATTTGGAATTGAGAGCTTTGTGCCTTCATTTGACCTAATTTTTGTTGAGTATGTTGGTTTGATAGGGTTATCATATTCTTTTAGACATTATAGGTGATTTGAGATCCTTGTCTTTCCATGTGGATTTTCTCCTCAATGTAGGAGAACGATTTTCAAATTTATGATTTTAGTTTGATTCAATAAACAAAGAACTACTTGCACAATGAATTGGTTGATTATGCTTTGAAAATCACAAATAGGTTTTGGTTTTGCCAGATTGAAGATTTATCAAACATTGCTTTTCGAATCATTAGATTTTGAGTATATAGTATACTCTTTGACCTTATTGTCTGACTTCATCTCTTATCAACATCGCACTTTGATGCTTACACCTAGTTAGCAACTTTGCTATTAGTATTATATTCCATGTCAAATTTTCCTTAACAATGGTTTTACCATGGTTAGCTTACTAAGGTGTCAGATTACTTTAGCATTGTGAATGTTTTTTACATGATCACATACTAATTTATTCTTGCATATGAAACTGCATAGGGTTTGTGAAGAGAAAGATGTTAAATAACTACATTTACACATGATAATGAGGAATTTAGATACCTCACTCCTTGAAAGTTAACATAACTATCAAATGACAGACAACTTAGACTTTTATAGGGACAGCTTGTGTGATACACAATCCTGAAGAACTTTATGTTGTGAATAAAGGTAGAATGCTTATGTGTGTATTAATGGAAAATGACCTTAGTATCAATTAAATGTACATGATATGATAAAATCTTAAAATACTTAAATCCATAGGAAAGGTAAGGAAATGATATTCATTAAAATCATCATAAACTAAGATTCATCAGCTATAATGAATTGCACACATAGACTGATTCCATAATTGTATAATCTAAGAACTAATAATTTTGGCACTAGTATTTTGAAAACAACATGATATTTGTTTAATTATTATATAAGCTCAAAATGCATTGATTTATGTAAATCATGACTGCATGACAAAAAAAATAGCTACTTATTCCACCTACATAAGTGCAAGCTTGCTAAGACATTGTAATTGTTTGAAATGTCTAAAATTTGAAGAAATAGAATAGAAAGATTAATAGGTCAAAAATGTGGAGTTTAGAATTTTAGAAAGGTGGAGATTTTCCAATATCTAAATGGTGAGCCTTGCAACTGTATATTAGCTTTCTGATTCAAGTGGAGAACACAAATGTATATTTACTTTTATGTCATGGATTTGTTTGTATTTAATGGAATATGTGTGTTATGTTTGTGAATGGAGGTTCTGAGAAGTGATAAGTCTTGTATATTTGTTTTCAAATAGTTGAAAAATGACTTATATTATCTATCAGGTGTTCTGCATGCATGCATCAAATGTGCATATGTTCAAAAAATAGAGGAAATTATGCTGATTTTTTTATAGAAATGAGACACTCATTTCATCATAAAATTCTTGTGTTTTGTGCAAAAAGGACACTGGGGATTTTTAAGAGAACTTTCAATGACAAAAAAGAAATTATGATATGTTTGTTTTCCAAGTGAATTTTGAACAAGGGAAATCTCAAAATTCAAAAAAGTATTCAAAAAGTATTTTGAAAACCCTGGGTGTCACAAAGGATCTAGCAATCAACCCATGATCAGGCCATCAGATGACTGGTCAATCTGGAGCTACTGCACCATCCATTAAATGTACAATTAAGATCAAAACTGAACAAGTTCAATTCATCATGCCTAATTGTTGGTGATAAGCACTAATCTCAACTTAGATATATGAACTCATGAAACCCATGGATGATCCATCCATGAACGAATTGTTGATCAGAATTTTTTATGAACCAAACTTAGCTATTGATCTTCTAGGTTTTTTAGTTCCTATTTTATAAACATGATTTTCCAATCATTAAGTATGGATTACACTCATCCACCTAATTAGATTCATCACATGGTTGTGAAATTGAACCATTATTAGATCATACAAAAATCAGATGATAGTGGCTTAATCAGATTGTCCAAATGATGGATAGTTTGGATCACCCATGTGCATTGTCCACTCCCTTGAACAAAAGAAGTGGTTTGGATGTTGTGAATCCCATAGGATGATGGGCAGATCAAACCATGGGTTTCCTATGGTTAATCCCAAATAAAATCCATTAAATTGAAATAGTATGCATGATCCAAGGCGTCCATTTTAATGCCCATTGTACATAGTTTTCAAAGTAATTAAAGCCATTATTTCTTCATGGTTATTTCACATACTAAGAAAATCATCATGCAACAATCATCTATTAGCATGCATAGTTTTCAAGCAAAATCTTCACTTGAAATGATAGAGAATCATGTGTTTAATCAATTAGCATAACATGATGATCATATGTAGAAGGCAATCTAGCAATGAGATTATTCACAACAAATCAAGCCAGATCATTTGTAGAACAGGAAAACAAGATTCTCTTAACCTCATGCACGTGATTACAACTTCAAACATTGCACAAATAGGAAGACATACAATGAGATCTAGCTACATTTGCATAATGTTTTTTCCCTTCTTCTTTCTTCCCTTCCTCTCTCTCTCTCTCTCTCTCTCTCTCTCTCTCTCTCTCTCTCTCTCTCTCTCTCTCTCTCTCTCTCTCTCTCTCTCCACCCCCCCCCCCCCCCCCACCATCTATTCTTTCTTTCTTTTTTGCATCTTTCCTCTTTTTGTAGGACACTCTTGATGTATTCCTTTATAGAGTCATGAGTTTCCTATTTTAATTGGATATTTCTCTCCTCTAATTAGTTTTTAGTTGTAGAAGATTGGAATTTCATTCCTAAAGAATAGGAATCCCCTATGTTCTAGTCTACCATGCCTACTATGTATGGAGACTTTTTCTTTGGAAACTATGCAAACTACACTAGGACTCTTTTTATTGGGTTTCTACATCAATTCCCATCTTGTTTTCAAGTTAATTTAACATTTTAATGGGGATATTATAATTGTCCAAAATCACATTTTTAGTAAAAAAGGTGCTATTGTTATCAATTTTTAAACTTGTTTTGGTCATAACTTTCTCTAGACATTGGATTTCAATGATCTTATAGTCATTGTGGATTTGTATTTTTCTGTTCTATCTATTAGTATAGGTTTTAGACCAGATTCTCACAATATGGTAAATAGGTTACTAAAAGAGTAGTTAGCGAGTCTAAACTCAAGGTGTGTGATGATATTTATGGATAGATTAGGGTCAAGATATGGTGAGAATGATGTACCCATATTTACAAAAATAAGTGAAAAAAGAGTAAGGACTTAGATCATGCTAAATGCATTAGAATTGATGGCCAAAGGGTACTAGTCAAAGATGATGAGAGAAATGAAAGATGGGAAAGTTACTTTAACAAATTGATAAGTAACAAATGACTTAAGAATATAGAGATTGAAATAATCATAAACTCATACAATGTTAAACCATATAGATATGACCATATGATCCAGGTACCTAAAGTGAAAGAGGCATTGGAAAAGATGAAATCATGAGAGGTCCTCGAGTACAATGGTATACCAATAGAGGTTTGGAAGTATATGAGAGATACTGGATCAATTTGGCTGACAAAGTTATTTAACAAAATTGTAGAATCCAAGAAAAAGCCAAATGAATGGAGAAATATCTCAATCATACCAATTTATAAGAATAAAGGAGATGTACAAAGTTTCACTAATTATTATGGAATCAAGGTTATGAGCCACACCATGAAACATTGGGAAAGAATCATTGAGAAGAGGCTACAACATGAGACGAGTATATCAAAAAACCAGTTTGGTATAATACTTGGGAGGTCTACCATGGAAGCTATTTTCCTATTAGACAATTGATAGAGAAGTATAGGGAGAGGAGGAGAGACCTTTGCATGGCCTTTATTGACTTAGAAAAGGCTTATGGTAGAGTCCCTAGAGAGTGTTAGGTAGAAAAAGGGTATTCATGGGGGCATATAGACATAATTAAGGCTTAATAAGACCACTAGCGGAGGGACTAGTGATTTCACAATCACTATAGGATTGCACTATGGATTGACATTGATCCCATACCTTTTTCCTTAGCTATTTATGACTTAATAAAACATTTCATGTGGAGATTCCATGGTGCATGTTATTTTGTAAATGGTGTAATTTTGTTTGATAAGATAGTGAAAGGCATAAAGAAAAAGTTAGAGTTGTGGGAAGATTTTGTAGAGCCTAAAGGATTTAAAATTAGCTGAACTAAGATACAGTATATGGAATGTAATTTACGCATGGATAGGAGTGGGAGTGAGGCACTAGCGAAGATTGATAGCCAAGAAGTTCTCCAAAAAGACCACTTTTGGTTCGTGGGATGGATAATTAATGAGAGCTGAGATATTAAGTGGGATACTACCTAGAGGTTCCAAGTGGCTTGAGTCAAATGGAGATGTGCCACTAGAGTTTTGAGTGGTCAAAGGGTACCACTCAAAGTGCAAGGAAAAATCAATAGGATGGTTGTAAGACTGGCCATGATCTATCGATTAAAGTGTTATGCATTTAAGGAACAACACATACATGGGATGAGTGTAGCCAAATGAGTATATTGAGATGGATAAGTGGCGAGATAAGAAATGATAGAAATAGAAGCATTGAAGGAAAATTAGTAGTAGCACTAGTAGGCAACAAGATAAGGGAGGGTAGAGTTAGATGGTTTGCACATGTCCAACAGAGACCAAAAGTGACATTGATTAGAAGGTGTGACTCAATCCAAGTTGAAGCCTCTAAAAGGACAAGGGGAAGGCACAAAATAACATGGATACAAGTGAGAAAATATTTAAAAACTTTTGGACTAAATGAGACCATGGCCCTTAATAGAGGAGAATAGAGGAACAAAATTCATTTAGCCGACCCCTAATCAGAATAAGGCTTTGATGAAGTTGATGATCTTAAGTATGACAATTTTAGTCTGCAAAAATCTAAACATGATCGTCTAATGAGACTTATCTTTGAGAAGTTCTCAAGATAATTTGAAATTTAGTCAACCAGTTCAAATTTTAGTCTAGTAAAATTTTAAACAACTCTAATAAAGTGGAAATGGAGCAAACTAGATGCCAACAATGAAAAAAGGATGAGTTTTCTTTGAAGGCAATTGCCTATTCATACACAACTAGTCAATTAAAGTGCCTTTCTCATCCTAAGATATGAAGAAGAAGTGAGTCAGGAATGAAGATTTCACCTGAGTTTTGGCTTACATGCAAAATTTAGTTGGCCAAGTTGGAGAACTATCCAGAT
The DNA here is from genome assembly GCA_035236585.1 of Warburgia ugandensis. NCBI lineage: Eukaryota > Viridiplantae > Streptophyta > Magnoliopsida > Canellales > Canellaceae > Warburgia > Warburgia ugandensis. The sequence goes on along the minus strand of CP141131.1, from coordinate 45,690,261 downwards.
ATTTCATTCCAACAACATTGGAATGATTGTTTTGGAATTTAGCCAACTAAAGTTGAAGATTAAATTTTCTTAAAGTTCATGACAATATCCATTTTAGAGGATTGAGTTGACTAATTCTATACTTCAATCGCATAATGTATAAACCAAGTGGATTTAGTGGACTAAAATAATCAAAATAATCAATGAAACAAGAGACAACTTTGCTAGTTGACTCTTCAAATTGGATTTTTTATCTCTTTGATGGATAAACATTAACTCCAAAAGATAAGAATTTGTATTGAGTGGATCTTTTTGAATTTGGACCATATATCAGGCATTTGGAGATAAGAATTTCTAGGGAATTGAAAATTGAGTGAAGAGCTTATAAGATATCTACTCAAGTAAGATTCCTTAGAATGGTATGCTAATTTTTCCTTTTCTTCATTTTATGCAAAATCTCTCTCTATATTTTGTTTTTATATTGAATGTATTGAGAGAGATCTTTTCCTTCAAATCATTCATGGTATTTGACAGTGTGGTGCAGCTCTCCTTTCTTTAATAATTATCCAAGTATTTCTAAGAAGGCTAACCTTGTAGCAAGTGCTCAGGCCCTTTATTTATGGTGGCTACAATGTTAAGTAGTGTGTAAAACCTTGCAAGGGTTAGTGAAAGCTCAAGGTAGGGAATATCTTTACAGAGGGGAAGAAGGTACCTTGGTTAACTGAGTGAACACTATAAAAACTTGTGTTTAGCTCTTCTTTTGTGCCAAAGTTTTCTAAAACTTGTTTCACTATTTGAGTAGATAGATATGCAAAAGTTTTAAACTTTCACTTGAGCCTTATACACCTCCTCTTAGAACCTCACAATCGGTACTAGAATAGGTGCTCTTCATTTTCAAAAGTGCTCAAGATCTATTTTCCAAAAACATCCTAAATGACACAACAAGAAATAATAGTTACAAATCGCAGAGAAGGTTAGTATATTCATAGGACACTATTCTTAGATAGCACCAACTATAGCTATTGGAAAGCAAGGATAAACATTTTGGTCAAATCTGAAGATTATGAGATGCAGAGATCAGTTGAAGAAGGCCTTGATGAGCCTTTTATGCCGATAGATGGTGTCTCATAATATGCACCAAAAATTAAACAACATCGCAAAAAAGCTCAAGCTAATGACAAAGCTTTGATTCTACTCTATTATGCACTTGATGCTAATGAGTTCAATAGAGTTTCAATTTGTCAATTAGCACAAGAAATTTGAAAAAAACCTAGATGTCATCCATGCAAGTGAATCATATTTTAGTTTATGGATATGAGTTGTTCTCCCCGAAGTTCAATAATTATGTCACTAAAGTGTTTGCAAGATTCATCAATGAAATTGATTCCTTGAAATCTCTTGAAAGAGTTTTTAACCAATAGTGAACTTAATAGTTAGATTTTGAGATCTTTGCCTTGGTCATGGAGTCCTAACATCACTACCATCAAAAGGCCAAGGACTGCGAACTTTGCAAATAGATGAACTCATGGGGTCATTGATGACTTATGAAACTAATGAGAAATATTTGTTGGAAGATGAATCCAAGATCAAGAAAGATCAGTTCATTGCTACCGCAGTCAATGAAGATGAGAGTGACAATATTGCTGCTAATAGTAGTAAAGAGGCTACTCTTCTGAATAGAAGTTTGAACAAAATGTTTATAGGGAAAGGTAGTTGTGAAAGACAAAATTTCCTAAAGAATGCCACATGAAGAATTGATCCAACATCCAAGAAGTATCCTACTGTGTGTCTTCAATGTAAAATACCAGACATATCTAGATAGTTCAATATTCATGACCATGAAGAAGAAATCCCTTACTACCACTTGGAATAATAGCAATGGTGCTACTTCTTCAAGTGAAGTGAAAGAGGACACTATTATCCTACCTTTTATGGAATTGAGGAAAGTTTTCATCAATGCCATCAAGAAATTGGCTATCCTTTTATAAATTGAATGAAGAATTTGCTTCTTGTTTTTTACAATGAGAAGCTTTCTACGCAAAATGACTTCTTAGCCAAACTCTATCTAGATATGAAATGAATTTGATGAAGCAATTTAAAACTGACACTCTTTGAGAATGAATAATGGTGTTGTAAAAAATGAAAAAGTTGTGATGGAAAATGAAATTTTGTTATTGCATGATAATAATGAGAGTTTAGAAATATAAAAATGAAATTTTAAATGCATCCTCAGAAAATATTGTTGTCTTGAATACTGATTTGGAAAATCAAGTTGTTGTTTTAGGAAAAGAACTTTCGAAGAAGCATAATGCCAATTACTCTTCATATGATACAAGAACCAAAAGCTAAACTTACTTGGGTCTTTAAGAGCCAAAAACTTCATGTTTAGGTATCTAAAACTACAACTTAACTTTTGAACACAAGTGTGTCATACATGTGACGACTTGGGTTTTCCCATGCATTTTTAAATGCAATAACTAATTCCTATGGTGGGATGCATCCCTATTTGAAAACCATGCAATGCAGCGGGAAATCTTTTGTTTTAAACTCATTTTGAAAACCTCAAGTGTCATTTGCTATCACAACAATCAAAGTAGTTTTTGAAAAACTTCAAAAATCATAAATGTTTTTCCCCAGGTCTATCCAGTCACAGTACACAGCCCAACTGTAAATAAATACAAATATATGTCCAAAGGGTAGAGAGTTTATGTGATGACCTGAGTTTTCTCATGCATTTTTAAATGCAATATCTAATTCCTAAGGCGGGATGCATCCCTATTTGAAAACCATTTTATAAAAACCATGCAATGCAGCGGAAAATCTTTTGTTTTAAACTTATTTTGAAAACCCCGAGTGTCATTTGCTTTCACAACAGCCAAAGTAGTTTTTGAAAAAACTTTAGAAATCATAAATGTTTTTCCCCTGGCCTATCCTGTCATAACACACAGCCCAACTGTAAATAAATGCAAATACATGTCCAAAGGGTTGAGAGTTTACTTACATGTATAATTGTCTCCCTTTTAATTCACTTGCTCATAGCACTAATATCTCCTGAGGCGTCTTCTATTTGTGAGTGGAACTATCCTGAAAAATGTTAAGAATAGGGTGAGTATATACTATACTCGTAGGAGTCTATCACTACTAGTTTTGCAATGCATGCTACATTTAAAATCATAAGCTCTTTAAAACACGTGCATGTTTGAACAATCATGTTCAATATCGATATCAAAAACCATTGTCGAATTGGAATACTAATGACTTAAAGAATCACACAAACCAAGTCGAAAGTATCATATATGTCATATATCATAAACATAATGATATGCATAAGATGCTCCACTGAATCCAACTCATGGATATCTGGTATGGTCGACCAACCTCATGTCATGCCATATGCAATGCAAATAAATCCTCAAACCATAGGGTCCAACTATGCCCACGACCTCGCCGCCATGTGGTCGCTTGGTACTTGAGGACACTCGGTCATAGCCTCACCGGGGCATATGACACGTCGACCCAATGCCGTGACACCAGTGGTAGCCCCCTGTACCACATGCAGTCGACATAGGGACATTGCCCTTTTTGGGCGTCATACCCATCCACCTAATAATGGTAGAGGCTAGAGGCCAACCCAAGCCTCTCAGCATAGCGCCCACGAGCTTATCAGCCCAAATCATATTAGATCAAACATGCGAAAACCTCTTTTTCAAAACCTATTCTCTTTGGGTCCCTCACAACTGTCTGGCCCTCACAACTGCCTACCCAGCGTCTGTTGGGCACTCCAGCATCTTTTGGTAACCCTCAAGGACATGCAATCTTTCAAAAACTAAATGCTCACAAATCATGCAATATATGCATTTGTTTGCAAAACATATCTATGCATAATGTATATGCAATTATTTGCAAAACATATCTATGCATAAAGCATTTACTATATGTATGCTGAATTAAGTCATGCTGAACAAGTTATATAACTTATACTTAAAACATGCATTCTCAAAACAAGCATGGCTCTTTTAAAAAGTCTAGTAGCAATAGAGCACCTACCTCAAAGTCTTCTGGAGTCGCGTCCTTTATTACTCAACCCGTCCCTGGGTCTCATTTATAAACTCCTGGGTATGAATAGACAAAAGGAGTCCTTATTAATTTCATTCTATTTAGACATTAGATCACTAGATCTGCCTATTGGGTCCATGGTCCTTGCCTAATTCATTCATCAGGCTAGATCCTATGGGTGGATCTACTTTCCAATAGTTAAATTCTGTAATTTATCCTCTAATCCTAACTTTAAAGTCCCAATAGGTCCGCGTGCCCTAGTTCCCAGGACACCCTGTATCCTGGTTGAACCGCAACCACCTTACGTGCATGCGTGCCCAAAGGCTGTGCCAGGGACTGCGTTTTGCATGCACACATGCATGCTCAAGTGACGCGTTATGACACGCATCCTAGATGGCATTGCACGGATGCACCTTTGGTGTACATGGCGTGTCTCAGCTCCCAGGGCACCCCGTGCATCCTGGTTGAGCCAAGACCCGTGCCCTATGTCACGTGCGCACCCGAAGGCTGCACCAGGGATAGTGTTCGCACATGCTAATGCATGCCCAAGCGACGTGCTATGACGCGCATCCTAGATGACATGGCGCGAACACACCTTGGCGTAGGCGAAATGTGCCTTGGCTCCCGGGCCGCCCATGCATCCTAGTCGAACCAGGGCTATGCGTGGGATGCACCCAAGCCATGCCCATACACAGTGGCGTGCCCCCATGCATAGTGGCGTGCCTGGGGTCCGTCCACGGGCTTAGTCGGGTGTGCATCACGCACCACGCCCAGGATCGTCTCCTTTGTTGGTCCGGTCCTGGGTTCTGCAATTTTCGGCCGAAATATGCTAAGTCTGGCCTGGTTTTGACTAGGGAAAGTGGAAGGGAAGAGGAGGAAAGGAAAATGGCTTACCTGGGTAGCCAGAGATCATGCTTCTCTCGCCTGCCTGAACCCTCATGTTGCCGGAATTCTTGAAGCAGAAAAACCCCAACGTCAAAACTGGAAAACTCGAACAAGGAGAAACCCCATTGCCAGACTAGAAAGGAGAAAGGGAAATGGAGATTGTAGAGAGACGGGTTTCCGGTTTTTTTTGAAAACCTCAGTCTCAAACGATTGGAAAAAAATGCCACAAAACGTGGTTTTTGGAGAGGGGAGATGGGGTTTTTATAGAGGGGTGAAGGCGGTGCCCCTCAATGGCGGTGCTACCTTTTCCCCTGGTGTATTCTAGAGAAATCAGGAAAAATGGGTTTCTGGAGGGGTCTAGAGGTTGAAGACGACAAGGGGTGCCGTTATCAAAACCACCCCCTATGTCTTTTGTCCTTTTTCATTTTTTTCACTTTTTTGTTTAATTTCCAAAAATACCGCTATCTTTAAATGGCTGCAACTTCTTCATACGAACTCCATTTTGGGTGATTTTTGAGGTGTTGGATTCCATTTTTCGAGTAGAATCTAATGGTACTAAGTTCCTTCACAAATTCCTTCATTTACTATTTTTAAAAAAGTGAAACATTTAACTCAGTTTATTTCCTATAGAATGTTCAATTTTCGTTAAAAATAGTGTAAATTGCTCGGGCATTACAGTTTACTTACATGTATAATTGTCTCCTGTTTGATTCACTTGCTCGTAGCACTAACATAGGCGTCTTTTACTTGTGAATGGAACTATCCTGAAAAATGTTAAGGATAGGGTGAGTATATACTATACTCAGAAGGAGTCTATCACTACTAGTTTTGCAATGCATGCTATGTTTAAAATCATATGCTCTTCCAAACATGTGATTGTTCGAACAATCATGTTCAATATTGATATTAAAAACCACTGTCGAATTGAAATACTGACGACTAAAGAATAGCATAATCCAAGTCGAAAGTATCATATATATCATAAACATAATGATATGCTTAGATGCTCAACTGAATCCAACTCATGGATATCTGGCATGGTATGGTCGACCAACCTCATATCATGCCATATGCAATGCAAGTAAGTCCACGAAACCATTGGGCCCAACTATGCCCACGACCTCACCGCCATGTGGTTCCCGGGTACCTGAGGACACAGCATCATAGCCTCCACAGGGCATATGACACATCGACCAGTGCCGTGACACCAGTGGTACCCCCCTGTACCACATGCAATTGACGTAGGGACATGCCCTTTTTGGGCGTGGTACCCATTCCACCTAGTAGTGGTAGAGGCTGGGAGGCCACCCCAACCTCTCAGCATAGTGCCCACGAGCTTACTAGCCCAAATCATATACGATCAAACAAGCAAAAACATCTCTTTTCAAAACCTGTCCTCTTTGGGTCCCTCACAACTACCTACCCAGCGTCTTTTGGGCACTCCAACGTCTTTTGGTAACCCTCAAGGACATGCAATTTTTCAAGAACTCAATGCTCACAAATCATGCAATATATGCAATTGTTTGCAAAGCATGTCTATGCATAGTATATTTGTCATATGCATGCTAAATTAAATCATACTAAACAAGTCATATAACTTAAACTTAAAACATGTATTCAAAACAATCATGGCTCTTTTTAAAAGTCTAGTAGCGATAGAGCACCTACCTCAAAGTTTCCTGGAGTTGCGTACTTTATCACTCAACCCATCCCTGGGTCTCATTTATAAACTCTTGGGTATGAATGGATACAAGGAGTCCTTATTAATTTCAGTCTATTTAGACATTAGATCGCTAGATCTCCCTTTTAGGGTCCATGGTCCTTGCCTAATTCATTGTCAGGCTAGCCATGGATCTACTATTTGGATCTACTATTCAATGGTTAAACCCTATAAATTGTTCTCTGATCCTAACTTTAAGGTCTTATTAGGTTCACGTGTCCCAGTTCCTAGGATACCCGTGTATCCTGGTTGAACCGCGACCGCCTCCCGTGCGTGCACGCCCAAAGGCCGTGCCAGGGACCGTGTTTTGCACGCACACATGCATGCTCAAGTGACGCGCTATGACGCGCATCATTTCACGGACGCACCTTGTAGCATGGCGTGTCTCAGCTCCCAGGGCACCCCGTGCATCCTGGTCAAGCTAGGACTCGTGCCCTATGTCGCGCGTGCACCCAAAGGCCACACCTGAGACAATGTACGCACTGTCGTACACCTGGAACCCGTCCTAGGGACCCTGTCCCAGGTGCACGTGTAGCATGGCATCCTTGGGACGCCTGGTTCATGCAGGGTTGTCGGAACGTTTTCCGGCCAGGAAATCCGGCTGGAAAAAGTCTGGGAACACTAGATTTAGCATGGATCTAGCTTGACAGGTGGAGGAATCAAATAAGGAGGGAAGAACAAGCTTACCTGGGCAGCTTGGAGATGCCCATCACCGGTGGTGGAACCCCATTTCATTCTGAACCTCCTGCACACTGAAAAACTCGAAGAAAGGGGAAAAACCCCAATGCCCAGATCGGAAAAGAGAAAAGAGGGGAAATGGGGAGACAGGAACGGGATGGCCGGCCTGACATGGGCCTGGCCATTGTCTGAAAAACTCAAGGGAGCTGGGTTGAGACGGGTTTTCGATTTTTCCAGAAACCACGGTCTCAAAATGACCGAAAAATCATGTTTTGGAGAGGGGGAGATGGGGCTTTTTATGGCCCTGCTATGGCGGTATTGCCATTGGCGGTGGTAGATTTCTAGAAAAATTGTGAAAGAGGGTTTCTGGAGAGATCTGGAGGTGGAAGACGACAAGGGGTGCCGTTATCAAAATGGCTCCTTGCGTTTTTCGTCTTTTTCGTTTTTCTATTTAAATTCCAGAACTGCCCCTGATCTTTAAACGGCCATAACTTCTTCATACGAACTCCATTTTGGGTGATTTTTGAGGCGTTGGATTCCATTTTTTGAGTAGAATATAATGGTATAAAGTTTCCCTACAAATTCTTTCATTTAGTATTTTAAATAAAGTAAAACATTTAACATAGTTTATTTCCTATAAAATGTCCACTTTTTGTTAAAAATAGCGTAAATTGCTTGGGCGTTACAATACATCCTGAGCTCCTAATACTTTTTGGTATGTTAATAGAGGGTGTTGAAGACATATGGCTGGAGACAAAAGCCAATTTTCTAAATTGATCCCAAAGAATGTAGACGTAGTCTCATCAGTAGAGACCTATCTTGCATTGAGATAGTTTAGTATGCTAAAGGTTTGAATCATAATTTAATTTAGTCAGTCAATTATGTGATATTGGATATGAAGTTATGTTTGAACCATCATTCTTCTTGACCATTGGTAAAATGAATGATATGCTTAGACATGTTGGTCATAGAGTATATTACATGTCTGTATATAATTCAAATGGAGTTTATTTCAAGAGAAAGATGCCTTGATTCTAAGAATGATCATTCTTAGTTATAGCATAGAAGATTGGGTCATAGTAGCATGAATTACTTGCATAAACTTTCAAAGAAAGATCTTGCAAGTGGCCTACTCAAGCTTTCTTTTAAAAGGACAAATTTTGTGATGCTCATCAAAAGAATAACTAAACAAGGTCTTCTTTCAAAGTAAAGAATGTATTTTCAATTAAAATACCTTTAGGAATGTTTCATTTAGATTTTCTTGGTCCTTCAAAATCTTCTAACCTTGTTGATTATGCCTTAGTGGTTGTGGATGATTTTTCAAGATTTACTTGGGTCAAATTTTTGGCTCACATAGATGAAAATTTTGAAATGTTTTCAAAACTTTGTAAGAGACATCAAAATGCAAGAGGTTACTCCATCTCTTCAATTAGAAGTGATAATTAAGGATGCTGTGAAAATGAAAGCATTAATAGAAATTTTTTTGCTCATAGGTGTTATCAACAAAATGGCACTGTTGAGAGGAAAAATAGATGCCAAAATACTTTTGGGTAAGAGCTGCAAATATAGCTTGGTATGTTTTAAATATATACCTATTAAATCTATTTTGGGATGACACCATATACGATTTCGAAAGGTAGGAAACCCAATGTTTCACACTTTCATGCATTTGGTTGCAAATGTTTCATTTTGAACAATGGTTATGATAACCTTGGTAGGTTTGATGCTAAATCTAAAAAAGGGATCTTTCTTGGTTATTCTACATTAGAAAGCATTTAGAGTATTCAATTTGAGGATTTTTACAATTGAAAAGCCCATTTATATTGTGTCATATGAATCTACTATAAGGAATCCATCTAGCTTGAATGATTAGGATGATCTAACTCAACAACAATGGAGAGGATATTCCAAAGGATGATAGAACTTCTCAACAATAGTAAAAGATAATCTAAACTACAAGGTCAAATGTTAAGAATGAATATAAATTTTTTTTCCCAAATTAAACCCAAAACCACACATGATGCACTCATAGACATAATTGGATTATGGAAATGCTAGAGGAAATAGACCAATTTGAAAGAAATGGCATTTTGACACTTCCCTAGAACCCTTGACCATCTTGTTATAGGAACAAAATGTGTGTTATGAAATAAACTTGAGTAGCTTTATTTAGTTATTAGGAACAAAGTTGGACTAGTGGCCCAATAATATTAAGAGGAAGGAATATATATTCACGAGACTTTTGCGGTAGTTACTATACTTGAAACAATTAAAATGCTTCTTGCATTGGCATGTTCTAAAAGTTTCTAACTTCAAATAAATGGATGTTAAAAGTGATTTTCTATAGACACAAACATGTGCAATGAGTTTTCAAAGGTTATGTAGGCAGAATTTGGAATAAGCATGGTGGGAGAGCTCAACTTTTTCCTTGGACACCAAGTCAAACAAACACAAAGGAATGTTCTTGAACTAAGAAGAGTACATCAAACAACTACTTGAAGGATATGGAACTGACAAGGCAGAACAAATAGGTACACCAATGAGCCCATTTCCAAAGCTTGACAAAAATGTAAAAAGTAAATCTATTTATATTAAATAATATAGAAGTATGAGTGGCTCTTTACTATATCTCACTATTGATAACCATTCAATTTTGTATAAAAAGTACACAATTAGTAGTTCAAATGCTATAAATTATTGGCATTATTCTTGGATTTTTCTAAAATTCATAACACATGCTTTTCTGACCTAATCATTCAAAAGTTTGATATTTTGTGGGTTTAGAAGCTAATCCAGAATAAGTATGTGAATTATCATAATTTTTTAGGATTTAATTAAGATTTTTACTCTTTGGTAGGTATTGAAAAGGCAATCCAATTACCAAGATTGATATAGATGAGAATTGAAGATCAAGATCAAAAGAAAGAGCTAGGACATAAAATTCATCATTCCAAAGCTCAATCAAGGTTCAAGATCATCCTTGGGTCAGTAAAGAAGAAATTAGAAGAGTCAAAGGAGATTAGAATGGGCCCATGCAAAAGCCATGCAATTTCACCACCTTTGCATGAGTTTGGAGCATGCATTCAAGCCACCTAAGCCATGCTAAAGGATGACAATCCATTCAAGCCATGTACCTAAGGGACATAGCCACACAAGTCACTAAGAATGAGCCACCAAGCCACTTAAGCTAAAGAAATATAGAGTCACACGATTAGAGGATGATTTTCAAGCAATTATCCACATGCTAAAATTGGATTTCCAAGGGTTAATTAGCAAGGAAATATGGAGATTATCACATAGAAGATATGCATGCTAAGGTGAACCAATGAGAGAAGAGTTTTACTCTTTCTTTTTCTCCATATTTCCCTCTCTTTCCTCCCTATTTCCTATCTTTTTCCTAACCCTCCACTTGAACACTCTTAAGGGAAGGGAGTCCATGCCAAGTTCCTTAAAAGGTGGCACCTTGTTGTGATGTTTTGATTAACTCGCAAGAGCACAAATCTATTGTAGTAGATGCACGCAATGAAGGTCGATCCCATGAGGAATTGAATGGTGTTTGTGTGATTAGTGGACCTTTACTCAAACTATTTAGCCTAGCCAAAGAAATTGGTTTTTAACCTGACTGAGGATTCATACTCACATAAAAATTAAACATGCGAAGATTAAGACGCATGGAATGATAAAACATGCCAAAAGTAAATAAGCTAAAACTTAGAAACTTTCCTCAACACACTTGCTAAAAGTAATACTTTCTTGAATTAAAACTTTCTAAAAATGGAATTTGGAAACTTTCTAAATAATTCAAAACTAACTACTAGAAACTAAAGATATGGAGACATGCAAAAATAAGTAACAAATCAACCACTTACTATGCACATAGCCCTAAAGAGTCTTGTGCATAGTAAAAGAGTAAAAGATGCAATGGTTGAGGTTTAATTGATTCCAATATGACCTAAAATCATTTTCTAAACATGATGCATGATTAAACAAGCACAAATCTAAGGAGACAATACTTAGAACCGCACACATGAAACAAGGGTCCATGCGCATGGTACTAAAATGTAATTTTGTAATTCTTAAATAAAACTTCTATGGATAATGATGCAAGAGCATAGAAACAATATTGATGGTGTTGATTTCTTAATGAAGATTTTCACTAAACCATGAACAATATCAAAATGAAATGGAAGTCCTAAGCAATGTAACAATCATCAAAATCATTCATGTGACAACTAAAGTGGTGCACATGATTTTTAAGATGTGTATATGTTGAAACTAATGCAAAATCATTCCAGAATAAGTATGGAGTTAAGCATTCAATCGTGGCATTAAAATAGCAATGTAAACAAAGATTGACATTCATAACAAGAAGGGAATAACATGAATTAAAGCTGAATTTTTATTGAATGAAATAACAATGCAAGTATAGAGAAAACAATACAATTATTGTGTGCCACATCCATGGAATTTGCGCACCATCCTTAACCCAAAATCATACTTTCTAACCTTTTTAACCATCATCCAATCTTCCAAGATAAGCATATGTTTGAATCCTTGAAATATTACAAGTGAATAACCACAAAAATAGTAAGAAAGAAGCACAAACAAGAGATATAAAGCAAAGAAAGAATAAGGAAAAATATGGAATGGAAATAAATGTATTCAAGGTAGCTTTTACCTTGGTTGTCATTTTAAGACAAATGAAACCTTGAATCTCAAAAGGTACATGCAAGGAAGCTTAACTAATGGAAGGCAGACAAAGGAGATCATTTGTCTATTTTGAAGCATTAATGCCTTATAGAAGTATTGAACTTGCCAATATTTCTCAAATCCATGATGCTAACATTTCTGTTGTAGTTTGTTCCACTATTCCTAGCATTCACAATATTTTTCATCATCCCTTTGTAGGAAATTGATGATTTCCCTATGAAGGCCATTACTCATGTGAACGGGAAGAATTTATTCAGAAACTTCCTAAACAATTGGTCCCATGGGTTGATGGATCCTACCTCCAAGGAATTTGGCCATGACTTGGCTTTGTCCTTGATTAAGAATGGAAACAACCCTAAGCCTAATCAAATTGTCCAAAAAGTTTTGGAACATAAATGTGGCACAAATATTAAGGAATTCCTCGATATGTAGGTATGGATCCTCTCATTCTGGACCATAAAAAGTGAGGAGTAACTGTATGAATCTTGATTTTAATTTGAAATGCACTATATTTGTTGTAGGTAATGATATATAGGATGGTATTAATTTAGAGTGGCGAATAAAAATATGTAATAGATTTGCACTTAACTTCTGCTCGTGGTGCTGCTATGGGTGTGGAAACTTGGTTTCTTAGCCTTTGCCTAAGGTTATGTTCAATCTCTTAGTCTAAAGGTACTAGATCTAAGTTTTCAGATCGACTCCCTTCTATGCACTAAACTAAACCTAACTAATCAATGCAACCTAACAATATGCCGACCTAATTCTATATGATGCACAATCAATCCTAGTGCATAGGGTGGTAGTTTCCTAGGCCTAAATCTAGATAGCTCTTCCTTTATCCAAACTTGACTACTACTTACCAGTTAGGTTATACTCTGAAGTGGTTGATACAATTCTCGTGTAAGGAGGCATTTATAACTCAACCGATGTCATTGAAAACACATGGGAAAATCACCTAGATTTTAAGACGCCCACTATAACCACAATGCTTAGAAGCCACTGAAGTGACAATAGATCACCTCCTTCTAAAAGGTTCCTATGAGCTTGATATCCTAAGTCTCTTACTACTTGATTTTAATTTAATAATTCAAGAGTTGGGATCACGACATGCAAGAAATTTGATTGATTTCCTACGTTGGCCAAGGAATTGGTAATAAAATCTAGTTCTTGTCTTAAGAGGGTTTTTGTGGTGCCCATGCTAGCATTATGATGCATTCCACCATAAAGCGTTAAACATGCAATGCAAAACAAAAGCAAACTAATGCCTACCTATATGCTATTTAACTATAATAAACCCAATTTTTATAATTGATTGAGAAAATCAATAAAGTTTTGAGTTTCAGATATTTCGGGCTGAAATATTAGGGTTATTTAGAATATAATTTTTATAAAAGTATAATCAAATCATAAGACATGTAAAATTGAAATTAAACTTAGCAAACCCTTCAAAATGACTGTAAGCACCACAAATTCTGAATTCGGATGAGAAATGCTTAAGTTTCTTCATTTCTTAGACAAAAGGGGTAAAATAGTAATTTTACCCAAAAATCAAAATACTCAAAAATCAAAATATGAGACATCAAAATTTATAATGTACTGAGAAATACGGATCCAACGCCACTAAGTACACTCAAATCCGAGATCATGGGAATAAAACCCAAAATTTTATGCATAAATGGCAAAACGATCTTTTTACACCATGTGGGGCCCACAAGGGACTAAAAAACCAATCTTATTAGCAGCCCACGTGAAGTCATGGGTCAACAAACTTCAGCTTTTCTTGGGGAAGAAAAATGGGGCATGGGGAAGAAAAAATGGAGCATGGGAGACTTTCATGCCATTTAATAATAAAAAATAAAATATTATAATCATGAAAAAAAGACCCAAAATGCCTATAAATACAACCCTAAAAATCCTCCAAAAATTCTCATAAAATCCCCACAAAATTTTCTTCACTCTCCCTAAAAAATTAGACCTAGATCCCTCCCCAAAAGCCCAAAATTTCCAAGAGATATCTCTCTTTTCAATTTATTTTTCTTTTTAGATTGGAACAAGAGACCTAAAATCAATTAGGCACTCTGTTCCAGATCTAATTTGATCAATTTCACCATCCAAAACTTCTCAACATATCTATTCTACAAAACCCCCAAAGAAATTTCAAGATCCAATGGTTCAAACAATAGAAATTTGCAAGAAAGGTGGATCTTAGGCCATATCTTCATCAACAAGGTATTCTTTTTAAATTGGGCATATAACCGAGGTTTTTCTCCAAGCAGGTAGGTGGAAATACTTTCTATAGATGTTTAATACTGTTTTATGTAATTTTTAGTTTACTGTAATTTATTTTGGTAATAAAAAAGTAAAAATAAAGTAAACACCCTTAATTCTGGATGATAGAGTGCTCAAATCAAAATTCTAACTGCACCAATCAATCCAGAAGGGTCCAAAACCCCTAGGGTAGAATTTTCACAAAGATCAGAGACGTTTTCGGCCCTCAATTGAGAGAGGATTGATTGGACAGTCCAGAATGGACTGTCCGATCTCCGGATCTAACGGCACCCAAGACGCACCGTCAAAAATGGTGCGTACGCTGTGCGTGGGGCGTCGTCCCAAGCGAGACGATGGCGCATCCGTCAAATCCACAAGCGGATGCACCAGGCGACAACCCCATTTACGGGTGCACGAGCGGATGCACCCGACAAACCGACTCATTCCGCCCGGCTTGGTTTTCCGCCCGAAAGATCTAGGCCGTCCGTTCCTTGGGCCCAGGTCAAATCCAGGCCCTAGGAAGGACTGTGAACTTCCAGATCCAATTCCGGAGTCATCCAAACTCCAAATTGAGATCGGAAAGAAGCTATGGAAATCTTGAAACCTCTATTTTCTGATGAAATTATAAAATGGACATACTATTCAATAAAAAATTTCTGTATTAAAGAAACAAGTTTCCAATTACCTAGATCTTCAAGATCTGAGATGATCAGATCTTGAAAATATGTTTTAATAATGATATACTATTGAAATAAAGTGAGATATATGGTTTAATTGGATATATATATGAGATATATTAAGGGATCTACCCATTATGGTAGAAAAACCCTAAAAATACAAAGGGACCCACTTGATGAATGAGATCAAGTGTGATCAGATCCTTGGGATGGAAAGAATAAATGTTAATATGATGAAATCCAAGGAAATCATGGATGGATTATGACAAAAATAGATCAATATGATCTTTTGACCTTAATAAAGAAAATTCCCTAAATATAACTAAAATCCTTAATCAAAGGAAAAGATCTAAGATCAAATGGTTGGATCATAAGTAAAGTTTTCTAAAACTGTTAATATAATTAGTTTCATTTTATATAATAGCATTTTAAATATGATTATGTTATATAGCATGCTAGTATAACATTTAGACTTTAGCATGATATGTGATTTCATTGTTATCATAAAGTGCTAGATTTAATTATTTTAAGTACCTTGCCTCATTATCATTAAACGTTAAATTATGTAGTTTTATGCTTTGAATTTATAATTCATTTATGGTTAAATGTTATTAGTAGATCTACTTGTTATGAGACAAGGAGCATAAAACATCAAAAATGTATTCTCATGAGAAAGTAGAGTTTCATTACACAAATAAGAATGGAGGACTTTGGACTTAATTAGTAAGGGCCATAGTTAGTAGGACAATATAAGGATTATCAAGTCCTTGGCCCAAATTAGGAAAAGAATAATAAACCCCATGAATGACATTATAAATATTCATGGCCTTAATTAAAATCCATTAGAAAGAGTACTTAGGGTAAACATGCTTATAGGAACCTTATGAAAGGTTAAGCTATGGTCATTCTAGTGAATGATGAACATGGTGGTTACAGGGGTTATCTAATAGAGCCTCGCTCTTCCCCTACCTTCCATTGACATTTGTGAGGTCTAAACGTCTCCTTACATAAGGATTGAAGTAACCACTTTGTGGTCACCCATTCAGCTAGTAAGCCTTAGCCAATTGGAAATAAGAGGAGCAGTCTAGATTTAGGCTTGAATAAGCTACCTTCAACCAGCACATTAACTGGTTGAATAATAATAATAAGAGCATAAAAGGTTAGTAAATTACCTAACCCTAATAAAAACAGTAAGTAAGATAAGGATGATCAAACAAGATCCATTAGATCTTGGATGATCAAGAACAATAAGAATAAGAACACTATATTGTACTTAGTATGCATGTTTATTAGTGTACTTGTTATGGTTCATTAGATTAGATAATCCAAACCCTTGATCAAAGATGATTCAAGGAAGAAAACCAAGATCATCCTCCATAGGGATGATTCAATAACTGAACTTAGATCAAAGAAGAACTAAATGATAGAAGATCTAGGACCTTGATCTTTATCAATATGTGTAGATTGTCAATCAATGGATCTATGAAAGATCAAGATCAAGGAGATGGACATACAAAGACTTAGAGATAGAAAAATACTTAGATATGAATGATCTAAAGATCATTCTCAACATCAAATCTAGTGATCAATGGGATTGTTCATAATTTATATATAGACAATATGTATGGATGTACAGATTACATACATCAGTCAGG
Source organism: Warburgia ugandensis (assembly GCA_035236585.1). Lineage (NCBI taxonomy): Eukaryota > Viridiplantae > Streptophyta > Magnoliopsida > Canellales > Canellaceae > Warburgia > Warburgia ugandensis. Next base: position 45,673,633 of record CP141131.1, on the reverse strand, counting down.
ATCATGGAAGATTGGGGAAAAGAGATCAATCCTTAAAGGTAGGAGGATTTGATGAATGCATACATGATTGTACTCATGATCTTATGTTAACAAGAGTAATGATAATACTTGTATTAAATCTCTTGAAAACCTTATGATTCAACCAAACATATATAAGATGGTTAAGGACTAAACTATAAGTGAATAGGGAACTAGAAAATATTTCAGCTCTAAGCAAACAGACATATGGTCTAATATATATGAAATCTATTTTACATACAAGCTTGGAGGCTTGTGAGTTTGTTTTAATAGGCATAATCCTAGGGGAATGCTATTGCTAGAGGAGTTATGAGGGTTTGGCCACCCGCTCCTTGAAATTTGATGATGTGATGATACCTTGCCCTAGGAGAGGCTAAAAGTCGGGTGGTGGCAATTATGGGAAGGCCACCACTGTGAAAGTCTTGCCCCCCCATACGGGCAGTGACATAATATTTTCCACCATGGTATCAGTGGTGAACAGGGCAGTTATCCGAGTGCGCTAGTACGGATCAGACTGCAGCATAGCAACCTTTCTGATTATTTTGCACTATGATGCATATGAGAATAGGCATAGTGAAATGCCTTATGTTTTAACATAATGAAATGCTAGGTAATTTTATATTACCAATATTTCCCAAGAAGGGAAATTCCCAGTATAAGATTAGCTGTAATACTAAATTCTCATAATGGAGAGAATTGATCAGCTTAGTTGGGAATGATATTTGATTATTTTCATAAATTTAACTGGTTTTAGCCATGAAGGGTATGTATGTATATAGATATACATAACTTACAAAGTAAAGAGTATATTTAAGGATAATGAGATTATGAAGTATTGGAATTACCTTGTCAATTATTATGTTTCTTGAATCCCCTACCAAGCATTGCTTGCTGAGATATTGTACTTGTTGCAATATCTCAGATACAGGGAAGGAGAGTTAGGAGCTGAAGATGATAGAAGACTTGAAGAGAATAATCTTCAAGGTATATCCTTAAAGACATGTATTTTTCTTTGTTGTGAGTTTTATTGTATGGTGAGCTTGAGTTTTGGATTATGTAATTTGGACAAGTACTATAATAGATTTGGCTATACTGTGAACCACTGGATGGATCCTGGGATTTAATAAAAGTGTATTCCTTCAATGGAATTTTATTTTGTACACAAATTGTACTTATGTTATGTATGAAGTGGTGACTTGGGTTTTCAAAACAAGTTCTAAAGAAAAGAATTTCCGCTGCTTTGATTTGCGAAAAAAGTTTACACTCTTAAGGGCCCTGCCTTTCAAAATACTTTACAAATCATGTTTGAAAAACCCGGGTCATCACATTAACAAAGGGTCAAACACTTAATAAACGAGACACTATAACTAGACAGCCTATGCCTTGGTTATAGCTAAGTTTAGGCTAACCTTTGTTAAACAAGTGCTTATTAATGTAGTAGCCCTAAATAACAAGCAACAATTATCATGAATGATCCTATTCCTTATGAGTTAAACTACCATTCAAATGTAATTAAACCAGATGCACTTACACTAGAAAATTGAAATGGGGTGAAAATTGCTTAAAGTGGGGGTTCCAATGATGATCAAGTACGGGCTGCCATACCCCACACTTGCCATGTATTATTACAACCCATTTTAAAATTAAATTAAATGTAAATTACAATGTGCCTCATCACAAATTTCACTCAAGTTTGGCCCACAAGATCACAGCTATAAAGGAACTAGCTTGAGAAACTGAAGAGATGTATGCTAATGTGCACTAATGAGATAGGATTCACAACTCTAAAGAAAAATATAATGCATACATTCACAAAGATAGATGTAATTAGAAACACTAAGATTAGAAACATTCATGTGATCAAAAGCATAAGAAAAATTATAAATAAGTATTAAAAAGGAAAAGCTTTATCAAGAACTAAAAAGATGAAAGATAGAAAGAAACTCAATACTACAATTACGTGAATATGTTAGACTACATGCTTCAAACTAGAAAATTAAGCAAAGACATGGTGGATACTAGAAATCAAGCATTAAGAATAGGACAAAACAAAGACTATGATGATTTAAAGAGAAGGTGAATTCCATAATTGACTACAATTAGAAACATGTTAATTGAAAAGTAAATGCATGAATGATAATGGAAAACTAAAACATGCAAAGGAATTGATGTATGCATTTTAACTATTCTATATAGTAGTATAGAGTGTTTAAGAAGAGCTGAAGATATTTCTTTGCTAGTTCTCAAAAGAAGTTGCATCATGAAATGTGATTGGAAACAAAAATTTTCTTCCTTGAACTTTATTGAAAGAAAAAATTAAAGGAAAAGAGTATTTTTCAAAATAAAATTGTCTTCTAATTTAGGAAGGATGTTACATATATCATGGTAGACATTTGCCTTAAAAGCTCTTTACTTTTAGAGTGCCTCTTTCAAAGAAAGTACCATGAGAAATGATCTCCCTTTGTTGGTGCACACTTAGAAAATTGTGAATTCAATTAAAAGAATGTTGTAGGAAACTATAGGAGATCTATCTTAGGATTCAAGATCCTCCATCCTTGAACTTCAACTTTGAAAAATATAAATCCACTAAGCTAGATCCCCAAAATTCCAAATTTTCTCCATTTCGCTACTTGGGGTTGCATCCTAGAATGTAGAGAGATAGAGAGTGGAAAAGAAATTGAAAACAAATAGGAATTAAAATTGAAGAAATTAATTCATAGAAATTATTTTGAAGAAAACTAAATATTTTGTCAAGGGTTAAGAATTTTCTTTTCTCATCAAAGGAAGCTCAGAGATTCCATAATCCTCCTTGCTTGAAGAAAATAGAAGCTTCTTATGCCTAATTTAGAAACATAATGAAAATTTCATTAGAAAATTTTCTTTAAAAATTCCACTAGAGAGAAATTCTAATTAGAGATACTATTTGGTCTTTTAAATGGAAGAAAGAGTATTGGAAATTGAGTAAAAAGAGAATCCTTCTTCTAAGGGTGAGAAGTAGATTCCTAGGATAAAGATTATACTATCCTATGAGGAATTCAATTTTGGTGCACAGGAATCAAAGTCTGCCCCTTAAAAGAACCTCTACAAATTCCACTTGAGTATTCCCTTAAGGAGAACTTCTACAAATTATATTCTTTGGTATGGAATTAAAGTGTGAACCCTCAAAAATCATTATCGTCATCCAATACTTGGTGTCTACACCAAGGTTCATGTGATATCCCAGGTTTTTCAAAACATTTTCAAAAATCACAAGCAATGCAGCTGTAATGCCCCAACCAATTTATGCTAATTTTGCATCCATTTAAAAAAAATGAATTGGACATTCTATAGGAAATGAATTGTGTTAAATATTTTACTTTATTTAAAATAGTAAATGAAGGAATTTGTAAGAAAACTTGGTTCCATTAGATTCTACTCAAAAAATGGAATTCAACACCTCAAAGAACGCTGAAAACGGAGTTCGTATGATGAAGTTAAGACCGTTTAAAGATTAGGGGCATTTCTATAATTTAAATTTAAAAAAAAGCTACAAGGGGCCATTTTGATAACGGTACCCCGTCTTCTTCTTCCTCTCGATTTCTCTAGAAACCCTAGTTTCTAGAGATTTCCCCCACCGCCATAGTAAGGTTATAAAAAGTCCTTATTCCCTCCTCTTCGAATCAAGATTTTTAGGCCACTTGAGGCTGGCGTTTTCAGCAAAAATCGAAAACCCGTCTCCAACTTTCCCTGCACATTCCGGCCAGGCCTGAGTCAGGCCGGCCATTCCCATCTCTCCACCTCCCCTCTTCTTCCTCTAGCCTCATCGGATGTTGGGGTTTTCCCCCTTCTTGGTGGGTTCCAACGACATGGGGTTTTCAGGCGGAAAAGAGGGAGCCGCACCACCAGAATGAGGGCGTCGCCGGCTACCCAGGTAAGCCCCTCTTTCCCTCTCTCCATTTTTCTTTCCCCTAGGGCAGATCCATGCCGGATCTGGTCATTTTTCCAGCCTGAAAATGACGGATTCTTGATGAGTCTGATAACCCATCGAAGAAGATGACCCAGGGACACCAGGTGTAGCGCACTCCCTGGGGAGGTCCTCTCGCATGCACACCACGTGTGGGCGCAGTCCCAAGTTCGACCAGGACACACGAGCACCCTGGGAGTTGAGGTGCACCGCACCTGAGCCAAAGGCACGTTCGCGCGATGCTATCTAGGACGTGCATCATAGCACGTCGCTTGGGCATGCATGTGCATGTGCAAACGTAGTCCCTGGCACAGCCTTTGGGCGCATACGACATGCAGGCATGGGTCCTGGTTTGACCAGGGCTCAAACACGTCTTGGAAACCATGATGCGCGAACCTAATAAGACTATAAAATTAGGATTGTAGGACAATTTATAAAGTCTAACCATTGAATAGTAGATCCATATCATAGGATCTAGCCTGACACTGAATTAGGCAAGGACCCATGGACCCTAAAAGGCAGATCTAGTGATCTAATTTATAAATAGATCGAAATTGATAAGGACTCCTTATTATCCATTCATATCTAGGATTTTATAAATGAGACCAGGGTCGGGTTGAGTAATGAAGGACGCGACTCCAGGAAACTTCGAGGTAGGTGCTCTATTGCTACTAGACTTTTAAAAAGAGCCCATGATTGTTTTGTGAATGCATGTTTTAAGTATAAGTTATATGACTTGTTTAGCATGACTTAATTTTATATATGACTTGTTTAGCATGACTTAATTTTATAAATGAATTTAGCATGCATATGATAAATACATTATGCATAGACATGTTTTGCAAATGATTGCATAAATTGCATGATTTGTGGTTATTGAGTTTTGAAAAATTCCATGTCCTTGAGGGTTACCAAAAGACGCTGGAGTGCCCAAAAGATACTGGGTAGGCAGTTGTGAGGGACCCAAAGAGGATAGGTTTTGAAAAAGAGGTTTTTGCTTGATTGATTGTATATGATTTGGGCTAGTAAGCTCGTGGGTGCTATGCCGAGAGGTCTGGGGTGGCCTCCCAGCCTCTACCACTATTAGGTGGAAAGGGTACCACGCCAAAAAAAAAAGGCATGTCCCTACGTCGATTGCATGTGGTACAGGGGCTACCACTGGTGTCACGGCACTAGGTCGAGGTGTCATATGCCCCGTGGAGGCTATGACCGAGTGTCCCCAGGTCGTGGGCATAGTGGGCCCTATGTTTTTGAGGATTTACTTGCATCGCATATGGTTGACATGAGGATGGTCGACCATACCATATATCCATGAGTTGGATTCAGTTGAGTATCTTATGCATATTATTATGTTTATGATATATATGATACTTTTGACTTAGATTATGCGATTCTTTAAGTCGTTAGTATTCCAATTCGACAATGGTTTTTAATATCGATATTGAACATGAGTGTTCGAACATGCACATGTATTAAAGAGCATATGATTTTAAACATAGCATGCATTGTAAAACTAGTAGTTATAGACTCCTACTGAGTATAGTGTATACTCACCCAAATATATCATTTTTCAGGATAGCTCCACTCACGAGTAGAAGACGCCTCAGGAAATGTTAGTGCTACGAGCAAGTAAATCAAAAGGAGACAATTATACATGTAAGTAAACACTCTACCTTTTGGACATGTATTTGTATTTATTTGCAGTTGGGCTGTGAGCTGTGACTGGATAGACCTGGGAAAAACATTTATGATTTCTGAAGTGTTTCAAAAACTACTTTAGTTGTTGTGAAAGCAAATGACACTCGGAGTTTTCAAAATGAGTTTAAAACAAAATATTTTCCACTACATTGCATTGTTTTCATAAAATGGTTTTCAAATAGGGATGCATCCCACCTTAGGAATTAGATATTGCATTTAAAAATGCATGGGAAAACCCGGGTCGTCACAGCAGCAAAATCCCTTTATAAGAGCTCACACAAATGAAGTGTAGAAAACCCATACATATATAGGTAATTTCACAATTCCACACTTCTTATTGGGGTCACCTATTAAACCTCCATACATATATAAAAATAAATTTAAAATGATAATGTCTGCATAATGAGATCATATCATAGGATTCACTAGTACAACTAAGTTTGTTGTCATATCATCCATAATAAAGTCTCTATTTAAATATTACATACCAACTTCAAGTGTCAACATAAGGTATGCATTACAATCATTCATAATTCCATTAAGAAGTCAAAAAAATTAACTATGCAACTTACTTGGACATATATCTGTGTCAAGTAGATGTAACTTTTGCATTCCCCTTCCCCTTCTCCTCAGTAATCAATCTCTTTGTACTCACTCCTAAATTTGTTAGTGGGGGGTGAGCATAATTGGTCTATTGGTAGAAAGCTAGCAAGGCCATTAGAAAAGTATGGCAAATACAATTTGACATCTCATATGAGCATGTGTACATATATGGATAAGGAAATGAGCTACTAAGGTCATGTTAACGAGTTTTATTTATGCAAGTCTAGCATCAAGGTTTAAAGGTTTCCAAGTGTATATGTCTCATATAATACTTCCATGTTTACTATAACAATCTTATGCATGTGTAAGAATGCAAATAGTTAATAAAAACTATCTTACTTAAACCATATTGGTTAAGTTGTATCGGTGGAAAATGTTGCTATTCGATTAGATGTCATCAAATCTAGTGCATTGAAGCAATGTAACAAATTGGGGCTTACTCCTAAGATGTTCTCATTTTCTGTAATATCTTCGTATCTTGCCTCAACTTGTCAGTCAACAACCAAATCAAGTACTACTTTTTGCTGAGTGGCATTACCATCTTACCACAAGCTCTAGTCTAACTCTTGAGAATGACTAACATGTTAGCACATGTCATAAAACATCAAATCATATCTAGACATCTGTGCAACACCAGTGAGTCTACCACTACCAAGGCAATTTTTTCCACCCAATGTGACATACATGGATACCAACAGAGTTCATTTTGAGTGCCCCTCATGAGGTTAGTGGTTTATCCTTAGAGCAGCTCCATGAAGCATACTTTTGAAATAGAATGCTATGTAAGGGTAGGTCTCATGTCAAAGGTCAAGGGATAGTGTAGACCTCCTAGTATAATGCCTTTAGGACTTACAAATGCCCCATTAGGTAGGGACTTACAAATGCCCACAAACTGTTACATTACAAAGCAAAACCCAAAACCCAAAACAAATCATAGATGTGACTACTCACATTTGTATCCTTCAAAATCAAGTAAGATCTATTCTAGAACCCCTTTCCCTCACTAAGATGAAAGTGTTCTTCTATCCATGCCAAAGTGGTCAATACATGTCGTATTGCCTTTTATATTCTACTTGGTCAAAATTGGAGCATCTTAGATGCATCCTTTTTCCATGGCATTTCAACGTATATCTTTTCAGAGATTTTCAATACATATATATATATATATATATATATTTGTGTATGTGTGTGTGTGTATAGTGGATCAATCAATCTCTAGCTAAACATGCTAGGTATCCATGAACAGGTTTTCCTACAAGTTCGAGTTCAAGTAAGATGATGATTGTCCAATCAGCCATGTTAACTTAATTTCCACTTCCATAATCAATGTTTTAGTGTTGCACATTATGCTCCATGGTTGCTAGTAGATAGCATGAGTATTACAATAACTTTCCATGTCTTATCATAGTGTTGTATGCTACTTTATAGCATTTTCCATAATTTGTTTACATGTCAATTACCATTGCATATTCATAGCATTAGCTCATCATTTCTATGACCTTCCATAACATTCAAGTACTATTTCAAGTAACATTTTCCAGGTCACATACATTGTATCTTCTATGGAACCTAATGGCATCCACATGGTATTCACATAGCTTTATTAAGTATCATTCATGTGATGTATACATGTTGCCATCCATGGCAACCCATTGCATTCATAAGACATTAACATAGCATGTCCAATGTCCTTGCATAGCATTTCAAGTAGCATACATATAGAATGCCATGGCATCACTAAGGCATAGCATTTCCATGATCTTTACATAGCATTCAAGTATCATAAGCATGTCACTTACATGTCATTACTTATAGCATTCCATAGCTTTACCATGGAATCAATATAACATTTCCATGGCTTTCATATAGAATTCAAATAGAACTCACATGACATATTCATGGTATCACCTATGGAATTTCCTAGCCATACTTTATTATTAACATAGCATTCTCTAGAAATTAAGTGCTAATGGTCACTTGTTTATTTCTAAGTGACTAGTCTTTAGATTATAGGTGCTACATCAGGACATTCACTTACTTTTATTAAGCTTGAGTCCTTAGTCATGTTTTCATCATTTCTACCTTGGCTTATGTTTTAATATCTCTTTTGCATGGTCTAGAATTGGTGGAATTCATTTGTCAAAGGACAAATAGATGACAAGGTCAGAAATCTCACCCTAGAATGGCCTATCATTCTAAGTCCAAATTTCACCCAATTTGAGTGAATGAGTACACATTCAAGTCTTAACCCACCATTGCTACTAGTATTGGCATTAGTTTAGGTCATCTTTTGCAATGGGAATTTACACTCCAAAACACACCATGGCAATGTGCTATACCGATCTCATACTCAGTGATTTCTAGCACATTTCCATGGTATCTCTTGGTATGTAAATCCTCTTGTGCCCTAGGCAAAGCCTAAGGGATAAAAATCATACATCAATTTCTACTGTCTTAGCCTCACTTTCATCATCATTTTCTTAGTAAATTCAATGGCTTAGGTCGTATGCTAATGGATCCCATCTTTAGGTGTCAATAACACTCCATGTGCTCCTAGAAATATGGAGTACCATGAGTGCACATATGTTTTAAAGGGTTTCTAATGTTTTCTCATCACTTAATTCAGCTCAAAATTCCCTTGTTACTAGTATAATTTTTTGTAGGAATTGCAGAAAATGACCCAACTTTTGAGGGTCTTAAGTTTATGAAATTCTTCCAATGATCATCATCCGTACCATTAGATCATAAGTTAACTTGAAAATGGTTAAGAGATTGTAAAGATCCCCAATTTATTAAGTGATCAGTTTCATCAATTTCGAACATAGATCTAGTCCATTTCCTAGCCCAAAATTGGACCTCAAAACACATCAAATATATGTGCCATTTCCAAGTCTCTTAAAGAATAAATTTTAGGAACAAAAGGTGCTGAAATTAGACATAATCAGGGGATCCAACAGTGAGCAAAAACTCAGCCAAAATCTAGCAAAATGGTTCCATGTCCATAGTTGAAATGGCATCATTTTGTTAGCTCAAAATCCGTCAAAAGTTTATGACAAAATATAGATCAAATCATGGCACCATGGTAGCTGATAAATTACTGATAAAAACCCATCAACATACATATCATGATCTTCAAAAAAATCAGCAAGATTTCTATATTGGAAAACCCAAAAAAGATGGTTCCATTTGCCCCTTTGCAAATGGGCCTTCATGCTAGCATGCTCTTCGGCCTTTTCCTTCCAAATTTCACCCATCATAAACATTGCATTTAGTCATGAGAATCAAGCATGAAACACATTAATCTTGATCGGTTAAAATCAAGTCTAAAATAAGAGAAAAGAACTATAATAGTAAACAAGAATCATAAGATGAAAGATAAAAACATACTCTTAAGGGTACCCTAGAGGAATCATGCTACTAAGGCTCTTAGATGGCTAATCCATTCAACCTATTAGGGTTCTTCCTAGTACTCCCCTACCTATTTTGAAGCTTGGAAATGGTGAAGGCTGGTGATGGTTTAGGCTCCGCAAAGTTGAAGGTGTTGTAGCACTTGGACTGCTCTACTCTCTCAACTCTTTTGCCTCCTTTCCTCTAGCTTTCCTTCATCTTTTCTCCTCTTCACTTTCTCTACTTGCTTTCCCTTTTTCTCCTGTAGTTTTTCTTTATTCTTTCAAGGTTTTCTCTTCTTATCTTGGTCCATTCTTCTCACATTTGGTTTTGGAAGGCTTCCCTAAGCTGGTTACATGGAGTCTTTAGCCGGAGGAAGTCCTTTCCTTCACTTTTTTTATTCTACAAAACATGGAAAGATGGGGTTTCATCATGGGCTTTGCCAACTGCCTCCATGCGTGGGATTTTTCACTCCATGTGTTGCTCCAAATTTATGCATGGTGTTTGCCCATATCCGTCATTTAGCTTCCCAATTTAAGCAACCATTTATTCTAGCTTTTGTCATGTAGTCTCATGGATAGATTCATCCTAGGGTTGTAATGAGATTCCTATGACATCATTTATATCACATGTGGGAGCATTGGTAGCTTCCAACACCTTTTCCCAAAATTATCATTACAATTTATGAATGCTAGATTGGTGTATGTTCTTTATTATTCACTTATATATAGTTTTAAGTTAGGGTGACATACACCATACCAATGTATTAGTCTTCTTTCCTCCATCACCCACTTATGATTAAATGTATATTTCCCATCCTTATGCAATCATTGTTCATAAGGTATAACTTAGAGTATGCACTTCATTCATCTACTGATCTTTAGCTTACATTGATCCTTAGTGAAATACTTATTCTTTCTCACTTGTATTCTAGTGTTTAGGCTGGGGATTTACATGTAATACCTCCATTACTTAAACCTTCTCACCATTATAGTCTTAGTTTAGGTTATGTTATACATTAATCACTTAGTTGATCATTATTGAACTATATATTCCCCATGGATCCCTTCTAGCCCTAGGGTTCTACACTCCATCTTTTCTAGACTTAGTATGTTTGCTAAACCTTTCCAAGTTGGCCAATTGATCTAACTCCTTGGTTTTAATCTTGATGCATGATTGATATCTATCACTTGATCCTAATAATTCTATAAAAGATAACAAATCAAAAGAAAAAATTCCCTTTTTTCTCTAATAATATAGTAAAATTTCAGTACTGCTCATATTACGCTCTTCCTCCCTTACAAAAATTTCGTCATCGAAATTGTACTACTATATCAAGTGGAAAACAATTTAAGAAATCTCTGTCAAATCTTGCTCTCAACTTCCCGCATGGCTTCCTCATGTGACTAATTCTACCAGAGTACCTTGATGAGAGAAATAATCTTGGTTTTTAGGATCTTCTCGTTTCTATCTAGAATCATAATTGATCACTCTAAAATGTAAGGTCTAGCTGAAACTCTGCCGATACCTAATGCAGGATGTGTGCAAGGTCTAGTGCATACTTCCTCAAGGTCAACATGTGGAATACTCCATGTACCTTCAATAAGTGACGGGGTAATTGATAAGTGTTCAATTTTGTATAAAAATACCTAATTAGTAATCCATGTGTTATAACTTTTAAGCATTATTCTAGGGTTTTCAAGAAATTTATAACACATGCTTTTCTGACCTAATGTAAATATGTGAATAATCTAAGAGTTTGATATTTTACAGATTCATGAGTTAAACTAGTGTAAATATGTGAATAATCAAGATATTTTAGAATTTAATTAGAATTTTTTCTATTTTGTTAGTATTGAGATGACAATCCAACGATTGAGATTGATCAAGATAAGAATTGAAGATCAATATAAAGAAAGAGAACCAGGACTTAAAATTCATAATTTCAAAGATCAATCAAGGTTAAGATCATCTTAAGGCAAGGAAAAGAAGTCCATGAAAGCAATTGGAAGACTTAAAAGTGACTAGAATGGGCCCATCCACAAGCATCATCTTAAGGCAAGGAAAAGAAGTCCATGAAAGCAATTGGAAGACTCAAAGGTGACTAGAATGGGCCCATGCACAAACCATGCAACTTCACCACCTTGAAGCCAAGGGACTTAGCCACCAAGCCACTTAAGCCAATGCCACATAGAGTCACATGATTGGAGGAGAAATTCAATCAATTAGCCCATGCTAAAAATGTGATTTTCAAGAGCATAATTAGAAGGAAGTTGGATAAATAACAAACAAGAGAGATGGCACGTAAGGTGGGCCAATGGGAGAAGAGCCCTTAACTTTCTTTTCATTTTTCCATCTCTCTCTCTCACTTAGGGTACACTATGTATGAAATGTAGGTGGAGGAACCTCCTCGAAAAGTGGGGCCTCTCACCTTGGCTGCTATAATCTCATACAGCACCCTAAACTCCTCCACATCTCCTTCATCACCTACACTCATCTCCCATCTTCCATACTCTATCTCCCTATTTGTGTTCTATGATTTTCACATTTCTTGGATGTCCTATGGTTTACCCACTTTCTAAATCAATATCCACTTCTAAATTTCATGCTTATCCTATCTTACATACCTATCTATTCTTTTTCATCTCCTTAGGAAAGGATATCACCACTTTTAGAAGGAGAAAAACACCTATAGAAACAAGATTTAGGGTTCCAAGTGAAGGATATATAGAGAAGGGTAGGATGCCTCCTTCAAAGATTGGAGCACCATGCCTCCCTCCTAAGATGGTCTTACACACCTTAACCCATCTCCCTCACTCAAGCCTTCAATGCATCTTACCTTTGGTTCTTAAGCTTTGATTCACCACACCCCATCTTGCTTTCTCTTTCAAGTTCAAAGCATCCTTTCCCTTTTTATTCACAAGCTTTTTAGGTTCCTTTGCTTTCTAATTTTCTTTCCATAGTACTTTGTTGCATTCTTGTTCTAGGAACATAATTCCATCCTTGTTTTCTTTGAGTTTAGCTTCTAACTTGCCTTAGATTTCTTTGATCCAAGGTTGCTTATCTCTTGTAGTGATAGCCAAGAGATAGTAACCCTTGAATCCTTTTAGTTTCCTTGCATGTTCATCTTGTTTTTTCCTTGCATATTTGCTTGTTGCTTGCCATCTTTTCCTTGATTCTATATATGTTTTGTTGTCTTCCTATTGATTCTTCTTTGGTGAATAAGCATGCTATGTCGAGCTTGATCATTGGATTATTTTGGAGTGATTAAAGACAAGTTTTTGGATTAATTTTATGCTCTTGAATGTGGTGCATCAATATTGTTTCACATGTAGCATGTGCACCTTGATTGTAAAATGTTACATTCAATAAAAAGATTCATGGTTTCTGCGCACTTCCTGAATTGGTTTTAATGCCTTAAGGTTCTTTAATTATTTATTTTCTCTTAAATCACATGGATACTTCAATGTCCAATCTCTCATGCATCATGAGCATAATTCAAGTTGAGTTTCCATTCTAATTCACTCAAGCATCATTCATCAAATACACCTTAGATCCATACACACCTCTATTGCTTAGTTTCTTCTATACCCATCTTGCACCTTGGTTTATTTTTTACTTTGTTAAGATTGCATGTGCATATGTTAAACATCATACACATCAACCATACTTCTATTCCATGTTTCATGCCTACAACTCCATGGGTCATGCACGTGGTATTTGGGTGAGTACTTTTGTTAGCCTCTTTGTTTTTGAGTTTAAGTTTAACATAGACTTCCTTGCTTTAGTATATTGCATCTTAGATTGGTGTAGAAAGTTTTTAAATTTTGTTTTCAGAAAGATTTATTTTTAGTGAGTTTCTATAGCTATAGTTTTCAATTTCATACATCTTTAGTTTCCTCATGATTTACATTCCTAGTTTGGTCAATTATAGTCTTCTTTGCATAGAATAAAATGTTTAAATAATATCCAATTTCATTAAAAATCTGTGAGAGTCCTCATGGGATCAGCCCCAATTGCATACATCTACTACAATTGATTCATGCGCTTGCGAGTAATTTTAAAACATACACCAAGTTTTTGGTGCTATTGTTGAGTAATTGCATTTGTGGTTGGATCTTTATTTAAATTACTTATCTCTAGTCATAGTTATAGGCTGTAGTAGATTATGGTTTTTGCATCACTCTTGCATATTTTGCTATTTCCTCACAAACTGACATATTTCTTTGATTTTGTGCTAAGGGAATTTGGAAAAAAGAAGCAATGGCCATTCTATGGGCCAAAGCTTCATCAGCATAGTTAGGATCTCCTTGCTTTCCTAGATTAGGATTTTTTATTTTTGAGAAGATTTGTAGTGAGGCCCCATCTTAATTTCAATTATTTATTTTAAAAGGGTTGTAAAAATATAGGCCAAGTGTGGGATATGGCAGCCCACACTTGAACTTTATCAAAAACCCCACTGTAAGCTTTTCCCATTATCTTTTTTTTTTTCTTTTCTTTTTAATGTAGTTGCATTTAGTGTAATTTGCATTATGCATGGTGGTGTAATTCATATAGTTGAAGGTCATTTATTATAACTTGTTGCATCTTATTTAGGGTTGTTGCATCAGTTTACACCTATTTAACAAAGGGTAGCCTAAGCTCGACTATAACCAAGGCATAGGCTACCTAGTTATAGTGTCTTGTATATTAATGTGTGAACCCTATGTTAGATAGCAAATAGGTAGCCATTAGTTTCCTTTCCTTGTAATTGCATTGCATGTTTAATTGCTTTATGGTGGATGTTCATAGTGATAGTAATGGTCCCATAGGACCACTCATAAAATAAGGACAGGGTTTCATCACCACATCCTTGGGTAATCAAATCAATTCCTTGGTTGTAGCTTTAATATTACTTGCATGCACACGAATCAATCCCATGAGGAATCTCACAAAATTTCATGGGATTGATTTCATATGTTGGATGGATCTTATTTAATATTCGTAACTTCAGCCAAAGAGAGAGCTTAAATTCGATTGGAATTTAAACTAAGAAAGTAAATGATCAAAAAAGGAAATATGCATGAAATAAGAAATTACAATTAAAGCAAACTTGCTAAGGATAAAATTAATCATGGAATTAGAAACTTACCTAACTAACATGCATTAAATAAAAGAGACTAATGTAAAACTATAATAAATGAATCTAGGAAACTTAAACTAGGGAAACTTACTAAAAATGAAACTTTCCTAAATTAACACTTTTCCAAACCAAAAACTTTCTAAAAATGGAACTTTTTAAAACTCAAAAAGGAAACATTCCAAAACTAAAATAAGTTGTAAAAAATTAATTAAATACTATTAAATTAAAATTAAACAAGTAAACAAAGTAAAATCTAAGGAGAAATCACCCAAGTCCCATGCAAATGACCCATTGGATGGTGCACTTAGTTCATGAGGTAAAGGATGGTCTAATTTAACAAATCAACAGCAAACTAACATGCAGTCTAATCAAGGAACCTACCAAACTGCCTAAAAATCTAAATGAGTTCCTAAGGAATTAAGAAAATATGATGAATAAGGTGCTGCAAATTAAGCACAAAGATTGAATGGAAAAATTTGAGAGTTCAAGTACTTAAGAACTTCTCAATCAAACCAAGCATAGAAAGCAATTGAACTAGCACTTGTTATGCAAGATAATACTCAAAATCTAAAGTACTTTACTACTGGAAACAAGTATTAACAACAATCCTCAAATAGCTCTATTGAATCAAAAGGAAAATACATCCAAAGTGGTGCACATGAAACATAGAGGTAAATTGGGAAATTACACTCTCTTTGTGCACTAAAACTTGATTCATGTAAAGACTAAAACACATTCCAATGATCTCAAACTAAACTAAGATGACTTTAAAGTGAAATCCAAAAGCGAATCAAGAGAATGGATGGATGGAATGAAAGAACTAGTTAAGGAAAAAGACATCTAAAACTAGCTCTCAAATTCAAGTAAAAGATATGAAATTCAAAGATGGAAATCAATGATTTAAGCTTTTCCTTCTCTTGGATATGGCTACCAGAGGAGAATTAACTTGGATATTTGATTAATTAGCAAGAAAATCTAAGAAGTTTGAATCAAAGAACTAAGGGAAAGGAAGGAAAATCTATGAGTGTTAAACTTAAGCAACAAAATAAGAACAAAACAAATTACGAAAGCAAGAATGTGAAGCAAAATACTAACATGGAATTGAAGTCAAAAGCAAGAAAAAATACTTAATAATAAAGTAAAAATAACATCCCAAAATAAAACCAATGTCCAAAGCTCCATGAATCACCAAATTAAAGTACTTTCAATGTTTCCTCAAAAAACATCTACTTGGGGAAAAAAACGTGGAATTCATGGGACTTTATAAATGCTGAGTTTCCAATAGAATGAAGGCTTAATGTTAGAGAGAAAAGTAGACCTAAATATAGGATTTCAATGAGGAAAGTTAGGTGGAGAAATGATGTAATAAGATGACATCATGGTGGTCGCAATGTAATTAGAAAAGGGGGAGGCATCACCTTCTTAGGAAGGTGGCTTGGAGCTCCTTCCCTTCTTATTGAATGACATTTTGGTTGTTGGAAAGAGAGAAGAATAGAAAGGAAAATGATAGGAAATATTTGGAAAGATCTATGATTTTTAATGTATTTTGATTTGAAATAGATAAAAGGGTTTCCTAATTAGGAAACCACCTAAATTAACAACTATGCAAGGGTGAGGCATCACCTTCTTAGGAAGGTGGCACCCACCTTAATCAAAATCATGGAAACCCTAATTCGGTGGAGGAAAAGATGGAAAATAGAAAGTGAAAAGTGGGTTTTATCTCTTGATTGGTCCACTTATGCAAGATCATCTTACTTTTACAAATATCTCTCAAAAAATTCTAATTATCCCTTAAAAATCACACTTTTAGAATGAGAAAATTACTTGGATTGATCCTCCAAACATGTGACTCCATGTGGCATGGATCCCATGTGGCTTGATGGCTTAGTTTGATGACTTGAATGGCTAACTCCATGGCTTCAAAACCTAAATAGCTTGGCTTCCTTAGGATTCCTAAATAGACTAGGAAACCTTGTGCATGTCTTTAAGTTTCATGCAAAGATGATGGAAAGGCAGGGCTTTTTGTATGGAGATTATTCTCATTGCCTTCCTACTTACCTTAAGATGATCTTAACCCTTGATTACACTTTGGATTAATGCCATTTAGGTTTTGCTTTGATATTTTGATCTTGATCATCAATTTTTATCTTACTTGATATCGACCATTGGATCATCTTCTCAACACCTACAAAGGATGAAAAACCCAAATTGAATCCTAGAAAACTATGAGCATTTATCTACTTACTTTGGATTAGTTTCTAAACTTACAAAATACTAAACTTCTAAATTTTTAGGTTAGAAATCTGTATTATGAAATTTTGAAAAAATCCTAGAAATAATAGTATATTTTATAACACAAGGGACTACTAATAGGGTACTTTTGTACAAAATTGAACACTAATCACACCCCCAAACCAGCATTTTGTACCCACAAGCAAAACATTAAAAAAATCATGGAAACAAAAATGGTTGTCCTTTTCATAGGTACTCATGATTGCATTTATCATATATAACAAGCCTTTAAACCCCAAGGTTGTCCGAGTGGACAAGTTAAGCCTCATCAAGTTTCGTAGTGAATATACCCACAAAATTCTATAAGGTGAAGACCTTTATTTATCTTCAAGAATTATTGTTTATTAGCACTTCAATAGCTTTAACGACTTATTAAAAATGAATGAAAAAATCAACAAGTTATCCACATACCAAAGTCATTTTACTATAGTTATATCTCTGAGTGCAGTTTGTTTACAACCCACATAAATTAGGAAATGTTTATTGCGCCATTGGAAAGAAGTCTTGTTTTCAAATTCTCAATGTCATACACTAAAAAATAAGGCTCTAAGAGAATAGGGATCAATCAAATTCCTCTCACTATGTTACAGAATCCAAATATATTGATGATTCACATAATTTCTTTTAAGCACTACTAACACAAAGACATAATTGCTTAGAATGGTAACCAAGAACAATAGAGGTACTTTACCTTAATTCCTACCTATTTATATCCTCACCAAGGCTATTTTTCACCTTATGATCAACAGGTCTTTGGATAGGATGAAACCTAGGCTTGGGTCTAGGTTCTGGTACATAAACCAGTAATGAGTGTTTTTGCAAAAAATTTCCTTTTATGTTGTTAACTTTCGACTTAATCCTCTGCTATTTTCATTACATGAAGTAATCCCATGTTCTACAACATGCATGTTTGATTTAAAAATTGTTTCCTCGTTAGGTTAAGCTCTATATTAGATAGAGAACATGGGATAACTTTCATGATAGGAGCCCCCTATGATCTACCTATTCCTGAAAATCCTTTCTTGGTTCTTTCCTGAGATGAATGAGCTTCAACTTGGTATAAAAAATATGGGTTTTTCTTATGATACACTGTGTTTTTGTGGTGTCTAAAACACAATGGTTCATGAACACCACAGTGTAGGAAAATGGCACCCAAATCCAGCTCAAAATCTCAACCTTGATACTATACATTTGGAAAGACTAAATTATGGGTTTAAAAGTGTGGACATTAATCTTTTAAGGTGTGATGGAATTATATCATGAGCTTGATTGTAAACCTAATGTTATAAGTACTCAAGCAGGGAGGAGCATACCATTTCTACATAATGTGTGTAGGAAATGGTTCAATTCCTGCTACCTACTAGGTTCCTTAATCTTAACTAATAAATGGAAAGGGGTTCTAGTTAAAGATTTAGAAGTCATAGAGTAACTTCACCCCAAGCATTGCAACTGCAATTTTTGAATCATGAATAAACTAGCACAAACCATTTGTCCTGCTTGGTTTATGTAGAAAATAAAAATAGTGCCTTAACAATTTGATTAAACTTTTACGTGTTTAATGTCAACAAATAAGTCGAGGAAACGGAAAACTATAAGAAAGTTTGGAAATTTTAGAATGCCAAGCTTTAAAAGGCATTGAATTTTAAATGACCGTGTTTCACTATAGCTATTAGAAATGTCAAGTGGAAAAGAAGATGTTGACTAGAATTCCTAAGTCAGTGGAATTCTAGTTCATGGAATTTCTCTGTGTTAAAAATATACCGTCCATGAAATTAGGAATTCTGGAATTCTACATTGTTGAAAAATACAAGAAATTCTACCGTTTTCAATTTGAAAATGCAATTATACTAATTGCACACTTTACTGGCAAGATTGGAAAGGCAAAACTACCTTTAAATTTGAAGTAGTGAAGGGCAAAAAGGTAATTATTCTTGATTAGGAAAATTACAAAATTGCCCTTAAACTAAAATTCTAAACACATAGAAAACTAAGTCAGTTCCATTGATGAAAATTCATATGCCAATTCATTTGGGCTCAACCACTTAACACTTAAACACTAAATCTTGGTCTCATCAAACTTAAAATCTTATGCCTTGATCCCTTAGGCCTTCTTTAACCATGAGTTGAATATTTCATGACCTAGTTATCAATGACATGGTACATATGACTTAGTCTCATTTGACTAAGTTACTTACAACTTAGTTTTGTCGGATATAACTTCGTAAACTGAGACTTATATGACATGGCCACTTCTACTTTGGCCTTTTATGATGTACATTCCTTTAATTTAGTCTTATGTGACTAGTGTCCTATGCCTTAGTTTTCCAAAATTTAAGACACTTATACTTTAAATCACTTAAGTATTAACCATACATGACTTGATCACCGAAGCCATAGTGAAACATAGTTACCTGTAACTTCAATTTTTTAAGTCTTAGTCCTCTAAGACTTAGTCACCTATGTCTCAATCATTTAAACTATGGTCTTCAATGACTTATTCTCTTCCTTAATCTCCTATGGCATAGTTCCCAGAACTTAATCCAATGACCGAGCAATTTACGCTATTTTTAACAAAAACTGGACATTCTATAGGAAATGAACTGAGTTAATGTTTCACTTTATTTAAAATAGTAAATAAAGGAATTTTTAAGGAAACTTGGTACCATTAGATTCTACTCGAAAAATGGAATCCAACGCCTCAAAAATCACCCAAAACGGAGTCCGTATGAAGATGTCACGGACGTTTAAAGATCAGGGGCATATCTATAATTTAAACAGAACACGTTTAAAATGAAAAAAGGACGAAAAATGCAGGGGGCCGTTTTGATAATGGCACCCCCTGTGGTCTTCAACCTTTAGAGCCCTCCAGAAACCCTCGATCCCAATTTTTCTAGAGGCATCTGCCACCGCCATTGGCAGCACCGCCATAGCAGGGCTATAAAAAGCCCCATCTCCTGCATTTTTCCGCAACGGCCAGGCCCAAGTCAAGCTGGCCATTCCCATTTTTCTCCATGCTCTTTCTCCTTTCTGGTCTGGCCATAGGGTTTTCCCCCTTTCTTCTAGTTTTCCGGCGAGCAGGAAGGTCCAGCGTGAAATGGGGCTCTATCACCGGCAATGGGCACTCCTTAGGCTGCCCAGGTAAGACGTCCTTACCTCCCTTCTCTGGTTCCTCCACCTTTCAGGCTAGATCCATGCTGGATCTAGCATTTCTCAGCTGTTTCAAGCAAGGTTTCCTAGCCAAAAAATGCTGCAAGCCGGCTTGGGCTGGCCTTGCAAGAACCAAGCATCCCAAGGATTCCAAGCACCACGTGCACCTGGGACGGGTTCCAGGTGTACGACAGTGCGTACACTGTCCTAGCTGCGGCCTTCGGGTGCCGCGCAACATAGGGCACGGGTCCTGGCTCAACCAGGATGCACAGGGTGCCCTAGGAGCTAAGACGTGCCATGCTACAAGGTGCGTCCGTACGATGATACGCGCCATAGCACAACACTTGAGCAGGCATGTGCGCGTGCAAAACACAGCTCTTGGCACGACCTTTGGGCACGCACGCACGTAAGGCGGTCACAGTTCAACCAGGATACAGGGATGTCCTGGGAACTGGGGCACACGGACCTAATGAGACTTTAAAGTTAGGATTAGAGGATAAATTACAGAGTTTAACTATTGGAAAGTAGATCCACACCATAGGATCTAGCCTGACGAATGAATTAGGCAAGGACCATTGACCCTAAACAACAGACCTAGCAATCTAATGTCTAAATAGATTGAAATTAATAAGGACTCCTTGTATCCATTTATACCCAGGAGTTTATAAATGAGGCCCAGGGATGGGTTGAGTGCTAAAGGATGTGACTCTAGGAGACTTTGAGGTGGGTGCTCTATCGCTACTAGACTTTTTAAAAGAGCCATGATTGTTTTATGCATGTTTTAAGTATAAGTTATACAACTTGTTTAGCATGACTTAATTCAGCATACATATGATAAATGTTTTATGCATAGATATGTTTTGCAAACAAATGCATATATTGCATGATTTGTGAGCATTGAGTTTTTGAAAGATTGCATGTCCTTGAGGGTTACCAAAAGACGCTAGAGTGCCCAAAAGATGCTGGGTAGGCAGTTGTGAGGGACCCAAAGAGGACAGGTTTTGAAAAAGGGGTTTTCGCTTGTTTGATCGGATATGATTTGGGCTGATAAGCTCGTGGGCACTATGCCGAGAGGTTTGGGTTGGCCTCCAGCCTCTACCACTATTAGGTGCCTGGGTACCACGCCCAAAAAGGGCATGTCCCTACGTCGACTGCATGTGGTACAGGGGGCTATCACTGGTGCCACGGCACTGGGTTGATGTGTCATATGCCCTGTGGAGGCTGTGACGCTATGTCCTCATGTACCCAGGGACCACACGGCGGCGAGGTCGTGGGCATAGTTGGACCCTATGGTTTGATGATTTACTTGCATTGCATATGGCATGACATGAGGTTGGTCGACCATACCATACCAAATATCCATGAGTTGGATTCAGTGGAGCATCTTATGCATATCATTATGTTTATGATATATGATACTTTCGACTTGGATTATGCTATTCTTTAAGTCGTCAGTATTCTGGTTTGATAGTGGTTTCTAATATCGATATTGAACATGATTGTTCGAACATGCACATGTTTTTAAGAGCACGTGATTTTAAACATAGCAGGCATTGTAAAACTAGTAGTGATAGACTCCTACTGAGTATAGTATATACTCACCCTATCCTTAACATTTTTCAGGATAGTTCCACTCACAAATAGAAGACGTCTCAGGAGATATTAGTTCTACGAGCAAGTGAATAAACAAAGGAGACAACTATACATATCAGTAAACTCTCTACCCTTTGGACATGTATTTGTATTTATTTACAGTTGGACTGTGTGTTGTGACTGGATAGACCTGGGGAAGAATTTCTGATTTCTGATGTTTTTTCAAAAACTACTTTGAGTATTGTGAAAGTAAATGACACTCAGGGTTTTCAAAATGAGTTTAAAATATGAAAGATTTTCCACTGCATTGCATGGTTCTTATAAAATGGTTTTCAAATAGGGATGCATCCCGCCTTAGATATTAGATATTGTATTTAAAAATGTATGAGAAAACCCGGATCGTCACAGTTGGTATCAGAGCCTAGGTTTTATCCTTTCACAGCCAGTCCAGCATGTCCAAGGGTCATAGACAATAGAGAAAATCAAGAAGAAGTAGTGTAAATAGGAGTAGTAGAGATGACTACTTCTATTTGAGGATTACAATATTAATGCACAAGGCAGTTCACCATAAATAAATAGGTGAAACACAGCTTGGTTTAACAAATAATTACGCAAAGGATAGTGCAAACCTTATCCAAAATCTAGTCTAGGACAACTTAAGGATTACGGATTGTTGTGTGGTGCAAATATAAAGACTCATATATGGATCATATTATGAGAATGATGAATAAGGATGTTAGTGAACTTATTGGTAGATAGTTCTTACCTGCAATAAAGTAATCTCATCAAAAATGAGAAAATGAGAAAATTGAAGAACCTAGATGGCTATCTTACCATCATAAAGAATACCAGAATATGATTACACTATCACAAGGGATATGATATGACTATGATAAGAGATGTAAAAGAAAGACTATGAGAAAATTTTGATGATAATCTAAGAGGGATGAGAATGCAAGATAATATTAGGAGATGACTATGACTCATACTAGATTACAATGAAATAGATCCTAAAAGACTTAGCTCAATTTTGGATACCTTAATTGGAGTCTCATGAAAAGTGAAGTGATATCGAATAATAACTACTTGAGTATTATGGAGCAAATCAAAAGATGTATACAAGTGACATATTATGAGGAATATAATACGAATATGATAGGGAACTATATTCGACAGTGTTACCAAAAGATTTTGACAATAATATTGGGGATGATAGATCTGTGAATAATAGATCGATCCTAACATGAACTTGTAAGAAAAGTATAGCATGATCAAAACATCAATACCATTATTAAGACGTTGTATGAATTTTATTGAGGCTATAAGCAATTGAGGATTTCAATAATCTC
Organism: Warburgia ugandensis; assembly: GCA_035236585.1. NCBI lineage: Eukaryota > Viridiplantae > Streptophyta > Magnoliopsida > Canellales > Canellaceae > Warburgia > Warburgia ugandensis. Next base: position 45,650,481 of record CP141131.1, on the reverse strand, counting down.
AAGACAGTTTAGAAGTTCTGAGGAAGCATTCAGTTTAATCATATTTGTTAAGTAAAGGAGTAGATGCAGTATCGATCATATGCAACAAAACATATAGAGACATTGATCCAGGTAGACTAAATGAGGATTTTGAAGAAAAGAGAGAAAGAGATAACTATAAGTATTCAATGAAATATTGAATATTCAAAAGAAGAAGATCATGACCTTATGGAGATACATGGAATTCTATCATCTTGAATCCCATAGGAAGGTAGATCAAACAAATGAGAAGGAATGATGATAGATGAGTTGGTGATCTTATTGTAAAAGAGTATAAAAGAGAGAAAGCATATGGGGTTTAAGACTTTGAATAGAGCATTGAATAAAAGGACATTATGCTGCACAAAAATTTCCGAAGAGGAATGGTGATCAACTAGAAATTACATGCTAGAAATGGTTTGATGTTTATATAATTATTACAATTAGATTCTTATAAGATCCATTAGCTTATGGGGAACACCAATGGATATAATAAAAAGGAAAATTTGGTGATATCTTACCTTGCCACTACATGAGTAAATAAAATATATTGAAAAAGGAATTAAGCCGGGAACAATGACTTATCCATTTAGCAAGTAGGGTACCATCAAGGATCAAATTGAGGTCTCACTATCGTAGATTGGAAGACCAAAAATCTTAAGACCATTATTTAGTCATTACCTTTAGAGTACTGTTGACTAAATAAAGGTATCCCATCCAAATTAATCAACTATGTTAGTATCTATGAGTTAGTAGTCAAAGTTATATACTCGGAGGAATGTTATAAGTCCTTAGACTTGAGTTTTCCTTGAAAGAAGTACTTGTTAAACTAAGTCAATTGAGGGTATGAGGTCAATTAATGAGGAAGTTGCAACTGAGATAGGAGCAAAAATAAGAAGTGATCTAAACCAATGTGAAAGATTTCCCAAACCTTAATGGCTACTATGAAAAGGTAAAGAAATTACTTTGAGTCTGAAAAATACTGCTGACTTAGATTAAAAAAGAAGGTAAATAAGTATCGATCGCTTTAGAGGCCCTTGAGCTTATGATATAGATATATCTGGAAAGAGATTAATAGGTAATCAAATAAAGTCTTTCTATATGTCTACGAAAATGTTCCATGCTTACCTGAGTGATTTTCAAATTTGATGATTTAATAGCTTCAGCATAACTTGATGTGGTAGCTATTGAACAAGAACTACTATTGTAAGCTAAGTAAGAGAAGGCACTTGAAGGATAAAATTTGAGGAATTGAGAAAATCACTACTTATACCTCCTGACGGCATGGTTGACGATACAACCTTGATAAAAGATTAAACAATATATTGACATGGGGGATGGAAGGAGAAAAGGTGAGATGGCTAGCACACTATAAGGTGAAGATTTAATGTTACATTGCCTTTAGACAAAAAGTTAGTTATTATGTGCATATACCAAGTACGAAAAATCAATTGAAGGAATTTCCTAGGGACTAACCCTACCGGATTGAGTATAGAACTTTTGGACTGAAAGGTTACGAAGAAAACCATCAAGCAAAGAAAGGACAAAGAGGATGATGACAAAGGATTCAACCATGACCTAGTAAGGGTACTCGGTTATGAATAAGAGAGCTTTTGTTTTGCATAAATGGGAACATTATTGAAAATCCTAATGACAAATTGATGTGAATAGTGAGATAAGGCCTCTGGACGAGAACATTTGACCCATGATGATGAATCGACCATTAACATTTGACATGAGAAAAGCGTTTAATGAATTCAATAATTATGAAACTAGATATAGAGATAGGACATCTTACTTTCAGTATATGATAAGGTCCTCGATGGAAGATGCTACTAATTGACTTTCACTTTTTAATGTAATTTTGGTCGAGGAATCGAGTCATTCGAATTTAATCAAAGGTTTGGCTGTAGAGCACATGATACCATGTCAATTATTGAAGTATCCTGGGGACAAATATAAAAGACAAGAAGCAAAGTTAGACACAATGGAAAGAAGGTAATTTTTTTGGACTCTTACTAATGACATATAACCAACCATTAGAAGGAGATATGGATGATGAAGAGATCACTAGATGAAACACAAGAAGAAAAAGGGATCATCCTATGATATTTAAAAAGGACTATGAGAAATAAGATCGTATGATCTCAAAGAAATATGGAGTAATTTATACATGAATACAGAAGCATGATCCTAAACATGATGAGAAAAGTATTGGCATCTAAGGATTTCAAGATAGATGAATTACAGCTAGAAACCAGTATTGTTAAACTAGCACGTATGAGAGTATGCATCAAAGTATGCAGTGAAAGCAGCCCTTATCGGTAAGGCCTTGTAGAAGGAACAACAGAAATGATAAATTGAGGTTGAGCCTATATTTGATTCCTAAGGGGAGAATGCATTCACCAAGAAGTTATCTAAGAGACAAATACCTGGAAGATGATAATTTATGGAATTTCGAGGACGAAATTCTTTTAAGGGGGTAATAATGTAATGACCAAGCAATTTACGCTATTTTTAACAAAAACTGGACATTCTATAGGAAATGAACTGAGTTAAATGTTTCACTTTATTTAAAATAGTAAACAAAGGAATTTTTAAGGAAACTTGGTACCATTAGATTTTACTCGAAAAATGAATCCAACGCCTCAAAAATCACCCAAAACAGAGTCTGTATGAAGAAGTTACAGACGTTTAAAGATCAGGGGCACATCTGTAATTTAAACAGAACACGTTTAAAAAGAAAAAAGGACGAAAAATGCAGGGGGCCATTTTGATAACGGCACCCCCTGTCATCTTCAACCTCTAGACCCCTCTAGAAACCCTCAATCTCGATTTTTCTAGAGGGATCTACCACCGCCAAGGCAGCACCGCCATAGCAGGGCTATAATAAGCCCCATCTCCCCCTCTCAAAAACACGAGTTTTTCGGCATTTTTGGATTGGGTTTCCGGAAAAAACCGAAAACCCGTCTTTCTGCATTTTCAAGCAACGGCCAGGCCCAAGTCAGGCCGCCCATTGCCATTTTTCTCCATGCTCTTTCTCCTTTCCAGTCTGGCCATAGGGTTTTCCCCCTTTCTTCGAGTTTTCCGGCGAGCAGGAAGGTCCAGCGTGAAATGGGGCTCTATAACCCGCAATGGGCACACCCCAGGCTGCCCAGGTAAGACATCCTCACCTCCCTTCTCTGGTTCCTCCACCTTTCAGGCTAAATCCATGCTGGATCTAGCGTTTCCCAGCCGTTTCTAGTAGGGTTTCCTGGTCAAAAAATGCTCCAAGCCGGCTTGGGCTAGCCTTGCACGAACCAGGCATCCCAAGGACGCCAAGCACCACGTGCACCTGGGACAAGGTCCCTGAGACAGGTTCCAGGTGTATGACAGTGCGTACACTGTCCTAGCTGCGGCCTTCGGGTGTGCGCACGACATGGGGCACGAGTCCTAGCTCAACCAGGTGGCACAGGATGCCTTGGGAGCTGAGACGCACCATGCTACAAGGTGCGTCCGTGCGATGATACGCGTCATAGCACGTCACTTGAGCAGGCATGTGCGCGTGCAAAACGCGGTTCCTGGCACGGCCTTTGGGCACGCACGCACGTAAGGCGGTCACAGTTCAACCAGGATACACGGGTGTCCTGGGAACTGGGGCACACAGACCTAATGAGACTTTAAAGTTAGGATTAGAGGATAAATTACAGAGTTTAACTATTGGAAAGTAGATCCACACCATAGGATCTAGCCTGACGAATGAATTAGGCAAGGACCATTGACCCTAAACAACAGACCTAGCAATCTAATGTCTAAATAGATTGAAATTAATAAGGACTCCTTGTATCCATTTATACCCAGGAGTTTATAAATGAGGCCCAGGGATGGGTTGAGTGCTAAAGGATGTGACTCTAGGAGACTTTGAGGTGGGTGCTCTATCGCTACTAGACTTTTTAAAAGAGCCATGATTGTTTTATGCATGTTTTAAGTATAAGTTATATAACTTGTTTAGCATGACTTAATTCAGTATACATATGATAAATGCTTTATGCATAGATATGTTTTGCAAATAATTGCATATACATTATGCATAGATATGTTTTGCAAATAAATGCTTATATTGCATGATTTGTGAGCATTGAGTTTTTGAAAGATTGCATGTCCTTGAGGGTTACCAAAAGACGCTAGAGTGCCCAAAAGACGCTGGGTAGGCAGTTGTGAGGGCCAGGCAGTTGTGAGGGACCCAAAGAGGACAGGTTTTGAAAAAGGGGTTTTCACTTGTTTGATCGGATATGATTTGGGATGATAAGCTCATGGGCGCTATGCCGAGAGGTTTGGGTTGGCCTCCAGCCTCTACCACTATTAGGTGGATGGGTACCACGCCCAAAAAGGGCATGTCCCTACGTCGACTGCATGTGGTACAGGGGGCTACCACTGGTGTCACGGCACTAGGTCGATGTGTCATATGCCCCATGTAGGCTATGACGCTGTGTCCTCAGGTACCCGGGGACCACACGGCGGCGAGGTTGTGGGCATAGTTGGACCTTATGGTTTGATGATTTTCTTGCATTGCATGTGGCATGACATGAGGTTGGTCGACCATACCATACCAGATATCCATGAGTTGGATTCAGTGGAGCATTTTATGCATATCATTATGTTTATGATATATGATACTTTCAACTTGGATTATGCTATTCTTTAAGTCGTCAGTATTCCAGTTTGACAGTGGTTTCTAATATCGATATTGAACATGATTGTTCGAACATGCCCATGTTTTTAAGAGCACATGATTTTAAACATAGCATGCATTGCAAAACTAATAGTGATAGACTCCTATTGAGTATAGTATATACTCACCCTATCCTTAACATTTTTCAGGATAGTTCCACTCACAAATAGAAGACGTCTCAGGAGATATTAGTTCTACGAGCAAGTGAATAAACAAAGGAGACAACTATACATGTGAGTAAACTCTCTACCCTTTGGACATGTATTTGTATTTATTTACAGTTGGACTGTGTGCTGCGACTGGATAGACCTAGGGAAGAATTTATGATTTCTGAAGTTTTTTCAAAAACTACTTTGAGTATTTTCAAAGAAAATGATACTCGGGGTTTTCAAAATGAGTTTAAAATATGAAAGATTTTCCGCTGCATTGCATGCTTTTTATAAAATGGTTTTCAAATAGGGATGTATCCCGCCTTAGGAATTAAATATTGCATTTAAAAATGCATGAGAAAACCCGGGTCGTCACACTTAAGTCACTTATACCCTAAATCAACTACGCCTTAATCTCCTGAGAAACTTTCCCTTTTGCCTTTACCTCATATGCCATAGTCTTCCATGTAGCAACCTAGGTTTTTGTAACACATTTTTTAAAACATTTTTCAAAGACAAGGCCCTTAATGGTAAATTTTATTGAATACTAGGGATCATCTAGTAGTTCACTCTTACATAGCCCCTATATTATAATTACAAACCATTGTCCAAATTACATATTCCAAGTTTCAAACCTCACCCTACATTAAAAACTCTCAATACAATGCAATGCTCTCAAATAAAAATTACATGTCTTTAAGAAACATACCCTGATTGATTGTTCTCTTCAAATCTTCTACCATCTTGAGCTCCTACTTCTCCTTCTCTATTTCTGAGATATTGTAAACATTCAACCATTTACAATATCTTAGCAAGCTATGCTTGGTAGGGGATACAAAAATCTACTACTTCACTAATATAAGAATACATACGTCAATCATTATTCCATCATGGTTCTCTACTCATGAGTTATCTCAATATAGAGTATATATGCTATTTATATAGTATAAGATAAATCTGTTAAAATAGTGAAAATTGCTCGAAACTTGTTCCTTCCCCTTGCTATATACTCCACTTAAGAGATCCATATTCAGCCAATTCTTATACGGAGATTTTCTTTCCAGAAACTCAGGTAGTGACATTTCATCATTCCATGGCATTACACTATGCCTATCAATAGTGCATCATAATGCAAAATACTTCAGGACTTCTATGCCGCAGTCTCAATCCATACAACACAATCGGATAACTGCATAATCATCCACTGATGATAGCTTATTTCATCCTAAGTCTAGACAGATCCTCTTACGCAAATTGGCTAAGGTTTACTAGTTGAATGGTTGAACACAACGTGGTTACTTCAATTCTCATGTAAGGAGGCATTTAGACCTCACAAACATCAATGGAAGGTGGAGGAAAAGCGAGGCTCTATTAGAGAACTCCCTTAATCACCATGTTCAACATCAACTAGATTGGCTTTATCTCAACCTTTCATAAGGGTCCTATGAGCATTATAACCATAAGTACTCTTTCTAATTTATTTTAGTGAAATCCATGAAAATTTAAATGTCATTCATGGAGTTTCATTATTCTCTTAATTTGGGCCAAGGAAATGATATTCCTTATATTATCATACTAACTATAGCCCTTATTATCATTAAGTCCATGTCATACATTCCATGTAAATGTCCTTTAACTCTAATTTCATTTAATTACATTTTCAATGTAATTTTCATAACATAACCGTTAAAGAATAAATAAATATATAAATCAATAAATCTATAATTAAATCTACTAAGCAATAAATGACAATTATAATAACATTAAAAATTCAAAGGAAAATCTAACATGCAACAATTATTCATCATGATCCAATGGTCATTATTCATCTTTCATCTCTTTTAGGGTTTTGATCTTGATGTTTTCATTTTCCTTTAGATTTAACACATCTTCATGATGTGATTTTATTATTAGATCATTGATGCATCTCATCAAATGATCTAATCTTTCTTGATCCAACTTGTCAAGAAGATCTTCAGTCATTTTATCCAATTTAAGGGCATAAATCTTGATCTATCCAAAATAATCATCATCCAGCACATAAATCCATATGATATTAACTTCATATCTTCATCAAAACACATCCATAATGTCCAATCATCCTTGATCAAGGAGATTACCATTCATTTTTATAGATCTTACTACTTTTTAAGGTTAGATCTCTTAATTAAACATAGATCAGTGACTTATAACCATTGATTCCACATTTTAAAATCACAAGATCATCAATGGATGAAAATTATATAGTTTGATCATTCCAAATTTCACTAATCATAAGAATTAAGAATACTTTTCTTTATTAATGGAATTTTACATGCATCAAAACATAAATTTTCTAAGCTTAGTAGGTCTACTCATCAAAAGGAATCCAACCTAACTTTTCGATCTCAATTTGGAGTTAAATTGAGATCAGAATTGGGATTTTAAGATTTCAGCCGGTTTTAAGGACTAAATTTTGATCTTACTAGTTTTGTTTATTAACTTGACTTAGAAACCCAGAAATTTTACTATGATCATTATTCTTAAGGTTTTGGGATCCTTTGAACCCATCCATTGGTTTAGATTTCTTATTTGGGATCATCTTAATCATGATCCAAGGTTGTTACTATGAATTTTTGTTATTATCAAAACCAATTACAATTTAAAATTGAAAGTATCATATACATATATATGATGACATCATGATATGCAATAGATGCTTCATGGAGTCCAACTCATGGATCTCTAGTATGGTATGGTCGACCAACCTCATATCATGCTATATGAAGTGCACATAAATCATCAAACCATAGGGTCCACTATGCCCACGACCTCCTCACCGTGTGGTCCCCGGGTACCTGAGGACACTCGGTCATAGCCTCCACGGGGCCTATGATACGTCAACCCAATGCCGTGACACCAGTGGTAGCCCCCTGTACCACATGCAGTCGACGTAGGGACTTGCCTCTTTTTGGGCGTGGTACCCATCCACCTAATAGTGGTAGAGGCCGGGTGGCCAACCCAGACCCCTCAGCATAGCACCCATGGGCTTACTTGCCTAAATCACATAAGATTAGATAAGCCAAAACCTCTTTTTAAAACCTGTCCTCTTTGGGTCCTTCACAACTGCCTGGCCCTCGGCACTCTAGCGTCTTTTGGCAACCCTCAAGGACATGCAATCTTTGCAAGTACTTAAATCATGCAATGTATGCACTTGTTTGCAAAACATATATGTGCATAATGTATATGCAATCATTTACAAAACATGGCTATGTACAAAGCATTTATCATGCATGCTGAATTAAGTCATGCAAATCAAGTCATATATTTAAAACATATGTTCTCAAAACAATAATAGTTCTTTTAAAAGAATTTAATAGTGATAGAGCACCTACCTGGCTAGGTCGTGCTAACCCTTTTGTCCTCGGACACTCCTAATCATGGTTTGGGGAATCAAGGTTAGTTTGGCCTATCTTTTATGGGTTTTAGAGTAATTGGTCTTATTACTTAGGCATTAGGGGTCCATTCCCATACCTATGGGTGTCCTAAGGTCCTAATTGGGCCTTGGTATCCTTAGTTTTCCAAAGTTCTAGTGGCCACGCGCCACCATCCTATTCTAAGGATCATACCCCCCTTTGATTAGGCCTTGATCAGGGATTTTATAGTTTGAATGTGTCTGTGTCGTCGATACAGACACAACGCCTTTTGCGGCACCTCAATCGGAGCTCTAGATCTCAAGTTATAAGCGTTTTAGTGTCGTATGTACATAAAGTCTTAAGAATGAAAAAAAAGCGGAATGCTAGGGGGCTGCGCGACCGCGTCATGTGCCCTAGCTTCCTTAAGGAACGAAAAGAACCCGCAGCGCTAGCGCACTGCGCATCTATGGTGTGAGCCTCAGTGGGCGCGTCTATAGATGTGCAAGGTTTTCCTGCCGCTCCTCTCTTTTGCGGGCGCGTCCCTGGACGCACCCGTTTGGTTTTTCAAACGCGGGTCAACGCAGGACGACGTGGGACGTTCCTATTGGATCGTCTTGCTCGTTGAGGACCCGGGTCATCCTCAGGTCACCCTGGTTTGACCTTGTCGAACCAGTGTGGCCCAGGGGACGTCCCTGGGTCCTTGGTGGCTCTCCTGTGCTTCGTTTTGCATGGTTTTTCATGCAAAAACCTAAGGAAATCATTCATGGAACTATGGTGGAGATGGGTTTTGAGCGATCTCGGACGTACTTGGCTCGTTGCTGGGTTTTTCTCCTTATTTTCTCCTCTAGATCACTGCTCCACGATGGGTTTTCTCCAACGTTTTGGGCTGCCATTAGAGGCACCCAAGAGCTCTATTTATAGAGCTAAGAGAGGGTTCTAAAGGGGGCTCTCACCGCCTTTGAATGGCGGTGGAGAAACCTCCAGAATGGCGGTGATTTCTCCTCCAATCACCGCCATTCTAGAACCCTCTAGAGGTTGAAGATGAAGGGGTGCCCGTATCAAAACGGGCCCCTATGTTTTGCAGGTTAAACCCTTTTTTGTAAAATTTACAGTTTTGCCCCTGAACTTCAAAGGGCCATATCTTGCTCATTTCAACTCCGTTTTGGGTGATTTTGGTCTCGTTGGATTCCTTTTTCCGAGATGCATCTAATGGAACCATTTTTAGGACCAAATTTCTGGGTTCAGTCTAGGTGAATAGTGAAATAACTAAAATGCCCTTTTCTTTAAAAACTGAACTTTTCATTGCTAAACTTGGAATTTCAATATTACAAAATTGGAGTCATTACAGAGCTATATTGAGCTCTTGCTTGTAAAAGCAAGATTCTAGCTCAAAATTTGGACGGCCCAAATCAAATTTGGGCTTATGGGTGTGGGAACGACTAGCGGCCCGTGCTTGTTAGCACATATTCCAGGTAGTAGGGTAGAGGTGACCGACTATAGGTGAGATGGTCCAGATCTGGACTGTCAGATCACCCATGGTTGGATCTCCTCCATCCTTTACATCTAACTACCCAGATTTCATCTCTTGAGGCTTTGGGGCCCCAAGAATCCATCCAATGGATCAAAATTTCAATTTGAGCCATCCTTGATGGTGAACCAGGGCATGATCACCAATACTGGTTTATCGGTGAAGATCACTGGAGAAACACTTGCAATAAGCCCAAAACCCAAAATTAACTTGGGCATACTTAGTGGCATTGGATTTATTTTTCTATGTACATTCCAAATTTTTATGTCTTAGGTCTAAGTTGTGAGTAAAATTATCATTTTACCCTTTTGTCCATAAAAATGTAGAAAAATAAGGATTTTGCATCCAAATTCAGAATTTGTCATGCTTACAATCATTTTGAAGGGTTCGTTGAGTATGTTTTTAATTATACATGTATTATCCTTTGATTGTATTTCTATGAGAAGTGCATTTTTAATAACCCTAATATTCCAGCCTGATTTTTCCTTTAAATTCTCAATTTCATTACAAAAGCTAGGGGTGTTACAATCTACACCCCTTACAAAAATTTTGTCCTCAAAATTTCTAATTTACAACTACTCAAACAAACTAGGATACAAATTTTTCATTTCCTCTTCTAATTCCCAGGTAGCTTCCTCGATCGTATGATGTTGCCATAATACCTTGACTAAAGGGATAAATTTGGTCCTCAATTGTTGCTCTTTCTTGTCCAAGATCCAGATTTCCCTTTCCTTGAAGGTTAGATCTATATTTAACATTTTCGGTATACTTTGAAACACATGAGTCTCATCTAGAATGTATTTCCATAGCATGGATGATTGAAATATGTTGTGCACATCTGATAGTTGGGTGGTAGGGCTAATTTGTAAGCCACCAAACCAACCCTTTCCAAAATTTCAAAATGACCAATATATCTTGGACTGGGTTTACCCTTACTTCTGAACCTCCTTACTCCCTTAACTGGTGAAACCTTCAAAAACATGTGGTCACCAACTTCGAATTCCAGGGTTCGGCATCTTTTATCTATATAACTTTTCTGACAACTATGAGTGGCCAACAATCTTTTCTTTATTATTCTCACCTTGTCTGTACATCGTTCCACATGGTCATCCATGCAATGCTTCATATGGAGCTATACTAATACTTGCATGGAAATTGTTATTATATGCGAACTCTAATATTGGAGGATGTTCATCCCAAGTTCCTCTCCAATATAGTGCACAAGCCCTTAGCATATCTTGAATGGTCCTTTCTAACTGACCATCAGTTTGAGGATAAAAGGCTATACAAAACTTTAGTGATGTCCCCAATGCATGTTGCACGCTCTTCTAGCTTCCAGAGGTAAACCTTCCACCTCGATCAGAGATGATGGAGAGTGGGACCCCATGAAGACTGACTATTTCTTTTACATATAACTAGGCTAAATTGTAGACAGATTGGTTTTGTTTAATCAGAAGGAAGTGTGGTGACTTGCTTTGCCTGTCAACTACTACCCAAATCATATCATGACCTGCCTGGGTCCTTGGTAACCCTACGACAAAGTTCATGGCAATATGTTCCAATTTCCATTCTGGCAGTTCCAAGGTTTGTAGTAATCCAGCTAGTCTTTGATGTTCAGCCTTCACTTGCTAGCAAGTTAAGTACTTAGCCACACATTCCCCAATATCTCTCTTCACACCTTCCCACCAAAAGTTTCTTCCTAAATCTTAGTACATTTTTGTTCCCCCAGGGTGTATAGAAAATTTGGATTGATGGGCTTCTTGCAATAGTGCTTTCCTCAAACTTGAGGGAACCACAAGTTTTCCTTGGAGCCAAATACCCCCATCTAAGTCTCTACTAACCCCTATCTTTTCACACATTTCTTGGATTGCTATATCCCCTTCTTGGGCCTTTAGGATTTGTTCAACAAAAGATGACTTAATGGTGACATTAGCCAACACTGGCTTTGTGTGTTTGCTTAGTGCATCAGCCACTACATTAGCCTTTCCCAGATGGTATTGAATCACAAAATCATAATCCTTAAAGCATTCCATCCACCTTCTTTGTCTCATAGTCAGATTAGCCTAGGTGAAAATATACTCAAGGCTCTTATGGTCAATGAATACATTGAATTTCTCCCTGTACAAGTAATGTCGCCAAATTTTTAAGGCAAACACTACCACCGCAAGTTCTTGGTTGTGTACCGGGTAGTTCATTTCATGTATCTTTAGTTGTCGTGAAGCATAAGTAATGACCTTCCCATTTTGCATCAGTGCACTTCCTAATCCTTTCCCTGAAGCATCACAGTATATCTCATAACTTCCACTCCTATATGACAAGGACAATACTGGTGCTGCAGTTAACCTCCTTTTTAACTCTTGAAAACTCCTTTCACATTCATCAGTCCAAGTAAATTGTACTCCTTTTCTAGTCAAAGAAGTCAAAGGAAGAGCTATATGGGAAAATCCTTGGATAAATCTATGATAATATCTTGCTAACCCTAGAAAACTTCATATTATAGTTACTGTCTTTTGCAGTTCCCAATTCATTACTACTTCCACCTTGGTTGGGTCCACCTCTACTCCATTCTAGAAAATTACATGCCCTAGAAAGTTGACTTTTTCCAACCAAAATTCACACTTAGTAAATTTTCCAAATAGTTTGTTTCTTCTAAGTGTGTTTAATATAATCCATAAATGTTCCCAATTTTCCCGTATACTAGTAGAATCAATCAGTATATCATCGATGAATGCGATTACAAATTTATCCAGAAAATTCTTGAAAATTCTATTCATCAAGTCCATAAATATGGCCGGAGCATTTGTTAATCCAAAAGCCATCACCAAAAATTCATAATGTCCATACTGGGTTCTAAATGCGGTTTTGGGTATATCTTCACCTTTTATACACAATTGATGATACCCCGATCTAACGCCAATTTTGGAAAAGACCTTAGTAAATTGGAGTTGATCAAAGAGATCATCAATGCAATGTAGAGGGTATCTATTTTTTATTGTCATATTGTTCAGCATTCAATAATAGATACATAACCCCATAGAACCATCTTTCTTTTTCACAAATATCACCGGTGCTCCCCATGGTGAATTACTTGGTCCAATAAATCCTTTGTCCAACAATTCCTATAGTTGATTCTTCAATTCCCTTAACTCAGCTGAGGCCATCCTACAGGGTGTTTTAGAAATTAGAGTTGTACCAAGAATTACTTCAATGGTAAACTCAATTTCCCTATGGGGTGGTAAACCTGGGAGTTCTTCAGGAAACACATCTTGGAATTCCCTAACTATGTCGATTTCTTCTATCTTGGGCTGTTCAACATTCAAAGTAACTATAGTTGCTAAAAATGCCTAACATCCCTTGGACACATATTTGGTAGCCTTCATAGCTGATATGATGGATTTGTCTGAGCCATTTGATTTTCCATGCAATACTAGCATTTCTTGTCATGGTATGTTAAAAGTGATTTTCTTTTTATGGCAGTACATAATTACCCCGTATTTTGCTAGCCAATCCATGCCCAGTATTATGTCAAAATCTACCATGTTTAGTAAATTGAGGTTTATACCCATTCTTTTACCCTATACTTTAGTAGGTACATCTTGAAGATATTCTTGTAATATAACTGTTTTTCCCACTAGTGTCATCACATCCAAATAGAACCCCAATTTCTCCACTATCAATTGTATACTAGATGCAAATACAAATGATATGAAAGAATGGGTAGATCCAGAATCAAACAGTACTTTGGCATGGTGATTAGATACTAGCAATGTACCTTCAATAACTGCATTAGATGTGCCAGCCTCTCTGTCGGTAATGGCGAACACCCTTCCTTGATGACCCGGTACATTCTCAGGCTTTGCAGCCTTAACTGCCAAGGGTTTGTTGTAGTTATTATTGAAATGCCCTAACTCGCTGCATTTGTAACATTTGATAGGAGGTGATGGTGGTTGTGGTGCCGGGTGGGGGCACACATAGCCTGAATGATATGTTCTGCCAGTGGGCCATGGTTTCCGTCTAGCTTGATTTCCCTAATGGCTAGAAGGCCTGAAGTTGTTTGGGGTCTCTTGCCCTTCTTGAAGGGTTTTTTATGATAATTTCTCTTTACTCCAAGTTTGGTGAATTGATTTCTCTTATAGTATTCTTCAAATTTAGAAGCCATTTTGACACACTCTGTCATAGTTGTAGGTTTGGTTCCTAGCACCTTCGTCCTTAGCCTTGGGTGTAATCCTTCCATAAAATGATCCACCGTATGCCTTTCAGTGTCACATATTTTTCATAATCAACAACTGAAAGGTTTCCTTGTCATAGATCTAAGAACTCCTCCTTTTTTACTTGTACATGGACTGGGAAATATTTTTCATTAAAAATTTCCTTAAACTTTTCCCATGAGATTTCTTCTAGATTGGAGAAGAAATTCCTTTGTGCTAACCTTCACCAAAAAGTTGCTTCTTGCTTCAATATATATGTGGCCAACTTGACCTTTAGATTCTCTAGAGTTCTCAATATATTAAAGGTCTTCTCTACTTCATAGATCCATTCTTCATCTTTCTTTGCTTCACCCTTGCCATTATAGCTGATATCTTCTGAAACTTTCCACCATCTTATCTACCTTTTTAGGTGTTAACTGAGAGGTTTCCAACACTCCACTAGGTATAGCTGAAGAATTATCTTATACTGGAGTTGGAGTTTCCTATCTAGGTATAGGAGCACTGGATCCCACATCAAGTTAAGCCTGAGCCTCAATACTTGGTGCTTCAACTGGAGGAGCCTAAGGATGTATAAGCTAAGGAAGAAGATTCCTCAATACCCTAGTCATCGCCTCCTCTAGATTATTCCCAGATGATCCTTCCATAACATTCTCAGGTTCCCTTTGAGCAATTTTCCTTGTTGCCCTTTTAAGTGGGATCTACTCAAAACCTAGATTACTATATAAGTATTCTACTTAACCCATTTCTACTATATCCTAATTTGGATTATTCCTTTAGACATATTGGGGTTGTGAGTGACTGGATGAATGGCTTTGATACCAACTGTGACGACCCAAATTTTTGTAACACATTTTGCAATACATTTTTCAAAGACAGGGCCCTTAATGGTAAAAAAATTTCATAAACAATATGGCAAAAAAAATTTCCTTTTAAATTCGTTTACAGCAAAACCCAAGTCTCACCTCAAGGTACATAATACACATAGACATTTTGTATAAAATAAAATTTTATTGAATACCAGGGATCATCCAGTAGTTCACTTTTGCACAGCCCTTGTATTATAATTACAAACCATTGTCTAAATTATATATTCCAAATTTCAAACCACCCCTTACATTAAAAACTCTCAATACAGTACAATGCTCTCATATAAAAATTATATGTCTTCAAGGAACAAACCCTGATTAATTATTCTCTTCAAGTCTTCTACCGTCTTGGGCTCCTACTTCTCCTTCTCTGTTTCTGAGATATTACAAACATTCAAACATTTACCATATCTTAGCAAGCTATGCATGGTAGGGGATACAAAAATATACTACACTAATATGAGAATACATACCTAAGTCATTATTCCATCATGGTTATCTACTCATGAGTTATCTCAACATAGAGTATATAGGTTATTTATGTAGTATACGGTAAAAGTTGTCGTCATGTGACCTTGAGGTCACGGGTTCAAGGTGTGGAATCAGCCTCTTACAAAAATGTAAGGTAAGGCTGCCTACTTTAGGCCATTGTGGCCCACCCCTTCCCCGGAACCCGCATAGGCGGGAGCTTCGTGCACCGGGGCTGCCCTTATGTAGTATACAATAAAGCTGTTAAAATGGTGAAAGTTGGTCAAAACTCGTTCCTTCCCCTAGTTATATACTCCACTTAAGAGATCCATATTTAGCCAATTCTCATACGGGGATTTTCTTTTCAAGAACTCGTGTAGTAGCATTTCATCATGTCATGGCATTACACTATGCCTATCATAAGTGCATCATAATGCAAAATACTTCAGGACTACTATGCCGCAGTCTCAATCCATACAGCATGCCTAGATAACTACATAATCATCCACTGATACCAACTGTGGCAATAACAACTCCATGTTCGCATGGGGGGACCATGCCTGTCATAGTGGCGGCCTTCCCATGATTGCTCCACCCGACATGTAGCCTCTCTTTGGGCATGGTATCCATCATATAAATTTCAGGAAGCGGTGGCCAAACCCTCATAACTTCCCCAGCATAGCATCCCCAGTACTAAGACTGTGTAAAACAAAATTACAAACCACCATGCTTGTATGTAAAATACAATGTACATATCACACGATGTGCCTATTTAACTAAGGCTGAAATATTTTCTATACCCTATTCTTAGGGTTTTCCTTAATCTAAAAATCTCATTACTTTCGTCTCATTTGATTAGATCATTAGATTAGATTAGTTGAATTGGATCATGGGGTTGGATCACTTAGTTGGATCATATAATTGGATCATGAATATGCTAAGGTACCAAGTATACTTATATCATGAAGGTCTATAATTCTAGACAGAAGATCATGTATGTATACACATGAATCCTTAATACATTCCTGTACATCCACCTACTTCAAAGTGGTATCATGTCTTGATCCATACATTTTAAGTGGTATTTACTCCATATTGTCCATCATGATCTTGATTCATACATCTATCAAACCATACATATAAACTTATTCTTCTATACAAGTAGTCTTTCTACATGGATTTGGGTTATCCTACGAGAGACGACCTAACTTTCCTTGAATAATATATAATTAAGGTTTCAAATCTTCTAAGTTATAATCTACTAAGTAAAATCATAGAAAAATACTACAATCTACGTTATATTTCTTTTCTCTTTTTTTGTGATCTTTCAAGATCTCTCTTGGAT
Source organism: Warburgia ugandensis (assembly GCA_035236585.1). Taxonomy (NCBI): domain Eukaryota; kingdom Viridiplantae; phylum Streptophyta; class Magnoliopsida; order Canellales; family Canellaceae; genus Warburgia; species Warburgia ugandensis. The sequence continues at coordinate 45,633,793 of CP141131.1, read as the reverse complement.
CTTGTTTGATCTTCCTTATCTTATTTATAATTTTTATTAGGATTAAATAATTTACTAACCTTTTATACTCTTATTATTATTACTTAACCAATTAATGTTTTAATAGTTAAGGATAGCTTATTTCATCCTAAGTCTAGACAGCTCCTCTTATTACTAGTTGAATGGTTGAACACAATGTGGTTACTTCGATCCTCATCTAAGGAGGCGTTTAGACCTCACATACAACAATGGAAGGTGGGAGAAGAGCGAGGCTCTATTAGAGAACCCCCTTAACCACCATGTTCATCATCCACTAGAGTAGCCTCATCTCAACCTTTCATAAGGTTCCTACGAGCATTATAACCCTAAGTACTCTTTCAAATTGATTTTAGTTAAATCCATGAACAATTAAATGTCATTTATGGAGTTTCATTATTCTTGTAATTTTGGCCAAGAAAATGATATTCCTTATATTATTCTACTAACTATAGCCCTTACTATCATTAAGTCCATATCATTTATTCCATGTAAATGTCCTTCAACTCTAATTTCATTTAATTACATTTTCAATCTAATTTTCATAACATAAGCTTTAAAGCATAAATAAATAAATAAATCTACAATTAAATCTACTAAGCAATAAATGACAATTATAATGACATTCAATAATTCAAATGAAAATCTAACATGCCATAACTATGCATCATGATCCAATGGTCATTATTCATCTTTCATCTCTTTTGGGGCTAGATCTTGATCTTTTCATTTTCCTTTAGATCTAACACATCTTCTTGATGTGATTCCATTATTAGATTAATGATGCATCTCATCAAATGATCTGATCTTTCTTGGTCCAACCAGTCAAGAAGATCTTATGTCATTGTATCCAATTTAAGGGCATAGATCTTGATCTATCCCAAATCATCATCATCTAGTCCATAAATCCATATGAAATTAACTTCATATCTTCATCAAAACACATCCATACTATCCAATCATCCTTGATAAACTTGATCAAGGAGATTACCATTCATTTTTATGGATCTTACTACTTTTTAAGGCTAGATCTCTTAATTAAACATATATTAGTCACTTATAACCATTGATTCCATGTTTTAAAATCACAAGATCATTAATGGATTAGAATTATATAGTTTGATCATTCCAATTTTAACTAATCATAAGAATTAGCAATACTTTTCTTTATTAACAGAATTTTACATGCACCAAAACATAAATTTTCTAAGTTCAGTAGGTTCTACTCATCAAAAGGAATCCAACCCAACTTTTCGATCTCAATTTTGAGTTAAATCGAGATCAGAATTGGGATTTTAAGATTTCATCCCGTTTTAAGGGCTAAATTTTGATCTTACTATTTTTGTTTATTTACATGACTTAGAAACCCAAAAAATTTACTATGATCATTATCATTAGGGTGTTGGGATCCTCTGAACCCATCCTTTGGTCTAGATTTCTATTTTGAGATCATCTTGATCATGATCCGAGGTTGGTACTATAGATTTTTGTTTTTATCACAACCAATTACAATTTAAAACATACATTTCATGAGTTTAGTAGCTTACACAAGTGACAAGGAATCTACAGAAAGTTTCATATCTAAAATCAGAGCTATATTGAGCTCTTACTTGTAAAAACAAGATTCTAGTTCAAAATTTGGATGGCCCAGATCAAATTTGGCCTTATGGGTGCGGGGACCACCAGTGGCCCGTGCCCGTTATGACCATCATTATAAGAGTATTAGCCAGGTTATACCAAAAGCATGGCATCAAGCATGACTTAGACCTTAGAACTATAGAAAAAGGGATGTACTCTTATAGGATTATAAGAATGCAAAGTAAATGGAATTATAGTCATAACCTAAGGAACCTTAGTTGCTTAGGGACATAACCAAAAGAACAATTCATGAAATGTATCACCTAGACTAAGGTAAAGGAATCACTAATCAAAGAGAGATCATTAAAACATTAAGTCCCAAAAACTAGAGGAGGAAATAAAGATAAGCATTCATGATATGTGAGCTTTTAGCTCTTAAACTCCATAAAGAAGACGACATCAACTAAAAGATTTCACTATAAGTTAATAATGGGATTAACAAAACATTTTACACTAATAGAAATAGCATGTCAATGCATAACACACCATCACATCATGATTTTAAATTTTACCATGATTTGGTCTGGTGGATTTACAAATGTGGCCAAGGGCCCAAAGACATGATTTCCATTGATACTTGGCAAGCACCACAAGTGTGTTGGTGAACTATGAGATATGGATTTTTATGAGCCACGAGTTATGGTTTTATCGATGCTTTAGATTGCACTATAGGAGTGGCTATAAGTTCTGATGGATGTGGATTTTTGATACTTAGCAGACACTTTACGAGCAGCTGGAAGGCTTGATGATAATGGATTTCATTGATGTTTGGGGCATTCACTCTACAAGTTTTCGAAGTCCTAGATCACTTGGAAGGTTCTCTACAAGTACCATAAGGCCCAAAGGCTTGCACACCTAAGGCAATAGTATGACCTAGAGGCAAGCATGCTGCATACTATTATAAGTTCTGGATACCCTATGCTTAGAGGTGCAATTGGCCACTGACCTCTGAGATGAGATTGATACCAGCCCAATGATGGAGACTGTGGGCAATAGGAGTAGCTTCTCATGGGGAAGTGCTCTAAGTGGTAGCCAAGTAGGCCCTCGTGAGGTCCGGAGAGTTATGGTTAGTGAGGGTGTCCACGAGCATATGTAAAGGCCACGATAGTCACTAGTGGGTGATAATAAGGCCCTATGAGCATAGGTGTCTGTGTTATTAGCATCCTGAGCATGCCAAACATTCTCAAGAGTTTAGATCTTGTCCTTTGTTGTAGGACTGTATGCTACTATCGCATCCCTAGTGGTAGGACTGTATGCCACTACGATATGGAGCGATTAATTTGGAGCAATGATGTGGGCATGGATTTGTGCATTATAAACTAAGGGCTATGTGCCTTGGTTCATCTTCAAATGTTTTGAGCATGCTAGATTGATAGACTTATCAAATTCTTCTAGACATTGTAGATGTTTTGAGATCACCAATTTTTCTTCAAGGTCTTTATTTTATGTGTCATGATTTCTCAATTTCAAAAACTACATATATATATGGAGATACGTACACCTATACCTATGATATTCTATGCCCTATTTTAGGTGTTCTAGCTTGTATTAATTTTTCTTTCTATTGTGGCCTATTGTTTTGCTCAACCCTTACAACCAACATTTTAGGTGACACACTAGGTAGCTTGAGTCTGAGAAACTCAGGGACAGCAAAAGTTTCTAGATCAGTTTAGATGTGAAGAGAATATGTTTTTAGTGTAGTTTCTTTTGATAGAATCCATGTATATGATTTCATTTTGGGTATTCTATGTAACTTAAATTTCTGTTGCAACATTGAATGACTATAATATGGATTGCTCTAGTATTTGAATGGACTGGAAGACTTTACTTGTGACAATATGGGTAATCCTATAGCATGTATCTCTAACCATTCCTAAGATAGAAAACTACTATTTTGCATATATGTGAGGTTTTACCGTAACTCCAAGAATAAACTTGATGCGTTTCTCAAAATTACATATATATTATCACTCTAATCATGTTTTCTAAAAGAAGGAAATTTTGGCTACTTTCCATCGTAAAATCAATAAATGCTTAAAAAACTTAGGATGTTATAGATTTTGGTATTAGAGCACATGTCATATGGATCACAATTAAAGTCACTTATAGTAAATGTATCAACTATTGTATGTTTTAATTAACTCACAAGCGCATGAATCAATTATAGTATAGCAATCTAGTTAGGTCAATTCCATGAGGAATCAAATGGTTTGTGTGATTTTATGGGAATTTACATAGGCTACATAACCTAGCCAAAGAATTGGTTTTGACCTAGATTGAGGAATTAACTTAACATGAAAACTAAAAATGCATGAAATTAGAAACTTTCTAAACCTAAACATTGAAACTTTCTAAAACTAATCTCTCATAGCAACCAACGTAGGTAATGAAGAACAAAACTTAAACATGAACTAAACCAAATCTAAAACATGTAAAACTAATGAATAACATAACATGATGCACATGGATCATATGATGGAAAAGAAACTTGGTCCAAGTGAAGCCTAAGTGTAAGGTGCATGATTAAAGCTTGAAACCTAAGTGAATAATTGCAAGGAAACTATGCAAGAACATGAAAATCTAAGGAATGAAAACATGGTAAAGTGCACTTTATCTAATAGATATGTGATGCATGGATGGAACAATGAAACTTATGCATAAACTAAGCATGAAATCTAACATGATGCAACATGAATAACAAGAATGAAACAAGGTGAAAGGTACACATAGTATATAAGCACAAAGACTGTATCATAAAATCCATGTGAATAAAATTTAAATCACATAAAACAATAATTAATATTTATCAATTAACATTGAACATAGAATCACATTGATGGAATCAAAGTAGTACATGTATGGAATCAAATGATCAAATTACAATAAAAGAACATAAAATTCAATCTTCCTAGGTTCTAATCTCAAGCATGCATGTAATCCAAAATGTTCTAAGAAGAGGAAATAGAGAAGGATGAAAAAGAGACCAAGATATGGCAATGAATTCAAGGAAAAAGATGGACAAGGAGTTGATATAATGACTATAATTTCTTGGCTGTAACTACAACAAAGTTATGGTCCTTAGATTCAAGAATCTAAGGTTATAAATAAAATGCAAGAGTCAAAGGAAAACAAGAGCTACCCAAAAAATAAAACATGAAATCAATGATTGGAATAAAGCAATAAATAAATGCAAAAAAACATGGGATGGAAGACAACTAACCTGCACTTGAAGGACACCAAAATAAGAAGAATAAGGTGTTGAATGCATGGAGGAAGAGGGCCACCAAGGGACAAAGACACTGGAGGATTCCAGGATGAAGGAGGGTTGGAGACGCCTTGTGATGACCCGGGTTTTCCCATGCATTTTTAAATGCAATATCTACTTCTTAAAGCGGGGATGCATCCCTATTTGAAAACCATTTTATAAAAACAATGCAATGCACCGGAAAAATGTTTTCATTTAAACTCATTTTTAAAAACCCCAAGTGTCAAAACACATTTTCAAATCATATAGCCATGGCATAGTTTTAAATCAACTCTATTCCCAAGAAAGTGTTAGTCACAGCCCCCGCTGCAGAGAGTAACTACAATCAAGTAACATTCACTAAAAGATAAGGTAGGGGTTTACTTACTTTTACTTAATTTGAACATTCTCCATCACGGATGTATCCTGTCCTTAAGTGTTTACTTGTATCTGAAAAATATTAAGGATCGGATGAGTATACACTATCCTCAGTAGGAGTCTATCACTACTAGTTTTACAATGCATGCTATGTTTTAAAACCATATGTTCTTTAAACCATGTGCATGTTTGGACACTCATGTTCAAAACCCATTGTCAAAATAGAATACTGAGAACTTAAAGAACCGCACAATCCAAGTCAAAAGTATCATAGATATCATAAACATATATGATATTCATAAGATGCTCAACTGAATCCAACTCATGAATCTATGGTATGGTCGACCATCCTCATGTCATGCCATATGCAATGCAAGTAAATCCTCAAAAACATAGGGCCCACTATGCCCACGACCTCATCGCCGTGTGGTCCCCTAGTACCTAGGAACATTTGGTCATAGCCTCCATGGGGCATATGACACTTCAATCGGGTGCCATGACACCAGTGGTAGTCCTCGTTACCACTTAGCAATCGAAGTAAGGACAAGCTTTTTTGGCATGGTACCCTTTCCACCACAGCGCCAAAGGGAGAAGGAAGAAGTCAGATTTTTTGCTAAATCAGCTCCTGGAATTCGATTCCAAAGTTCAAGTGAAGGCATTCTTCCAGCACCTATTGAGGCTGAGATTGGTATCAAGTCAGATTTAGAGAGAAACTGCTATGCGCATTCGACTTAAGGGAATTCTTCTTTCTAAGATGAAGAACTTTCTCACTATAGCGGTGGAGGCTGGGAGGCCACCCCGAACCTCTCGGCATAGCGCCCACAAGCTTACTAGCCCAAATCATATACAATCAAGTAGTAAAAAAACCTCTTCTTCAAAACATGTCCTCATTGGGTGCCTCACAATTGCCTGGCCCTCACAACTACCTACCCAACGTCTTTTGAGCACTCTAGCGTCTTTTGATAACCCTCAAGGATATGCATTTATTCAAACTCAATAATCACAAATCATGCAATTTATGCACTTATTCATTGTAAAACATGCAATTTATGCAATCGGTTGCAAAATATGCATGCAATGCATAAAATCTACTCATGCTAGTATCGTATTCAAAGTCATAAGCCTGCCTAGAAGCCTGTCAGCTCTCTCTGGCCCGCCCTTATCAACCTGCCCTCATCGGCCAAGGCTACACTTATCATGTAGACAAGAATCCTTTTTCAACACATGTCTATGCATGCAACACATGTCTTGGCAATATATACGCAATGTATTTTTCATATGCATGCTCAGTTCATTTATGAAATCAACTCATGCTAAACATGTCATGTGCATAGGGAAGTAACACAAGTTTATATGATATACGCATAAAGACAGGACATGTAACTTAAAACATGCATTAGGAAGCAACCATGCCTCAAAACATGCATTCTCAAAGCATCATGAGTTCTTTTTAAAAGTCTAGTAGCGATAGGACACTTACCTGGTTTGATTGCGCTAGTCCCCTTGTCCTCGTACGTTCTTGGACATGGTTTAGGGAAAAAGGTTAGCTTGGCCTATTTTTATAGGCTCTAGAACAGTTTACCTCACTACTTAGGCATTAAGGGTTCATTCCCATGCCTAAGGGCCTCCTAAGGTCCCTAACTGGGCCTTGGTATAGTCAAGTTTGCAAAGGTTTAGTGGCCCCGCGCCACTATCATAGTTTAAGGGTCATTCTAGCCTTAGATAGGGGCTTGATCAGGTATTTTATGGTTTGGTTGCATCCGCGCCATCGATACGGCCACAACGCCTCTCGCGGCACCTCAATTAGAGTCGTAGAACTCAATTTATGGGCAATTTTGTGTTAAGAATACATAGAAGGCCCATACGAGGCAGGAGCCCAGGACGCGTTGTCAACGGCGCTCGCCCCACCGGGCCCGTCTGCCGACGCACCAATCCTCCGCCCATTTTTCTCCTTTGCGGGCGCATCCGTTGGTTTCTCTTTAATGCAGTTGACGCATTTCAGTTCTATGGTGACCTGGGCATCCTCGGGACACCCTAGTTCGACCCTGTCGAACCAAAACGCCCCAGGCACCTATCCTGGGTCCATTGTGGCTCCCTAAAGCCCCGTTTTGCATGGTTTCTCATGCAAAAACTTAGGGAAACTCAACCTAAGACTGAGAGGGAGATGGGTTTGGAGTTGGTTAGGGCATACCTGGTTCATGGCCGGGTATTTCTTCACGTTTTCTCCTCTTGCACACAGTTCCCAGATTGATTTTTCCCAGGGTTTTGGGCTGCCATTGGAGGCGCCCCAGAGCTCTATTTATAGAGCTTAAAGAGGGTTCTAGAGGGGGCTTTCCACCGCCATTCGAAATCTCCAGAATGGCAGTGGTTTCTCCCCTTGCACACTGTCATTCTAGAAACCTCCAGTATGTTTGGGAAGAAGGGGTGCCCGTATCAAAACAGGTCCCTGTTTTCTCAGGCCAAATTCCATTTTTAAATTTAATTACTATTTTACCCTTGAACTTCAAAGGGCCATAACTTGGTCATTTTAACTCCGTTTTGGGTGATTCTGGTCTTGTTGGATTCCTTTTTTTGAGACGCACCTAAAGGTACCATTCTAGTCAGGGTGAACAATGAAATGACTAAAATACCCTTATCTCCAAAAAGTGAACTTTTCATTGCTAACTTGGGATTTCAAGGTTACAAAAATGGTGTCATTACATGCCTCCTTCAAAAGAAGGTACGATCTTCCCCTCTCTAGGACTTGATCACCTAAGCCATAGTGAAACATAGTCACCTATGACTTAAATATTTTAGGTCATAGCCCTCTAAGACTTAGTCACCTATGTCTTAATCATTTAATCTTTGGTCTTCAAAGACTTAGTGTCTTCCTTAATCTCCTGTGACATAGTTCCCACAACGTAAGTCACGTATACCCTAAATCAACAATGCCCTAATCTCCTAAGACCCAATCTTTGTGCCTAAGTCTTCCATGAGTAGGTCTCTTATTCCCTAGAGAATTAAATCCAAGGAAACTACCTAAGAAATTTTCAATTTTGAACAAAAACAATGCAATTAGTTACCAATGTGTTATAACTTATAGGGGTAAATTAGGATTTGTGGACCAAAATTCGTAACACGTGTATTTTTTGCCTAATGACTTAAAATTTTAATATTTTGTAAGTCTAGAGGATAATTTGAGTAATTATGTGATTAATATTTTTTTTAGAATTTAATTAGATTTTTTCCTTTTTGTAGGAAAGCAGATGGTGACCCGAGGCCAAGATCGATCGAGATGAACATTGAAGATCAAGATCAGAAGATAGAGTCAAGACCCATGAATCATCAATCCAACATGAGATTAATGATGAAGATCATATTTAAAACCTAAAATTGATGAATTAAAAGCAGCTAAAGGTGTCCAAAGTGGGCCGATGAGGCAAGCTATGCATTTCCACCACATTTGCATGGGAACCATTCTAGCCATCATAGCTACATAAGCCATGAGAGAGGATGACAAGTTAAGGAATTCAATCCAAACCATTCAAGCTACTCAAGATAAGGGATTGAGCTATGAATCTATGCTAAGAGAGCCATCTAAGCCCGACATGAAGCCTAGGCAATGAAGCCCTTAAAGTTAGCCATCAAAGCCCTTAAGCTATGCTAAATGGAAGGCTAGGATTGGATGAAAATCAAGAGGATTATCCATGAGATTCTAAGGGATATTATGAATAAAATTAAAGGAAAATTCTTTAGGATAAGTTTGAATTTAGACCAATAGAAAGAGACACCTTCAAATTTCATGTGTTTCCATGTTTTTCCTACCTTTTTATCACTTTCGACCTCATCACCAAATAGCACCACGAATTTGAATTTCCATTCAAGAGTCCTACCATTTTATGATCTACCTTTCCAAATCCCATCCCAACAACCAACCAATCCTCATTTCCTGAAAAATCACGTAGCCAATCAAAATTTTCCCACCTCACCTTACTTTCATATCCTTTTCTCACCTATCTCTTTCCTCCCACTCTTGTCTCTCTTTCGTACCTTATACTAGCCACAAACCTACCTTGTTTCCTCTTTTAAAACCCGAGATCCCCACTCATCTTAACCATACAAATTCATGATTTTCATCCCCATAATAGATCCATCTTAGTCTAACCTAGAAAATATAGGAGGAAAAGTACAAAAGTCCAAAAAAACCAAGGCTTAGGGACAACTCTGCATTGGGAGGAAGGACACGTCTCCTTCACTTGGAGGAGGACATCCTCTTCCTCCACTCTCTCCTTTCACCTTTTTTCCTTAAAATTTCTTATATTTTGGGCAGATACTACATCTTCCAAGGTGGATTTCTACTCCTTCCAAGTATTCCATGCTTAGGGTTCGGTTTTACTTTGAAAGGTTGGTTAAGTCTCCTTGATCCTTCTTTTCTTTGCTTATTCCTTTTGCTTCCAATGTTACTTTGTTTGCTTTTGATTCCATGCTTAGTTGTTATTTTGATTTCCTTGCTTGTTAGCTTTCAATTTAGTTTCATAATCCATTGATCTAAAGCATGTAACTCTTTGGTAGTGACAACCAAACAAGTTAGCCATTAGATCAAAGCCCTTTTTCCTTAAACTTCCTTTCTTTGTTGACTATTCCTTGTTTCCCTCGTTGTTTACCTTGTTGAATGGCCTTCAACTTCTAAGTTATCCTTCCTTGTTCCTCAAAGAAACAAGTTAATTCTTCCTTGGTAGTGACAGCCATGAGAATAAGTGACTTGAGTCTTTGATTTCTCTCTTTACATTCCATGCTTTCTTCTTAGAGATAGATATAGCTTTAGGTGTTCCTTCATTAGTCGAGCCATTTTTTCTTTTTTTTCCTCTCTTGGAAACCACTTCCATATAAGAGGATATCTGTTTGAGGGTTTTGAAAGGTGTTTTAGAGTTGATTTGAATCATGTCTTGAATTGAATTCAATTTCTAGTATTATGTATATGTTTTATGCATTCAGCTTTTTGTATGTAATTGGTACTATTTCAATGAAATCACTTGAAGTTCTTGTCTACACCTATTTCTAGTAGTGAAGAACTATTGAATTAAATGTTTTAATGCATATAAATTTATGCTTTTATATGTTGATTACTTGGAAATTTGAAATAGTATGGTGTTGCAATTTCTAGTAATGTAGAAATATCACCTTGTTTTTGCTTAATTGTTTACATTTTTACTACTTGTCTGAGTTATTCTTTAGGAAATTAATTAGGATTTTAACCTTTTTATTTAGTTAGTTAAATGTCCATTGATTTTATTCAATGCTTATTCCATAAATCATGTGCTTAAAGCCCTAATTCATGTGCAAGGTTTAAAGGTGTTTTCCTTTAGAAATATTGCTCAATTTAGATTAGATTCTCATTCTCAAACTCTAGATCTATTCATGCATTATAGGTTAGATTAGTTTTGCATCATAATTCATGTAAATTGTCATAATCAACCATGCATCTTACTACTTTGTTTCATGCATTTTGTCTAGTTTCTTTCATGCCTAATTCCATGCATACCACTTGTTTAGTTTCTTTCATAAGTATTACATGTTTTGATTTATTAATTAGATAATTGTATTAGGTTTAATTTGCATTTTAGGTTAGCTGAGAAAGTTTCCATGTTTAGGTTTAGAAAATTTTAAATACAAAAAGTTTCTAATATCATGCATTTTTTTACTTTAGGTTTAAAAACTCATAATCTTTGGCTACGTTAAGTAATTTAAAGTGGGGACCACTAGTATCACATCTATTCAATTTCATGTGGGATCGACCTCTTCGAGTGAGAATAATACAATTGATTTGTGTCCTTGCAAGTTTAACTTTAAAATCACAATAGTAGCTAAGGGTGAAATATTCCATGTTATGTCTTAAATGTTAGGAATAACATTCCCATGAACCTAACTAAGTAAGATGAGCACTTGGCCATACCCAGAAACCAAATTTGGCCACATATGATTATTAATACAAAAATAGGATTAGTTAAAAGAAACTTTTAAATGTTATGAACCTTATGACCAACACTATAAGAGTATTAGCTAGAGTATAGTAATAAAATGGTGTTAAGCATGTCTTAGACCTAAGAACTAGAGAAAATGGTTTGTACTCTTTTGGGAATGCAAGAATAAAAAGTAAATGGAATTAGGTTCACAACCTAAGAAAACTTAGTTGTTTAGGGACATAACTAAAGAATCATATGTGGAATGTATGACCTAAACTGAGTTATATGGATCACTAATCAAAGAGAGATCATTAAGACATTAAGTACCAAAAACACTAGATTTGGAAATAAAGATACACATTCATTATATATGAACATTTAGCTCATAAACTCTATAAAGAAGGTGACGTCAACTAAAAGATTTGACAATAAATTGATAATGGTATTAACATAACATTTTACACTAGTAGACACAACATGCCAGTGTGTAACACGCCATCACATCATGATTTTAGATTTTTACATGAATTGGACCTATGCATTTACAAATTTTGCCAAGGGCTAGGAGACAATGTTTTCGTCAATACTTGGCAAGCACCACAAGTATGTTGATGAGCCAAGAGATATGGATTTTTATGAGCTGTGAGTTATGATTTCATTGATGCTTTAGGCAGGTACTTTGGGAGTGGGCATAAGTACTAATGGATGTGGATTTGCTGATACTTAAGTAGGCACCCTACAAGCAGCTAAAAGCCTTGATGATTAAGGATTTCATCGATGTTTGGAGCAATCACACTGGACATGTCCTAAGTTCTAGATTGCACGAAAGATGTTCTACAAGTACCATAAGACATGGAGGGTTCCATGCTTAGGGTGGCAATAAGAACTCGAGGCAGGCATGCTAAGTATCACTGTAAGTCTTGGAGACCCTATGCATGGAGGTGCAGTTGGCTATTGGCGTGTGAGATGAGATTGATATTAGTGTAACAATAGAGATGGCAGGAAATAGGAGTACCTTCTCATGGGAAAGTGCTCTAAGCAATAGTTTGGTCACCCCATTAGGTCTGGTGAGTCATGGTTCATGAGGGTATCCACGAGCAGACATAGAGACAATGATAGCTACAAGTGGGTGATGATATGGTCATTTGATCATACGTGTTTGTGTGTTGTTAGCATGCTAAGCATGCTCATCATTCTAAGAGTTTAGACCTTATCCCTCATGGTAGGACTGTATGCCATTGTGATATGGAGTGATCGGTTTTCCACAGTGATGTGGGCATGTATTTGTGCATTGCAGACTGATGGCTATGCACCTTGGCTAGGCTTTAGATGTTTTGAGCACATTAGATTGACAGACTTATTAGGTTCTTTTAGACAATGTAAATGGTTTGAGATCACTATTTTTTCTTCATGGATCATTATTTTACATGCCATGATTTCTAAATTTTCAGAAACTAAGTACACCTATTTATGTGTGTGTGTGTGTGTGTCTATGTTTGTGTGTGGAGATACGTACACTTATACATTTGCTATTCTACATCCTATTTTAGGTTTTGTAGCTTGTATTAGTTATTTTTCCTACTATGAATTGTTGTTTTGGTCAACCCTACAACAAACATTTTAGGTAACACACTAGGTAGCTCGAGCACGAGAGACCCAGGGAAGGCAAAAGTGCTTGGATTAGTTTAGATGTGAGAAGAATATGCTTTTAGTGTAGTTTCTATTGATAGCATCCATGTATAATTTTTCATTTTGGGTATTCTGTATAACTTAAATTTCTATTGACATATTGAATGACTATAATATGGACTATTCTAATTATTTGAATAGACTGCATGACTTTACTTATGACAATATGGGTGATCCTGCACCATGTAACTCTAGCCATTCCTAAGATAGAATACTATTTCTTTTCTTTCCAACATAAAATAAATAAATTCTTGAAAAACTCGGGGTGTTCCATCAGGTAAGGTTCTCAAAAGAAGAGTATAAGGATTCAAAGTCTCAAATCTGAGTAGAGGTCTTCAATTGAATGTTGGACAACTTTACTTTTCTTTTCTACTACTGTGAATATCTTTTCAACTTTTTCTTCCTCTTCACTTTTGTTCTTCTTTTGACACTTCTTTTCACTTTTCCTTATATTTCTAAAAAGGAACACTTTTCTTTGTACTTTTGATATTTTTTGACTTCTTCACTTTTTTTTCCTTTTGGCGAAACTTTTTCTATCATCTCTACTCATTTTTGAAAGATAGGAAATGAACATTTTAAATATGGTTTGTGGGTCAAGGTAAATAATTTTTTTCTAAAGATAAAGCTTACCAAGAGGCTCAAGGTCTAACTAGTGGTAAAACATACGGGGTAGGGTTTATATCTCTGGGCTAAAACAAGATGGCTATATCTTTTCTTAGGTTTCTTAAGGCCTATATGATTCAATAAATATTTAGGAAACTAAGTTATTATGCCTTTTTTATTCTTGGCTATTGATCAAAACAATGATAATATTTATAACAATAAAAAAGATGATTGTCTCTAAACTCACTTGCATATATAGATCTCCACTGATTTTCTTAAGGTCTCTAAGGGGGCTTATTTAACTATGTATTTTGGGTATTTATGAGATACCATGTCATATCTCAAATGTGCATCTTATTTAATAATGATATCTTGGGCATATGTGAGATATCATGTTTATTTAACATATTAGTAGTTGAAATGTGTGTTATTATGATAGATATACCAACTCCTATTTACAATGTAAATTCTGATTGATTCTAGAAAGAGAAAAATCAACTTCAAACCATGTTTTTTCAGATAAAGTAGAAATAGGCACTTCTACCTCTCCTCATTCTGTAACAAAGAGGAAAATTGACCAACAAACCATCCCCCACTCACCTATCTCCCTCCCATAATAGTCTCTTCTCATTTTGTAATAGGAAGAAAAATCAACCAAGAAACAAGTCCCTACTCACCAGTCTCCCTCCTACACTCATCTCTCCCTAGCTCACCCTCTACAGTTGCATGATCTCGACAACCTGCAACTAGGTGTACCACTCAATCAGCTCACACCAACTACATTTTCTCTCTTGCCCCCATCATCTCCCTCTCATTTTCCTTTATAGGTCATTAGCTACCACCGCACTACGTTGTCAGATCACCTATCACCGATTTGCCTACGTGTGCACTTAAAGAAAACCTGACAGAGGAGAAGATCTTCATAGATCCATAGAAAATCCTATCAAATCTAGGAATTAGTTAGCCTAGAAGAAAGATATCATAAAATCCAGCTCAGATCTACCTTTCACATTAAAATCTCACTCGAAATGGTGACGATCGAGCAAGATTTCAAATACAGACAATTGTGAATTTTTTTGCGACCTTTCAATAAAAAATTGCACTTTTCCTCCATCAAACATTTGCAGATCCTCTCTAATATTGTTAGAAACATAGATAAGCTCCCAATCTACAATACCCCTTTAATTTTTTTGAGATTTGAAGAAAAAAGCATCACTAGTGGAGATCACTTTGATCATCTTCTCCAGTGATGATTGGTCATCGTTAATGACTCAATATTTTGCAACAAGAAGCACACCACCTAATTGAAGAAATTTACCTACCCAAATGTTTTTGACATTATATATCAGTATAAGTAGGTTTCTTAGGGTTGGGAATTTTTGACCATAAATTGCACTTTTCCTACATCAAACAATCATAGATCCTCCCAAATATTGTCAGAAACATAGATCATCACCCCAGAAGATGATCGAAGCCAATAGGTTTGATCATTTAAATTCTACAATAAGCTACTTCAAATTATTCCTAGATGAACAAGAAATTTACCTACTAGTGAAGATTGATATTTCCAAGCACATCCCAAAAGCATGCATGCAAATTACGCAATGTAATAATACTCTCACGTGAAACCAAACTACTTATATATCAATCAGATTATTCTGTAGCATGAGTATGTTCATCTATTGCTCATATGTGCAATTCTAAATTTTGTTTGATAGTTAGAATAAGCCATCAGTAGTTCATTTCTTTAGATTATTTCCAGATTACCAATATGACATCTTAGTATAATCACCTGCATGTCACTATGTATTAAAAGAGACTTCCCCAAGAAAGAATGCTTGGAAGCCATCTTTCAACAATTTACCTAAAGGATAAGTTTGATCATTATTGAAAATATGATTTAATTTGTCTTCTAAGCTAATAGAATATTGGATCTCAAATGCAAGTACATCACTTACCTTTAAAGACATAGTTAATGTGCCCACCTCATTGTTATCAACTTCAATAGAATTAGAAGAATCATGAGTAGTAACCTACTTTGTGTTTTCCTATAACATAGGAACAAAAGGACAAAAAGTTTAGCAAACTTAAAATATGCCAAACAACATCAAAGCAATATAATGAGTAGGTAAATTCCAAATACAAACCTCAAGTGGAAATATGATCTATACTTGAATTTGAAATCTGAGTAACGAATTATATTGTTGTTTATATCTGATTATCATTTTATGATTCCTATTTGACTTAAAGGATCAAATCTATATTGGGTGATGTACTCCATATTTTGTACTATCATACATGCATTTATTATTCAGTTCTGTATCATATATGAATTAGATCTGGGAATTTAATGCTTTATCAATATTTTATATGGGAAAATGTATATTTCTAATGGTTTTGTTTATTTCACTTCTCTGGTATGTGGTATGGGTGATTGGGATTTAAATGGTAATGTCCAGTAAATGATATCACGTTCAGCAAGTGCTTATCCAAATATCTTGTCCTAATTGTTAAACTAATTTAGTAAATAGTATATAAACAAATTTTTTAGACATTTAGATAGACTAAATAGTGAATATATTTATTTTCAAATGTTGCATAAAAGAAAGGATGGAATTCTTATGAAACCCAGTCTGATTGATGGCAAAGATTCAAACAATATGTCTAAAGGCCCAGTTGAGGTAGACAAGGGGCCCTTTGATAAATAGGCCAAGGAACAAGAGGACTTTGTTCTCGAGACCTTGTATGATGAAATAATAGAGGGTAAAATTATCGCAAGTGGGAGTATTGTTAAGTGTTTAATTTTGGCTATAAGACCCCTAGTTTAGCATTCAATTAGATCATCTAACCGTTCAAAAGTGCAAAATTTAGCTTGATTTTTAATTGGGCTCAAATTGACCATCCAAACTTTAAATTTTCAAAATAAACAGTTAGCTGATCATTAGAGCTTATTAGATGATTAATGTATGGTTTTGATGATTCTAATTTAGGCTTTTATTTTGCAAATCAACTGAAGGAGGGTTGGATGGCTCAAGATCTATGATCAGCGGTGTAGATCAATAAGGCAAAAGTATTAATTGGAATGAGAAGAGTCCAAATTGGAAAAGAATTACTAATGAGAAGAATCCTAATTTGGGAGAGGATAAAGTTTCCTCAAAGGAAGTTATCTCTTCAAGGAAGGACTTGGAGGAAGATAAGGAAAGACTTGAAGAAAAACCAGGAAGGGAAAAAGGCTATAAAGAGGGAGCCGTATGGGAGAGAGGGAGTTGTTTTTGGAGAGTTGGGTTTTCCTTTACTCTTTGTTTAGTTTTCTTGCTTGCCTAAGTTCTTTAGTTACACTTTTCTCTTAATCTTCATTCATCTAGTTACATTCACAGCATCTTCCTTAATTATTCCACACTACATCTTCCTAGCATCATCTCTTCACCAATTTTTTACACATCAACCCAGATTCCCTTCTCGTGCACTGTCCCCCAGAACCTAGCACCATCCATCACACCACCACATCAGCCCTGCCCCATCGTCACTACCGGCCAGTGCAGCCCAACTCTTTCTTTCTTTTCCCAGTTCCCTCTTTTGATCCACCTCATCGGCCTCTATTCATCGGCTAAACCCAGCACCTCACTCACCTCTACCTCAATCACGCAGCACCTCGATTCTCTCGCTCCTCTCTTCTTTATAGGTTTCATAACTCCCTTTCTCTTCACTCTGTCTCTGTCTCTTTCTCTACTTTCATCACCAAACTACCCCGTCTCTGTTCCTTCTCTCCCTCTTGGCTCCTAATGTTTGCACCCCAGCCTTTCCCCCAACTACGCTCTCTATTCTCCCTTCTCTCTTTTGTTCACCCTCTTTGTTAACTCTCTTTCCAAAACCATAACCCAGCTCCCTTGTCAGCCCGCCTCAGCTAGCTGACCTCCATCGTGCCAGACAACACCCCACCAAGCCAGAATGCATAGCTCGACTCATATTGTCCCATCTACCACGCTCCACGGCGTCATCTTCACCGCGCCACTACCAGTCCCTGTTCAACGATGTTCTCTCAGCCAATCGAACGTCTAGGAGACGGAAACCCGAAATGGGTTTCCTTTCTTTTCTTCCCTTTCCCTTTCCTTCTTCCACTCTTCCCTTTCCTTCTCTTCTCCCTCCTCCGGCTTCCCTCTTCTTTGTTGGGTTTTTCTTGGTTTTTGTTAAAACCAAATTTTTAATTAAATTCCAGTTTTTCCCTTCCTGTTTAAATACAATGGCATTTCTATTCATTTTCCATTAATTACATCTACGTCCCTTGTTTAATTACATCGGTATCCCCATTTTATTTACATATGTGTCCCTGTTCCCTTTAAGCTTTATTTTATCCATCTTTTGACAGTGTTATCTAGGGACAATGCTATCCACGGATAGTGTCATTCAGGGATGTTTGATTAGTTTTATTTTATATTTTCTGGAATTGAAAGTTATGTAAAGTGCATCATATGAATAAATCTGAATAGTTAGGTTAGTTTTGTTATTTTCTTTAAGTTTTAAATAATTAAATTTTATTAAAAACTCCACTTAAATCGAGTCCCTATGGGATGGACCTGTATTTGTATAGCTATACTACAATAGCCCGTGCACTTGCGGAAAACATCAACAAGTATGCCAAAGGGTGTGATTATTAAGGAATTTGTAATTCACTTCAAACTCTGATTTGGAGTTGATTTGACCATGAAGCAGTTGAATACAAAGAAAAGGATTTTCAAAAGCAAATACATTACACTTGTGAAGTTGAGGAATGGAGACTTAAGATTAGGGTGGGACGCAAAAAGAAATCACTTCCTTGCAACCTGGAGGTTCATGAATACTCATTTGCATGTAATGCAAAACTACGACACTATAGTACTATGCATCACATACATAGTGGCCTTACGAATGTTTATGTGTGTATGCAGTAGAATCCTGAGCCACATTGCTTGTTTGTTGGAACTTGTGAAACTATGAGCACCAGGAGGCATTGTTTGGGGAGAGCACCACCACTAGAGAATTCTACTCTGGGATTAATATTACTATAGAGGATGAGAGACTCATAAATGCTGAGGAAGAATACAAACCAACTATGCTGAACATGGTTGTTGATGGGTATGATTCACAAGTTCCAAAGAATGGATGGATGTATTAGTGGATAGCTATGGATTGCACCCTTAGGATCCCTTTAAACACCTTCCACAGGCCCTGGTCATCCTAACTGCCTTCACAATAGCATCATCGATTCCCTCCTCTAGGATTGTTAAGCTACAATGAGTGAGAGGAAAAGGGAAGCAAGCTAGTCGTGCAGCATCGTCAACATCTATTGATTTTCCTCCATTCATTGATCTTACCATTATATCAAGGCTAGAAAGACTTGGGGGTCTAGACAACACGTCGTAGGTGATTATGCTTGATACATTTGGAGGGTCTCATTGAGTTGGAGAGAGTTAAGGCTTATAGCATTTTACAAAAAATAGATTGAACATATGCAACAAGCACTTAAACCCTTAGGTTACCCCTAGTGGATAAGTTAAGCCTCGTGAGGCTTTGCAATGAAAATACCCACGAAATTCTTAAATTTTTTATGAAAGTCCTTTATTCATTTGAGAAAATTTTCTTCTTATTTAACTTATATTAAATTCCTACCTTTAGACTGCTAATAAAGATGCACAAAAAGATTCAAAATCCTACTCTTATGCTAAAGATATCCCATTATTTTATTAAACCTCAAAAAGTGAGTGTGTGTTATAGCTAATATATAATTATAGTTTTCATGTTAAATATAATGTAAATTATCATGCAAATGTATGCTTTGACTTCAATTCTCATAGGATATACTTGACACTCAGAAAGAAGTCACTTAGAAAGGTGTAAATCTCTCATTAATATGTGAGTAGAATATTGTTCATCAAGTCCAAAAGTCTCACATATTTCATACAAAAGAATGATAACTTAGAAAGAATGGTATTTAACTCATCAAAGGATATCAACTACTATGAATGTTATACCCTAGTAAATTCCTTACTTATTTATAACCATATCAAGCTATACTTCTCCTAAGATAAAGTTAGGACTTCTATTAAGATGAAACATAGGCTTAGGTAAGGGTTATCAAAAGAATGGGTACAAAGGTAAACGATGGTTGTTTGAAAAATATGTAAAGGTCTTCTATATATGTATTCACAACTTTCCATTTTTTCTCATAAGAGTGAATATTCTTCTTTTTCCATTGGCTATTTTTCATTTTCATTTGACTCCATATATAACATTTTTTTATCTTTTTCTTCTTTTTAACCCTTTTGATGTTCATCTCTTGAATTGTATTGTTCATACTTTTTCTCAAGATGTTCTTAAAGCTTCTCTACGTATTTTAAAAACAAATGGGGAATGGATATATTATAAGGGTTCAATATAAGTAAAGGTTGTTTGTCTAAGAAAGAAAAAGGCTTATATTTTAAAGCACTCAATGGCGTAACCACTGGAAAATAACATAGGGAAGACTAAAAGGTTTGGTTTTATCAAGGATGACCTTTATTATTTCCTAGGTTTCATATGACTTAAAAATGATTATAAACGTAAGAGATATATGGTATAGTCTCATGTGATTTTTCAATAGTTGATCAAAATGAAGAATAATGAGATCAACAAAGAATAATGTTCGCTAGAGAAAATTTTGAATTTATATATAACCCTTAGAAAGGAAGAATGGCTCAAAACTCACTTGGGTTATAAGCCTCCATAGATCTTCTTCAGGATCCCTAAGTTATATTCTCCTTTCAACATAAATTATACATAACTATTTTGTGTAATTAATATTTTGAGTTTAATTTTTCATGAAATACTTTAGAAAAATGATAAAATAGTGAACTAACTATATGCCTCTCTATTTAATAAGCTAAATTTTAAAAGTTAGTTGAATATGAAGAAAATCAAATTCTCATCTTTATAAAATAACTTTAAAAAATTTCAAAATTTTTAAAAATGGAGGAAAACATGGAAATCTTATTTCTACACCCTTAACCCAAATTAAACATCATCCTCAATGTCTTGAAATATATGACACTAACTGAGGAATGGGTAGTGCATAACACTAAGACATTCTAAAAATAATCCTGGATTGCCTCATAGTGAGTGCTAAGTTTAATGTCTTCAGCTAGACATATCCTATAACTAAACTAGCTTTCCAGACTAGTTTAACCTAATTTTTCCTAACCCTAGCAATGAAATGGTCAAATTTCTTATGAAACTTTAGAATCTTGTGGTAGTCAATATATTTCCTCCACCCTGAATTCTTTGGTGGTGGTAACAATATAACATAGTAGATTACCACGATTTTGAGTTTAGTGGGACCATATTTATGATCCCCCATTTTTAGTATTTCATGATAGTCAATATAATTCCCCCACTTCAATGTTTGAGGTGGTGTTAGAATGATGACATCGTTAACAACTATGAATTTAAATTTTGTTCGACCATATGGAGATGAATGGTCCTCTTCGTGACCAAATTGAGGGGTAACATTGACCATTGTGTTCAATTCATCTTTTTCCTCCATTTCCCTTGCATTGTCTTGAATTTGGGGCATAAGCTGACTTTGTGCTTCCATTAAAGGTGGTTCTTGTACTACTAGAGCTAGGGACATGGTGATTTGTAAACCCTGATTACCTTCTAATTTGTACTCTAGAGTTGGTTGATGTATGGCCAGTACATTAATTGACTCTTTTGCTTCTTGTTCTTCAAACATAGGTAAGATTTTAGGTGAACCTATATTATTATCTGTTGTTTGATCAAATAACATGTATAGGTCCCAATCGGATACTTGTTCTACACTACAAGGCTCAGTTCAAATTTCAGGTACTGTAGGGAGTTATACTCTGGATTTCCATTGAGAAGTGTGCATTAGTGGTGCAGTATCTAATCAATCATTTACATCATCAATGGATGTGTCTTTATCAAAATCATAAAAATGAATGAGACATGAATTGAGTGGATTTGGAGTGGTGGAGGATTGCAACGATGGTCGTTGACTTTGCAACTCATAATGATCATAAGATATGTCCATCGTTGAATCTATAACAATAGTTAAGGATGGTGAAAAACTTTAGGCCTCAGTAGATTCATAAGAAATTTCCATCCTATCATCACTATCAATGGGCAGGGCTGGTTGAAAACTTTGTAGCTCAAAATGATAATAAAATAAGCACATCCTATTATCAATAATAAATGGCTCTTCATTATACCCAGTTCTTTCAAACTCCTTAACCATTTCCTTAAATGCAGCACGGAATTGACAGCTTACTTCACAACATTGTTTAGTCTATTCCATGTATAACCTAAAGGTCACTTATAATACATGTACCTTAGTTCTGAAGGCAACAAGTCAAAAGGTTCATACTACTGTGGCATAGTAGTACTAGGAAAGGATTGATTAGTTTGATGATTATCCCTGATATCCATGATACTCATGGTAAGGTTGATCAAGGTAGGACCATCATGGTTCTCCTAATATTGGTAATTTTGAGACCATGATTGTTCATGATGCTTAACCCATACATTATAGTCTTGGTAACTTGTCTCAGGATAATAATTACTAGGGTGTGTGAATTCTATAGTCTTTGTATCCACTAGCTCCTAATAGTATTCGTTATAGTTGGAGCTTGATGGCCCTGAAGAAGGGGGATATTTTAGGTTCGGTATAATCATTATTGTATGGAGGGTGGTGATGTGACTCGGTATTACAATTCCCATATTAATGTTGTTGATATAACTCAATATAGGAATTATCATACTCGATTGTTGATATGCCTCAATATTTTTCTTAAGGAACCTATCCATTTGACTATCCATTCTTTCCATCCTAACTATTATCTTCTCCCACTTACTAATTATCTTAGCCAATTGATTATTAATTTTATTGCACAAATCAGGAGTAGATCTTACCTCGATCTCATGCCTATCCTCATGAGGCAATGGCTTGTGAGTAAAATAGTAGCACAATGATTTTTTATCCCCTTCCTGATAGGACATTGTACTCAACTTTATATACAATGAAACTACTCATTATACACAATGAATCAGTAATTTATTTTTTATGAAAAACCCTAACTATATGATGTGACCTAAATGCTAGTCCTAAGAAAAATGTTGCATAAACAATCTTAATAGGTTGCTAATGAGCTCATTAGATGTTGTTTGATAATGTCTAGGGTGGGGACATTTGGACTGAAATCTAGCAGCTCCTCCTTTTTATCCAACTTAAACTATTGCCTACAAGTTTGGTCATGCTCTAAAGTGGTTAATACAATCTTCATGTTAGGAGGCATTTAGACCTCAACCAACGTCAACGGATGGAGTGAAAAAATCACTTGGATTTTAAGTCACCCACTATATCCACGATGCTCAAATTCCATTAAAGTAACAATAGGCCTAACCTTTCAATAAGGTTCCTGTGAGTTTGAAATCCTTAAGTCGCTTTCTACTTGATTTTAAATTATGTTCAAGGAATGTGATTGCAAACATACAAGGATCAATTTGAATTACCTTAGTGGGCTAAGGATCTCGTGATGAAATCCAATCCCTATCTTATGAGGATTCCTATGGGGCCCTTACTATCGATGTGATACATTCCATCATAAAGCAATTAAATGTGCAATGTAATACAAAAAAGAAAACTAATGCTTACCTAAATGCTATTGAACAAAAGGTCAAACACCTCAACAAATGAGACACCATAATTAGATAGCCTATGCTTTAGTTATAACCGAGCTTAAGTTAACCTTTGTTAAATGGGTGCTTACGAATGCAATAATCCTAACTAAGGTGCAATATTATTACAAATGATCCTAGTCTATATGAATTATCCTACCATCCATAATGCAATATTACACTAAATGCAACTAGGCTAGAAAAATAAAAAGAAAGTGAGGGATACTTACAGCGAGGTGTTCGATAAAGATCAAGTGTGAACCACCATGTCCCACACTTGGCCTATATTATTGCAACCCACTTAAAATTTGAATAATAAAGTGTAAAATACAATGAGCCTCATTACAAGTTTCAATCAAAAATCCTAATCTAGGAAGGAATAAAACCTTAATCTAATGTGATGAAGCTTTGGCCCATAGGATTGTCACTTCTCCCTAGCCAATTTTTGAGCAATTAGCATATAAATGCAAAAATGACGCAAGACCTTAAACTAATGCTTCCTAAACCAGGACTAGAGGAAAATATTTTAAGTTAAGAGCCAATACACAATTTCGTTGTGATTCCCTGGCAACGGCACCAAAAAATTGTTATACTATTTTTAATTAACTCACAAGTACACAAATCATTTATAGTATAGCATGTTAGTAAGATCTATTCCACAAGTAATCAAATGGTTTGTGTGATTGGCGAATCCTTAAACTACTTAACCTAACCAAAAAAGTGGTTTCAATCCTAAACTAAGAAAGGAAAATTATCATAAATTTAAAATATGGAATACAGAAATTAACTAAAGCAATCAAGCTAATATAGAAAGTTTCCTAAAAATCACACTTTCTAAAAATAAAACTTTCTTATATTAAACTTCCTAAAAATAGAACTTCTCAAAAATCAATTAAGAAATTTCCTAAACTAAACTAAGATGTAAAAAATGAATTAACTACTTCTACACTAATATTTACCAAATAAACAAAGCAATCATCAAAGAGATCTTACCCTGGAATCATGCACATGATCCATGGGATGGTGGCATGGTTCATAGGTTCAAAAGATGCCCTAAATTAATGAATTAAAATCAAACTAACATGCAATCTAATCATGTTGCTTAACAAACAACCTAAAACATCAAAATGGATTCCTAGAATTCAAGTAAATAAGATCAATATGCTGATGGAAACTAAGCATAGATATTGAATATAAAAAAATTCCAGCATCATGGTACTGTGAACTCAAATAAAACAAAGCATGAAATCAACTTCACCAGCACTTTTTATGAAAAAAATGTTCATAATTGATGTATTAAGATACTATAATTCAAGCATAAAAAATAATTCTCAGAGAGCTTTATTGATTGAACGGCAAAGTACATATAAAAGTGGTGCTCGTGAACATGTTTACAAATCTAGAAATTGCACACTCTTCAAGAGCCTAAAACTTTATTCAAATAAAATAAAAAAAACACCTTATAACAACATTAAATTAAGCTCAGATTAAATTCCAATGGAACCCAAAAGAAACTTAAGAGAAGAGAGGTTAGAAGGATGGGAACTATTCTAAGAAAAAATAACATCAAATTAGAGCTAGAACTAAGCAAAAAGCACATAAAATGTGAGGGGAACTCAAAAGATTTAAGCTATGGTTTATATTTGATGTCACATCCAAAGAACCAATAATTTTGATCTTAAGGGAATAATCCCAAAAAGACTAAGGAGATGAAGCACCGATTTCAAAGGAAAAGGAATCATAATAGGCAAGTAAGGGTATTGGGACTTGATGAAATTAAAACACCCAAATCACTTGATCTAGAGACCACTATCTCTTGACTGTCACTACTAGAGATTATTAATCCTTAGGAACAAGGATCTAAGGCTGAAATCAAGTGGAAAACTCCATGGACGATTAAGGAAGAAAGCAGGGGAACAAGCATGAAATTAAAGAACATAGTAAAGGCAAAAACACATGGAATTAAGAGGCAAGAATATTAAAGCAATAAAGAAGGGAATAAGAAGAACTAACCTAAATGTAAAGCACTTCAAGGAGACCACAAACAAAGGATGAAGGTGTGGAGAGATGAAGGAAGATGGGCTGCTACAAGGGAGGAGGCATTGAGGAGCATTGGAAGGAGAGAAGGGGGATGCGTACAAAAAGAAGAAGAGGAAAGGTGGAGATGCCTCCTTCTTACTTTATATGGATCACTACTATCTAAAGGAAACCCTAGAGAAGAGGTGAGGTGGAAAAGGATGATTGGTTAACTTAGGAAAACTAGTGAGGGACTTAAGAAGGGAATAAGGTGGTTGGGTAGATCTATGATAGAGTTGGGAAGGTGGGAGAGTTTTAGAACGATGGGACTCTTAGGTGGAAGACTTTTCCCCTAATTGAAAATTCATGGTTTCCTTGTATGGTGAGGTGGAGAGAGAGAGAAAATAGTGGAAAATAACATGAAAAATAAAAAATAAAGGTGGGTAGTTCCTATTGGTCCACATGCATGTTTTTCCATTGATTTTTACCCAAATATCTTCCATTATCCTCTTAAAATCCCCATGGAAATTTTCATTATATTCACCTCCTATCATGGCATTCCATGTAGCTTGGCTTAAGTGCTTGATGGCTTGCTTTGACAACTCGTTTGGCTTAGCTTCATGGCTAGTTTTGGGGGCCTTTTTGGCCTGTCACCCTTTTCATGGCTTATATGGCTTAGGTGACTTGAGTGATTCCCATGCAAGGTGGTGGACTTTGCATGGCTTGTGCATGGGTCCACTTTAAGCACATTTAACTCTTCCAAATGCTTTCTTGGATCTATGATCTTGCCCTGAGATGATGTTGACCTTTGTTCACACATTGGATTGTTGAGATTTAGATCATAGTTTCCATAGGTTTCCTAGTTGGATTAGGAAAACTCATAAATGGCTCCAATTTCCATCTCGATAGATGTCGTCCATTGGATTACCTTTCCATTACATACAAAAGATAAGAAATCCTAATTAAATCCTAAAAAAATTGATTATTTACATACTTACTCAGTAGCCTCTGAGCCGACAAAATATCAACTTTAGAGTCATTAGATTAGAAAATGCATATGTTATAATTTTTGGCCAAAAACCCTAATTTAACACTATAAGTGATAATACATGAGCAACTAATTGGGTGATTTTTATAATAGATTGGATAATCATCAATAGACCTAGGCTTCAACCTTTAATTTTTTACTCCTAATTGCTTCGACGAAAACTCCAACATTGCATTGGATTCACATGCACTTTGTCCCAAACTTGTATTTTCTTAGCTAATATTGGTTGGGTAGTATCCATTATTGTACTTTGTCATATGTTTACTGGTATAAAATTCCTTTTCTTTTATCTTCTTGCATTTGTGCGATATATTCATATTTATGGATTAGTGTGTGGAACATTTATGTGTATGGATTAGTCATGTTATTGTGTCATTCTTACTTTTTCCAATCCTAGACTTGAAAAGTGTTGATTCCTCTAATATATATTAATTATATATGTTTTTGCTAACTATGTACATTTTATGTGCATACCAAGTATTTGGCTAAATGCTTAACCCATGTTATTAATCGTTTCATGTCTAGAAAGTCTTCACACACATTTGAACTTCAACTTAGATGAACAAATATGCCTGGATGAGTGCAGAAAGATCATCAAGGGAATATGAGGAGGGAATAGAAAAGTTCATTGAGTTTGCACTTGGGGCAGGTAATGATTGTAATCAAATATGATGTCCATGCTCGACATGTGGAAACCTAAAAATAGTTACTGTTGATGACATGATAGAACATTTGTACTTTAATGGAGTTGATGTAAGTTATCACCCCCGGATGGGGCTTGGTGAGGAAATACCTCATATGCCCTTGGCATGGGCTGAATGTGTATATGAAAAAGAAGCCACTCTAAGAAGTGGTGAAGATAGTAGTACAACTACACCTATGTTTCAAGATGTATATAATGACTTCCAAGATGACTCAGTACAATTTCAGACTACATTGGAGGAAGCTAATGAGCCATTATATGTTGGGTGCACAGATTATACCAAGTTGTTTGTAGCAGTAGAACTTTTCAACGTGAAGTCAAGATTTAGTGTTTCAGATCATGGTTTTATAGAATTATTGAAAGTCATTAGTAAAATGCCTCCTAAGGAGAACAAATTGGCTAGGTCAACATGGGAGGCAAAGAAAACCTTGGCTACACTAGGCTTAAAGTATGAAAAGATACAAGCCTGTCCCAATGACTACATCTTGTATAGAAATGAGTGCAAAGACAAAATTATTTATCCAACTTGTGGACATTCAAGATGGAAGATGAGGAAGAATTCAAGTGATCGACAAGTGAAAGATGTCCCTGCAAAAGTCCTACAGTATTTTTCGCCTATTCCAAGATTCTAAAGAATGTTTCGTATTAAAGAAATAGTAAAGAAACTAGTATGGCATGCCAAGGAGAGTGGGTAATAACTATTTACGCCATCCAACAAATAGCCCTGCGTGGAAGCTTGTAGACTTCATGTAGCCCGATTTTGGAGAAGAACCCAAAAACTTATGGCTTTCAATATCTACAAATGGGATTAATCATCATGGTTCTATGAGCACAAGTATAGTTGTTGGCCTCTTATACCTGTTTGTTACAACCTTCCACTGTTGTTGTGAATGATAAGAAAGTTCATGATGTTAACTATGTTAATATCGGGTCCCAAGTAACCTAAGAATGACATCAATGTGTACTTGGCTCTGTTGATTGATGACCTTAAGACATTGTGGGAAATAGGGGTTGAAGCTTATGATGCATACAAGAAAGAGACATTCACCCTTAAGGCTGCACTATCATGGATAATAAGCGACTTTCTTGCTTATAATAATTTGGCTAGATGCATAGTGAAGGGATACAATGCCTATCCTATTTGTAGTGACCACACTTGTGCCACATGAGTTCAACATGGTAGGAAGATGGCATTCCTAGGCCACAAAAGATGGTTACATAGAAACCATTGATACTATTTTAAAAAGGAAGAATTTGATGGTAATGTGGAGACTAGGACACCTCCAAAGAGATTGACTAGACGACAAGTATTGGAACAATTTGAGAACCTTAATGTATCATAAGGAAAGAAGAAGAAGGCAACTTCACGTACAAATGAAAGCAACTCTAAAATCTATTGGAAGAAGAAGTCAATATTCTTTGAACTTGTATGTTGGAAATCCCTACACATATGACATGTGCTTGATGGCACGCACATTGAGAAGAATTTCTGTGAAAGCTTGATTGGTACCTTACTTGACATGTTGGGAAAAATAAAGGATGGACTTGTAGCTCGAATGGATCTCATGACAATGGGTTTGAAGAGAAGGTTGCATCCATAGGATAGGGGTAGCTGAAGAACATACTTTCCTAAAGAAAATTATATGCTTAGTAGAGAGGAGAGAAGAATATTGTGTAAAATCCTGTGAGATATCAAAGTTTTAGATGCGTACTTTTCAAGCTTTAAAAACATTGTCTCCATGGAAGAGTTGAAACTATTGGGGATGAAGTCTCACGATTTTCATGCATTGATGCAACAACTTCTGCTCGTAACAATATGTTTAATATTGTTAGATAAATTTAGAGAATCTATTACTAAATTATATTACTTCTTTAATGCTTTGTACAAGAAGGTGTGGATACTACTAAATTACAAGAAATCTAAGAGCATTTGGTGACAACCTTGTGTGAGCTTGAGAAAAATTTTCCACCATCCTTCTTTGATATCATGTACACTTAATAGTGCACCTCATTAACAAGGTTAAGTTGTGTGGACTAGTTTATTTGCAATGGATGTACCATTTGAAAGGTATATGAAGATGTTAAAAGGGTATGTACAAAATCATAATAGGCTAGAGGGTGTATTGCCGAATGTAACATTGCAAAAGTAGTAGAGTTTTGCACTAAGTGTTTATCAAGAGTGGATGCTATTGGAATCCCATGAAAGAAACATTTAGGTGCATTAATTGATCTAAGAGTTGGTGAACCTCCATCCAGTGGTCATGTGTCAACCATTAATCGTAAGGAATGGGACTGGGCACACCTTTATGTCTTACAAAATATTAATGTTGATGAAGTTTAGCCATACATTGAGTACGCAACTAATGTTCTCTCTTTGGTTTCTTTCACATGAATTAATTGAACCATTAATGTTGCTAAAGTTTAGTTATATATGTGTAGTAAATGGTATGTAATGTATTATTAATGTAAGAATGTTACATAATTTTCATCTCTAAACATTGTGCAGTATGCACATGGACTTCCTAAAAGAGAGGTATCCAAGAGATGCAAGGAAAGAGAAGTGGCTACAAGATGAGCAATGTCATTCCTTCACGACTTTGCTTCTCTAGAAGGTATTTAATTACATTGAATAGTGCTATATGATCAATTAATTGATTTGTATAATAGTATATGTGTGTATACATTTATTAATTATTTTAATTAATATATTATTATATATAGGTTTTAGATCAGCGAGATGCTCCAAGTCATAGTATTTCTAAATGCTTAGGTTGGATAGCAATGGGACCTCAACTAGAAGTAATAAAGTATGCTGGATACGCCAGCAATGGTTATCACTTTCATACAAAATATGGTGATAAGTTAAGAGCACAACCAGATAACGGTGTTAGCTTAGTTGCTAAAGCTATTTTCTTTTCCAATTCAACGGACAACAACCCCCTTGTAGCTAACAATACTCGTTATGGGGTTATAGGCGAGATATGGGAACTGGATTATACCTGTCGAACTGTGATTGTGTTTCAGTGTGATTGGATGGAATAGGACAAAGATAGCATAAGTACCAAGGCCCTTAGTTTGTCATTGGTTGACCTCAATAAGATCAGCTATCAAAATGACTAGTTTATTTTGGCATGTTAAGAAAAATAGGTATTTTATGTACTAGATGGACATGATATGAGATGGTCATCTATTTTATCAAACTCCCCAAGAGACTTCTATGATGAAGACGACTTAGGTGACATGGCAATTGATTGCTCTTCAATAACTACAACAATGCCATCAATCGATCTAATCGGGGAGAATGAGATGGATTATGTGCATGATGTTGGTGAGGAGGGTGCTTGGGTTGAATTTGATTGTATATGAGGGGACAAATTAAAGAGTTAGTATCATATGATATATGAAAAATAATTTAATTATTAATTAAGTTTACACATATTGTGTCATGCCAAACACTAGTTAAATGTCAATGAAATAAATGATGGGATAACCTTTGCACTTCATAAGTTGTTAAGATTTTAAGGGTTCAAATAACTAGTGAAACTACTTTAATCTGTATAAGACCATTATTCATAAACCATCTTATATTATTCAAAGAAAAATTTAGGCACAGGGACCTTCAATAAAGGACGATTTTTAAAAAATAGTCTTATATAATGATTAAAATATAGGACAATTTTTAAATAAATGTGTTATATTCAAAATGAATATAGGATGGTTTTTTCAAAATGATCCTATATTAGTTATTAATATATTAAAACTCCAAACTAGCCCCCCTCCTAAAATTTTCAAACCAAAACCTCCAAAACCCTTAAGGAGAAGAAGAAGAAGAGGAAAGGAGAAAGGGAGACAAGGAGACAAGGAGAGAAAGAGGGAAGAAAAAAAAGGAGAAGAAGAAGAAGAAGAAGATGAGGAAGAGGAAGAGGAAGAGGAGAGGAGAGAATTGACACGCCACCCCCCCAATCCCTCATGAGATTTTTAAACCAAAACCCCCTAAACCCTTAAGGAGAATAAGAAAAAGAGGAGAAGGGAGTAAGAGAGAGAAGGAGAGAAAGAGGGAAGAAGAGGAAGAGGAAGAGGAAGAGGAAGAGGAGAGGAGAGAATTCACGTGCACCCTCCCTTACCCCCACAAAATTTTCAAATTGAAAAAACTTGAGGAGAAGAAGAAGACAAAGAAGAAGAAGAAGAAGAAGAAGAAGAAGAAGAAGAAGAAGAAGAAGAGGAGAGGAGAGATCAAACGCACTTCTTTAATAGTTGTAAATGTTTGAAATTGATCATTCTAAATAGAATACATTGAGTTTAAGAAGACCTATGAGTTAAATTTTCAAGTTTCATGCCGAAAGACATCTAAATGCTTGCTTGAAGTATACTTGTTCTAGCTATATGTGTGAATAGTAACAACAGCATGCATTTTTTATTATGTGCATGATTTTTTTATTTGTTAATAGTTCTAGATGTTTCAAATTGATAATTATAGATAGTGGACAATGAGTTTAAGAAGATCCATGTCTTAGATTTTCAAGTTTCATTCAAAAAGACATCTAAATACTTGATTGAATTATGATTGTTGTAACTGTCCGAGTGAATAGTAATAGTGCCATGCATTTTTAACTATGTTCGTGATTTTCTGATTCATTAATGGTTGTAAATGCTTGAAATTAATCATTATAAATATTGGACATTGAGTTTAAGAAAATCTATGTGTTATATTTTCAAGTTTCATTTCAAAACACATCCAAATACTTGCTTGTAGTATGATTATAGTAGTTGTCCACATGAATGGCAATAGTAGCATGTGTTTTTTACTATGTGCAAGATTTTCTGATTTGTTAATGGCTGTAAATGTTTGAAATTGATTATTCTAGATAGTGGACCTTGAGTTTAATAAGAACCATGTTTTATATTTTCAAGTTTCATTCAAAAATTCATCCAATTACTTGCTTGAAGTATGATTGTTGTAATTGTCCATGCAAATAATAACATTACCATTCGTTTTTAACTATGCTCATGATTTCCTGATTCATTATTAGTTGTAAATGCTTGAAATTGATCATTCTAGATGGTGGACATTGAGTTTAAGAAGACCCTTATGTTAAATTTTCAAGTTCCATCCAAAAAGATATCCAAATACTTGCTTGAAGTATGCTTGTTGTAGTTGTCTATGTGAATAGTAATAATACCATGCATTTTTTACTATCTGCATGATTTTCTGATTTATAAGTAGTTGCAAATGTTTGAAATTGATCATTCTAGATAGTGAACATTGATTTTAAGAAGACCATGTTTTATATGTTCATGTTTCATTCAAAAAGGCATTCAAATACTTTCTTGAAGTATATTTATTGTAACTGTATGCATGAAAAGTAATAGTATCATGTGTTTCTAACTATGTTTGTAATTTTCTAATTCATTAATGGTTGTAAATGCTTAAAATTGATAATTCTAGATAGTGGACATTGACTTTAAGAAGAGTCATGTGTTAGATTTTCAAGTTTCATCAAAAAAGGCATCCAAATACTTGCTTGAATTATGCTTATTGTAGCTGTCTACTTTTCTAGCAACAGTACCATGCCTTTTTAACTGCGTGCATGATTTTCTAATTCATTAATCATTGTAAATTCTTTAAATTGATCATTCTATGTAATGGACATTGTTGTAGATGTCCTATTTATGTACACCATCTATGCACTTAGATGGTCGTTTTTTATAAACCAATATATATGTCATTATAGTCTAAACTTATTATTTTTACTTGTGCAGGTAAAATGGAACATGAAGAGGATGAGCATCAAGAAGAACAATCTAGCACAAGTACACCCATTAAGATAAAGGATAGAGGGCCAACAAAAATGAAGCATATTATTAAGAGAGAAAGTCAAAGGGAATAAGAGAGATGGTATAATTCAACAATAAGGGCAAGTGATAAGTGATAGTTCATATTCTTACACTAGTTTCATTTGCTACACTATTAGAAGCATGGTGCCAGTCTCAATTACTAATTGGAGACATGCATCACCATCAAATAAATGATGCAATATGGCAGATAGTGAAGGTTTGTAAATGCTTGCTACATACAACATACTAAAGGCCTTATCTTGTTTTATTTTAGATAGACTAATGCTTGTTTTTACTCTGTAGTCTACATTCAACGTCTCTGATGAGTATAATAAGAATTCTCTACATGGGGCTAGTGAACAACGAAGGAAATGGAAGAGTGATCTTGTAAGAAAGTAAATTCTTCCAAATGCTAATTATCCATCTACACTCTACACAGTCCCTAAGCTGTAGTCCAGCATCATTGACCAAGATGCATGGAATCAATTTGTACAGACCCACCTGTTTTAGATTTTGAGGTAATTACAAGCTAGCCAAAATCTTGATTTCTCTAATTATAAAAGTCCATTGTGCTTCATTGCACGTTCCTTTGAAGTGTAGGCAAAGTGTGTGAAAGGACAAATGGTGAGCGTGACCAATCATATGCAACACCACTTCTCCAAGATTGGTTACGCACAGTGAGAAGAACAAGAAGTATATGTGACAATTTAGTTCTAGCTAACTATACCTAAGTTTCATTTCATTGACTCTAAAGTAATGTCTTCTTGATAGCAAAAGAAGGATGAGACCAGAGATCCCATCAATCACGCCCTTCTTTAGAAAATGATGCAATTAAAGGGCATAACTCCCAAACCTTTACTGATGAAAATTGTTGATGTTTTCCGCAAGTTCATGGGCTATTGTAGTATAGCTATGCAAATACGGGCCGAACCCACAAGGACTCGCTTTAAGTGGAGTTTTTAATAAAATTTAATTATTTGAAACTTGAAGAGAATAACAAAACTAACCTAACCATTCAGATTTATTCAAATGATGCACTTTAAATAACTTTCAATTCCAGAAAAAAAAAAAAAAAAAAAAAAACTAATCAAAACATCTCTGTATCACATTATCCGTGGATGGCATTGTCCCTAGATAACACTATCAAAAGATGGATAAAATAAAGCTTAAATGGAACAGGGACATAGATGTAAATAAACAGAGGATACATATGTAATTAAATAGGGGACGCAGATGTAATTAATGGAATTGAACAGAAATGTCATTGCATTTAAACAGAAGGGCAAAACTGGAATTCTGTTCAAAATCTGGCTTTTAACAAAAACCAGGAAAAACCCAATGAAGGAGAAGCCCGGTGAATGGGGAAGATGGATCCGGAGGAGGGAGAAGAGGGCAGCAACACGGGAGGAAACCCAGTTCGAGTTCTCTTCTCCGGGACGTCCGGAAGCAAGAAAACCATAGGAGCCATCTGGTATGGGCGGTGGAGATCTGCACAGACGATGGTTTGGTGAGGCATCTTTGGGATGGCCGTGTCTGGCCATCATCTGGTGCCAACTTTAAGAGAAGAGTGAAGGTGCTAGACCTTGAAGTGGCAAATAGGAGATGGGTGAAGGGCAGATGGGTGAGCTCCGGGCCAGTGGAGATATGAGGAGAAAAGGATGACTGGAAGCAAAGGATGAAGGGAAGAGAAAAACAGATGGGGATTGCAAGATAGAGAGAGAAGAAAATGTCTAGTGTGAAGGGCTACAGATAGGGGTGTGGTGATGGGGAGAAGATGCAGAAAGAGATAGGGTTTGCGACCTGAAAGACCGATGATGGGTTGGTGCGTTGAGAAGAGAACAATACAAAAGATGTGTTTTAAGGGGAAGAAGACGAAGAACATGAAATGAATTAGAAAAGAAGAGATGGGGTGGGGTGGGGTGGGGTGTGTGATGGATGAAGGAAAACCGGTAACGTAGTGTGAAGAAAATGGGGGTGATGCAAGGCAAGAGAGGGCTGTTAACGTGAAAGAGAGACGAGTGAACAAGGGAAACTCCAAACAAAACAAAGAAGAGGAAAGTAACCATGAAACAACTAAAAAACTCCCCTTCTCTCCATACGGCTCTCCTATTTATAAAAACTGATCTTCTCCTTCTCTTCCTCAAACTCTATCCTTAAAGAGTTAGAGTCCTGTTAGGAAATTTTCTTCTCTTCCAATTAGGAGTCTTCCTTCATTAGGAATTCTTTTCCAATTTGGACTCTTCTCCTCTTGATCTGCACCGTTGATCATAGATCTGAGCCATCCGACCCTCTTTTAGTTGATCTGCAAAAATAAAGACTAAATTAGAATAATCAAACCGTACATTAATCCTTTAATAAGCTCTAATGATCATCTAGCCGTTGATTTTGAGAAAATTAAGGTTTGGATGGTCAATCAAGCTAAAATTTGAAATTTGGACGGTTAGATGATCTAAGTGAATGCTAAACTAGGGGTTTTTTAGCCAAAAATGAACACTTAACACACTCCCCAACCAGCATTTTGTTAGTCCCGAGCAAAACATGCAGACAAATATTTTACAAAACTGGTACAAGATGCCACTTTTGTAGATACTCACAATTACATTTAGCATATGCAATAAGCCCTTAAACCGCTAGGTTACCCCTGGTGGACGAGTTAGGCCTCGTGAGGGTTTACAGTGAATATACCCACAAAATTCAATAAAGTTGGGTTCCCTATTTTATCTCAGAGAATCCTCATTCATTAGCAAATTGACTAGTTTTTCACAACTTAATGAAGATGATTTGATAATTTTACACATCATACACATATTAAAGACATTTTATTTGAGCTATTTCTTAGAGTGCATGTGTGTGTACAGTCACATAAATCTTGACTTTTAATTGGATATGCTTACATTCCATTGGAAATATGTTTTAACCTCAAATCCTCACAGGTATACGCTCAGAAATAAACTCTCAGATAAGGGGTTTAACATATTCCTCTCATTATGTGACCAAATCCAACAAACTAATGGTTCACATAATTCTTTTCAACACTCATGAGACAAAGGGAAGTGATCCCTAGGAGTGGATGTTAACATCAAGAATATGAGGGGTCTTTCACCTTAATTCTTTCTTTTTATCTCCTCTTTAGGGCTATATCCACCTAAGATCAATAGGTCTTTAACTAGGACAAAATGTAGGCTTATGACAGGTTTAGAAAAGAAAGGTATAAAGATTTCAAAGGTTCAAAATTGAGTAGATGTCTTCAATGAATATCTGATAGGACAACTTTTCTTTTGGGTTTGTTCTTAAAGTGAATTTCTCCTTCAGACTTTGGTCTTTCTTTTCTTTTCTTTTTTTTCTTTTTTCTTTGAAAGAAAGACATTTAATTCTTTTTCTCACTTCTTTAACTTTTTGTCCTATTTTTGAATTTTTTCTACTCTACTCATTTTGAAGATGGGTAATGGTTATTTATTTTAATGGGTTATTCTGGGTTAAGGTGAATGAGTTTAATAAAGAAAAGGCTTAATAACAGGCTTAAAAGGCTAACTAGTAGTATACTATATTGGGTAGGCTTTATGTCTCTGGGATGAGCAAGGATGGCCTATATCATTTTCTAGGTTTCCTAAAGCCTATCAAATTCAATAAATTTCTAGAATCAAAGATATTACTCCTATTTATTCTTGATGTTTAACCAAAACAAGGATAACCAAATCACACTAATGTATGTATGCTAAAGAAATCAGGGAATTATAACTCTCTAAAAGAAGATAGTCTCAAGTCTCACTAGGTTATAAGTCTCCACTGATTTTCCTCAGGGTCTCTAAGTCATATCTCTATATTAGTCTTGATTATGTGCTGTGTGTAAATGGTTTCCAAGAAGTAGCTTTCATAAAAAGCTTCAACTCATGAATGACATGCAAAACTAATCATATGCAGTCCCATTAAGAGGTGAAAATAGTATATTTACTAAATTCTGACATTCAGTTCTCATTAAGGGAACTCTACTTTAAAAACTTTTTATTTTTTTCAAAATTTTTCAATTTTTTTTTTTTAAGAAAACTCAAAATCTCTAGTGCATCTATACCCCCCAACCTGAATGAAACATTGTCCCTAATGTTTGAAAACATAGGATTCTATATGAAAGTTGAGAGATATAAACTCTAAACCCTTGGGTTGCCTCCCAAAAAGCGCTAAGTTTAACGTCTTCAGCCAGACGTAATGATGAGTGCAATGATGATATGTTGTAAGGCTCCTGGAGTGGTACTCTAAGGTTGATCATGATACTCGGGTACCTGTAAAAGTGTCTCATCAAGTTCAAGATTAGGCAGTTGGAGGAAAGGTTTTAACCTTTGACCATTGACCTTTTGGATGTCTCCATCCTTTTCAATCTTGATGGCCCCATGAGGATAGATTGTGCGTATTATATATGGTCTAGTCCATCGAGATCGAAGTTTTCCTGAGAACAGATGCAATCTAGAATTATACAGTAAGACCTTTTGACCTGATGTGAAGGATTTTCTTAGAATGTTTCTATCATGTATCGCCTTCATTCGGTCTTTGTACAAACATGCATACTCACATGCATCTTTCCTCAATTCCTCCAACTCAGTGAGTTGGAGTTTTCTGTGGGTTCCAGTAAAATCTAAGTCAAAATTTAGCTTTTTGACTGCCCAATATGCCTTGTGCTCTAACTCTACTGGTAAGTGGCAGGCCTTTCCATAGACCAAGCGGTAAGGTGACATTCCTATAGGTGTTTTATATGTTGTGCGATAAGCCCATAAAGCGCCAATAAGTCTCAAAGACCAGTCTTTCCTATTTGGATTGACTGTCTTTTCTAGAATTCACTTTATTTCCCTATTGGATACCTCTACTTGACCACTAGTCTGAGGATGGTATGGGGTAGCTATCCTATGGTTAACACCATACTTTTTCATTAAATTCTCTAACACCTTATTACAAAAGTGCTTTCCCCCATCACTTATTATGGCTCTTGGAGTACCAAACCTTGCAAAAATATTTTCTTTTAAAAACTTTACCACAACCTTGTGGTCATTGGTTTTGCATGGTATAGCCTCCACCCACTTGGACACATAGTCCACTCCCACTAGGATGTACAGATTTCCAAAAGAATTAGGAAAAGGTCCCATAAAATCTATGCCCCAGACATCAAAAGGTTTTATGACAAGGATTGGGTTTAAGGGCATCATATGTCTTCTTCCTAAACTTCCTAACCTTTGACACCGTGCACATGCTTTGCAGTAAGCATGGGCATCCTTGAATATGGTAGGCCAATAAAATCCACAATGCAAAATTTTTGCAGCTGTCTTTTTTAAGCTGAAACGGACCCCACATGCATGATCGTGATAAAAGGAGATGATTTGATTATGTTCACTATCTGGTATGCATCTCCTAATTACTTAGTTAGGATAGTACTTGAATAAGTACAGGTCATCCTAAGTAAAATATCTTAGCTCAGTTAAAAATCTCTTTTTATCTTGTTTGGTCCAATGATTAGGCATTTGTCCTGTAACAAGATAATTAACAATATCTCCATACCAAGGTAACTAGGAAACATGCAATAACTGTTCATTTGGGAATGACTCAGTTATAGGCCCTTGATCGCTGGTGTGCTCCACCACTAATTTGGATAAGTGATCTGCTGCTACATTTTCTGAACCTTTCTTGTCTCGAATTTCTAAGTCAAATTCTTGTAGCAGTAGTATCCAACAGATCAACCTAGGTTTGGCATCCTTTTTAGAAAGGAGGTATTTTAAAGCTGCATGATCTGAGTATACTATAACTTTAGACCCTAGCAGGTAAGATCTAAACTTATCCAAAGCAAACACTACAGCTAATAACTCTTTCTCAGTGGTGGAATAGTTGAGTTGCGCATCATTTAGTGTTTTACTAGCATAATATATCACATGGGGAAGTTTATCAATGCGCTGCCCCAAAACAGCTCCAATGGCATAATCCGACGCATCACACATTATTTCAAATGGTGTGTTCCAATCTGGTGGTCGAATAATAGGTGCAAAAGTTAATTCAGCCTTGAGTCTCTCAAATGCCTTCTTACAGTCATCATCAAAGTCAAAAGTGGCCTCCTTTGTAAGTAAATTACAAAGGGGCTTGGCAATTTTGCTAAAATCTTTGATGAATCGCCTGTAAAAGCCAGCATGTCCTAAAAAGGAGCGAATTTCTTTGACCGTCCTTGGTGGAGGAAGGTTGGCCATTAAATCCACTTTTGCCTTATCAACTTCTATCCCATTATGTGATATTATGTGGCCTAATACTATCCCACTTCGTACCATAAAATGGCACTTTTCCCAATTTAAGACCAGATTCTTCTCCTGACACCTTACAAGGACTAACTTCAAGTAGTGTAGGCACTCATCAAATGATGACCCAAATACTGAGAAATCATCCATAAACACTTCAAGGAATCTTTCTACCATGTCTAAGAAAATGCTCAACATACTCCTTTGAAATGTAGCTGGAGCGTTACAAAGCCTAAAAGGCATACGTCTATAGGCGAAAATTCCAAAAGGGCAGGTGAAGGTGGTCTTCTCTTGATTCTCTGGTGCTATAGGAATTTGGTTATAACTGGAATATCCATCCAAAAAACAATAATAGCCATGTTTGGCTAACCTTTCAAGCATTTGGTCAATGAATGGTAGAGGAAAATGATCTTTCCTTGTGACCGCGTTCAACTTTCAATAATCAATGCAAAGTCTCCACCCAGTGGTCATGCGGGTGGGGACTAGCACGTTATCCTCATTTTTGACTACCGTGATCCCAGATTTCTTAGGTACAATCTGAATGGGGATGACCCAAGTACTATCAGAGATAGGATATATGACGCTAATGTCTAAGAGTTTTAGTACTTCATCTCTAACCACGTCCTTCATGTGGGGGTTCAGTCACCTTTGAGTCTCCCTAGAAGGTTTTGCAGTTTCTTCTAGATGTATCCTATGCATGCATAAGGCTGGACTTATCCCTTTTATGTCTACTATTGCCCACCCTAGAACAGTTTTATGTTCCTTAAGAACATTTAAAAGCTTACCCTTCTGTTCTTTATCTAGGTCTGATGCTATTATTACAGGTAAGGTTTCATCTGGACCTAAATATGAATATTTCAAGTTATCAGGCAAGGGTTTTAGGTCCAGAGATGGTGGGTGCTCTATTGAGGGTATGGGGACAGATTTAGACGGTGGGAGTGGTTCCACATAAGGACCCCACTTAGAGGTATCCATGAGTGGTGCAACATCTAAAAGATTGTTCACCTCCTAAATAGACTTGTCTATATCAAATTCTCCATTAAAGTGCATTAGACAAGCCTCTAGTGGGTCTGAGATGGACAATGGTGAATGACTCTCATTAATTAGACTCTCAATCAAGTTGACATCACAGGGATCATCGAGGTCTAAATGTTGTTGATCGGCATTAAAAACATTAAGCTTAACCTTCATATTTTCAAATGAGAGTTTCATTACACCATTTCTACAGTTAATAATGGCGTTGGACGTTGCTAAGAATGGACGCCCAAGGATGACCGGGATTTGACTACCAGGGTCTGATACAGGTTGGGTGTCTAGCATGATGAAATCAATAGGGTAATAAAACTTATCCACCTGTATCAAGACATCTTCAACCAAACCATGAGGTATCTTGATAGATCTATCAGCTAATTGCAGTGTGGTAGTGGTTGGTTTCAACTCACCGAGTTTTAGTTGCTCATAAACAGAGTATGGCAACAAATTAACACTAACCCCTAAGTCAAGAAGTGCCCTATCTATGACATGATCTCCAATGACACAAGTGATTGTAGGACATCCTGGGTCTCTAAACTTTGATAGGGTCTTGTGTTGAATCAAAGAGCTCACTTGTTCGATGAGGAAGGCTTTCTTTTGCACATTAAGCTTTTGCTTCGTTGTGCAGAACTCTTTTAAGAATTTGGCATAGGCCAGGATGTCTTTAATTGCATTGAGCAATGGTATATTGATTTGTACATGTTTAAACACTTCCATTAACTCATTGAAGTTTGATCCCTTCCTAGCTTTATTAAATAATTGGGGTAAAAGGGCTTTAGGCACATAGGGTGCCTCCACTATAGGTTCTACAGGGTTGTTCTATCTTTTCTTTTTTTTTGTATTTTTGTTGCCTCTTTTTCCTCTACATTTTCCATAGCTTGCCCTTCTTTGTTATCAATTTGACGACCATTCCTAAGGGTGATTATGGACT
Organism: Warburgia ugandensis; assembly: GCA_035236585.1. NCBI lineage: Eukaryota > Viridiplantae > Streptophyta > Magnoliopsida > Canellales > Canellaceae > Warburgia > Warburgia ugandensis. Next base: position 45,592,751 of record CP141131.1, on the reverse strand, counting down.
TAGCATGCTCATGAGGGTTATGGTTTTGAGACCTTGACCCTATCTCGAATTGACCCTTAAGGTTAGGGATGGGTTGACTAGGAAACTGACCCTTTCCTCTATTATGTAATTCAACACACAATTGGCTTATTGGCGCCTCTAACTTAGCTATGGCTTGAGAGTTGACATTGGCTAACTGTCTACTTTCATTTTGCAATTGGTGTAAGGATTTTTTAGTGTAATCATTATCTTTTGCACATTGGTCCACCCTGGTGTGAATGTTTTCCTCTAAATATGGTTTCTTTTGTTGTAGAGGTTGTTGAAAGCCAGGTGGCAGATAAGGAACTGTAGTTCTAAGAGGAAAGTCTTGAACAGGGGGATTCCCAGATGGCCCCCCTTTTTCATTATTCTTTGACCAAGACAAATTGGGATACTTAGCCCATCCGGGGTTGTAGGTCTCAAAATATGGGTTGTCGCTAGGTTGGCGATATGCATTCAATGCATTCACTTGGTCTACAAGATATTCAGGGAATGCTTTATTAGATGAACACTCAGAGGTTAAATGGGCTGGACTAGAACAAGTAACAGATACCTCTTGTGGAGGTTTTTGAGATAATGTAACAGCTATGAAAGATTGAAACATCGTTTCAAGCTTGTCCATTCTTCCATCTAAATTCTGAGAGACAGAGTCGAGCTTATCAGATAGATCAGTATGTGCTCCTATCTCGTAGATACCTCCCTTCTTAGTGGGCTGGTTAGTTCTTTCTCTCCTATTTGAATAATCCCATTGCTGAGAATTATCGGCTATAGTTTGAAAGAATTCCCAAGCCTCACTTTCATCTTTTAACATGAGGGTCCCTCCACTCACTGCATCTATCATTTGTCTATTTTGAGGTGTTAACGCCTCATAGAAGTATTGAACTTGCTGCCATTTCTCAAATCCATGGTGAGGGCATTTCTACAGCAGTTCAATCCACCATTCCCAACATTCATAATATTGTTCATCATCCATTTGTTGGAAATTTATAATTTCACGACGCAGGGCATTTGTTTTGTGAACGGGGAAGAACTTGTTCAGGAACTTCTTAGACAATTGGTCCCATGTATGCATAGAACCTACCTCCAAGGAAATAAGCCATGACTTGGCTTTGTCCTTAAGTGAGAACGAGAATAACCTTAACCTAATTGAATCATCCAAAACATTTCGGAACCTAAATGTGGCACAAATATCAAGGAACTCCTTGATATGTAGGTATGGGTCTTCTCGGTCTCTACCATAAAAAGTAGGGAGTAACTAAATTACTCCCGGCTTTAACTCAAAGTGGTCAGCATTAGTTGGAGGTAATGCTATGCATGAGGGGGTATTATGTTAGAGCGGCGCATAAAAATCTCTAATAGTCTTGTGCTCAATCTCTATTGGTGGTTCAACCATAGGGATAGGAACTAGGTTTCTTTCCCCTTGGTTTTGGATGCATTGAATCTCTGGGTTTAACAGTAGTAGCTCAGGGTTCTAAGATCGACGCCCTTGCATGAACTATTCCTAATCTAAAATGTCCTACTTCTAAATGCTAACTCTAACTCTATGTGATGCAAAAAAGGCACATTCAAACACCTTACGCTAATAAGCAATATATTGATTTTCTTGAATATGTGTGGGGACAATGCTTTTAATTAGCCTAATCTAGCACTCCTCCTCTACTTTAGACTTCTTCGCAAGGTGGTTAATACAACCTTCGTGTAAGGAGGCGTTTAGATCTCACAAATGTCAACAGGAGGTGAGGGAAGAGCAAGGCTCTATTAGACAACCCTCAATAACCACAGTGCTCCAAAGCCACTAGAGTGACAATAAATCGAGTCTTAGTAAGAGGGTCCTACGAGCATGTGATAGCCCTATAGGTCTCTTCTGATTGATTTTAATTTGAATTGAAGGCTAGGGTAGGGCGCTTGAGGTGATTATCTTAAGTGGGCCAAGGAGTGGTGATAAAATCCACCCTTGATCTTATGGGGGTAGGGTCTAATATGTCTTAGTGGGTGGAAGGTTTTCTCATCAAGAAATTTATCTTTTCCTCTAAGATGCTTAGACTATTTTACTCCTTTTAGGGCCAAATTTCTCAATTGATTTACAACTATGAAGAATGATAATTTCCTTTATTTGTTCCATGTTCATAGTTGAAGAACTAATCACACCTACCATATGATCACCACCATAGTAGGAAACAACTTGTCCATCAGGAGCATATGATGTCTAAACTGCTTCTGAACTTACAAGCAACTCAGGCAAGACGAGTTCACTGGACTGTTTCCTACACCACGACATTGTGATGACGTTGCTAATAAATTGATGAATGGAAGCGAGAGAGTGGATCAAGGTTTGTGGGGATATAGATATTTCAGTGAACGCTACAAAATCTCGGACTTAGTTCGCGCTATTTTGAAGTTTAGAGCATCCCAGGTAATACGGAAAATTCCATGATTTTCAAGTTAAGAATGCAGCTTTGAGAACCAACATGCAAGAAGTATCGTGAACATTTGATGCGTGAGAGTTTTTTGGGCGTGCCTAATCTAAAATGGGTTTCGAAGATTAATTGTGTTGACAAGTGTTCTAGACTAAGATGAATACTCTAAACACCAAATATCTTAACGCTGTCGACACCCTTTTCTTTCTGTGTTACAAGCGTAAAATTACAGGCAAAAGACGAATGGCGTTGACAAGTGATCCAGCCTAAGATGAATGCTGTGAGCACCAAATATCTTTAGCCCCATTGGCACCCTTTTCTTTCTTTGTGTTACAAGTGTAGCATTAGAAAGCAAAAGATTAATGGTGTTGACAAGTTTTCCAGCCTAAGATGAATGCTGTGAACATCAAATATCTTAGCCCTAGGACCCTTTTCTTTCTGTGTTACAAGCGCAAAATTACAAAGCATCTCTCTCACATCCCCGGCCAAGGGTAAATTTGGCAACTCAAACCTGAGACCGACCGAGTTCTCCACACGAGAGTTCTATTTACGAGATAACATTAGAAGATTGCACAAAGTCATGTTTACGCGCATGAAATACCGTGAAAGAATGCCTTCGTTTTGATGCGGATAAGTTATATCTTCAACTAATCTCAACCGCCGATTTGACCATCTTTGTTTGATATCTCAGTGCCCAAAATCATCAGCCATGCAATTAAAACATCCAATTACCTCCGTTTGAAGTTGAAAATCTGACGCTGGGCACAATTTTGAGGCATTAAGAGATTTAGAGCAATACTACAGAGACCGGTTCACCAGTAAAATGAGGTACCTGCAATGCCATGGGAGGATGAGATTTACCAGGGCTGATCTTGACCGTTCATCTAACCGGATCACATGTGCAAAAATTCGGGTAAGTGGGATACCCGACGTCCTGTTCATTGTACCACGTCTAATCAATGATATCAAACATAAGTCCCATTAAACCAGATATTGAAATCAATTAAATGGGATCCGTTGTGTAAACATAATGCGATCACGTCTTTGATTACCTTGGACTTGCCTTGCTGGAACATCTAAATAAAGGCCAAACACCCAATAGGAGCCAGCCCATCAAAAAAGCTTTTGCTTGGTAGGCAGTGCCTACTCATGATTGAATAATTCTTAACTGCCCATCCTAGTTAAACTCAAAAATGTTGCAATTAGAAAAATCTTGAAATTCTATCAGATCAATCAAACTCGGACCCACTATGCAACTAGTGGGATTACGTATTTGCATTGAGGGTAAATTCGGCCACGATGAAGCTTGTCATTGGAGAGAGATGTTTTAGTAGTACTACAGAACTGATTTCCAACAGGTGCAATTAGAGATAAGTTTGTCATATCCTTGTAATGAAAGAAATGGCATCTTTCCCTTAAGCCGCATGTAACAAAATCTGTCCCACGAATAGATCCAAATTTCATGAAAACGTCATTCTTTAATGAATGTCTTGATTATTAGCAACTGGGGGATGATTCCCGCAGTTTGCACCAGAGTCTGTAACAAACAGTTTCTAACTAACCATTTCAAGGGGCGCGAGCAAACAACAACGATGCATTTGTTCCACCAAAGCCAAAAGAATTTGAGAGCGCCGCTCTAATTGGCATCTTCTTTGCAGCGCTTAGAGGCATGAAACCATCATGAAAGACTGGATCCGGCTTCCGAAGATTTAGTGTTGGTGGAGCAATTCCCTGAAGAAACGTCAGCCAGGCAATACAGTAAGTAACAATATCACATAACCTGCATGTCAAGTCACAAATTTAGTCTGCAGTAATGTATGTAATGGAGGCCGTTGCTTTCATTTTAAATGTATGATAGAGCAAATCTGACCATTCTAAGCCTCCGATAATTGATCCCTAAATGGACTGCTAGAAAAGAGAAAATAAGTGCCTTACCTTAATAAGGGAATTATCAATAAATCAAAGGTGTGAATCGTTCGGATGGAGAAGCCTTTTTTCCAGTATCACACACTACCAAATAAGTAGTTGAATGACTGAAAGGGCAGACTGCTGCTGGGGTTTTGCCTGCTCATATTTTCCAAGTGAAAATTAGAGCATCCATCATATAATAGTCCGGATTTAGTAGATATGCAAGATTAAGAAATCAGAGACTTTTAATGGATTTGTCTTAGAATCACCACCCAGCTGAGAGTTATCAAATGGATATTGCTTTTCGTCAAAGACATGTCAGAACTGTAGAATAAAATAAAGGATAAGGTTTGACTCAAAGCAACAAATGACAAAATCACGCCATAATTGACTTGATCTCCCAGCACTGGCACTCTCATGGACCATACGTGCACTACACATCATCATCTAGGCCTAATCCCAATTAGGGGTCAGCCACAAAAAGCTTGTTCCTCCATATCCCTCTATTAAGTGTCATGGCTTCATTTAGTCCAAAAGTTTTTAAATCTTTTTTCACCACTTCAACCACGTTCTTTTGCGACTTCCTCTTGCCCTTTTAAAGCCTTCGACTAGGATCGACTCACTCCTAACAAGTGCCATTTTCGATTTCCGTTGGACATGTCACTCCTAACAAGTGCCATTTTCGATTTCCGTTGAGCATGTCCAAACCATCTAAGTCTACCCTACCTCATCTTGTTACCTATTGGTGCTACTCTTAAGTTTCCTCTAATGTTTTCATTTCGAATTCTATCTTTTCCTATTTTGCCACTCATCCATCTCATCACTCTCACTTTGCCTACACTTATCCTATGAACACGTTGTTCTTTAACTGCCCAACATTTTGATCCATAGAGCATAGCTAGCTGTAAAGCCATCATATACAATTTTCCTATCAGTTTATGTAGCACCCACCAGCCACACAAGACTCCAGACGCATATCTCCATTTGTTCCAACCCACATACATTCTCTAGGTAACATCCCTCTCAATATCTCCGCTCTCATAAATTATCAATCTCAAGCATTAAAAGTGGTCTTTTTGGGGGACTTCTTGGTCAACAATCTTTACTAGTGCTTTACTCCCACTCCTCTCCTTAATAAAATTACATTCCATGTACTTTGTCTTAGTTTGGCCAATTTTAAATCCTTCAAACTCTATAACATCTCTCCATAAATCTAACTTCATGTTTACGTCCTCCATTGTCTTATCAATCAAAACTATATCATCTACAAATAACATGTACTATGGAATTTTCTCATGCAGATGTTTTATTAACTCATTCATAACCAAAAAAAAGGTATGGGCTCAATGCCGATCCTTGGTGCAATCTTGTAGTGATAGGGAAATCATCAATTTCTCAGCTAGTGGTCCTAACATTTGTTACCGCTCCCTCATACATATCATTAATTATATTTACAAACCCTTATTAAACCCCTTTCTCGTCCAACACCCACTATATTAACTCCCTGAGGACCCTATCATAAGCTTTTCTTAAGTCAATAAAGACCATGTAGAGGTCATTCCTCATCTCTCTATATTTCTCCATCACCTGTCTAAGTAGAAAAATAGCTTTCATGGTAGACCTACTAGGCATGAACCCAAAATGGTTTTTCGATACACTCATCTCATGTTGTAACCTGTTTTCAATCACTCTTTCAAAAAGTTTCATGGCATGGCTCATAAGTTTGATCCCACAATAATTAGTGCAACTCTTTATGTCGCCTTTATAATTATAAATTGGTATGATAAAGCTTTTCTTCTACTTCCAAACCTCTATAGGTATATCATTGGGCCCCACAATGTTTCCTAATTTCCTCTTTTTCAAGGCCTCTTTCACTTCAGAAAACCTAATCCTATGGTCATATCTATATAATCCAACATTATTGGGTTTACAGGTTCTTTCAATCTCTATATTCTCTTGGAAGTAACTTCCCACCTATGATTGATCTCGTCCTCTTTGACTACTACTTTTTGGTCATCACTTTTAATGCATTTAACGTGGTTTAAGTTCTTGCCCTTCTGTGCTCTTATTTTTTCAAGTTTGAACACATCTTTCTCACCTTGAGGTTAGCCTCACATGAGTGCACTAGATTTACTCAAATGTTGTATTCATAGACGATGTCAAGTAGATCGCTAGCAGGTGAAACTGATCAGAAATTTTACTTTCAACTATAATAGAGTAAGATAAACATTCATACATGGTGTATAGCCAAGACTGTAAAGATGGCTTCCACAGCCCCAGCTGCCCCAAGGAGATGACCAGTAGCACCCTGCAAAAGCATTTAAAGCAAGATTGCAAAATGAAGAACCAAAGTAAACTTCTTGCATGAATTAAGAAAACCAATAATAATCCTCAAAGTATCACAAAATGTACCTTCGTTGACGATAGGGCCAAAACACCTGACTCTGCATGATTTGAGAATACAGATTTGATTGCATTCGCTTCTATGGCATCACCTGGATAAATGAGAAATTAGTGATTCAAGAAGCACATTCAACAAGTGGTCTGAGATCATTGCACGGTCATATTACCAACTGTAGAATATCTCAAATTAACACCAGTTCATGGTGTTAATACATAACTGCAAGCGTCTATAACTTACCCAAAGGTGTTGATGTAGCATGGGCATTTACATAATCCACTTCATTGGGCAGAAGCCCAGACTGCGTCATATAAGGAAAAGTTCAGTTGCTTCATCACCTAACACTTGATATTGAGACTTATGCCAATGCACACTACCATGCACGTATGCCACATGCATAGTGCCACACAAGTAATTACAAATGGCTGGTGGTGAATTACACCAAATTAAATATAATATACAGATAACATGTACATGACAAAATACTTTCTTCAGCAATTATCAAGAACTGAGGGGAAATCATCAAAGATATAAGGAGGAATAGGATGAGTGAAGACTATATCAGGAGACAATTTGTAGCGTTTCAGTAAATCAACAAATACAATGATGGTGGTAACTTGATCAACCAATTCAAAGCCACATTTAGTTTACCTGTTCTAATGCACGTGTCATGGCCAAAATAGCACCCCTGCCATCATTGTGTGGCTGAGTTATGTGATATGCATCACCTGACAGAAACCACTACCTTGTTAGCAGATGAATTGAAAGAACTACAGCTCAACTATGAGGCTAGAAAATTTCAGTAAAAGATAATAAAAAAAATTCTACAACCATATATAAAGAACACCTGACATCCCATAGCCTCGAACCTCGGCATAAATTTTTGCTCCTCGTTCCTGTGCATGCTCAAGCTCCTCCATTTGACAAGAAAGAACAATATGATAAGAAGTATGCAAGAATTTCAGTGAGATTTTAAAGAGACACCAGATGAAAACAAGCTACACTCAACAAACAAAACCAAAAATATGGATGCAACAAGATTTCACTAGTTATAGCATCATATAGCAATTTGTTTATACAGTAGAATATCTCGGTGGAGAATAGCCAAGCAATCAAAAATCACCATACGTAGTCTTCATCACTATGCATATAAAAGATGCAGCTGAAAAAGGAAATAGCAAACTACTGCTCACACTGAACCCAGAATATAAACTATAATCAACACACTAAATGAGCTATCCTTCTAACAGTGTTACTTTTTCTTTTTTCTTTGTTTATTATTTTCTTATTGGATGTTAAGAAGAATTACACTAAAGAGAGGAATTAATACAGAAAGATAGACCGATATGGCTAAAAGAATAGGCAACATCTAGCTGCCTTCATTATTTTCAAATGTAGAAAATTATCCACTAAACAAATGAAACATAGTGTTTGCATATTAACATCCAGCTGCCTTCCATGGCAAGGAATCTCCTTGTTAGCTGTGTGCCTCATATGAAGAAATGAGACATGGTATTACTGTCAAATCATGTCATTTCTTTCTTAATGCTTTCGTGGTGGTTGGGTGTCTAGGGAGAGTGTTGTAGCCGTTTTTGCTTTATGGTCCAAGCAACAGCATATTAGTCCATGTGTTTAGAGGGCCCCAGGACATGTGCAACTAGCTATAGCAGTAAAGAAGCAATCGAATGTGTCTAACTAGACTTTGAAAACATAAGGATGTCGGTTATTTGGGAGTTGAGTGAAACCACTTCTTGGGTAAATGATCCACCTTGGTTGAGTGACTCCCGATAGCTAACCTCAATTTGGTATGTATAGGTTTTTGCTTATTTACTGACAAGGTTTTCTGTGTTCTCCACTTCACTTCGCCTTTTCTCATTCCATTCCCAGTGCTCCATCTCTCCTCCTCATCCTGACTTACATCTTTCATCTTTGACTAGTTGCATAACCATGTATTACCTGGCTATTCGTTTGGTAAGCTCCATCAATGGGTCAAAGCCCCAAATACACTCCTATTAATGAAGGAAAGATCTAGAATCAGCCATAAGTATGATTGCAGCAAGCAATTAGAAGTATTCAAGCCAATTAGATACTCTAGAGGAATCCTAGAAAGTCAATCGGAAGATTAATAGTTAAAGGAAGTGAATCCTCTGGTGGTATTCAGCCCTATTTAACCCTCTTCAAAATTAGGTCAAAACTATCTCACCAATCTTACCACCCACCCTATAGAAACCCCACCACCATTAACATGCAGTGGACAGCCAGTACTTACAGCTACGGCTGCATATGAAAGGGGCAAAACAAAGGGAACAGTAGGCCGGTTTGATTAAAGTAATGTAGATGGCTGGCTGGTTCATCAAAGAGACAGTGAAGGTAAGGTCGAACAATTCAAACAAAGATAGAATAAGAAAATTACCCATGCCATGCAAAGAGACAAAGATCTCCATCTTTAGATATGCACAAGTTCGTCTCTACAGTCAAAGAAGAGTCGTTACAAGAAGTCGGTATCCTCCTAGACCCTCCATCTTCAAAGACCTTCTTAATTTAGCATAATAGTAGTAGAGAAACCAAAATTTTTATTGAATGTAGATTGCCTCCCTTGGGTGGCACACCCAAGGTACATATAGATGGTTCATTTCCTTCAAGAAAGAAAAAACTCCCGAGAATTAGCGAGGTTCCAAATCTTGAAGATTACAAAGATAGAAGAAAGGAAAAAGAAACAGATCCTCTCCTTATTTAAAGAAAATCCTACTTAGAGAGATTCATCACCATCATCAAGACCTTATCCCCTAATACATGAATCTTGTTCCTCCATTCCCCTCTATTAAGTATCATGGCTTCATTTATCCCCGAGTCTTTAGATCTTTTCTCAACAATTCTTTCCACATTCTTTTGCGCCTTCCCCTTACCCTTTTAGAACCTTCGACTTGGATCGCCTCACTCCTTCTAACTAGTGCCCTTTTTGACCTATATGTCCAAACCATCTGAGTCTAATATCTTTCATCTTGTAACATATTGGTACTACTCCTAAGTTTCATCTAATGTTTTCATTTCTAATTCTATCCTTTCTTGCCTTGCCACTCATCCATCTCAACATCCGCATTTTGGAAATACATCCTATGCACATGTTGTTCCTTAACAGCCCAACACTTTGATCCATATAGCATGCTCGCCCTTACAGCCACCCCATAGAATTTTCCTTTAAATTTGAGTGGCACCCTTTGATCACACAAAACTCTAGACGCGCATCTCCATTTGTTCCAATTCGCTTGGATTTTCCAGGTAACCTTCCTCGCAATCTATCCACTCATGAATTATCAATCCCAAGTATTGGAAGTGTTATTTTAAGGGGAATTATTGGTTATCAATCTTTATTGGTGCTCAACTCCTCTCTTTGCTAAAATTGCATTCCATATACTGTCTTAGTTCAACTAATTTAAAATCCTTTGGACTCTAATGCATCTCTCCATAACTCTAGCTTGTGTTTACGCCCTCCCTTATTTCATCAATCAAAACTATATCATTTGTACATAACCTGCATCATAGAATCTCCTAGTGCAGATATTTTGTTAACTCATCCATAACCAACACAAAAAGGTACAGGCTCAATGCCAACCCTTGGTGCAATCCTATAGTAATAGGAAAATCACCAGTCTCTCCACTAGTAATCTTAACGTTTGTCGCCGCTCCTTCATGCATATCTTAATTATGTCTATATACTCTTGTGAAACGCCTTTCTCACCTAATAACCACCATATTCGGGACCCTATCATAAGCTTTTTCTAAGTCACTAAAGACCATGTGGAGGTCCTTCCTCATCTCCCTATATTTCTCCATCAATTGTCTAAGCAGGAAAATAGCTTTCATGGTAGATCTCCCAGGCATGAAACCAAGGTGCTTCTTCGTTACACTTATCTCATGTCGTAGCCTCTTCTCCATCACTCTTTCAAAAAGTTTCATTATATAGCTCATAAGTTTGATCCCCCAATAATTAGTGCAACTATGTATGTCTCTTTATTCTTGTAAATTAGTACAATAGAGCTCTTCCTCCACTCATCCAACATTTTTTTCAATTTTAAAAAATTGTTAAACAATTTTGTCCATCAAACTACCCCAATATCTCCCATATATTTCCAAGCATCTACTGGTATACCATCAAGCCCCAGAGCTTTTCCTAATTTCATCTTTTTCAAGGACTCTTTCACTTCGAGTATTCTAATCTTACGGTTATATCCATAATGCCCCACGTTACTTGGGTCTATGGTACTTTCAATCCCTATATTCTCAGGGTAATTGTCATTTAGCAATTTTTGAAAGTAACTTTCTCATCTTTGTATGATCTCACATCTTTGACTAGTACCCTTTGGTCATCACTTCTAATATGCTTAATGTAGTCTAAGTTCTTACTCTTCCTTTCTCTTACTTTTGCGAGTTTAAACACATCTTTCTCACCTTCCCTTAATCCTAATCTATTATAGAGATCATCACATGCTTCCAGTTTAGCCTCATTTACTGCTCTCTTAGCAACCTTTGTAGAATTCTTATATTGCTCAAAGTTTTCTTTATTTTTATTCCTTTGCCATGCTTTAAAAAACACACGTTTCTTTTTAATAACTTTTTGCACTTTTTCACTCCACCACCAAGTTTCCTTCGTTGGTTGCCTTTTACCTTTAGATACTCACAGGACACCTTTGCTACTTTCTTAACGAACATGGTCATATTAGTCCACATGATGTTTGCCTCTGTTTCATCGTTCTAGTTTGCTTCTACTATCAACTTGTTTGCAAATGATGCTATCTCCTGCCCTTTTAAGTTCCACCACTTAATTTTTGAACACCTGTAAAGTTCATTTCCTTTCTTCCAAACTGTAATGTGAATACCACAAATATTAATCTATGTTGTGAGGTTAGACTCTCACTAGGTATCACCTAACAATCCTTACACATTGATATTTCGGCATTCCTAAGTAGGAAAAAGTCTATTTGGCTCTTATATTATCTACTTTTAAAGGTTAGTAAATGTTCATCCCTCTTCTTAAAGTATGTGTTTGCTATAACTAAGTTATATGCTAAGACAAAATTGAGTATAGCTTCCCCCATCTCATTTCTTTCTCCAATACCATACCCTCCCCATGTATCCTATCATATCCTTCTTTTTATTTTCCTACATGACCATTAAAATTTGCGCCTATAAGTATCCCCTTTGTTAGGAATATCTTTTATGACTCCCTCCATATCTTTCCAAAACTCTCTCTTGATTCTATCCTCTAACCCTACTTGTGGTGCATATGCACTAATGGCATTTATGATCTTCTCTCCTTAAACAAGTTTTATTAGTATAATTATATGACTAGTTCTTTTAATGTCTACAACTTTATCTTTTAATTCCTTATCTACCATTATCCTTATACCATTTCTATTATTGTTATTTTCTATATACCAGAGCTCATACCCATCAATCTCTCTAACTTTAGCCTCTTTCCACTTGTTTTCTTGGATACATGTGTGTTGACTCTCCTATGTTTCATCATATCTACTAACTCTAGACTCTTAAATGTCAATATACCTATATTCTATGTAACGATAAGAATCTTGTTCTCTTGACCTAGCCTATTTACCCACATACTTCTCAAATAGAGAGGGAACCCATGCATACTTTCCACTACACCTGAGTTCTAATGCAATGAGTCGCTTTCAAGGGAACGCTCTAGCAGCACTTGCCTATTTACTACTACACTTGGGATCCAATGCAATGCATCGTTTTCGGGGAAACACCCTAGAAACCATTGTTCATTTTCCACTGCATCCAGGATTAGATGTAGCGCGTCGCTTACGGGGAACTCCCAAACCTGCAAAAATGTTATAAATCGATTCATGCATGGGGTTTGCCATGGGTTATCCTTGCCGACTAGCACTTGACGCAAAGCCCTCCTCCTTTATCCGAGCTTGGGACCGGCTATGATAAAACCATATAGAAGTAAAACCACACAAATGATACTAACAACTAAGGTACAACTCAAGCAAATTACTTAATAAAAAAGGAACCTAACAACTAAGAAAACAAATCAAATTTCCTAGAACATAGGGATGATATGCCCAGCCCCAAAACTGTCAAATGTAGCCTTGAAAACTGATTTGACTTGGTTATGGCCCATCTTGGTCTTGATTCGGTCAAGGGCCTAGACAAAGCCCGATGTCTGCATCGCTAAAATGATACACGTTATTTCTGTCAAATTATGTCATTTCTTTCCTTATGTTTTCATGGCGGTTGGGTGTCTAGGGAGAGTATCTATTGCAGCTGTTTTGCTTTATAGTCCAAGCAACAACATATTAGACCATGAGCTTAGAGGGTCCCAGTACTTGCACAACTCCTTATAGCAATAAAGGAGCACTCGAATGTGTCTAACTAAACTTTGAAAACATAAAGATGGGGGTTATTTGGGAGCTGAGTGAAAACACTTCTTGGGTGAGTGATCTACCATGGTTGAGTGAGTCCCAATAGCCATCCTCATTTCAACATGTATAGGGTTTTGCTTATTAATTGACAATGTTTTCTATTCTCTCCACTTCACCTTTTCTCACTCGATTTCCATTGCTCCATCTCTTTTCCCCATCCTAACTTCATCTTTTATCTTTAACTAGTTGCAGAACCATGTGTTATCTAGCTATTCATTTGGTAAGCTCCCTAATGGGTCAAAGCCCCAAATGCAATCCTTGATCGTAGCCATCAGATTAGAGATCTTGTAGGTTGAAGATGGAGCTCCCGTCGACTTTTTGTTAAACTATCGAATGGCAGTCCTCGAAAGCCATTTGATTAGATAGTCAAGATAATTGAGGTGGTGTCGTTTTGAGGTTATCCATCCATGAAAGAGATTAACAATTGAACAATCTGGATAATGAACTAAATCATGAAACAAGTAAATATAATTATTTATACCTTCAACAATGGCTCAAACATAAAATTAGAATCCAAGAATAAGGGCAGCCTTGGTGCACGAAGCTCCTGCCTATGCGGGGTCCGGGGAAGGGGCAGACCACAAGGGCCTAAAGTACACAGCCTTGCCTTGCATTTTGCAAGAGGCTGTTTCCACACCTTGAACCCGTAACCTCAAGGTCGCACGACGACAACTTTTACCGTTGCGCCAAGGCTCCCCTTCAAAATTAGAATCCAAGAATGAGAACTAATTGTATGTTCCTCAGAACAAGAAGGTAGATAACATACTCTCATGACGGGTACAGTTTGAACTATTAGAAATGGTTTGCTTCTGCTAACCATGTTTATCAATAGTGAAGAAGGGGCACCAACACCAGAAAAAGTTATAGGTATTACCAAGAATATCTAAGTAACACAGGTGACACTTACATCAAACTAAAAGCGGCTATTTTATATCTTGATTGAGCCTTTATTCAAATGGGAGGACAAATCATCAACTCACCCTTTGGAAAGTCCAACTATATCATTGCTTAACTAAAGTCTAAAGGCTCTACTTTATATCTTGACTGAATTTGATTTCAAATGGCATGTCCAACTATATCCACGCCTGTTCCAATTTGTTATTGGTTTGGTTCCTCCTGGGCAATCATGCTCTTCACCTGTGCTCCATCATTCAGTAAAATTCATTTTTATCTGTTCAAACTAAAAGTTTTCTTCTAGTTATAACAAAAATCCGTCCTAGAAGGAGGGCATGTAGTGGTGGACTGAGTATGATTCCAATCCAGATGGTAGTACTGCAAATTCCTATTTCTGTTATTGCCAAAGAATTGGATTTTACGGTAAAATCAACAGAAATTATGTGATTCGGTCATTTAAAGTGTTGGACACAAAAGACAATATGAAATCAGTCTGTCAAATGTTCAGGTTCAAAGTCTTGTAAGGCAGACACAAACATTCAACAAAATATACAAAGATAATGCTGATAAAAGGAAAATGAGACTTCGCTGAACTCATTGATGGAGAAACACATCAACTAAGCTTTTAAAAGACTCACCTCCAACACCATGACACCGCAGCCTTCGCCTATCCTGCAAATTTCATTTACTACAGCAGGTAATAAGACTGAATAAAAGTTATATCGAAACAACAGCTAAACACAAAAGAGAAGAATATAAGAGGCATATCCTTACACAAATCCATCTCGGTCAAGGTCAAATGGTCGAGACGATTCTTGCGGGAGAGAGTTATACCTAGTAGTCAATGCCCTTGACCTGGAGGAAACCAAAATACTGTCAATCTGGAGCAAACAATTTACAAAGGGGAACAAAGGGGTGGGGGGTTGGGGGGAGAGGGGAGAGCCCCAGTGCACAAAGCTCCCGGCTATGCAGGGTCTGGGGAAGGGGCGGACCACAAGGGCCTAAAGTACACAGCCTTACCTTGCACTTGCAAGAGGCTGTTTCCACGCCTTGAACCCGTGACCTCAAGGTCACTTGACAACAACTTTTACTGTTGCGCCAAGGCTCCCCTTCACAGAAATAAAAATCTTGGAGCAAAGCAAATGAAAACACAGGGCACAAGAATATATAGCAATGCCTCCAAAGAACCATCCTTGTGACAATGCTGCATGTTCAGCACTAGAATATTCTCTGTCCTTATACAGACGACTGGAAAGCTCTTTATCCATTAAATATAAATGCATGCTGCCAAGGACATTCTACTTCGGTGAATAGGTTTGCTTTAGCTAGATACATAAAAGGGCAGTCCCGGTGCACAAAGCTGCCGCCTATGCAGGGTCCGGGGAATGGGCAGACCACAAGGGCCTAAAGTACACTGCCTTACCTTGCATTTTTGCAAAAGGCTATTTCCACGCCTTGAACCCGTGACCTCAAGGTCACACGACAACAACTTTTGACTACTGGGTGCTTGCAAGAACCAGGTTTAATCAATAACGTATCTGGCTAAAGCAAGGTTTAGTTAATTATGTATCTTTAGCCAGATACATTATTGATTAAACCTGGTTCTTGCAAGCACCTAGTAGTCAATTTCTCATTTTCAGTCACTTGATTTACTTCTAATCAGCCAAATGAAAAACAGATGTCATTGCATCAACAACAAATAATGCAGATTTAGTAAAATTAGGCAGAGTCGCCAACTTCATACAATCTGAAGATGTTGGCTAGAAAATAAAAATGTTTTGAAAAGCTTAGGAAAGATTAGAAATGGTCATGTGACTATCACAACAAAACAAAACACACATACAAGCACAAGGGCAGACATATGGACCCACATGCGTGTGCACAGGCACAAGACAAATTATTGGGCATCATATTCACACCCATTTTCAAATGAATGCACATTGATATCTACACCTATTTGCAAATAAGTAGTATTCTAAAAGGTGGGCCCTTCAAGTCATCCACATCTATTTTCAAATTAGAAGATATTTATGTGGTGGCCCCTAGAAGTTATCCACACCCATTTTCAAATAAGAAACTATTTTACAAAGTGGACCCCACAAGCCATCCACACTCATTTTCAAATAAGAAGCTATTTGCATACTGAGTCCTAGAAGCTATCCACACTAATTATCAAATAAGAAGCTATTTGCATGGTGGGCTCTAAAAGCTATCCACACCTCTTATCAAATAAGAAGCTATTTATATGGTGAGCCCTACAAGCCATCCACACCAATTTTTAAATTAGAAGTTATTTATATGTTGGTCCCTACAAGCCATCCAGGATGAGTCATCAAGAAATGGACTAATTGTATTACATAATTGCTACACCCACAATCACATTTTATAGTATGTAAGGAAGGCCCACAAACATGCTTTAGAGTATATATGGAAGGCCAACAAAAAGTTTCACGGTAAGTAGCAAGAGCCACAAACAGGTCTCTAATGTTGTAGCGTCTTCCACTAGTCCTAATAATTTAGTAGAGGGCTTACAAGCATGTTGCATGATACACTGAGAGATCCCGCAAATAGGTTTGATGGTCTACATTGGGGCCCATAAACAAATGCAATGTAAAATAACGAACATTAAAATATTTATAGAAAATCATGAGTCAAACTCAGTCAGACTCTCTCTAAGTTGGTCAAACTCGGTTTGATATGTTGCAAAATCAGGCAAGCTCATGCCATGCAAAATTGGGCTTATTTAGGTGAAAACTAGATTTTGAATCTAACCTCTTCAGCTCCTACAAAATCTAGTCAAACCATATTAGCCTAGCTCATTTTTTTACTAACATGTTGTTATTTACCTCCATACAAGCCATAATTAGACCAAAAAGCTGCAATGATAGTGATGCACCAAAAATTTGGATATTTGGTGCCACACACAACGTTTACAGTACACTCATTATTGAAAGGAACCAAGAAAGCACCGTGAAAGGGTAGTAAATATATAAGAACATTTTTGAACTCTGATCTCTTGTAACAATATTGGCATTCAAGAAAAGGTACATAAAGATTCATTAAGTGGACAACAGTTGACAATCTATGTTATACAATGATGGTTGGGAGAAGACAACATTGAAGTCAAACTTGATATATATAGATAATCATAATCCTTTCATTATATCATTTGTTGAAATTTTATTTTATTTTTAACTTAAGCCTAACAACATAGAGAGACATTTAAACCATTAGCAATTACCTACAAAATCCCGCTATAGAGAGAGCATCAATACTGGACTCTGTGCCTCCAGCCACCATAACATCAGAATCTCCAAACTGAATCATTCTTGCAGCATCCCCAATAGAATGTGCACCAGTAGCACAAGCTGTTACTGCAGCATGATTTGGTCCCTAGATTCAAGTGTAAGAGTTTGCAGCAATTCTTGTGTTTCACTTTCAACAATCCTAGTTAATGAGCAGGTATTATTCTTCAGATACAAAATTGGACAAAATGTGGTGGAAATTAAATATAAGTAGCAGTTAGGGCTAAGATGTCCTGTCACCTTGAATCCATGTTTCATGCTCACATGACCCGCTGCCATGTTGATCAATATTCGTGGAATGAAAAATGGGCTAAGTCGACGTAAGCGCTGTGGTTCAAAAGCGGAGATAATCATGTAAGATTGTTGGCTGGGGGCATGTTTAAATATGACCGTAAGAACAAGAGAATAAATCTGCATCATTTCCAAAAGCATTAATAATACAGAATCTATGCTGCAATTCAGTAAATCATAGTAACACAAAACCAACCTTCTCACATATCATTTGTGCTGCATTCAAAATGTCACTGATGCTTCCAGTACCTCCACCAATTGAGACACCCTGGCGTTTCAAAATGCTTTACAGTTTTAGATAGGCAGGATATCCAAGGATGAGAGGAGAAAGAGAGAGAGCAGAAAATTGCTGAAGACAACAGGTGATTACCGTTCTTTCCTTCTTTTCCAGTTCGCATGGGAACCAGTTTGCATCTCGAAGAGCTTCATCAGTTGAGCACAACGCATAGGCTATAAACTTTGCAATGGCTCTGTGGTCCTGAGAGGGAGACAAGTCAACGATAGCCTACAGAAGGTAACATAAAAGATCCTGGCACTGTAATGTCGAGGACCAAGCAACTAAACAAAACAATGTCACGGCTTGAGCTACCTATGGACTGTAGTAAAGAATTCTTAATCAGCAGGAATTCAGTTTTCCTTTGGAATGTATCAGTTGGCTTTCCACTTTCCAGTTAAAATACTTCTTAAAATTACAGTTAAATTTTGTGAATGATGAAAACAAATTTATCTCCAAGGAAAAGGAATTATCAGATTCAGCTTGTGTTGAAGACACTACCATTAAGGTAAATCAGGCTCTCCCTACATTGAATCACTGTGGTTAAGGGCTTCATCGTGTCTCCCCAAAGACACTTCAATTTGTTGCAGCAAAGGTGTGAGCTCATTGAACCCATTGTGTTACAAATACAAAAGATCCACGTCAGAAAGCCAGAAAAGAGACAAGAAAAATAGATGCCAGAGATTTTCTTATGTGCTTCTTCAAAAGAAGTCCTATCTATTAAGACTCCTGATGTAAATGAATTGCATGCCAACACTTTTGAAGTTCATGTCACAGCATCAGCGATAGGATCCCATTGGTGCTACATCAAGGCCCACTCATGTGAAGCATGTTCCTCAAAAGCAGCTAGCTTAGTCTTACACTTACTATGTCATTGAGGTACATGAATTCCTTCTCATCCAACTAGTTAGTTTGCTATCTGTAGGTAGCTATATCCGTTTGAAGGGGAGCCTTGGTACAATGGCTGAATTGTCACCATGTAACCTGGGAGTCACAAGTTCGAGGCGTGGAAACAGCCTCTTGCAAAAATGCAAGGTAAGGCTGCATATTGTAGACCTTTCGTGGTTCATCCCTTCCCCAGACCCCACATACATGGGAGCTTCGTGGACCAAGCTGCTCTTTAGGTAGCTATATTTGTTTGCCTCTAGTTTCTTTTTAGTTTGACTACTTTCTAATTGGTTGGAATCATGTATGAGAAATCAAACTCTTATGTACGTATTGGTTGTGAAATAAGGACGCATAAAAGTATTATGCCAAATTCCTTGTGAATTAAAAAGGTATGGTTCTCCTCTAATTGAACCATCTCTATATCGTATACCAACCATGCAAAAGCATCTTTTCTTTAGTAACTTGATTAGTGGTGCAGAAATTTTGCCATAAATTTTACAAAACGCCAGTAGTAACCTATAATCTAAAAAAACCTGGCAACTCCTTGACATTTCTTGGAATGCACCAGTTCTCCATTCAGATAATTTTACTCAGATCAGTCGATACACCTTGATGAGAGATAACGTAACCAAGATACTCCACCTTGGATTGACCAAAGACACAGAATTTTTTTGCAAAAAGTGTGTGGCATTGTAGAATTTGCAAGACTATGCAGAGTTGTTCCAAGTGCTTAGCCATGTTTCACCATCAATCAAAATATCATCAAAGAAAAAGGGCTTGAGAGGTCGAAGGAGCTTTGGTGAGACCAAAAGGCATAACAAGGCATTCATAGTGCACTTCATGAGTACAGAATACCGTTTTATGTACATCCTCAGCTCTAACTTGAATTTGATGGTAACTTGAGTACAGATCAAACTTTGAAAAATTTTGCACCATGAAGCTCATCAAACAGCTTATCAATCACTAGAATTGGAAAACAGTATTTGACTATTATCTTATTTAGAGCACAATAATCTACACAATCGCCATGACCCATCTTTCTTGGGAACAAGCAACACTAGGGAAGATTAAGGACTTGTAATATGGCAAATCAGGCCTGTCTCTAACATCTCCTTTACAATATGCTCAATTTCATTCTTCTGAATGTGGGGTAATCTATAGGGACAGACCTATGCTGGTGTCGCTCCTAAATGAATTTCAATATGATGATCAACAATGCAACCCAGTGGCAAGCTGTCTGGTTCATGAAACACTACAGAAAAGTCTTGTAAAATGTTAACAATATCACTAGGAAGCTTGGTGACTGTTTCTTGGATACTACGACCAAACACAAAACATACCTACCATATTCTAACAAAGTAATCTTTCCATGGATTCCAAACTGGCTGGTTTTGCGTTTGGAAGAGGTTCACCTTCA
The DNA here is from genome assembly GCA_035236585.1 of Warburgia ugandensis. Taxonomy (NCBI): domain Eukaryota; kingdom Viridiplantae; phylum Streptophyta; class Magnoliopsida; order Canellales; family Canellaceae; genus Warburgia; species Warburgia ugandensis. The sequence continues at coordinate 45,572,486 of CP141131.1, read as the reverse complement.
AGATGACATCAGTGCTCTCCAACTGAAAAATCCGTTGTCATTCTTTTCAAACCACATACACCCAGCCCCGATTTTTCCAACCATTAAACTTCTAAAACCACTTCAGCACCTTTAATTGATACTCTGTGTGTGCGTGTATAAGGTATGTTGCAAAACAAAGACCTTGGATCTCAACTTCTACATCAATGCAACAACCAGAATAGTCTAAGGTATTTCCACTGCCAATCATAACTTGAAATCCATGAATAGGAGCAATTGGTCGTAGTAACCAATTAGAAAGAGTTTCACTAATAAAATTATGAGTGCTATCACTATTAGGTAAAATGGATACCTCATTTTTTATTATTCCCCTAACTTGCAAGGTGCTCTGTGAGGTCACCCCTGAGAAGGCTTTGAAAGAGATCTCAGGTAGAGCAAGTGGTTCAGTTTCCTCTTCATTTTGCTCTTCTTCTTCAATGTCAAACTTTTGCTGGACATCTAGCATAAAAAATTGTTGCTTTCTACACCTATGCCCTGGATTGAATTTCTCATCACATTATAACATAACCACTTCTCCCAACGAGCTTGCATCTCCACCCCTGTTGACTTGATAGGCACACTCCCTGAATTAGAATTAGAGAAAGGCAATTGCAATGGTAGCTTAAATCAGGTAGATATCGGTGTCCTATTGATCTTCCACTATGGCATCAATTTCTCTTCCTGCATGTGTGCTAACCCCACAGTTTGCAGCAATGTTTCTAGTCGAAACATCCTAACATCAGCTGCAATCTCTTCCTTTAGCCCTCTGATAAAACACCTAATTAATGCCTTTTCTGACCAATTTTGACACAATTTACAAGCTTCTCAAATTGGGTTTGGTATTCTCTCATAGTACTGGATTTTCGTAGTTTAGAAAGTGCTTCATCGAAGTCTTTATATTCTGTTAGCCCAAATATGACACAAAGGGCCTTGACAAAAATTGCCAAATTCATATTTGATTGGGTACACGCTTACCACGGAAACCACTAATTTGCTTCACCTTCAAGATGAAAAGATGCTAAAGTACCCTCTGATCTAGCAATGCTGCTAAAACAAGACTAAGTAATTATGGCCCAGTTTCTTTTGCAATTTTTGGCTGGAGTACTTCAAGCTACAGGGTACCCAGTTACAAATGAGTACTGCAACTCACCCCTATTTGAATGGGCAACAAAGTCATTGAATGGCAGCATCTAGTCAACCATAAAGATGGGTGAAGTTGCTCCCGTGAGGAAAATACTGACATAACACTACTATCCAGACATCATCTAAGTTGACACCATTGGAGGTAGTGTATGGTCGTCCACTTCCAATTTTAGGTGCCTACAATGGCAAATCGTCTTGTGTAGAGCTCTTAGGATCATGATACTGCCTTAAAAGAGATCAAATGCAATTTAGAGTTGGTGCAGAAGCAGATGAAAAAACAACATGATAATTGGGTTTACCTTAAGTTGTAGACTTACCAACAAACTTCAATCGTAAGGTATGGCAGTCAAAAACTTTCTCAACATCACTTTCGCCCATTCAAAATAGCACAGCACATTGACAAAATCGCTCACAAACTTGATCTTCCACTTCATTCCACGGTACATCCAGTATTTCATGTGTCATTGCTCAAAAAACAATTGGGTGCTCCTATGCAGGCTTTCTCACAATTACGACCTATTTCTGATTCCAGAGTGTTCTAGCTGGAGATTGAAGAACTCTTAAACTTCCAATGAAATAAGCAAGGGTCCATATCCATCACTGAAATGCTGGTTCATTGGAAGTGTCTGCCAATTGAAGATGTTACTTGGAAAGATTATGAACAGCTTAAATTACAATTTCCTGGATAGAACCTTGAGAACAAGGTTTGCTTTTAAGGGGGAAGGGACGATAGGATCTCACTAGTGCTACATGATTCAAGCCCACTTGTGTCAAGCATGTCCCTCAATACTGCTTAGATTAGTCTTATGCTTAGGGTGTTAGTACCAATGTTATAGAGGGTAAATGAATAGCTGCTCATACAAGTAGGTAGTTTCCTGCTCGTAGATAGCTATATTTGATTGCTTCTAGTTTCTTTTCTAGTGACTACTTTCTAATTGGTCGGAATCTTGTATAAGAAATCAAAGTCTCATATAAGTATTGGTTAAGAAATAAGAAATAAGAAAGTTGAAAAATATTAATACCAAATTCCTTGTGAATAAAAGAGGTAAGGTTCTCCTCTGGTTGAACCATATCTAGATCATACTAATTAGCCCTCAGAGCATAGGTCCATATACAGGTCAAAGATTTTCCAAAATTCACATTGGTCTCTGCCTTTTGGGTTCCCAACCATAAGAAGTCAACCTGCCCATGCATCCAAGGAGTTTGATCTCTCACTTTACAAATGTGAAACTAAGCTTTGACCAACAACAAAAACAATGCCAAGAACATGTCAAAAATTCAAAGCATCCACCAAGGATTTGAAACGACATTGTGTGCAGTTTACAGGTAACACTAACATAAAGCAGTTCTTTCCTAATAAGCTCCTTCTGGACCCACATGTCCCCGCATGAACATTCTGAGCTCCTTTAGCCTACCAGGCCTACCACATCACTATCCCATTGTAAATGATATCCCCTCAATCAGATGATCCTAGGCATTTGATCCATCAAGGCTCATTTAACACTGTCAAAAAGATGGTTCTTGCTGAATTTTAATCTTAAGATCTTAAGGATGGGATGTCTGTTCAGCATGGGATCAAAGATTGAGAACCATGCAGAGTATCTCTTGATTGTCTACAAGATCAACAGTATTACTTAGCATATATGTCCTCATGTTGGAACAAAACTCTGAACTTTAATCCCAAAAATGTTATCTGAGTATATATTCTTAACTAACAGCTGTAACTTTGTCATGATTCTATTTTATTAGTTATGTGGCCATGCACATGTTGGCACAATGAGCTAAGACTCTAAAGATCTTCAGAATGTCCATATAAATAACAAAGACAGGCATATTAGAGCTTTATTGTTACAATGTACCCAAATCACCTGTAAACTCGATTACTCCCTGCCCTCTAAAAACAAGAAGCATTTTTGACACTCTTCCAAAGGAAACAATAATAGCTACACCCCTTTTCTAGAATTGGAAACAAAAGTAAACTCCTCACTTGCCTTTTCACCATTAGCTTGTGTAGGGGCCATTAGTAAAAATGAAATTCAGCATAAAATTCACTTCTGTCCTGATTCTATTGAAAATCCATTGTGGAAAGCAAAATAATGAAGGGTTCAGAATGCCATGTAGATCTCATGATCATTTGAATCTGATATGGTGGGTTTTACCTACAGAAGAGAGTGCATCTTAGGAAACATTGGAAATTGCAGAATCCATCATTGAATTCAATTTCATCTTTACTACGGACCCCATAGCCGTTTATTCCTGCTTTAAAGGATTTGTCCATATTTTCAGGTGCTATAATATAAAGAGCATGTTGAGCAATAACTCTCAGACAAAATAGTCTTGCAACTGACTGAAATAAGTGAATACAATATAACTACTTCCATCACAACATCACACTAGACTTCCTAGCATCTAATGGCACAAAGAATAAACAGATTCGACCTTGAATTCAACATTAGTGATAAATTCATATTTCAAAAATACCTTGAGCCACAATTCCTCAGTGAATTCACCCTCATTCTTTCCATAAGGCACAGTAGCAGCGACTTTTGATGCCAACTGATTAAAGGTATGATCAACTGTTTCCTTATCAAAACCTTCCATTTTGAGATCATCTGGTGAAAGCGCTCGAATTCCACATTCCCCATCAACAAGTCTCCTCCATGTAGCCTCTACACCGCAACCAAGTGGAGTAACCATTCCTAAACCTGCAAATACCGCCAAATTGTGCACAAAACAAAATCGAATTTGCAAGTATGAAATTCTAAAAAAATCTCTTCTTTCTAAAATTGGAATTTAACATAGCAGTGAAAGATCGACCCTTTTCGGTTTTGGTAATGGAAAATCAACATAAAATAACAAATTACAATGTAAATGCATGAAATTTCTCTTTTTATTTCCACCATTGAAAATTAGCATCATAGTACAACATAAGTGTAACGAATTTGAATGAGAAAGAGAGATTACCAGTGACGACCGCTCGGCGTCGGGGAGGAACAGGTGGCAGATCGAATGATTGCGATCTGGAGGAAAAGAAGCGGGACCGTTGGCGGATAAGTCGAAAGTGATAAATCATTGTTGGGGGAAGACGGCGGTAAGAGCCAAGGAGAAACAAATAGAAGAAAGAAAGAAAATTATTGAGAGAGAGAGATGGGAGTGGAGAGACCAGAGATGAACCCTAGGAACGAGTGACGTGACGCATCTAGTTCTAAAATCTATATTTTTTATAATAAAAAATATAAATAATAAATAAATAAATTTTGGAGAAATGATTATTTTAATATTACAAATCACTCCAATTGGAAAAATAGAAATTAAGGGCATTATAGTCCTCCAAACCATTCATTACAAATTTCTTTAATTAGTCAATAAATATTTCTGATATGATTTAAGACGGAACCACAACTATCACCCATTCATCATTTAAGTTCCATCCAATTCTAATTTTGTGATTTCTTTAAATATGATATTATCAATAAGGTCCTGAGAATGGTTGAATTTGGCTTAAATAAGAGTTAAAAAATATTTTACAAGTTTTGTGCTTAAAACATAAATCCGAGTTTTAGAGACAAAAACTTTTGGCACACTAAAAAATTAGACATACAGAATTTTTTGAAATTCAAGCCAACAAAGGTAGAAGTTTCACTGACACCTATCTTGAGTTGCACTACCGCTCTCCTTGCAAGATTTTACGCACTAATTGAGATTGTAACAAACAAATGACTAGAGCCTTACACTATCTAATGCATTTTACAAACATTTGAAAAACTATGCAAGACAAGACACTTAAGACGCCCCAGGTTTTACACACATATAAACACAAATTTTTCAAAAGTTGAGATCACTAGTTAAAATTTTACATTTTTTAAATCATCTGAAAATAAATATTTCAAATAAAAACACTCATTTCAAAAATCCAAGAGCCATATGACTCATAAAACTACAAATTCAATGGTGAAATGATCTCCTCATTTCTACCAAAAATTCGATGAAGTCTCCTCTGTATTTTGGACCAAAGTATTTAGTACATGCAATGTGATAACTAGGAGACTCAGTATCCATATCCATCCATCTTGATCATTTAAATGCTTCAACCAAACCATATACATCAGCGATGAAAAACAAACCAATAAAACTACATAGCAGAAGATCTATGCATCCACAGCCATCATATCCAACATAAATATATCTATACATCTAAGTCATAAAAGAATAAACCATTATATATACTCCATTTACTATGTTTAGAAGCAAATTCCTAACAACCGCATACATCGATGAGATCTCCTCTAAAAATGTTACTAAATGCCGCCAGCACCATCACCTAGTCTTGGGCTATTTGCCTTTCCAACTATCTCTCTCAATATGTGAGGCACTACACAACATTGCAACGCCTTCACAAGCTATGTTTGAGTAGATACATAGACATTTAATAATAACTCATAAATATTTAACATGTAATGAATAGCCTATGTACTTCGATCACTAGATTGACTTGACCTAAGGAGGTCTTCTTAAAGTTAAAGAAGTTCAACTACCTTGATGGATGGACCTCGCTCTGTCTATAGCCTTCTTCTCCTAACTTCTAAAGTAAGACAAGAAAGGTCGACCTTGGCAGAGGTCTTAGTTAGAATTGGTGTTTGAATAGGTACATAGACATTTTATAATAACTCATGAATATTAACATGTAATGAACAATCTATGTATCAAATCTCAAGGGGTATGCAATAAATAGCTTTCTCATGGAAACAACTCTAATATTATCATGATAATAAGGGTAAATAATGATGAAGTAGAGCATGAATAGCATGGGAAACCAACCAGATAGATATGTAATAAACCAAAGCATCAAACCTTGTAGAACTACCAAAAACAAGGCAATGCAACCACACTATCTACGTGTTTCCAAAACATGTTGGGTGACTGAGTTTCTAAGGCTCATGAAAATGCCAAATTCAAGTCAATGCATCTCTTGCTAGCTACATGTTTGAAAACACATGCCAACCAAACTGAGCTCCTAATGCTCATGAGTATGCTAAAACCAAGTCAATGCAGAGCTTCAAACGGCCAAAGAGTATCTCAAATGAATATGCACATCCTTAAGAGGGGCACCTTAACTCAAGGGCCCCATGAGTGTCCCATACACTCAAATGTTTGGTCATGAGTACTCACATCAATCTTACAGGCATTGTCGCACTGTGGTTACATAGGAAAATGTCTATCTTGGCCCACTTACAATGCAATATGACAACACCAACCATCCAAACTGTATGGACGACTATGCTGCAGTAATAATCAACTCGATGATCTATCAACTATTGCTCCTTGTTGGCATTGGAATGGGAGACCAAATATCTATGGATCATTGGGAGAGAATCAGACTTGTAGTGTGGACTACCCATAATACCACTTCCTATGAAGTTTGCCTCTAGATAGAGCTGGTGTCTATCATCTCATAAAGTTAGAGGGAGGGTGGCCAACCTATAATCTCTCCTAGCATAGTGTTCATCATGCCAAAACATCCATAAAACCATCCATGGAGCACTTGTATGCAGAGGCCCCCGATAGGCTTACAACTCTCCTCCAAACAAATCATGGAAATCACTTGACATCTCAAAGCAAGGAAATAGGAATGAAATCCTCTTGTGAATAATGCAATCCAGGAGCGCATGTAGTTTTCCATCCTAAGGCACTGCCCATTTCTTAGGATTAGCTTCTCAAGGACCAACCAGCGTACCTCGCAACCAGGTCCATGGAGAAATAAGTGATAAGACAGGCATTTATGTGCCTCAATATGCAATATCCACTATAATTACCATTTGATGACTTCTATAGGTCATGAAATTATATTTAAAATCAAGTGTTCACTATCGCTTATGAAATGTGACTGATCATAGACAAACCATGTGTTCTATAAAAAAAAAAAAGAGAATCAATGCAAATATGCATATGTGTATTACTCATAGACAAGATAGATGTCTCAATAAGGATCATAATATAATAATACATACATGGTATTCATTCATAAATACTAAGCTAGTGCGACAAGAATCTGCAATTTCAAAATAGGAACATGCCCACACTAAATGTTGTCACCTATCTTAGACAAAGAACCACTCATTTGTACCTCCCAAACCACCAGTCTTACTCAACTTTAGGATTGGTCCGCCTCAGTCCCACTACTTGAATACACATCACAACTAGATTTAATTTAGAATCCAAGCTATTCATCTAAGTTGGATTCTTAGTTAGAAAGTAAAGATTATATCTCCAATTCTTAATTTATTGTGTTTCGACATGATTTGATGGTTCATAGCATCATGCCAAATTAGGGCAACCAATAGCTATCAAATTCAAATCGTACTCATATCCTAAGGAAGTCCAAAATCATCATGCTCATACTAAATTAATTGTGAGTAATCCATCATCTAACCAACTAATTGGGCACATTCAGATGCAATCCTACTGAATTCTAGCTAATTATAGTTAAATCAATGAAATTGAAGGGTTAGGATGGTAATCCTACCTCCCGTAGATCAATCTGATTATATTTGGCCACCTATGTCACCAAATTGTCCACTGACCATCGCGATGATGCCCAATCTAGGCTATCTGTAGTGATCTAGTTGCAATTATCCACATGATCTTCCCAAATCAAAGAATAAATTAGTAAATCCAGTACATTCATCTTAGGGAATCAGTTGAATGGTGAGGATCGTCAAATTGGATCCAATTTCATATGGTATCCTTAGTTGATCTTAGCCATCAATCAAGATATCTGACCATGGACAATCATCTAATATCACCATTTATGATCATATTTACATTTTTTATTTGAAATTTTTTGGATTGCTACAACTCCACATTCAATAGATCACTAGAAGCATTTGATCACTGCAAGATTATCATGGATGGATATGATCATGGCTGTACATTGGCGTTACATCTAGATCTTCGTCAAATCAACCTCGATCTTCAAAATTGAAGGGTCTTGCTCATGGTGTCAAGGGAATATGATGAACGATTTAGATGATCCAATCTATCCCTCTATTTTTCAGTGAAATTGTCTACATAGGTCACCTTCTCTCTTTAATTTTCTGGCAAGATGCAGCCAAACCAAAGAGGGGGCTTGGGAATTTTATTCTTCTCATTATAATGAAAGAGATGATTCACTCAAATCATCAATCTGAGTTGCCATTTTCTTTAGCAAACTCAACATATCTAGCAAACCTAAGTCCTTGATTTTTCAATGAGTTGCAGCCAAAATGACCAACTAATTGATGGGCCCTGGTTGTCTCATCACAGTAAGCAAGATGGTTGGCTCGAATCATCAATCTGAGCTACCATTTTCTCTAGCTAGCTCAATCTCCCTTGCACATCATTTTCTCTCCATTCTCCTTCTTGTTAATGTTAATGATGGTTTCTTGGTGGCCATCATTCTCCCTCACAGTCCCTCTTTCTCTTTCTGCATCTCCTTTCTCTCTTCCTTCTCCCCCTCTTCTTCTTTCTCCCTTCCTTTAAGTAAATCTCTCTCTCTCTCTCTCTCTCTCTCTCTCTCTCTCTCTCTCTCTCTCTCTCTCTCTCTCTCTCTCTCTCTCTCTCTCTCTCTCTCTCTCTCTCTCTCTCTCTCTCTCTCTCTCTCTCTCCTTCTCTTATATTAAAATGCCCTCCATATTCAAATGTCATAACTTCTCCATCTAAACTTTGATTTCAGTGCTCTTTTTGTTGTTGCAATCATTTTTAAATTATAATTCAATTATTAAGGTTTCAAAGCTTAATTAGATTTTCCTTCAAAGGTCAATTCCATGGATCTTAAAACACAGAGATCAAATTTTGTATTTTCTTCAAAAATAATCCAAGCAATTTTATAAAATGCAAAATTTAAAATTTGGGGGTGTTATAGCTGTACCAACCTCTTGAATACAAAGAAAATTTGAAGAAAAAGTTCTCTCTAAATACATTTAATCCAAACACCAAAGATAAAGATGTTAGATATATATATATATATATATATATATAGAATCTTGCCAAAATAGAAATTTGATGAAGCTTAGCCTAGAGGTACTTATAGAATCTTCTTAAAAATAGCTGAAGTCTCTCCTTAAGTGCAAGGTATATGACCTCTTTATCTCTACAAGTAGAACTTCACAAGTTTAGAACCTTAGAAGAGTGATGCCAAAATGGGAAAGCTCTAAAGCTAGAGATCTTCACAGGTAGAAGAACGGTGAAGAGTAATGCTCTATGGCAAACTCTTAAAATAAACCAAACTAGAGTGATTCCACAATGATCAAACTGTAAGAGTGAGAATAAGAATAGAGTAATGTCAAATTGTGCAAAATCTAAGAGAGAGGAGAGTCAAGTAGAGAATGTCTCAATTGGATAGACTCTTAAAAGCCAGAAACTAGAGAGCTAAGGGATAAAGAGGAGGTGTAAGTCTGAGACACCTAGGGGATCTATTTTATAAATATGGGATGCTTGGATACAAAGCAACAAATAGGAAGCTATCCTAAGCAAGCTAAGAAAAGTCCAAACCAATTTTCCTATATGTTTCTCTCTGCAGGTGGGTTTTGACGTGTCAGGCCATCTCGGTAGTGATGGGCCGACCATGAAAAGACATGCCTTAGCCCATGGACCATCAATCGTAGTGGGCCTAGGATGGATTTAGTACTAGATAATCAATTACAAAAAATAGTTAACATAATTAGTTAAGTGTTTTATTAGATGATCCATTGAAGTACATAATGTCTAGACCAATCTTTTCCGGTCGATTAGCCAAGTGGGCCCTCAATCCTTTAGAATTCTATATCACTTATGTCTCACAAAAGGTTGTCAAAGGACAAGTAGTTGCAGATTTTCTTGTAGATCATCCAATCCATTTGATTGGGAGTTACAAGAAGACTTACCTGATGAAGAAGTCTTTTTCATTGAAATTCTCCCACTTGGAAGATGTTCTCCAAGTTTTTCTGTGGATATAGATGGCTCATCACCATAGAATTTCAAATGAGATTAGTTCTTCTATGATATAGAATAATCACCACCTTAGGAATCAAGTAACATATTAGTTCACCACTCTTGGATACAAATACCACCACCAAGAGATACAGAACTTTAGGTTGGAGTCTAACTCACCACTTCAAGGATATAGACCACTCACCAACATAAGGATATGTAGAGTCAAGATGTCTCACCACACTTAGACTCCTTTGAGTGATACCAAAATGTAAGAAGCCAAGATGTAACACGCTTATCTCAATTCAAATGGAAAACATGTCTAAGCACCAACCTAAAAAAGAAAAGTTGATTTGAATTGTGCAACTAACCTACGTCTTTGATTCATATCTAAGGTATTTACAGATGGGAGCAGCTCTCTCAAATAAGTAATGTACAGAGCTATAAAGAAACTATCTAATTACAAGAGTTGCTTAGCCTAAGAAGACTTTCTAAATATGTAATACATACCCACCAAGACTTTCCTAATCTTGGTTGTGCTAAATGAGCACTTGCCAAACATTGGGTGGTTACCAAATAACATTAAGCAACTTCCAAATTCATACAAATTAGCATGCTCCTAAACTTATAAACTCCCAAGCAAGAACTTTCTGAAGCCTTAATAGTTGGAATCTTTGACTAGTCAACACCTAGACTTCTTGACCAAGGAAGACTTGTAGGGGCATTTTTTGTCTTCCTAAGTTAGGAAAATTTGACTTGTTAATGGGCTCCTAGAAAATCAGTCTAAAAATGTTAGCTCATCCATCCATCCTCAACGACTCGTGCTCATAATCTCATGATCCAAGAAAGTTTGGTGTTGATCTTTGTCCATCCAATCCTAGATCACCCTTGATCTTGGAATCTTTGGACACTCTCTTGCATTCTTCCTGAGTTGAACTCATCCTTGAGTTGTCTATGTCATCCTCTCCTTTGTATGGCGAAAGGTTAGTTATGTTGAAGGTGACCGAAACCTCATATGCCACTGATAGCTTGATCTTATATGCAATATCACCAATTCTTTTTAAAACCTTAAAAGGACTTGCAGCTCTAGACTTGAGCTTTGAGTATTGTCTTGAGGAAAATGATCCTTCCTTCCTGAAAAATGGCATGTTTTATATGTTTGTTAGCTTGCTCTTTGTACTTGTAGTGCAATCTTTGCTTATATTTGCTCATGCATATTTTTAATTTACTTACCTCTTTCTTTGGCATATCTGCTAAAATTACCAATTAGTGGCAGGGATACTAAATCCATAGGGATTGAAAGATTCTTATAATATACCACCTCAAAAGGACTATATTCAATTGATTGATTGTAAGAATTGTTGAAAGTAAATTTGGCTTGTGCTAGCAACAATTACCATTGACAGATATATATTTTTTCCATAAAATCCTTAGCAAATTTCCTAGACTTCAATTAACAACTTCCATCTATCCATCAATCTGAGGGTAACATGAAGAACTAAACTTTAGATGAGGTCCAAGTTTTCTACGTAATGTGTTCAGCAAAGTGACTCGTGAACTTTGGATCTTGAACTGAAGTTATAGTCTTGAGGATACCATGAAGTCTCATAACTTCTTTGGAATATAAATCTGCCAACTGTGATGCATTGATCATCTTAGTGTAGGTTATGAAGTGCACCATCTTTGAAAAATGATCAATAACTGTCACAACAAAATCTTTCTCTCACTATGTTTGTGGTACTATAATAACAAAGTCCATGCTAACTTCTTCCCATGAAGAATTAGAAATAGCAAATAGAGTATGCAAACTCATCTTTTGTAGTTTGGTTTTTCCTAAATGATAAGTTTTATACATCTGCACATACTTAGAAACATCCTTAGCCATCTTAAGCCAAAAGATACAATCTTTTCCTAAGGCAAGAATTTTATCTCTTCCAAAGTTCCCAACAAGGTCTCCATCATATAATCGCTTCTCTAAGGCAACATTGGGGAATACCTAGAAGGTTTCCCTTAAAAAAGAAAACCATCTTCTTCAAGAAAATGATGAAAAGAACCATGCTTATAATTCTCCAAAATTTTCCTAAAGTAGGGATCACTTGTATAAAACTCTTTAACTATTTCAAATCCAATGACTTTGGCATTTAGAACAATTAACAAATTATATATCCTGCTTAAGGCATCAACAACCACATGTTGTGTACCTAATGTTTGCTTGATCATGAAACTAAAGGATTGGATGAATTTGATCTATATAACATGTATCTTGTTGAGTTTTTAACTTTAAAGAAATCTCAAAGCTTCATGATCTGAGAATGGTATGAAAGGTTGTGCTAGCAAGTATAGGCTCCAATGTTCGAACACATGTACAATGGCAAAGAAATTTTTGTTGTAGGTGGAGTAGTTGAGGCATGAAACATGTATCTTGTTGAGTTTTTTATTTTGAAGAAATCTCAAAGCTTCATGATCTAAGAATGGTATGAAAGGTTGTGCTAGCAAGTATAGGCTTCAATGTTTGGACACACGTACAATAGCAAAGAAATTTTTGTTGTAGGTGGAGTACTTGTGGCATGAATTGTTAAGCTTCTCACTAAAGAAAACAACTGGCTTTCCTTCTTTGGAAAAATTTGAATTGATCCTAATGTTGGAAGCATTACATTCTACTTCAAAGAGATAATCAAAGTTAGGTAAGGAAAGGATGGGACATTCATTGCCTTTTATTTTATAAGCTGAAAACTTCATCGTGCTTCTTCTGTCCATTTAAATGTTCCACCTTTCATGCATTCTGTTATTGGAGCAAATACTGTACTAAAGTTTTTGATGAATCTCTTATAGAATGAAGCTAAGCCATGAAAGCTTCTAATGTCAAATAAAGTTTTAGAAATAGGCTAGCTAACAATAGCATCGACTTTGCTCATGTCCATCTTTACTCCATTGACTAAAATGATATAGCATAAGAAAATCAAGCTATCAACCAAAAAGTTGCACTTCTTCAAGTTATCATATAACTTTTATTCTCTTAACAACTATAGCACATTTGAAGATAACTAAAGTGTTCCTCTTGTCCTTTATTATATACAAGTATACTGTCAAAGTATACAATAATAAATCGAACCCCCTATGTTGATGGTGGACAATGATCCTTTACATAAAAAGGTTTAAAGACATGTGTCATTAAATGCATGAAAGTACTTAGGGCATTAGATAATCTAAAATATCACCAATCATTCATATAGGCCATCTTGAGTTTTAAAAGTAGTTTTTCCATTCATCACATGATCTCATACAAATATGATAGTAGCCACTAAGAAGGCCTATCTTAGAAAAAGTTATTGCACCATGGAAAATAAACAAGTAAGTATTTTTTAATCCATCATGTTGGGCTCTTTTGTCATACTGCTATGGGGGTCCTAACAATAAGTAACATGCATCCCGCACCATACTTCATATTTATACTAGTATCAAATAGAAAAATAAACTAGGCATTTACGAGTTTCCTTAATTATGTGTAGATGTTAGCCACTTGAGTTTGTAAGGTTGAGGATGAGGTTGTGTCTTTAATATTAGCTTGTTCACTAATTATGTGGAAGCAACATGCTCACAAACACCATTATCAATGATAACATAGCATACCTTGCCATGTGAAGTGTATCTCGTGTGAAATATGACGTAGCATAGCTAATCCTCATCATCCTTGTGAATGATACTCAAGCTCCTTTGCACCACCAAAATCTCACTTTGATAAGCAGGAATGGCATTCTTTTCTTCTTTATAACCTTATTATGATTCTTCCAATTCATACTTGGATTCTTCCATCATAGCAACAACAATACAGTTTGGACATTCATAGGCATAATGTCTAGGACCTTGGCACTTAAAACATCTCCTTGCATTAGTGCTAAAGGAAGTGTTTTGCTTATTGCCATCATTCTTTGCTTAATTTGTTGAGATCTTATTAAGCATCCATTTAAAATTACAGGCACTCCTCGAATTTAAAGTGTTTATATTTCCATAAGATTTTAAAATGCCCATTTTAGAAACTTTCCTTTGTTGCTTCTCACCTATCAAAGCCAACTTTCTTACATCTTTGAATGATCAGCATTGTTGCAAACATACTATATGTACAATTTTCCTTTTCAGTTCGCCCAAGAAGCACTCTATGGTTTGCTCTTTTGGCTCAACCACATCACTCTTCAACATTAAATGATCAAATTCCATGATATATTCTTCAATGCTCAAGTTCTATTGCTTTAGATTCTGAATTTTAAGGAATGTATCCATCCTATAATTTTCAATTAGAAATTGTTTCTTAAGCTCTTTCTTCATCTTGTCCCACATTTTTATTTTATTTTTTTATTTCCTATTCTTTTTATTTATTTATATTGTCCCACCCTTAAAGAAGCATATTTTCTTAACTTAAGAGCAATGAGTTTTACCTTAGCATCTTCCTGGAACTTACGCTCTCCACACTGTGTATCCAATCTAGGAATTTGCTCGGACAAATCTTGTGCCCTCAAATTCTAGGACACTAATGTTCATTTTAGATAGATGGAAATCATGCCTTCTTATTAAAGCATTGCTTGATGATGATCTTTGATTTGAGGCTCAGCTTTTGGCGAAAAAAGAATAAGAATTATTTGAACTGTTATTAGAAGATTCAATGTTTGATTCTCATCTCTATAACCTATGCTACTAAGTTGTTCTAAAGGGTCTTCAAGTCTTTCTAGTCATATCCTCAAGTTGTCTATCTCCAAGTCGAGGGTGTCCTCATCCAATGTAGTAATGCATCTTGAACAAAATGCCATTGCAACTTTTATATCTGATTCCAAATTGACACTAGATCACCAAGTGCAAAAAATAATTAATTTAATTAACAAAATAAGCATTTAACTGAGATAACAAAACATCTAAGTTTTTCTTTGGATATAGAACATTCACTGCCACAGAATTTCAAGTGAGATTAGTTCTTCTACAAATATAGAATAATCACCACTGGAGGAATCAACTAACTCATTAGTTCACCACTAGTAAATACATATACCACCACAAAGAGATATAAAACTTTTGGTTGGAGTCTAAGTCATCACTTCAAGTGTATAGACCACTCACCGCCATATGGATACAAAGTCAAGACATCTCACTACATTGGACTCCTCTGATTGATATAGAAACACAGGGAACCAAGATGCAACACCCATCTCAATTCAAATGGAAAACACGTCCAAGCACTGACTTGAAAAAATGCCAATTTGAAATATGCAACTAGCCTACCTCTTTGATTTATATATAGGGTATTTATAGATGAGAACAATCCTCCCAAATAAGCAATGTATAAAGCTTTAAAGAAACTATTTGGGAAAACTCGAATTTTTAAATGACTTTTTCTCAATTCTTTTTTGAAAAGAGAGGCCTCTAATTAAAAATCCTTTTAGAAACCAAACAATGGAAACATTATTAATTTTTCAATGAAAAGGGTTTACAAAAACTTGAGTGTCTTTTACTTTCAAAAATAAAATAATAATTGGAAACTCCTTTTTTTAAATAAAATAAAAATGTATACATCCTAGATCTAGCCAATCATAGCTCACATTCCCACTATATTAATTACATATACATGTTTAATAAAGATAAGTCATATACTTCCATTTTGATGCACCATTATCTTCATCTAAAATTGCATTCACCTTGAGCTACTCTGTCTCAAGTCAAATTCTTCAAACTCCTATTGTAAATAATTTATAGTATCTCAGCAAGCTTACGCTTATATAGGTAGTTTCATATGTACTATATGAATTTTAAAAGTTTAATCCCAAACAATATTTCCAACCATTATTAATGTAGTTCTAAAGGACAGAATATTCAATTCAAAGAAAGGAAATATAATTTGAAATCACATGTCAACTCAATATTGTAATTTTGTGCTAAAACATCTCAAATAATATCGATGTAAAACATGCACAACTTTGAATGCATGTTTTACAAATGATCAAATCCACATGATAATCTCACATAAATAGTAACATATAATATGTCATAAAATTCACACATATGCATAAATTTTAAATCATGCAAAAGATCCATCATATCACTTGATAAATCAAATATCATAAATTCTCAAAATATTAAGTAATAATCAATTAAAATGTGACAACGGCAATCCCAAACCGATAATATCATCACGTGCACATATGCACCTTGGTGAACACATCAACCGATTGGTCATGGGTACTCATTTAAAGACTATCAATAAGCTCAACATACATGATATCACAAAATAGAAATCTCATGGAACACTATGCTCACAACCAACTCACAAAATCGTGTGTTTCCCATTATCTAGAGACCATCCACCACAACTTATTCGGTGACTATGGATATGTCTCAAAAAGGTTATAGTGAACACCTCCAGTGGTTGTTCCCTACCACAATAGTTGAGAAGAAAAAGGTGCCTCTTTGAGCATGGATACCTACCACCTTTGGTGGTTAGAAGCCGATAGGCAAAACTCGTACAACCTCTTAGCATAGTGCCCACTATGCTCATTAGTCTAAACAAACATATATCTCAATCCAAATAGGATTGGTGCATTTTAAGAATCATCTTTTCCTTCAAAAATAAACGATTACATGTAATAGAGTAAGCTATAACATTCTCATTTTCAAGATAAAAGTATACACTGTGGAGATAAAATTATACATGAACTTGCATGCCTCATTTGTAAGTATCTACATCTTTAAAAGCATAAATAACATAGCATGACAAGATATCAATTTTATGAGAGTCATGTAATTTCAAGTTGAATACATAATAATTGAATAATTAGTATGATACAATTATTTAAAATTCACATATTTTAATAAAATTAATGACATGTTAAAAATCCATATGGCAAGTACATGTTAAAACTACCTACTTCTTAGGATGCTATTTAGGTTTCATCCATGTCTTTCTCTAGCTTGAATCCTAGATCACCATCAGGATTTTTGTAGGGGCTTGGATATTGTGTGTGTCTATATATATAATTACTAGTTCTAATTTATGGGTTTACATTGGATACTAATGAATTTTACTTGATAATCGCCCTATAGAATGGATCTTATGCACGTAAGATAGCACTTGCATCTAAAATCATCGATCTACAGAGACAAATAATTAGATCTTAAATGGATGCCCTAGATCAATCTATGATCTGATCCTATTTATAAATGATTAGATCTATTATTTAGGGATTGTTGTTTTGTATCACGGTTGGACCATACCCAGGTTTGCTATTTCCTACCATAGATCAATGATCAGGAATAAATTTAATTAGCATTTATCTTTGGATTATCATTTATGGTTCAAAATTGAGAGATCTGAAAAGATGTATGGTTGTATCTATTCTACCAACTTACAAAACAATGATTGATGCTTTAATAGATCTAATAGAATCTCGATCAGTTGGTGATCACATCTCATAAGGTAGATTTAGGGTCTCAGGTTTACCAAATCGAGATTCAATATCAATTAACAGTTGGATCTATCCTCCTAGGTTACAAATTGTTGATTAATATGCACATTAGGCTAGATCTAACTAAAAATTCAATAGTCACTAGTTAGATTATTCCTAATTAGATTCTGATGAACATAATCTTATAATTGAATGGTTAGATTTTGTAGATTGTATGTCACGGATCTCTAATTAGGATTGTGTCTGACTTGACCAATTAGATGATCCCTGATAAAAAATCTAACCCTTTCATGGCATAGGTCAGGCTGAAAAACCTTAGAACCTTGCTTTTTAGCTCAAAATTCGAAGTTGCTAGGTGATAACTGACCATCGCCAAATAAGGTGACCAGCGTGATCATTGCTGGTGATAATTTTTACACCTAAACTCGATTTCCTTTAAAGGGTATGTAGATCATATAGTTACTTGTGCTCCTGCTAAGTTTGGAGTCATTTCATTATTGATTTATGCTAGAAAAATGAACTTTTTCCTGTCAGAGTGTCACAGAAAAACTTATAGTCACCATATTTGGAATTCCCATCCAATCACAAGTGAAGTCTCCTCTAATCATGAAATTTCTAGAGGGTTTTTGATCTCCTCTTTGTGAACAATATAATGGCTGTGTCAAATTTTTTATCTACTACCATCTGGTCCCCTAGTGTCATAACCCAATAGTAACTGAAGGTTATTGATGCCAAAAAAACTAGGTGCATGAGAGAAAGGAGGAAGAAGAGAAAAGGAGGGGGGGGGGGGGGGGGGAAGAGGGAGAGAGAGAGAGAGAGAGAGAGTAGGGTGTCTGATTTGCTGTCTTATGCAACACTTGTGAGGGAAAAATGAGATGGAAGGGGAGAAGGGCTTGGGTGCAGCTAGGCTACATGGGTTGTGCCGAAGGAGAAGGGAAAGAAAGGGGAGGAAGAGGAAGGAAATTGCATGGGGAAGATGGTGCAAAAAGAGTGGGGGCATCTCTTAATGTTGGCTCTCCCCTCATTTTTACCTGTAGCGAACGTGATAGTGGCATGCATCATTTGTTGTTGCCCATCATTAATGCTCATGTCATCCATAGGAAAGAGGGAGAAAATCATAGGATGTGATGCATAACAGATCTATCATTGCGGATTGCCATTATAAAAAATAGCCCCTCTATTTTAGGCACTTTCTGCCTTAGAAAAATACCAATGGACTTGTGGCGACCTAGGTTTTTGAAATACATTTTGGTTATTTATTTTCAAATGGTGATCGGCCAATTTTGCAAATGTTTTGATAACCTAAGCAGTGAAATTTTTTTTCTTTGAAATTCTTTTCAAAAAACTCGAATGCCACATTTCACTTACATATACATACATAATTTTGTATACAACATATGTTTCCAAAGAAACTCATTTTATTAAAATTGTAGGATCAATCCAATGGTTCACATACATAGGCCTTTTATTACATATTATGTCCAAAATACAAAAATCAAAATACAATCCAATCCTTTCACAAATGTACATAGTCTTGATCAACAGTATGGTCTTCATATCCCCTTGTCGTATTCCTTCAGTCCTTCTTTTCTATATTTAAGATATTGTAAACATTCAAACATTTACAATATCTCAGCAAGCTATGCTTGGTAGGGGATTCAGGAACATATGGAATTATATAATTCAAAAGTACAATATTCAAGTTCATCATATTCCATATGAGTAACATCATTCAATTTCCATGAACCATACCATTTATGATCTGCCATATACATTATCATATGAGGAAATTCTAAATCACTCCCCACTATATCATACGTGTATAGATACGGTCAAAAACCATGAAAAATAGTCATCTCAAACATCAATAATCATACTCAGACATACTGAGTTGATAAAATCATCCAGACTTTTGCTAGGAAGGAAAACACTCCCTCATTTGGGCAGTATCAACATATCACTATGCCATGCATTATAATGCGAAGTACTCAAGGACTACCATGCTGTAGTCTGATCTGTACTAGTGTGCTCAGATAACTGCCTTGTTCACCACTGATACCATGGTGGAAATTATTGTGCACTGCCCGTATGGGGAGATAGGACTTTCACAATGGGGCCTTCCCATAATTGTCCCACATGACTTTTAGCCTCTGTTTGGGCAAGGTATCATAATATCATCAAATTTTAGGAAGCGGGTGGCCAAACCCTCATAACTGTCCTAGCATAGTATTCCTAGGCTTATGCCTGATTAAAATAAAACCACAAGCCTCCATGCTTGTATCTAAAATACTTCTTGTACATCTCAGACGATTTGTCTGTTTATATTATCATCCTCTTATTATTCAATATCCTCATACTAAGGATATAATTTTATTTCTAGATTTAGGGATACTCATTTACAATGAATGACACCCATACTTAATAAGTTTAGGGATTAATCATTTATTGAAAATGATCCCCATTTCCTTTAATTTGGTATTCATATACCACATGCTATTAAGTGTAAGGATACTTGTTTGATACAAATGATATCCATTATTATTATGTTCTTATCTAAGTTTAGGGGTAATCATAAATGATACTTAGGTATTTATTATGTATTCCATCTAATTTCAACAGTTATCGCTATAATAACCCCAATTTTTGTAATTGATTGAGAAAATCAATAAAGTTTGAGTTTTAGATATTTCGGGCTGAAATATTAGGGTTATTTAGAATATACTTTTTATAAAAGTATAATCAAATCATAAGACATGTAAAATTGAAATTAAACTTAGCAAACCCTTCAAAATGACTGTAAGAACGACAAATTCTGAATTCTGATAAGAAATCCTTAAGTTTCTTCATTTCTTGAACAAAAGGGGTAAAATAGTAATTTTACCCAAAAATCAAAATCTCCCAAAAATCAAAATATGAGATATCAAAATATAGAATGTACTAAGAAATACGAATCCAACGCCACTAAGTACACTCAAATCCGAGATCATGGGAATAAAACCCAAAATTTTATGCATAAATGGCAAAACGGTCTTTTTACACCATGTGGGGCCCACAAGGGACCCAAAAACCAGTCTTATCAGCAACCCACGTGAAGTTATGGGTCAACAAACATCATCTGGTCTTGGGAAAGAAAAATGGGGCATGGGGAAGAAAAAATTGAGCATGGAAGACTTTCATGCCATTTAATAATAAAAATAAAATATTATAATCATGAAAAAAGACCCAACATGCCTATAAATACAACCCAAAAAATCCTCCAAAAATCCTCCAAAAATCCCCATGAAATTTTCTTCACTCTCCCTGAAAAATTAGACCTAGATCCAAAATTAGACCTCATTAAATCAGCTTTTGTAGAAAGAGTCCTTAAAGCCCAAGAAGAAGATACAATAACTCAAGAATTGCGTGAAAAGAAAGGATTTTTTAAGGGTACAAATGGGGGCATACGTTTTCAGGAGAGATTGGTGGTTCTTCAAATAAATGTCTAAGAAAGGAATTGATACAAGAAGCCCATCAGTTAAAGTTTTCTATACACCCTGGAGGTAGAAAGATGTATCAAGATTTAAAAAGAAACTTTTGGTGGGAAGGCATGAAGAGAGAAATAGGAGAATTTGTGGCTAAATGTCTAAATTGTCAACAAGTAAAGGCTGAACACCAAAGACCAGCTGGAATGATCCAAACATTGGAACTTCCAGAATGGAAATGGGACAATGTCACTATGGATTTTGTAGTGGGATTGCCAAGGACTCAGGCAGGCCATGACATGATTTGGGTGGTCGTGGATAGGCTAACAAAGTCAGCACATTTCCTTCCAATTAGACAAAACCAATCAGTTAACAGTTTGGCTAAGTTATA